>OX451737.1:516437987-521237987 GCA_948472305.1 Vicia faba
AGCCCTTGTTAACGCGTCGAGGAGGCTCAGACACTACTTCCTATCCTATACCATAGTCGTCCGAACGGATCAGCCAATAAAGCAGATCCTCGGGAGATCAGACACGGCCGGCGGAATGTTGAAATGGTCCTTAGAACTCTCTGAATTTGATATCTAATACGATAGTGGTAAATCCCTTAAGTCTCAGCCCTTGGTCGACTTTATGGTTGAAATGACTTCTCCCGCAGACCCCGACGGGTCACGCTGCTGGACGATCGTCATCAATTGTGCCTCTAGTTCAACAGGAAGCGGAACTGGCATCATATTGGAAAATTAAAAAGGGACCCTAATCGAGGTCTCCCTCTCATTATCTTTTCCGACCTCTAACAACAAGGCCGAATATGAGGCATTCCTGGAAAGCTTATGTAATACGGTGGGAGAACTGACTGTTATACTGGTTTTACTTTGGATTTGAAAATGTTGCGGTAAGTAAGAGTCGCCATCGAATTCTCTTTTATCCAACAAAGGAAAGGGTGTAAAGAACAGAAAAACACCTTTCGAGAGTTTTCTGAGTAAGGGGGGTAGATTATGGAAAGAGAAGGTGTTAGCACCCTTTCCATCCATATTTTTCTACGGGCTCTTAGATGCTTAGCTCATTTTGAAATACCTTGTGCTTGGTGTGTTTTTGAAGAGTATTTTTGAAAGCCTCTTAGTGCGACGAACTTTGTAATGTTTCTCGGAATGGTAGAGAACGTATACAAAGTGTTTGAAATGTTTTTGAAAGAAGTTTTGTGTAAGTGTAAACATTGTTTGAGCAAGCATCTAACATTTATCTACTTTACTCGAAAGGTTGTTCTTTTCATCTTTTCCTTTAGACAGTGCTATCCTACTATTAGTGAGTAGGTAGCCCTAGTCGTTGGATGTTTGAGGGACATTCAAAGGGAGGTTTATACAGTCACAAAGCCAATTGGGCAAGAAACTTTAGTAACTACCATAGGGTTTTAAGATCATACCGAGGCAACATCGAGAGGGTCATCGAGGGACTTATGATCTTTTAAACCAGAGAGTAGCCACTAAAATCTCTCACGTTTCAAGAGATGTGATTGTTTTTCCGAAGACAACCAAAGTGGGATACCTTAGAAGTGTATATGTGAGAGTGCGTTGTATTCAGTAATTTTGTCTTTGCATTAGGTTCCCTAGCATTTTGTTTGTTATTCTTGCCATACAATCCTAATTAGCATGCATCTAAACAGTTAATAATTTGTAGTAATTAAAAGTGCGGAAATGTAAATCTAACTATTACAAGACTTCGGGGAGGGGAATTATTACATGTCCAAACTTTGGAGAAAAATAAAGAAAACAACAAAGTAAGAAGTCCTAATTATAATCTATTACATCCCATAAACAAATACAATAATATGAAAATGAAAACGCTAAAATAAAATTGTGCGTGAATTGGAAAGGACGTCTAAACCCTAAAATATTCTAAGTTAAAAGAAAACTCTTTTTTTGTTATTTTTTTTGTTCATTTGAAAAAAATTAAACTAAATTAAATCTAATTATTAGATAAAACTAAAAGAAAATTATTGATTAAAAATTAATTCTAAGACAACCTAATATTTTTGGCATATTTGTTTGAGAAATATGAAATTTTAACCTAATTCTAAATAGATTTTTAATTTATGAAAAAAAGGTCAAAATAATTAACTAAATTAAATTATTAAATTAAAATATAAAATAAACCTAATTCTAAGTTATTGGTATTTTTAATATGAAAAGAAAATAAATTAAAATCCTAAGTTCTATTAATTTTAAATTAAAGAAAATGGTTAAAATAATTATTAATTAATTTACAAAATTATTTTAATAAAAAAACCTAAAACTTTATTTTTTTTGTGATTTTATCTATTTTTACTGACTAAACAAATTAAAACAAAATTAAAAAGAAAAAAAATAAAGATAAAACAAAAATATAAATGGACTTGGGTAGTAAAGACAAAAACTGGGGGGTGTAAGTTTAAAAATGCTAGGCCCAAGTATGAGGAAGCCCAAGCTTCCAGTGGATCTAGTGAGTAGAGGTTTTGGGGGGTGCATAATGGTCTGCATGTTTGAGGCGCTGGATCTGGATCAAGTGGTGATGGGCTTATGGTACATGGTAAGCGTGTTTGGCCCATGAACACTGGATCTGTAAGCGAAGTTAGGAAAAAATAAAAATGCAAGAGGCAGGGGTCAAACCCCTGACCTCTCACACATGCAACGCCTTAACACTCACACACCCAGCCGTTGGGATGACTTTACATCTGTTAGTAGAAGCACAAAGAAATGTATATAATTCAAAACAAGTGAAAATGCATATTTGGAAAACACACGCGCTCCAGTGGGGTCCAAATATTTGAATGGACCAATCATCGCGTCCCTTTCAGCCACGCCTTAGTCAACACTGGTTAAGCCACCGGAGGTGGTGGCTTCGATCATCCCTTCCAGTTGGCCAAAACTCCAAACATGCGGAATCTCAAGAAAACAAGCATGGAAATAACCCTATTGGACTAATTAAACCCTTGCAAACACGACGGCGTGGCTGGTTTGTCCTATAGAGGCTTGTATTTTGAGATGTGAATCTTGGATGAAGCTTTACACTAACAATGTCAAAGCTTCATCCCTGCATTAAACTAACCATGTGATGGCTCTAAACATACATAATCATCAGTATAAACATGAATATGCACATGGAAATTATTTATATTGCATAACAGAAAGTTTTGAGTTCAAGGAAATATACCAAACTGATGACACTTAGGGGAGAGATCTTGGGCATGATTTGACTTGATCGAGGGTTGGAATAAACTCCTGGGAACCTTAGGGTGATGATGGAACGCCTGGAATGGACTGAGTATTACTGGAACTTGTTGTTCGAATTTTACAACTTTAATGTATTTTTTTGTAATTTTTGTGTGGTGATTTGAGGTACTGTATGCGTGTCCTTGGGCTTGCAAATGATGCTGCTTATATAGAGGGAGAGAGAGCTTGCAAAGAAAGGAATAAAATCACACAATAACTATTGTATTTAAGGCCATGATTCAAAATTTGAAAATATGCAAAAAATGAAAATTTCATGCCATTTCCAACTTTGAGTGAACCAGGACAATTTGACACGAAATCTTGGGCCTCAAGACAAATCAAAACACTAGCCTAAAGGCCAAGGCTCATCTCTAAATATTTTGTACAATTTATGTTATATTTATTTAAAATAAATTAAAATAAATATGAACAAAATATATAAAAATTGTAAGGAAATGTAAAAATGATATTAGAGGTCCCCCTATAAGGTCATGAGAGTGTTTGAACCTCAAAAAATTAGGCCATTGACCCAAAAGTTCAAATTTGCCCAATGCACCATCTTTGAATTTTCTCAAATTTTCCCAACTTGGGAAAGTCATAACTTGCTCAATTTTTATCTCTTTAAGATGATATTTGACTTTTTAGAAAGCCCAAGATGTCCTCTACAAACTCTACGTCTACCAATTTTGTATTTGGAGAAATTATATTGATGTAAAAGGTCTTGGTAAAAAGTGTCCTTTATTGACTTTCTGAAAATGACTTGTAATGTATGAGCTTGTATCTTTCAAATGGTGAATTATTGAACTTGAGGATAAAAGAGAAGTTGTATGGAATTGTATTATCTTCAAAATTATCTTAGGTTGGGGAAAAATGGATGAAGCATGTGAAATTTATGCATGGTCAAAGTTGAGTTGACTTTTCCTATAGAAACCCTAATTTTGCAATTCTTGATTTTTGATGAATTAAGGGCATGTGTTGTACCCCAAAATTTGCCCTCTCATGTTTTCCAAAGTCTTCACCCTGCATGGCTGATCACAAACCCTTGCCTAAGGAAAAAGAAAATTTTTGAGTGGTGCTTTAAGTACCTTTCGATTGGCATTCTGAAAGACACTTCGATTGGCATTCTGAAGGAGCATTTTGATTGGCAGTATGGACAAGCACTTCGATCAGCATTGTGTCAAGGCAGCTTCGACAGGCATGTGAACCATGTCCTTCAACTAGCATGAACAGCACCTTTCGATTGGCCTGTTAGCAAAGCCTTTCGATTGGCCTGTTAACAAAGCCATCAAGAGGGCACTCAAAAAAACATGTCCAGGTACACTGAACATGAGAAGATGGCGTGTTTCCCTTGCAAATATAGAAATAATTAAATGCTGATTGTGGATTTAATTCCTGAGTTAAAGGCCAGATTCTTGCCTTTTCTGTTCCTAAAGAGCTGATTCGACCAGAGTGATTCTGTGCAACTCAAGACCATTCGAAGAAGCATTCAGAAGGCCCATTCGAAGGGTACATAAGAAGTCCATTCGAAGGAGGGAAATCAAGACCAATCGAAGAGCAGGGCCTGAAGGCATTCGAAATTCAAAAGTGTCCAGGTTCATTCAAGGGACATGAATATTTCAAAAAAGGAAATTATTTAATGTGTCTGATTCTTGTCTCATGGCATTAAAGGCCTGATTAAATGCTGTCTCTTGTCGTTACTAGACCCCCACACTCCTATAAATACAAGGGCCAGTGGCACATTACAACATACGAAAATATACGGAAAAAAACACACAACAGGAGAACAAAAAATATTGGAGTTACGCTGCCAAAAGTTTTCAACATTTTCAGAAGTGATCCAGGCCAAAGCAACCCTTCAACAAAAGTATCCACGCCCATAAATCCCAGATCAAAAGTGCCTACATCCAGGAAGTGCCCAGATCGAAGGTGCCTACATCCAGGAAGCGCCCAAATTAAAAGTTCAATCTGATGGTAAGAAAGGGTAAACTATCCAACCTCATATTTGCATAACACATTATTACTTGTTGTTACCTTTGGTTTGCCATCCTAGACAGGATCAAAAGGCCTGGGTTTGGCGCCCAGGTCATGTTCTTCGTTTGCCAACACTTGCTGCAGACATAGCCTGAAGATACCCAGCAAGCGCAGGATCGAAGGGCCTGGGGTTCAATACCCAGGCCCTGCATTTTATTACGCTAACATACTTTTGCAGGTATAACATCCCAGATCGAAGGAGACACCTTCTTTGGATCGAACCCATTAGCATGCTGGATCGAAGGAGGCATCTCATTCCTGGATCGAAAGCCATGACCTCCATGATCAAAAGACAATCCTCTTCCCTGGATCGAAGGCTACTCACGCCTTACTGTTTGGCCCAATTGAAAGGACCATGACCCTCTCTGGATCGAAGCTTCCATTCCCTCCCTGGGTCGAAACTCCTTTTTTTTCCTGGATCGAAGGATCCCCCCATTGTATTTTATTTTTGTTTTCATTGACATCTTTTTATCTTTTTAATTAACATTAAAATCAAAAAACCACAAAAAACATTAGGCTAGTTTTTCTATTAAAATTAACTTTGTTAATTAATCTTTTAATTATCTTAACATTTTTCCAAAACTAAAATTAAGTAGATTTAGATCATTTTCCCAAAATAAAATAAAACAACAAAAAGATTTTATTCTTAGGATTTTTAGAGGTTATTTCCAGATTTCGTGCGTTTATTTTATTGTAACTGTCTACTGGGATGTAATAGCTTAACTAAGACTTTTACACTTTACTGCTTTTATTCCCCCAATTTTGGACATGTAAATAATCCCCTCCCCGAAGCCTTATAATAGCGTAGGATTTACAATTCCCGCACTTTAAATTCTTGTACATATATTAACTGTTTAGATGTATGCTAACTAGGATTGCATGACAAGATTAACTCTTAACTTAAAATCAACAATAGCTCACCATGATATGCAAAGATAATATAAACTGAAAATTGACACACTTGCACATGCCACTCCTAGGGTACACCTCACTTGGTTGCCTCGAATGTGGTCATTAAGTATAAGATGTTTTAGAGGTTGTCCTTTTGTCCCAAGATCATAAGTTGCCTCGAAACGGTTGCCTCGGAAAAATGATCTAAGACATTAGGGTTACCGCTAAGGCGTTCTAACGTTGCTTTAGTGACCATACGTCCCTTAAACCGAATTGACCCGAAAACTCCAACGACGGTGCTAGCTACTCCTCAATAGTGGGATAGCCCTGTCTAAAGGACATCTACACAGTTTAATTCCTTTTTGAGTAGGTAGAGGTTCTTAAGTACTTGCTCATTTTAAAAACAAAACAAAACTTTTCGCACTTACACTTTTCGAACAAAGTTTTCAAAACACTTCATTACACTCTTGAGGACAGAAGCAAGAGTTAAATCGAAGTTTCAAACAAAAATCTTTTCAAAACCCACAAACACAAAGAAAAATAAACTTTTGAAAACACAGTGAGCAAGTACCTAAGAGCTCGTGGATAACCACGAATAGAAAGGGTGTTAACACCTTCCCTTTCTATAATCTACCTCCCGAACCCGAGAAACAATCTCGAAAAGGAATTTTTCTGTGCTTTTGTCCTTTCCTTGTTGGATAAAATAAAAGACAGTGGCGACTCTTGCTTACCGCGACATTTTGCAAAAACAAACGCAAACGCAAACCAGCATTCCAAAATAGTCAGTTCTCATTCCCACCGATCACAGAACTGGAGACTTTGCTGGGGATAGTATAAGTGAGGTGTACCTTAGGATTAGATCACTTGTGTTTTCAATTGTATGCTTTGTATGCTTTAAATTTTGTGGGTTTGTATCGGAGTTCTATAGATCCTAACCCGGATCTGGGGATACCCTTTAGGTAAGTAGCAACAAACTGTGAGGGAACTATGCGGGGTATACCGACATGGTTGAAACAGTAGCTACGTTGATGTGGCACTTTGGTGAGTACCGGTAACCCTTGAGTTAAGTCAAGGAGAGTACGGGGCCGCCGCATAGTGTCGTGAAGCATCAATTGACCTTAGAACCTTACTTGACCATCTTGGCCTTTTTTAGGGGTAGTGAGATGACCGACTTTGGTGCAGTCCGAAGTTGGTAGATACTCGATACTACACTCATTGAGGGTTGTTTTATTAGAATATTTTGGTCGCTAGTTCAGTGGCTAACCCAAAACAATGAACATAGAAAACAATCCAATGATATTGAGCTCCTTAGAACCCGGTTACTATTTATAGGACAGGTTTTGAGCCAACTACACTCAAGAGGGTACTTACCTATGAAACTCCATGCCAGCCTAAACTTAAGGCTACATGTATGACTTGTGTGCCTTTAAACTTGAACTACTTGCACATTATTGTTATCTGACAACATGAGTTCCTTGCAAGTTTTGTTTACAGTCCTTATCCAATATTTTGGATTTATTGCAGGGCTTACTTACATCACCTCACACTTTTGTTTAAACGCATAGCATACACATCATAACATCATACCTTAACATTTCCTTAACCATTTCAAGGATCTCAAGGGTCTGTGATGCAGGTTATGTTAAATCAGATGTCCGGCAAGGGGCAAAAGGGGATTTATTTTCCTCTAGCCAAGGTTGTCTAGAAATCCAAGCATGATAACTTGAGTCAGGGGCTATGACCCACTCGATATGGTGAGCTTGACTCTTGAAGAAGGACTCTCAGCAACATGAAGTTCCTTCAATCAAGCTACCAGATTCAGATTCTAACAGTTTCTTGTTTACCCCACGAGATCCTTGAAAACATTGCATACATGTATCATACATATCATTGCATAACAGGTCTCCCAGTACAGGTCTCTTATCTTCTTCGCTGTTTATTTCAGTAATCATCATGTCTACTGAACCTTCCACTGAGCAAGCTATCAAGGCCCTCCAGGCCCAGAATGCCCAATTTCAAGAGTTGGTCATGAGCCTAGCTAAGGGTCAGCAGGACCTGAAGACCCTGATTTTGAAAGAGAGGAAGAAGAAGAAAAAGAGGACCATCCTATTCAACAATGGACGCAGGTTTGGGAACGGGCTGCAGAACAAAGTTGATCTGACCACCCCATCTGAAGGGAAAGACAGTCCACAAGAAAGGAGGGCTCCTAGCCCTGAAGTCTCCGACAACAAGATAGACTATGATGAAGAACAGTATCCTCCTGCTGGGGATAAGTACAAACAACTGGAAGATCGTTTAAACGTCATGGAAATACAGAAGGTGCCCGGTCTGGACTTCGGAGATCTAGGTCTATCCTCTGGGGTGGTGATTCCCCATAAATTCAAGGCACCTGCCTTTGCCAAGTATGACGGAGCTTCCTGTCCCAAGCTGCACCTCCGGTCATATATGAGGAAGATCCAACCTTACACTGCTGATAAGAACTTATGGATCCATTTCTTTCAAGATAGTCTGTCAGGGACTTAACTTGAATGGTTCTGTCAACTGGAAGGAGCTAGCATCTGCAACTGGGAGGACCTTGCTGCTGCTTTTTACAAGCAATACCAGTATAATGCCGACCTTGCTCCCACGCGTACTCAGCTTCAGGGTATGTCTATGGGTACAGGCAAAGGCTTTAAGGACTACACTCAGAAGTGGAGAGATCTTGCTGGAAGAGTCCAACCCCCTCTGTCTGATAGGGAGTTGGTGGACATGTTTCTTGGGACTTTGTCTGGTCCCTATTTCAAACACTTGATTGGAATCTCTTCATCCGGATTCACCGAGCTAATCCTGACCGGCGAAAGGGTCGAAGCTGGCATCAAAAGTGGGAAGATTCAAGAAGAAACACCTTCTGATGCTCAGAAAAAGCCCTACAATGGGAAGAAAGAGTCCAACGCTATGTATGGTCAAAAGAGTCGTCATGACCAACATGTAGAATAAATATTGATCTCTAATCCTACGCCTGCTCAACAAAGACAGGGGCATCAGCGTAAGGAGGTCGTGCCTAAAAGACAATTCACTAAGATCAACATGTCACTGGGTCAAGCGCTCAACGCCTGTTGGAGGCAGAGCTGATTACGTTAAGGGCTCCTCTCCGGAACCCAAATACCTCTGCTCCTACCTATCATCCCAATGAAAGGTGTGCATACCACTCTGACAGTCCGGGACATGACACAAACAATTGTTGGGCTCTGAAGAACAAGATCCAAGACATGATTGATGCCAAGGAGATCAAGTTTGACCTTCCGGAGACTCCAAACATAATCACTGCTCCTATGACGAATCATTGAAAGCTTTTGTTCATTTGAATTTTCAAGTTGTAATCTCTTTGTTATTCAAACAATTATCTATTAATGCCAAACTTTGTTTCATTAATGCATTACATATGTTTGTCTTGATTTGATCCAATCATTTTAATTACATTTAAACTATGCTTTTACTCACTTTATGACATTCAACTCTTGCTAAAAGTTATAAGCCTTTAGAGGGAGGATGACGAAACAATGCCATAATCTCATACAGTGTGCTTTTGGACAGACCATGCTGACGATGTACAGGCATTTCTTTCAAATCCTAAACACTGGAGTTATAAGGAAGATAATCCCTAGTCAACCCCTTCGAGCCAAAGAAGTAGGAGTTTTCTATTTTAAACACAAATTGAAACCTTTAATTTAAACCTGGGGCAGGGTAGTCTCTCAGTTAATTCAAAAGATGTGCATTGCAGTCGCAAAACTCTCAGTTCATAATACAATGAACGACATCAAAAGCATTCCTCTGGAATCAAAATACAATGGTGGTTCCTTATCTCATAGGCAGTAAATCTCTCAAAAGAAAAATAAAAAAAAAAGAAAAGCCCACTGAGCCAAAACCTATAAAGGAGGCTTAAGAAAGTTGAGGCATCCCGCTGACTGTAATCTCGAAAACAGGAACAGTCAGGCAAAAGTTAGGGATAACAAATCAAAAGAACGAGGTCGCTAAAAAATCCTCAACAACATGAAAAATATTGCAAAAATAATGACTTCCTTCCAACAAATTCAACTTGTGTGAACCATGACCAAAAACGTCGTTCCAAACTCATTTGGAGTTCAAATGCACAATTAATTGAGTTTAGGATTGAAGAACATCACGAAGAGCGGGTGGGTACAAATATACTTTGAGCCTTTATCCTTTGTTTCTTAAACCGTGAACCAAGCCACGTTACAACCCTTCAAAAGTCATAACTGAAGCATGGGTTAGTTCAAAAGCATACTATTACAAAAGGTATCCTGACTCCTGTAAGGCTTTACCCTAAATCTTGTGTTGAATTTGTCTTATAAAAAGTTTTCTGCTAAAAAATGCATTTTTCAAAACTTCGAGACAAGCATAAACTTTGCATTATTTGAATATCACTGTTTGCATTTGGCTATTTGTTTGACAGCGGAGAAATTCACACAACGAATATCCGATGAACGAAAGCCCTCTCAGTAAACAAAATCACTTCAAAAAGGATGACACTTCCATTGACAAATATCCTTCCAATCAAAGGGCATGGCATGATCATTGTCCATCACCTGGGGCAGTCCAGTCAAAATTTCAAGAAAACTCTGAAGAAGTGCAGAGTAACCAGGGGCGAGTCTCCATCTCCGTCACTTGAGGCATTGAACATCAATCTCAGTGAAGGGTTACGTATAGTCAAACATTTCCTGGCAGTGTCACAAACACTTGCTACTAGGGGCAATGACAAATCTCCCCAAAATCCTTCTCATAGGATGACTCCCAGCAAGGGTTTAATCTCTGAAAACCTTTCCCCAGCTGAATCAACCTTAAGAATCCTCAAGGACTTCCCCCAACGAAGATGTCACCTCTCTAACAGACTGATGACAGGGTTTATTTCCCCAACAACACCAGGATTCCACAGCTTGAGTTTGCCTCTCCGACTACTACAAATCAAAGGACCACAACTCGTCTTCCCCAATAGACTACTCTACAATCCCCAGCAAGTTACTGCGAAACCTGGACCCGACCAGATATCAGTTCAACTTCGACTTCCCAGTAGAGTAACGGGCGACTAAGACTCCTAAACTCTTTTCCCAAGCAGAAATAAACATACTCCCCACAGAGTTTTCAATATCCCCCATCGGAGTTCTCCTCAAACAACAAAGCAGGGATCCCCGGTGGAAACATTTTGAGCAAAGTCCAAGACAAGATTACACTTCAACATTCATAACATATGCATACAAAATACATATGACACAAATCTCATTTTATTTTGAGAACATCATTACACAATGCATACATCATGACAATGCATACATCATGACATTGCATACGACTAACTCTTTACCTTTTCAGGAAAGATCAATCAACAAGCAAAGATCATCATCTTTTGAGATTCCTTCTAGAGACAGTTCAGATGCGACCCAGATATGGCTGACATTCTTATACTTATTCCAGATTCCTTCCAGAGACAGTTCAGATGCGACCCAGATATGGCTGACATTCTGATACTTATTCCAGATTCCTTCTAGAGACAGTTCAGATGCGACCCAAATATGGCTGACATTCTGATACTTATTCCAGATTCATTCAAATTACAGTCCAGATACGATCCAGATTCGGAAGTCATTTTTTCACTCATTCAAATTACAGTCCAGATACAATCCAGATTCGAATGTCATTCTGTCACTCATTCAAATTACAGCCCAGATACGATCCAGCTTCGGATGTCATTCTGTCACTCATTCAAAATACAGTCCAGATACGGTCCAGATTCAGATGTCATTCTGTCACTCATTAAAATTATAGTCCAGATACGATCCAGATTCGGATGTCATTCTGTCACTCATTTAAATTACAGTCCAGATACGATCCAGATTCGGATGTCATTCTGTCACTCATTCAAATTACAGTCCAGATACGATCCAGATTCGGATGTCATTCTGTCACTCATTCAAGTTACAGTCTAGATACGATCCAGATTTGGATGTCATTCTATCACTCATTTCAAATTACAGTCCAGATACGATCCAGATTCGGATTTCATTCTGTCACTCATCCAAATAAATTTCAGATACACTCCAGATGCAGACGCAATTCTGACAATCATCCAAACTCGACTTTATTCTCCAGCAGCTCCGGGATTTATTTTCCCAGCTAAAACATCACATTTCCCTACGTCATAGTGTGGACGAGTACTATAACCTCAACGGTATACTCCATTGAGCACGAGTCAGTTCCTAGATCTTGATGTTCTCCTCCGTCATAGTGTGGACAAGTTCTATAACCTCAGCGGTATACTCCCGGTGGGCATGAGACAGTTCCTAGATCTTGATGAAGATGCTTCCCCCCAGTTGAATTATGGACAGGTTCTTAAAGCTCAGCTGAAAAGTTCTCTCAGTTAAAGTACAGGCAGGTTCCTAAATCTCAACAAAGTTAGACTTCCCCAGCGAAATCTTCTACAACAACAGGTATGCAAGTTCTCGCTAAGGAATCTCTTATGCGATCGACACTCCTGCAGATGGCATCTATAAGCCCATCCTCCTACCAACAATCTCCAGATGGCATCTATAAGCCCATCCTCCTACCAACAATCTCCAGATGGCATTTATAAGCCCATCCTCCTACCAATAATCTCCAAATGGCATCTGTAAGCCCATTCCCGACATCACAATGCTGATACTTAACCATGCGAGTGCAAATTTCTGGGCACTCTAGTGTTCAATTATCTTCCACCTTCGGATCACGAAAGGCTCACAAGCCAATCTACATCCTCAGGTTTAAGAAAATTGAACAGGGGCAATTGTTGTACCCCAAAATTTGCCCTCTCATGTTTTCCAAAGTCTTCCCCCTGCATGGCTGATCACAAACCCTTGTGTGATCGGTGGATCTGGAACTGACTGTTTAACGCTGGTTCGCGAAATGTCGCGGAAGCAAGAGTCGCCACCGTCTTTTATTTTCTCCAAATGGAAAGGACAAAAGCACAGAAAAATTCCTTAAGAGATTGCTCTCGGTTCGGGAGGTAGGTTATAGAAAGGGAAGGTGTTAGCACCCTTTCTATCCATGGTTATCCATAGGCTCTTAGATACTTGCTCATTGTGTTTTCAAAAAATGGTTTGTTTGCTTTTCAACTGTGGGTTTAAAAAAGTTTCTTTGAAAATTCCAGTTCGACTCTTGTATCGGTCCTCAAGAGTGTTTGAAAAATTGCTTTCGAAAGCTTTTTGAAAAGGTGTCGGTGTGAAAAGTATTTTTGATTTGTCTTGAAGTTTTAGAGCAAGTATCTAGAGTCGTCTACCTACCCTAAGGAATTCGTCTGTGTAAATGTCCTTTAAAGTAGTGCCATCTCACCATTGAGAGGTAGGTAGCACCACCGTTGGAGGTATTCGGGTCAATTCGAGGGTTCGGGACATGGTGATCACCAGAGCAATAGGAAGACACCTTAGAAGCTACCCTCATGCCAGATTCCCAGATCATGAGGACTTACTAAGACATCCTCTACTCGACGATCACCTTTCGAGGCAAGGCAACAGTGAGGCGTACCCTAGGGGTGGTGTGTGATTTGTGTGTCATGTTCATTTGCATTTATCTTGTTCATGTCATGGGTGATCTACGCTTTTGTTTTTATTTTGTCATTCATTCTTGCATGCAATTGTTAACAGTTAAAAAAGTTGCGAGAAATATAAAGTTCCTAAACTATTACAACGGCGCGGGTCCACATCGCCAAATTTAATCCAGGACCCGATTTGACATAAAATAAAGTGCGAAAGATAAATGTCAACTTTACACGGCTTTGGGAGAATTACATCAAAAATTATAAGAAAGGATATAAATGCGCGAATTGAATTAAAATTGAAAGCGAGGGCGTTGGACCCTTTTTAATGAAATTAAATTATTATTAACAAATTAATTAAATTAAAGAAAAAAAAAGAAAATATTTTTGAGGGTTTTTTGTATTTATGAATTTTTAATGAGAATTAAACGAAATTAATTAATTAACCCTAATTCTAGTTATTTTTAATTTATAAAAAAAACATGTTAAAGTTAAACCTAAATTAACCTAATTGATTAATGGAAAGTTTTATTTACAAAAATAATATTAAATAATTAATTATGGTGAGAGAAAAAGAAAAAGAATGAAAAAATACTTGAAACCCTAATTCTATCAACTTTTAGGTTTATTAAGAAAAATGTCAAAATTAATCCTAGAATTGAAAACTAAATTAATTAATGATTTTTATTTACAAAAATATTAATTAAATAAAATATATTTTGATTTTTGTCTTTTCTGGTTTTTTATTATTTTTTATGTTTTATGAAAATAAATTAATTGAAAGAATTATATTAATACTAATTAAAATAAATAAAATAGAAAAAATATGAAAAAAGAATAAGAAAGCAAACCATGGGGGGTTCTGTCCCCAAATTGGAGGTACAACTCAGTAATTCTGGCCCATTTGATTTCTGGCCTGGTTGACTTTTATGCTGTCGTGTGGCTTTGTTGACTCATGCCCATGATGGTCTCCAAATCATAGCCCTTTGATTGATCTCAATAAGCGCGTGGCACGCCTGGAGGAAGGACGTATGGTGAACGCTTGGACCGAAGCTGCACGTAAGTATTATTAGAAAAATAATATGGAATAGGAGGGGGACCTGGGATTCAAACCCAGGTCCTAGAGGTTACCAATCACACGCCTGCCAGCTGAGCTACCAACACACTTTGTATGTTATATGGCCAACAATTAATATAAGATAAAACAAGAGTTAGTGGGAGATTTTAGCGCGAAATTCAAATTGCTCAATCAGATGGTGCCACCTACTCTTCTTCTTCCTTGTTTGGATTTTCCCTGAAACATAAAAAGAATTAACGGGGGTTTTAAACCCCCCCAAAATATGCCCTTTTCAAGAATAGCGATTAGGCCATCTTGCTTCATAAATTGGGCGCGACTGTTGCATTCGATTCGTCCAAGCTTCCTGAGTTCAGTCATGGTATTGGGAAGTCCCAATTTTACAGTATTCAAGAATGCCCAATTTGGAGCTTGAAGAACCCTAGTTGGCTTTAATGGTGAAATCACGTACAATGCATAAAAACTTAATTAACACACATGGTTAGCTTCAGAACGAGTCAAATAACACAAATCAAATATTAAAAACTGCAGAAAACGCATGAATCATGATGCAAGAATATGGAAAAAGTTCTGTACAGGACACGATCGTTCTACCGTTTCTTTGCGTTAGAATGGATGGTTTTGATCTGAAAACCTTCCTTGAAGTCTCAGGAAGGCAATGGAATGATTATTTGATCTTGAAAAGCCTTAGAAACGTGTTTTTAGTATTTGAGTTTTCTTGAAAAAATGCAAGGTTGTCTATGGCTTTTTGGGCGCAGCTTCCAGTTCTTGGCATTAGGGTTATCATGTATATATATGTGTGAGTGTTTTAGGTCAACAAAATAAGCCAAATATCCATGGAATCAATGCTTTTGATTTTGTGATTTTGCATAATCTTTTCAAATCTTTTTATCATGAAACCTAGCCAATTTGCATGAAATCTTCCTTCTTTGGGCATGCACGTGATCTTCAATGAGTAATGAGTGATTGTCTTGCACAAAAAGATTTGAAAACCTTGTTTTGGTATTTTTCATATATTTTAATTAATTAAATGAATTATTAGCAATTAAAAATTCAAATAAATAAATAAAAATGATGAATAACTTCCCTTTGGGCCAAATGGTCGTGCACATGCTTTGGATGATGAATCTTGGAAGAAAATGTGGCCCATTAGCATTTTTTAAGACATTTGAAGCAACGTTGACTTTTCAAAATACCCAAAAATTTCCCAACTTCCACAAGGCATATCTTGCTCAATTTTTAAGCTTTGCTCATGTTCTTTGACATTTTGGAAAGGTCTTGAAGTCCTCTAACCAATTCCTTTGGTCCATGTCATTTTGATTTACCAATCTCAAGTTATGGCCTTTGACTTAAAGTCCCTTTTTGTTGACTTTTGAAAATGACCTATAATGTTGAAATTGATAACTTTTTGTGAGAGCATTTCTTGGACTTGAAGTGTGAAGAGGAGTTGTAGGAAATGTCTTTATCTTCCAAATGAGACTTGGATGGAATTTTTCTGATAAACCATGTGGAAGTTATGCCTTGGTCAAGTTACAGTTGACTTTTTCAACTGTCCAAATATGGAAACTTTTGCATCTTGAGACTTTTTGAGCCAAGCTTTGAGAATCATGATCAAGCATTGATAAAATGATGTTTATGGCTTCAAAATGAGATGTTGACCAAAAATTTGAAATTTTGACTGTCAAATGACCATTTTGCCCCTACAGTTGACTGTAGTGCAATTAGGGTTTTTGACTGTGCAATTTTGTGTTGTAAGTCTTGAAACTTGACATGAGGATACTTGACAATGTTTATAAGAATGTGGGACTTGATTGGACCCTTGGAAACTTCATTTTCTTTGTCAGAACCAAAACCCTAGTTTTTGACTACTTAGGAGGCCCTTGAACTGTGCAACCCTTGGGGAATTTTGAAGCTTTGACTTGGCAAATTTTGAAGAATATGGGAGGGCAAATTTTGGGGTACAACAGTTGCCCCTGTTCAATCTTCTTAGACCTGAGGATGCAGATTGGCTGACGTGCCTTTCGTAATCCGAAGGTGGAAGATGATTGAACACTAGAGTGCCCAGAAATTTGCGCTCACATAGTAGCAGTGTGATGGTGGAATGGGCTTATAGATGCCATTTGGAGATTGATGGATAGGATGATGGGCTTATAGATGCCATGCTGAGAGATGATGGATGGGCTGATGGGCTTATAGATGCCATCTGGATGTTGATCGCGTAAGAGATTCCTTAGCGAGAGCTTGCGTACCTGCAAAAGAAAAGGATTACCTGACCTGTTACAGGAGCTGGTCTTCAGATTCTTTGTATAGATGTATCCTGACTGGTTACAGGAGCTGGATCTGGAGCTTCAAACGGCGATGAATGAACCAAGGATGGTTACTACCTCAACAGGAACGGTGAGAGAACCTTGGATGATTACAACCTCAACAGTAACGCTGAGAGAATCTGGGGACGATTACTACCTCCGCAGTAACGGGGAGAGAACCATAGGCAACTTCAACCTCAACAGTAATCATTGAGAGAATCTTAGACGACTTCAACCTCAACAGTAACGCTGAGAGAATCTTGGGGCGATTACTACCTCCGCAGTAACGGGGAGAGAACTATAAGCGACTACAACCTCAACAGTATCATTGAGAGAATCTTGGGCGACTTCAACCTCAACAGTAACGCTGAGAGAATCTTGGGGACGATTACTACCTCCGCAGTAACGGGGAGAGAACCATAGGCGACTTCAACCTCAACAGTAATCATTGAGAGAATCTTGGACGACTTCAACCTCAACAGTAACGCTGAGAGAATCTTGGGCGACTTTTACCTCAACAGTAATCATTGAGAGAATCTTGGATATCTTCTACTGAGTCTTTATCAGGAAAATCTGTTAGGGGTCGATTTAGCTGGACTAGAGAAGGCCTTTGACTGGATAAGAAACAGGGAGATCTTAGGGTCGATCTGACTGAACCGGTCTAGGTCTTGAAATCTTCAACTGGATAAGAAACAGGGAGATATTAGGGTCGATCTGACTGAACCAGAGAAGGCCTTGGACTGGATAAGAAACAGGAAAATCTTAGGGGCGATTTAACTGAACCGGTCTAGGTCTTGAAATGTCTTCAACCGGATAAGAAACAGGGAGATCTTAGGGTCGATTTGACTGAACCAGAGAAGGCCTTGGACTGGATAAGAAACAGGAAAATCTTAGGGTCGATTTAACTGAACCGGTCTAGGTCTTGAAATGTCGTTGAGAACTTAACTGAATCTTTCCTGAAAGGTAAAGGTCAGTCATATGCAATGCATGATATGGATCAAGCACATGATGTTCTCAATGTAAATGAGATTTGTAAGATATGATGCTTATATGCATGCTATAATGTATGGAAGTGCGATGTTCATGAATGTATCTTTGTCGTCTAGGAAAGTAAATCCTTGACGGGTGCCGGGAAGTCATATCCTGGGCTGATGTTGAAGAATAGATTTTGCTTCCGCTGGGGATGATAGTTGTAAGAATACCAGTAGGAGAAGATAACTCCGTTGGGGAATAAGCTTGGCGAATGGATTACCCTGTGGGGAGAAAAGTACTCTAGCGATCTTGCTGGGAAGCAATACTCTATGGGGAGAGAGGTACTTTATTGGGTTGTTGATAATAACTTGCTGGGGATACCCTTGTTGTGTTGGAAGTGTTAATAGACTTCGCTGGGGATAAGAAGACTTCGTCGAGGACGATCTTTCCGTGGCTTTTGGCTGAGGATAACCCAGTTATATCCTGGTGAGGAAATAACTCTTTGAATAAAGCCGGGAGACGCGTTCGTACTCTGCGAGGATAAGTTTCCAGAATCTACTGGGGATAAGCTTACTGCTTGAGGGCGATGAATTCCAACTTTCCTGGGGAACTAGATTGGACTCTCCTGGGGAAGTTTTGAACTGTAATTTTTTTGTAAGCTGAAAGAGGGAACCTATGTAGGGTTGCCTGATGATGAGCTCGTGTAAAACCGCATCTTGGAAAGAAGGACACCTGTGTAGGGTTACTGAGGACGAGTTTGTGTTAAACTGCATCTTGGAAGCGGTAAAACCTGGGTAGGGTTTCTGATGACGAGTCCGTGTAAAACTGCATCTTTGGGGAGAGAGAACCCGTGTAGGGTTTCTTCGGGATAAGTTCGTGTAAAACTTGGCGGAACTGGGGTAAGGTTACTGCGGGGTAAGTTCGTATAAAACTTCTTGATGAACCGGGGTAAGGTCATCTTGAGATAAGTCCGTGTAAGACTTCTGGAGGAACCGGGGTAAGGTTACTGCAGGGTAAGTTCGTGTGAAACTTCTTGATGAACCGGGGTAAGGTTATCTTGGGATAAGTCCGTGTAAGACTTCTGGATGAACCGGGGTAAGGTTATCTTGGGATAAGTCCGTGTAAGACTTCTGGATGAACCGGGGTAATGTTATCTTGAGATAAGTCCATGTAAGACTTCTGGAGGAACCGGGGTAAGGTTACCTATGTAGGGTGAGTCCGTGTAAGACTTCGTCTGAAAATTGAGAAGGAACCGGTGTAGGGTTACTTTGATGATAAGTCCGTGTAAGACTTTTTCTGAAAGAAAAGGAACCGGTGTAGGGTTGCCTGTGGATGAGTCCGTGTAAGACTTTGTCTGAAAGTTGAGAATGAACCGGTGTAGGGTTGCCTGATGATGATCAAGTGGATGATTGTCCTGTTTGGTTTCGGATGTTAACCCACGATCTGGTATTTGTAAAGGTAGATGGTAATCATCTTTGTATTAACCTTTCCTTGGTACTTTGGTTGACAGAGCAACTGGATTGCCTGGACGACTCATTATTGCCCCTGTTTCTGAGGTGAGGAAAAAGATACCTTGTGGAGGTAGTTGACAAATCTTCTGGTAGATAGGTGATTATATGCCGGGACATAGTCGTACGCTTTTGATCCCTAACTTTTGCCTGGACCGCCTTTTCGGGTTTTCAGTCCACCGGGATACCCATTTTTGCCCAAGCCGCCTTTTCAGGTTTTCAACTTGCCGGGTGTACAGATTTTTTCATTTTCATCCCTTATTTTTGCCCGAACCTTTTTGGTTCGCCGGGAAGCCCTTATTTTTGCCTAGGTGTGTCAACCTAACGGGTCTTTGATTTTGCGTAGTATTTTTTCGACTATATCCACGCTCTCAGAATGTAGGGAGTTGCCCCTGTTAAAAGTGTTTTGTCATGCCACCAGAAGGTGTTTGATCAGACAAGATTCGTTGCTGGGATGCCCCAAGTGACTCAGGCAGAGATTTGCCCCAGATAGTAGACACTGATCATGCCATGCCCCTTGATTGGAAGTGCTTTTGTTCACCAGGTATTCATCGTGCGAATTTCCCTGCTGTTCAAACAAGTAGTCATATGCAAACAATGTTATATCAAAAATGCAAAGCTTATGTCTGTCTTGAAGTTTTTTTGAAAATGCATTTTTTCATAAAAACAAGTGAATTTTTTTGTAAACTGTGATGTCAACTCAGTATTTTACAGCAAGCCTTAAGGAGTCAGGATACCTTTGTAACAGTATGCTTTCGAACTAACCCATGCTTCAGCTATGACTTTTAAGGGTTGTAGCGTGGCTTGGTTCACGGTTTAACAAACAAAGGATAAAGGCTCAAATTATATTTGTACCCACCCGCTATTCGTGATGTTCTTCAAACCTAAACTCAGTTGATCGTGCGTTAGACCTTGTTCGAGTCTTTGCTTTGATCTTCCGGTGATGG
This sequence comes from Vicia faba, assembly GCA_948472305.1. Taxonomy (NCBI): domain Eukaryota; kingdom Viridiplantae; phylum Streptophyta; class Magnoliopsida; order Fabales; family Fabaceae; genus Vicia; species Vicia faba. The sequence continues at coordinate 516,458,096 of OX451737.1, forward strand.
TTCGGCTACTGACGATTTATTTTGAATAGGCAGTCATTTCTTTTTGTTGAGGGTTTGTATGACCTTTTTCTTTTTGGTTTTTATTATCCCTGTTTTTTGCCTGAACTGTTTATTTTTTTGGAATTACAGTCAGCGGGATGCCCCAGTTTTGTAAGTCTCCTTCGTAGGTTTTGACTTATTGGGTTTTTATTTTTGAGATATAATGATTGTCTGTCTTTATGATTATTCAAAACCATCACTGTCTTTTGTTTTAGAAGGACTCCTTTGATGTTTGTTCGTTGTGCACTTGGATCAACTGAGAGAACTACCCTGCCCCAGGTTATGATTAAGGGTTTTAATTTTTTGTGAAAATCAAAACTCCTACTTCTTTGGCTCGAAGGGGTTGACGAGGGATTATCTTCCTTATAAATCCAGTGTTTAGGAATTGAAACAATGCATGTACGTCATTAGCGGGGTATGTTCAAAAGCATACTGTAGATTGTGGTATCGTTTTCGTCATCCTCCCTCAAGAGGCTTAGAATTTTTAACCAAGAGTTGATCATCACAAAAATATGAAAACAGTTTTGAGTATATTAGACATGATTAATTCAAGACAGACATGTGTAATGCATTCATGAAATAAAAGAGTTTAACATGACAATTGTTTGTTTGAACAAGCAAAGAAAAATACAACTTGAATTCAAATGAACAAAAAACTCTCAATCCTAGCCATGTTTTGGCAAAGGAGCAGGAGTCTCAGCAGGCTCGAATTCGATTTCCTTAGCGTCGATCATATTCTGGATCTTATACTTCAACGCCCAACAGTCCTCAGTGTCGTGCCCCGGGCTATTAGAATGATAAGCACACCTTGCCTCTGGATTGTAGTTTGGAGAGGAGGTCTTGGGATTTGCAGGAGGGTTGATCACCGCAATCAGGTTCATTTTCAACATATGCTGCAATGCTTGTGACCATGACATGTTGATGTTGGTGAATTGTCTTTTAGGCTCGTCCGGCCTTCGCTGATTTCCCTTTTGTGGCTGTCGGCGTGGTGCAGAACCAGAGATCATGACTGCCCCTGCCTGTTGGTCACAACGATTCTTTTGACCGTATGCAGCATTAGACTCTTTCTTTCCCATGTGAGGCTTTTCGTTAGTATCAAAAGAGGTGGCCTCTTGAATCTTCCCATTCTTGATACCAGCTTCAATTCTTTCCCCAGTCAGAATGAGGTCGGTAAATCCTGCAGATGAATTACCAATGAGATGATTGAAGAACGACCCGGATAGGGTCCCCAAGAACATATCAACGAGTTCCCGGTCAGTCAAAGGTGGTTGTACCCTCCCAGCAAGGTCTTTCCATCTCTGCGCATATTCTTTGAAACCTTCTCCCGATCCTAACGACATACCTTGGAGTTGGGTACGCGTAGGAGCGAGGTCGGCATTATACTGATACTGCTTGTAAAAAGCAGCAGCCAACTCCTCCCAGTTACGAACCTTGGTTCCATCCAGCTGATAGAACCATTCGAGATGAGTCCCTGAAAGACTCTCCTGGAAGAAGTGGATCCACAAGTTCTTGTCCACAGTGTATGGTTGAATCTTCCGCACATAAGATCCGAGATGCAGCCTGGGACAGGATGCCCCATCATACTTAGCAAAAGAAGGAACCTTAAATTTGTGTGGGATCACCACACCAGAAGATAGACCCAGGTCTCTGAAATCCAACCCCGGCACTTGTTGAATTTCCATGGCATTCAAACGATCCTCTAGTTGTTTGTACCGGTCCTCAGCTGGAGGGTACTGCTCATCATTGAACTCCGTCTCGTTGTCGGACACCACTGGACTAGGCACCTCTCTCTCATGGGGACTGCCTTTCCCCACAGATGGAGTTGTCCTCTCAGCTTCATCCTACAGTGTGTTCCCAGATCTGCGTCTAGGGCTGAACAAAACAATCCTCTTCTTCTTCTTCTGAATCAGAGTCTTCAATTCCTTTTGACCCTGAGCTAGGCTCGCAATCAACTCCTGGAACTGGGCATTCTGGGCCTGGAGAGCCTTGATGGATTGCTCAGTAGACGATTCAGGATTCATGACGATCGGCTGAAATAAACAGCGAAGAAGGTAAGCAACCTGTCAAAAGGGTACCTGCAATGCAATGATATGTATGATATGCATGCAATGTTTTCAAGGATCTCGTGGGGTAAACAAGAAAACCGTTAGAATTTGAATTCGGTGGCTTGATTGAAGGAACTTCCTGTTGTTGAGAGTCCTTCTTCAAGAGTCAAGGCTCACCATATCGAGTGGGTCATAGCCCCTGACAACTCTGTCTAGTGGAAAATAAATCCTCTTTGCCCCTTGCTGGGATAGTTGATTCACCATGACCTGCATCACAAGCCCTTGAGATCCTTGAAATGGGTTAGGATGTATGAAATGGTATGATGTTATGCTATGCATGGGGTAAAGTAGGTAAACCCTGTTATGAGTCCCAATTAAGGACTGTAGACAAAACCTGCAAGAAACTCAAGTGTCAGATAACAAGCATGCAAATAGTCAAGTTTGAAGGCACACAAGTCACACAAAGCAAACCCTTAGAGTTTAGGCCAGCACGGGGTCTGGGTATTACCCTCTTGAAGTTGGTGGGCTCAACCTGTCCTATTAGAAGTAACCGGGTTCTAAGGGTCCCAATATCACGGGATTGCTTTCATTGTTCATCGTTTCGATTTAGCCACTGAACTGGCGACCGAAATATTCCAGGAAAGCAACCCTCAATTGAGCGTAGTATCGAGTATCAACCAACCTCGGACTGCACCAAAGTCAGTTATCTCACTACCCTAAAGAGGCCAAGATAGTTCAATTAAGGTTCCTAAGGTCTGTTGATGCTTCATGACACCACGCGGAGGCCCCGTACTCTCCTTGACTGAACTCAAGGGTTACCGGTACACACCAAAGTGCCACATCAACATAGAAGACTGTTTCAACCATGTCGGTATACCCCGCACAGTTCCCTCACAACCTTGTTGCTACTTTCTAAGAAGGTATCCCCAGATCCAGGTTAGGATCTATAGAACTCCCAAGACAGTCCCACAATAATAAAGCAAGAAAGTCAATACAATTGAAAACACAGTTATGAACTATCCTAAGGTACACCTCACTTTAAGTTTAAGTCCCCAACAGAGTCGCCAGTTCTGTGATCGGTGGATCTGGAACTGACTGTTTAATGCTGGTTCGCGAAATGTCGCGGAAGCAAGAGTCGCCACCGTCTTTTATTTTCTCCAAATGGAAAGGACAAAAGCACAGAAAAATTCCTTAAGAGATTGCTCTCTGTTGTACCCCAAAATTTTCCCTCCCATATTCTTCAAGAAATTGCCAAGTCATGCTTCAAAATTCCCCAAGGGTTGCACAGTTCAAGGGCCTCCTAAACAGTCAAAATTAGGGTTTTGGTTCTGATCAAGAAAATGAAGTTTCCAAGGGTCCAATCAAGTCCCACATGCCTACAAATATGGTCAAGCATCCTCATATCAAGTTTTAAGACTTTCAGCACAAAATTGCACAGTCAAAAACCCTAATTGCACTACAGTCAACTGTAGGGGTAAAATGGTCATTTGACAGTCAAAAGTTCAAATTTTTGGTCAACATCTCATTTTTAAGCCACAAACATCATTTGATCAATGCTTGATCATTATTCTCAAAGCTTGTCTCAAAAATCATCAAGATGCAAAAGTTTCCTTATTTGGACAACTGAAAAAAGTCAACTGTAAATTGACCAGGGTATAACTTTCACATGGATTATCAGAAAAATTACATCCAAAGCTCATTTTGAAGAGAAAGACATTTCCTACAACTCATCTTCATACTTCAAATCCAAGAAATGCTCTCACAAAAAGTTATCAATTTCAACATTATAGGTCATTTTCAAAAGTCAACAAAAAGGGACTTTAAGTCAAAGGCCATAACTTGAGATTGGTAAACAAAAATGACATGGGACCAAAGGCATTGGTTAGAGGACTCAAAGACCTTTCCAAAATGTCTAAGAACATGAGCAAAGCTTAGAAATTGAGCAAGTTATGCCTTGTGGAAGTTGGGAAATTTTTGGATATTTTGAAAAGTCAACATTGCTTCAAATGACCTAAAATTGCTAATGGGCCTCTTTTTCTTCCACAATTCATCATCCAAGGCATATGCACGACCATTTGGCCCAAAGGGAAGTTTTTCTTAATTTTTATTTGTTTATTTGGATTTTTATTATTAATAATTCATTTAAATTAATTTAAATACATGAAAAATATTAAACCTAATGTTTCAAATCTTTTTATGCATATAATATCTCCAAGATTTTGTGTAAGTCAGATTAGGAAAGAATTGAAGCTAATTGGATATGATTGAGAGCTAAAAAGCATGAAAAAAGATTGAAAAATTATGGTTTGCAAATCAAATATTTTTCACATCAATGCATGGATTTTGATCAAGTTTCTTAACCTAAAACACTCACACATAAGTACAGAACGAAACCCTCGTGCCCATGACCTAGAGGCTGCACCATACATAGAAAACAAAACTTGAGTTTTTGGTTGAAAAATTAAAAACTGAAAACAGGGATAGAGGTCTATTCAAGCCAGAAAATTCATCTCATCACCTTCCTGAGACCTTAAGCAACGTACCTGACTAGATTTCCACGTCTCTAACGCCTTGAATCATTGTACAGAAGTCAAACTTTTTCACTCTTTTCTCATAATCGTATTTTAATATTTATGCATTTTCATGGCATTTCTTTCATAGATTCTGACTAATGAGAAGATTCTGAAGCTAACCATATAAGTTAATTGTGTTTCTATGCGCTATACATGATTCTACCATTGATGCAGGCTAGGTTTTCTTGAATTCCAAATTAGGGGTTTCTTGATACTGTAAAATTAGGGGACCTCAATCCCATAACCATGTTCAGCAGGTTTGGACGATCAGATTATGACCCTCGCGCCTAATTTCTGAGGCCACATGGCCTAATCGCTATTTTCAGAACAAGCTGATTTTGAGGGGGTTCAAAACCCCCGCTAACCTTTTGTATGTTTCAGGGAAAAGCGCACTAAGGAGGAAGACGATGATGTGTAGAGCGCTGGTTGGTCCGTTTAAATTTTCGCGCGAAAAAGAAACATTAACGCGTGTTTATTTTATTATGTTCATTAATTGTATAATAAACAAAGAACTCAAGCAGCGCGTTTGGTAAAGTGCAAGACTGGTAAACCACAGGACCTGGGTTCGAGCCCCAGGTCCCTCACCCTTTCTATGTTATTTTTCAATTAATGTTTCTATGCAGATTATGTCTTGAAGACTACCATGCATCTCTCAACTCAAGCCGTCCACGCATATGCCAGGACCAATCAAAGGGTCACGATTGCAGGACTATGATGAACATCAGTCAACGCCTGGGCACGCTAGTGGAAAAGGTCAAAGAGGCCAAAGCTATTGGGCCCAAATTGATGGACTTCACCCTCCACATTAGGGGCAGACCCCCTAGGTTTGCAATGTTCTTCTCACTATTTTTTTATTTTTATTTTTATTCAATTTGTTTTCTTTTATTTATTAATTCCTCTTAATTTAATTCTTTTTTTTCATAAAAAACACAAAAACAATAAAAATCAGAAAAGAGACAAAAATTAATATTTTTATTTAATGTTATATTTTTTATAAATAAAGCCTTATTAATTAATTAGTTTTAATTTAGGAACAAAATCTTAATATTTTCTTAATAAAAATCTAAAATTGGTAGAATTAGTTTTAATTAATTTTTATCCTTCTTTTTTTCTTTTCTTTTCGCTAGTAATTAAATATTTATTTTTATGAATTAAATCACATTAATTAATTAGGGTTAATTTTAGGTTAAACTTTAATATGTTTTCATAATAAAATAAAAATTGTAGAATTAGGTTTGATTGCATTAAATTCTCCTAAATACCAAAAAATACCAAAAACAATTCCTTTTCTTTTTAATTTTAATTAATTTAATCATTTAATTTAATTTTGCAAAAAAAAGGGTCCAACGCCCTCGTTTTTAATTCTTATTCAATTCGCATATTTATTTCGTTTTCTTTTAATATTTATGTATCTCTCCCAAGGCCATGTAATATTTATCTTTCGCATTTTTAATTCTTTATTTTTTTGTCAAATCGGGTCCTGGATTAAATTTGGCGATGTGGACCCGCGCCTTTGTAATAGTTTAGGAACTTTATATTTCTCGCAACTTTTTAACTGCTAATAGATTGCATGCAAGAATGAATGGCCTAAAATAAAAACAAACGCATAGATCACTTTGACATGAACAAGACAAAATAACTGAAAATAACACACAAATTCACACACCACTCTTAGGGTACGCCTCACTGTTGCCTTGCCCCTCGAAAGGTGATCGTCGAGTAGAGGATGTTTTAGTAAGTCCTCATGATCCGAGAACCTGGCATGAGGGTAGCTTCTAAGGTATCTTCCTATTACTCTGGTGATCACCATGTCCCGAACCTCGAATTGACCCGAACACCTCCAACGGTGGTGCTACCTACCTCTCAATGGTGGGATGGCACTACTTTAAGGACATTTACACAGACGAATTCCTTAGGGTAGGTAGACGACTCTAGATACTTGCTCTAATTTCAAAACAAATCAAAAATACTTTTCACACCGACACCTTTTCAAAAAGCTTTCGTAAGCAATTTTTCAAACACTCTTGAGGACCGATACAAGAGTCGAACTGAAATTTTCAAAGAAACTTTTTTAAAACCCACATTGAAGAGCAAACAAACCATTTTTGAAAACACAAATGAGCAAGTATCTAAGAGCCCATGGATAACCATGGATAGAAAGGGTGCTAACACCTTCCCTTTCTATAACCTACCTCCCGAACCGAGAGCAATCTCTTTAAGGAATTTTTCTGTGCTTTTGTCCTTTCCATTTGGAGAAAATAAAAGACGGTGGCGACTCTTGCTTCCGCGACATTTCACGAACCAGCGTTAAACAGTCAGTTCCAGATCCACCGATCACAGAACTAGCGACTCTGCTGGGGACTATTTTTAAAGTGAGGTGTACCTTAGGGTTAGTTCATAACTGTGTTTTCAATTGTATTGACTTGTCTGCTTTAAATTTGTGGGTTGCATGGGAGTTACATAGATCCTAACCCAGATCTGGGGATACCCTGTTTAGGTAGCATAAGTTGTGAGGGATCTGTCCGGCGTAGACCGACACGGGTGAAGCAGTGGCTACATTGGTGTGGCACCTTGGTCTGTACCGATATCCCTTGTGTCGCAACGAGAAGAATATGGGTCTTCTGAGGAGTCGTTAAGCACCAACAACCTTAGAACCTTAAATGACACAACTTGGCCATTAGAACAGTAGCAGTATGCTACGCCCATTGAGGCTAAACTCTCGTGATGGTTCTGGCCGCAAGAAAAGATTGCTACGCCCATTGAAGTTTTAGAGCAAGTATCTAGAGTCGTCTACCTACCCTAAGGAATTCGTCTGTGTAAATGTCCTTTAAAGTAGTGCCATCCCACCATTGAGAGGTAGGTAGCACCACCGTTGGAGGTATTCGGGTCAATTCGAGGGTTCGGGACATGGTGATCACCAGAGCAATAGGAAGACACCTTAGAAGCTACCCTCATGCCAGATTCCCGGATCATGAGGACTTACTAAGACATCCTCTACTCGACGATCACCTTTCGAGGCAAGGCAACAGTGAGGCGTACCCTAAGGGTGGTGTGTGATTTGTGTGTCATGTTCATTTGCATTTATCTTGTTCATGTCATGGGTGATCTACGCTTTTGTTTTTATTTTGTCAATCATTCTTGCATGCAATTGTTAACAGTTAAAAAAGTTGCGAGAAATATAAAGTTCCTAAACTATTACAACGATGCGGGTCCACATCGCCAAATTTAATTCAGGACCCGATTTGACATAAAATAAAGTGCGAAAGATAAATGTCAACTTTACACGGCTTTGGGAGAATTACATCAAAAATTATAAGAAAGGATATAAATGCGCGAATTGAATTAAAATTGAAAGCGAGGGCGTTGGACCCTTTTTAATGAAATTAAATTATTATTAACAAATTAATTAAATTAAAGAAAAAAAAAAGAAAAGATTTTTGAGGGTTTTTTGTATTTATGAATTTTTAATGAGAATTAAACGAAATTAATTAATTAACCCTAATTCTAGTTATTTTTAATTTATAAAAAAAACATGTTAAAGTTAAACCTAAATTAACCTAATTGATTAATGGCAAGTTTTATTTACAAAAATAATATTAAATAATTAATTATGGTGAGAGAAAAAGAAAAAGAATTAAAAAATACTTGAAACCCTAATTCTATCAACTTTTAGGTTTATTAAGAAAAATGTCAAAATTAATCCTAGAATTGAAAACTAAATTAATTAATGATTGTTATTTACAAAAATATTAATTAAATAAAATATATTTTGATTTTTGTCTTTTCTGGTTTTTTATTATTTTTTATGTTTTATGAAAATAAATTAATTGAAAGAATTATATTAATACTAATTAAAATAAATAAAATAGAAAAAATATGAAAAAAGAATAAGAAAGCAAACCATGGGGGGTTCTGTCCCCAAATTGGAGGTACAACTCAGTAATTCTTGCCCATTTGATTTCTGGCCTGGTTGACTTTTATGCTGTCGTGTGGCTTTGTTGACTCATGCCCATGATGGTCTCCAAATCATAGCCCTTTGATTGATCTCAATAAGCGCGTGGCACGCCTGAAGGAAGGACGTATGGTGAACGCTTGGACTGAAGCTGCACGTAAGTATTATTAGAAAAATAATATGGAATAGGAGGGGGACCTGGGATTCGAACCCAGGTCCTAGAGGTTACCAATCACACGCCTGCCAGCTGAGCTACCAACGCACTTTGTATGTTATATGGCCAACAATTAATATAAGATAAAACAAGAGTTAGTGGGAGATTTTAGCGCGAAATTCAAATTGCTCAATCAGATGGTGCCACCTACTCTTCTTCTTCCTTGTTTGGATTTTCCCTGAAACATAAAAAGAATTAACGGGGGTTTTAACCCCCCCCCCCCCAAAATATGCCCTTTTCAAGAATAGCGATTAGGCCATCTTGCTTCATAAATTGGGCGTGACTGTTGCATTCGATTCGTCCAAGCTTCCTGAGTTCAGTCATGGTATTGGGAAGTCCCAATTTTACAGTATTCAAGAATGCCCAATTTGGAGCTTGAAGAACCCTAGCTGGCTTTAATGGTGAAATCACGTACAATGCATAAAAACTTAATTAACACACATGGTTAGCTTCAGAACGAGTCAAATAACACAAATCAAATATTAAAAACTGCAGAAAACGCATGAATCATGATGCAAGAATATGGAAAAAGTCCTGTACAGGACATGATCGTTCTACCGTTTCTTTGCGTTAGAATGGATGGTTTTGATCTGAAAACCTTCCTTGAAGTCTCAGGAAGGCAATGGAATGATTATTTGATCTTGAAAAGCCTTAGAAACGTGTTTTCAGTATTTGAGTTTTCTTGAAAAAATGCAAGGTTGTCTATGGCTTTTTGGGCGCAGCTTCCAGTTCTTGGCATTAGGGTTATCATGTATATATATGTGTGAGTGTTTTAGGTTAACAAAATAAGCCAAATATCCATGGAATCAATGCTCTTGATTTTGTGATTTTGCATAATCTTTTCAAATCTTTTTATCATGAAACCTAGCCAATTTGCATGAAATCTTCCTTCTTTGGGCATGCACGCGATCTTCAATGAGTAATGAGTGATTGTCTTGCACAAAAAGATTTGAAAACCTTGTTTTGGTATTTTTCATATATTTTAATTAATTAAATGAATTATTAGCAATTAAAAATTCAAATAAATAAATAAAAATGATGAATAACTTCCCTTTGGGCCAAATGGTCGTGCACATGCTTTGGATGATGAATCTTGGAAGAAAATGTGGCCCATTAGCATTTTTTAAGACATTTGAAGCAACGTTGACTTTTCAAAATACCCAAAAATTTCACAACTTCCACAAGGCATATCTTGCTCAATTTTTAAGCTTTGCTCATGTTCTTTGACATTTTGGAAAGGTCCTGAAGTCCTCTAACCAATGCCTTTGGTCCCATGTCATTTTGATTTACCAATATCAAGTTATGGCCTTTGACTTAAAGTCCCTTTTTGTTGACTTTTGAAAATGACCTATAATGTTGAAATTGATAACTTTTTGTGAGAGCATTTCTTGGACTTTAAGTGTGAAGATGAGTTGTAGGAAATGTCTTTATCTTCAAAATGAGCTTTGGATGGAATTTTTCTAATAATCCATGTGGAAGTTATGCCTTGGTCAAGTTACAGTTGACTTTTTCAACTGTCCAAATATGGAAACTTTTGCATCTTGAGACTTTTTGAGCCAAGCTTTGAGAATCATGATCAAGCATTGATCAAATGATGTTTATGGCTTCAAAATGAGATGTTGACCAAAAATTTGAACTTTTGACTGTCAAATGACCATTTTGCCCCTACAGTTGACTGTAGTGCAATTAGGGTTTTTGACTGTGCAATTTTGTGTTGTAAGTCTTGAAACTTGACATGAGGATACTTGACAATGTTTATAAGCATGTGGGACTTGATTGGACCCTTGGAAACTTCATTTTCTTTGTCAGAACCAAAACCCTAGTTTTTGACTGCTTAGGAGGCCCTTGAACTGTGCAACCCTTGGAGAATTTTGAAGCTTTGACTTGGCAAATTTTGAAGAATATGGGAGGGCAAATTTTGGGGTACAACACCTTGCCTAAGGAAAAAGAACATTTTTGAGTGGTGCTTTAAGTACCTTTCGATTGGCATTCTAAAAGACACTTCGATTGGCATTCTGAAGGAGCATTTCGATTGGCAGTATGGACAAGCACTTCGATCAGCATTGTGCCAAGGCAGCTTCGACAGGCATGTGAACCATGTCCTTCGACTAGCATGAACAGCACCTTTCGATTGGACTGTTAACAAAGCCTTTCGATTGGCCTGTTAACAAATCCATCAAGAGGGCACTCAAAAAATACAGTCCAGGTACACTGAACATGAGAAGATGGCGTGTTTCCCTTGAAAATATAGAAATAATTAAATGCTGATTGTTGATTTAATTCCTGAGTTAAAGGCCAGATTCTTGCCTTTTCTGTTCCTAAAGAGCTGATTCGACCAGAGTGATTCTGTGCAACTCAAGACCATTCGAAGAAGCATTCATAAGGCCCATTCGAAGGGTACATAAGAAGTCCATTCGAAGGAGGGAAATCAAGACCAATCGAAGAGCAGGGCCTGAAGGCATTCGAAATTCAAAAGTGTCCAGGTTCATTCAAGGGACATGAATATTTCAAAAAAGGAAATTATTTAATGTGTATGATTCTTGTCTCATGGCATTAAAGGCCTGATTAAATGTTGTCTCTTGCCGTTACTAGACCCCCACACTCCTATAAATACAAGGGCCAGTGGCACATTACAACACACGAAAATATACGGAAAAAAACACACAACAGGAGAACAAAAAACATTGGAGTTACGCTGCCAAAAGTTGTCAACATTTTCAGAAGTGATCCAGGCCAAAGCAACCCTTCAACAAAAGTATCCACGCCCAGAAATCCCAGATCAAAAGTGCCTACATCCAGGAAGTGCCCAGATCGAAGGTGCCTACATCCAGGAAGCGCCCAAATTAAAAGTTCAATCTGCTGGTAAGAAAGGGTAAACTATCCAACCTCATATTTGCATAACACATTATTACTTGTTGTTACCTTTGGTTTGCCATCCTAGACAGGATCAAAAGGCCTGGGTTTGGCGCCCAGGTCATGTTCTTCGTTTGCCAACACTTGCTGCAGACATAGCCTGAAGAGACCCAGCAAGTGCAGGATCGAAGGGCCTGGGGTTCAATACCCAGGCCCTGCATTTTATTACGCTAACATACTTTTGCAGGTATAACATCCCAGATCGAAGGAGACACCTTCTTTGGATCGAACCCATTAGCATGCTGGATCGAAGGAGGCATCTTGTTGTACCCCAAAATTTGCCCTCCCATTTTCCTCAACATTTTCTCATCATAAGACCCTTTGAAGATCAAGATCCAATTAGGGTTTCCTCTGCTCAAGATTTCTCCTTGCACTGGTGGACCCAAATTAGGGTTTGTGTTTGCACAAAGATGTTTTGACCTAAAATGCCTAAGATGACTTTCATACTTCATATTGGACTCCCAAGTTTATCCATACCAAGTTTCAAGTCTTGATTCCAAGTTTTGCGCAGTCAATTGGACAGATGACTTAGAAATCAACTGTATTGGGGAAAAAGTCAACTGTGGCCAATTGGCAGTCAAATCTCATGAAAATTGACCCACATCAACATTATGAACTCATATGGACCATTTGATCAAGTTTGGATCACAATTCCATAAGAAATTTGATCAGATCATCAAAAGGGCAAAATGGTCATTTTTAGGGTTTTGACTGCACAAAGGCAATTTTTGACTGTTTGACATAGCCAATGGCAAACCAAGCTCACATATGGACTCAAGGACCCCATGGAATTGTCTTGACATGCTCAACAAACTCAAAAGATCCCAAGTACACAAGATTGACAGTTGAATTTCCCAGTCAATTGATCAATTTTGACTGTACACTGAAAAGTCAAACTTTGACTTTTTGGTCAAAATCAAGAGTCAAGATTCATTTTTCATCAAAACATGCCAAATCATGAAACTTGTTCACCAAGAAACCAAGAAATGCAAATTAGGGTTTAAAATGGAATTTTTCATAACTTAGAATTTTTCTAAGTTATGGAAAACCCTAATTTTTTCCCAACTTTGCCCCACTTTTTCACCATGATTCATTTGGATTCAAACAAAAGTCAAAACATGAAAGTTGTAGCTTGTTACATAATCTACAACTTTTATTCACAAAGTTTTCTCATTTGAAGCTTGTATCTCAAGTTACAAATTTTTGAATAAGGGCACTAAACCATTCTTAACTTAGTGAATTTTTGACCTATTTTGACAAGTTTTTCTACCCCACTTCAAGGCCATTTTCCAAACACTTCCACTTGGAATTTCAAATTGCACTTCAAAGATGGATTGTAGTACACATTCCAAGCTTTCCAAAATGTCCAAGAACTCATCAAACAACCTCATGGTTAGGGAGAATCGAATTTCACAATATAGCAAAAACTCACTTTTGAATTGGCCATTTTTCATGTTCATAAGTTATGCAAACTTCTCAAAACCAGCATGCCCTTGATTACAGGTCCTTAAACCAAGTTACACTCAATAATTTAATGCTTGTTCATTGTGTCAAAGTGTTATTCTATGAGTTCAAGTATTATATACAAGTTTAATCCATTTTTAGATAAAGCAAAATAGCCATTTTTGAAAAGTCATGCTTTATGTCAATTGGTAAATCAAGCAAGTACAAACTAAATCTCTTTAGCACAAGATTATGAACAAATCACTCTGATCAAGAGAAGCTTTGCAGCAGGATTAGGGGTCCTCTACTGACCTAGAAACACAACTTGCCATTTCTTGCTTAAGTTAGAAGAAACATTGCATAACTCATACCAACTTCCATATCAGCAAGAGAACACAAAAACAAAGTTATCAAACACATTTCACACAACACAACCAAGCTAATACACGAGCCCTTAGCCTTCAAAACACTCTCCATCTCAGAATCACTCTAAAACTGCAAAAACAGGGCAGGCCCTGCAGTTTGAGTGCTATCTCTCATTTCTCTTGAGCTCTCTTGCCCAAATCAGTTCACATACCTTCCATACCATCTATGCAAGCTAACCAAAAGCAAAGGCACGACCTGTAATCACTCTAACCACTTCCACCATTTTCACATTTCTGACTTGCAGGTGAAGTTCTCTAGCTCGATTCAGAAGCTTTCAAGACAAAGTAAACATTGGAATAGCATTCCTGGACCTCAAGGAAGCTTTTCCAATCATCACCTTGCACTGAAAGTTCCTACATTGCAAGATAGAACTTCAGCTGAACAGGTATCTTGGTGAACTCGTATCTCTCTTATTATGCATCATTAGCTTTAAGTTTGTGAATAAACAAGGTTCTACTCATGCCACTGAACATGTACATGTTTTTACTTTTCATTTCTTTTGCTTGAGTTGTGAGAATTTGGAGTTTGAAAATGGCAGAAAAACTAGGTTAGGATTTGGGGGAGGAGAAATTCTCCCTCATCTTAGAGAGTTAGATCAAGTTATGCATATGGTTAGAATCGTCTCTTCATGCTGAACATTTTTTATGTTATGAGTTTTTGTTAAAAAGCTAGGAATCAGGAGTTAAGGATTGATGAAGGAAGGCGCGCATTTTTGAATTGTTTGGTCTGAAGGTTGAAGACAACCATTTTCTGGGCTGGGCCTGTTTTGTTATTCCTTTTTGCACCATACATTTACTTTTGCACCCCCTGAGCCCATTTGCTTCATTTTTAATATTTTTTGACTTTTTCTTTTTTTAACTGATTCATTTATTTTTTCTCAGCATACTAAAAATATAAAAATATTTTTCCCATCATTTTTTGAATTTATTAAGTATTTATTTGATTGTTTTATACATAAATAAGTAAATATACATATATACTTTTTGTTTAAAATATTAAGATAATACAAATATATTTTTTATACACGTTTATTTTGTTTTTACTTCCTGAAAATATTTTGTATAAAAAATACCCTTTTTATTTTTATATTAAATATTATTATTTTTTATATATAATACATATTTAGAACTTAATACATAAATATATATATTTATTAATATACTTAGAATAAAATACTAAAAATATACATATTTTATTTTATTAATTTTAAACACTAAAAAAATCATTTTTACAAATATATCTCTTTTCTTATTTTATTTTTGTATAAATAATAAATATTGCATATATTAATAAATAATACCTTTGAATTAGGGTTTTTGCCCTAAATTCAAAAATACTCCAAAAATAATATTTTTTTATTTTCTTGTTATTTTACATCAATAATCCTTTTTTTTCATACATATAAAAAACCATTTTTTGCATTCTTGCATATTTGTTCTATTTTTATTTTATTTATGCAATTAAATTACCTTGCAAATATTCAATATTGATGTAATAGCTTAGATTCAATTTCCTGTCTAAATACCTCCCCATTTGAAACATTGTACCCCCCTCCCTATATTATTGTGTTGTAATAGCGTAGGAATTTAAATTTCGCACTTTATCGCTTTCTAAAATACAATGCTAGAATTAGGGTTTATATGCGAATAAAAATGAACAAAATAGTTGGACCTAATATAAGACAAACAAGCATGAAAATGGACACACAAATCACACTTGCACCCCCTAGGGTATTCCACTTGTTTCCTTTCAAAAATGGGCCATATTGCATGTTAGGTCTCTTTGGGCAAAACAAACAAATTGAATGATCATAGACCCTCGATAACACTTTTCAAAATATTGCCAAATAAATGATCAAGTCCCTTAAAGAAAATGCCCAAAGATACTTGGCACCGTTGCAATTATGGTCCAAACGATGACCCGCGCCCGTCCCTTTCACATCCTAACATGAGATTGTCCACCAAATACAATGGTGGAACAAACTTATGAAAAGGGTTAAAACATAGCAATAGTCTTTGAGAAATTTAGGAGTAGATAAACTCTTAGTTACTTGAATCAAACTCGCAAAAACAAAACACTTGCCTATTTTCTAAAAAACACACCTCACAACACTTTCAAAACAACTTTCAAAAACAAATGAAAACCTTTTCAAAAGACATACATCTTTGTATACATCCCCACATGGATCATTACAAAGGTTGCCACCACATTGGCTTCTTTTCAAAACATTTTCAAACCCACACACACAAGCACCATTTAAAACAATTGAAAACTAAGGCAAGTTGATCTAAGCAAGTAACTAAGAGCCCATGGATAACCATGGATAGAAAGGGTGCTAATACCTTCCCTTTCTATAATCTACTCCCCGAACCCAAGAAAACATCTCAAAGGTTTTTGCTGTGCTTTTTAACCTTTCCTTAGGATAAAATAAAAAGTCGGTGGCGACTCTTGCTCAACCGAAACATTTGCGAAAACAAACGCAAAACCATAGTCAGTTCTCCCACCGTACCACACATCTCATTCCTGGATCGAAAGCCATGACCTCCATGATCAAAAGACAATCCTCTTCCCTGGATTGAAGGCTACTCACGCCTTACTGTTTGGCCCAATTGAAAGGACCATGACCCTCTCTGGATCGAAGCTTCCATTCCCTCCCTGGGTCGAAACTCCTTTTTTTTCCTGGATCGAAGGATCCCCCCATTGTATTTTATTTTTGTTTTCATTGACATCTTTTTATCTTTTTAATTAACATTAAAATCAAAAAACCACAAAAAACATTAGGCTAGTTTTTCTATTAAAATTAACTTTGTTAATTAATCTTTTAATTATCTTAACATTTTTCCAAAACTAAAATTAAGTAGATTTAGATCATTTTCCCAAAATAAAATAAAACAACAAAAAGATTTTATTCTTAGGATTTTTAGAGGTTATTTCCAGATTTTCGTGCGTTTATTTTATTGTAACTGTCTACTGGGATGTAATAGCTTAACTAAGACTTTTACACTTTACTGCTTTTATTCCCCCAATTTTGGACATGTAAATAATCCCCTCCCCGAAGCCTTGTAATAGCGTAGGATTTACAATTCCCGCACTTTAAATTCTTGTACATATATTAACTGTTTAGATGTATGCTAACTAGGATTGCATGACAAGATTAACTCTTAACTTAAAATCAACAGTAGCTCACCATGACATGCAAAGATAATATAAACTGAAAATTGACACACTTGCACATGCCACTCCTAGGGTACACCTCACTTGGTTGCCTCGAATGTGGTCATTAAGAATAGGATGTTTTAGAGGTCATCCTTTTGTCCCAAGATCATAAGTTGCCTCGAAACGGTTGCCTCGGAAAAATGATATAAGACATTAGGGTTACCGCTAAGGCGTCCTAACGTTGCTTTAGTGACCATACGTCCCTTAAACCAAATTGACCCGAAAACTCCAACGACGGTGCTACCTACTCCTCAATAGTGGGATAGCCCTGTCTAAAGGAAATATACACAGTTTAATTCCTTTTTGAGTAGGTAGAGGTTCTTAAGTACTTGCTCATTTTAAAAACAAAACAAAACTTTTCGCACTTACACTTTTCGAACAAAGTTTTCAAAACACTTCATTACACTCTTGAGGACAGAAGCAAGAGTTAAATCAAAGTTTCAAACAAAACTCTTTTCAAAACCCACAAACACAAAGAAAAGCAAACTTTTGAAAACACAGTGAGCAAGTACCTAAGAGCTCGTGGATAACCACGGATAGAAAGGGTGCTAACACCTTCCCTTTCTATAATCTACCTCCCGAACCCGAGAAACAATCTCGAAAAGGAATTTTTCTGTGCTTTTGTCCTTTCCTTGTTGGATAAAATAAAAGACAGCGACGACTCTTTCTTACCGCGACATTTTGCAAAAACAAACGCAAACGCGAACCAGCATTCCAAAATAGTCAGTTCTCATTCCCACCGATCACAGCATTCCTTGAGGAATCATGATCAACCCTTGATCAAATGATGGATATCACTTCAAAATGTTTATGTTGACCAAAAATCTTGAAGTTTGACTGTATATGGGCCATAATTGACTTTTGACCTAGTATAGTTAATTTTTAAACATTTGAGCAATTGAATGAGCAAACTTGTTGTGCAAGGCAAGAAATTTGGCATGGACAATCTTGATGACATATTAGGACTATGTAAAATACTTTAGGCCTTTGGAGCTCAAACATCTTGGTGAAAAGTGAAACCCTAGTTGGAGGTTTATTGCTTAGGAGAAGAATTTGTCTGATTAGTTCTTGGTCAACCTTGAGCAATTGAAGACCTCAATGAGCATGTCTTGAGTAAAAATGGGAGAGAAAATTTTGGGGTACAATAGCTTCCCCTATTCAATCTTCTTAAACCTGAGGATTTAGATTGGCTCGTCTTCCTTTCATAATTTAATGGTGGAAGATGATTGAACACTAGAGTGCCCATAAATTTGCACTCACGTATAAATAAAGTAACACTGTGGGTTGATGATATCGGAAATGGGCTTACATATTCCATTTGGATAAGATGATTGAGAATTGTCGGAGATGGGCTTAAAGATGCCATCCAAAGTAGATGCTGACTTTATAAGAGATCTCTTTGTGGGGATTCCTGTTCCTGTGGTTTGAGGAGGACTCCACTGGGGAATCTTGGTTTCTGTTTGGGGAACAAAGTCTAAGAGCTTTAGTTGTCCATTTATCTACCAGGGAGTTATCTCTTGACTAGAGAGGTGAAAATTAGCTGTTATTTGGTCAAAATCCAGGCTTCGCAATAACTTGCTGAAGATAATAAAGTTGGTTGTTACCTGGTCGTATTCCAGGCTTCACAGAAACTTACTGGGGAATATGAAATTAATTGTTATCTGGTCGATCTCCAGGCTTCGTAGTAATTTTCTTAAGATTAAACTTTTATCTGGCCGTATCCAGGCTTCAATGACTTGAACTGTTATCTGGTCGTGTCCAGGCTTTAGTGACTTGAACTGTTATCTGGTCGTGTCCAGGATTTAGTGACTTGAACTGTTATCTGGTCGTGTCCAGGCTTCAGTGATTTGAAGAAATTAAGGTATATTGTCATTTGGTCGGGTCCATGCTTCATAGTAATTGATAGAGTTGAATTGTTATCCGGTCGAATTCTAGGCTTTAGTAATGATGTTAACTGCTATCTGGTTGGGTCTAGGCTTCATAATATGGTAGATTATACTGTCATTTGGTCGTGTCCAGGCTTCATAGTAATTGACAGAATAAACTGTTATCTGGTCGGACTCCAGGCTTCGCAGTAATTTGATAGAGTAAACTGCCATCTGGTCGGACTCTAGACTTCGAAACAATTTATATTGTTATCTGGTCGGGTCCAGGTTTCATAGTGTCTCGAATTGTAGGTTGACTGTTATCCGGTCAAATTCCAGGCTTCAGTAACGATGTTGACTATTATCTGGTCGGATTCCAGGCTTCACAGTGTTGTAAACTGCTATCTGGTTGGATTCCACGTTTCACAGTGTTATATTTGATGTTAACTACTATCTGGTTGTATTCCAGGCTTCGCAATGATTGATGAGTTGTTGCTTCAGATAGTTGCCCTGCCTTGTTTCAGGAATTAAGCTGGAACTTAATGAAAATTGATGATGATGTTTGTTTACTGGTCTTTCCTGAAAAGGTAAAGAATTAGTTGTATGCAATGTCATGATGCATGACACACATTTTGTGATGATGTTCTCAAAACAAATGAGATTGTATTATATGCATTTTGTATGCGTATGCTATGACGTTTATGGAATGATGTATGAATGTAATGTGTGAACGTATCAGTTGTTCTTTGTAGCATCATTGAATAGAGGGAAAATAAATCTCTGTCTGCTGCTGGGGATGAGGAATATGGTTCTTCATTGTTTGTTGAAGTTGAATTGTTGGGAAATAGGTTTTCGTGACTTGAGAAATAAACTCTACTGGAAAAGAAAACTCTGTAAACTGCTTGGGAATTTTTTTAAAGCCCTGTTGGGGAACCCAAGAAGTTTATGAACCATATGGAGGAGTCTTTCAAGATACTGGGGAGATGATTGGAGACTCTTGTTCTGCAGGGAATATCGGAACCTTTGACATCATTAAACTTGTATGTTAAAGATATGACAGTACCTTCGCAGGAGGACGTCTCTGTCTCTGTATCTATTATGGGATATATCTGCGGGGATTTGCAGATGGCTTTTTAGACACTATCACATTTCTTGAAGCCATTAGTAACTGTCTATTGCACCCCAAAATTTGCCCTCTCATTTCTCAAGGAATCACCCTGGATCCTCAAATTTGATTTCATCAAGATTCCAAGCCTTGAGTTATCAATTTTTCCAAGCAGACCACTCGCAAGGGCAAAATGGTCATTTGCACACTGAGAAGTCTAACTCTGACTTTTGGATCAAAATCAAATTTCAAAAATCATATTTCATCAAGACATGTTGGAATATGAAATTTATTTCATCCAAAATTTCAAAAGTCAATTTTTGCTTTGGAAAAGCCAAATTATAAACACTTAGAAAATTTTCTAACTATTTAAGAAACATGACAATGTCAGAACTTCTGGGCCAGTGTTCACACTCAGCAAATTCTGGATATTCTCAAGACAAACTTTGGTCAGAACTTCTGGACCAGTCTTCAAAAAGGTTCAGTCAGAGTTTGCAAAGGTTAAGTCAAACAAGGTAACAAAGCGTACTGTAGGTATACTGGAAGTTCTGAAGGATCCCTCAAAACATGCTGAAGTCAGAAGATGAGATGCTACGCTGAAGCAGAACTTCTAATCTAGAGTCAAGAAAAGATGCAGAGTTTCACATGGGAACCCATTTAATGCTCACAACCGCTTCTAAGTCTTTATCCAAAGGATTCACCCCACGTGTACCCCTACTGCCTTGGGAAGACAACTTTTTATGTAAAAGTATGCTAGACCCACGCATTGTCTCTACTTTTTATTAATTCATGCTGCCAGATCCAGCTGAGGCGCTGTTCACCATCCAACTTGAATACGTTGAACCCCACTTATTTTAAGCTTACTTCAAGAGTAAGTCAGCATCTAGCACATGTTGTTGGCACCACTTGACTGCCCCAACTGCAAAACTTTGCCTATAAATAGAACGACATTGGCCATTGAGAAAGAGTCCAGAAAAATTTCTAAAACCTAGAGAGAAAATATTGTGAAAGAGACGAGGGAATTGAGAAAGAAAGCTTTGAATCACTGCAAAAAATTCCAAGAACCCAGGAAC
Source organism: Vicia faba (assembly GCA_948472305.1). NCBI lineage: Eukaryota > Viridiplantae > Streptophyta > Magnoliopsida > Fabales > Fabaceae > Vicia > Vicia faba. Next base: position 516,478,960 of record OX451737.1, read on the forward strand.
TATAAACACAAGAATACAAAAATCTTAGCATTGATTCCTTCCATTCAAACTCCATTTCTTCCTCAATTGTTCTTGACTAAAGCCGCCCATGTAGTTGCTGATTCATGCATCAGAAGTTACCTTAACTTTTGTATCCCTGTTGCCATTCAAACTCCATTCACTTCCACCTCCAAGGAGTCAGAATATCACCCTTTTGACTATTCCAGAAATTACAAATTCCCCTCCTGCTGAGTACGTGAAGAAGCTACTCAAAACATCACCAGAATTCAAGAACACCCTCCAGGTCACAGAAATCCTTTCCAGCAGCAAAGTAAGTTTTCTGCTGACTCTCATCATACTGATTAAGCATTGTCAAATTTTGCATACTTATCACAATGTAGATATTTTGATCCTGATGATATACATATTCTGAAAATTTATGCATCTGCCTGCTTAAGTAAGAAGGGATCCCAGTTCAGAGTTTCATAAGGAAATTGGGGCTCAGAATTAGAATTAGCCAATACACGTTGCTTATGATTCATGCTTCTGATATTTCATGAAATTTGTTACAACTATTATGCATGCAACTTCTGTTCTGTAAATGACTAAGTTGTAGATGTTCTGACTGGCATGGAGAGAGGCAAAGTTCTGACAGTTGCATTAGAACTTCTGAAAACTTCTGAGTTCTAGAATATCCAGAACTTCTGAAGTTCCATATTTTTGCTAACATGTTTCTGTTTGTGCAGCAAGTCAGAGTCATAACTTCTGACTTCCTTTATTTTCAGCACTCTGCGTTGATTCTGTTTCTTTCTATTTTATTATTTTGCCATCATATTAGTTTTTATTATCAATCAAAAACACCAAAAATATTTTATATTTGCATGTTATATTTTCTTTTAACATAAAAAACCAAAAAATATTTTCTTAAGCAAAAGTTATTTCCTTTTTTAAATAGACAAACATTTTTCATTTTCTGTATATTCTTATCTATTTCAAAGTGGTGGTAATAGTGACCTAGAATTTTAACTTGCAACCCCCATTCATAAATATGTACCCCCATCCCCCTAAAATATTGTAATAGTGTAGGACTTTACATTTCCGCATTATTCTTGCTTTCAATATATGCTAGTAATTAGGGCGTGTAAGACAAGATATGAAAATTGACAAATAGAACTCTCTAATCAAGATAAATTATGCATGCAATCAACATATTCACACACTTACACCCCTAGGGTAATTCCACTTGTTGCCTTATAAAAATGGCCATGTTATGCATGTGGGAAGTCTTAGCAAAAACAAATCAAAAAGATCATAGTCCCTCAATGACGCTATCAATATTGCCTTTCAAAATGATCTTAGTCCCTAAAAAAAAGTGTTAAGTCATCTCACAACATTGCTATCAAGGTCATACGATGACCCAAACACTCGTCCCTTCACATCCAAAGATGGGGCTTCTTACCAAAACAATGGTAAGGTAGCAACATCTAAAGGAGGAGGAAAGAACATCTAAAACCTTTTGAGTAAGTAGACTATTTTTAGTTACTTGCTCACTCTTAAAACAAATATCCTTTCTATTTTCAAAACAATCACATACACTTTTAAAACATCTTCAAAACACTTTCCAAAACTTGAAATATTTTCGAAAGGTCAACACTTTGCATACATTCTTACGAACGAGAATCATTGCAAAGTTTGCCTAAATGATGGCACCTTTTCAAAATACTTTCAAAAATCACACAAAGCACACTTTTCAAAACAAAAGCAAGTGATCTAGAAAGTAACTAAGAGTCCATGTAAAACCATGGATGAAAAGGGTGCTAATACCTTCCCTTTTCATAATCTACCCCCCGAACTCAAAAATATCTCTAAAGGTCTTTCCTGTGCTTTTTCACCTTTCCTTATTGGATAAAAGAAAATTCGGTGGCGACTCTTGTTAAACCACAACATTTGCGATAAAAAGCAAAACCCTCAAGTTAGTTCTCCCACCGTATCACAGAACTGGCGATTCTGCTGGGGAAGATGCATTCTTAAAAAGTCAGGTTACCTAAGGGTTAGATCACATTTACTTGCTTAAATTACTTGATTTGTTTTGCTTTACATTTTGGTTCCTTGTTTGGGTTTGTTTTAAATCCTACACCCGGATTTGGGGATAACTTTTAGGTAAGTAGCAATAAACTGTGACGGAACTGTGCGGGGTATACCGACACGGTTAAAGCAGTAGCTACGTTGATGTGGCACTTTGGTTGGTATCGGTAACCCTTGAGTCAGTCAAGGAGAGTACGGGGCCTCCGTGTGGTGTCGTAAAGCATCAACTAACCTTAGAACCTTACTTGACCAACTTGGCCATTAGGAAGTAGCAAGATAACCGGCTTTGGTGCAGTCCGAAGTTGGTTGATACTCGACGCTACACTCATTGAGGTTTGACTCTTGAATTTTGTTTTGTTGCGAGTCAATCGCTTATTAAACGAAACCTGGGGGAAAGATCAGTGATATTGAGATCCCTTAAAACCCGGTTACTATTAACTAGGACAGGTTGAGCCAACTAAAATTCAAGAGGGTACTTACCTGAACCCCATGCAAGCCTAAACTAAGGACTTGTTTGCTTTGTGTATACACTTGTGTATAAACATCATTAACATCATAAGCATCACAAACATCACTAACCATTTTAAGGATTTTTGGATTTATCTTTGTTCTATTTTGTAGGATATGGCTTCCGCTCGTAGGAGCACCATCCAAGTCAGCCTCGTGAGGATACCTCCACAACTCAAGGATTTAGTATCAAGGGTCCCCGAAGATTCTCCGTTCACCAAAAGACATGGTCACCTCGTGAGGAAGATATGGTAAATGTGCTTGTCCAATTCTTCGACCCTTTACATCATTGATTCACTTTTCCTGATTACCAACTTGTGCCCACTTTAGAAGAATTATCTAAACTCATAGGGATCCCTATTCCTAATCAGTTACCTTTTAGCGGTATTGAAAGAGACCCTAAACCTGAGGAAATTACTCGAGCTCTACATTTGCAACCATCTGACATAGTGACAAATTGGGTAACAAGGAGTGGTGTTAAAGGGTTACTAGTAAAGTTTTTGTTGGAGAAGGCTCAAGAGTGTTGGAATACTTTGGATCTACAAGCCTTTGAGGAAATTTTGTCCCTTCTCATCTATGGGTTGGTACTATTTCCAAATCCTGACTAATTTATAGATGTAAATGCAATCAAGGTTTTCATATCTTGTAATCCGGTGCCTACATTGCTTGGAGACATCTTGCATTCTCTTCACTCTCGCACTTTGAAGAAAAGGGGAACTTTGATGTGTTGCACTTCTCTTTTGGCTAGGTGGTTTATTTCGCACCTACCTTGATCAGTGGTGAAGAATGAATAAGGTATGAAGTGGTCTAAAAGATTGATGCCACTTTCACATGCTGATATTTGTTGGTATTATCGTTCCTTAGAAGACATTACCATCATTGACCACTATGGAGAATTTCCTAATGTCCCTCTACTTGGTATTAGGGGAGGCATTACTTACAACCCTTGTTTAGCTCTGTGACAATTTGGATACGCCAGGAGAGACGGCCCTCATAAGGTACTCATCCAAGGAATTGTATTTGACTACGAAAACGATACCCAAGGTTACCGTCAAAGATTTATTCGAGCTTGGGGTATGGTTAACAAAGTTGATAGCAAGACGTTGGGGCGTAAGAATTCCATTCCTTTGGAACCTTATCTTAAATGGGTGAGGGCTCACGCTCAAAGTATTAAAATGTCTTATGAAGTCGTCTTACCTGTTATCATGGAGCCAATAGTTGAGGGGGACGATCTACATACTATCCTCTATCCTGATATGCCTACTACTCTTGAAGATTTGCAAAACACTTGGATTCAGCTAAAAGGAGAATGAGACACCTTTGAAACTAAGTTCTATGAGAGTGAGAGGAAGTTATTAAAGCTTACAAGGGAACTTCATGAAGAAAGGGGCTTAAACACCTACATTGCGCCAAAGAAGATGCACACAACTTTTCTGTCGTGGGAGTTTACTTTATGCTTATTTCTGTTGTTGTAAGCCCAAGAGGCATGCTTGTATTCAAATCAGAACTCTTTAATGCAAATTAACGTTTGTTCACTCTTTGTCTATACAAATTTAAATCCTTTAAATCCTTGAAAACATTTGCATATTGCATATTCATGCATCATGACATAACAGGTGTCCGCATAACAGGTTTCCTTATCTCTCCGTTGTTTATTTCAGCAAGATGGATCTAGAGAAAACTGTGACGGAACTCCAGGCCCAGAATTCTCAATTTCAGGAAGCCTTACTCGCCCTGGACAAGGGGAAGTAGGACATGATGGCCTTGTTGACCGCTAAGAAGAATCCAAAGAAGAAAGCTATACTCAACATGGGTAAAAGGTTCAAGGAGACAACCCGTCAAATTCCAATAGAGGAAGATTCATCTGAGGAGGACAAGAACCAAATTGGTGAGGTCAAGAGTACTCAGGCCGAATGTATCAATGACCAAGAATCTGATGATGACTACTTCAATAAACAATATCTCCCCGCAGACATCAAATTCAAGCAGCTAGAAGACAGGTTGAAAGCGGTTGAAATCCAAGCTATTCCCGGTTTGAATTTTGACGATTTGGGCTTAATCTCTGGAGGGGTCATTCCCCACAAGTTCAAAATACCAACCTTTGCAAAATACGATGGAGTTTCTTACCCAAAGCTCCATTTGAAGTCCTATGTGCGCAAGATATAACCGCACACTGCAGATAAAAAACTCTAGATTCACTTTTTCCAAGAGAGTCTGGCTGGAACACAACTTGAATGGTTTTATCAGTTGGATGGCTCTCTCATCAATACTTGGGAGGGTCTAGCTACTGCCTTCTACCATCAATATTAGTACAATTCCGACTTGGCACCGACAAGGGTTCAATTGCAAGGTATGACCATGGGGAAGGATGAGGGATTTAAGGAATATGTGTAGAAGTGGAGAGACATTGCTAGTAGGGTCCAACCTCCCTTGACTGATAGGGAACATATCGACATATTCATGAGCACATTATCTAGTCCTTTCTTTAATCTATTGGTTGGCTGCTCTTCTTCTGGTTTCACCGAATTAATCCTAACCGGTGAAAGAGTTGAAAGTGGCATTAAAAGTGGAAATATCTCTATGGCATCTACTTCCATTCCCAATCCTGTCAAGAAACCTTTTGCCGCAAAGAAAGAGGTTAATGATGCGTATGGGTAAAAGGCCCACACCAAAAAGAATAATCATTTGTCTATCAATGTTGTTCGAATATCCAAACTGACCTCTTAGGATCTCATCCAAAGGTCCTATCAGGATTTCGAACGAACCAATCAGTTTGGTAAAAGGCCCACACCAAAAAGAATAATCATCTGCCAATCATCAACATGTTGAAGCTCCAAGAAGACAGTTTACAAGGTTAGGCATGTCATTATCTCAAGCCCTTCAACATCTGCTCAGAGCCAATTTAGTGACATTGCGAGATCCTCCCGCCAACCCTGACACCTCGTCACCTAGATATAATCCAAATGCAAAGTGCGCTTACCATTCAAACAGCCCTGGGCATGAGACAGATCAGTGTTGGGCTTTGAAGAATAAAATCCAGAATTTAATTGACAACAAGACTATTAAATTTGATCCTCCAACAACGCCAAATGTAATCACCGCTCCAATGCCGAAGCACGACAAAGGTGTTAATGCTATCGAAGACACAATCTTCATCGCCTCTGTTAAAGAATTAACTACTCCGTTGAATGTAATCAAGAGTAATTTGCTAAAAGCTGGGACCTTCCCTGGTTGTGAAAAAATATGTGTAGGCTATATGAGACAACTCAATGGGTGTGAGGAACTGAAGAAAGGTATACAACGCTTAATGGAGGGCCGCAAAATTCTATTAGAAAAGATTCCCGCCATCAAAGATTCAATCGAAAAAGCTGAAGATTTTGCTATCATAACAATTTCAAACAAACCTCTTAGGATCTCATCCAAAGGTCCTATCAGGATTTCGAACGAACCAATCATTGCTCCTCTCATAATCACTGCTGCCGGACCTGTTCCATACACCTCTGATAAAGCAGTATTGTGGAATTATAGTGTCTAGGTTTACTACCATGGGGTAAAACAAGATTCTTGGATTGATGATAATGAAGCTGGTGTTACTAATATTACTGGTTCTAGTAAAGTTACAAGAACATGAAGGGACTTTTCCCCTGTTATCTCACCACCAACCATTACCACAGTTCCAGTCCGCATAACCAATGGCAATGCTAGTGCCAATACTAGAGGGAAGGAGAAAGAAATTGAGCCTGCCAGGGAAGAGGCATTTGCTAAAAAGTATGTTATGGAAGAATCATCCACTCAAGAGATGGAGGAGATTCTGTAAATCATCAAGAAAAGCGACTTCAAGATAGTATAGCAGTTGAGGCAAACCCCTTATAAAATATAAATGTTATCCTTATTACTATGTTTTGACGCCCATGCACAAGCTTTAATTAAGTTCTGGAAAAAGGCTCATGTGCCTCAAGCAACCACGGCCGACCAATTTGAGAACTATGTAGCAAGTCTGACAGCCGACAATGGTCTGGGGTTCTCTGATGCATATTTAACTCCCATGGGAAAGAATCACAATAAAGCCTTACATGTTTCTGTTGAATGTAAGGGGACCACTCTGGCACATGTATTGGTGGACACAGGCTCATCTTTAAATGTGTTACCTAAAGGAACTTTAGATCGGCTAGACTGTGAAGGTTTGGTCTTAAAGCCAAGTGATATTGTGGTGAGAGCATTCAATGGATCTAAAAGGATGGTTCATGGAGAGGTGGATCTCCCAATTAAGGTTGGTTCACAAATTTTCAACTCCATATTCTATATAATGGACATACGGCCTGCGTATTCTTGCTTGCTTGGGCGCCCATGGATCCATGGGGCAGGTGCGGTCACTTCTACTCTCCACCAGAAGTTAAAATACCCAGTTCAAGGGAAGGTTGTCACTGTTTGCGGTGAAGAAGAATTTATGGTAAGCCATCTCAATTATTTCAAGTACGTACAAATTGATGGCGAATTCATAGAGACTCCTTACCATACTTTTGAAGTTGTGGCCACCACCAAAAGCTCCTCCGACACTCCAAGAGCTGATAAAGTTATCCCCAAGATGGTTTCTCTTAAGGATGCCCGTGCTGTGGTAGAAGAAGGAAACAATGAGATGTGGGGTCAACTCCCTGATATCCCGTTTAAAGCAGACAAGTTTGGGTTAGGTTTCACCTCCAAAGCTCAGAAAGAAATCAGAGATGCTCGTACTGGAAAGCCGCCTCTCCACCTCAAAAGTCACGAAGTGAACGCTATAAAGGACTCCGATGATGAGTGTGATTTTGAAGACTGGATCTACCCAACAACCAAAGGGAAGCCCAACAATTGGCATACGAAGAAATTTGTGCCCATCTCCTTCATTGAGGAGTAATCTACTTGTTTTTGCTTTTTAATTAATTCAAGAACTCGCTGTCTGTAATATTTTGATAATGACTTTTAAGCCATGTGCCTTGCCCGGGGCACTTTGGTACTTTTGTCAAGGGTTTTATATTTTGTTCATCTAATCATATGATCATTCAGTACATTGGACTCTTTTGCATTCAAATACTTGTGTTCATTGTCTTTCTTTTCTTTCAAATACATTGTTAAAAATAGCCATGTATCTTACATGCACACACACACACACACACACTCTTATAGGTCTACATCCACTCTGGATCATATTGCCAACAACTCTATTATGGCCGACTATGACTTTGAATGTCCTATCAACCAAGTCGAAGACGAAAGCGAGGAAGATTGTGACATACTAGGAGAACTAGCCAGACTTCTGTTACAAGAGGAAAAAGTTGTTCAACCACATGAAGAGTCAATTGAGGTTGTCAACTTAGGTACTGAGTCAGATAAGAAAGAAATTAGAATCGGCACTAATTTGGAAAGCAGTGTCAAGAGCCATTTGGTTCAGATGTTGCGCGATTATGTGGAAGTATTTGCTTGGTCTTATGAAGATATGTCGGGGTTAGATACCGACATTGTGGTTCATCGTCTGCCAACTAAAAAAGACTGCCCTCCTGTCAAACAAAAAGTTCATCGCATGAGGCTTGATATGTCTGAAAAGATCAAAGCCGAAGTAATGAAACAATTTGATGCAGGATTCCTAGCTGTAACTCCCTATCCTCAATGGGTGGCCAACATAGTGCCAGTGCCAAAGAAAGACAGAAAAGTTCGTATGTGCGTAGACTATAGGGATCTGAATAGGGCAAGCCCCAAGGATGATTTCCCTCTACCACACATTGACGTTTTAGTCGATAACACTGCTCAGTATAAAGTCTTCTCATTCATGGATGGTTTCTCAGGGTATAATCAAATAAAGATGGCTCCCGGAAATATAGAAAAAACTACTTTCGTTACACAATGGGGCACCTTCTGCTACAAGGTCATGCCATTCGGATTAAAGAATGCAGGGGCAACATATCAAAGGGATATGGTTGCTTTATTTCATGACATGATTCATCATGAGATAGAAGTATATATGGATGATATGATCGCCAGGTCATAAACTGAAGAAGAACATCTCGGTCACCTGCACAAACTATTCGAAAGACTAAATAAGTACAAGCTGAGGTTAAACCCTAACAAGTGCACGTTTGGAGTACGCTCTAGGAAACTCTTAGGTTTTGTTGTCAGCAATAAAGGCATTGAAGTTGATCCCGCCAAGATAAAGGCCGTCCAAGAAATGCCAGTCCCTCGTTCTGAAAAAGAAATCAGAGGATTCTTGGTTCGTCTCAACTACATTGCCCGTTTCATATCACATTTAACTGCTACTTGCGAGCCGCTCTTCAAACTCTTGAAGAAAGATCAGGTAGTCAAATGAAACGATGAATTCCAGATTGCCTTTTGTTGTACCCAAAAATTTGCCCTCCCATATTCCTCAAGAATCATCTTCAAATGGTTCAAGATTGCTCAAAGGTTGCACAATCAAAACATCTCCTAAGCTAGCTGAAATTAGGGTTTGGTTTCTTTCAAGGAATTTGAGGTTTTCAATGGCTCAATAAAGTCTCATAGGCCTATACACATTGTCAAGCATCTACTTGTCAAATCTCAAGACTCACAATGTCAAATTGCACAGTCAAAAGCTCCATTTGCTTCACAATCAACTACAGGGGTAAAATGGTCATTTTGCAGTCAAAAGTCAGAATTTTTGGTCAACATCTTATTTTGAGTCCACAATCATCATTTGATCAAGTCTTGATCATGATTCCACAAGAATGGCTCAAAAATCATCAAGATGCAAGAAGTTACTATTTTTGGACAACAGAAAAGTCAACTGTATCTTGACCAAGGCATAACCTTTTCATGGTTCATCAGAAAAATTCCATCCAATGCTCATTTTGAAGGGGGTGACATTTCTACAATCCATCTTCACATTCCAAGTCCAAGAAATGCTCTCACAAAAAGTTATCAATTTCTACATTATAGGTCAATTTCAAAAGTCAACAAAAATGCACTTTAAGTCAAAGACCATAACTTGAGATTGGTAAATCCAAATTACATGGGACCAAAGGCATTGGTTAGAGGACTTCAAGACCTTTCAAAAAATGTCCAAGAACATGTTCATATGATCAAAATTGAGCAACATATGCATTGGAGAAGTTGGGAAATTTTTGTGAATTTGCAAAAGTAACCTTTGCTCAAAACACTTTGTTTTTGCTAATGGGCCTCAAATTTCTTCTTGAAACTTTATCCATGGCCTATGCACGACCCATCAAGCCTAATGAAATTTATTTTCTTATTTTTTATTAATTAATTGGATTTTTTATCAATATTAATTCATTTAAATAATTTAAATTGTAGGAAATACAAAGATTTGATTTTTCAATCTTGTTGTGAAGCAAGAATGACCTAATCATGCTGGCAATTTCGTGTATCAAACAAGGATATCAAAAACTCCAAAGATGGCAACCTTCTTCAATCAAAAAGATTCAAAAATATTTGATTTTCAATCAAATATTCAAATCATTATTCAATGGATCTTTGCTCAAGGATTTAACCTAAATTCAGTCCTCTATAAATACACAACCTAACCCTAATCATGGATACGTGAATTTGCTGTAGAAAAGCCATAACCACCTTAAAATAAATTCAAAGAAAAGTGAAAACTGTTTTCTGTATTCTAGCACGTTTCAAAGACCTTTATTGATTCTAATCTATTGTAGGAACTCTCAGGGACGTTTTGCAATCAAAACCAAGCCTTAAAGCTACAGGAATCATCAAGAACAGTTTAACGGTTTGCACATTTTTTTCAGAATTGCAACTCATTATTCATACGCATTTGACATATTTTATTGATTGTTTTGTGTTAATAGGAACTGTACAAAGCTAATGATGTAGTTTAATTACATTGAAACGTACAGAATCACAAGTTACCATTGACAAATTCTAGGGTTCATAAGCCTTCGAATTGGGGCTTTACAGTACAGGAAAAATTAGACCCCTTAAGACCCATGGTTGGAACCATTGCATCCAGACGAACACAAAGCCATACTCGCGAAACATTTATATAAATCCTAGAGCTAATCGCTATTTTTCGTTGTTGTAGGTTGTGGGGGTTAAAAACCCCCGCTATCTAATTTGTTTTTTTACAGGCATAGCGAAGAAGATGAATACGTGGTGATGCATGGTTGGTCTATTCAAAAAGTGCGCGTGTTTGTTTTGCTTTACAGCATATTTACTAATTTTCATATATTATATTCACTTATTGTTATATTATCAAACGCGTGCAAATGGCTTGGTGGTTGATGCGTTGGCTGGTAATCATTGGGACCTGGGTTCGAATCCCAGGTCCCCCAAAACTCTTATATTATTTTTTTTAACAGGATTACATGCAGGCTTCAGAGAGTATTCCACCATGTGCCTCTATCACCCACGCGCCATGTGGCTGCCAGCATAGATCCAATGGCCAGGAGATGATGGTCACCATGCTCCCAGTCAACCAGCACCCAGGACAATCCAGAAAGTCAAAAGGGCTTGAGAGATTAATGGGCCATAATTGCCAAACGTACCCCTTTGTTAGGCCCAGCACCCCCTGGTTTCTTTATTCTTTTCTTTTTTTAATTTCCATTTAATCTTTTCATTAATTATTATTATTATTAGTATTTAATTAACTAATTAATTATTTTCATAATAAATTCTGAAAACTAAAATATTATTATTATTATTATTAATTTCACCTTTTGATTATTATTTTTGTAAATAAATTCTAACATAGATTAATTTAGTTAATTAGGTCAACTTTAACTTTTTCACAATAAATAAAATCCATGTAGAATTAGATTATTTTAACCATTTTATTTTATTTTCATTAAAAACATAAAAAACTAAAAAATAATTTGTTTTCTTTTAATTAATTAATTAATTAGTTTTAGGTTTAATATTTAATTAAATGCAAAATAACCAAAAACTCATTCTTTCTCAAAAAAGGGTCAAAACCCTAAGGACTTTCCCGATTTAATTTTTTATTCGCGCACATTATTTTTTGATTATATTTATGTATCTGCTCCGAGAATGTAATAGCGTAATTAGGATCTTTTTATCGCTTTCTTTAATTTTCTCGCATTTATTTTTCAAGGGTTTGTCTTTGGCGATGTAAATACCCGACGCCTTGTAATAGCGTAGATTTACTTTCCGCAATTTACTTTCCGCACAATTATTAACTGCTATGCATGACAAGACTTATTCTCAAAATAAAATCAAAATGTAGCTCACCATAACCTGTGCAAAGATAATTAAATTGAATCCTGACACACTCGCACATGCCACTCCTAGGGTACGCCTCACTAGGTTGCCTCGACGTGGTCATTGAGTATAGGGTGTTTTAGAGGTCGCCCTCCTGTCTAAAGATCCAAGTTGCCTCGAAACGGTTGCCTCGGATAAAAAAGGATCTAGGACATTAGGGTTACCGCTAAGGTGTCCTACTATTGCTTTGGTGACCACACATGTTCCATAATCGAATTGACCCGAAAACTCCAATGGCGGTGCTACCTACTTCTCAATAGTGGGATAGTACTGTCTAAAGGACATTTACACAGCTTAATTTCTTTTTGAGTAGGTAGATTTCTCCTAGGTACTTGCTCTTTCAAAACAAGAAAAATACTTTTCGCACTTACACTTTTCTGACAAAAGTTTTCAAACAAACACTTCATGACACTCTTGAGGACTGATACAAGAGTTAAACGAAGTTTTCAAACAAACACTTCATGACACTCTTGAGGACTGATACAAGAGTTAAACGAAGTTTTCAAACAAACTTTTTCAAAACCCACAAACACAAGAAAAGCAAACATTTTTGAAAACATAGTGAGCAAGTACCTAAGAGCCCGTGGATAACCACGGATAGAAAGGGTGCTAACATCTTCCCTTTCTATAATCTACCTCCCGAACCGAGAAACATCTCGAAAAGTAATTTTGCTGTGCTTTTGTCCTTTCCTTGTTGGAGAAAATAAAAGACTGTGGCGACTCTTGCTTACCGCGACATTTTGCGAACCAGCATTTCAAAACAGTCAGTTCTATTTGCACCGATCACAGAACTGGCGACTCTGCTGGGGACATTAGAAGTGAGGTGTACCTTTTAGATCATTTTTTGTTTTCAATTGAATGCTTTGTTTGCTTTAATATTGTGTGCTTGGATCGGAGTTTCATAGATCCTAACCTGGATCTGGGGAATACCCTTTTGGTAGCAATAAGTTGTGAGGGACCTGTCCGGCGTAGACCGACACGGGTGAAGCAGTAGCTACGTTGGTGTGACACCTTGGTCTGTACCGATATCCCTTGTGTTGGAACGAGGAGAATATGGGTCTTCTGAGGAGTCATTAAGAACCAACCGACCTTAGAACCCTAAATTGACCCAACTTGGCCATAGAACAGTAGCAGTATGCTACACTCATTGAGGCTAAACTCCCGTGATGGTTCCGGCCGCAAGAAAAGGTTGCGAAGCTAGAGTTATGACTGGTTGAAGGTAGTCAGTGATATTGAGATCCTCTAGAACCCGATTACTATTTTCTAGGACAGGTCTTAACCAACTGAAATGGAAAGAGGGTAGTACCTAAACTTCATGCTGGCCTAAACTCTAAGGGTTGTCTTGTGTGACTTGTGTGCCTCACCATGTTTTCCTTTTGTGAATACTTGTGGTGTGCTTTATCATAACATCATACCATCATAACATTACATGCATCCTGCATAAGGACTAACCCATTTCAAAGACAAGAGGGTTTCATCTTTGCTCTGTTTTGTAGGACATCATGATGCCCATGCGAAGGAATACTATTCGGCTCAACTTTGTTCACCCACCTGATTTGCTTAAAGAATTGGTTGACAAAATTCCAAATACTACTTCCTTCATCAAGAGGCATGGTTCTCTTCTCGGTTTAGTCACTTCAAAGTGGGACCAACAGCTGATGAGTGTCCTGACCCAGTTTTATGATCCCATATACCATTGCTTCACCTTTCAAGACTTCCAGCTGGTCCCTACCCTGGAAGAATTCTCTGATTTGCTTGGTATCCCTGTTTTGGAACAGACTCCATTCACTGGTTGGGAAAAGACTCTTAGGCTTGAGGAGATTGCTGCAGCCCTTCCTTTGACCAACAAAGAGGTAATGGATAACTGGGAGACTAGAAGCGGAATTAAGGGCTTTTTGGCTAAATTTCTGATTGGTAAAGCTAATAGTTTCTGGAATGACTTAGACTTCAGGGCATACGAAGACATTCTGGCTCTCTTAATCTATGGTATGGTATTGTTTCCAAATCCTGATACCTTTGTTAATGTCAACGCTATAAGGATCTTCATCTCTCGGAACCCTGTACCCACTCTCTTGGGTGACATCCTGCAACAGCTCTATGCTCGTACTGCCCGAAGACGGGGAACTTTGTGGTGTTGTGCTCCTTTGTTTGTGAGGTGGTTTATTTCGCACCTCCCTAAGTTCGTGCTGAAGAACAAAGAAGGAAGGGGCGGGGCTCATAGGTTAATGTCTCTCACTGATAATGACATCATTTGGACTCTCAGAGGTTTGGATGAGGTAGCTATTATTGATCATTGCAGAGAGTATCCTAATGTCCCATTGATTGGTACCCAGGGAGGAATCTCTTATAATCCTTGTTTAGCTCTCCGTCAGTTTGGAAGAGCCAGAAGAGCAGGGCCTCATGAGATGTTGATACCTCACATCAGTTTTGAGTTTCAGGTAGATAGTGACGAGCTGCGCCGTAGATTCATCCGGGCTTGGGACAGAATTCACAAGGCTGACCTACATGAGTTGGGACCAAAGACTTTTATGCCTATGGAATCCTACTACAGGTGGGTCCGCATCCGTGCTCAGAAGTTAGGTATGCCATACGAAGCTGTCAGACCTATTATTCTTGAATTTCCTGAGAGAGACGGGGTTCCTCCAACTGTACTCCCTCCTCAGATACCCGCTGATGTTGACACACTAAAGAGGTCTTGGGCGCAACTGCAGGAAGAACGGGATTCTTATCGGGAAAGGCTCAATGAACAAGAACAGAAAATCCAGAAGCTGACCAAGCAATTGGAGAACAAGCGGATCTTGAATGACTACATCTGTACTGAAAAGAAGAGGCCATGGGAGCACTGATGGGCTTTGGATGTTTCTTTTACAGCTTTTATTTCCTTTTCAGTATTTTCATTCTTGTAACGCCTAAGGGCAATTTGTTGAACAATTTAAATTCTAAAGTTGAATCTAATAAAGTGTGTTTCCTTTTTGTCTACAAAGTTGAATCCCGATTGTCTTTGAAAACATAAATCATACGCATTCCATTCATCATATGCATAACAGGTACCCTTTTTACAGGTCACTTATCTTCTTCGCTGTGTATTTCAGCAATCATCATGACTTCTGAACCTACTACTGAACAAGCTATCAAGGCCCTCCAGGCCCAGAATGCCCAATTCCAAGAGTTGGTCATGAGCTTAGCCCAGGGTCAACAGGAGTTGAAGACTCTGATTATGAAGAAGAAGAAGAGGACTGTGTTGTTCAACACTGGACGCAGATTCGGGAATGGATTACAAAATGAGGTTGATTTGACTACTTCCTCTGTAGGGAAAGATAGTCCTCAAGAGAGAAGGGTTCCTAGTCCCGTGGTCTCCGACAACGAGACGGATTACAATGATGAACAGTATCCTCCTGCTGAGGATAGGTACAAACAGCTGGAGGACCGTTTAAGTGCTATGGAGATTCAACATGTGCCCGGGTTGGACTTTGGAGACCTAGGCTTATCCTCTGGGGTGGTGATTCCCTATAAGTTCAAGGCGCCTGCTTTTGCAAAGTACGACGGAGCTTTCTGTCCTAAGTTGCACCTCCGATCGTATGTAAGGAAGATCCAACCTTATACAACTGACAAGAATTTATGGATCCATTTCTTCCAGGATAGTCTTTCAGGGACTCAAATCGAATGGTTCTATCAGCTGGATGGAGCTAGTATTCGTAACTGGGAGGACTTGGCTACTGCGTTTGTGATTGGTGGAAATAGAACTGACTGTTTTTTAGTTGGTTCGCGAAATGTCGCGGTAAGCAAGAGTCGCCACCGTCTTTTATGTTCTCCAACATGGAAAGGACAAAAGCACAGCAAAATTCCTTCTTTGAGAATGTTTCTCGGTTTGGGAGGTAGATTTATAGAAAGGGAAGGTGTTAGCACCCTTTCTATCCATGGTTATCCATGGGCTCTTAGGTATTTGCTCTTATGTTTTCAAAATATGTTTGCTTTTAAAGTGTGAGTGGGTTTTGAAAAAGTTTCGTTTGAAAAATTTCTAAGTAACTCTTGTATCTGTCCTCAAGAGTGTATGAAAAATTTGTTTGAAAACTTTTAGAAAGTGTAAGTGTAAAAAATTGTTTTTGTTTGTTTTGAAAAGAGAGCAAGTACCCAGGAGAATCTACCTACTCTAAGGAATTAGGTTGTGTAAGAGTCCTTTAGATAGTGCTATCCCACCATTGAGAGGTAGGTAGCACCGTTGTTGGAGGTGTTCGGGTCAATTCGATTATAGGGACAATGTGGTCACCAAAGCAATGTTAGGACGCCTTAGCGGCAACCCTAATGTCCTAGATCCTTTGTATCCGAGGCAACCGTTTCGAGGCAACTGGATCTTTAGACAAAAGGGCGACCTCTAAGACACCCTATACTTGATGACCACGTTCGAGGCAACCAGTGAGGCGTACCGTAGGAGTGGCATGTGCTTGTGTGTTGTTTTCATGTTATGTTCATCTTTTACATGTTATTTGTGAGCTACGGATTGGTTTTCTTATTCATACATTCTTGCAGGCATATTAATAGTTAGGAGTGCGGAAAATAAATTGCAGAAATGTAAATCTAGCTATTACAAGGCGCGGGTCTATACATCGCCAAAAACAAAAACCCGTTTTGAAAATAAAGTGCGAGAATTTAAATAAGGCGATAAAATCCTAATTAACTATTACATTTCCTGAGCAGATACAAAATAATGAATTAAAAAATAAATACGCGCGAAAGATTGAATCGGGAACGTCTTAAGGGTTTTGACCCTTTTTAGAATTAAATTAAACATTAAAACTAATTAACTAATTAATTATTTAATTAAAGGAAAAAAATGTTTTTGTGTTTTTGTGTTTTTAATGAAAATAAAGAGAAAATAAATAGAAATTAAAAGTTAGCAAAAACCTAATTCTAAATTGTTTTTATTTATTGTAAAAAAGTATTAAAGTTAATTAATTAAACTAATTTAATTTAATTTACATTTATTTACAAAATAAGTTAATAAATAATAAAATGTTATTTTTTGTTTTTCTGAATTTTTATTTGTAAAAATGTTAATTATGCTAATTAATTAAATAATGCTAAGAATAATTACTAAAGAAAATAAAAAGGAAAAAAGAAAAATGAAAAAAGGTAAACCAAGGGTGCTGAACAAAAATGGAGGTGGATCTGGAATTTGGCCCAATAGCATTAAAGCCTGTTTGACTTTATGAATTGTCCACGCTGGCTTGACTGGGGAGCATGGTGTTCCTTCATTTCTTGGCCTTCAGATCTGTGGGACTGGCCACTTGGCGCGTGGATTTGTGAGGTTTATGGTGGAGTACATTGACTAGCCTGCATAGGAATACGTTTGAAAAAATATGAAACAAGGTTTGGGGGACCTGGGAATCGAACCCAGGTCCCAATGGTTGATAGACAGCGCATTCACCACTGAGCCATGTGCCTGTAATTGTTAATACAATAAACAATGAAATTATTATGTAAATAACAACGCGTGTATTGCAAAACAACCAAAAAGCGCGCGCCATTTGAATTCTCCATTAGCCAGCTGACACGTCCTTCGTCTTCATCCTTTTTCCCTGTAAAACAAAACAATTAGCGGGGGTTTTTAACCCCCACAAAATGAAATGACAAAAAATAACGAATAGAGCTATGCTCTATATAAATTGGGCGCGAGGGTTGGGATTGGTTCGTCTTGATTTCCTGAGTTCAACCATGTGCGTGAGATAGTCCAATTTTGTCTGAGCAGCAAAGCCCTAATTCACAAACTCAAAAAACCTAAAAGTTGTTAATGGCAAATCACAATCATGTACATGATAATCCAATTAATTGATATGAATAGCTTTGTATGGTTGCAAACAATATAAAACAAGCTTTAAATCACACCAAATGTTCATGAATTGGGAGTTTCGATTTTGAAAAATATTGACAAACCGTGATTTTGTTTGGCATGATTTCTCAAGCTTCAGCCCTTGACTTTGATTCCAAAAGACTCTTGAGAGTTCCAGCAAAGTGTTAGAAATGAAAAAAGGCTTGGAATTACGTTGGAAGGTGGATTTCAGTTTTGAATTTTCTTGAGTTTTTTTGGAATTGGTTTGGCCGTTTGTCCAGTGTTTCAGGTCGTGAATGAGGCTTGGCTTGCTTGCATATGTACATGTGAATGAAATTAGGTCACATTATGAGCTTGGGATCCATTGCAATTAAGTTTTTGGATTTTGCTTTAAGACCATTAAAGGACTTTCCAAGTTTGTTCAAATTTTGAATTTTATGCATAAAATAGCCTTACACGAATTTGGTAGTTGGCATATGCTGTATGAAAGCCATTCAAACCACAAAGATACCATTTAATTAATTTTTTGATTTTATTTGAATTATTATGGATTAAAATGAATTAAATCCATAAAAATTAAATAAAAATGAAAAAAATAAATGTTTGGTCTTGAAATTAATCATGGGACACGTGGGTGGCATGACAAGGCTGAATCAAATGGAAGAAAGTGGGCCCTTTTGTCAAAAATTGAAGTTTCAAGGATAGTTGACTTTTGCCATTTCACAAAAATTTCCCAACTTCTCCAATACATATCTTGCTCAATTTTGATCATATTAACATGTTCTTGGACATTTTGGAAAGGTCTTGAAGTCCTCTAACCAATGCCTTTGGTCCCATGTCATTTTGATTTACCAATCTCAAGTTATGGTCTTTGACTTAAAGTGTATTTTTGTTGACTTTTGAAAATGACCTATAATGTTGAAATTGATAACTTTTTGTGAGAGAATTTCTTGGACTTGGAATGTGAAGATGAGTTGTAGGAAATGTCATCCCCTTCAAAATGAGCATTGGATGGGATTTTTCTGATGAACCATGAAAAAGTTATGCCTTGGTCAAGTTACAGTTGACTTTTCAGCTGTCCAAAAATGGAAACTTTTGTATCTTGATGATTTTTGAGCCATTCTTGTGGAATCATGATCAAGACTTGATCAAATGATGATTGTGGCTTCAAAATGAGATGTTGACCAAAATTTTTGACTTTTGACTGCCAAATGACCATTTTACCCCTACAGTTGATTGTGAAGCAATTAGGGTTTTTGACTGTGCAACTTGATCTTGTGAGCCTTGAAACTTGGCATGTAGATGCTTGACAATGTTTATAGGAATATGTGACTTGATTGAGCCCTTGAAAACCTCAACTTCCTTGAAGAACCAAAACCCTAATTTGACTGGCTTAGGAGGGTGGTTGACTGTGCAACCCTTGAGAGGTTTTGAACCATTTGAAGATGATGCTTGTCAAAACTTTGAAGAATATGGGAGGGCAAATTTTGGGGTACAACAGCGTTCTATAAGCAGTATCAGTATAATTCCGACCTCGCTCCTACGCGTACCCAACTCCAGGGTATGTCGCTAGGGACGGGTGAAGGATTTAAGGAGTATGCTCAAAAGTGGAGAGACCTGGCTGGAAGGGTGCAGCCACCTTTGACTGACCATGAACTTGTGGATATGTTCTTGGGGACCCTGTCTGGTCCGTTCTTCAACCATCTGATTGGAAATTCTTCTGCGGGGTTTACAGATCTGATCTTGACTGGTGAGAGAATAGAAGCTGGTATCAAGTCTGGGAAGATACAGAAAGGTGCCTCCTCGAGTACTGAAAAGAAGCCCTTCAAGAAAGAGTCTAGTGTTGTTTATGGTTCAAGGAGACAAAATAAACAGGAACGCAGCCAAGCTGTCAACGCGGCGGTAATCTCAAAGCTTGCTGCTGCTACTCAGCAATACAACCAGCCAAGGGGTGAGAGACCTAAAAGGCAGTTCACTCGACTCAGTATGACCTTGTCCCAGATATTTCCGCAACTACTGTCAACCAATCTGGTAACTATAAAAGAAGCTCCAAAGGTTGTGAATATAACATCTCTAAAGTACAACCCCAACGCCCGCTGCGCTTATCACTCTGACAGCCCGGGGCACACTACGGATGATTGTTGGGCTCTGAGGAATAAGGTTCAGGACCTTATTGATGCTAAAGAGATAGAGTTCGAGGCGCCAGAAAGGCCCAATGTTGTGACTGCTCCCATGCCCAAGCATGGAGTGAATGCTGTAGAGGAAGACCTGTATGTAGCCTCTGTAGATGATATTGTTACTCCGCTATTGACCGTCAAGAGGAACCTGTTGCTAGCCGATTTATTTCCGGGATGTAGTAAAGGTTGCCATCTATGTTCTGTCTCACCTGCTGGTTGTCCTTTGTTGAAGTCAGACGTCCAAAACCTGATGGACAACAAAGAGATCATGTTCGAGAAGATTGCTGTTGCTGCTATCCCTACTGAAGAAGTGTCCATTGTTACTATTTTCAACAACTCTCATAAGGCTCCCTCAAAGAAGCCTGTCAAAATCATGTCTACTCAGAAGATTGCTCCTATCATCATCACTGTTCCGGGGCCCCTCCCCTATACATCCGACAAAGTTGTCCCGTGGAACTATGGGGCAGATATTTATGTGCTTGGAGTTAAACAAGAGTTTGATACTAGTACCGGCGTCAGCAACATCACCGGGCCTGCCAAAGTCACTCGTAGTGGTAGACTGTTCTCACCAGATATTGCGCCACCAGCCATCCAGAGACCTATTGTCATCACACCTGCAAGTGTGCCCACTTCCCTGCCTGACCAAGTTCCTATTTCTACCCCTGCTGCTGAGTCATCTGACGCTCGGGGCAAAGGGATTGCTACTGATATGCCTGCCCAGACAGAGGCACCAAAGACAACCGCTGTTGAAGCTTCCAAACAGGAGATGGAAGAAATTCTTAAGATTATCAAGAAGAGTGATTTCAATGTAGTTGAGCAGCTGGGGCACACTCCATCTAAAATTTCTATGTTATCATTGTTGTTGTGTTCAGAGGCCCATGCCAAGGCCCTGATTACCTTCCTGAAGACGGCCCACGTGCCACAAGAGACATCAGCTGATCAATTTACCGATTGTGTGGCCAACTTAACAGCTGATAATGGTTTGGGTTTCTCCGACGCTGATCTGACTGCTAAAGGGAAGAACCATAACGATGCCCTGCATGTCTCCATCGAATGCAGGGGCACTACTCTTGCCCATGTGCTGGTTGACACTGGTTCCTCGTTGAACGTATTACCCAAGAAAGCTCTAGACAGGTTGGATTGCGAGGGTTTGGAGCTGAAGCCAAGTAACATTATTGTCCGGGCCTTTGACGGGTCGAAAAGGATGGTACATGGTGAAGTTGATATTCCAATCAGGGTTGGTTCGCAGGTCTTTGATTCAACATTCTATGTGATGGACATCCGACCGTCCTACTCTTGTTTGTTGGGTCGTCCTTGGATCCATAAAGCTGGAGCTGTGACCTCCACGCTGCATCAGAAACTGAAATACCCGGTCAGAGGGAAGATTGTGACAGTGTAGGGGGAGGAAGAGTATATGGTCAGCCACCTTAACTCGTTCCGGTACATAGAAATGGATGGGGAGTTCATTGAGACCCCCTTTCAACACTTTGAAGAGGTTCCTCAGACACTGGCGTCAGCAGAAACTATGATCGAAGATTCTCATTTGAAGATGGATTCCTCAAAGGATGCTCGGGCTGTTGTTGAGAGGGGTGAGTGTGCAAACTGGGGCCGACTTCCTGATTTCACTCCGAAGACTGACAAGTTTGGTTTGGGTTTCACTGCAGAAGCTCAGAGGGCTATGCGTAGTGCAAGGATTGGAAGACCTCCTGTGTTCATCAGCAACTCGGGAGTAAATGCCATTGAAGACGACGTGGAGGAATCTGAATTCGACAGCTGGATCTACCCAACGACCAACGGTGGACCAAGCAACTGGACTGCGAAAGACTTCATACCTATTACTTTTGTCACTCAGTAATGAACTCCTTTGTTTTGAATTTGTAACAAACAATAATCTGAAACTTTATGGCCCGGTGTCTTACCCGGGGCACCATGACTTCATTTGTGAGGGCTTTTGTGTGTCATTTTCATATATCATTAATAAAAGCATTGGGCGTTTTTTGCATTTCAAATCTTGCGCTCCTTGTCTTTCTTTATTATATATTGCAAAACGGCTATATTTACACACACTCACATATACAGGTTCCAATCCACTCTGGATCTCACTGGTAACGACTCTGCTACTGCCAGTTATGACTTTGAAAATCTGATCAACTTAGCCGAAGACGAAGGTGAAGATGATTGCGAAGTGCCTGGTGAACTTGCAAGACTACTACTCCAGGAAGAGAGGGCCATTCAGCCACATGAAGAGCCCGTGGAAACGGTAAATCTGGGCACTGAGACAGACAGAAAGGAGGTCAAGATTGGTGCCAATATGGAGTCTGGTGTGAAACAACGGTTGATTCAGATGCTGCATGACTATGTGGAAATCTTTGCCTGGTCTTACGAAGATATGCCTGGGTTGGATACTGACATTGGGGTTCATCACTTGCCTACCAAGGAAGAATTCCCTCCGGTAAAACAGAAGGTCCGCCGTATGTGCCCAGAGATGTCCGAGAAAATCAAAGCTGAGGTTATGAAACAATTTGATGTCGGTTTTCTAGCAGTGACTTCTTACCCTCAGTGGGTTGCCAACGTGGTTCCAGTGTCGAAGAAAGATGGTAAGGTCAGAATGTGTGTTGATTACAGGGATTTAAACAGGGCAAGCCCTAAGGATGACTTCCCTCTGCCTCACATCGACGTCCTGGTTGACAACACTGCTCAGCATAAGGTATTCTCCTTCATGGACGGTTTCTCCGGTTATAATCAAATCAAGATGGCTCCTGAAGACATGGAGAAGACCACTTTTGTTACTCAGTGGGGCACCTTTTGCTACAAGGTCATGCCATTTGGGTTGAAAAATGCTGGGGTAACCTACCAACGTGCCATGGTCGCTCTGTTTCATGATATGATCCATCATGAGATCGAAGTATATGTCGATGATATGATTGCAAGGTCCCAAACTGAGGAGGAACACCTTGACCATCTACAGAAGTTGTTTGACCGTTTGAAGTTGTACAAGCTGAGGTTGAACCCGAACAAGTGCACCTTCGGGGTAAGATCTGGAAAATTGCTAGGCTTCGTCGTGAGCGACAAAGGTATTCAAGTGGACCCTGCCAAAGTGAAAGCCATACAAGAGATGCCAGTTCCCAAGACAGAGAAAGAAGTCAGAGGCTTTCTAGGACGTCTGAACTACATTGCCCGATTCATCTCACACCTAACTGCTACCTGTGAACCAATCTTCAAGCTGCTGAAGAAAGATCAAGTAGTATGTTGGAACGATGAATGTCAGGCCGCTTTCGAAAGAATCAAAGAGTATCTCCAAGAGCCGCCCATTCTTATGCCGCCAATTGGAGGGAGACCTCTAATCTTATACTTGACAGTATTGGACAACTCAATGGGGTGTGTGCTGGGGCAGCATGACGAGTCTGGCCGAAAAGAGCATGCTATTTACTACCTTAGCATAAAGTTTACCGACTGTGAGACCCGATACTCACTGCTCGAGAAAACTTGTTGTGCTTTGGTATGGGCTGCTCGTCGACTGAGACAGTATATGTTGACTCACACTACTCTGTTAATTTCAAAAATGGATCCGATCAAGTACATCTTCGAAAAGCATGCCTTGTCCGGAAGAATAGCAAGATGGCAGATGATCTTGACTGAATATGATATCCAGTACACGACTCAAAAAGCAATCAAGGGAAGTGTGTTGGCAGATCATTTGGCACACCAGGCAGTGGATGACTACCAATCTATGAACTTTGAATTTCCAGACGAGAATATCATGGTAGTGACTGATTGTGAAGTACCTGGACCGGATGAAGGACCCGAGGAAGGATCCCGATGGTCTATGCACTTTGACGGAGCCTCAAACGCTTTGGGTAATGGTATTGGCGCTATGATCATATCTCCTAAAGGCACTCATACTCCACTGACCGCCCGACTATGTTTCAACTGCACCAACAACATGGCGGAGTATGAAGCATGCATCATGGGTCTTCGAGCTGCAATTGACCTAAGGATCAAGTTTCTGAGTGTCTTTGGAGATTCCGCCCTCGTGATCAGTCAGATCAAAGGCGAGGAGATAACTTTTGAACATTTCCCAAGAGAGGAGAATCAGTTGGCGGACGCGTTAGCTACGATGTCTTCTATGTTCAAAGTCAAATGGGACAACGAGGCTCCCCGGATCATTATCTGGAAATTAGATGAACCTGCACACTACTGTGATCTTGAGACTGAGGAGGCAACAGAAAAGCCTTGATATCATGAAGTAAAGAGGTACTTGGAAGCTCAAGAATACCCCGAGGGTGCATCTGTTAATGACAAGAAGTTTCTGAGAAGGTTCGCGGCTAAGTTCTTCCTCAGCAATGACATTCTCTACAAACGAAACCATGATTCAACCTTACTGCATTGTGTGGATAAGAATGAAGCAGAAAGGATCATGGCAGAGCTGCATGAAGGTACCTTCGGAATGCATTCCAGTGGACACACCATGGCAAAGAAAATCCTTCGGGCAGGATATTACTGGTCCACAATGGAAGCCGACTGTTATCAACATTCTCGGACATGTCATAAGTGCCAGATCTATGCTGATAAGGTGCACATTCCTCCAGTTCCTTTGAACGTCTTGACAACACCTTGGCCTTTTGCAATGTGGGGCATTGATATGATCGGCGAGATCAGACCTACGACATCCAACGGGCATCGCTTCATCCTGGTAGCGATTGATTACTTTATGAAGTGGGTTGAAGCAGCTTCCTTCGCTACGGTAACCAAGAACGTCGTGGCACGGTTCATTCGGCATAACCTGATCTGTCGATACGGTGTACCGGAGAGGATCATTACAGACAATGGTACCAATCTTAACAACAAGATGATCACTGAGCTCTGCAAGCAATTCAAGATACAGCACCATAACTCTTCTCCCTACCGGCCGAAGATGAATGGGGCTGTAGAAGCAGCTAATAAGAATATCAAGAAGATTATGCAAAAGATGACGGTGACCTATAAAGATTGGCACGAAATGTTACCATATGCTCTTCATGGGTACCGTACCTCAGCACGGACATCAACAGGGGCAACTCTCTTTTCCTTGGTCTATGGCATGGAGGCAGTCTTGCCTATTGAAGTCCAGATACCCTCTCTCCGGATAATGAAGGATGCGGGTTTAAGCGAAGATGACTGGATCCAGACTCGTCTTGATTAATTAAACCTAATCGACGAAAAGAGACTCACTGCTATTTGTCATGGTCAGACGTACCAAAAACGGATGATCAAGGCATTCAACAAGAAAGTCAGACGACAAGAGTATCAAGTCGGAGACCTGGTAATCAAACACATCATTCTACCTCAAGGTGATCCCAGGGGAAAATGGACCCCTACGTACGAAGGGCCATTTGTGGTTAAGAATATCTTCTCAGGAGGAGTGATGATTCTAACCACCATGGATGGTGACGACCTTCCTCACCCCGCCAATGCAAACATAGTAAAAAGATACTACGCATGATTAAAGACCCGCTAGGTCGACTGGCCTAGGCAAAAATAAGGGCTTCCCGGTGAACCAAAAGGGTTCCGGCAAAAATAAGGGATGAAATGAAAAAATCTGTACACCCGGCAAGTCAAAAACCTGAAAAGGCGGCTTGGGCAAAAATGGGTATCCCGGTGGATTGAAAACCCGAAAGGGTGGTCCAGGAAAAAGTTAGGGATAAGCGTAATACTATGTATCATTGGATCACCTTGCATCCAGACTTTGGTATCAAATATCAGGCTCAGACGGCACCAATCAGTCAGCTTCATCTCCAACTAAGCAGCAAAGTGATGAGACGCTTGAAGACATAAAGGCGATAGCAGAGTTGGAACCTAGTGGGATTTTTCACATAGCTGTTTTGTTTTCTTTTCACAAAATTGTATAAACTTTATGTTGTTCGGCGGCGTTCTCTTACTAGGACGTCAGCCTCTTGTACAAAAAACGCCTATTTACAGGCAAATTTCAAAATCAATACAAGCTCATCTTTTCCAGACAAATTGCCAATTATTTTTTCCTTTATTTGTTTTGTTTTGCAAAGAACGTCCAATGTTCATTTTTGATATATGCATTTGACATTAATTGCTTCTCATAAATATTTGCATACGAAACAAAGGACTAATTACGGGTGATATCAGAAATAGGGGCAATAAGAATTGTCTAAGCGATCTAGTTGCTCTGTCCACCAAGGTGCCAAGGTAGGTTCAGCTGAAGAATACGACCAAGATATATTCACTCCCCGGGAGTAAGACAAATCAACAATACTCTCCCCAAGCAGAGTTGGTCTCCCATTAGCCCCGAAAAGGCACAGTATCCCTAGCAAGTCAGCAACACTCTCCCCAAGCAGAGTTAGGCTACTGTCAGCCCTAAGGAAGTTGGATATTCCCAGAAGGTCTCAATATTCCCTAGCAGAGTATACAAATATTCCTCAACAAGCATCCCCGGCAGTCTTAATATTCCTCGACAGAAATATAAGATTGTTCCCCGGCGGAATACAGACACCCCAATGGAGCCATTTCCCCAGTGTAGTCCAAAGTTTCCCCAGGAGAGTTGAACCATCTCCCCAGTAGACTCTGGAGGCTTATCCCCTGCAGAGTACAAATATCTCTCCCCGACCATGTTCAAAGGTTATTCCCCACCAGAGCCTAACTGGGTTATCCTCAGCAAATTACAACGGAAAGATCGTCCTCGGCGAAGTTCTTCCTATCCCCACTGGAGTTCATCAAATCCCTCAACAGAGCTTATCAACGGTATCCCCAGCAGAGTTATCGTTAAAATCTCAGCGAAGTATCTCTTCCCCACAGAGTAGTTCCCCGCAGAATAATCTCTTCGCCAGGTTTATTCCTCAATGGAGTCATCTTCTCCTACTGGTTTATTCTAGCAAACATCTTTGTTCATCATCCCCAGTGGAAACGAAGAACTCTACTCTTCAAACATCAGCCCAGGATTCAACGAACTTCCCGGCATTCATCAAGGATTTATTTTCCCAGACTAAAATACATTCATAAACATTTCATATTTCATACCTCCTACTTACATACATGATAAAGTGTATACGACACGATCTCATTTATTTTGAGAACATCATGACATCATGCATTTCATACATCATGACATTGCATACAACTAATGTTTTGCCTTTTCAGGAAAAGGTCAATCAAAAGATATTACCATCAACTTTTGAAGTTCCAGATTCGACACCTGTATCTAGCCAGGGCATATCTGTGAGTGATTGATTGTAGATCTATACCTGTATCTAGCCAGGAAAGTATCTGCATGAAGAGATTGAAGATCAACACCTGTAACAGGCCAGGAAATTATCTTTCGTTCTCAGGTCAGAGGTCTACACCTGTATCCAGCCAGGAAAGCTATCTTGACCAACCTTTTGAAGTTCCAGATTCGATACTTGTATCTAGCCAGGGCATATCTGTGAGCAATTGATTATAAATCTATACCTGTATCTAGCCAGGAAAGTATCTGCATGAAGAGATTAAAGATCAATACCTGTATCTAGCCAGGAAATCATCTTTCATTCTCAGGTCAGAGATCTACACCTGTATCCAGCCAGGAAAGCTATCTCAACCAACCTTTTTAAGTTCCAGATTCGATACCTGTATCTAGTCAGGGCATATCTGTGAGCGATTGATTGTAGATATATACCTGTATCTAGCCAGGAAAGTATCTGCATGAAGAGATTGAAGATCAACACCTGTAACAGGCCAGGAAATTATCTTGTATTCTCAGGTCAGAGGTCTACACTTGTATCCAGCCAGGAAATCTATCTCGACCAACCTTTTTTTTTAGTTCCGGATCAACACCTGTATCTAGCCAAGAAATATCTGTGAGCGACTGATTGTAGATTCGATACCTGTAACTAGCCAGGAAAGTTATCTACATGAAGAGATTGAAGATCAACATCTGTAACAGGCCAGGAAAACTATCTTTCTTTCTCAGGTATGCAAGTTCTCGCTAAGGAGTCTCTTACGCGATCGACACCTCTGAATGGCATCTTTAAGCCCATCTCCACAACTACCCACTACATTTCCAGATGGCATCTATAAGCCCATCCCCGACAAGATTCTGTCACATCTACAAATGGCATCTATAAGCCCATCCTCCTACCCATCATATCCCCAAATGGCATCTGTAAGCCCATTCCCGACATCACATTGCTGATACCACACTATGCGAGTACAAATTTCTGGGCACTCTAGTGTTCAATCATCTTCCACCTTCGGCTCACGAAAGGCATGCCAGCCAATCTACATCCTCAGGTTTAAGAAGATTGAACAGGGGAAACTGTTGTACCCCAAAATTCTCCCTCCCATATTCCTCAAGAATCATCTTCAAATGGTTCAAGATTGCTCAAAGGTTGCACAGTCAAAACATCTCCTAAGCCAGCTGAAATTAGGGTTTGGTTTCTTTCAAGGAATTTGAGGTTTTCAATGGCTCAATCAAGTCTCATAGGCCTATATACATTGTCAAGCATCTACATGTCAAATCTCAAGACTCACAATGTCAAATTGCACAGTCAAAAGCTCCATTTGCTTCACAATCAACTACAGGGGTAAAATGGTCATTTTGCAGTCAAAAGTCAGAATTTTTGGTCAACATCTTATTTTGAGTCCACAATCATCATTTGATCAAGTCTTGATCATGATTCCACAAGAATGGCTAAAAAATCATCAAGATGCAAGAAGTTACTATTTTTGGACAGTAGAAAAGTCAACTGTATCTTGACCAAGGCATAACTTTTTCATGGTTCATCAGAAAAATTCCATCCAATGCTCATTTTGAAGGGGATGACATTTCCTACAATCCATCTTCACATTCGAAGTCCAGGAAATGCTCTCACAAAACGTTATTAATTTATACATTATAGGTGAATTTCAAAAGTCAACAAATATGCACTTTAAGTCAAAGACCATAACTTGATATTGGTAGATCCAAATTACATGGGACCAAAGGCATTGGTTAGAGGACTTCAAGACCTTTCCAAAATGTCCAAGAACATGTTCATATGATCAAAATTGAGCAACATATGCATTGGAGAAGTTGGGAAATTTTTGTGAATTTGCAAAAGTCAACTTTGCTCAAAACACTTTGTTTTTGCTAATGGGCCTCAAATTTCTTCTTGAAACTTTATCCATGGCCTATGCACGACCCATCAAGCCTAATGCAATTTATTTTCTTATTTTTTATTAATTAATTGGATTTTTTATCAATATTAATTCATTTAATTAATTTAAATTGTAGGAAATACAAAGATTTGATTTTTCAATCTTGTTGTGAAGCAAGAATGACCTAATCATGCTGGAAATTTCGTGTATCAATCAAGGATATCAAAAACTCCAAAGATGGTAACCTTCTTCAATCAAAAAGATTCAAAAATATTTGATTTTCAATCAAATAATCAAATCATTATTCAATGGATCTTTGCTCAAGGATTTAACCTAAATTCAGTCCTCTATAAATACACAACCTAACCCTAATCATGGATACGTGAATTTGTTGCAGAAAAGCCATAACCACCTTAAAAAAATTCAAAGAAAAGTGAAAACTGTTTTCTGTATTCTAGCACGTTTCAAAGACCTTTATTGATTCTAATCTATTGCAGGAACTCTCAGGGACGTTTTGCAATCAAAGCCAAGCCTTAAAGCTACAGGAATCATCAAGAACAGTTTAACGGTTTGCACATTTTTTTTCAGAATTGCAACTCATTATTCATACACATTTGACATACTTTGTTGATTGTTTTGTGTTAATAGGAACTGTACAAATCTAATGATGTAGTTTAATTGCATTGAAACATACAGAATCACAAGTTACCATTGACAAATTCTAGGGTTCATAAGCCTTCGAATTGGGGCTTTACAGTACAGGAAAAATTAGACCCCTTAAGACCCATGGTTGGAACCGTTGCATCCAGACGAACACAATGCCATACTCGCGAAACATTTATATAAATCCTAGAGCTAATCGCTATTTTTCGTTGTTGTAGGTTATGGGGGTTAAAAACCCCCGCTATCTAATTTTTTTTTTACAGGCATAGCGAAGAAGATGAATACGTGGTGATGCATGGTTGGTCTATTCAAAAAGCGCGCGTGTTTGTTTTACTTTACAGCATATTTACTAATTTTCATATATTATATTCACTTGTTATTATATTATCAAACGCGTGCAAATGGCTTGGTGGTTGATGCGTTGGCTGGTAACCATTGGGACCTGGGTTCGAATCCCAGGTCCCCCAAAACTCTTATATTATTTTGTTTAACAGGATTACATGCAGGCTTCAGAGAGTATTCCACCATGTGCCTCTATCACCCATGCGCCATGTGGCTGCCAGCATAGATCTAATGGCCAGGAGATGATGGTCACCATGCTCCCAGTCAACCAGCGCCCTGGACAATCCAGAAAGTCAAAAGGGCTTGAGAGATTAATGGGCTAGAATTGCCAATCGTACCCCTTTGTTAGGCCCAGCACCCACTGGTTTCTTTATTCTTTTCTTTTTTTAATTTCCATTTAATCTTTTCATTAATTATTATTATTATTAGTATTTAATTAAAAAATTAATTATTTTCATAATAAATTCTGAAAACTAAAATACTTTTATTATTATTATTAATTTCACCTTTTGATTATTATTTTTGTAAATAAATTCTAACATAGATTAATTTAGTTAATTAGGTCAACTTTAACTTTTTCACAATAAATAAAATCCATGTAGAATTAGATTATTTTAACCATTTTATTTTATTTTCATTAAAAACATAAAAAACTAAAAAATACTTTGTTTTCTTTTAATTAATTAATTAATTAGTTTTAGGTTTAATATTTAATTAAATGCAAAATAACCAAAAACTCATTCTTTCTCAAAAAAGGGTCAAAACCCTAAGGACTTTCCCGATTTAATTTTTTATTCGCGCACATTATTTTTTGATCATATTTATGTATCTGCTCCGAGAATGTAATAGCGTAATTAGGATCTTTTTATCGCTTTCTTTAATTTTCTCGCATTTATTTTTCAAGGGTTTGTCTTTGGCGATGTAAATACCCGACGCCTTGTAATAGCGTAGATTTACTTTCCGCAATTTACTTTCCGCACAATTATTAACTGCTATGCATGACAAGACTTGTTCTCAAAATAAAATCAAAACGTAGCTCACCATAACCTGTGCAAACATAATTAAATTGAATCCTGACACACTCGCACATGCCACTCCTAGGGTACGCCTCACTTGGTTGCCTCGACATGGTCATTGAGTATAGGGTGTTTTAGAGGTCGCCCTCCTGTCTAAAGATCCAAGTTGCCTCGAAACGGTTGCCTCGAATAAAAAAGGATCTAGGACATTAAGGTTACCGCTAAGGTGTCCTACTATTGCTTTGGTGACCACACATGTCTCATAATCGAATTGACCCGAAAACTCCAATGACGGTGCTACCTACTTCTCAATAGTGGGATAGTACTGTCTAAAGGACATTTACACAGCTTAATTTCTTTTTGAGTAGGTAGATTTCTCCTAGGTACTTGCTCTTTCAAAACAAGAAAAATAATTTTCGCACTTACACTTTTCTGACAAAAGTTTTCAAACAAACACTTCATGACACTCTTGAGGACTGGTACAAGAGTTAAACGAAGTTTTCAAACAAACACTTCATGACACTCTTGAGGACTGATACAAGAGTTAAACGAAGTTTTCAAACAAACTTTTTCAAAACCCACAAACACAAGAAAAGCAAACATTTTTGAAAACATAGTGAGCAAGTACCTAAGAGCCCGTGAATAACCACGGATAGAAAGGGTGCTAACACCTTCCCTTTCTATAATCTACCTCACGAACCGAGAAACATCTCGAAAAGGAATTTTGCTGTGCTTTTGTCCTTTCCTTGTTGGAGAAAATAAAAGACGGTGGCGACTCTTGCTTACCGCGACATTTCACGAACCATCATTTCAAAACAGTCAGTTCTATTTCCACCTATCACACCTTTGACAAAATCAAAGAATACCTACAAGAACCTCCTAATCTCATGCCTCCGGTTGAAGGAAGACCGTTGATCATGTACTTGACACTATTAGAGAATTCTATGGGGTGTGTTTTGGGCCAACATGATGAGTCTGGCCGAAAAGAGAATGCCATTTACTACCTAAGCAAAAAGTTTACCAACTGTGAAACCAGATATTTACTGCTCGAGAAAACTTGTTGTGCTTTAGCGTGGGCTGCTCGCCGGCTAAGGCAATACATGTTGACTCATACCACTTTGTTGATTTCTAAGATGGATCCGATTAAGTACATCTTCAAAAAACCTGCCCTTTCTGGACGAATAGCCAGGTGGCAAATGAACTTGACTGAGTACGACATTCAATACACAAATCAAAAATCCATCAAAGGGAGTGTACTACCAGATCATTTGGCCCATCAAGCTGTGGATGATTATCAGTCAATGAACTTCGACTTCCCTGACAAGAATATCATGCTAGTAACCGACTATGTGAAACCTGGACTGTATGACGGACCTGAACAAGGATCCCGATGGACTATGGTATTCGATGGGGCTTCCAATGCCTTAGGTAACGAAATTGGTGTTGTGATCATCTCTCCTGAAGGTTGCCACACTCCTTTCACTGCCATACTATGCTTCGATTGCATAAATAACATAGACGAATACGAAGCATGCATATTAGGTCTAAAAGTTGCTATTGACTTAAGGATCCAGCATTTGAATATGTTCGGAGATTCCGCCCTAGTGATCAGCCAAGTAAAAGGAGATTGGGACACTAAACACCCTAATCTTATCCCTTACAAGGAACTTGTACTATCCCTGATTCCTCACTTCGAAGAAATCACGTTTGAGCACTTCCCTAGAGAAGAAAACCAGTTGGCTGACGCTTTGGCAACCATGTCTTCAATGTTCAAAGTTAGATGGGATAACGAAGCCCATATAATTACCATTGAAAGATTCGATGAACCTACATATTGCTATGAGCTTGACATCGATGCGAAAAGCCATGGTACCATAAAATAAGGAGATACCTACAAAGGACCGTTTGTTGTCAAGAGAGTCTTTTCTGGCGGTGCCATGATACTGACCACCATGGACGGAGAAGACTTCCCACATCCTATAAATGCGGACATAGTTAAAAAATACTACGCATAAGAGACGCGTTAGGTTGACACACCTAAGCAAAATAAGGGCATCTTGGCAAACCAAAAGGTTTGGGCAAAAATCAGGGATATATGCAAAAGATTGTACACCCAGCAAGTTGAAAACCCGAAAGGGCGACTTGGGTAAAAAAGGGTATCCTGGTGGACCGAAAACCCGAAAGGGCGGTTCAGGAAAAAATTAAGGATTAAAAGCGTACGACTATGTCCCGTTAAATCAACACAGTCAATTCAGTCACCAAGGTCTAAGTTCAAATGGTCCAGGATCAATCCAATCAATTTCGATCAACGGCAAAGGATGTTCGAAGACATTGGGGCAATAGTAGAGTTGGAAGGTAATAAGATCATTTCACATGGCTATTTGTTTTCATTCTCAATTTCGTTTTTTTTTTGGCGATTTCCTCTTACTAGGATTTCCGTCTCTATGTACAAAAACGCTTATTCATGGGAAAAATATCAATTCAAATACACTTTAAAATACAAGTTTTCTATCTCTGTTTTGAATGCAAATTTGTCCAATGACTAAAATTGAATGAACATATGCAAGCAGCAACATCAACAGGGCATCAGCACACAACATCAGTAAGAATCTCTTTTAATGCATGTGAAATAGCCCCACAGAGTTATCTCATCATCATTATCCCCACCAGGACGGTGACAATAAACCTTTCCCCAACGGAGTTGCCCATAAAATCTCCTTACCCGAGATAATCCCCGGCCAGAGTCTCAACCTCTTGACAACTTTCTCCCCAGCTAAAGCCTAGGAGATCTCTTCCTAAAGGGAATTCACCTCCTCAACAGGGATCATTTCCCCAACAGATTTATTTCCCCACCAAGTGCAAATTTCTCAATATACAACGATCAAGACGCCATAAGTTTCCCAACGGAGTTAGTTCCCCAATAGAGTTAATTCCTTAGTGGAGTACAAAATCCCCAGCAAGCCCACTATCCCCAGCTGAACCCATCTTCCCCAGCTAAGTATATCTTCCTCAAACTGAGGTTTTTATCCCTAGCTGAGTATATCTTCTATAAAACTGAGGTTTTTTATCCCTAGCTGAGTATATCTTCTATAAACCGAGGTTTTTTATCCCTAGCTGAGTATATCTTCTATAAACCGAGATTTTTTATCTCTAGCGGAGTATATCTTCCAACCAAGATAATTCCCCAGCTGAGTCCAAATTTCCCAGCTGAGTACATCTTCACCAATCGAGGCTATTTTCCCTAAACAGAATCTATCCTCCCAGATGAGCCCACTATCCCCAGATGAGCCCATCATCCCCAGCTAAGTATATCCTCCCCAAGCTCAGTATGCCTTACCCAAATTGAGTCTATACCCTCCAAATTTGAATTTCCCTTTCAAATGACTGTAAATTATAGGGCCACAATCCCTAATCCCGGTAAAGCCTTCGACAAAGCCTTTATTATTACCAAGAAATGTTGAAGCCTGGACCCGACCAGATAACAGTATGACTTCTTCAAATTGTTGAAGCCTGGACGCGACTTGATAACAGTATGACTTCTTCAAATTACTGAAGCCTGGACCCGACCAGATAACAGTTTGACTCATTCAAATTACTGAAGCCTGGACCTGACCAGATAACAGTTGATCTCATTTTTCAAAATGCTATGAAACCTGGACCCGGTCGGATAATAGCCTAGATCTTTAAAGATATAGAAGAACTTGAACTCAATCCAAAGATTAACTTCTTTTCCCCAGTAGAGTTGGCTCTCTATTCCCAACAAATGACTGAGAAATCTGAACCCGACCAGATATCAGTTTTCATTTCCATCCTTTCAAGAAAGTCGTTGTGAAGCCTAGATTCGACCAGATAGCAATCACCCTAAGAGATCCATTGTGAAACCTGGAAATCGACCAGATAACAACTAAATCCCCAAGCAGTTTATTGTGAAGCCTGGACCCGACCAGATAACAATTGACTTTATCAAAGAAATCTGCGAAGCCTTGACCCGACCAGATAACAGTTTTCAAGCAGTCTATTGTGAAGCCTGGACCCGACCAGATAACAATTGACCTCATCGACCTCAGAAATCTGCAAAGCCTGGACTCGACCAGATAACAGTTTTCAAATAGTGTATTGTAAAGCCTGGACCTGACTAAATAATAATTAACCCTGATTCCCGGAAAGACACTACGAAGCCTGGATTTGACCAGATAATAGTACAGCTTTCCAAAAGACCGTAAATCCTGGACCCGACCAGATAACAGACTTCAAAGAGTTACTGTGAAGCCTGGATCCGACCAAATAACAGTTAGTTCATCCTTTCCTCCAGTAAGTTAATGTGACGCCTGGATCCGACCAGATAACAGTTAACTTCCGCATCTCCAACAAATTGTTGTAAAACCTAGACCCGACCAGATGACTATTCAATTTCAAGGAATTTTCTGAAAAACCTGGATCCGATCAAATAATAGTTAATTTATCTCTTCTCCCAGTAAGTTGCCATGAAACCTGGATCCGACCAGATATCAACCGACTACTTCATCCCTAGCAACTGGGAAGCCTGGATCTGACCAGATAACAGCTGATACTTGAGTGATATTTCCTAGCAAAAGCATCCCTCCGATAAAATTCAAAGACATGCATGTTCTTCATTTCCAACAGGCAATGAGGGATTCAACCTCCCTGGATTTCCTCAGCAGCAATCAGGGATTCATTTTCCCAGACAGAAAAATACATCTCACATTCATACATCATAGCATGTACATACCAATGCATTTAGCATGATACCACATCTGGTAAACATCATGCAAGCATCTGCATTTTACTAACCTATTTTCTCAAAGGTAAAACAGCTAGTTTAGTATGAATCAACAAGAGATTTATTCTAATACTTCTTCCAGTATTTATCAACATTCCTCTAAATGGCATCTATAAGCCCATTCACCATCCATCTTCGAGTGCAAATTTCTGAGCACTCTAGTGTTCAATCATCTTTCACTTTCAAGTCACGAATGGCGGATCCGCCAATCTAACTCTTTAGGTTCAAGAAGTTTGAACAAGGCCAGCTATTGCACCCCAAAACTTTCCCTCTCATTTCTCAAGGAATCACCCTGGATCCTCAAATTTGCTTTCATCAAGATTCCAAGCCTTGAGTTATCAATTTTTCCAAGCAGATCATTCACAAGGGCAAAATGGTCATTTGCATACTGAGAAGTCTAACTCTGACTTTTGGATCAAAATCAAATCTCAAAAATCATATTTCATCAAGACATGTTGGAATATGAAATTTATTTCATCCAAAATTTCAAAAGTCAAATTTTGCTTTGGAAAAGCCAAATTCTAAACACTTAGAGATTTTTCTAAGTATTTAAGAAATATGACAATGTCAGAACTTCTGGGCCAGTGTTCACACTCAGCAAATTCTGGATATTCTCAAGACAAATTTTGGTTAGAACTTCTGGACCAGTCTTCAAAAAGGTTCAGTCAGAGTTTGTAAAGGTTAAGTCAAAGAAGGTAACAAAGCATACTGTAGGTATACTGGAAGTTCTGAAGGATCCCTCAGAACATGTTGAAGTCAGAAGATAAGAGGATCAGAAGATGAGATGCTGCGCTGAAGCAGAACTTCTAATCCAGAGTCAAGCAAAGATGCAGAGTTTCACATGGGAACCCATTTAATGCTCACAACCGCCTCTGAGTCTTTATCCAAAGGATTCACACCACGTGTACCCCTACTGCCTTGGGAAGACAAATTTATGTGCAAAAGTATGCTAGACCCATGCGCTGTCTCTACTTTTTATTAATTCACGCTACCAGATCCAGCTGAGGCATTGTTCACCATCCAACTTGAATACGTTGAACCCCACTTGTTTTAAGCTTACTTCAAGAGTAAGTCAGCATCTAGCACATGTTGTTGGCACCACTTGACCGCCCCAACTGCAAAACTTTGGCTATAAATAGAACACAATTGGCCATTGAGAAAGAGTCCAGAAAATATTGTAAAACCTAGAGAGAAAAATTTGTGAAAGAGACGAGGGAATTCAGAAAGAAAGCTTTGAATCACTGCAAAAAATTCCAAGAACCCGGGAACTATAAACACAAGAATACAAAAATCTTAGCATTGATTCCTTCCATTCAAACTCCATTTCTTCCTCAATTGTTCTTGACTATAGCCACCCGCGTAGCTACTAATTCATGCATCAGAAGATACCTTAACTTATGTATCCCTATTGCCATTCAAACTCCATTCACTTCCACCTCCAAGGAGTCAGAATATCACCCTTTGGACTGTTCCAGAAATTACAAATTCCCCTCCTGCTGAGTACGTGAAGAAGCTACTCAGAACGTCACCAGAATTCAAGAACATCCTCTATGTCACAGAAATCCTTTCCAACAGCAAGGTAAGTTTTCTGCTGACTCTCTTCATACTGATTAAGCATTGTCAGATTTTGCATACTTAGCACAATGTAGATATTCCG
Organism: Vicia faba; assembly: GCA_948472305.1. NCBI lineage: Eukaryota > Viridiplantae > Streptophyta > Magnoliopsida > Fabales > Fabaceae > Vicia > Vicia faba. The sequence continues at coordinate 516,516,389 of OX451737.1, forward strand.
ATCCTGATGATGTACATATTCTGAAAATTTATGCATCTTCCTGCTTAAGTAAGAAGGGATCCCAGTTCAGAGTTTCATAAGGAAATTGGGGCTCAGAATTAGAATTAGCCAATACACGTTGCTTCTGATTCATGCTTCTGATATTTCATGAAAATTGTCATAACTATTATGCATTCATTTTATGTTCTGTCAATGACTAAGTTGCAGATATTCTTACTGGCATGGAGAGAGGTAAAGTTCTGACAGTTGCATCATAACTTCTAAAAACTTCTGAGTTCTCAGAAGATCCATAACTTCTAAACTTCCATATTTTTGCTAACATGTTTTTGTTTGTGCAACAAGTCAGAGTCAGAACTTCTGACTTCCTTTATTTTCAGCACTTTGTGCTGATTATGTTTCTTTCTCTTTTATTATTTTGCCATCATATTATTTTTTATTATCAATCAAAAACACCAAAAATATTTTATATTTGCATGTTATATTTTCTTTTAACATAAAAAACCAAAAAATATTTTCTTAAGCAAAATTTATTTCCTTTTTTAAATAGACAAACATTTTACATTTTCTGTATATTCTTATCTGTTTCAATGTGGTGGTAATAGTGACCTAGAATTTTTACTTGCAACCCCCATTCATAAATATGTACCCCTCATCCCCCTAAAATATTGTAATAGCATAGGACTTTACATTTCCACATTGTTCTTGCTTTCAATATATGCTAGTAATTAGGGCATGTATGACAAGATATGAAAATTGACAAATAGATCGCCCTAATCAAGATAAGTTATGCGTGCAATCAACACATTCACACACTTACACCACTAGGGTAATTCCACTTGTTGCCTTATAAAAATGGCCATGTTATGCATGTGGGAAGTCTTAGCACAAACAAATCGAAAAGACCATAGTCCCTCGATGACGCTATCAATGTTGCCTTTCAAAATGATCTTAGTCCCTAAAGAAAAAGTGCTAAGTCATCTCACAACATTGCTATCATGGTCATACGATGACCCAAACACTCTTCCCTTCACATCCAATGATGGGGCTTCTTACCAAAACAATGGTAAGGTAGCAACATGTAAAGCAGGAGGAAAAGCACATCTAAGACCTTTTGAGTAAGTAGATTACTTTAGTTACTTGCTCACTCTCAAAACAAATATCCTTTCTATTTTCAAAACAATCACATACACTTTCAGAACATCTTCAAAACACTTTCCAAAACTTGAAATATTTTCGAAAGCTAAACACTTTGCAAACATTCTTACGAACGAGAATCATTGCAAAGTTTGCCTAAACGATGGCACCTTTTCAAAATACTTTCAAAAACCACACAAAGCACACTTTTCAAAACAAAAGCAAGTGATCTAGCAAGTAACTAAGAGCCCATGGAACACCATGGATGAAAAGGGTGCTAATACCTTCCCTTTTCATAATCTACCCCCCGAACTCAGAAAAACATCTTTAAAGGTCTTTCCTATGCTTTTTCACCTTTCCTTATTGCATAAAAGAAAAGTCAGTGGCGACTCTTGCTAAACCGCAACATTTACGATAAAACGCAAAACCCTCAAGTCAGTTCTCCCACCGTATCACACTGTCTTTCTGTTTTTTATGCGTGTATTTGTAAACGGTGATCATATTCAAATGCACATGTTCAGAAATAACCACTGGATATTTTTGCAAAACAAAACAGAAAAATAAAACCAAATAGTCTTGAATTTTCAAAGTATCATTTTGTATTGATTTGAAGAAGTCCGCCTATAACAAGCATTTTTGTACAAAGAGACATACATCCTAATAAGAGAATGTTATCGTAAGAATGAAAACTATACAAAGTAATATACAAAGAAAAAACAGCTATGTGAAATGATCCCATTGGGTTCTCATTCTACTATTGTCTTTATATCTTTGAGCGTCTCATCACTTTGCTGCTTGACCGAAGCTGACTGGATTTATTAGTATCATTTTGAACTGAACACTTGTTACCGAAGTCTGTCTATGAGTGATCCAACGGGACATAGTTGTACACTTTTAATCCCTAACTTTTTCCTGGACCGTCCTGTCGGGTTTTCAGTCCACCGGGATACCCTTTTTTGCCCAAGCCGCCTTTTCAGGTTTTCGACTTGCCGGGTGTATAGATTTTTTTTTATATATCCCTAAATTTTGCTCGAACCCTTTTGATTCGTCGGGATGCCCTTATTTTTGCGTAGGCCAGTCAACCTAGCGAGTCTCTATTTATGCGTAGTATCTTTTAACTATATTCACGTTTATAGGGTGCGGAAGGTCATCACCATCCATAGTGGTTAAGATCATGGCTCCACCAGAAAATATGTTCTTGATCATAAATGGTCCTTCGTACGTAGGAGTCCACTTGCCCCTGGGATCACCTTGTGGCAGGATGATGCGCTTGATTACTAGGTCACCAACTTGATATGCCTGACGTCTGACCTTTTTGTTAAAATATTTGATCATAAGTTTATGGTACATCTGACCATGACAATTAGCCGCGAGCCTCTTCTCGTCAATCAGGTTCAATTGGTCAATTCTAGTATGAACCCATTTATCTTCATTGAAATCTGCATCCTTCATGATTCTCAAGGAGGGGATCTAGACTTTGATGAGTAGGACAGTTTACATACTGTATACCAGAGAGAAAGCAGTTACCCCTATTGACGTGTGTGCTGAGGAATGATAACCATGAAGAGAAAACAGTAACATCTCATGCCAGTCTTTGTATGTCACCGTCATCTTCTGTATGATCTTCTTGATGTTCTTATTGGCAGCCTCTACAGCACTATTGTACCCCAAAATTTGCCCTCTCATTTATCAAAACTTTTCTCACAAGTCTTCTTGGATTCAAGACAAGATTAGGGTTTAGTCAGCTCAAGACACCTCATCTTGCACTGATAACCTAAAATTAGGGTTTGAGTTTGCACAAGGATTTTTGGACCACCAATGCTTCATATGAATTTCATACATCATTTTGGACCCCTAAGATTTCTCATGATAATTTTCAAGCCTTGAACCACATTTTTTATCAGTCAATTGGACAGTTGACCTAAAAATCAATTGTATTGGGAGAAAAGTCAACCATGACCAATTTACAGTCAAACTTCATGATTTTTTATCCACATCAACATTTTAGACTCATATGTTTCATTTGATCAAGTTTGGATCAAAACTCCTCAAGAAATTTGATCAAATCATCAAAAGGGCAAAATGGTCAAAATTAGGGTTTTGATTGAGAAAGGGCAATTTCTGATTTTTAACCTAGCCAATGACCAATTGAGTTCAATCATTATTTCAAGGATGCAATGGCATCATCTTGACCTAATTACATGGTTCAAAAGATCTCAAGTTCATTGGATTGACAGATGAATTTTGCAGTCAACTGTACACTGAAAAGTCAAACTTTGACTTTTTGGTCAAAATCAAGTGCCAAGGGTCAATATTCATCAAGATATGTCAAAATGTGAAACTTGTTCACCAAGAAAACCAAATTTGAAAATTAGGGTTTTAATTTGAAAATTTTCATAACTTAGAATTTTTCTAAGTATAAAAATTTTCTTATTTTTTCCCAAATTTTCATCACTTTTTCACCATGATGCATTTTGATTTAAAGAAAGTTCCCGACATGAGAGTTGTATTCCTCCATGAAATCTACAACTTTTCCTCATAAACTTTTCCCTAAACATGCTTGGATCTCAAGTTATGAATTTGTGAATATAGGGCCATGAACTAAATAACTTAGTGAAATTTTGCCCTAATTTAGGCAGGTTTTGGACCCAACTTCATTGACATTTTTCATCTAGTTCCAAGAGGTATCTCAAATTTCATTTCAAATATGGATTATAGAGCACATTGCAAGATTTCCAAAAATGTCCAAGAACTATCCAAGATCATTTTTTAGTAGGGAGAATCGAAGAAGGGAAGTTTGCATTTTCTCACTTTTGATCAAGCCATTTTCACATAGCATCAAGTTGCAAATCAAATCTATGCTGGTTATATCTTGTTTACAGGTCCTAAGCTTGCTATACACTCCATAATTAAATGCATACTCAGGAGCTAAAGCCTTTATCTTTGCTTTTGAAGCTTTACACAAGATGCATTTCCATTTTGGGCAAAAAGTTCACATTGCCATTGTCATAAAGAGGAACTTTTACAACTTTGTCAATCTTGAGCATTGAACATGTCCCCTTGATACGAGCAATTTACACATCTCTCAAGCAATTGGTACAAGCTCATTTCAGCCCTCAAGCAAGCAAGTACAAGCATGGCAAGTATAGTCACTTCACTTTACTTCAAATGCAAGAAAAGTTGCAAAAAGGTCCAAAGATTGCACAGCTAGTAAGAGCTGACTTTGGATCACTTCTATACAAATATACAAACTTGTTACAAGGCACGGCACGCTTGGATTAAACCTGAAACACTTTCAAACTGAAAAACTCCACAAAACTGCCCAAACACTCAGATTCTGCAAAAGCATAGCCAACTCTCATTTGGCTCGTGCGTTTTGTGTTTAATCACTTCAAACATCTTAAACACTTGCTACCTAGCCAATCCAAGCCATCACACTGGTTCTGTAACCCCTGTTTCAGCAATTGCCATTTTCAATTTGGAAGCTTGCAGTTGGACTTGGTCAGAGAGTTCCAACGATCCTCAGAGCCAGATAAGCATTGGAATAGGTTCAAGGAAGTTCAAGGAAGCTTAAACAATCACCAGGCCTCCATCAAAGTCCCTACATTGCCCTACTCGATTCCAGCTGAAGGAGGTATTTTCTTAAACTCTATCTCTGTATTTAGGCAACTTCAAGCCACGATTTATGAAGAAAAAATGTAGCTCTCATCATAACGAAGTTGTACATATCATTACTTTTCATTTATATTACTTGTGTTGAGAGAATTTGAAGATTGAAAACTCTTAAAAAGTTAGGTCACGAATTAGGGATTCAAAAATTCTCTTTGATCTTTAAGAGTTAGGTTACTTAATTTATATGGTTAGAATCGTGAGCTCAAATGCCACATTTTTCATGCTATGAGTTTTTGTTTTTATGCAAGCATAAGCAAGTTACAGGTTTAAACTGAAGCGCATGAAGGAGATGGACGAAGGACACGGATGAAGTGTCTTGGGATTTTTTGTTTCCTTGGACTTTTTGTTTTTTCTATTCACACCCCCCTGATTTGCTATTGCACCCCCCTGGCTGACTTTTTTATATTTTGTATTTTTTTTTCAAATTTTCATATTTAATACTTTTTTTTATTTTTTCTGAATGATAAAAAAATCCCAAAAATAATTTATTTATTTTCACACTTTTACTTTATATTTTTTTATTATTTTCTCACATGAAAAATAGTTTATTTTGATAAATAGATTTTATTTTCTTAAATAACTTGTAAATATATTTAAAAATACTTAATATTTTTATTATACATTTTATACTCATAAATACTTATTTTTACACATACTTAATTTTTAATATTTACATATAATATTATTTATTATTTTCTTATACAAAAAATGTACAAAATAATAATATAGAACATTATTTTCTTTTAAATGAAAACTAGGGTTTAATCCCTTTCAAAAAGAATTAATTATTTTTTCCTTTTTTTTAGGTCTAAATTAAATATTGTTCATACAAAAGCAAGACAGAAAACATTTTTTTACATGAACATATTGCATTGCATTTTAAATATTTGTCTTATTTATTTAATTTACGCATATTCGATTTGGTTGTAATAATATATTTAGTTTTATATTTGTGCAAAACCCCCCGTTCAAACTTGTATTCCCCCCTCCCATAAAATTGTTGTAATAGCTTAGTATATTTATATTACGCAATTTATTGCTTTCATATACCATGATTAGTAATTAGGTTTTGCATGACAAGAACAAAAATAAAGCAAAATAGAAAACCCTAAATACAAGACAATAGCATGAAAATGATACACTTTACACACAAGCACCCTTAGGGTTTCTCCCACTTGGTTGCCTAAAACAAAATGGCCATGTTACGCATGCGAATTATCTTGGAAAACAAAACAAATATAAGATCATAGTCCCTCGATGACGCTATTCAAAGGTTGCCTAAACAAAATGATCTTGGTCCCTCAAAAAATGCTAAGATACTTGGCAACATTGCTATCATGGTTATACGATGACCCACGCCCGTCCCGTTTACATCCAAAGATAGGGTTGCTTGCCAAAACAAAGGTAAGTCAACAATGTCAAAGGAATAAGAAAATGCACAAGAAAGACATTTGAGTAGGTAGATAGCTTCTAAGTTACTTTCTCCATTTCAAACAATCCTTGCTATTTTCAAAAACAAACACACACACATTTCAAAACATCTTACAAAACATAGAAAACATTTTTCAAAAGACAAACATCTTTGTATACATTCTTACGAACGAGAATCGTTACAAAGATTGCCTAAACGAATGGCCTCTTTTACAAAATATTTTCAAAACCACATCAAGCACCATTTCAAACAAAACAAAGCAAGTGATCTAAGCAAGTAACTAAGATCCCATGGAAAACCATGGATGAAAAGGGTGCTAGCACCTTCCCTTTTCATAATCTTCCCCCCAAATTCAAGAAAACATCTCAAAGGTCTTTCATGTGCTTTTTCACCTTTCCTTTTGGATAAAAGAAAAGTTGGTGGCGACTCTTGCTAACCGCGACATTTGCGACAAAATGCAAAACCTCAAGTCAGTTCTCCCACTGTATCACAAGCGCCATTCATCTTCGACCGATAAGGAGAAGAGTTATGATGCTGAATCTTGAATTATGTGCAGAGCTCAGTGATCATAGTATTATTGAGATTGATACCATTATCTGTGATGATTCTTTCTGGAATACCATACCGATAGATAAGGTTATGTCTGATGAACCGAGCCACAATGTTCTTGGTAACAGAAGCAAATGAGGCTGCCTTGACCCACTTTGTGAAGTAATCAATGGCGACAATGATGAAACGGTGCCCATTAGAAGCAGTAGGTATAATCTCTCCAATCATATCAATTCCCCACATTATGAATGGCCATGGAGCAGTCAAGACGTTTAGAGGAACCGGAGGCACATGTGCTTTGTCAGCATAGATCTGGCATTTGTGACAAGTTCGGGAATGCTGATAACAGTTTGCTTCCATAGTGGACCAGTAGTATCCTTCCCATAAGATCTTTTTAGATATTGTGTACCCACTAGAATGGGTGCCAAAGGTACCTTTGTGTATGTCCTCCATGATCTTCTCTGCTTCATTCTTATCTATACACCGAAGCAAAGTAGAGTCGTGGTTGCGCTTGTATAGGATTCAATTACTGAGAAAAAACTTGGCAGAGAACCTTCTTAGTAACTTCTTAACATTAATGGAATCTCCCCCAGGATACTCTTGGGATTCGAGGTATCTTTTCACTTTGTGGAACCATGGTTTGTCCAATATTTCTTCAGTATCAACCTTATAACAGTATGCTGGTTCGTCCAATCTCTCAATAGTGATTTGAGGAGCTTCATTATCCCACCTGACGTTGAGCATGGATGACATAGTAGTTAGCGTGTCCTCTAATTGATTTTCCTTTCGTGGAAAATGCTCAAAGGTGACTTCTTCAAAGTGTGGAATCAGTGTCAACACATGTTCTCGGTAAGGGATGAGATTAGGATGCTTCATATCCCATTCTCCTTTTATTTGATTGATTACCAGGGCCGACTCTCCAAATACACTCAAGAATTTAATTCTCAAGTCGATAGCAGCTTTGAGACCGATAATGCAGGCTTCATATTCAACCATATTGTTGGTACAATTGAAACATAGCCTGGCAGTGAAGAGAGTATGATAGCCTTCGGGAGATATGATCACAACACTGATTCCATTGCCAAGTGCGTTGGAAGCTCTATCTAAAACCATAGTCCATCGGGATCTTTTTTCAGGTCCTTCATCCGGTCCAGATTCTTCACAATCAGTCACTGACATGATGTTCTCATCTGGGAACTCAAAATTCATGGATTGGTAGTCGTCCACAGCGTGATGAGCCAAATGATCATCTAATACACTTCCTTTGATTTCTTTCTGGGTTGTGCACTGGATATCATATTCGGTCAGGACCATTTTCCATCTTACTATTCTTCTGGAGAGATCGGGTTTCTCAAATATGTATTTGATATGATCCATTTTAGATATCAACAAGGTAGTGTGAGTCAACATATACTGTCTCAGTCGGCGAGCAGCCCATGCCAAAGCATAACAAGTTTTCTCGAGCATTGAGTATCTTGTTTCACAATCGATAAACTTTTTGCTAAGGTAGTATATTGCATGCTCTTTTCGACCAGACTCATCATGCTGCCCCAGCACACACCACATTGAATTCTCTAATATTGTTAAGTACATGATAAGAGGTATTCCTTCAACCGGCGGCATCAAGATTGGAGGCTCTTGAATATATTCCTTGATTTTGTCAAAGGCAGTCTGGCAGTCGTCATTCCACTTCACTACTTGATCTTTCTTCAGAAATTTGATGATTGGCTCACAAGTAGCGGTTAGATGGGAGGTGAATCTGGAAATGTAATTTAGACGTCCCAAGAATCCCCTAACCTCCTTCTCAGTGTGGGGAGTTGGAAGTTCTTGTTTAACTTTAACCTTTACAAGGTCTATTTCAATACCTTTGCTGCTAACAACAAAGCCTAAGAGCTTACCATATCTTACTCCAAAGGGGCACTTGTTCGGGTTCAGTCTCAGCTTGTACTTCTTCAGTCTTTCAAACAACTTTTGCAAGTGATCAAGGTGCTCTTCTTCAGTCTGAGACCTGGCTATCATATCATCGACATAAACCTATATCTCGTGATGGATCATATCGTGAAACAAAGACACCATAGCACGCTGATAGGTTACCCCAGCGTTCTTCAACCCAAATGGCATAACTTTGTAGCAGAAAGTGCCCCACTGTGTGACGAAGGTTCTTTTCTCCATATCTTCAGGTGCCATTTTAATCTGATTATACCCGGAGAAACCATCCATGAAGGAGAATATCTTATGTTGCATGGTGTTGTCAACCAGAACATAAATATGGGGAAGCGGAAAGTCATCTTTGGGGATCGCCCTATTCAAGTCTCTGTAATCCACACACATACATACTTTACCGTCCTTCTTAGGTATCGGCACCACGTTCGCAGCCCATTATGGATAAGAAGTAACAGCTAAGAACCCAACATTAAATTGTTTCATGACTTCGGCTTTAATCTTTTCTAATATCTCAGGACGCATACGACGAACCTTTTGCTTCACTAGAGGGCAGTCTTCTTTCGTTGGTAAATGATGAACCACAATATCAGTGTCTAGCCTCAGCATGTCTTCGTATAACCAGGAAAATACCTCAACATAGTCATGTAACATCTGAATTAACCGCTCTTTGACACTATGCTCCAAATTAGCACCTATCTTGACTTCCTTCTTATTCTCTTCAGTACCTAAGTTTAATGTCTCGACCGGCTCTTCATGAGGCTGTATAGCTCTTTCCTCTTGTTGCAACAGTCTAGCAAGTTCTCCTAGCACTTCACAATATTCCTCACCTTCGTCCTTGGCTTGGTAGATCTAATTTTCAAAGTCATAATTGGAAATAGAAAAACCGTTATCAATGGGATCCATAGTGGATGTGGATTTGCAGTTTGATATGTGGGTGTGTGTAAGAGAGTATAGCTATTTTGATAAAGTAAAAGCAGAAAAGAAAGATAAAGAGCGTAAAATTTGTATGCAAAACGTCCAATGATTTATTAATGACATATGAATATGAAGTAATAACCCTCACAAATAGGCCATTGTGCCTCGGGTAAAACACAAAGCTTTAGAGTTTAAATTGTTCAAATATTACATATCCCAAAAGAAAAAGAAAAAAGACAATTACTCCTGGATGAAAGTAATGAGAACAAAGTCTCTAGTCGTCCAATTATTTAGTCCACCACTGGTAGTTAGGAAGATCCAATTGTTCATGTCGCAATCACTGTCACTATCCTCCAAAGCATTGATTCAATGGTTACTGATGCGTAGTGGTGGTCCTCCAGCGCGAGCGCGACGAACAGCTTTTTGAGCTCCTTCTTCAACTACAACTTTGGCATCCTTTAGAGAAGCCATATTCAACGGAGGTCTGGTAATCTTTGGAAAACTAGCAACATTCTTGGTAGTAGTAATTGTTTGAGGAACCTCTTCAAAGTTCTGGCAAGGGGTTTCGATGAACTCGCCGTTTATTTCAACATATCTGAAAGAGTTCATGTGTCTCACCATATACTCTTCTTCACCATGGACTGTAACAATCTTTCTATTAACCGGATACTTCAACATTTGATGCAGAGTAGAAGTAACGGGACCGGCCCCATGGATCCAAGGACGACCCAACAGACAAGAGTAAGATGGACGGATGTCCATCACATAGAAAGTAGAGTCAAAGTTCTGAGAACCAACTTTAATAGGAATGTCCACCTCCCCGTGTACCATTCTCTTAGAACCATTGAAACTCTCACCATAATATTACTAGGCTTCAAAGTAAGTCCTTCACAGTCCAATCTGTCCAGGGACCCCTTGGGCAGAACATTCAGTGACGAACCTGTATCAACTAGGACATGAGCCAGGGTAGTGCCCCTGCACTCAATAGAGACATGCAGGGCATCATTATGCTTTCTTCCTTTGAACTTCAAATCAGCATTAGAGAAACCAAGTCCATTATTAGCAGTCAGACTAGCAACGCAGTTCTTGAATTGGTCGGCAGAAGTCTCTTGAGGCACATGAGCAGACTTCAGGAACTTCACCAAAGCCTTAGCATGGGCTTCGGAGCATAACAACAAGGCCATCATTGAAATTTTTGAGGGGGTATGCCCTAATTATTCCACAACATTGTAATCACTCTTCCGAATGATTTTCAAGATTTCCTCCATTTCTTTTTTGGAGGCTTCAGGAATGGCTTCTTTAGATGCCCCCGTCTCGGCAGGATCAACCAGTACTTCTTTTCCCCGAGCCTCAGCTGACTCAGTAGCAAGAATAACAACAGGAGTGATAATAGGGGTAGTAACAGGAGTAGCAACAGGAACATTAGCAGGAATAACCAAAGGAGTGGAAATAGTCTTTGGAGAGATCTCAGGAGAGAAAATCCTTCTATTTCTGGTGATTTTACTGGTCCTAACAATGTTTCCAATGTTAGGATCAATATCTCCAGCAACTTCATCTTTAATAGCCAATAGGTCTTGCTTGACGCCATGGTAGTAGACGTCAGCTCCATAGTTCCAAGGAACAACCTTATCGGAGGAATATGACATCGGCCCAGGAAAAGTGATAATTAAAGGAGCAACCTTAGGAGTGGATGTAATCCTGACAGGTCTTTTGGAAGAGACCCTGGGAGGATTGTCATAAATGGTAATAATTGATATATCTTCACACAAACTTCTTGTAGAGAGAGTCTTCTCAAACAGAATTTCTTTGATGTTCATCAGGAGTTGTACGCCTATCTTCAACAACAAGCAACCATTGGGTAGAGACGCACACGGGTGGAAACCTTCACCGTAATCCAGAAATAAATCGGCTCGCAAGAGATTCTTCTTAACAACTGAAAGAGGAGTAACTAGTTCATCAACAGAAGAAACAAACAGGTCGTCATCAACATCATTAACACCCTGGCCATGCTTGGGCATTAGTGCAGTTATCACATTAGGGGTTTCCAGAGGGTCAAATTCAATCTCCTTTACCTCAATAAGATCTTGCACTTTGTTCTTCAGGGCCCAGCAATCATTTGTATCGTGCTCGGGACTGTCGGAGTGGAAGGCACATTGAGCATTTGAATATAACGGGGAGATATGGTATTTAGATTTTTATGAGCCTCCCTCAAAGTGACCAGATTGGACTTCAACAAGTGCGGTAAAACCTGAGATAAGGACATGTTAAGCCAAGTGAATTGTATTCTGGGTGCATCCTGCCTACGCTGACTGTTTGTTATTGATTTGGCATTGGGTTAGAGATCATCATAGCTCCTACTGTTGGATGGTGTTCAGCTTTGCTTTGATTCCTCTGACCGTAGGTAATACTTACTTCTTTCTTCCCAGAGAATGGTTTATTCATTGTACTTGAAGATGCATCTCCCTGAATCTTACCGCTCTTAATACCAGCTTCTACTTGTTCACCAATCAATATCAGCTCAATAAACCCAGCTGAAGATCTTCCAATCAAGTGGTTGAAAAATGGACCAGACAAAGTACCCAAGAACATATCTATCAGCTCTCTATCAGACAGAGGAGGTTGGACTCTTCCTGCAAGATCTCTCCACTTCTGGGCATAATCTTTGAAGCCTTCACTAGAACCCATAGACATACTTTGAAGTTGAGTACGGGTTAGAGCAAGGTCGGCATTGTATTGGTACTGCTTGTAGAAAGCGGCAGCCAGATCCTCCCAGTTGCGGATGTTGGTACCCTCCAGTTGATAGAATCATTCTAATTGAGTCCCTGATAAACTTTCCTGGAAGAAATGCACCCACAAATTCCTATCAGCAGTTTGAGGTTGGATCTTCCTGACATACGATCTCAGATGCAGCTTAGGACATGAAATGCCATCATATTTAGCAAACACGAGAACCTTGAAATTTTATGGAATGACCACTCCAGAAATCAGCCTTAATTCTTCAAAATCCATACCAGGTGCTCTCTGAATTTCCATTGCATTGAGACAGTCCTCTAACTGTTTGTATTTGTCATCAGCAGGAGGATACTGCTGTTAGAACAATGTTTGAATCTACTACCCTATGTTTAAGTTTTGATGATAACAAAGTGAAAAGATATATTATTTATACGATTCATGTATGAACTATCTGCTGCCTAAATTATTACATTTTGATTTGCAGATACTCTGATTGGTATAAGCAAGATCACACCTAATCAGCATCAGAAATTTGGTTCCTGACATCAGCATCAGAAGTTGCCATATCAGAATGTCAGAATCAGAAGATTAACTCACGTGTATGCTGAAGTCTGATGAACAAGAACTGCGCTCAACACTCTGATAAAGAAACACAACAGTTCATCAGCAGCTAAGCAGAATCAGAATGAGCCAAGCCAGAACTTGCATTAAGTAAGCAACAGTACTGTGCATTGAAAGCAAATTAATACCAACGGCCTCATTCCAGACAAGATCTGCTCGATAAGGAAAGTTTTTTATTAGCATTGAATCAAGAATATTGCTCCAACGTTCAACATCTCAGTGCTATATAAACAAGACTTTGAAGATTGAATTGGCTAATGCTCTCCAAATCTTTACACGCCTAAAAGCTGATCATAATCTTCCTTCTCTCAGTTTGCTAAACACTACACATCCTCTTACTCAATCTTTGTTTTAGCAATCTTGTTTCTAAGCTTAAATTTGTGTATACATCACAGTCGTGATACAGTTTTGTAGAAAACATTCACACACTTAGATTTATCTTCTTTGTAAGAAAGTGTTTCCTTGACAAACCGGGTTGTGGTTTGCATCAAGAAGGCTTTAGCAGTCGTTAAAGCAGTCTGTAATATTCAGTTGAATATAGTGGATTAAGACCTCGTTGGAGAGAGGCGAAATCACCTTGACGGGTGGACTGGAGTAGTTTGAGATCAAACGAACCAGGATAAAAATATCTTGTTCATTGCATTGATTTTCAGTTTTACAATTCAACCCCCCCCCCCCCTTCTTTTGTTTTTCACTATTTCAATTGGCATCAGAGCGCCTGGTTCTGAGCTAAAACACTTAACCGTGTCAGTACAAGATCCAGCGTCAGAAAAACACAATGGCAGGAAACTATTCTCACACCAGCAATGACAACAATGAGGACAGAGACAGATTTAGCGGCAAACCTCCAGTTTTTGATGGAGAAAACTTTGATTACTGGAAAGACAGAATTGAAAGCTTCTTTCTGGCACATGATGCTGATCTGTGGGATATGGTGACAGATGGATACACGCACCCTGTGAATGCAAGCGGTCAGAAGATTGATAGAAAAACAATGTCTGACCAACAAAAGCGTGACTTCAAGAATCACCACAAGGCCAGAACCATCCTCCTCAGCGCCATCTCCTATACTAAATATGAAAATATCTCCAACAGAGACACAGCAAAGAACATCTTTGACTCACTCAGAATGATGCATGAGGGCAACGTTCAGGTCAAAGAAACTAAAGCTCTGGCGCTCATTCAGAAGTATGAGGCGTTCAAAATGGAAGAATCTGAATCCATTGAAACAATGTTCTCAAGATTCCAGATTCTGGTAGTTGGTCTCAAGGTTCTGGACAAAGGATACTCTACTGCTGACCATGTCAAGAAAATCATCAGAAGTTTACCCAAGCAGTGGAGACCAATGGTTACAGCTCTAAAGCTAGCTAAAGATCTCAACAAAATCACTCTGGAGGAACTTATCAGCTCCCTCAGAAGTCATGAGATAGAGCTAGAAGCTGACGAGCCTCAGAAGCAAGGTAAGCCTTTAGCATTAAAATCTAACAAAAAATCTGAGTCTAAAGTTTTGCAGGCAGTTGAAGAAACATCTGATGGATCCTCATCAGAAGAAGACGAACTCTCCCTCCTCTCCAGAAGAGTAAATCAAATGTGGAAGCAAAGACAAAGGAAGTTCAGGAATCCCAGAAGATCTGATCAGAACGAGTCTTCTTCCAGATACAGAAGGACAGATTCTTCCTCTGGATACAGAAGATCTGAAGGCTCCTCTAGTAGCAAAAAGCCAAACACCAAGGACATCATCTGCTATGAGTGCAATGAGCAAGGACACTATAAGAGTGACTGCCCAAAGCTTCAGAGGGAAAAGCCCAAAAAGAAGTTTGGAAGAGAGAAGAAGAAAAGTCTCATGGCTACATGGGATGACTCTGACTCGTCTGAAGCAGACTCAGAATCAGATGATGAGAGGGCAAACATAGCTCTCATGGCTAACATCTCAGAAGATAGTGAAGCTTCTGAATCAGACTCAGAATCAGATACTGAAGAGGTATTTCCTAACTTTGCTGTTAACTTTACCAAGGCTGAACTTGCTGAAAGCCTTAATGAGATTCTGGAACGGTATCAGCAAATTAGAGTTAAATTCAGAGACCTGAAAAGGAATCTTGAATCTGACTCTAATAAGACTGAGAGTCTCAAATTGGAGAATTCTGAGCTGAGAAATAAGATTTCAAAATTAGAAAACACTTTACAAAACTCTCAGAAGGAACCAATTTCTGAAACTCCCAGCAACGCTGATGAGATCATCAAGGAGTATGATCACAGTTTCCAGAAGTTCCTTGCTAAAAGCATAGATAGAAGCAAAATGGCTTCAATCATCTATGGAGTTAGCAGAAACGGCAGGAAAGGAATAGGATACCAAGGTAAGGTTCCTACACCAAAGAATGTCATGGACTTAACCATTAAACACACTCCTCTGAATTCAAATTTTGTGTATGGTCACACACATGATATTAAATACACTAGCAGTAAGCACTATGTGAAACCAAAATTCAACCAGAGTTTTGGTAAAACTAACAAATCAGGACCCAAGAAAATCTGGGTACCTAAGGATAAAATAATACATGTTGCAGATATCTTTAGCAGCAAGTCAGAAACACCAGTCATGGTACCTGGACTCTGGCTGCTCGCGACACATGACGGGAAGAAGGCATATGTTCCAAAGCCTAGAACTTAAGCCTGGAGGCCACGTTGGCTTTGGAGGCAATCAGAGGGGAAAGATAATTGGCTCTGGAACTGTAGGTAATGGAAATCTTCCCTCTATTAATAATGTTCTGCTAGTAGATGGATTGATGCATAATCTGTTATCCATAAGTCAATTAAGTGATAACGGTTATGATATAATCTTTAATCAAAAATCATGTAAAGCTGTTAGTCAGAAAGATGGGACTATCCTGTTTAATGGTAAGAGGAAAAACAACATTTACAAAATCAAACTTTCTGAACTAAAGAGTCAGAATGTAAAATGCCTTATGTCTGTTAACAACGAGCAGTGGATCTGGCACAGAAGATTGGGGCATGTTAGTATGAGAAGAATATCTCAGATTAACAAACTCAATCTGGTCAGAGGACTTCCTAATTTGAAGTTCAATTCAGATGCTCTGTGTGAAGCTTGTCAGAAAGGCAAGTTTGCAAAACCTTCTTTTAAATACAAAAATGTTGTTTCTACCTCTAAGCCATTAGAACT
This sequence comes from Vicia faba, assembly GCA_948472305.1. Lineage (NCBI taxonomy): Eukaryota > Viridiplantae > Streptophyta > Magnoliopsida > Fabales > Fabaceae > Vicia > Vicia faba. The sequence goes on from OX451737.1 coordinate 516,532,567, forward strand.
TCTGCACATTGACTTATTTGGACCAGTTAAAACTGCTTCAGTCAGTGGCAAGAAGTATGGGTTAGTAATCGTAGATGACTATAGCAGATGGACATGGGTAAAGTTCTTAAGACACAAGGACGAGTCACACTCTGTGTTTGTTACCTTCTGTAACCAAGTTCAGAATGAAAAGGATCTTAGAATCGTTAAAGTCAGAAGTGATCATGGTGGAGAATTTGAAAACAAAGATTTTGAGTCATTCTTTAATGACAGAGGCATTCTGCATGATTTCTCTTGTCCTAGAACTCCCCAACAAAATAGAGTTGTAGAACGAAAGAACAGAACATTGCAAGAAATGGCCAGAACCATGATCAATGAGACAAACGTTGCTAAGATCTTCTGGGCAGAGGCAATAAACACAGCGTGCTACATTCAGAATAGAATCTCAATAAGACCTATTCTGGAAAAGACTCCATATGAATTATGGAAGAACAGAAAGCCCAACATTTCATATTTTCATCCATTTGGATGTACCTGTTTTATGTTAAATACAAAGAATTATTTGAACAAGTTTGACTCTAAAGCACAGAAGTGTATCATGTTAGGATACTCTGAACGCTCAAGAGGGTACAGAGTATACAATACATAAACACAGATTGTGGAAGAATCAATCAGTGTTCGTTTTGATGATAAGCTTGACTCTGAAAAGTCAAAGCAGAATGAAGTTTTTGCAGGTATGGAAATTGAATTTACAGTTTCTGAAGACAAGTCATCAGAAGCTCTCAACACAGACACTCCTTCAACGTCTGAAAGGAGCACTGCTAGCAATCCTACAACAGCTGCTAATCAACCTCAAAAGAGATTACCCAGAAGCAGCTTGGATCACCCAGAAGAGACTATCTTAGGAAGAAAGGAAGATCCAATCAGAACAAGAGCAAGCTTCAGAAACTCTGAAGAAACTCTCATGGGACTTGTGTCTCTGATTTAACCTTCTTCTATTGATGAAGCACTTCTGGATAATGACTGGAGTCTGGCAATGCAAGAAGAGCTGAATCAATTCACCAGAAACGACGTATGGGATCTTGTTCCCAGACCAAAAGGATTCAACGTCATTGGAACAAGATGGGTGTTCAGAAACAAGCTAAATGAACAAGGTGAAGTCATCAGAAACAAGGCACGACTGGTTGCACAAGGTTATAGTCAGCAAGAGGGGATAGACTATACAGAAACCCTTGCTCCAGTCGCCAGGTTAGAATCTATCAGACTTTTAATTTCATTTGCTGTTAATAGAGGCATCACTCTGTATCAGATGGATGTCAAAAGTGCATTCTTAAATGGTTATATAGAAGAAGAAGTTTATGTACACCAACCCCCTGGTTTTGAAAATACAAAACATCCAGAACATGTTTTCAAACTAAAGAAGTCACTATATGGTCTGAAACAAGCTCCCAGAGCTTGGTATGAAAGGCTAAGTAACTTTCTATTAGAAAATGAATTCACCAGAGGGAAAGTGGACACTACTCTATTCTGCAAATCAGTTAAGAATGACATCTTAGTCTGTCAAATTTATGTTGATGATATTATTTTTGGTTCTACTAATCCTTCTCTTGGAAGAAAATTTGCTAAGTGTATGCAGGCAGAATTTGAGATGAGCCTCATGGGGGAACTAAAATTCTTTCTAGGAATTCAGATCAATCAAACTCCAGAGGGAACTTACATTCATCAGAGCAAATACATCAGAGATCTTCTGAAGAAATTTGACCTCTCAGAATGTAAGCCATCAAAGATTCCAATGCATCCCACGTGCATTCTGGAAAGAGAAGAGGTAAGCAAAAATGTAGAACAGAAAGTCTACAGAGGTATGATTGGTTCTCTCCTCTATCTGACTGCTTCAAGACCTAACATATTATTCAGTGTTTGTATTTGTGCTAGATTCCAATCAGATCCTAGAGAATCTCACTTAACAGCTGTTAAGCGAATTTTCAAGTATCTGAAAGGTACTACTAATCTGGGTTTGTTTTATAGAAAATCTAGTGATTACAGCTTAGTAGGCTACTGCGATGCTGATTTTGCTGGAGACAGAGTGGAGCGTAAAAGTACTTCTGGAAGCTGCCAGTTTCTGGGAGAAAATCTGATCTCTTGGTCCAGCAAAAGGCAATCAACAATTGCGCTATCAACAGTAGAAGCTGAGTACATAGCAGCAGCAGGATGTAGCACACAAATGCTCTGGATGAAAAGTCAGCTTGAAGACTTCCAGATTTTTGAGAGTAACATTCCTATACTCTGTGATAATACTTCTGCTATTTGCTTAAGTAAGAATCCCATTTTACATTCTAGAGCTAAGCATATAGAAATAAAACATCACTTCATTAGGGACTATATTCAGAAAGGAATTTTGAACTTAAAATTTATAGATACAGACCATCAATGGGCTGATATCTTTTCTAAACCCCTTTCAGAAGATAGGTTTAATTTCATTCTGAAACATCTCAGCATGAAAGTCTGCCCAGAGTGAAAATGTTTTAATTCCATATATTTATCTTCAGAATGTATTTGTTTTACTGTGAACTTCTGATCAATCTCCTTTCAGAAAGAAAGAACATGCAGATTGTATCAGATGCAAGTCTAAAGATCTGAGAGTCTAAGCTCAAAGACAGACGTGCTGATCACTACATCAAACAAGTGTCATCCAATCATCAGCAAATCTCTGAAGCAGAACGCGTGCAAGGCAGATGGTACAGATCCAAATCTGAATATCAAAGATCTGCATCAACCTCAACCAGAAGTGACTCTGAAGAAGACGAAGAAGAGGAAGGCACCTTCAGAAGGATCATCCCAGAAGACACCCAAGAAAAGAGGTAATTTATCTGCTGCTTCTGTTTTAAATTCTTCTACTATTCCAGCATCTATTCCACCTCCAACCTCTCATAGAATTTCAATCCCCATCCCAACAATAGATGAAACTGAACCAGAAGATGACCCTTCTGAGGCATTAAAACTCAGAAGACCCAGAACCAAACATCCCAAACCAACAATCTCAACAACATCAGCAATTGACAAAGTGCTGTCTGACATTGATCAACACACTTCTGATCACTCCGCCAATCCAAACTCTGAACCACAAATTGTCCCTCCTCCACAACCAGAACAACAGCAATTTGCTGAAGAACCAGAACAACAACAACCTCTCTCATCCATTCCAGAAGAACCCCTTATCCCTGAACAACCAGAAATTCCAACAACTTCTCCTCAACCAGTAATTCCGTCTCCCTCTCCTCAACCAGAAATTCATCCACCATCACCTCAACCTGAGTTTCATCACTCTGAAACTCAAACTCCTCCACCTTCTGAACCTCATTCACCTCAATCATCTGAACCACAACCTCTGGCAATCCAGCTACCATGTGGAACAACAGTCACCATGGCCCAGCTGCCATCCTCGCCAGAATCTACACCACCAAATACTCCCAAAACACCAAACAGTCCAATCATAATTTCTGATTCTCCCACTCCATCTCCAAAATAAACAGCTGCCAAGCAAACCACCGAAAACCCCAGCAGGACCTTCATAGACTTAACCAGCCTTGACCGTCTTGCTGATCTGAAACATAAAATAGCCATCCCAAAACCAAAACAACCAGATGTTGGCTCTGGTATTATGAATTTTGAAACAGGTTTGCAGCAATGGATTGCTTCTCTGAAGCAAGTCTGTCCTGGAATGATTGACCCAGCTGCCTCTGACCAGCTCTGGTCACAATTCAGACTTTGGGTACGTGCTGAAGCCCTCAAGTTGCAGGATATCAATTATGAGCAGGCACAACAGAACTTCAGCAAGCTGCTGAAGGAAGTTGAAAGTCAGCTGCCTCAGGAAGTTGTGCTCCCTCTGGATAGTGAACCTTGGTCTGAGAAACAGCTAGCTTCAAAGGTGCAACCAGAAGAAGACAAGACCATTCAAGCTGAAGCAAGTCAAGCAGAAGATGTTGCAGAAAGCTCTCAGAAGCTTCCTGCTTCTGATGTTTCTCAAGCTTCCTTGGACAGGCAGACTCTGGAAGAGCTGAAGCTGAATGACATGCGTCTGCAGCAGAGGATGGATGAAAACGACCAGAAGATGAAAGAAAGAATGGATGTGCAGGATAGCAAGATTGACACTGTTGTCAGCATGGTGCACAAGCAGAATGAGACTGCTGATCAGATCAAAGCCATGCTGGAGAACCTGTTCACACGCTTTCCTCCCCAACCTTAGTTTTTTTCATTCATGTCTTTTTCATGTTTTCTCTGATTATCTGATGTACTATTTGAATATGTTTTGTTTGATTCTGAACCTTTTTAATATGACAAGTTTTTCTGATCTTAATTGTTTTAGCACATCACCTACACTTTTTGATTGCTGACAAAAAGGGGGAGAACAAGAATGATATTTTAAACAATAACGGTTTACTAAGACAGAAATTCTCGAACATTCTAACTCTATTTTACTTGAAAATGTTTTCTGTTTTGCTTAAAGTCTACAGGTACAAGGAAGCTCCTGGACACTCTGAAGACTAAAAGCTCTGAAGCGCTGATCCGCTCTGATACTCTGATCCAAAGCAAAGCTCTGACAAGAAAAGCTCTGATACACTGATCTGAAGCTCTGCTCTGATATGCTGATCTAAAGCTTCCGATAGTCAAAGACTCTGATACTCTGATGTTCAAAGAAAGGCAAAAAGATCTGATCCTGAAGAACACTTGTAATCAAAAAGGGAAGTAATAAACTCAGGGGGAGTATCTCTCAACTCTGATATCTCTTTATCCCTTATCTTTGATAACCTCTTACTATGATGCATCTCTCTGATACCTTTTCACGTTATTTTCATTTAAAAATATCTAGTTTTTGTCATCATCAAAAAGGGGGAGATTGTTAGAACAATGTTTGAATCTACTACCCTATGTTTAAGTTTTGATGATAACAAAGTGAAAAGATATATTATTTATACGATTCATGTATGAACTATCTGCTGCCTAAATTATTACGTTCTGATTTGCAGATACTCTGATTGGTATAAGCAAGATCACACCTAATCAGCATCAGAAATTTGGTTCCTGACATCAGCATCAGAAGTTGCCATATCAGAATGTCAGAATCAGAAGATTAACTCACGTGTATGCTGAAGTCTGATGAACAAGAACTGCGCTCAACACTCTGATAAAGAAACACAACAGTTCATCAGCAGCTAAGCAGAATCAGAATGAGCCAAGCCAGAACTTGCATTAAGTAAGCAACGGTACTGTGCATTGAAAGTAAATTAATACCAACGGCCTCATTCCAGACAAGATCTGCTCGATAAGGAAAGTTTGTTATTAGCATTGAATCAAGAATATTGCTCCAACGTTCAACATCTCAGTGCTATATAAACAAGACTTTGAAGATTGAATTGGCTAATGCTCTCCAAATCTTTACACGCCTAAAAGCTGATCATAATCTTCCTTCTCTCAGTTTGCTAAACACTACACATCCTCTTACTCAATCTTTGTTTTAGCAATCTTGTTTCTAAGCTTAAATTTGTGTATACATCACAGTCGTGATACAGTTTTGTAGAAAACATTCACACACTTAGATTTATCTTCTTTGTAAGAAAGTGTTTCCTTGACAAACCGGGTTGTGGTTTGCATCAAGAAGGCTTTAGCAGTCGTTAAAGCAGTCTGTAATACTCAGTTGAATATAGTGGATTAAGACCTCGTTGGAGAGAGGCGAAATCACCTTGACGGGTGGACTGGAGTAGTTTGAGATCAAACGAACCAGGATAAAAATATCTTGTTCATTGCATTGATTTTTAGTTTTATAATTCAACCCCCCCCCCTTCTTGTGTTTTTCACTACTTCAACTGCTCTTCAGCATAATCAGCCTCTACTTTATCAGACTCTGGGCTATGGTCTTCTTCTTTTGGCTTATCCTCCTGATTGTCCCCCTCATTTGATGGAGTTGCGAATTCTAGAGCTTGCTTTACTGGTCCTCTAAATCTGCTTCCCATATTCAACACACCAATTGGTTTCTTTGTCTTCTTCTTCTTGTCTTTCAGGATGAGAGCCTTCAGGTCCTCTTGTCCCTTAGCCAGAGCCAGGAACATCTGCTGAAAATGAGCATTTTGGGCTTGAAGGTCCTTAATATTCTATTTGAGAGCCATTTCTTTTTGCTGAAATAAACAGCTAAAAGATAAGAGACCTATCATGAAACCTGTTTTTGTGATGATATGCATGATATGCTTATGCAATGTTTTCAAGGACTTTTAATATTTAAATTTTCTTAGACAAAGAGAGAACAAACATTAATTGCATTAATACATTTAAACGATTACAACAACGCCTCTTGGGCTTACAATGGAAGAAATAAAGATAATAAAAAATAAAACTCCTAAAACATAAAGGACTCATGCTTCCCATGAGCACGTCCTCTTTGGTGCAATATAGGCATTCAAACTCTACTCTTCGAAAGTTGTCTCGTGAGCTCTAAGACCTTCTTCTCGCTCGTGTAGAACTGGGTTTCAAAGGTGTCCCGTTCCCCTTTGAGTTGAATCCAAGATCTTTGCAAATCCTCGAGAGTAGTCGGCATGTCAGGATGGAGAATAATGTAAGGAACATCTCTCTCGGAAATAGGCTCCATGATGATAGGTAGGATGGCCTCATAAGGCATCATGCGATTTTGAGCGCATGCTCGCACCCACTTAAGATAAGGCTCCAAAGTAATGGAGTTCTTATGCCCCAATGTCTTGTTATCAACCTTGTTCACCATGTCCCAAACTCGTATGAATCTCTGACGATAACCTTGGACATCGTTCTCGTAGTCGAGTACAATTCCTTAGGTAAGTGAATCATGAGGACCATCCCTCCTAGCATACCCAAACTGTCGCAATGCCAAACAAGGGCTGTAGGTAATTCCTCCCTTAATTCCTAGGAGAGGGACATTAGGGAATTCCCCACAGTGATCAATGATGGTAACGTCATCAAAAGATCGAGGACACCAATGAATATCTGTATGTGTGAGAGACATTAACCTATTAGACTATCTCATTCCTTGCTTATTTTTTAAAATAGATCGGGGTAGGTGCAAAATAAACCACCTAGCCAATAGATGAGTGCAACACATAAGGTCCCTCTTCTCTTCATGGTGTGAGTGTGAAGAGAGTGCAAAATGTCTCCAAGTAAGTTAGGCACCGTGTTACGAGACATAAATTTTTTGACCGCATTCACATCTATGAGTTGGTCCGGATTAGGAAATAGTACCATCCCATAGATGAGAAGGGAAAACACTTCTTCAAAGGCTTGTAAATCCAGAGAATCCCAAAAATAGTGAGCCTTCTCAAACAAAAACTTGGCCAGGAACCCTTTGACACCACTTCTTGTTTCCCAATTTTCCACAATGTCAGGCCGTTATAAATGTAGAGCTCGAGCAGCTTCCTCAGGTTTTGAGTCTCTTTCCATACTGTTGAAGGGTAATTGATTAAGAAAGGGCACTCCCAATAACTGAGAAAACTCCTCCATGGTAGGCACTAATTGGTAATCGGGAAATGTAAAGCAATAGTGTAAAGGATCAAAGAAGTGAAAGAGCACTTTCATCATGTCTTCTTCAAGGCTCGAGGTAACCATATTGAGAAGTTGACCATGTCTTTTGGTAAATGGAGAATGCTCAGGAACCCTCGAAGCTAACTTCTTGAGTTGAGGAGACACTCTTACAAGGTTGACTAGGATAGTATTCCCGCGAGTGGAAGCCATGTCCTACAAAACAACATAAAGATAAGTCCTAAAAATCCTTGAAATGGTTAGTGCGACATGCCATGTTATGATTTCATGATGTCATGTACAAACAATTATATACTAGCACATAAACAGGTCCTTAGGTTTTGGCTTGCATGGGTTCCATAGGTTAGTACCCTCTTGATGTTTAGTTGGTTCAATCTGTCCTAGAAATTAATCGGGTTCTAGGGAATCTCAATATCACTAATCTTTCTTCATCAGGCATTAGACTGCACCAAAGTATCGAGTATCCGAAATATTCTGAAAGTCCGATCTCAATGAGCGTAGTATCGAGTATCAACCAACTTTAGACTGCACCAAATCTGGCTATCTCACTACTTCCTAATGGCCAAGTTGTTCAATTAAATGTTCTAATGTCAGTTAGTGCTTCATGACACCACACAGCGACCCCGTATTCTTCTTGACTAAACTCAAGGGATAACGGTACCAACAAATGTGTCACACTAACGTAGCCATCACTTCAACCATGTCAGTATACCCCGCACAATCCCTGTGATCTATTGTTACTTACCTAAAAATGTGCCTCAAATCCGGGTGTAGGATCTTTAGTAACAACCCAAACAAGCCCTTAAAAGTAAAGCATACAAAACATACAATGTAAATCAATTTAAAATGAACTAAACTCTAAGGTAACCCCACTTTTATAATCTCCCCAGTAGAGTCTCCAGTTCTGTAATACGGTAGGAGAATTGACTGTTATATTGGTTTTGCGTTTGTATTCGCAAATGTTGCAGTAAGAAATATTCGCCACCGGCTTTTCTTTTATCCAACAAAGGAAAGGGTGAAAAGAACAAAAAAAAGACCTTTCGAGAGTTTTCTGAGTAAGGGGGGGAGGGGTAAATTATAGAAAGGGAAAGTGTTAGCATCCTTTCCATCCATAGTTTTCTATGGGCTCTTAGATGCTTAGCTCATTTTGAAATACCTTGTGCTTGGTGTGTTTTTTGAAAAGTATTTTGAAAGCGTCTTAGTGCGAAGAACTTTGTAATGTTTCTCGAAATGGTAGAGAATGTATACAAAGTGTTTGAAAATGTTTTTGAAAGAATTTTTGTGTAAGTGTAAACAATTTTGTGTAAGTGTAAACATTATTTGAGCAAGCATCTAACAGCTATTTACTATACTCGAAAGGTTGTTCTATTCCTCATTTCCTTTAGACAATGTTGTCCTACTATTAGTGAGTAGGTAGCCTTAGTCGTTGGATGTTTGAGGGACATTCGAAGGGATATTTATACAGTCACAAAGGCAACTGGGTAAGAAACTATAGTAACTACCATAGGGTTTTAAGATCATACTGAGGAAATATCGAGAGGGTCATCGAGGGACTTATGATATTTTAAACTGGAGATTAGCCACTAAAATCTCTCACGTTTCGAGAGATGTGACTATTTTTCTGAAGGCAACCAAAGTGAGATACACTAGAGGTGTATATGTGACAGTGTGTTGTATTCAGTAATTTTGTCTTTGCATTAGGCTTGCTAGCGTTTTGTTTGTTATTCTTGCCATATAATCCTAATTAGCATGCATCTAAACAATTAATAATTTGCAGTAATTAAAAGTGCGGAAATGTAAATCTAACTATTATAAGGCTTCGGGGAGTTATTACATGTCCAAACTTTGGGGAAAAATAAAGAAAACAGCAAAGTAAGAAGTCCTAATTATAATCTATTACATCTCATAAGCAAATACAATAATATGAAAACGAAAACACTAAAATAAAATTGCGCGCGAATTAGAAAGGACGTCTAAACCCTAAAATATTCTAAGTTAAAAGAAAACTCTTTTTTTTTGTTCATTTGAAAAAAATTAAACTAAATTAAATTTAATTATTAGATAAAACTAAAAGAAAATTATTGATTAAAAATTAATTCTAAGACAACCTAATGTTTTTGGAATTTTTGTTTGAGAAATATGGAAATTTAACATAATTCTAAATAGATTTTTAATTTATGAAAAAAAAAAGTCAAAATAATTAACTAAATTAAATTATTAAATTAAAATATAAAATAAACCTAATTCTAAGTTATTGGTATTTTTAATATGAAAAGAAAATATATTAAAATCCTAAGTTCTATTAATTTTAAATTAAAGAAAATGGTTAAAATAATTATTAATTAATTTACAGAAAATTTAATAAAAAAAACTAAAACTATATTTTTTTGTGATTTTATCTATTTTTGCTGATTAAACAAATTAAAACAAAATTAAAAAGAAAAAAAATAAAGATAAAACAAAAATATAAATGGGACTGGGTAGTAAAGACAAAAATTGGGAGGTGTAAGTTTAAAAATGCTAGGCCCAAGTCTGAGGAAGCCCAAGCTTCCTGTGGATCCAATGAGGAGAGGTTTTGGGGGGCGCATGGTGGCCTGTACGTTTGAGGCGCTGGATTTGGATCAAGTGGTGATGGACTGATGGTACATGGTAAGCTTGTTTGGCCTATGAACACTAGATCTGTATGCAAAGTTAGGAAAAAATAAAAATGTAAGAGATAGGGGTCGAACCCCTGACCTCTCACACACGCAACGCCTTAACACTCATAGACCCAATCGTTGGGACGACTTTACATCCGTTAGTATAAGCACAAAGCAATGTATATAATATAAAACAAGTGAAAATGTTGATTTGGTAAACACGCCCGCTCCAGTGGGGTCCAAATATTTGAATGGAACAATCATCGCGTCCCTTTCAGCCACGCCTCAGTCAACATCGGTCAAGCCACCAGAGGTGGTGGCTCCGGTCATCCCTTCCGGTTGGCCAAAACCCCAAACATGCGAAATCTCAAGAAAACAGGCATGGAAATAACCCTATTGGACTAATTAAACCCTTGCGAACACGATGGCATGACTGGTTTGTCCTGTAGAGGCTTGTACTTTGAGATACAAAGCTTGGCTGAAGCTTTTCCCTAACAATGGTAAAGCTTCATCCATGCATTAAACTAACCATGTGATGGCTCTAAACATACATAATCATTAGTATAAACATGAATATGCACATGGAAATCATTAATATAGCATAATAGAAAGTTTTGATTTCAAGGAAATATACCAAACCAGTGACACATAGGGGAGAGATCTTGGGCACGATTTGACTTGATCGAGGGTTGGAATAAACTCCTAGGAACCATAGGGTGATGATGGAACGCCTGGAATAGACTGAGTATGGCTGGAATTTGTTGTTCGAATTTTACAACTTTGATGTATTTTTTTGTAATTTTTGTGTGGTGATTTGAGGTACTGTATTCGTGTCCTTGGGATTGCAAATGATGCTGCTTATATAGATAGAGATAGAGCTTGAAAGAAAGGAAGAAAATCACACAATAACTAATGTGTTTAAGGCCATGATTCAAAATTTGAAAATATGCCAAAAATGAAAATTTCATGCCATTTCCAACTTTGAGTGAACCTGGACAATTTAGCACGAAATCTTGGGCCTCAAGACAAATCAAAACACTAGCCTAAAGGCCAAGGCCCATCTCTAAATATTTTGTACAATTTATTTTATATTTATTTGAAATGAATCAAAATAAATATGAACAAAATATATAAAAATTGTAAGGCAATGTAAAAATTATATTAGAGGTCCCTGTTGTACCCCAAAATTTGCCCTCCCATATTCTTCAAAGTTTTGACAAGCATCATCTCAATTTGCTCAAGTCTACTCAAGGGTTGCACAGTTCAAACACCCTCCTAAGCCAGTCAAATTAGGGTTTTGGTTCTTTCAAGGAAGTTGAGGTTTTCAAGGGCTCAATCAAGTCCCATAGGCCTATACACATTGTCAAGCATCTACATGCCAAGTTTCAAGGCTCGCAGGGTCAAGTTGCATAGTCAAAAGCCCTAATTGCTTCACAATCAACTGTAGGGGTAAAATGGTCATTTGGCAGTCAAGAGTCAAAAAATTTGGTCAACATCTTATTTTGAGGCCACAATCATCATTTGATCAATTCTTGATCATGATTCTACAAGAATGGCTCAAAAATCATCAAGATGCAAAAGTTTCCATTTTTGGACAAATGAAAAGTCAACTGTAACTTGACCAAGGCATAACTTTTTCATGGTTCATCATAAAAATCCCATCCAATGCTCATTTTGAAGGGGATGACATTTCCTACAACTCATCTTCACATTCCAAGCCCAAGAAATGCTCTCACAAAAAGTTACCAATTTCAACATTATAGGTCATTTTCAAAAGTAAACAAAAATGCATTTTAAGTCAAAGACCATAACTTGAGATTGGTAAATCAAAATGACATGGGACCAACGGCATTGGTTAGAGGACTTCAAGACCTTTCCAAAATGTCCAAGAACATGTTCATATGATCAGAATTGAGCAAGATATGCATTGGAGAAGTTGGGAAATTTTTGTGAAGTGGCAAAAGTCAACTATCCTTAAAACTTCAATTTTTTACAAAAGGGCCCACTTTCTTCCACTTGATTCAGCCTTGTCATGCCATACACGTGTCCCATGATTAATTTCAAGATGAAACATTTATTTTTCCATTTTATTTAATTTTTATTGATTTAATTCATTTTAAATCCATAAAAATTCAAATAAAATCTAAAAGTTAATGGAATGGCATATTTTTGGTTTGAATAGCTTTTATGTATGATATGCCAGCTCACAATTTCGTGCTAAAGCTATTTTGTGCACAAAATCATGGTTTTTGCTCCAAGTATGGAAAGCTTTCAATGGTGATTAACAAGAATCTCCAAACTTCAATTCCATGGATCATTGGCTCAGCTGCTGACCTAAATGCATTCACACATACATAAGCAGTCGTGCCAGACCTAATTCACGTAGAAGCTGCTGTAGAAACACCATAACCAATATTGAAAAAATCAAAGAAAACTTGAAATCTGTTTTCTCACTTCCAGGCCATTTCCAAACTTTTAATTGATTCTAATACATTGCATAAGTCCCCAGGAATCTTTGGAGATCAAAATCACACGTCAACGCTCAAGGAATCCAAAGAAACAGTCATACGGTTTGCATATTTGTCTCACAATCATAATTCATTATTCATGCATCATTGATGAAATTTTTTGTGTGCTTTACATTGCTAACACTCTTCTGAAGCTAATGGTATAAGACAATTGCATTATAGAGCCCTGAATCACAAACCACCATGGATGATTTTTAGGGTTTCAAAGCTTCCAATTTAGGGATTCCCAGCACAGGAAAAATCAGGCTTCATAAGACCTATGGTTGAACTCAGGGGATTGAGACGAACATGTTGATATCATCGCGCTCTATTTATGTTTAACGTATGCCTAATCGTTATTTTTCCTCAGGTCATTTTGTGGGGGTTAAAAACCCCCGCTAATTGCTTTTGTTTTACAGGAAAAAGGTAGGAGACGAAGGACGTGTAAGCCCCTGAATGAATGGTTCAAATAACGCGCGCGTTTGGTTATTTTCCAGCATGATATTTGCTTTCCATACATTATTTTTATTGATCAATATAATAACAGATGCAAACGCGTGGTTCAGTGGAAAGTGAGGTGGACTTGAATCATTGGGACCTGGGTTCGATCCCCAGGTCCCCTATATAATTGTTCATATTTTTTCTAGTGTATTCGTATGCAGGCATGTAAACGGGTTCCATCATACACCCCATTCATCCAAGCGCCAGGTGGCCTTCAAGGCAGATCCCATGGTTCATGTTGAAGGACCACAGTAATCCTCAGTCAACGCAGGCGTAGCTGATCTCAAAAGTCCAAACGGACTGGCCAACAAATGGGCCAGAATTGCTTCTTCAAAACCTCCTTTGGGTCCAGTACCCCCCCCCCCCTTTTGGTTCATTCCTTTTTCTTTTTTTTTCTTTTTTTTTCTTCTTCTTATTTTATATTTTTTTATTTTGTTTGTTTATTAATTATTTTTCTAATTATTACTTTTTATCACTAAAATTAACATAATTAATTTTTCATAATAAAAATTCAAAAACTAAAAAAAATGTAAATATTTTTTTTATTATTAATTTCACTTTAGTTTAACTATTTTGTAAATAAATATGGTTAATTAATTTAGTCTTTTAAAAATTAGGTCAACTTTAATTTTTTCATAATAAATAAAAACAATTTAGAATTAGGTTTTTGCTAACTTTTAATTTCTATTTATTTTCTCTTTATTTTCATTAAAAACACAAAAACACAAAAAAATACATTTTTCTTTTAATAATTAATTAATTAGTAATTAGGCTTAATTTTTAATTAATTGCAAAAAAGGGACAAAATTCAATTCTTTCTCAAAAAAGGGTCAACACCCTAAAGACGTCCCGATTCAATTCTTTCGCGCGCAGTTTATTTTAATTCAATATTTTATATTTTTGTATCTGCTCAGGAAGTGTAATAATTAATTAGAACTTTATCGCTTTCTTTTAAATTCTCTCACTTTATTTTCCAAACGGGTTTTTGTTTTTGGCGATGTATAGACATGCGCTTTGTAATAGTTAGATTTACCTTTCCGCAATTTATTTTCCGCACTCCTAACTGTTAAAAAATGCATGAAAGACTTGTATGAATAATAAAACCAATCCGTAGCTCACAAATGCATGATCAAAGATAAACATAAACTGAATTCAACACACATGCACATGCCACTCCTAGGGTACGCCTCACCGGTTGCCTCGACGTGGTCATCAAGTATAGGGTGTTTTAGAGGTCGCCCTCCTGTCTAAGATCCAGTTGCCTCGAAACGGTTGCCTCGGATAAAAGGATCTAGGACATTAGGGTTACCACTAAGATGTCCTACCATTGCTTTGGTGACCACACATGTCCCTTAATCGAATTGACCCGAATAACTCCAACGATGGTGCTACCTACCTCTCAATGGTGGGATAGCACTATCTAAAGGACTCTTACACAGCTTAATTCCTTAGGGTAGGTAGATATCATGGGTACTTGCTCTTTTCAAAACAAACAAAAACAACTTTTCGCACCTACACTTTCAAAAGGTTTTCAAATAAATTTTTCATACACTCTTGAGGACAGATACAAGAGTTACTTAGAAATCTTTCAAAAGAACTTTTTCAAAACCCACTAACACTTGAAAAGCAAACATTTTTGAAAACATAAGAGCAAGTACCTAAGAGCCCGTGGATAACCACGGATAGAATGGATGCTAACACCTTCCCTTTCTATAAATCTACCTCCCGAACCGAGGGACATCTCAAAGAAGGAATTTTGCTGTGCTTTTGTCCTTTCCATGTTGGAGAACATAAAAGACGGTGGAGACTCTTGCTTACCGCGACATTTCGTGAACCAGCTTAAAAAACAGTCAGTTCTATTTCCACCGATCACAGAACTGGCGACTCTGTTGGGGACTATAAGTGAGGTGTACCTTAGGATTAGACCACTCTTAGGTTTTCAATTGCTTGATTTGTTTTATTTAATATTGTGGGACTGTCTTGGAGTTTCATAGATCCTAACCCGGATATGAGGGATACCTTTTAGAAAGTAGCAACAAACTGTGAGGGAACTGTGCGGGGTATACCGACACGGTTGAAGCAGTTTGCAACGTTGATGTGGCACTTTGGTGAGTACCGGTAACCCTTGAGTCAAGTCAAGGAGAGTACGGGGCCGCCGCGTGGTGTCGTGAAGCATCAACTGACCTTAGGAACCTTACTTGACCATCCTGGCCTCTTTAGGGGTAGTGAGATGACCGACTTTAGTGCAGTTCGAAGTTGGTAGATACTCGATACTACACTCATTGAGGGTTGTTTTCTTGGAATATTTTGATCTCCAGTTCAGTGGCTAAATCAAAACAATGAACACAGAAAACAACCTAATGATATTGAGATCCTTAGAACCCGGTTACTTTTGATAGGACAGGTTTTGAGCCCACCAACTTCAAGAGGGTAGTACCCCAAACTTCATGCTGGCCTAAACTCTAAGGGTTGTCTGGTGTGACTTGTGTGCCTTATCATGTTTGCTTTTTGTGAATACTTGTGGTGTGTTTTATCATAGCATCATAACATCATACAGCATCATATGCATTTACTAACCACTTCAAGGGTTCGAATCTTCATCTTTGTTCTTGTTTTGTAGGACATGGAAACTATCCGCAGAAAGACAATTCAGATCAACCTTGTAAGGATCCCTCCTCAGCTTAAGGAGCTTACATCCAGGATTCCTGAGAACTCTTCCTTCAGTGAAAGGCATGGTAGACTCATCAGCTTAGTCAATACCAACATTGAAGAGGATATGGTGAAAGTTCTCTTCCAGTTCTTTGACCCTTTGCAGCACTGTTTTACTTTCCCGGATTATCAATTGGTGCCTACTTTAGAAGAGTTTTCTCAACTTATGAAGGTTCCTATTCTTAATCAACTACCCTATAACGGTACGGAAAGGGAACCAAAACTTGAAGAGGTTTCTAAAGCATTACGCCTACAACCATCTGACATCAAGGGACATTGGGAAGTTAGAAGTGGTATCAAAGGATTCTTGGCAAAGTTCCTGTTTGAGAAGGCACAAGAATGTTGGAATTCCCTTGACCTACAAGCCTTTGAAGAAGTTGTGGCACTCCTTGTCTATGGGTTGGTGTTGTTCCCGAATCCAGATCAGCTTATAGACATCAATGCTGTCAAGATCTTCATGTCCAGAAATCCCATACCTACGTTTCTTGGGGACATCCTTCACTCATGTTACACTCGAACCATGAGAAAAAAGAGGTGTTCTTATGTGCTGCACTCCTCTCCTAGCAAGGTGGTTTATTTCGCACCTTCCACAATCAGTTTTAAAGAACGAGCGGGGTTTGAGATGGTCACAACGATTGATGACTCTTACACATGCTGATATACATTGGTGTTCTCGGACCAGAGAAAATGTCACTATCATTGATCGTTGCGGAGAGTTTCCTAATGTTCCTTTACTTGGAATCAGAGGGGGCATTACTTACAACCCGTGTCTGGCTTTGAGACAGTTTGGATATGCTCGGAGGGATGGCCCTCATGACATGTTGATTCCTGACATAGTTTTTGACTTCGACAACAATGCACAAGGACTTCGCCAGAAATTTATCAGAGCTTGGAGGATGCCCAACAGGGTAGATAGAAAGACACTGGGGCACAAGAACTCCATCCTCCTCGAGCGTTATCTCAAATGGGTACGAGCCCGCTCCCAGAAGCTGGTGATGCCATATCCTCATGTTCTCCCCGTGATCAAAGAGCCAGTTTTGGAAGGAGAGGTGCCCTACACCATTCAACATCCTGACATGCCAACATCTTGGGAAGAAATGCAAAAGAGCTGGATCCAACTCAAAGAAGAACGGAATTCTCTTGAAACCAGTCTACATGCCAGTGAGAAGAAGGTCTTGGAGCTCACCCATCTACTTCACGAGGAAAAGACTCTCAACACTTACATAGCTCCAAAGAGGATGCGCAGTGTCTTTTGGGATTAATTATTTTGTAATGTTTTGCCCATGAGGCCCTGATGTACCGAACAGATTATTTCTTAATATAACGTGTGTTCCTTTTTGTCTACAATGAATTTGAACTTTCGAACCTTTGAATGCATTGCATAAATAGCATATCATACATCATGTGCATAACAGGTACTCTTTTTCTACAGGTTGCTTAATCTTCTTCGCTGTTTATTTCAGCACTCAATCATCATGAATCCTGAACCGACTACTGAACAAGCTATCAAGGCCCTCCAGGCCCAGAACGCCCAGTTTCAAGAGCTGGTCATGAGCTTAGCCCAGGGTCAACAGGAGTTGAAGACTTTACTCTTGAAGGAGAAGAAGAAAAAGAAAAGGAGGACTGTGTTGTTTAACACTGGATGGAGGTTTGGAATACGCTGTAGAATGAGGCTGATCAGGCTACTTCCTCTACAGGGAAGGACATCCCCCAAGTGAGAGAGGTTCCTAGTCCTACGGTCTCCGACAACGAGACAGATTTCAATGACGAACAGTACCCTCCTGCTGAGGACAGGTACAAACAACTGGAGGACCGGTTAAATGCTATGGAGATTCAACGCGTGCCTGGATTGGATTTTGGAGATCTAGGTTTATCTTCTGGGGTGGTGATTCCACACAAGTTCAAGGCACCTGCCTTTGTGAAGTACGACGGGGCTTCTTGTCCTAAACTACACCTCCGCTCTTATGTAAGGAAGATCCAGCCTTACACTGCAGACAAGAAATTACGGATCCATTTCTTCCAGGAGAGTCTTTCAGGGACTCAACTCGAATGGTTCTATCAGCTGGATGGAACCAATATTCGTAACTGGGAGGACTTGGCTACTGCTTTTTATAAGCAGTATCAGTACAATTATGACCTCTCTCCCACGCGTACCCAACTCCAGGGTATGTCACTAGGAATGGGCGAAGGTTTTAAGGAGTACGCGCAGAAGTGGAGAGACCTGGCTGGCCGGGTGCAGCCACCGTTGACTGACCGTGAACTCGTGGACATGTTCTTGGGGACCCTGTCTGGTCCATTCTTCAACCACCTGATTGGTAATTCTTCTGCAGGGTTTACAGACCTCATTCTGACTGGTGAAAGGATAGAAGTTGGTATCAAGTCGGGGAAGATACAGAAAGGTGCCTCCTCGAGTACTAAAAAGAAGCCCTTCAAGAAGGAAGCTAGTGTTGTTTATGGTCCAAGGAGACAGAGCAAACCGGAACGCCGCCAAGCTGTCAACGCGGTGGTAATTTCCAAGCCTGCTGTTGCTCCTCAGCAGTATAACCAGCCAAGAGGTGAGAGACCGAAAAGACAGTACACTCGGCTCAGCATGACCCTGTCTCAGATTTTGCCACAACTGCTGTCAACCAATCTGGTAACTGTCAAAGAAGCTCCGAAGGTGGTAACACAACATCTCCGAAGTACAACTCCAACGCCCGCTGTGCTTATCACTCTGATAGCCCGGGGCATACTACCGATGATTGTTGGGCTCTAAGGAATAAGGTTCAGGACCTTATGGATGCTAAGGAAATACAATTTGAGGCGCCCGAAAGGCCCAATGTTGTGACTGCTCCCATGCCCCAGCATGGAGTGAATGCTGTTGAGGAAGACCTGTATGTAGCCTCCGTGGATGATATTGTTACTCCGCTGTTGACCGTCAAGAGGAACCTGTTGCTAGCCAGTTTATTTCCGGGATGTAGTAAAGGTTGCCATCTATGTGTTGTTTCACCTGCTGGTTGTCCTTTGTTGAAGTCAGGCGTCCAAAATCTGATGGATAGCAAAGAGATCTTGTTCAATAAGATTGTTGTTCCTGTTGTCCGTACCGAAGAAGTTTCTATTGTCACTATTTTCAACAACCCTCCTAAGGCTCCCTCAAAAAATCCTGTCAAAATCATGTCTACACCAAAGATTGCTCCTATCATCATTACTGTTCCGAAGCCAATCCCCTATAAATCTGACAAAGCTGTCCCGTGGCACTATGGGGCAGATGTTTATGTGCTGGGAGTAAAATAAGAGTTTGATACAAGTACCGGTGTCAGCAACATCACCGGGCCTGCCAAGGTTACTCGTAGTGGTAGGCTCTTCTCACCTGATATTGCGCCACCAACAATTCAGAGACCTCTTGTCATCACACCTGCCAGTGTGCCTGCTTCCCTGCCTGACCAAGTTCCTGTTTCTACCCCTGCTGCCGAGTCATCTGACGCTCGGGGCAAAGGGATTGCTATTGATATACCTGCCCGGACGGAGGCACCAAAGACAACCACTGTCGAAGCTTCCAAGCAAGAGATGGAAGAGATTCTCAAGATCATTAAGAAGAGTGATTTCAACGTCGTTGAGTAGCTAGGGCACACCCCATCTAAGATTTCCATGCTATCACTGTTGTTGTGTTCAGAGGCCCATGCCAAGGCCCTGATTTCCTTCCTGAAGACGGCCCACGTGCCACAAGAAACGTCTGCTGATTAATTTA
This sequence comes from Vicia faba, assembly GCA_948472305.1. NCBI lineage: Eukaryota > Viridiplantae > Streptophyta > Magnoliopsida > Fabales > Fabaceae > Vicia > Vicia faba. Next base: position 516,552,183 of record OX451737.1, read on the forward strand.
CCGATTGTGTGGCCAACTTGACTGCTGATAACGGGTTGGGTTTCTCTGACGCCGATCTGACTGCCAAGGGAAAGAACCATAACGACGCCCTGTATGTCTCCATTGAATGCAGGGGCACTACTCTTGCCCATGTGTTGGTAGACACCGGTTCTTCGTTAAACGTATTACCCAAGAAAGCTCTAGACAGGCTGGATTGTGAGGGTTTAGAGCTCAAGCATAGTAACATTGTTGTCCGGGCCTTTGACGGGTCAAAAAGGATGGTACATGGTGAAGTTGACATCCCAATCAGGGTTGGTTCTCAAGTTTTTGACTCTACTTTTTATGTGATGGACATTCGTCCATCCTATTCTTGTTTGCTGGGTCGTGCTTGGATCCACAAGGCTGGAGCTGTGACCTCCACATTACATCAGAAGCTTAAGTACCCAGTCAGGGGGAAGATCGTAACAGTTCAAGGGGAAGAAGAATACATGGTCAGCCACCTCAACCCGTTCCAATACGTAGAGATGGATGGGGAGTTCATTGAGACCCTCTTTCAACACTTTGAAGAGGTGCCTCAGACATTGGCAGCAGCAGAGACAGTGACTGAAGAAGACTCTCCTTTAAAGATGGCTTCCTTGAAGGATGCTCGGGATGTGATCGAGAAGGGTGAGTGCGCAAACTAGGGCCGACTTCCTGATTTCACTCCAAAGACTGACAAATTTGGCTTGGGTTTCACTGCAGAAGCTCAGAGGGTTGTTAGCAAGGCAAGGATTGGAAGACCTCCCGTGTTCATCACTAACTTGGGAGTAAATGCTATTGAAGACGAAGCAGAAGAATCTGAGTTCGACAGCTGGATCTACCCAACGACCAACGATGGACCAAGCAACTGGACGACGAAAGATTTCATACCTATTACTTTTGTCACTCAGTAATGAACTCCTTTGTTTTAAATTTGTAACGAACAATAATTTGAAACTTTATGGCCCGGTGTCTTACCCGGGGCACCGTGGCGTCATTTGTGAGGGCTTTTGTGTGTCACGTTCATATATCATTAATAAAAGCATTGGACGTTTTTTACATTTCAAATCTTGCGCTCCTTTTCTTTCTTTATTATATATTGCAAAATAGCTATATTTACACACACTCCCTTATACAGGTTCCAATCCACTCTGGATCTCACTGGTAACGACTCTGCTACTGCCAGTTATGACTTCGAAAATCCGATCAACTTAGTCGAAGACGAAGGTGAAGATGATTGCGAAGTGCCTGGTGAGCTTGCAAGGCTGCTACTCCAGGAAGAGAGGGCTATTCAGCCACATGAAGAGCCAGTGGAAACGGTAAATCTGGGTACGGAGACAGACAGAAAGGAAGTCAAGATTGGTGCCAATCTGGAGGCTAGTGTGAAACAACGGTTGATTCAGATGTTGCATGATTATGTGGAAATCTTTGTCTGGTCTTACGAAGACATGCCTGGGTTGGATACTGACATTGTGGTTCATCACCTGCCTACCAAGGAAGAATACCCTCCGGTAAAACAGAAGGTCCGCCGTATGCGTCCAGAGATATCCGGGAAAATCAAAGCTGAGGTTATGAAACAATTTGACGCCGGTTTTCTAGCAGTGACTTCTTACCCTCAGTGGGTTGCCAACGTGGTTCTAGTACCGAAGAAAGATGGTAAGGTCAGAATGTGTGTTGATTACAGGGATTTGAACAGGGCAAGCCCCAAGGATGACTTCCCTTTGCCTCACATCGGCGTTCTGGTTGACAATACTGCTCAGCATAAAGTATTCTCCTTCATGGACGACTTCTCTGGTTATAATCAGATCAAGATGGCTCCTGAAGACATGGAGAAGACCACTTTTGTTACTCAGTGGGGTACCTTTTGCTACAAGGTTATGCCATTTGGGTTGAAAAATGCTGGGGCAACCTACCAACGTGCCATGGTTGCTTTATTTCATGACATGATCCACCATGAGATCGAAGTATACGTCGACGACATGATTGCAAGGTCCCAGACTAAGGAGGAACACCTTGACCATCTACAGAAGTTGTTTGACTGTCTGAAGTTGTACAAGCTGAGGTTGAACCCGAACAAGTGCACCTTTGGGGTGAGATCTGGAAAACTACTAGGTTTCGTCGTGAGCGACAAAGGTATTCAAGTGGACCCTGCCAAGGTGAAAGCCATACAAGAGATGCCAACTCCCAAGACAGAGAAAGAAGTCAGAGGCTTTCTAGGACGGCTGAACTATATTGCCCGATTCATCTCACATCTAACTGCTACCTGTGAACCAATCTTCAAACTACTGAAGAAAGATCGAGTAGTATGTTGGAACGATGAATGTCAGGCCGCTTTCGACAGAATCAAAGAGTATCTCCAAGAACCACCCATTCTTATGCCACCAGTTGAAGGGAGACCTCTAATATTATACTTGACAGTACTTGACAGCTCAATGGGGTGTGTGCTGGGGCAGCATGACGAGTCTGGCCGAAAAGAGCGCGCTATTTATTACCTTAGCAAAAAGTTTACCGACTGTGAGACCCGATACTCACTGCTCGAGAAAACTTGTTGCGCTTTGGTATGGGCTGCTCGCCGGCTGAGACAGTATATGTTGACTCACACTACTCTGTTAATTTCAAAAATGGATCCAATCAAGTACATATTCGAAAAGCCTGCCTTGTCCGGAAGAATAGCAAGATGGCAGATGATCTTGACAGAATATGACATCCAGTATACGACTCAGAAAGCAATCAAGGGAAGTGTATTGGCAGACCATTTGGCACACCAGGCAGTGGATGACTACCAATCTATGAACTTTGAATTTCCAGACGAGGATATCATGGTAGTAACTGATTGTGAAGTACTTGGACCGGATGAAGGACCTGAGGAAGGATCCCGATGGTCTATGCACTTTGACGGAGCCTCAAACGCTTTGGGTAACGGTATTGGCGCCGTGATCATATCCCCTAAAGGCACTCATACTCCACTCACTGCCCGGCTATGTTTCAACTGCACCAACAACATGGAGGAGTATGAAGCATGTATCATGGGTCTCCAAGCTGCAATTGACTTAAGGATCAAATTTCTGAGTGTCTTCGGAGATTCCTCTCTCGTGATCAATCAGATCAAAGGCGAGTGGGATACGAAACACACAAACCTTATTCCTTACAAAGAGTGTGTGTTGACATTGATTCCCCACTTCGAGTAGATAACTTTTGAACACTTCCAAAGAGAGGAGAATCAGTTGGCGGACGCGTTAGCTACAATGTCTTCTATGTTCAAAGTCAAATGGGATAACGAGGCTCCCCGGATCATTATCTGGAAATTGGAAGAACCTGCACATTGTTGTGAGCTTGAGGCTGAAGAGGTAACTGAAAAACCTTGGTATCATGAAGTGAAGAGGTACTTGGAAGCTCAAGAATACCCCGAGGGCGCATCCGTCAATGACAAGAAGTTTCTGAGAAGGTTCGCGGCAAAGTTCTTCCTCAGCAACGGCATTCTTTACAAGCGAAACCATGATTCAACCTTACTGCGTTGTGTGGATAAGACTGAAGCAGAAAAGATCATGGTAGAGCTGCATGAAGGTACCTTCAGAACGCATTCCAGTGGACATACCATGGCAAAGAAAATCCTTCGGGCAGGATATTTCTGGTCCACAATGGAAGCCGACTGTTACCAACATTCTCGGACGTGTCACAAATGCCAAATCTATGCTGATAAGGTGCACGTTCCTCCAGTTCCTCTGAACATCTTGACAGCACCTTGGCCTTTTGCAATGTGGGGCATTGATATGATCGGCGAGATCAGACCTACGGCATCCAACAAGCATCGCTTCATCCTGGTAGCGATTGATTACTTCACAAAGTGGGTTGAGGCAGCTTCCTATGCTACGGTAACCAAGAACGTCGTGGCACGGTTCATTCGGCATAACCTGATCTGTCGCTATGGCGTCCCAGAGAGGATCATTACAGACAATGGTACCAATCTTAACAACAAGATGATCACTGAGCTCTGCGAGCAATTCAAGATACAGCACCACAACTCTTCTCCTTACCGGCCGAAGATGAATGGGGCTGTAGAGGCGGCAAATAAGAATATCAAGAAGATTGTGCAGAAGATGACAGTGACTTACAAAGATTGGCACGAGATGTTACCATTTGCTCTTCATGGGTACCGTACCTCAGCACGAACGTCAACAGGGGCAACACCCTTTTCCTTGGTATATGGCATGGAGGCAGTCTTGCCTATTGAAGTCCAGATACCCTCTCTCCGGATAATGAAGGATGCAGGTTTGAGCGAAGATGACTGGATCCAGACTCGGCTTGATCAATTAAATTTAATTGACGAAAAGAGACTCACTGCTATTTGTCATGGTCAGACGTACCAAAAACGGATGATCAGGGCATTTAACAAGAAAGTCAGACGACAGGAGTATCAAGTCGGAGACCTGGTAATCAAGCGCATCATTCTTCCTCAAAGTGATCCCAGGGGAAAATGGACCCCTATGTACGAAGGGCCATTTGTGGTTAAACATATCTTCTCAGGAGGAGCTATGATTCTAACCACCATGGATGGTGACGACCTTCCTCACCCCGCCAATGCAGACATAGTAAAAAAATACTACGCATGAATAAAAGACCCGCTAGGTTGACACACCTAGGCAAAAATAAGGGCTTCCCAGCGAACCAAAAGGGTTCAGGCAAAAATAAGGGATGAAATAAAAAAAATTTGTACACCCGGCAAGTCGAAAACCTGAAAAGGCGGCTTGGGCAAAAATGGGTATCCCGGTGGACTGAAAACCCGAAAGGGCGGTCCAGGCAAAAGTTAGGGATAAGCGTAATACTATGTCTCATTGGATCACCTTGCATCCAGAATCTGGCATCAACTATCAGGTTCAAACGGCATCGATCAGTCAGCTTCATCTTCAACTGAGTAGTAAAGTGATGAGACGCTTGAAGACATAAGGGCGACAGCAGAGTTGGAACCCAGTGGGATTTTGCACATAGCTGTTTTGTTTTCCTTTTGTATAAACTCTATTTTGTTCGGCGGCGTTCTCTTACTAGGACGTCGGCCTCTTGTACAAAAACGCCTATTTACAGGCAAATTCAAAATCAATACAAATCCACTTTTCAGACAAATTGCCAATTATTTTTCCTTTTTCTGTTTTGTCTTACGAAGAACGTCCAATGTTCATTTTTGATATATTCATTTGACACTAATTACTAACTCATAAATATTTGCATGCGAAACAAAGGACTAGTTACAGGTGACATCAGAAACAGGGGCAATCGTCTAAGCGATCTAGTTGCTCTGTCCACCGAGGTACCAAGGTAAGTTCAGCTAAAGAATGTAACTAAGATACCTTCACTCCCCGCAGGTTAGGACAAGATTCAGCCAATTCTCCCCGAGCAGAGTTGATCTCCCATCAGCCCTAAAAAGGCACAGTATCTCCAGCAAGTCAGTCAACGCTCTCCCCAAGCAGAGTTAGTCTACTGTCAGCCTTAAGGAAGTTGGGTATCCCCAGAAAATCTCAATATTCCCCAGCGGAGTATACAGATGTTCCTAAGCAAGCATCCCCGGCAGTCTTAGTATAAGATTGTTCCCCGGCGAAATATAAGACACCCTAGTGGAGCCACTCCCCAGTACAGTCCAAGAGTTTCCCCAGGAGAGTTGAATCAATCCTCCCCAGTAGATTCTGGAAGCTTATCCCCAGTAGATTCTGGAAGCTTATCCCCAGTAGATTTTGGAAGCTTATCCCCAGTAGATTCTGGAAGCTTACCACCTGCAGAGTACGAACGCATCTCCCCGGCTTTATTCAAAGGTTATTCTCCACCTGAGCTTATAACTGGGTTATCCTCAGCTAATTATCACGGAAAGATTGTCCTCGGCGAAGTTCTTCCTATCCCCAGCGGAGTTCATCAAGTTCCTCAACGAAACTTATCAACGGTATCCCCAGCGGGGTTATCATCAAAACCTCAGCGAAGTATCTCTTCCCACAGAGTAATTCCCCGCAAAGTAATCTCTTCAACAAGTTTATTCCCCAACGGAGTCATCTTCTCCTACCGGTTTATTCTTGCAAACCATCATCCCCAGCAGAAACGAAGAACTCTACTCTTCAACATCAGCCCAAGATTCAACAAGCTCCCGGCATTCGTCAAGGATTTATTTTCCTAGACGAAAACACATTCATAAACATTACATTATCATACATCATGACGCATGCATATACGCATCATAACACACTATCTCATTTGTTTTTGAACATCATGACATCATGCATTTCATACATCATGACATTGCATACAACTGATGTTTTGCCTTTTCAGGAAAAAGGTCAATCCAAAGATGATTACTATCAACTGTCGCTTTTCCAGATTCGATTCCTGTATCTAGCCAGGGCATATCTGTGAGTAACTGATTGTAGATTCGATTCATGTATCCAGCCAGGGCATGTCTGCATGAAGAGTTTAGAGATTCGACTCCTGTATCCAGCCAGGGCATATCTGTAGACGACCAATTCCAGATTCGATTCCTGTATCTAGCCAGGGCATATCTGTGAGTAACTGATTGTAGATTCGATTCCTGTATCCATCCAGGGCATGTCTGCATGAAGAGTTTAGAGATTCGACTCCTGTATCCAGCCAGGGCATATCTGTAGACAACCAATTCCAGATTCGATACCTGTATCCAGCCAGGGCATATCTGTGAGTAACGGATTGTAGATTCGACACCTGTATCCAGCCAGGGCATGTCTGCATGAAGAGTTTAGAGATTCAATTCCTGTATCCAGCCATGGCATATCTGTAGACGACCAATTCCAGATTCGATTCCTGTATCTAGCTAGGGCATATCTGTGAGTAATTGTTTAGAGATTCGATTCCTGTATCCGGCCAGGGCATGTCTGCATGAAGAGTTTGTAGATTCGATTCCTGTATCCAGCCAGGGCATATCTGTAAACAACCAGTTCCAGATTCGATTCCTGTATCTAGCCAGGGCATATATGTGAGTAATTGATTGTAGATTCGACACCTGTATCCATCCAGGGCATGTCTGCATGAAGATTTTAGAGATTCGATTCCTGTATCCAGCCAGGGCACGTCTGTAAGCAACCTTTTGAAGTTTCGGATTTGATTCCTGTATCTAGCCAGGGCACATCTGTGAGCAACTGATTGTAGATTCGAAACCTGTATCCAGCCAGGGCATATCTGCATGAAGAGTTTGAAGATCAACACCTGTAACAGGCCAGGAAACCATCTTCCTTTCTCAAGTACGCAAGTTCTCGCTAAGGAATCTCTTACGCGATCGACACCCCGGATGGCATCTATAAGCCCATCCTCCTACCCATCATATCTCCAAATGGCATCTATAAGCCCATTCCCGACAAGGTTCTGTCACGTCTCCAGATGGAATCTATAAGCCCATCCTCTTATCCACCATCTCTCCAAATGGCATCTGTAAGCCCATTCCCGCCATCACCTTGCTGACATTCTACTATGCGAGTGCAAATTTCTGGGCACTCTAGTGTTCAATCATCTTCCACCCTCGGATCACGAAAGGCACACAAGCCAATCTACATCCTCAGGTCTAAGAAGATTGAACAGAGGCAACTGTTGTACCCCAAAATTTGCCCTCCCATATTCTTCAAAGTTTTGACAAGCATCATCTCAATTTGCTCAAGTCTACTCAAGGGTTGCACAGTTCAAACACCCTCATAAGCCAGTCAAATTAGGGTTTTGGTTCTTGCAAGGAAGTTGAGGTTTTCAAGGGCTTAATCAAGTCCCATAGGCCTATACACATTGTCAAGCATCTACATGCCAAGTTTCAAGGCTCACAGGGTCAAGTTGCACAGTCAAAAGCCCTAATTGCTTCACAATCAACTATAGAGGTAAAATGGTCATTTGGCAGTCAAGAGTCAAAAATTTTGGTCTACATCTTATTTTGAGGCCACAATCATCATTTGATCATTCTTGATCATGATTCTACAAGAATGGCTCAAAAATCATCAAGATGTAAAAGTTTCCATTTTTGGACAACTGAAAAGTCAATTGTAACTTGACCAAGGCATAACTTTTTCATGGTTCATCAGAAAAGTCCCATCCAATTCTCATTTTGAAGGGGATGACATTTCCTACAACTCATCTTCACATTCCAAGCCCAAGAAATGCTCTCACAAAAAGTTGCCAATTTCAACATTATAGGTCATTTTCAAAAGTCAACAAAAATGCATTTTAAGTCAAAGACCATAACTTGAGATTGGTAAAACAAAATGACATGGGACCAAAGGCATTGGTTAGAGGACTTCAAGACCTTTCCAAAATGTCCAAGAACATGTTCATATGATCAGAATTGAGCAAGATATGCATTGGAGAAGTTGGGAAATTTTTGTGAAATGGCAAAAGTCAACTATCCTTAAAACTTCAATTTTTGACAAAAGGGCCCACTTTCTTCCACTCTATTCAGCCTTGCCATGCCATACACGTGTCCCATGATTAATTTCAAGATGAAACTTTTATTTTTCCATTTTATTTAATTTTTATTGATTTAATTCATTTTAAATCCATAAAAATTCAAATAAAATCTAAAAGTTAATAGAATGGCATATTTTTGGTTTGAATAGCTTTTATGTATGATATGCCAGCTCACAATTTCGTGCTAAAGCTATTTTGTGCACAAAATCATGGTTTTTGCTCCAAGTATGGAAAGCTTTCAATGGTGATTAACAAGAATCTCCAAACTTCAATTCCATGGATCATTGGCTCAGTTGCTGACCTAAATGCATTCACACATACATAAGCAGTCGTGCCAGACCTAATTCACGTAGAAGCTGCTGCAGAAACACCATAACCAATATTGAAAAAATCAAAGAAAACTTGAAATTTGTTTTCTCACTTCCAGGCCATTTCCAAACTTTTAATTGATTCTAATACATTGCATAAGTCCCCAGGAATCTTTGGAGATCAAAATCACACGTCAACGCTCAAGGAATCCTAAGAAACAGTCATACGGTTTGCATATTTGTCTCACAATCATAATTCATTATTCATGCATCATTGATGAAATTTTTTGTGTGCTTTACATTGCTAACACTCTTCTGAAGCTAATGGTATAAGACAATTGCATCATGGAGCCCTGAATCACAAACCACCATGGATGATTTTTAGGGTTTCAAAGCTTCCAATTTAGGGATTCCCAGCACAGGAAAAATCAGGCTTCATAAGACCTATGGTTGAACTCAGGGGATTGAGACGAACATGTTGATATCATCGCGCTCTATTTATGTTTAACGTATGCCTAATCGTTATTTTTCCTCAGGTCATTTTGTGGGGGTTAAAAACCCCCGCTAATTGCTTTTGTTTTACAGGAAAAAGGTAGGAGACGAAGGACGTGTAAGCCCCTGAATGAATGGTTCAAATAACGTGCGCGTTTGGTTATTTTCCAGCATGATATTTGCTTTCCATACATTATTTTTATTGATCAATATAATAACAGATGCAAACGCGTGGTTCAGTGGAAAGTGAGGTGGACTTGAATCATTGGGACCTGGGTTCGATCCCCAGGTCCCCTATATAATTGTTCATATTTTTTCTAGTGTATTCGTATGCAGGCATGTAAACGGGTTCCATCATACACCCCATTCATCCAAGCGCCAGGTGGCCTTCAAGGCAGATCCCATGGTTCATGTTGAAGGACCATAGTAATCCTCAGTCAACGCAGGCGTAGCTGATCTCAAAAGTCCAAACGGACTGGCCAACAAATGGGCCAGAATTGCTTCTTCAAAACCTCCTTTGGGTCCAGTACCCCCCCCCCCCCCCTTTGGTTCATTCCTTTTTCTTTTTTTTTTCTTTTTTTCTTCTTCTTCTTATTTTATATTTTTTTATTTTGTTTGTTTATTAATTATTTTTCTAATTATTACTTTTTATCACTAAAATTAACATAATTAATTTTTCATAATAAAAATTCAAAACTAAAAAAAAATGTAAATATTTTTTTTATTATTAATTTCACTTTAGTTTAACTATTTTGTAAATAAATATGGTTAATTAATTTAGTCTTTTAAAAATTAGGTCAACTTTAATTTTTTTCATAATAAATAAAAACAATTTAGAATTAGGTTTTTGCTAACTTTTAATTTCTATTTATTTTCTCTTTATTTTCATTAAAAACACAAAAACACAAAAAATACATTTTTCTTTTAATAATTAATTAATTAATTAGTAATTATGCTTAATTTTTAATTAATTGCAAAAAAGGGACAAAATTCAATTCTTTCTCAAAAAAGGGTCAACACCCTAAAGACGTCCCGATTCAATTCTTTCGCGCGCAGTTTATTTTAATTTAATATTTTATATTTTTGTATCTCCTCAGGAAGTGTAATAATTAATTAGAACTTTATCGCTTTCTTTTAAATTCTCGCACTTTATTTTCCAAACGGGTTTTTGTTTTTGGCGATGTATAGACCCGCGCCTTGTAATAGTTAGATTTACCTTTCCGCAATTTATTTTCCGCACTCCTAACTGTTAAAAAATGCATGAAAGACTTGTATGAATAATAAAACCAATCCGTAGCTCACAAATGCATGATCAAAGATAAACATAAACTGAATTCAACACACATGCACATGCCACTCCTAGGGTACGCCTCACCGATTGCCTCGACGTGGTCATCAAGTATAGGGTGTTTTAGAGGTCGCCCTCCTATCTAAGATCCAGTTGCCTCGAAAGGGTTGCCTCGGATAAAAGGATCTAGGACATTAGGGTTACCACTAAGATGTCCTACCATTGCTTTGGTGACCACACATGTCCCTTAATCGAATTGACCCGAATAACTCCAACGATGGTGCTACCTACCTCTCAATGGTGAGATAACACTATCTAAAGGACTCTTACACAGCTTAATTCCTTAGGGTAGGTAGATCTCATGGGTACTTGCTCTTTTCAAAACAAACAAAAACAACTTTTCGCACCTACACTTTCAAAAGGTTTTCAAACAAATTTTTCATACACTCTTGAGGACAGATACAAGAGTTACTTAGAAATCTTTCAAAAGAACTTTTTCAAAACCCACTCACACTTGAAAAGCAAACATTTTTGAAAACATAAGAGCAAGTACCTAAGAGCCCGTGGATAACCACGGATAAAAAGGATGCTAACACCTTCCCTTTCTATAAATCTACCTCCCGAACCGAGAGACATCTCAAAGAAGGAATTTTGTTGTGCTTTTGTCCTTTCCATGTTGGAGAACATAAAAGACGGTGGCGACTCTTGCTTACCGCGACATTTCGCGAACCAGCTTAAAAAACAGTCAGTTCTATTTCCACCGATCACAGTCCCGTATCAGATCATGAGAGTGTTTAAACCTCAAAAAGTTAGGCCATTGATCCAAAAGTTCAAATTTTCCCAATGCACCATCTTTGAATTTTATCAAATTTTCCCAACTTGGGAAAGCCATAACTTTCTTAATTTTTATCTCTTGAAGATGATATTGGACTTTTTGGAAAGCCCAAGATGTCTTTTACAAACTCTATGTCGACCGTTTTCATATTTGAAGAAATTATCTTAATGTAAAAGGTCTTGGAAAAAGTGTCCTTTATTGACTTTCTGAAAATGACCTGTAATGTATGAGCTTGTATCTTTCAAATGATACATTTCTTGAACTTGAGGATATATGATAAGTTGTAGGGAATTAGATTCTATTTAAAACTAGATTTGATTGGGGAGAAATGGATGAAGCATGTGAAAGTTATGTCTAGTCAAAGTTTAGTTGACTTTTCCTATAGAAACCCTAATTTTGCAATTCTTGACTTTTGATGAATTAAAAGCATTCCTTGAGGAATCATGATCAAAACTTGATCAAATGATAGATATCACTTCAAAATATTGATGTTGACCAAAAATCTTAAAGTTTGACTGTATATGGGCCACAATTGACTTTTGACCTAGTACAATTGATTTTCAAATATTTGAGCAATTGACTGAGCAAAATTGGTATGCAAGGCATGAAATTTGGCATGGACAATCTTGAGGACATATTAGGACCATGGAAAACACTTGAGGCCTTTGGAGCTCAAACATCTTGTTTAAAAGTGAAACCCTAGCTGGAGGTTCATTGCTTAGGAGAAGAATTTGTTTGATCAATTCCTGGTCAACCTTGAGCAATTGAAGACCTCAATGAGCCTGTCTTGAGTAAAAATGGGAGGGAAAATTTTAGGATACAACAGATTACGAATGGCCGAATATCTGGGAGCTGAGGAAGTAAAAATATTCACCAACTCTTAGTTGGTCGCCTCTCAAGTCCGAGGCGAATATCAGGTCAAAAATGACCAACTCGCTGAATATTGGGCCCTGGTCCAGGAGAGGAAAAAGAAATTTAAATCTGTGGACGTGAAACATGTTCCCCGCGAGCATAACACCCGCGTAGACATCCTATCTAAGCTGGTAAGCACGAACAGGAAAGGAAGGAATAAGTCGTTAATACAGGAAATCTTTCCTCGACCAAGCACCCAGAAGCCACCCTCTACCTTAGAAGTGTTCACCAACAGGGACAGCGATTGTTAGATGACCCCCGTACATGATTACCTTATTAAAAGAAAACTCCCCGGTGACCTGAAAGAAGCGGTCATTGTCAGACGAAGAGCTTGCTCGTACGTCTTGGTCGAGGGAAAACTTTACAAGAGAGGATTTTCCATTCCCCTTCTCAAGTGCGTCGACCGAAGCGGTGTTGGTCGTGTCTTGCTCGAAATCCACGAGGGCATTAGCAGCCAACACCTGGGCGGAAGATCCCTTGCAAGAAAAGCTCTACGAGTAGGATATTATTGGCCCACCATGTAGTACGACGCGAAAGAGCACGTGAAAAAATGCGACAAATTCCAACGACACAGAGACATACATTTAGCTCCTCCTAACGAGCTCAAGTCCCTCTCTTCTCCTTGGGCCTTCTCCTAGTGGGATTGTATCTCCTTGGTCCATTCGTGGTCGGGACCAATCAAAACAAATATTTAATCGTAGAGGTTGACTACTTCACCAAATGGATAGAAGTCGAAGCTTTGGACAAAATCATTGTCCAAACGTCCTTCACTTCTACAAAAGAAACATCCTCGCCCGGTTTGACATCCTGCAAGCGATAGTCACCGACAATGAGACTCAGTTCACAGACCACACCTTTCATGAATTCATATCCAAACTAGGCACCACCCATCACTTCGCCTTTGTCGAGCATCCCCAAAAGAATGGTCAAGCCGAATATGCAAACAAAGTAATACTCAGGGGCCTCAAGCAGAGATTAGACGAAACCAAGAAAAGATGGGTCGAGGAGTTACAGTGTACTCTAGGGATACCGAAAAACTGCACATTCGTCTATCGGTGAGACCCTTTTCTGACTAGCTTACAAGACGGAGGTCGTCATCCCCGTGGAGATCGAAGAACCCTCCAGAAAAGCCGAGGCTCCCCCGGACAAGGAGATGAACGACATCACCCTTTGGGAGGAACTAGATCTAGTAGAAGAAATCAGAATAGGAGCGGCCCTACGAGAGGCCTCGCTCAAACAAAAAATAGTCATGCGCTATGATTCCAAGGTCATACGACGAGAGTTCGAGGTCGGCAGCATTGCCTTAAAGAGAAATCGCAAAGAATCTCGCAAGGGCAAGCTCGCAGCAAACTGGGAAGGTCCTTATCGTGTCTACGTGAAAACAGGGACTAGAGCGTATTACCTCGAAAACTTACAAGGGGAACAACTCGTTCGATCATGGAACGCTGAAAATCTAAAACAATATTACAATTAAAAACACTGAGCAGTCGGCGAGTTTGGTCGACAAGAAAAACTCACCCAGACCCGACCACGCGCGCATGCCTAGGCACAAGCATAACACCCAAAATATTCAAAAGGGGCGAAGCTCCGCTCTTATAACGAGCGCACCATCATCCCGGCATGGATAACTCGATAGATCTCCATAGTCCCCGTGCCACGATGGTAGAATTCCCAGCTCGTGACGAGAAGTTCATGCCACCGAACCCAAGCTCCTTAAAAGGAGACCTGAGTTCTGGCCCATGCCCGGTATCCACCCTGGCCGTTTGATTAGTTTCCCCACAATGGCAAACATATGAACTAAACGAGCAAATCCCCGCTACAAATTCTTAGTAAAATAAAACATGTCCCAAACGGACAAGTTTATCAATAAACATGCAAACAAAAGTTAAATATTTGAAACAAACGACCACTATGGCCGAAAAACTAAAAGAAACGACTGTGATATGGTGGGAGAACTGACTCGAGGTTTTGCGTTTTATCACAAATGTTGTGTGTGATACGGTGGGAGAACTGACTATGGTTTTGCGTTTGTTTTTGCAAATGTTTCGGTTGAGCAAGAGTCGCCACCGACTTTTTATTTTATCCTAAGGAAAGGTTTAAAAAGCACAGCAAAAACCTTTGAGATGTTTTCTTGGGTTCGGGGAGTAGATTATAGAAAGGGAAGGTATTAGCACCCTTTCTATCCATGGTTATCCATGGGCTCTTAGTTACTTGCTTAGATCAACTTGCCTTTTTTTTCAATTTGTTTGAAATGGTGCTTTGTGTGTGTGGTTTTGAAAATGTTTTGAAAAGAATCCAATGTGGTGGCAACCTTTGTAATGATCCATGTTGGGATGTATACAAAGGTGTATGTCTTTTGAAAAGGTTTTCATTTGTTTTTGAAAGTTTGTTTTGAAAGTGTTATGAAGTGTGGTTTTAGAAAATAGGCAAGTGTTTTGTTTTTGCAAGTTTGATTCAAGTAACTAAGAGGTTATCTACTCCTAAATTTCTCAAAGATTATTGCTATGTTTTAACCCTTTTAACAAGTTTGTTCCACCATTGTATTTGGTGGACAATCTTGTGTTAGGATGTGAAAGGGACGGGCGCGGGTCATCGTTTGGACCATAATTGCAATGGTGCCAAGTATCTTTGGGCAATTTTTCTTTGGAGGGACTTTGATCATTTTTAGGCAACTTCGAAAGCGTCATCGAGGGACTATGATCATTTGAATTGTATTTGTTTTTCCCAAAGAGACCTAACATGCAATATGGCCCATTTATTGAAGGCAACAAGTGGAATACCCTAGGGGGTGCAAGTGTGATTTGTGTTGTCCATTTTCATGCTTGTTTATCTTTAAATTAGGTCAAACTATTTTGTTGTTTTCGCATACAAACCCTAATTCTAACATGGTATAATTAGAAAGCAATAAAGTGCGAAAAATAAATTTACTAAGCTATTACAACACAATATATGGGAAGGGGGGTACAAATGTTCAAATGGGGTTTTTTGACAAGGAATTTAAACCTAAACTATTACATCAATATTGAATTATTTACAAGATAATTGATTGCACAAATAAAAATAAAATAAATATGCAAGATGCAAAAAGGGTTTTTGTATGTATGAAAAAAAGGTATTTTTATATGTCAAATAAACAAAATAAAAAGGTATTAATTTTGGATTTTTTATGTTTAGGGCAAAACCCTAATTGTATTAAATGAAATGTATTAATTATTTAATATGTTCAATATTTATTTA
Organism: Vicia faba; assembly: GCA_948472305.1. Taxonomy (NCBI): domain Eukaryota; kingdom Viridiplantae; phylum Streptophyta; class Magnoliopsida; order Fabales; family Fabaceae; genus Vicia; species Vicia faba. The sequence continues at coordinate 516,567,700 of OX451737.1, forward strand.
TTATATACAAAAATAAAATAAAAATGAAGTATATTTGTCAAAAAGGTATTTTTTATATTAAATATTAATAAAAAATAAAAGTGCATGTATTTTGCATTTTAACCTAAATATACTAATATACATATAAATATTTGTATTATTTACTAAATATATATATTATATACAAAAATAATAATCTTTAATATTTATAAAAAAAGTATATTTTATATAAAATATTTTCAGAAGATAAAATAAATGTATTTGCACTATTTTTTAGTATTTTAAGTAAAAAGTGTTTATATATTTATTTCTATACAAAAACTAATCTAAACAAATAAATACCTAATAAATATGAAAATGGTGTAAAAAATATTTTTTATATTTTTAATATCATAAGAAAAAATAAATAAGTCAGACCAAAAAAGAAAAAGTCAAAAAATCATTAAAACAAGCAAAATGGGCTCAGGGGGTGTAAAAGTAATAAAAGGGTGCAAAAAGAAAGTCAACTCAGGCCCAGCCCAAGAAGACTTCATCTTCAACCTCAGAACATGTTTGAACACAATCCACGCGCGTTTTTCATCTCTCAATTCCTGGACTTTCAAGCAAAACTCACAACATGAAAAATGTAGAGCATTAAGAGACGAATTCAGGGATATAAAGAACTTGACTTAACTCTCTAAGATGAGAGAGAATTTCTTCTCTCCCAATTCCTGACCTAGTTTTTGTTCCATGTTCAGACCTAAAATTCTCTAAGCATACATAATATAAATGAAATCTAATTACATGGGCATGTTCAGGGCTATGAATGTGACATGTTTTCTTCACAAACCTAAAGCTAACAATGCCTGGATAGAGAGATTCGTGTTCATGAACTTACCTGTTCAGTTGAAGTTGTATCTGGTGATTGAGGTGTCTTCAATGCAAGGTGATGATTGGTACAGCTTCCTTGATGTCCAGGGATGCTATTCCAAGCTTTACTTTGTCTTGAAACCTTTTGAATCGTGCTATAGAACTTCAACTGCAAAACAAGAAAATGAAAATGGTGATGTTGCCTGGGAGTGTTACAGGTCGTGTTTGAGGTTTTGATTAGCTTTAAGGGATGTTAGGGGATGTGTTTGATAAGTTTTTAGCAAGAATGAATGGAAGGTTTGAGCTATGGAACTCAAACTGCAGGGATGCCCTGTTTTGAGCAGTTCAATGGTGATTCTGTGAATGGGAAGGAAATGGAGGTGTTAGGGTCGTGTTCTAGCTCACAATGGATGTTTATAATGTGCTTGATAACTTTGCTTAAGGGTTTTTTAGCTGATATGAAAGTTGGTATATGTTATGCTATCTTTCTTACACTTTAAGCAAGCAATGGCCAAGTTGAGTTCTAGACAGGTAGAGGCCCCCAATCTATGTTGCTAACCTTCCCCTTGATCAGTGCAATTAGTCCATAAACTTGTGCCAAAGAGATTTGATCTGTACCACTTGGATTGCAAATTTGACATAAAGTGCAACTTTATCAAAATGGATATATTGCTTTTTCTAAATAAGGATTAATTCTCCATGTAATGTCCAAATGCATAGAACAACATCTTGGCACAATGGTTTAGCATTGAATTATTGAGTAAAAATGGGATTAGAGGCCTGCAATGTAGCTAGCACATGCTGAGTTTGAAAATGCACAAGTTATGGACATGTAATTTGGCGAAGAACAAAGTGAGTTTTTCCCATATTGCAAAATTCGATTCTCTCTAACCATGAGGTTGTTTGATGAGTTCTTGGACATTTTGGAAAGCTTGGAATGTGTACTACAATCCATATTTGAAATGCAAATTGAAATTCCAAGTGGAAGCATGTGAAAAATGGTCTTGAAGTTAGGTAAAAACCTTGTCTAAAATAGGTCAAATTTTCTCTAAGTTAAGAATGGTTTGGTACCCTTGTTCCAAAAATTGTAACTTGAGCTACAAGCTTCTTTTGGGAAAACTTTGTGAATCAAAGTTGTAGATTATGCAATAGGCTACAACTTTCATGTTTTGACTTTTGCTTGAATCCAAATGAATCTTGGTGAGAAAGTGGGGCAAAGTTAGGAAAAAATTAGGGTTTTTCATAACTTAGAAAAATTCTAAGTTATGAAAAATCTTCATTTCAAACCCTAATTTGCAATTCTTGATTTCTTGATGAACAAGTTTCATGATTTGGCATGTTTTGATGAAAAATGAATCTTGACACTTGATTTTGACCAAAAAGTCAAAGTTTAACTTTTCAGTATACAGTCAAAATTGATCAATTGACTGGGAAATTCAACTGTCAATCTTGTGTATTTGGGATCTTTTGAACTTGTTGAGCATGTCAAGATAATTCCATGGGGTCCTTGAATCCATATGTGAGCTTGGTTTGCCATTGGCTAGGTCAAACAGTCAAAAAAAATTCCTTGTGCAGTCCAAACCCTAAAAATGACCATTTTGCCCTTTTGGTGATCTGATCAAATTTCTTGTGGAATTGTGATCCAAACTTGATCAAATGGTCCATATGAGTTCATAATGTTGATGTGGGTCAATTTTCATGAGATTTGACTGTCAATTGGCCACAGTTGACTTTTTCCCCAATACAATTGATTTCTAGGTCAACTGTCCAATTGACTGGGCAAAATTTGGAATCAAGACTTGAAACTTGGTATGGATAAACTTGGGAGTCCAACATGAAGTATGAAAGTCATCTTAGGCAATTTTGGTCAAAACATCTTTGTGCAAACACAAACCCTAATTTGGGTCAACAGTGCAAGGAGAGGTCTTGAGCAGAGGAAACCCTAATTGGATCTTGAGCTCCAAGGGTTTTGTGATGAGAAAATGTTGAGGAAATGGGAGGACAAATTTTGGGGTACAACAGTTGCCCCTGTTCAATCTTCTTGAACCTGAAGAGTTAGATTGGCAAGTTTTTCTTTCGTGACTCGAGGGTAAAAGGAGATTGGACACTAGAGTGCCCGGAAATTTGCACTCGCATGTTGGAGTATCAGCAATGTGATGTCGGGAATGGGCTTATAGATGCCATTTGGAGAGATGGTGGATAGGGAGATGGGCTTATAGATGCCATCTGGAGATGTGACAGAACCTTGTCGGGAATGGGCTTATAGATGCCATTTGGAAGTGTTGATCGCATAAGAGATTCCTTAGCGAGAACTTGTGTATTTGAGAAAGGCAGATGTTTTCCTGGCTTGTTACAGGTGTTTGATCTTCAATCTCCTCATGCAGATATGCCCTGGCTGGATACAAGTGTCGAATCTACAATCGGTTGCTCACAGATGTGCCCTGGCTGGATACAGGAATCGAATCCGGAAATAGTCGTCAACAGATATGCCCTGGCTGGATATAGGAATCGAATCTTCGAACTCTTCAGACGTGCCCTGGCTAGATACAGGAATCGAGTCTGGAAATGTGGTCAACAGATATGCCCTGGCTGGATACAGGAGTCGAATCTGGAATTGTGATAGTTGCTAGATATGCCCTGGCTGGATACAGGAATCGAATCTTCGAACTCTTCAGACGTGCCCTGGCTAGATACAGGAATCGAGTCTGGAAATATGGTCAACAGATATGCCCTTGCTGGATACAGGAGTCGAATCTGGAATGGTGATAGTTGCTAGATATGCCCTGGCTGGATACAGGAATCGAATCTTCGAACTCTTCAGACGTGCCCTGGCTAGATACAGGAATCGAGTCTGGAAACTGTGACAGTTGTAGGTAGTTGTCTTTGGGATTGTCTTTTTCCCTGAAAAGGCAAAACATCAGTTGTATGCAATGTCATGATGTATGAAATGCACGATGTCATGATGTTCTACATGAGATAGTGTTGTATGCACTTTATCATGTATGTAAGCAAGATGTATGAAATGTGAAATGTTTATGAATGTATTTTCGTCTTAGGAAAATAAATCCTTGACGACCGGCCGGGGAATTAAATCCTGGGCTGACATTGAAGAGTAGAGCTCTTCGTTTCCGCTGGGGATGACGGTTGCAAGAATACGCCGGTAGGAGAAGATGACTCCGTTGAGGAATAAACTTGTTGGAGAGATTACTCTGTGGGGAACTGCTCTGTGGAAGAGATACTTTGCTGAAGTTTTGATGAGAGGTCCGCTGAGGATTTCAATGATGGATTCCACTGGGGATAATGATGATAAACTCCGCTGGGGATACCAAAGATAAACTCTGCTGGGGATTGTGTTGATAAGTTATGTTGGGGAACTTTGATGAACTCCGCTGGGGATAGGAAGAGCTTTGCCGAGGGCGATCTTCCGTGGCAAATAGCTGAGGATAACCCAGTTATAAGCCCTTGTAAGGAATAACTTTGAATAAAGCTCGGGAGAGACGTCCGTACTCTACAGGGGATAAGCTTCCAGAATCTACTGGGGATAAGCTTCAAGACCTGCTGGGGATAAGATTTCCACTTTCCTGGGGAAACTCTTGGAATTGTACTGGGGTATTGATATTCCGCGGGGAATGCTGCTATCTTGTCTTATTCTGTGGGGAGCTGAGATAACTTGGTCACATTCTTCAGTTGATCCTACCTTGGTACCTTGGCGGACAAAGCAACCAAACAGCATCAGACAACTTTACATTGCCCCTGTTTCTGATGTCACCTGTAATTATTCTTTTGTTTCATATGCAAATATTTATGAATCAGCAATTTAATGTCAAATGCATATATCAAAAAATGAACATTGGACGTTCTTCGCAAGACAAAACAGAAAAAGGAAAAACAATGGGCAATTTGTATGGAAAAGTGAACTTGTATTGATTTTGAAATTTGCCTATGAATAGGCGTTTTTGTATAAGAGGCTGACATCCTAGTAAGAGAATGTCGCCGAATAACATAGAGTTTATACAATTTTTAAAAGGAAACAAAACAGCTATGTGAACAATCCCACTGGGTTCCAACTCTGCTATCTCCTTTATGTCTTCAAGCGTCGAATCACTTTGCTGCTTAGTTGAAGATGAAGCTGATTGGTCGATGCCGAAGCCTGAGCTAGATAGTTGATGCCGAATTCTGGATGCAAGGTGATCCAATGAGACATAGTGTTACGCTTTATCCCTAACTTTTTCCTGGACCGCCCTTTCGGGTTTTCAGTCCACCGGGATACCCTTTTTTTCCCAAGCCGCCTTTTCAGGTTTTCGACTTGCCGGGTGTACAGATTTTTTTTATTTCATCCCTTATTTTTGCCCGAACCCTTTTGGTTCGCCGGGAAGCCCTTATTTTTGCCTAGGTATGTCAGCCTAGCGGGTCTTTTATTCATGCGTAGTATCTTTTTACTATGTCTGCATTGGCGGGGTGAGGAAGGTCGTCACCATCCATGGTGGTCAGAATCATGGCTCCTCCTGAGAACACATGTTTAACCACAAATGGCCCTTCGTACGTAGGGGTCCATTTGCCCTGGGGATCAATTTGAGGAAGGATGATGCGTTTGATTACCAGGTCCCCAACTTGATACTCTTGTGGTTTGACTTTCTTGTTAAATGCCCTGATCATCCGTTTTTGATACGTCTGACCATGACAGATAGCAGTGAGTCTTTTTTCGTCAATCAGGTTTAATTGATCAAGTCGAGTCTGGATCCAGTCATCTTCACTCAAGTCTGCACCCTTCATTATCCGGAGAGAGGGTATCTGGACTTCAATTGGCAAGACTGCCTCCATGCCATAGACCAAGGAAAAGGGTGTTGCCCCGGTTGACGTCCTTGCTGAGGTACGGTACCCGTGAAGAGCAAACGGTAAAATTTCGTGCCAATCTTTATAGGTCACTGTCATCTTCTGCACAATTTTCTTGATATTCTTATTAGCTGCTTCTACAGCCCCATTCATCTTCGGCCGGTAAGGAGAAGAATTGTGGTGTTGTATCTTGAATTGCTCGCAGAGCTCAGTGATCATCTTGTTATTGAGATTGGTACCATTGTCCGTAATGATTCTTTCCGGGACGCTGTACCGACAGATCAGGTTATGCCGGATGAAACGTGCCACGACGCTCTTGGTTACCGTTGCGTAGGAAGCTTCCTCAACCCACTTCGTGAAGTAATCGATCGCCACCAAGATGAAGTGATGCCCGTTGGATGCTGTCGGTCGGATCTCACCGATCATATCAATGCCCCACATTGCAAAAGGCCAAGGTGCCGTCAGGACGTTCAGAGGAACCGGAGGGATGTGCACCTTGTCAGCATAGACCTGGCATTTATGACAAGTTCGAGAATGTTGGTAACAATCGGCTTCCATTGTGGACCAGAAATATCCTGCCCGTAGGATTTTCTTCGCCATGGTATGCCCACTGGAATGTGTTCCAAATGTACCTTCATGCAGTTCTATCATGATCTTCTCTGCTTCAGCCTTATCCACACAACGCAGTAGAGTTGAATCATGATTCCGTTTGTAGAGAATGCCGTTGCTGAGGAAGAATTTTGCCGCAAACCTTCTCATGAACTTCTTGTCATTGACAGATGCACCTTCAGGGTATTCCTGAGCTTCCAAGTACCTCTTCACCTCATGATACCAGGGTTTTTCAGTCAATTTTTTGGCCTCAAGATCGCAGCAGTATGCTGGTTCGTCCAATTTCCAGATAATGATCCGGGGAGCCTCATTGTCCCATTTGACTTTGAACATTGAAGACATCGTAGCTAGTGTGTCCGCTAGCTGATTCTCCTCTCTTGGGAAGTGTTCAAAAGTTATCTCTTCAAAGTGGGGAAGCAAAGTCAGCACATACTCCTTGTAAGGAATAAGATTTGGGTGTTTCGTATCCCACTCGCCTTTGATCTGATTGATCACGAGAGCGGAATCTCCGAAGACACTCAGAAACTTGATCCTTAAGTCAATTGCGGCTTGAAGACCCATGATACATGCCTCATATTCTGCCATGTTATTGGTGCAGTTGAAACACAATCGGGCGGTGAGTGGAGTATGAGTTCCTTTGGGAGATATGATCACAGCGCCGATGCCGTTACCCAAAGCGTTGGAGGCTCCGTCAAAATGCATAGACCATCGGGATCCTTCCTCAGGTCCTTCATCCGGTCCAGGTACTTCACAGTCAATTACTACCATGATATCTTCGTCCGGAAAATCAAAGTTCAATGATTGGTAATCGTCCACAGGTTGGTGTGCCAAATGATCTTCCAGTACACTTCCTTTGATTGCTTTTTGAGTTGTATACTGGATATCATATTCTGTCAAGATCATTTGCCATCTTGCTATTCTTCCAGACAGAGCAGGCTTTTCGAATATGTACTTGATGGGATCCATCTTTGAAATCAAAAGAGTAGTGTGAGTCAGCATATACTGTCTCAGCCGGCGAGCAGCCCATACCAGAGCACAGCAAGTTTTCACGAGCAGTGAGTAACGAGACTCACAGTCGGTAAACTTTTTGCTCAGGTAATAAATAGCGTGCTCTTTTCGGCCAGACTCGTCATGCTGCCCCAGCACACACCCCATTGAGTTGTCAAGTACTGGCAAGTATAGTATCAGAGGTCTCCCTTCCACTGGTGGCATAAGAATGGGTGGCTCTTGGAGATACTCTTTTATCTTTTCGAAAGAAGCCTGACATTCATCGTTCCAACGTACCACTTGATCTTTCTTCAGTAATTTTAAGATTGGCTCACAGGTAGCAGTTAGATGTGAGATGAATCGGGCAATGTAATTCAGTCGTCCCAGAAAGCCTCTGACTTCTTTCTCTGTCTTGGGAGCTGGCATCTCTTGTATGGCTTTTACCTTGGCAGGGTCCACCTGAATACCTTTATCGCTTACAATGAAACCTAGCAATTTTCCGGACCTCACCCCAAAGGTGCATTTGTTGGGATTCAACCTCAGCTTGTATAACTTTAGTCGGTCAAACAGCTTCCTTAGATGGTCAAGGTGTTCCTCCTCAGTTTGGGACCTTGCAATCATGTCATCAACATATACCTCAATCTCATGATGGATCATATCATGAAATAAAGCAACCATGGCACGTTGGTAGGTTTCCCCAGCATTTTTCAACCCGAATGGCATGACCTTGTAGCAGAAGGTGCCCCACTGAGTCACAAATGTAGTCTTTTCCATATCTTCTGGAGCCATCTTGATCTGATTATACCCTGAAAAACCATCCATGAAGGAGAACACCTTGTGTTGAGCAGTATTGTCAACAAGAACATCGATGTGAGGCAGAGGGAAATCATCCTTGGGGCTTGCCCTGTTCAAATCCCTGTAGTCGACACACATTCTGACCTTACCGTCCTTCTTCAGCACTGGCACCACATTGGCAACCCACTGAGGGTAAGAAGTTATTGCTAGAAACCCGGCATCGAATTGCTTCATAACCTCAGCCTTGATCTTTTCGGACATCTCTGGGCGCATATGGCGGACCTTTTGCTTTATTGGAGGGCAGTCTTCCTTGGTAGGCAGGTGATGGACTACAATGTCGGCATCCAAACCAGGCATGTCTTCATAGGACCAAGCAAAAATCTCCATGTAATCATGTAGCATCTGGATCAATCGTTGCTTCACGCTGAGCTCTAGATTGGCCCCAATCTTGACCTCTTTCCTATCTGTCTCAGTACCCAAGTTCACTGTTTCCACCGGCTCTTCATGCGGCTGAATGGCCCTCTCTTCCTGGAGTAGCAGTCTTGCGAGTTCACCAGGCACTTCGCAATCATCTTCACCTTCGTCCTCGACCAAGTTGATCGGATTCTCGAAGTCATAACTGGTGGTAGCAGAGCTGTTACCAGTGAGATCCAGAGTGGATTAAAACCTGTATAAGTGAGTGTGTGTAAATATAGCTGTTTTGCAATATATAACACGGAAAGAAAAAGAGCACAAGATTTGAAATGCAACAAACGTCCAATGTTTTGATTGATGATATATGGAAATGTCATACAAAAAGCCCTCACAAATGGAGCTACGATGCCCCGGGTAGGACACCGAGCCAATAAAAGTTTCAACATTTGTTTGTTACAAATTGAAAATCAAAAGAGTTAATTACTGCGTGACAAATGTGATAGGTGTAAAATCCTTTGTCGTCCAGTTGCTTGGTCTGTTGCTGGTGGTTGGATAGATCCAACTGTCAAACTCTGCTTCCTCTACGTCCTCCTCGATAGCATTCACCCTAGGACTGGTGATAAACACTGGAGCCTTTCTGATCTTTTCCTTGCGCACAGCCCTCTGAGCCTCTACAGTAAAGCCCAGCCCAAACTTGTCGTTCTTTTGAGTGAAGTCAGGAAGCTGACCCCAGTTTGCATATTTTCCTTTCTCGATTACAGCCCGGGCATCCTTCAAGGACGCCATCTTCAACGGAAAGTCTTCCTCAACCACTGTTTCAGCTGATGCCAAAGTTGGAGGTACTTCCTCAAAATGCTGAAAGGAGGTTTCAATAAACTCCCCGTCCATCTCGATATACCGGAATGAATTCAAGTGACTAACCATGTATTCCTCCTCACCCTGCACAGTAACAATTTTCCCTTTGACAGGGTATTTGAGCTTTTGGTGTAGAGTGGATGTTACTGCCCCAACTTTGTGAATCCAGGGTCAACCCAACAAGCAGGAATAAGATGGACGAATATCCATTACATAGAATGTTGAGTCGAAGACTTGGGAACCCACACGAATAGGAATGTCTACTTCACCGTGCACCATCCTCTTAGAACCGTCGAAGGCTCTAACAATGATGTTACTAGGTTTCAATTCCAGGCCCTCACAATCCAAGCGATCCAATGCCTTCTTGGGCAAAACATTCAGGGAAGAACCGGTATCCACCAACACGTGTGCGAGAGTAGTGCCCCTGCATTCTATGGAAACATGCAGGGCATCATTGTGATTTTTCCCTTTGGCGGTGAGGTCAGCATCCGAGAACCCCAAACCATTGTCAGCTGTCAAATTAGCCACACAGTCAGTGAATTGATCTGCAGAGGTCTCTTGCGGCACATGGGCCATTTTCAGAAATGAAATCAGGGCTTTTGTATGGGCCTCGGAGCATAGCAGCAATGATAGCATAGAGATTTTGGAGGGGGTATGCCCCAACTGTTCAACAACATTGAAGTCACTCTTTTTAATGATCTTAAGGATTTCCTCCATTTCTTGTTGGGAGGCTTCGACAGCAGTCTTTTTTGGTGCCTCCGTCCTGGCAGGCAAATCGGCAGCAACTTCTTTGCCCCGAGCATCAGAGGACTCGGCGGCAGTAGTAGACACAGGAACTTGAATTGGAACATGCACACTTGCGGGTGTGATGATGAGAGGTTTTCGGATAACTGGTGGTGCAATGTCAGGCGAGAAGAGCCTGCCACTGCGAGTAATCTTGGCGGGACCAGTGATGTTACTGATACTGGTATTGGTGTTGAACTCCTGCTTCACTCCAAGCACGTACACGTCGGCCCCATAATGCCATGGGACAGCTTTATCAGACTCATAGGGGAGAGGCCCCGGAACAGTAATAGTAATGGGTGCAACAGACATAATTTGGACTGGCTTCCTCGGGGGAGCTTTGGTAGGATTTTAAATTGTGACAACAGATACTTCTTCAGCGGAAACAAACGGAACAGCAGTTTTCTTGAACAGAATTTCTTTGCTATCCATCAGGCTTTGGATGCCTGATTTCAGCAGCGGACAACCGTTAGGGATAATAGCACACAGGAGGCAACCCTTGCTACAACCCGGAAATAAACCGGCTAGCAGTAAGTTCCTCTTAACAGTCAAAAGAGGGGTAGCAACATCATTCACCGAAACAGCATACAAATCTTCCTCGATGGCATTTACTCTATGCTGGGGCATAGGAGCAGTTACAACATTTGGCCTCTCAGGCGCTTCAAACTGAATTTCCTTCGCATCGATAAGGTCTTGCACCTTATTTCTCAAGGCCCAGCAATCATCAGTAGTATGCCCTGGGCTATCGGAATGATAAGCACAACGGGCATTTGGGTTATACTTAGGAGATGCAGTATTCACGACCTTCGGAGCCTCTTTGATGGTCACCAAGTTGGTTGATAACAGTTGCGGTAAGATTTGTGACAAGGTCATACTCAGCCTAGTATACTGCCTCTTGGGCCTTTCACCTCTTTGTTGATTGTACTGCTGAGGAGCAGCAACAGGCTTTGAAATGACCAAGGCATTGACGGCTTGGCGACTTTCTGGCTTGACTTGTCTTCTAGGACCATAGACGGCACTTGCTTCTTTCTTGAAAGGCCTCTTCTCAATACTTGCGGAGGCAGCTTTTTGTATCTTTCCTGACCTGATGCCAGCTTCAATTATTTCTCCCATCAGAATCAAATCCGTAAACCCAGCGGAGGAGTTACCAACCAAATGATTGAAAAATGGACCAGACAAAGTCCCTAGAAACATATCAACCAGCTCACGATCAGTCAATGGAGGTTGCACCCTGCCAGCCAAATCTCTCCATTTTTGTGCATATTCTTTAAACCCTTCGCCCGTTCCTAGAGACATACCTTGAAGTTGGGTACGCGTAGGAGCGAGATCAGAATTGTATTGATATTATCTATAAAATGCGGTTGCCAAATCTTCCCAGTGTCGGATACTAGTTCCATCCAGTTGGTAAAACCACTCAAGCTGTGACCCCGAAAGGCTATCTTGGAAGAAGTGAATCCAAAGGTTCTTATCTGCCGTGTAAGGTTGGATATTCCTTACGTACGACCTTAGATGCAGCTTTGGACAGGAAGCCTCGTCGTATTTGGCAAAGGCAGGCGCCTTAAACTTGTGTGGGATTACCACCCCAGAAGATAACCCCAAATCTCCGAAATCCAGCCCCGGCACATTCTGAATCTCCATGGCGCTCAAGCGGTCCTCTAATTGCTTGTATCTGTCAGCAGCAGGTGGGTATTGTTCGTCATTGTAGTCCGTCTCGTTGTCAGAGACTGCAGGACTAGGAGCTCCTCCCCCTTGGGGACTGTCTTTCTCTGCAGAAGAAGTAGTTGGATCAGCTTCATTATGGAGTGTGTTCCCAAACCTACGTCGGGTGTTGAATAACGCAATCCTCTTTTTCTTCTTCTTCTTCAGGAGTAAAGTCTTCAACTCTTGCTGACCTTGGGCCAGGCTCAGGACCATTTCTTGAAACTGGGCACTTTGGGCCTGAAGGGCCTTGATTGCTTGCTCACTGGATGAGTCTGGATTCATGATGACTGTTCAAAATAAACAACGAAGGAGATTAAGCAACCTGTGAAAAAGGGTACCTGCTATGCATATGGTGCAATGAGATGCGTATGTTTTATGTTTTCAAAGACAAACAAGATTCAACTTTGTAGACAAAAAGGGAAACACACTTCATTAGATTCAAATTTTAAATTGTTCAATAACTTGCCCTTAGGCATTACAGGAATGAAAAATACTGAAAAGGAAATAAAAGATGTAAAAGGAAACATCCAAAGCCCATCAGTGCTCCCATGGCCTCCTCTTCTCAGTGTGGATGTAGTTATTCAGGACCCGCTCCTCCTCCAATTGCTTAGCCAGCCTCTGGATCTTCCGTTCCTGTTCGTTGAACTTTTCCCGATAAAAATCCCGTTCTTCCTTTAGCTGCGCCCAAGATCTTTTCATTGTGTCAAAATCAGTGGGTATCTGAGGAGGGAGGACAGTTGGAGGAACCCCATCTTCATCAGGAGATTCAAGAATGATAGGTCTGACAGCTTCGTACGGCATACCTAACTTCTGAGCACGGATGCGGACCCATCTGCAATAGGGTTCCATTGGTAGAGAAGTCTTTGGTCCCAACTCATGTGGGTCAGCTTTGTGAATTCTGTCCCAAGCCTTAATGAATCCATGGCGTAGTTTGTCACTGTCTGCCTGAAACTCAAAATGGAAGTGAGGAACCAACATTTCATGAGGCCCTGCTCTTCTGGCTCTTCCAAACTGGCGGAGAGCTAAACATGGATTATAAGAGATTCCTCCTTGGATACCAATCAACGGAACATTAGGGTATTCTCCGCAACGATCAATAACAGCCACCTCATCCAATCCTCTGAGAGTCCAAGTAATGTCATTATCTGTGAGAGACATTAACCTATGAGCCCAACCCTTTCCTTCTTCATTCTTCAGCACGAACTTAGGAAGGTGCGAAATAAACCACCTCACTAGCAAAGGAGCACAACACCACGGAGTTCCCCGTTTTCGGGCAGTACGAGCATAGAGTTGTTGCAGGATATCACCCAAAAGAGTGGGTACAGGATTCCGAGACATGAAGATCCTTATGGCATGGATACTGATAAAGGTGTCAGGATTGGGGAACAATACCAGACCATAGATTAAAAGAGCCAGAATGTCTTCGTACGCCTTGAAGTCCAAGTCATTCCAGAAATCATTAGCTTTGCCAACCAGAAATTTGACCAAAAAGCCCTTAACTCCACTTCTAGTTTCCCAGTTATCCAATACCTCTTCTTTGGTCAAGGGGAGAATTGCAGCAATCTCTTTAGGCCTAGGAGTCTTTTCCCAACCAGTGAATGGAGTTTGCTCCAAGACAGGGATACCAAGCAAATAAGAGAATTCTTCCAGGGTAGGGACCAGCTGGAAGTCTTGAAAGGTGAAACAATGATACAGGGGGTCATAAAACTGGGTCAGAACACTTATCAGTTGTTGGTCCCACTTTGCAGTGATCAAGCCAAGGAGAGAACCATGCATGTTGATGAAGGAAGTAGTGTTTGGAATCCTACCAACCAAATCCTTGAGCAAAGTTGGTGGTTGAACAAAGTTGAGCTGGACAGTATTCCTACGCACGGGCATCATGATGTCCTACAAAACAGAGCAAAGATGAAACTTTTTTGTCTTTGAAATGGGTTAGTCCTTATACAGGATGCATGCAATGGTATGATGTCATGATGCTATGATGAAGCACACCACAAGTATTCACACAGGCAAGCATGATAAGGCACATAAGTCACACAAGACAACCCTTAGGTTTCAGGCCAGCGTGAAGTTTAGGTATTACCCTCTTTTAGTTTCGTTGGTTAAAACCTGTCCTATCAAAAGTAACCGGGTTCTAGAGGATCTCAAATCATTGACTACCCTCAATCGGTCATAACTCCAGCATCGCAATCTTTTCTTGCGGCCAGAACCATCGCGAGAGTTTAGCCTCAATGAGTGTAGCATACTGCTACTGTTCTATGGCCAAGTTTGGTCAATTTAAGGTTCTAAGGTCGGTTGGTGTTTAATGACTCCTTAGAAGACCCATATTCTCCTCGTTGCAACACAAGGGATATAGGTACAGACCAAGGTGCCACACCAACGTAGCCACTGCTTCACCCATGTCGGTCTACGCCGACAAATTATGCTACCTAAAAAGGGTATTCCCCAGATCCGGGTTAGGATCTATGAAACTCCGATGCAAAGCCCACAATTATAAAAGCAAACAAGGCAAACAATTGAAAACAAGGGTGATCTAAGCCCTAAGGTTACTCCACTTTTAATTATTTCCCCAGCAGAGTCGCCAGTTCTGTGATACGGTGGGAGAACTGACTATGGTTTTGCGTTTGTTTTCGCAAATGTTTCGGTTGAGCAAGAGTCGCCACCAACTTTTTATTTTATCCTAAGGAAAGGTTTAAAAAGCACAGCAAAAACCTTTGAGATGTTTTCTTGGGTTCGGGGAGTAGATTATAGAAAGGGAAGGTATTAGCACCCTTTCTATCCATGGTTATCCATGGGCTCTTAGTTACTTGCTTAGATCAACTTGCCTTATTTTTTTCAATTTGTTTGAAATGGTGCTTTGTGTGTGTGGGTTTGAAAATGTTTTGAAAAGAAGCCAATGTGGTGGCAACCTTTGTAATGATCCATGTTGGGATGTATACAAAGGTGTATGTCTTTTGAAAAGGTTTTCATTTGTTTTTGAAAGTTTGTTTTGAAAGTGTTGTGAAGTGTGGTTTTAGAAAATAGGCAAGTGTTTTGTTTTTGCAAGTTTGATTCAAGTAACTAAGAGGTTATCTACTCCTAAATTTCTCAAAGATTATTGCTATGTTTTAACCCTTTTAACAAGTTTGTTCCACCATTGTATTTGGTGGACAATCTTGTGTTAGGATGTGAAAGGGACGGGCGCGGGTCATCGTTTGGACCATAATTGCAATGGTGCCAAGTATCTTTGGGCAATTTTTCTTTGGAGGGACTTTGATCATTTTTAGGCAACTTCGAAAGCGTCATCGAGGGACTATGATCATTTGAATTGTATTTGTTTTGCCCAAAGAGACCTAACATGCAATATGGCCCATTATTGAAGGCAACAAGTGGAATACCCTAGGGGGTGCAAGTGTGATTTGTGTTGTCCATTTTCATGCTTGTTTATCTTTAAATTAGGTCAAACTATTTTGTTGTTTTCGCATACAAACCCTAATTCTAACATGGTATAATTAGAAAGCAATAAAGTGCGAAAAATAAATTTACTAAGCTATTACAACACAATATATGGGAAGGGGGGTACAAATGTTCAAATGGGGTTTTTTGACAAGGAATTTAAACCTAAACTATTACATCAATATTGAATTATTTACAAGATAATTGATTGCACAAATAAAAATAAAATAAATATGCAAGATGCAAAAAGGGTTTTTGTATGTATGAAAAAAAGGTATTTTTATATGTCAAATAAACAAAATAAAAAGGTATTAATTTTGGATTTTTTATGTTTAGGGCAAAACCCTAATTGTATTAAATGAAATGTATTAATTATTTAATATGTTCAATATTTATTTATTATATACAAAAATAAAATAAAAATGAAGTATATTTGTCAAAAAGGTATTTTTTATATTAAATATTAATAAAAAATAAAAGTGCATGTATTTTGCATTTTAACCTAAATATACTAATATACATATAAATATTTGTATTATTTACTAAATATATATATTATATACAAAAATAATAATCTTTAATATTTATAAAAAAAGTATATTTTATATAAAATATTTTCAGAAGATAAAATAAATGTATTTGCACTATTTTTTAGTATTTTAAGTAAAAAGTGTTTATATATTTATTTCTATACAAAAACTAATCTAAACAAATAAATACCTAATAAATATGAAAATGGTGTAAAAAATATTTTTTATATTTTTAATATCATAAGAAAAAATAAATAAGTCAGACCAAAAAAGAAAAAGTCAAAAAATCATTAAAACAAGCAAAATGGGCTCAGGGGGTGTAAAAGTAATAAAAGGGTGCAAAAAGAAAGTCAACTCAGGCCCAGCCCAAGAAGACTTCATCTTCAACCTCAGAACATGTTTGAACACAATCCACGCGCGTTTTTCATCTCTCAATTCCTGGACTTTCAAGCAAAACTCACAACATGAAAAATGTAGAGCATTAAGAGACGAATTCAGGGATATAAAGAACTTGACTTAACTCTCTAAGATGAGAGAGAATTTCTTCTCTCCCAATTCCTGACCTAGTTTTTGTTCCATGTTCAGACCTAAAATTCTCTAAGCATACATAATATAAATGAAATCTAATTACATGGGCATGTTCAGGGCTATGAATGTGACATGTTTTCTTCACAAACCTAAAGCTAACAATGCCTGGATAGAGAGATTTGTGTTCATGAACTTACCTGTTCAGTTGAAGTTGTATCTGGTGATTGAGGTGTCTTCAATGCAAGGTGATGATTGGTACAGCTTCCTTGATGTCCAGGGATGTTATTCCAAGCTTTACTTTGTCTTGAAACCTTTTGAATCGTGCTATAGAACTTCAACTGCAAAACAAGAAAATGAAAATGGTGATGTTGCCTGGGAGTGTTACAGGTCGTGTTTGAGGTTTTGATTAGCTTCAAGGGATGTTAGGGGATGTGTTTGACAAGTTTTTAGCAAGAATGCATGGAAGGTTTGAGCTATGGAACTCAAACTGCAGGGATGCCCTGTTTTGAGCAGTTCAATGGTGATTCTGTGAATGGGAAGGCAATGGAGGTGTTAGGGTCGTGTTCTAGCTCAGAATGGATGTTTAGAATGTGCTTGATAACTTTGCTTAAGGGTTTTTTAGCTGATATGAAAGTTGGTATATGTTATGCTATCTTTCTTACACTTTAAGCAAGCAATGGCCAAGTTGAGTTCTAGACAGGTAGAGGCCCCCAATCTATGTTGCTAACCTTCCCCTTGATCAGTGCAATTAGTCCATAAACTTGTGCCAAAGAGATTTGATCTGTACCACTTGGATTGAAAATTTGACATAAAGTGCAACTTTATCAAAATGGATATATTGCTTTTTCTAAATAAGGATTAATTCTCCATGTAATGTCCAAATGCATAGAATAACATCTTGACACAATGGTTTAGCATTGAATTATTGATTAAAAATGGGATTAGAGGCCTGCAATGTAGCTAGCACATGCTGAGTTTGAAAATGCACAAGTTATGGACATGTAATTTGGCCAAGAACAAAGTGAGTTTTTCCCATATTACAAAATTCGATTCTCTCTAACCATGAGGTTATTTGATGAGTTCTTGGACATTTTGGAAAGCTTGGAATGTGTACTACAATCCATCTTTGAAATGCAAATTGAAATTCCAAGTGGAAGCATGTGAAAAATGTTCTTGAAGTTAGGTAAAAACCTTGTCTAAAATAGGTCAAATTTTCTCTAAGTTAAGAATGGTTTGGTACCCTTGTTCCAAAAAATTGTAACTTGAGCTACAAGCTTCTTTTGTGAAAACTTTGTGAAACAAAGTTGTAAATTATGCAATAGGCTACAACTTTCGTGTTTTGACTTTTGCTTGAATCCAAATGAATCTTGGTGAGAAAGTGGGGCAAATTAGGAAAAAATTAGGGTTTTTCATAACTTAGAAAAATTCTAAGTTAGGAAAAAATTAGGGTTTTTCATAACTTAGAAAAATTCTAAGTTATGAAAAATCTTCATTTCAAACCCTAATTTGCAATTCTTGATTTCTTGATGAACAAGTTTCATGATTTGGCATGTTTTGATGAAAAATGAATCTTGGCACTTGATTTTGACCAAAAAGTCAAAGTTTAACTTTTCAGTATACAGTCAAAATTGATCAATTGACTGGGAAATTCAACTGTTAATCTTGTGTATTTGGGATCTTTTGAACTTGTTGAGCATGTCAAGATAATTCCATGGGGTCCTTGAATCCATATGTGAGCTTGGTTTGCCATTGGCTAGGTCAAACAGTCAAAAATTGTCCTTGTGCAGTCCAAACCCTAAAAATGACCATTTTGCCCTTTTGGTGATCTGATCAAATTTCTTGTGGAATTGTGATCCAAACTTGATCAAATGGTCCATATGAGTTCATAATGTTGATGTGGGTCAATTTTCATGAGATTTGACTGTCAATTGGCCACAGTTGACTTTTTTCCCCAATACAGTTGATTTCTAGGTCAACTGTCCAATTGACTGGGCAAAATTCGGAATCAAGGCTTGAAACTTGGTATGGATAAACTTGGGAGTCCAACATGAAGCATGAAAGTCATCTTAGGCAATTTTGGTCAAAACATCTTTGTGCAAACACAAACCCTAATTTGGGTCAACAGTGCAAGGAGAGGTCTTGAGCAGAGGAAACCCTAATTGGATCTTGAGCTCCAAGGGTTTTGTGATGAGAAAATGTTGAGGAAATGGGAGGGTAAATTTTGGGGTACAACATTGTGGTTAGCAAGAGTCGCCACCGATTTTTCTTTTATCCAAAAGGAAAGGTGAAAAAGCACAGGAAAGACCTTTGAGATGTTTTCTTGAGTTCGGGGGGTAGATTATGAAAAGGGAAGGTGCTAGCATCCTTTTCATCCATGGTTTTTCATGTGCTCTTAGTTACTTTCTTAGATCACTTGCTTTGGTTTGTTTGAAATGGTGTTTGATGTGGTTTTGAAAGTATTTGGTAAAAGAGGCCATTCGTTTAGGCAATCTTTGTAATGACTCTCGTTCATAAGAATGTATACAAAGATGTTTGTCTTTAAAAAATGTTTTCAATGTTTGTAAGATGGTTTGAAATGTGTGTGTGTTTGTTTTGAAAATAGCAAGGATTGTTGTTTGAAATGGAGCAAGTAACTAGAAGCTATCTACCTACTCAAATGTCTTTCTTATGCATTTTATATTCCTTTGACATTGTTGACTTACCATTGATTTGGTAAGCAACCCTATCTTTGGATGTAAACGGGACGGGCGTGGGTCATCGTATAACCATGATAGCAATGTTGCCAAGTATCTTAGCATTTTTGAGGGACCAAGATCATTTTGTAAGGCAACTTTTGAATAGCGTCATCGAGGGACTATGATCTTAAATTTGTTTTGTTTTGCCAAAATACTTCGCGTGCGCAACATGGCCATTTTATTTTAGGCAACCAAGTGGGAGAAACCCTAAGGGTGCTTGTGTGCAAAGTATATCATTTTCATGCTTTTGATCTTGCATTTAGGGTTTTCTATTTGTTTTGTTTCGTTCTTGTCATACAAACCCTAATTACTAATCATGGCATATGAAAGCAATAAATTGCATAATGTAAATATACTAAGCTATTACAATAATTTTATGGGAGGGGGAAATACAAGTTTGAATGGGGATTTGCACAAATATAAAACTAAATACATTATTACAACCAAATCGAAGTTGCGTGAATTAAAATAAATATAATACAATATTTAAAATGTAATGCAACGTATATGTAAAGAAAAGATGTTTTATGTCTTGCTTTTGTGTAAAAGAATATTGAATTTAAACCTAAAAAATATAAGGAAAAATATTTAATTCTTTTGAAAGGGATTAAACCCTAATTTTCATTTAAAAGAAAATAATGTTTCTATATTATTATTTTATGCATTTTTTTGTATGAAAATAATAAATAATATTGTATATAAATATTAAAAATAAATATATGCAAAAAATAGGTATTTGTAAGTATGAAATGTAAAATAAAAATATTAAGTATATTTAATTATATTTATGAGTTTATTAAGAATATAAATTAAATCCTATCAAAACAAATTAATTTTTTATGTGAGAAATAATGAAAAAAATAAAATAAAAGTGTAAAAATAATTAAATTATTTTTTAGGGTTTTTTATCATTAAAGAAAATAATTAAAAGTATTAAATATGAAAAATGAAAAATAAAATATGAAAAGAATTAGCAGGGGGTGAAATAGCAAATCAGTGGTAGTGCTAGCAAAAACAAAAAGCCCGGGAAGCGAAAAGCCCAAACAGACTCGTCCTTGTCCTGTCTTCCTCTTCCTCATGCCTTGGCCAATTCAACCTGTAACTTCCTCATGCTTGCATAAAAATGAAAACTTGTAACATGAAAAATGTAGCATTTGAACTCACGATTCCAACCATATAAATTATGTAATCTAACTATCAAAGATCAAAGAGAATTTTAAAATCCCTAATTTCTAGCCTAAAATTTTCAGAGATTTCAACCTCCAAATTTTCTTAGCACAAGTAATATAAATGCAAGATAATGATATGTAAAGCTTTGTTATAATGAGAACTACATTTTTTATTCACGGATCGTGGCCTGAGGTTGCCTGTACAAGGAGATAGAGTTTGAAAAATTACCTCCTTCAGCTGGAATCATGTATGGAAATGCATGGACTTTTATGGAGGCCTGATGATTGCTTGAGCTTCCATGAGCCTCCCTGAATCTATTCCAACCCCTACCTTGCTCTGAAAGTGGCTAGAACTCCCTGACCAAGTCCAACTGCAAGCTTCAAAGTTAACAATGGCAAATGGTGAAACAGAGGTTACAGAACAGGGATGATGGTTTGGATTGACTAGTTATCAAGTATTTAAGATGTTTGAATGATCTAAACACAAAACGTACGATCCAAATGGATGTTGGATATGTTTGTGCAAAAACTGTATTTTTCGACAGTTTTTGGTGCTTTTCTTGCTCTAAGTGTTTCATGCCTTTGCTTGGTGTTCTATGTGTTGTATATCCTTTTCATATTAGTATAGAAATGGTTTTAAGTCAGCTCTCTATCAGTTGTACAAGCCCTAGCCTTTTTGCAACTTTTCTTGTACTTGAAGCAAAGTGACAAGACAAAACTCTCATGCTTGTACCAGCTTGCTTAGGGTTGGCATTTCTTCCCTACAAGTTGCCTTTGGTCTGTGGTACTTTCTTGTATCAAGGGGACAGGTCCAATGCTCAAGATCACAAAGTTTGCAAAAGTTGCCCTTTATGAAAATGGCAATGGAACCTTTTTGCCATAAGTAGAATTATCAATTGGATAAAGGTTCAAAAGCATGGATATAGGCTTTGTCAAATGAGTAAGCATTTAATTAAGGAGTGTGTAGCAAGTTTAGGACCTGTAAAGCATGAAATAGCCAGCATATGATTGGTTTGCAACTTGATTCTTCATGAAAATGGCTTGAACAAAAAGTGAGAAAATGCCAACTTCCTCTCTTCGATTATCTCTACTCAAACATGATCTTGGAGAGTTCTTGGACATTTTGGAAATCTTGAAATATGCTCTATAATCCATCTTTGAAATGAATTTTGAGATACCTCTTGGAACTAGGTGAAAATTGCCATGAAGTTGGGTCCAAAACCTGCCTAAATTAGGGCAAAATTTCACTAAGTTAAGAAGTTCATGACCTTGTATTCACAAATTCATAACTTGAGATTCAAGCATCTCTAGGGAAAAGTTTGTGAATAAAAGTTGTACATTTCATGGATATCTACAACTTTCATGTTGGAAATTTTCCTTGAATCATTAGGAATCATGGTGTAAAAGTGGTGTAAAGTTGAGAAAAAATAAGAAAATGTTTATACTTAGAAAATTTCTAAGTTATGAAAATTTTCAAATTCAAACCCTAGTTTTCAAATTTGGTTTTCTTGGTGAACAAGTTTCACATTTTGACATATCTTGATGAATTATGACTCTTGGTACTTGATTTTGACCAACAAGTCAAAGTTTGACTTTTCAGTATACAGTTGACTTTTGATCAGTTGACTGCAAATTTCATCTGTCAATCCAATGAACTTGAGATGTTTTGAACCATGTAATTAAGTCAATATGATGCCATTGAATCCTTGAAATCATGCTTGAACTCAATTGGTCATTGGCTAGGTTAAAAAATCAGAAATTGCCCTTTCTCAGTCAAAACCCTAATTTTGACCATTTTGCCCTTTTGATGATTTGGTCAAATTTCTTGAGGAGTTGTAATTCAAACTTGATCAAATGGTAAATATGAGTCTAAAATATTGATGTGGATCAAAATTTATGAATTTTGACTGTAAATTGGCCATGGTTGACTTTTTCCCCAATACATTTGATTTTTAGGTCAACTGTCCAATTGACTGAGCAAAAGTGTAATCCAGGGCTTGAAACTTATCATGAGCAATCTTAAGGGTCCAAAATGATGTATGAAAGTCACATGAAGCATTGGTGGTCCAAAAATCCTTGTGCAAACTCAAACCCTAATTTTGGGTTATCAGTGCAAGATGAGATGTCTTGAGCTGACCAAACCCTAATCTTGTCTTGAGTCAAAGAAGTCTTGTGAGAAAAGTCTTAATAAATGAGAGGGCAAATTTTGGGGTACAACAGCTTCCCCTGTTCAATCTTCTTGAACCTGAAGAGTTAGATTGGCGAGCTTTGTCGTTCGTGACTCGAAGGTAAAAGATGATTGGACACTAGAGTGCCCGTAAATTTTCACTTGACAAAGTGTAGTTGAGGGAATGGGCTTAAAAGATGCCATTTGGAGAGGTGATAGAATCTTGTTGGAGATGGGCTTGTAGATGCCATCCAAGAATGTTTGTTGAATTGTAAGTTGTAAGTCAAAAGAATAAGTATCAGAGTAGTGTTCGTATCTAGAACGTATATGAGCTGTATCTGGAGACTGAATCTGTATGAGCAACAGAATAGCATTCGTGTCTGAAGCGTATCCGAGTTGTATCTGAACTTGAATCTGAATGAGTAACAGAATGGCTTCCGTGTCTGGAGCGTATCTGGACTGTATCTGAAAACTGAATCTGAATAAGTAACAGAATGGCTTCCATATCTGGAGCGTATCTGCATTGTATCATGATTGCATATTGTTAGCGGTAGCTGTTAATCTTATCCTGAAAAGGGTAAAAGGTTAGTTGGAACATGAAATTATGTTGCATGAAATGTATGATGCAATATATGTGTTTTATCAATGTTTATGATATGTGGATGTAATGTATGCGCATGTAAGCTGATTTGCTGTATTGCTGAGGAAGATAAATCCTTGACTGCTGCTAAGGATATGTGGATTCTTCATGTCTTGAAGTTGGAGAATTGACAAAGATTCTGTCAAGAGAACAATGTCGTGTACTTCTTGAGGAATCTGCTTGGAAATCCAAAGAATTTTGATGACTTCTACTGGGGATTTAACAATGGGAATCTTCATCCTGTCGGGGAGCAATGAAAACTCTGTGGGGAAAAAGATTATTCCTGTTTGGGAAAAATTTCAGGAGTTTCGGTCATCTGCCACTCTACCGGGGAATTATCCTAGGTTAGGGAGAAACAGAAATTAGCTGTTGTCCGGTTGGTTTTCAGGCTTCGGGATAACTTGCTGGGGAATTTTGGAGAAACTGGATGGTTTCCACTGGGGATTAATAGCTTGAAGTTTCAGCTCCGTTGGGGATCTTAATGACGTACTGTAGAGATTGCTCATGGAATAGCCTAAAGATGTTTTCCTATTCTTTCAACCTGTCAGTAATTGTCCTTTTTTCATTTTGTTTATTTGTAAACAGTAATTATGTTCAAATGTATATGTTCATTAATGAATCATTGGATGTTTTTGCAAATAAAACACAAGTGTAAAAAGAAAAGGATAAATATTTTTCTGTACTTTAAAGAGATGTTTTTGTATTCACTTTGAATAAGTATTTTGTACAAAGGAGACAGACATCCTAGTAAGAGGATGGTGTCATAAAAATAAGAAAAAATTTATACAAAGAAAGATAGCTATGTGTGATAATCCCATGGGGTTCCCATTCTGCTATAGCCTCCGTATCTTCGAATATCTTATCTATTTGTTGCTTCATCCGAAGATGATTGAATTGATCAGAAGCTCTGAGTTTGTCAGTGAAGAGATTTTCCTCAAAGTGATCCGATGAGACATAGTCATACGCTTTAATTCCCTAACTTTTGCCTGGACCGCCCTTTCGGGTTTTCAGTCCACCGGGAAACCCTTTTTTGCCCAAGTCGCCCTTTCGGGTTTTCAACTCGCCGGGTGTACAGATTTTTTTTATTTTATCCCTAATTTTTGCCCGAACCTTTTGGTTCGCCGGGATGCCCTTGTTTTGCCTAGGTGTGTCAACTTAGCGGGTCTCTTATGCGTAGTATCTTTTGACTATATATGCGTTCTCAAGGTGTGGCAAATCGTCTCCGTCCATGGTGGTTAAGATTATTTCCCCACCGGAGAAGATGTTCTTGATTACAAATGGTCTTTCATAGGTAGGAGTCCATT
This sequence comes from Vicia faba, assembly GCA_948472305.1. Lineage (NCBI taxonomy): Eukaryota > Viridiplantae > Streptophyta > Magnoliopsida > Fabales > Fabaceae > Vicia > Vicia faba. Next base: position 516,592,013 of record OX451737.1, read on the forward strand.
TGCCCCTGGGATCACTTTGTGGCGAGATAATGTGCTTGATCACTAGATCTCTAACTTGATATACTTGGCGTTGGACTTTCTTGTTGAAAGCCTTGATCATCCGTTTTTGATACATCTGACCATGGAAAACAGCAGTAAGTCTCTTTTCATCAATTAAGTTCAGTTGATCAAATCGGGTCAGGATCCAATCGTCCTCACTCAAACCTGCATCTTTCATAATTCTCAAAGAAGGGATTTGAACCTCAATAGGCAAGACAGCCTCCATACCATAAACCAAAGAATAGGGTGTTGCCCCAGTTGATGTGCGAGCCGTGGTACGGTACCCGTGGAGAGCAAACGGTAGCATTTCATGTCAGTCCTTATAGGTGACTGTCATTTTCTGTATGATCTTTTTAATGTTTTTATTAGCAGCTTCGACTGCACCATTCATTTTTGGCTGATATGGGGATGAATTATGATGTTGAATCTTGAATTGCTCGCACAAGGAGGTGATCATAGTATTGTTAAGGTTCGTACCGTTATCAGTGATGATCCTTTCTGGGATACCGTACCGGCAAATAAGATTCTGCTTGATGAAGCGGGCAATAACATTCTTAGTAACGGATGCGAAGGAAGCTGCTTCGACCCACTTTGTGAAATAGTCAATGGCCACTAGAATGAAGCGGTGTCCATTGAAGGTTGTATACTTGATCTCCCCAATCATATTGATTCCCCACATAGAGAAGGGCCAAGGAGCTGTTAAGACATTTAATGGAACCGGAGGCACGTGCACCTTGTTTGCATAGATTTGACACTTATGACAAGTCCGGGAGTGTTGATAGCAGTCTGCTTCCATGGTAGACCAATAATAGCCTGCCTGTAGGATTTTTTTCGCCATCGTATGCCCACTAGAGTGAGTGCCAAAGGTACCTTCATGTAATTCAGCCATAATCTTTTCAGCTTCAATCTTATCCACACAACGGAGCAGAATAGAATCATGATTACGTTTGTACAGGATGCCATTACTTAGGAAGAACTTAGCGGAGAATCTCCTTAGGAACTTTTTATCATTGATTGAAGCTCCTTCTGGATATTCTTGAGCCTCGAGATACCTTTTGACTTCATGAAACCAAGGTTGGTCCACTACTTCTTCAGTATTAATCTCGTGACAGTGTTCTGGTTCATCCATTCGTTCAATGGTGATCTGGGGAGCCTCGTTATCCCAATTAAGTTTAAACATAGATGACATTGTGGCTAGAGCATCTGCTAGCTGATTTTCTTCTTGTGGGAAATGCTCGAAGGTAATCTGCTCGAAATGTGGTAACAATGTCAAAACATGTTCTTTATAAGGGATAAGGTTTGGATGCTTAGTGTCCCACTCTCCTTTGATCTGACTGATGACCAAAGCTGAATCTCCAAACACATCTAAAGATTTGATTCCAAGTTTATGGCAGCCTTGAGACTAAAGATGCATGCTTCGTATTCCGCCATGTTGTTCGTACAGTTGAAGCAAAGTTTGGCAGTAAAGGGAGTGTGACACCCTTCCGGAGATATGAGTACAGCACCGATACCATTACCAAGTGCATTGGATGCCCCATCAAAGAACAGGGTCCATCGGGATCCTTGTTCAGGTCTGTCATATGGCCTGATTTCTTCACAGTTGTCTAATGTCATGATGTCTTTGTTAGGGAATTCAAACTTTATGGACTGATAATCTTCTACAGCTTGATGGGCAAGATGATCAGCTAGCACACTGCCCTTTATAGCTTTTTGGATCGTGTACTGTATGTCATATTCTGTTAGGATCATCTGCCATCTAGCTATCCTCCCAGACAGAGCAGGCTTCTCAAAGATGTACTTTATCAGATCCATCTTAGATATCAACAAAGTGGTATGAGTCAACATATACTGTCTTAGCCGGCGAGCAGCCCATACTAGAGCGCAGCAAGTTTTCTTGAGCAGTGAATATCTGGTTTCACAGTCGATAAACTTTTTGCTCAGGTAGTAAAAAGCGTGCTCTTTTCGGCCAGACTCGTCATGCTGCCCCAATACACACCCCATTGAGTTCTCTAAAACGGTCAGATACATGATTAGTGGTCTTCCCTCGACTGGTGGCATCAAGACAGGAGGTTCTTGTAAATACTCTTTGATTTTGTCAAAAGCAATCTGACATTCATCATTCCATCTAATTACTTGATCTTTCTTTAATAGTTTGAAGATTGGTTCACAAGTAGATGTTAGGTGAGAAATGAATCTGGAAATGTAGTTTAGGCATCCCAAGAATCCTCTGACTTCCTTCTTAGTACGAGGCTCATGCATTTCCTGTATTGCTTTAACCTTGGCAGGATCAACCTCGATGCCTTTGTTGCTGACAAGAAACCTAAGAGTTTACCGGACCGGACTCCGAATGTGCACTTGTTCGGGTTCAACCTTAGTTTGTACTCCTTCAATCTTACAAACAACTTTTGCAAGTGATCAAGGTGCTCCTCTTCAGGTTGTGATCGGCCTATCATGTGATCTACGTAGACCTCTATCTCATGATGTATCATATCATGAAACAAAGCTACCATGGCACATTGATAGGTTGCCCTAGCATTCTTCAGTCCGAATGGCATCACTTTGTAGCAGAACGTGCCCCACTGCGTGACAAATGTAGTTTTCTCCATGTCCTCAGGTGCCATTTTGATTTGGTTATATCCTGAGAATCTGTCCATGAAGGAAAATACTTTGTGTTGGGCCGTATTATCAACCAGGATGTCGATGTGGGGAAGCGGAAAATCATCTTTAGGGCTGGCCCTATTTAAATCTCTATAATCCACGCACATCCACACTTTACCGTCCTTTTTAGGCACCGGAACAATGTTGGCCACCCATTGAGGATAAGAAGTAACAGCCAGAAATCCAGCATTGAATTGTTTCATGACTTCCGCTTTGATCTTCTCTAACATGTCAGGTCTCATGCGGCAGACTTTTTGTTTCACTGGTGGATAGTCTTCTCTTGTGGGTAGACAATGTACCACGATGTATGTATCGAGTCCCGGCATGTCTTCATATGACTAGGCAAAGATCTCAACATAATCATACAATAGCTGAATTAGACGCTCCTTGACACTCGGCTCTAAATTGGCACCAACTTTGATTTTCTTTTTATCTTCCTCGATACCCAAGTTGATTGTATCCAACAGCTCCTCATGAGGCTGAATAGCTCTTTCCTCTTGTTGTAGTAGTCTGGCCAATTCCCCTGGCACCTCACAATCTTCCTCACCTTCGTATTCGGCTTGGTAGACCAGATATTCAGAGTCACTGAAGGCTATAGCAGTATCGTTACCCATGGGATCCGGAATGGAGGGGTACCTGTATTTGTGAGTGTGGGTGTGTGTAAGGGTATAGCCATCTTTAAACAATAAAATGTAAAAGAAAGACAATGAGCACAAAGGATTTGTATGTGAAAAAGCGTCCATGATTCATTGAATGTCATATGAAGATGAAATAAAAACCCTTACAAATGGACCATTGTGCCTCGGGCAAGACACAAGATTTTTAAAGTGTGAATTGTTCGTGAATATTACAAGTCCAACAGAAATGTAAAAGATAAATTACTGAGAGATGAAATTTATTGGGACAAAGTCTTTGGCTTCCCAGTTGCGAAGTCCTCCGTTGACAGTAGGAAATATCCAATCTTCCAAGTTGCCATCCTCTTCATTGTCTTCTACTGCATTGACCCCTTGGTTGCTAATCTTCACAGGTGGCCCTCCGACACGGGCGCAGCGCACAGCCTTCTGAGCAGTTGAAGTAAACCCCAAGCCAAACTTGTCTGATTTATACGGAATGTCTGGAAGCTGCCCCCAGATGGTGCATCCACCCTCCTCTATTACTGCCTTTGCATCCTTTAGATATGACATCCAAAGTGGAGGTCTTGTGATCTTGGGAATCGAGGATACTGCCTTGGTTGCTGCTACTTCTTGAGAGACCTCCTCGAAATGTTGAAAAGGAGTTTCAATGAACTCGCCATCCAACTCCACATATCGGAAATAATTCAAATGACTAATCATGTACTCCTCCTCCCCGTGAACAGTTATAATCTTTCCTTGGACTGGGTACTTCAGCATATGGTGTAATGTGGAGGTGACAGCACCGGCATTGTGGATCCAAGGCCGTCCTAACAGACAGGAATAAGAGGGACGGATGTCCATCACATAGAAGGTTGAGCTGAAAGTCTGAGTTCCCACCTTTATCGGGATGTCCACCTCCCCATGGACCATCCTCTTCGAGCCATCAAATGCTCTTACAATTATGTTACTGGGTTTCAATGTCAGTCCTTCGCAATCCAATCTGCCAAGAGCTTTCTTTGGTAAGACGTTCAAAGATGATCCCGTGTCTACCAAGACTTGGGCTAGGGTTGTTCCTCTACACTCCACAGAGACATGCAATGCCTTGTTGTGTTTTCTCCCTTTGGGTGTCAAGTCAGCATCAGAGAAACCCAGGCCGTTATCAGCTGTCAAACTGGCCACACAGTCTTGGAACTGGTCGGCAGACGTCTCTTGTGGAACATGAGTTGTCTTCAGGAATTTTACCAGAGCTTTCGCATGTGCCTCAGAGCACAACAGCAATGCTAGCATGGAGATCTTGGAAGGGGTTTGCCCCAAATGTTCAACCACATCATAATCACTCTTCTTTATTATCCTCAGGATTTCTTCCATTTCCTTCTTGGGTGTTTCGGGGATAATTAGTGATTGAGCCTTCGTCCGGACAGGCTCTTCTTGAATGCTTTTTCCTTTATTCTCAACAGTAGAAGTATTGGTAGGGATAGGGATTGTGTTGTCTTTGTCGGTAAGTACGCTTGCAGGTATAATCATTGGTGCAAAGGTAATCTTCGGAACGGCCACGGGTCCAAAAATTGCCTTTGGAGGGGTAATCTCTGGAGAGAAGATTCTACCACTGCGGGTAATATTGCTAGTTCCGGCAATATTGCTAATGTCGGAATTTTCTTCTTCGGGGATCTCTTCTTCGGCAGTCAGTTCATCTTGTTTGATACCATGGTAGTAGATTTCTCCACCATAATTCCATGGTACTGTTTTATCTGACTCATATGGGACCGGCCTGGGCATTGTGATCTTAAGTGGAGTAGTTTTTGAAGCAGGTGTAATCCTAACGGGTCTTTTGGGGGCCCTGGAAGGATTGGCGGATATGGTTATGATTGAAATGTCTTTAACAGAAACGGGTAAAACGGGAGCATTCTCAAACAGAATTTCTTGGTTATCAATCACGCGTTGGATACCTGTCTTCAACAGAGGGCAACCAGTGGGTGAGGACAAACACAGACGGCAGTCTTTATTACAACCTGGGAATATATCAGCTTTCAACAAGTTCATCTTAATGATCGAGAGCGGAGTCAAAAGTTCATCTACTGTAGCAACAAACAAATCTTCCTCAACAGTGTTGGCATTGTGACCATGCCTAGGCATCGGAGCGGAAATGACATTCGGTTTCTCAGGCGCATCAAACTCAACTTCCTTTACATCTATAAGGTCCTGAATCTTATTCTTCAGAGCCCAACATTTGTTAGTGTCGTGCCCTGGACTTTCAGAATAGTATGTGCATCTGGCATTTAGGTGATAATGAGGGGACGCAGTATTGGGATTCTTTAGGGTCTCCTTTAAAGTTGCCAGATTCAATTTTAGAAGATGTGGTAGAACCTGGGCTAGAGTCATGTTAATCCTGGTGAATTGTCGGACTGGCCTTTCCACCCTTGGCTGGTTATTTCTTGGTTGGTCAGATGTGTGCTTTGGGATCATAACGGCCCCCACCATTGGTCGTCATTCAGTTCTTCCTTGATTCCTATGTGAATAAACGGCAGATACTTCCTTCTTCCCCGTGAAGGGTTTTTTCACAGCTGTAGAGGCAGACGAATCCTTCTGAATCTTCCCACTTCTTATACCAGCTTCCACCCTCTCGCCGGTTAATATCAATTCAGTAAACCCTGCAGAGGAACTCCCAATCAGATGGTTGAAGAAAGGGTCCGATAGAGTTCCCAAGAACATGTCCACCAACTCCCTTTCAGACAGAGGGGGTTGCACTCTTCTGGCTAGATCTCTCCACTTTTGCGCGTAATCTTTGAAGCCCTCATTTGAAACCATAGCCATACTCTGAAGTTGAGTACGGGTAGGCGCCAAATCGGTATTGTACTGGTATTGTTTATAGAAATCTGCAGCAAGGTCTTCCCAATTGTGGACGTCGGCCCTTTCTAATTGGTAAAACCAATCAAGTTATGTTCTGGATAAACTATCTTGGAAGAAATGGACCCACAAGTCTTTGTCGGCAGAGTGCGGCTGAATCTTTCTGACATATGATCGGAGGTGCATTTTAGGACACGACACTCCATAATATTTTGCAAATAATGGCACTTTAAACTTTGGTGGGATCATAATTCCTGACACTAACCCCAATTCTTCAGAATCTAGGCCCGGTACTTTCTGTATTTCCATAGCGGTTAAACGCTCTTCCAGGTGCCTGTACTTATCATCAGCCGGAGGGTATTTCTCTTCAGAATAGTCCTCCTCTTTCTCCTCTTCTTCAGAGTCTGACGGAACTTCCGTTTCTTTTCCTTTTCTTTCCCCTTCATCAGATGTTGCTGTAAATTCTAAGGTCCTTCTAGCTTGTCCCTGAAACCTTTTGCCTATGATTACCACACCAGCTGGTTTCTTCTCTTTCTTCTTTTTCTCTTTCTCTTTTTCCAGCAGAGTCTTCAGCTCCTCTTGCCCCTTGGCTAAGGTCATGAGTAACTGTTGAAATTGTGTATTTTGAGCTTGAAGATCTTTGACCGTCTGTTCGAGATCCATCTTACTGAAATAAACAGTAGAGAGATGAGGAAATTTGTTGCAAAGACCTATTTATGTTTATGATGAATGATATGTATACATGCAATACTTTCAAGGATTTAAAAAAATTCAAATGTGTTTTAAACAAAAAGAAACACAAGTTATATTAATAAGATAGAATTTGAGTACATCAATGCCCCTTGGGCAAAATAATACAAAATTCTAAGATAAAAAGACATTGCGCATCCTCTTTGGTACAATGTAGGTATTTAGAGTCTGCTCCTCATGAAGTAACCGAGTGAGTTCCAAAACCTTCTTCTCGCTTGCGTAGAATTGGGCTTCGAAAGTATCACGCTCTCCTTTGAGTTGTATCCAATCCCTTTGTAGGTCTTCGAGTGATGTAGGCATGTCAGGATGTAGGATAGTGTATGGAACTTCTCCCTCCTTAACAGGCTCAATAATCACTGGGAGAATGGAAGGATAAGGCATCATAAGAATTTGATCGCGGGTTCGTACCCACTTGAGGTAAGGCTCAAGAGGGATGGAATTCTTGTGTCCCAAAGTCTTGCTATCTACCTTGTTTAGCATCCTCCAAGCTCAGATGAATCTCTAGCGAAGACTTTGATCGTCGTTGTCGTAGTCGAAAACCAACCCTTGAATCAGTATATCATGTGGGCCATCCCTTCGGGCATAACCAAACTGTCTTAGAGCCAAACATGGGTTGTAAGTGATGACTCCCCTAATGCCAATTAGAGGGACATTAGGGAATTCCCCACAACGGTCAACAATGATAACATTCTCTTTGGATCGAGAGCACTAATGAATATCTGAATGTTTAAGCGTCATTAACCTTTGTGACCACCTCAAACCTTGCTCATTCTTTAAGACTGATAGGGGAAGATTATAAATAAACCATGTTGCCAGGAGAGGAGTGCAAAACATAAGAACACCTCTTTTCCTCATTGTACGAGTGTGAAAAGAGTGTAAGATATCCCCAAGCAATGTAGGCACTGGGTTGTGTGACATGAAGATTTTGACAGCGCTCGCATCTATGAGTTGGTCAGGATTGGGGAACAGGACCATCCCATAGATGAGAAGAGATACAATCTCCTTAAAAGCTTGCAAGTCTAAGGAATTCCAACAACTTTGGGCTTTCTCAAACAGAAACTTTGCCAAGAAGCCTTTGACACCACTTCTAGTTTCCCAATGAGTTGTGACATCAGATGAGTGCAAGTATAGGGTTTGAGCAATCTCTTCTGGCTTTGGATCTCTTTCCGTACCGTTGAAAGGTAGTTGATTGAGAATAGGAATTCTCAAAATTTGAGAGAATTCTTCCAAAGTGGGCACAAGTTGATAGTCAGGAAATGTGAAGCAATGATGCAAAGGGTCAAAGAACTGGAAGAGAACCTTCATCATATCCTCCTCTGTGTTGGAGGTGACCAAGTTGAGTAGACGACCATGTCTCTAGGTGAATGGAGAGTTCTCAGGGATCCTTGAAGCTATCTCCTTGAGTTGTGGAGGATTTCTTACAAGGTTGATTTGGATAGTTTTCCTGCGAAGTGAATCCATATCCTACAAAACAAGAACAAAGATGAATCTCCAAAATCCTTGAAATGGTTAGTGGATGCATATGATGTTCATGATGTCCATGATGTTATGTACAAGCATGCAAAACAAATAAAGAAAGTTCTTAGTTTAGGCTTGCATGGGGTTTCATAGGTAAGTACCCTCTTGAAGTTTAGTTGGCTTAACATGTCCTAAAAATAGTAATCGGGTTCTAAGGAGCTCAGTATCACTGGATTGTTTCCTTGGTCATTGTTTCAGCTCAAGCCTCTTTAATGGCGTCCGAAATATCCCAAGAAACCAACCCTCAATGAGTGTAGTATCGAGTATCTACCAACTTCAGACTGCACCAAAGCCGATCATCTCACTACATCCTAAAAAGCCAAGTTGGTCAAGTAAAGGATTCTAGAAGTTCATTAGTGCTTCATGACATCACTCAGTGGCACCATATTCTCTTTGATTGACTCAAAGGCTACCGGTACCCACAAATATGTCACACTAACATAGCTATTGCTTAGACCATGTCGGTATACCCTGCACAGTTTCCACAACGTATTGCTATTTACCTATAATGTTTCCCAAATCCGGGTGGAGGATTCAAACCCAAACAAAGAACTAAAATGTAAAGCAAACAAGTCAAACAATGTAAGCAAATAAATGTGATCTAAACCCTAAGATAACCCCACTTTTATAATATTTCCCCAGCAGAGTCGCCAGTTTTGTGATACGGTGGGAGAACTGACTCGAGGTTTTGCATTTTATCGCAAATGTTGCGGTTAGCAAGAGTCACCACTGACTTTTTTTATATCCAAAAGGAAAGGTGAAAAAGCACAGGAAATACCTTTGAGATGTTTTCTTGAGTTCGGGGGGATAGATTATGAAAAGAAGGTGCTAGCACCCTTTTCATCCATGGTTTTCCATGAGCTCTTAGTTACTTGCTTAGATCACTTGCTTTGGTTTGTTTGAAATGGTGTTTGATGTGGTTTTGAAAGTATTTTGTAAAAGAGGCCATTCGTTTGGGCAATCTTTGTAATGATTCTCGTTCGTAAGAATGTATACAAAGATGTTTGTCTTTAAAAAATGTTTTCAATGTTTGTAAGATATTTTGAAATGTATGTGTGTGTTTGTTTTAAAAATAGCAAGGGTTGTTGTTTGAAATGGAGCAAGTAACTAGAAGCTATCTACCTACTCAAATGTCTTTCTTATGCATTTTCTATTCCTTTGACATTGTTGACTTACCATTGATTTGGTAAGCAACCCTATCTTTGGATGTAAACGGGACGGGCGTGGGTCATCGTATAACCATGATAGCAATGTTGCCAAATCTCTTAGCATTTTTAAGGGACCAAGATCATTTTGTAAGGAAACTTTTGAATAGCTTCATCGAGGGACTATGGTCTTAAATTTGTTTTGTTTTGCCAAGATACTTCGCATGCGCAACATGGTCATTTTATTTTAGGCAACCAAGTGGGAGAAACCCTAAGGGTGCTTGTGTGCAAAGTATATCAATTTCATGCTTTTGATCTTGCATTTAGGGTTTTCTATTTGTTTTGTTTCGTTCTTGTCATACAAACCCTAATTACTAATCATGGCATATGAAAGCAATAAATTGCGTAATGTAAATATACTAAGCTATTACAACAATTTTATGGAAGGGGGGAATACAAGTTTGAATGGGGATTTGCACAAATATAAAACTAAATACATTATTACAACCAAATCGAATTTGCGCGAATTAAAATAAATATAATACAATATTTAAAATGTAATGCAACTTATATGTAAAGAAAAGAGGTTTTATGTCTTGCTTTTATGTAAAAGAATATTGAATTTAAACCTAAAAAATATAAGGAAAAATATTTAATTCTTTTGAAAGGGATTAAACCCTAATTTTCATTTAAAAGAAAATAATATTTCTATATTATTATTTTATGCATTTTTTTGTATGAAAATAATAAATAATATTGTATATAAATATTAAAAATAAATATATGCAAAAAATAGGTATTTGTAAGTATGAAATGTAAAATAAAAATATTAAGTATATTTAATTATATTTATGAGTTTATTAAGAAAATAAATTAAATCCTATCAAAATAAATTAATTTTTTATGTGAGAAATAATGAAAAAATAAAATAAAAGTGTAAAAATAATTAAATTATTTTTTAGGGTTTTTTATCATTAAAGAAAATAATTAAAAGTATTAAATATGAAAAATGAAAAATAAAATATGAAAAGAATTAGCAGGGGTGAAATAGCAAATCAGTGGTAGTGCTAGCAAAAACAAAAAGCCCAGGAAGCGAAAAGCCCAAACAGACTCGTCCCTGTCCTGTCTTCCTCTTCCTCACGCCTTGGCCAGTTCAACCTGTAACTTCCTCATGCTTGCATAAAAATGAAAACTTATAACATGAAAAATGTAGCATTTGAACTCACGATTCCAACCATATAAATTATATAATCTAACTATCAAAGATCAAAGAGAATTTTAAAATCCCTAATTTCTAACCTAAAATTTTCAGAGATTTCAACCTCCAAATTCTCTTAGCACAAGTAATATAAATGCAAGATAATGATATGTACAGCTTCGTTATGATGAGAACTACATTTTTTATTCACAGATCGTGGCCTGAGGTTACCTGTACAAGGAGATAGAGTTTGAAAAATTACCTCCTTCAGCTGGAATCGTGTATGGAAATGCAGGGACTTTGATGGAGGCTTGATGATTGCTTGAGCTTCCTTGAGCTTCCCTGAATCTATTCCAACCCCTACCTTGCTTTGAAAGTGGCTAGAACTCCCTGACCAAGTACAACTGCAAGCTTCAAAGTTAACAATGGAAAATGGTGAAATAGAGGTTACAGAATAGGGATGATGGTTTGGATTGACTAGGTATCAAGTATGTAAGATGTTTGAATGATCTAAACACAAAACGCACGAGCCAAATGGATGTTGGATATGTTTGTGCAGAAACTATATATTTTGGACAGTTTTTGGTGCTTTTCTTGCTCTAAGTGTTTCAGGCCTTTGCTTGGTGTTCTATGTGTTGTATATCCTTTGCATATTAGTATAGAAATGGTTTTAAGTCAGCTCTCTATCAGCTGTACAAGCCCTAGCTTTTTTGCAACTTTTCTTGTACTTGAAGCAAAGTGACAAGACAAAACTCTCATGCTTGTACCAGCTTGCTTAGGGTTGGTATTTCTTCCCTACAAGTTGCCTTTGGTCTGTGGTACTTTCTTGTATCAAGGGGACAGGTCCAATGCTCAAGATCACAAAGTTTGAGAAAGTTGCCCTTTATGAAAATGGCAATGGAACCTTTTTGCCATAAGTGGAATTATCAATTGGATAAAGGTTCAAAAGCATGGATAGAGGCCTTGTCAACTGAGTAAGCATTTAATTAAGGAGTGTGTAGCAAGTTTAGGACCTATAAAGCATGAAATAGCCAGCATAGTATTGGTTTGCAACTTGGTTCTTCATGAAAATGGCTTGAATAAAAAGTGAGAAAATGCCAACTTTCTCTCTTCGATTCTCTCTACTCAAAAATGATCTTGGAGAGTTCTTGGACATTTTGGAAAGCTTGAAATGTTCTATATAATCCATCTTTGAAATTCATTTTGAGATATCTCTTGGAACTAGGTGAAAAATTGCCATGAAGTTGGGTCCAAAACCTGCCTAAATTAGGGCAAAATTTCACTAAGTTAAGAAGTTCATGACCATGTATTCACAAATTCATAACTTGAGATCCAAGCATCTTTAGGGGAAATTTTGTGAAGCAAAGTTGTAGATTTCATGTATATCTACAACTTTCATGTTAGAAATTTTCCGTGAATCATTAGGCATCATGGTGTAAAAGTGGTGTAAAGTTGAGAAAAAATAAGAAAAATTTTATACTTAGAAAATTTCTAAGTTATGAAAATTTTCAAATTCAAACCCTAATTTTCAAATTTGGTTTTCTTGGTGAACAAGTTTCACATTTTGAAATATCTTGATGAATTATGACTCTTGGTACTTGATTTTGACCAACAAGTCAAAGTATGACTTTTCAGTATACAGTTGACTTTTGATCAGTTGGGTCCAAAACCTGCCTAAATTAGGGCAAAATTTCACTAAGTTAAGAAGTTCATGACCATGTATTCACAAATTCATAACTTGAGATCCAAGCATCTTTAGGGAAAAGTTTGTGAAGAAAAGTTGTAGATTTCATGGATATCTACAACTTTCATGTTGGGAAGTTTCCTTGAATCATTAGGCATCATGGTGTAAAAGTGGTGTAAAGTTGAGAAAAAATAAGAAAATTTTTATACTTAGAAAATTTCTAAGTTATGAAATTTTTCAAATTCAAACCCTAATTTTCAAATTTGGTTTTCTTGGTGAACAAGTTTCACATTTTGAAATATCTTGATGAATTATGACTCTTGGTACTTGATTTTGACCAACAAGTCAAAGTTTGACTTTTCAGTATACAGTTGACTTTTGATCAGTTGACTGCAAATTTCATATGTCAATCCAATGAACTTGAGATGTTTTGAACCATGTAATTAAGTCAAGATGATGCCATTGAATCCTTGAAATCATGATTGAACTCAATTGGTCATTGGCTAGGTTAAAAAAATCAGAAATTGCCCTTTCTCAATCAAAACCCTAATTTTGACCATTTTGCCCTTTTGATGATTTGATCAAATTTATTGAGGAGTTGTAATCCAAACTTGATCAAATGGTAAATATGAGTCTAAAATGTTGATGTGGATCAAAAATTATGAATTTTGACTGTAAATTGGCCATGGTTGACTTTTTCCCTAATACAGATGATTTTTAGGTCAACTGTCCAATTGACTGAGCAAAAGTGTAATCCAAGGCTTGAAAATTATCATGAGCAATCTTAGGGGTCCAAAATGATGTATGAAAGTCACATGAAGCATTGGTGGTACAAAAATCCTTGTGCAAACTCAAACCTTAATTTTTGGTTATCAGTGCAAGATGAGATGTCTTGAGCTGACCAAACCCTAAACTTGTCTTGAGTCAAAGAAGTCTTGTGAGAAAAGTCTTAATAAATGAGAGGGTAAATTTTGGGGTACAACAACGACCACCTGGGCTGCTATTGTGCTAATATTACAATAAAAGAGGCCTTTGACGCCTCATCCAAAAGAATAAATTCGTGGCCAGAAACCACACTTGTTCGAAAATTACATAAAACGGGCAAGAGCCCGGAAAAGCATAATTACAACAAAACGGTACGTAGGACGGAACAAAACAAAATTGACAATCATCCTTCAACCTCTTCTTCGGCGACTGGCAATGACTGGGCAGGACCCCCGACAGGCTAAGCGATGAACTCTTTGAGGTAATCGAGGACCAGAATCTTACCAGCAGCCACGTAATAGTTGACCCCCATACCTGAAGTATTGAGTTCAACCCTGGGGTTCAGCACATACATCTGTTTCACCATATTTTGAAAACTACCCTCAGGCAGCCTGGGCATCGTCCACTGCTAGTTGAAAAAGAGAAACAAGCTCGGCCCGAGTCTTTAAATCTTTCGTGTCCTCCGGATCATCTTTAGTTGGCGTCACCTTGGCGCTCAGGATTGTTACCTTATCCTCTAGATCTTTTTTCTCGAGCAACAAGATCCTGCATTCCTCGGAGAGTCTCCCTGACTCTTCCTCGGACAGCTTCCGGGCCCTTTCCTCCTCGAACCGGGCCTTCTCCCTCGCAACCAGTTTGGCTCGAAGATTCTTCAACTCGGCCTCCTGGGAGGAACTCCCCTCGGTATAGGCAACGACCATCTCCAGAATCTGCATTAAACCACTGGTGTCCTGCGCCAGCATCGCCCTCTTCTCTGGGTGGTCCAAACCCTTGAGATGAAGGGATTAGGCCCGGGGAAGGCAAAGAGATGCGCCCTCAAAGAAAGCCTTCTCCAGCCAAAAAGGGGGCAGGTCGTACGTCTCTTTCCCCTTTTCCCTGGTCAGGTCGACGCTTCCCTCAGCACGTGGCCTCTTTGCTTTCGAGGATACAAGGGCAGGAGAGAGAGAAACTGTAGCTTGGGCCGAAGACGAGTCACCCGACCCCGAAGTAGGAGCAACCCCCAAGCTAGTCTGAGCATCCTTCTGGGCCTTCCTCGCTCTAGCAGCAAGAGTCTTGGCTATGCACTCATGGGAAGGATTCATGTTATCTGCAAAACAAACAAAAAGAAGCGTAGTTAGAAAACGAGGATTCGAAAGATGCGACGAGTACATATTACAGTTTAAAACATAAATACCCAAGTATTTGGCGGGATCCTCGCTCCTGAGGAGCTCTTTGACGATTATAAGGCCTGACTCATATACAGGCTCCCCGTTCTTGTCGATCACTAGCCTGCATCCCTGACCCACTTGCTGGACACGAGGGATCCGGGTCACGAAGGCAGTCAAGACAACAAAGCTCTCCTAATCCTCGACTCCGAGCTCCCCCTCCCTCCAGACGTAGGAACTCAATTCATTATCGAAGTGTTTCACCGTCCACTGGAACGGGAACTTGTAAACCAATTTTACTATAGGGTCTCCTAGATCATTCAAACGGGGAGGACCATCCCCATTATGCGCCGGTATGGTCCTAAAAACATCCAGCGTCGCCTTACTCGAAGAAGGTTGCACCAGTATATATTTGTCCTTGAAGTGATGAGCAGACTCCATATAAGCTTTAAACAGCTTCTCGTTGCCTTGCTTCAAGGTAACCCATCCCCATTTACCGTTGATCTTTCTCCTCTAGAAGTGAAACAATAGAAGAACAAGGGAATGGTAGCCCCTATCTTCAAGTAATCACAAACTATCTCGAACGCTCGCATGAACGCGATGTCGTTCGGGTGAAATTGAAAAGGAGCCACCCGCAGATGCCTGAATACGGCCACCTCAAAATCTGAGAAGGGGAGCCGAAGACCCATTTCCCAGAACACAATGTCGTACATGGGAATCTGCCTTCTGTCGTATTTCGAGCAGATCCTCCTCTCTTTATCGGGAATATATAGTGACCACTCTCCCTGGTTTCCTTCCTCATGAGGGTACACCTCAGTAAAAACATCATCCTGATGCTCGAAGAAATACGAGGGCCACTCCCAGGGATCGTTCACGACCTAAGCCTGCGGATCCTCCTCGTTCCCGGGGGGGAAACAAGTAACCTTGATCAGTGGAGGCCATCTCCACATCACCTCCCCCGCTTGTTGTTCTGGCTGATTCAGCTCGTTCCCGAAAATCTCCAGAATATTCGACGAGATACTCGCCTCATCCGAAGAACTTCTTGAAGACCCGGAAGACTCGCTCGAGAGATCAACCTGGGCATTATCGGCCACAGTACCTTAAAAGTATAGGATGAAGATGAGTTCAACATCAATTCCAGAACCACCCTTCCACTGCTAATCAAGTGAAAGGGCGCTGGGAAACAAGGATCGTGTCCTCAACCAAAACCCTCACTAAGGCACATAAACAGGCAGAAGTTCAAGAAAGAGCCCCAGGCCCTAAAGGACCGTCTACGGTGCATCATGAAATGCCCGAGGAGGATCCACGAAGACTCCAGCGATTCTAAACTACAGAACCACCTCCTGCCACCAACATTCCCCAAGAGCGTCCTAACAAATAGAATGCTAAACCATAACCGCGTGCATTTCTAGGAAGAAAAACACGAAAACCTGAAATACTGAAAGCAAACGACAACGAAAAAACTGAAAACTTACAGGTTAAAGAAGAAGGAAGGCTGGAAGTAGCAACAGCGAGCATGAAATCTCAGTTGGAAGAGAGAACGAAAAACACTAAACTCCCTACTCCTCTCATATTTATAGCTGGGACCATCCGAGTGTGTGAGACACACACCTGGGAAACCCTAGGGTCACTATCATTACACCTTAGCCCTTAGGTCATCATTGCGCCGGTTCGCCAGCACGCTACCCGAAATACGCTACCTCTTCAAGTACAAGGCTCCTAACGACCAACTCCTCATCTCTCCGGGAGAAAGGCGCAACGGGTGACACTCATTCTCCCCGTAAGACGCGCCCCGTTCCACGAGTAGGTGTTAAAGTCATCACTCTTATGCCTAGAAGCAACGACTTGGGGGGCTACTGTTCTGGACTGTCCTGACAACTAGAATGGGCCCAGTCTAACCCTTTCCTTTGGTACGGTCCATACGTCCATGGCCCGAACCGCCCCCGCTCTCAGTCGGGCTATATCGATCCTTTGTCCTCCCAAGCCGACACTGACCTAAGGTGGTCGACAAACACCTCTCAGTCTGCCCGACCTCAAGTCGTGCAGGAAACCAGGAACCGACCAGACCGATGTTCGTAACTTACCCTCTCCTCGGGACCAACGGCTAGTTACGGGCACATCTGCCCGGTTTGACCAAGTTCTGGCAGTTACCTATTTTTGTGAACCCACATATTCAAGCGCAAAAATAGGAACCAATGGCCATGCGCTAGGGGAATTATATAAACCCTCACATCCGTGAGGGTCAGGTATCGAATATTTACTATTCACTACCAATACATTAACACTTTGCTTATATCTCCTTGTTCCCACTCTTACTTGATCGTCGGAGTGTCTTGCAGGTACAACCCCCTTTTTTCCTCCTCGACATCACAGCCCGACTATGGATCATCACACGACCATCTTACAGGTTCTGATCAACCGGTAAGATTATATATATATATATATATATATATATATATATATATATATATATATATATATATATATATATATATATATATATATATATATATATATATATATATATATATATGCTCCTGAAAAATAAGCGACGTGGAAAATCCCTCGCAAAATAATTTGTGATCCCCTATTTTTTTAGGAGAGCAATCCCCTTGCAAATTTTATATTTGTGTGAAATTTTTACCACATGTGAGGGGCTTATCCCTTGATAAATTGTGTTTTTTTGTAGTGTATGATGTTCTTTTATTTGTAAGCTTATACTTAATTTTTTTTTATATGAATTTAAACTATTTTTTATTTTTATTTTTATAATTAAATTCTAATAGTTTATAATTTATTTCTATCATTTAAATTACAAAATTAATTGTAATTAAATTTTTAGTTTATATATCATTTTGAATTTATAACTTTCATATTTATATACAGTTCATCTTTATTTTTTATTTATTATAGGGTAATTTTTAGAATACTTTAAATAAATATATTTCTGTATAATTTTATATTAAAGTACAAAAGTGAACAAAAGAATTTAATATTGGAGGGCGACTGTACACAGTTTTCATATGACAAATGACTTACTATATACTGCAAAGGCTGATTGTTTTGTATATTTAAAAAAAATCATATTTAAAGTGGGGAAGAGTAATTAAGATTGTTTTTTCATAAACACTTAAAGTATCTTTATAATACCAAAAATAAATTACTCTTTGACTGCGTGATGATTTTATTATTTATTGCATGCGTCTGTGTCCGGCTAATTTCCTTTTTTATATTATTTTTGTAATAATTATGTAACCTTCACTTAAATTAAGTGAATATGAAAATTAATGAACCATTGTTAGATAAAGAATACAACACATATTTGACCAAAAATAGAAGATGTAAAGTACATTATTATTAAGTTGTTATATCTTTTATCTTTTATATAAAATTTAGAAAATTATCTAGAATTTTTTTTTTAAATAATTAATTTTTCAAATAAATTTCTTAAATAATCCTGATTATTTTTCAAACAAAAAAAATTCGCCACACTGAATGGCTAAAATGTGTAAACATATTTTACCAAAAATAAAAGATGTAAAATACAGTATTATAAAGTTGTTATATCTTTTATCTTTTATATAAAATTTAGAAAATTATCTAGAATTTTTTTTTCAAATAATCAATTTTTTAAAAAATTTTTTTCAAATAACCAAGTTTTCAACAAAATTATCAAACTAACTATTTTTCAAACAAAAAAATTTGTCACACAGAGGAATAGTCACTCTGTGTGGCGCATGCATACATTTTAAAGAGGAGGCGTCACACTGCATGGCTTATCCTCCTCTGTAAAGTCATGCAGTGTGGTGCATACATGTATTTTCAGAGAAGAGGCACTATCTTCCTTGGCTTGACAGTGTTATTTATTATTTTTTTAAATAAAATAAAAGTAACTAAAAATATTTTATATTAATATCTTATATTACACAATGCATGGATACATTTTTTTTGGACGTCCTCTCATCCTAAGCGGATTCCAGTATGACATAAACGGCCTCACCTTTGCCTCCCCCCTTGTCTCACTCCTCTCTGTTGATTTTCATGAGGTGTTTGGGGTCTGTTATGACTCGCTTGATTATGAGGTGCTTGATGTGATGGTCCTGGTACATCAGGATCATATTTCTCATAGATTATTTCTCCCCCACTGTGTTGTGCTTCCAAAGAGATCGGTGGCCATGTTGTTGAAGTTTGGTCTTGTTGGTTGGGATATGTGTGGGTGGGGTGGTTGATAGTATTTGGATGTTGAATCGTGATGGAAACGAAGCAACGGTTCTTGTGGTTTCTGAAATCTGTATGATGGTTGGGTACTTCGATGGTGTGATGTTTGACTGTATGTGGTTGGGTTGTATGGTAGGAAAGAGATGTATCATATGTGTCTTGAGTGTTGTGGTAGGATGAGGATGGTGCATATTGTTGGTGGTGGGTCGGGTCATGCTCTTGGTATTGTGTTTGTGTGTGTGGCATAAATTAATGACGGGTTTGGTTGAACGAGGTGGTGTATGGTTGTTGGGTTTGAGTGGATTGACATTGTGGTTGGATTTGGTATTGTTGAGGGGTTGGTTGTTGGGGTTGGTATTGTTGAGGGGTTGGTTGTTGGGGTTGTTGTTGGGCGTATGTTACAGCTCTTTGGCGTGGGTCGATCAAATATATCTCTTGAGACAAAAACAAATTTATTGAAACCGATGTGTACCATCTCAAATATTAGAGCGTCGGTTTTAAGTCATCTTGCAAGATCGGATCCCTTAGGACCAATTCACGTTTATGCCTTCATTGACGACATTGATTTTTAACGAAGTCTCTCAAATCGTTAAATCCCCATTGGTCGTCAACTTTGAGTAGATGTCATTGTCCCAAACATGTTGGGGGGTCGGAGATACCCTGTTGTATGCCGAATTGTAGCTTCACACGATCACCGTGGTGCATCTCCACAGTAGTGAACCTGATGAGTGTTGTTTTTGCAGTCCAGACTTCAGCATCAGGTGGATTAATCTCATGGTCGACATCCTTATACAGCCTCCATACAAACTGTAGAGGAAAAAAGTTATATAAAATATTAAACTTAATTAACCTATTGAATGCGTTGTATAAAATATGTAAGTTTAATACCTCTTCGGGTCCAACATGATCAATAAGATTTTGGTTATTACGAGACTACTATGATATTCTCTAAGAAGACGAAGATTAATACCTTGGCCTCTAAACCCTTGTTCAAATAAAGAGACTCCCAAAAGTTCCTCGTATATGGCGTTGTCTTGGTTGACTCGACCATTGACAGACTTACCATCGATCAACAGACCGAATAACATGTACACGTCCTCTAGTGTGACCGTATATTCACACATGGAAGATGAAAGGTGTGAGTTTCGGGTCTCCATCTCTCCATTAATGCGAGAATAACTTTATAGTCAACATGGTAATTGACTATGTTGAGTAACGGACCAAAACTGGCATGTCGTAAGTACGGTTCAATTTGAACATCGCAAGGGGCATACTCATAGACACGACATCGATATCTTTTAACATCCTATTAAAAACATGAATTACGTATAAGAAATACAAGATTTACGTATAACAATCATAAGAATTACGAAAATAAAATTTGTCGGCAAAAAATAGGTATTAAGGAAAATATACTTACAAAGGTTTCAATATTATTACGAGTTCCTCTATGTTGATCACCCATGGTCAAGAGAGACATTTTTTCTTGATTACTCTTGTGTTGTTGTTGATGTTTCAAGAAAAAAACAGTGTGTAAGTTATGATTGTGATGAACATATAGGGTGAATGTTACATGTATTTATAGGAAAATCTTGAAGAACACTATGCATTCACGTGAGAATACTTTGCATGCAAGAGATACATATAGGCACCACCCTAGTTGGCGCATCCTCTTGTTTAATACACATAGGCACCACACTAGGTGGCGCATGCTCTCTTTGATACACATAAGTGTCATTCAACATGAGTTGTTTCTTTTTGCATGCATATAAACCTGCAGCGTGGCAGGATCAGATGGAATGCATGCAATTTTGTTGTTCAAGGACAAGCCACTCTAGGTGGCGCATGCATGCAAAAATAAGAGGACAAGCCACCCTAGGTGGCGCATGCATGTAAAATATAAAGTACATCCCATACTTTCATCAGTCTATTTAATCGTCTGTGTAGGGTGCATTACTAGTATACATCCATAACTCACAAAAACATTCCTCAACAACATGGATCATTCATAAAATTATACTATTGTTGCCCATATTAACGGTCAGACGTTCAACTGCGATAGCTTAGGTTTTAATTTCCGTAATACCGATTTTATCTGCTTTTGGACAAATAAGAAATCAATTTTTTCACGGTTCAAAGATAGATTAGAATCCAAATTGAAACGTAGTCCAGTTTACCAAATTCTTTACAAGTCCCTATTTCTATTTGACAACAACCAAGTCAAATTTTATCAACTAAAGGTGCGTGACGATGATGATATTTGAAACATGTTTCGAACTTATGAACAATCCGGGTTCAATGAGATTGAGTTGTATGTTTTATTACAGTAACCAAATCAATCTTAGGTGGTAGATCCTTCTCAAGACTTTAAAGAAGAGGATGAATCTGATGAGGATAACCATCCCGAAGTCGATGTTATTGACCAAGAAGAAGAAGATGATGAGGAAATGATTGATTTTATGGTCAATGATGACGCTGCAGATCAAGAGCATGAACCTGTACCTACGAGTCATGCATACGACCCTCTGTTTTACATGACGAACTTTAACTTGGGCGAAGATGAACCAGCCTTAGATATCTTTCACAATCCTTATATGCAGACCGAAGGGGCCTTGAAAGTTGGAGACAAATTTCGAACAAAATAAGAGTGCCTTAGAGCTATCAAAAAATACCACATGGAAGTTTTAGTTGACTTCACTGTAGATAAAAATAATTCAGGGAGGTACGTTATTTTATGTCGTCAAAAACCAATTTACCCTTTTCAGTTAACTGCATCTTACAGGAAGAGAAGTGATTCATGGGAAATAGGTTCCATTGATTCACTCCACACTTACATCACCGTTGTTCCGACGCAGGATCATCGGAAACTTAGTTCTCAACTAATATGTCAAGAAATCTTGCCTCTTATTAACATGGATCCATCATTAAAGGTGAGTACAATGATTTTTCATATCACTACAAGATTCAATTATACTCCCTCTTACGGGAAGGCATGGATCAGGAGGACTAAGGTAGTTGAACTTGTGTACGGTAATTGGGAGAAATCGTATAAAGAATTTCCAAGATTTTTGGTGGCACTCAAATATTATGCTCTGGGAACTATTATAATTTTGGAGACACTCCCGACATTTACCCCAGACAGAACTCGTGTTAGTGGAAATGGAATATTTCATCGATTGTTTTGGGCGTTTGAACCATGCATCAAGGATTTTGCATTTTGCAAACCGATTATACAAATTGATGGGACTTGGTTATATGGGAAGTATAAAGGAACATTACTCATGGCAGTGGCACAAGATGGGAACAATAATGTTTTTCCGACTGCCTTCGCTCTAGTTGAAGGTGAGACAGGTGGTGCATGGAATTTGTTTCTGAAGAATCTCTAATTACACGTTGCTCCTCAACCCAACCTTTGTTTGATTTCAGACAGACATCCATCGATAGTAAGTGCATACAATAACCCTGATAACGATTGGCAAGATCCCCCTTCAATACACGTCTATTGCATTAGACATATCACATAAAACTTCATGCTCCATATCAAAGACAAGACACTTCGAAAGAAAGTTATTAATGCAGGATATGCCTTAACAGAACCATCATTCTGACACTATCGCGAAGAAATTCGGTTGGAAAACTCAAAAGCATTAAGGTGGATCGATAACATTCCAATGGAGAAATGGACTCGGGTATTTGAAAATGGTCAATAATAGGGCCACATGACAACAAATTTGGTGGAATCATTGAACTCTGTATTTAAAGGCATCCAAAACCTACCAATTATTGCTTTGTTTAGAGCAACATATTTCAGAATGAGGTCATTATTTGATACAAGAAGTTCAAAATGGAGGGCAGTGTTACAATCAGGGCAGTTGTTCAGTGAATGCACAATGAAAACATTTAACGAGGAGGCTGCGAAAGAAAACACCCATAGTGTCATCGTGTTTGAGCGTATTAAAGGTTGGTTTAATGTACAAGAGACAATGGATCATAATGAGGGGAGGTCAAGGGGATATTATCGGGTCGAACTAGATAGAGGTTGGTGTGATTGTGGAAAGTTTCAAGCATTTCGTATGCCTTGCTCTTATGTCATAGCGGCATGTTTGTATGTTCGCTTGGACCCAATACAACATATATCTCCTGTGTACACATTAAAGAGCGTTTTAAGTGTGTACATCAATACCTTCTCCGTGTTGGTAAAGGAGGATTATTGGCCTGTTTATCAAGGGGACATTGTTTGGCACAATGAACAAATGCGACAGAAGAAAAAGGGGTGTCTGAAAAATACTCGTATTAGAACTGAAATGGATATGGCCAATGAAATGATAAGATTATGCAGTACATGTCGTCTTTCCGGACACAATCAGAAAAATTGTCCGAATATTGGGTCTAGCTTTGTAACCTAACTTTTTTATAACAAACTTTCCGGAGTGTTTAATTTTGTGCACGCAATATATTTCAATTTAAATTCGGGTTAACATTTCGTGTTCAATTTATCATTCGATTACAATAACTTTCACATAATGACACAAAAAATTACAACACCACAAACTCATGACAACAATACAACAACATGATAAACAGACAAAGAAAATAAACAAATCATAATATCTAAGAGATAAAAACCATCAACACAATATCGTCTGGTCCAAGCATCATCATCATGACATCAGCGTCGCATCTCACCTTTTTCCATGATCGGCTTACTCCATTTTCGTTCCTCACTGTAATGTGCCTTTCTATTTTTCTGATATGTTCACCTTCAGGAATGTCTCCTTTCAACCAGCGAATCAAGTGCCTCTGAAAATGTTCGAACGTCTGCGTGTTCCAGAGTTTGATCTTCACCGAAGGCTTTGTCGCCGAAAAAATAACACGTGCATCTCTTTTGATCAGTGAAAACTTTGACAATGGAGTTGGAGACATTTTCTAAGAGTTATGTAACAAATGGTGTGAAAAAATAAAGAGGATGGGTGATTGCATTTATAGAAAAACATATAACACTGTCAGGCCAAAGAAAATGACGCCTCCTCACTGAAAATACATGCATGCGCCACACTGCATGACTTTACAGACGAGGATAAGTCATGCAGTGTGACGCCTCTTCATTAAAATGCATGCAAGCGCCATAGAGAGTGACTACTCTTCTGTGTGACGATTTTTCTATTTGAAAAGTAATCAGTTTGATAAAATTTTTGAAAATTTGATTATTTGAAGAAAAAAATTATAAAAAAAAATCAATTATTTATATTAACTACATGTCTTAATTACAGTAAAAATAATTATTTTTATTATAATTAGAGGGATATAGAACTAAGTAAGGTATATGTGGTTTGACAATTGGCAATGTTATCTACCTACAACATGGCGAGCATGCATGATGCATGCCATGTCAAACGTGTTTGTGTGTCCATAGATTCGGTGATAAGTGATTGGTCCAGTGATCTAATCCACAAACAAAAAGAATAGGCTTACTAACTGACAGCTTCTTTCAGTTTAATTATTTCAATGTCCAAGTCATCTAGTTAACACCTAAAGTTTCTAGTGAACCAAATTGACTCACTTGTCATTGTCTTAATTTCTTTTAATCTTAAAGTGACTCAGTAATTGACTATTTTATTTGTCTTGTTACTAATTACTATTCCATCTGTTCTTTCTTAATTGTTATTTTTTATTTATTTTTATACATATTAAAATAACTAAAGACTGTTGTTATTTTTTAAATAATAATGATTTTTTTATAATATCTTTAATTTTTAATAGTTTATTTAATTTTTTCTTCTCTTTGTAATAATGATAAGGGATGATTTTGACAGTACTAGAATTCTTGAACTTTGAAATAACACTTAAAAAGAAATAAAAAATTTCAAATTAATTTAGAGATTTTGGTTAACGTGTCTGTTTTTACGGTAATGTGACCGACGATTTCAATTGAAAATGAAGAAGACAATGAGGATGGTGCGAGCTGGAAACTGCTAGTGAGAAAAGTAGGATCAGCTAAAGCTATGTCTTCCTTACAACTGCTAAAGATAAAAAGTGAAATTTTTTTACTTTCTTACCATTTTTTTGCACACTAAATTTCCACACTATCATATATTTTAACGCATATTTTTAATATATTATGTTTTCAAATAAAAAAATTGAAGTAAGAAACTCTATCCATTGAATTAGGGCTTTTTTTTAATATAATATTAAAATTATGTTGAAACTATAAGGAACAATTATTTTCTTCTTGATATGGTCGTCTTCGTGGATATGTATGTCTATCTTTTTCATTACATAGGAATATACTACTAGTAACAATTAATGGTGTCTAATGTTCAAACTAATATGGTAGTGTCGGATATTTTTAATAATGAGAAAAAAAGAAAATAATAAATAAAATAAAAATTATATTATTAATTTGAATTATATTATATAAAATAAAGATATACACTATCATTATTAAATTTTATCCACTTACCTTTTATTTTTATACTGGTTTAATTTTTCATATATACAATTTTAATGTAATTTTAGTGTAGATTCATCTAATTTACATCAAGTATATAATGGTTAATATTTTGGATTGGGCATGTCTGTGGTCCAATCACCAGCGAGGCTCAATTCAAACTTTACAATATATCATGCTGAGCATTAGATTCGTCGGCACACCTCGATCATGGATGATTGGTCGAATTAGACTGTGCCCGTCGGTGACCGCGAAGAGCGTCCCCGGCGAGGGACGTCCCAGACGAGGAATGTCCCAATCCAAGCCCTGCTCGAACACCCTCCTCGTAGGGAAGACTCTCAACCTCTCCAAATATCTCAGAGTCTTCAGGATCCCGGGAAGATCGCGTCTTCGCCCTCCCTATTCTGCGGAGAGCATCATCTAGGTAGGGGACCACGTGCAGGACCCCACTACTCAACATAGAACCTGACAGTCTCTTTGTTGGGCCTGTTTGGTCAGCCCAGTAAAGGGACCTTGACCCAGCGCTGGGGGCTATAAATACCCTATATTTCAAGAGGGTTAGATATTCATTTCATACGCACCAACATACTTGCTTGCCTGCTCATTTTGTCTCTCACTTTGTCATCGGAGTGTCTTGCAGGTACCCCTTCCATCTCCTTCAAATTCAATTCGAAGTCAGTTGTGACGGTCTAATTCTGATCAGGTACGATCAGTGGCGTCGTCTGTAGAAAACTAAGCTCCCCCGTCTTATTCACTTAAAAAAACCAAAGCTAAAACCATCCTCGACTATCATGGCTGACCAGACTCAAGACAACCAGAACGTCTGCGTCGTTGAAGTTAACAACAACATCGCCGACAAAAATGGAGGCCCCAACAACGCTGGCATCATCGGCCATAACATACTCCCCGGAGGCATCGTCCCCGGGCCCTCTAACTACCGGGACGGAGCCATGTCTTCATCTTCATCAGTCCCTCCTCGATTTGAAGAGGATCCAACCGTCCAATTCCATGAGGTCCCTGTCCCCGTCGGGGCAGACGCCACGACCAGGGCACTGTTCGCTGCAATTAACCAGACAAACTATCTCATCTTTGCCTAGGGGGAAAGATTGAGAGCACTTGAAGATGACCGAAGGCCCCCTAGAAGACACAGGAGGCCTTAATCCCCTCCTCCTCGAAGAATGGAGGAACGTACCCGATCTCCCCCACGGAGACAGGACCGGGACTTCTCTCGAAGCCCGTCACCCCAACCAGTCGGGCGGCGATCCCGCTTTGAGAGGGAACCAATCATCGAAGCAGAAAGGCTCGACCATGGTCCCTCACGGCAAGAACGAAGACCTCCCGGGGACAGACGCGGAGGAATCTATCAACGGTCACATCGCTCGAGGAATGTCCTACACGACCAGGGCCATCGTGACCGACAATACATCAGATCCCCATCCCACTCCCCGGAACGGAGTGACGAGGACGACTCCCGCGGTCCCTTGTCACAAGCTATCATGGAGGCGCCCATTCCCCCGGGCATGGAGAAGCCTCCCCACTTAAAAGAATATGACAGCGTCGCCGACCCGGTCGACCACATAGACGGGTTCGAGGCCATGCTGCACTACCACAACATTGGGGGACCAATCAAATGCCAGTTGTTCCCCATGACTCTGAGGAAAGCAGCCATGGACTGGTACAAGAGTTTCGCTCTGAGGTCAATTACCTCGTGGAGAAACTTCAAAAACCAATTCATCACCTCATTCACTGCATCGCGGTGACATCCAAAGACCGAAGCGACACTCGAGGCCATCATCCAGAAGCACGATGAGACCTTGAGGGAATTCATCAACCGCTTCAACCGGGAAGCCATCCAGGTCCCTTGCACGAACCATATGAAGAGATACCTGCTGGAGAGGGGGCTCCTCCCCGGTATCGAATTCAGGAAGGTTGTGGGCATCGAACCACCCCGAACATTCGACGCCCTCCTCGAGAAGGCCAGAGCCTACATGGACTACGAGGAGAGAAAAACGGCCAACAGAGCACGAGACCCCAGGAATCACGGATCCAGCAGTAATCCGCGATAAGATACCGCTTCTCCTCGACGAACCGGGGAAAAAAGAAAGGACGATAAACCCCGGGACGCCCGGGAGCAGAGGGGGGCCTCGGGACGGTTCGTAGAATACACTCTACTCACTCTTCCCGCGAGCGCATCTTAGCGGAGTCTGCGAGTACAGACTTTAAAGATGGCGGTGTCAAGCGTCCTCGACCAGCGCCTGCCAAACTCGGGGTGGACCGGAGCAAATATTGTCAGTATCACCGGAGCCACGGGTATCTCACCGAAGATTGCGTCCACCTCAAGGACGCCATCGAGACCCTCATTAAAGGGGGGAGACTTGGGCAGTACCAAAAAAACGAAGCTCCTCGTCGGGACGCCCACGAGACGAGGGAAGTAGAAGAGGATGCCCGATCGTCTGACGAATCGGTTCCCATCCAAACAGCTTCTCTGTCACAAGACCTGAGGACTTCTACGTCCCCGATCACATACAAGAGTCGTTGTCGACGTACAGCAGGTGGGAACACTTCCCCTCCGCCATGGTCATCAATGGTGAAGGGTTAAACAATATGACCATAAATTCAGCTAAGAGGAAGCTAGAAGAATTGGTCGACACGCCCCCCCCCCCCCCCCCCTCAAACGGTGACCTTTGAAAAAGTGAGGGGCAGGTCATAGCCAATCACTTTCTATCTCGAGGAGCTCCCCGGCGGGGCCCCCAATTCGGTCATCCCCTACTGATAAGAGCGAGGATGGCCAACTTCAACGTGCATCGCATCCTCGTCGACGAGGGAAGCTCCATCGACGTGATGTACAGCCAACTATTCAGAACCCTGCAGCTCGACGACTCTCACCTCTCGCCTTACGTGGGGTCGGACCTGCAGAGCTTTAACCGCTCAACTTAAAAGCCTTGGGGATACGTCGAGCTCATGGTCACATTCGACGAGGATATATAAATGAGACAAGTCAAGGTGCACTTCCTCGTCATTGCTTGCCCTTCCCTCTACAACTGCATTCTGGGAAGGCCGACACTGGCGGAGCTGACCGCAGTACCCTCCACTGTTCATATAAAAATGAAGTTTTACACAAAGAGGGCACGGGTCGCCACCATCCAAGGGGACCTAGCAGCTGCCCGAAGGTGTTTTAACGCGGCCTCCAAGGGATGCGATACGGTCGACACCAGCACAAGGCCCGCTAAAAGAGCTGCAACAACACGACCAGAACCTCGAAGGTCAGATCCCGTCAAAGCGGAAGAGCAGAGAACCCCTCCAGAGGTCGAATCAATATCTCTGGACACCTGTTTCGACCAGGATGAGCCTCCCAGCGACGAGCAAGTACCCCTTCGACCAATTCCGGATGGGGACTTCGAACTCGTCCCTCTCAGCGAAGACCCAAGCAGAGGAGTGAAGATTGGTACCGGACTCCCCGACTTGGCGAGGAAGCAAATCAAAGCTTGCTTGCGCGAGAATGTAGACCTGTTCGCGTGGAGCGCTGCGGAGATGCCCGGACTTGACCCTGAGGTCGCCTGTCACCAACTCGCCATTGATCCAGCCGCTATGGCAGTAGCGCAACGTAGATGTAGGCAGTCTCCATAAAAAACAGAGGCTGCTGAAAAAGCTGTAAAAGACCTCCTAGAGGCAAATTTTATTTCTGAAGCCCGGTATTCAACATGGCTGTCAAATGTTGTACTTGTCAAGAAAAATAATGGAAAATGGCGAATGTGCGTTGATTATATCGATCTTAATCGGGCATGCCCGAAATATGCTTTTCCTTTACCTAATATTGATATGTTGGTCGACAACTCGGTCGGTTATAAAATACTATCATTTATGGATGCCTATTCGGGCTATAACCAAATACCAATGGCAATAAGCGACGAGCATTGCACCGCTTTTATGGCCAGCTCGGGAAACTATTACTACAATGTAATGCCCTTTGGTCTAAAAAATGCAGGAGCAACGTATCAACGGATGATGAACAAAGTCTTCCGCAACCAAATCAGGGATATGCTCGAGGTATACATGGACGACATGATCGTCAAGTCCCGAGCAGACACCGACCACGCCGCTCATCTCAGGGAAGTCTTTGCTCAAGCGAGGCAATGCAAAATGAGATTTAACCCCGAGAAGTACACGTTCGGGGTTAAGGCGAGCAAATTCCTCAGCTTCTACTTGAATGAACGAAGAATCAAAGCCAACCCCGACAAATGCCAGCCTTTCTTTGACCTCCCTACACCTAAATCGAAGAAATCCATACAAGTCGTGAATGGCATGCTCACCTCGTTATCCCGCTTCGTTGCGAAATCCGCTCAACACGCACTCCCTTTCTTCAAGCTTCTTCGCAAAGGAAGCAGCCTTCGAATGGACCGAAGAATGCGAGCATGCACTGCTCCATCTTAAACAAATTCTATCTCAATCGCCCGTGTTATCACGACCAGTCGACGTGGAACCTTTGTTCCTATACCTGGCCGTCTCGGTTGAAGCCGTCAGTGCAGCCCTCATTCGCGAGACACCCGACGGGCAAAAACCCGTCTATTTCATGAGCAAAGCGCTTCAAGGGCCCGAGGTTAGATACCAACAGATAGAGAAGGTAGCTCTGGCCCTCGTCAACGCAGCGAGAAGGCTCAGACACTATTTCCCCGCGCATACGATTGTAGTACGAACAGATCAGCCCGTGAAACAGCTCCTAGGTCGCCCAGACATGGCGGGTCGAATGCTGAAATGGTCCTTGGAACTCTCTGAGTTTGACATCCAGTACGAAAGCAGGAAAGCCCTAAAGGCACAAGTTTTAGCCGATTTCATCGCAGAGATGACCGCTCACAACCCCCCCGCAGGAAAACAGTACAAATGGACCATCTTCGTCGACGGAGCATCCAGCTCATCCGGTAGCGGCGTCGGGATCCTCCTAGAGAACAAGGAAGGTGTGGTGGTCGAGCACTCGCACACCCTTTCTTTTCTGACCTCGAACAACCAAGCGGAATATGAAGCCCTGCTCGCGGAACTAAGACTAGCCGAGGACCTAGGCGCCCATAAGGTACAAATCTTCATCGACTCTCAACTTTTTGCGTCTCAAGTCCAAGGAGGATACCAGGCTAAAAATAACAGCCTCGTCGAATACCTGAACTTAGTTAAAGAGTACATGAAAAAGTTCGACCGAGCAGAAATTTCGCACGTACCGCGCGAGCAAAACACAAGGGCCGATATACTTTCAAAGCTCGCAAGCACGAGGAAGAAAGGCGGAAACAAATCCGTCATACAAGAATCCCTATCTCGCCCGAGCATCGAAAAAACCTCGATTCCACCCGAGGTAAATGCCATCGGAGACAGATCTTGCTGGATGACCCCGATATTCAATTTCCTAACAAGGGGGGAACTTCCCTCGAACCGAACAGAAGCAGCTGCGACCAAACGGCGAGCATGCTCCTACGTGGTGATCGTGCACAAACTATATCGCAGGGGATTTTCCATCCCACTCTTGAAGTGCATCGACGAATCCACAATCCTTGAGATATTACGGGAAATCCACGAGGGTATTAACGCCCAACACATGGGCGGAAAATCCATAGCAAGGAAGGCTCTACGAGCAGGGTACTACTGGCTGACAATGCAACAAGACGCCAAGGACCACGTCAAGAGATACGACAAATTCCAAAGGCACGCCGACATGCATCTCGCTCCTCCACACGAGCTGAACATATTATCATCCCCGTGGCCATTTTCCTGGTGGGGGATGGAAATCCTCAGACCGTTCGTGCAAGGAACATACCAAAACAAATTCCTCATTGTGGCCTTGGATTACTTTACAAAGTGGATAGAGGTCGGGGCCCTTGTGAAAATGACCTCCCATAACATCCTCCGCTTTTACAAACGAAACGTCCTCGCCTGGTTTGGAATCCCGCAGGCGCTAATCACTGATAACGGCACCCAATTCACCGACCAAGGCTTTCAAAGCTTCGTCACCAAACTCGGCACCAAATAACATTTTACCTCAGTCGAGCATCCCCGAACCAACGGGCAAGCCGAGGCCTCCAACAAGGTCATCCTACGAGGACTCAAGCGCAGATTGGGCGAAGCAAAAAGGGGGTGGGTCAAGGAACTACATAGCGTCCTGTGGGCCTACCGCACCACCCCCATTCGACGACAGGTGAAACTCCATTCTGACTAACCTATGGCACCGAGGCGGTCATCCCCGTAGAGATCATGGAGCCATCCAGGCGAATGGAGATGCCCCTTGACGAGGAAATGAACAATGAGGCCCTGAGGGATGAGCTCGACCTGGTCGAGGAAATCCGATCGGGAGCAGCCCTGCGCGAGGCCACTTTGAAACAGCGAGTAGCCATACGCCACGACGACAAGGTCATCAGACGCAAATTCCAAGTCGGCAGCCTAGTCTTGCGAAGAAACCAGAAAGATTCCCGCAAAGGAAAATTGGCTGTAAACTGGGAGGGACCTTATCGCGTTCAGGGCGCTACGGGCACTAGAGCATATTATCTCGAGCAACTAAACGGATAACCATTACCGCGACCCAGTAATGCTGCAAAGCTGAAACAATACTATAGTTAAAGCCCTCATCAACTGAGGACGTTCACCGTCGAACATTCACCTTTAGTCGACAAAGGGAAAAATCTCGACCACGTAGGAGAGTCAAGGTACAAACCCGACCTACCAACCAACGAGAGCATATTGTTGTTCACTCTGATGAACCGAACGAACATGCCCGACAGGGACACCTCGATTGAGCTCCACTGTCGAAGTACCCCACATGGCAGAACACCCAGCTCGCGATGGGCAGTTCACGCCACAGGCATATGACCCCAATCGCGGTCATACGCCCGACACGCAGATTCCACTCCGTGCATTCGACACATTTCGAAGTGCTTCGAACCGTCACAAGGGTCGAACAGATATCTCCATTAGAATACGAACTTCACCAAAGAATTCACTATCAAAATAACAATCGAGCATACACCTAAAATACTATCAGGTAATTGCAAACAAAGCATCCGTCGAACAAGCAATCATAAGCAAGGATTAATAATATACCAACCACAAGGGCTGGCGATATCCGAAGTTACAGTCCAGGCACGGCGGCCAAAAAACTAAAGAATAACACGGGCACGCAGGCCCCAAAAACAAATACGGGCACGCAGGCCCCAAAAAAAACAATAAACGGGCGCGCATACCCAAAACACCAACAAGGTATCAATCAGTCCCAGGAGTGCTGACGTCGAGTTCAGGAGAGTCGGGTGGAGGTACAACCCCGCCATCGACGATCTGGGATAGAACTCCAGCCCCGTCGATGTTCAAACCTGGATTAAGCACGGACAACTGACTCACCGTAGCCTCGAACCCATCGGCCAAAGCGCCAACACAGTCCGACTTTAGGAGTTGTATGCGAGCAATAAAATCAGGGCGCGTACGCAAGTCAGCCATGCTCTCTGGTTCATCCTCAGCGAGAAGCATAACGGCTTTCAGGTCCTCGACCTCCCTCGACAGCCGCTGGTTGTCGCTCTCCAACCGTTCTTTATCTAGGTAAAGGCAATCCCTTTCCTCGAGAGCCCTGTCGGCCCTTTCCTTCTTCCCCGTCAACACATCAGACTGCTCGCGAAACATCTCCTCAGAGCGTTCGAGGGCAGACTTCAATTTGCGAGACTTGGCCGCGAGAACCGCCTTCTCTGACTCCAGCTCTCTGACCCGGTCCATGGAGTCCGATCCCTCTCCCGCGAGCACAACCACCATCTCGGCCATTTTTACCACCCTGACCATACTGGCAGTGAGGTGCTTCCTTCGACCTTCCTTGTCAAGCGGCCTGATGATCTCGGCCTCATTGTCGGGCACGGATAAGGGAAACCCCTCGAAGAAATCATTCTCCATGAAGCAGGGTGGCAGCCCGAAGGCCCGGACACTCGCAGCTCCTTCAGTCGCTTCGACCCTATCATCTGGCCGGCTCTGCTTCTTGCTGCTCATAACAGATTGGCGCTCGGCGTCCGAGGAACCAGAGGACCCGTTGGATCCTTCCTTGCCCGAGTCAGGGGACAGGCCCATCCGCGTGGCTTGTTGCGGCCTCACCAATCTCTTGCTGATTTTCTTGTCTTGGGTTAACTTCAGCAACCTTTCGCGACGCTCTGCCATGTGACCTGTAAAGGAAGCGTACTTGGGTTAGCTACGTACATTAAAGAAAGCAAATAAAGAGGAATGTCAATAGAGCAAAGCAAGAAACCTAAGAGGTCTACGGCTTGCCCGTAAGATTGGAACTCGACGAGCGCCTTAGTATTGATCGGGCGCGCCTCGAATGTCGGATAAGCATCCTCATCGAGAACATCGTCACCTTCCCGCGTAACCCACCGAGCAGGAAAGAAGCCATCGACAAACTTGTTTAGGACGCCATAAGCTTCCTCATCCTCGACACTCATACTCCTAGCAGGAGTGTGGTAGTATCCAGGACCATGGTCGTAATGGCCCGAACACCAGTGCATGGGAAACCTAGAGACTCTCCCAATCTCGGGGTTACCCTCAGCATCCAAACATGGCTCTCCATCCTCGTCCACCACTGCGGCCGGCTCGAACAACGAATCTATGGCTGTCGGGGTAGACGGTTGCAAAATATACCACTTGTCCTTAAAATCTCGCACAAAATCAATGTACATCCTAAATAGTCTCTTCGACTGCTTAAGGGATACCCAGTTGTGCTTCCCTCCTCGGAACTGCCATTGTAAGTGGAAAACCCTGAAGAACAGGGGGATCGTCACCCCAATCCTCAGGAAGCGACAGGTGAGTTCGAATGCCCAGAGAAAAGCAATCGCATTAGGATGAATTTGGGAAAGGGTCAGGTTCAGATGGTTGAACACTCCGACCTGGAAGTCATTGAAGGCCAACCGGAGCCCGATATCTCTGAATACGATCTCGTACATTGGAAATGCATCCTGTGTGAACTCCGAACAGATACGGGCATCTCTCGACGGCCTTATAATCCTGAAGTTCCTTTGAAATCCCTCTTGACCGCCGCCATACTTGACAACAGTGTAAGCTTGTCTATTGGAAAGGCTGTAGATCGAAGCTATCCCCTGGGGCTCTGCACCGACCCAATCCAGAGTGGGGTCATCGACAGTGTTGACAAGGGTGATAGTTTCCTCCACTGTGCTTGTTTCCTCGACGTCGTTACGCCCTGAGGACTCAGGAATGTCGGCCATTTACATGCAAAGTACAGGAAACTGGTGAATTCGACAGCAAATCCACTTGTCCGCCACAAAGACTGGGAGACGTAAGCAACACTCAGACTAAGTCTACGGTCATTCGCACGAAAAATGGGAAACAAGTGGACCTCGACAAAACACCAACCTCAGCAGAGGACGGGTGGCAATCATGAACGGCGTGAGTACAACATAAATATCACAAGCGAATAATGAATCCCGCGACCAAGTTCATAATGTTTTCTGGCCCGGTACAAGGATACTACGGGGAAAACTAGCCTACATACTAACCAAAGGATGAATCTCCCGACCAGGTTCATAAATCTACTAGCCAAACGTATGAGTGTCGCGGGCACGATCATAAATCGTATGCCTAAACTTATGAATATCTCGGGGTCAACCATGAATCAGGCACCCAGCGCGCTTAAATTTATGGGGCACTATCCCCAAACACGAGATTCTACCACTAAGATGCCGTAAAACCTATCTACAACACGAGATACCAAAAGGAGAAAACACTTACTTTAGAGAAGAATGAAGAACGACGGTGGTGGAGACGATCAGACGGCTAACGGCACGGAGGTCTCAGCGACGGTAGGAGAATTCACGAGATTGAGAAAAGAGAAAATATGAGAAGCGGGAAGAAGTGAGAACAAACTATGGGCCCTGGAACCCTATTTATAGAGATGACGTGGAATATGAAACGTCGCGCCGAGGAACCACAAACTGCCCCTTCCTCGACGTCTACTCGCATAGGCAATGATGGCCCGATTCCCTAGGTCGGCATTGTGGTTTCCATGAGCCGCACCACGTGTCTAACTAATGCGTCACCACCTCCCCACAAAAGTTCCTCGAGTACTCCTCGATCACTGCACGGGGAAAATCACAAACCGGGCGATGCCTTTTCTCCTCGATTGAAAGCCCCTGCGTTGCGCGAGCGAGTCTCGCGAAAGAGCGAATTGGAGTCAAATCATAACTCCCGTACCAGGAGCAACGACTTGGGGGACTCTTGTTCTGGACTGGGCCTGCCCGTGGCCCAATCATCAGCGAGGCCCAATCCAAGCTTTACAACATACCATGTTGAGCATTAGACTCCCCGGCACACCCCGATCATGGGTGACTGGTCGAATTAGACTGTGTCCGCCAGTGACCGCGAAGAGCGTCCCCGACGAGGAACGTCCCAGACGAAGAACATCCCAATCCAAGTCCTTCTCGAGCACCCTCCTCGTAGGGCAGACTCTCAACCTCTCCGAATATCTCAGAGTCCTCAGCGTGCCGGAATGATCGCGTCTTCGCCCTCTCTATTATGCGGAGAGCATCATCCAGGTAGGGAACCACGTGCAGGACCGCACTACTCCACGTAGAACCTGACATTTCCTTTGTTGGACCTGTTTAGTCAGCCCAGTAAAGGGACCTTGTCCCAGCGTTGAGAACTATAAATACCCTCTATTTCAAGAGGACCAGATATTCATTTCATACGCACCAATATACTTGCTTGTCTGCTCATTCCGTCTCTCACTTTGTCATCAGAGTGTCTTGCATGTACCCTCTTATCTCTTTCAAATTCAATTTGAAATCAACTGTGATGGTCCAATTCTGATCAGGTACGATCAATTAACAAATAGAAGGAATGGATGTAATGTATAACTTTATTTATCAATTTATTTGAGATATTTTCCGTCAATAAATTAATTGAAAAACGACAAAATTATTTTAGAACATCTAGAGTATTATTTTAGACACACTTTACAAATATGTTTGGGTTACACTCGTAGAGAAATCTCTATTATTGATTTCATCCGATGACTCATTTATTTAGTTTAAAAACCACCCCATTGGTCAAGATTTCAAGCCGACATTCTATTTCTCAAGGATTAACACACATCCATTATTCCATTGTGACCCACACTTAATAATCATCGCCATCCATTTATATAAATAGTGGTTTTCATTCATTCTTTTTCCCTCATTCTTATGTCAACCAATTTAATCTAACTCATGATGGATGCTCTGTTTTCTCCCATCACGTCCTCCACCAAACCCGATTTTTATATCAACGGTCCCAGAGGAACCCGCGTTCCAGCTCACGCAGCAATTTTGGTATTCACTATTCTATTTTCCTTTACTCATCAACAATCAATCTCTTTTGCTCATCAATTTATTTAATTTCTTTTTTTCTCTCAAAAGGCTTCAGCGTCCCCTGTTCTAGAGAACATGGTAAAGTCCAACCGAATCATCGAAATTCGCGGCGTTCCATACGACGCCGTTGCAGCCTTCGTACGTTTCTTCTACACCTTCAGGTTAGTTAGATACACTTTCAACAAAGCTACTACTGAATTCAACATTTATATTTGCGAAAAGACTGTAATGACCCCCTGAGCATTAATCGGGTGTGCGCAGTTGCAGCGATGAGGATATGCAAAATTACGGAATACACCTTCTTGCATTGTCGCACGCGTATTCAGTACCAAAGCTGAAACAGAGTTGTGTTACTGGCTTATCCAAACTCGCGACCATAGAGAATGTAGTGGACGTGCTGCATTTAGCAAGGCTCTGCGATGCACCAGATCTTTACCTCAACTGTGCGATGTTAATTAGAAATAACTTCAGAGCAGTGCGAAAAACAGAGGGATGGAAATTCTTGCACACACATGATCCTTTGCTCCAACTCGATATTGTCCAATTAATCAACGAACACAAATCGGTAATTATTAATTAGTACTTAATTAAATTTGACTAATCGTAAATACTTTATATTTATGATGAAAATTGTTGTTAACAGAGGAAGAAGAGAATGAAGAGACAGAGGAAGGAACAGGAGGTGTTTATGCAACTGAGCGAAGCAATGGAATGTTTGGAACATATATGTACGGAAGGATGTACCAGCGTGGCGCCGTACGATGTGGATGTGAAAGAGAAGAGGAAGAGGATGCCTTGTTCGAAATTCTCCACGTGTCAAGGTTTGCAGGGGCTGATTCGACAATTTGCAACGTGTGAGAAGAGAATGAAGGGAGGGTGTGTGAGGTGTAAGCGATTGTGGCAACTATTTAGACTTCACTCATGCATTTGCCTTCATCAAGATTCATGCAAAGTCCCTCTATGCAGGTATGTCAAATTATACTCTTTAAGAGTTAAGACTATGATGTTCTTTTATTCGTAAGCTTATGCTTCATTTTTTTTATATCAATTTAAACTATTTTTTATTTTTATTTTTATAAGTTAATTCTAATAATTTATAATTTAATTTTATCATTTGAATTAAAAATTAATTTTATTTAAATTTTTAGTTTATATATCATTTTAAATTTATAAATTTCATATTTATATACAGTTCATCTTTTATTTTTTATTTATTAGAGTCATTTTATAATACTTTAAATAAAAATATTTTTGTAGAATTTTATATTAAAGTACAAAAGTGAGCAAAAGTTTTTAATTTTGGAGGGCGCGAGAGTACACAATTTTAATGTGATAAATTAGACGATTACCTGTGCAATATACACGTATATTTTATTAAATTAGTTTTAGTAATTGTTATAATAATATAAAAATAATTTAAAATAGAGATAATAAATATTTTTTATATTTACGTACTTTTATGATAATAAATTTACAATAATTTTGAAATTTTACTTTTAAAAAATAAAATATATTTTTAACTATGATTAAAAAGAAAAAAATTAAAAGACTGTAAAATAATAATTTTATATATCATATATAATGATAAAAGATAAAGATAAACTATAAATCATTTGAAATTTATAGATCAACAAATAAAGATATCAGAAGGAAAAAAAATAGAAAGAATATTCAAAAAAGAAAATAAAAATAAAAAATGGAAAAATTAATTGAGAAGGAAGAAAAAATTGAGAATCTTAAATTATTTTAACGTAAAGTTTTATAATATATTATTTATTTTGTTCTTTTTTTTGGGTTCACATATACTTAAAAAAAAT
Source organism: Vicia faba (assembly GCA_948472305.1). NCBI lineage: Eukaryota > Viridiplantae > Streptophyta > Magnoliopsida > Fabales > Fabaceae > Vicia > Vicia faba. The sequence continues at coordinate 516,630,435 of OX451737.1, forward strand.
TACTTATAATTAATAGGTTATAAGTAATTGTTGAATATCAAAAATTTATGAATAGTTAATGGAGTAGTGGGATTATACATAAGATGATTAAGAAAATTATATTTTCTATCTTTTAAGCCATGAAAATAGAAAACCATATATCTGTTTTTTTAGTTAATATTTAAATTTATTTAATTATTAATGAGTATTGAGAGTAAAAAGTAATATTGACTTATAATAATAAAAATAAAAAAAAATTAAATATAACACACAGTAAGTGGATATTTTTTTGCTATAGAAATACGAGTTTAGTATATTAGGTTATTCTTTATTTAATTAAAATTAAAAAAACACAAATATAAAAAATAGAAAGAGAAAATAAAAATTTGTGATATCAAAGTTTATATTATAAAAAATATAATCATCGGTCTTTTATAAAAGTTATATAAAATTTTTTCAATAATATATGTATCTAAAAAAATATGTTAAAGAAATTTTAACCTAAAAAATATTTATCAAAATTAAATATTATATATTATTAAATAAAATTAATTATCAATAAATAAATTTTGGGTACGATTAAAAAATTATAATTTTTTTTAGAGATTATATAAATTAGTTAAAGAAGGATAAAATATAATTGACATCAAACTAATAAATTTACCAACAATTAAACCGAACGATTTAATTTAATATATAAAAAATGAAAATAATTGTGCATACGTTATATTAATAATTTAAATATAATATAGAATAAAAAAATTAGTTGACTATTAGTAAATATGAAATATTTTAAAGCAACATAAAATACAAAAAGAAAATTAAAATTTTAAAATCACTCAGTGACATTTATAAGTAAACTTGAGATTCAATTTTTTAACTAAAAATAGTACTATATTTTTTAACTAAAAGTAGTACTATATTTCCTTCTTAAAATTTGATTTGAATAACTAAAAGCAGTACTATATTTCCTTCTTAAAATTTGTTCTATTCAAATCGATGAAACGTGAGGCGTAGATTAGAATTTTAAAAAAAATAATAAAATAATTAAAGTTTTAAAAAATCATTGAAATAATAAAAATAATAAATGAATAATCAAAATATTATAAAATCATGAAACGTGTTACAATTACAATTTTTTATAGAAATAAATAAATAAAATAAAAAATTAATAAAAACAAACGAAACGTAATAAAAGAAATTTATATTATAAATAATAAATAAAAAGTAAAAAAAGATAAAGGATAATTATAAATGTTAAAAAACTATAAAACGTGGTTACAATTTTTTATAGAGATAAATAAATAAAATAAAAAATTAAGAAAAATAAATGAAACATAGTTACAATTCTTTTATATAATAAATAAATAAATAAATAAGTAGATAAGAATTAAGAAAAAGGTAAAAAATATAATTATAAGAGATTAATTATCATGCATTGTTAATATAAAAAATCTTATATTATCTATGTTAAATTATTTTATTAATAATTTAAATAAAAGTTAAATTCAATTTAAAATCTAACTGTTACCATTTTTTGAAGGTGTAAAATTTCTTTACACTGTGCATCCCAATTAAACTCTAATTATAAATATTAAAAGAAAAACCATGAAACGTGGTTATAATTGATTACAATTTTTTATAAAAATAAATAAATAAAATAAAAAATTAAGAAAAATAAATTAAACATGCTTAGTATTTTTTATATAATAAATAAATACATAAAAATTAAGAAAAAGGTAAAAAGATATAATTATAAATATTAAAAAAATCATGAAACATAGTTACAATTGGTTACAATTTTTTATAGAAATAAATAAATAAAATTAAAAATTAAAAAAAATAAATGAAACGTGATTACAATTTTTATATAATAAATAATTAAATAAAAATTAAGAAAAAGATAAAGAATATAATTACAAATATACTCTCAAAATTTAATTCAAAAAAATTGAAAAAAGACTTAACAATTTTAATTATACCTTCAAATTTAATTTCAAAAAGTTAGGAAGAAACTTAATAACTTTAATATACAACTTTAATATATAAAATATTTTATTATATACTGCAAAACTGATGGTTTTGCATTTTTTTATTTTAAATATCATAATAAAAGTGAGAAAGAGTAATTAAAATTGTTTTTTCATAAACACTTAAAGTTGCTATAATACCGAAAATAAATTGTTCTTTGACTTCAAAAAAAGATTTTATTATTTAGATTGAAATGCAAATTCTATTACAAAAATTGAAATAAAATCTTTCAATTATCCTAAATGCACCTCATCTGTTACAATCTCTCTAATAATATGAATTTATATTCTTAAATTACTTCAAAAATTTCTTCAAATTTTAATACGTTTAAACTTTTCATTTTGAAAATTTTTCTCAATTTTTTTGTAAAAGTTCATTTTGCACCTTTCAAGTGATTCTTTTGATAACTATAATAATGAAATTTCAAAATTTCAAAATCAATATATAAGCTAAATATAATAAATTTTTTATTAATTATATGTTATAAAAAATTATTTGACACATGCATCTTTTAATTGTATAAAATATAGACATTAACATTAATAACATAAGGAATCATCAATGTTTAATTTTTAATAATTAAACTAAAATTAAAAACTGATGCATTTTAAGAAAGCAATTAAAAATTATTATAAAATTAAAAAAATTTATATAGCTTTATTAATCATATTTAAAAAAATCATTAAAAAGTGTAATGCAAAATTATAAAAAATCTAAATAAATTATAACATAAAATTTAAATAAAAAATCAAAGTTTGAATTTTTTAATAAAATATTAATTATTAGAAGAAATAATTATGAAAAAAAATCTGAATAATTAATAGCATAAAATAGAAATTCATTTAAAGATACTTTTCTCTATACAATTATTAATTATTAGAAGAAATAAAAGAATTAAATTTAAAATTAATTTAGGCTTATTTCAGCTTTTTTTATAGACTTTATTATTTAATTAAAAAACCAATCTAATGGTTATTATTAGGCTGCAAGATAGTGGCAGAGAGCCGAGGATCCAAATCGGGTATTGCATGTGACTGTGTGCGCCTATAATTTCCTTTTTTATAATAATAATTATGTAACCTCCAATTAAATTAAGAGTGAATATGCAAATACTGAACCATTGTTAGTTAAAGAATTGATACTACAATAATTAAGAATAAAATATGTAAACATATTTTACAAAAAAATAGAAGATGTAAAATGCATTATTATAAATTTGTTATATTTTTGATCTTTTATATAAAATTTATAAAATTAACTATATTAACTAAAATAATTATTTTTATTGTAATAGAAATTAGAGGGATATAGAACTAAGTAAGTTATATATGGTTTGACAATTGGCAATGTTATCTACCTACAACATGGCGAGCATGCATGATGCATGCCATGTCAAACGTGTTTGTGTATATCCATAGATTCTGTGATAGTGACTGGTCCAATGATCTAATCCACAAACATAAATAATAGGCTTAGTAATTGACAGCTTCTCTCAGTTTAATTATTTCAATGTCCAAGTCATCTAGTTTAACACCCAAAATTTCTTGTGAACCTAATTAACTCACTTGTCGCTGTCTTTACTTCTTTTAATCTTGAAGTGAGTCAGTAATTCACTAATTTATTTGTCTTATTAGTAGTAATTTTGATTTAGAGGTTTTGGTGAACGTGTCTGTTTTTACGGTAATGTGACAGGCAATTTCAATTGAAAATGGAGAAAGAGAACAAGGAAGATGATTCGAGCTGGAAACTACTAGTGAGGAAAGTAGGATCAGCTAAAGCTATGTCTTCCTTACAGCTGCTAAAGACAAAGCGATATTAGGTTATAATTTAGAGTAGAGGAATAGATATAAATATATATATATATATCGTAATTTGTAACTATATGGAACAATTATTTTCTTCTTGATATGGTCGTGTTGTGTGTATCTTTTTCGTTACATAAGAATATATAACAATGTATGGTGTCTAATGTTCAATGCACAAGCTGAAAGGTTTTGGTAATAAATTAATGAGAAATGATATAACCATACCAAAAAAAAAATAGAAATGGCAATTTGAGATATTACGTAGTCATTGGTAAATTTGATTGTGACGTTAGTAGCAAATTCAATTTTCTTAAGCCGTAATAATGGAGAATTGTTTACTATACACCATGTCATTATTCACCCACAAACCCTTTTGGAAATTCAAAAAGATTTATTTTGGATTTTCAAAGTTGGACGCACTGCAACACTACAAACACAATATCAGAATTACAAATAATATATCTAGAGATTGAAATTCAAATTCACTTTTATAGTATTATGGAAATATGGATTCATTCAATTGTTATTATGGATGTACAACATACACATCTAATATAGTCCAGAGATTGTCTAGATATTGAAATTGGGATTAACTCTTATGGTGTCGCATACACAACATTCATAACATAATTTTATATATCGGTTAAAAAATACAAGTATAGATGTGTGTCCTCCTGCAAGAACAGGAGACTTAGAGGTCTTAGTAAATTTATAACATTGTATGGTAGTTAGGATTTGCCCACGACTATGAGAAGTCTTGTATGATGATGTTTTATGGTGATTTTAGAAGTTATACTCACATGAAGTGAGAGGTTCTATGGATGATCAATATACTTATGTATAAATACTACAAAAAATGTTTTTAATGTCGGACGTGAAATGTATTTTACCTCGGCTAATGAAGCGAGGTAACGATGAGCGTCATAAAAAGGTGTCACTTAACACTTCGGTGAATTAAAAACTGAAGAGTAAAGTTATATGCACATGGGTTTGAACCCAAGCAACAACAAATTTTATTATTTTCAAAACTAATGTATCTTTTATCTCGATTTATTCAAATAATTTGTGGTAAATATTTTTTCTCTTTGGAGCGCCTTCATAATATTAAGGATTAGGAGAAAATCAATTTAACGAGTATTTTTATAGTAAAATGTGATTATTATACCCCTCAGTTTATTTGTAAAACTGAGATATATTTTCATTTCTTTTTAACTATTACCTCAGTTAAGGTTAAAAACTGAGGTGATAGTTATTATTTATTTTTTAATGTTACATTGTCTACATAGAATATTAAAATAAATTGTTTACAACAAATCTCTTTAATAGTTTTTCTGCACTTGCAATCCATCATAATGGTGTTCATGCTTGAATGTCAGAATATTGCATCTAAGAATTATTGTTTATGATATCATTACAACTGCTTTCACTAGCGTATATAATGTGCATGTTTTGAATGCATCCAACTTCTAGTAAGGTGTTTGTTCAAAAATTGGAAAATGTTTTTTCTTCACTTGCAATCGATCAGTAAGAACTTTTAGGAATAAATTTACAATGTTGTCAACCCAAGAAAATCATAGTTGTTTTCTTTGATTTACACCATTGAAAGGTTTTTCAAAACCTTCAACAACATCAACACTATTGTTAGAGATGGATTGCAAAAGCTGAAAAAATATTTTTTACAAAGTAGAAGAACATTTTTTCAGTTTTGCAATTCATCCAAAAAAAAATGATGCATGCGACGGTGGGGCGGCTACAAATAAGATAGCATCATGGTAAAATCTATTTAACGATTGCTTTTATAGTAAAATCTAATTATTTTATCCCTCTGTTATCATTGAAACTTAAGGATTAGATCATTTATTTTACATTTGTAAACAAATAAAAACATAAAGTGTAGTAGTTGAGATTCAAATCATGTTCGGAATGATATATCCCCTCGGTTTTTTACATTAACCGATGGAACAAGTTGTTTTAATTTTTATAAAAAAAATAAAACATTGGCACGTCTTGGAATAATACCTCAGTTTTTTTGGATGACGTGAAAATTTTATTATGAAAGTCGTTATTTGTTGTAGTGTATAGAGATCTTTTGGACCTAGAGTTTGAGTAACCCTGAGTGGCGACAACCGCTCCCTTCTAATTAGGAAAAATTAGTGATCGCCTATCCATCAAGGGCTATTGGAGGACTTCCTCTTCTTTGACCAACAGTCTTACCCGTTATCTCTGCCTAAGGCGAGCCCTTAAGCTATTGCCTGGATGATACAACTTTTGGGCGAGGTCGTCATGGTTTAGTACTCTCACAAATATAACACCACATAGCCCCTCAAGCACGAGGGTTTTTTCTAAGGACGAAGTATTTTTAAGACCCTTTTTTCATTTGAAATGTGTCATTCGCCCTACTAGTGAGATTCTTTGGTGAATGTGAATATTTATTAAAGGGTGACTCTCTCAGCTACTGGTTAGTCCATCAGCTGAAGGCGACTATATTAAAATATGATTCCCTCGGATGAAGGAGACTATATTAAAAGGAGAGTTTCTCAGCTACGGACGAGTCCCTCAATTGAAGGCGACTATATCAAAAGGTGAGTTCCTCAGCTCTGGGAGATTTCCTCGATAGTAAGTGAATTTTTATTTGTGTAAGCCCTTAGTTGAGGGACGAGTCATTGGCCAGATGTCTCCTAATTATCTAAAAAATGTCAATTGTAAATGTTAATCCATTTCTAAACTTGTCACGCTTACTTTCATTTAATATAAGCAATGAATGACTATTCTTTAGACCTTTAACGCTATTGGTGTAACACCTTAAACCCCGTGCATGAAGAATTGCATAATTTAAGTATAAAATACAAGCACATAGGTTGTCATACACATCAAAATAAAATCATATTCTGTAACATGGATTTCAACACAATAGTTTCAAAGAAACTCATTTGTAATTGGGATGTTTACACGACATCTAAATCATTTGAATCATACCTAGAATGTTTACACGACATTCAAATCATTTGATCGGTATCACATATTCATATGATAAAAACATTCATAATATTTCATTGCATGCTCACTTCTATTTTAAGGTATCATCGCAGCAGAATTTTCATCTACAATTATGGAAGATAAAGTAAGTAATGATATTTAGTCTCAACGTTCAACTTTAATAACAAAATAAGAGAGTTGTAATCAATCAAACCAACATCATAAGAATGCTCAACAACAAAATTAGTCTTATGACTTCAACATAACCATATAATGAAATTAAAACAAGCGTTCTCAGCCCGATGTTATATAATCATAGCAAGACACTATAAAATGAAATGATAACTAAGAAGCAACTCCATGAACTAGATCCCACTTACTTCAATAATGTTACTCCTGAGTATCTGAATGATGCATGTAACACCCTTCTAAATCCACATATATTTTGCATATATTCTACGAAAATAAATAAAGAAATCACCAACAAGGGCGTCACATCTTCATCAAACATCATATAAAATATCCTGCTCTGTGACACGGATTTTCAATATCTTTTGTAACGGTACTTAATTAATAACAACAACAATACTTCGATTATTTGCAGTGGAACTCATAGTTGAAAACATCTTTATTAAAACCCTCCATAGAAAATTCATCATATTTCATCCTTCATGATTTATAAATCTAAACAACTCGGATACCATGTAAGTTAGTTCAACATTTAAATTAAATAAAAGAACATAATGTTCCACATCAAACGGTCCCCAGAACCACGATGTTACATATCAGAACAAGACTCATTCGTTATTCAACAGAAATAAATAAACGCACTTCAAAGCTACCTCCTAAGTTTCAGCGGACTATTCTTGATCACATGCAAGTTACCCATGCATCGAGACGATATTTCTAAGAAGAAAGGGTGAGTAATTCATAATCATTATAAAATACACAAGGAATAAATATAGTAGTTACACAACAGTTATCCCAGATCCAAATGTCATCATGCTTCGCATCAATACTCACATATTGACATTATTAAACCTCTCATAGTAACATCATTTAATCAAATCACAAATCCAATCAAAACATTATCTATTCACATATCATCAAAGCATCACTTAATTAATCATTATGCAATGTCACAAAGAATACAATGCAACATCATTGACTCATACATGTGGTACCAAAGCTTCATTGATGACTCAGTCATCATTCTCCAAAGATCTCCACCAATAGGATCGATTCCCACTTGGAACCAGAGCACTTCATAATATTTCACTCAAACCACACTATAAGATTGAGGCCATCACTGGGCCAATCGTCCTATCAACATCACTAGACAAATCGTCCCATAAACATCACTGGACCAATGTCCTAACATACATGAATGCATGATGCACAACAACACAATAAAACACGACTACTGTTAGTCAAAATGCATCATCATCATTCATGTAGTCATCATAATATCAACATATATGTCATAAGACATACATTATAATCAAAACAACGACACTTCATCATATGAAACATACATCCCTTACATCAATGCATAATCATGTCTTTTCATCATAGCATAATCACTAAAAAAATACATCATGCGATTCATTTTATCTCACCAAAGTGTAATTCATCCCACTACCTTTCTAACGCTTCAAATGGTGTGTTAAATGGAGTCCAGAAACTCAAGTTACGGTGTCTCGAAGTTTCTGTCAGACACCTCTCGCCCGAGGCTCGCCCGGAGAAGGGGATTTCTCGCTTGAGGCTCACCCGACAAGGATGGGGCGAACTATGTTCCCCCATACAAATTCGAAGAGCCCATGTTTTTCCTCATTTTATTTGCCCGACGAATGTTTGCTACGCCCGGCGGGCTCGCCTCTACTTCGCCCAGCGAAGCAGGAACGGATCACCCTTCTCATACATATTCCAAAATCATGCCAAAAATCAACTCTCCCTCTCGCCTGGAGAGGTATAGGCGAAAGTTGTTTCACCCATCGACTGAGTGGTTCGCCCGACAAGTCTGCATGAACAGGGTTTTCCTGTTGTGATTTCCTGCACACACAAAAATCCTAATTCTTGTAATTCCAACACATAACAGACCCCAATTCATCACAAATACTCATCTTTTCATCAAAGAATAACAACACATCCTATTATACATCATATGAATCAATTCATGGCAAAACAACATCACTCATGCATCACTTTTCACAAAATCATCATATTATCATCATCAATCAAAATCCCAAAACAACCTACAATTATCTAAACCTTCTATCTATTATAATAAAAATGACAACTCCCCTTACATTAGATTCCTAGCAGTAATTCTTGGTTCTCTTCCTCGTGTTCTATCGAGTTCTACCTCTTGCCTTTATATGCCCTAGCTTCTCTCTACTGCTTCTTCCAAATTCTCACGATTGCACAAAATGAGACATTGACACTCTTTTTCCTAGTTTAACCCTTGGACCCTTTTCTACAATCTTCCCATCATACCCTCACTTGTCCATTCATAAATTATCATTTTGTGCTCAACATCTATACTTCATATTTTATCTCTCTTTATTTAAATAAAATATGTCTAATTAATTACTTTAATTATTTAAATAATGACTCTACTTAATAATTTCTCAAATATTATATTATTCTAATTATCACCTTAATTCATACTACCCCATCACACACCACACGATAACATCACATTGGGCATCATGATCATTAAGACATCACATATACTCATAAGGACTTCACATAAAATCTCAATAATTCATATAATCACACTAAACCAATTAAATAACTAATTAAATAATTAGTCTAGAGTTCGGGGTGTTACAATGCCTATGTAAAGGCAACATTCAAACAGAAGGGGTGAGAATTATTTTTAATAATAATGGTATAACACATAAGGTGGAGCACAACACCTACATAATCATGCAACACCACATAACACATTCTCACACCCAAATCATGATCAACATCATACACAACAACACCTAAACAATAATCAACATAAATTAATGTATCATCATAAATCACCTGTTGTACCTCAAAATTTTCCCTCTCGTTTCTCAAAGGATTCCCTCACAAGATCTTCCATGACATCCAGTTTGTAGCACTAATACATCCATTTAGGTTTGGAATTGGCACAAGGGAAAAACGGTCAATTGCACACTGAAAAGTCAAAACTCTGACTTTTAGATCAAAATCAAGTTTCAAGAATCATATTTCATCAAGACATGTTGGAATATGAATTTTGTCTCATTAAGAAAATCAAAAGTCAAATTTGCTTTGAAAAAGTCAAAATTATAAACACTTAGAAATTTTTTCTAAGTGTTAAGAAATATGATAAACTCAGAACTTCTGGCCAGATTTTCACCATGATACAAGCTGATTCTGGAAGAACTTCTGACACAAGAGTTGTAGATTTCAATGAGATCTAGAACATTGCAGAACATAACTTCCTCTAGAAATGCTGGGATTTCAAGTTATAAATCCTTGAAGACACGTCTATAAAATTAAAGCATTCAGTAAATTCCGGACCTTTCCAATACAGGATTTGGTTAGAACTTCTGGACCAGTTTTCATGAAGGTTCAATCAGAATTGGCAAGAGTAATTCAAAGAGGGTTTACAAAGTGTGTTACAAGCTTTCTGGAAAGTCTGGGAGCTCTTTCAGAACATGCTGAAGCAAAGAGATTCAAAGATCAAAAATTGGATGTTTATTCTAAGTTACGCTGATGCTGAACTTCTGACCCAGAATTAAGCTATGATGCATAATCTTACATTACAGGATTTCTGTTTTGATAATCCTTATCATCATTTAATGCTCACAACCACTTTTGAATCTTTATCCAAAGGATTTCCCCACGTGTGGCATAGAAGTACATTGTTATCCTTGAAAAGCACACTTTTGTACAAGTTTATGTTGGGTCCATGCTTTGCTTTTGCTTCTGAGGGTACTTTTCCTTAATTCCTGCTTACAAATCCAGCTTAAGCGCGGCTAAAGCTGCTAACCACCATACTTGTTTAAACTTGCTTCAAGAACAAGTCAGCACCCTAGCATATGATGGTTGTACCTTTGATCTCTCCAAGCTACAAAATCCTTGCCTATAAATTGAACTTCATTTTGAAACTGTAAAGAGGTCGAGAATTTGAGAGAAAACCTTGAAACTTTGCTGAAATTTTCAAGAACTTAAAACTGCAAACATAAACACAAAACCTGTCAGTTCCTGTTTTTTACATCCAAGTTCTAATATTCCTTGTGCATTTCCTCAACCAAATCATCCATACAGTTTATGATATACATTTAGAAGCCATTTCAAATTCTATTTACAGGCTGCAATCCAATCTTCACCAACTTCCATTTCAAAAAAATCAGAACTTGGCTTCTTGGCTGTTCCAGAATTTTCTAGCCATTCATAGCGCAAGTTAAAGATTTGTTCCAGCCTTCTGAGCACGTGAGAAAGCTGACCAGAACATCACAGCAGTCAAAACTAGACTCTAGTTCACAGAACATTCTCCAGCTGCAAGGTAAGTTCCTCCTGACTCTCATCACATTACTTAGGAACTGATAGGTTTGCATGTTTAAAGATACAATGTAGACATCTTGATTCTGATATTGTACATATTCATAAATTTCATGTATCTTTACCTAAGTAGAGAGAATATCAGCTCAGAACTTATTGAGGAAGTTAGGATTCAAAATTAGGATTAGTAGATACATGCTTGTTTCTGATTTACAGTCTTGATTATTTTATGTTTCTGAAACCATGATGAAGCCTGCCATAACTGCTATGTGTGCATTTTCTGTTTTGTTGAGAAATGGCTAAGGTGCAAATGTTCTGACTGGCATTGAGAAGAAGATGAAGCTCATCATCAGAGTTGTACTTTGCGTTATATGTTTATGTTTTTTCTTCTAATATCATATGTATAGCCACCCCAGTGGTAGAGAACGCATGCATAAGACATTAGTGTTAAGGGTCCTGAGTTCTAGCTCCAGAAACACCTTTATTTTTATGTTTATTCCTTGACATTTTTTCCATCCTGGACCAAAACTTCTAGACATTTCCATCCAACAGCATTTACACCTCACATACCCATTATCATAACTTCTAGCTAGCCAGTGACACTAGAACTTCTAGGTTTCCAGCTACATCAGAACTTGCAAATTCTCTCTAAACATCCAGAATTTCTAAACTCCCTTAACCACCAGAACTTCTGACCTTCCAGTAACATTAGCACTTCTAGGTTGCCAGTTACATTAGAACTTCTAAGATTTCCATTGTTCCCAGCAGCCCAGAACTTTAGTGTACCCGGACCTATAACTTCTGACCTTCCCTTGTCTGTTAACATTTTCTTTCTGACTTGCGGTGCGCCAGAGTCAGAACTTCTGTTCTCTCCTATATCAGCAATGCGTTGATTCTGATTCTTTTCCTTTATTATTTTTAATATCACTTCTATTTTCATCAATAAAAAACACCAAAAATATTTTTATTCACATACTTTATTTTATCTCTTTTAGAACAAAAAGACCAAAAAAACACTTTCTTAAGCTAATTCATTTCCTTCTTTTAACAAAAAAACAAAACAAATTCATTTTATATTTCTTGTATATTATTTCAATATGGTTATAATAGATAATTAGTTTTAATTTCTTGTCATCCCCATTTGTAAATTTGTATACCCCATCCCCAAATTATGTAATAGCATAGTAAATTTACTTTCTGCAATTTATCGCTTTCATATTAATGCTAGTAAATTAGGGTTTGTATGGGAAGATAAAATTAACAAGTAGATAACCCTAATCAAAGATTAAATGGATGCAAAATAAACACACTATTCACCTCGCAGATATCACAGCGAGGGGCATCATTCCTCTTGTACTGCCCGAGTCTCCCCGCCTTAATGAGAGTCTCGATAACATCCTTCAAGTGAACGCAGTCTTCGGTCAAGTGGCCATGATTCTGATGGTACTGGAAGAATTTTGTCCTGCCGGCCCCGGGCTTAGCAGGAGTTGGTCTAGGGAGCCTGACCACGCCGTCCTTGAATTCGGTGTTGGCGCACTCCACAAGGATATGTTCGTGGGGAGCAGTCAGCGGGGTGTATTCGGTGAATCGCTCGACTGGCCCTCTGTGCTCGCGGGAGTCGTGAGGCTTCTCTCTCGTTCTCTTATCCCCTGTTCGTCGAGAAGGGGCCGTGTCATTGTGTCGTAGGACACTGGTTGCTCGGAGGTTCCTAGACTCGCGGGCGTCATTGGCGGCCTCCTTTTCCTCATAAGTTATATAGGGACGAGATTTATTGAGGAGCTCGTCCAAAGACCTGGAAGGCTCGATGTCGACTGCTTTTCTAAAATCATTGCCCAGTAGGAGTCCCCTCTCGAGTAGTTACCTCTTCATGTGATTGGTTTAGGGGACCTAAATGGCTTCACGGTTGAATCGATCGATGTATGCTCTGAGAGTCTCGTCGCTCCTCTGGATGATTGCTTCGAGGGTGGCCTCAGTTTTAGGGTGCCGACGAGACATTGTGAAGCTGTTAGAGAATTGGTTATTCATACTCCTCCATGAGGTGATCGACTTAGGGGAAGGTTTTATACCAGTCCATGGCAGTTTTCCTCAGTGTCGGGGGGAAAATCCTGCACTTATTGCAATCCCGATGTTGTGATAGTGAAGCATCGTGCCTCAAAGCCGTCGAGGTGGTCGGCGGGGTTTGTAATGCCATCATAACTGTTTAGAGGGGGAGGTTTCTCCATCCCCTTAGGAATAAGGGCCTCCATAGTGGCTTAGGACAGTGGACCGCAGGGGTCGTCTTCGTCGCTTCGTTCTGGAGACCGAGAGGAGGAACGCTCGTAGTGGCAGTCTTTGTGTCAGGGAGGATTCTTTGACCGATTCTTCCTCTCTTCATTGCCCCTACCCCTTTTATGGTCAAGGGATCTTCATTCCTTGCGCGGGGGAGTGTGGCGGCACTTTTTAACGACTTTCGGTTGAGTCCACTCCAATGCAGGGCCTCGCCCGGTGCAGCGGGGAGAGGGGCTTCGAGAATCATCCCGTCAATGTCTTCGCGGAGGAGATTGGAAGCGTTCCTCACGTCGTCGTGGAGATGGAGTTCGTGAGTCGGGCCTTAAGTGTTTTTTTGGGGACCGGCGGGTCTTTTCCACCATTCCAAGGCATTCACCCTGCGCAAAGATCATTGGTTTGGTTGATCGCCGTGAACAGGGCTTGGGTCGTAGGGTCTGTGTTCTCAGGCACGGGGATCTTCTGATACACCGCGGGCCCGTAGTTGTCGAGGAGGATTGTCGTGCTAACACAAGTGGATGGAGGAGGAGGCGGTCATCCCTTCCCTGATGTCGTGCTCGAGACCGCCTGTATTATTGTTGTTGCTAGCGTCGACGAAATGAACGTTTTGATCACCGTTGTTGACTTGGTCGGTCGTGACGATCGGAAGGTTAAGAGTTGCTTTAATCTTGAGCTAAGAAAAGACGGGGAAGCAGTGTTCCCACAGACGGCGCCACTGATCGTACCTGAATAGAAGGAATCGTTACTGGCCAACGAGCTTGAGCTGGACGACAGTTGTTGGAGTGAAGTGGATGAGGGGTGTACTTGCAAGGTACTCCGATGCCAAAGTAAGAATGAGAATGATCAGAGTGTAAATACTATAGTAAGAGTGAATGAATGAATACCTGGCCCTCTCATGTGAGAGGGTATTTATAGCCTCCAGTGCTGGGTCAAAACTTTACTATTGGGCCACGATAAGGCCCAATAGTGAAGACTGTCAGGGTTACGTGAGTCATGGAGTCCAGCATGTGGTCTCCTCCTTGGTCAACTGTCCCGAGAATATACGGAAGTTAGACTCGTTATTCTCGGTGGGCAGGATAATGACGGTTATGGACAACTGTAAGTCATGTTCCCTTAGTGGACACGTGGAAAAATATCCAACGATTATTACTTTGGGCTAGATGCCATTGGACCTAAGTAGAGGTGCTGGATTAGGCCTCCCCAACAGTGGACCAAGTGTCAGTCAAGTCCAAAACAAAAACATATTTGTTATTCACAATATAATGAAATATATGATCAATTTCCAAAAACATTTAAATGAGATGTATTGATACCGAATTTATACCAAAAAATTACTATAGATCCTGAATTTGAATCTAGTTCTGAGTATTGATACCGAATTTATAACAAAAATTACTATAACAAAAATATATCTATATATTGGAAATAGTGTACTGTTGATTCATATTATTTATATAAAAAAAAGTCCAAAATGAAATGTAACTACTTATTGGTATGACAAAAATGAAGCGTGTAAGTGTTCAGAAAAAACTATAAGCTCCATTTGTTCTCTTCATGTAAATAACAATAATGAAAAGAAAAATAATAAAATCAAACATAAACGAAGTTTAACAACAAACAAGCTTCTTTACACAATCAATATAAACATTAATCTTTTCATCATTGCCTTAAAAGGGTGGTTCTGAAAACAAATTTAGAATTGAACATTGATAGAAATAGTGAACAAGACTTGAATCATACAATTTCCAGATGATCACTTCACAGTTTTCTAGCTGACAAATTGCTTCTCAAGAAGGTTACCACAAAATGCTAAATCGAATCTCTCCTCAGGAGGATCACCAATGAAGTCGAATACAGCATCTGCATTCAGGAAATCTTCATCTGCTGTATATCTGCATAATCCATTTGAGACCACGAAATTAGCTCGGTTGCTGAGTTAAGGGACATCAAATGAGTTTAAAGCCAGAGATCTCGCGTTCGATCTAGGAAACTAATATAATGACTTATAAATCTGCTTCGCATTAAGTAAATAGAAACATACCCGCTCTTTGTTACTATACACTTCATCCCAGCTCCTTTAGCAGCTGCTAGGCCTATGGCACTGTCTTCGACCACGACACATCTGTAAATAACAAATAACAAAATTTCACATTTAAACTTTGCATACTAATCATAAAAATTCAGTTGTCAAACACTAAATTACATTCGATATTTGAAAATTGAAATGTTAATAAATAATTCTCTTTGATTATTTGCAAAACACATAAAAATATCAACTTGTTTCTTTTACATGTAAATCAGTTCAGCTTAAGCCATTACAAAATCACATGGTGTATCAAAAACCTATTCAGTAACTGTAGAACTGAGTGACATTTATTCGAAGCATAGTTTGAGAACAAGTTACTATTATAAGATACCTTGAAGGTTCGACACCGAGAGTACTGGCTGCTAATAAATAAATGGCCTGTCACAAAGAGCACAACCCAATAAGCCACATATCAAGTCAAATTAGCATTGGAAGGATGAAAAATCTCCATAGTTCAACTATATTATGTAAAATGGTACTGCATATATACATAGATTGTGTCCTAAAAATCTACTAAATTAGCACTGGAATGATGAAAATCTTACCGGATCAGGCTTTTTGCGAGGAACTACGTCTCCTGCAAATATCTGGATTTTTTCTGCTCGCTCAGGTCCCAGTAAAAACGATACTATAGCAGAGACCTAAAATCAACTCACAATTTAAGTCCTGAGATGAAATACAAATAAATGTGAAACATTTAACTAGCACCTCTGATAACTAATCTACTAACGGTTAACCTTTTAACAGCTCAAATCGCCGGCATTGAAAACATGTTCAGTGTCTGACACATGTTGGTGTATGATTCCGATACAACGTCAATACATGTAGTTAGTTATATTCAATCGCTTTCATTATTTTATATTATTGGTGTCTACATTTCTGTATTAGTGTCGTGTTGAATGTGAGTTTTTCATAGTGAATAAATTATGCATACCGCCTTCTCATTGGAAGTACTGCAAACTGCAACATTGACTCCTTGAGTTAAAGCCTGATCAATAAGCCTATATGTTGAATAGAAAGAAACACATAATAAGACGAGACACAGAAATCAATTGTGAATAATGGAATTGAAAACTCAAACGATTAGGCGGAACCCAATAAATCAACTTATCTATATGATTAACAAAGAACATTCAAAAAAAGTAATGAGTTTGGATGTATAAGATAAAGAATAGATAGATAGTAACCAACTTTGCAACACCTGGGCGAAGAGGCAACAGTTTTTTCTCAATAAGCACCATGAACAACTCTGTCTTTCGCTTGTGAAGTGAAGCTATGAAATCTTTCCTTTCTTGTTCACCTGTCGGAGCGTTCGCTGGCCAGCCCGTCTTATTAAAGTACGCTGTCATTCTATAAAAAAATACTCATAAATTGTAACTTCAAATTCAAAACAATGATACAAAAAGATATAAAAGTATTTGAATTACTTACCTTTCTTTTCCGCCTCCGATTTTGAGCAATTCACCATACAATTCCACATCCCATGTAACTCCGAGTTCTTTCTGCACGACTCGACAACACACGCGCACACAAATGTTACATTAAAGCATTGCATAGTAACAAACGTTAATAACTGTCTACAAGGCATCATAGACTCATAGTTCATGTGATTGAGCTATGATGCCTTGACCATTGTATCATACTAAAAATTAACATTTTTCGATAAAAATAGAAAATCAAACAATAAAAAGGAGAGGCACCTACCTCTTGGAAGGTGTCATTGAAAGAAATGCGGTGGCCATCTTTCTCAGTGTCAACAAGAACTCCATCGCAGTCAAAAAGAAGAGCAGAGGGCAGCGTTGAAGCTTCAGAAACTGAGGCTGAGCAACTCAACCTACGCCTTGTGGTTGTTGGAGTTGATATCTTAAGAGCGGTGGTGAAAGAGGATTTTGAAGTACAACGTTGTTCATGATCTTGGTTGTGTATTAGGAGGCTAATTAGTGATGTTGCTTTTGATTGAGGAGTTCGATTCAACAATGAAGCAGAGGATATGGAGATGATGCTATTTGCTGATGCCATGGCCATAGCCTTAGCTTTTCCTTTGCATACCAAATCATCACACACACTTCAATAACTACTTATCTGCTTCCTTTGAAGTGGGACCGTTAATTGTGGTTTTCAACTTCCAACACAGGTTTGTTTTGATTAGGTAGTGTTGTCTTTCTTACTCTCCACGTGGCTTTACTATTTATACGCTACATTTCCTTCCTACACCCCTTCCTTTTGTGACATTTATTAATAAATTATTAATTTTTAAGCGATTGTTTGTTTTTCTTGAATAACATATAATGATTCTTTATAATTGATTAAAACAAACCATTTGAAGGTCGTTTGGTTTGTTGTTTGTTTTCACTCTTTTATTTTTCATTTTATTTCTTTTTTCGAAAAATTCACATTCAATCAAATGGAAAATATAATCAACTAGTAATTACATAACTTGAAATGAACACAAAAGAAAAAGAAAACTATATACCCAATTGCTTATTTTCAAAGCATGTAAGCATTCAAGTGCATGCCTATTTAATTTCAAAGATTGTTCATCTTTAAATATACAATTTCATTCCTCTCTGATTTGATTATTATAAATGGAGGTGCAGCAGAAGAGAGGAACTACATACAATATCATTCTTTAAGAATACATGAGGAAAGGCCTTTGCATAGCTTCGACATTGTGGCAACCTTAATAGAGTTAGACTTGGCTGCATCAAGCATTGGATCTGATTCGAGTGCTTTCTCAAAACAATACTTGGCCTCTTCTAACAGACCCTCAGCAATAAAAACAAGACCCAGATTGTTGAACGCGGGAGCATACCCAGGTTTTAGTTCAAGCGACTTTGTAAACATAGCCTTCGCAAGTTGATATTTTTTCTGATGGCGATAGAGAATTCCCAAATTGGATAGTATCACATGAGCTTCTTGTGTTGTCGCCAAAGATAAAGCCCGCTTGAATACTTCTTCAGCTTGTGATTGTTCTTCGGATAGTTGAAGTGAGACACCTATATTCAAATATGAAAACGTATAAGGAAACAGTTCTTTCAAGGAAAAGGGAGATGGAACCTGGCAATACAAAGGCATAGAATATCGTACACTAGAGAAAATGCATATTCCTTGTACAGCCAAGGGATATAGAAAGAAAGCACATACCGAGGTTAGACCATGCATAGCTGCAACCTTTGTCACGGGCAACAGCAGCTTTGAGGTATTTTTGTGATGTTTTGAATTGCCTAGCACAAAGATTGTGAAGGCCAAGTTGATGCCACTGCACAACGTCATCCGGATCTTCTGTTATGGCCTAGTAAAAAAGGAATGATACATCAAGCAACGATGTGAGATTGTATATCCATCAGAGACACGAAACATTTCACATCAGACTAGCTGCATAATATGCATGGTAAAAGCTCCATTAACAAGTGGATACTTAAGGAACGGAAAATTTTCCATCTGCAATACCTTTAAGAAAGCAAATACATTACCTGCTTTAGACTGGAAACAGCACGCTCTTCCATTTCCTTCAGCCCGTCCTGTTCACATTCGTATGCAGCTGATATCTCATGCTGAGCCTTGTGAACCATTGCAAGCCCGGCCCATGCTATTGGAAGCTCAACCAGGGATGAATCACCGTCTCTTATTATGGAAGCCATCTCATTTCCAGCACATGAAAGCAGTTCGGTTGGATCTTGAGATCTTTCTGCCTCCTTCATTCGATGGCTAGCAACAGCATATCGAGTAGACATGCAATTAGGTTCCAGTTTTGCTGCCTGGCAACAAAGGGAAGGAAAAAAGAAATAGTAAATCACAATCCATATTGGCCAAAACTTCCTCAGAAAATGGCTTAATAAAATAGAGAAACATCAAAGTGACACTAACACTAGGCAAAATGCAATACATATAAAATCAATCGAGTCATTCCAGCTATCTTTATTCATGGAAAAAATGCCAAAAAAATTCGCCACGAGAATTCGTTCAAGAGAATCAACGGTCAAAACAATTCTCTCAAGAACAAGGACCGGGAAACCAAGAACAACCTCAACAATTACGTTAAAAATGACTGTTAGCAAGGGGCCATGAGCACCTTCTCCAAGCACTTGCTGGAACTTCGATGATCCCCACTAATAGAAAATGCATAGGCAAGATTTGCCCAAATATGGGCTGATTTTCCATCTGCTTTAATTGCAGCTAACAAACATTCCTTAGCGGCATTAGCAGCCATGGATTGTTCTTCCGAAGCACCTTCAGAAGCATTTGCACCAGCACCTGGAATTGAAAAATCCACATGACTGAAAATTAAAACCATATTGCAAAAATTTCGCCAACCACTACATAATCATGAAAGGAGTCAGGGACAAATCAAGATAATATTGCATGAGCACGTAGATCGTGTAATCATAGTACCTGGTACAACTGAAGCATATTTACACAAAAGAAGGGTAGCATAATTGACCAGAGCTGCAGGATGGTTTTGATCTTTTAGGATCAACTCTTGAAAACACTTAGCAGATAATTCCAAATTTCCTCTGAAGGGAATTTAGTTAGTAACAATAATGAGGAAAGACATAAATGGAATAAAAACTCATATAAACTCTTTTCAATCAAAGTTCAAAGCCACAAAAATATTGGTATTTCTCAAATAATTCAATGCAATAGTATTACGCTTGAATATTTCCTTGAACAGGATAGCAAGAGAACTGCTATAAAACCAACCACTATTAAATACATGTAGTCTCCATTCTAAATTTCCCGTCACAGTTAACAATGGAAGAAATCCAAAAATGCACCATATAAAGCTGCCATATCTAAAGGTATAAGAACCATACCAATGACCCGACAAATCTAAAGCATTTGAAAAAAATGTTGATTATTTATAGATTATATAGAATAAGTTTTTTTAATTGTTAAAAAGACAGTTTGATCGAACCAAACTATACACAGTCTTCATTGATTTGGTTTAGTTTGGATTTCGTGAAAAAATATTACAATATCTGAACCAAATCAAACAGACTATTATTTATTGGTTCGGATTCTCTTACACCCCTAGCCTAGTCATATCCACCATAAAACGCCATAGTGCCTCCGTCCTTCACAATTGGCCATGGTAGTTGTAAAAAAATAGGTGACTGGAACCTGCTATGGCTGATATTTTACAACAATGTTCCTGCCTAAACCAATACTCTTCCATATGGTGTGCATTATGGATGTACTGAAGGTTAATGCTTCGCTTAAAATGAAAGACATTGTCATCACTTATTACATGAGAATGAATCTCATATTTGTTACAGTAATGGGTACATCTGAACTTACATTTGAAGATAAGCTATTCCAAGGTTACCGAGGCAGTCATAGTTCTCTGGTGCAACGGCTAACAAGGATGACAAAACTGAGATAGCACTCTACACCAGGGTTTGGAGTTTATATTGGTCCAGGAAAAAAGGGGGGAAAAGGCAGTCACGTCAATTACTAAAATTGAAACATCATATATGCCTTGAGAACATTAAAGTGTATGGAAAAGAGAGAAGAAAGTTGTACCTGCACACGCCTAGTTTTAAGAAGGATAAAACCCAATGTATTCCATACAGCCGCCTGCCTGATATCTGATTGCATTGATTCTTTCAGTTTAGAAAGAATTTCCTCAAGTTCGTGAGGTTCAAGTTCTTTGTCTGAACTATTTTCTGATGAACTTTCTATTATCAGGCACTATAAGGATTATAAGAACATGTCAATGAACAGAAAGACTAAAATCAGTAATCAGTAATTTATCAAATTAAGATTATTGCACCTGTGCATGGTGAATCTGAACTAAAGAAAGGAACTCCGATCTATCAATCTCAACCTCAGGCCTGAGTAATATCTCTTCGGCCTTCTCATAAGCCAATACGGCCTGAAAAAAATTAATGACCTAATGAGCAACCTATATGTAGGAACCGTAACAGGTAAATTTCAAAGAACTACCTTTTGCGGTTGGTTTAATCTTTGGTACATCAAGCCTAATATAAAATGAGCATGAGCATTTTTGGGCATCTTCCTCGCAACATGAACCAATCCCTAGTTTTGTCAGCAACAAACCACAACAATGGTCATAATCATGAAAGAGAAAATGGAAAGTGCACCGACGGTGTAAGAGTGAAGTGTATTCTGCCAAATCACAGATATTTTAAAATTGGTAGTATGATTTGGCATAATAATGATTTTTTATTGGACGACAGTGTGAAATTACACTACCTTTAAACTCATTATGAAAAGGAATGATTATGTCAAAGATTACGTCTTAATAACTGACTAACTAATTTTAGGTACGAATTAGAAAAGATAGCTCTCTATTCTGACTATGTGGAATCCAAAAGCGCGGATAACTAATTGATTGACAACAGTATTTAAGTTTAGAAGTGGAATAATTTAACAACAACAACTAAGACTTATTCCACTAAGTAGGGTCAGCTACATGGATCAACTTTCGTCTTAATATTCTATCAAGAGCTATCCTTCTATCCAAATCATTTATCTCGAGATCTTTCTTAATAACTTGTGTGATAGTAAAGTGGGATAATTTAAACGAAGGGAAAACATGTTTTATGATTCTAAATTAAACTCACAGTCTTCATGCTGCTAACTTTTTCTTCCCGTGAAGAAGGAGGACCTTGAACATGTTGATCACCATCCGCATCAACTCCACAGTCAATAGAAGAATCCGTCTTACTCGATTTGGAACGGCATTTTGCCACTTTGTTCAATTTCTTACCTTCTCCTTCATTACTATCGGTGTCTTTGGACAACAAACTCCTATCTTGACTGCTTTCATCGTTTATCAACCTATATATTAACACAATTACAATATTACATTATAGCACATTTACAAATACAGTTTAATTCATTGTTTCAGGCCAATTTCATTAGAATTAGAAATTCGAGATTTGGAATTGTTATCTAGAGATGGAAAATTGAAGTGAGGTGAGAAAGAAAAACCTGGTGATTTCAGTGTGTGGAGGAGGGGGGAGGGAAGAATCGTCGTCGTCGGCTTCAGGAGGATCGACGTTTAGGTCAGCCAGAACGACGAGTTTGGGAGGGGTAGGGTTAGGTTTGTTCAAGCTTGACCTTTCTACTGAACCTCCCAACTTCTCAGCCATTTCTCGTCAGTTAGGTTTCGAATTCTGCATTTCATTTCACATAATGCACTTGTTCTTGTGTTTTTAGAAAGATAAAAATCTTTTATTTTTAAAATTAATTATATTTTGTTCTGTTTTAAATATTTAAATATTAACAAAATTGTTTATTTATTTTTGATAAATTAATTGGAACAAAAAGTGGTAGCAGATAATCAATCATTCATCCTAATTATTTAAATTAAATAATAATATATTAATAGTTTAAAACATCACTTCCCCATAATAAAAAATAAAATAAAAAAGACATTTACCCAGACTGAACGCCACCTCCTCTCATATCACTAGTGAAATAAATTGAATAAAATTTTATTAATTTTTTGTCCATCTATGAACTATCTTTCCTTTTATATTCTAGCGTTCCAAACATATCCTAATTCCTAAGTGATATTCACGTGATTTTCTAAAAAACTTTTTTAAAAAATACCGCCAAGGTCTTAAAAAAATTGTTATTGAATAATAGTAATATGTAGTAAAATTATTATTGAGAGCAGAAATTACGATAATTATGATAATGATAGAAAAGATTGACATAAAAACTTGTCATCAATTGAAAAAAAAATTCTCAACTTTTTTCTCTTTTCACTCTTACATCTTAGGTATGGTTTTTGACCATTTTAGTTTGAAATCATTCATTCAACACTTTTTTTTTCTCTTTCTTTTTATAAATAAGTGATTATTTATATAGATTTATTTATTTTTTCTTTTTTTGTAATGTTAAGTTTTCGGTATTTTGTGTGATATTTGTTAATTTTTCTTTTTTAATAGGGTATTTGTTAGTTCAGATTAATATATATACTACAATTTATTATAAATTTGATAAAGACTTAGGCGTCAATATTGTAAATATAAAAATATGAATATTTTAGTTATTTTTATTTTATCATATTTGTAGGTATTTTTATGTTGTTGGTGTATAGTATTAACCTAGATATTTTAGGATTATTTACATATTTAAAAAAACAGCACTGCTATTTAGAATGAATGGTAAAAATGACTAATCATACGAACACGTTTTTTTAAGCCCTGTTCAATTTCATTAATTGTAATTTTTTTTAAATAAAGAAAATCTCCCTCACATAAATATCAGAATCTCATTTAGTAAAAGAATAAAAATTTCTCGCAGAATTTTAGCGCACTAATTCTACAACTTCTACAACCCATAACTCTTGTCAAATATAGTGACGATAGCGTAATCTACTCATCCTTAAAAAAATTAATTCTCAATCGTTCTTATGGTAGCTTTGTTGTTGTTGTCGTTGTCGGTGTCACCGCCATTGTCTTCACTGTTCTTGTTGTCCTAACTGTAAAACTCTGCATCTCTTACAACTCTAGTCCTAACAAATCGTGTAACAAATTCTTCTGTTTTGGCATTTGCTTCAATTTCCAGTAAGTATAGTTTATAATTTTTTTGCTTTCAGTTTGGTTTTAGCATTTTATTTTCCATGTCTCTTTCACCTATTAAGTTAATTCTTTCTTAAAATGGTTTCATTAGTGGAGAAAATGATTGCATCCGAAGAAGAAACTAATCGCATAAATGAAAATTATCATGATAATTTAGTAGCAAATATTGTTGGTGAAGATGAAAAACTTAAAGCTGGAGAAGAAATTACTAAATATTATAAGAATTATGCTCGATGTATCAGTTTTGGAATTGCTAAAATCAGTTCAAAAAATAGAGACAATGAAAAAAAAATATTTTACTCTACCTTGTAGTCGTGCAAGAAGTTATGTGAGCAACTCAAAGAACCTTTTGAAGCCAAATTCTATCACAAGAACACAATGTAAGGCTAGAGTAAATGTGTGCATGTCTTTAGATGGAATAATTATAGTTTCGAGAGTTGTTCTTGAGCATAATCATGAACTAAGTCCAACAAAATTAAAGATATTTTAGATGCAACAAAACATTAAACCCTCATATAAAAATGAGGTTAGAGCTTAATGACCAAGCTGGAATTAATGTAAGTAAAAATTTTCAATCTATGATTGTTGAAGCGAATGGATATGATAATCTTACATTTGGAGAAAAAGATTGTAGAAATTATATAGACAAAGTAAGACGTCTTCGACTTGGGACAGGAGATGTTGAAGCTATTCAAAACTATTTTGTTAGAATGCAAAAGAAAAATAGTCAATTTTATTATGTAATGGATGTGGATGACAAAAGCCGGTTGTGAAATGCATTTTGGGCTGATGCGAGATGTAGAGTTGCTTATGAGTATTTTGGTAAAGTCGTAACTTTTAACACCACTTGTTTAAAAATTAAATACGACATGTCTTTTGCCTCATTTGTTGGAGTAAATCATCATGGTAAATAAACTTTGTTAGGTTGTGGCTTATTGTCTAATGAAGACACTAAAACTTTTTCCTGGTTGTTCACAATATGGTTATAATGTATGCATGAGTGTGCACCAAATTCCATAATCACTGATCAAGATAGAGCAATGAAGAATGCAATTGAGGTCGTCTTTCCGAAAGCTCGCCATCGGTGGTGTTTGTGGCATATAATGAAAAAGGTTCTAGAAAAATTGGGTAGACACTCAAATTATGAGTCTATTAAAATACTTTTGCATGATGTTGTGTATGATTCATCGAGCATAAGTGATTTTGTGGAGAAGTGGGAAAAATGATTGAATGTTACAAACTGGATGGTAATGAATGGTTGAAAGGATTGTTTGATGAGCGAAATCGTTGGGTTGCTGTGTATGTGAGGGACGCATTTTAGGTTGGAATGTCAACTACTCAACAAAGTGAAAGTATGAACTCGTTTTTTGATGGGTATGTGAACTCAAAGACAACATTGAAGCAATTTGTTGAACAAACATGACAATGCATTGAAAGATAAAATTGAAAAGGAAAGCATAGCAGATTTCAACCCATTTGATACAAAAATTGCTTGTATAAGTTATTTTAGATTTGAGACTCAATTCCAAAAGGCATTTTCCAATGCAAAATTCAAATAATTTCAAATAGAAGTTGCTTCTATGATGTACTGTCATACTTTCTTTGATAGAACAGATGGTTTAAATTCAACATTTTGTATTATATAAAGTAAAAAAGTGCATGATAAAGTTAAAGATATGAAGTTTAAGGTACTCTTCAATGAGAAGAATTTTGAAATACAATGTACATGTTGTTTATTTGAGTTTAAAGGTATTTTATGTCGACATATTCTTTGTGTTCTTAAGCTCATTGCTAAGACAGGGTCAATTTCATCTTCTTATCTAATGTCAAGATGGAGGAAGGATATTAAGCGATACATATACTTATTAAACGTGGCTTTGATCCTTTAGTAAAAAATGTTGAATTACAGCGTGTTAGTAAAGCTTGTGATGTCTTTTATGAAGTTGCTTCTGTGGGATAGAGACTGAACATGACTATTAAAAGTGATGAATTAGATCAAAGATTTAAAAATTGAGTTGACATTTAAAGAAAGTTCTCCTGAAATTATTGAAAGGGATAATTTAGTTCAAAAGCATGTGACAAAAATTCTTGACCATGTAGTAACTAGATGTAAAAGGCGTTCTCCGTTGGAAAAAAAAAAGCTTCTAAGATTGATGAAATTGTGAAAAAGAAGCTTGTAGGAAAGAAAACTACAAAAAGTAACAATAATTAAAGTCAAGAAGAGGTAATTTTGAAAATTTCAAGTTTATTTATCGATTTAAATTTTATAGCATATGTATGTATAATTTGATATTGTTTATATGACAGGAACCATGTATATCTAAAGTTCAAGAAAGTGAAGAGTTTTTTCTATCTCAAACCATTGATGTTAATTGTATAAGCACGCAAGAGAGTGTTCAAGTAAATGGAATATACTACTTTGGTTTTTTAAATTTGTTTAATTGAAAATTATCAATTGCTTTAATACCATGTTCTGCATGTATATTTATTATAGTGTGGTCATAGCTATTTTTGTGGAAATAGATATGATATTTCAAAAAATTGAGCTCCCTTCAATCCAAATCTAAAACATCTTAATGATGTTTAAAAGATGAAAATAGATTCTAACTCATACTATTATTTAAATATTTACATTCATATTATTAAAATTATTGATTCAATATAGTCAAATTTCAATATAAATCACCAATTATTTTCTTTTTTGCAGGTACAAGACAGTATATATGTCCATCCATCATTATGGTGACATGAGAAAGATGCCTTGGAATATGAGAGTTGAAATGATTAACCATTTGTTAAAAGAAGATGATCGTTGAAGCAACTATTTAGTGTTACTTTGTCTTGACATTTTAATATTTTAATTTGGATGATTTTTATGTAATTGATGTTGAAGGAAAGATTATGAATCTTGTTTAAACTTAATTTTGGAAAGTATCATTTTTAATATAATTAATTGTCAAATATTACAACAAGTTGTGCCCAACAAAACACTGGTACAATAAAAATAGAACCAAAAGGATAAAAACAAACTCTAAACAAATCCTCTAATTCTTATAATAGAACACAATTAATAGGAAACCATAAAACTATGACAGTAAAAATAAAAGAAGAGTTTTCTAGCACCCTGTCACAACAGTCGACCCAAAATATGTTTTGAACCAAAGCATTCACTAAATGTACCCCTAAATCAAACCAAACAATGAATGGCCTACAAATAAAAACTAAACTCTAATCAACATTATGCTTTTTGCGTTTATGTCACCTGCAACCAAAATTCAGCAGCACTAGTTCGATATCATTTCATAAAAAAATTAAATTGATGCCTTTATTTCATAATATGTAACACGAGAAAAGAAATTAGTTGTTGTTGTAAAATAAGCATTGTTGAATTATATTTCATATTGTTCTGGATTGACCCAATGACTAGAATTGGCATATTCCGCTTCTATCCTTGGCACGGCCCAACAACAGTGGCTCAGCATCCTGGTCGACCATGCCACTAGGCATATGACCAACGATACCCAACACGCACGCGTGACCCAGTCAGCAATTGTCTCCGTCAGTCCGACTCGAGTCAAGCAGACAACCAGGAACCGTCCATAACAACCATCTGCCTGTAATCCGCCTCCTCCTTGAATCCAACGGCTAATTACGGACACACCTGCCCGTTTTGACCTAGTCCTGGAAGTCACCTATTTTTATGGACCCGCATATCTAGGCCCAAAAATAGGAATCAATGGCCAAGCGTTGGGGGCATTATATATACTCTCACACATGTGAGGGTCAAGTATCTAATATCCATTATTCATGACTAACACCCTAATATTTTACTTGTATCTCTTTTGCTCTCAAACTTATTTGATCTTTAGAGTGCCTTACAGGTGCAACCCCCCCCCCCCCCCCCCCCCCATTTTCCTCCTCGACTTTCCAGCCCGATAGAAGATCGTCATCCGACCACTTGAAGGTTCTGATCAACGGGTAAGATCAATGGCGCCGTCTGTGTGAAACTATCTTCTCTATTTTCTATTCCCCGGAATTTGAAGACCAAAGATCCTCCTCATTCAACAATCACGGTTGATTGTGATGATCACCACCTATCTGGAAAGACTACACTTTCCCCAGCGCATAAGACCGACGAAAGTCAAGAACATCCTTACCTCAAGGATAACACCGGCTTCTGCAATGGCTAGACCGCATCCCCAAATTCAGTCGATGCCCAACGTGACGACCATTAGTTCTCGGACGAGCAGCGTCCCAAGAACCCCACCAAGGAACTGCCAGAGATTCTGTAACCAGTTGTCATTCCTCACAACGCCGACCCTGTCATTGCAGTATTGCTCGCTACCATCAACCATACTAACTTCCTTATCCTGCAACAGAATAAGAAGATAGGGGCTTGGGAGAAAAAGCAGTCAAAGTCTCTTTCTCAGAGACACCAATGACATGATTCCCCCAACATATCCCCACCTAGACGTGGTCGACCACCAAGGAGGAAGAAGAGCGACGTTTCTTTCTTCAAGAAACGCAACCAAACACCTCTCATGAAGGACCAAAGCTCTCAATCCTCCAAGAAGAAGAAGAGTGACCACCAAGTTGACCGCAGTTGGTCACCGTCGCCCAAAACAAGGCAGCACCGGAAAAGCCCTTCCCTCCAACGAGAAAACGATGTCTGACGGGGAAGGAACTACCACTCCCCGCTTTCATCTTTCGAGGAAAGAGATGATGACAAGCCCTGCGGCCCATTATCAAGAGATATTACAAAGACCCAGCTCCTAGTCGGACTGGAAAATCCACCCCTGATGGGAATGTATGATGGCACGACTGATCCAGATGAACACAAAGAGAATATCGACGCCCTCCTCGCCTACCGAGGGGTCAGAGGTGTCATCAAGCATAGACTGTTTTCGACTATCCTGTGGAAAGGAGCAATGTCTTGGTACAAAAGCCTCTTATACGAGTCTATTACCTCCTGGAAACAACTGGGGAGGATGTTCTCGAGGCACTTCATTGCCTCCTGTCGACATCCAAAATCAGAAGCTTCACTTGAAGCAATTATACAGGGCAGAGATGAATCTCTGTGAGCATATATCGAGTGCTTCAATAAAGAAGTAGTATAAGTCTCCACGACCGACACCGTGAAGAAATATCTTCTCGAACACGGGCTCTGTCCCGGTAGAGACTTTGCGAAAGCAGTGGGCATTGAATCACCAGTCATGCTCGGCTGCCTCCTTATTAAGGCTCAAGCATACATTCAATACGAGGAGAAAGAAGCCGCCAACAATTCCAGGGAGTCAAGGCATCGAGAAAGTTCTAAGTCCTCAAGAAGTTACGAGCCCTCAACATCCCGTCAGGGGGGAGAAAAGAAGCGGGAAGATAGATCATGAGACTCCAAAGATTACAAGGGGTTGGATGGTCGGTTTCATAACTACACCCCTCTGACCACTTTGAGGGAACGTATTATGTCTGAATGTGCCAATTCTGAGTTCAATCAGGATAGGGTATGCTTTCCCCGACAGACACCTTCCAAACCCGGAGTTGTGATAAGTGCAAATTGTAGAAATTTTTATATATACTTTTTGTTGCACTTATCGATTTTTTGTTGTTAATACCGTTGAATAATTCCCCACTTTTTGTATAATTATGTATAAATTGTATTTAATCGATTTTTTGTGTATTTGTGTATCGTTTGATAGTTTTCCATTCATTTTATAGGTATTGATGCATATCTGGAGCATGAGCAATAAAGTGTCGAAGACACGGCTTCAAACGCGCGATTTTGAGCAACTCATTAACGAATAAGGCTCAAAATCAAAGAATAAGAAATCATCAATTTGGTTGATATTTAGGCATTGTTAGATAGATAATTGAATAGGATTTCCAACACTTCAAACCAGGTGTAAATAAGAGTTACGGTTCTCAAGTTATGGCGAAAACAAAAAGCTGATTTTTTTTCTCATGACAGTAAAGCGCGCTTAGCGGGATTGTGCCACTTAGCGCGGTCCCTTGGACAGAATTGCGTTAAAAGGGACAAAATACACAATTTTTTAGGTTATGTTTTGGGGTATTTATTCCCAACTCATCAAACCTTCATTTTTTGATAGATTAGCTTAGAAAACAACATTAGGGTCTTGCTTATGGATGATTGGAGGTAGATTTCTCTTCGACCGACACTGACAAACCGAAAGATTTGTGGTTTAACTCTTATCCCATCTTTGTATTTATCTTTTGTGGGGTATTATTTGTATATTTACTTTGAACACATGTATATTTGTTGATCATGGTGTTGTATAAAGCTTGCTTTACAAATCAATCTTGATGTCTTCTTTAATATTTTTGTTTATGTTTGGATTTGGGTTGTTATAGACATATACCTCACAAATCTTGATTAGGGATTGATATTTATTAGTTTCTAGATTTTAGAGATAGATTTAGATCTAATATTCACTTTGGGTGCTAAAGCTTAATGCCTCTTTTATGTTGTAGCGCGTGAGACATTACCGATAGAGTAATACGGTTAGTCTCACGACTTGGTGTTAGACATAACCTTCATTGTGGGTACATATCGTGGTGTCCGTGATGATTTTGACGAGTACAGTAGGTTGAGTGCAATTGATCGATAGATTTAAGTTTGTGACGAGTAGTGTATATTCATAGCGGATAAGTTGTCTATCCTTTATATTTTTTGTTTACATTTATTTTTGTTTATACCTTTTCCTTTCAATCCATTTATCCCCAAACTCATTAACGATAGAATTGTCGAATGGAGAATCAATAACCAATGTATGTAGACACGATAAGATATAACCTATATCACCCGGTAAATTAATAACTTGATTTTTGCTTACCATTTTACCGCAGCAACAAGCCGATAAGAGCAAATACTGTAAGTTCCATAAAAGTCATGGTCACAACACCGACGATTGCATTCATCTCAAGGATGCGATCGAGATATTAATCTGAGATGGGCACCTCAAGTAGTACAAGAAGAAAGAGGTTTCATGCGAAGAGGAACCGAAAACAAAGAACGTTGAAGAGGGGAAGGAGTCCCCTGACATCAGTGTTATACCGGTTACCATGAGTATCTCGTGACCAGAAGATTTCTACTTGCCAAACATGGAGGACGTCCCATTGTACTTCTCCTCTCACAGTCCTTGGGAATCATTCCCCGTTGTAATGGTCATCCCCGGTGGGGGATTCAACAAGCATACAATGGGATCCGTAAAGAGAAGGTTCAAGAAACTTATCAATGTCAACTCTGACATAGACGCCACACTGGGCAAGTTCCGAAGAGGCTCTCATCCCCTCGTTTTTTATAGGGAAGAATTGTCGGGTGGAGCCCCCAACTCAACCATCCCACTGCTCGTGAGGGCTCGCATGGCAAACTTTGATGTTCAGCGTATACTAGTAGATCAAGAGAGCTCAGTGGACATCATGTATACCCAGTTGCTCGCCACCATACAACTGAACGAAAGCCACCTGACCACGTACGCGGGCTCGGATCTCCAGGGTTTCAACGGGACCAGTACCAAACCCTGGGGATATGTCGAGTTGATCATCACTTTCGGAAGAGGGGTAACCGCCAGAGCCATCAAGACTCAATTTCTGGTAGTGGATTTCCTGTCTCTCTATCAATGTATCTTTGGGACACCCACTCTAGATGAATTGATCGTGGTGCCTTCCACCATACACCTCAAGATGAAGTACTACACTGCAAAGGGTTTGGTCGCCACCCTCAACGGGGATGTCTAGGAGGCAAGAAGATGTTTTGAAGCCTCGGCCAGGGGCCTAAATTCCATCAACCCTCCACCCTGAACGACCAATGGGGACACACTGTCATCCAGCTCTGAGGAGGCCAAGCCATTGTCAAGGGTCGACGCCATCGACCTCGACAACCGCTTCTCTAAAGAAGGTCGCTCATAATAGAGAAAGAAAGGGAAAGAGCCCATGATCGAAGGCGAAGGTTCATCCCTACCTATAAACAACGAGGAACTATCAGATCCCACACGACCTATCCCGGACGGAGACTTCAATATCATTCCCCTCGGGAACGATCCCACCAGAGGAGTAAAGATCGGAGCTGACCTCCTCGACTTGGTGAAGAGGCAAATTTAAGCTTGCTTGAGGGAGAATGTTGATATGTTTCCCTGGAGCGCAGCTGAGATGCCCAGATTGGACCCCGAGATTATATGCCATCATCTGATCATAGACCCTGCCCTCAAGGCGATCGCCCAACCTAGAGAAAACAGTCCCCCGAAAAAATAGAGGATGCCGAACTAGCTGCAAAAGACCTCCTAGAGGCACACTTTATTTTTGAAGCCCAATACACAACATGGCTCTCGAATGTAGTTCTTGTAAAGAAATCTAATGTAAAATGGCACATGTGCATTGATTATACCGACCTTAATCGGGCTTGCCCGAAAGATGCTTATCCCCTCCCCAATATTGATAAATTGGTCGATAACTCGTCCGATTTCAAATTATTATCTTTTATGGATGCATATTCTGGTTACAACCAGATTCCAATGGCGAAAGCAGACAAAAATATATCGCTTTCATGACTGAGTCAACAACTATTACTACAATGTAATGCTATTTGACTTGAAAAACGTGGGTGTTATATGTCAGCACATGATGAACAAAGTCTTCCGCAATGAAATAGGCGACATGCTCGAAGTCTACATGAATGACATGATCATAAAATTAACAAAAGAGATCGATCGCGCCCTCCACTTGAGGAAAGTGTTCGAGAAGGCTAGAAAGTGTCGGATGCGATTTAACCCAGAAAAATACACCTTTGGTATACGGGCGGGAAAATTCCTTAGATTCTACCTCACAAAACGAGGGATTATGGAAAACCCTGACAAATGTCGAGCGTTTTCTGAGTTTTCAACACCCACTTCAAAAAAGTCCATTCAAATCTTGAACGACATGCTCACTTCCCTCTCTCAGTTCGTGGCAAAATCTACCTAGCACGCGCTCCCCCTCTTCAAGCTCCTCCGCAAGGAAGCTGCCTTTGAATGGACGGCTGAATGCAAGCAAGGTCTCACCCATTTGAAGTAAGCATTATCGCAACCGCCTATCCTTTCTCGACTAGAGAAGGATGAAGTCCTCTATCTCTATTTGGTCATCGTCTCCAGGGCAATAAGCGTAGCGCTAATCAGAGTAACCCTAGAAGGACATAGAGCAATATACTTTACGAATAAGGCCCTATAGGGCCCGGAAATGAGATATCAACAAATTGAAAAGGTGGCCATAGACCTCGTACTTCCCCTTCTCCCTCTCCCCAGTCAGGTCCACAGTACCCTTGTTGTGCTTCCTCTTATGCCTCGAGGACACCTGCAAAGGGGAGATATCCATGGAAGGATATCTTGTCGATGAATCACTTGATCCTGACATAGGACCAGCATCGGGCGAGGAAGCCTTGGCACCCTTCTATGCCTTCTTCAGGTTGAAAGCGTTCGTCTGAGCCAAGAGCTCCTTGGAGGGATTCATCTTATATGCGAGGAAACAATAAAGATCAGTCAGTAAAACAGAATAATATGCATGAACAAAGAAAATCAAATCATAAAAAACAGCTACCAAGATAGGCTGTTGGGTCCTCACTCTCGAGGAGCTCCTTGACACTTATCAGCCCAAGGTCGAACATTTCCTTCCCGTCCTTTACGACAACCGGTTTTCCCCCTCTTTCCATATGTTGGACAGGAGGAATCCCCGTGAAAAAGCAAGTAAGACAATCAAAGTTGGTCGTGTCCTCGACGCCTAGCTGTTCTTTCTTCCAAACATAGATGTCGGTTCCCCTTTCATAATGCTTATCGGTCCAGTGAAAGGGAAACTTCGACACCAACTTGTTCACATGTTTCCCCTCCTCGTTTAGAACAAGAGCCCCTTCCTCGTCGTACGCAGGAGAAACCCGAAACAAGCTCAACAATACCCTCTGCGAAACGGGCTGAATGAGCATAAACTTCTTCTTGAAAAAAGGATCTGACTCCGGGTATGCTTTGAAAAACTTACCATTCGCTTGCTTCAAAGCGACCCAACCATATTGGGCACCGAACAACTACCTTTGAAGGCGGAAACAGTAAAGGAACAAAGGGACAGTGGCCCTAACCCCCAAATAATCACACATGATCTCGAAGGGCTGAAGGAAAGCCACCTACTTCAGATGCAGCTTGGATGTAGCCAGACGAAGGTGCCTAAAAACCTCCACTTGAAAGTCCGAGAATAGGAGCTGCATACCCATCTCTTTAAACATAATTTCATACATAGGGAACCGACGTGCTTCAAACAGCGAGCAGATTCGAACCCTCTTGCTCTGAATATAGATTACCCATTGATCCTCTACACTCTCTCAATCCATCTCCGGATCCAGCGAGGTGAATATCTCATCAGGATGCTCAATAAAATAGGAGATATACCTCGATGGGCTCGACGCTACCCGATCCAACAGACCCTCCTCATCCACGAGCATGCTAGGACCCTCTTGATCAATAGGAGCCACCTCTGTGTCCCCCTCAGCATCCCCATTACTAGGCACCGCCGGCTCCAGTTCCCCCAACGGGGATTCATACGCCCCCGAGGCGCTCGCCTCACTGGACGTGCTCTTGGCAGAACTATGAGCCGAACCGCTGGGCTTGTTAAGAAACTCGACGTTGCTAGTAGTCATTGTACCTGAAAAGCAGAGGATGAAAGTGAGTTAGACGTCAACGTCAAATCCACTCTTCCACCACTAATCAAGTGAAAGGGCATCAAGGAACGAGGACCTTGTACCCGACCAGAACCCCCACTCAAATGGCTACTGAACAATCTCCTTTCTCTGACCAAACTCACCAGATCAGCACGAAAATTTTCCTACATTCGTCTAACGACACTAAGACCCCAAAGACTCCCCAGCGGAGGACACTTGGTATCCTTAACACACTCATCTGCCAGGACCATCGTCTCCGACCAACATTCCACTAGAATCCCTAAGAAACCAATTGCCTTAAACCCTAACCACACGCATTCTCTAGAAACTCGAAAATCTAACGAAGGTGACAGATGCTAAAAACAAAGAGGAATAAGAGAACTTACCAAATTAAATGGAGAATCGGCAAAAAGAGACGACAACAAACGACAGAACAAGCAAAAATCTTAGGAGTGGATTAAGTCGAGTAGAAACTGATGAACTCGGGCAAGAGTAAGAAATGTCGAGCGGATTAGAGGATGGTGAAAAATATTCAGAGAGTTGTCTCCTCTCTTTTTATAGAAAGAGCCCACCAAGCGCGTAGACGAACACGCACATGGGGAACTCTAAAAAGCATCATCATCACACCTTATCCCCTAGACCAGCCATCATCACACCTATCTGACAGCGTGTAGCTTGATGCACGCAAGGCACACAACCTCTCCAAATCCCCCTCCCCGGTAACAAAACATCGGGGCGAATCCCCGAACTCCTCCTACAAAATTGCTCCTCTGAGCGGGCCGCTCAATCGTTCACCTCCCCACGAGGCAAATGTGTTGAACGTCATTTGCACCCCTCGAGCAATACCAACACAAAAATATCCCCGCTTCACGGGATGGCACTAAGTCATTATTCATGTGCCCAGAAGCAACGACTTGGGGGGGGGGGGCTCCTGTTCTGGATTGGCCCAATGACTAGAATTGGTTGAATCCGCTTCTACCCTTGGCACGGTCCAACAATAGTGGCCCAACATGATGCTTAACCACGCCACTGAGCATACGATCAATGACGCCTGACACGCACGCGTGACCCAGTCAGCAGTTGTCTCCCATCAGCCCGACTCGGGTCAAGCAGACAATCAAGAATAGTCCATAACGACTATCTTCCCGTAAGCTGCCTCTTCTTCGAATCCAACGGCTAGTTACTGGCATACCTGCCCGTTTTGACTCAGTCTTGGCAGACACCTATTTTTGCGGACCCGCATATCTAGATCCAAAAATAGGAATCAATGACCAAGCGCTGGGGGCATTATATATAGCCTCACACATGTGAGGACCAGGTATCAAATATCCACTATTCATGACTAAAACCCTAATATTTTGCTTGTATCTCTAAGATCCTATACCATTATTGTTTCTCAATGACACATGTAAGTGTTGGCTATATGGCTCAAAGTCATCAAATTTCTCTTCTTTCTTCTACTGCTATGCATTTTTAACATGTATTTTGTCGAATACCTTATACCCAAAATAATTTTTACTCCCTTATCTAATATAAAAATTCATGGTATTAATTTGAACATAAATATCAGTCCAAAATCCCATTTTGATTGAAAAAATAGAACACAATAAAAGAAAGTTTAGAAAAGAAGTGAAAACATGTCCATGGTTTTTTTAAGAGTTGCAAGGTGAATAAATTATATAAACAAATGAGAATTGTTGACAATATTGTGTGAAAGAGAGAAAAGAAATTAGTGAAACTATATAAGAATTTGAGTTTTCAATGTGAAAGAGGTGCAGTATTGAATAGTTTAAGCACCAACAGTGGAAAAGAGAGGAAGAAATTTTGTGGTTCTGAACTACATTTCAAAATATAAGCTGTGTGAATTGGCAATGTCAAAAAAATATAAGGTTAAACTGGACATTTTGATTCACTAAGTAGAAAGTAAGTAAGTATGTCAAATTACTCGTATGAATTAAACGAGTGAGAGTGTCGTACACTTAAGCATTTCCCCACCAAAAAAAAATTGGCACTAGTTTGAAATGACTATAAAATAATAAATTAATGCCAAAATAATAAATTCATGCAATAATAGATTTCTTCTATTAGAATATTATGTCTAATTTCATAAGAGTGTTTTGTCGTTTAAAGTTTTGGATTTTCATGTCTTTTTTTTATTTGTAGACGAGGTGGTATCTCACAAGACGATGATCCAAATGAAGAGAGTATCTAGAGATATTCCTTCACCTTTTAAAGTCGCCGCCTTCTTGATTTTAGGCAGGGCCGACTCTCTAGGAACTCGTGTTGCTTTGGCCTCTCCATTTCCTCCTTCTTTAGAGTGCTTTGAAATGTAAAACTCTTCTAGTCGGCCTTTAGGCAAAGGTGTTCCGAGCCTGTCACTAAGGGTGGCCAATGAAGGGGTTCATCTAGCTGGAAAATTGGTCTCCAAAAGACCTCGATGTGGGGAAAATTAGATTTAGAAAGGTCAGCCCATAGGGGAAGCTCTTCGTCGACTCCAACAAATCTCTCATTGAATCTTTTGGCTTGTCTTAGATCTCAAACTTCTAGGGAGATTGGTATTTCATTTCCAATGAGTATTGTGCATATTTTCGAGGAAGTGTAAGTTGTTCGACGAGAAGATATGGAAGAAATGTCATGTTAGATGCACAAGATTTATGCTATATTGCTTTTTGGAGTTGCATGCAAATAGGACGTCTTCATGCTCGAATGTCTTGAAAGGAGAAAGAGATGTTTGGGGAGCCTCTTGGGGCTATTTTTTGTTGAGATGGATTGGCTTCATACTAAATGTATCGGGTTGGGAAATTTCTTGAGGGAAATTGATGACGAGATGCAAGCATACAGGTTTTCTCACCTATTAGTTGATAAGGTTGTAAGTCTCAGAGTGCCTAAGAGGGGGGGGGGGGGGGTGAATTAGGTCTTATAAAATTTATTCGGTTTTATAAGAATATTTGTAGAACTTTTTGGTTAAGTGTTTGAAGGTTTTGATTATATCTTTATCTTTTCCTGATTATGGTGATGAAAGCGATAAATGCGAAAAAGTAAAGAACACGGTGATATATCCTGGTTCCCCTCACAATCCGAGAGTACTCCAGTCCCCTTTCCAACACGAAAGAGATTTCACTATAGTTAGAATGATTGTACAGCCTATGCTTACTATCTAACCTATAGGGTGATCAAAGGTTATTAACACCTTTAAGACCAAACAAACACTAATGTGAATGAAGAACAATCCTCTTCAAATCACAACACTTACTTCCAACAATGCTGGATAGTAAGGGAATAAATTCTTTAAGTAATACAATGATTGATTTGAAATATGTGGAGAGCTTTATCAACCTTCAATTGATCTTCTTCTTCAAGATAAAAACAATTCTCAAGCAATGTATATAAATGTTCACAATGTATGAAACTTGTAATGATTTAATGAAAGTGTATATGGCAAGTTTCACAAAATTTTATGAACACATGAAAGTATGAATTCAAATGTGAATGATGAAAAATTGTTTATTGAAGAAGTATATTTGTTAATTTGAAAATTGAAGCATTCTTTGAAATAAGAAAATCTGCAGCATTTTATAAAGTCACAAGAACCTCTTCATTCATGCCAATTCATATGAAAAGTTGCAATGCATTCATGAAAAGATACCACTTGAAAAATGTTCAAAAACCAAAAGAAAAGCTGCACTGGTTCGCTAGGAACTGGTTCCGACACTGACAGAACCCGGTTCTTAGTGAACATTATAAGTCAGATTTCAAAAAATATTATGCAGGAACCAGTTCCCCTATTGGTACAACCCGGTTCCTGGTACAAAAACCAGGGACATGTTTTTTGAGAAATTCTGGAACCCGGTTCCCTGTTAGGGAGGAACCGGTTCCTAAAGGGTTATTTTCAAAAATACATTTTGAAAAATATTTCAAACAAAGTTTTTCTTGATGTTAAAGTTATGGGATATGTATATGTTGATGAATGCATATTTTTGTGAACATGTATATTCAAGATTAAGAATTATTTATACCATTTTGACATTTGATGATTCTTCAATAATTCTACTATAATCTTCAAGACTTTTATATGATGTTGATAAGCTTTTTGCACATCCTTTGAATGTTGATATCATGTTGTCTTCATCAAAACAAATGCTTTAAATATGACTTGAGAAGCTTGCAATTACATTCTCCCCCTTTTTGATGATGACAACCAAGTCTTGAAAACGATTCTTGAATTGTTTATGTTGTTTTGAGTAGCAAATATTGTTGAGCAAATGCAAGGCTCCCCCTAAATTGTATGCTCCCCCTAAGTCCATGATTCCTTGAATTTTGGAGTGAGTATAATAGATATTTGGGCCTGCAATTTCTTTGAAAACAAAACAACACATATGCATATTCTTCTCCCCCTTTGTTAACATAAAAAAGGATGGGGGAAAAGAGTGAAACAAATACATATTTAAAAAATAAGACAATAAAAACATATAAAAGAAGGAGTAGAAGCAGAGTGTACTGAAACATAAAAATTCTTGTTGAAGAATTAAGACGTGCACCTTATGAGAAACCTTTAGATATAACCTTCATCCAAAATACCAAGTTCTCTTCGGATTTTGAAGAAAGGTTCTCGAGCAAGCGGTTTTGTGAAGATATCTGCGAGTTGGTTATGAGTATCCACAAAAGTGACTTCGACATCTCCTTTAAGAACATGATCACGAAGAAAATGATGTCGAATATCTATATGTTTGGTTCTTGAATGCATGACCGGATTCTTTGTAATATTGATAGCACTTGTATTGTCGCATCGAAGAGGAATGCATCCGAGATCAAGTCCGTAATCATAGAGTTGTTGCTTGAGCCAAAGAATTTATGCACAACAACTACCTGCTGCTATGTATTCTGCTTCGGTCGTGCTAAGAGCAACACATGCTTGCTTTTTACAAGCCCATGATACTAATACATTTCCAATAATGTGACAAGTGCCACTTGTGCTTTTACGATCAGTTTTACAACCTGCATAATCCGCGTCAGAATAACCAATTAAAGTGCAAATACTACCTTTCGGATACCATAAGCCGACATTGGTTGTTCCTTTTAGATACTTCATGATCCTTTTAACTGCCATGAGGTGTGATTCCTTTGGATTTGCTTGAAAGCGAGTGCAAAGACAAACACTAAACATGATGTCAGGACGACTTGCCGTCAAATATAATAAAGAGCCAATCATACCTCTGTATTTTGTAATATCAATTGGAGTACCAGATTCATCTTGATCAACATATGTACCGGAGCCCATTGGAGTATTCATTGCTTTACAATGTTCCATATCAAACTTTTTCAATAGTTCTTTGCAATACTTTGATTGATTGATGAAGATTCCATCTTCTAGTTGCTTAATTTGTAGTCCAAGAAAGTAGTTCATCTTTCCCATCATAGACATCTCGAATTCTCCATGCATCATCAATGAGAATTCCTCACACATTTCTTTGTTAGTTGATCCAAAAATGATATCATCAACATAGACTTGAACCAATAAAGTGTTACTTTGGATTTTCTTAATGAACAAGGTTTTATCAACCTTACCCTTTTCGAAACCTTTTTCACACAAAAAATTGCTAAGTCTATCATACCATGCTCTTGGTGCTTGCTTTAAGCCATAAAGAGCCTTTCTCAACTTAAAGACATGTGTAGGATGTTTCAAGTCTTCAAATCCCGGAGGTTGTTTGACATAGACTTCTTCATTGATGTATCCATTCAAGAATGCGCTTTTGACGTCCATTTGAAAAAGCTGAAAATTTAATGAACAAGTGTTGTACCCCAAAATTTGCCCTCTCTTTCTTTAGGAAATCATCTTGGATTTTCAGAGTCCCTCTGAGACAAATCCAAATCCTGAATTGTCATTTTTGCCCAAGCAAACCACTTACAAGAGAAAGATGATCACACAAGATCTAAAGACAACGCTTTTAGCTTGAGAAAAATTAAATTCTAAGTACTTGGAATTTTTCTCTAAAAAATGAGTGTTTAAGAAAAATCAGCGCTTCAGAACTTCTGGACCAATTCCAGATAGAAACGGTCAGAAGTTGCAAGCTTGGCTCAGCGCAGTCAGAAGTTGGTTCTTCAGCAACTACATCAGCTCAATCAGAAGTTGTAAACGTGGTTCAATACGTAAGCCTCAGACAGAACATGACTCTTTCAGCAGTTACGCAAGCTCAGCCAGAATTTGCTAAAGGAATGCAAAAGAAGCAAGGAAGTCTGAAGGCTCTTTCAGAACATGCTGAAATCAGAAGAAGAAAAGGTCAGAAG
Source organism: Vicia faba (assembly GCA_948472305.1). Taxonomy (NCBI): domain Eukaryota; kingdom Viridiplantae; phylum Streptophyta; class Magnoliopsida; order Fabales; family Fabaceae; genus Vicia; species Vicia faba. Next base: position 516,671,628 of record OX451737.1, read on the forward strand.
AGTGGGTTTTACACTGATACAGAATCTCTAAGCCCAGGAGGTTCAGAAGCAAGTCCAAGGAACGTGTCAGAAAATCAGGAGAATCCCCAGAACTTGCTAAGACAACAAGAAGCCAAGGCCAGAGCATGGTTTACGTTGTTCTTGTTGAAACAGAACTGCTGGTTCAAAGTTTGTTTCTATTTACCAGAATATTGATATTGATAAGTCTCATCACCATTTAATGCTCATTAATGCTCCCAACCACTCCTGAACATTCATCCAAGTAATCCCTTCACGTGTGGCTTGGAAAACGCCTTTATGCAGGTTCTGGAATGGGTCTACACGCCACCGCCCACTTAAGAGGTCACTTCTCTCCAATCCACGCCTGCTGCTTCAGCCTAGGCTGGAGGCTATCTGTTATCACAACTTCCCAGGAATTTCTGTCAAAGAACAATTCAAACTCTGTTGACACCTTTAATGACCAAGAAATCCACAAGAGTTTTTGCCTATAAATAGAGAATCATTATCCACTAAAAAGGGGCGCTTGAAGAAACAGAAAAATTGCTAAGAAAGAAACAGAAATCTTTAGCAAGAAACTGTTGTGAAACTCTGCCAAAATCTCCAGTGCTTCATAACTTTGAAGTTCTTACCTTCAAACTTCATCAAATACCCAGTTTTTCTTTGTGAACCAAAAACACCCTTTTTCAAACCTCTGACCCTATATACGCATACACCTTCACCTACCCTTCTCAAAAAGAATCTGTCCAGAACACCACCAGAGCCAAAAGCTAGCTTTCATCCACAAACTTTTCCAACAGCCAGGTAAGCACCTGCTGACCTTCATCACGCTGCTAAGCATCATCAGCTGTGCATACTCAAATAAACATAATGTAAATATCATGTTGTTACTGTTTGTGTTCTGAGGATTTTCATACCTCAGAACGTTCTGAGCCAGTGTAGAACCTGCCTGTGACCCTGTTGATTCTACCCTCTGAAATACTTTGACATTTGCTGGAGTTGTTCCAAATATGCTTCCTGTTTTGTGGAATAACAACAAAATTGCAGATGTTCTGATTAGTACAGGGAAAAGCCAAGTGCTGACTTTGACGTTAGCACATCTGAAGCCAGTTTTGCTAACAATAATATCAGAACCTCTGAAAGTTATTGTCTTTCCAGCAGAATCAGAACTTCTGGTTTCTCCACTAACAAACTTCTATTTTGCAGTGCAGGGGGGTCAGAACTTCTGATTTCCCCACTAACAGGTTTCTGTTTTGCAGTTGCCAGGGTCAGAAGTTTTGACTCATACAGTTTAACCAAAAGGTTGATCATCTGGCAGCGGATCTGAGTCAGAACTTCTGATGACCTCTCAGCAGCGTGCTGGCTCCCTCTCTCTCTCCCTCTATCTTGTTTTTTGCTATTTTCTTTTTTGTCTATTTTTCTCGTTGAACCCCCCATGTACAAATGTGTATCCCCACACCCTAATTGTTGTAATAGCGTAGGATTTTATATTTCCGCTTTTATTGCTAGTAATTAGGATGTGTATGGCAAGATAAAAATCAAATAGAATATCCTAATTCAAAGAAAAACTCTTGTATGCAATAAAACACACTTGCACACTAACACCCCTAGGGTTACATCCACTTGTTGCCTTTCAAAATTGGGCCATATTGCATGTGGAGTATCTTTGGCAAAAACAAAACAAATTCAAATGATCATAGTCCCTCGATGACGCTTTCAAAAGTTGCCTTAAAAAATGATCAAGTCCCTTAAAGGAAAAATTGCCCAAAGATACTTGGCACCATTGCAATTATGGTCCAAACGATGACCTGCGCCCGTCCCGTTCACATCCTAACACAAGATTGTCCATCAAATACAATGATGGAACAATACTGTTAAAAGGGTTAAAACATGAGAAAAATCTTTGAGTAAATTTAGGGGTAGACAACTCTTAGTTACTTGATCAAACTTGCAAAACACACTTGCCTACTTTTTCAAAACACACTTCACAAACACAACTTTCAAAACCTTGAAATATCTTTTCGAAAAGACAAAAACCTTTGTAAAACATTCGAGTAAAGAATTGTTACAACGGTTGCCTAGACAAGGCATCTTTTTCAAAATATTTTCAAACACACACACACATCACCATTTCAAACAATTGAAAATTGAGGCAAGTTGATCTAAGCAACTAACTAAGAGCCCGTGGATAACCATGGATAGAAAGGGTGCTAATACCTTCCCTTTCTATAATCTACTCCCCGAACCCAAGAAAACATCTCAAAGGTTTTTGCTGTGCTTTTTTACCTTTCCTTAGGATAAAATAAAAAGTCGGTGGCGACTCTTGCTCAACCGAAACATTTGTGAAAACAAACACAAAACCCTAGTCAGTTCTCCCACCGTATCACAGAACTGGCGACTCTGTTGTGGATAAGAATTAAAAGTGGAGTAACCTTAGGGTTTAGATCACCCTCTTGCATGACTAATTGTTTGATTTGATTGCTTTATATCTTGGCTCTCTTGTTTGGGTTTGCAATCCTACACCCGGATTTTGGGAAACATTCATAGATAGCAATACGTTGTGGAACTGTGCGGGGTATACCGACACGGTCAAAGCAATAGCTATATTAGTGCGACATATTTGTGAGTACTGGTAACCCTTGAGTTCAATCAAGGAGAGTACGGGGCCGCTGAGTGATGTCACTAAGCACTAATGACCTAGAACCTTACTTGACCATCTTGGCCTTTCATTAGGGGTAGTGAGATGACCGGCTTTGGTGCAGTCTGAAGTTGGTAGATACTCGATACTACACTCATTGAGGGTTGTTTTCTTGGAATATTTTGGTCGCTAGTTAAGTGGCTAAACCAAAACAATGAACAATAAAAACAATCCAATGATATTGAGCTCCTTAGAACCCGATTACTATTTATAGGACATGTTTTTAAGCCAACTACACTCAAGAGGGTATTTACCTATGAAACCCCATGCAAGCCTGAAACTAGGGTTTGGTGTGATTTGCCTGTACATATGTTTGTGCATACATCATGAACATCATAAAGCATCATATGCATTTCCTAACCACTTCAAGGGTTTAGATCTTCATCTTTGTTCTTGTTTTGTAGGTCATGGAAATTCCTCGCAGAAAAACCATCCAAGTCAACCTTGTGAGAATCCCTCCTCAACTCAAGGAGCTCACATCAAGAATTCCGGAAAGCTCTCCCTTCAGTAAAAGACATGGTAGACTGCTCAGCTTAGTCAACACCAACATTGAAGAGGACATGATGAAAGTGCTATTCCAGTTCTTTGACCCTCTTCATCGCTGTTTCACTTTCCCCGACTACCAGTTGGTGCCCACTTTGGAGGAATTTTCTCAACTCCTGAGAATTCCTATCCTTAATCAACTACCTTTCAACGGTACGAAAAAGGAACCAAAACCTGAAGATGTTGCTCGAGCACTACATCTACAGCCATCTGACATCAAGGGACATTGGGAAACTAGAAGCGGTGTCAAAGGCTTCTTAGCAAAATTCTTGTTTGAAAAGGCACAAGAGTGTTGGAATTCATTGGACCTATAAGCCTTTGAAGAGATTGTGGCACTCCTTATCTATGGGTTGGTCCTGTTCCCAAATCCCGACCAGCTTGTAGAGGTCAACGCCGTCAAAATCTTCTTATCCAGAAATCCAATACCAACATTACTGGGGGACATTCTTCACTCATTTTACACACGAACAATGAGAAAGAGGGGTGTTCTCATGTGTTGTACCCCTCTCCTTGCAAGGTGGTTTATTTCGCACCTTCCACAATCTGTCTTGAAGAATGACCAAGGCTCAAGATGGTCCCAACGGTTGATGACTCTTACTCACTCTGATGTACATTGGTGTTCTCGGTCCAGAGAAAATGTCATCATCATCGATCGTTGTGGAGAGTTCCCTAATGTTCCATTACTTGGCATTAGAGGGGGCATTACCTACAACCCTTGCCTAACTTTGAGGCAATTTGGATATGCACGAAGAGATGGCCCTCACGACATGTTGATTCCTGACCTAGTTTTTGACTTCGACAACGATGCGCAAGGACTTCGCCAAAGATTCATCAGAGCTTGGAGGATGCCCAACAAGGTTGATAGCAAGACTCTGGGGCACAAGAACTCCATCCCTCTTGAGCCTTATCTCAAGTGGGTACGAGCCCGAACCTAGAGTCTAATGATGCCTTATCCTCATGTTCTCCCTGTGATTAAAGAGCCCGTTAAGGAAGGAGAGGTTCCCTACACCATCCTACATCCTGACATGCCTACATCGTGGGAGGAGATGCAGAAGAGTTGGATCCAACTCAAGGAGGAACGGAACACTTTTGAAGCCAGCTTCTACGCCAGCGAGAAGAAGGTTCTAGAGCTCACCCGCCGACTCCATGAGCAAGAGGCCCTCAACACCTACATTGCGCCAAAGAGGATGCGCAACATATTTTTACCTTGAGAAGTTGTTTTTGTAATCTTTGGCCCATGGGGCACTTATGTACTAACAAATTTCTTCTTATATGACGTGCGTTCTTTTTGTCTGCAACAATTGTGAATTTCTAAAATCCTTGAATGCATTGCATAGATAGCATCTCATGCATCATGTGCATAACAGGTACCCCTTTTTCTACAGGTTGCTTAATCTTCTTCGCTGTTTATTTTGAATAGTCATCATGAATCCAGAATCATCCAGTGAGCAAGCTATCAAGGCCCTCCAGGCCCAGAATGCCCAGTTTCAAGAGATGGTCATGAGCTTGGCCCAAGGTCAACAAGAGTTGAAGGCTCTGCTCCTAAAGAAGAAGAAGAAGAAGAGGACTGCGTTGTTCAACACTGGACGCAGGTTTGGGAATACACTCCATAACGAGGCTGATCCAACTACTTCCTCTGTAGAGAAAGACAGTCCCTAAGGGGGAGGGGCTCCTAGTCCTGCAGTCTCTGACAACGAGATGGATTACAATGACGAACAATACCCTCCTGCTGCTGACAGATACAAGCAATTAGAGGACCGCTTTAGTGCCATGGAGATTCAAAATGTGTCGGGGCTGGATTTCAGAGATTTAGGTTTATCTTCTGGGGTGGTAATCCCACACAAGTTCAAGGCGCCTGCCTTTTTAAAATACGACGGGGCTTCCTGTCCAAAGCTGCATCTCAGATCGTACGTAAGGAAGATCCAACCTTACACGGCAGACAAAAACCTCTGGATCCATTTCTTCCAAGATAGCCTTTCGGGGTCATAACTTGAGTGGTTCTACCAGCTAGATGGAACCAGTATCCGACATTGGGAGGATTTGGCTACCGTATTTTATAGACAATATCAATACAATTCTGACCTCGCTCCTACGCGTACCCAACTTCAGGGTATGTCACTAGGAACGGGCGAAGGATTCAAAGAATATGCGCAAAAATGGAGAGATTTGGTTGGCAGGGTGCAGCCTCCTTTGACTGACCGTGAACTGGTTGACATGTTTCTAGGGACCTTGTCTGGTCCATTCTTCAATCATCTGGTTGGTAATTCCTCCGCTGGGTTTACGGATTTGATCCTGACGGGTGAAAGGATAGAAGCTGGCATCAGGTTAGGAAAGATACAGAAAGGTGCCTCTGCAAGTACTGAGAAGAAGCCTTTCAAGAAGGAAGCTAGTGCCGTCTATGGTCCTAGAAGACAAGTCAAGCCAGAACGCCGCCAAGCCGTCAATGCTTTGGTAATTTCAAAACCTGTTGCTGCTCCTCAGCAGTACAATCAACAAAGGGGTGAGAGACCCAAAAGGCAATACACTCGGCTGAGTATGACCTTGTCACAAATCTTACCGCAACTGCTATCAACCAACTTGGTGACCACCAGAGAAGCTCCGAAGGTCGTGAATACTGCATCTCCTAAGTATAACCCAAATTCCCGTTGTGCTTATCATTCTGATAGCCCCGGGCATACTACTGATGATTGCTGGGCCCTGAGAAATAAGGTTCAAGACCTTATTGATGCGAAGGAAATTCAGTTTGAGGCGCCTGAGAGGCCAAATGTTGTAACTGCTCCTATGCCCCAGCATAGAGAAAATGCCGTCGAGGAAGATTTGTATGTTGTTTCGGTGAATGATGTTGCTACCCCTCTATTGACTGTTAAGAGGAATCTACTGCTAGCCGGTTTATTTCCGGGTTGTAGCAGGGGTTGCCTCCTGTGTGCTGTTACCCCTACCGGTTGTCCGCTGCTGAAGTCAGGCATCCAAAGCCTGATGGATAGCAAGGAGATTCTGTTCAAGAAAACCGCTGTTCCATTTGTTTCCGCTGAAGAAGTATCTGTCGTCACAATTTTCAACAATCCTACCAAGGCTCCCCCGAGGAAGCCAGTCAAAATTATGTCTGTTGCACCCATTACCATTACTGTTCCGGGCCCCCTCCCCTATGAATCAGACAAGGCTGTCCCATGGCACTATGGGGCATACGTGTATGTGCTTGGAGTGAAGCAGGAGTTCAACACCGGTACCAGTATCAGTAACATCATTGGTCCCGCCAAAATTACTCGCAGTGGCAGGCTCTTCTCGCCTGACATTGCACCACCAGTTTTCCGAAAACCTCTTATCATCACACCCGCAAGTGTGCATGTTCCTCTTCCAAATCAAGTTCTTGTGTCTACTACTGCCGCCGAGTCCTCTGATACTCGGGGCAAAGGAGTTGCTACCGATTTGCCTGCCCGGACGGAGGCACCAAAAAAGACCGCTGTTGAAGCCTCCCAGCAAGAGATGGAGGAAATCCTTAAAATCATTAAAAAGAGTGACTTCAATGTCGTTGAACAGCTGGGGCATACCCCCTCTAAAATCTCTATGCTATCATTGCTGCTATGCTCAGAGGCCCACGCCAAGGCCCTGATTTCATTTCTGAAAACGGCCCATGTGCCACAAGAGACATCTGCAGATCAGTTCACTGACCGTGTGGCTAATTTGACAGCTGACAATGGTTTGGGTTTCTCGGATGCAGACCTCACCGCCAAAGGAAAAAACCACAATGATGCCCTGCATGTCTCTATAGAATGCAGGGGCACTACTCTCGCACACGTGTTGGTGGACACCGGTTCTTCCCTGAATGTATTGCCCAAAAAGGCCTTAGATCGGTTGGATTGCGAGGGCCTGGAATTGAAGCCTAGTAACATCATTGTTAGAGCCTTTGACGGTTCTAAGAGGATGGTGCATGGTGAGGTAGACATTCCTATTCGTGTGGGTTCCCAAGTCTTTGACTCAACATTCTATGTGATGGATATTCGTCCATCTTATTCCTGTTTGCTGGGTCGACCTTGGATTCACAAGGCTGGGGCCGTAACATCCACTCTACACCAGAAGCTCAAATACCCTGTCAGAGGGAAGATTGTTACTGTGCAGGGTGAGGAGGAATACATGGTTAGTCTCTTGAATTCATTCCGGTATATCGAGATGGACGGGGAGTTTATTAAAACCCCCTTTCAACATTTTGAAGAGGTACCTCCAACGTTGGCATCAGCCGAAACAGTGATTGAAGAAGACTTTCCTTTGAAGATGGCTTCCTTGAAGGATGCACGGGCTGTGATCGAGAAAGGCAAGTGTGCAAACTGGGGTCAACTTCCTGACTTCACTCAAAAGACCGACAAGTTTGGGCTGGGCTTCACTACAGAGACTCAGAGGGCTGTTCGCGAAGGGAGGATCAGAAAGCCTCCGGTGTTCATCACCAACCCAAGAGTGAATGCTATCGAGGAGGATGTAGAGGAAGCAGAATTTGACAGTTGGATCTATCCAACAACCAACAACGGACCAAGCAACTGGACGACAAAAGATTTTACACCTATTACATTTGTCGCGCAGTAATGAACTCTTTTGTTTTCGATTTGTAACAAACAATATGTTGAAACTTTTATTGGCTCGGTGTCCTACCCGGGGCACCGTGGCTCCATTTGTGAGGGCTTTTTGTATGACATTTCCATATATCATTAATCAAAACATTGGACGTTGTTGCATTTCAAATCTTGTGCTCTTTTTCTTTCTTTGTTATATATTGCAAAACAACTATATTTACACACACTCACTTATACAGGTTCCAATCCACTCTGGATCTCACTGGTAACGGCTCTGCTACTGCCAGTTATGACTTCAAAAATCCGATCAACTTGGCCGAAGACGAAGGTGAAGATGATTGTAAAGTTCCTGGTGAACTCGCAAGATTTCTACTCCAGGAAGAGAGGGCCATTCATCCGCATGAAGAGCCAGTGGAGACGGTAAATCTGGGTACGGAGACAGATAGAAAAGAAGTCAAGATTGGTGTCAATCTAGAGCTCAACGTGAAACAACGATTGATCCAGATGCTGCATGACTACATGGAAATATTTGCTTGGTCTTACGAAGACATGCCCGGTTTGGATGCCGACATTGTAGTTCATCATCTGCCTACCAAGGAAGACTGCCCTCCGGTAAAACAGAAGGTCCGCCGCATGCGCCCAGAGATGTCCGAGAAGATCAAGGCTGAGGTTATGAAACAATTTGATACCGGGTTTCTAGCAGTGACTTCTTATCCTCAGTGGGTGGCCAACGTGGTTCCAGTGCCAAAGAAAGATGGTAAAGTGAGAATGTGTGTTGACTACAGGGATTTGAACAGGGCTAGCCCTAAGGATGATTTCCCTCTGCCTCATATCGACGTTCTTGTTGACAATACTGCTCAACACAAGGTGTTCTCCTTCATGGATGGTTTTTCAGGGTATAATCAGATCAAGATGGCTCCTGAAGATATGGAAAAGACTACCTTTGTTACTCAGTGGGGCACCTTCTGCTACAAGGTCATGCCATTCGGGTTGAAAAATGCTGGGGCAACCTACCAACGTGCCATGGTTGCTTTATTTCATGACATGATCCACCATGAGATTGAAGTATACGTCGATGATATGATTGCAAGGTCCCAAACTAAGGAGGAACACCTTGACCATCTGCGGAAGCTGTTTGACCGACTGAAATTGTACAAGCTGAGGTTGAACCCAAACAAATGCACCTTTGGGGTGAGGTCTGGAAAATTGATAGGTTTCATTATAAGCGATAAAGGTATTCAAGTGGACCCTGCCAAGGTGAAAGCCATACAAGAGATGCCGACTCCCAAGACAGAGAAAGAAGTCAGAGGCTTTCTAGGACGACTGAATTACATTGCCCGATTCATCTCGCATCTAACTGCTACCTGTGAGCCAATCTTCAAATTGCTGAAGAAAGATCAAGTAGTACGTTGGAACGATGAATGTCAGGATGCATTCGAAAAGATAAAGGAATATCTCCAGGAACCACCCATTCTTATGTCACCAGTGGAAGGGAGACCTCTAATACTATACTTGACAGTACTTAACAACTCAATGGGGTGTGTGCTGGGGCAGCATGACGAGTCTGGCCGAAAAGAGCACGCTATTTATTACCTGAGCAAAAAGTTTACCGACTGTGAGACTCGGTACTCACTGCTCGAGAAAACTTGCTGCGCTCTGGTATGGGCTGCTCGCCGGCTGAGACAGTATATGTTGACTCACACTACTCTGTTGATTTCAAAAATGGATCCAATCAAGTACATATTCGAAAAGCCCGCTCTGTCCGGAAGAATAGCAAGATGGCAAATGATCTTGACGGAATACGACATCCAATACACGACTCAAAAAGCAATCAAGGGAAGTGTATTGGTAGACCATTTGGCACACCAACCTGTAGACGATTACCAATCATTGAACTTCGAATTTCCAGACGAAGATATCATGGTAGTAACTGATTGTGAAGTACCTGGACCGGATGAAGGACCTGAGGAAGGATCCCGATGGTCTATGCATTTTGACGGAGCCTCGAACGCTTTGGGTAACGGCATCGGCGCCGTGATTATATCCCCTAAAGGTACTCATACTCCACTCACCGCCCGGCTGTGTTTCAACTGCACCAACAACATGGCAGAATATGAGGCGTGTATCATGGGTCTTCAAGCTGCAATCGACTTAAGGATCAAGTTTCTGAGTGTTTTCGGAGATTCCGCTCTCGTGATCAATCAGATCAGAGGCAAGTGGGATACGAAACACCCAAATCTTATTCCTTACAAGGAGTATGTGTTGACTTTGCTTCCCCACTTTGAAGAGATAACTTTTGAACACTTCCCAAGAGAGGAGAATCAGTTAGCGGACGCACTAGCTACAATGTCTTCAATGTTCAAAGTCAAATGGGACAACGAGGCTCCCCGGATCATTATCTGGAAGTTGGACGAACCTGCATACTGCTGTGATCTTGAGGCCAAAGAGGTAACCGAAAAACCCTGGTACCATGAGGTAAAGAGATATTTGGAAGCTCAAGAATACCCCGAAGGCGCATCGGTCAATGACAAGAAGTTCCTAAGAAGGTTTGCGGCAAAATTCTTCCTCAGCAACGGCCTTCTCTACAAACGAAACCATGATTCAACTTTACTGCGTTGTGTGGATAAGGCTGAAGCAGAGAAGATCATGGTAGAACTACATGAAGGTACATTCGGAACACATTCCAGTAGACACACCATGGCAAAGAAAATCCTTCGGGCAGGATATTTCTGGTCCACAATGGAAGCCGACTGTTACCAACATTCTCGAACTTGTCATAAATGCCAGGTCTATGCTGATAAGGTGCACATCCCTCCGATTCCTCTGAACGTCCTGACGGCACCATGGCCTTTTGCAATGTGGGGCATTGATATGATCGGCGAGATCCGACCGACGACATCCAACGGGCATCGCTTCATCTTGGTATCGATTGATTACTTCGCGAAGTGGGTGGAAGCAGCTTCCTACGCCACCGTAACCAAGAGCGTCGTGGCACGTTTCATTCGGCATAACTTGATTTGTCAGTACAGCGTCCCGGAAAGAATCATTACGGACAATGGTACCAATCTTAATAACAACATGATCACTGAGCTCTGCGAGCAATTCAAGATACAGCACCATAACTCTTCTCCTTACCGGCCAAAGATGAATGGAGCTGTCGAAGCAGCAAATAAAAACATCAAGAAAATTGTGCAGAAGATGATAGTGACCTACAAAGATTGGCAAGAAATGTTACCATTTGCTCTTCATGGGTACCGTACCTCAGCACGGACGTCAACCGGGGCAACACCCTTTTCCTTGGTCTATGGCATGGAGGCAGTCTTGCCGATTGAAGTCCAGATACCCTCTCTCAGGATAATGAAGGATGCAGACTTGAGTGAAGATAACTGGATCCAGACTCGACTTGATCAATTAAACTTAATCGACGAAAAGAGACTCACCGCTATCTGTCATGGTCAAACATACCAAAAACGGATGATCAGGGCATTTAACAAGAAAGTCAGACCACAAGAGTATCAAGTTGGGGACCTGGTAATCAAACGCATCATCCTTCCTCAAAGTGATCCCAGGGGCAAATGGACCCCTACGTACGAAGGGCCATTTGTGGTTAAACATGTGTTCTCAGGAGGAGCCATGATTCTAACCACCATGGATGGTGACGACCTTCCTCACACCGCCAATGCAGACATAGTAAAAAGATACTACGCATGAACAAAAGACCCGCTAGGTCGACATACCTAGGCAAAAATAAGGGCTTCCTGGCGAACCAAAAGGGTTCGGGCAAAAATAAGGGATGAAATGAAAAGAATCTGTACACCCGGCAAGTCGAAAACCTGAAAAGGCGGCTTGGGCAAAAAAGGGTATCCTGGTGGACTGAAAACCCGAAAGGGCGGTCCAGGCAAAAGTTAGGGATAAAGCGTAACACTATGTCTCATTGGATCACCTTGCATCCAGAATTCGGCATCAACTATCGGGCTCAGACTTCGGCATCAATCAATCAGCTTCATCTTCAACTAAGCAGCAAAGTGATGAGACGCTTGAAGACATAAAGGCGATAGCAGAGTTGGAACCCAGTGGGAATGTTGTTCACATAGCTGTTTTGTTTCCTTTTCAAAACTATATAAACTTTATGTCACTCGGCGGCGTTCTCCTACTAGGACGTCAGCCTCTTGTACAAAAACGCCTATTTACAGGCAAACTTCAAAATCAATACAAATTCACTTTCCCAAACAAATTGCCAATTGTTTTTCCTTTTTATGTTTTGTCTTGTGAAGAACGTCCAATGTTCATTTTTTATATATGCATTTGACATTGAATTGCTAATTCATAAATACTTGCATGCGAGACAAAAGACTAATTACAGGTGACATCAGAAACAGGGGCAATATAGAATTGTCCAGGCAGTCTAGTTGCTTTGTCCGCCAAGGTACCAAGGTAGGTTCAACTGAAGAATGTGACCAAGTTACCTCAACTCCCCACAAGGCAAGACAAGATTCAGCAATACTCTCCCCAGGAAGAGTTAGTCTATCATCAGCCCTACAATAGGCACCCTGTTCCCCTAGCAAGTCAGCAATACTCCCCTCCAGCAGAGTTAGTCTACGGTCAGCCTAAAGAAAGTTGGGTATCCCAAGAAGATATCAATATTCCCCAGCGGAGTATAGGCATTCCTCAGCAAGCATCCCCGGCAATCTTGATCTAAGATTGTTCCCCGGTGGAATACAGGCACCCCAGTGGAACCATTTTTCAGTACAGTCTGAAAGTTTCCCTAGGAAAATTGGAATCCATATTCCCAGCAGGTCTTGAAGCTTATCCCCAGTAGATTCTGGAAGCTCATCCCCTGTAGAGTACGGACGTCTCTCCCGGGCTCTATTCAAAGTTATTCCTCACAAGGGCTTATAACTGGGTTATCCTCAGCTAATTACCACGGGAGATCGCCCTCGGCGAAGTTCTTCCTATCCTCAGCGGAGTTCATCAAAGTTCCCCAACATAACTTATCAACACAATCCCAAGCAGAGTTTATCATTGTCATTCCCGGCGGAGTTAATCGTTGTTATCCCCAGCAGAGTCCATCATTGAAATCCTCAGCGGAGCTCTCATCAAAACTTCAGCGAAGTATCTCTTCCCAGAGTAATTCCCCTCAGAGTAATCTCTCCAACAAGTTTATTCCCCAACGGAGTCATCTTCTCTTACCGGAGTATTCTTGCAACCATCATCCCTAGCGGAAACGAAGAACTCTACTCTTCAACATCAGCCCAGGATTTAATTCCCTGGCCGGTCGTCAAGGATTTATTTTCCTAGACGAAAATACATTCATAAACATTTCACATTTCATACATCTTGCTTACATACATGATAAAGTGCATACAACACTATCTCATTTTGAACATCATGACCTCATGCATTTCATACATCATGACATTGCATGCAACTGATGTTTTGCCTTTTCAGCGAAAAAGACAATCCAAAAGACGACTATCTTCAACTGTCACAATTCCAGATTCGATTCCTGTATCCAGCCAGGGCATATCTGTTAACGACCAATTCCAGATTCGATTCCTGTATCTAGCCAGGGCATATCTGTGAGTGATTGATTGTAGATTCAATACCTGTATCTAGCCAGGGCATATCTACATGAAGAGTTTGAAGATTAAACACCTGTAACAGGCCAGGAATTTATCTTTCATTCTCAGGTCAGAGGTCTACGCCTGTATCCAGCCAGGAAAGCCATCCCTACCAATCTTTTACATTTTCCAGATTCGATTCCTGTATCCAGCCAGGGCATATCTGTAGACAACATTTTCCAGATTCGATTCCTGTATCCAGCCAGGGCATATCTGTAGACAACATTTTCCAGATTTGATTCCTGTATCCAGCCAGGGCATATCTGTAGACAACATTTTCCAGATTCGATTCCTGTATCTAGCCAGGGCATATCTGTAGACAACATTTTCCAGATTCGATTCTTGTATCCAGCCAGGGCATATCTGTAGACAACATTTCCAGATTCGATACCTGTATCTAGCCAGGGCACATCTGTGAGCAACCAATTGTAGATTCGATACCTGTATCTAGCCAGGGCATATCTGCATGAAGAGACTGAAGATCAACACCTGTAACAGGCCAGGAAACCATCTTCCTTTCTCAAAATACACAAGTTCTCGCTAAGGAATCTCTTACGCGATCAACACTTCCAAATGGCATCTATAAGCCCATTCCCGACAAAGTTCTGTCACGTCTCCATATGGCATCCATAAGCCCATCTCCCTATCCACCATCTCTTCAAATGGCATCTATAAGCCCATTCCCGCCATCGCATTGCTGATACTCTACTATGCGAGTGCAAATTTCCGGGCACTCTAGTGTCCAATCTCCTTTTACCTTCGAGTCGCGAAAGGCAAACTTGCCAATCTAACTCTTCAGGTTCAAGAAGATTGAACAGGGGCAACTGTTGTACCCCAAAATTTGCCCTCTCTTTCTTCAGGAAATCATCTTGGATTTTCAGAGTCCCTCTGAGACAAATCCAAATCCTGAGTTGTCATTTTTGCCCAAGCAAACCACTTACAAGAGCAAGATGATCACACAAGCTCTAAAGACAACGCTTTTAGCTTGAGAAAAATTAAATTCTAAGTACTTGGAATTTTTCTCTAAAAAATGAGTGTTTAAGAAAAATCAGCGCTTCAGAACTTCTGGACCAATTCCAGATAGAAACGGTCAGAAGTTGCAAGCTTGGCTCAGCGCAGTCAGAAGTTGGTTCTTCAGCAGCTACATCAGCTCAATCAGAAGTTGTAAACGTGGTTTAATACGTAAGCCTCAGACAGAACATGACTCTTTCAGCAGTTACGCAAGCTCAGCCAAAATTTGCTAAAGGAATGCAAAAGAAGCAAGGAAGTCTGAAGGCTCTTTCAGAACATGCTGAAATCAGAAGAAGAAAAGGTCAGAAGAGTGGGTTTTACACTGATACAGAATCTCTAAGCCCAGGAGGTTCAGAAGCAAGTCCAAGGAACGTGTCAGAAAATCAGGAGAATCCCCAGAACTTGCTAAGACAACAGAAAGCCAAGGCCAGAGCATGGTTTATGTTGTTCTTGTTGAAACAGAACTGCTGGTTCAAAGTTTGTTTCTATTTACCAGAATATTGATATTGATAAGTCTCATCACCATTTAATGCTCATTAATGCTCCCAACCACTCCTGAACATTCATCCAAGTAATCCCTTCACGTGTGGCTTGGAAAACGCCTTTATGCAGGTTCTGGCATGGGTCTACACGCCACCGCCCACTTAAGAGGTCACTTCTCTCCAATCCACGCCTGCTGCTGCAGCCTAGGCTGAAGGCTATCTGTTATCACAACTTCCCAGGAATTTCTGTCAAAGAACAATTCAAACTCTGTTGACGCCTTTAATGACCAAGAAATCCACAAGAGTTTTTGCCTATAAATAGAGAATCATTGTCCACTAAAAAGGGGCGCTTGAAGAAACAGAAAAATTGCTAAGAAAGAAACAGAAATCTTTAGCAAGAAAGTGTTGTGAAACTCTGTCAAAATCTCCAGTGCTTCATAACTTTGAAGTTCTTACCTTCAAACTTCATCAAATACCCAGTTTTTCTTTGTGAACCAAAAACACCCCTTTTCAAACCTCTGACCCTATATACGCATACACCTTCACCTACCCTTCTCAAAAAGAATCTGTCCAGAACACCACCAGAGCCAAAAGCTAGCTTTCATCCACAAACTTTTCCAACAGCCAGGTAAGCACCTGCTGACCTTCATCACGCTGCTAAGCATCATCAGCTGTGCATACTCAAATAAACATAATGTAAATATCATGTTGTTACTGTTTGTGTTCTGAGGATTTTTATACCTCAGAACGTTCTGAGCCAGTGTAGAACCTGCCTGTGACCCTGTTGATTCTACCCTCTGAAATACTTTGACATTTGCTGGAGCTGTTCCAAATATGCTTCATGTTTTGTGGAATAACAACAAAATTGCAGATGTTCTGATTAGTACAGGGAAAAGCCAAGTGCTGACTTTGACGTTAGCACATCTGAAGCCTGTTTTGCTAACAATAATATCAGAACCTCTGAGAGTTATTGTCTTTCCAGCAGAATCAGAACTTCTGGTTTCTCCACTAACAAACTTCTGTTTTGCAGCGCAGGGGGGTCAGAACTTCTGATTTCCCCACTAACAGGTTTCTGTTTTGCAGGTGCCAGGGTCAGAAGTTCTGACTCATACAGTTTAACCAAAAGGTTGATCATCTGGAAGTGGATCTGAGTCAGAACTTCTGATGACCTCTCAGCAGCGCGCTGGCTCCCTCTCTCTCCCTCTATCTTGTTTTTTGCTATTTTCTTTTTTGTCTATTTTTCTCGTTGAACCCCCCATGTACAAATGTGTATCCCCACACCCTAATTGTTGTAATAGCGTAGGATTTTATATTTCCGCTTTTATTGCTAGTAATTAGGATGTGTATGGCAAGATAAAAATCAAATAGAAAATCCTAATTCAAAGAAAAACTCTTGTATGCAATAAAACACACTTGCACACTAACACCCCTAGGGTTACATCCACTTGTTGCCTTTCAAAATTGGGCCATATTGCATGTGGAGTATCTTTGGCAAAAACAAAACAAATTCAAATGATCATAGTCCCTCGATGACGCTTTCAAAAGTTGCCTTAAAAATGATCAAGTCCCTTAAAGGAAAAATTGCCCAAAGATACTTGGCACCATTGCAATTATGGTCCAAACGATGACCCGCACCCGTCCCGTTCACATCCTAACACAAGATTGTCCACCAAATACAATGATGGAACAATACTGTTAAAAAGGTTAAAACATGAGAAAAATCTTTGAGTAAATTTAGGGGTAGACAACTCTTAGTTACTTGATCAAACTTGCAAAACACACTTGCCTACTTTTTCAAAACACACTTCACAAACACAACTTTCAAAACAACTTTCAAAACCTTGAAATATCTTTTTGAAAAGACAAAAACCTTTGTAAAACATTCGAGTAAAGAATTGTTACAACGGTTGCCTAGACAAGGCATCTTTTTCAAAATATTTTCAAACACACACACACACACCACCATTTCAAACAATTGAAAATTGAGGCAAGTTGATCTAAGCAAGTAACTAAGAGCCCATGGATAACCATGGATAGAAAGGGTGCTAATACCTTCCCTTTCTATAATCTACTCCCCGAACCCAAGAAAACATCTCAAAGGTTTTTGTTGTGCTTTTTTACCTTTTCTTAGGATAAAATAAAAAGTCGATGGCGACTCTTGCTCAACCGAAACATTTGTGAAAAAAAACGCAAAACCCTAGTCAGTTCTCCCACCGTATCACAACAAGCATAAGCAAGTAAAAGACGTATAGCTTCTAACCTTGCAACCGGAGCAAATGTTTCTTCAAAGTCGATTCCTTCCTCTTGATTGTAACCTTGGGCAACCAACCTTGCTTTGTTTCGAACAATTAGACCATTCTCATCAAGTTTGTTCTTAAACACCCATCGGGTACCTATGATGTGTTTACCACTTGGTCTAGGAACAAGCTCCCAAACTTGATTTCTCTCGAATTGATTTAATTCTTCTTGCATAGAAATAATCCATTGATCATCTCCTAAGGCTTCATCAACTTTGGTAGGTTCAATTTGAGAAACAAACGCCATGTTTAAGCAAGCATCTTTTAGATTCAATCTTGTTGATACTCCTTGGCTAATGTCACCAATAATTTTGTCAATAGGATGGTCTCTATGAGTTCTCCATTCTTTTGGTAGATCATTTATGTTTGAATCTTGTTGAACAATGTTTTCTGAATTTTCCGGTGATTTCTTAATTTGATAAATTGAAAGATCTTCCGGGGGTAAATCTATAGGATCATCATCATCACAAACAACTACTTCCTCCTTGGAGGGGTTAGTTTCATCAAAAGATACATGCATAGATTCTTCAATAGTTAAAGTTCTTTTATTATAAATTCTATATGCTTTACTAGAAAGCGAATAACCAAGAAATATACCTTCGTCGGATTTCTCGTCAAACTTACAGAGATTGTCTTTGTCATTGTTAAGAACAAAGCACTTGCATCCAAAAATGTGAAAGTGAGCAATGTTTGGCTTTTTTCCTTTGAAGAGTTCATATGGAGTCTTCTTTATTATAGGTCTAATGATAACTCGATTTCCAATATAACAAGCCGTACTAACTGCATCCGCCCAAAAATATTTAGGAAGATTTGCATCACTAAGCATTGTTCTTGCAAGTTCCACTAGAAACCTATTCTTTCTTTCAACTACTCCATTTTGTTGTGGAGTTCTTGGTGCTGAAAAATTATGAGAGATACCATGTTCTTCACAAAATTCTTCAAATTGTGCATTTTGGAATTCTCCACCATGATCACTTCTTATGGATACAATCTTTAGTGATTTTTCATTTTGGATTTGCTTAGCATACTTCTTAAAAGCTTTAAAAGCATCACTTTTCTGCACAAGAAACGAAGTCCAAGAATATCTAGAAAAATCATCAATAATAACCAATGCGTATACATTACCTCCGAAGCTTTTTGTTCTTGATGGACCAAAGAGATCCATGTGCAACAATTGTAGTGGCCTTGTAGTAGACACCACATTCTTAGATTTGAAAGTTGTTTTGGTCTGTTTGCCCTTTTGGCAAGCGCTACATAATTTGTCTTTGATGAACTTCATCTTTGGTAGAGCAATAACTAAGTCATGCTTAATCAATTTGTTCAAGTGCTCCATGTGAATGTGAGCAATCCTCTTGTGCCATAACCAAGCGTCATTGTTGTTTACCATAAGACATTGTACCTTCATAATAGACAAATCATCTAGAGTAATCATAAAAATATTGTTAGTTCTTATACCTTTGAGTTTTACCTCATTGGTTGCCTCATCCATAATAAGGCATTCATCTTTTTTGAATTTGATCTTGAACCCTCTATCGCAAAGTTGACTTATGCTAAGAAGATTGTGCTTTAATCCTTCAACATAGAGAACATCCTCAATTTGAATGGATGGAGGTGTGCCAACTATTCCAACGCCAAGAATCTTTCCTTTGGTGTTGTCTCCATAGGTGACATACCCTTTGGCTTTATGTACTAGATATGAAAATTGGTGTACATCTCCTGTCATATGCTTTGAACATCCACTATCAAGATACCAAACATTTGATGTGGATTTCAAGCATACCTACAAAAACAAATTATTCTTTGTTAGGTACCCAAGTTGCCTTGGGTCCTTCATAGTTAGTTCCCTTTTTCACCCACATATAATGCCCACTTGCTATACTAAAGTTTCTAACATAGTAAGCATTAGGTGTATGGCCTTTAATACCACAGTAAAAACAAGTAGGTTCAAAGTTACTTCTATATCTAGAAGGATAAGATTTATTTTTAGGAAATGTTTTCTTTTTCGATACATTAGCCTTTTTCTTTTGATGATTATGAACAACTTGTTTCTTTTCTACTTTCTTGGGATTGGAACTATTACTAGCCTTTACAAAAACAGTGGGATTGTTACTTGGTTTCTTAGTATTCACATAACCAAGACCTCTTTTATCATTTGGATAACGTTGTTGGCTTAGTAATCCTTCCAATCCTATTTGTCCTTTTTCATATCATTCAATGACTCTTTTCAATTGAACAATTTGAAAGATATTTGATTCACACTTGGAGCATGCAAAGTTTTCCTTTTCTTTAATAAAATTTTGTCTTTGAAGATCAAAATCTTTAGTCATGGTGTCAATTTTTTCTAGACAAATTAAAAGTTCTTTTTCTTGATTTGACACCTTTTTGTATAAACTTTTGCATTCTCCCAAGAGTTCATCAATAGCACCTTGAACATCACCATCAAAAAGATTAAATTCATTACTAACCTTTTCTTCATCATTGGAGTGATGTGAAGCCATCAATGCTAGATTTGCACATTCGTCGCTTTCCGAATCTGATGAAGAACTTATCTCATTATCTTCCCATGCAACATAAGCCTTTTTGTTCTTGAACTCCTTTTTGCCTTTGAATCCATTTTTCTTGGAGAGTTTTGGACAATCCGGCTTTATGTGACCTTGCTTTCCACATTCATAGCATGTGACATCTTGTGTTGATGTGGAGGCTTTTTTGTCTTTATGCTTATAGAATTTCTTTCTTTTGACAAAGTTAGCATTATGAAGATTATTTTTATGACCAAAATATTTTCCCAACCTTTTTACATGAAGCAAGATATTTTCATCTTCCTCCGATGCATCTTTATCTTGACTTTCTTTTGAATCAACTTTCAAAGCAATGCCTTTGGATTTCTTCTCATTATTCTCATGTTTTTCAAGTCTTCCAAGTTCCGTCTCATATTCTTGAAGCTTTCCGAAAAGTGTTGCGGAAGTCATAGTTGCTAGGTTTTTCTTTTCGGATATTGCCGTCACTTTTGGTTGCCATTCCCTTGTTAAAGATCTAAGCACTTTAAGATTTAATTCATCGTTTGTTAAAGTTTTACCAAGTGACTTCAAATGGTTTGTCAAGTGAACGAATCTCTTTTGCAAGTCAAGGATGGATTCTCCGGGCACCATTCTGAATAATTCATATTCTTGACTCAAAGTGTTCAATCTAGACCTTTTTACTTCGGAGGTTCCTTCATGAGTTTCTACAAGAGTGTCCCAAATTTCCGTTGTCGTTGTACATGCCGATACTCGGAAAAATTCATCCATACTAAGAGCACTTTGGAGAATATTGATTGCCTTTTTGTCAAAGAGAACTTTTTTCTTGTCATCGTCATCCCATGATGCTTTAGGCTTTGATGACCCAACACCATTGACAACACACACCGGAGTAAATGGACCATTCTCAACAGCACTCCATATTTCTTCTCCTTGCGCTTCAAGATGAGCCTTCATGCGAATTTTCCAAAAGTCGAAGTATTCACCACAAAACAGTGGAGGCTTGTTGTTACTGCCACTGTTGTACCCCAAAATTTGCCCTCCCATATTTCTCAAAAACATTTCAAGAAAAATTCACAAGTCCAACCCGGCGCGTCCTATTCAGGTGTTCTTTCACCAAGATATCTCTGATAACATATTCTCAAATTCAGGTTCGTCTCAAGAGTCAATTCTTTAAAGAAGGTATCAGAATGTGTGAGTTTTCTTGAAGAAATATGGTGAAAAAGTGTGCTGAAAGTTCAGTTTTTACGCGCTAAAAAATTCATAACTTGAAGATCGTGACTCGTTTTGAACCCGTTCCGGTGGCCAAAATTCCGTCTTGACATTATCTACGTTTTCATCTCTCACGGCTGGAAGCCAATTTCGATCAGAAGGTCTTCAAAAATGTGGATTTATCAAGTATTTTCGTACAGAAAATTTGTGACAGAAGTTTATTTGCGTCATGTTCAGAAAATCATAACTCGGTCAATTTTTATCGGATTGGGCTCATATTTTTACACAAGGTGACTGACTCAGAGATCTACAATTTTTTTTCAAAAGTCGAGACCAAATTATGCACCGATCAATACCAGTT
Source organism: Vicia faba (assembly GCA_948472305.1). Lineage (NCBI taxonomy): Eukaryota > Viridiplantae > Streptophyta > Magnoliopsida > Fabales > Fabaceae > Vicia > Vicia faba. Next base: position 516,692,928 of record OX451737.1, read on the forward strand.
TTTTATTGAAGAACGTGTCAGAGTCGACACTGGAGCCCAAAATAAGTTTGTCTGAGCTGAAACTTCAAAAATTCATAACTAATTCACCGTTTATCCGATTGAGCCGATTTTCGGACAGGAGTTAGTTATCGATGTCGGCTACATTTTGTCTTCACATTTCAACTTCAAAAATTGCACTTAAGTCCCTGCGATTTAGCCTGGAAAGTGACGAATTCAAGTGAATATTGGAGGCCCAATTGCACATTCAAAGCCCATTTGCTTTACCCTAATTTCCATTATATAATCACCTTCTTTTCACACAAACCAGAGAGAAAAAAAGAGAGGAGAAAAAACCTTACCACAACACTGTTAAAATATCAAATTCTTTCAAGAACCCTAAAACCTTGAAATCCTTATTACAAATCCCTCTCTCACTACAAACAAGTCATCTTAGTTACAAACCAACATCTCACTATTTCTTCAGTAAGGGTAAGGTTGGCTTGATCTCCATGATCCAAAAGGCATAAAAGCATTCATGTCACTAATTTTCCAGTAAGGGTAAGATTGATTTGATCTCCATGATCAAAAGGGTGTAATCATTCATACATGCCATATTGTGCCTAAACATTAAATTTCTTCATATATTGGCTTTATTTGCATTTTATGATTTTATTTAGTGTGTTCATGAGATTCAACACTGCAGATTTAGACAGGATCCCATGCAGGTTCATTAAGGAACGTTGAGGCCAAAACACAAATGGCCAAAAGCCAAAAGCCAAATGGCCAAAAAGAACAACTTATGCATGACACCAATACATGGCGAGACAGACATCCTGAGAAGATTAAGGAACGTTGAGGCCAGAACACAAATGGCCAACAGCCAGAACACAAATGGCCATGAAACCCAATCCAATGGCCAAAGAATGCAGACCGTTCAAAAAAATCTCCCCTTGGGCCTGAAACCCCCCTTGGTTTGCATCCTTTTTAATTTTATTTTCTTTTCTTTTCTAATTCTTTTTTATTTGTTTTAATTGTTTTTTTTACCATAAAATAATTTCTATAATAAAAACAGAAAAATCAAAAATACAAATATATTTAATTATTATTAATTTCATCACTAACCTTTTTTTTTTGTAAATAAAATATAACCATTAACTTAGTTAATTTAGGTTTCAATTTTAACAATTTTAATTTCTTTATTTCATAAATACAAAAAAACCTAAAAAACATTTCTTTTCTTTAATTTGATAATTAATTAACTTTTCATTCAATTTAATTTCATTTAATTTCTCAAAAGGGTCCAACGCCCTCGAACGTTCAATTTCAATTTCTATTTCGCACGTTATTTTATTTTATTGTGAATATTATGTAATTGCTCAAGCCTTGTAATAGTAATTAGGAATTTATTTACTTTCCGCATTTTTATTAAAAACGGGTCTTTGTTAATTTGGCGATGTATAGATCCGCGCCTTGTAATAGCGTAGGATTTTACTTTCCGCATTTAAATTTCCGCACTCTTAAAACTGCTAAACTTTGCATGAAAGAATGTATGGCCTAAATTAAAAACAAGCGTAGATCACCATGATACATGTACAAGATAACGTTAACTGAAAGTAACACACGAATTCACACACCACTTCTAGGGTACGCCTCACTGTTGCCTTGCCTTCGAAACGTGGTCGTCGAGTATAGGACGTTTTAGCAAGTCCTTATGTCCATGACATGATCCAGTTGCCTCGGAATTAAAAAGGATCAATGGCATAAGGGTAGCTTCTAAGGTATCCTACTGTTGCTCTGGTGACCACATTGTCCCTAAAACTCGAATTGACCCGAACACCTCCAACGGTGGTGCTACCTACCTCTCAATGGTGGGATGGCACTACCTTAAGGACATTTACACAGCCTAATTCCTTAGGGTAGGTGGATGACTCATAGATACTTGCTCTAAAAAACAAATCAAAACTCTTTTCACACCGACACTTTCAAAAAAGCTTTCAAAACAATCTTCCAAACACTCTTGAGGACTGATACAAGAGTCGATCTGAAATCTTTAAAACGAAACTTTTTCAAACCCACTCACAATTGAAAAGCAAACACTTTTGAAAATACAAATGAGAAAGTATCTAAGAGCCCATGGATAACCATGGATAGAAAGGGTGCTAACACCTTCCCTTTCTATAAATCTACCTCCCGAACCGAGAAACTATCTCATAAGGAATTTTGTTGTGCTTTTGTCCTGTCCATGTTGGAGAAAATAAAAGACGGTGGCGACTCTTGCTTCCGCGACATTTCGCGAACCAGCGTTAAACAGTCAGTTCCAGATCCACCGATCACAGAACTGGCGACTCTGCTGGGGATCAAATTTTAAAGTGAGGTGTACCTTAGGGTTAGTTCATAACTGTGTTTTCAATTGTATTGACTTGTCTGCTTTAAATTTGTAGGTTGCATGGGAGTTACATAGATCCTAACCCGGATCTGGGGATACCCTGTTTAGGTAGCATAAGCTGTGAGGGACCTGTCCGGCGTAGACCGACACGGGTGAAACAGTGGCTACGTTGGTGTGGCACCTTGGTCTGTACCGATATCCCTTGTGTTGCAACGAGGAGAATATGGGTCTTCTGAGGAGTCATTAAGCACCAACAACCTTAGAACCTTAAATGACACAACTTGGCCATTAGAACAGTAGCAGTATGCTACGCCCATTGAGGCTAAACTCTCGTGATGGTTCTGGCTGCAAGAAAAGATTGCGATGCTGGAGTTATGACCGATTGAGGGTAGTCAGTGATATTGGGATCCTCTAAGAACCCGGTTACTTTGATAGGACAGGTTGAACCCACCAACTTCAAGAGGGTAATATCCAGACCCCATGCTGGCCTAAATTTTAAGGGCTTTCTCTTGTGTGACTTGTGTGCCTTCGTACTTGACTATTTGCATGCTTGTTATCTAACACAGGAACTACTTGCAGGGTTTGCTTATAGTCCTTAATTGGGACTCATAGCAGGGTTTGCTAAGTTTTTTTTGCAGATTTTGTCCATAGTCCTTAATTAGGACTCATGGCAGGTTTACTGAGTTTGCTTGCAGGTTTTGTTTATAGTCCTTAATGGGGACTCCTAACAGAGTGTACTGAGTTTCTTGCAGGTTTTGGTTTGCAGTCCTTAATTGGGACTCGTAACAGGGTTTACCTACATTACCCCATGCATAGCATGACATCATACCATTGCATACATCCTGCATAAGGACTAATCCATTTCAAGGATCTCAAGGGCTTGTGATGCAGGTCATGGTGAATCAACTATCCCAGCAAGGGGCAAAGAGGATTTATTTTCCTCTATACAAAATAGTCAGGGGCTATGACCCACTCGATATGGTGAGCCTTGACTCTTGAAGAAGGACTCTCAACAATATGAAGTGCCTTCAATCAAGTCACGGGATTCCAATTCTAACAATTTTCTTGTCTACCCCGCGAGATCCTTGAAAACATTGCATGCATACATACATATCATTGCATTACAGGTACCCTTGCTACAGGTCACTTACCGTTCTCGCTGTTTATTTCAGCAATGGCTTCCCAACAAGATAACCAGGACCTTCTTGCTCAAGAGACTCGGTTTGAGGAAATCCTCCTAAATCTATCCAAGGGGCAGGAGGAGTTGAGGACACTTCTATTGGAGACCTTGGTCAGGAACAATGCTGAGGACGAACGACTGAAATGCCTGCAAGCTGAGATGGATGCAATGAAAGCCCAAATGCTGAGGCAGGTGACTATCATTCAAGGCTTAGCTCAAAGACAAGAAGAGCTCGGAGTTCTCGTCAACCAACTGCTTCAGGGTAACCGACTGGGGCAAACGTCTAAGGGTAAAAAGCCAGTCATCGTTCAACCACCTTTGAGACAAGGAGATAAGGGGAGAGCTCCTCAAATGGCTCCAGTGTCACAAATTCAGCATCAACCTCACCGGCTTCAGCCAGACAAGTCCAGGAGGCAATTCACCCCGCTCAACATGTCGCTGTTTCAAGCTTTACAACGCCTGTTGAGATTGAATTTGATCACATTAAGGGCTCATCCCCAGAACCCCAACACAGCACATCCTACTTATGATCCCAATAAAAGGTGTGCCTACCATTCTGCCTGTCCCGGACATGATACAAATGAGTGTTGGGCTCTGAGGAACAAGATCCAGGACCTGATTGATGAAGGAGCACTAGAGTTCACACAAGATGGTCAGGCAGAATTTTTCTACCATCCCTCCAAGGCTCACCATTTGAAGTGACAAGCCCTGAGATGAAAAGACTTTTGTTCATTCGAATGTTCAAGTTGTGTTGTTCTTTGATTGTTTAGACATTTATTCATGTTAAACATTGTTATTCCATTAATGCATCGCTTATGTCTATTTTGAATCAATATATTCGTATTCACTCTATGCAAATTATTTTCATATTTTTTCTGATGATCAACTCTCAATAATTCTAAGCCTCTTGAGGGAGGATGACGAAAACGATACCACGATCTTTACAGTATGCTTTTGAACAGACCCCGCTGATGAGGTACAGGCATTGTTTCAATTCCTAAACACCGGAGTTATAAGGAAGATAATCCCTCGTCAACCCCTCTGAGCCAAAGAAGTAGGAGTTTTTCTTTTTTGAAATTTAAAACCCTTAATCATAACCTGGGGCAGGGTAGTCTCTCAGTTGATCCAAGTGCATAACGAATGGCACCAAAGAGGTTCTTACAAAACAACAAAAGACAGTGTTGGTTCCGAATAATTATAAGGATAGGAAATCATTATATCTCAAAAAAAATAATAAAAAACCCATTGAGTCAAAACCTATGAAGGAGACTTACAAAACTGGGGCATCCCGCTGACTGTAATCACAAAAGAAACAGTTCAGGCAAAATTTAGGGATAGCAAAATAAAAAAGAAAGAGGTCATACAAACCCTCAACAATAACGAAAAGGAATGACTGCCTATTCATAATAAATCATCAATATCTGAACCATCACTGGAATTTCAGAGCAAAGACTCAAAACAAGGGCTAACGTATGATCAACTGAGTTTAGGATTGAAGAACATCACGAAGAGCGGGTGGGTACAAATAATTTGAGCCTTTATCCTTTGTTTCTTAAACCGTGAACCAGGCCACGTTATAACCCTTAAAAGTCCTAGCTGAAGCATGGGTTAGTTCGAAAGCATACTGTTACGAAAGGTATCCTGACTCCTTAAGGCTTACGGTAAATACGGAGTTGACATCACGTTTTACAAACATTCACTTGTTTTATGAAAAAAAAAAAGAATGCATTTTCAAAATCTTCAAGACAGACATAGGCTTTGCATTTTTAACATAACTTTGTTTGCATATGACTTTTGTTTGAACAGTATAGAAATTCGCACGACGAATGCCTAATGTGATACGGTGGGAGAACTGACTAGTGTTTTGTGTTCGTATTCGCACTTGTGCGGTTGAGCAAGAGTCGCCACCGACTTTTTATTTTATCCTAAAGGAAAGGTTAAAAAGCACAGCAAAAACCTTTTGAGATATTTCGTGGGTCCGGGGGGTAGATTATGAAAAGGGAAGGTGTTAGCACCCTTTTCATCCATGGTTATCCATGGGCTCTTAGTTACTTGGTCTTTTAGATCACTTGCTTTGTTTTTCGATTGCTTTAAAAATGGTGTGTGCGGGTGCCTTTTGAAAATGTTTTGGAAAAAAGATGCCTTGTCTTAGGCTAACCTTGTAACAATTCTTTACTCGAATGTTTTACAAAGGCGTGTATCTTTTCGAAAAGATGTTTCAAAGGTTTTGAAAAGTTGATTTTTGAAAGTGTTTGTGAAGTGGGTTTTGAAATTAGGCAAGTGTTTTTGCAAGTTTGATCTCAAGTAACTAAGAGTTTTGTCTACCCTATTGTACTCAAAGGTTTTTGTTATGTTTTAACCCCTTTTAACAATTTTGTTCTACCATTGAAATTGGTAGGCAATCTTGCATTTAGGAAGTTTATTCGGGACGGGCGCGGGTCATCGTATGGACCACGAATGCAATGGTGCCAAGTGTCTTTGGCAATTTATTTTGAAGGGACTATGATCATTCCATTTAGGCAACACTTTGAGGGACTTATGATCATTTGATTTGGTTTTGCCAAAGATACTTGACGTGCAAACATGGCCCATTTTGGAAGGCAACATGTGGGATTACCCTAGAGGGTGCAAGTGTGATTGTGTATTGATTACATGCATTTGTCTTGTATTAGGTTATCTAGCGTTTGATTTTATGTACATACAAACCCTAGGTCTAACCATGGTATAATTGAAAACTGTAATTTGCGGAATGTAAAACCTACGCTATTACAAGATAGTGTCCGGGAGTGGGGGTATAAATGTACAAGGGGATGAGACTTATAGTATCCAATAAGTTACAACCAAATCGAATGTGCGATCAAAATGTAAATATCAAATATACAAATATGAGATAAAAATGTGTATAACTTGAGCTACATGATTCTTTTAAGGAAACTTTGTGAATAAAAGTTGTATATTTTGAAATGGACTACAACTTTCATGTTTTGAGTTTTTTTTGAATCCAAATGTATCTTGATGAAAAAATGGGACAAAGTTAGGAAAAAATAAGGAAGTTTCATAACTTAGAAAAATTCTAAGTTATGAAATTTTCTCATTCTAAACCCTAATTTGCAATTTTTGGTTTCTTGATGAACAAGTTTCATAATTTGACATGTCTTGATGAAAAATTAATCTTGGCACTTGATTTTGACCAAAAATTCAAAGTTTGACTTTTCAGTATACAGTCAAATTTTGATCAGTTGACTGAAAAATTCATTTGTCAATCTTGTGCATTTGGGATCCTTTGAACTTGTTGAATGTGTCAAGACCATGCCATTGAGTCCTTGAGGCCATATGTGAGCTTGGTTTGCCATTGGCTAGGTCAAACAGTCAAAAATTTCCTTTGTGCAGTCAAAACCCTAAAAATGACCATTTTGCCCTTTTGGTGATCTGATCAAATTTCTTGTGGAATTGTGATCCAAACTTGACCAAATGGTTCATATGAGTTCATAATGTTGATGTGGGTCAAAAATCATGAGGTTTGACTGTCAATTGACCACAGTTGACTTTTTCCCCAATACAACTGATTTCTAGGTCAACTGTCCAATTGACTGGGCAAAGATTGGAATCAAGATTTGAAACTTGGTATGGATAAACTTGTGAGTCCAATATGAAGCATGAAAGTCATTTTGTGCATTTTAGGTCAAAACATCTTTGTGCAAACTCAAACCCTAATTTGGGTCAACAGTGCAAGAAGGAGTCTTGAGCAGAGCAAACCCTAACCTGATCTTGAGTTCCAAGAGTCTTGTGGTGAGAAAATGTTGATGAAATGAGAGGGAAAATTTTGGGGTACAACAGTATGCATTGTAAAAATTTAGCTCTTACCTCATTTGCTCAAAAGTTGTAGTCTACACCGACCATGTGACGATACGATATTTGCTTACCAATTCGGATTCTAAGCAAAGACTAATTCGTTGGATACTTTTGTTGCAAGAATTTGATCTTGAAATTTGCAACAAGAGAGGTTCCGAGAATTTGGTAGAAGATAACTTATCCCGCTTGGTCAATGTAAAGGTTACTAACCAAGAAAGAGAGGTGAGAGAAGAATTTCCGGATGAAAAACTTTTTAATGTACAAGTTAGACCATGGTTTGCTGACATTGCAAAACACAAGGTATCCGGATTGATATCGGGAGATCTAACTTGGGACCAAAAGCTGAAATTCTTGGCGGATGCTAAATTTTATGTTTGGGATGAGCCTTACCTCTTTAGGCTTGGAAGTGATAATTTTTTAAGGAGATGTGTGTCGTTGGAGGAATCAAAAAGCATACTTTGGCATTGTGACAATTCTCCATATGGAGGGCATTTTAATGGTTTACGTACGGAAACAAAAGTCCTTCAATCGGGCTTTTATTGGTTATCATTGTTCAAAGATGCACACTTGCATGCTAAGCATTGTGATAAATTCCAAAGGAGTGGAGGAATTGGGAAAAGAGATGAAATACCGTTGAATAATATGTTGGAGATAGAGGTTTTCGATTGTTGGGGAATAGATTTTGTATGACCTTTTCCCCCATCATTTTTAAATGAATTTATCCTTGTTTCGTGGACTATGTCTCTAAATAGGTTGAATCTATAGCTTGTCTTAGGGCGGACGGCAAAATGGTTATGAAATTTCTTAAGAAAAACATTTTTTCCTATTTTGGTACTCCACGAGTCTTAATAAGTGATGGTGGATCACACTTTTGTAATGCACCTCTTGTAAAAGTTTTGGAAAACTATGGTGTAAAGCATAAAGTCGAGACTCCGTAACATCCACAAGCAAATGGGCAAGCCTAAGTTTCAAATGAGAGTTTAAGAGGATATTAGAAAAAACCATGTCAAGTTCACAAAAGGATTGGTCGCTAAAGCTTGATGATGCTTTGTGGGCATACTGCACCGCTTACAAAGCTCCAATCGGCTTGACACCATTTCAAATGGTGTATGGAAAAACTTGCCACCTTCCTGTAGAAATTGAACACAAGGCTTTGTGGGAAATAAAATTCTTAAACATTGACTCTAATTTGTCCGGAGAAAAAATAAAAATTCAATTGCAGGGCCTTGATGAATTGAGTAATGATGCATATCACTCCAACAAGTTGTACAAAGACAAAGCCAAATTTTATCATGATAAAAAAATCTGGCACAAAGACTTCAAAGTTGGCCAAATGGTGCTCCTTTTTAATTCACGGTTGAAACTTGTTCCGGGAAAGTTGAAGCCCAAATGGTCGGTGTTGTACCCAAAAATTTCCCCTCTCATATTTTCCAAGATTTTCCTCTTGCATAGGTGGTCACAAACCTTGGACTGAAGACAAGGAATTTTTTTTTTCAAATGATGTTTCTAGTTCCTTCGATTGCCATATATATAGCACTCTTCAATTGGCCTGTTTCTAAGTGTCCCTCGATTTCCATATATATAGCACCCTTCGATTATCCTATTAATGAGGCTCTTCAATTGGCAACTACAAAGTGCCTTTCGATTGGCACCTACTAAGTGTTATTCGATTAACATCTCTAAAATGCTCTTCGATTTCCATCTATATAGTGCTCTTATATTACCATCTACAAAGACTTTCAATTGTCGTAAGAAAAGACTCTTCGTTTGATATCCCAACAAATACCCTTTGATTGGTACTTGGACAAGGACCCCCTCTAGGACATTCGAAAGAGGCCATCAAGAGGGCACTCTAAAAACATGCACAGGCCAGAGTCTTGCCTTGTTGGGTCACAAAGCCATAAGAGATGTTTCGACCAGAGACTTATCTTCAAATGGACAGGAAATCAAAGCAAAGGAGAGGTCTAATCGAAGAAGTCTTCGTATTGAAGCTGGTAGATTTCTACTCAGAGCCATCAAGGAGAGTAAGATTCTAATGAGGAAAAGCATGATTAGTTAGAATGAAGCAAAGCTGGCAAGAAAGGCATTCAAAGGAATGGAGCTGGGAATTGGTCCAAAAACAATCTAGAAAGCCCAATCGAAAGAATATTGAAGAAGGCTGGCAAATCAAGGAAAATGTGTGGAGAAAAACAGCAGAGATTTGGCCATTTTAGAAAAAAAAGATGCAAGATACAAATCAAATCTTTTTCACTCAATCTTCAAGATTCAGTTCAATTTTGTTAACTTAATTCATCCCACTATATATACATAATGAACCCTGATCAGAAAAAGAAAATTTTGGCTGTGTAGAACACCAAGACTGCTCAGAATTTTTGATAAAAAGTGTGGAACGAGTTTTTCTCTAGAGGGAGATTCAAGGCGTTTCAAGGATTGCAATCCCTTCCCAGGCGTATTTAGAAGCTTTCTGGATCACTCCCACGCATCAACACATCAAGAAACGTTATATACAGGTATCACAGTTTGGCATGGTTCTTGAAATTGATTTTTGAAATATATGCATGATCAATGATTTTTAAATACATATTCATGTTTGTATGATTCTTTAGAACATAATTGCATGATTAATATATATTTTGATGCATATTTTATTGAACACCATTGTAACACGGTGGGAGAACTTGCTTGGTTGTTTTGCGTTTGATCGCAAATGTTGCAGTTAGCAAGAGTCGCCACCGACTTTTCTTTTATCCAAAAGAAAAGGTTGAATAGAACAAGAAAGAACTTTAGAGATGTTTTCTTGAGTTCGGGGGGTAGATTATGAAAAGGGAAGGTATTAGCACCCTTTTCATCCGTAGTTATCTACGGGCTCGTAGTTGCTTGCTAGATCACATGCTTTTGTTTGAAAATATGCTTTGTGTGGTTTTTGAAAGTATTTTGAAAAGGCGTCATCATTTAGGCAAACTTTGTAATGATTCTCGTTCGTAAGAATGTATACAAAGTGTTGATCTTTTGCAAATGTTTCAAGTTTGAAAGGTGTTTTGAAAGTGTTGGAGTTTGTTTTTGAAAATAGGAAGGATGTTTTGGTTTGGAAAAATGAGCAAGCAACTAGGAACATTCTACCTACTCAAAAGTCTTTCATGTTTATTTCCTCTTTCCTTTGACATTGTTATCTTACCATTGATTTGGTAAGAAACCCTATCTTTAGATGTGAAAAGGGAAGGGAATGGGTCATCGTATAGCCATGATAGCAATGTTGTGAGATATCTTAGCATTTCTCTTTGAGGGACTAAGATCATTTTGAAAGGCAACATTAATAGCATCATCGAGGGGCTATGATCTTGTATTTTGTTTGTTTTTTGCTAAGATACCCCACATCGAGGGGAGATTGTTAGAACATAGTTTGATTTTACAACCCTTGATTAGAGTTTTGATGATAACAAATACAAAGAATAAATAAATACAAAGAATATATACAAAGAACAAATATGCACCTTAAAAATATGTTTCATGTATGCAGAAGTTCTGATGGGATCAGCATCAGAAGATAAGCTAAAGTATTACACGCTGAAGCAAAACAGTTTTTTCGCTGAAGTTTGATGACCAGAATCTGCGCTTAAACAAGTAAACTCTGACTCTGAACAAAGACATATCAACCAAGTCATCAACACTCTGAAGCGTCATCAACATTTAAAGCAAAGAAGACTCTGAAGCGTTACTGATTATTCAAGACATAATTAAATGCCAACGGCTTTCTTCAGACAAGATCTTCTACAAAGGAAAGTGTGTTATTAACATTAAACTTGCTTTATGGACAACGTCTCTTGCTTGCCTATATAAACAAGTCTGCTTGCAAAAGAAGCACGCATGTACGTACACATCAATTTGCAGAGAATTTCAAATCACGCATATTCAAGCTCTAGAAAATTTATTCTATACTATAATCTTAACCTGTGTAATCATCACACTTGTGATAAACTATTTTGTTAGAAAACAACAACACATTCTTGTTCAATTATTTGTAAAATATTTCCTTGAGATTAACCGGTTTGTGGTTGTACTCAAGAAGACTTTAACAGTTGTTAAAGTAGCTGTTGTAATCTTTTGAGATTAGTGGATTAAGACCTCGTTGGAGAGAGGCGAAATCACCTTGACGGGCAGACTGGAGTAGTTTGAGATCAAACGAACCAGGATAAAAATACTGTGTCATTAAGCTGTTTTTGATCCATGTTTTTCAATTCAACCCCCCCCCCCCCTTCTTGTGTTTTTCACATCTTCAATTGGCATCAGAGCTCCTGGTTCTGAGCTTAAACACTTAACCGTGTCAGTACAAGATCCAGCGCCAGAAAAACACAATGGCAAGACCAAGTCAAAACATCAGCAATGACAACAATGAAGAAATGGACAGATTCAGTGGCAAACCTCCAGTCTTTGATGGAGAGAACTTTGACTACTGGAAAGACAAAATTGAGAGTTTCTTTCTGGCCCATGATGTTGATTTGTGGGACATGGTGACTGATGGATACACGCACCCAGTGGATGGACACGGTCAGAAGATTGACAGGAAAATGATGTCTGATCAGCAAAAGTGTGAATTCAGAAATCATCACAAGGCCAGAACAATTCTTCTCAGTGCCATCTCATATTCAGAATATGAGAAAATATCAAATAGAGAAACTTCCAAGAATATGTTTGATTCTCTGAGAATGACGCATGAAGGCAACATTCAAGTCAAAGAAACCAAAGCCCTTGCGCTCATTCAGAAGTATGAGGCATTCAAGATGGAAGATAGTGAATCAATAGAAACTATGTTTTCAAGATTCCAAATTCTTATTGATGGACTAAAAGGTCTTGACAAAGGGTATTCCACTGCTGATCACGTTAAGAAGATCATAAGAAGCCTGCCAAAATAGTGGAGGCCAATGGTCACAGCGCTTAAGCTAGCCAAAGATCTCAACAAAATCTCTCTGGAGGAACTTGTCAGCTCCCTCAGAAGTCACGAGATAGAGCTAGAAGAAGACGAACCTCAAAAGCAAGGTAAGCCATTAGCTTTAAAATCTAACACAAAATCTGACTCCAAAGTTTTGCAGGCTGTTGAAGAAATCTCTTATGGATCCTCATCAGAAGAAGATGAACTATCTCTCCTCTCCAGAAGGGTGAATCAACTGTGGAAGTAGAGGCAAAGAAAGTTCAGGAATCCCAGAAGATCAGAAAATCAGAATGAATCCTCATCCATATACAGAAGGTCAGAATCCTCCTCTGAACACAGAAGATATGAAGGCTCTTTAGGATACATAAAGCCAAACAACAAAGACATCATCTGCTATGAGTGTAACGAGCAAGGGCACTACAAAAGTGACTACCCAAAGCTTCATAAAGAGAAGCCCAAGAAGAAGTTTATCAAAGAAAAGAAGAAAAGCCTCATGGATACATGGGATGATTCTGACACATCTGAAGCTGACTCAGAATCAGATGATGAAAGAGAAAACATAGCTCTCATGGCAAACGTATATGAAGATAGTGAAGCTTCTGGTTCAGACTTAGAATCAGACACTAAAGAGGTATTCCCTGACTTTACTATAAACTTTACTAAGGTTGAACTTACTGAAAGCCTTAATGAAATTCTGGAAAGGTATCAGCAGATCAGAGTCAAATTCAGAAACCTGAAAAGGAATCTTGCTTCTGACTCTGATAAGACTGAGAGTCTCAGATTGGAGAATTCTGAGTTAAAAGAAAAAATTTCAAAATTAGAAAACCAGTTGCAAAACTCTCAGAAGGATACAATCCCTGAAACTCCCAGCAATGCTGATGAGATCATCAAAGAGTATGATCACGGCTTTCAGAAGTTTCTAGCTAAAAATATAGACAGAAGCAAGATGGCTTCAATGATCTATGGAGTTAGCAGAAATGGCAGGAAAGGGATAGGATATCAAGGTAAGGTACCTACACCAAAAAATTCCATGGACTTAGTTATAAAACGCACTCCACTTGATTCACACTTTATATATGGGCACACACACAACATAAAATACACAAGTAGTGATTATTCTGCCAAACTAAAATTCAATCAGAGTTTTGGTAAAACTAACAAATCAGGATCCAAGAAAATATGGGTACCTAAGGATAATATCATACATGTGGCAGATATCTTTAGCAGCAAAGCAAAGACATCAATCATGGTACCTGGACTCTAGCTGATCACGACACATGATGGGAAGAAGGCATATGTTCCAAAGCCTGGAACATAAGCCTGGAGGCCACGTGGGCTTTGGAGGCAATCAGAGAGGAAAGATCATTGGCTCTGGAACAGTAGGTAATGGAAATCTTCCCTCTATAAGTAATGTTTTATTAGTTGATGGATTAATGCATAACCTGTTATCCATAAGTCAATTAAGTGATAAAGGTTATGATATAATCTTCAATCAAAATTCATGCAAAGCTGTTAGTCAGAAAGATGGAACTATCCTATTTAATGGAAAGAGGAAAAACAATATTTATAAAATCAAACTTTCTGAACTGAAAAGTCAGAATGTAAAATGTCTACTGTCTGTTAACAATGAGCAATGGATCTGGCACAGAAGATTGGGGCATGTTAGTATGAGAAGAATATCTCAGATTAACAAACTCAATCTGGTCAGAGGACTTCCTAACTTGAAGTTCAATTCAAATTCTATGTGTGAAGCATGTCAGAAAGGCAAGTTTGCAAAACCTGCTTTCAAATCCAAAAATGTTGTTTCCACCTCTAAGCCACTAGAACTTCTGCACATTGACTTATTTGGACCAGTAAAAACTGCTTCAGTCAGTGGCAAGAAGTATGGGTTAGTAATCGTAGATGACTATAGCAGATGGACATGGGTAAAGTTCTTAAGACACAAGGACGAGTCACACTCTGTATTTGTTACCTTCTGCAACCAAGTTCAGAATGAAAAGGATCTTAGAATCGTCAAAGTCAGAAGTGATCATGGTGGAGAATTTAAAAATAAAATTTTTGAAATATTCTTTAATGAAAAAGGCATTCTGCATGATTTCTCTTGTCCTAGAACTCCCCAGCAAAATGGAGTTCTAGAACGAAAGAACAGAACATTGCAAGAAATGGCCAGAACTATGATCAACGAGACTAACGTTGCTAAGATCTTTTGGGCAGAGGCAATGAACACAACGTGTTATATTCAGAATAGAATCTCCATAAGACCTATTCTGGAAAAGACTCCATATGAATTGTGGAAGAATAGAAAGCTCAACATTTCTTATTTTCACCCATTTGGATGTACATGTTTTATTTTGAATACAAAAAATTTTTTGAAAAAGTTTGACTCCAAAGCACAAAAGTGTATTATGTTAGGATACTCTGGATGCTCAAGAGGGTACAAAGTATACAATATAGAAACACAGATTGTTGAAGAGTCAATCAGTGTTCGATTTGATGATAAGCTTGACTCTCAAAAGTCAAAGCAGAATGAATTCCTTGCAGGTATGGAAGTTAAACTCACAGGTACTGAAGACAAGTCATCAGAAGCTCTTAATAGAGACACTCCCTCAACATCAGAAAGAGTCACTACAAGTAATCCAGCACCTTCTGTTGATCAACTCCAGAAAAGACCATCCAGAAGCAACATTGATCACCCAGAAGAAACAATTTTAGGAAGGAAGGAAGATCCAATCAGAACAAGATCTACCTTCAGAAACTCTGAAGAATCCCTCATGGGACTAGTTTCTCTGATTGAACCAACAACTATTGATGAAGCACTTCTAGACAATGACTGGATTCTGGCAATGCAAGATGAGCTAAATCAATTCGCAAGAAATGACATATGGGATCTGGTTCCCAAACCAAAAGGATTCAACGTCATTGGTACAAAATGGGTGTTCATAAACAAACTGAATGAACAAGGTGAAGTCATCAGAAACAAAGCACGACTGGTATCACAAGGTTATAGTCAGCAAGAGGGGATAGACTATACAGAAACCTTTGCTCCAGTCGCCAGGTTAGAATCTATCAAACTTTTAATATCATTTGATGTTAATAAAGGCATCACTCTGTATCAGATGGATGTCAAAAGTGCATTATTAAATGGCTATATAGAAGAAGAGGTATATGTGCACCAACCCCCTGGTTTTGAAAGTTCCAAAAATCCAGAATATGTTTTCAAACTAAAGAAGTCACTCTATGGTCTGAAACAAGCTCCTAGAGCTTGGTATGAAAAACTAAGTAACTTCCTGTTTGAAAAGGAATTCACTAGAGGGAAAGTGGACACAACCTTGTTCTGTAAGACAGTTAAGAATGACATATTAGTGTGTCAGATTTATGTTGATGACATCATATTTGGATCCACTAAACCCTCTTTGGGAAGAGAGTTTGCTAAATGTATGCAGGCAGAATTTGAGATGAGCCTAATGGGGGAACTAAAATTCTTTCTGGGCATTCAAGTAAATCAAACTCCAGAAGGAACTTACATTCATCAGAGCAAATATGTCAGAGAACTTCTAAAGAAATTTGATCTCTCAGTATGTAAGCCCTTAAGGATTCCAATGCATCCCACGTGCATTCTGGAAAAAGAAGAGGTAAGCAAAAAGGTAGAACAGAAGGTCTACAGAGGTATGATTGGTTCTCTTCTGTATCTGACGGCTTCAAGGCCTGACATTCTATTTAGTGTTTGCATTTATGCTAGATTCCAATCAGATCCTAGAGAATCTCACTTAACAGCAGTTAAGCGAATTTTCAAGTATCTGAAAGGTACTGCTAATTTGGGTTTGTTTTATAGAAAATCAAATGATTACAGCTTAGTAGGATACTGTGATGCTGATTTTGCTGGAGACAGAGTAGAACATAAAAGCACTTCTGGAAGCTGCTAGTTTCTGGGAGAAAATCTGATCTCATGGTCCAGCAAAAGACAATCCACAATAGCTCTATCAACAGCAGAAGCTGAATACATAGCAGCAGCTGGATGTAGCACGCAAATGCTCTGGATGAAAAGTCAACTTGAGGACTTCAATATATTTGAGAGTAACATCCCTATCCTCTGTGACAATACTTTTGTTATTTGTCTCGGTAAAATCCTATTTTTCATTCTAGGGCTAAGCATATAGAAATAAAACATCATTTTATTAGGGACTATATTCAGAAAGGGATCCTCAATTTAAAATTCATTGACACAGACCATCAATGGGCTGATGTCTTTACAAAACCTCTTTCTGAAGATAGGTTTAACTTCATTCTGAAACATCTCAGCATGAAGCTTTGCACAGAATAAACTGTTTTATTTACATATCTTAATCTTCAGAATTTTGGTTATTTTCTATGAATTGCTGATCAATCTGCCTTCAGAATTTTAGAAGTATAGATTGCATCAGAATCTATCCATGAAGATCTGAGCGTTTCATTTCAAGGATAGATGTGTGCTATACACGCAAGAAAACAGTTGTCATCCATTCATCAACTACCTTCTGAGGCTGAACACCCGTTCACTTTTCTGAAAGGTCAAAAGCGCTGATTGGGTGCATTGAGACACATGTCATGGGTAACCGTTCCAATATCTTTCTGAATCCCCTAAAATCAGCTGTCATTAATGCTTATAATCATTACTAATTATTTCTCTCTCTTGCAATTTATGTTTTCAAAAATCTATTTAAACACAAGTTTCACTCTTTACACTCTTTCACTTTTACTCTCACAATCGATTCTAACTGTTTTCTGCTTGTACTTTCAAAACCCTTTCAATTTCTTCTCAAATTTCCTGTGTGAACATGGCTTCCTCAAGCATCCCAAATACCAGTACTCAGAGAACAAAATCTATGGAACAATATGAAGAACCATTTAGAACTCTCCTCACGCCCATTGACAACCTAGAAGTGCTTCCAGAACTAATCGTGGATTTTGAAAGTCTTCAAGAAAATGGATTCAATCTTTCTGAAGAGGTAAAAGCTCAAGGATGGAACAGGTATTTTGACCGTCTTCTAGGTCCAACGTTTCCAATCCGTGTGAAGGAATTCTGGGTTCATGCTTCATCCTCCAACCATCAAGTCACTTCATATGTAATGGGGAAGAAGATAGTAATTACTGAAGACCTAATTGCAAGACTGATAGGTTACAGTGGTGGTGGCGTAAGGTGTATAGACATGGCTGAAAGATGTGCTGATGTTGCTTCAATTACAAGAGAAATTTTCACTCTAGGTCTTCCCTCCAGCAAGATAAGGGATCTGAAGGATCATCACTGAATATGGGCTAAGATAATTCTGGGATGCATCAACCATAGGAAGTCAATCAGCTCTCCTGACTATATAAACATTGATCAACAGTTTCTGATCTACTTTATCTCCCAGAAGACTAAGGTGAATCTGGCTCACTTGCTATTCAATCATCTGAGGACCAGTGTTAAGTAGACTAGAGAAGATGAGCGTACCAAAAGGGACTGGATACCCCTTGGAAGGCTAATATCAGATATTCTGACAGAGAATAGGCTGATAGAGCATCTAATAGAAGCACAAGAAATCAGCTCTCTAGAGGCAACTGCTGGGAAGCCTTTGAATGTGAAGAATCTGAAAAAGATAAAAATTATTGAGAACATCAGAAAGGAACCCAATGTTACATCCTTTGCAAACATTACTTCTAGAAGAATCCCTCTGGATGATTTCCATATGTTCTCAGAAATTGATTCCAAGCCTGAGATTATCGTCAGATATTTGGATGCATGCAAGGCAGATGGCATTGCACCAGGGTTAAATATTCAGGACTTGCAACAGGCAGCTCTAGAAGTTGTGTTGAAGAAGAACAAGAAAATAAAGGCAGCAGCAGAAGGATCATCCCAGTGGACTCCAAAAGCTGCTAAAAGGAAAGGTAATCCTTCTTCTGTTAATGTTTTAGAATCAATATCTTTATCAATATCTGGACCCTTACCTACCCATTCAGAAATTCCTACCCCACAAACGTTTGATGATTTTGACATAGGGTTTGACCCCTCAGAAACTCTAAGTCTTATAGAAACTCACTCCCTTCCTATCAATCCAAATATTGAAACAACTCAACCAGAACTTGCAAAAGTTCTGACAGACATTGAATCTTATGACCAAAATATTTCTGCTCCCACACTAGAAAATCCAAACCCTCTAATCCTAGAAAATACAATCTCCGAAACCACCACAGAAGCTCCACAACTAGATATTCCCCTATCTCCTCAACCAGAAATACCAGTACCTCCATCTCCTCAACTAGACATTCATCCACCTTCTCCACAACCTGAACAATCACAACTAGAAGTCCAAACTTCTGAGATCCAACCTTCTGAATCCTGTGAAACAAAACCTCACTGTGATCGGTGGATCTGGAACTGACTGTTTAACGCTGGTTCGCGAAATGTCGCGGAAGCAAGAGTCGCCACCGTCTTTTATTTTCTCCAAATGGAAAGGACAAAAGCACATAAAAATTCCTTAAAGAGATTGCTCTCGGTTCGGGAGGTAGATTATAGAAAGGGAAGGTGTTAGCACCCTTTCTATCCATGGTTATCCATGGGCTCTTAGATACTTGCTCATTTGTGTTTTCAAAATTGGTTTGTTTGCTTTTCAACTGTGGGTTATAAAAAGTTTCTTTGAAAATTTCAGTTCGACTCTTGTATCGGTCCTCAAGAGTGTTTGAAAAATTGCTTTCGAAAGCTTTTTGAAAAGGTGTTGGTGTGAAAAGTATTTTTGAATTGTTTTGAAATTAGAGCAAGTATCTAGAGTCGTCTACCTACCCTAAGGAATTCGTCTGTGTAAATGTCCTTTAAAGTAGTGCCATCCCACCATTGAGAGGTAGGTAGCACCACCGTTGGAGGTGTTCGGGTCAATTCGAGGTTCGGGACATGGTGATCACCAGAGCAATGAGAAGACACCTTAGAAGCTACCCTCATGCCAGGTTCCCGGATCATGAGGACTTACTAAGACATCCTCTACTCGACGATCACCTTTCGAGGCAAGGCAACAGTGAGGCGTACCCTAGGGGTGGTGTGTGATTTGTGTGTCGTTTTCATTTATTTTGTCTTGTCATGTCATAGGTGATCTACGCGTTTGTTTTTATTTTTGTCATTCATTCTTGCATGCCTTTATTAACAGTTAAAAAGATGCGGAAATTAAAAGTTCTAAACTATTACAAAGGCGCGGGTCCACATCGCCAAATTAAATCCAGGACCCGATTTGACAGAAAATAAAGGAAAGTGCGAGAAATTAAATTTACACGACTTTGGGAGAATTACATCAATATTTAAAAGAAGGAATAAATAAAATGCGCGAATTGAATTAAAATTGAAAACGAGGGCGTTGGACCCTTTTTAATGAAATTAAATTTTATTATTTACAAATTAATTAAATTAAAATAAAAAAGAAATCATTTTTAAGGTTTTTTGTATTTATGATTTTTTATGAGAATTAAATGAAATTGAGAGATTAACCCTAATTCTAGTTCTTTTATTTATTGAGAAAAACATGTTAAAGTTAAACCTAAAATTAATTTAGCTATTTACATGATAATTTAATTACAAAAAATAATATTCAATAATTAATTATGGTGAAAAAAAGAATAAAAGTAATTAAAACCTAATTCTACAAATTTTAAGGTTATTAGAAAAAATATTAAGATTTAAACCTAAATTTAACCTAATTAATTAGTGAGATTTATTTACAAAAATATTAAAATAAAATATATTAGTTTTTGTCTTTTCTGATTTTTCTATTGTTTTTATATTTTTATGAAAATAATTAATTTAAGGAATATATAAAAAAAAGAAATAATTGAAATAGATAAAAATAAGAAAGAAAAGAATTGTAAAACCTAGGGGGGTTCTGTCCCCAATTGGAGGTTAAATCAGCATTTTAGGCCCACTTGTCTATGGCCTTGTTTGACTTTTGTGTTGGCATGCATGTGTGTTGACTGATGCACATCATGGTCTCTGAATCCTGGCCCTTGGTTGAATGCAGTGGGACGTGTGGCGCGTTTGATTGAGGAGCGTATGGTGATCTTCAGGGCATGAGCTACATGGAAAGATGTTATGAAAAATATTATTGAAAGTGAAGGGGACCTGGGGTTCGAACCCAGGTCCTAGAGATTACCAATGCCAAGCCTGGCCAATGGAGCTATTCACGCGTTTTATTTATTATCTGGCCAAAGAACAATATAATATAAAACAACAGTTAGTGGGAAATTTAGCGCGAAAATTTAAATGAGCCACTTGCTATCCCACACGTCATCGTCTTCTTCATTGTTTGTATTTTCCTGAAACATGAAAAAGGGTTAGCGGGGGTTTTAAACCCCCCCCAAAATTCCATCTTTTCAATAATAGCGAATAGCCCATGTGGTCACATAAATTAGGCGCGAGGGGTGTGTTGTATTCGTCCCAGCTCCCTGATTTCAACCATGGCATTGAGGTTCTCTAATTTTACAGTATTTAGAAACGCCTAATTTGAAAGTCCTGTAACCCTAGCGTCCTTTAATGGTGATTCTTCATACAACGCGTAAAAACTCAATTAAAGCACACAGTTAGTTTTAGAATCAATCAATGAGTACAAATCAAGAATTAAAATGCATGGATATGGCCTGAATAATAAAACACGATTATGCAAAAAGAAGAACACAGTCTGACTGATAATTACCAATTCTTGATGTTTCAAGCTATGATTTTGATCCAGGCACCTTCCTTGATGTCTCAGCAAGACAATGGAACAATTATTTTGGCTTGAATCGCACTAGAACCTAGTTTTCAGTTTTGGAATTTCTTGTCAAAAACTCAAACTTGGTTATGGATGTATGGCGCAGCTTGGAGGTCCTTAGCACTAGGGTTAGGTTTACACTTGTATAGAGAACGAATTTGATCAATAATCCAAGCCCATAGCCTTGCTTTTAATGGTTTTCAAGATTTGATTTTCAAGAATCTTTTCCAATATTTCTTCATGCATATTTGCTTCAAATCATGTCCAATCACCATGATTCTTTCCAAATCTGATCATGCACGAAATCTTGAGCCTATTCCATGCATAAAAAGATTTAAAAACTTAGGTTTGGTATTTTTCATATATTTTAATTAATTAAATGAATATTTAGCAATTAAAAATTCAAATAAATAAATAAAAATGATGAAAAACTTCCCTTTGGGCCAAATGGTCGTGCACATGCTTTGGATGATGGATTTTGGAAGAAAAAGAGGCCCGTTAGCATTTTTAAGACTTTTGAAGCAATGTTGACTTTTCAAAATATCCAAAAATTTCCCAACTTCCACAAGGCATAACTTGCTCAATTTTTAAGCTTTGCTCATGTTCTTGGACATTTTGGAAAGACCTTTGAGTCCTCTAACCAATGCCTTTTGTCCCATGTCATTTTGATCTACCAATCTCAAGTTATGGCCTTTGACTTAAAGTCCCTTTTGTTGACTTTTGAAAATGACCTATAATGTTGAAATTGATAACTTTTTGTGAGGGCATTTCTTGGACTTGAAGTGTGAAGAGGAGTTGTAGGAAATGTCTTTATCTTCACAATGAGCTTTGGATGGAATTTTTCTGATAATCCATGTGAAAGTTATGCCTTGGTCAAGTTACAGTTGACTTTTTCAACTGTCCAAATATGGAAACTTTTGCATCTTGAGACTTTTTGAGCCAAGCTTTGAGAATCATGATCAAGCATTTATCAAATGATGTTTCTGGCTTCAAAATGAGATGTTGACCAAAAATTTGAACTTTTGACTGTCAAATGACCATTTTGCCCCTACAGTTGACTGTAGTGCAATTAGGGTTTTTGACTGTGCAATTTTGTGCTGTAGGTCTTGAAACTTGGTATGAGGATGCTTGACCATATTTATAGGCATGTGGGACTTGATTGGACCCTTGGAAACTTCATTTTCTTTGTCAGAACCAAAACCCTAATTTTTGACTGTTAGGAGGCCCTTGAACTGTGCAACCCTTGAGGAGATTTTTGAACCTTTGACTTGGCAAATTTTGAAGAATATGGGAGGGAAAATTTTGGGGTACAAAACTCACCATATTACATCCAACCAATCTAAAGAACCTACTTCAGATTCAAATACAATTCCCATTCCAGGAATCAGTGAACCTCTGGCCATCCGTATGCCCCTCACCATTCTGTACATTCCCCAAATTCCCTCTTCACTAGAATCAACTCCACCAAATTCCCCAACCAGTCCAATAATTATACCAGACTCTCCCACTCCCTAACCAAAAAGCAATCCAGATGACAATGCTAAACTTGTCATTGACCTAATTGTTTTTGAACGCCTAGCTGCCATAACTCATACAACTGCCATTCCAAAACCAAAACCATATGAACCCACACCAGATGTTGGTACTAGTTTATTGATGTTTGAAACAGAAATGTAGAAATGGATAACCTCCCTGAAGCAAGCTAGTCTTGAGATGACCAATCTTGCTGCCTCAGATTATCTTTGGACAAGTTTCAGAAAATGGATAAGTTCTGAAACACATAAGATGCAAGAACAGTGCTACAGACAAGTTCAACAGAATTTCTGTAATCTGCTAAAGGTATTCGAAGACCAAGTTCTGAGCCAACTGCTCAAGGAAGAGATTCTCCCTCTAGACAATGCTCCCTGGTCAGAACATCGTCCATCAGATAATGTTCAACCAGAGTCAGAAGGTCTCACTCTGACTGCTGATCCAGATGAGACAATTTCTGAAGAGGAATTGGTTCAAAATGACCATGTTGCAGAATGCTCTGAGAAGCATCCAGTTACTGAAGATTCTCCAGCTCCCTCCTATGAAAGGAAAACCTTAGAAGAACTGAAGAGAGCATATATTGTTATTCAAGAAAGGTTGGATAAACAGGATGATACAATCAAGGAAATCAAGAGCATGTTAAGCAAACAAGAGGAAACCAACACCCAGATCAAGGGCTTGTTGGAAGCTTTGTTGACGCGCCTTCCTCCTCCCTCTTAGATTTTTCCTTTGTTTTTAAAATCTGTTTATCTGTAATATTTGTTCTACATTGCTGTTGTTCTACACTTCTTATCACTGCTTCCTATTTTTAATATAAATCTTTTTTAGCTATGATTATATAGACTTTTTGATAACTGACAAAAAGGGGGAGAAAGAATAAGATATTTTCAATAACGGATTACTGAGACAGAAGTCTCAAACATTCTGAACTACTTAACTTCTTTCTTCTGAAAAGCTTGAACAGGTACAAAACTCTGATGAAAGACGTAGTCAAATTCTGATGCTCGTGGACTCAAAGAATTTTAGGGAAGTAATCAACTCAGGGGGAGTTTTTCTTCTTAATTCTATACTTTTATTCTTTATTTTTAATTGAAAAATCTAGTTTTTGTCATCATAAAAAGGGGGAGATTGTTAGAACATAGTTTGATTTTACAACCCTTGATTAGAGTTTTGATGATAACAAATACAAAGAATAAATATATACAAAGAATATATACAAAGAACAAATATGCACCTTAAAAATATGTTTTATGTATGCAGAAGTTCTGATGAGATCAGCATCAGAAGATAAGCTAAAGTATTACACACTGAAGCAAAACAGTTTTTTCGCTAAAGTTATATGACCAAAATCTGCGCTTAAACAAGTAAACTCTGACTTTGAACAAAGACATATCAACCAAGTCATCAATACTCTGAAGCGTCATCAGCAGTTAAAGCAAAGAAGACTCTGAAGCGTTACTGATTATTCAAGACAGAATTAAATGCCAACGGCTTTCTTCAGACAAGATCTTCTACAAAAGGAAACTGTGTTATTAACATTAAACTTGCTTTATGGACAACGTCTCTTGCTTGCCTATATAAACAAGTATGCTTGCAAAAGAAGCACGCACGTACGCACATATCAATTTGCAGAGAATTTCAAATCACGCATATTCAAGCTCTAACAAATTTATTCTATACTATAATCTTAACCTGTGTAATTATCACAGTTGTGATAAACTATTTTGTTAGAAAACAACAACACATTATTGTTCAATTATTTGTAAAAGATTTCCTTGATATTAACTGGTTTGTGGTTGTACTCAAGAAGACTTTAACAGTTGTTAAAGTAGCTGTTGTAATCTTTTGAGATTAGTGGATTAAGACCTCGTTGGAGAGAGGCGAAATCACCTTGAAGGGTGGGATGGAGTAGTTTGAGATCAAACGAACCAGGATAAAAATACTGTGTCATTAAGTTGTTTTTGATCCAAGTTTTTCAATTCAACCCTCCCCCCTTCTTGTGTTTTTCACATCTTCACATGTAACTAATTTAAGCTAACATTCAAAGATAAGGATGAATTTATGAAAGTACCAAATTCTGACGTAAACGTTCCAGCAAGTTCAAACTCAAAATTCTCCATGCTTAAGCAACATAAATGAAATCTATGCACATGTATAGTTTCAGGGAAATGATATCTACATTCTATCTTCACAAATGCAAGCCTAACAATGCCTAAATAATGAGATAGAAGTTCGAGAAAAACACCTCAAAACTGGAAATCGTGATATGAGTTTGAGCTTGTTTCAAGTGATGGTGATAACCAGGTTAGCTTCCTTGGACCTCTAGGAAGCTAATGCAATGGCTGGCTTAAGCTGAAGGTGGCTTGAATGGTATGGAGAAGTCCAAATGTGATGCTCTATTTTTGAACTTGGAAAGGCTTGAAGATGGTGTTACAGTCGTGTAATAGGGATATGGATGGCTTATGTATGATGTTTGGTAGCTTTTGGAAGCAAAAGGCGAAGAAACGCACGAGTAAAATCGAAGTTTGAAGTTCTTGGTCAAAATATGCAACAATGGTGCTTTGTGATACAGTTCTGAGTTCTAGGGAGTTTAAGAGCTTAAGCATGCGTGCGTTGGCTTGCAAATAGTGTCTCTATTTATAAGCAAAAGGTTTTGTATGATACCACAAATCAAAATTTGAATTTACATGTTTTAGCTCAACATGTGATTTTCTTGACAAAATAAGTTTCCATGCTTTTGTACTTGCTATTGTAGAGTGGTTGGAATTTAAACAAGCTTGCTTCTGACTTTGTGGATGGAGTGTACTTAAAGAGAACAAGTTAGGAGCTCAAGAAGCTGACTTTGTGCATAAAGCTTGCTTTACAAGAATGGAAATGGTGACTTTCTCCCTAAATTGGCAAAATGCTTGAATCAATTGGACAATTGATCAATCAGTTGTGTAAACATTAAATTAAGGAGTGACAAACAATTTTGAGGCCTTCAAAGCAAATATTATGCAGCCTAGGCTTGGATTTGAATTTTTGTTCATCATGAAATGGCTTATAATTCAAGTTTGAAAACCCTAACTTCATCTCTTCGATTCTCCTTACTCAAACATGATCTCAATGAGTTCTTTGAAATTTTGGAAATCTTTTAAAATTCTCTACAACCCTTCTTTGAATCAATTTTTCAAATTCCAAATGGAGCTATGTGAAAAGTTTCTATGTAGTTGGTATCAAAAATCTGCCTAACTAGGGCAAAATTTTCACTAAGTGTTTAGTTTCATGACCATGATTTAATCGATTAATAACTTGAAATCCAAGCATTTCTAGGGTGAGCTGTGTAAAGCAATTTTTTAGATCTCATTGAGATCTACAACTTTCATGTTGAAAGTTTCCTTTGAATCATCTTGCATCATGGTGAAAAATTGGCTCAAAGTTGTGAAAAAAATATGATGTTTTCAACACTTAGAAAAATTTCTAAGTTTGGAAACTTTGACTTTTCAAAATGAAATCTTGACTTTTAGATTTCTTGATGAACAAGTTTCATATTTTGACATGTTTTGATGAATTGTGATCTTTGACACTTGATTTTGAACAAAAAAGTCAAAGTTTGACTTTTCAGTGTACAATTGACTTTTGATCAGTTGACTGAAAATGAACTATCAATCAATTGATCTTGAGGGATGTTTTGAGTCATTCCATTAGGTCAAGATGATGCAATTGAATCCTGGAGATCATGTCTCCAACCAATCAACAATTTGCTAGGTCAAAAATCAGAAATTGTTTTTTCTTAGTAAAAACCCTAATTTTGACCATTTTGCCCTTTTGATGATTTGATCAAATTTCTTGAGGAATTATGGTCCAAACTTAATAAAATGATATATATGAGTTCACAATGTTGATATGGATAAAAAATTATGAAGTTTGACTGTAAATCGACCACATTTGACTTTTTCCCCAATATAGTTGATTTTTAGGCCAACTGATCAATTGACTGAGCAAAAATGTGATCCAAGACTTGAAACTTGACATGAGAAATCTTGAGGGTCCATAATGATCCATTAAAGTCATATGAGGCATTAAAAGTTAAATTATCCTTGTGCAATCTCAAACCTTAATTTCAATCATCAGTGCTTAAAGAGGTATCTTGAGCTGATCAACCCTTGTGCAGTCTTGAACCAAAGGAGATCTTGTGAGAAAATACTTGATAAATGAGAGGAAAAATTTTGGGGTACAACAGCTTCCCATGTTCAATCTTCTTAAACCTGAAGAGTTAGATTGGCGGATCCGCCATTCGTGACTTAAAGGTGGAAGATGATTGAACACTAGATTGCCCAGAAATTTGCACTCGAAGATGAATTGTGAATGGGCTTATAGATGCCATTTGGAGGAATGGAGGAGATTTTCCGGAGAAGGGCTTGTAGATGCCATCCAAAGATGATTTTTGACAGAAAATGGACTAAGTCTGAACTTGATTTCAATTGGAAACGAATCAGAAAAAATCTTTAGAGCGATTTATCTGAAACTACCAGAAGTCTTATATGTTGTTCGACTAGGAAGAATTAGAATAAATCTTGGAGCGATTTATATGAACCAAAAGTGTTCATTTGGAAAGCATCAGGATAAACCATTAGGAGGTTTTGACTGAACCAAAAGAGGTTTTGAATATTCTTTAACTGGAGAGAATCAAAGTAGATCTTTGAGCGATTTATCTGAACTAGGGAAATTGCCTACTAAGAAAAAAATCAGAATAATTCGTTGAGAGATTTATCTGAACCAGCGGGGATTTGGAGAAGAATCAAAATAAATCATTGAGAGATTTATCTGAACCAAAGAAAGCATCTACTAGGAAAGAATCAGAATAAATCATTGAGAGATTTATCTGAACTAGAGAAAACATTTGCGGGAAAGAATCTGAATGAACCGTTGAGAGATTTAAACTGAACCGAAAGGGATCTGGAGAAGAATCAGAATAAATCATTGAGAGATTTATCTGAACCAGAGAAAACGTCGCAGGAAAGTATCATAATGAACCATTAAGAGATTTAAACTGAACCGTAAGGGATCTGGAGAAGAATCAGAATAAATCATTGAGAGATTTATCTGAACCAGAGAAAACGTCTGTGGGAAAGAATCAGAATGAACCGTTGAGAGATTTAAACTGAACCGGCAGGGATTTTGAGAAGAATCATAATAAATCGTTGAGAGATTTATCTGAGCCAGAGAAAAGGTCTGCGGGAAAGAATCAAAATAAACCGTTGAGAGATTTAAATTTAACCGACAGGGATCTGAATATTCTTCAATTTATGATGGGCCTGTGTAGGGCTGCTTCATGATGAGCCCATGTAAAACTACATCTGGAAATAGGAGGAACCTTTGTAGGGTTGCTTTATGACGAGTCCGTGTAAAACTTCATCTTGGAAATAGGAGGAACCTGTGTAGGGTTGCTTCATGAAGAGTCAGTGTAAAACTTCACCTTGGAAATAGGAGGAACCTGTTTAGGTTTTCTTCATGATGAGTCCGTGTAAAACTTCATCTTCGAAATTGGAGGAACCTGTGTAGGGTTTCTTCATGACGAGTCTTGTGTAAAAATTTATCTTGGAAATAGGAGGAAACTGTGTAGGGTTGCTTCGATCGGCCGAATAGATAAATGCCCTGACTTGTTACAGGTATTAATCTGGACCATGAAAATGGTTGATGGTAGCCATCTGTTGATTGACCTTTTCCTGAAAAAGGTAAAATGTTAGCTGTATGCAATGTCATGATGTATGAAATGCATGGTGTCATGATGTTCTCAAAATAAATGAGATTGCGTGGTATGCACTTATCATGTGTGAAATGTTAATGAATGTATTTTTGTCTGGGAAAATAAACCCTTGACAAATGCTAGGGAGTCATTAAATCCTAAACTGTTGTTGAAGAGAAGGCGAGTCTTCAAATTTTGCTTAAAATATTTCCACCAAAGATTCCTGTTTTGTTGTTTTGAGGAGAGCTCCGTTGGGGAATTTTGAAAACTCTATGGAGAGTGTTGATTCTTACTTGGGGAAAAAGAGTTCATGGGTCTCAGTTGTTCGTTGCTCTACTGGGGAGTCGAAGTGGAACTGATATCCGGTTGGGTCCAGGCTTTATAGTAACTTGCTGGGAATTGTAGAGTAGTCTACTGGGGAAGAGGAGTTGTGGTCCTTTGATTTGTAGTAGTCAAAGAGGCAAACTCAAACTGGGGAATCTATAGTTTGTTGGGGAAATAAACTTTGTTGTTGATCTGTTGGAGAGGTGTCTTCTTCACTGGGGAAAATCCTCGACGGTTCTTGAGGCCAATTAAGTTGGTAAGAAGTTTTCAGAGATTGAAAATTTGGCTGGGAGCCATCCTATGAGAAGGATCTTGGGGATATTTGTCATTTCCCCTAGTAGTAAATGTTGTAGTAATGCCAGAAAATGTTTGCTTGGTCACACATGACCCTTTATGTGGGAGTTTGTTTGCCCTCAGAGTTAATCTGGTGCACCTTGACACTTGAGATTTTGATCATATTTCCGGTAGCCCTAAACTTCCTAGAGATATTTTCTAAGACTGTTGTGGAAGAAAATGAAGACCTGATACTGACACCATCTGATACTACTGGCACAGACGAACAAATTAGCGGTAACCAATATCTTTGGTCAAGTCTCAAAATTTTCTAAGAACTGTCATGGGAGGATCCAAAGACATGATACTGACACCACCTGATGCTGACACCATCTGATACTGTTGGTATAGACAAGCAAATTGATGGTACCGGAAGTATTCATAGTGGACATTATTCAAACCCATGATCAACATGACATTTCCCCTTGAGTGATACATATGGAGATTTGCCCCTGGTTTTTTAACAATTCTTTGAGAGATTCTTTGAATCTCGACTTGACTGCCCCAGATGCGATGGACAAAGGTCATGCCGTGCCCATTTGATCATGAGAGATATGTCATTGGAAGTGTCTTTCTAATCGAAGTGATTTTGTTCACTGAGAGAGCTTTCGTTCACTGGATATTCGTTGTGTGACTTTCTCCGCTGTCAAACAAATAGCCATATGCAAACAGTGGTATTCAAATAATGCAAAGTTTTCCCCTTTTATCATGAGAGATTTGTCATTGGAAGTGTCTTTCCAATCAAAGTGATTTTGTTCACTGAGAGAGATTTCGTTCACTACATATTCGTTGTGTGAATTTCTCCGCTGTCAAACAAATAGCCATATGCAAACAGCGATATTCAAATAATGCAAAGTTTATGCTTGTCTTGAAATTTTGAAAATGCATTTTAGCAAGTAAAGAAGTTTTGTAAGAAAATTCTAACTCAGGCTTTAGGGTAAAGCCTTACAGGAGTCAGGATACCTTTTGTAACAATATGCTTTCCAACTAACCCATGCTTAAATTATGACTCTTGAAGGGTTGTAGCGTGGCTTGGTTCACAATTTAAGAAACAAAGGATAAAGGATCAAAGTGTGTTTGTACCCACCCGCTCTTCGTGATGTTCTTCAGTCCTAAACTCAGGTAATTGTGCGTTTGAGCTCCAATTGAGTCTAGAATAATGTTTGGTGATGGTTCAGACAAGATAAGTTTGTCGAAAGGCAATCATTTTTTGCAACATTTTTTCATGTTGGTCGAGGATCTGTATTGACCTCTTTTTTGTTTATTATCCCTGATTTTGCCTGACCGTTCTTGTTTTTTGAGATTACAGTCAACGGGATGCCCCCGTTTTTCTTAAGTCTCTTTCATAGGTTTTGACTTAGTGGGCTTTTTCTTATTGAGAGATAATGACCGCCTATATGATAGGGAACCATCACCGTATTTTGATTCCAGAGGAATGTTTTTGATGTCATTCGTTGTATTACGCAGTGAAAGTTTGTGACTGGACGAATATTTTAAATAACTGAGAGACTACCCTGCCCCGAGTTTTGATTAAAGGTCTTAATTTGTGTGCAAAAGAAAACTTATACTTCTTTGGCTCAAAAGGGTTGACTAGGGATTATCTTCCTTATAACTCAAGTGTTTAGGAATTGAAAGAACGCCTATACATCATCAGTAAGGCCTATCCAAAAGCATATTGTATGGTATTAAGGCATTGTTTTCGTCATCTTCCCTCTAAAGGCTTGTAACTTTTAGAAAGAGTTGAGAGTAAAAAGAATAGTTTAAATATAGTGAAAACGAATGGATGAATTCAAGACAAACATATGCAATACATTAATGAAACATAGTTTAAAGTTAATAGATAATTAATTGAATAACAAATTAAATTACAATTGAAAATTCAAAAATGAACTAGAACACTCAATGATTTGGCATGGGAGCGTTGATCACGTTGGGAGTCTCTATAGGATCAAACTAGATCTCTTTCGCGTCAATCATGTTTTGAATCTTGTACTTCAGCGTCCAACAATCGTTAGTATCATACCCGAGACTTCCGAAATGATAAGCACATGTTACATTAGGATTGTAGTTAGGAGAAGAAGTTTTAGGGTTTGGATGAGGTCCTATCAATGTAATCAGATTAATCCTCAACAAGTGTTGTAGTTCTTAAGACAACGGCATCTTGATGTTGGTAAACTGTCTTTTGGGCTCGTCTGGCCTTCATTGATTTCCCCTTTATTGTTGCCGCTACGATGCAGGACCGGAGATCAGGACTGCCCCCACATGCTGGTTATGATTGCTCTTGGTAAGACTCTTTTGACCATACACATCATTGGACTCTTTCTTCCCATTGTATGGCTTTTTCTGAGCATCAGAGGGTGCAACCCCTTGGATCTTTCCGCTTTTGATGCCTACTTCGACCCTTTCGCCAGTCAGTATTATCTCGTAAACCCAAATGAGGAGCTTCCGATTAGGTGATTGAAGAAAGTTCCTATCAAAGTTCCCATGAAGATATCAATCATCTCCCTGTCAGTTAAACGGGGATGTACCCTACCATCCAGATCTCTCCACTTTTGGGCGTATCCTTTGAAGCTCTCGTCAGAATCCATGGTCATGTTTTGCAATTGCACACGAGTTGGTGCAAGATGAGCATTGTGCTGGTACTGCTTATAGAAAGCACTAGCTAGATCCTCCCAGGTGTGTGTGATACGGTGGGAGAACTGACTTGAGGTTTTGCATTTGTGCAGATTAGTAAGAGTCGCCACCAACTTTTTATTTTATCCTAAGTAAAGGTCAAAAAGAATAGGAAAGACCTTTGAGATGTTTTCTTGGGTTCGGGGGGTAGATTATAAAAAGGGAAGGTGAAAGCACCCTTTTCATCCATGGTTATCCATGGGCTCTTAGTTACTTGTTTTAGATCACTTGCTTTGCTTTTCCAATTGTTTGAAATGGTGCTTGGTGTGTGTGGTTTTGAAAATGCTTTGAAAAAGAGGTCATCATTGTGGCAACCTTTGTAATGATTCTTGTTTGAATATATACAAGTGTTTGTCTTTTTGAAAAGATGTTCTAATGTTTGAAAGTTTGTTTTTGGGAAATGTTTTGAAATTGTATTGTGATGTGTGTTTGAAAATAGCAAGGATGTTTTGCAAGTTTTGATCACGTGACTTAAGCTATCCACCCTATTTTACTCAAAGATCTTTCCTATATGTTTTTAACCCTTTTGACAATGTTATTTTACCATTGCATTTGGTAAATAACCTTGTATTAGGATGTTAAAGGGACAGGCGCGGGTCATCGCGTACAATAATTGAAAGCAACTTGTGAGACACTCTAGCAATTTTGTAAGGGAAGAGATCGTTTTATCAAAGGCAACATCGAGGGTCATCGAGGGACTGCGATCTTTGTTTATCGAAGGGGCGTTTTCTAGAGTGTCTCATATTCTAGGGACATGATTGAATTTCCGAGGCAACAAGCGAGGATACCCTAGAGGTGCACGTGTGAATTGTGTTTGTCATTTTCATGCATTTAGGTCTTGTATTAGGTCATCTAGCGATTGATTTTGGATTTTCTCATACAAACCCTAATCTCTAATCATGGCATATTTGAAAGCATAAAGTGCGAGAATTAAAAGTCTAAGCTATTACAAAAATATCCGGGGATGGGGGTACAATTATTTACAAATGGGGATGAGTCTCACAAGAATAATAATGTCCAAATATCAAGTGTTACAACCAAATCGAACTGTCGCAATTCAAAGTAAAGCCATAACAAATTATAAAATAAAGAAAATCAATCAATTGTGAAATGCATGTATTTACTTGAAAATAAAATCTATTCTAACAAAGAAAGATTAAATGTTATTATTACTTTTCTTTTTGTATTTTATTAATTATGTAAATAAAAAGTTTAAAGGAAGAAAATTAGTTAAATAAGATTTCTATTATTTTTGGTTTTTTGATTAATAAATTTTTTTTTTAAAGAAACAAAGTTAATTAAATCAAAATAAATGTTTTTTTGGTATTTTCATTAAATGTATGAAAAGAAAAAATGATTGAAACTAATTAAGAAAAATTAAATTATTAAATAACATTAGTGTTATTATTAATAAAAGAAAAGAAAACAAATTAATTTTAAATGAATTAATTAAAAAATTATTTGTTAGTATTTGTTAAAAAGGGGTGGGCTTAGGATGGTATTTGGCCCAAAACAAAAAAATGAAGAAAAGAAAAAAAAAGAGGCAGAATGGTGGGGGTGCGCCAGCATTTATCGTTGTGGGCTTATGTGGTTAGGGGCAGACAGGCCCAATGCACAATTTGTTTAATTTTGTTTTGGGGTCTCAGAAACTAGGGTTTGTAGAACGAAAATCACAGCGGCGTCGCTCTCTCGTTTTCTCTCTTCTTCATATTTCTCAACGCGATTCTGATCTCCCTCTAAACCTAAGCCGCCGGAGCGCCACCCCCACTCTCTATCCTCTTCCTAACATACAAAGGCCTTGTTCTAAAATGGTACATTTTGCTCTTCTTCTGATTTTAACAGTTTGTTCATGTTTGCTTACGTTGTTCTAGTTTGATTTTACAATTTGACTAGTCTAATGCATTGCATGGTTTATTGAGGTGCAGAAAGGGGTTTGAGAATAAATGTACCTTGGGGTTTTCGGAAAAAATGAGAGGAAAGGTGAGATGGAGCTGGTGTTGCTTCCTTGGTGGCTAGAGGTGCAGGAGGGAAGAAATGATGGCCAAGCTGCATGGTAACCTCTTTCCTTTGTTCTGAATGTTGATGATGATAATTCTGAAACTTTATTTGTTGTTGTTTTTCTGCTTCTGACTTTGTTTGGAAATGATTGATAATGATGATGATTCTGAAACTTTATTTGTTGTTGGTTGTTTTCGTTAATGATGATGATCTGAAACTTGTTGCCTTTGCTTCTGAAAACTCTTTTCCTCTCTTCTGAATGTTGATGTTGATGATGAAATATTTCTGAAACTTTTTTGATGTTTGTCGATGATGACTTGATAATCTGAGACTTGTTGTTGATGGTGTTTGTTGATTTTGTTGAAACTGAGTTTGTTAGGCTTGGAGATTTATTACAGTTTGTAGTTTGGCAGGTTTTTGATGTTGGTGTGGTTCTGTTTGAGAACTACAGGTTATTTTGGTTGTTGCAGTTTGGGTAGTTTGGCAGGTTTTGTTGGTATGTTTGCAACTAGTTGAAAACTGTTAAGCAGTTTCAGGCTTGGCTTTTGTTTGAAACTGATATGCTTGGCTGTTCTTTTGAAACTGTTTGTACAGGTTTTGTTTGATATGTTTGGGAACTGGTTTGTAGTTGGTTAACAGGCTTGGCTTATTGTAGCTGTTAGGTAGTTTGGAAGTTATGCAAGTTTTTACAGTTTGGTTGTAACATGTTTGGGAGTTTTTAGGCCTTGGTGGTTGTTGGTCTGAGTTTTTAAAACGCAGGTTTTGGAAGTTATGCAGGTTATGTAGTTGTTATGGTTTCAGGCTTGGATAATTGGTGTTTTTTGATTCATTGTGTAGGTTGGAGAGTTGTGGAATTTCTTTTGTATATTTTTCAGCTTGGTTTCTTGTTCAAAAGTTTAACAGGTTTTTTAACTTCCGTTTTTTGGCTTGGCTTGCAGTTTTGTTTTATAACAGCCCCCTCTACTTTTGGTTAGCATGCTGGGACTTATGGTTTGTGTTTGAAACCGCTGGGCTTTTTCTTCTTTCTATTTTTATGGTATTATTTCTTGATCCATTTTTTTAGCCAACTATACAAATACCAAAAAGGTGCTCCCTTTTCTCTCTTTCTCTCTCAATGACAAAACAAATTTGCTTTTTGTCTTTTTTATTTTCTGAAAAGTTTTCCCTTTGACTGGAATGTGATGAAAGGCTGTGACAAGTTTTGACACTTGATTTTGGATTACCTCTTGCCTTTTACTTCCATCCTGCTGCATTTTACTACTATCATGCGGCATTTCTACATTTGTACAATTTGCATCCAATTTTTTTTGTAACTCAGTTTGCTTATATTTTGTAAATGCAATTTGGCACTTTGTGCTTCGTAGCTCAGTTTGGCACCTTGCTTGGGTTGTTTGTACAACAGGTTCCAGTTTTCCTTTGGTTTGTAATGTTTGCATAACAGTTTGCCTTTGGTTTGTAATGCAGTACAGTTGGCGCCTTGTATGTCATGTTTAGTAATGCAGCTTTGTTTGAATTTGGCCTATTTTTGCATAACATTTTGCCTTGCTGTTTGGTTGCTGACTTTGCAATGTTTCAGTTTGGCCTATGTTTTCATTTGAACCAATTGCTTTTGTATGCTTACATTTTTCCTTTTGCATTTATTTATTTTTCTCTTTGTGAACCAAGAATAGCAATCTTCTCGTGATTTGCAAAGAGAAAAATAAAAACATGATGAACAATAGCACTCTGATTCCAGACGGAAAACTTTAATGATGAATTTTTCCTTTCTTTTTCTGTTTGAAAATTCTTTTCATATTCAACTGATTGTACTAATCCCTTTTCCTTTGTCTTTTCATGTGAGCATAAATTAGACGGTGACAAAGCAGAAGAAGCCGGAGACTTCGAGAATGGGAGCAATGGAGTTTAGGCTTAGATTAGATTTTCCATTTATTGTAATCATTTATTTTTTAAAATACTATAAGTTGTAAAACATACAGTATTTAAATAATAAATTATTTTTGTATCAATCATCTGAAAAATCTTTGTGAGGCAAACTGATATCCAATAAAATCTTTTACTGTCCAATAATCTTGCCATTCTTTCTTCAAGTCTTCAATTATTATTTAAGATTTCTGATTTAAAATAACTGAAACTGCATTCCAATAATTTTAATACAGATAACTTAAACTTTAATTAATCCAATAACTCTGCAATCTCGTAACCTTGCAACAACATTCCAATCAAAATATGCATTGTGCATTCCAACAAACAAGCAAACATGAATTCTATTAATAAGAAAACGCCTTAACAGACGCACCTCATTTGATTGACCTGGATCAGGTAAAACCTGAATATTCCACATGACCATCTCAGTTCCTATTTCTTATCCCAGATAAAAAAACCTTGAGAACAAACAGCAATCTTTCAGTAGGCTTAAAAAAGTGTGAAAGCATGTGACAGTTAATTCAATTTCTGAGAATTCAGTTTCTCCTGAGAAATGCGAGAGAAACCCTAATTCTTGATCTGCAGCCAAAGAAAAGTCTATTTGATCGATTCCTGAGCCAATCTTGAGAATCTGAGAAAACCCTAGGGTTGTGATTTCTTTGTGAAAAAGGGAGGGCAAATTTTGGGGTACAAGAGCTGCCCCTGTTCAATCTTCTTGAACCTGAAGAGTTAGATTGGCAAGTTTGCCATTCGCGACTCGAAGGTAAAAGATGATTGGACACTAGAGTGCCCATAAATTTGCACTTGTCAAAGCATAGTTGAGGGAATGGGATTAAAGATGCCATTTGAAGATGTGACATAATCTTGTCGGAGATGGGCTTAAAGATGCCATCCAAGAATGTTTGTTGAACTGTATGTTGTAGGTGAAAGAATGAGTATCAGAAAGGTATCCATGTCTGGAATGTCTCTGAGCTGGGGGTTTGAATAAGCAATAGATTAGCATCCGTGTTTGGAGAATCCGTAAACTATTTTCAATGAGCCGAATCTGAACAAGCGATAGATTAACATCCATGTTTGGAAGCACCCGTAAACTGTTTTCAATGATTCTGGAGTTGAACAAGTGTTGTACCCCAAAATTTGCCCTCTCATTTCATCAACATTTTCTCATCACAAGACTCTTGGAGCTCAAGATCAAGTTAGGGTTTGCTCTGCTCAAGGCCCCTCCTTGCACTGTTGACCCAAATTAGGGTTTGAGTTTGTACAGGGATGTTTTGACCTAAAATGCCCAGAGTGACTTTCATGCTTCATGTTAGACTCACAAGTTTATCCATACCAAGTTTCAAGCCTTGATTCCAATCTTTGCCCAGTCAATTGAACAGTTGACATAGAAATCAGCTGTATTGGGGAAAAAGTCAACTGTGGCCAAATGACAGTCAAACCTCATGATTTTTGACCCACATCAAAATTATGAACTCATATGAACCATTTAGTCAAGTTTGGATCACAATTCCACAAGAAATTTGATCAGATCACCAAAAGGGCAAAATGGTCATTTTTAGGGTTTTGACTGCACAAAGGCAATTTTTGACTGTTTGACCTAACCAATGGCAAACCAAGCTCACATATGGACTCAAGGAATCAATGGCATTGTCTTGACCCATTCAACAAGTTCAAAAGATCTCAAATGCATAGGATTGACAGATGAATTTTTCAGTCAACTGATCAAAATTTGACTGTATACTGAAAAGTCAAACTTTGACTTTTTGGTCAAAATCAAGTGCCAAGATTCATTTTTCATCAAGACATGTCAAATTATGAAACTTGTTCATCAAGAAACAAAAAATTACATTTTAGGGTTTAAAATGAAAATTTTCATAACTTAGAAAATTTTCTAAGTTATGAAATTTCCTTATTTTTTCCTAACTTTGTCCCATTTTTTCACCAAGATGAAATTGGATTCAAACAAAACTTGAAACATGAAAGTTGTAGTCCATTGCAAATTCTACAACTTTTATTCACAAAGTTTTCTCAAAGGAAGCTTGTATCTCAAGTTATGAATTTTGGAACAAGGGTGCCAAACACTTTTAACTTGGAAGAAATTTGCTCTATTCTAGGCAGGATTTTGGTCCAACTTCTTGGCCATTTTTCACATGGTTCCACTTGGAGTTTCAATTTTCATTACAAAGATGGATTATAGTACACATTCCAAGCTTTCCAAATTGTCCAAGAACTTCTCAAACACCCTTGTGGTTAGAGAGAATCGAATTTGCAAAGTTGGCCAAAACTCACTTTTGTTCATTTTCCATACATGTTCATAGCAAATGCCATTTTCAAATCAGCTTGGTTTATGCTTGCTTGCAGGCCTCAAAACCCATTTACACTCCTTAATTGAATGCAAATCTACTTAGCTAATACATTATTTTGTTCATTTGGACATTACACACAAAATTAACCCTTAAATGGAAAAAGGTAGAATGCCATTTTGATAAAGTTATGCTTTATGTCAAATACCAAATCCTTGAGGCATGGGGCCAGATCTTAGAGCCAAATAAAATCCACAAATACCAGTTATCAAGAGCCTAACTTGCAGCATACATTAGGGCATTGTACTGGCTTGTATAAGAACTTACACTCTCTTACTTACATTTGAAGCAACTTTGCAAAAACACTAAAACTTCCATTTCCTGTCAACATAGCCAAGAACAAACTTTGTGAACCTTTTCCATACATCAAGCCAAGCCTAAAACACGATTGAACCATCCCTCACACTTCTTAATACTCAGAATCCCTGTTTTGCTGCAAAACAGGGCATTCTCTGCAGATTGACTTGCCTAGCATTATCCACTCGTGCGTTTTTGCCCAAACAAGTTCCAACATATTCCACATCATCCACACAAACTATTCCAAGCCCTAAATACAAGTTGTAACTCCCCTAACCTCAGTTGCCATTTTCTTTTTTCAGTTTTGCAGATGAACTTCCATAGCACGATACAGAGTGATTCAAAGCAAGCTAGGTGTTAGAGAAGCTTCCTTGGACTTCAGGCAAGCTATACAGAAGCTCAAATTCCATTGAAGTTGGCCATATTGATGTACACGATTCAAGCTGAAACAGGTAATCTATGAACTTCTATCTCTCAATCTAGGAAGAGTTAGGCTTAGGTTTGTGAATGAAACATGTCCTACTCATAGCCCTGAAGCCATACATATGATCACTTTTCATTTATGTTAAGCATGCTGTGAGAATTTTAGCCATGAACATGAGGAAAAAATTAGGTTAAAATTTAGGGTCAGAGAAATTCTCTCTGGCCTTTGAGTGTTAATCCAAGTTTTTTACATGTTTGAACTCGTGATTTGATGCTCTACAATAATTGTGTTATGAGTTTTGCAAAATAATCAAGGAATCAGGAGTTAGTGTTGAACAAGGAAGGGCGCAAGTTTTCTGTTTCAAATGGCTGGAGGTTGAAGAAGGTGGTGACTTGGGTTGGGCCTGAGTCACCCTTACTGTTTGCACCCCTTTTTCAATTTACACCCCCCTGGCCCATTTAATTAAATACTTGTTATTTTTCACTTTTTGTTTTTTATTCTGATTTTATATTTTTTGTCCAAACATAAAAAATACCAAAAATATTTTTCCACATTTTTTTCATATTTATTTGGCATTTGTTTCATTTTATTAGTATATGTATGTAAATAATATAAATACTTTTTACTAAAACCCTAAAAAATAATATAAAAATTATATTTATTTTCAGTTATTATTTTTATTTACACCTTGAAAATATTTTCTTAAATATACATTTTTTTTCATATACATAAATAATTAATTTTATCTTTTTATATTTAATAGGTTTAGTAAATATATATATATAAATACTTGTATATTATATTTATTAGAATACTTAGGATAAAAATATGAAAATAATACATTTTTATTTCTATTAATATATGACACTAAAAATACTTTTTTTACAATATACTTTTTATTTTTTGTATATAATTAACAAATATTGTACATAATTAATAAATAAATACTATTTACTTGAAAATTAGGGTTTTGCCCTAAACCATAAAAATAATCAAAAAATGACTTTTTCTTATTTTGTTTATACTTCAAACATGAAAACCTTTTTACATACATAACAAAAATCATTTTTGTGCATAATACATTTTGTATATTTATTGTATTCACTTAAATATTGTACAATTAAATATTTGTATCCTATACTTTCGATATGGTTGTAATAACTTAGATTGTATTTCCTTGTCAATTATTCCCAATGCAAATTTGTATCCCCATCCCCATAATCATGTTGTAATAATTTAGGACTTTAAATTCTCGCACATTTAAAAGTTTCCAAATTATGCCATGATAGACTTAGGGTTTGTATGCAAAATCAATCAACAAATAGCTTGACCTAATTCACGATAGACATGCATGAAAAATGAATACAATGCACACTTGCACCCCTAGGGTTACTCCACTTGTTGCCTTCAAAAATGGGCCATGGTTGCATGTCAAGTACTTTGGCAAAACAAAAACAAACAAAAATGATCATAGTCCCTCGATGACGCTATCAAGTTGCCTAAATAAAATGATCATAGTCCCTCAAGAAAATTGCCAAAATACTTGACACTATTGCATTCACGGTCTAAACGATGACCCGCGCCCGTCCCGTTAACATCCTAACACAAGGTTGTTCACCAAATACAATGGTGAAACAACACTGTTAAAAGGGTTAAAAACATAAGGAAAGATCTTTGAGTAAAGTAGGGTAGACAACTCTTAGTTACTTAATCAAACTTGCAAAGAAAACATCCTTGCTACTTTTCAAAAACACACATCACAACACAATTTCCAAACGACTTTCAAAACATTGAAAACTTTTCAAAAGACAAAAACACCTTTGTATATACTCAAACACGAGTCATTACAAAGGTTGCCGCAATAATGGCCTCTTTTCAAAACAACTTTCAAAACATTGAAAACTTTCCAAAAGACAAAAACACCTTTATATATACTCAAACACGAGTCATTACAAAGGTTGCCACAACAATGGCCTCTTTTTAAAATATCTTTCAAAACCACACACAAAGCACCATTTCAAACAATTGAAAATGCAAAGCAAGTGATCTAAGCAAGTAACTAAGAGCCCATGGATAACCATGGATAGAAAGGGTGCTAATACCTTCCCTTTCTATAATCTACTCCCCGAACCCAAGAAAACATCTCAAAGGTCTTTTCTGTGCTTTTTGACCTTTCCTTAGGATAAAATAAAAAGTCAGTGGCGACTCTTTCTAAACCGAAACATTTGCGAACACAAACGCAAAACCTCAAGTTAGTTCTCCCACCGTATCACAGAACTGGCGACTCTGCTGGGGAATAACTTAAGTGGAGTAACCTTTGGGCCTAGATCACCCTTTTGCATGATTAATTGTTTGTTTTGATTGCTTTACATTTTGGTTCTCTTGTTTGGGCTTGAAATCCTCCACCCGGATTTGGGAAACATTCATAGATAGCAATATATTGTGGAAACTGTGCGGGGTATACCGACACGGTTGAAGCAATAACTATATTAGTGCGACATATTTGTGAGTACCGGTAACCCTTGAGTTTAATCGAGGAGAGTACGGGGCCGCTGAGTGATGTCACTAAGCACTAATGACCTAGAACCTTACTTGACCATCTTGGCCTTTTATTAGGGGTAGTGAGATGACCGACTTTGGTGCAGTCCGAAGTTGGTAGATACTCGACACTACACTCATTGAGGGTTGTTTTCTTGGAATATTTTGGTCGCTAGTTAAGTGGCTAAACCAAAACAATGAACATAGAAAACAATCCAATGATATTGAGCTCCTTAGAACCCGGTTACTATTTATAGGACATGTTTTTAAGCCAACTACACTCAAGAGGGTACTTACCTATGAAACCTCATGCAAGCCTGAAACTAGGGTTTTGTGTGACTTTCTTGTACATGTGTTTGTGCATACATCATGAACATCATAAAGCATCATATGCATCCACTAACCATTTCAAGGGTTTGGATCTTCATCTTTGTTCTTGTTTTGTAGGTCATGGAAACTCTTCGCAGGAAAACCATCCAAGTCAACCTTGTGAGAGTCCCTCCTCAACTCAAGGAGCTTACATCCAGAATTCCAGAAAGTTCTCTCTTCAGTGAAAGACATGGTAGACTTCTCAACCTAGTCAACACCAGCATTGAAGAAGACATGGTGAAAGTGTTGTTCCAGTTCTTTGACCCCCTTCACCACTGTTTCACATTCCTCGACTACCAATTGGTGCCTACTTTGGAGGAATTTTCTCAACTCCTGAGAATTCCTATTCTTAATCAACTACCTTTCAACGGTACGGAAAAAGAACCAAAGCTTGAAGATGTTGCTCAAGCACTACACTTGCAACCATCTGACATCAAGGGGAATTGGGAAATTAGAAGTGGTGTCAAAGGCTTCTTGGCAAAGTTCTTGTTCGAGAAGGCACAAGAGTGTTGGAATTCCCTGGATCTGCAAGCCTTTGAAGAGATTGTGGCACTCCTTATTTATGGGTTGGTCTTGTTCCCAAATCCTGACCAACTTATAGATGTGAATGCTGTCAAAATCTTCATATCCAGGAACCCCATACCTACATTGCTTGGGGACATCCTCCACTCATTTTACACACGAACAATGAGGAAGAGAGGTGTTCTCATGTGCTGTACTCCTCTCCTTGCAAGGTGGTTTATTTCTCACCTTCCACAATCAGTTTTGAAGAACGAGCAGGGTTCAAGATGGTCACAACGATTGATGACCCTCACACATTCTGATGTACACTGGTGTTCTCGGTCCATAGAAAATGTCATCATAATCGATCGTTGTGGTGAGTTCCCTAATGTTCCATTACTTGGCATTAGGGGAGGAATTACCTACAACCCCTGTCTAGCTTTAAGACAATTTGGATACGCTCGGAGGGATGGCCCTCATGACATGCTGATTCCTGACCTAGTTTTTGACTTCGACAGCGATGTGCAAGGACTTCGACAAAGATTCATCAGAGCTTAGAGGATGCCTAACAAGGTAGATAGCAAGACACTGGGACACAAGAACTCCATCCCTCTTTAGCCTTATCTCAAGTGGGTACGAACCCGCTCCCAGAGTCTTATGATGCCTTACCCTCACATTCTCACTTTGATCAAAGAGCCTGTTAAGGAAGGAGAGGTTCCATACACCATCCTACATCCTGACATGCCAATATCATGGGAGGAAATGCAGAAGAGTTGGATCCAACTCAAGGAAGAAAGGGATACTTTTGAAGTCAGCTTCTACGCCAGTGAGAAGAAGGTTTTGGAGCTTACCCGCCGACTTCATGAGGAGGAGACCCTCAACACTTACATCGCACCAAAGAGGATGCGCAACGTCTTTTTATCTTAAGATGTTTTTGTAATATTTGGCCCATGGGGCATTTATGTACTGACAAAATTTCTTCTTATTAATATGACGTGTGTTCTTTTTGTCTACAATAATTTTGAATTTATAAATCCTTGAATGCATTACATGAACATATCATTCATCATATGCATAAACAGGTCTTCACACCAGGTTTCCTTATCTTTCTGCTATTTATTTCAGTAAGATGGATATTGAGCAGACGGTCAAAGATCTGCAGGGACAAAACTCGCAGTTTCAATAACTCCTTATGACCTTGGCAAAGGGTCAGGAGGATCTTAAAGCACTGTTAGGGAATAAAGAGCAAGAAAAAGGAAAAAAGAAGAAGAAAAGAGTTGGGGTAGCTACACTGGGAAGAAGATTTGAGAATGAAGCTAGTAGAGTTCTTGAATTCCCCTCCACATCTGACGAGGGGACCGGCAAAGGAAAAGGAGCTGCATTACCCTCTGAGTCTGAGGCTGAAGAAGAAGAGGTTGAGGAAGATGAAGA
The DNA here is from genome assembly GCA_948472305.1 of Vicia faba. Classification (NCBI taxonomy): domain Eukaryota; kingdom Viridiplantae; phylum Streptophyta; class Magnoliopsida; order Fabales; family Fabaceae; genus Vicia; species Vicia faba. The sequence goes on from OX451737.1 coordinate 516,736,428, forward strand.
TTATTCAGAGCAACAATACCCACCAGCAGACGACAAATACAAAAACCTGGAGGATAGATTGACAGCTATGGAGTTGCAACGAGTTCCCGGGCTAGATTTTGAAGAATTGGGATTGATTGCTGGGATTGTGATCCCTCCAAAGTTTAAGGTGCCAATTTTTGCAAAATACGATGGTCTGTCTTGCCCGAAGATACACCTGAGGTCATATGTCAGAAGAATTCAACCTCATTCATCCGATAGAAATATCTGGGTACACTTTTTCCAGGACAGCTTGTCCGGTACTCAGCTAGATTGGTTTTACCAACTTAAGAGGTCATAAGTGCATAACTGGGAAGACTTGGCAGCTGCCTTCTATCGCCAGTACTAATACAACGCCGACTTGGCGCCAACCCGTACTCAGCTACAAAGTATGGGGATGGCCTCGAATGAGGGATTCAAAGAATACGCCCAGAAATGGCGTGACTTGGCCGGAAGAGTACAATCACCACTTTCAGATAGGGAGCTAGTTGATATGTTCTTGGGGACCCTATCTGGCCCTTTCTTTAACCATTTGATCGGGAGCTCTTCTGCGGGGTTTACCGAACTGATTCTGACTGGCGAACGGGTGGAAGCTGGTATTAAGAGCGGAAAAATTCAAAGGGATGCCTCTGCCTCCACAACTATTAAAAAAACATTCCCGGCCAAGAAGGAAGCAGTTGTTATATACTCTCAGAAAGGATTGGGAAGAACTGAGCGCCGACCGAATGTAAGGCCCGTGATGATTCAAAATTCGTCAAATGATCAGCCTCGTAACAATCAGTCCAGACCTAAACAGCAATGGGGAGAACGGCCACAACGACAGTTCACCCGCATCAATATGACGCTCGCACAAGTTCTTCCTCATTTGTTGAAGCTGAATCTCACCAATATCAAAGAGGCGCCAAAGAATGTGCATACCACATCTCCGTACTATCATCCCAATGCTAAATGTGCCTATCATTCTGACAGCGCCGGGCATGACACCAATGATTGCTGTGCGCTTAAGAATAAAATTCAGGATTTGATAGACGTAAAAGAGGTTGAGTTCGACGCCCACGAGAAGCCGAATGTAATCTCCGCTCCAATGCCAAAGCATGGTCGCAATGTCCATGCTGTTGAAGAAGATCTGTTTGTTTCTACTGTTGATGATCTGATAACTCCACTACTAACAATCAAGTTGAATCTGTTGAAGGTTGGGATTTTCCCAGGTTGTAAAGAAGATTTCTACCTTTGTTCCTCCCTACCAATCGACTGTCCATTGCTGAAGATAGGCATCCAACGCTTAATGGACAACCAACAAATTCTTTTCGAAAAGACTCCTGTTACTCCAACTCTTATCAATGAAGTTTCAATAATAACCATTTCCGCCAATCTTTCCAAGGTCCCCAAAAGGCCTGTTAAGATTACATCTGCTCCAAAGACTGTACCGTTGAAAATAACCATGCCTGGGCCCGTCCCATACAAATCTGACAAATCGATACCGTGGAATTATGGTGGAGAAATCTACTACCACGGTGTTAAATAAATTGAGATAACTGAAGAGAGCTCTGACGAAGAAACTGCCGACATTGGAAACATTGCCAGTACAAGCAAAATTACCCGAAGTGGAAGAATTTTCTCTCTAGAGATTGCCCCTCCAAAGGCAGTCTTTGGACCCTCAGCTGCTCCTAAGGTTACCCCTGCACCGGTAAAACTATCTGCAAGAACGCCAATGATTGAAGAAATTGTAACTCCTGTGGTTGTCCCTTCTGTTGCTGGCAATGATAAAGGAAAAGGGATCCAAGAAGAGCTCGTCAGGACGGGGGCTCAGCCATTGGTCATCCCTGAGACCACTTAAAAGGAAATGGAGGAGATTCTGAAAATAATCAAGAAGAGTGATTATGATGTGGTGGAGCAACTGGGGCAAACCCCCTCGAAGATCTCCATGTTAGCTTTGCTACTTTGTTCGGAGGCTCATGCCAAAGCCTTGATAAGGTTTTTAAAGACAGCCCATGTGCCCCAAGAAACCTCAGCCGATCAATTCCAGGATTGTGTAGCCAGCCTTACCGCCGACAACGGCCTGGGTTTCTCTGATGCTGACCTGACTCCGAAGGGAAGAAAGCACAATGACGCATTGCATGTGTCAGTCGAATGCCGAGGAACCACTCTCTCCCATGTCTTGGTCGACACTGGTTCTTCTATAAATGTGCTCCCTAAGAAAGCTCTGGACCGGTTGGATTGTGAAGGTTTGGAGCTGAAACCAAGTAATATCATTGTCAGGGCCTTTGACGGGTCTAAAAGAATGGTGCATGGGGAGGTCGACATTCCCATCAAGGTAGGCACTGAAGTGTTCCACTCAACCTTCTATGTGATGGACATCCGCCCATCATACTCTTGCTTGCTGGGAAGACCATGGATACATAATGCTGGGGCAGTCACCTCCTCTTTACATCAGATGCTTAAATACCCTGTTAAGGGTAAAATCATAATTGTACACGGTGAGGAGGAGTACATGATCAGTCATCTGAATTCCTTTCGGTATGTGGAAGTGGATGGCGAGTTCATCGAAACACCCTTTCAACACTTTGAGGAAGTTTCTCCCGAGGTGGCAGTAGCAAAGGCAGTAGCTGAGGTACCCAAGCAGATGGCCAGGATGGCATCTCTGAAAGACACAAAGGCTGCAATGAAGGAGGGAAAGAACACGACATAAGGACAGTTGCCTGACTTTCCCCACAAGGCAGACATGTTTGTGTTAGGGTTTACCGCTGCGGGGCAAAAGGCTATGCGTCGCTCCAAAATTGAAAAGACACCCGTCAAGATTTCTCCTCATAGAATCAATGCTTTAGAAGACGAAGACGAAGAGGGTAACATTGAAGATTGGATCTTCCCAACCATTGAAGGGGGGCTGCACAACTGGGAGGCGAAAGACTTCGTTCCCATTACTTTCATCAATCAGTAATTTATCTTTCGAACATTTCCTGTTGGTCTGTAATAATTACTAAAACAATTCGCACACTACTTTTCACCTCATGCCTTGCCCGGGGCATGTAGGTCCATTTGTAAGGGTTTGATTCTCTTCATAATCATATGCCATGTTTAATGAATCATTGGACGTTTTTCATTTATAAACTGCTGTGTTCATTTTCTTTCCTTTTGCATTTTTGCTTGTTTAAGGATGACTATCCCTTACACACACCCACACTCACAAATGCTGGTACCCATCCTCTCCGGATTCCATGGGTGACTATTCTGTTGTATCCTTCAATAACTCTGAAGATTTGGTCAATCAGGCTGAGTACGAAGATGACGAAGATTGTGAAGTACCAGGAGAGTTAGCCAGACTTCTACAACAAGAAGAGAGGGCCATCTTACCTCATGAAGAGTTGTTGGATACCATCAACTTAGGGACAGAGGAAGACAGGAAAGAAGTCAAAGTGGGCGCCAATCTGGAACCAAGTGTCAAGGAGCGCTTTATACAGCTGTTGAATGAATACGTTGAAATCTTCGCCTGGTCTTATGAAGACATGCCAGGGTTAGACACAGATATCGTGGTTCACCGTCTCCCTACAAGAGAAGACTGTCCACCGATCAAGCAAAAAGTCCGCCGAATGAGGCCTGACATGTCTGAGAAAATTAAGGTTGAAGTAATGAAGCAATTCAACGCTGGCTTTCTGGCTGTTACATCCTATCCGCAATGGGTTACTAACATTGTGCTCGTTCCCAAAAAGGACGGCAAGGTCAGAATGTGTGTGGACTATCGGGATTTGAACAGGGCCAGCCCTTCCGCTACCACATATCGACATTTTGATTGACAACATAGCTCAACACAAAGTATTTTCTTTCATGGACGGATTCTCGGGCTACAACCAAATTAAAATGGCCCCCGAGGACATGGAGAAAACAACCTTTATTACACAATGGGGTACCTTTTGTTACAAGGTGATGCCGTTCGGACTAAAGAACGCATGGGCAACTTATCAACGCGCCATGGTAGCTTTGTTTCATGATATGATACATCATGAGATCGAAGTTTACGTAGACGACATGATAGCTCGATCACAAACGGATGAGGAACACCTTGAACATTTGCAAAAGCTGTTTGTCAGGTTGAAGGAGTACAAACTCAGGCTGAATCCAAGTAAGTGCACTTTTGGAGTTAGGTTTTGTAAACTTCTGGGATTTATTGTCAGCAACAAAGGCATTGAGGCCGATCCAGCCAAAGTAAAGGCTATAAAAGAAATTCATGCCCCCCGCACTGAATAGGAGGTTAGAGGATTCTTGGGACGCTTGAACTATATCGCCAGGTTCATCTCTTACCTAACGTCTACCTGTCATCCAATTTTCAAACTATTAAAGAAAGATTAGGTAGTCGAATGGAACGATGATTATCAAATTGCTTTTGATAAGATCAGGGAGTATTTTCTAGAACCTCCTATTCTGATGCCACCCGTCGAAGGAAGGCCGCTGATCATGTATCTGACTATTTTGGACAACTCAATGGGGTGCGTACTGGGCCAACATGACGAGTCTGGTCGAAAAGAGCATGCCATTTATTACCTTAGCAAAAAGTTTACCGACTGTGAGACTCGCTACTCACTGCTAAAGAAAACTTGCTGCGCTTTGGTATGGGCTGCTCGCTGACTAAGGCAGTATATGTTGACTCATACCACTTTGCTGATTTCCAAAATGGACCCGATCAAATATATCTTCGAGAAGCCTGCTTTATCTGGAAGAATCGCTAGATGGCAAATGATCCTGACTGAGTATGATATCCAGTATACTACCCAAAAAGCTATAAAAGGGAGTGTACTAGCTGACCATCTAGCTCATCAAGCTATCGAAGATTATCAACCCATGAGATTCGACTTCACAGACGAGGACATCATGACATTGGACAATATTGAAGGTAACGGACCGTATGACGGACCTGAAAATGGATCCCGATGGACCATGTACTTTGATGGTGCTTCAAATGCACTCGGAAACGGTATCAGTGCGATACTCATTTCCCCAGAAGATTGCCATACACCTTTCACTCCCCGACTTTGTTTCAGTTGTACCAACAACATGACCGAATATGAAGCTTGCATCTTTGGTCTCAAGGCTGCTATAGACTTGGGGATCAAATGTTTGGTCGTATTTGGGGACTCGACTTTGGTTATCAGTCAAATCAAAGGAGAATGGGACACCAAACATCCTAATATTATCCCATACAAAGAACATGTCTTGACACTGCTGCCTCATCTCGAGCAGATTACTTTCGAGCATTTCCCGCGAGAAGAAAATAGGCTAGCAGATGGTCTGGCTACAATGTCTTCCATGTTTAAACTCAACTGGGATAACGAGGCTCCCCAAATCACCATCGAGCGAATGGATGAACCTGCGCATTGTCATGAGATTAACACCAAAGAAGTAGTGGAACAACCCTGGTTTCATGAAATCAAAAGGTATCTCCAGACTAGAGAATATCCCGAAGAAGCTTCCGTCAATGACAAAAAGTTCTTAAGGAGATTTGCGGCCAAGTTCTTCCTAAGCAACGACATCCTTTATAAGCGCAACCATGATTGTGTTTTACTCTGATGCATAGACAAAGCTGAAGCAGAGTTAATCATGATGAGATACACAGTGGCACATTTGGCACCCATTTGAGCGGGCATACGATGGCTAAGAAGATTCTAAGGGAAGGCTATTACTGGTCTACTATGGAAGCTGATTGCTATCAACATTCCCGTACTTTCCATAAATGCCAAATCTATGCCGGCAAAATACATATTCCTCCTGTTCCTCTCAATGTTCTAACAGCTCCTTGGCCATTCGCAATGTGGGGAATTGACATGATTGGAGAGATCAAGCCCACGGAATCTAATGGACATCGCTTCATCCTGGTCGCCATTGATTATTTTACCAAGTGGGTCGAAGCAGCTTCCTTTGCCTCTGTTACAAAGAATGTGGTTGCCCGCTTCATCAAGCAGAACCTCATATGCCGGTATGGTGTCCCCGACAGGATCATCACGGACAGCGATACGAATCTGAACAATACTATGATCACCGCTCTATGCGAACAGTTCAAGATTTATCATCACAATTCATCTCCCTATCGGTTGAAGATGAACGGTGTTGTTGAATCCGCGAACAAAAACATCAAGAAGATCATTCAGAAAATGACAGTTACCTACAAGGACTAGCATGAGATGTTACCGTTTGCTCTGCATGGATATCGTACCACGACACGTACTTCAACAGCGGCAACCCCATTTTCTTTGGTGTATGGCATGGAAGCTGTCTTACCCATGGAAGTTCAGATTCCTTCCTTAAGGATTATGAAAGACGCTGGTTTGAGTGAAGACGATTGGATTCAGACCCGACTTGATCAACTTAATTTGATCGACGAGAAACAACTCACTACTGTTTGCCATGGTCAGACGTACCAAAAACGAATGATCAAGGCTTTCAACAAGAAAGTCAGACGTCAAGTATATCAAGTCGGAGATCTCGTGATCAAGTGGATCATCTTGCCGCAAAGTGATCCCAGGGGAAAATGGACTCCTACTTATGAAGGACCGTTTGTGATCAAAATCATATTTTCTGGTGGGGCAATGATTTTGACCACCATGGACGGTGACGATTTGCCACACCCTGCGAACGCAGACATAGTCAAAAGATACTACGCATGAAATAACCCGACAAGTCGAAAACCCGAAAGGGTGACTTGGGCAAAAATGGGCATCCCGGTGAACCGAAAACCCGAAAGGGCGGTTCAGGCAAAAATTAGGGATAAAACAAAAAAAATATGTACACCCGGCAAGTTGAAAACCCGAAAGGGCGACTTGGGCAAAAAAGGGTTTCCCGGTGGATCGAAAACCCGAAAGGGAGATTCAGGAAAAAGTTAGGGAATTAAAGCGTATGACTATGTCTCGTCAGATCACTTTAAAGAACAATCTCTTCATCAACAAGTTTTGAGTTTCTGATCAATCCAATCATCGGCAGACTAAGCATTGAATGGACAAGATATTCAGAGTTGTGAAGGCTATAACATAATGGAATCCCATGGAATTGTTACACATAGCCATCTTTCTTTTGTATAAAATTTTCAATTTTTTACGACAACATCCTCTTACTAGGATGTCTGTCTCCTTTGTACAAAGATACTCATAAAAAGTTAATACAAACACTTTTCCAAATACAGAAATTTACTTTGTCTTCCTTTTGCTTTTTACACTTATGTTTTATTTGAGAAACGTCCAATGTTTTCTTAAATAGGCATATGCATTTGAACATAATCATTTTCTTACAAATCAAGAAAGATGATTGCTGATAGGTTGAAGGTACAGATAGATATCTTGATGCCCTTTCAGAAGAAATCCCCAGCGGAATTAAACTCCAAATTCCTCAACAAAGTTAAAATCCAGAACTTAATTCCCCAAACAGAGTTAAACTTTAGGATCCTCAGCAGAACAAAAGCTTTCTCAAAACTGATTTCCCCAGCCAGAGAGCCTTCCAGAATCTAATTCCCCTCAGAGGTAAGTTTCAGAATCCCCGGTGGAGCCAAAACTATTAATCCCCAGCGGAGCTAAAACTTCCAACTATCAATCCCCAGCGGAACCAGACTAGTGAACATTCTCCCCGCAGAGATACTTCCCATCAGGTTGAAGATTCTCAGTCTTACTTCTCCAGCATAAGTCTACCAGGTTCTGGACTCCCCGGTAGAGATCATCAGAATTCTCATTCCTCACAAGTCACCAAGGATTTTTCAAACCCCAACAGTGATCCTAAGATCCCTCAACAACTGAAGATCTTGTTCCCCAAGCAGTCAGCAGTCAACAAGGATGTCTCAGCTTCAGCAATCAAAGGTTCTTGCAATCCCCTGCAACAGTCAAGGATTCACTTTCCCCAGCAGCAGTAAAGATTCCATTATCTCCGGCTATCCAGGATTCATCTATCCTCAGCAAGACAGCTCATCAGCTTACATGCGCATTCATTACATTCATATCATAAACATTGATATAACATATATTACATCATACATTTCATGCAAAATAACTTCGTGTTTCAGCTAATATTTTACCCTTTTCAGGATAAGATTAATAAGCTTCAACTTCAACTTTTGAAAAAAGTTTACGGACGCTTCCCAACATGGATGTTGATCTATTGCTTATTCAACTTTAACTTTTGAAAACAGTTTACAGACGCTTCCCAACATAGATGCTGATCTATTGCTTATTCAACTTCAAGACTTCTGAAAACAGTTCACGAATTCTCCAAACACGGATGTTAATCTATCATTTGTACAGATTCCAAACTTCTGAAAACAGTTCACGGATTCTCCAAACACGGATGTTAATCTATCGCTTGTTCAGATTCCAAACTTCTGAAAACAGTTTACGGGTTCTCCAAACACGGATGTTAATCTATCACTTGTTCAGATTCAAAACTTCTGAAAACAGTTCACGGATTCTCCAAACATGGATGTTAATCTATCACTTGTACAGATTCAAGACTTCTGAAAACAGTTTACGGGTTCTCCAAACACGGATGTTAATCTATCGCTTGTTCAGATTCCAGACTTCTGAAAACAGTTCACGAATTCTCCAAACACGGATGTTAATCTATCACTTGTACAGATTCAAGACTTCTGAAAACAGTTCACGGATTCTCCAAACACGGATGTTAATCTATCACTTGTACAGATTTAAAACTTCTGAAAACAGTTCACGGATTCTCCAAACACGGATGTTAATCTATCACTTGTTCAGATTCAAAACTTCTGAAAACAGTTCACGAATTCTCCAGACACGGATGTTAATTTATCGCTTGTTCAGATTCCAAACTTCTGAAAACAGTTCACGGATTCTCCAAACACGGATGTTAATCTATCACTTGTACAGATTCAAGACTTCTGAAAACAGTTTACGGGTTCTCTAGACACGGATGTTAATCTATCGCTTGTTCAGATTCCAAACTTCTGAAAATAGTTTACGGGTTCTCCAAACACGGATGTTGATCTATCGCTTGTTCAGATTCCAAACTTCTAAAAACAGTCCACGGATTCTCCAAACACGGATGTTAATCTATCACTTGTACAGATTCCAAACTTCTGAGAACAGTTCACGGATTCTCCAAACACGGATGTTAATCTATCACTTTTACAAATTCCAAACTTCTGAAAACAGTTCACGGATTCTCCAAACCCGGATGTTAATCTATCACTTATACAGATTCCAAACTTCTGAAAACAGTTTACGGATTCTCCAAACACGGGTGATAATCTATCGCTTGTTCAGATTCAAGACTTCTGAAAACAGTTCACGGGTTCTCCAGACACAGATGTTAACCTATTGCTTATTCAAATTCAACTTTTGAATACAGTTTACGGATGCTTCCCAACATGGATGCTGATTTATTGCTTATTCAATTCCAAGACTCCTGAAAACATTTTACGGATTCTCCAAACATGGACGTCAATCTATTGCTTATTCAGACCCATAGTCCAGAGATATTCCAAACATGGATAACTTTCTGATACTCGTCCACTCACCAACAACATACAGTTCAACAAACATTCTTGGATGGAATCTACAAGCCCATCTCCGACAAGATTCTGTCACATCTCCAGATGGCATCTTTAAGCCCATTCCCTCAAACTACGCTTTGACGAGTGCAAATTTTTCGGGCACTCTAGTGTCCAATCTCCTTTTACCTTCGAGACGCGAAAGGAAAACTTGCCAATCTAACTCTTCAGGTTCAAGAAGATTGAACAGGGGCAACTGTTGTACCCCAAAATTTGCCCTCTCATTTCATCAATGTTTTCTCATCACAAGACTCTTGGAGCTCAAGATCAAGTTAGGGTTTGCTCTGCTCAAGGCCCCTACTTGCACTGTTGACCCAAATTAGGGTTTGAGTTTGCACAGGGATGTTTTGACCTAAAATGCCCAGAGTGACTTTCATGCTTCATGTTGGACTCACAAGTTTATCCATACCAAGTTTCAAGCCTTGATTCCAATCTTTGCCCAGTCAATTGGACAGTTGACCTAGAAATCAGATGTATTGGGGAAAAAGTCAAATGTGGCCAATTGACAGTCAAACCTCATGATTTTTGACCCACATCAACATTATGAACTCATATGAACCATTTATTCAAGTTTGGATCATAATTCCACAAGAAATTTGATCAGATCACCAAAAGGGCAAAATGGTCATTTTTAGGGTTTTGACTGCACAAAGGCAATTTTTGTTTATTTGACCTAACCAATGGCAAAACAAGCTCACATATGGACTCAAGGACTCAATGGCATTGTCTTGACCCATTCAACAAGTTCAAAAGATCTCAAATGCATAGGATTGACAGATGAATTTTTCAGTCAACTGATCAAAATTTGACTGTATATTGAAAAGTCAAACTTTGACTTTTTGGTCAAAATCAAGTGCCAAGATTCATTTTTGATCAAGACATGTCAAATTATGAAAATTGTTCATCAAGAAACAAAAAATTACAAATTAGGGTTTAAAATGAAAAATTTCATAACTTAGAAAATTTTCTAAGTTATTAAATTTCCTTATTTTTTCCTAACTTTGTCCCATTTTTTCACAAAGATGCAATTGGATTCAAACAAAACTTGAAACATGAAAGTTGTAGTCCATTGCAAATTCTACAACTTTTATTCACAAAGTTTTCTCAATGGAAGCTTGTATCTCAAGTTATGATTTTTGGAACAAGGGTGCCAAACACTTTTAACTTAGAAGAAATTTGCCCTATTCTAGGCAGGATTTTGGTCCAACTTCTTGGCCATTTTTCACATGGTTCCACTTGGAGTTTCAATTTGCATTACAAATATGGATTATAGTACACATTCAAAGCTTTCCAAATTATCCAAGAACTTCTCAAACACCCTTGTGGTTAGAGAGAAACGAATTTGCAAAGTTGGCCAAAACTCACTTTTGTTCATTTTCCATACATGTTCATAGCAAATGCCATTTTCAAATCAACTTGGTTTATGCTAGCTTGCAGGACTCAAAACCCATTTACACTCCTTAATTGAATGCAAATCCACTGAGCTAATGCATTATTTTGTTCATTTGGACATTACACACAAAATTAACCCTTAAATGGAAAAAGGTAGAATGCCATTTTGATAAAGTTATGCTTTATGTCAAATACCAAATCCTTGAGGCATGGGGCCAGATATTAGAGCCAAATAAAATCCAAAAATCCCAGTTATCAAGAGCCTAACTTGCAGCATACATTAGGGCATTGTACTGGCTTGTATCAGAACTTACACTCTCTTACTTACATTTGAAGCAACTTTGCAAAAACACTAAAACTTCCATTTTCTGTCAACATAGCCAAGAACAAACCTTGTGAACCTTTTCCATACATCAAGCCAAGCCTAAAACACGATTGAACCATCCCTCACACTTCTTAATACTCAGAATCCCTGTTTTGCTGCAAAACAAGGCATTCTCTGCAGATTGACTTGCCTAGCATTATCCACTCGTGCATTTTTGCCCAAACAAGTTCCAACACATTCCACATCATCCACACAAACTATTCCAAGCCCTAAACACAAGTTTTAATCCCCTAACCTCAGTTGCCATTTTCATTTTTCAGTTTTGCAGGTGAACTTCCATAGCACGATACAGAGTGATTCAAAGCAAGCTAGGTGTTGGAGAACTTCCTTGGACTTCAGGAAAGCTATACAAAAGCTCAAACTCCATTGAAGTTGGCCACATTGTTGTACACGATTCAAGCTGAAACAGGTAATCTATGAACTTCTATCTCTCAATCTAGGAAGAGTTATGCTTAGGTTTGTGAATGAAACATGTCCTACTCATAGCCCTGAAGCCATACATATGATCACTTTTCATTTATGTTAAGCATGCTGTGAGAATTTTAGCCATGAACATGAGGAAAAAATTAGTTTAAAATTTAGGGCCAGAGAAATTCTCTCTGGCCTTTGAGTGTTAATCCAAGTTTTTTACATGTTTGAACTCGTGATTTGATGCTCTACAATGTTTGTGTTATGAGTTTTGCAAAATAATCAAGGAATCAGGAGTTAGTGTTGAACAAGGAAGGGCGCGCGTTTTCTGTTTCAAATGGCTGGAGGTTGAAGAAGGTGGTGACTTGGGCTGGGCCTGAGTCACCCTTACTGTTTGCACCCCTTTTTCAATTTACATCCCCTGGCCCATTTAATTAAATACTTGTTATTTTTCACTTTTTGTTTTTTATTCTGATTTTATATTTTTTGCCCAAACATAAAAAATACAAAAAATATTTTTCCACATTTTTTTCATATTTATTTGGCATTTGTTTCATTTTATTAGTATATGTATGTAAATAATATAAATACTTTTTACTAAAACCCTAAAAAATAATATAAAAATTATATTTATTTTTAGTTATTATGTTTATTTACACCTTGAAAATATTTTCTTAAATATACATTTTTTTCATATACATAAATAATTAATTTTATCTTTTTATATTTAATAGGTTTAGTAAATATATATATATAAATACTTGTATATTATATTTATTAGAATACTTAGGATAAAAATATGAAAATAATACATTTTTATTTCTATTAATATATGACACTAAAAATACTTTTTTTACAATATACTTTTTATTTTTTGTATATAATTAACAAATATTATACATAATTAATAAATAAATACTATTTACTTGAAAATTAGGGTTTTGCCCTAAACCATAAAAATAATCAAAACATGACTTTTTCTTATTTTGTTTATACTTCAAACATGAAAACCTTTTTACATACATAACAAAAATCATTTTTGTGCATAATACATTTTGTATATTTATTGTATTCACTTAAATATTGTACAATTAAATATTTGTATCCTATACTTTCGATATGGTTGTAATAACTTAGATTTTATTTCTTTGTCAAATATTCCCAATGCAAATTTGTATCCCCATCCCCATAATCATGTTGTAATAATTTAGGACTTTAAATTCTCGCACATTTAAAAGTTTCCAAATTATGCCATGATAGACTTAGGGTTTGTATGCAAAATCAATCAACAAATAGCTTGACATAATTCAAGATAGACATGCATGAAAAATGAACACAATGCACACTTGCACCCCTAGGGTTACTCCACTTGTTGCCTTCAAAAATGGGCCATGGTTGCATGTCAAGTACTTTGGCAAAACAAAAACAAACAAAAATGATCATAGTCCCTCGATGACGCTATCAAGTTGCCTAAACAAAATGATCATAGTCCCTCAAGAAAATTGCCAAAATACTTGACACTATTGCATTCATGGTCTAAACGATGACCCGCGCCCGTCCCGTTAACATCCTAACACAAGGTTGTTCACCAAATACAATGGTGAAACAACACTGTTAAAAGGGTTAAAAACATAAGGAAAGATCTTTGAGTAAAGTAGGGTAGATAACTCTTAGTTACTTGATCAAACTTGCAAAGAAAACATCCTTGATACTTTTCAAAAACACACATCACAACACAATTTCCAAATGACTTTCAAAATATTGAAAACTTTTCAAAAGACAAAAACACCTTTGTATATACTCAAACACGAGTCATTACAAAGGTTGCCGCAACAATGGCCTCTTTTCAAAACAACTTTCAAAATATTGAAAACTTTCCAAAAGACAAAAACACCTTTATATATACACAAACACGAGTCATTACAAAGGTTGCCACAACAATGGCCTCTTTTCAAAATATCTTTCAAAACCATACACAAAGCACCATTTCAAACAATTGAAAATGCAAAGCAAGTGATCTAAGCAAGTAACTAAGAGCCCATGGATAACCATGGATAGAAAGGGTGCTAATACCTTCCCTTTCTATAATCTACTCCCCGAACCCAAGAAAACATCTCAAAGGTCTTTCCTGTGCTTTTTGACCTTTCCTTAGGATAAAATAAAAAGTCGGTGGCGACTCTTGCTAAACCGAAACATTTGCGAACACAAACGCAAAACCTCAAGTTAGTTCTCCCACCGTATCACAACAAGCAATAGATTAACATCCATGTTTGGAAGCACCCGTAAACTGTTTTCAATGAGCTGAATCTGAACAAGCGATAGATTAACATCCATGTTGGGAAGCATCCGTAAACTGTTTTCATGATTCTGGAGTTGAACAAGCAATAGATTAACATCCATGTTTGGAAGCACCCGTAAACTGTTTTTAATGAGCTGAATCTGAACAAGCGATAGATTAACATCCATGTTGGGAAGCATTCGTAAACTGTTTTCATGATTCTGGAGTTGAACAAGTAATAGATTAACATCCATGTTTGGAAGCACCCGTAAACTGTTTTCAATGAGATGAATCTGAACAAGCGATAGATTAACATCCATGTTGGGAAGCATCCGTAAACTGTTTTCATGATTCTGGAGTTGAACAAGCAATAGATTAACATCCATGTTTGGAAGCACCTGTAAACTGTTTTCAATGAGCTGAATCTAAACAAGCGATAGATTAACATCCATGTTGGGAAGTATCTGTAAACTGTTTTCATGATTCTTGAGGTTGGTAGTTTGTTAATCTTGTCCTGAAAAGGGTAAAATATTAGCTGAAACACAAAGTTATGTTGCATGAAATGTATGATGCAATATATGTGTTTTATCAATGTTCATGATATATGAATGTAATGTATGCACATTTAAGCTGATGAGCTGTCTTGCTGAGGAAGATAAATCCTGGATAGCTGGATATAATAAAATCTTCGACTGCTGTCGGGGAAGATAAATCCTGGACCATTGTTGAAGAGTATGTGTGTCTTCAAGTTTTTTGACAACCTCTGTGGGGAGAAGCTATACTGCTGGGAAAATCAGGAGTTTGGGTTGTATGCCAATCTACTGGGGATTCTTGTTTCGTTGTTTGAGGAGAACTCCGCTGGGGAATATTTGAAAGCTCTATGGGGAATTGAGAATGAGAATCTTCATTCTGCTAGGGGAATTGGTTCTGAGGAGTCAAGAACGAGAATCTTTGATCTGCAGGGGATTAAAAATTATGTGGGGAATAACCATACTGCTGGAGAGTAAGCTCAGGACCCTGGGAAAAGCTTATTCATGTTTGGAAGAAGTTCAAGAGTTTAGGTTGTACGCCATTGTGAGAATGAGAATCTTCGTTCAGGCGTTTGGGTCAGGAGGTTGGGTGCATGCCAATCTAATGAGAAACTCCGTTCTGTTGAGGATATCAGGGGAAAACTGAATGGTTTCTGCTGGGGATTGGTAGCTCAAAGTTTCCTCTCCACTTGGGGTCTCAGCGACGTGCTGATTTGATTGGCGACTTCACTAGGGAAAAAGTTTAAAAATAACTCTCTGATGAATTATCTGGTTTAAAAGCGACTCTCTGGGAGAAGGGAGGAAACTGGATGGTCTTCGCTGGTGTTCACAGGTCGAAGGTTTGACTCTGTTGGGGAAGAAAGTTTCTTTCTTACTGAGGGTTTGTAGTTCAAAGTTTTGCTCCGCTGGGGATTGGGAACTTGAACACTCAACTCCGCTAGGGATATGCCTTTCAAAGCTTTAGTTCCGCCTAGGACCTGAATGATGTATTGCAGGGGATTTCTCCTGGAATAGCCTAAAGACGCTTTCCTACACTTCCATCCTATCAGTAATTATTTTTTCTCATTTCATTTTATTTGTAAGCAGTGATTATGTTCAAATGCATATGCTCATTTAATAAATCATTGGACGTTTTCAAATAAAACACGTGTAAAAAAAGAAAGAAAAGGCAAATAGCTTTCTGCACTTTGAAGTGACTTTGTATTAACTTTGTGTAAGTATTTTGTACAAAGGAGACAGACATCCTGGTAAGAGAATGTCACCATAAAATTGGGAAAAATCTATACAAACAAAGATGGCTATGTGTAACAATTCCATGGGGTTCCCATTCTGCTATAGCCTTCGCAACTCTGAGTATCTTGTCCATTCGTTGCTTTGTCCGCAGATGATTGGATTGATCAGACGCTTGGAGCTTGTCCGTGAAGAGACTGTCCTTAAAGTGATCCGACGAGACATAGTCATACGCTTTAATTCCCTAACTTTTTCCTGGATCGCCCTTTCAGGTTTTCGATCCACCGGAAAACTTTTTTTTCCTCAAGTCGCCCTTTTGGGTTTTCAACTTGCCGGGTGTACGATTTTTTTTTTGTTTATCCCTAACTTTTTCCTGAACCGCCCTTTCGGGTTTTCGATTCACCAGGATGCCCATTTTTTCCCAAGTATCCCTTTCTGGTTTTCAACTTGTCGGGTCGTTTATGCGTAGCATCTTTTGACCATGTCTGCGTTCGCAGGGTGTGGCAGGTCGTCACTGTCCATGGTGGTTAGAATCATAGCCCCACCAGAAAAGATGTTTTTGATCACAAATGGTCCTTCGTAGGTAGGAGTCCACTTTCCCTTGGGATCACTTTGCGGCAAGATGATCCGTTTGATTACAAGATCTCCGACTTGATATACCTGACGTCTGACTTTCTTGTTGAAAGCCTTGATCATCCGTTTTTGATACGTCTGACCATGACAAATAGCAGTAAGTTGCTTCTCGTCAATCAAGTTAAGTTGATCAAGCCGGTTCTGAATCCAATCGTCTTCACTCAAACCAGCGTCCTTCATGATTCTCAGGGAAGGAATCTGAACTTCTATAGGTAAAACAGCTTCCATGCCGTATACCAAAGAAAAGGGTTTTGCCCCAGTTGATGTTCGCGTCGTGGTACGGTATCCGTGTAGAGCAAACGGTAACATCTCATGCCAGTCCTTGTAGGTGACTATCATCCTTTGAATGATCTTCTTGATATTTTTGTTCACAGCTTCGACAACACCGTTCATCTTTGGCCTATAGGGAGATGAATTATGATGTTGAATCTTGAACTGTTCGCAAAGAGCGGTGATCATAGTGTTGTTCAGGTTTGTACCATTGTCCGTAATGATTCGGTCAGTAATACCATACCGGCAAATGAGGTTCTGCTTGATGAAGCGGGCAACCACATTCTTTGTAACGGAGGCGAAGGAAGCTGCTTCGACCCACTTGGTAAAGTAATCAATGGCCACCAGGATGAAGCAGTGTCCATTGGATGCTGTAGGCTTGATTTCTCCAATCATGTCAATACCCCACATTGCGAATGGCCAAGGAGCTGTTAGGACATTGAGAGGAACCGGAGGAATATGCACTTTGTCTGCATATACTTGGCATTTATGACAAGTGCGGGTGTATTGATGACAGTCAGCTTCCATGGTAGACCAGTAGTAGCCTGCCCTTAGGATCTTCTTAGCCATCGTATGTCCGCTCAAGTGGGTGCCAAATGTGCCACTATGCAGTTCAGTCATGATCTGCTCAGCTTCAACCTTGTCCACACAATGAAGCAGAACACAATCATGGTTGCGCTTGTATAGGATACCATTGCTCAGAAAGAACTTGGCAGTAAATCTCCTTAAGAACTTTTTGTCATTGGCTGAAGCTCCTTCAGGGTATTCTTGAGTCTCGAGATACCTTTTGATTTCTTGAAACCAGGGTTGTTCCACCACTTCTTCGGTAATAATCTCATGACAATGTGCAGGTTCATCCATCTGTTCGATGGTAATTTGGGGAGCCTCATTATCCAAGTTAAGTTTAAACATGGAAGACATTGTCGCTAGAGCATCTGCTAGCTGATTTTCTTCTCGCAGGAAGTGCTCGAAGGTAATCTACTCAAAATGAGGTAGCAATGTCAGGACATGTTCTTTGTATGGGATGAGATTAGGGTGTTTAGTGTCCCACTCTCCTTTGATTTGACTGATAACCAAAGCCGAGTCCCCAAACACAACCAAAAATTTGATTCCTAAGTCAATCGCAGCCTTGAGACCAAAGATACAAGCTTCATACTCGGCCATGTTATTGGTGCAACTGAAGCAGAGTCTAGCAGTGAAAGGTGTATGGCAACCTTCTGGAGAGATAAGTACCGCGCCGATACCGTTGCCAAGTGCATTTGAAGCACCTTCAAAGTACAGGGTCCATTGGGATCCTTGTTCAGGTCCGTCACACGGTCTGTTACCTTCAATGTTGTCCAATGTCATAATGTCCTCGTCGGGAAAGTCGAATTTCATGGATTGGTAATCTTCGACAGCTTGATGAGCTAGATGGTCAGCTAGTACACTCCCCTTTATAGCTTTTTGGGTTGTGTACTGGATATCATACTCAGTCAGGATCATTTGCCATCTAGCGATTCTTCTAGATAAAGCAGGCTTTTCGAAGATATACTTGATCGGATCCATTTTAGAAATCAGCAGAGTGGTATGTGTCAGCATATACTGCCTTAGTCAGCGAGCAACCCATACCAAAGTGCAACAAGTTTTCTTGAGCAGTGAGTAGAGAGTCTCACAGTCGGTAAACTTTTTGATAAGGTAATAAATGGCATGCTCTTTTCGACCAGACTTGTCAGGTTGGCCCAGTACACACCCCATTGAATTATCCAAAACAGTTAGATACATGATTAACAGCCTTCCTTTGACGGGTGGCATCAAGATAAGATGTTCTAGCAAATACTCCTTGATTTTATCAAAAGCAGCTTGACAGTCATCATTCCATTCAACCACCTGATCTTTCTTCAACAACTTGAAGATTGGTTCACGGGTAGATGTTAGGTGAGAAATGAACCTTGCAATGTAGTTTAGGCGTCCCAAGAAACCTCTGACCTCCTTTTCAGTGCGGGGGGCAGGCATTTCTCGTATAGCTTTGACTTTAGCAGGATCAACCTCAATGCATTTGTTGCTGACGATGAATCCCAAGAGTTTACCAGACCTGACTCCGAAAGTGCACTTTCTAGGGTTCAGTCTGAGCTTATACTCCTTCAATTTGAAAAACAACTTTTGCAGATGGTCGAGGTGTTCTTCTTCTGTTTGTGAACGGGCTATCATGTCGTCTACGTAGACTTCGATCTCATGATGTATCATGTCATGAAACAAAGCTACCATGGCACGCTGATAGGTTGCCCTGGCATTCTTCAGTCCGAATGGCATTACTTTATAGCAGAAGGTACCCCACTGTGTAACAAAAGTAGTCTTCTCCATGTCTTTGGGGGCCATTTTGATCTGGTTGTACCCTGAAAATCCATCCATGAAAGAAAATACCTTATGTTGAGTTGTGTTGTCGACCAAAATGTCAATGTGCGGTAGTGGAAAGTCATCTTTAGGGCTAGCCCTGTTTAAATCATGGTAATCCACACACATTCACTTTGCCGTCCTTCTTAGGCATGGGAACAATGTTAGAAACCCATTGTGGATAGGAAGTAACAGCAAGAAACCCGACATTGAACTGCTTCATCACTTCGGCCTTGATCTTTTCATACATATCGGGCCTCATTCGGCAGACTTTCTGTTTAATTGGTGGACAATCTTTTCTAATAGGGATACGATGAACCACAATATCTATGTCGAGTCCTAGCATGTCTTCATAGGACCAGGCAAAGATCTCAACATATTCATTCAACAGCCGAACTAAGCGATCTTTGACATTTGGCTTTAGGTTGGCACCCATTTTAACCTCTCTCCTTTCTTCGGCAGTACCCAAGTTGATAGTCTCTAACAGCTCTTCATGGGGCAGAATAGCCCTCTCTTCCTGTTGTAGAAGTCTATCCAACTCTCCAGGCACTTCACAGTCTTCATCACCTTCGTATTCGGCATGATTGACCAGATCTTCAGAGTCACTGAAGGCCATAGCAGAATTGTTACCCATGGAATCCGGAGTAGATGGGTACCTGCATTTTGTGAGCGTGGGTGTGTGTAAGGGATAGCCACCTTTAAACAAAATAAAATGTAAAAAGAAAGAAAATGAACACAAAAGTTTATAGATGAAAACGTCCATGATTCATTAAAAATGGCATATGAAAATGAAGAAATCAAAACCTTACAAATTGACCTATATGCCCCGGGTAAGGCACAAGGCAAAAAGAGTGTACGAATTGTTTAATAATTATTACAGACCAACTGAAAATGTTCAAAAGATAAATTACTGATTGATGAAAGTAATGGGAACAAAGTCTTTCGCCTCCCAGTTGTTCAGTCCTCCTTCAATGGTTTGAAAGATCCAGTCTTCAAAATTACTCTCATCTTCAACATCTTCCAAAGTATGAACTCCGTGATGAGTGATCTTTAATGGTGGTCCTCCAGCCCAGGAGCGACGCATAACTTTCTGACTAGCAGCAGTGAAACCCAAACCGAACTTATCTGTCTTGAGAGAAAAATCTTGTAGCTGACCCCACACTGTACTTCCTCCTTCCTCGATCACAGCTTTTGCATCTTTAAGGGACGACATCCGAGACACAGGCTTGGTAACTGCAGGCACATAAGTTATTGTCTTGGCTGTCGCAACTTCAGGAGAAACCTCTTCAAAGTGTTGGAAAGGTGTTTCTATGAATTCACCATCGAACTCCACATAGCGGAAAGAGTTAAGGTGGCTTATCATATACTCTTCCTCACCATGAACTATTATGATTTTACCCTGAACTGGGTATTTGAGCATTTGGTGTAGAGAAGAAGTGATTGCCCCAACGTTGTGGATCCATGGTCTTCCCAATAAGCATGAATATGAAGGAAGAATGTCCATCACATAAAATGTAGAGTTGAAAATTTCTGTTCCCACCTTAATTGGGATGTCCACTTCTCCGTGAACCATCCGCTTAGAACCGTCGAAGGCTCTAAAAATGATATTATTGGGATTTAAGGTCAAACCCACACAGTCCAATTTGTCCAAAGCTTTCTTTGGTAGGACATTTAAAGATGACCCGATATCAACCAGAACATGAGCAAGTGTGGTCCCTCTGCACTCTACCGAAACATGTAGCGCATCATTATGCTTTCTCCCCTTAGATGTTAGGTCGGCATCAGAGAAACCAAGACCATTATCGGAGGTTAGGCTGGCTACACACTCTTGAAACTGATCCGCAGAAGTTTCTTGAGGCACGTGCGCCGTCTTCAGGAATTTGATCAAGGCTTTGGCATGAGCCTCAGAATAGAGAAATAGGGCCAGCATGGAGATTTTTGAAGGGGTTTGCCCCAGTTGTTCTACGACATCATAGTCGCTCTTCTTAATTATCTTTAAAATTTCCTCCATTTCCTTTTGGGTGGTCTCGGGGATAACCAAAGGCTGAGCCCTCGTCTTGACGGGCGCTTCTTGGATCCCCTTACCTTTATCTGCAGTAACAGTAGAGGGTACAACTTCGGGAGTAACAATTTCTTCAATTACTGGACTTCACATAGATATCTTGACTGACACAGGATCACTTGAGGGTCCGAAGATTTCCCTTGGAAGAGCAATCTCCGGAGAGAAGATTCTTCCGCTACGAGTGATCTTACTTGTCCCTGCAATATTTCCTATGTCAGGACTTTCTTCATTGGAAATTTCTTCAACTGATTCGATCTGCTTAACACTGTGGTAGAAGATCTCTCCTCCATAATTCCACGGTATCTTCTTGTTGGACTTATATGGGATAGGCCCTGGCATAGTAATCTTCAGTGGTACAAACTTTTGATCGGGTGTAATCTTAATAGGTCTTTTGCAAACCTTGGGAAGATTTTCGGAAATGGTGATTATAGCAACATCATTGATTGGGGTAACAGGAGTGATAGGAGTTTTCTGAAAGAGGATCTCTTGATTATCCATCAGGCGTTGGATGCCCAACTTCAATAGCGGACAGTCAGATTGAAAGGTCGAACAAAGGTAACAATATTTTTCACAGCCTGGGAAGATCCCGACTTTCAACAGATTCATCTTGATCATTGGCAACAGAGTCATTAAGTTATCAACAGCAGCAACATACAAATCCTCTTCAATAGCATGGACATTATGACCGTGCTTGGGCATCGGGGCAGAAATCACATTCGGCTTTTCGGGCGCATCGAATTCTACCTCCTTGGCATCTATTAAATCTTGGATCTTGTTTTTGAGGGGGCAACAGTTATTGGTGTCGTGCCATATGCTATCTGAATGATAAGCACATTTTGCATCGGGATGATAATCTGGAGAAGTGGTATTTGTATTCTTTGGTGCCTCTCTCAAATTAGCAAGGTTTAATTTCAGGAGATGGGGAAGGATCTGAGCGGGTGTCATGTTTATCAGGGTATATTGTCGTTGTGGCCTTTCTACCCTTTGCTGATAGGTTCTAGGTTGATCATTCCTCGGTTGACTATTTCTAGGCTGATCTGATGCGGACTTCTGAATTAATACGACCCCCACTGTTGGCCGACGTTCCTCTCCTTCTCAATTTCTCTGGGTGTAAACAACAGAAATTTCCTTCTTGGCTGGGAAGGTCTTCTTGATAGCGGCTGAAGCAGATGCATCCTTCTGAATTTTACCGCTCTTAATACCAGCTTCAGCCCTTTCCCCTGTCAGAATTAATTCAGTGAACCCTGCAGATGAGCTCCCTATTAGGTGATTAAAGAATGGACCAGACAGCGTCCCCAAAAACATATCGAAAAGCTCTCTTTCAGACAATGGTGGCTGCACCCTTCCAGCCAGGTCCCTCCACTTCTGGGCATACTCCTTAAAGCCCTCATTAGAAACCATACTCATACTCTGTAGTCGAGTACGAGTAGGTGCTAAATCTGCGTTATATTGATATTGTCGGTAGAAGGCAACAACCAAGTCCTCCCAGTTATGTACATCAGCCCTCTCACACTGGTAGAACCAATCCAATTGTGTACCTGACAAACTATCTTGAAAAAAGTGGACCCACAGATCCTTATTGGAAGAGTGAGGTTGGATCTCTCTGACATAAGACTGCAGATGCATCTTTGGACAAGACAAATCTTCGTATTTAGCAAATGTAGGCACCTTTAATTTAGGGGGAATGATGATCCCAGCAACCAATCTCAGCTCTTCGAAATCCATGTCGTCTGTAGGAGGGTACTGCTGCTCAGAGTAATCTTCATCCTCTTCAACTTCTTCTTCTTCGACCTCAAACTCGGAAGGTACTGCAGCTCCTTTTCCTTTGCCAGCCCCTTCATCAGACATCGAGGGGAACTCCAAGACTCTCCTAGCTTGATTCTTAAATCTTCTTCCCAGAGTAGCTACTCCGACTCTTTTCTTTTTCTTTTTTCTTTTTTTTTCCTTTTCTTTCTCCTTCTCTAACAGTGCTTTAAGGTCCTCTTGACCCTTTTCCAAGGTCATGAGGAGTTGTTGGAATTGAGAATTATGTGCTTACAGATCTTTGATTGTCTGCTCTATATCTATCATGCTGAAATAAACAACAGAAAGATAAGGAAACCTGGTGTGAAGACCTGTTTATGCATATGATGAATGATATGTTTATTCATGTAATGCATCCATGGATTCAGAAATTCAAAGTTGTTGCAGACAAAAAGAACACACGTCATATTAATAAGAAGAAATTTGTCAGTACATAAATACCCCATGGGCAAAATATTACAAAGCTTCTTAATGTAAAAAGATGTTGTGCATCCTTTTTGGTGCGATGTAAGTGTTAAGAGTCTCCTCTTCGTGAAGTCGGCGGGTAAGTTCGAAAACCTTCTTCTCACTGGCGTAGAAGTTGGCTTCAAAAGTGTTCCGCTCTTCCTTGAGCTGTATCCAAATCTTTTGCAATTCTTCCAATGATGTTGGCATGGCTGGATGTAGGAGGGTATATGGAACCTCTCCTTCCATAACAGGCTCTTTGATCACGGGGAAAATGTGAGGGTAAGGCATCATAAGACTCTGGGCGTAGGTTCGTACCCACTTGAGATAAGGCTTAAGGGGGATGGAATTCTTGTGCCATAGTGTATTACTATCCACTTTATTGGGCATCCTCCATGCTCGGATAAACCTTTGTCGAAGTCCTTGAGAATCGTTGTCGAAGTCAAAAATTAAGTCAGGAATTAGCATATCATGAGGACCATCCCTTCAGGCATACCCAAATTGCCTCAGAGCTAAACAGGGGTTGTAGGTAATGCCTCCCCTAATGCCAAGTAGTGGGACATTAGGGAATTCCCCATAACGATCAATGATGATGACATTTTCTCTGGACCGAGAACACCAATGAACATCAGAATGTGTAAGAGTCATCAATCGTTGCGACCACCTCAAGCCTTGTTCATTCTTCAAGACTGACTGGGGAAGGTGAGAAATAAACCACCTTGCTAGAAGAGGAGTACAACACATGAGAACACCTCTTTTCCTCATTGTTCGTGTGTAAAATGAGTGTAGGATGTCCCCAAGCAATGTAGGCACAGGATTCCGAGATATGAAAATCTTGATAGCATTCACATCTATAAGTTGATCAGGGTTTGGGAACAATACCAACCCATAGATGAGAAGTGCTACAATCTCCTCAAAAGCTTGTAGATCTAGAGAATTTCAGCAGTCTTGTGCCTTCTCAAACAGAAACTTTGCCAAGAAACCCTTGACACCACTTCGACTTTCCCAATGACCTTTGATATCAGATGGTTGCAAGTGTAAGGCTTGAGCAACATCTTCAGGATTTGGCTCTCTTTCCGTACCGTTGCAGGCATTTGATGGAGAATATGAATCCTCAGAAGTTGAGAAAATTCCTCCAAATTAGGTACTAATTGGTAATCAGGAAATGTAAAGCAATGGTGTAGGGGGTCAAAGAACTGGAAGAGAACTTTCACCATGTCTTCTTCAATGTTGGAGTTGACCAAGTTGAGAAGTCTACCATGTCTTTCAATGAAGGGAGAATTCTCGGTAATCTTGGAAGTAAGCTCCTTGAGTAGAGGAGGGATTCTCACAAGTTTGACCTGAATAGTTTTTCTGCGGAGTGATTCCATGACCTGCAAAACAGGAACAAAGATGAAGATCCAAACCCTTGAAATGGTTAGTGGATGCATATGATGCTTCATGATGTTCATAATGTATGTACAAGTATATGTACAAGAAAATCACACAAGATCCTAGTTTCAGGCTTGCATGGGGTTTCATAGGTAAGTACCCTCTTGAAGTTAGTTGGCTCAACCTGTCCTATAAATAGTAATTGGGTTCTAAGGAGCTCAATATCACCGGATTATTTTCTGTGTTCATTGTTTCAGTTTAACCACTTTACTGGCGACTGAAATATTCCAAGAAAATAACCCTCAATGAGTGTAATATCGAGTATCTACCAACTTCGGACTTCACCAAAGCCGGTCATCTCACTACCCCCTAAAAAGGCCAAGTTGGTCAAGTAAAGGTTCTAAAAGTCCATTAGTGCTTCGTGACATCACTCAGCGGCCCCGTATTCTCTTTGATTAACTCAAAGGCTACCGGTACCCACAAATATATCGCACTAATATAGCTATTGCTTCAACCACGTCGGTATACTCCGCACAGTTTCCACAATGTATTGCTATTTACCTATGAATGTTTCTCAAATCCGGGTAGAGGATTTCAAGCCCAAACAATAGAACCAAATGTAAAGCAATCAAGGAAATAAAGATAAGCATGCAAAGGTGATCTAAAACCCTAAGGTAACCCCACTTTTAGAATAATCCCCAGTAGAGTCGCCAGTTCTGTGATACGGTGGGAGAATTGACTTGAGGTTTTGCGTTTGTGTTCGCAATTGTGCGGTTTAGCAAGAGTCTCCACCGACTTTTTATTTTATCCTAAGGAAAGGTCAAAAAGCACAGGAAAGACCTTTGAGATGTTTTTTTGGGTTCGGGGGGTAGATTATGAAAAGGGAAGGTGCAAGCACCCTTTTCATCCATGGTTATCCATGGGCTCTTAGTTACTTATTTTAGATCACTTGCTTTGCTTTTCCAATTGTTTGAAATGGTGCTTGGTGTGTGTGTTTTTGAAAATGCTTTGAAAAAGAGGCCATCATTATGGAAACCTTTGTAATGATTCTTGTTTGAATATATACAAAGATATTTGTCTTTTTGAAAAGATATTCCAATGTTTGAAAGTTTGTTTTTGGGAAATGTTTTGAAATTGTATTGTGATGTGTGTTTGAAAATAGCAAGGATGTTTTGCAAGTTTTGATCAAGTTACTAAGAGCTATCCACCCTATTTTACTCAAAGATCTTTCCTATATGTTTTTAACCCTTTTGAGAGTGTTGTTTTACCATTGCATTTGGTAAACAACCTTGTATTAGGATGTTAAACGGGACAGGTGCGAGTCATCGCATATAATCATTGAAAGCAACTTGTGAGACACTCTAGCAATTTTATAAGGGACGAGATCATTTTATCGAAGGCAACATCGAGCGTCATCGAGGGACTGCGATCTTTGTTTATCGAAGGGGCGTTTGCTAGAGTGTCTCATATTCGAGGGACATGATTGCATTTCCGAGGCAACAAGCGAGGTTACCCTAGAGGTGCGCGTGTGAATTGTGTGTTGTCATTTTCATGCATTTAGGTCTTGTATTAGGTCATCTAGCGATTGATTTGGATTTTCGCATACAAACCCTAATCTCTAATCATGGCATATTTGAAAGCATAAAGTGGGAGAAATATAAGTCTAAGCTATTACAAAAGTATCCGGGGATTGGGATACAATTATTTACAAATGGGGATGAGTCTCACAAGAATAATAATGTCTAAATATCAAGTGTTACAACCAAATCGAATTGTCGCAATTCAAAGTAAAGCCTTAACAAATTATAAAATAAAGAAAATCAATCAATTGCGAAATGCATGTATTTACTTGAAAATAAAATCTATTCTAACAAAGAAAGATTAAATGTTATTATTACTTTTCTTTTTGTATTTTATTAATTATGTAAATAAAAAGTTTAAAGGAAGAAAATTAGTTAAATAAGATTTCTTTTATTTTTGGTTTTTTGATTAATAAAAAAAAAGTTTAAAGAAACAAAATTAATTAAATCAAAATAAATGTTTTTTTTGGTATTTTCATTAAATGTATGAAAAGAAAAAATGATTGAAACTAATTAAGAAAAATTAAATTATTAAATAACATTAGTGTTATTATTAATAAAAGAAAAGAAAACAAATTAATTTTAAATGAATTAATTAAAAAATTATTTGTTAGTATTTGTTAAAAAGGGGTGGGCTTAGGATGGTATTTGGCCAAAAACAAAAAAATGAAGAAAAGAAAAAAAAGAGGCAAAATGGTGGGGGTGCGCCAACATTTATCGTTGTGGGCTTATGTGGTTAGGGGTAGACAGGCCCAATGCACAATTTGTTTAATTTTGTTTTGGGGTCTCAGAAACTAGGATTTGTAGAACGAAAATCACAGCGGCGCCGCTCTCTCGTTTTCTCTCTTCTTCATATTTCTTAGCGTGATTCTGATCTCCCTCTAAACCTAAGCCGTCGGAGCGCCACCCCAACTCTCTATCCTCTTCCTAACATACAAAGGCCTTGTTCTAAAATGATACATTTTGCTCTTCTTCTGATTTTAACAGTTTGTTCATGTTTGCTTATGTTGTTCTAGTTTATTTTACAATTTGACTAATCTAATGCATTGCATGGTTTATTGAGGTGCAGAAAGGGGTTTGAGAAGAAACGTACCTTAGGGTTTTCGGAAAAAATGAGATGAAAGGTGAGATGGAGCTGGTGGTGCTTCCTTGGTGGCTAGAGGCGGAGGAGGGAAGAAATGATGGCCAAGCTGCGTGGTAACCTCTTTCCTTTGTTCTGAATGTTGATGATGATGATTCTGAAACTTTATTTATTGTTGTTTTTCTGCTTCTGACTTTGTTTGGAAATGATTGATAATGATGATTCTGAAACTTTATTTGTTGTTGGTTGTTTTCGTTAATGATGATGATCTGAAACTTGTTGCCTTTGCTTCTGAAAACTCTTTTCCTCTCTTCTGAATGTTGATGTTGATGATGAAATATTTCTAAAACTTGTTTGATGTTTGTCGATGATGACTTGATAATCTCAGACTTGTTGTTGATGGTGTTTGTTGATTTTATTGAAACTGAGTTTGGTAGGCTTGGAGATTTATTAAAGTTTATAGTTTGGCAGGTTTTTGATGTTGGTGTGGTTCTGTTTGAGAACTACAGGTTGTTTTGGTTGTTGCAGTTTGGGTAGTTTGGCAGGTTTTATTGGTATGTTTGCAACTAGTTGAAAACTGTTAAGCAGTTTCAGGCTTGGCTTTTGTTTGAAACTGATATGCTTGGCTGTTCTTTTGAAACTGTTTGTACAGGTTTTGTTTGATATGTTTGGGAACTGGTTTGTAGTTGGTTAACAGGCTTGGCTTATTGCAGCTGTTAGGTAGTTTGGAAGTTATGCAAGTTGTTACAGTTTGGTTGTAACAGGTTTGGGAGTTTTTAGGCCTTGGTGGTTGTTGTTTTGAGTTTTTAAAACGCAGGTTATGTAGTTGTTGTGGTTTCAGGCTTGGATACTTTTTGTTTTTTAGTTCATTGTGTAGGTTGGAGAGTTGTGGAATTGCTTTTGTATATTTTTCAGCTTGGTTTCTTGTTCAAAAGTTTAACAGGTTTTTTAACTTCCGTTTTTTGGCTTGGCTTGCAGTTTTGTTTTATAACAGCCCCCTCTACTTTTGGTTAGCAGGCTGGGACTTATGGTTTGTGTTTGAAACCGCCAGGATTTTTCTTCTTGCTGTTTTTATGGTATTATTTCTTGATCCATTTTTTAGCCAACTGTACAAATACCAAAAAGGTGCTCCCTTTTCTCTCTTTCTCTCTCAATGACAAAACAAATTTTCTTTTTGTCTTTTTAATTTTCTGAAAAGTTTTCCCTTTGACTGGAAAGTGATGAAAGGCTGTGACAAGTTTTGACTTGTGATTTTGGATTACCTCTTGCCTTTTACTGCCATCCTGCTGCAATTTACTGCTATCATGCTGCATTGCTACATTTGTACAGTTTGCATCCAATTTGTTTGTAACTCAGTTTGCTTATGTTTTGTAAATGCAATTTGGCGCTTTGTGCTTTGCAGCTCAGTTTGGCACCTTGCTTGTGCTGTTTGTACAGCAGGTTCTAGTTTGCCTTTGGTTTGTAATGTTTGCATAACAATTTTCCTTTGGTTTGTAATGCAGTACAATTGGCGCCTTGTATGCCATGTTTAGTAATGCAGCTTTGTTTGAATTTGGCCTATTTTTGCATAACATTTTGCCTTGCTGTTTGGTTACTGACTTTGCAATGTTTCAGTTTGGCCTATGTTTGCATTTGAACCAATTGCTTTTGTATGCTTACATTTTTCCTTTTGCATTTTTATTTATTTTTCTCTTTGTGATCCAAGAATAGCAATCTTCTTGTGATTTGCAAAGAGAAAAATAAAAACATTATGAACAATAGCACTCTGATTCCAGACGGAAAACTTTAATGATGAATTTTTTTCCTTTCTTTTTCTGTTTGAAAATTCTTTTCATATTCAACTGACTATAGTAATCCCTTTTCCTTTGTCTTTTCATGTGAGCATAAATTGTACGGTGACAAAGCAGAAGAAGCCGGAGACTTTGAGCATGGAAGCAATGGAGCTTAGGCTTAGATTATATTTTCCATTTATTGTAATCATTTATTTTTTAAAATACTATAAGTTGTAAAACATACAGTATTCAAATAATAAATTATTTTTGTATCAATCATCTGAAAAATCTTTGTGAGGCAAACTGATATCCAATAAAATCTTTTTCTGTCCAATAATCTTGCCATTCTTTCTTCAAGTCTTCACTTATTATTAAAGATTTCTGATTTAAAATAACTGAAACTGCGTTCCAATAATTTTAATACAGATAACTTAAACTTTAAGTAATCCAGTAACTCTGCAATCTCGTAACCTTGCAACAGCATTCCAATCAAAATATGCATTGTGCATTCCAACAAACAAGCAAACATGAATTCTATTAATAAGCAAACGCCTTAACAGATGCACCTCAATTGATTGACCTGGATCAGGAAAAACCTGAATATTCCACATGACCATCTCAGTTCCTATCTCTTATCCCAGATAAACAAACCTTGAGAACAAACATCAATCTTTCAGTAGGCTTAAAAAAGTGTGAAAGCATGTGACAGTTAATTGAATTTCTGAGAATTCAGTTTCTCCTGAGAAATGCGAGAGAAACCATAATTCTTGATCTGCAGCCAAAGAAAAGTTTGTTTGATCGATTCCTGAGCCAATCTTGAGAATCTGAGAAAACCATAGGGTTGTGATTTCTTTGTGAAAAAGGGAGGGCAAATTTTGGGGTACAACAGTGTGGATGCGAGAACTCTCCAATAGATAGAACCATTCAAGTTGAGTCCCTACTAGGCTCTTTTGCAAGAAATAGATCCAAAGCTTCAGGTCAGTTGTGTATGGTTGAATCTTATGGACATAATACTTTAAGTGCATCTTAGGGGTAAGAGACTCCATCGTACAGGGAAAAGGTAGGGATTTTGAACTTTGGTGGGATGACCACTCCAGAAACCAATCCCATGTCTCCTAAATCCAAGCCAGGTATCTGTTGAATCTCCATAGCATTGAGGCGATCCTCTAACTATTTGTACTTGTCACCAGCGAGAGGATATTGTTCCTCGGACTAGTCAGCTTCGACTTCATCAATCTCTAGAATTTTGTCTTTTTCATGACTATCCTCCATGTTGGATGTATTTGGAAGATCTAGAGCCCTCTTGAGTGGTCCTTTAAGTCTCCTTCCCAAGTTCAGGATGCCTACTGACTTCTTGGACTTTTTCTTCTTGTCTTTGAGAAGAAGAGTCTTCAGATCCTCTTACCCCTTAGCCAAAGCTAGGAACATTTGTTGGAATTGAGCGTTTCGAGCTTAGAGATCTTTCACCGTTTGTTCCATATCGATCTTACTGAAATAAACAGTAGGAAAATAAGGAGACATGTATGGGAGAAACCTGTCATAGTATGATGCATGATATGTGTATGCATGTTTTCAAGGATCTCGCGGGGTGAGTTGTCACTTACAGTTTTAATTGAAGAACTTTTTATCGGTGGATGTCCTTCCACGAGAATTTAAGCTCACCATGTAGCCCTTAACTCAAGTTTGTTGTACTTGATCCTTGACGAAGTTTAGTTAAAGGAAAATAAATCCTCTTGCCCCTTGATTGACGTCTGGTTCAATGTAACCCTGCATCAAAGGCCCTCTAGATCCTTGAAATGGTTATTGAAAATGTTATGGTATGATGTTATGATGTTATGTACAAGTGTGAAAAGTAAGCAAGTTTATATAAAAATAAACATATACACACAAAGCAGACAAATCTTTAGGTTTAGGCTTGCATGGAGTTTGTAGGTGAGTACCCTTTTGAAGTTTAGTTGGCTCAACCTATCCTAGTTTATAGTAACTGGTTTCTAAGGGATCTCCATATCACTGACCTTTCCCATAAGCTTCGTTCGATAGGCGATTGACTCACAACCAAACAAAACTCAAGAGTCAATTCTCAATGAGTGTAACATCGAGTATTAACCAATTTTCAGCTTTACACCGAAACCGACTATCTCACTACTTCCTAATGGCCAAGTTGGTTAAGTAAGGTTCTAAGGTCAGTTAGTGCTTCATGAAGCTGCTTAGCGGCCCTATATTCTCCTCGTTTAAACAAAAGGGATACCAGTACCAACAAATGCGTCACACTAACGTAGTTATTGCTTAGACCATGTCGGTATACCCCGCACAGTTTCCACAATCTATTTCTACTTACCTAAAAGGTGCCCGAGATCCTGGTAGAGGATCAAAACAAACCCCAACAAGGAACCCATAATGTAAAGCAAGCAATTCAAACAATGAAAGCAGGTAAAGGTGATCTAGCCCTAAGGTAACCCCACTTTTAAATAATATCCCCAGCAGAGCCGCCAGTTCCGTAACGCGGTGGGAGAACTGACTTGGTTGTTTTGCGTTTGATCGCAAATGTTTCAGTTAGCAAGAGTCGCCACCGACTTTTATTTTATCCAAAAGGAAAGGTTGAAAAGAACAGGAAAGACCTTTAGAGATGTTTTCTTGAGTTTGGGGGGTAGATTATGAAAAGGGAAGGTATTAGCACCCTTTTTATTCGTAGTTATCTAAGGGCTCTTAGTTTCTTTCTAGATCACTTGATTTTGTTTGAAAATGTGCTTTGTGTGGTTTTTGAAAGTATTTTGAAAAGGCGCCATCGTTTAGGCAAACTTTGTAATGATTATTGTTCGTAAGAATGTATACAAAGTGTTGATCTTTTGAAAATGTTTCAAGTTTGAAAGGTGTTTTGAAAGTGTTGGTGTTTGTTTTTGAAAATAGCAAGGATGTTTTGGTTTGGAAAAATGAGCAAGCAACTAAGAACATTCTACCTACTCAAAAGTCTTTCATGTTTATTTCCTCTTTCCTTTGACATTATTATCTTACCATTGATTTGGTAAGAAACCCTATCTTTGGATGTAAAAAGGGATGGGCATGGGTCATCGTATAGCCATGGTAGCAATGTTGTGAGATATCTTAGCATTTCTCTTTGAGGGACTAAGATCATTTTGAAAGGCAACATTGATAGCGTCATCGAGGAACTATGATCTTGTATTTTGTTTGTTTTTTGCTAAGATACCCCACATGCGTAACATGATCATTTTTCATAAGGCAACAAAGTGGATTTACCCTAAGGGTGTAAGTATGCAAGTGTATTGATTTACATGCATTGTTTTGTCTTTGAATTAGGGTTTTCTAAGCATTGATTTTATCTTTTGTATACAAACCCTAATTTACTAGCATTTATATATAAAGCATTAAATTGCGGAAAATAAAAATACTAAGCTATTACATCATTAGGGGAGGGGGTATACAAATTTACAAATGGGGATTTTTGCAAGAAAATTAAATCTAAATAATTATTACAACTATATTGAATATTGTACAAAATTGAAAATAAAAATGCAAGAATGTAAATGAAAAAAAGAAATTATTTTGTTTTTTATGAAAAGCTTTAGTCTTGACCTAATTAAAAAATGATTAATAAAAATTAAATTAAATTAACTTAAACTAAATAAGAAAGTAAATTAACAAAAAAATATTTTGTAGGGTTTTATTTATGAAAAGGTTTTTCAATTAATAAAAATAATATGGACATTAATTAATTAAAAGAAACCTAAGTTCTTAATTAATTTTAAATGCAAGAAAATAATATAATAGTTAAACCTATACCTAAATATTAATTATTAAGAAAGAAATTAATTTATTAATAAAATGTTTTTGTTCTTTTAGTTTTATAAAACAAAATAAACTAAATAAATGTTTAAATAATAAATAAAATATTTTTTGGGTTTTTATTAATAACAATAAAAATAATATTAATAATAATACTAATAATAATAATAATAATAATAATAATAATAATAATAAAGGAAAAAGAAATAAAATAAAATAAGAAAAAGAAAATAATAATGAAAATTGGGCCAGGGGGGTGTTGAAGTAAGTCAGGGGTTAGTAAAAGAAAAAAAATACCCAGGCCCAAGTTGGAGGCCCAACCTGTTCAAACAAAAAAAAGGAAAACAGAAAAAATATGAAAAAAAGAAGCAAAACGGACGCCGAGGCTCGAACCTAGGTCCAAGGGGTGAAAGGCGCGTGCTTTAACCACTGGGGTGGTGATACATCCGTTAACATTGGCAAACAATAAATACATAACACATATTTTTCTCTGACTGTACTTAATCTTCAACCTTCAACCAAAGGATTTCAAACTTGCTCATTCCTCAACCATTTTCAAAAATGTAAATATGAAACTTGTGCATTTTTGCAACATGAATCCAACCATGTAACTAATTTAAGTTAACATTCAAAGATAAGGATGAATTTATGAAAGTACCAAATTCTGACCTAAACGTTTCAGCAAGTTCAAACTCAAAATTCTCCATGCTTAAAAAACATAAATGAAATTTATGGACATGTATAGTTTTAGGGCAATGATATCTACAGTCTATATTCACAAATGCAAGCCTAACAATTCCTAAATAATGAGATAGAAGTTCAAGAAAAATACTTCAAAACTGGAAATCATGAAATGAGTTTGAGCTTGTTTTAAGTGATGGTGATGATCAGGTTAGCTTCCTTGGACCTCTAGGAAGCTAATGCAATGGCTGTCTTGAGCTGAAGGTGGCTGGAATGGTCTGGAGAAGTCCAAATGTGATGCTCTGTTTTTTAACTTGGAAATGGGTGAAGATGGTGTTACAGTCGTGTAACAAGGATAGAGATGGATTATGTATGATGTTTGGAAGCTTTTGGAAGAAAAAGGCCAAGAAACGCACGAGTGAAATGGAAGTTTGAAGTTCTTGGTCAGAATATGCAACAATGGTTGTTTGTGATACAGTTCTGAGTTCTAGGGAGTTTGAGGGCTTAATCATGCGTGCCTTAGATTTCAAATAGTGACTCTATTAATAAGCAAAAGGTTTTGTGTGCTACCACAAGTCAGAATTTGAATTTACATGTTTTAGCTCAACATGTGATTTTCTTGACAAAATAAGTTTCCATGCTTTTGTACTTGCCATTGTAGAGTGGTTGGACTTTAAACAAGCTTGCTTATGACTTTGTGGATGGAGTGTACTTAAAGAGAACAAGTTAGGAGCTCAATAAGCTGACTCTGTGCATAAAGCTTGCTTTACAAGAATGGAAATGGTGACTTTCTCCCTAAAATGGCAAAATGCTTTAGACAATGCTTTAATCAATTAGACAATTGATCAATCAGTTGTGTAAACATTAAATTAAGGAGTGAAAAACAAGTTTGTGGCCCGCAAAGCAAAGATTATGCATCCTAGGCTTGGATTTGAATTTTTGTTCATCATGAAATGGCTTATAATTCAAGTTTGAAAACCCTAACTTCATCTCTTCGATTCTCCTTACCCAAACATGATCTCAATGAGTTTTTTGACATTTTAGAAATATTTTAAAATTCTCTACAACCCTTATTTGAATCAATTTTTCAAATTCCAAATGGAGCTATGTGAAAAGTTTCTATGAAGTTGGTACCAAAAATCTGCCTAACTAGGGCAAAATTTTCACTAAGTGTTTAGTTTCATGACCATGATTTAATGGATTAATAACTTGAAATACAAGCATTTCTAGGATGAGTTGTGTAAAGAAATTTTTTTGATCTCATTGAGATCTACAACTTTCATGTTGAAATTTTCCTTTGAATCATCTTACATCATGGTGAAAAATTGACTCAAAGTTGTGAAAAAATATGAAGTTTTCAACACTTAGAAAAATTTCTAAGTTTGGAAACTTTGACTTTTCAAAATGAAATCTTGACTTTTTGATTTCTTGATAAACTAATTTCATATTTTGACATGTTTTGATGAATTGTGATCTTTGACACTTGATTTTGACCAAAAAAAGTCAAAGTTTGACTTTTTAATGTACAGTTGACTTTTGATCAGTTGATTGAAAATCAACTATCAATCAATTGATCTTGAGGGATGTTTTGAGTCATGAAATTAGGTCAAGATGATGCAATTGAATCCTTGAGATCATGTCTCCAACCAATCAACCATTTGCTAGGTCAAAAATCAGAAATTCCCTTTTCTCAATCAAAACCCTAATTTTGACCATTTTGCCCTTTTGATGATCTGATCAATTTTATCGAGGAATTGTGGTCAAAACTTGATTAAATTACATATAGGAGTTCACAATGTTGATATTTATCAAAAATTATGAAGTTTGAATATAAATTGACCACAGTTGACTTTTTCCCCAATATAGCTGATTTTTAGGTCAACTGATCAATTAACTGAGCAAAAATGTGATCCAAGACTTGAAACTTGACATGAGAAATACTGAGGGTCCATAATGATCCAAGAAAGTCATATAAGGCATTAAAAGTTTAATTATCCTTGTGCAATCTCAAACCCTAATTTCAATCATCAGTGTTTAAAGAGGTGTCTTGAGTTGATCAACCCTTGTGCAGTCTTGAACCAAAGGAGATCTTGTGAGAAAATACTTGATAAATGAGAGGGAAAATTTTGGGGTACAACAACCATGTTTAGGGTTCCAAGGTTATTTTTAGGGCTTTTTATTTCAGGCAAAATTAGGACAAACGATGAGAACCATTGTACTCACGAGACCAAATCTAATTGATCTGCATATTTGGTTTGAATTTATATTGCATAATTATGATTTTTGAGATGTGCAGGCTTGTAGCTACAGCGTTGCCTGTAGGTAAACATGTTTTGGGCTAAAATGACAGCCAACGAAGAAGATGACTGTGTGTCAAAATCTGAATGGTCTGTTTGAATTCTTGCGCGTTTTTATTATAGCCTCTAACCATTATCACATATAATACATGTTGTTTGTTTATGTTAATGATTGAATAACTGGATCAGTGGCGAAGGGGAAGGCTTCTCAGTGCGCATGCATAGGAGGTCAGGGGTTTGATCTCTACCTCCTACATGTTATTTTTCCTAACAAGTGTTTGTAGATTCCATGTTATCTTTTCCAAGCGCGCACACCATAAGCCCCAGATCCTCATCCTTGGATCAATCAATTCATGGATCCAATGCTTACAATGAATTTCCCTATGGTTAACCCTCCTGGGACAACCACACTGAATCACACGCAGCTATGGGCCAACTGGATCGGGCTTTGAGCAAAACATCAACATGCACCTTCCAATTTGGGTTTACACCCCTCAGGCTCACTCTCTTTCCCTCTTAATTTTGTTTTATTTAAATTAATTTACTTAGTTTGTTTAAATTAATTTTTTTTTCATAAAATCATAAAAAATTAACATCATAAAAAAATAGGGTTTAGTATTTTTTCAATAAATTAATTTTTGTAAATCAATTAATTTCATCGATTTTAATTTGTTTCATTAATTAAAATTAATTAGAAAAGTTAGGTCAAACTCTAATTTTTTCACAAAGATCCCGAAAAAATATTTTCAATGATCAAATTAGGTTTTTTAGGGTTTCCAACTTATCTCAGTTTTTTTATTCTCACGCGTAATTATTTTTACCATACGCTTAATTTTTACTCTTGATGTAACTGCGCCCGATTTGTAATAGTTTAATTAGGGTTTTTATTTCCGCACTCTATTTATTTTTTTCATTCAAATTTCTTATGTATCTACACCAAAGCCTTGTAATAGCTTAGGGCTTCCGTTTCTTGCTTTTATGTTTTATATTTTGTATATAATTGTTAGCAACCTAAGCGTGCATATTTAATTAATCAGTAGATCACTAAAGTCAAAGATAAATATATCTGAAAAAGCACACTTTTGCACACTTGCACCCCTAGGGTATTACCTCACTTGGTTGCCTTGGGAAAAAATGGTCATGTCCCTCGAACATAGGGATACTCTTAGCAAAGACCCGCAGTTTAAAGTCATCATAAAGATCATAGTCCATAAAATGTCCCTCAAGTTGCCTACGAGAAATGATCTTATGATGATAGTCCCTTCAAAATGCTAAGGTATCCTTACATGTTTCCTTCAATGACCATAAATGTCCCTTTTGATAGTCCTTAACATCCAACGACTAGGGTTACCTACCCACTAATAGTAGGACAACACGGTCTAAAAGATAGGAGGAAAAGAACAATCTTTTTTCAAGTAGGTAGATAACTATTAGGTACTTGCTCAAATAAATTTTCACACCACACTTTTAAACACACTTTTCAAAAGTTTTCAAAATGCTTTATCACACTTTTGAGGACTGATACAAGGGTTACCATAAGGTGAATCGTCGCACTAAGACATTTTCAAAGCTTTTCAAAACACAAAAATACAAGAAATTTAAGAAAATGAGCAAGTACCTAAGAGCCAATGGAAAACCATGGATGAAAGGGTGCTAACTCCTTCCCTTTCCATAATCTACCCCCCGTACTCAGAAATCTCAAAAAAAAGTCTTTTTCTGTTCTTTTCACCCTTTCCTTAATTTGGATAAAAGAAAAGTTGGTGGTGACTCTTTCTTATCGAACATTTGCGAATACAAAACACAAACCAGTATTAATAGTCGGTTCTGCCACCGTATCACAGAACTGGTGACTCTGCTGCAGAAATTTATAAAGTGGGGTTTACCTTAGGGTCTAGATCATTTTAAATTTCTTGCTTTGATTGCTTTAATTTTAAAGGTTTGTTGGGGTATTCTTGTAAATATCCTATACCCAGATCTGGGGAACCTTATTAGGTAAGTAGCAATAAACCATGGAGGCTGTACGGCGTAGACCGATACAGACGAAGTGGTGGCTATGTTAGCACGATGCTTTGGATTGTACTAATGTTCCTCGAGTAAGTTAAGGATAACATTAGGCTTCCTCATAGTGTCACTAAGCGCTAACTGACCTTTAGAACCTTTAATTGACTCATCCTAGCCATTAGGAAGTAGTGAGATAACCGGCTTTGGTTCCGACCGAAGATTGGTTGATACTAGATACTACACTCATTGAGGCTGGACTTTCAGGATTTTTTGACCGCAATACTTTGGTGCGGAGCTGAAACAATTTCTGAAGGGAAGGTCAATGATATTGAGGCTCCTTAGAACCCGGTTACTATTAATAGGAAAGGTTGAGCCAACTGAACATTCAAGAGGGTACATACCTTTAAAACTCATGCAAGCCTTTGAACCTAAGGTCTATTGTGTGATTTGCTTGGGTTTATATATGGTTTTTAGCATGATCATGACATTATAAACATCACGACATTCATACATACTAATCATTTCAAGGACCAGTAGGATTTACCTCTTGGCTATTTTGTAGGATATGGATTCAGGTCACAGAAAAACCATTAAGATTCACTTGACAGAAGTTCCTCCTAAGCTCAAGGAATTAGTCTTGAAAGTCCCATAGGACTCATCATTCCACAAAAGACATGGTCACTTGCTCAGTTTGGTTACCACTGGGTTTGATGAAGGTTTGATGAGTGTCTTATTCCAGTTCTTCGACCCTAAACACCATTGCTCCACATTCCCCAATTATCAATTGGTACCTACGCTGGAAGAATTCTCTAAGTTACTTGGTTTACCTATATTGGAGAGAGTACCTTTTGCTGGTTTAGAACAAGACCCAACTTCTGGAAATGTTGTCGTAGCTTTGCACTTGAAACCATCTGACATTGAGTCCAATTGGGAAAAAAGAAGTGGATTTAAGGGTATCCTTACAAATTTCTTGATGAAGAAAGCTCAGATTTTCCTGGATGCAATGAGCTATCATGCCTTCGATGATGTATTAACCCTCTTGATCTATGGGTTGGTCCTTTTTCCTAATTCAGATCAACTTATAGACGTGAATGCCATTAACATCTTTCTTTCTCATAATACGGTTCCTACACTGCTCGGGGATATCCTACATTCTCTCCATACTCGTACTCTGAAGAAGTGAGGAACTCTCATGTGTTACATCCCTCTGCTATATACGTGTTTTATTTTGCACCTTCCTCGGTCAGTAATGCAAAATGATTTAGGCTTAAGGTGGAGTCAAAGAATATTGTCTCTCTCTCTCTCTCTCTCTCTCTCTCCGACATCCATTAGTGTCCTTGCTCTTAAGAGGACATTTCTTTTATTGATCGCTGTAGAGAATTTCCTAATGTGCCACTCCAGGGCATTAGGGGAGACATCACCTATAATCCTTCTTTAGAATTACGTTAGTTTGGCTATGCACGGAGAGATGGTCCACCGGATATGCTCATCCAGGGTATTATGTTCAACTACTCAGATGATGTGCATAATTATCGTCAGAGGTTCATCCGCTCTTGGGGCATGGTTAAGAAGACTGATAGTAGGACTTTGGGGAATAAAAACTCCATCCCTTTGGAACCTTACTTCAAACGGGTGAGAGCTCAAGCCCAAAGTCTTATGATGCCATACGATTCCATCTTACTGGTGATCTTGGAACCTATTGTTCAAGGGGGCGAGTCCCATATTATTCTCCATCCTGATATGCCCACCAACTTCGAAGAGTTTCAAAAGTCTTGGATGCAGCTCAAGGGAGAACGAGATACTTTTGAGGCTCAATTCTATGCAAGTGAGAAGAAGATGCTGGAATTAACAAAACAACATCATGAAGAGAGGAACCTCAACACCAAGAGGAAGCGCCCATGGGAGACTTAGGAATTTCCTTTCAATGTTTATCCTTGTGTAATTCTTTGTTGCTTTAAAAACTTACTAATAAAAGGTTTTGCTTTTTGTTTTGTTTAAAAGAGCTTAAATCCAATAAAGTCCTTGAAATCATTGCATACACATATCATACATATCATTGCATAAACATGTGTCAAAGCAGGTTTCTCATCCTCTTCGCTGTTTATTTTAGCCATGGCTCTCGAAAAAACTATGAAGGACTTACACACTCAAAACCAACAATTCCAACATATGATTATGGATCTATCCAAAGGGCAGGAGGAACTGAAAGCCTTGGTTGTTAAAGACAAGACCAAGAAGCCAAGAAGGACAGCTGGTGTGGTAAATCTGGGAAGAAGATTCAAGGGACCGTTGAAGAAAATGGTTGATCTGACCTCTTCATCCAAGGAAGGAGAGAACCAAGAGTGTGAGACAAGAGAGGAAGACCCTAGGGGGAATCTGATAATGATACTGATTATAATGAAGAGCAGTATCCTCCGGCTGACGAAAAGTACAAACAACTGGAAGAACGTATGAGTGCAATGGAGATTCAGAAAGTTCCTAGGATGGACTTTAAAGAGCTGGGTTTGGTGTCTGGGATTGTTATTCCGCCTAAATTCAAGGCTCCAGTGTTTGCTAAGTATGATGGGGTTTCGTGTCCCAAGATGCACCTCCGATCTTATGTGATGAAGATACAACCTCACACTGCTGATAGAGACTTATGGGTCCACTTCTTTTAGGATAGTCTATCCGTAACGTAGTTAGATTGGTTCTATCAGCTGGAAAGGGCCAACATTCATAATTGGGAAGACTTGGACGCTGCTTTCTATAAGCAATATCAATACAATGCAGACCTTGCTCCCACCCGTACTCAACTCCAAAGTATGGCTATGAGTTCGAGAGAGGGCTTCAAAGACTACGCTCAGAAGTGGAGGGACTTAGTAGGAAGAGTCCAGCCTCCCCTGTATGATAGGGAATTAGTAGATATGTTTCTGGGAACCCTGTCTGGCCCATTCTTTAATCACCTAATTGGAAGTTCCTCGACCAGCTTCACTGAATTAATCTTGACAGGAGAACGAGTGGAAGTTGGAATTAAAAGTGGTAAGATCCAAAAGGAAGAATCCTCCAGTGCTGTAAGGAAGCCGTTTGCTGGGAAGAAAGAGGTTAATGATGCGTACAATCAAAAGAATCAGGACAGGACCGAACGCCATCCAACGGTAGGGGCTGTCATAATCCCTAAACCTGCACTCACTCAACAAAGGAATAATAAAAAAAGAGCAGAAAGGCCGGTAAGACAGTTCACCCAGATAAATATGACATTATCCCAAGTTTTTCCTCATTTGTTAAAATCTAATCTGGTAACCTTGCGAGAAGCGCCAAAGAATCCCAACACTACCTCTCCCCGCTACAATCCAAATGCCTATTGTGCTTATCATTCGGAAAGTCCAGGTCATGATACAAATGATTGTTGGGCTTTAAAATATAGGGCACAAGACCTTATCGAGGCGAAGGAAATTGAGTTTGACGCCCCCGAAATTCCAAATGTTATCACCGCTCCTATGCCCAAGC
Source organism: Vicia faba (assembly GCA_948472305.1). Taxonomy (NCBI): domain Eukaryota; kingdom Viridiplantae; phylum Streptophyta; class Magnoliopsida; order Fabales; family Fabaceae; genus Vicia; species Vicia faba. The sequence goes on from OX451737.1 coordinate 516,777,868, forward strand.
ACGACCGTGGTGTTAACGCTATTGAAGACGATATGTTTATTACTACTGTTGAAGAACTTGTTACTCCTCTCTTGACTGTTAAGAGAAACTTATTGAAGGCCGGTTTATTTCTGGGATGTGGCGAAGGTTACCACTTCTATTTATCTCTACCGACTGGTTGTTATTTGTTGAAGGAAGATGTTCAACGCCTGATGGATGATAGAGATATTTTGATTGAGAAGAATCCCGTCCCGACTATTTCTTGCAGAGATGTTTCAATAATAACCATTTCTTCCAATCCTCCCAGGGTCTCCACCAAAAGATCCGTCAGGATTACATATACTCTAAAGGTTACTCCGCTGATAATTACTGGGCCAGGGCCAATCCCGTACTCCTCAGATAAAACTGTTCCATGGAACTATGGGGGTGATGTCTACTACCATGATGTCAAGCAAGATTGGTTGGCTGTTGAAAACCAGGTTTCTGAGAATGTTGATCCTGACATTGTCAACATTATGGGAACCAAAAAAATAACCAGAAGTTAAAGAGTGTTCTCCCCTGAGATTTCTCCTCCGAAAGCTATTACCGGTCCTGTGATCATTCCTACTTTCATTCCTGCTGATACTACTACTATAATCCCTATGATTACCCCTGCTGACACCCCTATAACCGAGTCAACCGAGACTCGAGGCAAAGACATATTGGTTGAGCCTGTCCAGACGAAGGTACATTCGGTATCTATCCCAGAGGCTTCCAAGCAAGAAATGGAAGAAATTTTTAAAATTATCAAGAAGAGCAACTACAAAATGGTCGAACAGCTGGGGAAAACCCCTTCAAAGATCTCTATGTTAGCCTTGTTGTTGTGATCTAAAGCTCATGCGAATGCTCTGGTGAAGTTCCTAAAAACTTCCCATGTCCCCTGAGAAACCTCTACTGACCAATTCAAAGATTGTGTGGCTAGTTTGACAGCTGATAACGGTTTGGGCTTTTCTGATGTTGATATGACTCCTAGAGGGAGGAAGCACAATGATGCGTTACACGTCTCTGTTGAATGCAAGGGCACCACTATGCTGCCTAAGAATGCCCTGGATAGACTAGACTGTGAAGGTTTGACTTTGAAGCCCAGCAATATTGTAGTGAGGGCTTTTGACGGTTCAAAGAGAATGGTGCACGGGGAGGTGGATGTCCCCATCAAGGTTGGTTCTCATACTTTCGGCTATACCTTCTATGTGATGGATATCAGGCCTTGTTATTCTTGTTTGCTGGGTCGCCCTTGGATACATGGGGATGGATCTATTACATCTATTCTACATCAGATGATGAAATACTCGGTCAAAGGGAAAATTGTCACTGTACACGACGAAGAAGAATACATGGTCAGTCACCTGAATTCCATCAGATATATGGAAATGGATGGTGAGTTCTTTGAGACTCCATGCCAGAATTTTGAAGAGGTACCTCAGACTCTGGTTGCAATTGAAATTGTTACTAACGTTCCGAAGATCACCAGACCTTCCTTGAAGATGGCTTCTCTCAAGGATGCAAGAGCGGTTGTTGAAGAAGGTGGGTCTACCATCTGGGGTCAGCTCCCTGATATTCCATACAAGTCTGATAAATTTGGTTTGGGTTTCTCTTCAGGGGCTCAAAGGGCTGTTCGACGTGCTCGTGCTGGAAGACCTCTCTTACGCATCAACAGTCATGGGGTCAATGCTGTAGAGGACGGAAACGGTGACAATGACATGGATAGCTGGATCTTCCCTACCACCAACGGTGGACCTAATAACTGGACGGAAAAAGATTTTGTACCTATTACTTTTGTTCAAAAGTAATTGTCTTTATTGTTTTTTTGGATATGTGATAAACAATATAACTTTATGGCCATGTGTCTTACCCGGGGCACATCGGTTTATTTATGAGGGTTATCATGTTTCATTTTCATATGGCATCAATAAAGCATTAGACGTTTATGCATACAAATTTTGCGCTCTCTGTTTTTCTTTTCTACTTTTACTTTGTCTATACAGCTATGCTCTTACACACACTCGCGTATCAAACTGTAGATCCATATCCACTATAGATCCCACATAACAGTTCTGCTATTGCCAGTTATAACTTCGAAAATCCGATCAACCAAGCCGAGGACGAAGGTGAGGAAGATTGTGAGGTACCTGGAGAACTTGCTAGATTGTTACAGCAGAAAGAGAGGGCTATACAACATCATGAAGAGCCAATTGAGACAATAACCATGGGCACAGAGGTAGACAAAAAAGAAGTCAAGATTAGTGCAAATCTGGTGCCTAATGTTAAATAGCGGTTGATACAAATGTTGCATGACTATGTTGAGATCTTCGCCTGGTCTTATGAAGACATGTTAGGAATAAATAAGGATATTGTGGTTCACCGCCTGCCAAATAAAGAATATTTCCCTCTGGTAAAGCAGAAGGTCTGTCGCATGCGGCCTGAAATGTCAGAGAAGATCAAAGCAGAGGTTATGAAGCAGTTTAACGCTGGTTTCTTAGTCGTCACCTCTTATCCCCAATGGGTGGCCAATGTAGTTCTGGTGCCCACGAAAGACGACAAGGTACATATGTGTGTGGAATACAGAGATTTGAACATGGCAAGCCCCAAAGATGACTTTCCGCTCCCCACATTGACGTTCTGGTTGACAACACCGCGCAACACAAGATCTTTTCTTTCATGGATGGCACCCAAAGATGGTTTCTCTGGTTACAATCAGATCAAGATGGCACTCAAAGACATGGACAAGACAACCTTCATCATGCAATGGGGCACTTTCTGCTACAAGGTGATGCCGTTTGGATTAAAGAATTCCAGGGTAACCTATCAGCAAGCCATGGTCGCCTTATTTCATGACATGATTCACCATGAGATAGAGGTATATGTGGATGGCGTGATAGCCAAGTTTTAAACGGAGGAGGAGCACCTTGATCATTTACAAAAGCTGTTTGATAGGTTGAAGACATACAAGCTGAGGTTGAATCCAAACAAGTTCACCTTTGGGGTAAGGTTTGGTAAACTGCTAGGTTTCATTGTCAGTGACAAGGGCATTCAGGTAGACCCTATAAAGGTGAAGGCTATACAAGAGATACCGACTCCTCGCACTGAGAAGGAGGTCAGAGGATTTTTGGGACGACTAAATTACATTGCCAGGTTCATTTCCCATCTAACTGCTACTTGTGAGCCAATCTTTAAGCTCTTGAAGAAAGATCAAGTGGTAAAGTGGAATGACGAATGCTAGACTGACTTTGAAAGAATCAAGGAATACCTTCAATAACCACCAATCCTGATGCCTCCGATTGAAGGAAGACCTTTGATAATGTACTTAACAATGCTAAATAATTCAATAGGGTGTATGCTGGGGCAGCATGACGAGTCTGGTCGAAAAGAGCACGCAAAATACTACCTTAGCAAAAAGTTTACCGACTATGAAACAAGATACCCACTGCTCGAGAAAACTTGTTGCGCTTTGGCATGGGCTGCTCGCCGATTGAAACAGTATATCTTGACCCACACTACTTTGCTGATATTTAAGATGGACCCGATCAAATACATCTTCGAGAAGCCCTCCGTCTCTGGAAGAATAGCAAGATGGAAAATGATCTTGACCGAATATGATATCCAATACACAACCCAGAAAGAAATCAATGGAAGTGTATTAGCCGTGGATGACTACCAGTCCATGAATTTTGATTTCCCAGACGATAATATTATACTGGTGATTGACTATGAAGAACCTGGACCGGATGAAGGACCTGAAGAAGGATCTTGATGGATTATGGTTTTTGACGGAGCCTCGAATGCACTTGGCGATGGCATTGGTACCGTAATTATATCTCCTGAAGGTTGTCATACTCCTTTTACTGCCAGATTATGTTTCAACTGTACCAATAACATGGCGGAGTATGAAGCGTGCATCATGGGTCTCAAAGCTGCTATTGACCCAAGGATCAAGTTCTTGAGTGTTTTCAGGGATTCAGTTTTGGTAATAAGTTAGATCAAAGGAGAATGGGATACGAAGCACCCAAATCTCATCCCGTACAAAGAACATGTGCTGTGATTGCTTCCACATTTTGAAGAGGTCACCTTTGAACATTTTCTAAGAGACGAGAATCAGTTAGCGGATGCACTAGCTACCATGTCATCTATGTTCAGGGTCAGGTGGGACAAAGAGGCCCCTCGGATCACTATTGAAAGATTGGATGAACCGGCATACTGCTATGAGATTGACACTGAAGAGGTAGCAGACAAACCTTGGTTCTATGAATTAAAGATGTATCTCGAGGCTCAAGAGTGTCCCGAGGAGGCATCTGTCAACGATAAGAAGTTTCTGATAAGGTTCGCCACAAAATTCTTCCTTAGCAATGGAATCCTCTACAAGCGCAACCATGACTGTACTTTACTTTGGTGCGTAGACAAGAGCGAAGCAGAGAGGATTATGGCAGATCTACATGAAAGTACCTTTGGCACCCATTCTAGTGGACACACCATAATCATTTTACCGTTTAAAAATTGATATCTTGTTTCCACATGATTTTATTCCAATTTTGTCCATTCCATCGTCTTGTAAATACTTTTTTCTATTCTGTATGTTTTTTATAAAAATATTATATACAGTGGGTAACATTCTCAAACTCTTTAGTTCATAGTATAATTTTTATTATATTTGCTTTCATGGAAATTTAGTTTGCTTTAAAAACCTAGAAATAGACCATTTCATATCTCATAAAATATCATTTGGTTTTTCTTGTATACATGAGTTGTAGTTAGCTTATGGATTATTTCATTATGAAGATGAACTAATTTCATATTAAAATTTGTTTACTAGTAATCTTTTAATTTTCAATTCTTACCTCAATTCAATTTAATCTTTAAATATTTTGTCAAAAATAAATAAAGCTCTTATTATACTTAAAGGTTTATTATAGTCCTCTGAATTCTACTTTCACTTCTCTATTAACTATCTATTTTTATTTAAATGCATTTTTCTTATTATAAATAAAATGATTTGTTACGTAAGTAAATATATCAACCACTTTTTTTACCTTTTTTTTAGGAGTTCATTTTAGAAAGCAATTATGTCCAGTGTCTTCATGTTAATGTAACGTCTAAAACTTTCATACATTTTTATTAGTAATGCATGGATATAACCATTATTGTGTATATGTATTTAACATGAGTTATATTGCTGAAACACTCTTTGGTGATATTCTTACATAAAAAATAAATTGTTTATAAAATGATTCACATATTTTCTTATACTCTCAATACTTTGGGTTATATCCAATTACTGACATTCGAATTGAGTATTTTTATTTCAGTGTATACTTTAATTTTACTAAATTTTATTTAACATGTAAATCTTTCAATTATTTTAAATTTTTTAGCAGAGATTATAGTTTGACGGAGGTTCATATAAGTGAATAATGATGTAGATCAAACAAATAATTTATTACTTTCTAGGTAGTCTATTTTTTCACTCCAATTTCTTTTAAATATGTGAAATTTTTGTGGTAATATTTCTCATGACTTTCATAGTTGTTATAAGTGGATTATAGGTTACTATATAAATTCAACTTTTGCTGGAATTCATACATTTGCATGTTTTAACATGTCAATGAAAAACCAACTTAACTTATCATAAACATCAACCCGTGTATGTAAATCTAGAGTTTCATTAAAGCATTTAGTCTTGACATAATCACCTATTAGTGTGCTATACGTCACCATATGAAAAACTCAATTAGATAGCATATTTTCCATTGTAATCATGTCAAATCCAATTTTTATAAGAATGATAGATGGTTTTATTCATGATGATTATGCAAAAGACTACTTTTATGAAAGCTGCTTAATGTTGGGATGGAGCACCCTGAATGATGAGAGTGCCTGAATTAATTTTCTTTAAAGAATCTAAATATTTGTACAACAAAATGAAATTTGAGTCTACTTGCATATAATTTATCATACTTTTTGTAGAAGTTTATACAAGGAAATGTTAGTATGATGATTTTTTCAAAGCAAAGAAAAATTGCTCACTTGTAAGAATCAATGTTATAACTCATAATAGACTCAAGTATAGCTTTGGTAATATAACTCTTTATTTTACTCTTTGTGTTATCGTGATAAATAAGTGTTAGATTATCTAATCATTTAACTCTTCTTCATATATGCATGCAATAACTCGATATGTGATATATTTTCTAGTGTTTACTTTTCTATGTCTGATGTTATTCGTTGTCTTACCTTGTTAATTATTTTTATTTTTATGGTTTTTAGATTATTTTTATTTTCAATAACTTATTTCCCTAGTCTAGTTTATATTGTATTCGATAACCATCCTCGTGAATCACTTTTAATTTTCCCTTCTTCTGTCTTTTTTTCAATGATCTTATTCCAATGTTATTTCATCGCTCATCATATTAGTGTCATTTTTTTTCTCTAATTATAATTTTATGCACTTACCATTCTTTTTAATCCTTATTCATTTTTGGCATTTTTTTGTGCTTATTTTATTCATATAATATTCCATCACTTATTTCTTACTTCCATTTTTTACTTCTTTTTCTGTCTTTTTACCTTCTTAGCAATTTAACATAATCAATTTCAAGATCTTTTATATTTTTAAGGTTCTAATTTTCTAAATATTATTATATCATATATCTCATGAATCATGTTACCGCTTAAAATTTGATATCTTTTTTCCACATGATTTTATTCCAATTTTGAATGTTCCATCATCTTGTAAATACTTTTTACTATTCTAGATTTTTTTTTTGGAAAATATTATCTCCAGTGGGTAACATTCTAAAACTCTTTAGTTTACAGTATAATTTTCATTATATTTGCTGTCATGGAAATTTAGTTAGCTATAAAAACCTAGAAATAAACCATTTCGTATCTCATAAAATATCATTTCGTTTTTTCTTGTATACATGTGTTGTAGTTAGCTTATGGATTATTTCATTATGAAGATGAACTAATTTCATATAAAAATTTGTTTACTAGTAATCTTTTAATTTTCAATTGTTTCCTCAATTCAATTTAATCTTTAAATATTTTTTCAAAAAAGTAAAGCTCTTATTATACTTAAAGCTTTATTATAGTCCTCTGAATTCTACTCTCACTTCTCTATTAACTATCTATTTTTATTTAAATGCACTTTTCTTATTATGAATAAAATTATTTGTTACGTAAGTAAATATATCAACCACTTTTTTTACCTTTTTTCTAGGAGTTCATTTTAGAAAGCAATTATGTCCAGTGTCTTCATGCTCATGTAACGTCTAAAACTTTCATACATTTTTATTAGTGATGCATGAAAATAACCATTTTTTTGTGTATATGTATTTAACATGAGTTATATTGCTGAAACACTCTTTGGTGATATTCTTACATAAAAACTAAATTGCTTATAAAATGACTCACATATTTTCCTATACTCTCAATACTTTGGGTTAAATCCAATTACCGACATTAGAATTGAGTATTTTTATTTCAGTGTATAGTTTAGTTTTACTAAATTTTATTTAACGTGTTAATCTTTCAATTATTTTAAATTTTATAGCAGAGATTATAGTTTGACGGAGGTTCATATAAGTGAATAACGATGTAGATCAAACAAATGATTTATTACTTTATAGGTAGTCTATTTTTTCCCTCCAGTTTCATTTAAATATGTGAAATTATTGTGGTAATACTTCTCATGACTTTCATAGTTGTTAAAAGTGTATTATAGGTTACTATATAAATTCAACTTTTGTTGGAATTCATACATTTGCATGTTTTAACATGTCCATGAAAAACCAACTTAACTTATCATAAACATCAACCCGTATGTAAATCTAGAGTTTCATTAAAGCATATAGTCTTGACATAATCACCTATTAGTGTGCCTTACGTCACCATAAGAAAAACACAATTAGATAGCATATTTTCCATTGTAATCATGTCAAATCCAATTTTTATAAGAATGATAGATGGTTTTACTCATGATGATTATGCAAAAGACTACTTTTGTGAGAGCTGCTTAATGTTGGGACAGAGCACCCTGAATGTTGAGTGTGCCTGAATTAATTTTTTTTAAAGAATCTAAATATTTGTACGACAAAATGAAATTCGAGTCTATTTGCATATTTTTTATCATACTTTTTATTGAAGTTTATACAAGGAAATGTTAGTATGATGATTTTTTCAAAGCAAAGAAAAATTGCTCACTTGTAAGAATCAATGTAGTAACTCATAATGGACTCAAATATAGCTTTGGTATTTAACTCATTATTTTACTCTTTGTGTTATCATGATAAATAAGTGTTAGATTGTGTAATCATTTAACTCTTTTTCATATATGCATGCAATAACTCGATAGATGATATATTTTCTAGTGTTTACTTTTCTATGTCTGGTGTTATTCGTTCACTTACCTTGTTAATTATTTTTATTTTTATGGTTTTTATATTCTTTTTATTTTCAATAACTTATTTCCCTAGCCAAGTTTATATTGTATTCGATAACCATCCTCGTGAATCACATTTAATTTTCCCTTCTTCTGTCTTTTTTTCAATGATCTTATTCCAATCATATTCCATCGCTCATCATATTTGTGTCATTTTCTTCTCTAATTATAATTTTATGCACTTACCATTCTTTTTAATCCTTATTCATCTTTGGCATTTTTTTGCTTATTTTATTCATATAATATTCCATCCTTTATTTCTTACTTCCATTTTTTACTTCTTTTTCTATCTTTTTACCTTCTTATCAATTTCACATAATCGATTTCAAGATCTTTTATATTTTTAAGGATCTAATTTTATAAATATTATTACATCATATATCTCATGAATCATTTTACCGCTTAAAATGTGATATCTTTTTTCCACGTGATTTTATTCCAATTTTGTTCGTTCCATCATCTTGTAAATACTTTTTTCTATTCTAGATTTTTTTTTGAAAAATATTATATCCAGTGGGTATCTTTCTAAAACTCTTTAGTTTACAGTATAAATTTCATTATATTTGCTTTCAAGGAAATTTAGTTAGCTTTAAAAACCTAGAAATAAACTATTTCATATCTCATAAAATATCATTTTGTTTTTCTTGTCTACATGTGTTGTAGTTAGCTTATGGATTATTTCAATACGAAGATGAACTAATTTCATGTAAAAATTTGTTTACAAGTAATCTTTTAATTTTCAATTCTTTCCTTAATTCAATTTAATCTTTAAATATTTTTTGGAAAAAAATAAAGCTCTTATTTTACTTAAAGGTTTATAATAGTCCTATGAATTCTACTCTCACTTCTCTATTACCTATCTATTTTTATTTAATTGCACTTTTCTTTTTATGAATAAAATGATTTTTTACGTAAGTAAATATATCAACCACTTTTTTTACCTTTTTTCAAGGAGTTCATTTTAGAAAGCAATTATGTCAAGTGTCTTCATGCTCATGTAACGTCTAAAACTTTCATACATTTTTATTACTGATACATGGACATAACCATTTTTTATGTATATGTATTTAACATGAGTTATATTGCTGAAACACTCTTTGGTGATATTCTTACATAAAAATTAAATTGTTTATTAAATGATTCACATATTTTCCTATACTCTCAATACTTTGGGTTAAATCCAATTACCGACATTAGAATTGAGTATTTTTATCTCAGTGTATAGTTTAATTTTACTAAATTTTATTTAACATGTTAATCTTTCTATTAATTTAATTTTTTTTAGCAGAGATTATAGTTTGACGGAAGTTCATATAAGTGAATAATGATGTAGATCAATCAAATAATTTATTACTTTCTAGGGAGTCTATTTTTTCCCTCCAGTTTCATTTAAATATGTGAAATTTTTGTGGTAATACTTCTCATGACTTTCATAGTTGTTAAAAGTGGATTATAGGTTACTATATAAATTCAACTTTTGTTGGAATTCATACATTTGCATGTTTTAACATGTCCATGTAAAACCAACTTAACTTATCATAAACATGAACCCGTGTATGTAAATCTAGAGTTTCATTAAAGCATATAGTCTTGACATAATCACCTATTAGTATGCTTTACGTCACCATATGAAAAACTCAATTAGATAGCATATTTTCCATTGTAATCATGTCAAATCCAATTTTTATAAGAATGATAGATGGTGTTTCTCATGATGATTATGCAAAAGACTAGTTTTATGAGAGTTGCTTAATGTTGGGACTGAGCACCCTGAATGTTGAGTGTGCCTGATTTAATTTTATTTAAAGAATCTAAATATTTGTACAACAAAATGAAATTCGAGTCTATTTGAATATTTGTTATCATAATTTTTATTGAAGTTTATACAAGGAAATGTTAGTATGATGATTTCTTCAAAGCAAAGGAAATTTGCTCACTTGTAAGAATCAATGTGGTAACTCATAATAGACTCAAGTATAGCTTTGGTAATATAACTCATTATTTAACTCTTTGTGTTATCGTGATAAATAAGTGTTAGATTGTGTAATCATTTAACTCTTCTTCATATATGCATGCAATAACTCGATAGATGATATATCTTCTAGTGTTTACTTTACTATGTCTGGTGTCATTCGTTCACTTACCTTGTTAATTATTTTTATTTTTATGGTTTTTAGATTCTTTTTATTTTCAATAACTTATTCTCCTAGTCTAGTATATATTGTATTCGATAACCATCCCCGTGAATCACTTTTAATTTTCCCTTCTTCTGTCTTTTTTTTCAGATCTAATTCCAATCATACTCCATCGCTCATCATATTAGTGTCATTTTCTTCTCTAATTATAATTTTATGCACTTACCATTCTTTTTAATCCTTATTCATTTTTGGCATTTTTTTTTGCTTATTTTATTCATATAATATTCCATCACTTATTTCTTACTTACATTTTTTACTTCTTTTTCTATCTTTTTACCTTCTTATCAATTTCACATAATCGATTTCAAGATCTTTTATATTTTTAAGGATCTAATTTTATAAATATTATTACATCATATATCTCATGAATCATTTTACCACTTAAAATGTGATATCTTTTTTCCACGTGATTTTATTCCAATTTTGTTCGTTCCATCATCTTGTAAATACTTTTTTCTATTCTAGATTTTTTTTTGAAAAATATTATATCCAGTGGGTATCTTTCTAAAACTCTTTAGTTTACGGTATAATTTTCATTATATTTGCTTTCATGGAAATTTAGTTAGCTTTAAAAACCTAGAAATAAACTATTTCACATCTCATAAAATATCATTTCGTTTTTTCTTGTCTACATGTGTTGTAGTTAGCTTATGGATTATTTCAATATGAAAATGAACTAATTTCATATAAAAATTAGTTTACTAGTAATCTTCTAATTTTCAATTCTTTCCCCAATTCAATTTAATCTTTAAATATTTTATGAAAAAAAATAAAGCTCTTATTTTACTTAAAGGTTTATTATAGTCCTCTGAATTCTACTCTCACTTCTCTATTACCTATCTATTTTTATTTAATTGCACTTTTCTTTTTATGAATAAAACGATTTGTTACGTAAGTAAATATATCAACCACTTTTTTTACCTTTTTTCTAGGAGTTCATTTTAGAAAGCAATTATGTCCAGTGTCTTCATGCTCATGTAACGTCTAAAACTTTCATACATTTTTATTAGTGATGCATGGATATAACCATTTTTTGTGTATATGTATTTAACATGAGTTATATTGCTGAAACACTCTTTGGTGATATTCTTACATAAAAATTAAATTGTTTATAAAATGATTCACATATTTTCCTATACTCTCAATACTTTGGGTTAAATCCTATTACCGACATTAGAATTGAGTATTTTTATTTCAGTGTATAGTTTAATTTTACTAATTTTTATTTAACATGTTAATCTTTCTATTATTTTAAATTTTTTAGCAGAGATTATAGTTTGACGGAGGTTCACATAAGTGAATAATGATCTAGATCAAACAAATAATTTATTACTTTCTAGGTAGTCTATTTTCTCCCTCCAGTTTCATTTAAATATGTGAAATTTTTGTGGTAATACTTCTCATGACTTTCATAGTTGTTAAAAGTGGATTATAGGTTACTATATAAATTCAACTTTTGTTGGAATTCATACATTTGCATGTTTTAACATGTCCATGAAAAACCAACTTAACTTATCATAAACATCAACCCGTGTATGTAAATCTAGAGTTTCATTAAAGCATATAGTCTTGACATAATCACCTATTAGTGTGCTTTACGTCACCATATGAAAAACTCAATTAGATAGCATATTTTCCATTGTAATCATGTCAAATCCAATTTTTATAGGAATGATAGATGGTTTTTCCCATGATGATTATGCAAAAGACTACTTTTATGAGAACTGCTTAATGTTGGGACTGAGCACCCCGAATTTTGAGTGTGCCTGAATTAATTTTATTTAAAGAATCTAAATATTTGTACAACAAAATGAAATTCGAGTCTATTTGCATATTTTTTATCATACTTTTTATTGAAGTTTATACAAGGAAATGTTAGTATGATGATTTTTTCAAAGCAAAGGAAATTTGCTCACTTGTAAGAATCAATGTGGTAACTCATAATAGACTCAAGTATATCTTTGGTAATATAACTCGTTATTTAACTCTTTGTGTTTTCGTGATAAATAAGTGTTAGATTGTGTAATCATTTAACTCTTCTTCATATATGCATGCAATAACTCGTTAGATGATATATCTTCTAGTGTTTACTTTTCTATGTCTGGTGTGATTCGTTTACTTACCTTGTTAATTATTTTTATTTTTATGGTTTTTAGATTCTTTTTTTTTTCAATAACTTATTCTCCTAGTCTAGTTTATATTGTATTCGATAACCATCCTCGTGAATCACTTTTAATTTTCCCTTCTTCTGTCTTTTTTTCAATGATCTAATTCCAATCATACTCCATCTCTCATCATATTAGTGTCATTTTCTTCTCTAATTATAATTTTATGCACTTACCATTCTTTTTAATCCTTATTCATTTTTGGCATTTTTTTTTGCTTATTTTATTCATATAATATTCCATCACTTATTTCTTACTTCCATTTTTTACTTCTTTTTCTATCTTTTTACCTTCTTATCAATTTCACATAATCGATTTCAAGATCTTTTATATTTTTAAGGATCTAATTTTATAAATATTATTACATCATATATCTCATGAATCATTTTACCGCTTAAAATGTGGTATCTTTTTTCCACGTGATTTTATTCCAATTTTGTTCTTTCCATCATCTTGTAAATACTTTTTTCTATTCTAGATTTTTTTTTGAAAAATATTATATCCAGTGGGTATCTTTCTAAAACTCTTTAGTTTACAGTATAATTTTCATTATATTTGCTTTCATGGAAATTTAGTTAGCTTTAAAAACCTAGAAATAAACTATTTCATATCTCATAAAATATCATTTCGTTTTTTCTTGTCTACATGTGTTGTAGTTAGCTTATGGATTATTTCAATATGAAAATGAACTAATTTCATATAAAAATTAGTTTACTAGTAATCTTCTAATTTTCAATTCTTTCCTCAATTCAATTTAATCTTTAAATATTTTATGAAAAAAAATAAAGCTCTTATTTTACTTAAAGGTTTATTATAGTCCTCTGAATTCTACTCTCACTTCTGTATTACCTATCTATTTTTATTTAATTGCACTTTTCTTTTTATGAATAAAATGATTTGTTACGTAAGTGAATATATCAACCACTTTTTTTACCTTTTTTCTAGGAGTTCATTTTAGAAAGCAATTATGTCCAGTGTCTTCATGCTCATGTAACGTCTAAAACTTTCATACATTTTTATTAGTGATGCATGGATATAACCATTTTTTGTGTATATGTATTTAACATGAGTTATATTGCTGAAACACACTTTGGTGATATTCTTACATAAAAATTAAATGGTTTATAAAATGATTCACATATTTTCCTATACTCTCAATACTTTGGGTTAAATCCAATTACCGACATTAGAATTGAGTATTTTTATCTCAGTGTATAGTTTAATTTAACTAAATTTTATTTAACATGTTAATCTTTCTATTAATTTAAATTTTTTTAGCAGAGATTATAGTTTGACGGAGGTTCATATAAGTGAATAATGATGTAGATCAAACAAATAATTTATTACTTTCTAGGTAGTCTATTTTTTCCCTCCAGTTTCATTTAAATATGTGAAATTGTTGTGGTAATACTTCTCATGACTTTCATAGTTGTTAAAAGTGGATTATAGGTTACTATATAAATTCAACTTTTGTTGGAATTCATACATTTGCATGTTTTAACATGACCATGAAAAACCAACTTAACTTATCATAAACATCAACCCGTGTATGTAAATCTAGAGTTTCATTAAAGCATATAGTCTTGACATAATCACCTATTAGTGTGCTTTACGTCACCATATGAAAAACTCAATTAGATAGCATATTTTCCATTGTAATCATGTCAAATCCAATTTTTATAAGAATGATAGATGGTTTTTCCCATGATGATTATGCAAAAGACTACTTTTATGAGAACTGCTTAATGTTGGGACTGAGCACCCCGAATGTTGAGTGTGCCTGAATTAATTTTATTTAAAGAATCTAAATATTTATACAACAAAATGAAATTCGAGTCTATTTGCATATTTTTTATCATACTTTTTATTGAAGTTTATACAAGGAAATGTTAGTATGATGATTTTTTCAAAGCAAAGGAAATTTGCTAACTTGTAAGAATCAATGTGGTAACTCATAATAGACTCAAGTATATCTTTGGTAATATAACTCATTATTTAACTCTTTGTGTTTTCGTGATAAATAAGTGTTAGATTGTGTAATCATTTAACTCTTCTTCATATATGCATGCAATAACTCGATAGATGATATATCTTCTAGTGTTTACTTTTCTATGTCTGGTGTGATTCGTTCACTTACCTTGTTGATTATTTTTATTTTTATGGTTTTTAGATTCTTTTTATTTTCAATAACTTATTCTCCTAGTCTAGTTTATATTGTATTCGATAACCATCCTCGTGAATCACTTTTAATTTTCCCTTCTTCTGTCTTTTTTTCAATGATCTAATTCCAATCATACTCCATCGCTCATCATATTAGTGCCATTTTCTTCTCTAATTATAATTTTATGCACTTACCATTCTTTTTAATCCTTATTCGTTTTTGGTATTTTTTTGTGCTTATTTTATTCATATAATATTCCATCACTTATTTCTTACTTCCATTTTTTACTTCTTTTTCTATCTTTTTACCTTCTTATCAATTTCACATAATCGATTTCAAGATCTTTTATATTTTTAAGGATCTAATTTTCTAAATATTATTACATCATATATCTCATGAATCATTTTACCGCTTAAAATGTGATATCTTTTTTCCACGTAATTTTATTCCAATTTTGTTCGTTCCATCAACTTGTAAATACTTTTTTCTATTCTAGATTTTTTTTTAAAAATATTATATCCAGTGGGTATCTTTCTAAAACTCTTTAGTTTACAGTATAATTTTCATTATATTTGCTTTCATGGAAATTTAGTTAGCTTTAAAAACCTAGAAATAAACTATTTCATATCTCATAAAATATCATTTCGTTTTTTCTTGTCTACATGTGTTGTAGTTAGCTTATGGATTATTTCAATATGAAAATGAACTAATTTCATATAAAAATTAGTTTACTAGTAATCTTCTAATTTTCAATTCTTTCCTCAATTCAATTTAATCTTTAAATATTTTGTGAAAAAATAAATAAAGCTCTTATTTTACTTAAAGGTTTATTATAGTCCTCTGAATTCAACTCTCACTTCTGTATTACTTATCTATTTTTATTTAATTGCACTTTTCTTATAATGAATAAAATGATTTGTTACGTAAGTAAATATATCAACCACTTTTTTTACCTTTTTTTCTAGGAGTTCATTTTAGAAAGCAATTATATCCAGTGTCTTCATGCTCATGTAACGTCTAAAACTTTCATACATTTTTATTAGTAATGCATGGATATAACCATTTTTTGTGTATATGTATTTAACATGAGTTATATTGCTGAAACACTCTTTGGTGATATTCTTACATAAAAATTAAATTGTTTATAAAATGATTCACATATTTTCCTATACTCTCAATACTTTGGATTAAATCCAATTACCGACATTAGAATTGAGTATTTTTATCTCAGTGTATAGTTTAATTTAACTAAATTTTATTTAACATGTTAATCTTTCTATTAATTTAAATTTTTTTAGCAGAGATTATAGTTTGATGGAGGTTCATATAAGTGAATAATGATGTATATCAAACAAATAATTTAATACTTTCTAGGTAGTCTATTTTTTCCCTCCAGTTTCATTTAAATATGTGAAATTTTTGTGGTAATACTTCTCATGACTTTCATAGTTGTTAAAAGTGGATTATAGGTTACTATATAAATTAACTTTTGTTGGAATTCATACATTTGCATGTTTTAACATGTCCATGAAAAACCAACTTAACTTATCATAAACATCAACCCGTGTATGTAAATCTAGAGTTTCATTAAAGCATATAGTCTTGACATAATCACCTATTAGTGTGCTTTAGGTCACCATATGAAAAACTCAATTAGATAGCATATTTTCCATTGTAATCATGTCAAATCCAATTTTTATAAGAATGATAGATGGTTTTATTCATGATGATTATGCAAAAGACTACTTTTATGAGAGCTGCGTAATGTTGGGACTGAGCACCCCGAATGTTGAGTGTGCCTGAATTAATTTTATTTAAAGAATCTAAATATTTGTACAACAAAATGAAATTCGAGTCTACTTGCATATTTTTTATCATACTTTTTATTGAAGTTTATACAAGGAAATGTTAGTATGATGATTTTTTCAAAGCAAAGGAAAATTGCTCACTTGTAAGAATCAATGTGGTAACTCATAATAGACTCAAGTATATCTTTGGTAATATAACTCTTTATTTTACTTTTTGTGTTTTCGTGATAAATAAGTGTTAGATTGTGTAATCATTTAACTCTTCTTCATATATGCATGCAATAACTCGATAGATGATATATCTTCTAGTGTTTACTTTTCTATGTCTGGTGTGATTCATTCACTTACCTTGTTAATTATTTTTATTTTTATGGTTTTTAGATTCTTTTTATTTTCAATAACTTATTCTCCTAGTCTAGTTTATATTGTATTCGATAACCATCCTCGTGAATCACTTTTAATTTTCCCTTCTTCTGTCTTTTTTTCAATGATCTTATTCCAATGTTATTTCATCGCTCATCATATTAGTGTCATTTTTTTTCTCTAATTATAATTTTATGCACTTACCATTCTTTTTAATCCTTATTCATTTTTGGCATTTTTTTGTGCTTATTTTATTCATATAATATTCCATCACTTATTTCTTACTTCCATTTTTTACTTCTTTTTCTGTCTTTTTACCTTCTTAGCAATTTAACATAATCAATTTCAAGATCTTTTATATTTTTAAGGATCTAATTTTCTAAATATTATTATATCATATATCTCATGAATCATGTTACCGCTTAAAATTTGATATCTTTTTTCCACATGATTTTATTCCAATTTTGAATGTTCCATCATCTTGTAAATACTTTTTACTATTCTAGATTTTTTTTTGGAAAATATTATCTCCAGTGGGTAACATTCTAAAACTCTTTAGTTTACAGTATAATTTTCATTATATTTGCTGTCATGGAAATTTAGTTAGCTATAAAAACCTAGAAATAAACCATTTCGTATCTCATAAAATATCATTTCGTTTTTTCTTGTATACATGTGTTGTAGTTAGCTTATGGATTATTTCATTATGAAGATGAACTAATTTCATATAAAAATTTGTTTACTAGTAATCTTTTAATTTTCAATTGTTTCCTCAATTCAATTTAATCTTTAAATATTTTTTCAAAAAAGTAAAGCTCTTATTATACTTAAAGCTTTATTATAGTCCTCTGAATTCTACTCTCACTTCTCTATTAACTATCTATTTTTATTTAAATGCATTTTTCTTATTATGAATAAAATGATTTGTTACGTAAGTAAATATATCAACCACTTTTTTTACCTTTTTTTTAGGAGTTCATTTTAGAAAGCAATTATGTCCAGTGTCTTCATGCTCATGTAACGTCTAAAACTTTCATACATTTTTATTAGTGATGCATGGATATAACCATTTTTTTGTGTATATGTATTTAACATGAGTTATATTGCTGAAACACTCTTTGGTGATATTCTTACATAAAAATTAAATTGTTTATAAAATGATTCACATATTTTCCTATACTCTCAATACTTTGGGTTAAATCCAATTACTGACATTAGAATTGAGTATTTTTATTTCGGTGTATAGTTTAATTTTACTAAATTTTATTTAACATGTTAATCTTTCAATTATTTTAAATTTTTTAACAGAGATTATAGTTTGACGGAGGTTCATATAAGTGAATAACGATGTAGATCAAACAAATAATTTATTACTTTATAGGTAGTCTATTTTTTCCCTCCAGTTTCATTTAAATATGTGAAATTTTTGTGGTAATACTTCTCATGACTTTCATAGTTGTTAAAAGTGGATTATAGGTTACTATATAAATTCAACTTTTATTGGAATTCATACATTTGCATATTTTAACGCGTCCATGAAAAACCAACTTAACTTATCACAAATATCAACCCGTGTATGTAAATCTAGAGTTTCATTAAAGCATTTAGTCTTGACATAATCACCTATTAGTGTGCTTTACGTCACCATATGAAAAACTCAATTAGATAGCATATTTTCCATTGCAATCATGTCAAATCCAATTTTTATAAGAATGATAGATGGTTTTGCTCATGATGATTATGCAAAAGACTACTTTTATGAGAGCTGCTTAATGTTGGGACAGAGCACCCGGAATGATGAGTGTGCCTGAATTAATTTTATTTAAAGAATCTAAATATTTGTACAACAAAATGAAATTCAAGCCTATTTGCATATTTTTTATCATACTTTTTATTGAAGTTTATACAAGGAAATGTTAGTATGATGATTTTTTCAAAGCAAAAAAAAACTGCTCACTTGTAAGAATCAATGTAGTAACTCATAATAGACTCAAGTATAGCTTTGGTAATATAACTTATTATTTTACTCTTTGTGTTATCGTGATAAATAAGTATTAGATTGTGTAATCATTTAACTCTTCTTCATATATGCATGCAATAAGTCGATAGATGATATATTTTCTAGTGTTTACTTTTCTATGTCTGGTGTTATTCATTCACTAACCTCGTTAATTATTTTTATTTTTATGGTTTTTATATTCTTTTTATTTTCAATAAATTATTCCCTTAGTCTACTTTATATTGTATTCGATAACCATCCTCGTGAATCGCTTTTAATTTTCCCTTCTTCTGTCTTTTTTTCAATGATCTTAATCCAATCATATTCCATCGCTAATCATATTAGTGTAATTTTATTCTCTAATTATAATTTTATGCACTTACCATTCTTTTTAATCCTTATTCATTTTTGGCATTTTTTTGGTGCTTATTTTATTCATATAATATTCCATCACTTTTTTCTTACGTCCATTTTTTACTTCTTTTTCTGTCTTTTTACCTTCTTATCAATTTAACATAATCGATTTCAAGATCTTTTATATTTTTAAGGATCTAATTTTCTAAATAATATTACATCATATATCTCATGAATTATTTTACCGCTTAAAATTTGATATCTTTTTTCCACATGATTTTATTCCAATTTTGAACGTTCCATCATCTTGTAAATACTTTTTTCTATTCTAGATTTTTTTTGAAAAATATTATCTCTAGTGTGTAACATTCTAAAACTCTTTAGTTTACAGTATAATTTTCATTATAGTTGCTTTCATGGAAATTTAGTTAGCTTTAAAAACCTAGAAATAAACCATTTCGTATCTCATAAAATATCATTTCGTTTTTTCTTGTATACATGTGTTGTAGTTAGCTTATGGATTATTTCATTATGAAGATGAACTAATTTCATATAAAAATTTGTTTACTAGTAATCTTTTAATTTTTAATTCTTTCTTCAATTCAATTTAATCTTTAAATATTTTGTCAAAAAAATAAAGCTCTTATTATACTTAAAGCTTTATTATAGTGCTCTGAATTCTACTCTCACTTCTCTATTAACTATCTATTTTTATTTAAATGCACTTTTCTTATTATGAATAAAATTATTTGTTACGTAAGTAAATATATCAACCACTTTTTTTACCTTTTTTCTAGGAGTTCATTTTAGAAAGCAATTATGTCCAGTGTCTTCATGCTCATGTAACGTCTAAAACTTTCATACATTTTTATTAGTGATGCATGAAAATAACCATTTTTTTGTGTATATGTATTTAACATGAGTTATATTGCTGAAACACTCTTTGGTGATATTCTTACATAAAAACTAAATTGCTTATAAAATGACTCACATATTTTCCTATACTCTCAATACTTTGGGTTAAATCCAATTACCGACATTAGAATTGAGTATTTTTATTTCAGTGTATAGTTTAGTTTTACTAAATTTTATTTAACGTGTTAATCTTTCAATTATTTTAAATTTTATAGCAGAGATTATAGTTTGACGGAGGTTCATATAAGTGAATAACGATGTAGATCAAACAAATGATTTATTACTTTATAGGTAGTCTATTTTTTCCCTCCAGTTTCATTTAAATATGTGAAATTATTGTGGTAATACTTCTCATGACTTTCATAGTTGTTAAAAGTGTATTATAGGTTACTATATAAATTCAACTTTTGTTGGAATTCATACATTTGCATGTTTTAACATGTCCATGAAAAACCAACTTAACTTATCATAAACATCAACCCGTATGTAAATCTAGAGTTTCATTAAAGCATATAGTCTTGACATAATCACCTATTAGTGTGCCTTACGTCACCATATGAAAAACACAATTAGATAGCATATTTTCCATTGTAATCATGTCAAATCCAATTTTTATAAGAATGATAGATGGTTTTACTCATGATGATTATGCAAAAGACTACTTTTGTGAGAGCTGCTTAATGTTGGGACAGAGCACCCTGAATGTTGAGTGTGCCTGAATTAATTTTTTTTAAAGAATCTAAATATTTGTACGACAAAATGAAATTCGAGTCTATTTGCATATTTTTTATCATACTTTTTATTGAAGTTTATACAAGGAAATGTTAGTATGATGATTTTTTCAAAGCAAAGAAAAATTGCTCACTTGTAAGAATCAATGTAGTAACTCATAATGGACTCAAATATAGCTTTGGTATTTAACTCATTATTTTACTCTTTGTGTTATCGTGATAAATAAGTGTTAGATTGTGTAATCATTTAACTCTTTTTCATATATGCATGCAATAACTCGATAGATGATATATTTTCTAGTGTTTACTTTTCTATGTCTGGTGTTATTCGTTCACTTACCTTGTTAATTATTTTTATTTTTATGGTTTTTATATTCTTTTTATTTTCAATAACTTATTTCCCTAGCCAAGTTTATATTGTATTCGATAACCATCCTCGTGAATCACATTTAATTTTCCCTTCTTCTGTCTTTTTTTCAATGATCTTATTCCAATCATATTCCATCGCTCATCATATTTGTGTCATTTTCTTCTCTAATTATAATTTTATGCACTTACCATTCTTTTTAATCCTTATTCATCTTTGGCATTTTTTTGCTTATTTTATTCATATAATATTCCATCCTTTATTTCTTACTTCCATTTTTTACTTCTTTTTCTATCTTTTTACCTTCTTATCAATTTCACATAATCGATTTCAAGATCTTTTATATTTTTAAGGATCTAATTTTATAAATATTATTACATCATATATCTCATGAATCATTTTACCGCTTAAAATGTGATATCTTTTTTCCACGTGATTTTATTCCAATTTTATTCGTTCCATCATCTTGTAAATACTTTTTTCTATTCTAGATTTTTTTTTGAAAAATATTATATCCAGTGGGTATCTTTCTAAAACTCTTTAGTTTACAGTATAAATTTCATTATATTTGCTTTCAAGGAAATTTAGTTAGCTTTAAAAACCTAGAAATAAACTATTTCATATCTCATAAAATATCATTTCGTTTTTTCTTGTCTACATGTGTTGTAGTTAGCTTATGGATTATTTCAATACGAAGATGAACTAATTTCATGTAAAAATTTGTTTACAAGTAATCTTTTAATTTTCAATTCTTTCCTTAATTCAATTTAATCTTTAAATATTTTGTGGAAAAAAATAAAGCTCTTATTTTACTTAAAGGTTTATAATAGTCCTATGAATTCTACTCTCACTTCTCTATTACCTATCTATTTTTATTTAATTGCACTTTTCTTTTTATGAATAAAATGATTTTTTACGTAAGTAAATATATCAACCACTTTTTTTACCTTTTTTCAAGGAGTTCATTTTAGAAAGCAATTATGTCAAGTGTCTTCATGCTCATGTAACGTCTAAAACTTTCATACATTTTTATTACTGATACATGGACATAACCATTTTTTATGTATATGTATTTAACATGAGTTATATTGCTGAAACACTCTTTGGTGATATTCTTACATAAAAATTAAATTGTTTATTAAATGATTCACATATTTTCCTATACTCTCAATACTTTGGGTTAAATCCAATTACCGACATTAGAATTGAGTATTTTTATCTCAGTGTATAGTTTAATTTTACTAAATTTTATTTAACATGTTAATCTTTCTATTAATTTAATTTTTTTTAGCAGAGATTATAGTTTGACGGAAGTTCATATAAGTGAATAATGATGTAGATCAATCAAATAATTTATTACTTTCTAGGGAGTCTATTTTTTCCCTCCAGTTTCATTTAAATATGTGAAATTTTTGTGGTAATACTTCTCATGACTTTCATAGTTGTTAAAAGTGGATTATAGGTTACTATATAAATTCAACTTTTGTTGGAATTCATACATTTGCATGTTTTAACATGTCCATGTAAAACCAACTTAACTTATCATAAACATGAACCCGTGTATGTAAATCTAGAGTTTCATTAAAGCATATAGTCTTGACATAATCACCTATTAGTATGCTTTACGTCACCATATGAAAAACTCAATTAGATAGCATATTTTCCATTGTAATCATGTCAAATCCAATTTTTATAAGAATGATAGATGGTGTTTCTCATGATGATTATGCAAAAGACTAGTTTTATGAGAGTTGCTTAATGTTGGGACTGAGCACCCTGAATGTTGAGTGTGCCTGATTTAATTTTATTTAAAGAATCTAAATATTTGTACAACAAAATGAAATTCGAGTCTATTTGAATATTTGTTATCATAATTTTTATTGAAGTTTATACAAGGAAATGTTAGTATGATGATTTCTTCAAAGCAAAGGAAATTTGCTCACTTGTAAGAATCAATGTGGTAACTCATAATAGACTCAAGTATAGCTTTGGTAATATAACTCATTATTTAACTCTTTGTGTTATCGTGATAAATAAGTGTTAGATTGTGTAATCATTTAACTCTTCTTCATATATGCATGCAATAACTCGATAGATGATATATCTTCTAGTGTTTACTTTACTATGTCTGGTGTCATTCGTTCACTTACGTTGTTAATTATTTTTATTTTTATGGTTTTTAGATTCTTTTTATTTTCAATAACTTATTCTCCTAGTCTAGTATATATTGTATTCGATAACCATCCCCGTGAATCAGTTTTAATTTTCCCTTCTTCTGTCTTTTTTTTCAGATCTAATTCCAATCATACTCCATCGCTCATCATATTAGTGTCATTTTCTTCTCTAATTATAATTTTATGCACTTACCATTCTTTTTAATCCTTATTCATTTTTGGCATTTTTTTTTGCTTATTTTATTCATATAATATTCCATCACTTATTTCTTACTTACATTTTTTACTTCTTTTTCTATCTTTTTACCTTCTTATCAATTTCACATAATCGATTTCAAGATCTTTTATATTTTTAAGGATCTAATTTTATAAATATTATTACATCATATATCTCATGAATCATTTTACCACTTAAAATGTGATATCTTTTTTCCACGTGATTTTATTCCAATTTTATTCGTTCCATCATCTTGTAAATACTTTTTTCTATTCTAGATTTTTTTTTGAAAAATATTATATCCAGTGGGTATCTTTCTAAAACTCTTTAGTTTACGGTATAATTTTCATTATATTTGCTTTCATGGAAATTTAGTTAGCTTTAAAAACCTAGAAATAAACTATTTCATATCTCATAAAATATCATTTCGTTTTTTCTTGTCTACATGTGTTGTAGTTAGCTTATGGATTATTTCAATATGAAAATGAACTAATTTCATATAAAAATTAGTTTACTAGTAATCTTCTAATTTTCAATTCTTTCCCCAATTCAATTTAATCTTTAAATATTTTATGAAAAAAAATAAAGCTCTTATTTTACTTAAAGGTTTATTATAGTCCTCTGAATTCTACTCTCACTTCTCTATTACCTATCTATTTTTATTTAATTGCACTTTTCTTTTTATGAATAAAACGATTTGTTACGTAAGTAAATATATCAACCACTTTTTTTACCTTTTTTCTAGGAGTTCATTTTAGAAAGCAATTATGTCCAGTGTCTTCATGCTCATGTAACGTCTAAAACTTTCATACATTTTTATTAGTGATGCATGGATATAACCATTTTTTGTGTATATGTATTTAACATGAGTTATATTGCTGAAACACTCTTTGGTGATATTCTTACATAAAAATTAAATTGTTTATAAAATGATTCACATATTTTCCTATACTCTCAATACTCTGGGTTAAATCCAATTACCGACATTAACATTGAGTATTTTTATCTCAGTGTATAGTTTAATTTAACTAAATTTTATTTAACATGTTAATCTTTCTATTAATTTAAATTTTTTTAGCAGAGATTATAGTTTGACGGAGGTTCATATAAGTGAATAATGATGTAGATCAAACAAATAATTTAATACTTTCTAGGTAGTCTATTTTTTTCCTCCAGTTTCATTTAAATATGTGAAATTTTTGTGGTAATACTTCTCATGACTTTCATAGTTGTTAAAAGTGGATTATAGGTTACTATATAAATTCAACTTTTGTTGGAATTCATACATTTGCATGTTTTAACATGTCCATGAAAAACCAACTTAACTTATCATAAACATCAACCCGTGTATGTAAATCTAGAGTTTCATTAAAGCATATAGTCTTGACATAATCACCTATTAGTGTTCTTTACGTCACCATATGAAAAACTCAATTAGATAGCATATTTTCCATTGTAATCATGTCAAATCCAATTTTTATAAGAATGATAGATGGTTTTTCCCATGATGATTATGCAAAAGACTACTTTTATGAGAACTGCTTAATGTTGGGACTGAGCACCCTGAATGTTGAGTGTGCCTGAATTAATTATATTTAAAGAATCTAAATATCTGTACAACAAAATGAAATTCGAGTCTATTTGCATATTTTTTATCATACTTTTTATTGAAGTTTATACAAGGAAATGTTAGTATGATGATTTTTTCAAAGCAAAGGAAATTTACTCACTTATAAGAATCAATGTGGTAACTCATAATAGACTCAAGTATATCTTTGGTAATATAACTCATTATTTAACACTTTGTGTTTTCGTGATAAATAAGTGTTAGATTGTGTAATCATTTAACTCTTCTTCATATATGCATGCAATAACTCGATAGATGATATATCTTCTAGTGTTTACTTTTCTATGTCTGGTGTGATTCCTTCACTTACCTTGTTAATTATTTTTATTTTTATTGTTTTTAGATTCTTTTTATTTTCAATAACTTATTCTCCTAGTCTAGTTTATATTGTATTCGATAACCATCCTCGTGAATCACTTTTAATTTTCCCTTCTTCTGTCTTTTTTTGAATGATCTAATTCCAATCATACTCCATCGCTCATCATATTAGTGTCATTTTCTTCTCTAATTATAATTTTATGCACTTACCATTCTTTTTAATCCTTATTCATTTTTGGCATTTTTTTTGTGCTTATTTTATTCATATAATATTCCATCACTTATTTCTTACTTCCATTTTTTACTTCTTTTTCTATCTTTTTACCTTCTTATCAATTTCACATAATCGATTTCAAGATCTTTTATATTTTTAAGGATCTAATTTTCTAAATATTATTACATCATATATCTCATGAATCATTTTACCGCTTAAAATGTGATATCTTTTTTCCACGTGATTTTATTCCAATTTTGTTCGTTCCATCATCTTGTAAATACTTTTTTCTATTCTAGATTTTTTTTTTGAAAAATATTATATCCAGTGGGTATCTTTCTAAAACTCTTTAGTTTACAGTATACTTTTCATTATATTTGCTTTCATGGAAATTTAGTTAGCTTTAAAAACCTAGAAATAAACTATTTCATATCTCATAAAGTATCATTTCGTTTTTTCTTGACTACATGTGTTGTAGTTAGCTTATGGATTATTTCAATATGAAAATTAACTAATTTCATATGAAAATTAGTTTACTAGTAATCTTCTAATTTTCAATTCTTTCCTCAATTCAATTTAATCTTTAAATATTTTGTGAAAAAAAAAATAAAGCTCTTATTTTACTTAAAGGTTTATTATAGTCCTCTGAATTCAACTCTCACTTCTGTATTACCTATCTATTTTTATTTAATTGCACTTTTCTTATAATGAATAAAATGATTTGTTACGTAAGTAAATAAATCAACCACTTTTTTTTACCTTTTTTCTAGGAGTTCATTTTAGAAAGCAATTATGTCCAGTGTCTTCATGCTCATGTAACGTCTAAAACTTTCATATATTTTTATTAGTGATGCATGGATATAACCATTTTTTGTGTAGATGTATT
This sequence comes from Vicia faba, assembly GCA_948472305.1. Taxonomy (NCBI): domain Eukaryota; kingdom Viridiplantae; phylum Streptophyta; class Magnoliopsida; order Fabales; family Fabaceae; genus Vicia; species Vicia faba. The sequence continues at coordinate 516,804,817 of OX451737.1, forward strand.
TAACATGGGTTATATTGCTGAAACACTCTTTGGTGATATTCTTACATAAAAATTAAATTGTTTATAAAATGATTCACATATTTTCCTATACTCTCAATACTTTGGGTTAAATCCAATTACCTACATTAGAATTGAGTATTTTTATTTCAGTGTATAGTTTAATTTTACTAAATTTTATTTAACATGTTAATCTTTCTATTATTTTAAAATTTTTAGCAGAGATTATAGTTTGACGGAGGTTCACATAAGTGAATAATGATCTAGATCAAACAAATAATTTATTACTTTCTAGGTAGTCTATTTTTTCCCTCCAGTTTCATTTAAATATGTGAAATTTTTGTGGTAATACTTCTCATGACTTTCATAGTTGTTAAAAGTGGATTATAGGTTACTATATAAATTCATGTTTTGTTGGAATTCATACATTTGCATGTTTTAACATGTCCATGAAAAACCAACTTAACTTATCATAAACATCAACCCGTGTATGTAAATCTAGAGTTTCATTAAAGCATATAGTCTTGACATAATCACCTATCAGTGTGCTTTACATCACCATATGAAAAACTCAATTAGATAGCATATTTTCCATTGTAATCATGTCAAATCCAATTTTTATAAGAATGATAGATGGTTTTTCCCATGATGATTATGCAAAAGACTACTTTTATGAGAATTGCTTAATGTTGGGACTGACCACCCTGAATGTTAAGTGTGCCTGAATTAATTTTATTTAAAGAATCTAAATATTTGTACAACAAAATGAAATTCGAGTCTATTTGCATATTTTTTATCATACTTTTTATTGAAGTTTATACAAGGAAATGTTAGTATGATGATTTTTTCAAAGCAAAGGAAATTTGCTCACTTGTAAGAATCAATATGGTAACTCATAATAGACTCAAGTATATCTTTGATAATATAACTCATTATTTAAATCTTTGTATTTTCGTGATAAATAAGTGTTAGATTGTGTAATCATTTAACTCTTCTTCATATATGCATGCAATAACTCGATATATGATATATCTTCTAGTGTTTACTTTTCTATGTCTGGTGTGATTCATTCACTTACCTTGTTAATTATTTTTATTTTTATGGTTTTTAGATTCTTTTTATTTTCAATAACTTATTCTCCTAGTCTAGTTTATATTGTATTCGATAACCATCCTCGTGAATCACTTTTAATTTTCCCTTCTTCTGTCTTTTTTTCAGTGATCTAATTCCAATCATACTCCATCGCTCATCATATTTGTGTCATTTTCTTCTCTAATTATAATTTTATGCACTTACCATTCTTTTTAACCCTTATTCATTTTTGGCATTTTTTTTTTTGCTTATTTTATTCATATAATATTCCATCACTTATTTCTTACTTCCATTTTTTACTTCTTTTTCTATCTTTTTACCTTCTTATCAATTTCACATAACCGATTTCAAGATCTTTTATATTTTTAAGGATCTAATTTTCTAAATATTATTACATCATATATCTCATGAATCATTTTACGGCTTAAAATGTGATATCTTTTTTCCACGTGATTTTATTCCAATTTTGTTCGTTCCATCATCTTGTAAATACTTTTTTCTATTCTAGATTTTTTTTTTGAAAAATATTATATCTAGTGGGTATCTTTCTAAAACTCTTTAGTTTACAGTATAATTTTCATTATATTTGCTTTCATGGAAATTTAGTTAGCTTTAAAAACCTAGAAATAAACTATTTCATATCTCATAAAATATCATTTCGTTTTTTCTTGTCTACATGTGTTGTAGTTAGTTTATGGATTATTTCAATATGAAAATGAACTAATTTCATATAAAAATTAGTTTACTAGTAATCTTCTAATTTTCAATTCTTTCCTCAATTCAATTTAATCTTTAAATATTTTGTGAAAAAAAAATAAAGCTCTTATTTTACTTAAAGGTTTATTATAGTCCTCTGAATTCAACTCTCACTTCTGTATTACCTATCTATTTTTATTTAATTGCACTTTTCTTATAAAGAATAAAATGATTTGTTACGTAAGTAAATATATCAACCACTTTTTTTACCTTTTTTCTAGGAGTTCATTTTAGAAAGCAATTATGTCCAGTGTCTTCATGCTCATGTAACGTCTAAAACTTTCATACATTTTTATTAGTAATGCATGGATATAACCATTTTTTGTGTATATGTATTTAACATGAGTTATATTGCTGAAACACTCTTTGGTGATATTATTACATAAAAATTAAATTTTTTATAAAATGATTCACATATTTTCCTATACTCTCAATACTTTGGGTTAAATCCAATTACCGACATTAGAATTGAGTATTTTTATCTCAGTGTATAGTTTAATTTAACTAAATTTTATTTAACATGTTAATCTTTCTATTAATTTAAATTTTTTTAGCAGAGATTATAGTTTGACGGAGGTTCATATAAGGGAATAATGATGTAGATCAAACAAATAATTTAATACTTTCTAGGTAGTCTATTTTTTCCCTCAAGTTTCATTTAAATATGTGAAATTTTTGTGGTAATACTTCTCATGACTTTCATAGTTGTTAAAAGTGGATTATAGGTTACTATATAAATTCAACTTTTGTTGGAATTCATACATTTGCATGTTTTAACATGTCCATGAAAAACCAACTTAACTTATCATAAACATCAACCCGTGTATGTAAATCTAGAGTTTCATTAAAGCATATAGTCTTGACATAATCACCTATTAGTGTGCTTTACGTCACTATATGAAAAACTCAATTAGATAGCATATTTTCCATTGTAATCATGTCAAATCCAATTTTTATAGGAATGATAGATGGTTTTTCCCATGATGATTATGCAAAAGACTACTTTTATGAGAACTGCTTAATGTTGGGACTGAGCACCCCGAATTTTGAGTGTGCCTGAATTAATTTTATTTAAAGAATCTAAATATTTGTACAACAAAATGAAATTCGAGTCTATTTGCATATTTTTTATCATACTTTTTATTGAAGTTTATACAAGGAAATGTTAGTATGATGATTTTTTCAAAGCAAAGGAAATTTGCTCACTTGTAAGAATCAATGTGGTAACTCATAATAGACTCAAGTATATCTTTGGTAATATAACTCGTTATTTAACTCTTTGTGTTTTCGTGATAAATAAGTGTTAGATTGTGTAATCATTTAACTCTTCTTCATATATGCATGCAATAACTCGTTAGATGATATATCTTCTAGTGTTTACTTTTCTATGTCTGGTGTGATTCGTTTACTTACCTTGTTAATTATTTTTATTTTTATGGTTTTTAGATTCTTTTTTTTTTTCAATAACTTATTCTCCTAGTCTAGTTTATATTGTATTCGATAACCATCCTCGTGAATCACTTTTAATTTTCCCTTCTTCTGTCTTTTTTTCAATGATCTAATTCCAATCATACTCCATCTCTCATCATATTAGTGTCATTTTCTTCTCTAATTATAATTTTATGCACTTACCATTCTTTTTAATCCTTATTCATTTTTGGCATTTTTTTGTGCTTATTTTATTCATATAATATTCCATCACTTATTTCTTACTTCCATTTTTTACTTCTTTTTCTATCTTTTTACCTTCTTATCAATTTCACATAATCGATTTCAAGATCTTTTATATTTTTAAGGATCTAATTTTATAAATATTATTACATCATATATCTCATGAATCATTTTACCGCTTAAAATGTGGTATCTTTTTTCCACGTGATTTTATTCCAATTTTGTTCTTTCCATCATCTTGTAAATACTTTTTTCTATTCTAGATTTTTTTTTGAAAAATATTATATCCAGTGGGTATCTTTCTAAAACTCTTTAGTTTACAGTATAATTTTCATTATATTTGCTTTCATGGAAATTTAGTTAGCTTTAAAAACCTAGAAATAAACTATTTCATATCTCATAAAATATCATTTCGTTTTTTCTTGTCTACATGTGTTGTAGTTAGCTTATGGATTATTTCAATATGAAAATGAACTAATTTCATATAAAAATTAGTTTACTAGTAATCTTCTAATTTTCAATTCTTTCCTCAATTCAATTTAATCTTTAAATATTTTATGAAAAAAAATAAAGCTCTTATTTTACTTAAAGGTTTATTATAGTCCTCTGAATTCTACTCTCACTTCTGTATTACCTATCTATTTTTATTTAATTGCACTTTTCTTTTTATGAATAAAATGATTTGTTACGTAAGTAAATATATCAACCACTTTTTTTACCTTTTTTCTAGGAGTTCATTTTAGAAAGCAATTATGTCCAGTGTCTTCATGCTCATGTAACGTCTAAAACTTTCATACATTTTTATTAGTGATGCATGGATATAACCATTTTTTGTGTATATGTATTTAACATGAGTTATATTGCTGAAACACTCTTTGGTGATATTCTTACATAAAAATTAAATGGTTTATAAAATGATTCACATATTTTCCTATACTCTCAATACTTTGGGTTAAATCCAATTACCGACATTAGAATTGAGTATTTTTATCTCAGTGTATAGTTTAATTTAACTAAATTTTATTTAACATGTTAATCTTTCTATTAATTTAAATTTTTTTAGCAGAGATTATAGTTTGACGGAGGTTCATATAAGTGAATAATGATGTAGATCAAACAAATAATTTATTACTTTCTAGGTAGTCTATTTTTTCCCTCCAGTTTCATTTAAATATGTGAAATTGTTGTGGTAATACTTCTCATGACTTTCATAGTTGTTAAAAGTTGATTATAGGTTACTATATAAATTCAACTTTTGTTGGAATTCATACATTTGCATGTTTTAACATGACCATGAAAAACCAACTTAACTTATCATAAACATCAACCCGTGTATGTAAATCTAGAGTTTCATTAAAGCATATAGTCTTGACATAATCACCTATTAGTGTGCTTTACGTCACCATATGAAAAACTCAATTAGATAGCATATTTTCCATTGTAATCATGTCAAATCCAATTTTTATAAGAATGATAGATGGTTTTTCCCATGATGATTATGCAAAAGACTACTTTTATGAGAACTGCTTAATGTTGGGACTGAGCACCCCGAATGTTGAGTGTGCCTGAATTAATTTTATTTAAAGAATCTAAATATTTATACAACAAAATGAAATTCGAGTCTATTTGCATATTTTTTATCATACTTTTTATTGAAGTTTATACAAGGAAATGTTAGTATGATGATTTTTTCAAAGCAAAGGAAATTTGCTAACTTGTAAGAATCAATGTGGTAACTCATAATAGACTCAAGTATATCTTTGGTAATATAACTCATTATTTAACTCTTTGTGTTTTCGTGATAAATAAGTGTTAGATTGTGTAATCATTTAACTCTTCTTCATATATGCATGCAATAACTCGATAGATGATATATCTTCTAGTGTTTACTTTTCTATGTCTGGTGTGATTCGTTCACTTACCTTGTTGATTATTTTTATTTTTATGGTTTTTAGATTCTTTTTATTTTCAATAACTTATTCTCCTAGTCTAGTTTATATTGTATTCGATAACCATCCTCGTGAATCACTTTTAATTTTCCCTTCTTCTGTCTTTTTTTGAATGATCTAATTCCAATCATACTCCATCGCTCATCATATTAGTGCCATTTTCTTCTCTAATTATAATTTTATGCACTTACCATTCTTTTTAATCCTTATTCGTTTTTGGCATTTTTTTGTGCTTATTTTATTCATATAATATTCCATCACTTATTTCTTACTTCCATTTTTTACTTCTTTTTCTATCTTTTTACCTTCTTATCAATTTCACATAATCGATTTCAAGATCTTTTATATTTTTAAGGATCTAATTTTCTAAATATTATTACATCATATATCTCATGAATCATTTTACCGCTTAAAATGTGATATCTTTTTTCCACGTAATTTTATTCCAATTTTGTTCGTTCCATCAACTTGTAAATACTTTTTTCTATTCTAGATTTTTTTTTAAAAATATTATATCCAGTGGGTATCTTTCTAAAACTCTTTAGTTTACAGTATAATTTTCATTATATTTGCTTTCATGGAAATTTAGTTAGCTTTAAAAACCTAGAAATAAACTATTTCATATCTCATAAAATATCATTTCGTTTTTTCTTGTCTACATGTGTTGTAGTTAGCTTATGGATTATTTCAATATGAAAATGAACTAATTTCATATAAAAATTTGTTTACTAGTAATCTTCTAATTTTCAATTCTTTCCTCAATTCAATTTAATCTTTAAATATTTTGTGAAAAAAAAAATAAAGCTCTTATTTTACTTAAAGGTTTATTATAGTCCTCTGAATTCAACTCTCACTTCTGTATTACTTATCTATTTTTATTTAATTGCACTTTTCTTATAATGAATAAAATGATTTGTTACGTAAGTAAATATATCAACCACTTTTTTTACCTTTTTTTCTAGGAGTTCATTTTAGAAAGCAATTATGTCCAGTGTCTTCATGCTCATGTAACGTCTAAAACTTTCATACATTTTTATTAGTAATGCATGGATATAACCATTTTTTGTGTATATGTATTTAACATGAGTTATATTGCTGAAACACTCTTTGGTGATATTCTTACATAAAAATTAAATTGTTTATAAAATGATTCACATATTTTCCTATACTCTCAATACTTTGGGTTAAATCCAATTACCGACATTAGAATTGAGTATTTTTATCTCAGTGTATAGTTTAATTTAACTAAATTTTATTTAACATGTTAATCTTTCTATTAATTTAAATTTTTTTAGCAGAGATTATAGTTTGACGGAGGTTCATATAAGTGAATAATGATGTAGATCAAACAAATAATTTATTACTTTCTAGGTAGTCTATTTTTTCCCTCCAGTTTAATTTAAATATGTGAAATTTTTGTGGTAATACTTCTCATGACTTTCATAGTTGTTAAAAGTGGATTATAGGTTACTATATAAATTCAACTTTCGTTGGAATTCATACATTTGCATGTTTTAACATGTCCATGAAAAACCAACTTAACTTATCATAAACATTAACCTGTGTATGTAAATCTAGAGTTTCATTAAAGCATATAGTCTTGACATAATCACCTATTAGTGTGCTTTAGGTCACCATATGAAAAACTCAATTAGATAGCATATTTTCCATTGTAATCATGTCAAATCCAATTTTTATAAGAATGATAGACGGTTTTTCCCATGATGATTATGCAAAAGACTACTTTTATGAGAACTGCTTAATGTTGGGACTGAGCACCCTGAATGTTGAGTGTGCCTGAATTAATTATATTTAAAGAATCTAAATATCTGTACAACAAAATGAAATTCGAGTCTATTTGCATATTTTTTATCATACTTTTTATTGAAGTTTATACAAGGAAATGTTAGTATGATGATTTTTTCAAAGCAAAGGAAATTTACTCACTTATAAGAATCAATGTGGTAACTCATAATAGACTCAAGTATAGCTTTGGTAATATAACTCATTATTTAACTCTTTGTGTTATCGTGATAAATAAGTGTTAGATTGTGTAATCATTTAACTCTTCTTCATATATGCATGCAATAACTCGATAGATGATATATCTTCTAGTGTTTACTTTACTATGTCTGGTGTCATTCGTTCACTTACGTTGTTAATTATTTTTATTTTTATGGTTTTTAGATTCTTTTTATTTTCAATAACTTATTCTCCTAGTCTAGTATATATTGTATTCGATAACCATCCCCGTGAATCAGTTTTAATTTTCCCTTCTTCTGTCTTTTTTTTCAGATCTAATTCCAATCATACTCCATCGCTCATCATATTAGTGTCATTTTCTTCTCTAATTATAATTTTATGCACTTACCATTCTTTTTAATCCTTATTCATTTTTGGCATTTTTTTTTGCTTATTTTATTCATATAATATTCCATCACTTATTTCTTACTTACATTTTTTACTTCTTTTTCTATCTTTTTACCTTCTTATCAATTTCACATAATCGATTTCAAGATCTTTTATATTTTTAAGGATCTAATTTTATAAATATTATTACATCATATATCTCATGAATCATTTTACCACTTAAAATGTGATATCTTTTTTCCACGTGATTTTATTCCAATTTTATTCGTTCCATCATCTTGTAAATACTTTTTTCTATTCTAGATTTTTTTTTGAAAAATATTATATCCAGTGGGTATCTTTCTAAAACTCTTTAGTTTACGGTATAATTTTCATTATATTTGCTTTCATGGAAATTTAGTTAGCTTTAAAAACCTAGAAATAAACTATTTCATATCTCATAAAATATCATTTCGTTTTTTCTTGTCTACATGTGTTGTAGTTAGCTTATGGATTATTTCAATATGAAAATGAACTAATTTCATATAAAAATTAGTTTACTAGTAATCTTCTAATTTTCAATTCTTTCCCCAATTCAATTTAATCTTTAAATATTTTATGAAAAAAAATAAAGCTCTTATTTTACTTAAAGGTTTATTATAGTCCTCTGAATTCTACTCTCACTTCTCTATTACCTATCTATTTTTATTTAATTGCACTTTTCTTTTTATGAATAAAACGATTTGTTACGTAAGTAAATATATCAACCACTTTTTTTACCTTTTTTCTAGGAGTTCATTTTAGAAAGCAATTATGTCCAGTGTCTTCATGCTCATGTAACGTCTAAAACTTTCATACATTTTTATTAGTGATGCATGGATATAACCATTTTTTGTGTATATGTATTTAACATGAGTTATATTGCTGAAACACTCTTTGGTGATATTCTTACATAAAAATTAAATTGTTTATAAAATGATTCACATATTTTCCTATACTCTCAATACTCTGGGTTAAATCCAATTACCGACATTAACATTGAGTATTTTTATCTCAGTGTATAGTTTAATTTAACTAAATTTTATTTAACATGTTAATCTTTCTATTAATTTAAATTTTTTTAGCAGAGATTATAGTTTGACGGAGGTTCATATAAGTGAATAATGATGTAGATCAAACAAATAATTTAATACTTTCTAGGTAGTCTATTTTTTTCCTCCAGTTTCATTTAAATATGTGAAATTTTTGTGGTAATACTTCTCATGACTTTCATAGTTGTTAAAAGTGGATTATAGGTTACTATATAAATTCAACTTTTGTTGGAATTCATACATTTGCATGTTTTAACATGTCCATGAAAAACCAACTTAACTTATCATAAACATCAACCCGTGTATGTAAATCTAGAGTTTCATTAAAGCATATAGTCTTGACATAATCACCTATTAGTGTTCTTTACGTCACCATATGAAAAACTCAATTAGATAGCATATTTTCCATTGTAATCATGTCAAATCCAATTTTTATAAGAATGATAGATGGTTTTTCCCATGATGATTATGCAAAAGACTACTTTTATGAGAACTGCTTAATGTTGGGACTGAGCACCCTGAATGTTGAGTGTGCCTGAATTAATTATATTTAAAGAATCTAAATATCTGTACAACAAAATGAAATTCGAGTCTATTTGCATATTTTTTATCATACTTTTTATTGAAGTTTATACAAGGAAATGTTAGTATGATGATTTTTTCAAAGCAAAGGAAATTTACTCACTTATAAGAATCAATGTGGTAACTCATAATAGACTCAAGTATATCTTTGGTAATATAACTCATTATTTAACACTTTGTGTTTTCGTGATAAATAAGTGTTAGATTGTGTAATCATTTAACTCTTCTTCATATATGCATGCAATAACTCGATAGATGATATATCTTCTAGTGTTTACTTTTCTATGTCTGGTGTGATTCCTTCACTTACCTTGTTAATTATTTTTATTTTTATTGTTTTTAGATTCTTTTTATTTTCAATAACTTATTCTCCTAGTCTAGTTTATATTGTATTCGATAACCATCCTCGTGAATCACTTTTAATTTTCCCTTCTTCTGTCTTTTTTTGAATGATCTAATTCCAATCATACTCCATCGCTCATCATATTAGTGTCATTTTCTTCTCTAATTATAATTTTATGCACTTACCATTCTTTTTAATCCTTATTCATTTTTGGCATTTTTTTTGTGCTTATTTTATTCATATAATATTCCATCACTTATTTCTTACTTCCATTTTTTACTTCTTTTTCTATCTTTTTACCTTCTTATCAATTTCACATAATCGATTTCAAGATCTTTTATATTTTTAAGGATCTAATTTTCTAAATATTATTACATCATATATCTCATGAATCATTTTACCGCTTAAAATGTGATATCTTTTTTCCACGTGATTTTATTCCAATTTTGTTCGTTCCATCATCTTGTAAATACTTTTTTCTATTCTAGATTTTTTTTTTGAAAAATATTATATCCAGTGGGTATCTTTCTAAAACTCTTTAGTTTACAGTATACTTTTCATTATATTTGCTTTCATGGAAATTTAGTTAGCTTTAAAAACCTAGAAATAAACTATTTCATATCTCATAAAGTATCATTTCGTTTTTTCTTGACTACATGTGTTGTAGTTAGCTTATGGATTATTTCAATATGAAAATTAACTAATTTCATATGAAAATTAGTTTACTAGTAATCTTCTAATTTTCAATTCTTTCCTCAATTCAATTTAATCTTTAAATATTTTGTGAAAAAAAAATAAAGCTCTTATTTTACTTAAAGGTTTATTATAGTCCTCTGAATTCAACTCTCACTTCTGTATTACCTATCTATTTTTATTTAATTGCACTTTTCTTATAATGAATAAAATGATTTGTTACGTAAGTAAATAAATCAACCACTTTTTTTTACCTTTTTTCTAGGAGTTCATTTTAGAAAGCAATTATGTCCAGTGTCTTCATGCTCATGTAACGTCTAAAACTTTCATATATTTTTATTAGTGATGCATGGATATAACCATTTTTTGTGTAGATGTATTTAACATGGGTTATATTGCTGAAACACTCTTTGGTGATATTCTTACATAAAAATTAAATTGTTTATAAAATGATTCACATATTTTCCTATACTCTCAATACTTTGGGTTAAATCCAATTACCTACATTAGAATTGAGTATTTTTATTTCAGTGTATAGTTTAATTTTACTAAATTTTATTTAACATGTTAATCTTTCTATTATTTTAAAATTTTTAGCAGAGATTATAGTTTGACGGAGGTTCACATAAGTGAATAATGATCTAGATCAAACAAATAATTTATTACTTTCTAGGTAGTCTATTTTTTCCCTCCAGTTTCATTTAAATATGTGAAATTTTTGTGGTAATACTTCTCATGACTTTCATAGTTGTTAAAAGTGGATTATAGGTTACTATATAAATTCATGTTTTGTTGGAATTCATACATTTGCATGTTTTAACATGTCCATGAAAAACCAACTTAACTTATCATAAACATCAACCCGTGTATGTAAATCTAGAGTTTCATTAAAGCATATAGTCTTGACATAATCACCTATCAGTGTGCTTTACATCACCATATGAAAAACTCAATTAGATAGCATATTTTCCATTGTAATCATGTCAAATCCAATTTTTATAAGAATGATAGATGGTTTTTCCCATGATGATTATGCAAAAGACTACTTTTATGAGAATTGCTTAATGTTGGGACTGACCACCCTGAATGTTAAGTGTGCCTGAATTAATTTTATTTAAAGAATCTAAATATTTGTACAACAAAATGAAATTCGAGTCTATTTGCATATTTTTTTATCATACTTTTTATTGAAGTTTATACAAGGAAATGTTAGTATGATGATTTTTTCAAAGCAAAGGAAATTTGCTCACTTGTAAGAATCAATATGGTAACTCATAATAGACTCAAGTATATCTTTGATAATATAACTCATTATTTAAATCTTTGTATTTTCGTGATAAATAAGTGTTAGATTGTGTAATCATTTAACTCTTCTTCATATATGCATGCAATAACTCGATATATGATATATCTTCTAGTGTTTACTTTTCTATGTCTGGTGTGATTCATTCACTTACCTTGTTAATTATTTTTATTTTTATGGTTTTTAGATTCTTTTTATTTTCAATAACTTATTCTCCTAGTCTAGTTTATATTGTATTCGATAACCATCCTCGTGAATCACTTTTAATTTTCCCTTCTTCTGTCTTTTTTTCAGTGATCTAATTCCAATCATACTCCATCGCTCATCATATTTGTGTCATTTTCTTCTCTAATTATAATTTTATGCACTTACCATTCTTTTTAACCCTTATTCATTTTTGGCATTTTTTTTTTGCTTATTTTATTCATATAATATTCCATCACTTATTTCTTACTTCCATTTTTTACTTCTTTTTCTATCTTTTTACCTTCTTATCAATTTCACATAACCGATTTCAAGATCTTTTATATTTTTAAGGATCTAATTTTCTAAATATTATTACATCATATATCTCATGAATCATTTTACGGCTTAAAATGTGATATCTTTTTTCCACGTGATTTTATTCCAATTTTGTTCGTTCCATCATCTTGTAAATACTTTTTTCTATTCTAGATTTTTTTTTTGAAAAATATTATATCTAGTGGGTATCTTTCTAAAACTCTTTAGTTTACAGTATAATTTTCATTATATTTGCTTTCATGGAAATTTAGTTAGCTTTAAAAACCTAGAAATAAACTATTTCATATCTCATAAAATATCATTTCGTTTTTTCTTGTCTACATGTGTTGTAGTTAGTTTATGGATTATTTCAATATGAAAATGAACTAATTTCATATAAAAATTAGTTTACTAGTAATCTTCTAATTTTCAATTCTTTCCTCAATTCAATTTAATCTTTAAATATTTTGTGAAAAAAAAATAAAGCTCTTATTTTACTTAAAGGTTTATTATAGTCCTCTGAATTCAACTCTCACTTCTGTATTACCTATCTATTTTTATTTAATTGCACTTTTCTTATAAAGAATAAAATGATTTGTTACGTAAGTAAATATATCAACCACTTTTTTTACCTTTTTTCTAGGAGTTCATTTTAGAAAGCAATTATGTCCAGTGTCTTCATGCTCATGTAACGTCTAAAACTTTCATACATTTTTATTAGTAATGCATGGATATAACCATTTTTTGTGTATATGTATTTAACATGAGTTATATTGCTGAAACACTCTTTGGTGATATTATTACATAAAAATTAAATTTTTTATAAAATGATTCACATATTTTCCTATACTCTCAATACTTTGGGTTAAATCCAATTACCGACATTAGAATTGAGTATTTTTATCTCAGTGTATAGTTTAATTTAACTAAATTTTATTTAACATGTTAATCTTTCTATTAATTTAAATTTTTTTAGCAGAGATTATAGTTTGACGGAGGTTCATATAAGGGAATAATGATGTAGATCAAACAAATAATTTAATACTTTCTAGGTAGTCTATTTTTTCCCTCAAGTTTCATTTAAATATGTGAAATTTTTGTGGTAATACTTCTCATGACTTTCATAGTTGTTAAAAGTGGATTATAGGTTACTATATAAATTCAACTTTTGTTGGAATTCATACATTTGCATGTTTTAACATGTCCATGAAAAACCAACTTAACTTATCATAAACATCAACCCGTGTATGTAAATCTAGAGTTTCATTAAAGCATATAGTCTTGACATAATCACCTATTAGTGTGCTTTACGTCACTATATGAAAAACTCAATTAGATAGCATATTTTCCATTGTAATCATGTCAAATCCAATTTTTATAGGAATGATAGATGGTTTTTCCCATGATGATTATGCAAAAGACTACTTTTATGAGAACTGCTTAATGTTGGGACTGAGCACCCCGAATTTTGAGTGTGCCTGAATTAATTTTATTTAAAGAATCTAAATATTTGTACAACAAAATGAAATTCGAGTCTATTTGCATATTTTTTATCATACTTTTTATTGAAGTTTATACAAGGAAATGTTAGTATGATGATTTTTTCAAAGCAAAGGAAATTTGCTCACTTGTAAGAATCAATGTGGTAACTCATAATAGACTCAAGTATATCTTTGGTAATATAACTCGTTATTTAACTCTTTGTGTTTTCGTGATAAATAAGTGTTAGATTGTGTAATCATTTAACTCTTCTTCATATATGCATGCAATAACTCGTTAGATGATATATCTTCTAGTGTTTACTTTTCTATGTCTGGTGTGATTCGTTTACTTACCTTGTTAATTATTTTTATTTTTATGGTTTTTAGATTCTTTTTTTTTTTCAATAACTTATTCTCCTAGTCTAGTTTATATTGTATTCGATAACCATCCTCGTGAATCACTTTTAATTTTCCCTTCTTCTGTCTTTTTTTCAATGATCTAATTCCAATCATACTCCATCTCTCATCATATTAGTGTCATTTTCTTCTCTAATTATAATTTTATGCACTTACCATTCTTTTTAATCCTTATTCATTTTTGGCATTTTTTTGTGCTTATTTTATTCATATAATATTCCATCACTTATTTCTTACTTCCATTTTTTACTTCTTTTTCTATCTTTTTACCTTCTTATCAATTTCACATAATCGATTTCAAGATCTTTTATATTTTTAAGGATCTAATTTTATAAATATTATTACATCATATATCTCATGAATCATTTTACCGCTTAAAATGTGGTATCTTTTTTCCACGTGATTTTATTCCAATTTTGTTCTTTCCATCATCTTGTAAATACTTTTTTCTATTCTAGATTTTTTTTTGAAAAATATTATATCCAGTGGGTATCTTTCTAAAACTCTTTAGTTTACAGTATAATTTTCATTATATTTGCTTTCATGGAAATTTAGTTAGCTTTAAAAACCTAGAAATAAACTATTTCATATCTCATAAAATATCATTTCGTTTTTTCTTGTCTACATGTGTTGTAGTTAGCTTATGGATTATTTCAATATGAAAATGAACTAATTTCATATAAAAATTAGTTTACTAGTAATCTTCTAATTTTCAATTCTTTCCTCAATTCAATTTAATCTTTAAATATTTTATGAAAAAAAATAAAGCTCTTATTTTACTTAAAGGTTTATTATAGTCCTCTGAATTCTACTCTCACTTCTGTATTACCTATCTATTTTTATTTAATTGCACTTTTCTTTTTATGAATAAAATGATTTGTTACGTAAGTAAATATATCAACCACTTTTTTTACCTTTTTTCTAGGAGTTCATTTTAGAAAGCAATTATGTCCAGTGTCTTCATGCTCATGTAACGTCTAAAACTTTCATACATTTTTATTAGTGATGCATGGATATAACCATTTTTTGTGTATATGTATTTAACATGAGTTATATTGCTGAAACACTCTTTGGTGATATTCTTACATAAAAATTAAATGGTTTATAAAATGATTCACATATTTTCCTATACTCTCAATACTTTGGGTTAAATCCAATTACCGACATTAGAATTGAGTATTTTTATCTCAGTGTATAGTTTAATTTAACTAAATTTTATTTAACATGTTAATCTTTCTATTAATTTAAATTTTTTTAGCAGAGATTATAGTTTGACGGAGGTTCATATAAGTGAATAATGATGTAGATCAAACAAATAATTTATTACTTTCTAGGTAGTCTATTTTTTCCCTCCAGTTTCATTTAAATATGTGAAATTGTTGTGGTAATACTTCTCATGACTTTCATAGTTGTTAAAAGTTGATTATAGGTTACTATATAAATTCAACTTTTGTTGGAATTCATACATTTGCATGTTTTAACATGACCATGAAAAACCAACTTAACTTATCATAAACATCAACCCGTGTATGTAAATCTAGAGTTTCATTAAAGCATATAGTCTTGACATAATCACCTATTAGTGTGCTTTACGTCACCATATGAAAAACTCAATTAGATAGCATATTTTCCATTGTAATCATGTCAAATCCAATTTTTATAAGAATGATAGATGGTTTTTCCCATGATGATTATGCAAAAGACTACTTTTATGAGAACTGCTTAATGTTGGGACTGAGCACCCCGAATGTTGAGTGTGCCTGAATTAATTTTATTTAAAGAATCTAAATATTTATACAACAAAATGAAATTCGAGTCTATTTGCATATTTTTTATCATACTTTTTATTGAAGTTTATACAAGGAAATGTTAGTATGATGATTTTTTCAAAGCAAAGGAAATTTGCTAACTTGTAAGAATCAATGTGGTAACTCATAATAGACTCAAGTATATCTTTGGTAATATAACTCATTATTTAACTCTTTGTGTTTTCGTGATAAATAAGTGTTAGATTGTGTAATCATTTAACTCTTCTTCATATATGCATGCAATAACTCGATAGATGATATATCTTCTAGTGTTTACTTTTCTATGTCTGGTGTGATTCGTTCACTTACCTTGTTGATTATTTTTATTTTTATGGTTTTTAGATTCTTTTTATTTTCAATAACTTATTCTCCTAGTCTAGTTTATATTGTATTCGATAACCATCCTCGTGAATCACTTTTAATTTTCCCTTCTTCTGTCTTTTTTTGAATGATCTAATTCCAATCATACTCCATCGCTCATCATATTAGTGCCATTTTCTTCTCTAATTATAATTTTATGCACTTACCATTCTTTTTAATCCTTATTCGTTTTTGGCATTTTTTTGTGCTTATTTTATTCATATAATATTCCATCACTTATTTCTTACTTCCATTTTTTACTTCTTTTTCTATCTTTTTACCTTCTTATCAATTTCACATAATCGATTTCAAGATCTTTTATATTTTTAAGGATCTAATTTTCTAAATATTATTACATCATATATCTCATGAATCATTTTACCGCTTAAAATGTGATATCTTTTTTCCACGTAATTTTATTCCAATTTTGTTCGTTCCATCAACTTGTAAATACTTTTTTCTATTCTAGATTTTTTTTTAAAAATATTATATCCAGTGGGTATCTTTCTAAAACTCTTTAGTTTACAGTATAATTTTCATTATATTTGCTTTCATGGAAATTTAGTTAGCTTTAAAAACCTAGAAATAAACTATTTCATATCTCATAAAATATCATTTCGTTTTTTCTTGTCTACATGTGTTGTAGTTAGCTTATGGATTATTTCAATATGAAAATGAACTAATTTCATATAAAAATTTGTTTACTAGTAATCTTCTAATTTTCAATTCTTTCCTCAATTCAATTTAATCTTTAAATATTTTGTGAAAAAAAAAATAAAGCTCTTATTTTACTTAAAGGTTTATTATAGTCCTCTGAATTCAACCCTCACTTCTGTATTACTTATCTATTTTTATTTAATTGCACTTTTCTTATAATGAATAAAATGATTTGTTACGTAAGTAAATATATCAACCACTTTTTTTACCTTTTTTTCTAGGAGTTCATTTTAGAAAGCAATTATGTCCAGTGTCTTCATGCTCATGTAACGTCTAAAACTTTCATACATTTTTATTAGTAATGCATGGATATAACCATTTTTTGTGTATATGTATTTAACATGAGTTATATTGCTGAAACACTCTTTGGTGATATTCTTACATAAAAATTAAATTGTTTATAAAATGATTCACATATTTTCCTATACTCTCAATACTTTGGGTTAAATCCAATTACCGACATTAGAATTGAGTATTTTTATCTCAGTGTATAGTTTAATTTAACTAAATTTTATTTAACATGTTAATCTTTCTATTAATTTAAATTTTTTTAGCAGAGATTATAGTTTGACGGAGGTTCATATAAGTGAATAATGATGTAGATCAAACAAATAATTTATTACTTTCTAGGTAGTCTATTTTTTCCCTCCAGTTTAATTTAAATATGTGAAATTTTTGTGGTAATACTTCTCATGACTTTCATAGTTGTTAAAAGTGGATTATAGGTTACTATATAAATTCAACTTTCGTTGGAATTCATACATTTGCATGTTTTAACATGTCCATGAAAAACCAACTTAACTTATCATAAACATTAACCTGTGTATGTAAATCTAGAGTTTCATTAAAGCATATAGTCTTGACATAATCACCTATTAGTGTGCTTTAGGTCACCATATGAAAAACTCAATTAGATAGCATATTTTCCATTGTAATCATGTCAAATCCAATTTTTATAAGAATGATAGACGGTTTTTCCCATGATGATTATGCAAAAGACTACTTTTATGAGAACTGCTTAATGTTGGGACTGAGCACCCTGAATGTTGAGTGTGCCTGAATTAATTATATTTAAAGAATCTAAATATCTGTACAACAAAATGAAATTCGAGTCTATTTGCATATTTTTTATCATACTTTTTATTGAAGTTTATACAAGGAAATGTTAGTATGATGATTTTTTCAAAGCAAAGGAAATTTACTCACTTATAAGAATCAATGTGGTAACTCATAATAGACTCAAGTATATCTTTGGTAATATAACTCATTATTTAACACTTTGTGTTTTCGTGATAAATAAGTGTTAGATTGTGTAATCATTTAACTCTTCTTCATATATGCATGCAATAACTCGATAGATGATATATCTTCTAGTGTTTACTTTTCTATGTCTGGTGTGATTCATTCACTTACCTTGTTAATTATTTTTATTTTTATGGTTTTTAGATTCTTTTTATTTTCAATAACTTATTCTCCTAGTCTAGTTTATATTGTATTCGATAACCATCCTCGTGAATCACTTTTAATTTTCCCTTCTTCTGTCTTTTTTTCAATGATCTAATTCCAATCATACTCCATCGCTCATCATATTAGTGTCATTTTCTTCTCTAATTATAATTTTATGCACTTACCATTCTTTTTAATCCTTATTCGTTTTTGGCATTTTTTTTGTGCTTATTTTATTCATATAATATTCCATCACTTATTTCTTACTTCCATTTTTTACTTCTTTTTCTATCTTTTTACCTTCTTATCAATTTCACATAATCGATTTCAAGATCTTTTATATTTTTAAGGATCTAATTTTCTAAATATTATTACATCATATATCTTATGAATCATTTTACCGCTTAAAATGTGATATCTTTTTTCCACGTAATTTTATTCCAATTTTGTTCGTTCCATCATCTTGTAAATACTTTTTTCTATTCTAGATTTTTTTTTTGAAAAATATTATATCCAGTGGGTATCTTTCTAAAACTCTTTAGTTTACAGTATAATTTTCATTATATTTGCTTTCATGGAAATTTAGTTAGCTTTAAAAACCTAGAAATAAACTATTTTATATCTCATAAAATATCATTTCGTTTTTTCTTGTCTACATGTGTTGTAGTTAGCTTATGGATTATTTCAATATGAAAATGAACTAATTTCATATAAAAATTAGTTTACTAGTAATCTTCTAATTTTCAATTCTTTCCTCAATTCAATTTAATCTTTAAATATTTTGTGAAAAAAAAATAAAGCTCTTATATTACTTAAAGGTTTATTATAGTCCTCTGAATTCAACTCTCACTTCTGTATTACCTATCTATTTTTATTTAATTGCACTTTTCTTATAATGAATAAAATGATTTGTTACGTAAGTAAATATATCAACCACTTTTTTACCTTTTTTCTAGGAGTTCATTTTAGAAAGCAATTATGTCCAGTGTCTTCATGCTCATGTAACGTCAAAAACTTTCATACATTTTTATTAGTAATGCATGGATATAACCATTTTTTGTGTATATGTATTTAACATGAGTTATATTGCTGAAACACTCTTTGGTGATATTCTTACATAAAAATTAAATTGTTTATAAAATGATTCACATATTTTCCTATACTCTCAATACTTTGGGTTAAATCCAATTACCGACATTAGAATTGAGTATTTTTATCTCAGTGTATAGTTTAATTTAACTAAATTTTATTTAACATGTTAATCTTTCTATTAATTTAAATTTTTTTAGCAGAGATTATAGTTTGACGGAGGTTCATATAAGTGAATAATGATGTAGATCAAACAAATAATTTAATACTTTCTAGGTAGTCTATTCTTTCCCTCCAGTTTCATTTAAATATGTGAAATTTTTGTGGTAATACTTCTCATGACTTTCATAGTTGTTAAAAGTGGATTATAGGTTACTATATAAATTCAACTTTTGTTGGAATTCATACATTTGCATGTTTTAACATGTCCATGTAAAACCAACTTAACTTATCATAAACATGAACCCGTGTATGTAAATCTATAGTTTCATTAAAGCATATAGTCTTGACATAATCACCTATTAGTGTGCTTTACGTCACCATATGAAAAACTCAATTA
Organism: Vicia faba; assembly: GCA_948472305.1. Lineage (NCBI taxonomy): Eukaryota > Viridiplantae > Streptophyta > Magnoliopsida > Fabales > Fabaceae > Vicia > Vicia faba. Next base: position 516,825,021 of record OX451737.1, read on the forward strand.
GATAGCATATTTTCCATTGTAATCATGTTAAATCCAATTTTTATAAGAATGATAGACGGTTTTTCCCATGATGATTATGCAAAAGACTACTTTTATGAGAACTGCTTAATGTTGGGACTGAGCACCCCGAATGTTGAGTGTGCCTGAATTAATTTTATTTAAAGAATCTAAATATTTGTACAACAAAATGAAATTCGAGTCTATTTGCATATTTTTTATCATACTTTTTATTGAAGTTTATACAAGGAAATGTTAGTATGATGATTTTTTCAAAGCAAAGGAAATTTGCTCACTTGTAAGAATCAATGTGGTAACTCATAATAGACTCAAGTATATCTTTGGTAATATAACTCATTATTTAACTCTTTGTGTTTTCGTGATAAATAAGTGTTAGATTGTGTAATCATTTAACTCTTCTTCATATATGCATGCAATAACTCGATAGATGATATATCTTCTAGTGTTTACTTTTCTATGTCTGGTGTGATTCATTCACTTACCTTGTTAATTATTTTTATTTTTATGGTTTTTAGATTCTTTTTATTTTCAATAACTTATTCTCCTAGTCTAGTTTATATTGTATTCGATAACCATCCTCGTGAATCACTTTTAATTTTCCCTTCTTCTGTCTTTTTTTCAATGATCTAATTCCAATCATACTCCATCGCTCATCATATTAGTGTCATTTTCTTCTCTAATTATAATTTTATGCACTTACCATTCTTTTTAATCCTTATTCGTTTTTGGCATTTTTTTTGTGCTTATTTTATTCATATAATATTCCATCACTTATTTCTTACTTCCATTTTTTACTTCTTTTTCTATCTTTTTACCTTCTTATCAATTTCACATAATCGATTTCAAGATCTTTTATATTTTTAAGGATCTAATTTTCTAAATATTATTACATCATATATCTTATGAATCATTTTACCGCTTAAAATGTGATATCTTTTTTCCACGTAATTTTATTCCAATTTTGTTCGTTCCATCATCTTGTAAATACTTTTTTCTATTCTAGATTTTTTTTTGAAAAATATTATATCCAGTGGGTATCTTTCGAAAACTCTTTAGTTTACAGTATAATTTTCATTATATTTGCTTTCATGGAAATTTAGTTAGCTTTAAAAACCTAGAAATAAACTATTTCATATCTCATAAAATATCATTTCGTTTTTTCTTGTCTACATGTGTTGTAGTTAGCTTATGGATTATTTCAATATGAAAATGAACTAATTTCATATAAAAATTAGTTTACTAGTAATCTTCTAATTTTCAATTCTTTCCTCAATTCAATTTAATCTTTAAATATTTTGTGAAAAAAAAATAAAGCTCTTATTTTACTTAAAGGTTTATTATAGTCCTCTGAATTCAACTCTCACTTCTGTATTACCTATCTATTTTTATTTAATTGCACTTTTCTTATAATGAATAAAATGATTTATTACGTAAGTAAATATATCAACCACTTTTTTTACCTTTTTTCTAGGAGTTCATTTTAGAAAGCAATTATGTCCAGTGTCTTCATGCTCATGTAACGTCAAAAACTTTCATACATTTTTATTAGTAATGCATGGATATAACCATTTTTTGTGTATATGTATTTAACATGAGTTATATTGCTGAAACACTCTTTGGTGATATTCTTACATAAAAATTAAATTGTTTATAAAATGATTCACATATTTTCCTATACTCTCAATACTTTGGGTTAAATCCAATTACCGACATTAACATTGAGTATTTTTATCTCAGTGTATAGTTTAATTTAACTAAATTTTATTTAACATGTTAATCTTTCTATTAATTTAAATTTTTTTAGCAGAGATTATAGTTTGACGGAGGTTCATATAAGTGAATAATGATGTAGATCAAACAAATAATTTAATACTTTCTAGGTAGTCTATTTTTTTCCTCCAGTTTCATTTAAATATGTGAAATTTTTGTGGTAATACTTCTCATGACTTTCATAGTTGTTAAAAGTGGATTATAGGTTACTATATAAATTCAACTTTTGTTGGAATTCATACATTTGCATGTTTTAACATGTCCATGAAAAACCAACTTAACTTATCATAAACATCAACCCGTGTATGTAAATCTAGAGTTTCATTAAAGCATATAGTCTTGACATAATCACCTATTAGTGTTCTTTACGTCACCATATGAAAAACTCAATTAGATAGCATATTTTCCATTGTAATCATGTCAAATCCAATTTTTATAGGAATGATAGATGGTTTTTCCCATGATGATTATGCAAAAGACTACTTTTATGAGAACTGCTTAATGTTGGGACTGAGCACCCCGAATTTTGAGTGTGCCTGAATTAATTTTATTTAAAGAATCTAAATATTTGTACAACAAAATGAAATTCGAGTCTATTTGCATATTTTTTATCATACTTTTTATTGAAGTTTATACAAGGAAATGTTAGTATGATGATTTTTTCAAAGCAAAGGAAATTTGCTCACTTGTAAGAATCAATGTGGTAACTCATAATAGACTCAAGTATATCTTTGGTAATATAACTCGTTATTTAACTCTTTGTGTTTTCGTGATAAATAAGTGTTAGATTGTGTAATCATTTAACTCTTCTTCATATATGCATGCAATAACTCGATAGATGATATATCTTCTAGTGTTTACTTTTCTATGTCTGGTGTGATTCGTTCACTTACCTTGTTAATTATTTTTATTTTTATGGTTTTTAGATTCTTTTTTTTTCAATAACTTATTCTCCTAGTCTAGTTTATATTATATTCGATAACCATCCTCGTGAATCACTTTTAATTTTCCCTTCTTCTGTCTTTTTTTCAATGATCTAATTCCAATCATACTCCATCTCTCATCATATTAGTGTCATTTTCTTCTCTAATTATAATTTTATGCACTTACCATTCTTTTTAATCCTTATTCATTTTTGGCATTTTTTTTGCTTATTTTATTCATATAATATTCCATCACTTATTTCTTACTTACATTTTTTACTTCTTTTTCTATCTTTTTACCTTCTTATCAATTTCACATAATCGATTTCAAGATCTTTTATATTTTTAAGGATCTAATTTTATAAATATTATTACATAATATATCTCATGAATCATTTTACCGCTTAAAATGTGATATCTTTTTTCCACGTGATTTTATTCCAATTTTGTTCGTTCCATCATCTTGTAAATACTTTTTTCTATTCTAGATTTTTTTTTGAAAAATATTATATCCAATGGGTATCTTTCTAAAACTCTTTAGTTTACAGTATAATTTTCATTATATTTGCTTTCATGGAAATTTAGTTAGCTTTAAAAACCTAGAAATAAACTATTTCATATGTCATAAAATATCATTTCGTTTTTTCTTGTCTACATGTGTTGTAGTTAGCTTATGGATTATTTCAATATGAAAATGAACTAATTTCATATAAAAATTAGTTTACTAGTAATCTTCTAATTTTCAATTCTTTCCTCAATTCAATTTAATCTTTAAATATTTTATGAAAAAAAATAAAGCTCTTATTTTACTTAAAGGTTTATTATAGTCCTCTGAATTCTATTCTCACTTCTGTATTACCTATCTATTTTTATTTAATTGCACTTTTCTTTTTTTGAATAAAATGATTTGTTACGTAAGTAAATATATCAACCACTTTTTTTACCTTTTTTCTAGGAGTTCATTTTAGAAAGCAATTATGTCCAGTGTCTTCATGCTAATGTAACGTCTAAAACTTTCATACATTTTTATTAGTGATGCATGGATATAACCATTTTTTGTGTATATGTATTTAACATGAGTTATATTGCTGAAACACTCTTTGGTGATATTCTTACATAAAAATTAAATGGTTTATAAAATGATTCACATATTTTCCTATACTCTCAATACTTTGGGTTAAATCCAATTACCGACATTAGAATTGAGTATTTTTATCTCAGTGTATAGTTTAATTTAACTAAATTTTATTTAACATGTTAATCTTTCTATTAATTTAAATTTTTTAGCAGAGATTATAGTTTGACGGAGGTTCATATAAGTGAATAATGATGTAGATCAAACAAATAATTTATTACTTTCTAGGTAGTCTATTTTTTCCCTCCAGTTTCATTTAAATATGTGAAATTTTTGTGGTAATACTTCTCATGACTTTCATAGTTGTTAAAAGTGGATTATAGGTTACTATATAAATTCAACTTTTGTTGGAATTCATACATTTGCATGTTTTAACATGTCCATGAAAAACCAACTTAACTTATCATAAACATCAACCCATGTATGTAAATCTAGAGTTTCATTAAAGCATATAGTCTTGACATAATCACCTATTAGTGTGCTTTACGTCACCATATGAAAAACTCAATTAGATAGCATATTTTCCATTGTAATCATGTCAAATCCAATTTTTATAAGAATGATAGATGGTTTTTCCCATGATGATTATGCAAAAGACTACTTTTATGAGAACTGCTTAATGTTGGGACTGAGCACCCCGAATGTTGAGTGTGCCTGAATTAATTTTATTTAAAGAATCTAAATATTTGTACAACAAAATGAAATTCGAGTCTATTTGCATATTTTTTATCATACTTTTTATTGAAGTTTATACAAGGAAATATTAGTATGATGATTTTTTCAAAGCAAAGGAAATTTGCTCACTTGTAAGAATTAATGTGGTAACTCATAATAGACTCAAGTATATCTTTGGTAATATAACTCATTATTTAACTCTCTGTGTTTTCGTGATAAATAAGTGTTAGATTGTGTAATCATTTAACTCTTCTTCATATATGCATGCAATAACTCGATAGATGATATATCTTCTAGTGTTTACTTTTCTATGTCTGGTGTGATTCGTTCACTTACCTTGTTAATTATTTTTATTTTTATGGTTTTTAGATTCTTTTTATTTTCAATAACTTATTCTCCTAGTCTAGTTTATATTGTATTCGATAACCATCCTCGTGAATCACTTTTAATTTTCCCTTCTTCTGTCTTTTTTTCAATGATCTAATTCCAATCATACTCCATCGCTCATCATATTAGTGTCATTTTCTTCTCTAATTATAATTTTATGCACTTACCATTCTTTTTAATCCTTATTCGTTTTTGGCATTTTTTTTGTGCTTATTTTATTCATATAATATTCCATCACTTATTTCTTACTTCCATTTTTTTACTTCTTTTTCTATCTTTTTACCTTCTTATCAATTTCACATAATCGATTTCAAGATCTTTTATATTTTTAAGGATCTAATTTTCTAAATATTATTACATCATATATCTTATGAATCATTTTACCGCTTAAAATGTGATATCTTTTTTCCACGTAATTTTATTCCAATTTTGTTCGTTCCATCATCTTGTAAATACTTTTTTCTATTCTAGATTTTTTTTTTGAAAAATATTATATCCAATGGGTATCTTTCTAAAACTCTTTAGTTTACAGTATAATTTTCATTATATTTGCTTTCATGGAAATTTAGTTAGCTTTAAAAACCTAGAAATAAACTATTTTATATCTCATAAAATATCATTTCGTTTTTTCTTGTCTACATGTGTTGTAGTTAGCTTATGGATTATTTCAATATGAAAATGAACTAATTTCATATAAAAATTAGTTTACTAGTAATCTTCTAATTTTCAATTCTTTCCTCAATTCAATTTAATCTTTAAATATTTTGTGAAAAAAAAATAAAGCTCTTATATTACTTAAAGGTTTATTATAGTCCTCTGAATTCAACTCTCACTTCTGTATTACCTATCTATTTTTATTTAATTGCACTTTTCTTATAATGAATAAAATGATTTGTTACGTAAGTAAATATATCAACCACTTTTTTACCTTTTTTCTAGGAGTTCATTTTAGAAAGCAATTATGTCCAGTGTCTTCATGCTCATGTAACGTCAAAAACTTTCATACATTTTTATTAGTAATGCATGGATATAACCATTTTTTGTGTATATGTATTTAACATGAGTTATATTGCTGAAACACTCTTTGGTGATATTCTTACATAAAAATTAAATTGTTTATAAAATGATTCACATATTTTCCTATACTCTCAATACTTTGGGTTAAATCCAATTACCGACATTAGAATTGAGTATTTTTATCTCAGTGTATAGTTTAATTTAACTAAATTTTATTTAACATGTTAATCTTTCTATTAATTTAAATTTTTTTAGCAGAGATTATAGTTTGACGGAGGTTCATATAAGTGAATAATGATGTAGATCAAACAAATAATTTAATACTTTCTAGGTAGTCTATTCTTTCCCTCCAGTTTCATTTAAATATGTGAAATTTTTGTGGTAATACTTCTCATGACTTTCATAGTTGTTAAAAGTGGATTATAGGTTACTATATAAATTCAACTTTTGTTGGAATTCATACATTTGCATGTTTTAACATGTCCATGTAAAACCAACTTAACTTATCATAAACATGAACCCGTGTATGTAAATCTATAGTTTCATTAAAGCATATAGTCTTGACATAATCACCTATTAGTGTGCTTTACGTCACCATATGAAAAACTCAATTAGATAGCATATTTTCCATTGTAATCATGTTAAATCCAATTTTTATAAGAATGATAGACGGTTTTTCCCATGATGATTATGCAAAAGACTACTTTTATGAGAACTGCTTAATGTTGGGACTGAGCACCCCGAATGTTGAGTGTGCCTGAATTAATTTTATTTAAAGAATCTAAATATTTGTACAACAAAATGAAATTCGAGTCTATTTGCATATTTTTTATCATACTTTTTATTGAAGTTTATACAAGGAAATGTTAGTATGATGATTTTTTCAAAGCAAAGGAAATTTGCTCACTTGTAAGAATCAATGTGGTAACTCATAATAGACTCAAGTATATCTTTGGTAATATAACTCATTATTTAACTCTTTGTGTTTTCGTGATAAATAAGTGTTAGATTGTGTAATCATTTAACTCTTCTTCATATATGCATGCAATAACTCGATAGATGATATATCTTCTAGTGTTTACTTTTCTATGTCTGGTGTGATTCATTCACTTACCTTGTTAATTATTTTTATTTTTATGGTTTTTAGATTCTTTTTATTTTCAATAACTTATTCTCCTAGTCTAGTTTATATTGTATTCGATAACCATCCTCGTGAATCACTTTTAATTTTCCCTTCTTCTGTCTTTTTTTCAATGATCTAATTCCAATCATACTCCATCGCTCATCATATTAGTGTCATTTTCTTCTCTAATTATAATTTTATGCACTTACCATTCTTTTTAATCCTTATTCGTTTTTGGCATTTTTTTTGTGCTTATTTTATTCATATAATATTCCATCACTTATTTCTTACTTCCATTTTTTACTTCTTTTTCTATCTTTTTACCTTCTTATCAATTTCACATAATCGATTTCAAGATCTTTTATATTTTTAAGGATCTAATTTTCTAAATATTATTACATCATATATCTTATGAATCATTTTACCGCTTAAAATGTGATATCTTTTTTCCACGTAATTTTATTCCAATTTTGTTCGTTCCATCATCTTGTAAATACTTTTTTCTATTCTAGATTTTTTTTTGAAAAATATTATATCCAGTGGGTATCTTTCGAAAACTCTTTAGTTTACAGTATAATTTTCATTATATTTGCTTTCATGGAAATTTAGTTAGCTTTAAAAACCTAGAAATAAACTATTTCATATCTCATAAAATATCATTTCGTTTTTTCTTGTCTACATGTGTTGTAGTTAGCTTATGGATTATTTCAATATGAAAATGAACTAATTTCATATAAAAATTAGTTTACTAGTAATCTTCTAATTTTCAATTCTTTCCTCAATTCAATTTAATCTTTAAATATTTTGTGAAAAAAAAATAAAGCTCTTATTTTACTTAAAGGTTTATTATAGTCCTCTGAATTCAACTCTCACTTCTGTATTACCTATCTATTTTTATTTAATTGCACTTTTCTTATAATGAATAAAATGATTTATTACGTAAGTAAATATATCAACCACTTTTTTTACCTTTTTTCTAGGAGTTCATTTTAGAAAGCAATTATGTCCAGTGTCTTCATGCTCATGTAACGTCAAAAACTTTCATACATTTTTATTAGTAATGCATGGATATAACCATTTTTTGTGTATATGTATTTAACATGAGTTATATTGCTGAAACACTCTTTGGTGATATTCTTACATAAAAATTAAATTGTTTATAAAATGATTCACATATTTTCCTATACTCTCAATACTTTGGGTTAAATCCAATTACCGACATTAACATTGAGTATTTTTATCTCAGTGTATAGTTTAATTTAACTAAATTTTATTTAACATGTTAATCTTTCTATTAATTTAAATTTTTTTAGCAGAGATTATAGTTTGACGGAGGTTCATATAAGTGAATAATGATGTAGATCAAACAAATAATTTAATACTTTCTAGGTAGTCTATTTTTTTCCTCCAGTTTCATTTAAATATGTGAAATTTTTGTGGTAATACTTCTCATGACTTTCATAGTTGTTAAAAGTGGATTATAGGTTACTATATAAATTCAACTTTTGTTGGAATTCATACATTTGCATGTTTTAACATGTCCATGAAAAACCAACTTAACTTATCATAAACATCAACCCGTGTATGTAAATCTAGAGTTTCATTAAAGCATATAGTCTTGACATAATCACCTATTAGTGTTCTTTACGTCACCATATGAAAAACTCAATTAGATAGCATATTTTCCATTGTAATCATGTCAAATCCAATTTTTATAGGAATGATAGATGGTTTTTCCCATGATGATTATGCAAAAGACTACTTTTATGAGAACTGCTTAATGTTGGGACTGAGCACCCCGAATTTTGAGTGTGCCTGAATTAATTTTATTTAAAGAATCTAAATATTTGTACAACAAAATGAAATTCGAGTCTATTTGCATATTTTTTATCATACTTTTTATTGAAGTTTATACAAGGAAATGTTAGTATGATGATTTTTTCAAAGCAAAGGAAATTTGCTCACTTGTAAGAATCAATGTGGTAACTCATAATAGACTCAAGTATATCTTTGGTAATATAACTCGTTATTTAACTCTTTGTGTTTTCGTGATAAATAAGTGTTAGATTGTGTAATCATTTAACTCTTCTTCATATATGCATGCAATAACTCGATAGATGATATATCTTCTAGTGTTTACTTTTCTATGTCTGGTGTGATTCGTTCACTTACCTTGTTAATTATTTTTATTTTTATGGTTTTTAGATTCTTTTTTTTTCAATAACTTATTCTCCTAGTCTAGTTTATATTATATTCGATAACCATCCTCGTGAATCACTTTTAATTTTCCCTTCTTCTGTCTTTTTTTCAATGATCTAATTCCAATCATACTCCATCTCTCATCATATTAGTGTCATTTTCTTCTCTAATTATAATTTTATGCACTTACCATTCTTTTTAATCCTTATTCATTTTTGGCATTTTTTTTGCTTATTTTATTCATATAATATTCCATCACTTATTTCTTACTTACATTTTTTACTTCTTTTTCTATCTTTTTACCTTCTTATCAATTTCACATAATCGATTTCAAGATCTTTTATATTTTTAAGGATCTAATTTTATAAATATTATTACATAATATATCTCATGAATCATTTTACCGCTTAAAATGTGATATCTTTTTTCCACGTGATTTTATTCCAATTTTGTTCGTTCCATCATCTTGTAAATACTTTTTTCTATTCTAGATTTTTTTTTGAAAAATATTATATCCAATGGGTATCTTTCTAAAACTCTTTAGTTTACAGTATAATTTTCATTATATTTGCTTTCATGGAAATTTAGTTAGCTTTAAAAACCTAGAAATAAACTATTTCATATGTCATAAAATATCATTTCGTTTTTTCTTGTCTACATGTGTTGTAGTTAGCTTATGGATTATTTCAATATGAAAATGAACTAATTTCATATAAAAATTAGTTTACTAGTAATCTTCTAATTTTCAATTCTTTCCTCAATTCAATTTAATCTTTAAATATTTTATGAAAAAAAATAAAGCTCTTATTTTACTTAAAGGTTTATTATAGTCCTCTGAATTCTATTCTCACTTCTGTATTACCTATCTATTTTTATTTAATTGCACTTTTCTTTTTTTGAATAAAATGATTTGTTACGTAAGTAAATATATCAACCACTTTTTTTACCTTTTTTCTAGGAGTTCATTTTAGAAAGCAATTATGTCCAGTGTCTTCATGCTAATGTAACGTCTAAAACTTTCATACATTTTTATTAGTGATGCATGGATATAACCATTTTTTGTGTATATGTATTTAACATGAGTTATATTGCTGAAACACTCTTTGGTGATATTCTTACATAAAAATTAAATGGTTTATAAAATGATTCACATATTTTCCTATACTCTCAATACTTTGGGTTAAATCCAATTACCGACATTAGAATTGAGTATTTTTATCTCAGTGTATAGTTTATTTTTAACTAAATTTTATTTAACATGTTAATCTTTCTATTAATTTAAATTTTTTAGCAGAGATTATAGTTTGACGGAGGTTCATATAAGTGAATAATGATGTAGATCAAACAAATAATTTATTACTTTCTAGGTAGTCTATTTTTTCCCTCCAGTTTCATTTAAATATGTGAAATTTTTGTGGTAATACTTCTCATGACTTTCATAGTTGTTAAAAGTGGATTATAGGTTACTATATAAATTCAACTTTTGTTGGAATTCATACATTTGCATGTTTTAACATGTCCATGAAAAACCAACTTAACTTATCATAAACATCAACCCATGTATGTAAATCTAGAGTTTCATTAAAGCATATAGTCTTGACATAATCACCTATTAGTGTGCTTTACGTCACCATATGAAAAACTCAATTAGATAGCATATTTTCCATTGTAATCATGTCAAATCCAATTTTTATAAGAATGATAGATGGTTTTTCCCATGATGATTATGCAAAAGACTACTTTTATGAGAACTGCTTAATGTTGGGACTGAGCACCCCGAATGTTGAGTGTGCCTGAATTAATTTTATTTAAAGAATCTAAATATTTGTACAACAAAATGAAATTCGAGTCTATTTGCATATTTTTTATCATACTTTTTATTGAAGTTTATACAAGGAAATGTTAGTATGATGATTTTTTCAAAGCAAAGGAAATTTGCTCACTTGTAAGAATTAATGTGGTAACTCATAATAGACTCAAGTATATCTTTGGTAATATAACTCATTATTTAACTCTCTGTGTTTTCGTGATAAATAAGTGTTAGATTGTGTAATCATTTAACTCTTCTTCATATATGCATGCAATAACTCGATAGATGATATATCTTCTAGTGTTTACTTTTCTATGTCTGGTGTGATTCGTTCACTTACCTTGTTAATTATTTTTATTTTTATGGTTTTTAGATTCTTTTTATTTTCAATAACTTATTCTCCTAGTCTAGTTTATATTGTATTCGATAACCATCCTCGTGAATCACTTTTAATTTTCCCTTCTTCTGTCTTTTTTTCAATGATCTAATTCCAATCATACTCCATCGCTCATCATATTAGTGTCATTTTCTTCTCTAATTATAATTTTATGCACTTACCATTCTTTTTAATCCTTATTCGTTTTTGGCATTTTTTTTGTGCTTATTTTATTCATATAATATTTCATCACTTATTTCTTACTTCCATTTTTTACTTCTTATTCTATCTTTTTACCTTCTTATCAATTTCACATAATCGATTTCAAGATCTTTTATATTTTTAAGGATCTAATTTTCTAAATATTATTACATCATATATCTCATGAATCATTTTACCGCTTAAAATGTGATATCTTTTTTCCACGTAATTTTATTCCAATTTTGTTCGTTCCATCATCTTGTAAATACTTTTTTCTATTCTAGATTTTTTTTTTGAAAAATATTATATCCAGTGGGTATCTTTCTAAAACTTAGTAGTTTACAGTATAATTTTCATTATATTTGTTTTCATGGAAATTTAGTTAGCTTTAAAAACCTAGAAATAAACTATTTCATATCTCATAAAATATCATTTCGTTTTTTCTTGTCTACATGTGTTGTAGTTAGCTTATGGATTATTTCATTATGAAAATGAACTAATTTCATATAAAAATTTGTTTACTAGTAATCTTCTAATTTTCAATTCTTTCCTCAATTCAATTTAATCTTTAAATATTTTGTGAAAAAAAAATAAAGCTCTTATTTTACTTAAAGGTTTATTATAGTCCTCTGAATTCAACTCTCACTTCTGTATTACCTATCTATTTTTATTTAATTGCACTTTTCTTATAATGAATAAAATGATTTGTTACGTAAGTAAATATATCAACCACTTTTTTTACCTTTTTTCTAGGAGTTCATTTTAGAAAGCAATTATGTCCAGTGTCTTCATGCTCATGTAACGTCTAAAACTTTCATACATTTTTATTAGTAATGCATGGATATAACCATTTTTTGTGTATATGTATTTAACATGAGTTATATTGCTGAAACACTCTTTGGTGATATTCTTACATAAAAATTAAATTGTTTATAAAATGATTCACATATTTTCCTATACTCTCAATACTTTGGGTTAAATCCAATTACCGACATTAGAATTGAGTATTTTTATCTCAGTGTATAGTTTAATTTAACTAAATTTTATTTAACATGTTAATCTTTCTATTAATTTAAATTTTTTTAGCAGAGATTATAGTTTGACGGAGGTTCATATAAGTGAATAATGATGTAGATCAAACAAATAATTTATTACTTTCTAGGTAGTCTATTTTTTCCCTCCAGTTTAATTTAAATATGTGAAATTTTTGTGGTAATACTTCTCATGACTTTCATAGTTGTTAAAAGTGGATTATAGGTTACTATATAAATTCAACTTTCGTTGGAATTCATACATTTGCATGTTTTAACATGTCCATGAAAAACCAACTTAACTTATCATAAACATCAACCCGTGTATGTAAATCTAGAGTTTCATTAAAGCATATAGTCTTGACATAATCACCTATTAGTGTGCTTTACGTCACCATATGAAAAACTCAATTAGATAGCATATTTTCCATTGTAATCATGTCAAATCCAATTTTTATAAGAATGATAGATGGTTTTTCCCATGATGATTATGCAAAAGACTACTTTTATGAGAACTGCTTAATGTTGGGACTGAGCACCCCGAATGTTGAGTGTGCCTGAATTAATTTTATTTAAAGAATCTAAATATTTGTACAACAAAATGAAATTCGAGTCTATTTGCATATTTATTATCATACTTTTTATTGAAGTTTATACTAGGAAATGTTAGTATGATGATTTTTTCAAAGCAAACGAAATTTGCTCACTTGTAAGAATCAATGTGGTAACTCATAATAGACTCAAGTATATCTTTGGTAATATAACTCATTATTTAACTCTTTGTGTTTTCGTGATAAATAAGTGTTAGATTGTGTAATCATTTAACTCTTCTTCATATATGCATGCAATAACTCGATAGATGATATATCTTCTAGTGTTTACTTTTCTATGTCTGGTGTGATTCGTTCACTTACCTTGTTAATTATTTTTATTTTTATGGTTTTTAGATTCTTTTTATTTTCAATAACTTATTCTCCTAGTCTAGTTTATATTGTATTCGATACCCATCCTCGTGAATCACTTTTAATTTTCCCTTCTTCTGTCTTTTTTTCAATGATCTAATTCCAATCATACTCCATCGCTCATCATATTAGTGTCATTTTCTTCCCTAATTATAATTTTATGCACTTACCATTCTTTTTAATCCTTATTCATTTTTGGCATTTTTTTTTGCATATTTTATTCATATAATATTCCATCACTTATTTCTTACTTCCATTTTTTACTTCTTTTTCTATCTTTTTACCTTCTTATCAATTTCACATAATCGATTTCAAGATCTTTTATATTTTTAAGGATCTAATTTTCTAAATATTATTACATCATATATCTCATGAATCATTTTACCTCTTAAAATGTGATATCTTGTTTCCACTTGATTTTATTCCAATTTTGTTCATTCCATCATCTTGTAAATACTTTTTTCTATTCTAGATTTTTTTTTGAAAAATATTATATCCAGTGGGTATCTTTCTAAAACTCTTTAGTTTACAGTATAATTTTCATTATATTTGCTTTCATGGAAATTTAGTTAGCTTTAAAAACCTAGAAATAAACTATTTCATATCTCATAAAATATCATTTCGTTTTTTCTTGTCTACATGTGTTGTAGTTAGCTTATGGATTATTTCAATATGAAAATGAACTAATTTCATATAAAAATTAGTTTACTAGTAATCTTCTAATTTTCAATTCTTTCCTGAATTCAATTTAATCTTTAAATATTTTGTGAAAAAAAATAAAGCTCTTATTTTACTTAAAGGTTTATTATAGTCCTCTGAATTCAACTCTCACTTCTGTATTACCTATCTATTTTTATTTAATTGCACTTTTCTTATAATGAATAAAATGATTTGTTACGTAAGTAAATATATCAACCACTTTTTTTTACCTTTTTTCTAGGAGTTCATTTTAGAAAGCAATTATGTCCAGTGTCTTCATGCTCATGTAACGTCTAAAACTTTCATACCTTTTTATTAGTAATGCATGGATATAACCATTTTTTGTGTATATGTATTTAACATGAGTTATATTGCTGAAACACTCTTTGGTGATATTCTTACATAAAAATTAAATTGTTTATAAAATGATTCACATATTTTCCTATACTCTCAATACTTTGGGTTAAATCCAATTACCGACATTAGAATTGAGTATTTTTATCTCAGTGTATAGTTTAGTTTAACTAAATTTTATTTAACATGTTAATCTTTCTATTAATTTAAATTTTTTTAGCAGAGATTATAGTTTGACGGAGGTTCATATAAGTGAATAATGATGTAGATCAAACAAATAATTTATTACTTTCTAGGTAGTCTATTTTTTCCCTCCAGTTTCATTTAAATATGTGAAATTTTTGTGGTAATACTTCTCATGACTTTCATAGTTGTTAAAAGTGGATTATAGGTTACTATATAAATTCAACTTTTGTTGGAATTCATACACTTTCATGTTTTAACATGTCCATGAAAAACGAACTTAACTTATCATAAACATCAACCCGTGTATGTAAATCTAGAGTTTCATTAAAGCATATAGTCTTGACATAATCACCTATTAGTGTGCTATACGTCACCATATGAAAAACTCAATTAGATAGCATATTTTCCATTGTAATCATGTCAAATCCAATTTTTATAAGAATGATAGATGGTTTTACTCACGATGATTATGCAAAAGACTACTTTTATGAGAACTGCTTAATATTGTGACTGAGCACCCTGAATGTTGAGTGTGCCTGAATTAATTTTATTTAAAGAATCTAAATATTTGTACAACAAAATGAAATTCGAGTCTATTTGCATATTTTTTATCATACTTTTTATTGAAGTTTATACAAGGAAATGTTAGTATGATGATTTTTTCAAAGCAAAGGAAATTTGCTCAATTGTAAGAATCAATGTGGTAACTCATAATAGACTCAAGTATATCTTTGGTAATATAACTGATTATTTAACTCTTTGTGTTTTCGTGATAAATAAGTGTTAGATTGTGTAATCATTTAACTCTTCTTCATATATGCATACAATAACTCGATAGATGATATATCTTCTAGTGTTTACTTTTCTATGTCTGATGTGATTCGTTCACTTACCTTGTTAATTATTTTTATTTTTATGGTTTTTAGATTCTTTTTATTTTCAATAACTTATTCTCCTAGTCTAGTTTATATTGTATTCGATAACCATCCTCGTGAATCACTTTTAATTTTCCCTTCTTCTGTCTTTTTTTCAATGATCTAATTCGAATCATACTCCATCGCTCATCATATTAGTGTCATTTTCTTCTCTAATTATAATTTTATGCACTTACCATTCTTTTTAATCCTTATTCGTTTTTGGCATTTTTTTTGTGCTTATTTTATTCATATAATATTCCATCACTTATTTCTTACTTCCATTTTTTACTTCTTATTCTATCTTTTTACCTTCTTATCAATTTCACATAATCGATTTCAAGATCTTTTATATTTTTAAGGATCTAATTTTCTAAATATTATTACATCATATATCTCATGAATCATTTTACCGCTTAAAATGTGATATCTTTTTTCCACGTAATTTTATTCCAATTTTGTTCGTTCCATCATCTTGTAAATACTTTTTTCTATTCTAGATTTTTTTTTTTGAAAAATATTATATCCAGTGGGTATCTTTCTAAAACTCTTTAGTTTACAATATAATTTTCATTATATTTGCTTTCATGGAAATTTAGTTAGCTTTAAAAACCTAGAAATAAACTATTTCATATCTCATAAAATATCATTTCTTTTTTTCTTGTCTACATGTGTTGTAGTTAGCTTATGGATTATTTCAATATGTAAATGAACTAATTTCATATAAAAATTAGTTTACTAGTAATCTTCTAATTTTCAATTCTTTCCTCAATTCAATTTAATCTTTAAATATTTTGTGAAAAAAAAATAAAGCTCTTATTTTACTTAAAGGTTTATTATAGTCCTCTGAATTCAACTCTCACTTCTCTATTACCTATCTATTTTTATTTAATTGCACTTTTCTTATAATGAATAAAATGATTTGTTACGTAAGTAAATATATCAACCACTTTTTTTACGTTTTTTTCTAGGAGTTCATTTTAGAAAGCAATTATGTCCAGTGTCTTCATGCTCATGTAACGTCTAAAACTTTCATACATTTTTATTAGTAATTCATGGATATAACCATTTTTTGTGTATATGTATTTAACATGAGTTATATTGCTGATACACTCTTTGGTGATATTCTTACATAAAAATTAAATTGTTTATAAAATGATTCACATATTTTCCTATACTCTCAATACTTTGGGTTAAATCCAATTACCGACATTAGAATTGAGTATATTTATCTCAGTGTATAGTTTAATTTAACTAAATTTTATTTAACATGTTAATCTTTCTATTAATTTAAATTTTTTTGGCAGAGATTATAGTTTGACGGAGGTTCATATAAGTGAATAATGATGTAGATCAACCAAATAATTTATTACTTTCTAGGTAGACTATTTTTTCCCTCCAGTTTCATTTAAATATGTGAAATTTTTGTGGTAATACTCCTCATGACTTTCATAGTTGTTAAAAGTGGATTATAGGTTACTATATAAATTCAACTTTTGTTGGAATTCATACACTTTCATGTTTTAACATGTCCATGATAAACGAACTTAACTTATCATAAACATCAACCCGTGTATGTAAATCTAGAGTTTCATTAAAGCATATAGTCTTGACATAATCACCTATTAGTGTGCTTTACGTCACCATATGAAATACTCAATTAGATAGCATATTTTCCATTGTAATCATGTCAAATCCAATTTTTATAAGAATGATAGATGGTTTTACTCACGATGATTATGCAAAAGACTACTTTTATGAGAGCTGCTTAATGTTGGGACAGAGCACCCAGAATGTTGAGTGTGCCTAAATTAATTTTATTTAAAGAATCTAAATATTTGTACAACAAAATGAAATTCGAGTCTATTTGCATATTTTTATCATACTTTTTATTGAAGTTTCTACAAGGAAATGTTAGTATGATGATTTTTTCAAAGCAAAGGAAATTTTCTCACTTGTAAGAATCAATGTGGTAACTCATAATAGACTCAAGTATATCTTTGGTAATATAACTCATTATTTAACTCTTTGTGTTTTCGTGATAAATAAGTGTTAGATTGTGTAATCATTTAACTCTTCTTCATATATGCATGCAATAACTCGATAGATGATATATCTTCTAGTGTTTACTTTTCTGTGTCTGATGTTATTCGTTCACTTACCTTGTTAATTATTTTTATTTTTATGGTTTTTAGATTCTTTTTATTTTCAATAACTTATTCTCCTAGTCTAGTTTATATTGTATTCGATAACCATCCTCGTGAATCACTTTTAATTTTCCCTTCTTCTGTCTTTTTTTCAATGATCTAATTCCAATCATATTCCATTGCTCATCATATTAGTGTCATTTTCTTCTCTAATTATAATTTTATGCACTTACCATTCTTTTTAATCCTTATTCATTTTTGGCATTTTTTTTGCTTATTTTATTCATATAATATTCGATCACTTATTTCTTACTTCCATTTTTTACTTCTTTTTCTATCTTTTTACCTTCTTATCAATTTCACATGATCGATTTCAAGATCTTTTATATTTTTAAGGATCTAATTTTCTAAATATTATTACATCTTATGTCTCATGAATCATTTTACCTCTTAAAATTTGATATCTTTTTTCCACGTGATTTTATTCCAATTTTGTACGTTCCATCATCTTGTAAATACTTTTTTCTTTTCTAGATTTTTTTTGGAAAAATATTATATCCAGTGGGTATCTTTCTAAAACTCTTTAGTTTACAGTATAATTTTCATTATATTAGCTTTCATGGAAATTTAGTTAGCTTTAAAAACATAGAAATAAACTATTTCATATCTCATAAAATATCATTTCGTTTTTTCTTGTCTACATGTGTTGTAGTTAGCTTATGGATTATTTCAATATGAAAATGAACTAATTTCATATAAAAATTAGTTTACTAGTAATCTTCTAATTTTCAATTCTTTCCTCAATTCAATTTAATCTTTAAATATTTTCTGAAAAAAAATAAAGCTCTTATTTTACTTAAAGGTTTATTATAGTCCTCTGAATTCTACTCTCACTTCTGTATTACCTATCTATTTTACTTAATTGCACTTTTATTTTTATGAATAAAATGATTTGTTACGTAAGTAAATATATCAACCACTTTTTTTACCTTTTTTCTAGGAGTTCATTTTAGAAAGCAATTATGTCCAGTGTCTTCATGCTCATGTAACGTCTAAAACTTTCATACATTTTTATTAGTGATGCATGGATATGACCATTTTTTGTGTATATGTATTTAACATGAGTTATATTGCTGAAACACTCTTTGGTGATATTCTTACATAAAAATTAAATTGTTTATAAAATGATTCACATATTTTCCTATACTCTCAATACTTTGGGTTAAATCCAATTACCGACACTAGAATTGATTATTTTTATTTCAGTGTATAGTTTAATTTTACTAAATTTTATTTAACATGTTAATCTTTCTATTATTTTAAAAATTTTAGCAGAGATTATAGTTTGACGGAGGTTCACATAAGTGAATAATGATCTAGATCAAACAAATAATTTATTACTTTCTAGGTAGTCTATTTTCTCCCTCCAGTTTCATTTAAATATGCAAAATTTTTGTGGTAATGCTTATCATGACTTTCATAGTTGTTAAGAGTGGATTATAGGTTACTATATAAATTCAACTTTTGTTGGAATTCATACATTTGCATGTTTTAACATGTCCATGAAAAACCAACTTAACTTATCATAAACATCAACCCGTGTATGTAAATCTAGAGTTTCATTAAAGCATATAGTCTTGACATAATCACCTATTAGTGTTCTTTACGTCACCATATGAAAAACTCAATTAGATAGCATATTTTCCATTGTAATCATGTAAAATCCAATTTTTATAAGAATGATAGATTATTTTTACTCACGATGATTATGCAAAAGACTACTTTTATGAGAGCTGCTTAATGTTGGGACAGAGCACCCATAATGTTGAGTGTGCCTGAATTAATTTTATTTAAAGAATCTAAATATTTGTACAACAAAATGAAATTCGAGTCTATTTGCATATTTTTATCATACTTTTTATTGAAGTTTCTACAAGGAAATGTTAGTATGATGATTTTTTCAAAGCAAAGGAAATTTTCTCACTTGTAAGAATCAATGTGGTAACTCATAATAGACTCAAGTATATCTTTGGTAATATAACTCATTATTTAACTCTTTGTGTTTTCGTGATAAATAAGTGTTAGATTGTGTAATCATTTAACTCTTCTTCATATATGCATGCAATAACTCGATAGATGATATATCTTCTAGTGTTTACTTTTCTGTGTCTGATGTTATTCGTTCACTTACCTTGTTAATTATTTTTATTTTTATGGTTTTTAGATTCTTTTTATTTTCAATAACTTATTCTCCTAGTCTAGTTTATATTGTATTCGATAACCATCCTCGTGAATCACTTTTAATTTTCCCTTCTTCTGTCTTTTTTTCAATGATCTAATTCCAATCATATTCCATTGCTCATCATATTAGTGTCATTTTCTTCTCTAATTATAATTTTATGCACTTACCATTCTTTTTAATCCTTATTCATTTTTGGCATTTTTTTTGCTTATTTTATTCATATAATATTCGATCACTTATTTCTTACTTCCATTTTTTACTTCTTTTTCTATCTTTTTACCTTCTTATCAATTTCACATGATCGATTTCAAGATCTTTTATATTTTTAAGGATCTAATTTTCTAAATATTATTACATCTTATGTCTCATGAATCATTTTACCTCTTAAAATTTGATATCTTTTTTCCACGTGATTTTATTCCAATTTTGTACGTTCCATCATCTTGTAAATACTTTTTTCTTTTCTAGATTTTTTTTGGAAAAATATTATATCCAGTGGGTATCTTTCTAAAACTCTTTAGTTTACAGTATAATTTTCATTATATTAGCTTTCATGGAAATTTAGTTAGCTTTAAAAACATAGAAATAAACTATTTCATATCTCATAAAATATCATTTCGTTTTTTCTTGTCTACATGTGTTGTAGTTAGCTTATGGATTATTTCAATATGAAAATGAACTAATTTCATATAAAAATTAGTTTACTAGTAATCTTCTAATTTTCAATTCTTTCCTCAATTCAATTTAATCTTTAAATATTTTCTGAAAAAAAATAAAGCTCTTATTTTACTTAAAGGTTTATTATAGTCCTCTGAATTCTACTCTCACTTCTGTATTACCTATCTATTTTACTTAATTGCACTTTTATTTTTATGAATAAAATGATTTGTTACGTAAGTAAATATATCAACCACTTTTTTTACCTTTTTTCTAGGAGTTCATTTTAGAAAGCAATTATGTCCAGTGTCTTCATGCTCATGTAACGTCTAAAACTTTCATACATTTTTATTAGTGATGCATGGATATGACCATTTTTTGTGTATATGTATTTAACATGAGTTATATTGCTGAAACACTCTTTGGTGATATTCTTACATAAAAATTAAATTGTTTATAAAATGATTCACATATTTTCCTATACTCTCAATACTTTGGGTTAAATCCAATTACCGACACTAGAATTGAGTATTTTTATTTCAGTGTATAGTTTAATTTTACTAAATTTTATTTAACATGTTAATCTTTCTATTATTTTAAAAATTTTAGCAGAGATTATAGTTTGACGGAGGTTCACATAAGTGAATAATGATCTAGATCAAACAAATAATTTATTACTTTCTAGGTAGTCTATTTTCTCCCTCCAGTTTCATTTAAATATGCAAAATTTTTGTGGTAATGCTTATCATGACTTTCATAGTTGTTAAGAGTGGATTATAGGTTACTATATAAATTCAACTTTTGTTGGAATTCATACATTTGCATGTTTTAACATGTCCATGAAAAACCAACTTAACTTATCATAAACATCAACCCGTGTATGTAAATCTAGAGTTTCATTAAAGCATATAGTCTTGACATAATCACCTATTAGTGTTCTTTACGTCACCATATGAAAAACTCAATTAGATAGCATATTTTCCATTGTAATCATGTAAAATCCAATTTTTATAAGAATGATAGATGGTTTTTCCCATGATGATTATGCAAAAGACTACTTTTATGAGAACTGCTTAATGTTGGGACAGAGCACCCTGAATGTTGAGTGTTCCTGAATTAATTTTATTTAAAGAATCTAAATATTTGTACAACAAAATGAAATTCGAGTCTATTTGCATATTTTTATCATACTTTTTATTGAAGTTTCTACAAGGAAATGTTAGTATGATGATTTTTTCAAAGCAAAGGAAATTTGCTCACTTGTAAGAATCAATGTGGTAACTCATAATAGACTCAAGTATATCTTTGGTAATATAACTCATTATTTAACTCTTTGTATTTTCGTGATAAATAAGTGTTAGATTGTGTAATCATTTAACTCTTCTTCATATATGCATGCAATAACTCGATAGATGATATATCTTCTAGTGTTTACTTTTCTATGTCTGGTGTGATTCGTTCACTTACCTTGTTAATTATTTTTATTTTTATGGTTTTTAGATTCTTTTTATTTTCAATAACTTATTCTCCTAGTCTAGTTTATATTGTATTCGATAACCATCCTCGTGAATCACTTTTTATTTTCCCTTCTTCTGTCTTTTTTTCAATGATCTAATTCCAATCATACTCCATCGCTCATCATATTAGTGTCATTTTCTTCCCTAATTATAATTTTATGCACTTACCATTCTTTTTAATCCTTATTCATTTTTGGCATTTTTTTTTTGCTTATTTTATTCATATAATATTCCATCACTTATTTCTTACTTCCATTTTTTACTTCTTTTTCTATCTTTTTACCTTCTTATCAATTTCACATAATCGATTTCAAGATCTTTTATATTTTTAAGGATCTAATTTTCTAAATATTATTACATCATATATCTCATGAATCATTTTACCTCTTAAAATGTGATATCTTTTTTCCACTTGATTTTATTCCAATTTTGTTCATTCCATCATCTTGTAAATACTTTTTTCTATTCTAGATTTTTTTTTTTGAAAAATATTATATCCAAAGGGTATCTTTCTAAAACTCTTTAGTTTACAGTATAATTTTCATTATATTTGCTTTCATGGAAATTTAGTTAGCTTTAAAAACCTAGAAATAAACTATTTCATATCTCATAAAATATCATTTTGTTTTTTCTTGT
Organism: Vicia faba; assembly: GCA_948472305.1. Lineage (NCBI taxonomy): Eukaryota > Viridiplantae > Streptophyta > Magnoliopsida > Fabales > Fabaceae > Vicia > Vicia faba. The sequence goes on from OX451737.1 coordinate 516,848,000, forward strand.
CTACATGTGTTGTAGTTAGCTTATGGATTATTTCAATATGAAAATGAACTAATTTCATATAAAAATTAGTTTACTAGTAATCTTCTAATTTTCAATTCTTTCCTCAATTCAATTTAATCTTTAAATATTTTGTGAAAAAAAAATAAAGCTCTTATTTTACTTAAAGGTTTATTATAGTCCTCTGAATTCAACTCTCACTTCTCTATTACCTATCTATTTTTGTTTAAATGAGCTTTTCTGATAATGAATAAAACGATTTGTTACGTAAGTAAATATATCAACCACTTTTTTTACCTTTTTTCTAGGAGTTCATTTTAGAAAGCAATTATGTCCAGTGTCTTCATGCTCATGTAACGTCTAAAACTTTCATACATTTTTATTAGTGATGCATGGATATGACCATTTTTTGTGTATATGTATTTAACATGAGTTATATTGCTGAAACACTCTTTGGTGATATTCTTACATAAAAATTAAATTGTTTATAAAATGATTCACATATTTTCCTATACTCTCAATACTTTGGGTTAAATCCAATTACCGACACTAGAATTGAGTATTTTTATCTCAGTGTATAGTTTAATTTAACTAAATTTTATTTAACATGTTAATCTTTCTATTATTTTAAAAATTTTAGCAGAGATTATAGTTTGACGGAGGTTCATATAAGTGAATAATGATGTAGATCAACCAAATAATTTATTACTTTCTAGGTAGTCTATTTTTTCCCTCCAGTTTCATTTAAATATGCAAAATTTTTGTGGTAATGCTCCTCATGACTTTCATAGTTGTTAAAAGTGGATTATAGGTTACTATATAAATTCAACTTTTGTTGGAATTCACACACTTTCATGTTTTAACATGTCCATGAAAAACGAACTTAACTTATCATAAACATCAACCCGTGTATGTAAATCTAGAGTTTCATTAAAGCATATAGTCTTGACATAATCACCTATTAGTGTTCTTTACGTCACCATATGAAAAACTCAATTAGATAGCATATTTTCTATTGTAATCATGTCAAATCCAATTTTTATAAGAATGATAGATGGTTTTACTCACGATGATTATGCAAAAGACTACTTTTATGAGAGCTGCTTAATGTTGGGACAGAGCACCCATAATGTTGAGTGTGCCTGAATTAATTTTATTCAAAGAATCTAAATATTTGTACAACAAAATGAAATTCGAGTCTATTTGCATATTTTTATCATACTTTTTATTGAAGTTTCTACAAGGAAATGTTAGTATGATGATTTTTTCAAAGCAAAGGAAATTTTCTCACTTGTAAGAATCAATGTGGTAACTCATAATAGACTCAAGTATATCTTTGGTAATATAACTCATTATTTAACTCTTTGTGTTTTCGTGATAAATAAGTGTTAGATTGTGTAATCATTTAACTCTTCTTCATATATGCATACAATAACTCGATAGATGATATATCTTCTAGTGTTTACTTTTCTATGTCTGGTGTGATTCGTTCACTTACCTTGTTAATTATTTTTATTTTTATGGTTTTTAGATTCTTTTTATTTTCAATAACTTATTCTCCTAGTCTAGTTTATATTGTATTCGATAACCATCCCCGTGAATCACTTTTTATTTTCCCTTCTTCTGTCTTTTTTTCAATGATCTAATTCCAATCATACTCCATCGCTCATCATATTAGTGTCATTTTCTTCTCTAATTATAATTTGATGCACTTACCATTCTTTTTAATCCTTATTCGTTTTTGGCATTTTTTTATGCTTATTTTATTCATATAATATTCCATCACTTAATTCTTACTTCCATTTTTTACTTCTTTTTCTATCTTTTTACCTTCTTATCAATTTCACATAATCGATTTCAAGATCTTTTATATTTTTAAGGATCTAATTTTCTAAATATTATTACATCATATGTCTCATGAATCATTTTACCGCTTAAAATGTGATATCTTTTTTCCACGTAATTTTATTCCAATTTTATTCGTTCCATCATCTTGTAAATACTTTTTTCTATTCTAGATTTTTTTTTTGAAAAATATTATATCCAGTGGGAATCTTTCTAAAACTCTTTAGTTTACAGTATAATTTTCATTATATTTGCTTTCATGGAAATTTAGTTAGCTTTAAAAACCTAGAAATAAACTATTTCATATCTCATAAAATATCATTTCGTTTTTTCTTGTCTACATGTGTTGTAGTTAGCTTATGGATCATTTCAATATGAAAATGAACTAATTTCATATAAAAATTTGTTTACTAGTAATCTTCTAATTTTCAATTCTTTCCTCAATTCAATTTAATCTTTAAATATTTTGTGAAAAAAAAATAAAGCTCTTATTTTACTTAAAGGTTTATTATAGTCCTCTGAATTCAACTCTCACTTCTGTATTACCTATCTATTTTTATTTAATTGCACTTTTCTTATAATGAATAAAATGATTTGTTACATAAGTAAATATATCAACCACTTTTTTTAACCTTTTTTCTAGGAGTTCATTTTAGAAAGCAATTATGTCCAGTGTCTTCATGCTCATGTAACGTCTAAAACTTTCATACATTTTTATTAGTAATGCATGGATATAACCATTTTTTGTGTATATGTATTTAACATGAGTTATATTGCTGAAACACTCTTTGGTGATATTCTTACATAAAAATTAAATTGTTTATAAAATGATTCACATATTTTCCTATACTCTCAATACTTTGGGTTAAATCCAATTACCGACATTAGAATTGAGTATTTTTATCTCAGTGTATAGTTTAATTTAATTAAATTTTATTTAACATGTTAATCTTTCTATTAATTTAAAATTTTTTAGCAGAGATTATAGTTTGACGGAGGTTCATATAAGTGAATAATGATGTATTCCAACCAAATAATTTATTACTTTCTAAGTAGTCTATTTTTTCCCTACAGTTTCATTTAAATATGTGAAATTTTTGTGGTAATACTTCTCATGACTTTCATAGTTGTTAAAAGTGGATTATAGGTTACTATATAAATTCAACTTTTGTTGGAATTCATACATTTGCATGTTTTAACATGTCCATGAAAAACCAACTTAACTTATCATAAACATCAACCCGTGAATGTAAATCTAGAGTTTCATTAAAGCATATAGTCTTGACATAATCACCTATTAGTGTGCTTTACGTCACCATATGAAAAACTCAATTAGATAGCATATTTTCCATTGTAATCATGTCAAATCCAATTTTTATAAGAATGATAGATGGTTTTACTCACGATGATTATGCAAAAGACTACTTTTATGAGAGCTGCTTAATGTTGGGACAGAGCACCCAGAATGTTGAGTGTGCCTGAATTAATTTTATTTAAAGAATCTAAATATTTGTACAACAAAATGAAATTCGAGTCTATTTGCATATTTTTATCATACTTTTTATTGAAGTTTCTACAAGAAAATGTTAGTATGATGATTTTTTCAAAGCAAAGGAAATTTTCTCACTTGTAAGAATCAATGTGGTAACTCATAATAGACTCAAGTATATCTTTGGTAATATAACTCATTATTTAACTCTTTGTGTTTTCGTGATAAATAAGTGTTAGATTGTGTAATCATTTAACTCTTCTTCATATATGCATACAATAACTCGATAGATGATATATCTTCTAGTGTTTACTTTTCTGTGTCTGGTGTTATTCGTTCACTTACCTTGTTAATTATTTTTATTTTTATGGTTTTTAGATTCTTTTTATTTTCAATAACTTATTCTACTAGTCTAGTTTATATTGTATTCGATAACCATCCTCGTGAATCACTTTTAATTTTCCCTTCTTCTGTCTTTTTTTCAATGATCTAATTCCAATCATACTCCATCGCTCATCATATTAGTGTCATTTTCTTCTCTAATTATAATTTTATGCACTTACCATTCTTTTTAATCCTTATTCATTTTTGGCATTTTTTTTTGCTTATTTTATTCATATAATATTCCATCACTTATTTCTTACTTCCATTTTTTACTTCTTTTTCTATCTTTTTACCTTCTTATCAATTTCACATAATCGATTTCAAGATCTTTTATATTTTTAAGGATCTAATTTTCTAAATATTATTACATCATATGTCTCATGAATCATTTTAACTCTTAAAATTTGATATCTTTTTTCCACGTGATTTTATTCCAATTTTGTTCGTTCCATCATCTTGTAAATACTTTTTTCTTTTCTAGATTTTTTTTTTGAAAAATATTATATCCAGTGGGAATCTTTCTAAAACTCTTTAGTTTACAGTATAATTTTCATTATATTTTCTTTCATGGAAATTTAGTTAGCTTTAAAAACCTAGAAATAAACTATTTCATATCTCATAAAATATCATTTCTTTTTTTCTTGTCTACATGTGTTGTAGTTAGCTTATGGATTATTTCAATATGAAAATGAACTAATTTCATATAAAAATTAGTTTACTAGTAATCTTCTAATTTTCAATTCTTTCCTCAATTCAATTTAATCTTTAAATATTTTGTGAAAAAAAAAATAAAGCTCTTATTTTACTTAAAGGTTTATTATAGTCCTCTGAATTCAACTCTCACTTCTGTATTACCTATCTATTTTTATTTAATTGCACTTTTCTTATAATGAATAAAATGATTTGTTACATAAGTAAATATATCAACCACTTTTTTTAACCTTTTTTCTAGGAGTTCATTTTAGAAAGCAATTATGTCCAGTGTCTTCATGCTCATGTAACGTCTAAAACTTTCATACATTTTTATTAGTAATGCATGGATATAACCATTTTTTGTGTATATGTATTTAACATGAGTTATATTGCTGAAACACTCTTTGGTGATATTCTTACATAAAAATTAAATTGTTTATAAAATGATTCACATATTTTCCTATACTCTCAATACTTTGGGTTAAATCCAATTACCGACATTAGAATTGAGTATTTTTATCTCAGTGTATAGTTTAATTTAATTAAATTTTATTTAACATGTTAATCTTTCTATTAATTTAAAATTTTTTAGCAGAGATTATAGTTTGACGGAGGTTCATATAAGTGAATAATGATGTATTCCAACCAAATAATTTATTACTTTCTAAGTAGTCTATTTTTTCCCTACAGTTTCATTTAAATATGTGAAATTTTTGTGGTAATACTTCTCATGACTTTCATAGTTGTTAAAAGTGGATTATAGGTTACTATATAAATTCAACTTTTGTTGGAATTCATACATTTGCATGTTTTAACATGTCCATGAAAAACCAACTTAACTTATCATAAACATCAACCCGTGAATGTAAATCTAGAGTTTCATTAAAGCATATAGTCTTGACATAATCACCTATTAGTGTGCTTTACGTCACCATATGAAAAACTCAATTAGATAGCATATTTTCCATTGTAATCATGTCAAATCCAATTTTTATAAGAATGATAGATGGTTTTACTCACGATGATTATGCAAAAGACTACTTTTATGAGAGCTGCTTAATGTTGGGACAGAGCACCCAGAATGTTGAGTGTGCCTGAATTAATTTTATTTAAAGAATCTAAATATTTGTACAACAAAATGAAATTCGAGTCTATTTGCATATTTTTATCATACTTATTATTGAAGTTTCTACAAGAAAATGTTAGTATGATGATTTTTTCAAAGCAAAGGAAATTTTCTCACTTGTAAGAATCAATGTGGTAACTCATAATAGACTCAAGTATATCTTTGGTAATATAACTCATTATTTAACTCTTTGTGTTTTCGTGATAAATAAGTGTTAGATTGTGTAATCATTTAACTCTTCTTCATATATGCATACAATAACTCGATAGATGATATATCTTCTAGTGTTTACTTTTCTGTGTCTGGTGTTATTCATTCACTTACCTTGTTAATTATTTTTATTTTTATGGTTTTTAGATTCTTTTTATTTTCAATAACTTATTCTACTAGTCTAGTTTATATTGTATTCGATAACCAACCCCGTGAATCACTTTTAATTTTCCCTTCTTCTGTCTTTTTTTCAATGATCTAATTCCAATCATACTCCATCGCTCATCATATTAGTGTCATTTTCTTCTCTAATTATAATTTTATGCACTTACCATTCTTTTTAATCCTTATTCATTTTTGGCATTTTTTTTGCTTATTTTATTCATATAATATTCCATCACTTATTTCTTACTTCCATTTTTTACTTCTTTTTCTATCTTTTTACCTTCTTATCAATTTCACATAATCGATTTCAAGATCTTTTATATTTTTAAGGATCTAATTTTCTAAATATTATTACATCATATGTCTCATGAATCATTTTAACTCTTAAAATTTGATATCTTTTTTCCACGTGATTTTATTCCAATTTTGTTCGTTCCATCATCTTGTAAATACTTTTTTCTTTTCTAGATTTTTTTTTTGAAAAATATTATATCCAGTGGGAATCTTTCTAAAACTCTTTAGTTTACAGTATAATTTTCATTATATTTGCTTTCATGGAAATTTAGTTAGCTTTAAAAACCTAGAAATAAACTATTTCATATCTCATAAAATATCATTTCTTTTTTTCTTGTCTACATGTGTTGTAGTTAGCTTATGTATTATTTCAATATGAAAATGAACTAATTTCATATAAAAATTAGTTTACTAGTAATCTTCTAATTTTCAATTCTTTCCTCAATTCAATTTAATCTTTAAATATTTTGTGAAAAAAAAATAAAGCTCTTATTTTACTTAAAGGTTTATTAAAGTCCTATGAATTCAACTCTCACTTCTCTATTACCTATCTATTTTTGTTTAAATGAGCTTTTCTGATAATGAATAAAACGATTTGTTACGTAAGTAAATATATCAACCACTTTTTTTACCTTTTTTTCTAGGAGTTCATTTTAGAAAGCAATTATGTCCAGTGTCTTCATGCTCATGTAACGTCTAAAACTTTCATACATTTTTATTAGTAATTCATGGATATAACCATTTTTTGTGTATATGTATTTAACATGAGTTATATTGCTGAAACACTCTTTGGTGATATTCTTACATAAAAATTAAATTGTTTATAAAATGATTCACATATTTTCCTATACTCTCAATACTTTGGGTTAAATCCAATTACCGACATTAGAATTGAGTATTTTTATCTCAGTGTATAGTTTAATTTAACTAAATTTTATTTAACATGTTAATCTTTCTATTAATTTAAATTTTTTTAGCAGAGATTATAGTTTGACGGAGGTTCATATAAGTGAATAATGATGTAGATCAACCAAATAATTTGTTACTTTCTAGGTAGTCTATTTTTTCCTCCAGTTTCATTTAAATATGTGAAATTTTTGTGGTAATACTCCTCATGACTTTCATAGTTGTTAAAAGTGGATTATAGGTTACTATATAAATTCAACTATTGTTGGAATTCACACACTTTCATGTTTTAACATGTCCATGAAAAACGAACTTAACTTATCATAAACATCAACCCGTGTATGTAAATCTAGAGTTTCATTAAAGCATATAGTCTTGACATAATCACCTATTAGTGTGCTTTACGTCACCATATGAAAAACTCAATTAGATAGCATATTTTCCATTGTAATCATGTCAAATCCAATTTTTATAAGAATGATAGATGGTTTTACTCACGATGATTATGCAAAAGACTACTTTTATGAGAGCTGCTTAATGTTGGGACAGAGCACCCAGAATGTTGAGTATGCCTGAATTAATTTTATTTAAAGAATCTAAATATTTGTACAACAAAATGAAATTCGAGTCTATTTGCATATTTTTATCATACTTTTTATTGAAGTTTCTACAAGGAAATGTTAGTATGATGATTTTTTCAAAGCAAAGGAAATTTTCTCACTTGTAAGAATCAATGTGGTAACTCATAATAGACTCAAGTATATCTTTGGTAATATAACTCATTATTTAACTCTTTGTGTTTTCGTGATAAATAAGTGTTAGATTGTGTAATCATTTAACTCTTCTTCATATATGCATACAATAACTCGATAGATGATATATCTTCTAGTGTTTACTTTTCTGTGTCTGGTGTTATTCGTTCACTTACCTTGTTAATTATTTTTATTTTTATGGTTTTTAGATTCTTTTTATTTTCAATAACTTATTCTACTAGTCTAGTTTATATTGTATTCGATAACCATCCTCGTGAATCACTTTTAATTTTCCCTTCTTCTGTCTTTTTTTCAATGATCTAATTCCAATCATACTCCATCGCTCATCATATTAGTGTCATTTTCTTCTCTAATTATAATTTTATGCACTTACCATTCTTTTTAATCCTTATTCATTTTTGGCATTTTTTTTTGCTTATTTTATTCATATAATATTCCATCACTTATTTCTTACTTCCATTTTTTACTTCTTTTTCTATCTTTTTACCTTCTTATCAATTTCACATAATCGATTTCAAGATCTTTTATATTTTTAAGGATCTAATTTTCTAAATATTATTACATCATATGTCTCATGAATCATTTTAACTCTTAAAATTTGATATCTTTTTTCCACGTGATTTTATTCCAATTTTGTTCGTTCCATCATCTTGTAAATACTTTTTTCTTTTCTAGATTTTTTTTTTGAAAAATATTATATCCAGTGGGAATCTTTCTAAAACTCTTTAGTTTACAGTATAATTTTCATTATATTTGCTTTCTTGGAAATTTAGTTAGCTTTAAAAACCTAGAAATAATCTATTTCATATCTCATAAAATATCATTTCATTTTTTCTTGTCTACATGTGTTGTAGTTAGCTTATGGATTATTTCAATATGAAAATGAACTAATTTCATATAAAAATTAGTTTACTAGTAATCTTCTAATTTTCAATTCTTTCCTCAATTCAATTTAATCTTTAAATATTTTGTGAAAAAAAAATAAAGCTCTTATTTTACTTAAAGGTTTATTAAAGTCCTATGAATTCAACTCTCACTTCTCTATTACCTATCTATTTTTGTTTAAATGAGCTTTTCTGATAATGAGTAAAACGATTTGTTACGTAAGTAAATATATCAACCACTTTTTTTACCTTTTTTTCTAGGAGTTCATTTTAGAAAGCAATTATGTCTAGTGTCTTCATGCTCATGTAACGTCTAAAACTTTCATACATTTTTATTAGTAATGCATGGATATAACCATTTTTTGTGTATATGTATTTAACATGAGTTATATTGCTGAAACACTCTTTGGTGATATTCTTACATAAAAATTAAATTGTTTATAAAATGATTCACATATTTTCCTATACTCTCAATACTTTGGGTTAAATCCAATTACCGACATTAGAATTGAGTATTTTTATCTCAGTGTATAGTTTAATTTAACTAAATTTTATTTAACATGTTAATCTTTCTATTAATTTAAATTTTTTTAGCAGAGATTATAGTTTGACGGAGGATCATATAGGTGAATAATGATGTAGATCAACCAAATAATTTATTACTTTCTAGGTAGTCTATTTTTTCCCTCCAGTTTCTTTTAAATATGTGAAATTTTTGTGGAAATACTCATGACTTTCAAAGTTGTTAAAAGTGGATTATAGGTTACTATATAAATTCAACTTTTGTTGGAATTCACACACTTTCATGTTTTAACATGTCCATGAAAAACGAACTTAACTTATCATAAACATCAACCCGTGTATGTAAATCTAGAGTTTCATTAAAGCATATAGTCTTGACATAATCACCTATTAGTGTGCTTTACGTCACCATATGAAAAACTCAATTAGATAGCATATTTTCCATTGTAATCATGTCAAATCCAATTTTTATAAGAATGATAGATGGTTTTACTCACGATGATTATGCAAAAGACTACTTTTATGAGAGATGCTTAATGTTGGGACAGAGCACCCAAAATGTTGAGTGTGCCTGAATTAATTTTATTTAAAGAATCTAAATATTTGTACAACAAAATGAAATTCGAGTCTATTTGCATATTTTTATCATACTTTTTATTGAAGTTTCTACAAGGAAATGTTAGTATGATGATTTTTTCAAAGCAAAGGAAATTTTCTCACTTGTAAGAATCAATGTGGTAACTCATAATAGACTCAAGTATATCTTTGGTAATATAACTCATTATTTAACTCTTTGTGTTTTCGTGATAAATAAGTGTTAGATTGTGTAATCATTTAACTCTTCTTCATATATGCATACAGTAACTCGATAGATGATATATCTTCTAGTGTTTACTTTTCTGTGTCTGGTGTTATTCGTTCACTTACCTTGTTAATTATTTTTATTTTTAGGGTTTTTAGATTCTTTTTATTTTCAATAACTTATTCTCCTAGTCTAGTTTATATTGTATTCGATAACCATCCTCGTGAATCACTTTTAATTTTCCCTTCTTCTGTCTTTTTTTCAATGATCTAATTCCAATCATACTCCATCGCTCATCATATTAGTGTCATTTTCTTCTCTAATTATAATGTTATGCACTTACAATTCTTTTTAATCCTTATTCATTTTTGGCATTTTTTTTTCTTATTTTATTCATATAATATTCCATCACTTATTTCTTACTTCCATTTTTTACTTCTTTTTCTATCTTTTTACCTTATCAATTTCACATAATCGATTTCAAGATCTTTTATATTTTTAAGGATCTAATTTTCTAAATATTATTACATCATATGTCTCATGAATCATTTTACCTCTTAAAATTTGATATCTTTTTTCCACGTGATTTTATTCCAATTTTGTTCGTTCCATCATCTTGTAAATACTTTTTTCTTTTCTAGATTTTTCTTTGAAAAATATTATATCCAGTGGGAATGTTTCTAAAACTCTTTAGTTTACAGTATAATTTTCATTATATTTGCTTTCTTGGAAATTTAGTTAGCTTTAAAAACCTAGAAATAATCTATTTCATATCTCATAAAATATCATTTCATTTTTTCTTGTCTATATGTGTTGTAGTTAGCTTATGGATTATTTCAATATGAAAATGAACTAATTTCATATAAAAATTAGTTTACTAGTAATCTTCTAATTTTCAATTCTTTCCTCAATTCAATTTAATCTTTAAATATTTTGTGAAAAAAAAATAAAGCTCTTATTTTACTTAAAGGTTTATTAAAGTCCTATGAATTCAACTCTCACTTCTCTATTACCTATCTATTTTTGTTTAAATGAGCATTTCTGATAATGAGTAAAACGATTTGTTACGTAAGTAAATATATCAACCACTTTTTTTACCTTTTTTTCTAGGAGTTCATTTTAGAAAGCAATTATGTCCAGTGTCTTCATGCTCATGTAACGTCTAAAACTTTCATACATTTTTATTAGTAATGCATGGATATAACCATTTTTTGTGTATATGTATTTAACATGAGTTATATTGCTGAAACATTCTTTGGTGATATTCTTACATAAAAATTAAATTGTTTATAAAATGATTCACATATTTTCCTATACTCTCAATACTTTGGGTTAAATCCAATTACCGACATTAGAATTGAGTATTTTTATCTCAGTGTATAGTTTAATTTAACTAAATTTTATTTAACATGTTAATCTTTCTATTAATTTAAATTTTTTTAGCAGAGATTATAGTTTGACGGAGGTTCATATAGGTGAATAATGATGTAGATCAACCAAATAATTTATTACTTTCTAGGTAGTCTATTTTTTCCCTCCAGTTTCATTTAAATATGTGAAATTTTTGTGGTAATACTTCTCATGACTTTCATAGTTGTTAAAAGTGGATTATAGGTTACTATATAAATTCAACTTTTGTTGGAATTCACACACTTTCATGTTTTAACATGTCCATGAAAAACGAACTTAACTTATCATAAACATCAACCCGTGTATGTAAATCTAGAGTTTCATTAAAGCATATAGTCTTGACATAATCACCTATTAGTGTGCTTTACGTCACCATATGAAAAACTCAATTAGATAGCATATTTTCCATTGTAATCATGTCAAATCCAATTTTTATAAGAATGATAGATGGTTTTACTCACGATGATTATGCAAAAGACTACTTTTATGAGAGCTGCTTAATGTTGGGACAGAGCACCCAAAATGTTGAGTGTGCCTGAATTAATTTTATTTAAAGAATCTAAATATTTGTACAACAAAATGAAATTCGAGTCTATTTGCATATTTTTATCATACTTTTTATTGAAGTTTCTACAAGGAAATGTTAGTATGATGATTTTTTCAAAGCAAAGGAAATTTTCTCACTTGTAAGAATCAATGTGGTAACTCATAATAGACTCAAGTATATCTTTGGTAATATAACTCATTATTTAACTCTTTGTGTTTTCGTGATAAATAAGTGTTAGATTGTGTAATCATTTAACTCTTCTTCATATATGCATACAATAACTCGATAGATGATATATCTTCTAGTGTTTACTTTTTTGTGTCTGGTGTTATTCGTTCACTTACCTTGTTAATTATTTTTATTTTTATGGTTTTTAGATTCTTTTTATTTTCAATAACTTATTCTCCTAGTCTAGTTTATATTGTATTCGATAACCATCCCCGTGAATCACTTTTAATTTTCCCTTCTTCTGTCTTTTTTTCAATGATCTAATTCCAATCATACTCCATCGCTCATCATATTAGTGTCATTTTCTTCTCTAATTATAATTTTATGCACTTACCATTCTTTTTAATCCTTATTCATTTTTGGCATTTTTTTTTTGCTTATTTTATTCATATAATATTCCATCACTTATTTCTTACTTCCATTTTTTACTTCTTTTTCTATCTTTTTACCTTCTTATCAATTTCACATAATCGATTTCAAGATCTTTTATATTTTTAAGGATCTAATTTTCTAAATATTATTACATCATATGTCTCATGAATCATTTTACCTCTTAAAATTTGATATCTTTTTTCCACGTGATTTTATTCCAATTTTGTTCGTTCCATCATCTTGTAAATACTTTTTTCTTTTCTAGATTTTTTTTTGAAAAATATTATATCCAGTGGGAATCTTTCTAAAACTCTTTAGTTTACAGTATAATTTTCATTATATTTGCTTTCTTGGAAATTTAGTTAGCTTTAAAAACCTAGAAATAAACTATTTCATATCTCATAAAATATCATTTCATTTTTTCTTGTCTACATGTGTTGTAGTTAGCTTATAGATTATTTCAAAATTTGTTTACTAGTAATCTTTTAATTTTCAATTCTTTCCTCAATTCAATTTAATCTTTAAATATTTTGTCAAAAAAAAATAAAGCTCTTATTTTACTTAAAGGTTTATTATAGTCCTTTGAATTCTACTCTCACTTCTCTATTACCTATCTATTTTTATTTAAATGCACTTTTCTTATTATGAATAAAATGATTTGTTACGTAAGTAAATATATCAACCACTTTTTTTACCTTTTTTTAGGAGTTCATTTTAGAAAGCAATTATGTCCAGTGTCTTCATGCTCATGTAACGTCTAAAACTTTCATATATTTTTATTAGTGATGCATGGATATAACCATTTTTTGTGTATATGTATTTAACATGAGTAATATTGCTGAAACACTCTTTGGTGATATTCTTACATAAAAATTAAATTGTTTATAAAATGATTCACATACTTTCCTATACTCTCAAAACTTTGGGTTAAATCAAATTACCGACATTAGAATTGAGTATTTTTATTTCAATGTATAGTTTAATTTTACTAAATTTTATTTAACATGTTAATCTTTCAATTATTTTAAATTTTTTAGCAGAGATTATAGTTTGACGGAGGTTCATATAAGTTAATAATGATGTAGATCAAACAAATAATTTATTACTTTCTAGGTAGTGTATTTTTTCCCTCCAGTTTCATTTAAATATGTGAAATTTTTGTGGTAATACTTCTCATGACTTTCATAGTTGTTAAAAGTGGATTATAGGTTACTATATAAATTCAACTTTTGTTGGAATTCATACATTTGCTTGTTTTAACATGTCCATAAAAAACCAACTTAACTTATCATAAACATCTACCGGTGTATGTAAATCTAGAGTTTCATTAAAGCATATAGTCTTGACATAATCACCTATTAGTGTGCTTTACGTCACCATATGAAAAACTCAATTAGATAGCATATTTTCCATTGTAATCATGTCAAATCCAATTTTTATAAAAATGATAGATGGTTTTGCTCATGATGATTATGCAAAAGACTACTTTTATGAGAGCTGCTTAATGTTGGGACAGAGAACCCTGATTGTTGAGTGTGCCTGAATTAATTTTATTTAAAGATTCTAAATATTTGTACAACAAAATGAAATTCGAGTCTATTTGCATATTTTTTATCATACTTTTTATTGAAGTTTATACAAGGAAATGTTAGTATGATGATTTTTTCAAAGCAAAGAAAAATTGCTCACTTGTAAGAATCAATGTAGTAACTCATAATAGACTCAAGTATAACTTTGGTATTATAACTCATTATTTTACTCTTTGTGTTTTCGTGATAAATAAGTGTTAGATTGTGTAATCATTTAACTCTTCTTCATATATGCATGCAATAACTCGATAGATGATATATTTTCTAGTGTTTACTTTTCTATGTCTGGTGTTATTCGTTCACTTACCTTGTTAATTATTTTTATTTTTATGGTTTTTAGATTCTTTTTATTTTCAATAACTTATTTCCCTAGCCTAGTTTATATTGTATTCGATAACCATCCTCATGAATCACTTTTAATTTTCCCTTCTTCTGTCTTTTTTTCAATGATGTTATTCCAATCATATTCCATCGCTCATCATATTAGTGTCATTTTCTTCTCTAATTATAATTTTATGCACTTACCATTCTTTTTAATCCTTATTCATCTTTTGCATTTTTTTTGCTTATGTTATTCATATAATATTCCATCCTTTATTTCTTACTTCCATTTTTACTTCTTTTTCTATCTTTTTACCTTCTTATCAATTTCACATATTCGATTTCAAGATCTTTTATATTTTTAAGGATCTAATTTTCTAAATATTATTACATCATATATCTCATGAATCATTTTACCTCTTAAAATTTGATATCTTTTTTCACGTGATTTTATTCCAATTTTGTTCGTTCCATCATCTTGTAAATACTTTTTTCTATTCTAGATTTTTTTTGAAAAATATTATATCCAGTGGGTATCTTTCTAAAACTCTTTACTTTACAGTATAATTTTCATTATATTTGCTTTCATGGAAATTTAGTTAGCTTTAAAAACCTAGAAATAAACTATTTCATATCTCATAAAATATCATTTAATTTTTTCTTGTCTACATGTGTTGTATTTAGCTTATGGATTATTTCAATATGAAGATGAACTAATTTCATATAAAAATTTGTTTACTAGTAATCTTTTAATTTTCAATTCTTTACTCAATTCAATTTAATCTTTAAATATTTTGTCAAAAAAAAAAATAAAGCTCTTATTTTACTTAAAGGTTTATTATAGTCCTCTGAATTCTACTCTCACTTCTCTATTACCTATCTATTTTTATTTAAATGCACTTTTCTTATTATGAATAAAATGATTTGTTACGTAAGTAAATATATCAATCACTTTTTTTACCTTATTTTAGGAGTTCATTTTAGAAAGCAATTATGTCCAGTGTCTTCATACTCATGTAACGTCTAAAACTTTCATATATTTTTATTAGTGATGCATGGATATAAGCATTTTTTGTGTATATGTATTTAACATGAGTTATATTGCTGAAACACTCTTTGGTGATATTCTTACATAAAAATTAAATTGTTTATAAAATAATTCACATATTTTCCTATACTCTCAATACTTTGGGTTAAATCCAATTACCGACATTAGAATTCAGTATTTTTATCTCAGTGTATAGTTTAATTTAACTAAATTTTATTTAACATGTTAATCTTTCTATTAATTTAAATTTTTTAGCAGAGATTATAGTTTGACGGAGATTCATATAAGTGAATAATGATGTGGATCAACCAAATAATTTATTACTTTCTAGGTAGTCTATTTTTTCCCTCCAGTTTCATTTAAATATGTGAAATTTTTGTGGTAATACTTCTCATGACTTTCATAGTTGTTAAAAGTGGTTTATAGGTTACTATATAAATTCAACTTTTGTTGGAATTCATACACTTTCATGTTTTAACATGTCCATGAAAAACAAACTTAACTTATCATAAACATCAACCCGTGTATGTAAATCTAGAGTTTCATTAAAGCATTTAGTCTTTACATAACCACCTATTAGTGTGTTATACGTCACCATATGAAAAATTCAATTAGATAGCATATTTTCCATTGTAATCATGTCAAATCCAATTTTTATAAGAATGATAGATGGTTTTGCTCATGATGATTATGCAAAAGACTAATTTTATGACAACTGCTTAATGTTGGGACAGCGCACCCTGAATGATGAGTGTGCCTGAATTAATTTTATCTAAAGAATCTAAATATTTGTACAACAAAATGAAATTCGAGTCTATTTGCATATTTTTTATCATACTTTTTATTAAAGTGTATACAAGGAAATGGTATTATGATGATTTTTTCAAAGCAAAGAAAAATTTCTCACTTGTAAGAATCAATGTAGTAACTCATAATAGACTCAAGTATAGCTTTGGTAATATAACTCATTATTTTACTCTTTGTGTTATCGTGATAAATAAGTGTTAGATTGTGTAATCATTTAACTCTTCTTCACATATGCATGCAATAACTCGATAGATGATATATTTTTTAGTGTTTACTTTTCTATGTTTGGTGTTATTCGTTCACTTACCTTGTTAATTATTTTTATTTTTATGGTTTTTAGATTCTTTTTATTTTCAATAACTTATTTCCCTAGCCTAGTTTATATTGTATTCGATAACCATCCTCATGAATCACTTTTAATTTTCCCTTCTTCTGTCTTTTTTTCAATGATCTTATTCCAATCATATTCTATCGCTCATCATATTAGTGTCAATTTCTTCTCTAATTATAATTTTATGCACTTACCATTCTTTTTAATCCTTATTCATCTTTGGCATTTTTTTTTTGCTTATTTTATTCATATAATATTCCATCCTTTATTTCTTACTTCCTTTTTTTACTTCTTTTTCTATCTTTTTACCTTCTTATCAATTTCACATAATCGATTTCAAGATCTATTATATTTTTAAGGATCTAATTTTCTAAATATTATTACATCATATGTCTCATGAATCATTTTACCTCTTAAAATTTGATATCTTTTTTCCACGTGATTTTATTCCAATTTTGTTCGTTCCATCATCTTGTAAAGACTTTTTTCTTTTCTAGATTTTTTTTTGAAAAGTATTATATCCAGTGGGTATCTTTCTAAAACTCTTTAGTTTACAGTATAATTTTCATTATATTTGCTTTCATGGAAATTTAGTTATCTTTAAAAACCTAGAAATAAACTATTTCATATCTCATAAAATATCATTTGGTTTTTTCTTGTCTACTTGTGTTGTAGTTAGCTTATGGATTATTTCAAAATTTGTTTACTAGTAATCTTTTAATTTTCAATTCTTTCTTCAATTCAATTTAATCTTTAAATATTTTGTCAATAAAAAAAAAAGCTCTTATTTTACTTAAAGGTTTATTATAGTCCTCTGAATTCTACTATCACTTCTCTATTACCTATCTATTTTTATTTAAATGCACTTCTCTTATTATGAATAAAATGATTTGTTACGTAAGTAAATATATCAACCACTTTTTTTACCTTTTTTTAGGAGTTCATTTTAGAAAGCAATTATGTCCAGTGTCTTCATGCTCATGTAACGTCTAAAACTTTCATATATTTTTATTAGTGATGCATGGATATAAGCATTTTTTGTATATATGTATTTAACATGAGTTATATTGCTGAAACACTCTTTGGTGATATTCTTACATAAAAATTAAATTGTTTATAAAATGATTCACATATTTTCCTATACTCTCAAAACTTTGGGTTAAATCCAATTATCGAAATTAGAATTGAGTATTTTTATTTCAGTGTATAGTTTAATTTTACTAAATTTTATTTAACATGTTAATCTTTCAATTATTTTAAATTGTTTAGCAGAGGTTATAGTTTGACGGAGGTTCATATAAGTGAATAATGATATAGATCAAACAAATAATTTATTACTTTCCAGGTAGTCTATTTTTTCCCTCCAGTTTCATTTAAATATGTGAAATTTTTGTGGTAATACTTCTCATGACTTTCGTAGTTGTTAAAAGTGGATTATAGGTTACTATATAAATTCAACTTTTGTTGGAATTCATACATTTGCATGTTTTAACATGTCCATAAAAACCAACTTAACTTATCATAAACATCTACCGGTGTATGTAAGTCTAGAGTTTCATTAAAGCATATAGTCTTGACATAATCACCTATTAGTGTGCTTTACGTCACCATATGAAAAACTCAATTAGATAGCATATTTTCAATTGTAATCATGTCAAATCCAATTTTTATAAGAATGATAGATGGTTTTGCTCATGATGATTATGCAAAAGACTACTTTTATGAGAGCTGCTTAATGTTGGGACAGAGAACCCTGATTGTTGAGTGTGCCTGAATTAATTTTATTTAAAGAATCTAAATATTTGTACAACAAAATGAAATTCGAGTCTATTTGCATATTTTTTATCATACTTTTTATTGAAGTTTATACAAGTAAATGTTAGTATGATGATTTTTTCAAAGCAAAGAAAAATTGCTCACTTGTAAGAATCAATGTAGTAACTCATAATAGACTCAAGTATAACTTTGGTATTATAACTCATTATTTTACTCTTTGTGTTATCGTGATAAATATCACTACGAAAAAAACAATTTTTGGCAGCACATCTACGAAAGCGCTTTTAAGAGAAAGCGCTTTCGTAGCCTTTAAAAAAAATTCGCTTAAAAAAAGCGCTTTTATAGGGTTTCCTACGAAAGCGCTTTTCAGAAAGCGCTTTCATAGGTATTTGAAATATCTAACCTACGAAAGCGCTTTTGAAAAGCGCTCTTATAGGTGGCCCTATAAAAGCGCTTTTGAAAAGCGCTCTGAAAGGGGGACCTACGAAAGTGCTTTCTAAAGCGCTCTTATATGGGGGACATACGAAAGCGCTTTTTACCTCAGAAGCGCTCTCATATATGGGTCTTAGAAAGCGCTTTTAAAAGCGCTTTCGTAGGTTGTTTTATAATTAAATTAAAAATCCCTAAATCTGATATTTGCCCTCACTTGTTCATTTCTTCTTCTTCTTCATTTCTTCCGTCTTCTTCAGTCGTCGCTGCCGTTCATTCCATCTTCTTCAGTCGTCTCCGCCGTTCGTTCCGTCTTCTCCATCTTGGTAAGTTTCTTCTTCTTCCATTATCTTCTTCCATTATCTTCTTCCATTATCTGTTCCATTATCTGTTCATCTTATATTATTACTACAATTTACTAGTGTTAAACAAAAACCTACATCTTGAACAAGCTTAACCAACCTTGGCAAAATAGTCTTCAAATCCTTTTGTTGTTGAGAAGGCAAGTTATATCCTTCATTGAAAAGATCATCTATGGCTTATGCATGATAACTTTGGGTATTGGCTGCATGAAAATGGGGTTTATTGGGGATAGTTAGTCTCATTGTTAGATGGTATGATTATTTTTATTAAGGAGTGGAACAAGGACATATTTGGAAAACATTTGTTTATAAGGTGATGATGATAATTAGGAATGAAATTATGTTGGATGTTCATGAGTTAGGTTAAACTTTGGATTGTTGAATTGAACAAAGTTTTAATTTCATGAGTAAATTTGACATTGAATTGAATATTGGGGTGTGATTCTTGAAGTTGACTTGTTAAATAATTATATGATTCTTGAATTATGTTGAACTTTGTTCTTGAAAATTCATGATATATTTGAATTATTGAATATGCATAAGTCTTGATTTCTTGAACAGTGTAAAAAGGATGAAAAGAGGAATAGGTTGATTGATGAGTATCTTTGTTTTAGAACAAGAGTCTAGAGTATAAATGTTAGATTCATGTTAGTTCATGGCTGTTGGTATCAAATCATGGTGAATTGGTGAATTTGATGTTGAATTCGGATAAATTTTGATGATAACTTTTGGATGTCGAATTATACCGGAACTCTTGAATACCTTGTCAATTGAACTTTAAAATTGTTTGATGCCTATTCTTGCATTTTGTTACGTTTGTGGATTAATGCGATTGAGTTACACCGTTTTTGTTGAGGTTTTTCAAGCCACTCTTTATTGAGGTATAAGGTTGTCCGGTATTAGAAGACCATGAAAATTGTTCAATTAATTATTTCTAATCGTTTAGAATAGTTTGTTTTGGTAATTGTCAAACACCAGTACCATTTCAATTGATTTCAGAACTAATTTTATGTGCGTTTTTGTGAATAAAATATGTTGTCCGGACTTGGTTCCATGTACATATTTCGCCTTAATTTTCCGTTTGACATTTATCCACATTTAATTGAATCTTTCGTGAATGTTAATGCTTAATTTTCTTGTTTCCGTTAGCAACTTCCGATTAACTTGTGTTGTGATAACAATGCTGCCTCATTTCTAGTCTGAGTATCTTAAACCATTTCATCCTATTTCCATATGCAATGTGATATATGAACTTGTTACTAAAAATATGGTTAATCGTGTGAAGCATTTATTTAATAGTATCAGTTCATCGCATCAACCTTATGTTGACTTTGTGAATTCACTATTTCTAATATTTGTGTTGTATTATTGTCATAGCTTTCCCAAACATTGAAAATATATATGTGACATTTATTGTGAACCTTTATGTTAAAATAGTATATATCTTTCGACAATCGATCCGAAATATTGAATAACATTCTATGAATTTGCAGCGTTTCCCGGCCTAGTTCGACGTACGACGCTCATTCTCTGCGTTTCTTAGAGTTCGAAACATTTGAGAGGTAACTTTCTTCCTCAAATTACTGGTATATATTGTGATGAATTTGTCTTAAATTTTCTTTCGTATGTTGCATTTTCTTGATACGGATTCATTCCGTGTATACTTTGCGTTTTTACAGAAACGCAGTATACTACTGTTTTGTGCACTAATTAGTTGATATGGATAAGACATGGATGTATTCCAATCCATTGTCGAAAGACTACGAGAATGGTGTTTCCGAGTTTGTTAAGTTTGCTGTTGCGCACGCCAAAGACCCCAGTCGTATGACATGTCCCTGTTTGTATTGCTGTTATGGGAACCGGGTTGACGCAGTTCAGTTGGCATCGCATTTAATTCGGTATGGAATTGATAGGAGTTATACATGCTGGAATATGCATGGTGAGAAAAGTAACGGGAATGTTGAATCGGGGTATGCAAGGACCTATGTTTCAAATGATGATTGCACAGATACATACGATTATGATCGAGTCGAAGAAATTGCAGAAGCGCTTGAAGAAGATCTTAACGATTGTCCCAAAATGTTCGAGAGGTTGGTAAGCGATGCAGAGAAACCGTTGTATAATGGTTGTACAAAATTCACAAGATTGTCTGCGGTGTTAAAGTTGTACAACTTAAAAGCCGGCAATGGATGGTCGGATAAAAGTTTCACAGAGTTATTAGCCCTTATGAAAGATATGCTACCAGAGGATAATGTTCTTCCCAATCGAACGTATGAGGCCAAAAAGATGTTGTACTCCATTGGCATGAGCTATGATAAGATACATGCGTGTCCAAAAGATTGCGTTTTGTTTCGAAACGAGTATGCATCGTTAAATGAGTGTCCTAAATGCGGTGTCCCTCGATATAAGAAAAAGTTGTCTCCGGCAAAAGTCTTATGGTATTTTCCTATAATCCCGAGATTTAGAGGGATGTATCGTAGTGAAACCGATTCAAGACAATTGACTTGGCATTCAGATGAAAGAATTATTGAT
Organism: Vicia faba; assembly: GCA_948472305.1. Classification (NCBI taxonomy): domain Eukaryota; kingdom Viridiplantae; phylum Streptophyta; class Magnoliopsida; order Fabales; family Fabaceae; genus Vicia; species Vicia faba. The sequence goes on from OX451737.1 coordinate 516,869,842, forward strand.
GGAAAATTTCGACATCCGGCAGATTCTCCACAGTGGATGAAAATTGATAATGATTATCCTGAATTTGGAAAAGAAGCAAGAAACCTTCACTTGGCATTGTCTACTGATGGAATGAACCCACACGGTATTCAAAGTATCTCGCATAGCACATGGCCTGTGATTCTTATGATTTATAACCTACCTCCATGGCTATGTATGAAGCGTAAGTACATGATGCTGTCTATGTTAATTTCTGGGCCTAAACAACCAGGAAATGACATAGACGTATACTTGGAACCATTAATCGAAGATTTGAAGATTTTGTGGGAGAACGGTGTGGAGGTTTATGATGGTTATAGGAAAGAAAGTTTCAACTTGAGGGCGATGTTGTTTGGAACAATTAACGATTTTCCAGCATACGGCAATCTATCCGGGTATAGCATTAAAGGTGAAAAAGCGTGTCCTGTTTGTGAAGACGGAACCAATACCATGCGATTGAAACTTTGTCAGAAGAATGTCTTTCTCGGTCATCGTAGATTCTTAACTTCTAAACATCAGTATCGTGGATGGAGAAAAGCGTTCAACGGAGATACCGAACAACGTAGAGCTCTGCCTGGTTTGACAGGTGATCAAATTTTTGAAAAGGTGAAAGATGTGAATATTCAGTTTGGCAAGCCTTTTGCATATAAAGTTGTCACAGGTGGGTGGAAGAAGAGGTCGATTTTTTTTGAATTGCCATATTGGAAATCTTTGTACGTAAGACATTTTCTTGATGTGATGCATATTGAAAAAAATGTATTTGACAGTGTTATTGGTACGTTACTCAATATAAAAGGGAAGTCTAAGGATGGCCTTAAATCAAGGGAGGACATGGTAGACATGGGAATAAGAACTGAACTGGGACCCGTGAAGAAAGGAAGACGGACATACCTACCACCTGCTGTTTACACTCTATCTAGAAAGGAGAAAAAAATATTGTGTAAGTTTCTGAGTGAAGTTAAAGTTCCAGAAGGCTACTCATCAGATATTAGAAGACTTGTGTCTATGAAAGATCTCATGTTAAAGAGTTTAAAGACACATGATTGCCATGTTATAATGGAACATTTTCTACCGATAGGTATACGTTCTATTCTTCAAGAAAAGGTAAGAAGCGCAATAACTAAATTGTGTTTTTTCTTCAAGTCAATTTGCAGTAAGGTGATCGATCCTGAGATCTTGCCAACATTGCAAAAAGAAATAGTTGTTACTTTGTGTGAGCTTGAAATGTATTTTCCTCCCTCGTTTTTTGACATAATGGTTCATCTTGTCGTTCATCTTGTGAAAGAGACACAATTGTACAGACCAGCTTATATGAGATGGATGTACCCTGCTGAACGTTATATGAAAATATTAAAAGGGTATGTGAAAAATTGGAGTCGACCAGAGGGTTGTATTGCCGAAAGATACATTGTTGAAGAAGCGGTTGAGTTTTGTACTGAATATTTGTCAAATGTTCAGTCAATTGGACTCCCCAAATCTCATGTTGTTGAAAAAAAAGAAGGTAAGAAGCTAATTGGAAATAAAGTTGTGACAGTATCAAGGGTCGAACGGGATCAAGTGCATTTGTATGTTCTACACAATGAGATTGAGGTTGAGCCGTATGTCGAAATACACAAGGGTGTTCTTCGAGGTTTAAATTCGAATAGAAATGAGAATTTGATTGTACGAGAGCATAATCGAAGTTTCATACCATGGTTTAAGGAACATATTTATTCAAAGTATCGTTCAGATCCCGCCTCAGTGACAGAATGGTTGAGATGTTTAGCATATGGTCCAAGTTTGGTTGCGTTTTCTTATAGCGCATACGCAATTAATGGATACACATTTTATACCAAAGAACAAGATGATAAAAGTACTGTGCAAAATAGTGGTGTCACCTTGGTAGCTGAAGCAATGCACATATCTAGTGTGAAGGACTTAAACCCGAAATTTGCAAATCTGTCGTATTTTGGGGTTATCGAGCGCATTTGGGTCTTTGATTACGAGAAATTTCAGATTCCTATATTCGGTTGCAAGTGGGTTGAAAATAATAATGGTATACGGATGGATAAGTCATGATTTTTGCAAGTTGATCTTAACAGGGCGGGGTACAAAGATGAGCCTTTCATTCTAGCCTCTCAAGCTAAACAAGTGTTCTATGTCACTGATCCGACAAGTACGAAATGGTCTATAGTGATTTTCTCTAACAAAGTAATTGATGAAAAGATTGGAGACCAAGGCGATACTGGTGTTGACATTGAATCTTTTACCAGAAATGATCAAAATGATAATGAATCATGCATTAGAAATGATCATAATGAGGGTATTTGGATCAATCCAACCGTCCGCGTTGTTACGAGACGAGTAGAACATATTCCTACCAAGAAAAGAAAGAGATGTTAGTGAAAAAGTTAATAGTATATATAATTATAGACAATGTCATTCAATAAAATGTATATATATGCCATTTCATTTTTTTCATTATAGTATAATATATATAGCCTATATCATTTCATTTTTTTCATTATAGTATAATATATATAGCCTATATCATTTCATTTTTTTCATTATAGTATAATATATATAGCCTATATCATTTCATTTTTTTCATTATAGTATAATATATATAGCCTATATCATCCAGTAAAATTTAAATATACGTCATTTCATTTTTTTGCTTTATGGAATTTTATGAAAATCATGTAATAGGACGGTCTGAGGCTATCAAAATTCATTCAAATGAAAATAACTTTATTGCATTGTAAATTGTTTGAAAAATAACTACATGTATGATGAGAGTATAAATTAACAGTTATCCCTGTCTGATACTGCAGTGCAGGTGCTGAAAATTTGTTATCTGACATCTTAGTTTTTTGAAATATTTAGGATTGTTTTATTTATGTTTTGATGTAGGTATATTTCTTTTTCATTCTTTATCAGTTCATAACTATTTAATCATAAATTTAATAGTATCCATCTTTTCATTCTATTTAATCCATTGTCCGAAATATTGAATAACATTCTATGAATTTGCAGCGTTTCCCGGCCTAGTTCGACGTACGACGCTCATTCTCCGCGTTTCTTAGAGTTCGAAACATCTGAGAGGTAACTTTCTTCCTCAAATTACTGGTATATATTGTGATGAATTTGTCTTAAATTTTCTTTCGTATGTTGCATTTTCTTGATACAGATTCATTCCGTGTATACTTTGCGTTTTGACAGAAAATGTATCACGATGTTCCACAAGGAGATGTTCCACAAGATAATTCAGAAAATGTTCCACAAGGAGATGTTCCACAAGATAATGTTCCACAAGACACTTCAGATAAGGACATCACACGAGGCATAACTATCATGCAGGGAATCATCCGTGATAGAGATAGAGGTATTACGTATAATGTAGATTGGAATAATGATGACCAACTAATTGGGCCTAATTCTGCAAAGCTGACAAGCTACATCGGTACGCTTGTTCGTATGCACATTCCGATCACCACTACTAGCTGGAAAAAAGGAGAGTTGGATGCTAAAGAAAGAATTTGGACCGAGATAAAGGTATCATATATGGTTGTTGTTATTTGCTTTATTTTGACGAAAATATTGTTTTTAAATTACATATACTAACACCCTCTATGCGTATGTTTTTTTGTAGAGGTCTTTTAACATTGAAGATGCCCGCAAAAAGTATATAATGGGCTTGGCCGGAAAAAGACATAGAGGGTGGAGAAATTTTTTGACAAATAAGTTTCTTAAAGACGATGAAGGAAATTTTGTTGAAGAGGAACCTGAACGACCAAAAAAATATGAGAGCTTCATTACACCCGAAGAATGGGTTGCTTTTGTGGGCCAAAGAAAAGACGATAATTTCAAGAAAGTGAGTGCTGTAAATCGGGATAGAGCGTCAAAACCCGCATATCCATATAAAAAAGGTCGTTTGGGATATGCACGCTTACAGGAATTTTTTTTAAGTAAATCTCAATTCTACGATCTTATTAATTATCTCAATGTGTATTATTAATTTGTAACAATGTGTATTGATGATTTTATTATTTGTAACAATGCGTAGTTGGAGGAGACGCAGAGTGACGAAACATCACTACCTGCACATGTGCTATGGAAGGAAGCTCGTGTTGGCAGAGATAAAGTTGTTAACCCCGATCTGCAACATATTTATGATGAGTGTGTAAGTATACCATTATGTCTTTAATTAATATATAATTAACGTTGTGTCTTTAATTATCGATATTTAAATGAATTACAGGAGACTATATCGCAATCGGTATCCTCGGGTGATGACTCGAATATCAGGAGCGTACTCAGTTGAGCACTATGTGTTGCTGAGTATCCGGGACGAGTGAGGGGTAAAGGCCATGGTGTGACTCCTACCTCTCTGTATAACAATCCAAGAAAAAGAAATCCTAGCAATGCAGAAGTGATGCAAACATTGCAGGATTTACAAGCACAAGTCCGTGAACTGCAGAGGGACAAAGAGAGATATATGGCAGAAAGGAGCAGTTCATAGTTGTAAGAAACTAGTGACAAGGCTAGTATCAACCGTCAACAAAATTTTCCCGAGGTAATTAAGATGATAATCCATTATATTTAGAGAAAGTATAATTATAACGGTTATTATTGTCAACATTAAAGGAAGTCTAACGGTTATTATTGGTTTAGGGCATTTCATGTTGTCAGCTGTATCTAGCGTCTCCGACTTATCGGGTAGTTGGCAAGGGAAAAGTGCACAACACCTCGGGAGATTTAATTCACCATAGACCGCTCCCGGATGGCCACGTGAAGGTATCGGTTGATGTTGTTTTAGATATGAATGCATTGCTACCGGTACTTGACATTGTTGCGGAGACCACATTGCTGCGAGATGCAGTAGGATCTTTTGTGGCATGGCCATCAGACCTCATCTGCATAGATGATCAGGTATGTTGAAAACCATTATGAATCTTTAAGTATTCAACTGACAGTTCTGACCTGAATTTTATACATGGTAATTTTAGACTCCTGCAAAACCCGCATCTAAGGATAAAGGGATTTTGCAGCGCGGCGAGTCTATTGCATCGCAAAGACAGGTACTTTTAAAGTGTTTCATTTATGATCGGAATAAAAAACTGCATAACTTTGTATCTTACATAATTCTATATGATTTTTAAGGTACCTTCTCAAGATCAGTCACAGCAGATGAGCCAGAAAGTTAGTAGGGTTCCATCTAAGAAGAAGGTTCCTGTCCGTAAATTTGTGCCTAGGTATCGACAGTGTCTGGAGACACTAGTTGGCACATCAGATTTGATGAATGATGGAATTCGTCAAATCGATGTGGATGAAATTGTCTTTGGTTTTCCATGTACCGAAACAATTGGATTAGAGGACATGGAACAAATCTTTCATCATCGAGAGTTAGACATCAGTGTGATGCACTCGTACATCCGGTAACCCGATCAATATATTATTTAATTGGTTGAACATTTTTTTTAAACATTTAATTGAAATAGTCTAATATTAATTATGTTTTTATTTAAGGATGTTATTTGACAAATTGATGCGCGGGAATCAATTGTCAAATAGATTCTGTTTCGTGTCTTCCTCCCGTGTCAGTGGAGCAACAATTTCTAGGGAACCTGATTCAGTAAGAGAACACTAGGTCGAAAGATTCAGGACAACTGCCAGTACAGAGAGCTTGTATCTTTTGCCTTATAATACAGGGTTAGATTTTCATTCTAAGCTCCTTTTAATATTTGTATTTTTTACATTAAAATTCGCTTCTAAATTGTTGCTTTAATTTATAGATGTCACTGGTTGTTGCTTGCAATCAATCCCATAAAAGAAGTGGTCTATTACCTGAATTCGGTTGACGGTGATTGGACAAATTATCCGGAAATGAAGCTAGTGATTGATACGTAAGTGACATTATTCTAAATATTCGTTTGTGTTTATATATTTAATTATTTCAATGTCATTATTCTAAATAAATATTTTAATTTTGTCATCAGTTCAATACAAGTATTCCGATGTCAAAGGGGAGCACGAGTACCACGGTCTAGATCAAACAACATTAATTGGATCAAAGTACAGGTATATAAATTTCAACAATTTTGCTTATAATATTTATGCTACTGGATAAATCAATAGATGTGTATAATCTTATTTGTTTTTCTATGTAGTGCCCTCAACAACAAAACGACATAGATTGCGGATACTTCGTTTTGATATTTATCAAAGAAATCATTCAAATGAATGAAATCGAGATTCCAATCACGGTATGGATTTATACTTTGTTTTATCACTTATCGAATTTTGCATATAATTTATTACATTAAACTAAATCATGCATATATTTTTTTTTGTAATGTAGTATTTTGATCAATACAATTGTCCATATTACTCGCCACGTCAATTAGAAGAACTCAAAGAGGAGTTGTGCCAATATTTTATTGAGCTAAGAATCTTATAATAAGGTACGAATACATTGTTGTGTGAAAATTGGTTAATTATGAATATATTGTTTTGTGTATACAACACTGACCGTGTTATTATGTTCATATTGCAGGATCAGGACCTTGGATATATATGTAGATTAGGATTGATTTACTTAGTGTTATATAGCTGATTTCTTAGGGTGTATTTTGTTACGTTTAAAAACATGTTAATATTGAATTACCATGGTGTATATATATTTTGGATATGAATTGATTATAATGGTATTTGTATATATATATAATATTTGGTATTTGAATTACATTTGGTATTTGGATTAAAACTAATATATATTGGTATTTCTAGATTAGAATGTAAAATACCGGTTTAAGAATTACAGGTTTGCTGCAAAAAAATGCAGGTTTAGAAATTTTTTAAATTTTAGATTTTTCAGTAGAAAACCTATGAAAGCGCTTTTAAGTAAAAAGCGCTCTCGTAGGCCTACCTATGAAAGCGCTTTTTTCTTAAAAGCGCTTTCATAGGTAGGCCTACGAGAGCGCTTTTTTTGAACAAAAAGCGCTCTTATAGGCCTACTTTATACGCATTCTGAATACACCTATGAAAGCGCTTTTTCAGAAAAAAGCGCTCTCGTAGGCCTACCTATGAAAGCGCTTTTAAGAAAAAAGCGCTTTCATAGGTAGGCCTACGAGAGCGCTTTTTTCTGAACAAAAAGCGCTGCTAAAACCTTTAGCAGCGCCACCTACGAGAGCGCTTTTAAGCGCTTTTAAAGCCCAAAAAAAGCGCTTTCGTAGGTTATTTCTGGCATAGTGATAAGTGTTAGATTGTGTAATCATTTAACTCTTCTTCATATATGCGTGCAATAACTCGATAGATGATATATTTTCTAGTGTTTACTTTTCTATGTTTGGTGTTATTCGTTCACTTACCTTGTTAATTATTTTTATTTTTATGGTTTTTAGATTCTTTTTATTTTCAATAACTTATTTCCCTAGCCTAGTTTATATTGTATTCGATAACCATCCTCATGAATCACTTTTAATTTTCCCTTCTTCTGTCTTTTTTTCATTGATCTTATTCCAATCATATTCCATCGCTCATCATATCAGTGTCATTTTCTTCTCTAATTATAATTTATTGCACTTACCATTCTTTTTAATCCTTATTCGTCTTTGGCATTTTTTTTGCTTATTTTATTCATATAATATTCCATCCTTTATTTCTTACTTCCATTTTTTACTTCTTTTTCTATCTTTTTACCTTCTTATCAATTTCACAAATTCGATTTCAAGATCTTTTATATTTTTAAGGATCTAATTTTCTAAATATTATTACATCATATATCTCATGAATCATTTTACCTCTTAAAATTTGATATCTTTTTTCCACGTGATTTTATTCCAATTTTGTTCGTTCCATCATCTTGTAAAGACTTTTTTCTTTTCTAGATTTTTTTTGAAAAATATTATATCCAGTGGGTATCTTTCTAAAACTCTTTAGTTTACAGTATAATTTTCATTATATTTGCTTTCATGGAAATTTAGTTATCTTTAAAAACCTAGAAATAAACTATTTCATATCTCATAAAATATCATTTGGTTTTTTCTTGTCTACTTGTGTTGTAGTTAGCTTATGGATTATTTCAAAATTTGTTTACTAGTAATCTTTAAATATTTTGTCAAAAAAAAATAAAGCTCTTATTTTACTTAAAGGTTTATTATAGTCCTCTGAATTCTACTCTCACTTCTCTATTACCTATCTATTTTTATTTAAATGCACTTCTCTTATTATGAATAAAATGATTTGTTACGTAAGTAAATATATCAACCTTTTTTTTACCTTTTTTTAGGAGTTCATTTTAGAAAGCAATTATGTCCAGTGTCTTCATGCTCATGTAACGTCTAAAACTTTCATATATTTTTATTAGTGATGCATGGATATAACCATTTTTTGTATATATGTATTTAACATGAGTTATATTGCTGAAACACTCTTTGGTGATATTCTTACATAAAAATTAAATTGTTTATAAAATGATTCACATATTTTCCTATACTCTCAAATCTTTGGGTTAAATCCAATTATCGACATTAGAATTGAGTATTTTTATTTCAGTGTATAGTTTAATTTTACTAAATTTTATTTAACATGTTAATCTTTCAATTATTTTAAATTTTTTAGCAGAAGTTATAGTTTGACGGAGGTTCATATAAGTGAATAATGATGTAGATCAACCAAATAATTTATTACTTTCTAGGTAGTCTATTTTTTCCCTCAAGTTTCATTTAAATATGTGAAATTTTTGTGGTAATACTTCTTATGACTTTCATAGTTGTTAAAAGTGGATTATAGGTTACTATATAAATTCAACTTTTGTCGGAATTCATACATTTGCATGTTTTAACATGTCCATGAAAAACGAACTTAACTTATCATAAACATCAACACGTGTATGTAAATCTAGAGTTTCATTAAAGCATTTAGTCTTGACATAACCACCTATTAGTGTGCTATACGTCACCATATGAAAAACTCAATTAGAGAGCATATTTTAGATTGTAATCATGTCAAATCCAATTTTTATAAGAATGATAGATGGTTTTGCTCATGATGATTATGCAAAAGACTACTTTTATGAGAGCTGCTTAATGTTGGGACAGAGAACCCTGAATGATGAGTGTGCCTGAATTAATTTCATTTAAAGAATCTAAATATTTGTACAACAAAATGAAATTCGAGTCTATTTGCATATTTTTTATCATACTTTTTATTGAAGTTTGTACAAGGAAATGTTAGTATGATGATTTTTTCAAAGCAAAGAAAAATTGCTCACTTGTAAGAATCAATGTAGTAACTCATAATAGACTCAAGTATAGCTTTGGTAATATAACTCATTATTTTACTCTTTGTGTTATCGTGATAAATAAGTGTTAGATTGTGTAATCATTTAACTCTTTTTCATATATGCATGCAATAACTCGATAGATGATATATTTTCTAGTGTTTACTTTTCTATGTCTGGTGTTATTCGTTCACTTACCTTGTTAATTATTTTTATTTTTATGGTTTTTAGATTCTTTTTATTTTCAATAACTTATTTCCCTAGCCTAGTTTATATTGTATTCGATAACCATCCTCATGAATCACTTTTAATTTTCCATTCTTCTGTCTTTTTTTCAATGATCTTATTCCAATCATATTCCATCGCTCATCATATTAGTGTCATTTTCTTCTCTAATAATAATTCTATGCACTTACCATTCTTTTTAATCCTTATCCATCTTTGGCATTTTTTTTGCTTATTTTATTCATATAATATTCCATCCTTTATTTCTTACTTCCATTTTTTACTTCTTTTTCTATTTTTTTACCTTCTTATCAATTTCACATATTCGATTTCAAGATCTTTTATATTTTTAAGGATCTAATTTTCTAAATATTATTACATCATATATCTCATGAATCATTTTACCTCTTAAAATTTGATATCTTTTTTCCAAGTGATTTTATTCCAATTTTGTTCGTTCCATCATCTTGTAAATACTTTTTTCTATTCTAGATTTTTTTTTGAAAAATATTATATCCAGTGGGTATCTTTCTAAAACTCTTTAGTTTACAGTATAATTTTCATTATATTAGCTTTCATGGAAATTTAGTTAGCTTTAAAAACCTAGAAATAAACTATTTCATATCTCATAAAATATCATTTCGTTTTTTCTTGTCTACATGTGTTGTAGTTAGCTTATGGATTATTTCAATATGAAGATGAACTAATTTCATATAAAAGATTGTTTACTAGTAATCTTTTAATTTTCAATTCTTTCCTCAATTCAATTTAATCTTTAAATATTTTGTCAAAAAAATAAAGCTCTTATTATACTTAAAGCTTTATTATAGTCCTCTGAATTTTACTCTCACTTCTCTATTAACTATCTATTTTTATTTAAATGCACTTTTCTTATTATGAATAAAATGATTTGTTACGTAAGTAAATATATCAACCACTTTTTTTACCTTTTTTCTAGGAGTTCATTTTAGAAAGCAATTATGTCCAGTGTCTTCATGCTCATGTAACGTCTAAAACTTTCATACATTTTTATTAGTGATGCATGGATATAACCATTTTTTGTGTATATGTATTTAACATGAGTTATATTGCTGAAATACTCTTTGGTGATATTCTTACATAAAAATTAAATTGTTTATAAAATGATTCACATATTTTCCTATACTCTCAAATCTTTGGGTTAAATCCAATTATCGACATTAGAATTGAGTATTTTTATTTCAGTGTATAGTTTAATTTTACTAAATTTTATTTAACATGTTAATCTTTCAATTATTTTAAATTTTTTAGCAGAAGTTATAGTTTGACGGAGGTTCATATAAGTGAATAATGATGTAGATCAACCAAATAATTTATTACTTTCTAGGTAGTCTATTTTTTCCCTCAAGTTTCATTTAAATATGTGAAATTTTTGTGGTAATACTTCTTATGACTTTCATAGTTGTTAAAAGTGGATTATAGGTTACTATATAAATTCAACTTTTGTCGGAATTCATACATTTGCATGTTTTAACATGTCCATGAAAAACGAACTTAACTTATCATAAACATCAACACGTGTATGTAAATCTAGAGTTTCATTAAAGCATTTAGTCTTGACATAACCACCTATTAGTGTGCTATACGTCACCATATGAAAAACTCAATTAGAGAGCATATTTTAGATTGTAATCATGTCAAATCCAATTTTTATAAGAATGATAGATGGTTTTGCTCATGATGATTATGCAAAAGACTACTTTTATGAGAGCTGCTTAATGTTGGGACAGAGAACCCTGAATGATGAGTGTGCCTGAATTAATTTCATTTAAAGAATCTAAATATTTGTACAACAAAATGAAATTCGAGTCTATTTGCATATTTTTTATCATACTTTTTATTGAAGTTTGTACAAGGAAATGTTAGTATGATGATTTTTTCAAAGCAAAGAAAAATTGCTCACTTGTAAGAATCAATGTAGTAACTCATAATAGACTCAAGTATAGCTTTGGTAATATAACTCATTATTTTACTCTTTGTGTTATCGTGATAAATAAGTGTTAGATTGTGTAATCATTTAACTCTTTTTCATATATGCATGCAATAACTCGATAGATGATATATTTTCTAGTGTTTACTTTTCTATGTCTGGTGTTATTCGTTCACTTACCTTGTTAATTATTTTTATTTTTATGGTTTTTAGATTCTTTTTATTTTCAATAACTTATTTCCCTAGCCTAGTTTATATTGTATTCGATAACCATCCTCATGAATCACTTTTAATTTTCCATTCTTCTGTCTTTTTTTCAATGATCTTATTCCAATCATATTCCATCGCTCATCATATTAGTGTCATTTTCTTCTCTAATAATAATTCTATGCACTTACCATTCTTTTTAATCCTTATCCATCTTTGGCATTTTTTTTGCTTATTTTATTCATATAATATTCCATCCTTTATTTCTTACTTCCATTTTTTACTTCTTTTTCTATTTTTTTACCTTCTTATCAATTTCACATATTCGATTTCAAGATCTTTTATATTTTTAAGGATCTAATTTTCTAAATATTATTACATCATATATCTCATGAATCATTTTACCTCTTAAAATTTGATATCTTTTTTCCAAGTGATTTTATTCCAATTTTGTTCGTTCCATCATCTTGTAAATACTTTTTTCTATTCTAGATTTTTTTTTGAAAAATATTATATCCAGTGGGTATCTTTCTAAAACTCTTTAGTTTACAGTATAATTTTCATTATATTAGCTTTCATGGAAATTTAGTTAGCTTTAAAAACCTAGAAATAAACTATTTCATATCTCATAAAATATCATTTCGTTTTTTCTTGTCTACATGTGTTGTAGTTAGCTTATGGATTATTTCAATATGAAGATGAACTAATTTCATATAAAAGATTGTTTACTAGTAATCTTTTAATTTTCAATTCTTTCCTCAATTCAATTTAATCTTTAAATATTTTGTCAAAAAAATAAAGCTCTTATTATACTTAAAGCTTTATTATAGTCCTCTGAATTTTACTCTCACTTCTCTATTAACTATCTATTTTTATTTAAATGCACTTTTCTTATTATGAATAAAATGATTTGTTACGTAAGTAAATATATCAACCACTTTTTTTACCTTTTTTCTAGGAGTTCATTTTAGAAAGCAATTATGTCCAGTGTCTTCATGCTCATGTAACGTCTAAAACTTTCATACATTTTTATTAGTGATGCATGGATATAACCATTTTTTGTGTATATGTATTTAACATGAGTTATATTGCTGAAATACTCTTTGGTGATATTCTTACATAAAAATTAAATTGTTTATAAAATGATTCACATATTTTCCTATACTCTCAAATCTTTGGGTTAAATCCAATTATCGACATTAGAATTGAGTATTTTTATTTCAGTGTATAGTTTAATTTTACTAAATTTTATTTAACATGTTAATCTTTCAATTATTTTAAATTTTTTAGCAGAAGTTATAGTTTGACGGAGGTTCATATAAGTGAATAATGATGTAGATCAACCAAATAATTTATTACTTTCTAGGTAGTCTATTTTTTCCCTCAAGTTTCATTTAAATATGTGAAATTTTTGTGGTAATACTTCTTATGACTTTCATAGTTGTTAAAAGTGGATTATAGGTTACTATATAAATTCAACTTTTGTCGGAATTCATACATTTGCATGTTTTAACATGTCCATGAAAAACGAACTTAACTTATCATAAACATCAACACGTGTATGTAAATCTAGAGTTTCATTAAAGCATTTAGTCTTGACATAACCACCTATTAGTGTGCTATACGTCACCATATGAAAAACTCAATTAGAGAGCATATTTTAGATTGTAATCATGTCAAATCCAATTTTTATAAGAATGATAGATGGTTTTGCTCATGATGATTATGCAAAAGACTACTTTTATGAGAGCTGCTTAATGTTGGGACAGAGAACCCTGAATGATGAGTGTGCCTGAATTAATTTCATTTAAAGAATCTAAATATTTGTACAACAAAATGAAATTCGAGTCTATTTGCATATTTTTTATCATACTTTTTATTGAAGTTTGTACAAGGAAATGTTAGTATGATGATTTTTTCAAAGCAAAGAAAAATTGCTCACTTGTAAGAATCAATGTAGTAACTCATAATAGACTCAAGTATAGCTTTGGTAATATAACTCATTATTTTACTCTTTGTGTTATCGTGATAAATAAGTGTTAGATTGTGTAATCATTTAACTCTTTTTCATATATGCATGCAATAACTCGATAGATGATATATTTTCTAGTGTTTACTTTTCTATGTCTGGTGTTATTCGTTCACTTACCTTGTTAATTATTTTTATTTTTATGGTTTTTAGATTCTTTTTATTTTCAATAACTTATTTCCCTAGCCTAGTTTATATTGTATTCGATAACCATCCTCATGAATCACTTTTAATTTTCCATTCTTCTGTCTTTTTTTCAATGATCTTATTCCAATCATATTCCATCGCTCATCATATTAGTGTCATTTTCTTCTCTAATAATAATTCTATGCACTTACCATTCTTTTTAATCCTTATCCATCTTTGGCATTTTTTTTGCTTATTTTATTCATATAATATTCCATCCTTTATTTCTTACTTCCATTTTTTACTTCTTTTTCTATTTTTTTACCTTCTTATCAATTTCACATATTCGATTTCAAGATCTTTTATATTTTTAAGGATCTAATTTTCTAAATATTATTACATCATATATCTCATGAATCATTTTACCTCTTAAAATTTGATATCTTTTTTCCAAGTGATTTTATTCCAATTTTGTTCGTTCCATCATCTTGTAAATACTTTTTTCTATTCTAGATTTTTTTTTGAAAAATATTATATCCAGTGGGTATCTTTCTAAAACTCTTTAGTTTACAGTATAATTTTCATTATATTAGCTTTCATGGAAATTTAGTTAGCTTTAAAAACCTAGAAATAAACTATTTCATATCTCATAAAATATCATTTCGTTTTTTCTTGTCTACATGTGTTGTAGTTAGCTTATGGATTATTTCAATATGAAGATGAACTAATTTCATATAAAAGATTGTTTACTAGTAATCTTTTAATTTTCAATTCTTTCCTCAATTCAATTTAATCTTTAAATATTTTGTCAAAAAAATAAAGCTCTTATTATACTTAAAGCTTTATTATAGTCCTCTGAATTTTACTCTCACTTCTCTATTAACTATCTATTTTTATTTAAATGCACTTTTCTTATTATGAATAAAATGATTTGTTACGTAAGTAAATATATCAACCACTTTTTTTACCTTTTTTCTAGGAGTTCATTTTAGAAAGCAATTATGTCCAGTGTCTTCATGCTCATGTAACGTCTAAAACTTTCATACATTTTTATTAGTGATGCATGGATATAACCATTTTTTGTGTATATGTATTTAACATGAGTTATATTGCTGAAATACTCTTTGGTGATATTCTTACATAAAAATTAAATTGTTTATAAAATGATTCACATATTTTTCTATACTCTCAATATTTTGGGTTAAATCCAATTACCGATATTAGAATTGAGTATTTTTAATTCAGTGTATAGTTTAGTTTTACTAAATTTTATTTAACATGTTAATCTTTCAATTATTTTAAATTTTTTAGCAGAGATTATAGTTTGACGGAAGTTCATATAAGTGAATAATGATGTAGATCAACCAAATAATTTATTACTTTCTAGGTAGTCTATTTTTTCCCTCAAGTTTCATTTAAATATGTGAAATTTTTGTGGTAATACTTCTTATGACTTTCATAGTTGTTAAAAGTGGATTATAGGTTACTATATAAATTCAACTTTTGTCGGAATTCATACATTTGCATGTTTTAACATGTCCATGAAAAACGAACTTAACTTATCATAAACATCAACACGTGTATGTAAATCTAGAGTTTCATTAAAGCATTTAGTCTTGACATAATCACCTATTAGTGTGCTATACGTCACCATATGAAAAACTCAATTAGATAGCATATTTTCCATTGTAATCATGTCAAATCCAATTTTTATAAAAATGATAGATGGTTTTGCTCAAGATGATTATGCAAAAGACTACTTTTATGAGAGCTGCTTAATGTTGGGACAGAGAACCCTGAATGATGAGTGTGCCTGAATTAATTTCATTTAAAGAATCTAAATATTTGTACAACAAAATGAAATTCGAGTCTATTTGTATTTTTTTATCATACTTTTTATTGAAGTTTGTACAAGGAAATGTTAGTATGATGATTTTTTCAAAGCAATGAAAAATTTCTCACTTGTAAGAATCAATGAAGTAACTCATAATAGACTCAAGTATAGCTTTGGTAGTATAACTCATTATTTAACTATTTTTGTTATCGTGATAAATAAGTGTTAGATTGTGTAATCATTTAACTCTTCTTCATAAATGCATGCAATAACTCGATAGATGATATATCTTCTAGTGTTTACTTTTCTATGTCTGGTGTTATTCGTTCACTTACCCTGTTAATTATTTTTATTTTTATGGTTTTTAGATTCTTTTTATTTTCAATAACTTATTTCCCTAGTCTACTTTATATTGTATTCGATAACCATCCTCATGAATCACTTTTAATTTTCCATTCTTCTGTCTTTTTTTCAATGATCTTATTCCAATCATATTCCATCGCTCATCATATTAGTGTCATTTTCTTCTCTAATAATAATTCTATGCACTTACCATTCTTTTTAATCCTTATCCATCTTTGGCATTTTTTTTGCTTATTTTATTCATATAATATTCCATCCTTTATTTCTTACTTCCATTTTTTACTTCTTTTTCTATTTTTTTACCTTCTTATCAATTTCACATATTCGATTTCAAGATCTTTTATATTTTTAAGGATCTAATTTTCTAAATATTATTACATCATATATCTCATGAATCATTTTACCTCTTAAAATTTGATATCTTTTTTCCAAGTGATTTTATTCCAATTTTGTTCGTTCCATCATCTTGTAAATACTTTTTTCTATTCTAGATTTTTTTTTGAAAAATATTATATCCAGTGGGTATCTTTCTAAAACTCTTTAGTTTACAGTATAATTTTCATTATATTAGCTTTCATGGAAATTTAGTTAGCTTTAAAAACCTAGAAATAAACTATTTCATATCTCATAAAATATCATTTCGTTTTTTCTTGTCTACATGTGTTGTAGTTAGCTTATGGATTATTTCAATATGAAGATGAACTAATTTCATATAAAAGATTGTTTACTAGTAATCTTTTAATTTTCAATTCTTTCCTCAATTCAATTTAATCTTTAAATATTTTGTCAAAAAAATAAAGCTCTTATTATACTTAAAGCTTTATTATAGTCCTCTGAATTTTACTCTCACTTCTCTATTAACTATCTATTTTTATTTAAATGCACTTTTCTTATTATGAATAAAATGATTTGTTACGTAAGTAAATATATCAACCACTTTTTTTACCTTTTTTCTAGGAGTTCATTTTAGAAAGCAATTATGTCCAGTGTCTTCATGCTCATGTAACGTCTAAAACTTTCATACATTTTTATTAGTGATGCATGGATATAACCATTTTTTGTGTATATGTATTTAACATGAGTTATATTGCTGAAATACTCTTTGGTGATATTCTTACATAAAAATTAAATTGTTTATAAAATGATTCACATATTTTTCTATACTCTCAATATTTTGGGTTAAATCCAATTACCGATATTAGAATTGAGTATTTTTAATTCAGTGTATAGTTTAGTTTTACTAAATTTTATTTAACATGTTAATCTTTCAATTATTTTAAATTTTTTAGCAGAGATTATAGTTTGACGGAAGTTCATATAAGTGAATAATGATGTAGATCAACCAAATAATTTATTACTTTCTAGGTAGTCTATTTTTTCCCTCAAGTTTCATTTAAATATGTGAAATTTTTGTGGTAATACTTCTTATGACTTTCATAGTTGTTAAAAGTGGATTATAGGTTACTATATAAATTCAACTTTTGTCGGAATTCATACATTTGCATGTTTTAACATGTCCATGAAAAACGAACTTAACTTATCATAAACATCAACACGTGTATGTAAATCTAGAGTTTCATTAAAGCATTTAGTCTTGACATAATCACCTATTAGTGTGCTATACGTCACCATATGAAAAACTCAATTAGATAGCATATTTTCCATTGTAATCATGTCAAATCCAATTTTTATAAAAATGATAGATGGTTTTGCTCAAGATGATTATGCAAAAGACTACTTTTATGAGAGCTGCTTAATGTTGGGACAGAGAACCCTGAATGATGAGTGTGCCTGAATTAATTTCATTTAAAGAATCTAAATATTTGTACAACAAAATGAAATTCGAGTCTATTTGTATTTTTTTATCATACTTTTTATTGAAGTTTGTACAAGGAAATGTTAGTATGATGATTTTTTCAAAGCAATGAAAAATTTCTCACTTGTAAGAATCAATGAAGTAACTCATAATAGACTCAAGTATAGCTTTGGTAGTATAACTCATTATTTAACTATTTTTGTTATCGTGATAAATAAGTGTTAGATTGTGTAATCATTTAACTCTTCTTCATAAATGCATGCAATAACTCGATAGATGATATATCTTCTAGTGTTTACTTTTCTATGTCTGGTGTTATTCGTTCACTTACCCTGTTAATTATTTTTATTTTTATGGTTTTTAGATTCTTTTTATTTTCAATAACTTATTTCCCTAGTCTACTTTATATTGTATTCGATAACCATCCTCATGAATCACTTTTAATTTTCCATTCTTCTGTCTTTTTTTCAATGATCTTATTCCAATCATATTCCATCGCTCATCATATTAGTGTCATTTTCTTCTCTAATAATAATTCTATGCACTTACCATTCTTTTTAATCCTTATCCATCTTTGGCATTTTTTTTGCTTATTTTATTCATATAATATTCCATCCTTTATTTCTTACTTCCATTTTTTACTTCTTTTTCTATTTTTTTACCTTCTTATCAATTTCACATATTCGATTTCAAGATCTTTTATATTTTTAAGGATCTAATTTTCTAAATATTATTACATCATATATCTCATGAATCATTTTACCTCTTAAAATTTGATATCTTTTTTCCAAGTGATTTTATTCCAATTTTGTTCGTTCCATCATCTTGTAAATACTTTTTTCTATTCTAGATTTTTTTTTTGAAAAATATTATATCCAGTGGGTATCTTTCTAAAACTCTTTAGTTTACAGTATAATTTTCATTATATTAGCTTTCATGGAAATTTAGTTAGCTTTAAAAACCTAGAAATAAACTATTTCATATCTCATAAAATATCATTTCGTTTTTTCTTATCTACATGTGTTGTAGTTAGCTTATGGATTATTTCAATATGAAGATGAACTAATTTCATATAAAAGATTGTTTACTAGTAATCTTTTAATTTTCAATTCTTTCCTCAATTCAATTTAATCTTTAAATATTTTGTCAAAAAAATAAAGCTCTTATTATACTTAAAGCTTTATTATAGTCCTCTGAATTTTACTCTCACTTCTCTATTAACTATCTATTTTTATTTAAATGCACTTTTCTTATTATGAATAAAATGATTTGTTACGTAAGTAAATATATCAACCACTTTTTTTACCTTTTTTCTAGGAGTTCATTTTAGAAAGCAATTATGTCCAGTGTCTTCATGCTCATGTAACGTCTAAAACTTTCATACATTTTTATTAGTGATGCATGGATATAACCATTTTTTGTGTATATGTATTTAACATGAGTTATATTGCTGAAATACTCTTTGGTGATATTCTTACATAAAAATTAAATTGTTTATAAAATGATTCACATATTTTTCTATACTCTCAATATTTTGGGTTAAATCCAATTACCGATATTAGAATTGAGTATTTTTAATTCAGTGTATAGTTTAGTTTTACTAAATTTTATTTAACATGTTAATCTTTCAATTATTTTAAATTTTTTAGCAGAGATTATAGTTTGACGGAAGTTCATATAAGTGAATAATGATGTAGATCAAACAAATAATTTATTACTTTCTAGGTAGTGTATTTTTTCCCTCCAGTTTCAATTAAATATGTGAAATTTTTGTGGTAATACTTCTCATGACTTTCATAGTTGTTAAAAGTGGATTATAGGTTACTATATAAATTCAACTTTTGTTGGAATTCATACACTTTCATGTTTTAACATGTCCATGAAAAACGAAATTAACTTATCATAAACATCAACCCGTGTATGTAAATCTAGAGTTTCATTAAAGCATTTAGTCTTGACATAACCACCTATTAGTGTGCTATACGTCACCATATGAAAAACTCAATTACATAGCCTATTTTCCATTGTAATGATGTCAAATCCTATTTTTATAAGAATCATAGATGGTTTTGCTCATGATGATTATGCAAAAGACTACTTTTATGACAACTGCTTAATGTTGGAACAGCGCACCCTGAATGATGATTGTGCCTGAATTAATTTTATCTAAAGAATCTAAATATTTGTACAACAAAATGAAATTCGAGTCTATTTGCATATTTTTTATCATACTTTTTATTGAAATGTATACAAGGAAATGTTAGTATGATGATTTTTTCAAACCCAAGAAAAATTGCTGACTTGTAAGAATCAATGTAGTAACTCATAATAGACTCAAGTATAGCTTTGGTAATATAACTCATTATTTTACTCTTTGTGTTATCGTGATAAATAAGTGTTAGATTGTGTAATCATTTAACTCTTCTTCATATATGCATGCAATAACTCGATAGATGATATATTTTCTAGTGTTTACTTTGCTATGTCTGGTGTTATTCGTTCACTTACCTTGTTAATTATTTTTATTTTATGGTTTTTAGATTCTTTTTATTTTCAATAACTTATTTCCCTAGCCTAGTTTATAATATTGTATTCGATAAACATCCTCGTGAATCGCTTTTAATTTTCCATTCTTCTGTCTTTTTTTCAATGATCTTATTCCAATCATATTCTATCGCTCATCATATTAGTGTCATTTTCTTCTCTAATTATAATTTTATGCACTTACCATTCTTTTTAATCCTTATTCATCTTTGGCATTTTTTTTGCTTATTTTATTCATATAATATTCCATCACTTATTTCTTACTTCCATTTTTTACTTCTTTTTCTATCTTTTTACCTTCTTATCAATTTCACATTATCGATTTCAAGATCTTTTATATTTTTAAGGATATAATTTTCTAAATATTATTACATCATATATCTTATGAATCATTTTACCTCTTAAGATTTGATATCTTTTTTCCATGTGATTTTATTTCAATTTTGTTCGTTCCATCATCTTGTAAATACTTTTTTCTATTCTAGATTTTTTTTTGAAAAATATTATATCCAGTGGGTATCTTTCTAAAACTCTTTAGTTTACTGTATAATTTTCATAATATTTGCTTTCATGGAAATTTAGTTAGCTTTAAAAACCTAGAAATAAACTATTTCATATCTCATAAAATATCATTTCGTTTTTTCATGTCTACATTTGTTGTAGTTAGCTTATGGATTATTTCAATATGAAAATGAACTAATTTCATATAAAAATTTGTTTACTAGTAATCATTTAATTTTCAATTCTTTCCTCAATTCAATTTAATCTTTAAATATTTTGTCAAAAAAAAATAAAGCTCTTGTTTTACTTAAAGGTTTATTATAGTCCTCTGAATTCTACTCTCACTTCTCTATTACCTATCTATTTTTATTTGAATGCACTTTTCTTATTATGAATAAAATGATTTGTTACGTAAGTAAATATCTCAACCACTTTTTTTACCTTTTTTCTAGGAGTTCATTTTAGAAATCATTATGTCCAGTGTCTTCATGCTCATGTAATGTCTAAAACTTTCATACATTTTTATTAGTGATGCATGGATATAACCATTTTTTGTGTATATGTATTTAACATGAGTTATATTGCTGAAACACTCTTTGGTGATATTCTTACATAAAAATTAAATTGTTTATAAAATGATTCACATATTTTCCTATACTCTCAATACTTTGGGTTAAATCCAATTACTGACATTAGAATTGAGTATTTTTATCTCAGTGTATACTTTAATTTAACTAAATTTTATTTAACATGTTAATCTTTCTATTAATTTAAATTTTCTAGCAGAGATTATAGTTTGACGGAAGTTCATATAAGTGAATAATGATGTAGATCAAACAAATAATTTATTACTTTCTAGGTAGTCTATTTTTTTCCTCCAGTTTCATTTAAATATGTGAAATTTTTGTGGGAATACTTCTCATGACTTTCATAGTTGTTAAAAGTGGATTATAGGTTACTATATAAATTCAACTTTTGTCGGAATTCATACATTTGCATGTTTTAACATGTCCATGAAAAACCAACTTAACTTATCATAAACATCAATCGATGTATGTAAATCTAGAGTTTCATTAAAGCATTTAGTCTTGACATAATCACCTATTAGTGTGCTATACGTCACCATATGAAAAACTCAATTAGATAGCATATTTTCCATTGTAATCATGTCAAATCCAATTTTTATAAAAATGATAGATGGTTTTGCTCAAGATGATTATGCAAAAGACTACTTTTATGAAAGCTGCTTAATGTTGG
Source organism: Vicia faba (assembly GCA_948472305.1). Lineage (NCBI taxonomy): Eukaryota > Viridiplantae > Streptophyta > Magnoliopsida > Fabales > Fabaceae > Vicia > Vicia faba. The sequence continues at coordinate 516,891,993 of OX451737.1, forward strand.
GACAGAGCACCCTGAATGATGAGTGTGCCTGAATTAATTTCATTTAAAGATTCTAAATATTTGTACAACAAAATGAAATTCGAGTCTATTTGTATTTTTTTATCATACTTTTTATTGAAGTTTGTACAAGGAAATGTTAGTATGATGATTTTTTCAAAGCAATGAAAAATTGCTCACTTGTAAGAATCAATGAAGTAACTCATAATAGACTCAAGTATAGCTTTGGTAATATAACTCATTATTTAACTCTTTTTGTCATCGTGATAAACAAGTGTTAGATTGTGTAATCATTTAACTCTTCTTCATATATGCATGCAATAACTCGATAGATGATATATCTTCTAGTGTTTACTTTTCTATTTTTGGTGTTATTCGTTCACTTACCTTGTTAATTATTTTTATTTTTATGGTTTTTAGATTCTTTTTATTTTCAATAACTTATTTCCCTAGCCTAGTTTATATTGTATTCGATAAACATCCTCGTGAATCGCTTTTAATTTTCCCTTCTTCTGTCTTTTTTCAATGATCTTATTCCAATCATATTCCATCGCTCATCATATTAGTGTCATTTTCATCTCTAATTATAATTTTATGCACTTACCATTCTTTTTAATCCTTATTCATCTTTGGCATTTTTTTTGCTTATTTTATTCATATAATATTCCATCACTTATTTCTTACTTCCATTTTTTACTTCTTTTTCTATCTTTTTACCTTCTTATCAATTTCACATTATCGATTTCAAGATCTTTTATATTTTTAAGGATCTAATTTTCTAAATATTATTACATCATATATCTCATGAATCATTTTACCGCTTAAAATGTGATATCTTTTTTCCACGTGATTTTATTCCAATTTTGTTCGTTCCATCGTCTTGTAAATACTTTTTTCTATTCTAGATTTTTTTTTGAAAAATATTATATCCAGTGGGTATCTTTCTAAAACTCTTTAGTTTACAGTATAATTTCCATTATATTTGCTTTCATGGAAATTTAGTTAGCTTTAAAAACCTAGAAATAAACTATTTCATATCTCATAAAATATCATTTCGTTTTTTCATGTCTACATGTGCTGTAGTTAGCTTATGGATTATTTCAATATGAAAATGAACTAATTTCATATAAAAATTAGTTTACTAGTAAACTTTTAATTTTCAATTCTTTCCTCAATTCAATTTAATCTTTAAATCTTTTGTGAAAAAAAAATAAAGCTCTTATTTTACTTAAAGGTTTATTATAGTCCTCTGAATTCTACTCTCACTTCTCTATTACCTATCTATTTTTATTTAAATGCACTTTTCTTATTATGAATAAAATGATTTGTTACGTAAGTAAATATATCAACCACTTTTTTAACCTTTTTTCTAGGAGTTCATTTTAGAAAGCAATTATGTCCAGTGTTTTCATGCTCATGTAACGTCTAAAACTTTCATACATTTTTATTAGTGATGCATGGATATAACCATTTTTTGTGTATATGTATTTAACATGAGTTATATTGCTGAAACACTCTTTGGTGATATTCTTACATAAAAATTAGATTGTTTATAAAATGATTCAGATATTTTCCTATACTCTCAATACTTTGGGTTAAATCCAATTACTGACATATGAATTGAGTATTTTTATTTTAGTGTATAGTTTAATTTTACTAAATTTTATTTAACATGTTAATCTTTCAATTATTTTAAATTTTTTAGCAGAGATTATAGTTTGACGGAGGTTCATATAAGTGAATAATGATGTAGATCAAACAAATAATTTATTACTTTCTAGGTAGTCTATTTTTTCCCTCCAGTTTCATTTAAATATGTGAAATTTTTGTGGTAATACTTCTCATCACTTTCATAGTTGTTAAAAGTGGATTATAGGTTACTATATAAATTCAACTTTTGTCGGAATTCATACATTTGCATGTTTTAACATGTCCGTGAAAAACCAACTTAACTTATCATAAACATCAACCGATGTATGTAAATCTAGAGTTTCATTAAAGCATTTAGTCTTGACATAATCACCTATTAGTGTGCTATACGTCACCATATGAAAAACTCAATTAGATAGCATATTTTCCATTGTAATCATGTCAAATCCAATTTTTATAAAAATGATAGATGGTTTTGCTCAAGATGATTATGCAAAAGACTACTTTTATGAAAGCTGCTTAATGTTGGGACAGAGCACCCTGAATGATGAGTGTGCCTGAATTAATTTCATTTAAAGAATCTAAATATTTGTACAACAAAATGAAATTCGAGTCTATTTGTATTTTTTTATCATACTTTTTATTGTAGTTTGTACAAGGAAATGTTAGTATGATGATTTTTTCAAAGCAATGAAAAATTTCTCACTTGTAAGAATCAATGAAGTAACTCATAATAGACTCAAGTATAGCTTTGGTAGTATAACTCATTATTTAACTATTTTTGTTATCGTGATAAATAAGTGTTAGATTGTGTAATCATTTAACTCTTCTTCATAAATGCATGCAATAACTCGATAGATGATATATCTTCTAGTGTTTACTTTTCTATGTCTGGTGTTATTCGTTCAGTTACCCTGTTAATTATTTTTATTTTTATGGTTTTTAGATTCTTTTTATTTTCAATAACTTATTCCCCTAGTCTACTTTATATTGTATTCGATAAACATCCTCGTGAATCACTTTTAATTTTCCCTTCTTCTGTCTTTTTTTCAATGATCTAATTCCAATCATATTCCATCGCTCATCATATTAGTGTCATTTTTTTCTCTAATTATAATTTTATGCACTTACCATTCTTTTTAATCCTTATTCATTTTTGGCATTTTTTTTGCTTATTTTATTCATATAATATTCCATCACTTATTTCTTACTTCCATTTTTTACTTCTTTTTCTATCTTTTTACCTTCTTATCAATTTCACATTATCGATTTCAAGATCTTTTATATTTTTAAGGATCTAATTTTCTAAATATTATTACATCATATATCTCATGAATCATTTTACCGCTTAAAATGTGATATCTTTTTTCCACGTGATTTTATTCCAATTTTGTTCGTTCCATCGTCTTGTAAATACTTTTTTCTATTCTAGATTTTTTTTTGAAAAATATTATATCCAGTGGGTATCTTTCTAAAACTCTTTAGTTTACAGTATAATTTTCATTATATTTGCTTTCATGGAAATTTAGTTAGCTTTAAAAACCTAGACATAAACTATTTCATATCTCATAAAATATCATTTCGTTTTTTCTTGTCTACATGTGCTATAGTTAGCTTATGGATTATTTCAATATGAAAATGAACTAATTTCATATAAAAATTAGTTTACTAGTAATCTTTTAATTTTCAATTCTTTCCTCAATTCAATTTAATCTTTAAATCTTTTGTGAAAAAAATAAAGCTCTTATTTTACTTAAAGGTTTATTATAGTCCTCTGAATTCTACTCTCACTTCTCTATTACCTATCTATTTTTATTTAAATGCACTTTTCTTATTATGAATAAAGTGATTTGTTACGTAAGTAAATATATCAACCACTTTTTTATCCTTTTTTCTAGGAGTTCATTTTAGAAAGCAATTATGTCCAGTGTTTTCATGCTCATGTAACGTCTAAAACTTTCATACATTTTTATTAGTGATGCATGGATATAATCATTTTTTGTGTATATGTATTTAACATGAGTTATATTGCTGAAACACTCTTTGGTGATATTCTTACATAAAAATTAAATTGTTTATAAAATGATTCAGATATTTTCCTATACTCTCAATACTTTGGGTTAAATCCAATTACTGACATTAGAATTGAGTATTTTTATTTCAGTGTATAGTTTAATTTTACTAAATTTTATTTAACATGTTAATCATTCAATTATTTTAAATTTTTTAGCAGAGATTAGAGTTTGACGGAGGTTCATATAAGTGAATAATGATGTAGATCAAACAAATAATTTATTACTTTCTAGGTAGTCTATTTTTTCCCTCCAGTTTCATTTAAATATGTGAAATTTTTGTGGGAATACTTCTCATGACTTTCATAGTTGTTAAAAGTGGATTATAGGTTACTATATAAATTCAACTTTTGTCGGAATTCATACATTTGCATGTTTTAACATGTCCATGAAAAACCAACTTAACTTATCATAAACATCAATCGATGTATGTAAATCTAGAGTTTCATTAAAGCATTTAGTCTTGACATAATCACCTATTAGTGTGCTATACGTCACCATATGAAAAACTCAATTAGATAGCATATTTTCCATTGTAATCATGTCAAATCCAATTTTTATAAAAATGATAGATGGTTTTGCTCAAGATGATTATGCAAAAGACTACTTTTTTGAAAGCTACTTAATGTTGGGACAGAGCACCCTGAATGATGAGTGTGCCTGAATTAATTTCATTTAAAGATTCTAAATATTTGTACAACAAAATGAAATTCGAGTCTATTTGTATTTTTTTATCATACTTTTTATTGAAGTTTGTACAAGGAAATGTTAGTATGATGATTTTTTCAAAGCAATAAAAAATTGCTCACTTGTAAGAATCAATGAAGTAACTCATAATAGACTCAAGTATAGCTTTGGTAATATAACTCATTATTTAACTCTTTTTGTCATCGTGATAAACAAGTGTTAGATTGTGTAATCATTTAACTCTTCTTCATATATGCATGCAATAACTCGATAGATGATATATCTTCTAGTGTTTACTTTTCTATTTTTGGTGTTATTCGTTCACTTACCTTGTTAATTATTTTTATTTTTATGGTTTTTAGATTCTTTTTATTTTCAATAACTTATTTCCCTAGCCTAGTTTATATTGTATTCGATAAACATCCTCGTGAATCGCTTTTAATTTTCCCTTCTTCTGTCTTTTTTCAATGATCTTATTCCAATCATATTCCATCGCTCATCATATTAGTGTCATTTTCTTCTCTAATTATAATTTTATGCACTTACCATTCTTTTTAATCCTTATTCATCTTTGGCATTTTTTTTGCTTATTTTATTCATATAATATTCCATCACTTATTTCTTACTTCCATTTTTTACTTCTTTTTCTATCTTTTTACCTTCTTATCAATTTCACATTATCGATTTCAAGATCTTTTATATTTTTAAGGATCTAATTTTCTAAATATTATTACATCATATATCTCATGAATCATTTTACCGCTTAAAATGTGATATCTTTTTTCCACGTGATTTTATTCCAATTTTGTTCGTTCCATCGTCTTGTAAATACTTTTTTCTATTCTAGATTTTTTTTTGAAAAATATTATATCCAGTGGGTATCTTTCTAAAACTCTTTAGTTTACAGTATAATTTCCATTATATTTGCTTTCATGGAAATTTAGTTAGCTTTAAAAACCTAGAAATAAACTATTTCATATCTCATAAAATATCATTTCGTTTTTTCATGTCTACATGTGCTGTAGTTAGCTTATGGATTATTTCAATATGAAAATGAACTAATTTCATATAAAAATTAGTTTACTAGTAAACATTTAATTTTCAATTCTTTACTCAATTCAATTTAATCTTTAAATCTTTTGTGAAAAAAAATAAAGCTCTTATTTTACTTAAAGGTTTATTATAGTCCTCTGAATTCTACTCTCACTTCTCTATTACCTATCTATTTTTATTTAAATGCACTTTTCTTATTATGAATAAAATGATTTGTTACGTAAGTAAATATATCAACCACTTTTTTAACCTTTTTTCTAGGAGTTCATTTTAGAAAGCAATTATGTCCAGTGTTTTCATGCTCATGTAACGTCTAAAACTTTCATACATTTTTATTAGTGATGCATGGATATAACCATTTTTTGTGTATATGTATTTAACATGAGTTATATTGCTGAAACACTCTTTGGTGATATTCTTACATAAAAATTAAATTGTTTATAAAATGATTCAGATATTTTCCTATACTCTCTATACTTTGGGTTAAATCCAATTACTGACATTAGAATTGAGTATTTTTATTTCAGTGTATAGTTTAATTTTACTAAATTTTATTTAACATGTTAATCTTTCAATTATTTTAAATTTTTTAGTAGAGATTAGAGTTTGACGGAGGTTCATATAAGTGAATAATGATGTAGATCAAACAAATAATTTATTACTTTCTAGGTAGTCTATTTTTTCCCTCCAGTTTCATTTAAATATGTGAAATTTTTGTGGTAATACTTCTCATCACTTTCATAGTTGTTAAAAGTGGATTATAGGTTACTATATAAATTCAACTTTTGTTTGAATTCATACACTTTCATGTTTTAACATGTCCATGAAAAACCAACTTAACTTATCATAAACATCAACTGATGTATGTAAATCTAGAGTTTCATTAAAGCATTTAGTCTTGACATAATCACCTATTAGTGTGCTATACGTCACCATATGAAAAACTCAATTAGATAGCATATTTTCCATTGTAATCATGTCAAATCCAATTTTTATAAAAATGATAGATGGTTTTGCTCAAGATGATTATGCAAAAGACTACTTTTTTGAAAGCTGCTTAATGTTGGGACAGAGCACCCTGAATGATGAGTGTGCCTGAATTAATTTCATTTAAAGATTCTAAATATTTGTACAACAAAATGAAATTCGAGTCTATTTGTATTTTTTTATCATACTTTTTATTGAAGTTTGTACAAGGAAATGTTAGTATGATGATTTTTTCAAAGCAATAAAAAATTGCTCACTTGTAAGAATCAATGAAGTAACTCATAATAGACTCAAGTATAGCTTTGGTAATATAACTCATTATTTAACTCTTTTTGTCATCGTGATAAACAAGTGTTAGATTGTGTAATCATTTAACTCTTCTTCATATATGCATGCAATAACTCGATAGATGATATATCTTCTAGTGTTTACTTTTCTATTTTTGGTGTTATTCGTTCACTTACCTTGTTAATTATTTTTATTTTTATGGTTTTTAGATTCTTTTTATTTTCAATAACTTATTTCCCTAGCCTAGTTTATATTGTATTCGATAAACATCCTCGTGAATCGCTTTTAATTTTCCATTCTTCTGTCTTTTTTTCAATGATCTTATTCCAATCATATTCCATCGCTCATCATATTAGTGTCATTTTCTTCTCTAATTATAATTTTATGCACTTACCATTCTTTTTAATCCTTATTCATCTTTGGCATTTTTTTTGCTTATTTTATTCATATAATATTCCATCACTTATTTCTTACTTCCATTTTTTACTTCTTTTTCTATCTTTTTACCTTCTTATCAATTTCACATTATCGATTTCAAGATCTTTTATATTTTTAAGGATCTAATTTTCTAAATATTATTACATCATATATCTCATGAATCATTTTACCGCTTAAAATGTGATATCTTTTTTCCACGTGATTTTATTCCAATTTTGTTCGTTCCATCGTCTTGTAAATACTTTTTTCTATTCTAGATTTTTTTTTGAAAAATATTATATCCAGTGGGTATCTTTCTAAAACTCTTTAGTTTACAGTATAATTTCCATTATATTTGCTTTCATGGAAATTTAGTTAGCTTTAAAAACCTAGAAATAAACTATTTCATATCTCATAAAATATCATTTCGTTTTTTCATGTCTACATGTGCTGTAGTTAGCTTATGGATTATTTCAATATGAAAATGAACTAATTTCATATAAAAATTAGTTTACTAGTAAACATTTAATTTTCAATTCTTTACTCAATTCAATTTAATCTTTAAATCTTTTGTGAAAAAAAAATAAAGCTCTTATTTTACTTAAAGGTTTATTATAGTCCTCTGAATTCTACTCTCACTTCTCTATTACCTATCTATTTTTATTTAAATGCACTTTTCTTATTATGAATAAAATGATTTGTTACGTAAGTAAATATATCAACCACTTTTTTATCCTTTTTTCTAGGAGTTCATTTTAGAAAGCAATTATGTCCAGTGTTTTCATGCTCATGTAACGTCTAAAACTTTCATACATTTTTATTAGTGATGCATGGATATAACCATTTTTTGTGTATATGTATTTAACATGAGTTATATTGCTGAAACACTCTTTGGTGATATTCTTACATAAAAATTAAATTGTTTATAAAATGATTCAGATATTTTCCTATACTCTCAATACTTTGGGTTAAATCCAATTACTGACATTAGAATTGAGTATTTTTATTTCAGTGTATAGTTTAATTTTACTAAATTTTATTTAACATGTTAATCATTCAATTATTTTAAATTTTTTAGCAGAGATTAGAGTTTGACGGAGGTTCATATAAGTGAATAATGATGTAGATCAAACAAATAATTTATTACTTTCTAGGTAGTCTATTTTTTCCCTCCAGTTTCATTTAAATATGTGAAATTTTTGTGGGAATACTTCTCATGACTTTCATAGTTGTTAAAAGTGGATTATAGGTTACTATATAAATTCAACTTTTGTCGGAATTCATACATTTGCATGTTTTAACATGTCCATGAAAAACCAACTTAACTTATCATAAACATCAATCGATGTATGTAAATCTAGAGTTTCATTAAAGCATTTAGTCTTGACATAATCACCTATTAGTGTGCTATACGTCACCATATGAAAAACTCAATTAGATAGCATATTTTCCATTGTAATCATGTCAAATCCAATTTTTATAAAAATGATAGATGGTTTTGCTCAAGATGATTATGCAAAAGACTACTTTTTTGAAAGCTGCTTAATGTTGGGACAGAGCACCCTGAATGATGAGTGTGCCTGAATTAATTTCATTTAAAGATTCTAAATATTTGTACAAAAAATGAAATTCGAGACTATTTGTATTTTTTTATCATACTTTTTATTGAAGTTTGTACAAGGAAATGTTAGTATGATGATTTTTTCAAAGCAAAGAAAAATTGCTCACTTGTAAGAAACAATGAAGTAACTCATAATAGACTCAAGTATAGCTTGTGTAATATAACTCATTATTTTACTATTTGTGTCATCGTGATAAATAAGTGTTAGATTGTGTAATCATTTAACTCTTCTTCATATATGCATGCAATAACTCGATAGATGATATATCTTCTAGTGTTTACTTTTCTATTTTTGGTGTTATTCGTTCACTTACCTTGTTAATTATTTTTATTTTTATGGTTTTTAGATTCTTTTTATTTTCAATAACTTATTTCCCTAGCCTAGTTTATATTGTATTCGATAAACATCCTCGTGAATCGCTTTTAATTTTCCCTGCTTCTGTCTTTTTTCAATGATCTTATTCCAATCATATTCCATCGCTCATCATATTAGTGTCATTTTCTTCTCTAATTATAATTTTATGCACTTATCATTCTTTTTAATCCTTATTCATCTTTGGCATTTTTTTTGCTTATTTTATTCATATAATATTCCATCACTTATTTCTTACTTCCATTTTTTACTTCTTTTTCTATCTTTTTACCTTCTTATCAATTTCACATTATCGATTTCAAGATCTTTTATATTTTTAAGGATCTCATTTTCTAAATATTATTACATCATATATCTCATGAATCATTTTACCGCTTAAAATGTGATATCTTTTTTCCACGTGATTTTATTCCAATTTTGTTCGTTCCATCGTCTTGTAAATACTTTTTTCTATTCTAGATTTTTTTTTGAAAAATATTATATCCAGTGGGTATCTTTCTAAAACTCTTTAGTTTACAGTATAATTTCCATTATATTTGCTTTCATGGAAATTTAGTTAGCTTTAAAAACCTAGAAATAAACTATTTCATATCTCATAAAATATCATTTCGTTTTTTCATGTCTACATGTGTTGTAGTTAGCTTATGGATTATTTCAATATGAAAATGAACTAATTTCATAAAAAAATATTTGTTTACTAGTAAACTTTTAATTTTCAATTCTTTCCTCAATTCAATTTAATCTTTAAATCTTTTGTGAAAAAAAAATAAAGCTCTTATTTTACTTAAAGGTTTATTATAGTCCTCTGAATTCTACTCTCACTTCTCTATTACCTATCTATTTTTATTTAAATGCACTTTTCTTATTATGAATAAAATGATTTGTTACGTAAGTAAATATATCAACCACTTTTTTAACCTTTTTTCTAGGAGTTCATTTTAGAAAGCAATTATGTCCAGTGTTTTCATGCTCATGTAACGTCTAAAACTTTCATACATTTTTATTAGTGATGCATGGATATAACCATTTTTTGTGTATATGTATATAACATGAGTTATATTGCTGAAACACTCTTTGGTGATATTGTTACATAAAAATTAAATTGTTTATAAAATGATTCACATATTTTCCTATACTTTCAATACTTTCGGTTAAATCCAATTACCGACATTAGAATTGAGTATTTTTATTTCAGTGTATAGTTTAGTTTTACTAAATTTTATTTAGTATGTTAATCTTTCAATTATTTTAAATTTTTTAGCAGAGATTATAGTTTGACGGAGGTTCATATAAGTGAATAATGATGTAGATCAAACAAATAATTTATTACTTTCTAGGTAGTCTATTTTTTCCCTCCAGTTTCATTTAAATATGTGAAATTTTTGTGGTTCTCATGACTTTCATAGTTGCTAAAAGTGGATTATAGGTTACTATATAAATTCAACTTTTGTTGGAATTCATACATTTGCATGTCTTTACATGTCCATGAAAAACCAACTTAACTTATCATAAACATCAACCCGTGTATGTAAATCTAGAGTTTCATTAAAGCATTTAGTCTTGACATAATCACTTATTAGTGTGCTATACGTCACCATATGAAAAACTCAATTAGATAGCATATTTTCCATTGTAATCATGTCAAATCCAATTTTTATAAAAATGATAGATGGTTTTGCTCAAGATGATTATGCAAAAGACTACTTTTATGAAAGCTGCTTAATGTTGGGACAGAGCACCCTGAATGATGAGTGTGCCTGAATTAATTTCATTTAAAGAATCTAAATATTTGTACAACAAAATGAAATTCGAGTCTATTTGTATTTTTTTATCATACTTTTTATTGAAGTTTGTACAAGGAAATGTTAGTATGATGATTTTTTTAAAGCAATGAAAAATTTCTCACTTGTAAGAATCAATGAAGTAACTCATAATAGACTCAAGTATAGCTTTGGTAGTATAACTCATTATTTAACTATTTTTGTTATCGTGATAAATAAGTGTTAGATTGTGTAATCATTTAACTCTTCTTCATAAATGCATGCAATAACTCGATAGATGATATATCTTCTAGTGTTTACTTTTCTATGTCTGGTGTTATTCGTTCACTTACCCTGTTAATTATTTTTATTTTTATGATTTTTAGATTCTTTTTATTTTCAATAACTTATTCCCCTAGTCTAGTTTATATTGTATTCGATAACCATCCTCGTGAATCACTTTTAATTTTCCCTTCTTCTAACTTTTTTTCAATGATCTTATTCCAATCATATTCCACCGCTCATCATATTAGTGTCATTTTCTTGTCTAATTATAATTTTATGCACTTACCATTCTTTTTAATCCTTATTCATTTTTGCCATTATTTTTTGCTTATTTTATTCATATAATATTCCATCACTTATTTCTTACTTCCGTTTTTTACTTCTTTTTCTATCTTTTTACCTTCTTATCAATTTCATATAATCGATTTCAAGATCTTTTATATTTTTAAGGATCTAATTTTCTAAATATTATTACATCATATATCTCATGAATCATTTTACCGCTTACAATTTGATATCTTTTTTCCACGTGATTTTATTCCAACTTTGTTCATTCCATCATCTTGTAAATACTTTTTTCTATACTAGATTTGTTTTTAAAAAATTTATATTCAGTGGATAACATTTTAAAACATTTTAGTTTACAGTATAATTTTCATTATATTCGCTTTCATTGTATATTAATTAGCTTTAAAACCCCAGAAATAAAATATTTCATATCTCATAAAATATCATATTGTTTTTTCTTGTCTATATGTGTTGTTGTTAGCTTATGGATTCATTCATTCTGAAGATCAATTAATTTCATATAAGAATATTTTTACTAGTAATCTTTTATTTTTAATTCTTTCCTCAATTTTATTTAATCTCAAAATCTTTTGTCAAAAAAAATAGTTTATATTTTACTATAAGCTTTATTATAGTCCTCTGAATTCTACTCTCACTTCTCTATTACCTATCTATATTTATTGAAATGCACTTTTCTTATTATGAATAAAATGAGTTTGTTAAGTAAGTAAATATATCAACCACATTTTTACCCTTTTTTTAGGAGTTCATTTTGGAAAGCAATTATGTCTAGTGTCTTCATGTTCATGTAACGTTTAAAAATTCCATATATTTTTATTTGTGATGCATGGATACAACCATTTTTTTGTGTATATGTATTTAACATGAGTTCTATTGCTGAAACACTCTTTGGTGATATTCTTTCATAAAACATAAATTGTTTATAAAATGATTCACATATTTTCTTCTACTCTTAATACTTTCGGTTAAGTCCAGTTACTGACATTCGAATGGAGTATTTTTATTTCAGTGTATAGTTTATTTTTACTAAATTTTATTTAACATGATAATCTTTCAATTATTTTAAAATTTTAGCAGAGATTATAGTTTGATGGAGGTTCATATAATTGAATAATGATGTAGATCATACAAAAAATTTATTACTTTCTATGAAGTTTATTTTTTACCTCGAGTTTCATTTACATATGTGAATTTTTTGTGGTAATACTTCTCATGACTTTCATAGTTGTTAAAAGTTGATTATAGGTTACTAAATAAATTCAACTTTTGTTGGAATTCATACATTTGCATATTTTAACATGTCCATGAAAACCCAACTTAACTTATGATAAACATCAACCCGTGCATGTAAATCTAGAGTTTCATTAAAGCATTTAGTCTTGACATAATCACCTATTAGTGTGCTATACGTCACCATATGGAAAACTCAATTTGATAGTATATTTTCCATTGTAATCATGTCAAATCCATTTTTTTATAAAAATAATAGATGGTTTCGCTTATGATTATTATGCAAAAGACTACTTTTATGAGAGCTGCTTAATGTTGGCATAGAGCACCCTGATTGATGAGTCTATTTGCATTTTTTTTATCATTCTTTTTATTGAAGTTTATAGAAGGAGGTGTTAGTATGATGATATTTTCAAAGCAAAGAAAAATTGCTCACTTTTTAGAATCAATATAGTAACTCATAATAGACTCAAGTATAGCTTTGGAAATATAACTCATTATTTTACTCTTTGTGTTATCGTGATAAATAAGTGTTAGATTGTGTAATCATTTAACTCTTCTTCATATATGCATGGAATCATTCGATAGATGATATATCTTCTAGTGTTTACTTTTTTATGTCTACATGTGTTGTAGTTAGCTTATGGATTATTTCAATATGAAAATAAACTAATTTCATATAAAAATTAGTTTACTAGTAATCTTTTAATTTTCAATTCTTTCCTCAATTCAATTTAATCTTTAAATCTTTTGTGAAAAAAAATAAAGCTCTTATTTTACTTAAAGGTTTATTATAGTCCTCTGAATTCTACTCTCACTTCTCTATTACCTATTTCTTTTTATTTAAATGCACTTTTCTTATTATGAATAAAATGATTTGTTACGTAAGTAAATATATCAACCACTTTTTTAACTATTTTCTAGGAGTTCATTTTAGAAAGCAATTATGTCCAGTGTTTTCATGCTCATGTAACGTCTAAAACTTTCATACATTTTTACTAGTGATGCATGGATATAACCATTTTTTGTGTATATGTATTTAACATGAGTTATATTGTTGAAACACTCTTTGGTGATATTCTTACATAAAAATTAAATTGTTTATAAAATGATTCAGATATTTTCCTATACTCTCAATACATTGGGTTAAATCCAATTACTGACATTAGAATTGAGTATTTTTATTTCAGTGTATAGTTTAATTTTACTAAATTTTATTTAACATGTTAATCTTTCAATTATTTTAAATTTTTTAGCAGAGATTATAGTTTGACGGAGGTTCATATAAGTGAATAATGATGTAGGTCAAACAAATAATTTATTACTTTCTAGGTAGTCTATTTTTTCCCTCCAGTTTCATTTAAATATGTGAAATTTTTGTGGTAATACTTCTCATGACTTTCATAGTTGTTAAAAGTGGATTATAGGTTACTATATAAATTCAACTTTTGTTGGAATTCATACATTTGCATGTTTTAACATGTCCATGAAAAACCAACTTAACTTATCATAAACATCAACCGATGTATGTAAATATAGAGTTTCATTAAAGCATCTAGTCTTGACATAATCACCTATTAGTGTGATATACGTCACCATATGAAAAACTCAAATAGATAGCATATTTTCCAATGTAATCATGTCAAATCCAATTTTTATAAGAATGATAGACGGTTTTTCTCATGATGATTATGCAAAAGGCTACTTTTATGAGAGCTGCTTAATGTTGGGACAGAGCACCCTGAATGATGAGTGTTCCTGAATTAATTTTATATAAAGAATCTAAATATTTGTACAACAAAATGAAATTCGAGTCTATTTGCATATTTTTTATCATACTTTTTATTGAAGTTTATACAAGGAAATGTTAGTATGATGATTTTTTCAAAGCAGAGAAAAATTGCTCACTTGTAAGAATCAATGTAGTAACTCATAATAGACTCAAGTATAACTTTGGTAATATAAATCATTATTTTACTCTTTGTGTTATAGTGATAAATAAGTGTTAGATTGTGTAATCATTTAACTCTTCTTCATATATGCATGCAATAAGTCGATAGATGATATATTTTCTAGAGTTTACTTTTCTATGTCTGGTATTATTCATTCACTTACCTTGTTAATTATTTTTATTTTTATGGTTTTTAGATTCTTTTTATTTTCAATAACTTATTTCCCTAGCCTAGTTTATATTGTATTCGATAACCATCCTCGTGAATCACTTTTTATTTTCCCTTCTTCTGTCTTTTTTTCAATGATCTTATCCCAATCATATTCCATCGCTCATCATATTAGTGTCATTTTCTTCTCTAATTATAATTTTATGAACTTACCATTCTATTTAATCCTTATTCATTTTTGGCTTTTTTTTTGCTTATTTTATTCATATAATATTCCATCCTTTATTTCTTACTTCCATTTTTTACTTCTTTTTCTATCTTTTTACCTTCTTATCAATTTCACATTATCGATTTCAAGATCTTTTATATTTTTAAGGATCTAATTTTATAAATATTATTACATCATATATATTATGAATCATTTTACCGCTTAAAATTTGATATCTTTTTTCCACGTGACTTTATTCCAATTTTGTTCGTTCCATCATCTTGTAAATACTTTTTTCTATTCTGGTTTTTTTTTTTTGAAAAATATTATATCCAGTGGGTATCTTTCTAAAACTCTTTAGTTTACAGTATAATTTTCATTATATTTGCTTTCATGGAAATTTAGTTAGCTTTAAATACCTAGAAATAAACTATTTTATATCTCATAACATATCATTTCATTTTTTCTTGACTACATGTGTTGAAGTTAGCTTATGGATTATTTCAATAAGAAGATGAACTAATTTCATATAAAAATTTGTTTACTAGTAATATTTTAATTTTCAATTCTTTCCTCAATTCAATTTAATCTTTAAATATTTTGTCAAAAAAAACTAAAGCTCTTATTTTACTTAAAGGTTTATTATAGTCCTCTGAATTCTACTCTCACTTCTCTATTACCTATCTATTTTTATTTAAATGCACTTTTCTTATTATGAATAAAATGATTTGTTACGTAAGTAAATATATCAACCACTTTTTTTAACCTTTTTTTAGGAGTTCATTTTAGAAAGCAATTATGTCCAGTGTCTTCATGCTCATGTAACGTCTAAAACTTTCATACATTTTTATTAGTGATGCATGTATATAACCATTTTTTGTGTATATGTATTTAACATGAGTTATATTGCAGATACACTCTTTGGTGATATTCTTACATAAAAATTAAATTGTTTATAAAATGATTCACATTTTTTCCTATACTCTCAATACTTTGGGTTAAATCCAATTACCGACATTAGAATTGAGTATTTTTATTTCAGTGTATAGTTTAGTTTTACTAAATTTTATTTAACATGTTAATCTTTCAATTATTTTAAATTTTTTTTAGCAGAGATTATAGTTTGACGAAGGTTCATATAAGTAAATAATGAAGTAGATCAAACAAATAATTTATTACTTTCTAGGTAGTCTATTTTTTCCCTCCAGTTTCATTTAAATATGTGAAATTTTTGTGGTAATACTTCTCATGACTTTCATAGTTGTTAAAAGTGGATTATAGGTTACTATATAAATTCAACTTTTGTTGGAATTCATACACTTTCATGTTTTAACATGTCCATGAAAAACCAACTTAACTTATCATAAATTCATGTCGTGTATGTAAATCTAGAGTTTCATTAAAGCATTTAGTCTTGACATAATCACCTATTAGTGTGATATACGTCACCATATTAAAAACTCAATTAGATAGTATATTTTCCATTGTAATCGTGTCAAATCCAATTTTTATAAGAATGATAGACGGTTTTGCTCATGATGATTATGCAAAAGACTACTTTTATGAGAGCTGCTTAATGTTGGGACAGAGCACCCTGAATGATGAGTGTGCCTGAATTAATTTTATATAAAGAATCTAAATATTTGTACAACAAAATGAAATTCGAGTCTATTTGCATATTTTTTATCATACTTTTTATTGAAGTTTATACAAGGAAATGTTAGTATGATGATTTTTTCAAAGCAAAGAAAAATTACTCACTTGTAAGAATCAATGTAGTAACTCATAATAGACTCAAGTATAGCTTTGGTAATATAAATCATTATTTTACTCTTTGTGTTATAGTGATAAATAAGTGTTAGATTGTGTAATCATTTAACTCTTCTTCATATATGCATGCAATAAGTCGATAGATGATATATTTTCTAGTGTTTACTTTTCTATGTCTTGTATTATTCATTCACTTACCTTGTTAATTATTTTTATTTTTATGGTTTTTAGATTCTTTTTATTTTCAATAACTTATTTCCCTAGCCTAGTTTATATTGTATTCGATAACCATCCTCGTGAATCACTTTTAATTTTCCCTTCTTCTGTCTTTTTTTCAATGATCTTATCCCAATCATA
This sequence comes from Vicia faba, assembly GCA_948472305.1. NCBI lineage: Eukaryota > Viridiplantae > Streptophyta > Magnoliopsida > Fabales > Fabaceae > Vicia > Vicia faba. The sequence goes on from OX451737.1 coordinate 516,909,177, forward strand.
TTCCATCGCTCATCATATTAGTGTCATTTTCTTCTCTAATTATAATTTTATGAACTTACCATTCTATTTAATCCTTATTCATTTTTGGCTTTTTTTTTTTGCTTATTTTATTCATATAATATTCCATCCTTTATTTCTTACTTCCATTTTTTACTTCTTTTTCTATCTTTTTACCTTCTTATCAATTTCACATTATTGATTTCAAGATCTTTTATATTTTTAAGGATCTAATTTTATAAATATTATTACATCATATATATTATGAATCATTTTACCGCTTAAAATTTGATATCTTTTTTCCACGTGACTTTATTCCAATTTTGTTCGTTCCATCATCTTGTAAATACTTTTTTCTATTCTGGATTTTTTTTTGAAAAATATTATATCCAGTGGGTATCTTTCTAAAACTCTTTAGTTTACAGTATAATTTTCATTATATTTGCTTTCATGGAAATTTAGTTAGCTTTAAATACCTAGAAATAAACTACTTTATATCTCATAACATATCATTTCGTTTTTTCTTGACTACATGTGTTGAAGTTAGCTTATGGATTATTTCAATATGAAGATGAACTAATTTCTTATAAAAAGTTGTTTACTAGTAATCTTTTAATTTTCAATTCTTTCCTCAATTCAATTTAATCTTTAAATATTTTGTCAAAAAAAACTAAAGCTCTTATTTTTCTTAAAGGTTTATTATAGTCCTCTGAATTCTACTCTCACTTCTCTATTACCTATCTATTTTTATTTAAATTCACTTTTCTTATTATGAATAAAATGATTTGTTACGTAAGTAAATATATCAACCACTTTTTTTAACCTTTTTTTAGGAGTTCATTTTAGAAAGCAATTATGTCCAGTGTCTTCATGCTCATGTAACGTCTAAAACTTTCATACATTTTTATTAGTGATGCATGTATATAACCATTTTTTGTGTATATGTATTTAACATGAGTTATATTGCTGATACACTCTTTGGTGATATTCTTACATAAAAATTAAATTGTTTATAAAATGATTCACATTTTTTCCTATACTCTCAATACTTTGGGTTAAATCCAATTACCGACATTAGAATTGAGTATTTTTATTTCAGTGTATAGTTTAGTTTTACTAAATTTTATTTAACATGTTAATCTTTCAATTATTTTAAATTTTTTTTAGCAGAGATTATAGTTTCACGAAGGTTCATATAAGTAAATAATGAAGTAGATCAAACAAATAATTTATTACTTTCTAGGTAGTCTATTTTTTCCCTCCAGTTTCATTTAAATATGTGAAATTTTTGTGGTAATACTTCTCATGACTTTCATAGTTATTAAAAGTGGATTATAGGTTACTATATAAATTCAACTTTTGTTGGAATTCATACACTTTCATGTTTTAACATGTCCATGAAAAACAAACTTAACTTATCATAAACATCAACTCGTGTATCTAAATCTAGAGTTTCATTAAAGCATTTAGTCTTGACATAATCACCTATTAGTGTGATATACGTCACCATATGAAAAACTCAAATAGATAGCATATTTTCCATTGTAATCATGTCAAATCCAATTTTTATAAGAATGATAGACGGTTTTGCTCATGATGATTATGCAAAAGACTACTTTTATGAGAGCTGCTTAATGTTGGGACAGAGCACCCTGAATGATGAGTGTGCCTGAATTAATTTTATATAAAGAATCTAAATATTTGTACAACAAAATGAAATTCGAGTCTATTTGCATATTTTTTATCATACTTTTTATTGAAGTTTATACAAGGAAATGTTAGTATGATGATTTTTTCAAAGCAAAGAAAAATTGCACACTTGTGAGAATCAATGTAGTAACTCATAATAGACTCAAGTATAGCTTTGGTAATATAAATCATTATTTTACTCTTTGTGTTATAGTGATAAATAAGTGTTAGATTGTGTAATCATTTAACTCTTCTTCATATATGCATGCAATAACTCGATAGAAGATATATTTTCTAGTGTTTACTTTTCTATGTCTGGTGTTATTCGTTCACTTACCTTGTTAATTATTTTTATTTTTATGGTTTTTAGATTCTTTTTATTTTCGATAACTTATTCCCCTAGTCTAGTTTATATTGTATTCGATAACCATCCTCGTGAATCACTTTTAATTTTCCCTTCTTCTGACTTTTTTTCAATGATCTTATTCCAATCATATTCCACCGCTCGTCATATTAGTGTCATTTTCTTGTCTAATTATAATTTTATGCACTTACCATTCTTTTTAATCCTTATTCATTTTTGCCATTATTTTTTGCTTATTTTATTCATATAATATTCCATCACTTATTTCTTACTTCCGTTTTTTACTTCTTTTTCTATCTTTTTACCTTCTTATCAATTTCACATTATCGATTTCAAGATCTTTTATATTTTTAAGGATCTAATTTTATAAATATTATTACATCATATATATTATGAATCATTTTACCGCTTAAAATTTGATATCTTTTTTCCACGTGACTTTATTCCAATTTTGTTCGTTCCATCATCTTGTAAATACTTTTTTCTATTCTGGATTTTTTTTTGAAAAATATTATATCCAGTGGGTATCTTTCTAAAACTCTTTAGTTTACAGTATAATTTTCATTATATTTGCTTTCACGGAAATTTAGTTAGCTTTAAATACCTAGATATAAACTATTTTATATCTCATAACATATCATTTCGTTTTTTCTTGACTACATGTGTTGAAGTTAGCTTATGGATTATTTCAATATGAAGATGAACTAATTTCATATAAAAATTTGTTTACTAGTAATCTTTTAATTTTCAATTCTTTCCTCAATTCAATTTAATCTTTAAATATTTTGTCAAAAAAAACTAAAGCTCTTATTTTACTTAAAGGTTTATTATAGTCCTCTGAATTCTACTCTCACTTTTCTATTACCTATCTATTTTTATTTAAATGCACTTTTCTTATTATGAATAAAATGATTTGTTACGTAAGTAAATATATCAACCACTTTTTTTAACCTTTTTTTAGGAGTTCATTTTAGAAAGCAATTATGTCCAGTGTCTTCATGCTCATGTAACGTCTAAAACTTTCATACATTTTTATTAGTGATGCATGGATATAACCATTTTTTGTGTATATGTATTTAACATGAGTTATATTGCTGATACACTCTTTGGTGATATTCTTACATAAAAATTAAATTGTTTATAAAATGATTCACATTTTTTCCTATACTCTCAATACTTTGGGTTAAATCCAATTACCGACATTAGAATTGAGTATTTTTATTTCAGTGTATAGTTTAGTTTTACTAAATTTTATTTAACATGTTAATCTTTCAATTATTTTAAATTTTTGTTAGCAGAGATTATAGTTTGACGAAGGTTCATATAAGTAAATAATGAAGTAGATCAAACAAATAATTTATTACTTTCTAGGTAGTCTATTTTTTCCCTCCAGTTTCATTTAAAAATGTGAAATTTTTGTGGTAATACTTCTCATGACTTTCATAGTTGTTAAAAGTGGATTATAGGTTACTATATAAATTCAACTTTTGTTGGAATTCATACACTTTCATGTTTTAACATGTCTATGAAAAACCAACTTAACATATCATAAACATCAAGTCGTGTATGTAAATCTAGAGTTTCATTAAAGCATTTAGTCTTAACATAATCACCTATTAGTGTGATATACGTCACCATATGAAAAACTCAATTAGATAGCATATTTTCCATTGTAATCGTGTCAAATCTAATTTTTATAAGAATGATAGACGGTTTTGCTTATGATGATTATGCAAAAGACTACTTTTATGAGAGCTGCTTAATGTTGGGACAGAGCACCCTGAATGATGAGTGTGCCTGAATTAATTTTATATAAAGAATCTAAATATTTGTACAACAAAATGAAATTCGAGTCTATTTGCATATTTTTTATCATACTTTTTATTGAAGTTTATACAAGGAAATGTTAGTATGATGATTTTTTCAAAGCAAAGAAAAATTGCTCACTTGTAAGAATCAATGTAGTAACTCATAATAGACTCAAGTATAGCTTTGGTAATATAAATCATTATTTTACTCTTTGTGTTATAGTGATAAATAAGTGTTAGATTGTGTAATCATTTAACTCTTCTTCATATATGCATGCAATAACTCGATAGAAGATATATTTTCTAGTGTTTACTTTTCTATGTCTGGTGTTATTCGTTCACTTACCTTGTTAATTATTTTTATTTTTATGGTTTTTAGATTCTTTTTATTTTCAATAACTTATTCCCCTAGTCTAGTTTATATTGTATTCGATAACCATCCTCGTGAATCACTTTTAATTTTCCCTTCTTCTGTCTTTTTTTCAATGATCTTATTCCAATCATATTCCATCGCTCGTCATATTAGTGTCATTTTCTTGTCTAATTATAATTTTATGCACTTACCATTCTTTTTAATCCTTATTCATTTTTGGCATTATTTTTTGCTTATTTTATTCATATAATATTCCATCACTTATTTCTTACTTGCGTTTTTTACTTCTTTTTCTATCTTTTTACCATCTTATCAATTTCACATAATCGATTTCAAGATCTTTTAAATTTTTAAGGATCTAATTTTCTAAATATTATTACATCATATATCTCATGAATCATTTTACCGCTTAAAATTTGATATCTTTTTTCCACGTGACTTTATTCCAATTTTGTTCGTTCCATCATCTTGTAAATACTTTTTTCTATTCTAGATTTTTTTTTGAAAAATATTATATCCAGTGGGTATCTTTCTAAAACTCTTTAGTTTACAGTATAATTTTCATTATATTTGCTTTCATGGAAATTTAGTTAGCTTTAAAAACCTAGAAATAAACTATTTCATATCTCATAAAATATCATTTCGTTTTTTCTTGTCTACATGTGTTGTTGTTAACTTATGGATTATTTCAATATGAAGATGAACTAATTTCATATAAAAATTTGTTTCCTAGTATTCTTTTAATTTTCAATTCTTTCCTCAATTCAATTTAATCTTTAAATATTTTGTCAAAAAAAAATAAAGCTCTTATTTTACTTAAAGGTTTATTATAGTCCTCTGAATTCTACTCTCACTTCTCTATTACCTATATATTTTTATTTAAATGAACTTTTCTTATTATGAATAAAATGATTTGTTACGTAAGTAAATATATCAACCACTTTTTTTAAGCTTTTTTTAGGAGTTCATTTTAGAAAGCAATTATGTCCAGTGTCTTCATGCTCATGTAACGTCTAAAACTTTCATACATTTTTATTAGTGATGCATGGATATAACCATTTTTTGTGTATATGTATTTAACGTGAGTTATATTGCTAAAAACACTCTTTGGTGATATTCTTACATAAAAATTAAATTGTTTTTAAAATAATTCACAACTTTTCCTATTCTCTCAATACTTTGGGTTAAATCCAATTACCGACATTAGAATTGAGTATTTTTATTTCCGTGTATAGTTTAGTTTTACTAAATTTTATTTAACATGTTAATCTTTCAATTATTTTAAATTTTTTTTAGCAGAGATTATAGTTTGACGGAGGTTCATATAAGTGAATAATGATGTAGATCAAACAAATAATTTATTACTTTCTACGTAGTCTATTTTTTCCCTCCAGTTTCATTTAAATATGTGAAATTTTTGTGGTAATACTTCTCATGACTTTCATAGTTGTTAAAAGTGGATTATAGGTTACTATATAAATTCAACTTTTGTTTGAATTCATACACTTTCATGTTTTAACATGTCCATGAAAAACCAACTTAACTTATCATAAAAATCAAGTCGTGTATGTAAATCTAGAGTTTCATTAAAGCATTTAGTCTTGACTTAATCACCTATTAGTGTGATATACGTCACCATATGAAAAACTCATATAGATAGCATATTTTCCATTGTAATCATGTCAAATCCAATTTTTATAAGAATGATAGACGGTTTTGCTCATGATGATTATGCAAAAGACTACTTTTATGAGAGCTGCTTAATGTTGGGACAGAACACCCTGAATGATGACTGTGCCTGAATTAATTTTATATAAAGAATCTAAATATTTGTACAACAAAATGAAATTCGAGTCTATTTGCATATTTTTTATCATACTTTTTATGGAAGTTTATACAAGGAAATGTTAGCATGATGATTTTTTCAAAGCAAAGAAAAATTGCTCACTTGTAAGAATCAATGTAGTAACTCATAATAGACTCAAGTATAGCTTTGGTAATATAAATCATTATTTTACTCTTTGTGTTATAGTGATAAATAAGTGTTAGATTGTGTAATCATTTAACTCTTCTTCATATATGCATGCAATAACTCGATAGATGATATATTTTCTAGTGTTTACTTTTCTATGTCTGGTGTTATTCGTTCACTTACCTTGTTAATTATTTTTATTTTTATCGTTTTTAGATTATTTTTATTTTCAATAACTTATTCCCCTAGTCTAGTTTATATTGTATTCGATAAACATCCTCGTGAATCACTTTTAATTTTCCCTTCTTCTGTCTTTTTTTCAATGATCTAATTCCAATCATATTCCATCGCTCATCATATTAGTGTCATTTTCTTCTCTAATTATAATTTTGTGCACCTACCATTCTTTTTAATCCTTATTCATTTTTGGCATTATTTTTTGCTTATTTTATTCATATAATATTCTATCACTTATTTCTTACTTCCATTTTTTACTTCTTTTTCTAACTTTTTACCATCTTAACAATTTCACATAATCGATTTCAAGATCTTTTATATTTTTAAGGATCTAATTTTCTAAATATTATTACATCATATATATTATGAATCATTTTACCGCTTAAAATTTGATATCTTTTTTCCACGTGATTTTATTCCAATTTTGTTTGTTCCATCATCTTGTAAATACTTTTTTCTATTCTAGTTTTTTTTTGAAAAATATTATATCCAGTGGGTATCTTTCTAAAACTCTTTAGTTTACAGTATAATTTTCATTATATTTGCTTTCATGTAAATTTAGTTAGCTTTAAAAACCTAGAAATAAACTATTTCATATCTCATAAAATATCATTTCCTTTTTCTTGTCTACATGTGTTGTAGTTAGCTTATGGATTATTTCAATATGAAGATGAACTAATTTCATATAAAAATTTGTTTCCTAGTATTCTTTTAATTTTCAATTCTTTCCTCAATTCAATATAATCTTTAAATATTTTGTCAAAAAAAAATAAAGCTCTTATTTTACTTAAAGGTTTACTATAGTCCTCTGAATTCTACTCTCACTTCTCTATTACCTATCTATTTTTATTTAAATGCACTTTCCTAATTATGAATAAAATGATTTCTTACGTAACTAAATATATCAACCACTTTTTTTCTCTTTTTTTTAGGAGTTCATTTTAGAAAGCAATTATGTCCAGTGTCTTCAAGCTCATGTAACGTCTAAAACTTTCATACATTTTTATTAGTGATGCATGGATATAACCATTTTTTGTGTATATGTATTTAACATGAGTTATATTGCTGAAACACTCTTTGGTGATATTGTTACATAAAAATTAAATTTTTTATAAAATGATTCACATTTTTCCTATACTCTCAATACTTTGGGTTAAATCCAATTACCGACATTAGAATTGAGTATTTTTATTTCAGTGTATAGTTTAGTTTTACTAAATTTTATTTAACATGTTAATCTTTCAATTTTTTTAAATTTTTTTTAGCAGAGATTATAGTTTGACGGAGGTTCATATAAGTAAATAATGAAGTAGATCAAACAAATAATTTATTACTTTCTAGGTAGTCTATTGTTTCCCTCCAGTTTCATTTAAATATGTGAAATATTTGTGGTAATACTTCTCATGACTTTCATAGTTGTTAAAAGTGGATTATAGGTTACTATATAAATTCAACTTTTGTTGGAATTCATACACTTCCATGTTTTAACATGTCAATGAAAAACCAACTTAACTTATCATAAGCATCAAGTCGTGTATGTAAATCTAGAGTTTCATTAAAGCATTTAGTCTTGACATAATCACCTATTAGTGTGATATACGTCACCATATGAAAAACTCAATTAGATAGCATATTTTCCATTGTAATCGTGTCAAATCCAATTTTTATAAGAATGATAGACGGTTTTGCTTATGATGATTATGCAAAAGACTACTTTTATGAGAGCTGCTTAATGTTGGGACAGAGCACCCTGAATGATGAGTGTGCCTGAATTAATTTTATATAAAGAATCTAAATATTTGTACAACAAAATGAAATTCGAGTCTATTTGCATATTTTTTATCATACTTTTTATTGAAGTTTATACAAGGAAATGTTAGTATGATGATTTTTTCAAAGCAAAGAAAAATTGCTCACTTGTAAGAATCAATGTAGTAACTCATAATAGACTCAAGTATAGCTTTGGTAATATAAATCATTATTTTACTCTTTGTGTTATAGTGATAAATAAGTGTTAGATTGTGTAATCATTTAACTCTTCTTCATATATGCATGCAATAACTCGATAGAAGATATATTTTCTAGTGTTTACTTTTCTATGTCTGGTGTTATTCGTTCACTTACCTTGTTAATTATTTTTATTTTTATGGTTTTTAGATTCTTTTTATTTTCAATAACTTATTCCCCTAGTCTAGTTTATATTGCATTCGATAACCATCCTCGTGAATCACTTTTAATTTTCCCTTCTTCTGTCTTTTTTTCAATGATCTTATTCCAATCATATTCCATCGCTCGTCATATTAGTGTCATTTTCTTGTCTAATTATAATTTTATGCACTTACCATTCTTTTTAATCCTTATTCATTTTTGGCATTATTTTTTGCTTATTTTATTCATATAATATTCCATCACTTATTTCTTACTTGCGTTTTTTACTTCTTTTTCTATCTTTTTACCATCTTATCAATTTCACATAATCGATTTCAAGATCTTTTAAATTTTTAAGGATCTAATTTTCTAAATATTATTACATCATATATCTCATGAATCATTTTACCGCTTAAAATTTGATATCTTTTTTCCACGTGACTTTATTCCAATTTTGTTCGTTCCATCATCTTGTAAATACTTTTTTCTATTCTAGATTTTTTTTTGAAAAATATTATATCCAGTGGGTATCTTTCTAAAACTCTTTAGTTTACAGTATAATTTTCATTATATTTGCTTTCATGGAAATTTAGTTAGCTTTAAAAACCTAGAAATAAACTATTTCATATCTCATAAAATATCATTTCGTTTTTTCTTGTCTACATGTGTTGTAGTTAACTTATGGATTATTTCAATATGAAGATGAACTAATTTCATATAAAAATTTGTTTCCTAGTATTCTTTTAATTTTCAATTCTTTCCTCAATTCAATTTAATCTTTAAATATTTTGTCAAAAAAAAATAAAGCTCTTATTTTACTTAAAGGTTTATTATAGTCCTCTGAATTCTACTCTCACTTCTCTATTACCTATATATTTTTATTTAAATGCACTTTTCTTATTATGAATAAAATGATTTGTTACGTAAGTAAATATATCAACCACTTTTTTTAAGCTTTTTTTAGGAGTTCATTTTAGAAAGCAATTATGTCCAGTGTCTTCATGCTCATGTAACGTCTAAAACTTTCATACATTTTTATTAGTGATGCATGGATATAACCATTTTTTGTGTATATGTATTTAACATGAGTTATATTGCTGAAACACTCTTTGGTGATATTCTTACATAAAAATTAAATTGTTTTTAAAATAATTCACAACTTTTCCTATTCTCTCAATACTTTTGGTTAAATCCAATTACCGACATTAGAATTGAGTATTTTTATTTCCGTGTATAGTTTAGTTTTACTAAATTTTATTTAACATGTTAATCTTTTAATTATTTTAAATTTTTTTTAGCAGAGATTATAGTTTGACGGAGGTTCATATAAGTGAATAATGATGTAGATCAAACAAATAATTTATTACTTTCTACGTAGTCTATTTTTTCCCTCCAGTTTCATTTAAATATATGAAATTTTTGTGGTAATACTTCTCATGACTTTCATAGTTGTTAAAAGTGGATTATAGGTTACTATATAAATTCCACTTTTGTTTGAATTCATACACTTTCATGTTTTAACATGTCCATGAAAAACCAACTTAACTTATCATAAACATCAAGTCGTGTATGTAAATCTAGAGTTTCATTAAAGCATTTAGTCTTGACTTAATCACCTATTAGTGTGATATACGTCACCATATGAAAAACTCATATAGATAGCATATTTTCCATTGTAATCATGTCAAATCCAATTTTTATAAGAATGATAGACGGTTTTGCTCATGATGATTATGCAAAAGACTACTTTTATGAGAGCTGCTTAATGTTGGGACAGAGCACCCATAATGATGACTGTGCATGAATTAATTTTATATAATGAATCTAAATATTTGTACAACAAAATGAAATTCGAGTCTATTTGCATATTTTTTATCATACTTTTTATGGAAGTTTATACAAGGAAATGTTAGTATGATGATTTTTTCAAAGCAAAGAAAAATTGCTCACTTGTAAGAATCAATGTAGTAACTCATAATAGACTCAAGTATAGCTTTGGTAATATAAATCATTATTTTACTCTTTGTGTTATAGTGATAAATAAGTGTTAGATTGTGTAATCATTTAACTCTTCTTCATATATGCATGCAATAACTCGATAGATGATATATTTTCTAGTGTTTACTTTTCTATGTCTGGTGTTATTCGTTCACTTACCTTGTTAATTATTTTTATTTTTATGGTTTTTAGATTATTTTTATTTTCAATAACTTATTCCCCTAGTCTAGTTTATATTGTATTCGATAAACATCCTCGTGAATCACTTTTAATTTTCCCTTCTTCTGTCTTTTTTTCAATGATCTAATTCCAATCATATTCCATCGCTCATCATATTAGTGTCATTTTCTTCTCTAATTATAATTTTATGCACTTACCATTCTTTTTAATCCTTATTCATTTTTGGCATTATTTTTTGCTTATTTTATTCATATAATATTCTATCACTTATTTCTTACTTCCATTATTTACTTCTTTTTCTAACTTTTTACCATCTTATCAATTTCACATAATCGATTTCAAGATCTTTTATATTTTTAAGGATCTAATTTTCTAAATATTATTACATCATATATATTATGAATCATTTTACCGCTTAAAATTTGATATCTTTTTTCCACGTGATTTTATTCCAATTTTGTTTGTTCCATCATCTTGTAAATACTTTTTTCTATTCTAGTTTTTTTTTTGAAAAATATTATATCCAGTGGGTATCTTTCTAAAACTCTTTAGTTTACAGTATAATTTTCATTATATTTTCTTTCATGTAAATTTAGTTAGCTTTAAAAACCTAGAAATAAACTATTTCATATCTCATAAAATATCATTTCCTTTTTCTTGTCTACATGTGTTGTAGTTAGCTTATGGATTATTTCAATATGAAGATGAACTAATTTCATATAAAAATTTGTTTCCTAGTATTCTTTTAATTTTCAATTCTTTCCTCAATTCAATATAATCTTTAAATATTTTGTCAAAAAAAAATAAAGCTCTTATTTTACTTAAAGGTTTACTATAGTCCTCTGAATTCTACTCTCACTTCTCTATTACCTATCTATTTTTATTTAAATGCACTTTCCTAATTATGAATAAAATGATTTGTTACGTAAGTAAATATATCAACCACTTTTTTTCTCTTTTTTTTAGGAGTTCATTTTAGAAAGCAATTATGTCCAGTGTCTTCATGCTCATGTAACGTCTAAAACTTTCATACATTTTTATTAGTGATGCATGGATATAACCATTTTTTGTGTATATGTATTTAACATGAGTTATATTGCTGAAACACTCTTTGGTGATATTGTTACATAAAAATTAAATTGTTTATAAAATGATTCACATCTTTTCCTATACTTTCAATACTTTCGGTTAAATCCAATTACCGACATTAGAGTTGAGTGTTTTTTTTTCAGTGTATAGTTTAGTTTTACTAAATTTTATTTAACATGTTAATCTTTCAATTATTTTAAATTTTTTTTAGCAGAGATTATAGTTTGACGGAGGTTCATATAAGTGAATAATGAAGTAGATCAAACAAATAATTTATTACTTTCTAGGTAGTCTATTTTTTTCCCTCCAGTTTCATTTAAATATGTGAAATTTTTGTGGTAATACTTCACATGACTTTCATAGTTGTTAAAAGTGGATTATAGGTTACTATATAAATTCAACTTTTGTTGGAATTCATACATTTGCATGTCTTTACATGTCCATGAAAAACCAACTTAACTTATCATAAACATCAACCCGTGTATGTAAATCTAGAGTTTCATTAAAGCATTTAGTCTTGACATAATCACCTATTAGTGTGCTATACGTCACCATATGAAAAACTCAATTAGATAGCATATTTTCCATTGTAATCGTGTCAAATCCAATTTTTATAAGAATGATAGATGGTTTTGCTCATTTGATTATGCAAAAGACTACTTTTATGAGAGCTGCTTAATGTTGGGACAGAGCACCCTGAATGATGAGTGTACCTGAATTAATTTTATTTAAAGAATCTAAATATTTGTACAACAAAATGAAATTCGAGTCTATTTGCATATTTTTTATCATACTTTTTATTGATGTTTATACAAGGAAATGTTAGTATGATGATTTTTTCAAAGCAAAGAAAAATTGCTCACTTGTAAGAATCAATGTAGTAACTCATAATAGACTCAAGTATAGCTTTGGTAATATAAATCATTATTTTACTCTTTGTGTTATAGTGATAAATAAGTGCAAGATTGTGTAATCGTTTAACTCTTCTTCATATATGCATGCAATAACTGGATAGATGATATATTTTCTAGTGTTTACTTTTCTATGTCTGGTGTTATTCGTTCACTTACCTTGTTAATTATTTTTATTTTTATGGTTTTTAGATTCTTTTTATTTTCAATAACTTATTCCCCTAGTCTAGTTTATATTGTATTCGATAACCATCCTCGTGAATCACTTTTAATTTTCCCTTCTTCTGACTTTTTTCAATGATCTTTCTCCAATCATATTCCATCGCTCATCATATTAGTGTCATTTTCTTCTCTAATTATAATTTTATGAACTTACCATTCTATTTAATCCTTATTCATTTTTGCCATTTTTTTGGCTTATTTTATTCATATAATATTCCATCACTTATTTCTTACTTCCATTTTTTACTTATTTTTCTATCTTTTTACCTTCTTGTCAATTTCATATAATCTATTTCAAGATCTTTTATATTTTTAAGGATCTAATTTTCTAAATATTATTACATCATATATATCATGAATCATTTTACCTCTTAAAATTTGATATCTTTTTTCCACGTGATTTTATTCTAATTTTGTTCGTTCCATCATCTTGTAAATACTTTTTTCTATACTAGATTTGTTTTTAAAAAATTTATATTCAGTGGGTAACATTCTAAAACATTTTAGTTTACAGTATAATTTTCATTATATTCGCTTTCATTGTATATTAATTAGCTTTAAAACCCCAGAAATAAAATATTTCATATCTCATAAAATATCATTTTGTTTTTTCTTGTCTATATGTGTTGTTGTTAGCTTATGGATTCATTCATTATGAAGATCAATTAATTTCATATAAGAATATTTTTACTAGTAATCTTTTATTTTTAATTCTTTCCTCAATTTTATTTAATCTCAAAATCTTTTGTCAAAAAAAATAAAGTTTATATTTTACTATAAGCTTTATTATAGTCCTCTGAATTCTACTCTCACTTCTCTATTACCTATCTATTTTTATTGAAATGCACTTTTCTTATTATGAATAAAATGTGTTTGTTAAGTAAGTAAATATATCAACCACATTTTTACCCTTTTTTTAGGAGTTCATTTTGGAAAGCAATTATGTCTAGTGTCTTCATGTTCATGTAACGTTTAAAAATTTCATACATTTTTATTTGTGATGCATGGATATAACCATTTTTTTGTGTATATGTATTTAACATTAGTTATATTGCTGAAACACTCTTTGGTGATATTCTTACATAAAAATTAAATTGTTTATAAAATGATTCACATTTTTTCCTATACTCTCAATACTTTGGGTTAAATCCAATTACCGACATTAGAATTGATTATTTTTATTTCAGTGTATAGTTTAGTTTTACTAAATTTTATTTAACATGTTAATCTTTCAATTATTTTAAATTTTTTTTAGCAGAGATTATAGTTTGACGAAGGTTCATATAAGTGAATAATGAAGTAGATCAAACAAATAATTTATTACTTTCTAGGTAGTCTATTTTTTCCCTCCTGTTTCAATTAAATATGTGAAATTTTTGTGGTAATACTTCTCATGACTTTCATAGTTGTTAAAAGTGGATTATAGGTTACTATATAAATTCAACTTTTGTTGGAAGTCATACACTTTCATGTTTTAACATGTCCATGAAAAACCAACTTAACTTATCATAAACATCAACTCGTGTATGTAACTCTAGAGTTTCATTAAAGCATTTAGTCTTGACATAATCACCTATTAGTGTGATATACATCACCATATGAAAAACACAATTAGATAGCATATTTTCCATTGTAATCATGTCAAATCCAATTTTTATAAGAATGATAGACGGTTTTGCTCATGATGATTATGCAAAAGACTACTTTTATGAGAGCTACTTAATGTTGGGATAGAGCACCCTGAATGATGAGTGTGCCTGAATTAATTTTATATAAAGAATCTAAATATTTGTACAACAAAATGAAATTCGAGTCTATTTGCATATTTTTTTATCATACTTTTTATTGAAGTTTATACAAGGAAATGTTAGTATGATGATTTTTTCAAAGCAAAGAAAAATTGCTCACTTGTAAGAATCAATGTAGTAACTCATAATAGACTCAAGTATAGCTTTGGTAATATAAATCATTATTTTACTCTTTGTGTTATAGTGATAAATAAGTGTTAGATTGTGTAATCTTTTAACTCTTCTTCATATATGCATGTAATAACTCTATAGATGATATATATTCTAGTGTTTACTTTTCTATGTCTGGTGTTATTCGTTCACTTACCTTGTTAATTATTTTTATTTTTATGGTTTTTAGATTCTTTTTATTTTCAATAACTTATTCCCCTAGTCTAGTTTATATTGTATTCGATAACCATCCTCGTGAATCACTTTTAATTTTCCTTTCTTCTGTCTTTTTTTCAATGATCTTATTCCAATCATATTCCATCGCTCATCATATTAGTGTCATTTTCTTGTCTAATTATAATTTTATGCACTTACCATTCTTTTTAATCCTTATTCATTTTTGCCATTAATTTTTGCTTATTTTATTCATATAATATTCCATCACTTATTTCTTACTTCCGTTTTTTACTTCTTTTTCTATCTTTTTACCATCTTATCAATTTCACATAATCGATTTCAAGATCTTTTATATTTTTAAGGATCTAATTTTCTAAATATTATTACATCATATATCTCATGAATCATTTTACCGCTTAAAATTTGATATCTTTTTTCCACGTGATTTTATTCCAATTTTGTTTGTTCCATCATCTTGTAAATACTTTTTTCTATTTTAGATTTTTTTTTGAAAAATATTATATCCAGTGGGTATCTTTCTAAAACTCTTTAGTTTACAGTATAATTTTCATTATATTTGCTTTCATGTAAATTTAGTTAGCTTTAAAAACCTAGAAATAAACTATTTCATATCTCATAAAATATCATTTCCTTTTTCTTGTCTACATGTGTTGTAGTTAGCTTATGGATTATTTCAATATGAAGATGAACTAATTTCATATAAAAATTTGTTTACTAGTAATCTTTTAATTTTCAATTTTTCCTCAATTCAATTTAATATTTAAATATTTTGTCAAAAAAAAATAAAGCTCTTATTTTACTTAAAGGTTTACTATAGTCCTCTGAATTCTACTCTCTCTTCTCTATTACCTATCTATTTAAATTTAAATGCACTTTTCTTATTATGAATAAATTGATTTGTTACGTAAGTAAATATATCAACCACTTTTTTTCTCTCTTTTTTAGGAGTTCATTTTAGAAAGCAATTATGTCCAATATCTTCATGCTCATGTAACGTCTAAAACTTTCATACATTTTTGTTAGTGATGCATGGATATAACCATTTTTTGTGTATATGTATGTAACATGAGTTATATTGCTGAAACACTCTTTTGTGATATTGTTACATAAAAATTAAATTGTTTATAAAATGATTCACATATTTTCCTATACTTTCATTACTTTCGGTTAAATCCAATTACCGACATTAGAGTTGAGTATTTTTATTTCAGTGTATAGTTTAGTTTTACTAAATTTTATTTAATATGTTAATCTTTCAATTATTTTAAATTTTTTAGCAGAGATTATAGTTTGACGGAGGTTCATATAAGTGAATAATGATGTAGATCAAACAAATAATTTATTACTTTCTAGGTAGTCTATTTCTTCCCTCCAGTTTCATTTAAATATGTGAAATTTTTGTGGTAATACTTCTCATGACTTTCATAGTTGTTAAAAGTGGATTATAGGTTACTATATAAATTCAACTTTTGTTGGAATTCATACATTTGCATGTCTTTACATGTCCATGAAAAACCAACTTAACTTATCATAAACATCAACCCGTGTATGTAAATCTAGAGTTTCCTTAAAGCATTTAGTCTTGACATAATCACCTATTAGTGTGCTATACGTCACCGTATGAAAAACTCAATTAGATAGCATATTTTCCATTGTAATCGTGTCAAATCCAATTTTTATAAGAATGATAGATGGTTTTGCTCATGTTGATTATGCAAAAGACTACTTTTATGAGAGCTGCTTAATGTTGGGACAGAGCACCCTGAATGATGAGTGTACCTGAATTAATTTTATTTAAAGAATCTAAATATTTGTACAACAAAATGAAATTCGAGTCTATTTGCATATTTTTTATCATACTTTTTATTGATGTTTATACAAGGAAATGTTAGTATGATGATTTTTTCAAAGCAAAGAAAAATTGCTCACTTGTAAGAATCAATGTAGTAACTCATAATAGACTCAAGTATAGCTTTGGTAATATAACTCATTATTTTACTCTTTGTGTTATCGTGATAAATAAGTGTTAGATTGTGTAATCGTTTAACTCTTCTTCATATATGCATGCAATAACTCGATAGATGATATATTTTCTAGTGTTTACTTTTCTATGTCTGGTGTTATTCGTTCACTTACCTTGTTAATTATTTTTATTTTTATGGTTTTTAGATTCTTTTTATTTTCAATAACTTATTCCCCTAGTCTAGTTTATATTGTATTCGATAACCATCCTCGTGAATCACTTTTAATTTTCCCTTCTTCTGACTTTTTTTCAATGATCTTATTCCAATCATATTCCATCGCTCATCATATTAGTGTCATTTTCTTGTCTAATTATAATTTTATGCACTTACCATTCTTTTTAATCCTTATTCATTTTTGCCATTATTTTTTGCTTATTTTATTCATATAATATTCCATCACTTATTTCTTACTTCCGTTTTTTACTTCTTTTTCTATCTTTTTACCTTCTTATCAATTTCATATAATCGATTTCAAGATCTTTTATATTTTTAAGGATCTAATTTTCTAAATATTATTACATCATATATCTCATGAATCATTTTACCGCTTACAATTTGATATCTTTTTTCCACGTGATTTTATACCAATTTTGTTCATTCCATCATCTTGTAAATACTTTTTTCTATACTAGATTTGTTTTTAAAAAATTTATATTCAGTGGGTAACATTCTAAAACATTTTAGTTTACAGTATAATTTTTATTATATTCGCTTTCATTGTATATTAATTAGCTTTAAAACCCTAGAAATAAAATATTTCATATCTCATAAAATATCATTTTGTTTTTTCTTGTCTATATGTGTTGTTGTTAGCTTATGGATTCATTCATTCTGAAGATCAATTAATTTGTCAAAAAAAATAAAGTTTATATTTTACTATAAGCTTTATTATAGTCCTCTGAATTCTACTCTCACTTCTCTATTACCTATCTATTTTTATTGAAATGCACTTTTCTTATTATGAATAAAATGTGTTTGTTAAGTAAGTAAATATATCAACCACATTTTTACCCTTTTTTTAGGAGTTCATTTTGGAAAGCAATTATGTCTAGTGTCTTCATGTTCATGTAACGTTTAAAAATTCCATACATTTTTATTTGTGATGCATGGATATAACCATTTTTTTGTGTATATGTATTTAACATGAGTTCTATTGCTGAAACATTCTTTGGTGATATTCTTTCATAAAACATAAATTGTTTATAAAATGATTCACATATTTTCTTCTACTCTCAATACTTTCGGTTAAATCCAGTTACTGACATTCGAATGGAGTATTTTTATTTCAGTGTATAGTTTAGTTTTACTAAATTTTATTTAACATGATAATCTTTCAATTATTTTAAAATTTTAGCAGAGATTATAGTTTGATGGAGGTTCATATAATTGAATAATGATGTAGATCAAACAAAAAATTTATTACTTTCTATGAAGTTTATTTTTTACCTCGAGTTTCATTTACATATGTGAATTTTTTGTGGTAATACTTCTCATGACTTTCATAGTTGTTAAAAGTGGATTATATTTTACTAAATAAATTCAACTTTTGTTGGAATTCATACATTTGCATGTTTTAACATGTCCATGAAAACCCAACTTAACTTATCATAAACCTCAACCCGTGCATGTAAATCTAGAGTTTCATTAAAGCATCTAGTCTTGACATAATCACCTATTAGTGTGCTATACATCACCATATGGAAAACTCAATTTGATAGTATATTTTCCAGTGTAATCATGTCAAATCCATTTTTTTATAAAAATAATAGATGGTTTCGCTTATGATTATTATGAAAAAGACTACTTTTATGAGAGCTGCTTAATGTTGGCATAGAGCACCCTGATTAATGAGTATGCCCGGGTTAATTTTATTTAAAAAATCTAAATATTTGTACAACAAAATGAAATTCGAGTCTATTTGCATATTTTTTTTTATCATTCTTTTAATTGAAGTTTATAGAAGGAGTTGTTAGTATGATGATGTTTTCAAAGCAAAGAAAAATTGCTCACTTTTTAGAATATGTTGTAACTCATAATAGACTCAAGTATAGCTTTGGAAATATAACTCACTATTTTACTCTTTGTGTTATCGTGATAAATAAGTGTTAGATTGTGTAATCATTTAACTCTTCTTCATATATGCATGGAATCAATCGATAGATGATATATCTTATAGTGTTTACTTTTTTATGTCAGGTGTTATTCGTTCACTTACCTTGTTAATTATTTTTATTTTTGTGGTTTGTAGCTTCTTTTTATTTTTAAAAACTTATTCCCCTAGTCTAATTTATATTGTATTCGATAATCAACCTCGTGAATCCCTTTTAATTTTCCCTTCTTTTGTCTTTTTTTCAATGAATTTATTCCAATCATATTTCATCGCTCATCATATTAGTATCATTTTCTTCTCTAATTATAATTTTATTCACTTACCATTCTTTTTAATGCTTATTCACTTTTGGAATTTTTTTGCTGATTTTATTCATATAATATTCCATCACTTATTTTTTACGTCTATTTTTTACTTCTTTTTCTGTATTTTTACCTTCTTATCAATTTAACATAATTGATTTCAAGATCCTTTCTATTTTTAAGTATTTAATTTTCATAATATTATTACATCATATATCTCATGAACCATTTTACCTTTTAAAAATTTATATCTTTTTGCCACATGATTTTATTCCAATTTTATTCGTTCCCCCATCTTGTTCTCAAGCAAGTCTTATAATTGCTTCTTTTATTCTTCTAACTCAGATGTCGACATCCCGTAAGGTGCCAGTGAAACGGGTATAATACTAATGACAAGATCAATAGAAAACTCCACTTCTCTCTCTGGTGGCACATCTGAGATATCATCTGGAAAAACTTCAGGAAATTCTTGCACCACCTACAACTCATCAATTGTAACTTAGTTTTCCATAGATAAAGATACAATTAACGAAAACACATGAGCTTCATCTTCCATCAATTCATTCAACTGCCTAGCAGACAAGAAACCAGCTTCCTCCTCCTCGTCAGGAGCAAGAAACTATACTTATGTGTTATAACAATTAATATGAAAATAATTGGATTCCAACTAGTTCATACCTAAGATCACATCCAAACCGCTCAATGGTAAACAAACCATATCCATAGAAAAATCTTTGTCAAAGATTAATAAAGGACATTTCAAGCACACTAGAGAAGTAGTCACTGATCCCTTAGCTGGAGTCTCAATAACCATTTTTCCAATCATAGAGGACAACACAAGACCTAATCTTTTAACACAATTAGCAGCAATAAAAGAATGTGTAGCACCAGTATCAATAATAGAAATTAAAGTAGTACTATTATTGAAACATATACATCTGATCACTTTATCTTTACTGGATGTTTGATTCCCTAATAAAGCAAACACCTTCCCACAAGATTGAGCTTGTTTTGGCTTTTGACACTGAGTAGTGATATGTCCCTCTTCACCACAGTGGAAACATATCATTGCCTTGTGCTTGCAATTGGCCACTCTATGTCCAACTTTACCATAACGGGAACACTTCTTCATATCTTCTTCACATTAACTGATTCAATGTCCCAGCTCACCGCAATTGAAACACCTAAGGTTAGTAGGAGCACATCCCCCACTTGGCCTCTTACCATCAGCATATTTTTGGTTACCCTTGTCAACTGGAGCATTGTAATGTTTCTCATGGTTCTGATGTGGCCTTTCTCTCCTCTCTCTCATAATCTTATAGTGAGCCTCACTGTCCTCTTCATAAATTCTGCAGCTACTCACCAACTCTGGAAATCTACGAATTTGTTGATATCCACTTGCCCGATTAATCTATGGACGCAACTCATTCTCAAACTTGATACACTTCGAGAATTCAGCAGTCGCTTTACTGTAATACAGATAGAACTTCTCCAGTTCCATGAACTTAGCAGCATACTCAGTCATAGACAAATACCCTTATTTTAACTACAAGAATTCAATCTTTTTCTTTCTGCACACATCTTCTAGAAAATACTTCCTCAGAAACTCTCAGCTGAACACAACCCAAGTAACAACCTCAAACACTTCTAGTAGCCTTTGACGAGTACTAACCCACTAATCATCAGGCTCCTCTTCTAGCATATGCATACTAAACCGCACCTTCTATGCCTCAGAGCAGTCCATGACCCGAAAGATCCTTTCAATATCTTTGAGTCAAGCTTGTGCCCCATCCGGATCATACCTACCCTTGAAGACAGGCGATGATTCCTCTGAAATGTTTCTAAAACACGGGACCCATCATTCCCTCCTGCATTAGGCTGATGTTGCACAGTCTGAGCAATAACCTGCAATGCAGCAACAATCACAACACTGTTTCTTCCAGCCATTTCACTGTTTCACACTATCACAGCAAACAATGGTTAGAAGAAACACATCAACAGTATTCAACTGTCACACCATACTACAAACTCAAAAACCTGGTCGGACGGACCATCCCGCTCTGATACCACTAATGTAACACCCTAAATTCCTCGAAGATTAATAATATAAAATCAGAGTAATTTTTTCTTTAAAATAAACCAATTAAAAAGAAATTAGGATGTTGCACTTCAAAATATAATAAACCTGCTCAAAACATATACATAGATACAAACACAAATATACGGATGAACCAAAATAAAATATCATACTCCTCAACTTCCAATTTTATTATGCAGCGGAAAAGAATCATACTTGTTGTTAAAACGATTTGTATCCAATCATAAAACAACAATCATTCCAATAACGGGGAGTTCATAAGACTTCAAACAAATCAGTTAAAACCAAACAAAACTATAAATCATTCATTCCTCTGGTGTTACGTATTAGAGCACTGACGCCGACTCAAAATAAAATGAAGAGTAACCTCTTCTTATCCTTGCAGCCTCAGACTACTCCTAACTATCTATACAATGTCCTATAAAGCATCATTCCTACAGAAGGGTGAGATATCACAACAATAGAAGAGAATTTCTAATAATAAGTATACAGCAATTAAATCACACATAGTTATGCATTCCCCATCTCACACATTCACATAATAACAACAGTCTTATTACATAATAACTACACAATCATGCACAATAATCACACATATCAACAATCATCATGTATTAAAAACACCATTCACACAACTTAAACTTCATGTTTACAATAATGCGATGCAATGGGACTTACTCACAGAATCAATGCATGTGGTACCAATATCGCTCCCGAATCTACGCCATCTAGGACCAGAGCCACTAATATCGCGAACAATTAGATTCTCAAAAATTAAAATCCATGACATCTAGGATCGAAGCCAACCAATATCATGAACAACTCGATTCACATTTCTCCCGATCCACGCCATCTAGGATCGGAGCCCACAAACAGGACTAAAGCCCACAACATGTAATGCAAGCGACACAACCATGCAATAAAACAAAAAACATTTATATCTACATCCATTAATGCGACACGCTATTACAGGACACCAGTTGTTCACACACGCAACATACAATTCATACAGATCAAGAATATCATATATCCTCATTATAACAACACCAAGTCATCATAAAACATATGTCATAATAAATTTGTCAAACAAAAACTGACCTATCAAGTTATAAGTATTGAACCAGACGTAATTTTCTCATTTGATTCCTCCAAAGTAATAGTTCATCGCGTTATCTTTTCAATGCTTCGAACGACGCATCAAACGGAGTCCGGAAACACAAGTTATGTCCTTCAAAAAAATGCAAACAGTTGTGTTCGCTCGAGACTCGCTCGAATACTGGGTATGTCGCCTAATGCTCGCCTGACGAAGTGTAGGCGAGGCCATACCTCCAATACATTTTCAAGGAGCACCTCTTTTCCTCCATATAATTCACCCATTATCTTGTCCGGTGAACTCCCGCTCGCCACCTCTTCGCCTCGACGAAGCTGGAGTGAAAATCCTACTCCATACATTTTCCAAGAGCACCTCAAAATTACATGTTTTATCGCCCTAGACTCGCCCGGTGACTGGTCTTGTCGCCTGAGGCTCGCCTACTGAAGCGTACGAAACAGAAACTCCTCTGTTGTGATTTCTTCACCAGTCCAGCCCCTAAAACGCATACGAATCCATACCAGAACAGTCCCAAAATCCAACATATTAGCAAGTAACAACAATAACACGAAGTCATACACATTATGGACATCAAAACATAGGAATTAACCATTTTAATTCATCATTTTCATCACAGAATCCAAAACAAACCTAAACCTTTATCAATGGTGACAACAGATCAAGCTCTTACATACCCATCATTATACAATACCCATAGAGAGTTGGAACTCCACCCATACCTTGGATTGACGATTCCTAAGCTTCAACAATGGAGTATTCTTGACCTAGCTCTTTCTCACCTCCTTGCTTTCTCTTCTCTCCAAAATACAATCATCCAGAATGATCACTCTGCACCTCACTTTTTCCTTATGTCCTTCTTACCACTTGGAGCCTTATTAGGTTGTACAATTCTCTCCCTCACTTATTCCACACAACTTTATTGTTATTCACTTAGTACTTCTACACTAACTATTATCATTATTTAATTATTAAAATAAATCTAAATAATTATAACTAATTATCCAATTTATTAATAAGTCTAATTATCTTATTAATCCAACGCTATCTCACAACATGCCATCATACCAACAATTGCATCAAATAAATCATAAGAACATAATTAAATAGTAAATATAATATTGAGGGTGTTACAAACACAACTACCTTTAAATGTTCCCAATTATTTAGAGTAACAATCCTATCAGATACACATAACTTTGTCTTCTGAAGTACAAGGAGTTACTCAAATATTGTTTCTAGGGTATTAAGCCAGTCATGAAGTTGAAGAGGGTTGAGCTCTCCATGAAATTTCAGCGGGTTCGTCCACTAAAACTCTCAAAATCCTCTGTTCCTAGTGATATAGTATGGGGCTTGCAAGACACCCTTAATCTGTTGCACCATTAGCATCATGAAATCTCTTTATTGTTGCATATGTGCCTAATGTTGATATTGAAGTGGTGCCTAATGTTGTTGTTATTGCTACATGAGATACTCCTACTGATCACCATAATTTCTCATTTTTGGGGCCTCATCCACATGTTGGATCTTCCTTGCCTTCATGGTCGATTAGCCATGATAAATCTCTTATCACACACATAGGCATCAAGCTGGTCAGACTCAATACTAAGTTGTATGAGAGAAATCACCATAACAACAACACACAAACACAAGAAGGGATTCAACTGTTTATGTATATAAGTTGGGTCTAAATTGACATGGTCTGATACCGACTATAATAACCCAAATAATGCGCATCTAGAATAACACATTTAAGTTGCTAGAATATCAATCTGAAACATAATACAATGGTAAAGAATTACATCAATACATAAGTTAAGCATCCAATACATGGTATACCAAAACATTACCAACATAAAAGATCTAAAATATCATAACAAAGTACAATAGAAACATATCTAATACTCTAAAGTAAGGTCTCCTGGAAAATTTCTTCAAGTCTTCTTGCATTTACCCTTAACGACAATCAGGTCACCTATAATTATCATAACAAATGAGGTGTGATAATAACTATCTCAATGGGATTCTCCTATCTTAGGAGTTCTCTTGGTCGTGGGGTTTATTTCTGAAATAAGGCCTTAAGGTTCCATATTATACTTATTTCATTTTATACACACATGATTACACAAAGTATACGAACATTTATAAATTTCATGATATATCGCATCATGGCTTAACATGAGAGGCACCAACTATGCATATCATAGTATATCATATCATACGTAGTATGAGAGGAACCTATATATTCATGTTATAGTATATCAGATCATACATAGTACGAGAAGCCCTTACATATTCATGTCGTAGTATATTACACCATACATAGTATGAGAGGCACCTACATATTCATGTAATATAATATGGCATCATACATATTATGAGAGGCATCTACGTGTTCATGTGAGGGGATAAAGACCATGGATGCTTTCACCATATTGTAACCTATCAATTACTAGTAACTCTGCATCTAGAGTATCAATCCATTTCACTGTTACTAATAGTTATGCATCAAGAGTATCGCTTAGTAGAATCAAAACAAGGTCAAAGAGAGGCTAGGAAGAATATAACTCAATCCCAAAAATGAATGTTTCCCTTAGCCATGATAGAGCGAGCTCAAAGCAAGGTCTAGCTAGGCGAACCCTTTTGTCGCTTAGCGAGAAAGCCCAAAAACTAGTTCTTTCAACACATGAAGCCTCACATACCGAAGCCTTTGGTCACTTATAGATAAAACCATGAAAATTAGTTTTCTCCTTCAGGTTGGCTCGCTTATCCACATTTTCTCTTGCTTAGCAAGGATGGTAGAAGAATGTTCGTTTAAGGGTCCGAATTTCCAGAAATTTTCCATACACATAAATTTTAACCTACATATAATCAGTATAACAAGAATGTGGAATTGAGTAGAACATCTATTTAAGAATCCCACCTTTTTAAAGAACATGGAAACAAAATTGATGATGGTGACCCCAATACGAAATGCAATTGTTCAGCCCCCAACACAAGATTGAGACTTAAACACCTCAACCACTATAAAGATTTGCAAGTGTGGTCAAATATATGGGAGACACCTTTAAGATACAATTATAACATGATAGAGATCAACTTTATATAATTCAAAAGAGTTGGATTATGGATATTGTGTGGGGTACTAATTGCCTTGGCATAACCATATTACAGTTATGGTGAATGTAACTATATCTTTTAGGGAGATTTCAATTTATACTTATTATTCTCAAATACTTTTAATGTAAAGACTCACATATAAACTTTACTTTTGTGTTAATATTTAGGTACATGCATCAAATTTGTGACGAAATAAATTTAGAAAAGTATGGTTTCTTGGATCCCTTCAATATTCAATATGTCGAATGTGCATCAAATAATATTCAAACTTACATACAAAATAAGTTAATTCAAGAGGAAATAGGTTGTTACCTATGACCATTAACTAATTCATAAGAATATATGAATTTTTATTTTCTCTTATTTAATATTTAATTTTCTATCAATTATTAATTATTTTTGAAGTTCGTGTTGTGGTTATTGGCAATTAATAATTAATTAAGCTAATAAAAATAGCATAATTATGTTATGTTAGTTGACAATCATATTGATTCAAAGATTAAATATAGGGTTAAATATTCAAATCCCCCTGCAATGTTAGTGAGTTCAGGTTTTAGTCCCTCGTAAAGTTTTTTTTTAAAAACCCCTCGCAATTTCCAGATTCCCTCAGATACACCCACGTGCAGCAAAGATTCCAATTTTTTGTGACTTGACTGTCCAACTGGATTTTTATTTTATTTTTTATTTAATTTTAAATGCCACGTAAACTTTATTTATTTCTTTATTTTATTTTATTTATTTTATAAATATTAAGTTTTTTTATTTTTTTATTTTTACGTTTTCTTTTCTTAATTTTAATTAATAAATATTTTAAATGAATTATTAATTTAAAGTATCAAAATATTATAATTGGGCCTTGGTACAGTTTTGTAACCATATGAAAAACTCAATTAGATAGCATATTTTCCATTGTAATCATGTCAAATCCAATTTTTATAAAAATGATAGATGGTTTTGCTCAAGATGATTATGCAAAAGACTACTTTTTTGAAAGCTGCTTAATGTTGGGACAGAGCACCCTGAATGATGAGTGTGCCTGAATTAATTTCATTTAAAGATTCTAAATATTTGTACAACAAAATGAAATTCGAGTCTATTTGTATTTTTTTATCATACTTTTTATTGAAGTTTGTACAAGGAAATGTTAGTATGATGATTTTTTCAAAGCAATAAAAAATTGCTCACTTGTAAGAATCAATGAAGTAACTCATAATAGACTCAAGTATAGCTTTGGTAATATAACTCATTATTTAACTCTTTTTGTCATCGTGATAAACAAGTGTTAGATTGTGTAATCATTTAACTCTTCTTCATATATGCATGCAATAACTCGATAGATGATATATCTTCTAGTGTTTACTTTTCTATTTTTGGTGTTATTCGTTCACTTACCTTGTTAATTATTTTTATTTTTATGGTTTTTAGATTCTTTTTATTTTCAATAACTTATTTCCCTAGCCTAGTTTATATTGTATTCGATAAACATCCTCGTGAATCGCTTTTAATTTTCCATTCTTCTGTCTTTTTTTCAATGATCTTATTCCAATCATATTCCATCGCTCATCATATTAGTGTCATTTTCTTCTCTAATTATAATTTTATGCACTTACCATTCTTTTTAATCCTTATTCATCTTTGGCATTTTTTTTGCTTATTTTATTCATATAATATTCCATCACTTATTTCTTACTTCCATTTTTTACTTCTTTTTCTATCTTTTTACCTTCTTATCAATTTCACATTATCGATTTCAAGATCTTTTATATTTTTAAGGATCTAATTTTCTAAATATTATTACATCATATATCTCATGAATCATTTTACCGCTTAAAATGTGATATCTTTTTTCCACGTGATTTTATTCCAATTTTGTTCGTTCCATCGTCTTGTAAATACTTTTTTCTATTCTAGATTTTTTTTTGAAAAATATTATATCCAGTGGGTATCTTTCTAAAACTCTTTAGTTTACAGTATAATTTCCATTATATTTGCTTTCATGGAAATTTAGTTAGCTTTAAAAACCTAGAAATAAACTATTTCATATCTCATAAAATATCATTTCGTTTTTTCATGTCTACATGTGCTGTAGTTAGCTTATGGATTATTTCAATATGAAAATGAACTAATTTCATATAAAAATTAGTTTACTAGTAAACATTTAATTTTCAATTCTTTACTCAATTCAATTTAATCTTTAAATCTTTTGTGAAAAAAAAATAAAGCTCTTATTTTACTTAAAGGTTTATTATAGTCCTCTGAATTCTACTCTCACTTCTCTATTACCTATCTATTTTTATTTAAATGCACTTTTCTTATTATGAATAAAATGATTTGTTACGTAAGTAAATATATCAACCACTTTTTTATCCTTTTTTCTAGGAGTTCATTTTAGAAAGCAATTATGTCCAGTGTTTTCATGCTCATGTAACGTCTAAAACTTTCATACATTTTTATTAGTGATGCATGGATATAACCATTTTTTGTGTATATGTATTTAACATGAGTTATATTGCTGAAACACTCTTTGGTGATATTCTTACATAAAAATTAAATTGTTTATAAAATGATTCAGATATTTTCCAATACTCTCAATACTTTGGGTTAAATCCAATTACTGACATTAGAATTGAGTATTTTTATTTCAGTGTATAGTTTAATTTTACTAAATTTTATTTAACATGTTAATCATTCAATTATTTTAAATTTTTTAGCAGAGATTAGAGTTTGACGGAGGTTCATATAAGTGAATAATGATGTAGATCAAACAAATAATTTATTACTTTCTAGGTAGTCTATTTTTTCCCTCCAGTTTCATTTAAATATGTGAAATTTTTGTGGGAATACTTCTCATGACTTTCATAGTTGTTAAAAGTGGATTATAGGTTACTATATAAATTCAACTTTTGTCGGAATTCATACATTTGCATGTTTTAACATGTCCATGAAAAACCAACTTAACTTATCATAAACATCAATCGATGTATGTAAATCTAGAGTTTCATTAAAGCATTTAGTCTTGACATAATCACCTATTAGTGTGCTATACGTCACCATATGAAAAACTCAATTAGATAGCATATTTTCCATTGTAATCATGTCAAATCCAATTTTTATAAAAATGATAGATGGTTTTGCTCAAGATGATTATGCAAAAGACTACTTTTTTGAAAGCTGCTTAATGTTGGGACAGAGCACCCTGAATGATGAGTGTGCCTGAATTAATTTCATTTAAAGATTCTAAATATTTGTACAAAAAATGAAATTCGAGACTATTTGTATTTTTTTATCATACTTTTTATTGAAGTTTGTACAAGGAAATGTTAGTATGATGATTTTTTCAAAGCAAAGAAAAATTGCTCACTTGTAAGAAACAATGAAGTAACTTATAATAGACTCAAGTATAGCTTGTGTAATATAACTCATTATTTTACTATTTGTGTCATCGTGATAAATAAGTGTTAGATTGTGTAATCATTTAACTCTTCTTCATATATGCATGCAATAACTCGATAGATGATATATCTTCTAGTGTTTACTTTTCTATTTTTGGTGTTATTCGTTCACTTACCTTGTTAATTATTTTTATTTTTATGGTTTTTAGATTCTTTTTATTTTCAATAACTTATTTCCCTAGCCTAGTTTATATTGTATTCGATAAACATCCTCGTGAATCGCTTTTAATTTTCCCTGCTTCTGTCTTTTTTCAATGATCTTATTCCAATCATATTCCATCGCTCATCATATTAGTGTCATTTTCTTCTCTAATTATAATTTTATGCACTTACCATTCTTTTTAATCCTTATTCATCTTTGGCATTTTTTTTGCTTATTTTATTCATATAATATTCCATCACTTATTTCTTACTTCCATTTTTTACTTCTTTTTCTATCTTTTTACCTTCTTATCAATTTCACATTATCGATTTCAAGATCTTTTATATTTTTAAGGATCTCATTTTCTAAATATTATTACATCATATATCTCATGAATCATTTTACCGCTTAAAATGTGATATCTTTTTTCCACGTGATTTTATTCCAATTTTGTTCGTTCCATCGTCTTGTAAATACTTTTTTCTATTCTAGATTTTTTTTTGAAAAATATTATATCCAGTGGGTATCTTTCTAAAACTCTTTAGTTTACAGTATAATTTCCATTATATTTGCTTTCATGGAAATTTAGTTAGCTTTAAAAACCTAGAAATAAACTATTTCATATCTCATAAAATATCATTTCGTTTTTTCATGTCTACATGTGTTGTAGTTAGCTTATGGATTATTTCAATATGAAAATGAACTAATTTCATAAAAAAATTAGTTTACTAGTAAACTTTTAATTTTCAATTCTTTCCTCAATTCAATTTAATCTTTAAATCTTTTGTGAAAAAAAAATAAAGCTCTTATTTTACTTAAAGGTTTATTATAGTCCTCTGAATTCTACTCTCACTTCTCTATTACCTATCTATTTTTATTTAAATGCACTTTTCTTATTATGAATAAAATGATTTGTTACGTAAGTAAATATATCAACCACTTTTTTAACCTTTTTTCTAGGAGTTCATTTTAGAAAGCAATTATGTCCAGTGTTTTCATGCTCATGTAACGTCTAAAACTTTCATACATTTTTATTAGTGATGCATGGATATAACCATTTTTTGTGTATATGTATTTAACATGAGTTATATTGCTGAAACACTCTTTGTTGATATTCTTACATAAAAATTAGATTGTTTATAAAATGATTCAGATATTTTCCTATACTCTCAATACATTGGGTTAAATCCAATTACTGACATTAGAATTGAGTATTTTTATTTTAGTGTATAGTTTAATTTTACTAAATTTTATTTAACATGTTAATCTTTCAATTATTTTAAATTTTTTAGCAGAGATTATAGTTTGACGGAGGTTCATATAAGTGAATAATGATGTAGATCAAACAAATAATTTATTACTTTCTAGGTAGTCTATTTTTTCCCTCCAGTTTCATTTAAATATGTGAAATTTTTGTGGTAATACTTCTCATGACTTTCATAGTTGTTAAAAGTGGATTATAGGTTACTATATAAATTCAACTTTTGTCGGAATTCATACATTTGCATGTTTTAACATGTCCGTGAAAAACCAACTCAACTTATCATAAACATCAACTGATGTATGTAAATCTAGAGTTTCATTAAAGCATTTAGTCTTGGCATAATCACCTATTAGTGTGCTATACGTCACCATATGAAAAACTCAATTAGATAGCATATTTTCCATTGTAATCATGTCAAATCCAATTTTTATAAAAAAGATAGATGGTTTTGCTCAAGATGATTATGCAAAAGACTACTTTTATGAAAGCTGCTTAATGTTGGGACATAGCACCCTGAATGATGAGTGTGCCTGAATTAATTTCATTTAAAGAATCTAAATATTTGTACAACAAAATGAAATTCGAGTCTATTTGTATTTTTTTATCATACTTTTTATTGAAGTTTGTACAAGGAAATGTTAGTATGATGATTTTTTTAAAGCAATGAAAAATTTCACACTTGTAAGAATCAATGAAGTAACTCATAATAGACTCAAGTATAGCTTTGGTAGTATAACTCATTATTTAACTATTTTTGTTATCGTGATAAATAAGTGTTAGATTGTGTAATCATTTAACTCTTCTTCATAAATGCATGCAATAACTCGATAGATGATATATCTTCTAGTGTTTACTTTTCTATGTCTGGTGTTATTCGTTCACTTACCCTGTTAATTATTTTTATTTTTATGATTTTTAGATTCTTTTTATTTTCAATAACTTATTCCCCTAGTCTACTTTATATTGTATTCGATAACCATCCTCGTGAATCACTTTTAATTTTCCCTTCTTCTGTCTTTTTTTCAATGATCTAATTCCAATCATATTCCATCGCTCATCATATTAGTGTCATTTTCTTCTCTAATT
Organism: Vicia faba; assembly: GCA_948472305.1. Taxonomy (NCBI): domain Eukaryota; kingdom Viridiplantae; phylum Streptophyta; class Magnoliopsida; order Fabales; family Fabaceae; genus Vicia; species Vicia faba. Next base: position 516,941,027 of record OX451737.1, read on the forward strand.
ATAATTTTATGCACTTACCATTCTTTTTAATCCTTATTCATTTTAGGCATTTTTTTTGCTTATTTTATTCATATAATATTCCATCCTTTATTTCTTACTTCCATTTTTTAATTCTTTTTCTATCTTTTTACCTTCTTATCAATTTCACATTATCGATTTCAAGATCTTTTATATTTTTAAGGATCTCATTTTATAAATATTATTACATCATATATATTATGAATCATTTTACCGCTTAAAATTTGATATCTTTTTTCCACGTGACTTTATTCCAATTTTGTTCGTTCCATCGTCTTGTAAATACTTTTTTCTATTCTGGATTTATTTTTGAAAAATATTATATCCAGTGGGTATCTTTCTAAAACTCTTTAGTTTACAGTATAATTTTCATTATATTTGCTTTCATGGAAATTTAGTTAGCTTTAAAAACCTAGAAATAAACTATTTCATATCTCATAAAATATCATTTCGTTTTTTCTTGTCTACATGTGTTGTAGTTAGCATATGAATTATTTCAATATGAAGATGAATTAATTTCATATAAAAATTTGTTTACTAGTAATCTTTTAATTTTCAATTCTTTCCTCAATTCAATTTAATCTTTAAATATTTTGTCAAAAAAAAATAAAGCTCTTATTTTACTTAAAGGTTTATTATAGTCCTCTGAATTCTACTCTCACTTGTCTATTACCTATCTATTTTTATTTAAATGCACTTTTCTTATTATTAATAAAATGATTTGTTACGTAAGTAAATATATCAACCACTTTTTTTAACCTTTTTTTAGGAGTTCATTTTAGAAAGCAATTATGTCCAGTGTCTTCATGCTCATGTAACGTCTAAAACTTTCATACATTTTTATTAGTGATGCATGGATATAACCATTTTTTGTGTATATGTATTTAACATGAGTTATATTGCTGAAACACTCTTCGGAGATATTCTTACATAAAAATTAAATTGTTTATAAAATAATTCACATATTTTCCTATACTCTCAATACTTTGGCTTAAATCCAATTACCGACATTAGAATTCAGTATTTTTATTTCCGTGTATAGTTTAGTTTTACTAAATTTTATTTAACATGTTAATCTTTCAATAATTTTAAATTTTTTTAGCAGAGATTATAGTTTGACGAAGGTTCACATAAGTGAATAATGATGTAGATCAAACAGATAATTTATTACTTTCTACGTAGTCTATTTTTTCCCTCCAGTTTCATTTAAATATGTGAAATTTTTGTGGTAATACTTCTCATGACTTTCATAGTTATTGAAAGTGGATTATAGGTTACTATATAAATTCAACTTTTGTTGGAATTCATACACTTTCATGTTTTAACATGTCCATGAAAAACAAACTTAACTTATCATAAACATCAACTCGTGTATGTAAATCTAGAGTTTCATTAAAGCATTTAGTATTGACATAATCACCTATTAGTGTGATATACGTCACCATATGAAAAACTCAAATAGATAGCATATTTTCCATTGTAATCATGTCAAATCCAATTTTTATAAGAATGATAGACGGTTTTGCTCATGATGATTATGCAAAAGACTACTATTATGAGAGCTGCTTAATGTTGGGACAGAGCACCCTGAATGATGAGTGTGCCTGAATTAATTTTATATAAAGAATCTAAATATTTGTACAACAAAATGAAATTCGAGTCTATTTGCATATTTTTTATCATACTTTTTATTGAAGTTTATACAAGGAAATGTTAGTATGATGATTTTTTCAAAGCAAAGAAAAATTGATCACTTGTAAGAATCAATGTAGTAACTCATAATAGACTCAAGTATAGCTTTGGTAATATAAATCATTATTTTACTCTTTGTGTTATAGTGATAAATAAGTGTTAGATTGTGTAATCATTTAACTCTTCTTCATATATGCATGCAATAACTCGATAGATGATATATTTTCTAGTGTTTACTTTTCTATGTCTGGTGTTATTCGTTCACTTACCTTGTTAATTATTTTTATTTTTATGGTTTTTAGATTCTTTTTATTTTCAATAACTTATTCCCCTAGTCTAGTTTATATTGTATTCGATAACCATCCTCGTGAATCACTTTTAATTTTCCTTTCTTCTGTCTTTTTTTCAATGATCTTATTCCAATCATATTCCATCGCTCATCATATTAGTGTCATTTTCTTCTCTAATTATAATTTTATGCACTTACCATTCTTTTTAATCCTTATTCATTTTTGCCATTATTTTTTTGCTTATTTTATTCATATAATATTCCATCACTTATTTCTTACTTTCGTTTTTTACTTCTTTTTCTATCTTTTTACCATCTTATCAATTTCACATAATCGATTTAAAGATCTTTTATATTTTTAAGGATCTAATTTTCTAAATATTATTACATCATATATCTCATGAATCATTTTACCGCTTAAAATTTGATATCTTTTTTCCACATGATTTTATTCCAATTTTGTTCGTTCCATCATCTTGTAAATACTTTTTTCTATTCTAGATTTTTTTTTGAAAAATATTATATCCAGTGGGTATCTTTCTAAAACTCTTTAGTTTACAGTATAATTTTCATTATATTTGCTTTCATGGAAATTTAGTTAGCTTTAAAAACCTAGAAATAAACTATTTCATATCTCATAAAATATCATTTCCTTTTTCTTGTCTACATGTGTTGTAGTTAGCTTATGGATTATTTCAATATGAAGATGAACTAATTTCATATAAAAATTTGTTTACTAGTAATCTTTTAATTTTCAATTATTCCTCAATTCAATTTAATCTTTAAATATTTTGTCAAAAAAAAATAAAGCTCTTATTTTACTTAGAGGTTTACTATAGTCCTCTGAATTCTACTCTCTCTTCTCTATTACCTATCTATTTTTATTTAAATGCATTTTTCTTATTATGAATAAAATGATTTGTTACGTAAGTAAATATATCAACCACTTTTTTTATCTTTTTTTTAGGAGTTCATTTTAGAAAGCAATTATGTCCAATGTCTTCATGCTCATGTAACGTCTAAAACTTTCATACATTTTTATTAGTGATGCATGGATATAACCATTTTTTGTGTATATGTATATAACATGAGTTATATTGCTGAAACACTCTTTGGTGATATTGTTACATAAAAATTAAATTGTTTATAAAATGATTCACATATTTTCCTATACTTTCAATACTTTCGGTTAAATCCAATTACCGACATTAGAATTGAGTATTTTTATTTCAGTGTATAGTTTAGTTTTACTAAATTTTATTTAGTATGTTAATCTTTCAATTATTTTAAATTTTTTAGCAGAGATTATAGTTTGACGGAGGTTCATATAAGTGAATAATGATGTAGATCAAACAAATAATTTATTACTTTCTAGGTAGTCTATTTTTTCCCTCCAGTTTCATTTAAATATGTGAAATTTTTGTGGTTCTCATGACTTTCATAGTTGCTAAAAGTGGATTATAGGTTACTATATAAATTCAACTTTTGTTGGAATTCATACATTTGCATGTCTTTACATGTCCATGAAAAACCAACTTAACTTATCATAAACATCAACCCGTGTATGTAAATCTAGAGTTTCATTAAAGCATTTAGTCTTGACATAATCACTTATTAGTGTGCTATACGTCACCATATGAAAAACTCAATTAGATAGCATATTTTCCATTGTAATCATGTCAAATCCAATTTTTATAAAAATGATAGATGGTTTTGCTCAAGATGATTATGCAAAAGACTACTTTTATGAAAGCTGCTTAATGTTGGGCCAGAGCACCCTGAATGATGAGTGTGCCTGAATTAATTTCATTTAAAGAATCTAAATATTTGTACAACAAAATGAAATTCGAGTCTATTTGTATTTTTTTATCATACTTTTTATTGAAGTTTGTACAAGGAAATGTTAGTATGATGATTTTTTTAAAGCAATGAAAAATTTCTCACTTGTAAGAATCAATGAAGTAACTCATAATAGACTCAAGTATAGCTTTGGTAGTATAACTCATTATTTAACTATTTTTGTTATCGTGATAAATAAGTGTTAGATTGTGTAATCATTTAACTCTTCTTCATAAATGCATGCAATAACTCGATAGATGATATATCTTCTAGTGTTTACTTTTCTATGTCTGGTGTTATTCGTTCACTTACCCTGTTAATTATTTTTATTTTTATGATTTTTAGATTCTTTTTATTTTCAATAACTTATTCCCCTAGTCTAGTTTATATTGTATTCGATAACCATCCTCGTGAATCACTTTTAATTTTCCCTTCTTCTAACTTTTTTTCAATGATCTTATTCCAATCATATTCCACCGCTCATCATATTAGTGTCATTTTCTTGTCTAATTATAATTTTATGCACTTACCATTCTTTTTAATCCTTATTCATTTTTGCCATTATTTTTTGCTTATTTTATTCATATAATATTCCATCACTTATTTCTTACTTCCGTTTTTTACTTCTTTTTCTATCTTTTTACCTTCTTATCAATTTCATATAATCGATTTCAAGATCTTTTATATTTTTAAGGATCTAATTTTCTAAATATTATTACATCATATATCTCATGAATCATTTTACCGCTTACAATTTGATATCTTTTTTCCACGTGATTTTATTCCAACTTTGTTCATTCCATCATCTTGTAAATACTTTTTTCTATACTAGATTTGTTTTTAAAAAATTTATATTCAGTGGATAACATTTTAAAACATTTTAGTTTACAGTATAATTTTCATTATATTCGCTTTCATTGTATATTAATTAGCTTTAAAACCCTAGAAATAAAATATTTCATATCTCATAAAATATCATATTGTTTTTTCTTGTCTATATGTGTTGTTGTTAGCTTATGGATTCATTCATTCTGAAGATCAATTAATTTCATATAAGAATATTTTTACTAGTAATCTTTTATTTTTAATTCTTTCCTCAATTTTATTTAATCTCAAAATCTTTTGTCAAAAAAAATAGTTTATATTTTACTATAAGCTTTATTATAGTCCTCTGAATTCTACTCTCACTTCTCTATTACCTATCTATATTTATTGAAATGCACTTTTCTTATTATGAATAAAATGAGTTTGTTAAGTAAGTAAATATATCAACCACATTTTTACCCTTTTTTTAGGAGTTCATTTTGGAAAGCAATTATGTCTAGTGTCTTCATGTTCATGTAACGTTTAAAAATTCCATATATTTTTATTTGTGATGCATGGATACAACCATTTTTTTGTGTATATGTATTTAACATGAGTTCTATTGCTGAAACACTCTTTGGTGATATTCTTTCATAAAACATAAATTGTTTATAAAATGATTCACATATTTTCTTCTACTCTTAATACTTTCGGTTAAGTCCAGTTACTGACATTCGAATGGAGTATTTTTATTTCAGTGTATAGTTTATTTTTACTAAATTTTATTTAACATGATAATCTTTCAATTATTTTAAAATTTTAGCAGAGATTATAGTTTGATGGAGGTTCATATAATTGAATAATGATGTAGATCATACAAAAAATTTATTACTTTCTATGAAGTTTATTTTTTACCTCGAGTTTCATTTACATATGTGAATTTTTTGTGGTAATACTTCTCATGACTTTCATAGTTGTTAAAAGTTGATTATAGGTTACTAAATAAATTCAACTTTTGTTGGAATTCATACATTTGCATATTTTAACATGTCCATGAAAACCCAACTTAACTTATGATAAACATCAACCCGTGCATGTAAATCTAGAGTTTCATTAAAGCATTTAGTCTTGACATAATCACCTATTAGTGTGCTATACGTCACCATATGGAAAACTCAATTTGATAGTATATTTTCCATTGTAATCATGTCAAATCCATTTTTTTATAAAAATAATAGATGGTTTCGCTTATGATTATTATGCAAAAGACTACTTTTATGAGAGCTGCTTAATGTTGGCATAGAGCACCCTGATTGATGAGTCTATTTGCATTTTTTTTATCATTCTTTTTATTGAAGTTTATAGAAGGAGGTGTTAGTATGATGATATTTTCAAAGCAAAGAAAAATTGCTCACTTTTTAGAATCAATATAGTAACTCATAATAGACTCAAGTATAGCTTTGGAAATATAACTCATTATTTTACTCTTTGTGTTATCGTGATAAATAAGTGTTAGATTGTGTAATCATTTAACTCTTCTTCATATATGCATGGAATCAATCGATAGATGATATATCTTCTAGTGTTTACTTTTTTATGTCTACATGTGTTGTAGTTAGCTTATGGATTATTTCAATATGAAAATAAACTAATTTCATATAAAAATTAGTTTACTAGTAATCTTTTAATTTTCAATTCTTTCCTCAATTCAATTTAATCTTTAAATCTTTTGTGAAAAAAAATAAAGCTCTTATTTTACTTAAAGGTTTATTATAGTCCTCTGAATTCTACTCTCACTTCTCTATTACCTATTTCTTTTTATTTAAATGCACTTTTCTTATTATGAATAAAATGATTTGTTACGTAAGTAAATATATCAACCACTTTTTTAACTATTTTCTAGGAGTTCATTTTAGAAAGCAATTATGTCCAGTGTTTTCATGCTCATGTAACGTCTAAAACTTTCATACATTTTTACTAGTGATGCATGGATATAACCATTTTTTGTGTATATGTATTTAACATGAGTTATATTGTTGAAACACTCTTTGGTGATATTCTTACATAAAAATTAAATTGTTTATAAAATGATTCAGATATTTTCCTATACTCTCAATACATTGGGTTAAATCCAATTACTGACATTAGAATTGAGTATTTTTATTTCAGTGTATAGTTTAATTTTACTAAATTTTATTTAACATGTTAATCTTTCAATTATTTTAAATTTTTTAGCAGAGATTATAGTTTGACGGAGGTTCATATAAGTGAATAATGATGTAGGTCAAACAAATAATTTATTACTTTCTAGGTAGTCTATTTTTTCCCTCCAGTTTCATTTAAATATGTGAAATTTTTGTGGTAATACTTCTCATGACTTTCATAGTTGTTAAAAGTGGATTATAGGTTACTATATAAATTCAACTTTTGTTGGAATTCATACATTTGCATGTTTTAACATGTCCATGAAAAACCAACTTAACTTATCATAAACATCAACCGATGTATGTAAATATAGAGTTTCATTAAAGCATCTAGTCTTGACATAATCACCTATTAGTGTGATATACGTCACCATATGAAAAACTCAAATAGATAGCATATTTTCCAATGTAATCATGTCAAATCCAATTTTTATAAGAATGATAGACGGTTTTTCTCATGATGATTATGCAAAAGGCTACTTTTATGAGAGCTGCTTAATGTTGGGACAGAGCACCCTGAATGATGAGTGTTCCTGAATTAATTTTATATAAAGAATCTAAATATTTGTACAACAAAATGAAATTCGAGTCTATTTGCATATTTTTTATCATACTTTTTATTGAAGTTTATACAAGGAAATGTTAGTATGATGATTTTTTCAAAGCAGAGAAAAATTGCTCACTTGTAAGAATCAATGTAGTAACTCATAATAGACTCAAGTATAGCTTTGGTAATATAAATCATTATTTTACTCTTTGTGTTATAGTGATAAATAAGTGTTAGATTGTGTAATCATTTAACTCTTCTTCATATATGCATGCAATAAGTCGATAGATGATATATTTTCTAGAGTTTACTTTTCTATGTCTGGTATTATTCATTCACTTACCTTGTTAATTATTTTTATTTTTATGGTTTTTAGATTCTTTTTATTTTCAATAACTTATTTCCCTAGCCTAGTTTATATTGTATTCGATAACCATCCTCGTGAATCACTTTTTATTTTCCCTTCTTCTGTCTTTTTTTCAATGATCTTATCCCAATCATATTCCATCGCTCATCATATTAGTGTCATTTTCTTCTCTAATTATAATTTTATGAACTTACCATTCTATTTAATCCTTATTCATTTTTGGCTTTTTTTTTGCTTATTTTATTCATATAATATTCCATCCTTTATTTCTTACTTCCATTTTTTACTTCTTTTTCTATCTTTTTACCTTCTTATCAATTTCACATTATCGATTTCAAGATCTTTTATATTTTTAAGGATCTAATTTTATAAATATTATTACATCATATATATTATGAATCATTTTACCGCTTAAAATTTGATATCTTTTTTCCACGTGACTTTATTCCAATTTTGTTCGTTCCATCATCTTGTAAATACTTTTTTCTATTCTGGTTTTTTTTTTTTTGAAAAATATTATATCCAGTGGGTATCTTTCTAAAACTCTTTAGTTTACAGTATAATTTTCATTATATTTGCTTTCATGGAAATTTAGTTAGCTTTAAATACCTAGAAATAAACTATTTTATATCTCATAACATATCATTTCATTTTTTCTTGACTACATGTGTTGAAGTTAGCTTATGGATTATTTCAATAAGAAGATGAACTAATTTCATATAAAAATTTGTTTACTAGTAATATTTTAATTTTCAATTCTTTCCTCAATTCAATTTAATCTTTAAATATTTTGTCAAAAAAAACTAAAGCTCTTATTTTACTTAAAGGTTTATTATAGTCCTCTGAATTCTACTCTCACTTCTCTATTACCTATCTATTTTTATTTAAATGCACTTTTCTTATTATGAATAAAATGATTTGTTACGTAAGTAAATATATCAACCACTTTTTTTAACCTTTTTTTAGGAGTTCATTTTAGAAAGCAATTATGTCCAGTGTCTTCATGCTCATGTAACGTCTAAAACTTTCATACATTTTTATTAGTGATGCATGTATATAACCATTTTTTGTGTATATGTATTTAACATGAGTTATATTGCAGATACACTCTTTGGTGATATTCTTACATAAAAATTAAATTGTTTATAAAATGATTCACATTTTTTCCTATACTCTCAATACTTTGGGTTAAATCCAATTACCGACATTAGAATTGAGTATTTTTATTTCAGTGTATAGTTTAGTTTTACTAAATTTTATTTAACATGTTAATCTTTCAATTATTTTAAATTTTTTTTAGCAGAGATTATAGTTTGACGAAGGTTCATATAAGTAAATAATGAAGTAGATCAAACAAATAATTTATTACTTTCTAGGTAGTCTATTTTTTCCCTCCAGTTTCATTTAAATATGTGAAATTTTTGTGGTAATACTTCTCATGACTTTCATAGTTGTTAAAAGTGGATTATAGGTTACTATATAAATTCAACTTTTGTTGGAATTCATACACTTTCATGTTTTAACATGTCCATGAAAAACCAACTTAACTTATCATAAATTCATGTCGTGTATGTAAATCTAGAGTTTCATTAAAGCATTTAGTCTTGACATAATCACCTATTAGTGTGATATACGTCACCATATTAAAAACTCAATTAGATAGTATATTTTCCATTGTAATCGTGTCAAATCCAATTTTTATAAGAATGATAGACGGTTTTGCTCATGATGATTATGCAAAAGACTACTTTTATGAGAGCTGCTTAATGTTGGGACAGAGCACCCTGAATGATGAGTGTGCCTGAATTAATTTTATATAAAGAATCTAAATATTTGTACAACAAAATGAAATTCGAGTCTATTTGCATATTTTTTATCATACTTTTTATTGAAGTTTATACAAGGAAATGTTAGTATGATGATTTTTTCAAAGCAAAGAAAAATTACTCACTTGTAAGAATCAATGTAGTAACTCATAATAGACTCAAGTATAGCTTTGGTAATATAAATCATTATTTTACTCTTTGTGTTATAGTGATAAATAAGTGTTAGATTGTGTAATCATTTAACTCTTCTTCATATATGCATGCAATAAGTCGATAGATGATATATTTTCTAGTGTTTACTTTTCTATGTCTTGTATTATTCATTCACTTACCTTGTTAATTATTTTTATTTTTATGGTTTTTAGATTCTTTTTATTTTCAATAACTTATTTCCCTAGCCTAGTTTATATTGTATTCGATAACCATCCTCGTGAATCACTTTTAATTTTCCCTTCTTCTGTCTTTTTTTCAATGATCTTATCCCAATCATATTCCATCGCTCATCATATTAGTGTCATTTTCTTCTCTAATTATAATTTTATGAACTTACCATTCTATTTAATCCTTATTCATTTTTGGCTTTTTTTTTTGCTTATTTTATTCATATAATATTCCATCCTTTATTTCTTACTTCCATTTTTTACTTCTTTTTCTATCTTTTTACCTTCTTATCAATTTCACATTATTGATTTCAAGATCTTTTATATTTTTAAGGATCTAATTTTATAAATATTATTACATCATATATATTATGAATCATTTTACCGCTTAAAATTTGATATCTTTTTTCCACGTGACTTTATTCCAATTTTGTTCGTTCCATCATCTTGTAAATACTTTTTTCTATTCTGGATTTTTTTTTGAAAAATATTATATCCAGTGGGTATCTTTCTAAAACTCTTTAGTTTACAGTATAATTTTCATTATATTTGCTTTCATGGAAATTTAGTTAGCTTTAAATACCTAGAAATAAACTACTTTATATCTCATAACATATCATTTCGTTTTTTCTTGACTACATGTGTTGAAGTTAGCTTATGGATTATTTCAATATGAAGATGAACTAATTTCTTATAAAAAGTTGTTTACTAGTAATCTTTTAATTTTCAATTCTTTCCTCAATTCAATTTAATCTTTAAATATTTTGTCAAAAAAAACTAAAGCTCTTATTTTTCTTAAAGGTTTATTATAGTCCTCTGAATTCTACTCTCACTTCTCTATTACCTATCTATTTTTATTTAAATTCACTTTTCTTATTATGAATAAAATGATTTGTTACGTAAGTAAATATATCAACCACTTTTTTTAACCTTTTTTTAGGAGTTCATTTTAGAAAGCAATTATGTCCAGTGTCTTCATGCTCATGTAACGTCTAAAACTTTCATACATTTTTATTAGTGATGCATGTATATAACCATTTTTTGTGTATATGTATTTAACATGAGTTATATTGCTGATACACTCTTTGGTGATATTCTTACATAAAAATTAAATTGTTTATAAAATGATTCACATTTTTTCCTATACTCTCAATACTTTGGGTTAAATCCAATTACCGACATTAGAATTGAGTATTTTTATTTCAGTGTATAGTTTAGTTTTACTAAATTTTATTTAACATGTTAATCTTTCAATTATTTTAAATTTTCTTTAGCAGAGATTATAGTTTCACGAAGGTTCATATAAGTAAATAATGAAGTAGATCAAACAAATAATTTATTACTTTCTAGGTAGTCTATTTTTTCCCTCCAGTTTCATTTAAATATGTGAAATTTTTGTGGTAATACTTCTCATGACTTTCATAGTTATTAAAAGTGGATTATAGGTTACTATATAAATTCAACTTTTGTTGGAATTCATACACTTTCATGTTTTAACATGTCCATGAAAAACAAACTTAACTTATCATAAACATCAACTCGTGTATCTAAATCTAGAGTTTCATTAAAGCATTTAGTCTTGACATAATCACCTATTAGTGTGATATACGTCACCATATGAAAAACTCAAATAGATAGCATATTTTCCATTGTAATCATGTCAAATCCAATTTTTATAAGAATGATAGACGGTTTTGCTCATGATGATTATGCAAAAGACTACTTTTATGAGAGCTGCTTAATGTTGGGACAGAGCACCCAGAATGATGAGTGTGCCTGAATTAATTTTATATAAAGAATCTAAATATTTGTACAACAAAATGAAATTCGAGTCTATTTGCATATTTTTTATCATACTTTTTATTGAAGTTTATACAAGGAAATGTTAGTATGATGATTTTTTCAAAGCAAAGAAAAATTGCACACTTGTGAGAATCAATGTAGTAACTCATAATAGACTCAAGTATAGCTTTGGTAATATAAATCATTATTTTACTCTTTGTGTTATAGTGATAAATAAGTGTTAGATTGTGTAATCATTTAACTCTTCTTCATATATGCATGCAATAACTCGATAGAAGATATATTTTCTAGTGTTTACTTTTCTATGTCTGGTGTTATTCGTTCACTTACCTTGTTAATTATTTTTATTTTTATGGTTTTTAGATTCTTTTTATTTTCGATAACTTATTCCCCTAGTCTAGTTTATATTGTATTCGATAACCATCCTCGTGAATCACTTTTAATTTTCCCTTCTTCTGACTTTTTTTCAATGATCTTATTCCAATCATATTCCACCGCTCGTCATATTAGTGTCATTTTCTTGTCTAATTATAATTTTATGCACTTACCATTCTTTTTAATCCTTATTCATTTTTGCCATTATTTTTTGCTTATTTTATTCATATAATATTCCATCACTTATTTCTTACTTCCGTTTTTTACTTCTTTTTCTATCTTTTTACCTTCTTATCAATTTCACATTATCGATTTCAAGATCTTTTATATTTTTAAGGATCTAATTTTATAAATATTATTACATCATATATATTATGAATCATTTTACCGCTTAAAATTTGATATCTTTTTTCCACGTGACTTTATTCCAATTTTGTTCGTTCCATCATCTTGTAAATACTTTTTTCTATTCTGGATTTTTTTTTGAAAAATATTATATCCAGTGGGTATCTTTCTAAAACTCTTTAGTTTACAGTATAATTTTCATTATATTTGCTTTCACGGAAATTTAGTTAGCTTTAAATACCTAGATATAAACTATTTTATATCTCATAACATATCATTTCGTTTTTTCTTGACTACATGTGTTGAAGTTAGCTTATGGATTATTTCAATATGAAGATGAACTAATTTCATATAAAAATTTGTTTACTAGTAATCTTTTAATTTTCAATTCTTTCCTCAATTCAATTTAATCTTTAAATATTTTGTCAAAAAAAACTAAAGCTCTTATTTTACTTAAAGGTTTATTATAGTCCTCTGAATTCTACTCTCACTTTTCTATTACCTATCTATTTTTATTTAAATGCACTTTTCTTATTATGAATAAAATGATTTGTTACGTAAGTAAATATATCAACCACTTTTTTTAACCTTTTTTTAGGAGTTCATTTTAGAAAGCAATTATGTCCAGTGTCTTCATGCTCATGTAACGTCTAAAACTTTCATACATTTTTATTAGTGATGCATGGATATAACCATTTTTTGTGTATATGTATTTAACATGAGTTATATTGCTGATACACTCTTTGGTGATATTCTTACATAAAAATTAAATTGTTTATAAAATGATTCACATTTTTTCCTATACTCTCAATACTTTGGGTTAAATCCAATTACCGACATTAGAATTGAGTATTTTTATTTCAGTGTATAGTTTAGTTTTACTAAATTTTATTTAACATGTTAATCTTTCAATTATTTTAAATTTTTGTTAGCAGAGATTATAGTTTGACGAAGGTTCATATAAGTAAATAATGAAGTAGATCAAACAAATAATTTATTACTTTCTAGGTAGTCTATTTTTTCCCTCCAGTTTCATTTAAAAATGTGAAATTTTTGTGGTAATACTTCTCATGACTTTCATAGTTGTTAAAAGTGGATTATAGGTTACTATATAAATTCAACTTTTGTTGGAATTCATACACTTTCATGTTTTAACATGTCTATGAAAAACCAACTTAACATATCATAAACATCAAGTCGTGTATGTAAATCTAGAGTTTCATTAAAGCATTTAGTATTAACATAATCACCTATTAGTGTGATATACGTCACCATATGAAAAACTCAATTAGATAGCATATTTTCCATTGTAATCGTGTCAAATCTAATTTTTATAAGAATGATAGACGGTTTTGCTTATGATGATTATGCAAAAGACTACTTTTATGAGAGCTGCTTAATGTTGGGACAGAGCACCCTGAATGATGAGTGTGCCTGAATTAATTTTATATAAAGAATCTAAATATTTGTACAACAAAATGAAATTCGAGTCTATTTGCATATTTTTTATCATACTTTTTATTGAAGTTTATACAAGGAAATGTTAGTATGATGATTTTTTCAAAGCAAAGAAAAATTGCTCACTTGTAAGAATCAATGTAGTAACTCATAATAGACTCAAGTATAGCTTTGGTAATATAAATCATTATTTTACTCTTTGTGTTATAGTGATAAATAAGTGTTAGATTGTGTAATCATTTAACTCTTCTTCATATATGCATGCAATAACTCGATAGAAGATATATTTTCTAGTGTTTACTTTTCTATGTCTGGTGTTATTCGTTCACTTACCTTGTTAATTATTTTTATTTTTATGGTTTTTAGATTCTTTTTATTTTCAATAACTTATTCCCCTAGTCTAGTTTATATTGCATTCGATAACCATCCTCGTGAATCACTTTTAATTTTCCCTTCTTCTGTCTTTTTTTCAATGATCTTATTCCAATCATATTCCATCGCTCGTCATATTAGTGTCATTTTCTTGTCTAATTATAATTTTATGCACTTACCATTCTTTTTAATCCTTATTCATTTTTGGCATTATTTTTTGCTTATTTTATTCATATAATATTCCATCACTTATTTCTTACTTGCGTTTTTTACTTCTTTTTCTATCTTTTTACCATCTTATCAATTTCACATAATCGATTTCAAGATCTTTTAAATTTTTAAGGATCTAATTTTCTAAATATTATTACATCATATATCTCATGAATCATTTTACCGCTTAAAATTTGATATCTTTTTTCCACGTGACTTTATTCCAATTTTGTTCGTTCCATCATCTTGTAAATACTTTTTTCTATTCTAGATTTTTTTTTGAAAAATATTATATCCAGTGGGTATCTTTCTAAAACTCTTTAGTTTACAGTATAATTTTCATTATATTTGCTTTCATGGAAATTTAGTTAGCTTTAAAAACCTAGAAATAAACTATTTCATATCTCATAAAATATCATTTCGTTTTTTCTTGTCTACATGTGTTGTAGTTAACTTATGGATTATTTCAATATGAAGATGAACTAATTTCATATAAAAATTTGTTTCCTAGTATTCTTTTAATTTTCAATTCTTTCCTCAATTCAATTTAATCTTTAAATATTTTGTCAAAAAAAAATAAAGCTCTTATTTTACTTAAAGGTTTATTATAGTCCTCTGAATTCTACTCTCACTTCTCTATTACCTATATATTTTTATTTAAATGCACTTTTCTTATTATGAATAAAATGATTTGTTACGTAAGTAAATATATCAACCACTTTTTTTAAGCTTTTTTTAGGAGTTCATTTTAGAAAGCAATTATGTCCAGTGTCTTCATGCTCATGTAACGTCTAAAACTTTCATACATTTTTATTAGTGATGCATGGATATAACCATTTTTTGTGTATATGTATTTAACATGAGTTATATTGCTGAAACACTCTTTGGTGATATTCTTACATAAAAATTAAATTGTTTTTAAAATAATTCACAACTTTTCCTATTCTCTCAATACTTTTGGTTAAATCCAATTACCGACATTAGAATTGAGTATTTTTATTTCCGTGTATAGTTTAGTTTTACTAAATTTTATTTAACATGTTAATCTTTTAATTATTTTAAATTTTTTTTAGCAGAGATTATAGTTTGACGGAGGTTCATATAAGTGAATAATGATGTAGATCAAACAAATAATTTATTACTTTCTACGTAGTCTATTTTTTCCCTCCAGTTTCATTTAAATATATGAAATTTTTGTGGTAATACTTCTCATGACTTTCATAGTTGTTAAAAGTGGATTATAGGTTACTATATAAATTCCACTTTTGTTTGAATTCATACACTTTCATGTTTTAACATGTCCATGAAAAACCAACTTAACTTATCATAAACATCAAGTCGTGTATGTAAATCTAGAGTTTCATTAAAGCATTTAGTCTTGACTTAATCACCTATTAGTGTGATATACGTCACCATATGAAAAACTCATATAGATAGCATATTTTCCATTGTAATCATGTCAAATCCAATTTTTATAAGAATGATAGACGGTTTTGCTCATGATGATTATGCAAAAGACTACTTTTATGAGAGCTGCTTAATGTTGGGACAGAGCACCCATAATGATGACTGTGCATGAATTAATTTTATATAATGAATCTAAATATTTGTACAACAAAATGAAATTCGAGTCTATTTGCATATTTTTTATCATACTTTTTATGGAAGTTTATACAAGGAAATGTTAGTATGATGATTTTTTCAAAGCAAAGAAAAATTGCTCACTTGTAAGAATCAATGTAGTAACTCATAATAGACTCAAGTATAGCTTTGGTAATATAAATCATTATTTTACTCTTTGTGTTATAGTGATAAATAAGTGTTAGATTGTGTAATCATTTAACTCTTCTTCATATATGCATGCAATAACTCGATAGATGATATATTTTCTAGTGTTTACTTTTCTATGTCTGGTGTTATTCGTTCACTTACCTTGTTAATTATTTTTATTTTTATGGTTTTTAGATTATTTTTATTTTCAATAACTTATTCCCCTAGTCTAGTTTATATTGTATTCGATAAACATCCTCGTGAATCACTTTTAATTTTCCCTTCTTCTGTCTTTTTTTCAATGATCTAATTCCAATCATATTCCATCGCTCATCATATTAGTGTCATTTTCTTCTCTAATTATAATTTTATGCACTTACCATTCTTTTTAATCCTTATTCATTTTTGGCATTATTTTTTGCTTATTTTATTCATATAATATTCTATCACTTATTTCTTACTTCCATTATTTACTTCTTTTTCTAACTTTTTACCATCTTATCAATTTCACATAATCGATTTCAAGATCTTTTATATTTTTAAGGATCTAATTTTCTAAATATTATTACATCATATATATTATGAATCATTTTACCGCTTAAAATTTGATATCTTTTTTCCACGTGATTTTATTCCAATTTTGTTTGTTCCATCATCTTGTAAATACTTTTTTCTATTCTAGTTTTTTTTTTGAAAAATATTATATCCAGTGGGTATCTTTCTAAAACTCTTTAGTTTACAGTATAATTTTCATTATATTTTCTTTCATGTAAATTTAGTTAGCTTTAAAAACCTAGAAATAAACTATTTCATATCTCATAAAATATCATTTCCTTTTTCTTGTCTACATGTGTTGTAGTTAGCTTATGGATTATTTCAATATGAAGATGAACTAATTTCATATAAAAATTTGTTTCCTAGTATTCTTTTAATTTTCAATTCTTTCCTCAATTCAATATAATCTTTAAATATTTTGTCAAAAAAAAATAAAGCTCTTATTTTACTTAAAGGTTTACTATAGTCCTCTGAATTCTACTCTCACTTCTCTATTACCTATCTATTTTTATTTAAATGCACTTTCCTAATTATGAATAAAATGATTTGTTACGTAAGTAAATATATCAACCACTTTTTTTCTCTTTTTTTTAGGAGTTCATTTTAGAAAGCAATTATGTCCAGTGTCTTCATGCTCATGTAACGTCTAAAACTTTCATACATTTTTATTAGTGATGCATGGATATAACCATTTTTTGTGTATATGTATTTAACATGAGTTATATTGCTGAAACACTCTTTGGTGATATTGTTACATAAAAATTAAATTGTTTATAAAATGATTCACATCTTTTCCTATACTTTCAATACTTTCGGTTAAATCCAATTACCGACATTAGAGTTGAGTGTTTTTTTTTCAGTGTATAGTTTAGTTTTACTAAATTTTATTTAACATGTTAATCTTTCAATTATTTTAAATTTTTTTTAGCAGAGATTATAGTTTGACGGAGGTTCATATAAGTGAATAATGAAGTAGATCAAACAAATAATTTATTACTTTCTAGGTAGTCTATTTTTTTCCCTCCAGTTTCATTTAAATATGTGAAATTTTTGTGGTAATACTTCACATGACTTTCATAGTTGTTAAAAGTGGATTATAGGTTACTATATAAATTCAACTTTTGTTGGAATTCATACATTTGCATGTCTTTACATGTCCATGAAAAACCAACTTAACTTATCATAAACATCAACCCGTGTATGTAAATCTAGAGTTTCATTAAAGCATTTAGTCTTGACATAATCACCTATTAGTGTGCTATACGTCACCATATGAAAAACTCAATTAGATAGCATATTTTCCATTGTAATCGTGTCAAATCCAATTTTTATAAGAATGATAGATGGTTTTGCTCATTTGATTATGCAAAAGACTACTTTTATGAGAGCTGCTTAATGTTGGGACAGAGCACCCTGAATGATGAGTGTACCTGAATTAATTTTATTTAAAGAATCTAAATATTTGTACAACAAAATGAAATTCGAGTCTATTTGCATATTTTTTATCATACTTTTTATTGATGTTTATACAAGGAAATGTTAGTATGATGATTTTTTCAAAGCAAAGAAAAATTGCTCACTTGTAAGAATCAATGTAGTAACTCATAATAGACTCAAGTATAGCTTTGGTAATATAAATCATTATTTTACTCTTTGTGTTATAGTGATAAATAAGTGCAAGATTGTGTAATCGTTTAACTCTTCTTCATATATGCATGCAATAACTGGATAGATGATATATTTTCTAGTGTTTACTTTTCTATGTCTGGTGTTATTCGTTCACTTACCTTGTTAATTATTTTTATTTTTATGGTTTTTAGATTCTTTTTATTTTCAATAACTTATTCCCCTAGTCTAGTTTATATTGTATTCGATAACCATCCTCGTGAATCACTTTTAATTTTCCCTTCTTCTGACTTTTTTCAATGATCTTTCTCCAATCATATTCCATCGCTCATCATATTAGTGTCATTTTCTTCTCTAATTATAATTTTATGAACTTACCATTCTATTTAATCCTTATTCATTTTTGCCATTTTTTTGGCTTATTTTATTCATATAATATTCCATCACTTATTTCTTACTTCCATTTTTTACTTATTTTTCTATCTTTTTACCTTCTTGTCAATTTCATATAATCTATTTCAAGATCTTTTATATTTTTAAGGATCTAATTTTCTAAATATTATTACATCATATATATCATGAATCATTTTACCTCTTAAAATTTGATATCTTTTTTCCACGTGATTTTATTCTAATTTTGTTCGTTCCATCATCTTGTAAATACTTTTTTCTATACTAGATTTGTTTTTA
This sequence comes from Vicia faba, assembly GCA_948472305.1. Classification (NCBI taxonomy): domain Eukaryota; kingdom Viridiplantae; phylum Streptophyta; class Magnoliopsida; order Fabales; family Fabaceae; genus Vicia; species Vicia faba. The sequence continues at coordinate 516,960,197 of OX451737.1, forward strand.
AAAAATTTATATTCAGTGGGTAACATTCTAAAACATTTTAGTTTACAGTATAATTTTCATTATATTCGCTTTCATTGTATATTAATTAGCTTTAAAACCCTAGAAATAAAATATTTCATATCTCATAAAATATCATTTTGTTTTTTCTTGTCTATATGTGTTGTTGTTAGCTTATGGATTCATTCATTATGAAGATCAATTAATTTCATATAAGAATATTTTTACTAGTAATCTTTTATTTTTAATTCTTTCCTCAATTTTATTTAATCTCAAAATCTTTTGTCAAAAAAAATAAAGTTTATATTTTACTATAAGCTTTATTATAGTCCTCTGAATTCTACTCTCACTTCTCTATTACCTATCTATTTTTATTGAAATGCACTTTTCTTATTATGAATAAAATGTGTTTGTTAAGTAAGTAAATATATCAACCACATTTTTACCCTTTTTTTAGGAGTTCATTTTGGAAAGCAATTATGTCTAGTGTCTTCATGTTCATGTAACGTTTAAAAATTTCATACATTTTTATTTGTGATGCATGGATATAACCATTTTTTTGTGTATATGTATTTAACATTAGTTATATTGCTGAAACACTCTTTGGTGATATTCTTACATAAAAATTAAATTGTTTATAAAATGATTCACATTTTTTCCTATACTCTCAATACTTTGGGTTAAATCCAATTACCGACATTAGAATTGATTATTTTTATTTCAGTGTATAGTTTAGTTTTACTAAATTTTATTTAACATGTTAATCTTTCAATTATTTTAAATTTTTTTTAGCAGAGATTATAGTTTGACGAAGGTTCATATAAGTGAATAATGAAGTAGATCAAACAAATAATTTATTACTTTCTAGGTAGTCTATTTTTTCCCTCCTGTTTCAATTAAATATGTGAAATTTTTGTGGTAATACTTCTCATGACTTTCATAGTTGTTAAAAGTGGATTATAGGTTACTATATAAATTCAACTTTTGTTGGAAGTCATACACTTTCATGTTTTAACATGTCCATGAAAAACCAACTTAACTTATCATAAACATCAACTCGTGTATGTAACTCTAGAGTTTCATTAAAGCATTTAGTCTTGACATAATCACCTATTAGTGTGATATACATCACCATATGAAAAACACAATTAGATAGCATATTTTCCATTGTAATCATGTCAAATCCAATTTTTATAAGAATGATAGACGGTTTTGCTCATGATGATTATGCAAAAGACTACTTTTATGAGAGCTACTTAATGTTGGGATAGAGCACCCTGAATGATGAGTGTGCCTGAATTAATTTTATATAAAGAATCTAAATATTTGTACAACAAAATGAAATTCGAGTCTATTTGCATATTTTTTTATCATACTTTTTATTGAAGTTTATACAAGGAAATGTTAGTATGATGATTTTTTCAAAGCAAAGAAAAATTGCTCACTTGTAAGAATCAATGTAGTAACTCATAATAGACTCAAGTATAGCTTTGGTAATATAAATCATTATTTTACTCTTTGTGTTATAGTGATAAATAAGTGTTAGATTGTGTAATCTTTTAACTCTTCTTCATATATGCATGTAATAACTCTATAGATGATATATATTCTAGTGTTTACTTTTCTATGTCTGGTGTTATTCATTCACTTACCTTGTTAATTATTTTTATTTTTATGGTTTTTAGATTCTTTTTATTTTCAATAACTTATTCCCCTAGTCTAGTTTATATTGTATTCGATAACCATCCTCGTGAATCACTTTTAATTTTCCTTTCTTCTGTCTTTTTTTCAATGATCTTATTCCAATCATATTCCATCGCTCATCATATTAGTGTCATTTTCTTGTCTAATTATAATTTTATGCACTTACCATTCTTTTTAATCCTTATTCATTTTTGCCATTAATTTTTGCTTATTTTATTCATATAATATTCCATCACTTATTTCTTACTTCCGTTTTTTACTTCTTTTTCTATCTTTTTACCATCTTATCAATTTCACATAATCGATTTCAAGATCTTTTATATTTTTAAGGATCTAATTTTCTAAATATTATTACATCATATATCTCATGAATCATTTTACCGCTTAAAATTTGATATCTTTTTTCCACGTGATTTTATTCCAATTTTGTTTGTTCCATCATCTTGTAAATACTTTTTTCTATTTTAGATTTTTTTTTGAAAAATATTATATCCAGTGGGTATCTTTCTAAAACTCTTTAGTTTACAGTATAATTTTCATTATATTTGCTTTCATGTAAATTTAGTTAGCTTTAAAAACCTAGAAATAAACTATTTCATATCTCATAAAATATCATTTCCTTTTTCTTGTCTACATGTGTTGTAGTTAGCTTATGGATTATTTCAATATGAAGATGAACTAATTTCATATAAAAATTTGTTTACTAGTAATCTTTTAATTTTCAATTTTTCCTCAATTCAATTTAATATTTAAATATTTTGTCAAAAAAAAATAAAGCTCTTATTTTACTTAAAGGTTTACTATAGTCCTCTGAATTCTACTCTCTCTTCTATATTACCTATCTATTTAAATTTAAATGCACTTTTCTTATTATGAATAAATTGATTTGTTACGTAAGTAAATATATCAACCACTTTTTTTCTCTCTTTTTTAGGAGTTCATTTTAGAAAGCAATTATGTCCAATATCTTCATGCTCATGTAACGTCTAAAACTTTCATACATTTTTGTTAGTGATGCATGGATATAACCATTTTTTGTGTATATGTATGTAACATGAGTTATATTGCTGAAACACTCTTTTGTGATATTGTTACATAAAAATTAAATTGTTTATAAAATGATTCACATATTTTCCTATACTTTCATTACTTTCGGTTAAATCCAATTACCGACATTAGAGTTGAGTATTTTTATTTCAGTGTATAGTTTAGTTTTACTAAATTTTATTTAATATGTTAATCTTTCAATTATTTTAAATTTTTTAGCAGAGATTATAGTTTGACGGAGGTTCATATAAGTGAATAATGATGTAGATCAAACAAATAATTTATTACTTTCTAGGTAGTCTATTTCTTCCCTCCAGTTTCATTTAAATATGTGAAATTTTTGTGGTAATACTTCTCATGACTTTCATAGTTGTTAAAAGTGGATTATAGGTTACTATATAAATTCAACTTTTGTTGGAATTCATACATTTGCATGTCTTTACATGTCCATGAAAAACCAACTTAACTTATCATAAACATCAACCCGTGTATGTAAATCTAGAGTTTCCTTAAAGCATTTAGTCTTGACATAATCACCTATTAGTGTGCTATACGTCACCGTATGAAAAACTCAATTAGATAGCATATTTTCCATTGTAATCGTGTCAAATCCAATTTTTATAAGAATGATAGATGGTTTTGCTCATGTTGATTATGCAAAAGACTACTTTTATGAGAGCTGCTTAATGTTGGGACAGAGCACCCTGAATGATGAGTGTACCTGAATTAATTTTATTTAAAGAATCTAAATATTTGTACAACAAAATGAAATTCGAGTCTATTTGCATATTTTTTATCATACTTTTTATTGATGTTTATACAAGGAAATGTTAGTATGATGATTTTTTCAAAGCAAAGAAAAATTGCTCACTTGTAAGAATCAATGTAGTAACTCATAATAGACTCAAGTATAGCTTTGGTAATATAACTCATTATTTTACTCTTTGTGTTATCGTGATAAATAAGTGTTAGATTGTGTAATCGTTTAACTCTTCTTCATATATGCATGCAATAACTCGATAGATGATATATTTTCTAGTGTTTACTTTTCTATGTCTGGTGTTATTCGTTCACTTACCTTGTTAATTATTTTTATTTTTATGGTTTTTAGATTCTTTTTATTTTCAATAACTTATTCCCCTAGTCTAGTTTATATTGTATTCGATAACCATCCTCGTGAATCACTTTTAATTTTCCCTTCTTCTGACTTTTTTTCAATGATCTTATTCCAATCATATTCCATCGCTCATCATATTAGTGTCATTTTCTTGTCTAATTATAATTTTATGCACTTACCATTCTTTTTAATCCTTATTCATTTTTGCCATTATTTTTTGCTTATTTTATTCATATAATATTCCATCACTTATTTCTTACTTCCGTTTTTTACTTCTTTTTCTATCTTTTTACCTTCTTATCAATTTCATATAATCGATTTCAAGATCTTTTATATTTTTAAGGATCTAATTTTCTAAATATTATTACATCATATATCTCATGAATCATTTTACCGCTTACAATTTGATATCTTTTTTCCACGTGATTTTATACCAATTTTGTTCATTCCATCATCTTGTAAATACTTTTTTCTATACTAGATTTGTTTTTAAAAAATTTATATTCAGTGGGTAACATTCTAAAACATTTTAGTTTACAGTATAATTTTTATTATATTCGCTTTCATTGTATATTAATTAGCTTTAAAACCCTAGAAATAAAATATTTCATATCTCATAAAATATCATTTTGTTTTTTCTTGTCTATATGTGTTGTTGTTAGCTTATGGATTCATTCATTCTGAAGATCAATTAATTTGTCAAAAAAAATAAAGTTTATATTTTACTATAAGCTTTATTATAGTCCTCTGAATTCTACTCTCACTTCTCTATTACCTATCTATTTTTATTGAAATGCACTTTTCTTATTATGAATAAAATGTGTTTGTTAAGTAAGTAAATATATCAACCACATTTTTACCCTTTTTTTAGGAGTTCATTTTGGAAAGCTATTATGTCTAGTGTCTTCATGTTCATGTAACGTTTAAAAATTCCATACATTTTTATTTGTGATGCATGGATATAACCATTTTTTTGTGTATATGTATTTAACATGAGTTCTATTGCTGAAACATTCTTTGGTGATATTCTTTCATAAAACATAAATTGTTTATAAAATGATTCACATATTTTCTTCTACTCTCAATACTTTCGGTTAAATCCAGTTACTGACATTCGAATGGAGTATTTTTATTTCAGTGTATAGTTTAGTTTTACTAAATTTTATTTAACATGATAATCTTTCAATTATTTTAAAATTTTAGCAGAGATTATAGTTTGATGGAGGTTCATATAATTGAATAATGATGTAGATCAAACAAAAAATTTATTACTTTCTATGAAGTTTATTTTTTACCTCGAGTTTCATTTACATATGTGAATTTTTTGTGGTAATACTTCTCATGACTTTCATAGTTGTTAAAAGTGGATTATATTTTACTAAATAAATTCAACTTTTGTTGGAATTCATACATTTGCATGTTTTAACATGTCCATGAAAACCCAACTTAACTTATCATAAACCTCAACCCGTGCATGTAAATCTAGAGTTTCATTAAAGCATCTAGTCTTGACATAATCACCTATTAGTGTGCTATACATCACCATATGGAAAACTCAATTTGAAAGTATATTTTCCAGTGTAATCATGTCAAATCCATTTTTTTATAAAAATAATAGATGGTTTCGCTTATGATTATTATGAAAAAGACTACTTTTATGAGAGCTGCTTAATGTTGGCATAGAGCACCCTGATTGATGAGTATGCCCGGGTTAATTTTATTTAAAAAATCTAAATATTTGTACAACAAAATGAAATTCGAGTCTATTTGCATATTTTTTTTTATCATTCTTTTAATTGAAGTTTATAGAAGGAGTTGTTAGTATGATGATGTTTTCAAAGCAAAGAAAAATTGCTCACTTTTTAGAATATGTTGTAACTCATAATAGACTCAAGTATAGCTTTGGAAATATAACTCACTATTTTACTCTTTGTGTTATCGTGATAAATAAGTGTTAGATTGTGTAATCATTTAACTCTTCTTCATATATGCATGGAATCAATCGATAGATGATATATCTTATAGTGTTTACTTTTTTATGTCAGGTGTTATTCGTTCACTTACCTTGTTAATTATTTTTATTTTTGTGGTTTGTAGCTTCTTTTTATTTTTAAAAACTTATTCCCCTAGTCTAATTTATATTGTATTCGATAATCAACCTCGTGAATCCCTTTTAATTTTCCCTTCTTTTGTCTTTTTTTCAATGAATTTATTCCAATCATATTTCATCGCTCATCATATTAGTATCATTTTCTTCTCTAATTATAATTTTATTCACTTACCATTCTTTTTAATGCTTATTCACTTTTGGAATTTTTTTGCTGATTTTATTCATATAATATTCCATCACTTATTTTTTACGTCTATTTTTTACTTCTTTTTCTGTATTTTTACCTTCTTATCAATTTAACATAATTGATTTCAAGATCCTTTCTATTTTTAAGTATTTAATTTTCATAATATTATTACATCATATATCTCATGAACCATTTTACCTTTTAAAAATTTATATCTTTTTGCCACATGATTTTATTCCAATTTTATTCGTTCCCCCATCTTGTTCTCAAGCAAGTCTTATAATTGCTTCTTTTATTCTTCTAACTCAGATGTCGACATCCCGTAAGGTGCCAGTGAAACGGGTATAATACTAATGACAAGATCAATAGAAAACTCCACTTCTCTCTCTGGTGGCACATCTGAGATATCATCTGGAAAAACTTCAGGAAATTCTTGCACCACCTACAACTCATCAATTGTAACTTAGTTTTCCATAGATAAAGATACAATTAACGAAAACACATGAGCTTCATCTTCCATCAATTCATTCAACTGCCTAGCAGACAAGAAACCAGCTTCCTCCTCCTCGTCAGGAGCAAGAAACTATACTTATGTGTTATAACAATTAATATGAAAATAATTGGATTCCAACTAGTTCATACCTAAGATCACATCCAAACCGCTCAATGGTAAACAAACCATATCCATAGAAAAATCTTTGTCAAAGATTAATAAAGGACATTTCAAGCACACTAGAGAAGTAGTCACTGATCCCTTAGCTGGAGTCTCAATAACCATTTTTCCAATCATAGAGGACAACACAAGACCTAATCTTTTAACACAATTAGCAGCAATAAAAGAATGTGTAGCACCAGTATCAATAATAGAAATTAAAGTAGTACTATTATTGAAACATATACATCTGATCACTTTATCTTTACTGGATGTTTGATTCCCTAATAAAGCAAACACCTTCCCACAAGATTGAGCTTGTTTTGGCTTTTGACACTGAGTAGTGATATGTCCCTCTTCACCACAGTGGAAACATATCATTGCCTTGTGCTTGCAATTGGCCACTCTATGTCCAACTTTACCATAACGGGAACACTTCTTCATATCTTCTTCACATTAACTGATTCAATGTCCCAGCTCACCGCAATTGAAACACCTAAGGTTAGTAGGAGCACATCCCCCACTTGGCCTCTTACCATCAGCATATTTTTGGTTACCCTTGTCAACTGGAGCATTGTAATGTTTCTCATGGTTCTGATGTGGCCTTTCTCTCCTCTCTCTCATAATCTTATAGTGAGCCTCACTGTCCTCTTCATAAATTCTGCAGCTACTCACCAACTCTGGAAATCTACGAATTTGTTGATATCCACTTGCCCGATTAATCTATGGACGCAACTCATTCTCAAACTTGATACACTTCGAGAATTCAGCAGTCGCTTTACTGTAATACAGATAGAACTTCTCCAGTTCCATGAACTTAGCAGCATACTCAGTCATAGACAAATACCCTTATTTTAACTACAAGAATTCAATCTTTTTCTTTCTGCACACATCTTCTAGAAAATACTTCCTCAGAAACTCTCAGCTGAACACAACCCAAGTAACAACCTCAAACACTTCTAGTAGCCTTTGACGAGTACTAACCCACTAATCATCAGGCTCCTCTTCTAGCATATGCATACTAAACCGCACCTTCTATGCCTCAGAGCAGTCCATGACCCGAAAGATCCTTTCAATATCTTTGAGTCAAGCTTGTGCCCCATCCGGATCATACCTACCCTTGAAGACAGGCGATGATTCCTCTGAAATGTTTCTAAAACACGGGACCCATCATTCCCTCCTGCATTAGGCTGATGTTGCACAGTCTGAGCAACAACCTGCAATGCAGCAACAATCACAACACTGTTTCTTCCAGCCATTTCACTGTTTCACACTATCACAGCAAACAATGGTTAGAAGAAACACATCAACAGTATTCAACTGTCACACCATACTACAAACTCAAAAACCTGGTCGGACGGACCATCCCGCTCTGATACCACTAATGTAACACCCTAAATTCCTCGAAGATTAATAATATAAAATCAGAGTAATTTTTTCTTTAAAATAAACCAATTAAAAAGAAATTAGGATGTTGCACTTCAAAATATAATAAACCTGCTCAAAACATATACATAGATACAAACACAAATATACGGATGAACCAAAATAAAATATCATACTCCTCAACTTCCAATTTTATTATGCAGCGGAAAAGAATCATACTTGTTGTTAAAACGATTTGTATCCAATCATAAAACAACAATCATTCCAATAACGGGGAGTTCATAAGACTTCAAACAAATCAGTTAAAACCAAACAAAACTATAAATCATTCATTCCTCTGGTGTTACGTATTAGAGCACTGACGCCGACTCAAAATAAAATGAAGAGTAACCTCTTCTTATCCTTGCAGCCTCAGACTACTCCTAACTATCTATACAATGTCCTATAAAGCATCATTCCTACAGAAGGGTGAGATATCACAACAATAGAAGAGAATTTCTAATAATAAGTATACAGCAATTAAATCACACATAGTTATGCATTCCCCATCTCACACATTCACATAATAACAACAGTCTTATTACATAATAACTACACAATCATGCACAATAATCACACATATCAACAATCATCATGTATTAAAAACACCATTCACACAACTTAAACTTCATGTTTACAATAATGCGATGCAATGGGACTTACTCACAGAATCAATGCATGTGGTACCAATATCGCTCCCGAATCTACGCCATCTAGGACCAGAGCCACTAATATCGCGAACAATTAGATTCTCAAAAATTAAAATCCATGACATCTAGGATCGAAGCCAACCAATATCATGAACAACTCGATTCACATTTCTCCCGATCCACGCCATCTAGGATCGGAGCCCACAAACAGGACTAAAGCCCACAACATGTAATGCAAGCGACACAACCATGCAATAAAACAAAAAACATTTATATCTACATCCATTAATGCGACACGCTATTACAGGACACCAGTTGTTCACACACGTAACATACAATTCATACAGATCAAGAATATCATATATCCTCATTATAACAACACCAAGTCATCATAAAACATATGTCATAATAAATTTGTCAAACAAAAACTGACCTATCAAGTTATAAGTATTGAACCAGACGTAATTTTCTCATTTGATTCCTCCAAAGTAATAGTTCATCGCGTTATCTTTTCAATGCTTCGAACGACGCATCAAACGGAGTCCGGAAACACAAGTTATGTCCTTCAAAAAAATGCAAACAGTTGTGTTCGCTCGAGACTCGCTCGAATACTGGGTATGTCGCCTAATGCTCGCCTGACGAAGTGTAGGCGAGGCCATACCTCCAATACATTTTCAAGGAGCACCTCTTTTCCTCCATATAATTCACCCATTATCTTGTCCGGTGAACTCCCGCTCGCCACCTCTTCGCCTCGACGAAGCTGGAGTGAAAATCCTACTCCATACATTTTCCAAGAGCACCTCAAAATTACATGTTTTATCGCCCTAGACTCGCCCGGTGACTGGTCTTGTCGCCTGAGGCTCGCCTACTGAAGCGTACGAAACAGAAACTCCTCTGTTGTGATTTCTTCACCAGTCCAGCCCCTAAAACGCATACGAATCCATACCAGAACAGTCCCAAAATCCAACATATTAGCAAGTAACAACAATAACACGAAGTCATACACATTATGGACATCAAAACATAGGAATTAACCATTTTAATTCATCATTTTCATCACAGAATCCAAAACAAACCTAAACCTTTATCAATGGTGACAACAGATCAAGCTCTTACATACCCATCATTATACAATACCCATAGAGAGTTGGAACTCCACCCATACCTTGGATTGACGATTCCTAAGCTTCAACAATGGAGTATTCTTGACCTAGCTCTTTCTCACCTCCTTGCTTTCTCTTCTCTCCAAAATACAATCATCCAGAATGATCACTCTGCACCTCACTTTTTCCTTATGTCCTTCTTACAACTTGGAGCCTTATTAGGTTGTACAATTCTCTCCCTCACTTATTCCACACAACTTTATTGTTATTCACTTAGTACTTCTACACTAACTATTATCATTATTTAATTATTAAAATAAATCTAAATAATTATAACTAATTATCCAATTTATTAATAAGTCTAATTATCTTATTAATCCAACGCTATCTCACAACATGCCATCATACCAACAATTGCATCAAATAAATCATAAGAACATAATTAAATAGTAAATATAATATTGAGGGTGTTACAAACACAACTACCTTTAAATGTTCCCAATTATTTAGAGTAACAATCCTATCAGATACACATAACTTTGTCTTCTGAAGTACAAGGAGTTACTCAAATATTGTTTCTAGGGTATTAAGCCAGTCATGAAGTTGAAGAGGGTTGAGCTCTCCATGAAATTTCAGCGGGTTCGTCCACTAAAACTCTCAAAATCCTCTGTTCCTAGTGATATAGTATGGGGCTTGCAAGACACCCTTAATCTGTTGCACCATTAGCATCATGAAATCTCTTTATTGTTGCATATGTGCCTAATGTTGATATTGAAGTGGTGCCTAATGTTGTTGTTATTGCTACATGAGATACTCCTACTGATCACCATAATTTCTCATTTTTGGGGCCTCATCCACATGTTGGATCTTCCTTGCCTTCATGGTCGATTAGCCATGATAAATCTCTTATCACACACATAGGCATCAAGCTGGTCAGACTCAATACTAAGTTGTATGAGAGAAATCACCATAACAACAACACACAAACACAAGAAGGGATTCAACTGTTTATGTATATAAGTTGGGTCTAAATTGACATGGTCTGATACCGACTATAATAACCCAAATAATGCGCATCTAGAATAACACATTTAAGTTGCTAGAATATCAATCTGAAACATAATACAATGGTAAAGAATTACATCAATACATAAGTTAAGCATCCAATACATGGTATACCAAAACATTACCAACATAAAAGATCTAAAATATCATAACAAAGTACAATAGAAACATATCTAATACTCTAAAGTAAGGTCTCCTGGAAAATTTCTTCAAGTCTTCTTGCATTTACCCTTAACGACAATCAGGTCACCTATAATTATCATAACAAATGAGGTGTGATAATAACTATCTCAATGGGATTCTCCTATCTTAGGAGTTCTCTTGGTCGTGGGGTTTATTTCTGAAATAAGGCCTTAAGGTTCCATATTATACTTATTTCATTTTATACACACATGATTACACAAAGTATACGAACATTTATAAATTTCATGATATATCGCATCATGGCTTAACATGAGAGGCACCAACTATGCATATCATAGTATATCATATCATACGTAGTATGAGAGGAACCTATATATTCATGTTATAGTATATCAGATCATACATAGTACGAGAAGCCCTTACATATTCATGTCGTAGTATATTACACCATACATAGTATGAGAGGCACCTACATATTCATGTAATATAATATGGCATCATACATATTATGAGAGGCATCTACGTGTTCATGTGAGGGGATAAAGACCATGGATGCTTTCACCATATTGTAACCTATCAATTACTAGTAACTCTGCATCTAGAGTATCAATCCATTTCACTGTTACTAATAGTTATGCATCAAGAGTATCGCTTAGTAGAATCAAAACAAGGTCAAAGAGAGGCTAGGAAGAATATAACTCAATCCCAAAAATGAATGTTTCCCTTAGCCATGATAGAGCGAGCTCAAAGCAAGGTCTAGCTAGGCGAACCCTTTTGTCGCTTAGCGAGAAAGCCCAAAAACTAGTTCTTTCAACACATGAAGCCTCACATACCGAAGCCTTTGGTCACTTATAGATAAAACCATGAAAATTAGTTTTCTCCTTCAGGTTGGCTCGCTTATCCACATTTTCTCTTGCTTAGCAAGGATGGTAGAAGAATGTTCGTTTAAGGGTCCAAATTTCCAGAAATTTTCCATACACATAAATTTTAACCTACATATAATCAGTATAACAAGAATGTGGAATTGAGTAGAACATCTATTTAAGAATCCCACCTTTTTAAAGAACATGGAAACAAAATTGATGATGGTGACCCCAATACGAAATGCAATTGTTCAGCCCCCAACACAAGATTGAGACTTAAACACCTCAACCACTATAAAGATTTGCAAGTGTGGTCAAATATATGGGAGACACCTTTAAGATACAATTATAACATGATAGAGATCAACTTTATATAATTCAAAAGAGTTGGATTATGGATATTGTGTGGGGTACTAATTGCCTTGGCATAACCATATTACAGTTATGGTGAATGTAACTATATCTTTTAGGGAGATTTCAATTTATACTTATTATTCTCAAATACTTTTAATGTAAAGACTCACATATAAACTTTACTTTTGTGTTAATATTTAGGTACATGCATCAAATTTGTGACGAAATAAATTTAGAAAAGTATGGTTTCTTGGATCCCTTCAATATTCAATATGTCGAATGTGCATAAAATAATATTCAAACTTACATACAAAATAAGTTAATTCAAGAGGAAATAGGTTGTTACCTATGACCATTAACTAATTCATAAGAATATATGAATTTTTATTTTCTCTTATTTAATATTTAATTTTCTATCAATTATTAATTATTTTTGAAGTTCGTGTTGTGGTTATTGGCAATTAATAATTAATTAAGCTAATAAAAATAGCATAATTATGTTATGTTAGTTGACAATCATATTGATTCAAAGATTAAATATAGGGTTAAATATTCAAATCCCCCTGCAATGTTAGTGAGTTCAGGTTTTAGTCCCTCGTAAAGTTTTTTTTTAAAAACCCCTCGCAATTTCCAGATTCCCTCAGATACACCCACGTGCAGCAAAGATTCCAATTTTTTGTGACTTGACTGTCCAACTGGATTTTTATTTTATTTTTTATTTAATTTTAAATGCCACGTAAACTTTATTTATTTCTTTATTTTATTTTATTTATTTTATAAATATTAAGTTTTTTTATTTTTTTATTTTTACGTTTTCTTTTCTTAATTTTAATTAATAAATATTTTAAATGAATTATTAATTTAAAGTATCAAAATATTATAATTGGGCCTTGGTACAGTTTTGTAACCATATGAAAAACTCAATTAGATAGCATATTTTCCATTGTAATCATGTCAAATCCAATTTTTATAAAAATGATAGATGGTTTTGCTCAAGATGATTATGCAAAAGACTACTTTTTTGAAAGCTGCTTAATGTTGGGACAGAGCACCCTGAATGATGAGTGTGCCTGAATTAATTTCATTTAAAGATTCTAAATATTTGTACAACAAAATGAAATTCGAGTCTATTTGTATTTTTTTATCATACTTTTTATTGAAGTTTGTACAAGGAAATGTTAGTATGATGATTTTTTCAAAGCAATAAAAAATTGCTCACTTGTAAGAATCAATGAAGTAACTCATAATAGACTCAAGTATAGCTTTGGTAATATAACTCATTATTTAACTCTTTTTGTCATCGTGATAAACAAGTGTTAGATTGTGTAATCATATAACTCTTCTTCATATATGCATGCAATAACTCGATAGATGATATATCTTCTAGTGTTTACTTTTCTATTTTTGGTGTTATTCGTTCACTTACCTTGTTAATTATTTTTATTTTTATGGTTTTTAGATTCTTTTTATTTTCAATAACTTATTTCCCTAGCCTAGTTTATATTGTATTCGATAAACATCCTCGTGAATCGCTTTTAATTTTCCATTCTTCTGTCTTTTTTTCAATGATCTTATTCCAATCATATTCCATCGCTCATCATATTAGTGTCATTTTCTTCTCTAATTATAATTTTATGCACTTACCATTCTTTTTAATCCTTATTCATCTTTGGCATTTTTTTTGCTTATTTTATTCATATAATATTCCATCACTTATTTCTTACTTCCATTTTTTACTTCTTTTTCTATCTTTTTACCTTCTTATCAATTTCACATTATCGATTTCAAGATCTTTTATATTTTTAAGGATCTAATTTTCTAAATATTATTACATCATATATCTCATGAATCATTTTACCGCTTAAAATGTGATATCTTTTTTCCACGTGATTTTATTCCAATTTTGTTCGTTCCATCGTCTTGTAAATACTTTTTTCTATTCTAGATTTTTTTTTGAAAAATATTATATCCAGTGGGTATCTTTCTAAAACTCTTTAGTTTACAGTATAATTTCCATTATATTTGCTTTCATGGAAATTTAGTTAGCTTTAAAAACCTAGAAATAAACTATTTCATATCTCATAAAATATCATTTCGTTTTTTCATGTCTACATGTGCTGTAGTTAGCTTATGGATTATTTCAATATGAAAATGAACTAATTTCATATAAAAATTAGTTTACTAGTAAACATTTAATTTTCAATTCTTTACTCAATTCAATTTAATCTTTAAATCTTTTGTGAAAAAAAAATAAAGCTCTTATTTTACTTAAAGGTTTATTATAGTCCTCTGAATTCTACTCTCACTTCTCTATTACCTATCTATTTTTATTTAAATGCACTTTTCTTATTATGAATAAAATGATTTGTTACGTAAGTAAATATATCAACCACTTTTTTATCCTTTTTTCTAGGAGTTCATTTTAGAAAGCAATTATGTCCAGTGTTTTCATGCTCATGTAACGTCTAAAACTTTCATACATTTTTATTAGTGATGCATGGATATAACCATTTTTTGTGTATATGTATTTAACATGAGTTATATTGCTGAAACACTCTTTGGTGATATTCTTACATAAAAATTAAATTGTTTATAAAATGATTCAGATATTTTCCAATACTCTCAATACTTTGGGTTAAATCCAATTACTGACATTAGAATTGAGTATTTTTATTTCAGTGTATAGTTTAATTTTACTAAATTTTATTTAACATGTTAATCATTCAATTATTTTAAATTTTTTAGCAGAGATTAGAGTTTGACGGAGGTTCATATAAGTGAATAATGATGTAGATCAAACAAATAATTTATTACTTTCTAGGTAGTCTATTTTTTCCCTCCAGTTTCATTTAAATATGTGAAATTTTTGTGGGAATACTTCTCATGACTTTCATAGTTGTTAAAAGTGGATTATAGGTTACTATATAAATTCAACTTTTGTCGGAATTCATACATTTGCATGTTTTAACATGTCCATGAAAAACCAACTTAACTTATCATAAACATCAATCGATGTATGTAAATCTAGAGTTTCATTAAAGCATTTAGTCTTGACATAATCACCTATTAGTGTGCTATACGTCACCATATGAAAAACTCAATTAGATAGCATATTTTCCATTGTAATCATGTCAAATCCAATTTTTATAAAAATGATAGATGGTTTTGCTCAAGATGATTATGCAAAAGACTACTTTTTTGAAAGCTGCTTAATGTTGGGACAGAGCACCCTGAATGATGAGTGTGCCTGAATTAATTTCATTTAAAGATTCTAAATATTTGTACAAAAAATGAAATTCGAGACTATTTGTATTTTTTTATCATACTTTTTATTGAAGTTTGTACAAGGAAATGTTAGTATGATGATTTTTTCAAAGCAAAGAAAAATTGCTCACTTGTAAGAAACAATGAAGTAACTCATAATAGACTCAAGTATAGCTTGTGTAATATAACTCATTATTTTACTATTTGTGTCATCGTGATAAATAAGTGTTAGATTGTGTAATCATTTAACTCTTCTTCATATATGCATGCAATAACTCGATAGATGATATATCTTCTAGTGTTTACTTTTCTATTTTTGGTGTTATTCGTTCACTTACCTTGTTAATTATTTTTATTTTTATGGTTTTTAGATTCTTTTTATTTTCAATAACTTATTTCCCTAGCCTAGTTTATATTGTATTCGATAAACATCCTCGTGAATCGCTTTTAATTTTCCCTGCTTCTGTCTTTTTTCAATGATCTTATTCCAATCATATTCCATCGCTCATCATATTAGTGTCATTTTCTTCTCTAATTATAATTTTATGCACTTACCATTCTTTTTAATCCTTATTCATCTTTGGCATTTTTTTTGCTTATTTTATTCATATAATATTCCATCACTTATTTCTTACTTCCATTTTTTACTTCTTTTTCTATCTTTTTACCTTCTTATCAATTTCACATTATCGATTTCAAGATCTTTTATATTTTTAAGGATCTCATTTTCTAAATATTATTACATCATATATCTCATGAATCATTTTACCGCTTAAAATGTGATATCTTTTTTCCACGTGATTTTATTCCAATTTTGTTCGTTCCATCGTCTTGTAAATACTTTTTTCTATTCTAGATTTTTTTTTGAAAAATATTATATCCAGTGGGTATCTTTCTAAAACTCTTTAGTTTACAGTATAATTTCCATTATATTTGCTTTCATGGAAATTTAGTTAGCTTTAAAAACCTAGAAATAAACTATTTCATATCTCATAAAATATCATTTCGTTTTTTCATGTCTACATGTGTTGTAGTTAGCTTATGGATTATTTCAATATGAAAATGAACTAATTTCATAAAAAAATTAGTTTACTAGTAAACTTTTAATTTTCAATTCTTTCCTCAATTCAATTTAATCTTTAAATCTTTTGTGAAAAAAAAATAAAGCTCTTATTTTACTTAAAGGTTTATTATAGTCCTCTGAATTCTACTCTCACTTCTCTATTACCTATCTATTTTTATTTAAATGCACTTTTCTTATTATGAATAAAATGATTTGTTACGTAAGTAAATATATCAACCACTTTTTTAACCTTTTTTCTAGGAGTTCATTTTAGAAAGCAATTATGTCCAGTGTTTTCATGCTCATGTAACGTCTAAAACTTTCATACATTTTTATTAGTGATGCATGGATATAACCATTTTTTGTGTATATGTATTTAACATGAGTTATATTGCTGAAACACTCTTTGGTGATATTCTTACATAAAAATTAGATTGTTTATAAAATGATTCAGATATTTTCCTATACTCTCAATACATTGGGTTAAATCCAATTACTGACATTAGAATTGAGTATTTTTATTTTAGTGTATAGTTTAATTTTACTAAATTTTATTTAACATGTTAATCTTTCAATTATTTTAAATTTTTTAGCAGAGATTATAGTTTGACGGAGGTTCATATAAGTGAATAATGATGTAGATCAAACAAATAATTTATTACTTTCTAGGTAGTCTATTTTTTCCCTCCAGTTTCATTTAAATATGTGAAATTTTTGTGGTAATACTTCTCATGACTTTCATAGTTGTTAAAAGTGGATTATAGGTTACTATATAAATTCAACTTTTGTCGGAATTCATACATTTGCATGTTTTAACATGTCCGTGAAAAACCAACTCAACTTATCATAAACATCAACTGATGTATGTAAATCTAGAGTTTCATTAAAGCATTTAGTCTTGGCATAATCACCTATTAGTGTGCTATACGTCACCATATGAAAAACTCAATTAGATAGCATATTTTCCATTGTAATCATGTCAAATCCAATTTTTATAAAAAAGATAGATGGTTTTGCTCAAGATGATTATGCAAAAGACTACTTTTATGAAAGCTGCTTAATGTTGGGACAGAGCACCCTGAATGATGAGTGTGCCTGAATTAATTTCATTTAAAGAATCTAAATATTTGTACAACAAAATGAAATTCGAGTCTATTTGTATTTTTTTATCATACTTTTTATTGAAGTTTGTACAAGGAAATGTTAGTATGATGATTTTTTTAAAGCAATGAAAAATTTCACACTTGTAAGAATCAATGAAGTAACTCATAATAGACTCAAGTATAGCTTTGGTAGTATAACTCATTATTTAACTATTTTTGTTATCGTGATAAATAAGTGTTAGATTGTGTAATCATTTAACTCTTCTTCATAAATGCATGCAATAACTCGATAGATGATATATCTTCTAGTGTTTACTTTTCTATGTCTGGTGTTATTCGTTCACTTACCCTGTTAATTATTTTTATTTTTATGATTTTTAGATTCTTTTTATTTTCAATAACTTATTCCCCTAGTCTACTTTATATTGTATTCGATAACCATCCTCGTGAATCACTTTTAATTTTCCCTTCTTCTGTCTTTTTTTCAATGATCTTATTCCAATCATATTCCATCGCTCATCATATTAGTGTCATTTTCTTCTCTAATTATAATTTTATGCACTTACCATTCTATTTAATCCTTATTCATTTTTGGCATTTTTTTTGCTTATTTTATTCATATAATATTCCATCCTTTATTTCTTACTTCCATTTTTTACTTCTTTTTCTATCTTTTTACCTTCTTATCAATTTCACATTATCGATTTCAAGATCTTTTATATTTTTAAGGATCTAATTTTATAAATATTATTACATCATATATATTATGAATCATTTTACCGCTTAAAATTTGATATCTTTTTTCCACGTGACTTTATTCCAATTTTGTTCGTTCCATCGTCTTGTAAATACTTTTTTATATTATGGATTTTTTTTTGAAAAATATTATATCCAGTGGGTATCTTTCTAAAACTCTTTAGTTTACAGTATAATTTTCATTATATTTGCTTTCATGGAAATTTAGTTAGCTTTAAAAACCTAGAAATAAACTATTTCATATCTCATAAAATATCATTTCGTTTTTTCTTGTCTACATGTGTTGTAGTTAGCATATGAATTATTTAAATATGAAGATGAACTAATTTCATATAAAAATTTGTTTACTAGTAATCTTTTAATTTTCAATTCTTTCCTCAATTCAATTTAATCTTTAAATATTTTGTCAAAAAAAAAAAATAAAGCTCTTATTTTACTTAAAGGTTTATTATAGTCCTCTGAATTCTACTCTCACTTGTCTATTACCTATCTATTTTTATTTAAATGCACTTTTCTTATTATTAATAAAATGATTTGTTACGTAAGTAAATATATCAACCACTTTTTTTAACCTTTTTTTAGGAGTTCATTTTAGAAAGCAAATATGTCCAGTGTCTTCATGCTCATGTAACGTCTAAAACTCTTATACATTTTTATTAGTGATGCATGGATATAACCATTTTTTTGTGTATATGTATTTAACATGAGTTATATTGCTGAAACACTCTACGGAGATATTCTTACATAAAAATTAAATTGTTTATAAAATAATTCACATATTTTCCTATACTCTCAATACTTTGGGTTAAATCCAATTACC
This sequence comes from Vicia faba, assembly GCA_948472305.1. Classification (NCBI taxonomy): domain Eukaryota; kingdom Viridiplantae; phylum Streptophyta; class Magnoliopsida; order Fabales; family Fabaceae; genus Vicia; species Vicia faba. The sequence continues at coordinate 516,979,621 of OX451737.1, forward strand.
GACATTAGAATTCAGTATTTTTATTTCCGTGTATAGTTTAGTTTTACTAAATTTTATTTAACATGTTAATCTTTCAATTATTTTAAATTTTTTTAGCAGAGATTATAGTTTGACGAAGGTTCATATAAGTGAATAATGATGTAGATCAAACAAATAATTTATTACTTTCTACGTAGTCTATTTGTTCCCTCCAGTTTCATTTAAATATGTGAAATTTTTGTGGTAATACTTCTCATGACTTTCATAGTTCTTAAAATTTGATTATAGGTTACTATATAAATTCAACTTTTGTTGGAATTCATACACTTTCATGTTTTAACATGTCCATGAAAAACAAACTTAACTTATCCTAAACATCAACTCGTGTATGTAAATCTAGAGTTTCATTAAAGCATTTAGTCTTGACATAATCACCTATTAGTGTGATATACGTCACCATATGAAAAACTCAAATAGATAGCATATTTTCCATTGTAATCATGTCAAATCCAATTTTTATAAGAATGATAGACGGTTTTGCTCATGATGATTATGCAAAAGACTACTTTTATGAGAGCTGCTTAATGTTGGGACAGAGCACCCTGAATGATGAGTGTGCCTGAATTAATTTTATATAAAGAATCTAAATATTTGTACAAAAAAATGAAATTCGAGTCTATTTGCATATTTTTTGTCATACTTTTTATTGAAGTTTATACAAGGAAATGTTAGTATGAGTATTTTTTCAAAGCAAAGAAAAATTGCTCACTTGTAAGAATCAATGTAGTAACTCATAATAGACTCAAGTATAGCTTTGGTAATATAAATCATAATTTTACTCTTTGTGTTATAGTGATAAATAAGTGTTAGATTGTGTAATCATTTAACTCTTCTTCATATATGCATGCAATAACTCGATAGATGATATATTTTCTAGTGTTTACTTTTCTATGTCTGGTGTTATTCGTTCACTTACCTTGTTAATTATTTATATTTTTATTGTTTTTAGATTCTTTTTATTTTCAATAACTTATTCCCCTAGTCTAGTTTATATTGTATTCGATAACCATCCTCGTGAATCACTTTTAATTTTCCTTTCTTCTGTCTTTTTTTCAATGATCTTATTCCAATCATATTCCATCGCTCATCATATTAGTGTCATTTTCTTGTCTAATTATAATTTTATGCACTTACCATTCTTTTTAATCCTTATTCATTTTTGCCATTATTTTTTGCTTATTTTATTCATATAATATTCCATCACTTATTTCTTACTTCCGTTTTTTACTTCTTTTTCTATCTTTTTACCATCTTATCAATTTCACATAATCGATTTTAAGATCTTTTATATTTTTAAGGATCTAATTTTCTAAATATTATTACATCATATATCTCATGAATCATTTTACCGCTTAAAATTTGATATCTTTTTTCCACGTGATTTTATTCCAATTTTGTTCGTTCCATCATCTTGTAAATACTTTTTTCTATTCTAGATTTTTTTTTTGAAAAATATTATATCCAGTGGGTATCTTTCTAAAATTCTTTAGTTTACAGTATAATTTTCATTATATTTGCTTTCATGGAAATTTAGTTAGCTTTAAATACCTAGAAATAAACTATTTTATATCTCATAAAATATCATTTCCTTTTTCTTGACTACATGTGTTGAAGTTAACTTATGGATTATTTCAATATGAAGATGAACTAATTTCATATAAAAATTTGTTTACTAGTAATCTTTTAATTTTCAATTCTTTCCTCAATTCAATTTAATCTTTAAATATTTTGTCAAAAAAAACTAAAGCTCTTATTTTACTTAAAGGTTTATTATAGTCCTCTGAATTCTACTCTCACTTCTCTATTACCTATCTATTTTTATTTAAATGCACTTTTCTTATTATGAATAAAATGATTTGTTACGTAAGTAAATTTATCAACAACTTTTTTTAACCTTTTTTTAGGAGTTCATTTTAGAAAGCAATTATGTCCAGTGTCTTCATGCTCATGTAACGTCTAAAACTTTCATACATTTTTATTAGTGATGCATGGATATAACCATTTTTTGTGTATATGTATTTAACATGAGTTATATTGCTGATACACTCTTTGGTGATATTGTTACATAAAAATTAAATTGTTTATAAAATGATTCACATTTTTTCCTATACTCTCAATACTTTGGGTTAAATCCAATTACCGACATTAGAATAGAGTATTTTTATTTCAGTGTATAGTTTAGTTTTACTAAATTTTATTTAACATGTTAATCTTTCAATTTTTTTAAAATTTTTTTAGCAGAGATTATAGTTTGACGAAGGTTCATATAAGTAAATAATGAAGTAGATCAAACAAATAATTTATTACTTTCTAGATAGTCTATTTTTTCCCTCCAGTTTCATTTAAATATGTGAAATTTTTGTGGTTCTCATGACTTTCATAGTTGTTAAAAGTGGATTATAGGTTACTATATAAATTCAACTTTTGTTGGAATTCATACACTTTCATGTTTTAACATGTCCATGAAAAACAAACTTAACTTATCATAAACATCAACTCGTGTATGTAAATCTAGAGTTTCATTAAAGCATTTAGTCTTGACATAATCACCTATTAGTGTGATATACGTCACCATATGAAAAACTCAAATAGATAGCATATTTTCCATTGTAATCATGTCAAATCCAATTTTTATAAGAATGATAGACGGTTTTGCTCATGATGATTATGCAAAAGACTACTTTTATGAGAGCTGCTTAATGTTGGGACAGAGCACCCTGAATGATGAGTGTGCCTGAATTAATTTTATTTAAAGAATCTAAATATTTGTACAACAAAATGAAATTCGAGTCTATTTGCATATTTTTTATCATACTTTTTATTGAAGTTTATACAAGGAAATGTTAGTATGATGATTTTTTCAAAGCAAAGAAAAATTTCTCACTTGTAAGAATCAATGTAGTAACTCATAATAGACTCAAGTATAGCTTTGGTAATATAAATCATTATTTTACTCTTTGTGTTATAGTGATAAATAAGTGTTAGATTGTGTAATCGTTTAACTCTTCTTCATATATGCATGCAATAACTCGATAGATGATATATTTTCTAGTGTTTACTTTTCTATGTCTGGTGTTATTCGTTCACTTACCTTGTTAATCATTTTTATTTTTATGGTTTTTAGATTCTTTTTATTTTCAATAACTTATTCCCCTAGTCTAGTTTATATTGTATTCGATAACCATCCTCGTGAATCACTTTTAATTTTCCCTTCTTCTGACTTTTTTTCAATGATCTTATTCCAATCATATTCCACCGCTCATCATATTAGTGTCATTTTCTTGTCTAATTATAATTTTATGCACTTACCATTCTTTTTAATCCTTATTCATTTTTGCCATTATTTTTTGCTTATTTTATTCATATAATATTCCATCACTTATTTCTTACTTCCGTTTTTTACTTCTTTTTCTATCTTTTTACCTTCTTATCAATTTCATATAATCGATTTCAAGATCTTTTATATTTTTAAGGATCTAATTTTCTAAATATTATTACATCATATATCTCATGAATCATTTTAACGCTTACAATTTGATATCTTTTTTCCACGTGATTTTATTCCAATTTTGTTCATTCCATCATCTTGTAAATACTTTGTTCTATACTAGATTTGTTTTTAAAAAATTTATATTCAGTGGGTAACATTCTAAAACATTTTAGTTTACAGTATAATTTTCATTATATTCGCTTTCATTGTATATTAATTAGCTTTAAAACCCTAGAAATAAAATATTTCATATCTCATAAAATATCATTTTGTTTTTTCTTGTCTATATGTGTTGATGTTAGCTTATGGATTCATTCATTCTGAAGATCAATTAATTTCATATAAGAATATTTTTACTAGTAATCTTTTATTTTTAATTCTTTCCTCAATTTTATTTAATCTCAAAATATTTTGTCAAAAAAAATAAAGTTTATATTTTACTATAAGCTTTATTATAGTCCTCTGAATTCTACTCTCACTTCTCTATTACCTATCTATTTTTATTGAAATGCACTTTTCTTATTATGAATAAAATGAGTTTGTTAAGTAAGTAAATATATCAACCACATTTTTACCCTTTTTTTAGGAGTTCATTTTGGAAAGCAATTATGTCTAGTGTCTTCATGTTCATTTAACGTTTAAAAATTCCATACATTTTTATTTGTGATGCATGGATATAACCATTTTTTTGTGTATATGTATTTAACATGAGTTCTATTGCTGAAACACTCTCTGGTGATATTCTTTCATAAAACATAAATTGTTTATAAAATGATTCACATATTTTCTTCTACTCTCATTACTTTCGGTTAAATCCAGTTACTAACATACGAATGGAGTATTTTTATTTCAGTGTATAGTTTAGTTTTACTAAATTTTATTTAACATGATAATCTTTCAATTATTTTAAAATTTTAGCAGAGATTATAGATTGATGGAGGTTGATATAATTGAATAATGATGTAGATCAAACAAAAAATTTATTACTTTCTATGAAGTTTATTTTTTACCTCGAGTTTCATTTACATATGTGAATTTTTTGTGGTAATACTTCTCATGACTTTCATAGTTGTTAAAAGTGGATTATAGGTTACTAAATTAATTCAACTTTTGTTTGAATTCATACATTTGCATGTTTTAACATGTCCATGAAAACCCAACTTAACTTATCATAAACATCAACCCGTGCATGTAAATCTAGAGTTTCATTAAAGCATTTAGTCTTGACATAATCACCTATCAGTGTGCTATACGTCACCATATGGAAAACTCAATTTGATAGTATATTTTCCATTTTAATCATGTCAAATCCTTTTTTTTATAAAAATAATAGATGGTTTCGCTTATGATTATTATGCAAAAGACTACTTTTATGAGAGCTGCTTAATGTTGGCATAGAACACCCTGATTGATGAGTATTCCCGTGTTAATTTTATTTAAAAAATCTAAATATTTGTACAACAAAATGAAATTCGAGTATATTTGCATTTTTTTTTATCATTCTTTTTATTGAAGTTTATAGAAGGAGGTGTTAGTATGATGATGTTTTCAAAGCAAAGAAAAATTACTCACTTTTTAGAATCAATGTAGTAACTCATAATAGACTCAAGTATAGCTTTGGAAATATAACTCACTATTTTACTCTTTGTGTTATCGTGATAAATAAGTGTTAGATTGTGTAATCATTTAACTCTTCTTCATATATGCATGTAATCAATCGATAGATGATATATCTTCTAGTGTTTACTTTTTTATGTCTACATGTGTTGTAGTTAGCTTATGGATTATTTCAATATGAAAATGAACTAATTTCATATAAAAATTAGTTTACTAGTAATCTTTTAATTTTTAATTCTTTTCTCAATTCAATTTAATCTTTAAATCTTTTGTGAAAAAAAATAAAGCTCTTATTTTACTTAAAGGTTTATTATAGTCCTCTGAGTTCTACTCTCACTTCTCTATTATCTATCTATTTTTATTTAAATGCACTTTTCTTATTATGAATAAAATGATTTGTTACGTAAGTAAATATATCAACCACTTTTTTAACCTTTTTTCTAGGAGTTCATTTTAGAAAGCAATTATGTCCAGTGTTTTCATGCTCATGTAACGTCTAAAACTTTCATACATTTTTATTAGTGATGCATGGATATAACCATTTTTTGTGTATATGTATTGAACATGAGTTATATTGTTGAAACACTCTTTGGTGATATTCTTACATAAAAATTAAATTGTTTATAAAATGATTCAGATATTTTCCTATACTCTCAATACTTTGGTTTAAATCCAATTACTGACATTAGAATTGAGTATTTTTATTTCAGTGTATAGTTTAATTTTACTAAATTTTATTTAACATGTTAATCTTTCAATTATTTTAAATTTTTTAGCAGAGATTATAGTTTGACGGAGGTTCATATAAGTGAATAATGATGTAGATCAAACAAATAGTTTTTTACTTTCTAGGTAGTCTATTTTTTCCCTCCAGTTTCATTTAAATATGTGAAATTTTTGTGGTAATACTTCTCATGACTTTCATAGTTGTTAAAAGTGGATTATAGGTTACTATATAAATTCAACTTTTGTCGTAATTCATACATTTGCATGTTTTAACATGTCCATGAAAAACCAACTTAACTTATCATAAACATCAACCGATGTATGTAAATCTAGAGTTTCATTAAAGCATTTAGTCTTGACATAATCACCTATTAGTGTGCTATACGTCACCATATGAAAAACTCAATTAGATAGCATATTTTCCATTGTAATCATGTCAAATCCAATTTTTATAAAAATGATAGATGGTTTTGCTCAAGATGATTATGCAAAAGACTACTTTTATGAAAGTTGCTTAATGTTGGGACAGAGCACCCTGAATGATGAGTGTGCCTGAATTAATTTCATTTAAAGAATCTAAATATTTGTACAACAAAATGAAATTCGAGTCTATTTGTATTTTTTTATCATACTTTTTATAGAAGTTTGTACAAGGAAATGTTAGTATGCTGATTTTTTCAAAGCAATGAAAAATTCCTCACTTGTAAGAATCAATGTAGTAACTCATAATAGACTCAAGTATAGCTTTGGTAATATAACTCATTATTTAACTATTTTTGTTATCGTGATAAATAAGTGTTAGATTGTGTAATCATTTAACTCTTCTTCATATATGCATGCAATAACTCGATAGATGATATATTTTCTAGTGTTTACTTTTCTATGTCTGGTGTTATTCGTTCACTTACCTTGTTAATTATTTTTATTTTTATGGTTTTTAGATTCTTTTTATTTTCAATAACTTATTCCCCTAGTCTAGTTTATATTGTATTCGATAAACATCCTCGTGAATCACTTTTAATTTTCCCTTCTTCTGTCTTTTTTTCAATGATCTAATTCCAATCATATTCCATCGCTCATCATATTAGTGTCATTTTCTTCTCTAATTATAATTTTATGCACTTACCATTCTTTTTAATCCTTATTCATTTTTGGCCATATTTTTTGCTTATTTTATTCATATAATATTCTATCACTTCTTTCTTACTTCCATTTTTTACTTCTTTTTCTATCTTTTTACCTTCTTATCAATTTCACATTATCGATTTCAAGATCTTTTATATTTTTAAGGATCTAATTTTATAAATATTATTACAACATATATATTATGAATCATTTTACCGCTTAAAATTTGATATCTTTTTTCCACGTGACTTTATTCCAATTTTGTTCGTTCCATCATCTTGTAAATACTTTTTTCTATTCTGGATTTTTTTTTGAAAAATATTATATCCAGTGGGTATCTTTCTAAAACTCTTTAGTTTACAGTATAATTTTCATTATATTTGCTTTCATGGAAATTTAATTAGCTTTAAAAACCTAGAAATAAACTATTTCATATCTCATAAAATATCATTTCGTTTTTTCTTGTCTACATGTGTTGTAGTTAACTTATGGATTATTTCAATATGAAGATGAACTAATTTCATATAAAAATTTGTTTCCTAGTATTCTTTTAATTTTCAATTCTTTCCTCAATTCAATTTAATCTTTAAATATTTTGTCAAAAAAAAATAAAGCTCTTATTTTACTTAAAGGTTTATTATAGTCCTCTGAATTCTACTCTCACTTCTCTATTACCTATATATTTTTATTTAAATGCACTTTTCTTATTATGAATAAAATGATTTGTTACGTAAGTTAATATATCAACCACTTTTTTTAACCTTTTTTTAGGAGTTCATTTTAGAAAGCAATTATGTCCAGTGTCTTCATGCTCATGTAACGTCTAAGACTTTCATACATTTTTATTAGTGATGCATGGATATAACCATTTTTTGTGTTTATGTATTTAACATGAGTTATATTGCTGAAACACTTTTTTGGTGAAATTCTTACATAAAAATTAAATTGTTTTTAAAATAATTCACATCTTTTCCTATTCTCTCAATACTTTGGGTTAAATCCAATTACCGACATTAGAATTGAGTATTTTTATTTCCGTGTATAGTTTAGTTTTACTTAATTTTATTTAACATGTTAATCTTTCAATTATTTTAAATTTTTTTTAGCAGAGATTATAGTTTGACGAAGGTTCATATAAGTGAATAATGAAGTAGATCAAACAAATAATTTATTACTTTCTACGTAGTCTATTTTTTCCCTCCAGTTTCATTTAAATATGTGAAATTTTTGTGGTAATACTTCTCATGACTTTCATAGTTGTTAAAAGTGGATTATAGGTTACTATATAAATTCAACTTTTGTTTGAATTCATACACTTTCATGTTTTAACATGTCCATGAAAAACCAACTTAACTTATCATAAACATCAACTCGTGTATGTAAATCTAGAGTTTCATTAAAGTATTTAGTCTTGACATAATCACCTATTAGTGTGATATACGTCACCATATGAAAAACTCAAATAGATAGCATATTTTCCATTGTAATCATGTCAAATCCAATTTTTATAAGAATGATAGACGGTTTTGCTCATGATGATTATGCAAAAGACTACTTTTATGAGAGCTGCTTAATGTTGGGACAGAGCACCCTGAATGATGAGTGTGCCTAAATTAATTTTATATAAAGAATCTAAATATTTGTATAACAAAATGAAATTCGAGTCTATTTGCATATTTTTTATCATACTTTTTATTGAAGTTTATACAAGGAAATGTTAGTATGATGATTTTTTCAAAGCAAAGAAAAATTGCTCACTTGTAAGAATCAATGTAGTAACTCATAATAGACTCAAGTATAGCTTTGGTAATATAAATCATTATTTTACTCTTTGTGTTATAGTGATAAATAAGTGTTAGATTGTGTAATCATTTAACTCTTCTTCATATATGCATGCAATAACTCGATAGATGATATATTTTCTAGTGTTTACTTTTCTATGTCTGGTGTTATTCGTTCACTTACCTTGTTAATTATTTTTATTTTTATAGTTTTTAGATTCTTTTTATTTTCAATAACTTATTTCCCTAGCCTAGTTTATATTGTATTCGATAACCATCCTCGTGAATCACTTTTAATTTTCCCTTCTTCTGTCTTTTTTTCAATGATCTTATCCCAATCATATTCCATCGCTCATCATATTAGTGTCATTTTCTTCTCTAATTATAATTTTATGAACTTACCATTCTATTTAATCCTTATTCATTTTTGGCATTTTTTTTGCTTATTTTATTCATATAATATTCCATCACTTATTTCTTACTTCCATTTTTTACTTCTTTTTCTATCTTTTTACCTTCTTATCAATTTCACATTATCGATTTCAAGATCTTTTATATTTTTAAGGATCTAATTTTCTAAATATTATTACATCATATATATCATGAATCATTTTACCTCTTAAAATTTGATATCTTTTTTCCACGTGATTTTATTCCAATTTTGTTCAATCCATCATCTTGTAAATACTTTTTTCTATTCTAGATTTTTTTTTTAAAAATATTATATCCAGTGGGTATCTTTCTAAAACTCTTAAGTTTACAGTATAATTTTCATTATATTTGCTTTCATGGAAATTTAGTTAGCTTTAAAAACCTAGAAATAAACTATTTCATATCTCATAAAATATCATTTCGTTTTTTCTTGACTACATGTGTTGTAGTTAACTTATGAAATATTTCAATATGAAGATGAACTAATTTCATATAAAAATTTGTTTCCTATTAATCTTTTAATTTTCAATTCTTTCCTCAATTCAATTTAATCTTTAAATATTTTGTCAAAAAAAAATAAAGCTCTAATTTTACTTAAAGGTTTATTATAGTCCTTTGAATTCTACTCTCACTTCTCTATTACCTATCTATTTTTATTTAAATGCACTTTTCTTATTATGAATAAAATGATTTGTTACGTAAGTAAATATATCAACCACTTTTTTTAACCTTTTTTTAGGAGTTCATTTTAGAAAGCAATTATGTCCAGTGTCTTCATGCTCATGTAACGTCTAAGACTTTCATACATTTTTATTAGTGATGCATGGATATAACCATTTTTTGTGTATATGTTATTTTAACATGAGTTATATTGCTGAAACACTTTTTGGTGAAATTCTTACATAAAAATTAAATTGTTTTTAAAATAATTCACATCTTTTCCTATTCTCTCAATACTTTGGGTTAAATCCAATTACCGACATTAGAATTGAGTATTTTTATTTCCGTGTATAGTTTAGTTTTACTTAATTTTATTTAACTTGTTAATCTTTCAATTATTTTAAATTTTTTTTAGCAGAGATTATAGTTTGACGAAGGTTCATAGAAGTGAATAATGAAGTAGATCAAACAAATAATTTATTACTTTCTACGTAGTCTATTTTTTCCCTCCAGTTTCATTTAAATATGTGAAATTTTTGTGGTAATACTTCTCATGACTTTCATAGTTGTTAAAAGTGGATTATAGGTTACTATATAAATTCAACTTTTGTTTGAATTCATACACTTTCATGTTTTAACATGTCCATGAAAAACCAACTTAACTTATCATAAACATCAACTCGTGTATGTAAATCTAGAGTTTCATTAAAGCATTTAGTCTTGACATAATCACCTATTAGTGTGATATACGTCACCATATGAAAAACTCAAATAGATAGCATATTTTCCATTGTAATCATGTCAAATCCAATTTTTATAAGAATGATAGACGATTTTGCTCATGATGATTATGCAAAAGACTACTTTTATGAGAGCTGCTTAATGTTGGGACAGAGCACCCTGAATGATGAGTGTGCCTAAATTAATTTTATATAAAGAATATAAATATTTGTATAACAAAATGAAATTCGAGTCTATTTGCATATTTTTTATCATACTTTTTATTGAAGTTTATACAAGGAAATGTTAGTATGATGATTTTTTCAAAGAAAAGAAAAATTGCTCACTTGTAAGAATCAATGTAGTAACTCATAATAGACTCAAGTATAGCTTTGGTAATATAAATCATTATTTTACTCTTTGTATTATAGTGATAAATAAGTGTTAGATTGTGTAATCATTTAACTCTTCTTCATATATGCATGCAATAACTCGATAGATGATATATTTTCTAGTGTTTACTTTTCTATGTCTGGTGTTATTCGTTCACTTACCTTGTTAATTATTTTTATTTTTATAGTTTTTAGATTCTTTTTATTTTCAATAACTTATTTCCCTAGCCTAGTTTATATTGTATTCGATAACCATCCTCGTGAATCACTTTTAATTTTCCCTTCTTCTGTCTTTTTTTCAATGATCTTATTCCAATCATATTCCATCGCTCATCATATTAGTGTCATTTTCTTGTCTAATTATAATTTTATGCACTTACCATTCTTTTTAATCCTTATTCATTTTTGCCATTATTTTTTGCTTATTTTATTCATATAATATTCCATCACTTATTTCTTACTTCCGTTTTTTACTTCTTTTTCTATCTTTTGACCATCTTATCAATTTCACATAATCGATTTCAAGATCTTTTATATTTTTAAGGATCTAATTTTCTAAATATTATTACATCATATATCTCATGAATCATTTTACCGCTTAAAATTTGATATCTTTTTTTCACGTGATTTTATTCCAATTTTGTTTGTTCCATCATCTTGTAAATACTTTTTTCTATTCTAGATTTTTTTTTGAAAAATATTATATCCAGTGGGTATCTTTCTAAAACTCTTTAGTTTACAGTATAATTTTAATTATATTTGCTTTCATGTAAATTTAGTTAGCTTTAAAAACCTAGAAATAAACTATTTCATATCTCATAAAATATCATTTCCTTTTTCTTGTCTACATGTGTTGTAGTTAGCTTATGGATTATTTCAATATGAAGATGAACTAATTTCATATAAAAATTTGTTTACTAGTAATCTTTTAATTTTCAATTTTTCCTCAATTCAATTTAATCTTTAAATATTTTGTCAAAAAAAAAATAAAGCTCTTATTTTACTTAAAGGTTTACTATAGTCCTCTGAATTCTACTCTTACTTCTCTATTACCTATCTATTTTTATTTAAATGCACTTTTCTTATTATGAATAAAATGATTTGTTACGTAAGTAAATATATCAACCACTTTTTTTCTCTTTTTTTTAGGAGTTCATTTTAGAAAGCAATTATGTCCAATATCTTCATGCTCATGTAACGTCTAAAACTTTCATACATTTTGGTTAGTGATGCATGGATATAACCATTTTTTGTGTATATGTATGTAACATGAGTTATATTGCCGAAACACTCTTTGGTGATATTGTTACATAAAAATTAAATTGTTTATAAAATGATTCACATATTTTCCTATACTTTCAATACTTTCGGTTAAATCCAATTACCGACATTAGAGTTGAGTATTTTTATTTCAGTGTATAGTTTAGTTTTACTAAATTTTATTTAATATGTTAATCTTTCAATTATTTTAAATTTTTTAGCATAGATTATAGTTTGACGGAGGTTCATATAAGTGAATAATGATGTAGATCAAACAAATAATTTATTACTTTCTAGGTAGTCTATTTTTTCCCTCCAGTTTCATTTAAATATGTGAAATTTTTGTGGTTCTCATGACTTTCATAGTTGTTAAAAGTGGATTATAGGTTACTATATAAATTCAACTTTTGTTGGAATTCATACATTTGCATGTCTTTACATGTCCATGAAAAACCAACTTAACTTATCATAAACATCAACCCGTGTATGTAAATCTAGAGTTTCATTAAAGTATTTAGTCTTGACATAATCACCTATTAGTGTGATATACGTCACCATATGAAAAACTCAATTAGATAGCATATTTTCCATTGTAATCGTGTCAAATCCAATTTTTATAAGAATGATAGATGGTTTTGCTCATGTTGATTATGCAAAAGACTACTTTTATGAGAGCTGCTTAATGTTGGGACAGAGCACCCTGAATGATGAGTGTACCTGAATTAATTTTATTTAAAGAATCTAAATATTTGTACAACAAAATGAAATTCGAGTCTATTTGCATATTTTTTATCATACTTTTTATTGATATTTATACAAGGAAATGTTAGTATGATGATTTTTTCAAAGCAAAGAAAAATTGCTCACTTGTAAGAATCAATGTAGTAACTCATAATAGACTCAAGTATAGCTTTGGTAATATAACTCATTATTTTACTCTTTGTGTTATCGTGATAAATAAGTGTTAGATTGTGTAATCGTTTAACTCTTCTTCATATATGCATGCAATAACTCGATAGATGATATATTTTCTAGTGTTTACTTTTCTATGTCTGGTGTTATTCGTTCACTTACCTTGTTAATTATTTTTATTTTTATGGTTTTTAGATTCTTTTTATTTTCAATAATTTATTCCCCTAGTCTAGTTTATATTGTATTCGATAACCATCCTCGTGAATCACTTTTAATTTTCCCTTCTTCTGACTTTTTTTCAATGATCTTATTCCAATCATATTCCATCGCTCATCATATTAGTGTCATTTTCTTGTCTAATTATAATTTTATGCACTTACCATTCTTTTTAATCCTTATTCATTTTTGCCATTATTTTTTGCTTATTTTATTCATATAATATTCCATCACTTATTTCTTACTTCCGTTTTTTACTACTTTTTCTATCTTTTTACCTTCTTATCAATTTCATATAATCGATTTCAAGATCTTTTATATTTTTAAGGATCTAATTTTCTAAATATTATTACATCATATATCTCATGAATCATTTTACCGCTTACAATTTGATATCTTTTTTCCACGTGATTTTATACCAATTTTGTTCATTCCATCATCTTGTAAATACTTTTTTCTATACTAGATTTGTTTTTAAAAAATTTATATTCAGTGGGTAACATTCTAAAACATTTAAGTTTACAGTATAATTTTCATTATATTCGCTTTCATTGTATATTAATTAGCTTTAAAACCCTAGAAATAAAATATTTCATATCTCATAAAATATCATTTTGTTTTTTCTTGTCTATATGTGTTGTTGTTAGCTTATGGATTCATTCATTCTGAAGATCAATTAATTTGTCAAAAAAAATAAAGTTTTTATTTTACTATAAGCTTTATTATAGTCCTCTGAATTCTACTCTCACTTCTCTATTACCTATCTATTTTTATTGAAATGCACTTTTCTTATTATGAATAAAATGTGTTTGTTAAGTAAGTAAATATATCAACCACATTTTTACCCTTTTTTTAGGAGTTCATTTTGGAAAGCAATTATGTCTAGTGTCTTCATGTTCATGTAACGTTTAAAAATTCCATACATTTTTATTTGTGATGCATGGATATAACCATTTTTTTGTGTATATGTATTTAACATGAGTTCTATTGCTGAAACACTCTTTGGTGATATTCTTTCATAAAACATAAATTGTTTATAAAATGATTCACATATTTTCTTCTACTCTCAATACTTTCGGTTAAATCCAGTTACTGACATTCGAATGGAGTATTTTTATTTCAGTGTATAGTTTAGTTTTACTAAATTTTATTTAACATGATAATCTTTCAATTATTTTTAAATTTTAGCAGAGATTATAGTTTGATGGAGGTTCATATAATTGAATAATGATGTAGATCAAACAAAAAATTTATTACTTTCTATGAAGTTTATTTTTTACCTCGAGTTTCATTTACATATGTGAATTTTTTGTGGTAATACTTCTCATGACTTTCATAGTTGTTAAAAGTGGATTATAGGTTACTAAATAAATTCAACTTTTGTTGGAATTCATACATTTGCATGTTTTAACATGTCCATGAAAACCCAACTTAACTTATCATAAACATCAACCCGTGCATGTAAATCTAGAGTTTCATTAAAGCATTTAGTCTTGACATAATCACTTATTAGTGTGCTATACGTCACCATATGGAAAACTCAATTTGATAGTATATTTTCCATTGTAATCATGTCAAATCCATTTTTTTATAAAAATAATAGATGGTTTCGCTTATGATTATTATGCAAAAGACTACTTTTATGAGAGCTGCTTAATGTTGGCATACAGCACCCTGATTGATGAGTATGCCCGGGTTAATTTTATTTAAAAAATCTAAATATTTGTACAACAAAATGAAATTCGAGTCTATTTGCATATTTTTTTTATCATTCTTTTTATTGAAGTTTATAGAAGGAGGTGTTAGTATGATGATGTTTTCAAAGCAAAGAAAAAATGCTCACTTTTTAGAATATATGTAGTAACTCATAATAGACTCAAGTATAGCTTTGGAAATATAACTCACTATTTTACTCTTTGTGTTATCGTGATAAATAAGTGTTAGATTGTGTAATCATTTAACTCTTCTTCATATATGCATGGAATCAATCGATAGATGATATATCTTATAGTGTTTACTTTTTTATGTCAGGTGTTATTCGTTCACTTACCTTGTTAATTAATTTTTATTTTTGTGGTTTGTAGCTTCTTTTTATTTTTAAAAACTTATTCCCCTAGTCTAATTTATATTGTATTCGATAACCAACCTCGTGAATCACTTTTAATTTTCCCTTCTTTTGTCTTTTTTTCAATGAATTTATTCCAATCATATTTCATCGCTCATCATATTAGTATCATTTTCTTCTCTAATTATAATTTTATTCACTTACCATTCTTTTTAATGCTTATTCACTTTTGGAATTTTTTTGCTGATTTTATTCATATAATATTCCATCACTTATTTTTTACGTCTATTTTTTACTTCTTTTTCTGTATTTTTACCTTCTTATCAATTTAACATAATTGATTTCAAGATCCTTTCTATTTTTAAGTATTTAATTTTCATAATATTATTACATCATATATCTCATGAACCATTTTACCTTTTAAAAATTTATATCTTTTTGCCACATGATTTTATTCCAATTTTATTCGTTCCCCCATCTTGTTCTCAAGCAAGTCTTCTAATTGCTTCTTTTACTCTTCTAACTCAGATGTCGACATCCCGTAAGGTGCCAGTGAAACGGGTATAATACTAATGACAAGATCAATAGAAAACTCCACTTCTCTCTCTGGTGGCACATCTGAGATATCATCTGGAAAAACTTCAGGAAATTCTTGCACCACCTACAACTCATCAATTGTAGCTTAGTTTTCCATAGATAAAGATACAATTAACGAAAACACATGAGCTTCATCTTCCATCAATTCATTCAACTGCCTAGCAGACAAGAAACCAGCTTCCTCCTCCTCGTCAGGTGCAAGAAACTATACTTATGTGTTATAACAATTAATATGAAAATAATTGGATTCCAACTAGTTCATACCTAAGATCACATCCAAACCGCTCAATGGTAAACAAACCAGATCCATAGAAAAATATTTGTCAAAGATTGATAAAGGACATTTCAAGCACACTAGAGAAGTAGTCACTGATCCCTTAGCTGGAGTCTCAATAACCGTTTTTCCAATCATAGAGGACAACACAAGACCTAATCTTTTAACACAATTAGCAGCAATAAAAGAATGTGTAGCACCAGTATCAATAATAGAAATTAAAGTAGTACTATTATTGAAACATATACATCTAATCACTTTATCTTTACTGGATGTTTGATTCCCTAATAAAGCAAACACCTTCCCACAAGATTGAGCTTGTTTTGGCTTTTGACACTGAGTAGTGATATGTCCCTCTTCACCACAGTGGAAACATATCACTGCCTTGTGCTTGCAATTGGCCACTCTATGTCCAACTTTACCATAACGGGAACACTTCTTCATATCTTCTTCACATTAACTGATTCAATGTCCCAGCTCACCGCATATGAAACACCTAAGGTTAGTAGGAGCACATCCCCCACTTGGCCTCTTACCATCAGCATATTTTTGGTTACCCTTGTCAACTGGAGCATTGTAATGTTTCTCATGGTTCTGATGTGGCCTTTCTCTCCTCTCTCTCATAATCTTATAGTGAGCCTCACTGTCCTCTTCATAAATTCTGCAGCTACTCACCAACTCTGGAAATCTACGAATTTGTTGATATCCACTTGCCCGATTAATCTATGGACGCAACTCATTCTCAAACTTGATACACTTCGAGAATTCAGCAGTCGCTTTACTGTAATACAGATAGAACTTCTCCAGTTCCATGAACTTAGCAGCATACTCAGTCATAGACAAATACCCTTATTTTAACTACAAGAATTCAATCTTTTTCTTTCTGCACACATCTTCTAGAAAATACTTCCTCAGAAACTCTCAGCTGAACACAACCCAAGTAACAACCTCAAACACTTCTAGTAGTCTTTGACGAGTACTAACCCACTAATCATCAGGCTCCTCTTCTAGCATATGCATACTAAACCGCACCTTCTATGCCTCAGAGCAGTCCATGACCCGAAAGATCCTTTCAATATCTTTGAGTCAAGCTTGTGCCCCATCCGGATCATACCTACCCTTGAAGACATGCGATGATTCCTCTGAAATGTTTCTAAAACACGGGACCCATCATTCCCTCCTGCATTAGGCTGATGTTGCACAGTCTGAGCAACAACCTGCAATGCAGCAACAATCACAACACTGTTTCTTCCAGCCATTTCACTGTTTCACACTATCACAGCAAACAATGGTTAGAAGAAACACATCAACAATATTCAACTGTCACACCATACTACAGACTCAAAAACCTGGTCGGACGGACCATCCTGCTCTGATACCACTAATGTAACACCCTAAATTCCCCGAAGATTAATAATATAAAATCAGAGTAATTTTTTCTTTAAAATAAACCAATTAAAAAGAAATTAGGATGTTGCAATTCAAAATATAATAAACCTGCTCAAAACATATACATAGATACAAACACAAATATACGGATGAACCAAAATAAAATATCATACTCCTCAACTTCCAATTTTATTATGCAGCGGAAAAGAATCATACTTGTTGTTAAAACGATTTGTATCCAATCATAAAACAACAATCATTCCAATAACGGGGAGTTCATAAGACTTCAAACAAATCAGTTAAAACCAAACAAAACTATAAATCATTCATTCCTCTGGTGTTACGTATTAGAGCACTGACGCCGACTCAAAATAAAATGAAGAATAACCTCTTCTTATCCTTGCAGCCTCAGACTACTCCTAACTATCTATATAATGTCCTATAAAGCATCATTCCTATAGAAGGGTGAGATATCACAACAATAGAAGATAATTTCTAATAATAAGTATACAGCAATTAAATCACACATAGTTATGCATTCCCCATCTCACACATTCACATAATAACAACAGTCTTATTACATAATAACTACACAATCATGCACAATAATCACACATATCAACAATCATCATGTATTAAAAACACCATTCACACAACTTAAACTTCATGTTTACAATAATGCGATGCAATGGGACTTACTCACAGACTCAATGCATGTGGTACCAATATTGCTCCCGAATCTACGCCATCTAGGACCAGAGCCACTAATATCGTGAACAATTAGATTCTCAAAAATTAAAATCCATGCAATCTAGGATCGAAGCCAACCAATATCATGAATAACTCGATTCACATTTCTCCCGATCCACGCCATCTAGGATCGGAGCCCACAACATGTAATGCAAGCGACACAACCATGCAATAAAACAAAAAACATTTATATCTACATCCATTAATGCGACACGCCATTACAGGACACCAGTTGTTCACACACGCAACATACAATTCATACAGATCAAGAATATCATATATCCTCATTATAACAACACCAAGTCATCATAAAACATATGTCATAATAAATTTGTCAAACAAAAACTGACCTATCAAGTTATAAGTATTGAACCAGACATAATTTTCTCATTTGATTCCTCCAAAGTAATAGTTCATCGCATCATCTTTTCAATGCTTCGAACGGCACATCAAACAGAGTCCGGAAACACAAGTTATGTCCTTCAAAAAAATGCAAACAATTGTGTTCGCTCGAGACTCGCTCGAATACTGGGTATGTCGCCTAATGCTCGCCTGACGAAGTGTAGGCGAGGCCATACCTCCAATACATTTTCAAGGAGCACCTCTTTTCCTCCATATAATTCACCCATTATCTTGTCCGATGAACTCCCGCTCGCCACCTCTTCGCCCCGACGAAGCTGGAGTGAAAATCCTACTCCATACATTTTCCAAGAGCACCTCAAAATTACATGTTTTATCGCCCTAGACTCGCCCGGTGACTGGTCTTGTCGCCTGAGGCTCGCCTACTGAAGCGTACAAAACAGAAACTCCTCTGTTGTGATTTCTTCACCAGTCCAGCCCCTAAAACGCATACGAATCCATACCAGAACAGTCCCAAAATCCAACATATTACCAAGTAACAACAATAACACGAAGTCATACACATTATGGACATCAAAACATAAGAATTAACCATTTTAATTCATCAATTTCATCACAGAATCCAAAACAAACCTAAACCTTTATCAATGGTGACAACAGATCAAGCTCTTACATACCCATCATTATACAATACCCATAGAGAGTTGGAACTCCACCCATACCTTGGATTGACGATTCCTAAGCTTCAACAATGGAGTATTCTTGACCGAGCTCTTTCTCACCTCCTTGCTTTCTCTTCTCTCCAAAATACAATCATCCAGAATGATCACTCTGCACCTCACTTTTTCCTTATGTCCTTCTTACCACTTGGAGCCTTATTAGGTTGTCCAATTCTCTCCCTCACTTATTCCACACAACTTTATTGTTATTCACTTAGTACTTCTACACCAACTATTATCATTATTTAATTATTAAAATAAATCTAAATAATTATAACTAATTATCCAATTTATTAATAAGTCTAATTATCTTATTAATCCAACGATATCTCACAACATGCCATCATACCAACAATTGCATCAAATAAATCATAAGAACATAATTAAATAGTAAATATAATATTGAGGGTGTTACAAACACAACTACCTTTAAATGTTCCCAATTATTTAGAGTAACAATCCTATCAGATACACATAACTTTGTCTTCTGAAGTACAAGGAGTTACTCAAATATGGTTTCTAGGGTATTAAGCCAGTCATGAAGTTGAAGAGGGTTGAGCTCTCCATGAAATTTCAGCGGGTTCGTCCACTAAAACTCTCAAAATCCTCTGTTCCTAGTGATATAGTATGGGGCTTGCAAGATACCCTTAATCTGTTGCACCATTAGCATCACGAAATCTCTTTATTGTTGCATATGTGCCTAATGTTGATATTGAAGTGGTGCCTAATGTTGTTGTTATTGCTACATGAGATACTCCTATTGATCACCATAATTTCTCATTTTTGGGGCCTCATCCACATGTTGGATCTTCCTTGCCTTCATGGTCGATTAGCCATGATAAATCTATCACACACATAGGCATCAAGCTGGTCAGACTCAATACTAAGTTGTATGAGAGAAATCACCATAACAACAACACACAAACACAAGAAGGGATTCAACTGTTTATGTATATAAGTTGGGTCTAAATTGACATGGTCTGATACCGACTATAATAACCCAAATAATGCGCATCTAGAATAACACATTTAAGTTGCTAGAATATCAATATGAAACATAATACAATGGTAAAGAATTACATCAATGCATAAGTTAAGCATCCAATACATGGTATACCAAAACGTTACCAACATAAAAGATCTAAAATATCATGAAAAAGTACAATAGAAACACATCTAATACTCTAAAGTAAGGTCTCCTGGAAAATTTCTTCAAGTCTTCTTGCATTTACCCTTAACGACAATCAGATCACCTATAATTATCATAACAAATGAGGTGTGATAATAACTATCTCAATGGGATTCTCCTATCTTAGGAGTTCTCTTGGTCGTCGGGTTTATTTCTGAAATAAGGCCTTAAGGTTCCATATTATACTTATTTCATTGTATACACACATGATTACACAAAGTATACGAACATTTATAAATTTCATGATATATCGCATCATGGCTTAACATGAGAGGCACCAACTATGCATATCATAGTATATCATATCATACGTAGTATGAGAGGAACCTATATATTCATGTCATAGTATATCAGATCATACATAGTACGAGAAGCCCTTACATATTCATGTCGTAGTATATTACACCATACATAGTATGAGAGGCACCTACATATTCATGTCATATAATATGGCATCATACATATTATGAGAGGCATCTACGTGTTCATGTGAGGGGATAAAGACCATGGATGCTTTCACCATATTGTAACCTATCAATTACTAGTAACTCTGCATCTAGAGTATCAATCCATTTCACTGTTACTAATAGTTATGCATCAAGAGTATCGCTTAGTAGAATCAAAACAAGGTCAAAGAGAGGCTAGGAAGAATATAACTCAATCCCAAAAATGAATGTTTCCCTTAGCCATGATAGAGCGAGCTCAAAGCAAGGTCTAGCTAGGCGAACCCTTTTGTCGCTTAGCGAGAAAGCCCAAAAACTAGTTCTTTCAACACATGAAGCCTCACATACCGAAGCCTTTGGTCACTTATAGATAAAACCATGAAAATTAGTTTTCTCCTTCAGGTTGGCTCGCTTATCCACATTTTCTCTTGCTTAGCAAGGATGGTAGAAGAATGTTCGTTTAAGGGTCCAAATTTCCAGAATTTTTCCATACACATAAATTTTAACCTACATATAATCAGTATAACAAGCATGTGGAATTGAGTAGAACATCTATTTAAGAATCCCACCTTTTTAAAGAACATGGAAACAAAATTGATGATGGTGACCCCAATACGAAATGCAATTGTTCAGCCCCCAACACAAGATTGAGACTTAAATACCTCAACCACTATAAAGATTTGCAAGTGTGGTCAAATATATGGGAGACACCTTTAAGATACAATTATAACATGATATAGATCAACTTTATATAATTCAAAAGAGTTGGATTATGGATATTGTATGGGGTACTAATTGCCTTGGCATAACCATATTACAGTTATGGTGAATGTAACTATATCTTTTAGGGAGATTTCAATTTATACTTATTATTCTCAAATACTTTTAATGTAAAGACTCACATATAAACTTTACTTTTGTGTTAATGTTTAGGTACATGCATCAAATTTGTGACGAAATAAATTTAGAAAAGTATGGTTTCTTGGATCCCTTCAATATTCAATATGTCGAATGTGCATCAAATAATATTCAAACTTACATACAAAATAAGTTAATTCAAGAGGAAATAGGTTGTTACCTATGACCATTAACTAATTCATAAGAATATATGAATTTGTATTTTCTCTTATTTAATATTTAATTTTCTATCAATTATTAATTATTTTTGAAGTTCGTGTTGTGGTTATTGGCAATTAATAATTAATTAAGCTAATAAAAATAGCATAATTATGTTATGTTAGTTGACAATCATATTGATTCAAAGATTAAATATAGGGTTAAATATTCAAATCCCCCTGCAATGTTAGTGAGTTCAGGTTTTAGTCCCTCGTAAAGTTTTTTTTTAAAAACCCCTCGCAACTTCCAGATTCCCTCAGATACACCCACGTGCAGCAAAGATTCCAATTTTTTGTGACTTGACTGTCCAACTGGATTTTTATTTTATTTTTTATTTAATTTTAAATGCCACGTAAACTTTATTTATTTCTTTATTTTATTTTATTTATTTTATAAATATTAAGTTTTTTTATTTTTTTATTTTTACGTTTTCTTTTCTTAATTTTAATTAATAAATATTTTTAATGAATTATTAATTTAAAGTATCAAAATATTATAATTGGGCCTTGGTACAGTTTTGTAACATGAGGAGCCCACTTACTTAGCTTATTTTGAATTCATTACTCTACATGTGTTATTGGATTATATACACTAATGTTGTATTAGACAAATCGATGTGGGACTTCTTAACAAACATTGCATTTCTATTGCATACATAATCAGTTTCAGCATACCATGTTTCCTCTCTTCCTCTCAACATTATCACCACCATGTTTCAACAAAGCTTTAATTTCAATGAAGCTTTGTTGAAGAAGGCATGGAAATAAACTCATGAACCTATGGATCAACTTGATGAAATGTGTTGTTCCCTCACCTATAGTATCATAATTTATAGAGAAAACATTCATTATATTTGTTAGTTAAAAGTTAACCAACACAAGACATATATGATCATAATATAAAAATTAAAGTGCTTTGTGATCCTCATGAGCACACCTAAAGATAGGGGGAAGAACCAAACTCTATTGTGTGATCTTGATATGATTGGGTTTGTTGTACCCCAAAATTTGTCCTCCCATATTTCTCAAAAACAATTTTCAAGAAAGATCTTCAAGTTGCTCAATGTAGCCCAAGGGTTGACCAGACAAGCTCCCTCCTAAGGCATTCTACCTCAAATTAGGGTTTCATGTTGCATCAAGATACTTGAGTCCAAGGGACCTCAAATTCTCACAATTGTCCTAATATGTTCTCAAGATCATCCATGTCAAGTTTCAAGCCCTACAGAGAAAGTTTGCTCAGTCAATTGCTCAAAGGCCTGAAAATCGACTGTGTTAGGGCAAAAGTCAATTGTGGCCCACATACAGGAAAACTTGAAGATTTTTTGTCAACATCATCATTTTGAAGTATATTCCATCATTTTATCAAGTGTTGATCATGATTCATCAAGGATTGCTCATAATTCATCAAGAATCAAAAGTTGCTAAATTAGGGTTTTGTAGGAAAAGTCAACTCAACTTTGACCAAGCATAAATTTCTCATACTTTATGAGAAATGACCCATCCAAAGCTCATTTTTAAGAGGATTCAATTCTCTACAATCCATCTTCAGCTCCCAAGTTAAAAATATGCACTCAGAAGAAGTTATGAATTTGGACATTATAGGTCATTTTGAAAAGTCAACAAAAACACCTTTTTTTTCAAAACTTCATACATGAGCATGGAATATCAAATTGAGATGAGACAAAAAGGGTTGCTTATAAGACATCTCAAGATTTCTAAAAAGTCCAAGAACACCTCCAAAGAGTCAAAATTGAGGAAGTTATGCATTGGTAAAGTTGACCCTTTTTGCAAAATTGCCAAAAGTCAACTATGCCCAAAACTTCAAATTTTGCCAAATGGGCCCGATCTTTTTCACTTGTTTTGAGTTGACATCATGGTCCACGAGCCCTATACTTTTCCACTTGTAATTATCTTATTTATATTATTTTTTTTTATTTTTATTTGAATTAAATCATTTTAAATCAAAATAAATCATATAAAATCCAAAATATTGAAAACTCAAGATTTTTTACATGATTCAGGTCTTAATATCCAGCTAGCATCAAATCATATTCGTGTAAAGGAATGGTGTGGACAAAAAGATTGAATTAGGCTATTTTTGGAATGATATTGAAAGTGAATCAAATCAAGATCAAAGACATTGATGGAGGAAGATTGAGGCCATGTTTTCAACCTTAATCTATTCCTCAATACATATAGAAGGTGTGCAGACAAAAAACGAGGTTGGAAGGAGGCGGGTGATAAAAAAAAACTTGGAAAAAACAAGAAAAAGTGGTGAATCGAATTCCTACTTAGAGGAAATTTCAAGACCCTTGGACCATTCCAATCTCTTCCTGGGATCCCTAGCAAGCAAAAGCAATCAAAAGCAAGCATTTCCAGGCCCTATATCGCGCTGTAAGTCCATCACGACATCCATGTATTTTTGAATTCGGTTTGCATGATTTAGGCATTGATAGCATGAATTAACCATATATTATTGATCCATGGAACATTTGCAAGCTTTCTATATTCTTTAGTTACATTTATATGGCTTGTATAAAATTTCACCATGGCTATGGTTTGTACCTTCGAATTAGGAGTTTTATGTGCAGGCAAAATTGGCTCATAAAATGGTTATCATGATATTCAGCAGGTCCAGACGAATCCAACCATGGCATTAGAATTCATTTATCTTGCTCATGGTAGATTTTAAGAGAACGCAGGTTGTAGCTACAACCAAATGTCCGTAGGTAAAAGTTTGGAACTTTTACCAACAGATCCAAGGAAGAAGACAACCAACGTGGCAACCTCCCATTCGCGTATTTGAATTTTCGCGCGTTTTGAATTCTGTGTTTTTGCTTTTCATATATTATCATTATTATTTATTGTATATACAAACAGAAGCAAGTGGCACAGTGGTAGTGGAGTGGTTAGATAGTGCATCAGGACCTGGATTCGAATCCCAGGTCCCCCAAATTGCTTCATGATTTTTTCTTTCAGGTAATCTCATGCACCCTCATCATCCAGCCTGCCAGATGGCCAGATGGGCAAATCCAAAGGCCAGCAATGGATGAGCACTAAAGGCCTAGTCAAACGCATTGCATGGGATCTCAAAAAGTCAAAACGGACCTCTTTGTCTTGGGCCCAGATTGTTATTCACACCCCCTTTCCAATTACTTTCAGGCCCAATTATTTCTTTCTCTTCATCTTTTTTTATTTGT
Source organism: Vicia faba (assembly GCA_948472305.1). Classification (NCBI taxonomy): domain Eukaryota; kingdom Viridiplantae; phylum Streptophyta; class Magnoliopsida; order Fabales; family Fabaceae; genus Vicia; species Vicia faba. The sequence continues at coordinate 517,005,092 of OX451737.1, forward strand.
TTTATTTAATTTTATTTATTTATTTTATTTTACTAACCAATTAAATAATTCTTTTTTATCAAAAAATCACAAAAATAATACTTTTCACAAATTAGGTTTAGATTTTATTTTTTATCAAAAAATTAATTAATTTAATCAGATTTTTATTTTAGGTAAACTTTAATTGTTTTTGTAAATAAATTAAAAATAATTAGAATAATTAGGTTTTTATTTCTAACTTAATTATATTTTCTTTTCTTAAAAATAACCAAAAACCACAAAATAGGCCATGTAATTATTTTTATTAATTAATTTAATTAACTAATTAATTATGTAATTAATTTTAGGACCTAATTCTTTTCTTAAAAAAATAATTAAAAACAAAAAAAAAACATTTTTCTTTTTGAATAGGCTAGAAGGGTCAAAATCCTAATTTCTTCCCGATCTTAATTTCATCGCGCACGCTTTATTGTTTTATTATTTACCATATTGATGTAACTGCTCACAAGTTTGTAATAGTTTAATTAGGACTTTTATCTTCATTTATCGCTTTATTATTTTCAAAGGATTTGTTTTTGGCTATGTAAATACCTGAAGCCTTGTAACAGCGTAGTTTAATTTCCGCACTTTAAATTCCGCAAATATTTAACTGTTAGATGTATGATATAGGGATGCATGACAAGAATGTATGATTAACTTTAAAACGGTTAGATAACCCTAAAATGTGCAAAGATAAATAATCTTAAATTAAATCACTCGCACATGCGCACTCCTAAGGTACACTCCCACTTGGTTGCCTTCGCTAAATGGTCATGGAGTATAGGATGCTTTAGTGGTCGTCCTTTTGTCCAAAGATCAAAGTTGCCTCAGAATGGTTGCCTCGGATATTGTTGCCTCGGATAATTGATCTAAGACATTAGGGTTATTACTAAGACGTCCTAACATTGCTTTAGTGACCGTACGTCCCTTTCGAATTGACCCTCAAAACTCCAACAACGGTGCTACCTACTCACTAATAGTGGGATAGCGTTGTCTAAAGGAAACAAACATAGAACGATTCTTTTTTAGAGTAGGTAGATTAGTTCTTACGTACTTGCTCAATCAAAACAAACTTTTCACACTTACACTCCTTTACAAACAAAGTTTTCAAAAACACTTCATTACACTCTTGAAGACAGAAGCAAGAGTTAAATCGAAGTCAAAACAAAAACTTTTCAAAACACACAAGCACACAAAGAAGCAATTTTGAAAATGATGAGAAAGTACCTAAGAGCCCGTAGGTAACTACGGATAGAAAGGGTGTTAATACCTTCTCTTTTTATAATCTAACCCCCGTACTCAAAAATATCTCGAAAAAGGAATTTTTGTGCTTTTTTCCTTTCCTTGTTGGATAAAATAAAAGTCGGTGGCAACTCTTGCTTACCGCGACATTTTGCGAAAACAAACGTAAAACACGAACCAGCATTCCTAAAAAACTGTCCCGGTTCTGGCCACTGTATCACAGAACTGGCGACTCTGCTGGCGGTTCAGTGTATAGTTTAATTTTACTAAATTTTATTTAACATGTTAATCTTTCAATTATTTTAAATTTTTTAGCAGAGATTATAGTTTGACGGAGGTTCATATAAGTGAATAATGATGTAGATCAAACAAATAATTTATTACTTTCTAGGTAGTCTATTTCTTCCCTCCAGTTTCATTTAAATATGTGAAATTTTTGTGGTAATACTTCTCATGACTTTCATAGTTGTTAAAAGTGGATTATAGGTTACTATATAAATTCAAATTTTGTCGGAATTCATACATTTGCATGTTTTAACATGTCCATGAAAAACCAACTTAACTTATCATAAACATCAACCGATGTATGTAAATCTAGAGTTTCATTAAAGCATTTAGTCTTGACATAATCACCTATTAGTGTGCTATACGTCACCATATGAAAAACTCAATTAGATAGCATATTTTCCATTGTAATCATGTCAAATCCAATTTTTATAAAAATGATAGATGGTTTTGCTCAAGATGATTATGCAAAAGACTACTTTTATGAAAGCTGCTTAATGTTGGGATAGAGCACCCTGAATGATGAGTGTGCCTGAATTAATTTCATTTAAAGAATCTAAATATTTGTACAACAAAATGAAATTCGAGTCTATTTGTATTTTTTTATCATACTTTTTATTGAAGTTTGTACAAGGAAATGTTAGTATGATGATTTTTTCAAAGCAATGAAAAATTGCTCACTTGTAAGAATCAATGTAGTAACTCATAATAGACTCAAGTATAGCTTTGGTAATATAACTCATTATTTAACTATTTTTGTTATCGTGATAGATAAGTGTTAGATTGTGTAATCATTTAACTCTTCTTCATATATGCATGCAATAACTTGATAGATGATATATTTTCTAGTGTTTACTTTTCTATGTCTAGTGTTATTCGTTCACTTACCTTGTTAATTATTTTTATTTTTATGGTTTTTAGATTCTTTTTATTTTCAATAACTTATTCCCCTCGTCTAGTTTATATTGTATTCGATAAACATCCTCGTGAATCACTTTTAATTTTCCCTTCTTCTGTCTTTTTTTCAATGATCTAATTCCAATCATATTCCATCGCTCATCATATTAGTGTCATTTTCTTCTCTAATTATAATTTTATGCACTTACCATTCTTTTTAATCCTTATTCATTTTTGGCATTATTTTTTGCTTATTTTATTCATATAATATTCCATCACTTATTTCTTACTTCCATTTTTTACTTCTTTTTCTATCTTTTTACCTTCTTATCAATTTCACATTATCGATTTCAAGATCTTTTATATTTTTAAGGATCTTATTTTCTAAATATTATTACATCATATATATTATGAATCATTTTACCTCTTAAAATTTGATATCTTTTTTCCACGTGACTTTATTCCAATTTTGTTCGTTCCATCATCTTGTAAATAGTTTTTTCTATTTTGGATTTTTTTTAAAAAATATTATATCCAGTGGGTATCTTTCTAAAACTCTTTAGTTTACAGTATAATTTTCATTATATTTGCTTTCATGGAAATTTAGTTAGCTTGAAAAACCTTGAAATAAACTATTTCATATCTCATAAAATATCATTTCGTTTTTTCTTGTCTACATGTGTTGTAGTTAACTTATGGATTATTTCAATATGAAGATGAACTAATTTCATATAAAAATTTGTTTCCTAGTAATCTTTTAATTTTCAATTCTTTCCTCAATTCAATTTAATCTTTAAATATTTTGTCAAAAAAAAAAAAATAAAGCTCTTATTTTACTTAAAGGTTTATTATAGTCCTCTGAATTCTACTCTCGGTTCTCTATTACCTATCTATTTTTATTTAAATGCACTTTTCTTATTATGAATAAAATGATTTGTTACGTAAGTAAATATATCAACCACTTTTTTTAACCTTTTTTTAGGAGTTCATTTTAGAAAGCAATTATGTCCAGTGTCTTCATGCTCATGTAACGTCTAAAACTTTCATACATTTTTATTAGTGATGCATGGATATAACCATTTTTTGTGTATATGTATTTAACATGAGTTATATTGCTGAAACACTCTTTGGTGATATTCTTACATAAAAATTAAATTGTTTATAAAATAATTCACATCTTTTCCTATTCTCTCAATACTTTGGGTTAAATCCAATTACCGACATTAGAATTGAGTATTTTTATTTCCGTGTATAACTAAGTTTTACTAAATTTTATTTAACATGTTAATCTTTCAATTATTTTAAATTTTTTTTAGCAGAGATTATAGTTTGACGAAGGTTCATATAAGTGAATAATGAAGTAGATCAAACAAATAATTTATTACTTTCTACGTAGTCTATTTTTTCCCTCCAGTTTCATTTAAATATGTGAAATTTTTGTGGTTCTCATGACTTTCATAGTTGTTAAAAGTGGATTATAGGTTACTATATAAATTCAACTTTTGTTGGAATTCATACATTTGCATGTCTTTACATGTCCATGAAAAACCAACTTAACTTATCATAAACATCAACCCGTGTATGTAAATCTAGAGTTTCATTAAAGCATTTAGTCTTGACATAATCACCTATTAGTGTGCTATACGTCACCATATGAAAAACTCAATTAGATAGCATATTTTCCATTGTAATCGTGTCAAATCCAATTTTTATAAGAATGATAGATGGTTTTGCTCATGTTGATTATGCAAAAGACTACTTTTATGAGAGCTGCTTAATGTTGGGACAGAGCACCCTGAATGATGAGTGTACCTGAATTAATTTTATTTAAAGAATCTAAATATTTGTACAACAAAATGAAATTCGAGTCTATTTGCATATTTTTTATCATACTTTTTATTGATGTTTATACAAGGAAATGTTAGTATGATGATTTTTTCAAAGCAAAGAAAAATTGCTCACTTGTAAGAATCAATGTAGTAACTCATAATAGACTCAAGTATAGCTTTGGAAATATAAATCATTATTTTACTCTTTGTGTTATAGTGATAAATAAGTGTTAGATTGTGTAATCATTTAACTCTTCTTCATATATGCATGCAATAACTCGATAGATGATATATTTTCTAGTGTTTACTTTTCTATGTCTGGTGTTATTCGTTCACTTACCTTGTTAATTATTTATATTTTTATTGTTTTTAGATTCTTTTTATTTTCAATAACTTATTCCCCTAGTCTAGTTTATATTGTATTCGATAACCATCCTCGTGAATCACTTTTAATTTTCCTTTCTTCTGTCTTTTTTTCAATGATCTTATTCCAATCATATTCCATTGCTCATCATATTAGTGTCATTTTCTTGTCTAATTATAATTTTATGCACTTACCATTCTTTTTAATCATTATTCATTTTTGCCATTATTTTTTGCTTATTTTATTCATATAATATTCCATCACTTATTTCTTACTTCCGTTTTTTTACTTCTTTTTCTATCTTTTTACCATCTTATCAATTTCACATAATCGATTTCAAGATCTTTTATATTTTTAAGGATCTAATTTTCTAAATATTATTACATCATATATCTCATGAATCATTTTACCGCTTAAAATTTGATATCTTTTTTCCACGTGATTTTATTCCAATTTTGTTCATTCCATCATCTTGTAAATACTTTTTTCTATTCTAGATTTTTTTTTTGAAAAATATTATATCCAGTGGGTATCTTTCTAAAACTCTTTAGTTTACAGTATAATTTTCATTATATTTGCTTTCATGGAAATTTAGTTAGCTTTAAAAACCTAGAAATAAACTATTTCATATCTCATAAAATATCATTTCCTTTTTCTTGTCTACATGTGTTGTTGTTAGCTTATGGATTATTTCAATATGAAGATGAACTAATTTCATATAAAAATTTGTTTACTAGTAATCTTTTAATTTTAAATTTTTCCTCAATTCAATTTAATCTTTAAATATTTTGTCAAAAAAAAATAAAGCTCTTATTTCACTTAAAGTTTACCATAGTCCTCTGAATTCTACTCTCTCTTCTCTATTACCTATCTATTTTTATTTAAATGCATTTTTCTTATTATGAATAAAATGATTTGTTAAGTAAGTAAATATATCAACCACTTTTTTTATCTTTTTTTTAGGAGTTCATTTTAGAAAGCAATTATGTCCAGTGTCTTCATGCTCATGTAACGTCTAAAACTTTCATACATTTTTATTAGTGATGCATGTATATAACCATTTTTTGTGTATATGTATTTAACATGAGTTATATTGCTGAAACACTCTTTGGTGATATTCTTACATAAAAATTAAATTATTTATAAAATAATTCACATCTTTTCCTATTCTCTCAATACTTTGGGTTAAATCCAATTACCGACATTAGAATTGAGTATTTTTATTTCCGTGTATAGTTAAGTTTTACTAAATTTTATTTAATATGTTAATCTTTCAATTATTTTAAATTTTTTAGCAGAGATTATAGTTTGACGGAGGTTCTTATAAGTGAATAATGATGTAGATCAAACAAATAATTTATTACTTTCTAGGTAGTCTATTTTTTCCCTCCAGTTTCATTTAAATATGTGAAATTTTTGTGGTTCTCATGACTTTCATAGTTGTTAAAAGTGGATTATAGGTTACTATATAAATTCAACTTTTGTTGGAATTCATACATTTGCATGTCTTTACATGTCCATGAAAAACCAACTTAACTTATCATAAACATCAACCCGTGTATGTAAATCTAGAGTTTCATTAAAGCATTTAGTCTTGACATAATCACCTATTAGTGTGCTATACGTCACCATATGAAAAACTCAATTAGATAGCATATTTTCCATTGTAATCGTGTCAAATCCAATTTTTATAAGAATGATAGATGGTTTTGCTCATGTTGATTATGCAAAAGACTACTTTTATGAGAGCTGCTTAATGTTGGGACAGAGCACCCTGAATGATGAGTGTACCTGAATTAATTTTATTTAAAGAATCTAAATATTTGTACAACAAAATGAAATTCGAGTATATTTGCATATTTTTATCATACTTTTTATTGATGTTTATACAAGGAAATGTTAGTATGATGATTTTTTCAAAGCAAAGAAAAATTGCTCACTTGTAAGAATCAATGTAGTAACTCATAATAGACTCAAGTATAGCTTTAGTAATATAACTCATTATTTTACTCTTTGTGTTATCGTGATAAATAAGTGTTAAATTGTGTAATCGTTTAACTCTTCTTCATATATGCATGCAATAACTCGATAGATGATATATTTTCTAGTGTTTACTTTTCTATGTCTGGTGTTATTCGTTCACTTACCTTGTTAATTATTTTTATTTTTATGGTTTTTAGATTCTTTTTATTTTCAATAACTTATTCCCCTAGTCTAGTTTATATTGTATTCGATAACCATCCTCGTGAATCACTTTTAATTTTCCCTTCTTCTGACTTTTTTTCAATGATCTTATTCCAATCATATTCCATCGCTCATCATATTAGTGTCATTTTCTTGTCTAATTATAATTTTATGCACGTACCATTCTTTTTAATCCTTATTCATTTTTGCCATTATTTTTTGCTTATTTTATTCATATAATATTCCATCACTTATTTCTTACTTCCGTTTTTTACTTCTTTTTCTATCTTTTTACCTTCTTATCAATTTCATATAATCGATTTCAAGATCTTTTATATTTTTAAGGATCTAATTTTCTAAATATTATTACATCATATATCTCATGAATCATTTTACCGCTTACAATTTGATATCTTTTTTCCACGTGATTTTATTCCAATTTTGTTCATTCCATCATCTTGTAAATACTTTTTTCTATACTAGATTTGTTTTTAAAAAATTTATATTCAGTGGGTAAAATTCTAAAACATTTTAGTTTACAGTATAATTTTCATTATATTCGCTTTCATTGTATATTAATTAGCTTTAAAACCCTAGAAATAAAATATTTCATATCTCATAAAATATCATTTTGTTTTTTCTTGTCTATATGTGTTGTTGTTAGCTTATGGATTCATTCATTCTGAAGATCAATTAATTTCATATAAGAATATTTTTACTACTAATCTTTTATTTTTAATTCTTTCCTCAATTTTATTTAATCTCAAAATCTTTTGTCAAAAAAAATAAAGTTTATATTTTACTATAAGCTTTATTATAGTCCTCTGAATTCTACTCTCACTTCTCTATTACCTATCTATTTTTATTGAAATACACTTTTCTTATTATGAATAAAATGAGTTCGTTAAGTAAGTAAATATATCAACCACATTTTTACCCTTTTTTTAGGAGTTCATTTTGGAAAGCAATTATGTCTAGTGTCTTCATGTTCATGTAACGTTTAAAAATTCCATACATTTTTATTTGTGATGCATGGATATAACCATTTTTTTGTGTATATGTATTTAACATGAGTTCTATTGCTGAAACACTCTTTGGTGATATTCTTTCATAAAACATAAATTGTTTATAAAATGATTCACATATTTTCTTCTACTCTCAATACTTTCGGTTAAATCCAGTTACTGACATTCGAATGGAGTATTTTTATTTCAGTGTATAGTTTAGTTTTACTAAATTTTATTAAACATGATAATCTTTCAATTATTTTAAAATTTTAGCAAAGATTATAGTTTGATGGAGGTTCATATAATTGAATAATGATGTAGATCAAACAAAAAATTTATTACTTTCTATGAAGTTTATTTTTTACCTCGAGTTTCATTTACATATGTGAATTTCTTGTGGTAATACTTCTCATGACTTTCATAGTTGTTAAAAGTGGATTATAGGTTACTAAATAAATTCAACTTTTGTTGGAATTCATACATTTGCATGTTTTAACATGTCCATGAAAACCCAACTTAACTTATCATAAACATCAACCCGTGCATGTAAATCTAGAGTTTCATTAAAGCATTTAGTCTTGACATAATCACCTATTAGTGTGCTATACGTCACCATATGGAAAACTCAATTTGATAATATATTTTCCATTTTAATCATGTCAAATCCATTTTTTTATAAAAATAATAGATGGTTTCGCTTATGATTATTATGCAAAAGTCTACTTTTATGAGAGCTGCTTAATGTTGGCATAGAGCACCCTGATTGATGAGTATGCCTGGGTTAATTTTATTTAAAAAATCTAAATATTTGTACAACAAAATGAAATTCGAGTCTATTTTCATTTTTTTTATCTATCTTTTTATTGAAGTTTATAGAAGGAGGTGTTTGTATGATGATGTTTTCAAAGCAAAGAAAAATTGCTCACTTTTTAGAATCAATGTAATAACTCATAATAGATTCAAGTATAGCTTTGGAAATATAACTCACTATTTTACTCTTTGTGTTATCGTGATAAATAAGTGTTAGATTGTGTAATCATTTAACTCTTCTTCATATATGCATGGAATCAATCGATAGATGATATATCTTCTAGTGTTTACTTTTTTATGTCTACATGTGCTGTAGTTAGCTTATGGATTATTTCAATATGAAAATGAACTAATTTCATATAAAAATTAGTTTACTAGTAATCTTTTAATTTTCAATTCTTTCCTCAATTCAATTTAATCTTAAAATCTTTTGTGAAAAAAAATAAAGCTCTTATTTTACTTAAAGGTTTATTATAGTCCTCTGAATTCTACTCTCACTTCTCTATTACCTATCTATTTTTATTTAAATGCAATTTTCTTATTATGAATAAAATGATTTGTTACGTAAGTAAATATATCAACCACTTTTTTAACCTTTTTTCTAGGAGTTCATTTTAGAAAGCAATTATGTCCAGTGTTTTCATGCTCATGTAACGTCTAAAACTTTCATACATTTTTATTAGTGATGCATGGATATAACCATTTTTGGTGTATATGTATTTAACATGAGTTATATTGTTGAAACACTCTTTGGTGATATTCTTACATAAAAATTAAATTGTTTATAAAATGATTCAAATATTTTCCTATACTCTCAATACTTTGGGTTAAATCCAATTACTGACATTAGAATTGAGTATTTTTATTTCAGTGTATAGTTTAATTTTACTAAATTTTATTTAACATGTTAATCTTTCAATTATTTTAAATTTTTTAGCAGAGATTATAGTTTGACGGAGGTTCATATAAGTGAATAATGATGTAGATCAAACAAACAATTTGTTACTTTCTAGGTAGTCTATTTCTTCCCTCCAGTTTCATTTAAATATGTGAAATTTTTGTGGTAATACTTCTCATGACTTTCATAGTTGTTAAATATGGATTATAGGTTACTATATAAATTCAAATTTTGTCGGAATTCATACATTTGCATGTTTTAACATGTCCATGAAAAACCAACTTAACTTATCATAAACATCAACCGATGTATGTAAATCTAGAGTTTCATTAAAGCATTTAGTCTTGACATAATCACCTATTAGTGTGCTATACGTCACCATATGAAAAACTCAATTAGATAGCATATTTTCCATTGTAATCATGTCAAATCCAATTTTTATAAAAATGATAGATGGTTATGCTCAAGATGATTATGCAAAAGACTACTTTTATGAAAGCTGCTTAATGTTGGGACAGAGCACCCTGAATGATGAGTGTGCCTGAATTAATTTCATTTAAAGAATCTAAATATTTGTACAACAAAATGAAATTCGAGTCTATTTGTATTTTTTTATCATACTTTTTATTGAAGTTTGTACAAGGAAATGTTAGTATGATGATTTTTTCAAAGCAATGAAAAATTGCTCACTTGTAAGAATCAATGTAGTAACTCATAATAGACTCAAGTATAGCTTTGGTAATATAACTCATTATTTAACTATTTTTGTTATCGTGATAAATAAGTGTTAGATTGTGTAATCATTTAACTCTTCTTCATATATGCATGCAATAACTCGATAGATGATATATTTTCTAGTGTTTACTTTTCTATGTCTGGTGTTATTCGTTCACTTACCTTGTTAATTATTTTTATTTTTATGGTTTTTAGATTCTTTTTATTTTCAATAACTTATTTCCCTAGCCTAGTTTATATTGTATTCGATAACCATCCTCGTGAATCACTTTTAATTTTCCCTTCTTCTGTCTTTTTTTCAATGATCTAATTCCAATCATATTCCATCGCTCATCATATTAGTGTCATTTTCTTCTCTAATTATAATTTTATGCACTTACCATTCTTTTTAATCGTTATTCATTTTTGGCATTTTTTTGCTTATTTTATTCATATAATATTCCATCCTTTATTTCTTACTTCCATTTTTTACTTCTTTTTCTATCTTTTTACCTTCTTATCAATTTCACATTATCGATTTCAAGATCTTTTATATTTTTAAGGATCTAATTTTATAAATATTATTACATCATATATATTATGAATCATTTTACCGCTTAAAATTTGATATCTTTTTTCCACGTGACTTTATTCCAATTTTGTTCGTTCCATCATCTTGTAAATACTTTTTTCTATTATGGATTTTTTTTTGAAAAATATTATATCCAGTGGGTATCTTTCTAAAACTCTTTAGTTTACAGTATAATTTTCATTATATTTGCTTTCATGGAAATTTAGTTAGCTTTAAAAACCTAGAAATAAACTATTTCATATCTCATAAAATATCATTTCGTTTTTTCTTGTCTACATGTGTTGTAGTTAGCATATGAATTATTTCAATATGAAGATGAACTAATTTCATATAAAAATTTGTTTACTAGTATTCTTTTAATTTTCAATTCTTTCCACAATTCAATTTAATCTTTAAATATTTTGTCAAAAAAAAAAAATAAAGCTCTTATTTTACTTAAAGGTTTATTATAGTCCTCTGGATTCTACTCTCACTTGTCTATTACCTATCTATTTTTATTTAAATGCACTTTTCTTATTATTAATAAAATGATTTGTTACGTAAGTAAATATATCAACCACTTTTTTTAACCTTTTTTTAGGAGTTCATTTTAGAAAGCAATTATGTCCAGTGTCTTCATGCTCATGTAACGTCTAAAACTTTCATACATTTTTATTAGTGATGCATGGATATAACCATTTTTTGTGTATATGTATTTAACATGAGTTATATTGCTGAAACACTCTTCGGAGATATTCTTACATAAAAATTAAATTGTTTATAAAATAATTCACATATTTTCCTATACTCTCAATACTTTGGGTAAAATCCAATTACCGACATTAGAATTCAGTATTTTTATTTCCGTGTATAGTTTAGTTTTACTAAATTTTATTTAACATGTTAATCTTTCAATTATTTTAAATTTTTTTAGCAGAGATTATAGTTTGACGAAGGTTCATATAAGTGAATAATGATGTAGATCAAACAAATAATTTATTACTTTCTACGTAGTCTATTTTTTCCCTCCAGTTTCATTTAAATATGTGAAATTTTTGTGGTAATACTTCTCATGACTTTCATAGTTATTAAAAGTGGATTATAGGTTACTATATAAATTCAACTTTTGTTGGAATTCATACACTTTCATGTTTTAACATGTCCATGAAAAACAAACTTAACTTATCATAAACATCAACTCGTGTATGTAAATCTAGAGTTTCATTAAAGCATTTAGTCTTGACATAATCACCTATTAGTGTGATATACGTCACCATATGAAAAACTCAAATAGATAGCATATTTTCCATTGTAATCATGTCAAATCCAATTTTTATAAGAATGATAGACGGTTTTGCTCATGATGATTATGCAAAAGACTACTTTTATGAGAGTTGCTTAATGTTAGGACAGAGCACCCTGAATGATGAGTGTGCCTGAATTAATTTTATATAAAGAATCTAAATATTTGTACAACAAAATGAAATTCGAGTCTATTTGCATATTTTTTATCATACTTTTTATTGAAGTTTATACAAGGAAATGTTAGTATGATGATTTTTTCAAAGCAAAGAAAAATTGCTCACTTGTAAGAATCAATGTAGTAACTCATAATAGACTCAAGTATAGCTTTGGTAATATAAATCATTATTTTACTCTTTGTGTTATAGTGATAAATAAGTGTTAGATTGTGTAATCATTTAACTCTTCTTCATATATGCATGCAATAACTCGATAGATGATATATTTTTTAGTGTTTACTTTTCTATGTCTGGTGTTATTCGTTCACTTACCTTGTTAATTATTTTTATTTTTATGGTTTTTAGATTCTTTTTATTTTCAATAACTTATTCCCCTAGTCTAGTTTATATTGTATTCGATAACCATCCTCGTGAATCACTTTTAATTTTCTTTTCTTCTGTCTTTTTTTCAATGATCTTATTCCAATCATATTCCATCGCTCATCATATTAGTGTCATTTTCTTGACTAATTATAATTTTATGCACTTACCATTCTTTTTAATCCTTATTCATTTTTGCCATTATTTTTTGCTTATTTTATTCATATAATATTCCATCACTTATTTCTTACTTCCGTTTTTGACTTCTTTTTCTATCTTTTTACCATCTTATCAATTTCACATAATCGATTTCAAGATCTTTTATATTTTTAAGGATCTAATTTTCTAAATATTATTACATCATATATCTCATGAATCATTTTACCGCTTAAAATTCGATATCTTTTTTCCACGTGATTTTATTCCAATTTTGTTCGTTCCATCATCTTGTAAATACTTTTTTCTATTCTAGATTTTTTTTTGAAAAATATTATATCCAGTGGGTATCTTTCTAAAACTCTTTAGTTTACAGTATAATTTTCATTATATTTGCTTTCATGGAAATTTAGTTAGCTTTAAAAACCTAGAAATAAACTATTTCATATCTCATAAAATATCATTTCCTTTTTCTTGTCTACATGTGTTGTAGTTAGCTTATGGATTATTTCAATATGAAGATGAACTAATTTCATATAAAAATTTGTTTACTAGTAATCTTTTAATTTTCAATTTTTTCTCAATTCAATTTAATCTTTAAATATTTTGTCAAAAAAAAATAAAGCTCTTATTTTACTTAGAGGTTTACTATAGTCCTCTGAATTCTACTCTCTCTTCTCTATTACCTATCTATTTTTATTTAAATGCCTTTTTCTTATTATGAATAAAATGATTTGTTACATAAGTAAATATATCAACCACTTTGTTTATCTTTTTTTTAGGAGTTCATTTTAGAAAGCAATTATGTCCAATGTCTTCATGCTCATGTAACGTCTAAAACTTTCATACATTTTTATTATTGATGCATGGATATAACCATTTTTTGTGTATATGTATGTACCATGAGTTATATTGCTGAAACACTCTTTGGTGATATTGTTACATAAAAATTAAATTGTTTATAAAATGATTCACATATTTTCCTATACTTTCAATACTTTCGGTTAAATCCAATTACCGACATTAGAATTGAGTATTTTTATTTCAGTGTATATTTTAGTTTTACTAAATTTTATTTAAAATGTTAATCTTTCAATTATTTTAAATTTTTTAGCAGAGATTATAGTTTGACGGAGGTTCATATAAGTGAATAATGATGTAGATCAAACAAATAATTTATTACTTTCTAGGTAGTCTATTTTTTCCCTCCAGTTTCATTTAAATATGTGAAATTTTTGTGGTTCTCATGACTTTCATAGTTGTTAAAAGTGGATTATAGGTTACTATATAAATTTAACTTTTGTTTGAATTCATACATTTGCATGTCTTTACATGTCCATGAAAAACCAACTTAACTTATCCTAAACATCAACCCGTGTATGTAAATCTAGAGTTTCATTAAAGCATTTAGTCTTGACATAATCACCTATTAGTGTGCTATACGTCACCATATGAAAAACTCAATTAGATAGCATATTTTCCATTGTAATCGTGTCAAATCCAATTTTTATAAGAATGATAGATGGTTTTGCTCATGTTGATTATGCAAAAGACTACTTTTATGAGAGCTGCTTAATGTTGGGACAGAGCACCCTGAATGATGAGTGTACCTGAATTAATTTTATTTAAAGAATCTAAATATTTGTACAACAAAATGAAATTCGAGTCTATTTGCATATTTTTTATCATACTTTTTATTGATGTTTATACAAGGAAATGTTAGTATGATGATTTTTTCAAAGCAAAGAAAAATTGCTCACTTGTAAGAATCAATGTAGTAACTCATAATAGACTCAAGTATAGCTTTGGTAAAATAACTCATTATTTTACTGTTTGTGTTATCGTGATAAATAAGTGTTAGATTGTGTAATCGTTTAACTCTTCTTCATATATGCATGCAATAACTCGATAGATGATATATTTTCTAGTGTTTACTTTTCTATGTCTGGTGTTATTCGTTCACTTACCTTGTTAATTATTTTTATTTTTATGGTTTTTAGATTCTTTTTATTTTCAATAACTTATTCCCCTAGTCTAGTTTATATTGTATTCGATAACCATCCTCGTGAATCACTTTTAATTTTCCCTTCTTCTGACTTTTTTTCAATGATCTTATTCCAATCATATTCCATCGCTCATCATATTAGTGTCATTTTCTTGTCTAATTATAATTTTATGCACGTACCATTCTTTTTAATCCTTATTCATTTTTGCCATTATTTTTTGCTTATTTTATTCATATAATATTCCATCACTTATTTCTTACTTCCGTTTTTTACTTCTTTTTCTATCTTTTTACCTTCTTATCAATTTCATATAATCGATTTCAAGATCTTTTATATTTTTAAGGATCTAATTTTCTAAATATTATTACATCATATATCTCATGAATCATTTTACCGCTTACAATTTGATATCTTTTTTCCACGTGATTTTATTCCAATTTTGTTCATTCCATCATCTTGTAAATACTTTTTTCTATACTAGATTTGTTTTTAAAAAATTTATATTCAGTGGATAACATTCTAAAACATTTTAGTTTACAGTATAATTTTCATTATATTCGCTTTCATTGTATATTAATTAGCTTTAAAACCCTAGAAATAAAATATTTCATATCTCATAAAATATCATTTTGTTTTTTCTTGTCTATATGTGTTGTTGTTAGCTTATGGATTCATTCATTCTGAAGATCAATTAATTTCATATAAGAATATTTTTACTACTAATCTTTTATTTTTAATTCTTTCCTCAATTTTATTTAATCTCAAAATCTTTTGTCAAAAAAAATAAAGTTTATATTTTACTATAAGCTTTATTATAGTCCTCTGAATTCTACTCTCACTTCTCTATTACCTATCTATTTTTATTGAAATACACTTTTCTTATTATGAATAAAATGAGTTCGTTAAGTAAGTAAATATATCAACCACATTTTTACCCTTTTTTTAGGAGTTCATTTTGGAAAGCAATTATGTCTAGTGTCTTCATGTTCATGTAACGTTTAAAAATTCCATACATTTTTATTTGTGATGCATGGATATAACCATTTTTTTGTGTATATGTATTTAACATGAGTTCTATTGCTGAAACACTCTTTGGTGATATTCTTTCATAAAACATAAATTGTTTATAAAATGATTCACATATTTTCTTCTACTCTCAATACTTTCGGTTAAATCCAGTTACTGACATTCGAATGGAGTATTTTTATTTCAGTGTATAGTTTAGTTTTACTAAATTTTATTAAACATGATAATCTTTCAATTATTTTAAAATTTTAGCAAAGATTATAGTTTGATGGAGGTTCATATAATTGAATAATGATGTAGATCAAACAAAAAATTTATTACTTTCTATGAAGTTTATTTTTTACCTCGAGTTTCATTTACATATGTGAATTTCTTGTGGTAATACTTCTCATGACTTTCATAGTTGTTAAAAGTGGATTATAGGTTACTAAATAAATTCAACTTTTGTTGGAATTCATACATTTGCATGTTTTAACATGTCCATGAAAACCCAACTTAACTTATCATAAACATCAACCCGTGCATGTAAATCTAGAGTTTCATTAAAGCATTTAGTCTTGACATAATCACCTATTAGTGTGCTATACGTCACCATATGGAAAACTCAATTTGATAATATATTTTCCATTTTAATCATGTCAAATCCATTTTTTTATAAAAATAATAGATGGTTTCGCTTATGATTATTATGCAAAAGTCTACTTTTATGAGAGCTGCTTAATGTTGGCATAGAGCACCCTGATTGATGAGTATGCCTGGGTTAATTTTATTTAAAAAATCTAAATATTTGTACAACAAAATGAAATTCGAGTCTATTTTCATTTTTTTTATCTATCTTTTTATTGAAGTTTATAGAAGGAGGTGTTTGTATGATGATGTTTTCAAAGCAAAGAAAAATTGCTCACTTTTTAGAATCAATGTAATAACTCATAATAGATTCAAGTATAGCTTTGGAAATATAACTCACTATTTTACTCTTTGTGTTATCGTGATAAATAAGTGTTAGATTGTGTAATCATTTAACTCTTCTTCATATATGCATGGAATCAATCGATAGATGATATATCTTCTAGTGTTTAATTTTTTATGTCTACATGTGCTGTAGTTAGCTTATGGATTATTTCAATATGAAAATGAACTAATTTCATATAAAAATTAGTTTACTAGTAATCTTTTAATTTTCAATTCTTTCCTCAATTCAATTTAATCTTAAAATCTTTTGTGAAAAAAAATAAAGCTCTTATTTTACTTAAAGGTTTATTATAGTCCTCTGAATTCTACTCTCACTTCTCTATTACCTATCTATTTTTATTTAAATGCAATTTTCTTATTATGAATAAAATGATTTGTTACGTAAGTAAATATATCAACCACTTTTTTAACCTTTTTTCTAGGAGTTCATTTTAGAAAGCAATTATGTCCAGTGTTTTCATGCTCATGTAACGTCTAAAACTTTCATACATTTTTATTAGTGATGCATGGATATAACCATTTTTGGTGTATATGTATTTAACATGAGTTATATTGTTGAAACACTCTTTGGTGATATTCTTACATAAAAATTAAATTGTTTATAAAATGATTCAAATATTTTCCTATACTCTCAATACTTTGGGTTAAATCCAATTACTGACATTAGAATTGAGTATTTTTATTTCAGTGTATAGTTTAATTTTACTAAATTTTATTTAACATGTTAATCTTTCAATTATTTTAAATTTTTTAGCAGAGATTATAGTTTGACGGAGGTTCATATAAGTGAATAATGATGTAGATCAAACAAACAATTTGTTACTTTCTAGGTAGTCTATTTCTTCCCTCCAGTTTCATTTAAATATGTGAAATTTTTGTGGTAATACTTCTCATGACTTTCATAGTCGTTAAATATGGATTATAGGTTACTATATAAATTCAAATTTTGTCGGAATTCATACATTTGCATGTTTTAACATGTCCATGAAAAACCAACTTAACTTATCATAAACATCAACCGATGTATGTAAATCTAGAGTTTCATTAAAGCATTTAGTCTTGACATAATCACCTATTAGTGTGCTATACGTCACCATATGAAAAACTCAATTAGATAGCATATTTTCCATTGTAATCATGTCAAATCCAATTTTTATAAAAATGATAGATGGTTATGCTCAAGATGATTATGCAAAAGACTACTTTTATGAAAGCTGCTTAATGTTGGGACAGAGCACCCTGAATGATGAGTGTGCCTGAATTAATTTCATTTAAAGAATCTAAATATTTGTACAACAAAATGAAATTCGAGTCTATTTGTATTTTTTTATCATACTTTTTATTGAAGTTTGTACAAGGAAATGTTAGTATGATGATTTTTTCAAAGCAATGAAAAATTGCTCACTTGTAAGAATCAATGTAGTAACTCATAATAGACTCAAGTATAGCTTTGGTAATATAACTCATTATTTAACTATTTTTGTTATCGTGATAAATAAGTGTTAGATTGTGTAATCATTTAACTCTTCTTCATATATGCATGCAATAACTCGATAGATGATATATTTTCTAGTGTTTACTTTTCTATGTCTGGTGTTATTCGTTCACTTACCTTGTTAATTATTTTTATTTTTATGGTTTTTAGATTCTTTTTATTTTCAATAACTTATTTCCCTAGCCTAGTTTATATTGTATTCGATAACCATCCTCGTGAATCACTTTTAATTTTCCCTTCTTCTGTCTTTTTTTCAATGATCTAATTCCAATCATATTCCATCGCTCATCATATTAGTGTCATTTTCTTCTCTAATTATAATTTTATGCACTTACCATTCTTTTTAATCGTTATTCATTTTTGGCATTTTTTTGCTTATTTTATTCATATAATATTCCATCCTTTATTTCTTACTTCCATTTTTTACTTCTTTTTCTATCTTTTTACCTTCTTATCAATTTCACATTATCGATTTCAAGATCTTTTATATTTTTAAGGATCTAATTTTATAAATATTATTACATCATATATATTATGAATCATTTTACCGCTTAAAATTTGATATCTTTTTTCCACGTGACTTTATTCCAATTTTGTTCGTTCCATCATCTTGTAAATACTTTTTTCTATTATGGATTTTTTTTTGAAAAATATTATATCCAGTGGGTATCTTTCTAAAACTCTTTAGTTTACAGTATAATTTTCATTATATTTGCTTTCATGGAAATTTAGTTAGCTTTAAAAACCTAGAAATAAACTATTTCATATCTCATAAAATATCATTTCGTTTTTTCTTGTCTACATGTGTTGTAGTTAGCATATGAATTATTTCAATATGAAGATGAACTAATTTCATATAAAAATTTGTTTACTAGTATTCTTTTAATTTTCAATTCTTTCCACAATTCAATTTAATCTTTAAATATTTTGTCAAAAAAAAAAAATAAAGCTCTTATTTTACTTAAAGGTTTATTATAGTCCTCTGGATTCTACTCTCACTTGTCTATTACCTATCTATTTTTATTTAAATGCACTTTTCTTATTATTAATAAAATGATTTGTTACGTAAGTAAATATATCAACCACTTTTTTTAACCTTTTTTTAGGAGTTCATTTTAGAAAGCAATTATGTCCAGTGTCTTCATGCTCATGTAACGTCTAAAACTTTCATACATTTTTATTAGTGATGCATGGATATAACCATTTTTTGTGTATATGTATTTAACATGAGTTATATTGCTGAAACACTCTTCGGAGATATTCTTACATAAAAATTAAATTGTTTATAAAATAATTCACATATTTTCCTATACTCTCAATACTTTGGGTAAAATCCAATTACCGACATTAGAATTCAGTATTTTTATTTCCGTGTATAGTTTAGTTTTACTAAATTTTATTTAACATGTTAATCTTTCAATTATTTTAAATTTTTTTAGCAGAGATTATAGTTTGACGAAGGTTCATATAAGTGAATAATGATGTAGATCAAACAAATAATTTATTACTTTCTACGTAGTCTATTTTTTCCCTCCAGTTTCATTTAAATATGTGAAATTTTTGTGGTAATACTTCTCATGACTTTCATAGTTATTAAAAGTGGATTATAGGTTACTATATAAATTCAACTTTTGTTGGAATTCATACACTTTCATGTTTTAACATGTCCATGAAAAACAAACTTAACTTATCATAAACATCAACTCGTGTATGTAAATCTAGAGTTTCATTAAAGCATTTAGTCTTGACATAATCACCTATTAGTGTGATATACGTCACCATATGAAAAACTCAAATAGATAGCATATTTTCCATTGTAATCATGTCAAATCCAATTTTTATAAGAATGATAGACGGTTTTGCTCATGATGATTATGCAAAAGACTACTTTTATGAGAGTTGCTTAATGTTAGGACAGAGCACCCTGAATGATGAGTGTGCCTGAATTAATTTTATATAAAGAATCTAAATATTTGTACAACAAAATGAAATTCGAGTCTATTTGCATATTTTTTATCATACTTTTTATTGAAGTTTATACAAGGAAATGTTAGTATGATGATTTTTTCAAAGCAAAGAAAAATTGCTCACTTGTAAGAATCAATGTAGTAACTCATAATAGACTCAAGTATAGCTTTGGTAATATAAATCATTATTTTACTCTTTGTGTTATAGTGATAAATAAGTGTTAGATTGTGTAATCATTTAACTCTTCTTCATATATGCATGCAATAACTCGATAGATGATATATTTTTTAGTGTTTACTTTTCTATGTCTGGTGTTATTCGTTCACTTACCTTGTTAATTATTTTTATTTTTATGGTTTTTAGATTCTTTTTATTTTCAATAACTTATTCCCCTAGTCTAGTTTATATTGTATTCGATAACCATCCTCGTGAATCACTTTTAATTTTCTTTTCTTCTGTCTTTTTTTCAATGATCTTATTCCAATCATATTCCATCGCTCATCATATTAGTGTCATTTTCTTGACTAATTATAATTTTATGCACTTACCATTCTTTTTAATCCTTATTCATTTTTGCCATTATTTTTTGCTTATTTTATTCATATAATATTCCATCACTTATTTCTTACTTCCGTTTTTGACTTCTTTTTCTATCTTTTTACCATCTTATCAATTTCACATAATCGATTTCAAGATCTTTTATATTTTTAAGGATCTAATTTTCTAAATATTATTACATCATATATCTCATGAATCATTTTACCGCTTAAAATTCGATATCTTTTTTCCACGTGATTTTATTCCAATTTTGTTCGTTCCATCATCTTGTAAATACTTTTTTCTATTCTAGATTTTTTTTTGAAAAATATTATATCCAGTGGGTATCTTTCTAAAACTCTTTAGTTTACAGTATAATTTTCATTATATTTGCTTTCATGGAAATTTAGTTAGCTTTAAAAACCTAGAAATAAACTATTTCATATCTCATAAAATATCATTTCCTTTTTCTTGTCTACATGTGTTGTAGTTAGCTTATGGATTATTTCAATATGAAGATGAACTAATTTCATATAAAAATTTGTTTACTAGTAATCTTTTAATTTTCAATTTTTTCTCAATTCAATTTAATCTTTAAATATTTTGTCAAAAAAAAATAAAGCTCTTATTTTACTTAGAGGTTTACTATAGTCCTCTGAATTCTACTCTCTCTTCTCTATTACCTATCTATTTTTATTTAAATGCCTTTTTCTTATTATGAATAAAATGATTTGTTACATAAGTAAATATATCAACCACTTTGTTTATCTTTTTTTTAGGAGTTCATTTTAGAAAGCAATTATGTCCAGTGTCTTCATGCTCATGTAACGTCTAAAACTTTCATACATTTTTATTAGTGATGCATGTATATAACCATTTTTTGTGTATATGTATTTAACATGAGTTATATTGCTGAAACACTCTTTGGTGATATTCTTACATAAAAATTAAATTATTTATAAAATGATTCACATATTTTCCTATACTTTCAATACTTTCGGTTAAATCCAATTACCGACATTAGAATTGAGTATTTTTATTTCCGTGTATAGTTAAGTTTTACTAAATTTTATTTAATATGTTAATCTTTCAATTATTTTAAATTTTTTAGCAGAGATTATAGTTTGACGGAGGTTCTTATAAGTGAATAATGATGTAGATCAAACAAATAATTTATTACTTTCTAGGTAGTCTATTTTTTCCCTCCAGTTTCATTTAAATATGTGAAATTTTTGTGGTTCTCATGACTTTCATAGTTGTTAAAAGTGGATTATAGGTTACTATATAAATTCAACTTTTGTTGGAATTCATACATTTGCATGTCTTTACATGTCCATGAAAAACCAACTTAACTTATCATAAACATCAACCCGTGTATGTAAATCTAGAGTTTCATTAAAGCATTTAGTCTTGACATAATCACCTATTAGTGTGCTATACGTCACCATATGAAAAACTCAATTAGATAGCATATTTTCCATTGTAATCGTGTCAAATCCAATTTTTATAAGAATGATAGATGGTTTTGCTCATGTTGATTATGCAAAAGACTACTTTTATGAGAGCTGCTTAATGTTGGGACAGAGCACCCTGAATGATGAGTGTACCTGAATTAATTTTATTTAAAGAATCTAAATATTTGTACAACAAAATGAAATTCGAGTATATTTGCATATTTTTATCATACTTTTTATTGATGTTTATACAAGGAAATGTTAGTATGATGATTTTTTCAAAGCAAAGAAAAATTGCTCACTTGTAAGAATCAATGTAGTAACTCATAATATACTCAAGTATAGCTTTGGTAAAATAACTCATTATTTTACTGTTTGTGTTATCGTGATAAATAAGTGTTAGATTGTGTAATCGTTTAACTCTTCTTCATATATGCATGCAATAACTCGATAGATGATATATTTTCTAGTGTTTACTTTTCTATGTCTGGTGTTATTCGTTCACTTACCTTGTTAATTATTTTTATTTTTATGGTTTTTAGATTCTTTTTATTTTCAATAACTTATTCCCCTAGTCTAGTTTATATTGTATTCGATAACCATCCTCGTGAATCACTTTTAATTTTCCCTTCTTCTGACTTTTTTTCAATGATCTTATTCCAATCATATTCCATCGCTCATCATATTAGTGTCATTTTCTTGTCTAATTATAATTTTATGCACGTACCATTCTTTTTAATCCTTATTCATTTTTGCCATTATTTTTTGCTTATTTTATTCATATAATATTCCATCACTTATTTCTTACTTCCGTTTTTTACTTCTTTTTCTATCTTTTTACCTTCTTATCAATTTCATATAATCGATTTCAAGATCTTTTATATTTTTAAGGATCTAATTTTCTAAATATTATTACATCATATATCTCATGAATCATTTTACCGCTTACAATTTGATATCTTTTTTCCACGTGATTTTATTCCAATTTTGTTCATTCCATCATCTTGTAAATACTTTTTTCTATACTAGATTTGTTTTTAAAAAATTTATATTCAGTGGGTAAAATTCTAAAACATTTTAGTTTACAGTATAATTTTCATTATATTCGCTTTCATTGTATATTAATTAGCTTTAAAACCCTAGAAATAAAATATTTCATATCTCATAAAATATCATTTTGTTTTTTCTTGTCTATATGTGTTGTTGTTAGCTTACGGATTCATTCATTCTGAAGATCAATTAATTTCATATAAGAATATTTTTACTAGTAATCTTTTATTTATAATTCTTTCCTCAATTTTATTTAATCTCAAAATCTTTTGTCAAAAAAAATAAAGTTTATATTTTACTATAAGCTTTATTATAGTCCTCTGAATTCTACTCTCACTTCTCTATTACCTATCTATTTTTATTGAAATGCACTTTTCTTATTATGAATAAAATGAGTTTGTTAAGTAAGTAAAATATCAACCACATTTTTACCCTTTTTTTAGGAGTTCATTTTGGAAAGCAATTATGTTTAGTGTCTTCATGTTCATGTAACGTTTAAAAATTCCATACATTTTTATTTATGATGCATGGATATAACCATTTTTTTGTGTATATGTATTTAACATGAGTTCTATTGCTGAAACACTCTTTGGTGATATTCTTTCATAAAACATAAATTGTTTATAAAATGATTCACATATTTTCTTCTACTCTCAATACTTTCGGTTAAATCCAATTACTGACATTCGAATGGAGTATTTTTATTTCAGTGTATAGTTTATTTTTACTAAATTTTATTTAACATGATAATCTTTCAATTATTTTAAAATTTTAGCAGAGATTATAGTTTGATGGAGGTTCATATAATTGAATAATGATGTAGATCATACAAAAAATTTATTACTTTCTATGAAGTTTATTTTTTACCTCGAGTTTCATTTACATATGTGAATTTTTTGTGGTAATACTTCTCATGACTTTCATAGTTGTTAAAAGTGGATTATAGGTTACTAAATTAATTCAACTTTTGTTGGAATTCATACATTTGCATATTTTAACATGTCCATGAAAACCCAACTTAACTTATCATAAACATCAACCCGTGCATGTAAATCTAGAGTTTCATTAAAGCATTTAGTCTTGACATAATCACCTATTAGTGTGCTATACGTCACCATATGGAAAACTCAATTTGATAGTATATTTTCCATTGTAATCATGTCAAATCCATTTTTTTATAAAAATAATAGATGGTTTCGCTTATGATTATTATGCAAAAGACTACTTTTATGAGAGCTGCTTAATGTTGGCATAGAGCACCTTGATTGATGAGTATGCCCGGGTTAATTTTATTTAAAAAATCTAAATATTTGTACAACAAAATGAAATTCGAGTCTATTTGCACTTTTTTTTATCATTCTTTTTATTGAAGTTTATAGAAGGAGGTGTTAGTATGATGATGTTTTCAAAGCAAAGAAAAATTGCTCACTTTTTAGAATCAATGTAGTAACTCATAATAGACTCAAGTATAGCTTTGGAAATATAACTCATTATTTTACTCTTTCTGTTATCGTGATAAATAAGTGTTAGATTGTGTAATCATTTAACTCTTCTTCATATATGCATGGAATCAATCGATAGATGATATATCTTCTAGTGTTTACTTTTTTAAGTCTACATGTGCTGTAGTTAGCTTATGGATTATTTCAATATGAAAATGAACTAATTTCATATAAAAATTAGTTTACTAGTAATCTTTTAATTTTCAATTCTTTCCTCAATTCAATTTAATCTTTAAATCTTTTGTGAAAAATAATAAAGCTCTTATTTTACTTAAAGGTTTATTATAGTCCTCTGAATTCTACTCTCACTTCTCTATTACCTATCTATTTTTATTTAAATGCACTTTTCTTATTATGAATAAAATGATTTGTCACGTAAGTAAATATATCAACCACTTTTTTAACCTTTTTTCTAGGAGTTCATTTTAGAAAGCAAGTATGTCCAGTGTTTTCATGCTCATGTAACGTCTAAAACTTTCATACATTTTTATTAGTGATGCATGGATATAACCATTTTTTGTGTATATGTATTTAACATGAGTTATATTGTTGAAACACTCTTTGGTGATATTCTTACATAAAAATTAAATTGTTTATAAAATGATTCAGATATTTTCCTATACTCTCAATACTTTGGTTTAAATCCAATTACTGACATTAGATTTGAGTATTTTTATTTCAGTGTATAGTTTAATTTTACTAAATTTTATTTAACATGTTAATCTTTTATATTTTTAAGGATCTAATTTTCTAAATATTATTACATCATATATATCATGAATCATTTTACCTCTTAAAATTTGATATCTTTTTTCCACGTGATTTTATTCCAATTTTGTTCGTTCCATCATCTTGTAAATAATTTTTTCTATTCTAGATTTTTTTTTGAAAAATATTATATCCAGTGGGTATCTTTCTAAAACTCTTTAGTTTACAGTATAATTTTCATTATATTTGCTTTCATGGAAATTTAGTTAGCTTTAAAAACAAAGAAATAACCTATTTCATATCTCATAAAATATCATTTCGTTTTTTCTTGTCTACATGTGTTGAAGTTAACTTATGGATTATTTCAATATGAAGATGAACTAATTTCATATAAAAATTTGTTTCCTAGTAATCTTTTAATTTTCAATTCTTTCCTCAATTCAATTTAATCTTTAAATATTTTGTCAAAAAAAAATAAAGCTCTAATTTTACTAAAAGGTTTATTATAGTCCTCTGAATTCTACTCTCACTTCTCTATTACCTATCTATTTTTATTTAAATGCACTTTTCTTATTATGAATAAAATGATTTGTTACGTAAGTAAATATATCAACCACTTTTTTTAACCTTTTTTTAGGAGTTCATTTTAGAAAGCAATTATGTCCAGTGTCTTCATGCTCATGTAACGTCTAAAACTTTCATACATTTTTATTAGTGATGCATGGATATAACCATTTTTTGTGTATATGTATTTAACATGAGTTATATTGCTGAAACACTCTTTGGTGATATTCTTACATAAAAATTAAATTGTTTATAAAATAATTCACATCTTTTCCTATTCTCTCAATACTTTGGGTTAAATCCAATTTCCGACATTAGAATTGAGTATTTTTATTTCCGTGTATAGTTAAGTTTTACTAAATTTTATTTTACATGTTAATCTTTCAATTATTTTAAATTTTTTTTAGCAGAGATTATAGTTTGACGAAGGTTCATATAAGTGAATAATGAAGTAGATCAAACAAATAATTTATTACTTTCTACGTAGTCTATTTTTTCCCTCCAGTTTCATTTAAATATGTGAAATTTTTTTGGTAATACTTCTCATGACTTTCATAGTTGTTAAAAGTGGATTATAGGTTACTATATAAATTCAACTTTTGTTTGAATTCATACACTTTCATGTTTTAACATGTCCATGAAAAACCAACTTAACTTATCATAAACATCAAGTCGTGTATGTAAATCTAGAGTTTCATTAAAGCATTTAGTCTTGACATAATCACCTATTAGTGTGATATACGTCACCATATGAAAAACTCATATAGATAGCATATTTTCCATTGTAATCATGTCAAATCCAATTTTTATAAGAATGATAGACGGTTTTGCTCATGATGATTATGCAAAAGACTACTTTTATGAGAGCTGCTTAATGTTGGGACAGAGCACCATGAATGATGAGTGTGCCTGAATTAATTTTATATAAAGAATCTAAATATTTGTACAACAAAATGAAATTCGAGTCTATTTGCATATTTTTTATCATACTTTTTATTGAAGTTTATACAAGGAAATGTTAGTATGATGATTTTTTCAAAGCAAAGAAAAATTGCTCACTTGTAAGAATCAATGTAGTAACTCATAATAGACTCAAGTATAGCTTTGGTAATATAAATCATTATTTTACTCTTTGTGTTATAGTGATAAATAAGTGTTAGATTGTGTAATCATTTAACTCTTCTTCATATATGCATGCAATAACTCGATAGATGATATATTTTCTAGTGTTTACTTTTCTATGTCTGGTGTTATTCGTTCACTTACCTTGTTAATTATTTTTATTTTTATGGTTTTTAGATTCTTTTTATTTTCAATAACTTATTCCCCTAGTCTAGTTTATATTGTATTCGATAAACATCCTCGTGAATCACTTTTAATTTTCCCTTCTTCTGTCTTTTTTTCAATGATCTAATTCCAATCATATTCCATCGCTCATCATATTAGTGTCATTTTCTTCTCTAATTATAATTTTATGCACTTACCATTCTTTTTAATCCTTATTCATTTTTGGCATTATTTTTTGCTTATTTTATTCATATAATATTCTATCACTTATTTCTTACTTCCGTTTTTTACTTCTTTTTCTATCTTTTTACCATCTTATCAATTTCACATAATCGATTTCAAGATCTTTTATATTTTTAAGGATCTAATTTTCTAAATATTATTACATCATATATCTCATGAATCATTTTACCGCTTAAAATTTGATATCTTTTTTCCACGTGATTTTATTCCAATTTTGTTTGTTCCATCATCTTGTAAATACTTTTTTCTATTCTAGATTTTTTTTTGAAAAATATTATATCCAGTGGGTATCTTTCTAAAACTCTTTAGTTTACAGTATAATTTTCATTATATTTGCTTTCATGTAAATTTAGTTAGCTTTAAAAACCTAGAAATAAACTATTTCATATCTCATAAAATATCATTTCCTTTTTCTTGTCTACATGTGTTGTAGTTAGCTTATGGATTATTTCAATATGAAGATGAACTAATTTCATATAAAAATTTGTTTCCTAGTATTCTTTTAATTTTCAATTCTTTCCTCAATTAAATTTAATCTTTAAATATTTTGTCAAAAAAAAATAAAGCTCTTATTTTACTTAAAGGTTTACTATAGTCCTCTGAATTCTACTCTCTCTTCTCTATTACCTATCTAGTTTTATTTAAATGCACTTTTCTTATTATGAATAAAATGATTTGTTACGTAAGTAAATATATCAACCACTTTTTTCTCTTTTTTTTAGGAGTTCATTTAGAAAGCAATTATGTCCAGTGTCTTCATGCTCATGTAACGTCTAAAACTTTCATACATTTTTATTAGTGATGCATGGATATAACCATTTTTTGTGTATATGTATTTAACATGAGTTATATTGCTGAAACACTCTTTGGTGATATTGTTACATAAAAATTAAATTGTTTATAAAATGATTCACATCTTTTCCTATACTTTCAATACTTTCGGTTAAATAGAATTACCGACATTAGAGTTGAGTATTTTTATTTCAGTGTATAGTTTAGTTTTACTAAATTTTATTTAACATGTTAATCTTTCAATTATTTTAAATTTTTTTTAGCAGAGATTATAGTTTGACAGAGGTTCATATAAGTGAATAATGAAGTAGATCAAACAAATAATTTATTACTTTCTAGGTAGTCTATTTTTTCCCTCCAGTTTCATTTAAATATGTGAAATTTTTGTGGTAATACTTCTCATGACTTTCATAGTTGTTAAAAGTGGATTATAGGTTACTATATAAATTCAACTTTTGTTGGAATTCATACATTTGAATGTCTTTACATGTCCATGAAAATCCAACTTAACTTATCATAAACATCAACCCGTGTATGTAAATCTAGAGTTTCATTAAAGCATTTAGTCTTGACATAATCACCTATTAGTGTGTTATACGTCACCATATGAAAAACTCAATTAGATAGCATATTTTCCATTGTAACCGTGTCAAATCCAATTTTTATAAGAATGATAGATGGTTTTGCTCATGTTGATTATGCAAAAGACTACTTTTATGAGAGCTGCTTAATGTTGGGACAGAGCACCCTGAATGATGAGTGTACCTGAATTAATTTTATTTAAAGAATCTAAATATTTGTACAACAAAATAAAATTCGAGTCTATTTGCATATTTTTTATCATACTTTTTATTGATGTTTATACAAGGAAATGTTAGTATGATGATTTTTTCAAAGCAAAGAAAAATTGCTCACTTGTAAGAATCAATGTAGTAACTCATAATAGACTCAAGTATAGCTTTGGTAATATAAATCATTATTTTACTCTTTGTGTTATCGTGATAAATAAGTGTTAGATTGTGTAATCATTTAACTCTTCTTCATATATGCATGCAACAACTCGATAGATGATATAATTTCTAGTGTTTACTTTTCTATGTCTGGTGTTATTCGTTCACTTACCTTGTTAATTATTTTTATTTTTATTGTTTTTAGATTTTTTTATTTTCAATAACTTATTCCCCTAGTCTAGTTTATATTGTATTCGATAAACATCCTCGTGAATCACTTTTAATTTTCCCTTCTTCTGTCTTTTTTTCAATGATCTAATTCCAATCATATTCCATCGCTCATCATATTAGTGTCATTTTCTTCTCTAAATATAATTTTATGCACTTACCATTCTTTTTAATCCTTATTTATTTTTGGCATTATTTTTTGCTTATTTTATTCATATAATATTCCATCACTTATTTCTTACTTCCATTTTTTACTTCTTTTTCTATCTTTTTACCTTCTTATCAATTTCACATTATCGATTTCAAGATCTTTTATATTTTTAAGGATCTAATTTTCTAAATATTATTACATCATATATATTATGAATCATTTTACCTCTTAAAATTTGATATCTTTTTTCCATGTGACTTTATTCCAATTTTGTTCGTTCCATCATCTTGTAAATACTTTTTTCTATTCTGGATTTTTTTTGAAAAATATTATATCCAGTGGGTATCTTTCTAAAACTCTTTAGTTTACAGTATAATTTTCATTATATTTGCTTTCATGGAAATTTAGTTAGCTTTAAAAACCTAGAAATAAACTATTTCATATCTCATAAAATATCATTTCGTTTTTTCTTGTCTACATGTGTTGTAGTTAACTTATGGATTATTTCAATATGAAGATGAACTAATTTCATATAAAAATTTGTTTCCTAGTAATCTTTTAATTTTCAATTCTTTCCTCAATTCAATTTATTCTTTAAATATTTTGTCAAAAAAAAATAAAGCTCTAATTTTACTAAAAGGTTTATTATAGTCCTCTGAATTCTACTCTCACTTCTCTATTACCTATCTATTTTTATTTAAATGCACTTTTCTTATTATGAATAAAATGATTTGTTACGTAAGTAAATATATCAACCACTTTTTTTAACCTTTTTTTAGGAGTTCATTTTAGAAAGCAATTATGTCCAGTGTCTTCATGCTCATGTAACGTCTAAAACTTTCATACATTTTTATTAGTGATGCATGGATATAACCATTTTTTGTGTATATGTATTTAACATGAGTTATATTGCTGAAACACTCTTTGGTGATATTCTTACATAAAAATTAAATTGTTTATAAAATAATTCACATCTTTTCCTATTCTCTCAATACTTTGGGTTAAATCCAATTACCGACATTAGAATTGAGTATTTTTATTTCCGTGTATAGTTAAGTTTTACTAAATTTTATTTTACATGTTAATCTTTCAATTATTTTAAATTTTTTTTAGCAGAGATTATAGTTTGACGAAGGTTTATATAAGTGAATAATGAAGTAGATCAAACAAATAATTTATTACTTTCTACGTAGTCTATTTTTTCCCTCCAGTTTCATTTAAATATGTGAAATTTTTTTGGTAATACTTCTCATGACTTTCATAGTTGTTAAAAGTGGATTATAGGTTACTATATAAATTCAACTTTTGTTTGAATTCATACACTTTCATGTTTTAACATGTCCATGAAAAACCAACTTAACTTATCATAAACATCAAGTCGTGTATGTAAATCTAGAGTTTCATTAAAGCATTTAGTCTTGACATAATCACCTATTAGTGTGATATACGTCACCATATGAAAAACTCATATAGATAGCATATTTTCCATTGTAATCATGTCAAATCCAATTTTTATAAGAATGATAGACGGTTTTGCTCATGATGATTATGCAAAAGACTACTTTTATGAGAGCTGCTTAATGTTGGGACAGAGCACCATGAATGATGAGTGTGCCTGAATTAATTTTATATAAAGAATCTAAATATTTGTACAACAAAATGAAATTCGAGTCTATTTGCATATTTTTTATCATACTTTTTATTGAAGTTTATACAAGGAAATGTTAGTATGATGATTTTTTCAAAGCAAAGAAAAATTGCTCACTTGTAAGAATCAATGTAGTAACTCATAATAGACTCAAGTATAGCTTTGGTAATATAAATCATTATTTTACTCTTTGTGTTATAGTGATAAATAAGTGTTAGATTGTGTAATCATTTAACTCTTCTTCATATATGCATGCAATAACTCGATAGATGATATATTTTCTAGTGTTTACTTTTCTATGTCTGGTGTTATTCGTTCACTTACCTTGTTAATTATTTTTATTTTTATGGTTTTTAGATTCTTTTTATTTTCAATAACTTATTCCCCTAGTCTAGTTTATATTGTATTCGATAAACATCCTCGTGAATCACTTTTAATTTTCCCTTCTTCTGTCTTTTTTTCAATGATCTAATTCCAATCATATTCCATCGCTCATCATATTAGTGTCATTTTCTTCTCTAATTATAATTTTATGCACTTACCATTCTTTTTAATCCTTATTCATTTTTGCCATTATTTTTTGCTTATTTTATTCATATAATATTCTATCACTTATTTCTTACTTCCGTTTTTTACTTCTTTTTCTATCTTTTTACCATCTTATCAATTTCACATAATCGATTTCAAGATCTTTTATATTTTTAAGGATCTAATTTTCTAAATATTATTACATCATATATCTCATGAATCATTTTACCGCTTAAAATTTGATATCTTTTTTCCACGTGATTTTATTCCAATTTTGTTTGTTCCATCATCTTGTAAATACTTTTTTCTATTCTAGATTTTTTTTGAAAAATATTATATCCAGTGGGTATCTTTCTAAAACTCTTTAGTTTACAGTATAATTTTCATTATATTTGCTTTCATGTAAATTTAGTTAGCTTTAAAAACCTAGAAATAAACTATTTCATATCTCATAAAATATCATTTCCTTTTTCTTGTCTACATGTGTTGTAGTTAGCTTATGGATTATTTCAATATGAAGATGAACTAATTTCATATAAAAATTTGTTTCCTAGTATTCTTTTAATTTTCAATTCTTTCCTCAATTAAATTTAATCTTTAAATATTTTGTCAAAAAAAAATAAAGCTCTTATTTTACTTAAAGGTTTACTATAGTCCTCTGAATTCTACTCTCTCTTCTCTATTACCTATCTAGTTTTATTTAAATGCACTTTTCTTATTATGAATAAAATGATTTGTTACGTAAGTAAATATATCAACCACTTTTTTTCTCTTTTTTTTAGGAGTTCATTTAGAAAGCAATTATGTCCAATGTCTTCATGCTCATGTAACGTCTAAAACTTTCATACATTTTTATTAGTGATGCATGGATATAACCATTTTTTGTGTATATGTATTTAACATGAGTTATATTGCTGAAACACTCTTTGGTGATATTCTTACATAAAAATTAAATTGTTTATAAAATGATTCACATCTTTTCCTATACTTTCAATACTTTCGGTTAAATAGAATTACCGACATTAGAGTTGAGTATTTTTATTTCAGTGTATAGTTTAGTTTTACTAAATTTTATTTAACATGTTAATCTTTCAATTATTTTAAATTTTTTTTAGCAGAGATTATAGTTTGACAGAGGTTCATATAAGTGAATAATGAAGTAGATCAAACAAATAATTTATTACTTTCTACGTAGTCTATTTTTTCCCTCCAGTTTCATTTAAATATGTGAAATTTTTGTGGTAATACTTCTCATGACTTTCATAGTTGTTAAAAGTGGATTATAGGTTACTATATAAATTCAACTTTTGTTGGAATTCATACATTTGAATGTCTTTACATGTCCATGAAAATCCAACTTAACTTATCATAAACATCAACCCGTGTATGTAAATCTAGAGTTTCATTAAAGCATTTAGTCTTGACATAATCACCTATTAGTGTGCTATACGTCACCATATGAAAAACTCAATTAGATAGCATATTTTCCATTGTAATCGTGTCAAATCCAATTTTTATAAGAATGATAGATGGTTTTGCTCATGTTGATTATGCAAAAGACTACTTTTATGAGAGCTGCTTAATGTTGGGACAGAGCACCCTGAATGATGAGTGTACCTGAATTAATTTTATTTAAAGAATCTAAATATTTGTACAACAAAATGAAATTCGAGTCTATTTGCATATTTTTTATCATACTTTTTATTGATGTTTATACAAGGAAATGTTAGTATGATGATTTTTTCAAAGCAAAGAAAAATTGCTCACTTGTAAGAATCAATGTAGTAACTCATAATAGACTCAAGTATAGCTTTGGTAATATAAATCATTATTTTACTCTTTGTGTTATCGTGATAAATAAGTGTTAGATTGTGTAATCATTTAACTCTTCTTCATATATGCATGCAACAACTCGATAGATGATATAATTTCTAGTGTTTACTTTTCTATGTCTGGTGTTATTCGTTCACTTACCTTGTTAATTATTTTTATTTTTATTGTTTTTAGATTTTTTTATTTTCAATAACTTATTCCCCTAGTCTAGTTTATATTGTATTCGATAAACATCCTCGTGAATCACTTTTAATTTTCCCTTCTTCTGTCTTTTTTTCAATGATCTAATTCCAATCATATTCCATCGCTCATCATATTAGTGTCATTTTCTTCTCTAAATATAATTTTATGCACTTACCATTCTTTTTAATCCTTATTTATTTTTGGCATTATTTTTTGCTTATTTTATTCATATAATATTCCATCACTTATTTCTTACTTCCATTTTTTACTTCTTTTTCTATCTTTTTACCTTCTTATCAATTTCACATTATCGATTTCAAGATCTTTTATATTTTTAAGGATCTAATTTTCTAAATATTATTACATCATATATATTATGAATCATTTTACCTCTTAAAATTTGATATCTTTTTTCCATGTGACTTTATTCCAATTTTGTTCGTTCCATCATCTTGTAAATACTTTTTTCTATTCTGGATTTTTTTTGAAAAATATTATATCCAGTGGGTATCTTTCTAAAACTCTTTAGTTTACAGTATAATTTTCATTATATTTGCTTTCATGGAAATTTAGTTAGCTTTAAAAACCTAGAAATAAACTATTTCATATCTCATAAAATATCATTTCGTTTTTTCTTGTCTACATGTGTTGTAGTTAACTTATGGATTATTTCAATATGAAGATGAACTAATTTCATATAAAAATTTGTTTCCTAGTAATCTTTTAATTTTCAATTCTTTCCTCAATTCAATTTATTCTTTAAATATTTTGTCAAAAAAAAATAAAGCTCTAATTTTACTAAAAGGTTTATTATAGTCCTCTGAATTCTACTCTCACTTCTCTATTACCTATCTATTTTTATTTAAATGCACTTTTCTTATTATGAATAAAATGATTTGTTACGTAAGTAAATATATCAACCACTTTTTTTAACCTTTTTTTAGGAGTTCATTTTAGAAAGCAATTATGTCCAGTGTCTTCATGCTCATGTAACGTCTAAAACTTTCATACATTTTTATTAGTGATGCATGGATATAACCATTTTTTGTGTATATGTATTTAACATGAGTTATATTGCTGAAACACTCTTTGGTGATATTCTTACATAAAAATTAAATTGATTATAAAATAATTCACATCTTTTCCTATTCTCTCAATACTTTGGGTTAAATCCAATTACCGACATTAGAATTGAGTATTTTTATTTCCGTGTATAGTTAAGTTTTACTAAATTTTATTTTACATGTTAATCTTTCAATTATTTTAAATTTTTTTTAGCAGAGATTATAGTTTGACGAAGGTTCATATAAGTGAATAATGAAGTAGATCAAACAAATAATTTATTACTTTCTACGTGGTCTATTTTTTCCCTCCAGTTTCATTTAAATATGTGAAATTTTTTTGGTAATACTTCTCAAGACTTTCATAGTTGTTAAAAGTAGATTATAGGTTACTATATAAATTCAACTTTTGTTTGAATTCATACACTTTCATGTTTTAACATGTCCATGAAAAACCAACTTAACTTATCATAAACATCAAGTCGTGTATGTAAATCTAGAGTTTCATTAAAGCATTTAGTCTTGACATAATCACCTATTAGTGTGATATACGTCACCATATGAAAAACTCATATAGATAGCATATTTTCCATTGTAATCATGTCAAATCCAATTTTTATAAGAATGATAGACGGTTTTGCTCATGATGATTATGCAAAAGACTACTTTTATGAGAGCTGCTTAATGTTGGGACAGAGCACCATGAATGATGAGTGTGCCTGAATTAATTTTATATAAAGAATCTAAATATTTGTACAACAAAATGAAATTCGAGTCTATTTGCATATTTTTTATCATACTTTTTATTGAAGTTTATACAAGGAAATGTTAGTATGATGATTTTTTCAAAGCAAAGAAAAATTGCTCACTTGTAAGAATCAATGTAGTAACTCATAATAGACTCAAGTATAGCTTTGGTAATATAAATCATTATTTTACTCTTTGTGTTATAGTGATAAATAAGTGTTAGATTGTGTAATCATTTAACTCTTCTTCATATATGCATGCAATAACTCGATAGATGATATATTTTCTAGTGTTTACTTTTCTATGTCTGGTGTTATTCGTTCACTTACCTTGTTAATTATTTTTATTTTTATGGTTTTTAGATTCTTTTTATTTTCAATAACTTATTCCCCTAGTCTAGTTTATATTGTATTCGATAAACATCCTCGTGAATCACTTTTAATTTTCCCTTCTTCTGTCTTTTTTTCAATGATCTAATTCCAATCATATTCCATCGCTCATCATATTAGTGTCATTTTCTTCTCTAATTATAATTTTATGCACTTACCATTCTTTTTAATCCTTATTCATTATTGGCATTATTTTTTGCTTATTTTATTCATATAATATTCTATCACTTATTTCTTACTTCCATTTTTTACTTCTTTTTCTATCTTTTTACCATCTTATCAATTTCACATAATCGATTTCAAGATCTTTTATATTTTTAAGGATCTAATTTTCTAAATATTATTACATCATATATATTATGAATCATTTTACCGCTTAAAATTTGATATCTTTTTTCCACGTGATTTTATTCCAATTTTGTTTGTTCCATCATCTTGTAAATACTTTTTTCTATTCTAGATTTGTTTTTGAAAAATATTATATCCAGTGGGTATCTTTCTAAAACTCTTTAGTTTACAGTATAATTTTCATTATATTTGCTTTCATGTAAATTTAGTTAGCTTTAAAAACCTTGAAATAAACTATTTCATATCTCATAAAATATCATTTCCTTTTTCTTGTCTACATGTGTTGTAGTTAGCTTATGGATTATTTCAATATGAAGATGAACTAATTTCATATAAAAATTTTTTTCCTAGTATTCTTTTAATTTTCAATTCTTTCCTCGATTAACTTTAATCTTTAAATATTTTGTCAAAAAAAAATAAAGCTCTTATTTTACTTAAAGGTTTACTATAGTCCTCTGAATTCTACTCTCTCTTCTCTATTACCTATCTAGTTTTATTTAAATGCACTTTTCTTATTATGAATAAAATGATTTGTTACGTAAGTAAATATATCAACCACTTTTTTTCTCTTTTTTTTAGGAGTTCATTTAGAAAGCAATTATGTCCAGTGTCTTCATGCTCATGTAACGTCTAAAACTTTCATACATTTTTATTAGTGATGCATGGATATAACCATTTTTTGTGTATATGTATTTAACATGAGTTATATTGCTGAAACACTCTTTGGTGATATTGTTACATAAAAATTAAATTGTTTATAAAATGATTCACATCTTTTCCTATACTTTCAATACTTTCGGTTAAATAGAATTACCGACATTAGAGTTGAGTATTTTTATTTCAGTGTATAGTTTAGTTTTACTAAATCTTATTTAACATGTTAATCTTTCAATTATTTTAAATTTTTTTTAGCAGAGATTATAGTTTGACAGAGGTTCATATAAGTGAATAATGAAGTAGATCAAACAAATAATTTATTACTTTCTAGGTAGTCTATTTTTTCCCTCCAGTTTCATTTAAATATGTGAAATTTTTGTGGTAATACTTCTCATTACTTTCATAGTTGTTAAAAGTGGATTATAGGTTACTATATAAATTCAACTTTTGTTGGAATTCATACATTTGAATGTCTTTACATGTCCATGAAAATCCAACGTAACTTATCATAAACATCAACCCGTGTATGTAAATCTAGAGTTTCATTAAAGCATTTAGTCTTGACATAATCACCTATTAGTGTGCTATACGTCACCATATGAAAAACTCAATTAGATAGCATATTTTCCATTGTAATCGTGTCAAATCCAATTTTTATAAGAATGATAGATGGTTTTGCTCATGTTGATTATGCAAAAGACTACTTTTATGAGAGCTGCTTAATGTTGGGACAGAGCACCCTGAATGATAGTGTACCTGAATTAATTTTATTTAAAGAATCTAAATATTTGTACAACAAAATGAAATTCGAGTCTATTTGCATATTTTTTATCATACTTTTTATTGATGATTATACAAGGAAATGTTAGTATGATGATTTTTTCAAAGCAAAGAAAAATTGCTCACTTGTAAGAATCAATGTAGTAACTCATAATAGACTCAAGTATAGCTTTGGTAATATAAATCATTATTTTACTCTTTGTGTTATGGTGATAAATAAGTGTTAGATTGTGTAATCGTTTAACTCTTCTTCATATATGCATGCAATAACTCGATAGATGATATATTTTCTAGTGTTTACTTTTCTATGTCTGGTGTTATTCGTTCACTTACCTTGTTAATTATTTTTATTTTTATGATTTTTAGATTCTTTTTATTTTCAATAACTTATTCCCCTAGTCTAGTTTATATTATATTCGATAACCATCCTCGTGAATCACTTTTAATTTTCCCTTCTTCTGACTTTTTTTCAATGATCTTATTCCAATCATATTCCATCGCTCATCATATTAGTGTCATTTTCTTGTCTAATTATAATTTTATGCACTTACCATTCTTTTTAATCCTTATTCATTTTTGCCATTATTTTTTGCTTATTTTATTCATATAATATTCCATCACTTATTTCTTACTTCCGTTTTTTACTTCTTTTTCTATCTTTTTACCTTCTTATCAATTTCATATAATCGATTTCAAGATCTTTTATATTTTTAAGGATCTAATTTTCTAAATATTATTACATCATATATCTCATGAATCATTTTACCGCTTACAATTTGATATCTTTTTTCCACGTGATTTTATTCCAATTTTGTTCATTCCATCATCTTGTAAATACTTTTTTCTATACTAGATTTGTTTTTAAAAAATTTATATTCAGTGGGTAACATTCTAAAACATTTTAGTTTACAGTATAATTTTCATTATATTCGCTTTCATTGTATATTAATTAGCTTTAAAACCCTAGAAATAAAATATTTCATATCTCATAAAATATGATTTTGTTTTTTCTTGTCTATATGTGTTGTTGTTAGCTTATGGATTCATTCATTCTAAAGATCAATTAATTTGTCAAAAAAAAAATAAAGTTTATATTTTACTATAAGCTTTATTATAGTCCTCTGAATTCTACTCTCACTTCTCTATTACCTATCTATTTTTATTGAAATGCACTTTTCTTATTATGAATAAAATGTGTTTGTTAAGTAAGTAAATATATCAACCACATTTTTACCCTTTTTTTAGGAGTTCATTTTGGAAAGCAATTATGTCTAGTGTCTTCATGTTCATGTAACGTTTAAAAATTCCATACATTTTTATTTGTGATGCATGGATATAACCATTTTTTTGTGTATATGTATTTAACATGAGTTCTATTGCTGAAACACTCTTTGGTGATATTCTTTCATAAAACATAAATTGTTTATAAAATGATTCACATATTTTCTTCTACTCTCAATACTTTCGATTAAATCCAGTTACTGACATTCGAATGGAGTATTTTTATTTCAGTGTATAGTTTAGTTTTACTAAATTTTATTTAACATGATAATCTTTCAATTATTTTAAAATTTTAGCAGAGATTATAGTTTGATGGAGGTTCATATAATTGAATAATGATGTAGATCAAACAAAAAATTTATTACTTTCTATGAAGTTTATTTTTTACCTCGAGTTTCATTTACATATGTGAATTTTTTGTGGTAATACTTCTCATGACTTTCATAGTTGTTAAAAGTGGATTATAGGTTACTAAATAAATTCAACTTTTGTTGGAATTCATACATTTGCATGTTTTAACATGTCCATGAAAACCCAACTTAACTTATCATAAACATCAACCCGTGCATGTAAATCTAGAGTTTCATTAAAGCATTTAGTCTTGACATAATCACCTATTAGTGTGCTATACGTCACCATATGGAAAACTCAATTTGATAGTATATTTTCCATTGTAATCATGTCAAATCCATTTTTTTATAAAAATAATAGATGGTTTCGCTTATGATTATTATGCAAAAGACTACTTTTATGAGAGCTGCTTAATGTTGGCATAGAGCACCCTGATTGATGAGTATGCCCGGGTTAATTTTATTTAAAAAATCTAAATATTTGTACAACAAAATGAAATTCGAGTCTATTTGCATATTTTTTTTATCATTCTTTTTATTGAAGTTTATAGAAGGAGGTGTTAGTATGATGATGTTTTCAAAGCAAAGAAAAATTGCTCACTTTTTAGAATATATGTAGTAACTCATAATAGACTCAAGTATAGCTTTGGAAATATAACTCACTATTTTACTCTTTGTGTTATCGTGATAAATAAGTGTTAGATTGTGTAATCATTTAACTCTTCTTCATATATGCATGGAATCAATCGATAGATGATATATCTTCTAGTGTTTACTTTTTTAT
The DNA here is from genome assembly GCA_948472305.1 of Vicia faba. Classification (NCBI taxonomy): domain Eukaryota; kingdom Viridiplantae; phylum Streptophyta; class Magnoliopsida; order Fabales; family Fabaceae; genus Vicia; species Vicia faba. The sequence goes on from OX451737.1 coordinate 517,045,430, forward strand.
GTCTACATGTGTTGTAGTTAGCTTATGGATTATTTCAATATGAAAATAAACTAATTTCATATAAAAATTAGTTTACTAGTAATCTTTTAATTTTTAATTCTTTCCTCAATTCAATTTAATCTTTAAATCTTTTGTGAAAAAAAATAAAGCTCTTATTTTACTTAAAGGTTTATTATAGTCCTCTGAATTCTACTCTCACTTCTCTATTATCTATCTATTTTTATTTAAATGCACTTTTCTTATTATGAATAAAATGATTTGTTACGTAAGTAAATATATCAACCACTTTTTTAACCTTTTTTCTAGGAGTTCATTTTAGAAAGCAATTATGTCCAGTGTTTTCATGCTCATGTAACGTCTAAAACTTTCATACATTTTTATTAGTGATGCATGGATATAACCATTTTTTGTGTATATGTATTTAACATGAGTTATATTGTTGAAACACTCTTTGGTGATATTCTTACATAAAAATTAAATTGTTTATAAAATGATTCAGATATTTTCCTATACTCTCAATACTTTGGTTTAAATCCAATTACTGACATTAGAATTGAGTATTTTTATTTCAGTGTATAGTTTAATTTTACTAAATTTTATTTAACATGTTAATCTTTCAATTATTTTAAATTTTTTAGCAGAGATTATAGTTTGACGGAGGTTCATATAAGCGAATAATGATGTAGATCAAACAAATAATTTATTACTTTCTAGGTAGTCTATTTTTTCCCTCCAGTTTCATTTAAATATGTGAATATTTTGTGGTAATACTTCTCATGACTTTCATAGTTGTTAAAAGTGGATTATAGGTTACTATATAAATTCAACTTTTGTCGTAATTCATACATTTGCATGTTTTAACATGTCCATGAAAAACCAACTTAACTTATCATAAACATCAACCGATGTATGTAAATCTAGAGTTTCATTAAAGCATTTAGTCTTGACATAATCACCTATTAGTGTGCTATACGTCACCATATGAAAAACTCAATTAGATAGCATATTTTCCATTGTAAACATGTCAAATCCAATTTTTATAAAAATGATAGATGGTTTTGCTCAAGATGATTATGCAAAAGACTACTTTTATGAAAGTTGCTTAATGTTGGGACAGAGCACCCTGAATGATGAGTGTGCCTGAATTAATTTCATTTAAAGAATCTAAATATTTGTACAACAAAATGAAATTCGAGTCTATTTGTATTTTTTTATCATACTTTTTATTGAAGTTTGTACAAGGAAATGTTAGTATGATGATTTTTTCAAAGCAATGAAAAATTCCTCACTTGTAAGAATCAATGTAGTAACTCATAATAGACTCAAGTATAGCTTTGGTAATATAACTCATTATTTAACTATTTTTGTTATCGTGATAAATAAGTGTTAGATTGTGTAATCATTTAACTCTTCTTCATATATGCATGCAACAACTCGATAGATGATATAATTTCTAGTGTTTACTTTTCTATGTCTGGTGTTATTCGTTCACTTACCTTGTTAATTATTTTTATTTTTATGGTTTTTAGATTCTTTTTATTTTCAATAACTTATTCCCCTAGTCTAGTTTATATTGTATTCGATAAACATCCTCGTGAATCACTTTTAATTTTTCCTTCTTCTGTCTTTTTTTCAATGATCTAATTCCAATCATATTCCATCGCTCATCATATTAGTGTCATTTTCTTCTCTAAATATAATTTTATGCACTTACCATTCTTTTTAATCCTTATTCATTTTTGGCATTATTTTTTGCTTATTTTATTCATATAATATTCCATCACTTATTTCTTACTTCCATTTTTTACTTCTTTTTCTATCTTTTTACCTTCTTATCAATTTCACATTATCGATTTCAAGATCTTTTATATTTTTAAGGATCTAATTTTCTAAATATTATTACATCATATATATTATGAATCATTTTACCTCTTAAAATTTGATATCTTTTTTCCATGTGACTTTATTCCAATTTTGTTCGTTCCATCATCTTGTAAATACTTTTTTCTATTCTGGATTTGTTTTTGAAAAATATTATATCCAGTGGGTATCTTTCTAAAACTCTTTAGTTTACAGTATAATTTTCATTATATTTGCTTTCATGGAAATTTAGTTAGCTTTAAAAACCTAGAAATAAACTATTTCATATCTCATAAAATATCATTTCGTTTTTTCTTGTCTACATGTGTTGTAGTTAACTTATGGATTATTTCAATATGAAGATGAACTAATTTCATATAAAAATTTGTTTCCTAGTAATCTTTTAATTTTCAATTCTTTCCTCAATTCAATTTAATCTTTAAATATTTTGTCAAAAAAAAATAAAGCTCTAATTTTACTTAAAGGTTTATTATAGTCCTCTGAATTCTACTCTCACTTCTCTATTACCTATCTATTTTTATTTAAATGCACTTTTCTTATTATGAATAAAATGATTTGTTACGTAAGTAAATATATCAACCACTTTTTTTAACCTTTTTTTAGGAGTTCATTTTAGAAAGCAATTATGTCCAGTGTCTTCATGCTCATGTAACGTCTAAAACTTTCATACATTTTTATTAGTGATGCATGGATATAACCATTTTTTGTGTATATGTATTTAACATGAGTTATATTGCTGAAACACTCTTTGGTGATATTCTTACATAAAAATTAAATTGTTTATAAAATAATTCACATCTTTTCCTATTCTCTCAATACTTTGGGTTAAATCCAATTACCGACATTAGAATTGAGTATTTTTATTTTCGTGTATAGTTAAGTTTTACTAAATTTTATTTTACATGTTAATCTTTCAATTATTTTAAATTTTTTTTAGCAGAGATTATAGTTTGACGAAGGTTCATATAAGTGAATAATGAAGTAGATCAAACAAATAATTTATTACTTTCTACGTAGTCTATTTTTTCCCTCCAGTTTCATTTAAATATGTGAAATTTTTTGGTAATACTTCTCATGACTTTCATAGTTGTTAAAAGTGGATTATAGGTTACTATATAAATTCAACTTTTGTTTGAATTCATACACTTTCATGTTTTAACATGTCCATGAAAAACCAACTTAACTTATCATAAACATCAAGTCGTGTATGTAAATCTAGAGTTTCATTAAAGCATTTAGTCTTGACATAATCACCTATTAGTGTGATATACGTCACCATATGAAAAACTCATATAGATAGCATATTTTCCATTGTAATCATGTCAAATCCAATTTTTATAAGAATGATAGATGGTTTTGCTCATGATGATTATGCAAAAGACTACTTTTATGAGAGCTGCTTAATGTTGGGACAGAGCACCATGAATGATGAGTGTGCCTGAATTAATTTTATATAAAGAATCTAAATATTTGTACAACAAAATGAAATTCGAGTCTATTTGCATATTTTTTATCATACTTTTTATTGAAGTTTATACAAGGAAATCTTAGTATGATGATTTTTTCAAAGCAAAGAAAAATTGCTCACTTGTAAGAATCAATGTAGTAACTCATAATAGACTCAAGTATAGCTTTGGTAATATAAATCATTATTTTACTCTTTGTGTTATAGTGATAAATAAGTGTTAGATTGTGTAATCATTTAACTCTTCTTCATATATGCATGCAATAACTCGATAGATGATATATTTTCTAGTGTTTACTTTTCTATGTCTGGTGTTATTCGTTCACTTACCTTGTTAATTATTTTTATTTTTATGGTTTTTAGATTCTTTTTATTTTCAATAACTTATTCCCCTAGTCTAGTTTATATTGTATTCGATAAACATCCTCGTGAATCACTTTTAATTTTCCCTTCTTCTGTCTTTTTTTCAATGATCTAATTCCAATCATATTCCATCGCTCATCATATTAGTGTCATTTTCTTCTCTAATTATAATTTTATGCACTTACCATTCTTTTTAATCCTTATTCATTATTGGCATTATTTTTTGCTTATTTTATTCATATAATATTCTATCACTTATTTCTTACTTCCATTTTTTACTTCTTTTTCTATCTTTTTACCATCTTATCAATTTCACATAATCGATTTCAAGATCTTTTATATTTTTAAGGATCTAATTTTCTAAATATTATTACATCATATATATTATGAATCATTTTACCGCTTAAAATTTGATATCTTTTTTCCACGTGATTTTATTCCAATTTTGTTTGTTCCATCATCTTGTAAATACTTTTTTCTATTCTAGATTTGTTTTTGAAAAATATTATATCCAGTGGGTATCTTTCTAAAACTCTTTAGTTTACAGTATAATTTTCATTATATTTGCTTTCATGTAAATTTAGTTAGCTTTAAAAACCTTGAAATAAACTATTTCATATCTCATAAAATATCATTTCCTTTTTCTTGTCTACATGTGTTGTAGTTAGCTTATGGATTATTTCAATATGAAGATGAACTAATTTCATATAAAAATTTTTTTCCTAGTATTCTTTTAATTTTCAATTCTTTCCTCGATTAACTTTAATCTTTAAATATTTTGTCAAAAAAAAATAAAGCTCTTATTTTACTTAAAGGTTTACTATAGTCCTCTGAATTCTACTCTCTCTTCTCTATTACCTATCTAGTTTTATTTAAATGCACTTTTCTTATTATGAATAAAATGATTTGTTACGTAAGTAAATATATCAACCACTTTTTTTCTCTTTTTTTTAGGAGTTCATTTAGAAAGCAATTATGTCCAGTGTCTTCATGCTCATGTAACGTCTAAAACTTTCATACATTTTTATTAGTGATGCATGGATATAACCATTTTTTGTGTATATGTATTTAACATGAGTTATATTGCTGAAACACTCTTTGGTGATATTGTTACATAAAAATTAAATTGTTTATAAAATGATTCACATCTTTTCCTATACTTTCAATACTTTCGGTTAAATAGAATTACCGACATTAGAGTTGAGTATTTTTATTTCAGTGTATAGTTTAGTTTTACTAAATCTTATTTAACATGTTAATCTTTCAATTATTTTAAATTTTTTTTAGCAGAGATTATAGTTTGACAGAGGTTCATATAAGTGAATAATGAAGTAGATCAAACAAATAATTTATTACTTTCTAGGTAGTCTATTTTTTCCCTCCAGTTTCATTTAAATATGTGAAATTTTTGTGGTAATACTTCTCATTACTTTCATAGTTGTTAAAAGTGGATTATAGGTTACTATATAAATTCAACTTTTGTTGGAATTCATACATTTGAATGTCTTTACATGTCCATGAAAATCCAACGTAACTTATCATAAACATCAACCCGTGTATGTAAATCTAGAGTTTCATTAAAGCATTTAGTCTTGACATAATCACCTATTAGTGTGCTATACGTCACCATATGAAAAACTCAATTAGATAGCATATTTTCCATTGTAATCGTGTCAAATCCAATTTTTATAAGAATGATAGATGGTTTTGCTCATGTTGATTATGCAAAAGACTACTTTTATGAGAGCTGCTTAATGTTGGGACAGAGCACCCTGAATGATAGTGTACCTGAATTAATTTTATTTAAAGAATCTAAATATTTGTACAACAAAATGAAATTCGAGTCTATTTGCATATTTTTTATCATACTGTTTATTGATGTTTATACAAGGAAATGTTAGTATGATGATTTTTTCAAAGCAAAGAAAAATTGCTCACTTGTAAGAATCAATGTAGTAACTCATAATAGACTCAAGTATAGCTTTGGTAATATAAATCATTATTTTACTCTTTGTGTTATAGTGATAAATAAGTGTTAGATTGTGTAATCGTTTAACTCTTCTTCATATATGCATGCAATAACTCGATAGATGATATATTTTCTAGTGTTTACTTTTCTATGTCTGGTGTTATTCGTTCACTTACCTTGTTAATTATTTTTATTTTTATGGTTTTTAGATTCTTTTTATTTTCAATAACTTATTCCCCTAGTCTAGTTTATATTGTATTCGATAACCATCCTCGTGAATCACTTTTAATTTTCCCTTCTTCTGACTTTTTTTCAATGATCTTATTCCAATCATATTCCATCGCTCATCATATTAGTGTCATTTTCTTCTCTAATTATAATTTTATGAACTTACCATTCTATTTAATCCTTATTCATTTTTGCCATTTTTTTTGCTTATTTTATTCATATAATATTCCATCACTTATTTCTTACTTCCATTTTTTACTTATTTTTCTATCTTTTTACCTTCTTATCAATTTCATATAATCGATTTCAAGATCTTTTATATTTTTAAGGATCTAATTTTCTAAATATTATTACATCATATATATCATGAATCATTTTACCTCTTAAAATTTGATATCTTTTTTCCACGTGATTTTATTCTAATTTTGTTCGTTCCATCATCTTGTAAATACTTTTTTCTATACTAGATTTGTTTTTAAAAAATTTATATTCAGTGGGTAACATTCTAAAACATTTTAGTTTACAGTATAATTTTCATTATATTCGCTTTCATTGTATATTAATTAGCTTTAAAACCCTAGAAATAAAATATTTCATATCTCATAAAATATCATTTTGTTTTTTCTTGTCTATATGTGTTGTTGTTAGCTTATGGATTTATTCATTCTGAAGATCAATTAATTTCATATAAGAATATTTTTACTAGTAATCTTTTATTTTTAATTCTTTCCTCAATTTTATTTAATCTCAAAATCTTTTGTCAAAAAAAATAAAGTTTATATTTTACTATAAGCTTTATTATAGTCCTCTGAATTCTACTCTCACTTCTCTATTACCTATCTATTTTTATTGAAATGCACTTTTCTTATTATGAATAAAATGTGTTTGTTAAGTAAGTAAATATATCAACCACATTTTTACCCTTTTTTTAGGAGTTCATTTTGGAAAGCAATTATGTCTAGTGTCTTCATGTTCATGTAACGTTTAAAAATTCCATACATTTTTATTTGTGATGCATGGATATAACCATTTTTTTGTGTATATGTATTTAACATGAGTTATATTGCTGAAACACTCTTTTGTGATATTCTTACATAAAAATTAAATTGTTTATAAAATGATTCACATTTTTTCCTATACTCTCAATACTTTGGGTTAAATCCAATTACCGACATTAGAATTGATTATTTTTATTTCAGTGTATAGTTTAGTTTTACTAAATTTTATTTAACATGTTAATCTTTTAATTATTTTAAATTTTTTTTAGCAGAGATTATAGTTTGACAAAGGTTCATATAAGTGAATAATGAAGTAGATCAAACAAATAATTTATTACTTTCTAGGTAGTCTATTTTTTCCCTCCAGTTTCATTTAAATATGTGAAATTTTTGTGGTAATACTTCTCATGACTTTCATAGTTGTTAAAAGTGGATTATAGGTTACTATATAAATTCAACTTTTGTTGGAAGTCATACACTTTCATGTTTTAACATGTCCATGAAAAACCAACTTAACTTATCATAAACATCAACTCGTGTATGTAAATTTAGACTTTCCTTTAAGAATTTAGTCTTGACATAATCACCTATTAGTGTGATATACATCACCATATGAAAAACACAATTAGATAGCATATTTTCCATTGTAATCATTTTAAATCCAATTTTTATAAGAATGATAGACGGTTTTGCTCATGATGATTATGCAAAAGACTACTTTTATGAGAGCTGCTTAATGTTGGGACAGAGCACCCTGAATGATGAGTGTGCCTGAATTAATTTTATATAAAGAATCAAAATATTTGTACAACAAAATGAAATTCGAGTCTATTTGCATATTTTTTTATCATACTTTTTATTGAAGTTTATACAAGGAAATGTTAGTATGATGATTTTTTCAAAGCAAAGAAAAATTGCTCACTTGTAAGAATCAATGTAGTAACTCATAATAGACTCAAGTATAGCTTTGGTAATATAAATCATTATTTTACTCTTTGTGTTATAGTGATAAATAAGTGTTAGATTGTGTAATCATTTAAATCTTCTTCATATATGCATGCAATAACTCGATAGATGATATATTTTCTAGTGTTTACTTTTCTATGTCTGGTGTTATTCGTTCACTTACCTTGTTAATTATTTTTATTTTTATGGTTTTTAGATTCTTTTTATTTTCAATAACTTATTTCCCTAGTCTAGTTTATATTGTATTCGATAACCATCCTCGTGAATCACTTTTAATTTTCCTTTCTTCTGTCTTTTTTTCAATGATCTTATTCCAATCATATTCCATCGCTCATCATATTAGTGTCATTTTCTTGTCTAATTATAATTTTATGCACTTACCATTCTTTTTAATCCTTATTCATTTTTGCCATTATTTTTTGCTTATTTTATTCATATAATATTCCATCACTTATTTCTTACTTCCGTTTTTTACTTCTTTTTCTATCTTTTTACCATCTTATCAATTTCACATAATCGATTTCAAGATCTTTTATATTTTTAAGGATCTAATTTTCTAAATATTATTACATCATATATCTCATGAATCATTTTACCGCTTAAAATTTGATATCTTTTTTCCACGTGATTTTATTCAAATTGTGTTTGTTCCATCATCTTGTAAATACTTTTTTCTATTATAGATCTTTTTTTGAAAAATATTATATCCAGTGGGTATCTTTCTAAAACTCTTTAGTTTACAGTATAATTTTCATTATATTTGCTTTCATGTAAATTTAGTTAGCTTTAAAAACCTAGAAATAAACTATTTCATATCTCATAAAATATCATTACCTTTTTCTTGTCTACATGTGTTGTAGTTACCTTATGGATTATTTCAATATGAAGATGAACTAATTTCATATAAAAATTTGTTTACTAGTAATCTTTTAATTTTCAATTTTTCCTCAATTCAATTTAATCTTTAAATATTTTGTCAAAAAAAAATAAAGCTCTTATTTTACTTAAAGGTTTACTATAGTCCTCTGAATTCTACTCTTACTTCTCTATTACCTATCTATTTTTATTTAAATGCACTTTTCTTATTATGAATAAAATGATTTGTTACGTAAGTAAATATATCAACCACTTTTTTTCTCTTTTTTTTAGGAGTTCATTTTAGAAAGCAATTATGTCCAATATCTTCATGCTCATGTAACGTCTAAAACTTTCATACATTTTTGTTAGTGATGTATGGATATAACCACTTTTTGTGTATATGTATGTAACATGAGTTATATTGCCGAAACACTCTTTGGTGATATTGTTACATAAAAATTAAATTGTTTATAAAATGATTCACATATTTTCCTATACTTTCAATACTTTCGGTTAAATCCAATTACCGCCATTAGAGTTGAGTATTTTTATTTCAGTGTATAGTTTAGTTTTACTAAATTTTATTTAATATGTTAATCTTTCAATTATTTTAAATTTTTTAGCAAAGATTATAGTTTGACGGAGGTTCATATAAGTGAATAATGATGTAGATCAAACAAATAATTTATTACTTTCTAGGTAGTCTATTTTTTCCCTCCAGTTTCATTTAAATATGTGAAATTTTTGTGGTTCTCATGACTTTCATAGTTGTTAAAAGTGGATTATAGGTTACTATATAAATTCAACTTTTGTTGGAATTCATACATTTGCATGTCTTTACATGTCCATGAAAAACCAACTTAACTTATCATAAACATCAACCCGTGTATGTAAATCTAGAGTTTCATTAAAGCATTTAGTCTTGACATAATCACCTATTAGTGTGCTATACGTCACCATATGAAAAACTCAATTAGATAGCATATTTTCCATTGTAATCGTGTCAAATCCAGTTTTTATAAGAATGATAGATGGTTTTGCTCATGTTGATTATGTAAAAGACTACTTTTATGAGAGCTGCTTAATGTTGGGACAGAGCACCCTGAATGATGAGTGTACTTGAATTAATTTTATTTAAAGAATCTAAATATTTGTACAACAAAATGAAATTCGAGTCTATTTGCATATTTTTTATCATACTTTTTATTGATGTTTATACAAGGAAATGTTAGTATGATGATTTTTTCAAAGCAAAGAAAAATTGCTCACTTGTAAGAATCAATGTAGTAACTCATAATAGACTCAAGTATAGCTTTGGTAATATAACTCATTATTTTACTCTTTGTGTTATCGTGATAAATAAGTGTTAGATTGTGTAATCGTTTAACTCTTCTTCATATATGCATGCAATAACTCGATAGATGATATATTTTCTAGTGTTTACTTTTCTATGTCTGGTGTTATTCGTTCACTTACCTTGTTAATTATTTTTATTTTTATGGTTTTTAGATTCTTTTTATTTTCAATAACTTATTCCCCTAGTCTAGTTTATATTGTATTCGATAACCATCCTCTTGAATCACTTTTAATTTTCCTTTCTTCTGTCTTTTTTTCAATGATCTTATTCCAATCATATTCCATCGCTCATCATATTAGTGTCATTTTCTTGTCTAATTATAATTTTATGCACTTACCATTCTTTTTAATCCTTATTCATTTTTGCCATTATTTTTTGCTTATTTTATTCATATAATATTCCATCACTTATTTCTTACTTCCGTTTTTTACTTCTTTTTCTATCTTTTTACCATCTTATCTATTTCACATAATCGATTTCAAGATCTTTTATATTTTTAAGGATCTGATTTTCTAAATATTATTACATCATATATCTCATGAATCATTTTACCGCTTACAATTTGATATCTTTTTTCCACGTGATTTTATTCCAATTTTGTTCATTCCATCATCTTGTAAATACTTTTTTCTATACTAGATTTGTTTTTAAAAAATTTATATTCAGTGGGTAACATTCTAAAACATTTTAGTTTACAGTATAATTTTCATTATATTCGCTTTCATTGTATATTAATTAGCTTTAAAACCCTAGAAATAAAATATTTCATATCTCATAAAATATCATTTTGTTTTTTCTTGTCTATATGTGTTGTTGTTAGCATATGGATTCATTCATTCTGAAGATCAATTAATTTGTCAAAAAAAAATAAAGTTTATATTTTACTATAAGCTTTATTATAGTCCTCTGAATTCTACTCTCACTTCTCTATTACCTATCTATTTTTATTGAAATGCACTTTTCTTATTATGAATAAAATGTGTTTGTTAAGTAAGTAAATATATCAACCACATTTTTACCCTTTTTTTAGGAGTTCATTTTGGAAAGCAATTATGTCTAGTGTCTTCATGTTCATGTAACGTTTAAAAATTCCATACATTTTTATTTGTGATGCATGGATATAACCATTTTTTTGTGTATATGTATTTAACATGAGTTCTATTGCTGAAACACTCTTTGGTGATATTCTTTCATAAAACATAAATTGTTTATAAAATGATTCACATATTTTCTTCTACTCTCAATACTTTCGATTAAATCCAGTTACTGACATTCGAATGGAGTATTTTTATTTCAGTGTATAGTTTAGTTTTACTAAATTTTATTTAACATGATAATCTTTCAATTATTTTAAAATTTTAGCAGAGATTATAGTTTGATGGAGGTTCATATAATTGAATAATGATGTAGATCAAACAAAAAATTTATTACTTTCTATGAAGTTTATTTTTTACCTCGAGTTTCATTTACATATGTGAATTTTTTGTGGTAATACTTCTCATGACTTTCATAGTTGTTAAAAGTGGATTATAGGTTTCTAAATAAATTCAACTTTTGTTGGAATTCATACATTTGCATGTTTTAACATGTCCATGAAAACCCAACTTAACTTATCATAAACATCAACCCGTGCATGTAAATCTAGAGTTTCATTAAAGCATTTAGTCTTGACATAATCACCTATTAGTGTGCTATACGTCACCATATGGAAAACTCAATTTGATAGTATATTTTCCATTGTAATCATGTCAAATCCATTTTTTTATAAAAATAATAGATGGTTTCGCTTATGATTATTATGCAAAAGACTACTTTTATGAGAGCTGCTTAATGTTGGCATAGAGCACCCTGATTGATGAGTATGCCCGGGTTAATTTTATTTAAAAAATCTAAATATTTGTACAACAAAATGAAATTCGAGTCTATTTGCATTTTTTTTTTATCATTCTTTTTATTGAAGTTTATAGAAGGAGGTGTTAGTATGATGATGTTTTCAAAGCAAAGAAAAATTGCTCACTTTTTAGAATATATGTAGTAACTCTTAATAGACTCAAGTATAGCTTTGGAAATATAACTCACTATTTTACTCTTTGTGTTATCGTGATAAATAAGTGTTAGATTGTGTAATCATTTAACTCTTCTTCATATATGCATGGAATCAATCGATAGATGATATATCTTATAGTGTTTACTTTTTTATGTCAGGTGTTATTCGTTCACTTACCTTGTTAATTATTTTTATTTTTGTGGTTTGTAGCTTCTTTTTATTTTTAAAAACTTATTCCCCTAGTCTAATTTATATTGTATTCGATAACCAACCTCGTGAATCACTTTTAATTTTCCCTTCTTTTTTCTTTTTTTCAATGAATTTATTCCAATCATATTTCATCGCTCATCATATTAGTATCATTTTCTTCTCTAATTATAATTTTATTCACTTACCATTCTTTTTAATGCTTATTCACTTTTGGAATTTTTTTGCTGATTTTATTCATATAATATTCCATCACTTATTTTTTACGTCTATTTTTTACTTCTTTTTCTGTATTTTTACCTTCTTATCAATTTAACATAATTGATTTCAAGATCCTTTCTATTTTTAAGTATTTAATTTTCATAATATTATTACATCATATATCTCATGAACCATTTTACCTTTTAAAAATTTATATCTTTTTGCCACATGATTTTATTCCAATTTTATTCGTTCCCCCATCTTGTTCTCAAGCAAGTCTTCTAATTGCTTCTTTTACTCTTCTAACTCAGATGTCGACATCCCGTAAGGTGCCAGTGAAACGGGTATAATACTAATGACAAGATCAATAGAAAACTCCACTTCTCTCTCTGGTGGCACATCTGAGATATCATCTGGAAAAACTTCAGGAAATTCTTGCACCACCTACAACTCATCAATTGTAGCTTAGTTTTCCATAGATAAAGATACAATTAACGAAAACACATGAGCTTTATCTTCCATCAATTCATTCAACTTCCTAGCAGACAAGAAACCAGCTTCCTCCTCCTCGTCAGGAGCAAGAAACTATACTTATGTGTTATAACAATTAATATGAAAATAATTGGATTCCAACTAGTTCATACCTAAGATCACATCCAAACCGCTCAATGGTAAACAAACCAGATCCATAGAAAAATCTTTGTCAAAGATTGATAAAGGACATTTCAAGCACACTAGAGAAGTAGTCACTGATCCCTTAGCTGGAGTCTCAATAACCGTTTTTCCAATCATAGAGGACAACACAAGACCTAATCTTTTAACACAATTAGCAGCAATAAAAGAATGTGTAGCACCAGTATCAATAATAGAAATTAAAGTAGTACTATTATTGAAACATATACATCTGATCACTTTATCTTTACTGGATGTTTGATTCCCTAATAAAGCAAACACCTTCCCACAAGATTGAGCTTGTTTTGGCTTTTGACACTGAGTAGTGATATGTCCCTCTTCACCACAGTGGAAACATATCACTGCCTTGTGCTTGCAATTGGCCACTCTATGTCCAACTTTACCATAACGGGAACACTTCTTCATATCTTCTTCACATTAACTGATTCAATGTCCCAGCTCACCGCATATGAAACACCTAAGGTTAGTAGGAGCACATCCCCCACTTGGCCTCTTACCATCAGCATATTTTTGGTTACCCTTGTCAACTGGAGCATTGTAATGTTTCTCATGGTTATGATGTGGCCTTTCTCTCCTCTCTCTCATAATCTTATAGTGAGCCTCACTGTCCTCTTCATAAATTCTGCAGGTACTCACCAACTCTGGAAATCTACGAATTTGTTGATATCCACTTGCCCGATTAATCTATGGACGCAACTCATTCTCAAACTTGATACACTTCGAGAATTCAGCAGTCGCTTTACTGTAATACAGATAGAACTTCTCCAGTTCCATGAACTTAGCAGCATACTCAGTCATAGACAAATACCCTTATTTTAACTACAAGAATTCAATCTTTTTCTTTCTGCACACATCTTCTAGAAAATACTTCCTCAGAAACTCTCAGCTGAACACAACCCAAGTAACAACCTCAAACACTTCTAGTAGTCTTTGACGAGTACTAACCCACTAATCATCAGGCTCCTCTTCTAGCATATGCATACTAAACCGCACCTTCTATGCCTCAGAGCAGTCCATGACCCGAAAGATCCTTTCAATATCTTTGAGTCAAGCTTGTGCCCCATCCGGATCATACCTACCCTTGAAGACAGGCGATGATTCCTCTGAAATGTTTCTAAAACACGGGACCCATCATTCCCTCCTGCATTAGGCTGATGTTGCACAGTCTGAGCAACAACCTGCAATGCAGCAACAATCACAACACTGTTTCTTCCAGCCATTTCACTGTTTCACACTATCACAGCAAACAATGGTTAGAAGAGACACATCAACAGTATTCAACTGTCACACCATACTACAGACTCAAAAACCTGGTCGGACGGACCATCCTGCTCTGATACCACTAATGTAACACCCTAAATTCCCCGAAGATTAATAATATAAAATCAGAGTAATTTTTTCTTTAAAATAAACCAATTAAAAAGAAATTAGGATGTTGCACTTCAAAATATAATAAACCTTCTCAAAACATATACATAGATACAAACACAAATATACGGATGAACCAAAATAAAATATCATACTCCTCAACTTCCAATTTTATTATGCAGCGGAAAAGAATCATACTTGTTGTTAAAACGATTTGTATCCAATCATAAAACAACAATCATTCCAATAACGGGGAGTTCATAAGACTTCAAACAAATCAGTTAAAACCAAACAAAACTATAAATCATTCATTCCTCTGGTGTTACATATTAGAGCACTGACGCCGACTCAAAATAAAATGAAGAGTAACCTCTTCTTATCCTTGCAGCCTCAGACTACTCCTAACTATCTATACAATGTCCTATAAAGCATCATTCCTACAGAAGGGTGAGATATCACAGCAATAGAAGATAATTTCTAATAATAAGTATACAGCAATTAAATCACACATAGTTATGCATTCCCCATCACACACATTCACATAATAACAACAGTCTTATTACATAATAACTACACAATCATGCACAATAATCACACATATCAACAATCATCATGTATTAAAAACACCATTCATACAACTTAAACTTCATGTTTACAATAATGCGATGCAATGGGACTTACTCACAGACTCAATGCATGTGGTACCAATATCGCTCCCGAATCTACGCCATCTAGGACCAGAGCCACTAATATCGTGAACAATTAGATTCTCAAAAATTAAAATCCATGCAATCTAGGATCGAAGCCAACCAATATCATGAACAACTCGATTCACATTTCTCCCGATCCACGCCATCTAGGATCGGAGCCCACAAACATGACTAAAGCCCACAACATGTAATGCAAGCGACACAACCATGCAATAAAACAAAAAACATTTATATCTACATCCATTAATGCGACACGCCATTACAGGACACCAGTTGTTCACACACGCAACATACAATTCATACAGATCAAGAATATCATATATCCTCATTATAACAACACCAACTCATCATAAAACATATGTCATAATAAATTTGTCAAACAAAAACTGACCTATCAAGTTATAAGTATTGAACCAGACATAATTTTCTCATTTGATTCCTCCAAAGTAATAGTTCATCGCGTTATCTTTTCAATGCTTCGAACGGCGCATCAAACGGAGTCCGGAAACACAAGTTATGTCCTTCAAAAAAATGCAAACAGTTGTGTTCGCTCGAGACTCGCTCGAATACTGGGTATGTCGCCTAATGCTCGCCTGACGAAGTGTAGGAGAGGCCATACCTCCAATACATTTTCAAGGAGCACCTCTTTTCCTCCATATAATTCACCCATTATCTTGTCCGGTGAACTCCCGCTCGCCACCTCTTCGCCCTGACGAAGCTGGAGTGAAAATCCTACTCCATACATTTTCCAAGAGCACCTCAAAATTACATGTTTTATCGCCCTAGACTCGCCCGGTGACTGGTCTTGTCGCCTGAGGCTCGCCTACAGCGTACGAAACAGAAACTCCTCTGTTGTGATTTCTTTACCAGTCCAGCCCCTAAAACGCATACGAATCCATACCAGAACAGTCCCAAAATCCAACATATTACCAAGTAACAACAATAACACGAAGTCATACACATTATGGACATCAAAACATAAGAATTAACCATTTTAATTCATCAATTTCATCACAGAATCCAAAACAAACCTAAACCTTTATCAATGGTGACAACAGATCAAGCTCTTACATACCCATCATTATACAATACCCATAGAGAGTTGGAACTCCACCCATACCTTGGATTGACGATTCCTAAGCTTCAACAATGGAGTATTCTTGACCTAGCTCTTTCTCACCTCCTTTCTTTCTCTTCTCTCCAAAATACAATCATCCAGAATGATCACTCTGCACCTCACTTTTTCCTTATGTCATTCTTACCACTTGGAGCCTTATTAGGTTGTCCAATTCTCTCCCTCACTTATTCCACACAACTTTATTGTTATTCACTTAGTACTTCTACACCAACTATTATCATTATTTAATTATTAAAATAAATCTAAATAATTATAACTAATTATCCAATTTATTAATAAGTCTAATTATCTTATTAATCCAACGCTATCTCACAACATGCCATCATACCAACAATTGCATCAAATAAATCATAAGAACATAATTAAATAGTAAATATAATATTGAGGGTGTTACAAACACAACTACCTTTAAATGTTCCCAATTATTTAGAGTAACAATCCTATCAGATACACATAACTTTGTCTTCTGAAGTACAAGAAGTTACTCAAATATGGTTTCTAGGGTATTAAGCCAGTCATGAAGTTGAAGAGGGTTGAGCTCTCCATGAAATTTCAGCGGGTTCGTCCACTAAAACTCTCAAAATCCTCTGTTCCTAGTGATATAGTATGGGGCTTGCAAGATACCCTTAATCTGTTGCACCATTAGCATCACGAAATCTCTTTATTGTTGCATATGTGCCTAATGTTGATATTGAAGTGGTGCCTAATGTTGTTGTTATTGCTACATGAGATACTCCTATTGATCACCATAATTTCTCATTTTTGGGGCCTCATCCACATGTTGGATCTTCCTTGCCTTCATGGTCGATTAGCCATGATAAATCTCTTATCACACACATAGGCATCAAGCTGGTCAGACTCAATACTAAGTTGTATGAGAGAAATCACCATAACAACAACACATAAACACAAGAAGGGATTCAACTGTTTATGTATATAAGTTGGGTCTAAATTGACATGGTCTGATACCGACTATAATAACCCAAATAATGCGCATCTAGAATAACACATTTAAGTTGCTAGAATATCAATATGAAACATAATACAATGGTAAAGAATTACATCAATACATAAGTTAAGCATCCAATACATGGTATACCAAAACGTTACCAACATAAAAGATCTAAAATATCATAACAAAGTACAATAGAAACACATCTAATACTCTAAAGTAAGGTCTCCTGGAAAATTTCTTCAAGTCTTCTTGCATTTACCCTTAACAACAATCAGATCACCTATAATTATCATAACAAATGAGGTGTGATAATAACTATCTCAATGGGATTCTCCTATCTTAGGAGTTCTCTTGGTCGTGGGGTTTATTTCTGAAATAAGGCCTTAAGGTTCCATATTATACTTATTTCATTTTATACACACATGATTACACAAAGTATACGAACATTTATAAATTTCATGATATATCGCATCATGGCTTAACATGAGAGGCACCAACTATGCATATCATAGTATATCATATCATACGTAGTATGAGAGGAACCTATATATTCATGTCATAGTATATCATATCATACATAGTACGAGAAGCCCTTACATATTCATGTCGTAGTATATTACACCATACATAGTATGAGAGGCACCTACATATTCATGTCATATAATATGGCATCATACATATTATGAGAGGCATCTACGTGTTCATGTGAGGGGATAAAGACCATGGATGCTTTCACCATATTGTAACCTATCAATTACTAGTAACTCTGCATCTAGAGTATCAATCCATTTCACTGTTACTAATAGTTATGCATCAAGAGTATCGCTTAGTAGAGTCAAAAAAAGGTCAAAGAGAGGCTAGGAAGAATATAACTCAATCCCAAAAATGAATGTTTCCTTTAGCCATGATAGAGCAAGCTCAAAGCAAGGTCTAGCTAGGCGAACCCTTTTGTCGCTTAGCGAGAAAGCCCAAAAACTAGTTCTTTCAACACATGAAGCCTCACATACCGAAGCCTTTGGTCACTTATAGATAAAACCATGAAAATTAGTTTTCTCCTTCAGGTTGGCTCGCTTATCCACATTTTCTCTTGCTTAGCAAGGATGGTAGAAGAATGTTCGTTTAAGGGTCCAAATTTCCAGAAATTTTCCATACACATAAATTTTAACCTACATATAATCAGTATAACAAGCATGTGGAATTGAGTAGAACATCTATTTAAGAATCCCACCTTTTTAAAGAACATGGAAACAAAATTGATGATGGTGACCCCAATACGAAATGCAATTGTTCAGCCCCCAACACAAGATTGAGACTTAAATACCTCAACCACTATAAAGATTTGCAAGTGTGGTCAAATATATGGGAGACACCTTTAAGATACAATTATAACATGATATAGATCAACTTTATATAATTCAAAAGAGTTGGATTATGGATATTGTGTGGGGTACTAATTTCCTTGGCATAACCATATTACAGTTATGGTGAATGTAACTATATCTTTTAGGGAGATTTCAATTTATACTTATTATTCTCAAATACTTTTAATGTAAAGACTCACATATAAACTTTACTTTTGTGTTAATATTTAGGTACATGCATCAAATTTGTGACGAAATAAATTTAGAAAAGTATGGTTTCTTGGATCCCTTCAATATTCAATATGTCGAATGTGCATCAAATAATATTCAAACTTACATACAAAATAAGTTAATTCAAGAGGAAATAGGTTGTTACCTATGACCATTAACTAATTCATAAGAATATATGAATTTGTATTTTCTCTTATTTAATATTTAATTTTCTATCAATTATTAATTATTTTTGAAGTTCGTGTTGTGGTTATTGGCAATTAATAGTTAATTAAGCTAATAAAAATAGCATAATTATGTTATGTTAGTTGACAATCATATTGATTCAAAGATTAAATATAGGGTTAAATATTCAAATCCCCCTGCAATGTTAGTGAGTTCAGGTTTTAGTCCCTCGTAAAGTTTTTTTTTAAAAACCCCTCGCAATTTCCAGATTCCCTCAGATACATCCACGTGCAGCAAAGATTCCAATTTTTTGTGACTTGACTGTCCAACTGGATTTTTATTTTATTTTTTATTTAATTTTAAATGCCACGTAAACTTTATTTATTTCTTTATTTTATTTTATTTATTTTATAAATATTAAGTTTTTTTATTTTTTTATTTTTATGTTTTCTTTTCTTAATTTTAATTAATAAATATTTTAAATGAATTATTAATTTAAAGTATCAAAATTTTATAATTGGGCCTTGGTACAGTTTTGTAACATGAGGAGCCCACTTACTTAGCTTATTTTGAATTCATTTCTCTACATGTGTTATTGGATTATATACACTAATGTTGTATTAGACAAATCGATGTGGGACTTCTTAACAAACATTGCATTTCTATTGCATACATAATCAGTTTCAGCATACCATGTTTCCTCTCTTCCTCTCAACATTATCACCACCATGTTTCAACAAAGCTTTAATTTCAATGAAGCTTTGTTGAAGAAGGCATGGAAATAAACTCATGAACCTATGGATCAACTTGATGAAATGTGTTGTTCCCTCACCTATAATATCATAATTTATAGAGAAAACATTCATTATATTTGTTAGTTAAAAGTTAACCAACACAAGACATATATGATCATAATATAAAAATTAAAGTGCTTTGTGATCCTCATGAGCACACCTAAAGATAGGGGGAAGAACCAAACCCTATTGTGTGATCTTGATATGATTGGGTTTGTTGTACCCCAAAATTTTTCCTCCCATATTTCTCAAAAAAAAATTTCAATAAAGATCTTCAAGTTGCTCAATGTAGCCCAAGGGTTGACCAGACAAGCTCCCTCCTAAGGCATTCTACCTCAAATTAGGGTTTCATGTTGCATCAAGATACTTGAGTCCAAGGGACCTCAAATTCTCACAATTGTCCTAATATGTTCTCAAGATCATCCATGTCAAGTTTCAAGCCCTACAGAGAAAGTTTGCTCAGTCAATTGCTCAAAGGCCTGAAAATCGACTGTGCTAGGGCAAAAGTCAATTGTGGCCCACATACAGGAAAACTTGAATATTTTTGGTCAACATCATCATTTTGAAGTATATTCCATCATTTTATCAAGTGTTGATCATGATTCATCAAGGATTGCTCATAATTCATCAAGAATCAAAAGTTGCTAAATTAGGGTTTTGTAGGAAAAGTCAACTCAACTTTGACCAAGCATAAATTTCTCATACTTTATGAGAAATGACCCATCCAAAGCTCATTTTTAAGAGGATTCCATTCTCTACAATCCATCTTCAGCTCCCAAGTTAAAAATATGCACTCACAAGAAGTTATGAATTTGGACATTATAGGTCATTTTGAAAAGTCAACAAAAACACCTTTTTTTTCAAAACTTCATACATGATCATGGAATATCAAATTGAGATGAGACAAAAAGGGTTGATTATAAGACATCTCAAGATTTCTAAAAAGTCCAAGAACACCTCCAAAGAGTCAAAATTGAGGAAGTTATGCATTGGTAAAGTTGACCCTTTTTGCAAAATTGCCAAAAGTCAACTATGCCCAAAACTTCAAATTTTACCAAATGGGCCCAATCTTTTTCACTTGTTTTGAGTTGACATCATGGTCCACGAGCCCTATACTTTGCCACTTGTAATTATCTTATTTATATTATTTATTTTGATTTTTATTTGAATTAAATCATTTTAAATCAAAATAAATCATATAAAATCCAAAATATTGAAAACTCAAGATTTTTTACATGATTCAGGTCTTAATATCCAGCTAGCATCAAATCATATTCGTGTAAAGGAATGGTGTGGACAAAAAGATTGAATTAGGTTATTTTTGGAATGATATTGAAAGTGAATCAAATCAAGATCAAAGACATTGATGGAGGAAGATTGAGGCCAGGTTTTCAACCTTAATTTATTCCTCAATACATATAGAAGGTGTGCAGACAAAAAACGAGGTTGGAAGGAGGCGGGTGATCAAGAACAAAACTTGGAAAAAACAAGAAAAACTGGTGAATTGAATTCCTACTTAGAGGAAATTTCAAGACCCTTGGACCATTCCAATCGCTTCCTGGGATCCCTAGCAAGCAAAAGCAATCAAAAGCAAGCATTTCCAGGCCCTATATCGCGCTGTAAGTCCATCACGACATCCATGTATTTTTGAATTCGGTTTGCATGATTTAGGCATTGATAGCATGAATTAACCATATATTATTGATCCATGGAACATTTGCAAGCTTTCTATATTGTTTAATTACATTTATATGGCTTGTATAAAATTTCACCATGGCTATGGTTTGTACCTTCGAATTAGGAGTTTTATGTGCAGGCAAAATTGGCTCATAAAAAGGTCATCATGATATTCAGCAGGTCCAGACGAATCCAACCATGGCATTAGAATTCATTTATCTTGCTCATGGTAGATTATAAGAGAACGCAGGTTGTAGCTCCGTAGGTAAAAGTTTGGAACTTTTACCAACAGATCCAAGGAAGAAGACAACCAACGTCGCAACCTCCCGTTCGCGTATTTGAATTTTCGCGCGTTTTGAATTCTGCGTTTTTGCTTTTCATATATTATCATTATTATTTATTGTATATACAAACAGAAGCAAGTGGCACAGTGGTAGTGGAGTGGTTAGATAGTGCATCAGGACCTGGAATCGAATCCCAGGTCCCCCAAATTGCTTCATGATTTTTTCTTTTAGGTAATCTCATGCACTTACAAGTCCAAGGCCTATCATACACCCTCATCATCCAGCCTGCCAGATGGCCAGATGGGCAAATCCAAAGGCCATCAATGGAGGAGCACTAAAGGCCTAGTCAAACGCATTGCATGGGATCTCAAAAAGTCAAAACAGACCTCTTTGTCTTGGGCCCAGATTGCTCTTCACACCCCATTTCCAATTACTTTCAGGCCCAATTATTTCTTTCTCTTCATCTTTTTTTAATTGTTTTATTTAATTTTATTTATTTATTTTATTTTACTAACCAATTAAATAATTCTTTTTTATCAAAAAATCACAAAAATAATACTTTTCACAAATTAGGTTTAGATTTTATTTTTTATCAAAAAATTAATTAATTTAATCAGATTTTTATTTTAGGTAAACTTTAATTGTTTTTGTAAATAAATTAAAAATAATTAGAATAATTAGGTTTTTATTTCTAACTTAATTATATTTTCTTTTCTTAAAAATAACCAAAAACCACAAAATAGGCCATGTAATTATTTTTATTAATTAATTTAATTAACTAATTAATTATGTAATTAATTTTAGGACCTAATTCTTTTCTTAAAAAAATAATTAAAAACAAAAAAAAACATTTTTCTTTTTGAATAGGCTAGAAGGGTCAAAATCCTAATTTCTTCCCGATCTTAATTTCATCGCGCACGCTTTATTGTTTTATTATTTACCATATTGATGTAACTGCTCACAAGTTTGTAATAGTTTAATTAGGACTTTTATCTTCATTTATCGCTTTATTATTTTCAAAGGATTTGTTTTTGGCTATGTAAATACCTGAAGCCTTGTAACAGCGTAGTTTAATTTCCGCACTTTAAATTCCGCAAATATTTAACTGTTAGATGTACGATATAGGGATGCATGACAAGAATGTATGATTAACTTTAAAACGGTTAGATAACCCTAAAATGTGCAAAGATAAATAATCTTAAATTAAATCACTCGCACATGCGCACTCCTAAGGTACACTCCCACTTGGTTGCCTTCGCTAAACGGTCATGGAGTATAGGATGCTTTAGTGGTCGTCCTTTTGTCCAAAGATCAAAGTTGCCTCAGAATGGTTGCCTCGGATATTGTTGCCTCGGATAATTGATCTAAGACATTAGGGTTATTACTAAGACGTCCTAACATTGCTTTAGTGACCGTACGTCCCTTTCGAATTGACCCTCAAAACTCCAACGACGATGCTACCTACTCACTAATAGTGGGATAGCGTTGTCTAAAGGAAACAAACATAGAACGATTCTTTTTTAGAGTAGGTAGATTAGTTCTTAAGTACTTGCTCAATCAAAACAAACTTTTCACACTTACACTCCTTTACAAACAAAGTTTTCAAAAACACTTCATTACACTCTTGAAGACAGAAGCAAGAGTTAAATCGAAGTCAAAACAAAAACTTTTCAAAACACACAAGCACACAAAGAAGCAATTTTGAAAATGATGAGAAAGTACCTAAGAGCCCGTAGGTAACTACGGATAGAAAGGGTGTTAATACCTTCCCTTTTTATAATCTAACCCCCGTACTCAGAAATATCTCAAAAAAGGAATTTTTGTGTTTTTTTACTTTCCTTGTTGGATAAAATAAAAGTTGGTGGCAACTCTTGCTTACCGCGACATTTTGCGAAAACAAACACAAAACGCGAACCAGCATTCCTAAATAACTGTCCCGGTTCTGGCCACCGTATCACAGAACTGGCGACTCTGCTGGGGAGTTAATAAGTGGGGTGTACCTTAGGAATAGTTCATCATATTGTTTTCAATTGTTTGATTTGTTTGATTTATCTTTGTGGGATTTGTATCGGAGTTACTATAGATCCTAACCTGGATCTGGGGACACCTTTTAGGTAAGTAGCAATAGAATGTGAGGGAACTGTACGGTATAGACCGATACGGTTGAAGCAGTAGCTACGTTGATGTGGAACATTAGTTGGTACAAATATCCCTTGTGGAGGAACAAGGAGAGTATGGGGCTGCTATATGGGTCATTAAGCATCAACTGACCTTAGAAACTATAATTGACCAACTTGGCCATAGAAAGTAGCAGAATGCTACACTCATTGAGACCATACTCTCGCGATGGTTCCGGCCGCAAGAAAAGATTGTGTGAGATGAAACTATGACCGATGGAGGATGGTCAGTGATATTGAGAACCTCTAGAAGCCGGTTACTATTATTATGACAGGTTAAACCAACTAAACTGCAAGAGGGTAGTACCTAAACTCCATGCCAGTCTGAAATTTAAGGGCTATTGTGTGACTTGTTTGCCCTTACCATGTTTTCTATCTGTGATACCTGTAGTGTGTTTTTATCATGACATCATGCATCATGGCATCGCATGCATATTTCACTAGACTAACCATTTCAAAGACCGAGGGGATTCATCTTTGTTCTGTTTTGTAGATCATGGCCTCTATGCACAGAAATACCATTCGAGTCAACTTCGTGCAAACCCCTGCTCAGCTCATAGAGTTGGTTTTAAAAGTTCTTGATACTTCCTCCTTTGTTAGAAGACATGGTCATCTCCTTACCCTGGTCACTTCAAAGTTGGATGAGCAAATGATGAGCGTCTTGTTCCAGTTCTTTGACTCGTTGCATCATTGTTTCACCTTCCCGGACTACCAGTTGGTCCCTACTTTGGAGGAGTTTTCTGATTTACTTGGCATATCTATTCTAGAGCATACACCTTTTACAGGTTTGGAGATAGCTCCTAGTCCAGAGGATATTGCTTCAGCCCTACATCTAAAAATGGCTGATGTCGTATCTAATTGGGAGATTCAGAGTGGGGTTAAAGGTTTCTTGGCTAAGTTTTTGATTGATCAAGCTCAACAGTTCTGGGATAGTTTGGACTTTCAAGCATTTGAAGACATCCTAGCTCTCCTCATCTATGGCTTGGTTTTGTTCCTGAATCCAGATTCTTTTGTCGATGTGAACGCAATCAAGATATTCATGTCTCGTAACCCAGTGCCTACTCTCTTGGGTGATATTATGCATGATCTTTATACACGTACTGTTCGGAGAAGGGGAACTCTCATGTGTTATGCACCGCTGCTGGCGAGGTGGTTTATTTCTCACCTCTCCAAATTTGTATTGAAGAATGAGGAAGGTGTAGGTTGGGCTTATAGAATCATGTCCCTTGCTCATACGGATATCCTCTAGAGTTCTAAAGATATGGAAAAGGTAGTTGTCATTGATCGATGTGGGGAATACCCCAATGTTCCTTTGCTTGGAATTAGAGAAGTAATAACCTATAATCCTTGTTTGGCTTTACGATAGTTTGGACGAGCTCGGAGTGACGGTCCTCATGAGCTGCTGCTTATAGGCATTGTCTTTGACTTCAAGGGGGATGTTGAGGGACATCGCCGCAGGTTTATACGAGCCTGGGACAGGGTGAACAGGTTTGATCCACATGAGCTAGGAATGAAGACTTCTCTCCCGATGCAACCATATCTCCAGTGGGTTCGAGCCCGTGCTCAAAAGCTGGGAATTCCATACAAAGTTGTTTTGTCGGTAATTATAGAGCATACTGATGAAGAAGGTGTCCCTTATACAGTCCTTCATCCCTATATGCCTACTGATCTGGGGGCATTGAATAGATCTTGGATCCAGTTAAAGGAAGAAAGGGATACCTACAGAGAGAAGTATCATGAGCAGGAGAGGAAGATCATGAAGCTTACAAGGCAGCTTGAGAAGGAGAGGACAATCAACGATTATGTCAGCACGAAGGGAAAACGACCATGGGACTTCTGATGTCTTTTATTATTTCTAGTTTAGATTTGATTTTCAGTATTTCTTTTGTAACGCCTTAAAGGCATTTGTTAAACATTGTTACAAGTTTTTATCTAATAAAGCGTGTTTTATTTTGGTTTACAAATTTGAATCTCCCTAAGTCTTTGAAATCAATTCATACGCATTCCATTACCATGCACCTCATTACAGGTACCCTTACGGGTTTCTTATCTTCTTCGCTGTCTATTTCAGCACAACATGTCTTCTGAAACACCTACTGATCAAGCTATTAAGGCTCTTCAAGCTCAGAATGCTCAGTTCCAGGAAATGTTCTTAAACATGGCCAAGAGTCAACAGGATTTGAAGAATCTTATCTTGAAGGACAAGAAGAAGAAGAAGAAGAAGAAGAAGAAGAAGGTGGTCCTCCTGAACATGGGTCACAAATTTGGGAACAGGTTGAGACAGGAAGTTGATTTATCTCATTCATCTAGAGAAGGAGAGAATCAAGAGGAAAGGAATGGTCCTAGCCCTGTGGTTTCTGACAATGACACTGATTTTGATGAAGGTCAGTACCCTCCTGCTGAGGATAGGTACAAGCAACTTGAAGACCGTCTGAGTGTCATGGAGGTTCAGAAGGTTCCTGGTCTGGACTTTGGAGATTTAGGGCTGGCATCGGGAGTGGTGATCCCACACAAGTTTAAAGCTCTTGTCTTTGCTAAGTATGACGGGGTATCTTGTCCAAAGCTACACCTCCGCTCGTACGTTAGAAAGATTCAACCATATACTGCTGATAGGAACCCCTGGGTTCATTTCTTTCAAGATAGTCTATCAGGGACTCAACTTGAATGGTTCTATCAATTGGAGGGAGCTAACATCTGCAACTGGGAGGACCTTGCTGCTGCTTTTTACAAGCAATACCAGTATAATACCGACCTTGCTCCCACGCATACTCAACTTCAGGGTATGTCTATGGGTGCAAGCAAAGGTTTTAAGGACTACGCTCAGAAGTGGAGAGATCTGGCAGGAAGAGTACAACCCCCTCTGTCTGATAGGGAGTTGGTGGATATGTTTCTTGGGACTTTGTCTGGTCCATATTTTAATCATTTGATCGGTAGTTCATCGTCTGGGTTCACTAAATTGATTATGACTGGGGAGAGAGTCGAAGCTGGTATCAGAAGTGGCAAGATATAGAAAGGTGCTTCATCGAGTACAGAGAAGAAGCCTTTCAAGAAGGAATCTAATGCAGTTTACAGCTCGAGGAGCCAAAACCTACCTGAGCGCCGCCAAGCAGTGAATGCGGTGGTAATATCAAGACCTATTGTTTCCCCATAATGTAACAATCAGCAAAGAGTAGAGAGACCGCAAAGACAGTATACTCGGCTCAGTATGACCTTATCTCAAATTTTACCGCAATTGTTGAAGACTAACCTGGTGACTCTGAGGGAAGCTCCGAAGAATCCTAGTACCACTTCTCCGCTGTATAATCCAAACGCCTGCTGTGCCTATCACTCTGATAGCCCAAGGCATGATACCAACAATTGTTGGGATTTAAAGAATAAAGTGCAAGATCTAATTGAAGCTAAGAAGATTGAGTTTGAAGCTCCGGAGAAACCCAACGTCATAACAGCTCCTATGCCAAAACATGCGGCGGGAGTGAATGCAATTGGAGATGATGGTGAAGAGTCAAATTTCGACAGCTGGATTTACCCGACTACCAATGGTGGCTTGAACAATTGGACGGCGAAGGACTTCGTGCCCGTTTCTTTTATTACACAGTAATAGACCTTTGTTTTGAGATTTGTAACAGACAATTTGAAACTTTTACGGCCCGGTGCCTTGCCCGAGGCATTGTGGCTTTGTTTGTGAGGGCTTACTATTTGTCATTTCTATATATCATCAATAAAGCATTGGATGTTTTTCTTGCATTACAAATTTTGCACTCCTTATTTTTCCTTTCTATCTTGCACTTTATCAAAACAGTTATTTGTCTTACACACACTCACATATCATAATATAGGTCTACATCCACTATGGATCCCACTGATAACGACTCTGCTACTACCATTTATGACTTCGAAAATCCGATCAACCTAGCCAAAGACGAAGGTGAGGATTATTGTGAAGTGCCTGGGGAACTTGCTAGACTGTTACTTCAGGAAGAGAGGGCCATACAGTCGCATGAAGAGCCAATGGAAACAGTGAATCTGGGTACAGAGGAAGAAAAGAAAGAGGTCAAGATCGGTGCAAATCTGGAGTCTAGTGTCAAGCAACAGTTGATAAAGATGTTGCGTGACTATGTTGAGATCTTTGCCTGGTCTTATGAAGATATGCTTGGGTTGGATACTGATATTGTGCTTCACCGCCTGCCAACCAAGGAAGACTGTCCTCCAATGAAACAGAAGGTTCGCCGAATGTGCCCAGAGATGTCTGAAAAAATCAAAGCGGAGGTCATGAAATAGTTTGATGCCAGTTTTCTAGCAGTCACTTCTTACCCACAGTGGGTTGCCAACGTGGTTTCGGTGCGGAAGAAAGATGGTAAAGTTCGAATGTGTGTGGATTATAGGGATCTGAATAGGGCAAGCCCCAAAGATGATTTACCTCTGCCTCATATCGATGTTCTAGTTGACAACATTGCACAGCATAAGGTCTTTTCCTTTATGGATGGTTTTTCTGGTTACAATCAGATTAAGATGGCTCCCGAAGACATGGAAAAGACAACGTTTGTTACACAGTGGGGTACCTTTTGCTACAGAGTCATGCCTTTCGGGTTGAAGAATTTTGGGGCAACGTATCAGCGCGCCATGGTCGCTTTGTTCCACGACATGATTCATCATGAGATTGAGGTATACGTCGACAACATGATTGCAAGATCCCAAACTGAAGAAGAACACCTTGACCATCTTCAAAAATTGTTTAACAGGTTGAAGTTGTACAAGCTGAGGTTAAACTCGAACAAGTGCACCTTCGGGGTGAGGTCTGGTAAGTTGTTGGGTTTCGTCGTTAGCGATAAAGGTATTCAAGTAGATCCTGCAAAGGTGAAGGCTATACAGGAGATGCCAGCTCCCTGAACAGAAAAATAAGTCAGAGGCTTTTTGGGACGGTTGAATTACATTGCCCGATTCATTTCACACCTGACTGTGACTTGTGAGCCAATCTTCAAGCTACTGAAGAAAGATCAAGTGGTAAGATGGAATGATGAATGTCAAGCCGCTTTCAAAAGGATCAAAGAATATCTCCAAGAGCCACCTATTCTGATGCCTCCAGTTGAAGGGAGACCTTTGATCTTATACTTGATAGTACTCGACAATTCAATGGGGTGCGTGTTGGGGCAACATGACGAGTCTGGCCGAAAAGAGCATGCTATTTATTACCTTAGAAAAAAGTTTACCGACTGTGAGACCCGATACTCGTTGCTTGAGAAAACTTGTTACGCTTTGGCATGGGCTGCTCGCTGGCTGAGACAGTATATGCTGACTCACACTACCCTATTGATATCAAAGATGGATCCAATCAAGTATATCTTCGAGAAGCCCGCCTTGTCCGGAAGAATAGCAAGATGGCAGATGATCTTAACCGAGTATGACATCCAATACACAACCCAAAAAGAAATCAAGGGGAGTGTGTTAGCATATCATTTGGTACATCAGGCTGTAGACGAATACCAATCCATGAACTTCAAATTTCCGGATGAGAACATCATGTTGGTAACCGACTGTGAAGAACCTGGACCGGATGAATGACCTGAGGAGGGATCCCAATGGTCTGTGTACTTTGATGGAGCTTTGAACGCTTTGGGTAATGGCATTGGCGTCGTGATCATCTCTCCTGAAGGCTGTCATACTTCGTTTACCGCCCGATTATGTTTTAACTGCACCAACAATATGGCGGAGTATGAAGCATGTATCATGGGCCTTCAAGCAGCTATTGACCTAAGGATTAAGTTCTTAAGTGTATTCGGAGATTCTGCTCTCGTGATCAGTCATATTAAAGGCGAGTGGAATACGAAACACCCAAATCTCATTCCTTACAAAGAGTATGTACTGACGTTGCTTCCGCACTTCGAGGAAATAACCTTTGAACATTTCCCCAGAGAGGAGAACCAGTTGGCGGATGCACTAGCTACTATGTCTGCTATGTTGAAGGTCAGGTGGGACAATGAGGCTCCCCGGATTACCATCGAGAGGTTGGATGAACCTGCACATTATTGTGCTATTGAGACGGAAGAGGTAACAGATAAACCCTGGTTTCATGAGGTAAAGAGGTATCTTGAGGCCCAAGAGTACCCCGAGGGTGCATCTGTTAATGATAAGAAGTTCTTAAGGAGGTTCGTTGAGAAGTTCTTCATCAGCAATGGTATTCTTTACAAGCATAACCATGATTCAACCTTACTGTGATGTGTGGATAAGAACGAGGCAGAAAGGATTATGGCAGAGTTACATGAAGGTACTTTCGGAACTCATTCCAGTGGACACACCATGGCAAAGAAAATCCTACGGGCAGGATATTATTGTTCTACTATGGAAGCCCACTATTATCAGCATTCTCGAACCTGTCATAAGTGCCGAGTCTATGCTGATAAGGTGCATATACCTCCAATTCCTCTGAATGTTTTGACAGCTCCTTGGCCTTTTGCAATGTGGGGTATCGATATGATTGGTGAGATCAGACCTACTGCGTCCAACGGGCACCATTTCATCCTGGTAGCCATTGATTACTTTACAAAGTGGGTTGAAGCAGCATCCTTTGCTACAGTAACCAAGAACATCGTGGCGCGGTTTATCCGTCACAATTTGATTTGTCGATACGATGTACCAGAGAGGATCATTACAGACAACGGTACAAATCTCAACAATATGATGATCACCGAACTCTGCAAGCAGTTCAAGATACAACATCACAACTCTTCTCCTTACTGGCCGAAGATGATAATCTTTCAATTATTTTAAAATTTTAGCAGAGATTATAGTTTGATGGAGGTTCATATAATTGAATAATGATGTAGATCATACAAAAAATTTATTACTTTCTATGAAGTTTATTTTTTACCTCGAGTTTCATTTACATATGTGAATTTTTTGTGGTAATACTTCTCATGACTTTCATAGTTGTTAAAAGTTGATTATAGGTTACTAAATAAATTCAACTTTTGTTGGAATTCATACATTTGCATGTTTTAACATGTCCATGAAAACCCAACTTAACTTATCATAAACATCAACCCGTGCATGTAAATCTAGAGTTTCATTAAAGCATTTAGTCTTGACATAATCACCTATTAGTGTGCTATACGTCACCATATGGAAAACTCAATTTGATAGTATATTTTCCATTGTAATCATGTCAAATCCATTTTTTTATAAAAATAATAGATGGTTTCGCTTATGATTATTATGCAAAAGACTACTTTTATGAGAGCTGCTAAATGTTGGCATAGAGCACCCTGATTGATGAGTATGCCCGGGTTAATTTTATTTAAAAAATCTAAATATTTGTACAACAAAATGAAATTCGAGTCTATTTGCATTTTTTTTATCATTCTTTTTATTGAAGTTTATAGAAGGAGGTGTTAGTATGATGATGTTTTCAAAGCAAAGAAAAATTGCTCACTTTTTAGAATTAATGTAGTAACTCATAATAGACTCAAGTATAGCTTTGGAAATATAACTCACTATTTTACTCTTTGTGTTATCGTGATAAATAAGTGTTAGATTGTGTAATCATTTAACTCTTCTTCATATATGCATGGAATCAATCGATAGATGATATATCTTCTAGTGTTTACTTTTTTATGTCTACATGTGCTGTAGTTAGCTTATGGATTATTTCAATATGAAAATGAACTAATTTCATATAAAAATTAGTTTACTAGTAATCTTTTAATTTTAAATTCTTTCCTCAATTCAATTTAATCTTTAAATCTTTTGTGAAAAAAAATAAAGCTCTTATTTTACTTAAAGGTTTATTATAGTCCTCTGAATTCTACTCTAACTTCTCTATTATCTATCTATATTTATTTAAATGCACTTTTCTTATTATGAATAAAATGATTTGTTACGTAAGTAAATATATCAACCACTTTTTTAACCCTTTTTCTAGGAGTTCATTTTAGAAAGCAATTATGTCCAGTGTTTTCATGCTCATGTAACGTCTAAAACATTCATACATTTTTATTTGTGATGCATGGATATAACCATTTTTTGTGTATATGTATTTAACATGAGTTATATTGTTGAAACACTCTTTGGTGATATTCTTACATAAAAATTAAATTGTTTATAAAATGATTCAGATATTTTCCTATACTCTCAATACTTTGGTTTAAATCCTGTTACTGACATTAGAATTGAGTATTTTTATTTCAGTGTATAGTTTAATTTTACTAAATTTTATTTAACATGTTAATCTTTCAATTATTTTAAATTTTTTAGCAGAGATTATAGTTTGACGGAGGTTCATATAAGTGAATAATGATGTAGATCAAACAAATAATTTATTACTTTCTATGTAGTCTATTTTTTTCCCTCCAGTTTCATTTAAATATGTGAAATTTTTGTGGTAATACTTCTCATGACTTTCATAGTTGTTAAAAGTGGATTATAGGTTACTATATAAATTCAACTTTTGTCGTAATTCATACATTTGCATGTTTTAACATGTCCATGAAAAACCAACTTAACTTATCATAAACATCAACCGATGTATGTAAATCTAGAGTTTCATTAAAGCATTTAGTCTTTATATAATCACCTATTAGTGTGCTATACGTCACCATATGAAAAACTCAATTAGATAGCATATTTTCCATTGTAATCATGTCAAATCCAATTTTTATAAAAATGATAGATGGTTTTGCTCAAGATGATTATGCAAAAGACTACTTTTATGAAAGTTGCTTAATGTTGGGACAGAGCACCCTGAATGATGAGTGTGCCTGAATTAATTTCATTTAAAGAATCTAAATATTTGTACAACAAAATGAAATTTGAGTCTATTTGTATTTTGTTATCATACTTTTTATTAAAGTTTGTACAAGGAAATGTTAGTATGATGATTTTTTCAAAGCAATGAAAAATTGCTCACTTGTAAGAATCAATGTAGTAACTCATAATAGACTCAAGTATAGCTTTGGTAATATAACTCATTATTTAACTATTTTTGTTATCGTGATAAATAAGTGTTAGATTGTGTAATCATTTAACTCTTCTTCATATATGCATGCAATAACTCGATAGATGATATATTTTCTAGTGTTTACTTTTCTATGTCTGGTGTTATTCGTTCACTTACCTTGTTAATTATTTTTATTTTTATGGTTTTTAGATTCTTTTTATTTTCAATAACTTATTCCCCTAGTCTAGTTTATATTGTATTCGATAAACATCCTCGTGAATCACTTTTAATTTTCCCTTCTTCTGTCTTTTTTTCAATGATCTAATTCCAATCATATTCCATCGCTCATCATATTAGTGTCATTTTCTTCTCTAATTATAATTTTATGCACTTACCATTCTTTTTAATCCTTATTCATTTTTGGCATTATTTTTTGCTTATTTTATTCATATAATATTCCATCACTTATTTCTTACTTCAATTTTTTACGTCTTTTTCTATCTTTTTACCTTCTTATCAATTTCATATTATCGATTTCAAGATCTTTTATATTTTTAAGTATCTAATGTTCTAAATATTATTACATCATATATATCATGAATCATTTTACCGCTTAAAATTTGATATCTTTTTTCCACGTGACTTTATTCCAATTTTGTTCGTTCCATCATCTTGTAAATACTTTTTTCTATTCTGGATTTTTTTTTGAAAAATATTATATCCAGTGGGTATCTTTCTAAAACTCTTTAGTTTACTGTATAATTTTCATTATATTTGCTTTCATGGAAATTTAGTTAGCTTTAAAAACCTAGAAATAAACTATTTCATATCTCATAAAATATCATTTCGTTTTTTCTTGTCTACATGTGTTGTAGTTAACTTATGGATTATTTCAATATGAAGATGAATTAATTTCATATAAAAATTTGTTTACTAGTAATCTTTTAATTTTCAATTCTTTCCTCAATTCAATTTAATCTTTAAATATTTTGTCAAAAAAAAAATAAAGCTCTTATTTTACTTAAAGGTTTATTATAGTCCTCTGAATTCTACTCTCACTTGTCTATTACCTATCTATTTTTATTTAAATGCACTTTTCTTATTATTAATAAAATGATTTGTTACGTAAGTAAATATATCAACCACTTTTTTTGACCTTTTTTTAGGAGTTTATTTTAGAAAGCAATTATGTCCAGTGTCTTCATGCTCATGTAACGTCTAAAACTTTCATACATTTTTATTAGTGATGCATGGATATAACCATTTTTTGTGTATATGTATTTAACATGAGTTATATTGCTGAAACACTCTTTGGTGATATTCTTACATAAAAATTAAATTGTTTATAAAATAATTCACATCTTTTCCTATTCTCTCAATACTTTGGGTTAAATCCAATTACCGACATTAGAATTGAGTATTTTTATTTCCGTGTATAGTTTAGTTTTACTAAATTTTATTTAACATGTTAATCTTTCAATTATTTTAAATTTTTTTAGCAGAGATTATAGTTTGACTAAGGTTCATATAAGTGAATAATGATGTAGATCAAACAAATAATTTATTACTTTCTACGTAGTCTATTTTTTCCCTCCAGTTTCATTTAAATATGTGAAATTTTTTTGGTAATACTTCTCATGACTTTCATAGTTGTTAAAAGTGGATTATAGGTTACTATATAAATTCAACTTTTGTTTGAATTCATACACTTTCATGTTTTAACATGTCCATGAAAAACAAACTTAACTTATCATAAACATCAACTCGTGTATGTAAATCTAGAGTTTCATTAAAGCATTTAGTCTTGACATAATCACCTATTAGTGTGATATACGTCACCATATGAAAAACTCAAATAGATAGCATATTTTCCATTGTAATCATGTCAAATCCAATTTTTATAAGAATGATAGACGGTTTTTCTCATGATGATTATGCAAAAGGCTACTTTTATGAGAGCTGCTTAATGTTGGGACAGAGCACCCTGAATGATGAGTGTGCCTGAATTAATTTTATATAAAGAATCTAAATATTTGTACAACAAAATGAAATTCGAGTCTATTTGCATATTTTTTATCATACTTTTTATTGAAGTTTATACAAGGAAATGTTAGTATGATCATTTTTTCAAAGCAAAGAATAATTGCTCACTTGTAAGAATCAATGTAGTAACTCATAATAGACTCAAGTATAGCTTTGGTAATATAAATCATTATTTTACTCTTTGTGTTATAGTGATAAATAAGTGTTAGATTGTGTAATCATTTAACTCTTCTTCATATATGCATGCAATAACTCGATAGATGATATATTTTCTAGTGTTTACTTTTCTATGTCTGGTGTTATTCATTCACTTACCTTGTTAATTATTTTTATTTTTATGGTTTTTAGATTCTTTTTATTTTCAATAACTTATTCCCCTAGTCTAGTTTATATTGTATTCGATAAACATCCTCGTGAATCACTTTTAATTTTCCCTTCTTCTGTCTTTTTTTCAATGATCTAATTCCAATCATATTCCATCGCTCATCATATTAGTGTCATTTTCTTCTCTAATTATAATTTTATGCACTTACCATTCTTTTTAATCCTTATTCATTTTTGGCATTATTTTTTGCTTATTTTATTCATATAATATTCTATCACTTATTTCTTACTTCCATTTTTTACTTCTTTTTCTATCTTTTTACCTTCTTATCAATTTCACATTATCGATTTCAAGATCTTTTATATTTTTAAGGATCTAATTTTATAAATATTATTACATCTTATATATTATGAATCATTTTACCGCTTAAAATTTGATATCTTTTTTCCACGTGACTTTATTCCAATTTTGTTCGTTCCATCATCTTGTAAATACTTTTTTCTATTCTGGATTTTTTTTTTGAAAAATATTATATCCAGTGGGTATCTTTCTAAAACTCTTTAGTTTACAGTATAATTTTTATTATATTTGCTTTCATGGAAATTTAGTTAGCTTTAAAAACCTAGAAATAAACTATTTCATATCTCATAAAATATCATTTCGTTTTTTCTTGTCTACATGTGTTGTAGTTAACTTATGGATTATTTCAATATGAAGATGAACTAATTTCATATAAAAATTTGTTTCCTAGTATTCTTTTAATTTTCAATTCTTTCCTCAATTCAATTTAATCTTTAAATATTTTGTCAAAAAAAAATAAAGCTCTTATTTTACTTAAAGGTTTATTATAGTCCTCTGAATTCTACTCTCACTTCTCTATTACCTATATATTTTTATTTAAATGCACTTTTATTATTATGAATAAAATGATTTGTTACGTAAGTAAATATATCAACCACTTTTTTTAACCTTTTTTTAGGAGTTCATTTTAGAAAGCAATTATGTCCAGTGTCTTCATGCTCATGTAACGTCTAAAACTTTCATACATTTTTATTAGTGATGCATGGATATAACCATTTTTTGTGTATATGTATTTAACATGAGTTATATTGCTGAAACACTCTTTGGTGATATTCTTACATAAAAATTAAATTGTTTTTAAAATAATTCACATCTTTTCCTATTCTCTCAATACTTTGGGTTAAATCCAATTACCGATATTAGAATTGAGTATTTTTATTTCCGTGTATAGTTAAGTTTTACTAAATTTTATTTTACATGTTAATCTTTCAATTATTTTAAATTTTTTTTAGCAGAGATTATAGTTTGACGAAGGTTCATATAAGTGAATAATGAAGTAGATCAAACAAATAATTTATTACTTTCTACGTAGTCTATTTTTTCCCTCCAGTTTCATTTAAATATATGAAATTTTTGTGGTAATACTTCTCATGACTTTCATAGTTGTTAAAAGTGGATTATAGGTTACTATATAAATTCAACTTTTGTTTGAATTCATACACTTTCATGTTTTAACATGTCCATGAAAAACCAACTTAACTTATCATAAACATCAACCCGTGTATGTAAATCTAGAGTTTCATTAAAGCATTTAGTCTTGACATAATCACCTATTAGTGTGATATACGTCACCATATGAAAAACTCATATAGATAGCATATTTTCCATTGTAATCATGTCAAATCCAATTTTTATAAGAATGATAGACGGTTTTGCTCATGATGATTATGCAAAAGACTACTTTTATGAGAGCTGCTTAATGTTGGGACAGAGCACCCTGAATGATGAGTGTGCCTGAATTAATTTTATATAAAGAATCTAAATATTTGTACAACAAAATGAAATTCGAGTCAAAAATTGCTCACTTGTAAGAATCAATGTAGTAACTCATAATAGACTAAGTATAGCTTTGGTAATATAAATCATTATTTTACTCTTTGTGTTATAGTGATAATTAGTGTTAGATTGTGTAATCATTTAACTCTTCTTCATATATGCATGCAATAACTCGATAGATGATATATTTTCTAGTGTTTACTTTTCTATGTCTGGTGTTATTCGTTCACTTACCTTGTTAATTATTTTTATTTTTATGGTTTTTAGATTCTTTTTATTTTAAATAACTTATTCCCCTAGTCTAGTTTATATTGTACTCGATAAACATCCTCGTGAATCACTTTTAATTTTCCCTTCTTCTGTCTTTTTTTCAATGATCTAATTCCAATCATATTCCATCGCTCATCATATTAGTGTCATTTTCTTCTCTAATTATAATTTTATGCACTTACCATTCTTTTTAATCCTTATTCATTTTTGGCATTATTTTTTGCTTATTTTATTCATATAATATTCTATCACTTATTTCTTACTTCCATTTTTTACTTCTTTTTCTATCTTTTTACCATCTTATCAATTTCACATAATCGATTTCAACATCTTTTATATTTTTAAGCATCTAATTTTCTAAATATTATTACATCATATATATTATGAATCATTTTACCGCTTAAAATTTGATATCTTTTTTCCACGTGATTTTATTCCAATTTTGTTTGTTCCATCATCTTGTAAATACTTTTTTCTATTCTAGATTTTTTTTTTAAAAATATTATATCCAGTGGGTATCTTTCTAAAACTCTTTAGTTTACAGTATAATTTTCATTATATTTGCTTTCATGTAAATTTAGTTAGCTTTAAAAACCTAGAAATAAACTATTTCATATCTCATAAAATATCATTTCCTTTTTCTTGTCTACATGTGTTGTAGTTAGCTTATGGATTATTTCAATATGAAGATGAAATAATTTCATATAAAAATTTGTTTCCTAGTATTCTTTGAATTTTCAATTCTTTCCTCAATTCAATTTAATCTTTAAATATTTTGTCAAAAAAAAATAAAGCTCTTATTTTACTTAAAGGTTTACTATAGTCCTTTGAATTCTACTCTCTCTTCTCTATTACCTATCTATTTTTATTTAAATGCACTTTTCTTATTATGAATAAAATGATCTGTTACGTAAGTAAATATATCAACCACTTTTTTTCTCTTTTTTTTAGGAGTTCATTTTAGAAAGCAATTATGTCCAGTGTCTTCATGCTCATGTAACGTCTAAAACTTTCATACATTTTTATTAGTGATGCATGGATATAACCATTTTTTGTGTATATGTATTTAACATGAGTTATATTGCTGAAACACTCTTTGGTGATATTGTTACATAAAAATTAAATTGTTTATAAATTGATTCACATCTTTTCCTATACTTTCAATACTTTCGCTTAAATCCAATTACCGACATTAGAGTTGAGTATTTTTATTTCAGTGTATAGTTTAGTTTTACTAAATTTTATTTAACATGTTAATCTTTCAATTATTTTAAAATTTTTTTAGCAGAGATTATAGTTTGACGGACGTTCATATAAGTGAATAATGAAGTAGATCAAACAAATAATTTATTACTTTCTATGTAGTCTATTTTTTCCCTCCAGTTTCATTTAAATATGTGAAATTTTTGCGGTAATACTTCTCATGACATTCATAGTTGTTAAAAGAGGATTATAGGTTACTATATAAATTCAACTTTTGTTGGAATTCATACATTTGCATGTCTTTACATGTCCATGAAAAACCAACTTAACTTATCATAAACATCAACCCGTGTATGTAAATCTAGAGTTTCATTAAAGCATTTAGTTTTGACATAATCACCTATTAGTGTGCTATACGTCACCATATGAAAAACTCAATTAGATAGCATATTTTCCATTGTAATCGTGTCAAATCCAATTTTTATAAGAATGATAGATGGTTTTGCTCATGTTGATTATGCAAAAGACTACTTTTATGAGAGCTGCTTAATGTTGGGACAGAGCACCCTGAATGATGAGTGTACCTGAATTAGTTTTATTTAAAGAATCTAAATATTTGTACAACAAAATGAAATTCGAGTCTATTTGCATATTTTTTATCATACTTTTTATTGATGTTTATACAAGGAAATGTTAGTACGATGATTTTTTCAAAGCAAAGAAAAATTGCTCACTTGTAAGAATCAATATAGTAACTCATAATTGACTCAAGTATAGCTTTGGTAATATAAATCATTATTTTACTCTTTGTGTTATAGTGATAAATAAGTGTTAGATTGTGTAATCGTTTAACTCTTCTTCATATATGCATGCAATAACTCGATAGATGATATATTTTCTAGTGTTTACTTTTCTATGTCTGGTGTTATTCGTTCACTTACCTTGTTAATTATTTTTATTTTTATGGTTTTTAGATTCTTTTTATTTTTAATAACTTATTCCCCTAGTCTAGTTTATATTGTATTCGATAACCATCCTCGTGAATCACTTTTAATTTTCCCTTCTTCTGACTTTTTTTCAATGATCTTATTCCAATCATATTCCATCGCTCATCATATTAGTGTAATTTTCTTCTCTAATTATAATTTTATGAACTTACCATTCTATTTAATCCTTATTCATTTTTGCCATTTTTTTTGCTTATTTTATTCATATAATATTCCATCACTTATTTCTTACTTCCATTTTTTACTTCTTTTTCTATCTTTTTACCTTCTTATCAATTTCATATAATCGATTTCAAGATCTTTTATATTTTTAAGGATCTAATTTTCTAAATATTATTACATCATATATATCATGAATCATTTTACCTCTTAAAATTTGATATCTTTTTTCCACGTGATTTTATTCTAATTTTGTTCGTTCCATCATCTTGTAAATACTTTTTTCTATACTAGATTTGTTTTTAAAAAATTTATATTTAGTGGGTAACATTCTAAAACATTTTAGTTTACAGTATAATTTTCATTATATTCGCTTTCATTGTATATTAATTAGCTTTAAAACCCTAGAAATAAAATATTTCATATCTCATAAAATATCATTTTGTTTTTTCTTGTCTATATGTGTTGTTGTTAGCTTATGGATTCATTCATTCTGAAGATCAATTAATTTCATATAAGAATATTTTTACTAGTAATCTTTTATTTTTAATTCTTTCCTCAATTTTATTTAATCTCAAAATCTTTTGTCAAAAAAAATAAAGTTTATATTTTACTATAAGCTTTATTATAGTCCTCTGAATTCTACTCTCACTTCTCTATTACCTATCTATTTTTATTGAAATGCACTTTTCTTATTATGAATAAAATGTGTTTGTTAAGTAAGTAAATATATCAACCACATTTTTACCCTTTTTTTAGGAGTTCATTTTGGAAAGCAATTATGTCTAGTGTCATCATGTTCATGTAACGTTTAAAAATTCCATACATTTTTATTTGTGATGCATGGATATAACCATTTTTTTGTGTATATGTATTTAACATGAGTTATATTGCTGAAACACTCTTTGGTGATATTCTTACATAAAAATTAAATTGTTTAAAAAATGATTCACATTTTTTCCTATACTCTCAATACTTTGGGTTAAATCCAATTACCGACATTAGAATTGATTATTTTTATTTCAGTGTATAGTTTAGTTTTACTAAATTTTATTTAACATGTTAATCTTTCAATTATTTTAAATTTTTTTTAGCAGAGATTATAGTTTGACGAAGGTTCATATAAGTGAATAATGAAGTAGATCAAACAAATAATTTATTACTTTCTAGGTAGTCTATTTTTTCCCTCCAGTTTCATTTAAATATGTGAAATTTTTGTGGTAATACTTCTCATGACTTTCATAGTTGTTAAAAGTGGATTATAGGTTACTATATAAATTCAACTTTTGTTGGAAGTCATACACTTTCATGTTTTAACATGTCCATGAAAAACAAACTTAACTTATCATAAACATCAACTCGTGTATGTAAATCTAGAGTTTCATTAAAGCATTTAGTCTTGACATAATCACCTATTAGTGTGATATACATCACCATATGAAAAACACAATTAGATAGCATATTTTCCATTGTAATCATGTCAAATCCAATTTTTATAAGAATGATAGACGGTTTTGCTCATGATGATTATGCAAAAGACTACTATTATGAGAGCTGCTTACACTACAAGAAAATTGGCAGATTGCGACATGTATTTTTGTAGATTACGACGGTTAAACCCGTCGTAATTTGCTTTCCACGACGGTTGCTTTACCGTCGCAGAAGTGTGTGTCCCCAACCTATTTTGCGACGGTTACAAAAACTGTCGTTCAAGTTTACGACGGGTTTGGAGCTGACATAATCAAGTATTGGTGACTGTTTGATACCGTCGTGACTATCTTTTGAGTTTCTTTTAATTATTGATGGCGACGGTTCGATACTGTCGTGAATATCTTTTGAAGTTGATTAAATTGTTTATGGCGACGGTTCGATACCGTCATGACTTTTGTTGATTATTTTTAATTGTTGATTACGACGGTTCGGTACTGTCGCCATGACTTTTGTTTATGTCTTGATTTTTTTTTATTTTTCTATTATATATATTTTTTATTTAAATTATTATCTATGTAAAAAATTTTAAATATAGTTTTTTTTTGTGTTATTTTTTTCTTTAAATTATTTATTCTTTAATATATTTATTT
Organism: Vicia faba; assembly: GCA_948472305.1. Lineage (NCBI taxonomy): Eukaryota > Viridiplantae > Streptophyta > Magnoliopsida > Fabales > Fabaceae > Vicia > Vicia faba. Next base: position 517,087,397 of record OX451737.1, read on the forward strand.
ATAGTATTATTTTTTGTTTTATTTTCTATCACTTTGTAATATAGTAAAAATAATTTCAATAAAAAATATTTAACATCAAATAAGCATTATAATATCCAAAAAAATGTGTGTTCCATAATCATGTAAAATGCGAGTTCCATAATCATGTCAAGTAGTACAAAAAACCCAAAATATATCAATTCCTAATCTTATAATAATAAGTATCATTATGCCAAAAATACATGAGAAAGTTCACAATCTAATTATCTCGATCATAGCAAAGTCTAATTTGTCCCCCCTGAAGTTCCATTATCTCCAATACGGTAGCTAGACTCAGATGAACGTCTACCATTAGCGGGTGATTCCAATCCCTAAAAAAAGGTATTAAAATAATACTCATAAAATTTAACTTTAAATGCGTCAAAATAATATACCTGTCTTCCACTAAAATTCTGCATTTGCATTAAGAGTTCAATTTCCTATGATGAACTCCTTTTATCTAGTTATTATGCAAATTTGTCACTCACAATAGAACCCGATGAATGATGATAAAATGTTGTAGAACCCTTAGGGTGATGATAAACAACACCAGTGCGAATGCTGGAGCTGCAATAGGCTTTGCCTAACATCTTTCCTCTGAGCAAAAGCAACATACAGTGGTTTTCCGTGAAACATGCGTCTTGTGGCAATAATCAATAAGTAACATTTGCGTATCCAAAAAAAAAGAATGACATAACAGAAGTATTGGAGAATATTGTTCTAAATGGATTTGATACTTGAATAAAAATATTTTAATATGATTAGAAAATTTCTTAAAAGGAAGTAAGTAACAGTGATGTAAATTTTTTAGATCAGAACTTAATTAAAATTCAGAACATAGAAAGTAGCATGTGATATAAATCTAATCTCTCAAGTTATAATCCAATAAATATAACATAACATGCAGTATTATTGAAACATGATAGTGATAAGCACATTTTTCAAACTTCATAGTACAACGAAAACATATCTATGCAAAAAATGATTCTTAACCAAAACATTAAATCCTATCACCTTAGTGGCTTACAGATTCAAAGAAACTTTACTCACCATGAAAACTGTTCACAGCCTTAACAGCCTCATCCAGGGTAGAGAAACAGACAAACCCAAAGCCTTTGCTTTTTCCTTTGTCATCTCGCATAACTTTTGCAGAAGTTATTGTGCCACAAGCACTAAACTGACTCTTTAGTTCTTCGTCACTAACACTATCATCAATGTTCTTCACATAAATGTTTGATCCCTGAAAGTTAAAATGGTGGCAAACTAAGAAAGCTGAAATTAATTAGTCAACTGTAGGAAAAAGGGTATGGAATTACCTTGTATTTCAAGTTTTTCTCCATGCATCTTTCTGCAAACCACTGATGCAAGATCTTCTCACGTTCAACCTTTTTTTGTGCTCTTGCAACATACAGGTTCTTTGAACCTAGTTATGACAAATCAAAACCAGATATACACAGAGAATCAACATCCAGCAAAGTGCAACTTTGAGCATAAAAGACCTATGTACTAAAAAGATAAGTAAATTACCAAATTGTGATCCATCATTGCTTCCGTTGCTCGTCTTGCATCATCCGGGTTTTCATAGTTCATAAATCCAAAACCTTTGGACAACCCCTTCTCATCCTTTACAATAGCCAAGCTAAGAATTTTTCTAAAAGATGAGAACTTTTCTTTAAGAAGTGCTTCGGTAATATCTGGGTCCAAATTCTTAACGTACAAGTTTGTATATTTGGCATCAGGTTCAGGCAAAGAGCGCTCACTTTTTCTGATAAATTTCCCAACATATCTGTGAGAAGAAATGGAATCAGATTATCAAAACCAATCTTAAGATAACTAAAAGAGCAATTAACAAATTCAAAAGAGAAAACATACATATGGAACTGAAGGAAAATTTTAACAAATTCTAAAACAATTTCACATACATCTGCTTATCTCTCACAGTAGAGCCATTCATTTTCTGGATAGCATCATTTGCAGACTCCTCTGAACCAAACTGTATATAACCAAACCCTTTGCTCTTCCCATCTTCAGAGATGACAATTTTGCTAGACAAAATATTCCCATATTCTTGAAATAAATCATGCAGTCCCACATTATCTATCGATTCCGCTAAGTTCTGTAATAACATTAACACCGCAAAGTTTCCATTAGAATTCACATCAAACATAAAAAGAAAACAGAATATCACCATTTAAGCATTTCACAATTCACATCAAACCTATAAACCCTATAACATACCTTAACAAACACATTCCCTTTGCCACGCTCATCCAAAGCCTCCTTGAGAGCACTTTCAGCCCTATCCCACGTTTCATCATCTCCAAGCTTATTCTCTGGCCTCTACTCAAGTATTTAACACAGGCAAGGCAAAATAAATAACTGAGTCATTAAATAGATTAAACCAATTACTAACAGCAGAGTCTACCAAGCTTATCATGTACTACTATATCATGTATCAGAAGAAAAGAAAATAACAAGAAAGCTAGTTCTTTGTATTGAGGCCATATTCCCAATTATTAACTGTTCCTACTAATGTTATTTATTCACAAACTTCATCATATTTCAAACCATAGAGAAGTGTTCCTACTAATGTTATTTATTAAACATATAAACAAAACATGTACCATAGGAAGAGAAAGACTGGTAAGATACGATCAAAATGATCTATATCAGATGACGCTCTTAGAAGGAATAATTGCAACAAAGAAACAAATAATGAAATTATCAAATCAGAATTAACTTACATTGCAGACAAAACATATAGCGGCAGTTGTTTCCAAACTATTAAACAGATTTATCAGCATCTCTTTTGGAAGCCTTTTTGCATTTCAACAGAATCTTTTCCAACAGGATCAGAATTGTATTCTTTAACAAGAAGTGGGTGATCACAAGCCTGACGGGGACGTAAAAGCATCAAAAGAATATTTGCATAGTTTTGATTCACTGTACGGCAGCAGCATATGCCTGCAAATTACAAGCATTACTTTTCAAAATTACAAACATCGGAGACAGAAGGAGGATCTCGAAGAGAATCGGTGAGGGAGTTAGGGTCATTGACGACGCCGAAGGAATTGTAGTTTTGTGTGACGCTGCCTTTTTCATCCCATTGTAGTCTTGATGTCATCTGCAAATGAGTTAAGTGCAGGCTTCAGCGTGACTTTGTAATCAATACCCATGATCTCAGCAGGCGTGGTTCCCTTGGGATTCAACGCATATTGAATGTCATTACCAATCTTCAACCTAGAAGCACATGAAAGTAAGAGTTTGCTTAATAATTGATCCCTATTAACATCAGCACAGAAGTTATCTAGTTTAGATGTAAATAGTCGATACAATTATGCTAAAAAAACAAATGGGGTGCAATAGAATACAATACAAGAGGAAAAGAAAAGAACATCTTAAGGGCTTGGTTACAATCCCTGGTGATAGGTTCTAAGTCTCTGATGTTATTTGCGAGAGTACGGTCAAGCTCCCAACACTTTTCCTCCCAATCATTCCTAGCAAGTTCAACCTCTCCAGCATCCCTCTCAGCAGCCTGCAACTCTCTTTTCATCCTCTCAACGTCCCTGGTATTGAAAGGCTGTGACTCCACCTTCTTCTTTAGCATTTTATTCTCTTGACATATGTTGTCGCTCTCCACGACCTTAGCCTGCAACTGTTTCTCCTTCTCCACCAAATCCCTCTCTTTCGACTCAATCCGCAACCCAAACTCGTCAATAATCTTGTGAAACTTAATGACATCGCCTTGAAGCATTTCCTTCTCTTTATCGAGTAAATCCTTCTGAGAAGGAGCAGACCTCAATCCCTCCAATTGAGCCTCCAATTCAGAAACCTTTTGTTCAGCGGCAACAAGGGTGTTGTCAGCGTTAGACTTCTCACGGAGAATCCTGGTGCGGATTTCGTGGTCGAGTTCGGAGATGGCTTCATCGTCACCTCTAATGAAATTTAGATAAGCGTTGAGAGAATACTGGAAGATGATGTTGTTGGTTTAGAGGGTGGTGGTGTGGGAGGGAGAAGAAAAAGATAGATGAATTTGACAAGACTGAACAAGCCAATGAATGAGGGCGAGAATGGAAGGCCATTGATGAGGTGCAGCGGGGGATTTGAGAACAGATCTATTGAGTTTGTGAGGGTAATTCATAAATTTGAGAAGTGGAGAAAGATCTTCTATTTTGTTTATATTGAAATCGAGGAGCCTGACGAGGAAGATTAGGGTTTGGTGAATGTGTTTAGCGGAAGGAGAGGAAAAAGGTTTGAAAGAGACATTCAAATCCTGAGAGGCCAGGAATTAATTGATGGTTGCGGTTGCATTCTGTTGGTACGAACGGTCTTTGTAAACGTCGAGAGAATGGATTCCGACGAAGGATGGACGGCTACTGGCTAAACTCACGTCAGAGTCACGGTGGCTGTTTAGTGGAGTTGGTGGTAAGTAGGTCGACTCTTTCGATTGCCGACGAACGTTGCTGCTTCCGCCGGGAGGTCTCATCTTCTTCCGTCGAACGAAGGGATTGTAACAGTTTGGGAGGAATGGTGAAAGCGGGTTTCAAAACTTTAGGGTTCTTCTTTGGAAGACCCATACGAACCTTAGGTCGAGAATTCTTGTATTTTCTTCGTGAGTAGAAAAAGTGAACGCAGGAGTAGAAAGTGAAGAGCTTTTTAACTTTTTTACGGCGACGGGTGTTTTACCGTCGTGCCCATGAGAATTTTTAAAGGTTTTGGGTGCGACGGTTGTTTTACCGTCGTGAAATGAATTTTAGGACGGATAATTTTACCGTCGTGAAAGGTTTAAGGGTGCGACGTTTGCTTTACCGTCGTGATATGCCTTTTAGGACGGTTAATTTTACTGTCGTGACTAGTTGTTGGTGAAAAATCAATGTTAAAAGTGTTAAATGGGGGCCGACAGTTGTTTTACCGTCGTAATAATAATATTATGATGGTTAATTATACCATCGCAAAATAAATATTAGGGACGGTTGGTGTCAACTGTCGTAAACACTGTCTCTATATGTCAATTACGACAGTTATCACATAACTGTCGCAATTTTTGTGTCGTTAAACACTAATTTTCTTGTAGTGTTAATGTTGGGACAGAGCACCCTGAATGATGAGTGTGCCTGAATTAATTTTATATAAAGAATCTAAATAATTGTACAACAAAATGAAATTCGAGTTGATTTGCATATTTTTTATCATACTTTTTATTGAAGTTTATACAAGAAAATGTTAGTATGATGATTTTTTCAAAGCAAAGAAAAATTGCTCACTTGTAAGAATCAATGTAGTAACTCATAATAGACTCAAGTATAGCTTTGGTAATATAAATCATTATTTTACTCTTTGTGTTATAGTGATAAATAAGTGTTAGATTGTGTAATCATTTAACTCTTCTTCATATATGCATGCAATAACTCGATAGATGATATATTTTCTAGTGTTTACTTTTCTATGTCTGGTGTTATTCGTTCACTTACCTTGTTAATTATTTTTATTTTTATGGTTTTTAGATTCTTTTTATTTTCAATAACTTATTCCCTAGTCTAGTTTATATTGTATTCGATAACCATCCTCGTGAATCACTTTTAACTTTCCTTTCTTCTGGCTTTTTTTCAATGATCTTATTCCAATCATATTCCATCGCTCATCATATTAGTGTCATTTTCTTGTCTAATTATAATTTTATGCACTTACCATTCTTTTTAATCCTTATTCATTTTTGCCATTATTTTTTGCTTATTTTATTCATATAATATTCCATCACTTATTTCTTACTTCCGTTTTTTACTTCTTTTTCTATCTTTTTACCATCTTATCAATTTCACATAATCGATTTCAAGATCTTTTATATTTTTAAGGATCTAATTTTCTAAATATTATTACATCATATATCTCATGAATCGTTTTACCGCTTAAAATTTGATATCTTTTTTCCACATGATTTTATTCCAATTTTGTTTGTTCCATCATCTTGTAAATACTTTTTTCTATTCTAGATTTTTTTTTGAAAAATATTATATCCAGTGGGTATCTTTCTAAAACTCTTTAGTTTACAGTATAATTTTCATTATATTTGCTTTCATGTAAATTTAGTTAGCTTTAAAAACCTAGAAATAAACTATTTCATATCTCATAAAATATCATTTCCTTTTTCTTGTCTACATGTGTTGTAGTTAGCTTATGGATTATTTCAATATGAAGATGAACTAATTTCATATAAAAATTTGTTTACTAGTAATCTTTTAATTTTCAATTTTTCCTCAATTCAATTTAATCTTTAAATATTTTGTCAAAAAAAAATAAAGCTCTTATTTTACTTAAAGGTTTACTATAGTCCTCTGAATTCTACTATCTCTTCTCTATTACCTATCTATTTTTATTTAAATGCACTTTTCTTATTATGAATAAAATGATTTGTTACGTAAGTAAATATATCAACCACTTTTTTTCTCTTTTTTTTAGGAGTTCATTTTAGAAAGCAATTATGTCCAATATCTTCATGCTCATGTAACGTCTAAAACTTTCATACATTTTTGTTAGTGATGCATGGATATAACCATTTTTTGTGTATATGTATGTAACATGAGTTATATTGTTGAAACACTCTTTGGTGATATTGTTACATAAAAATTAAATTGTTTATAAAATGATTCACATATTTTCCTATACTTTCAATACTTTCGGTTAAACCCAATTACCGACATTAGAGTTGAGTATTTTTATTTCAGTGTATAGTTTAGTTTTACTAAATTTTATTTAATATGTTAATCTTTCAATTATTTTAAATTTTTTAGCGGAGATTATAGTTTGGCGGAGGTTCATATAAGTGAATAATGATGTAGATCAAACAAATAATTTATTACTTTCTAGGTAGTCTATTTTTTCCCTCCAGTTTCATTTAAATATGTGAAATTTGTGTGGTTCTCATGACTTTCATAGTTGTTAAAAGTGGATTATAGGTTACTATATAAATTCAACTTTTGTTGGAATTCATACATTTGCATGTCTTTACATGTCCATTAAAAACCAACTTAACTTATCATAAACATCAACCCGTGTATGTAAATCTAGAGTTTCATTAAAGCATTTAGTCTTGACATAATCACCTATTAGTGTGCTATACGTCACCATATGAAAAACTCAATTAGATAGCATATTTTCCATTGTAATCGTGTCAAATCCAATTTTTATAAGAAAGATAGATGGTTTTGCTCATGTTGATTATGCAAAAGACTACTTTTATGAGAGCTGCTTAATGTTGGGACAGAGCACCCTGAATGATGAGTGTACCTGAATTAATTTTATTTAAAGAATCTAAATATTTGTACAACAAAATGAAATTCGAGTCTATTTGCATATTTTTTATCATACTTTTTATTGATGTTTATACAAGGAAATGTTAGTATGATGATTTTTTCAAAGCAAAGAAAAATTGCTCACTTGTAAGAATCAATGTAGTAACTCATAATAGACTCAAGTATAGCTTTGGTAATATAACTCATTATTTTACTCTTTGTGTTATCGTGATAAATAAGTGTTAGATTGTGTAATCGTTTAACTCTTCTTCATATATGCATGCAATAACTCGATAGATGATATATTTTTTAGTGTTTACTTTTCTATGTCTGGTGTTATTCGTTCACTTACCTTGTTAATTATTTTTATTTTTATGGTTTTTAGATTTTTTTTATTTTCAATAACTTATTCCCCTAGTCTAGTTTATATTGTATTCGATAACCATCCTCGTTAATCACTTTTAATTTTCCCTTCTTCTGACTTTTTTTCAATGATCTTATTTCAATCATATTCCATCGCTCATCATATTAGTGTCATTTTCTTGTCTAATTATAATTTTATGCACTTACCATTCTTTTTAATCCTAATTCATTTTTGCCATTATTTTTTGCTTATTTTACTCATATAATATTCCATCACTTATTTCTTACTTCCGTTTTTTACTTCTTTTTCTATCTTTTTACCTTCTTATCAATTTCATATAATCGATTTCAAGATCTTTTATATTTTTAAGGATCTAATTTTCTAAATATTATTACATCATATATCTCATGAATCATTTTACCGCTTACAATTTGATATCTTTTTTCCACGTGATTTTATTCCAATTTTGTTCATTCCATCATCTTGTAAATACTTTTTTCTATACTAGATTTGTTTTTAAAAAATTTATATTCAGTGGGTAACATTCTAAAACATTTTAGTTTACAGTATAATTTTCATTATATTCGCTTTCATTGTATATTAATTAGCTTTAAAACCCTAGAAATAAAATATTTCATATCTCATAAAATATCATTTTGTTTTTTCTTGTCTATATGTGTTGTTGTTAGCTTATGGATTCATTCATTGTGGAGATCAATTAATTTGTCAAAAAAAATAAAGTTTATATTTTACTATAAGCCTTATTATAGTCCTCTGAATTCTACTCTCACTTCTCTATTACCTATCTATTTTTATTGAAATGCACTTTTCTTATTATGAATAAAATGTGTTTGTTAAGTAAGTAAATATATCAACCACATTTTTACCCTTTTTTTAGGAGTTCATTTTGGAAAGCAATTATGTCTAGTGTCTTCATGTTCATGTAACGTTTAAAAATTCCATACATTTTTATTTGTAATGCATGGATATAACCATTTTTTTATGAATATGTATTTAACATGAGTTCTATTGCTGAAACACTCTTTGGTGATATTCTTTCATAAAACATAAATTGTTTATAAAATGATTCACATATTTTCTTCTACTCTCAATACTTTCGGTTAAATCTAGTTACTGACATTCGAATGGAGTATTTTTATTTCAGTGTATAGTTTAGTTTTACTAAATTTTATTTAACATGATAATCTTTCAATTATTTTAAAATTTTAGCAGAGATTATAGTTTGATGGAGGTTCATATAATTGAATAATGATGTAGATCAAACAAAAAATTTATTACTTTCTATGAAGTTTATTTTTTACCTCGAGTTTCATTTACATATGTGAATTTTTTGTGGTAATACTTCTCATGACTTTCATAGTTGTTAAAAGTGGATTATAAGTTACTAAATAAATTCAACTTTTGTTGGAATTCATACATTTGCATGTTTTAACATGTTCATGAAAACCCAACTTAACTTATCATAAACATCAAGCCGTGCATGTAAATCTAGAGTTTCATTAAAGCATTTAGTCTTGACATAATCACCTATTAGTGTGCTATACGTCACCATATGGAAAACTCAATTTGATAGTATATTTTCCATTGTAATCATGTCAAATCCATTTTTTTATAAAAATAATAGATGGTTTCGCTTATGATTATAGGTTATTATGTCAGTGTATAGTTTAGTTTTACTAAATTTTATTTAACATGATAATCTTTCAATTATTTTAAAATTTTAGCAGAGATTATAGTTTGATGGAGGTTCATATAATTGAATAATGATGTAGATCAAACAAAAAATTTATTACTTTCTATGAAGTTTATTTTTTACCTCGAGTTTCATTTACATATGTGAATTTTTTATGGTAATACTTCTCATGACTTTCATAGTTGTTAAAAGTGGATTATAGGTTACTAAATAAATTCAACTTTTGTTGGAATTCATACATTTGCATGTTTTAACATGTTCATGAAAACCCAACTTAACTTATCATAAACATCAACCCGTGCATGTAAATCTAGAGTTTTATTAAAGCATTTAGTCTTGACATAATCACCTATTAGCGTGCTATACGTCACCATATGGAAAACTCAATTTGATAGTATATTTTCCATTGTAATCATGTCAAATCCATTTTTTTATAAAAATAATAGATGGTTTCGCTTATGATTATTATGCAAAAGACTACTTTTATGAGAGCTGCTTAATGTTGGCATAGAGCACCCTGATTGATGAGTATGCCCGGGTTAATTTTATTTAAAAAATCTAAATATTTGTACAACAAAATGAAATTCTAGTCTATTTGCATATTTTTTTTATCATTCTTTTTATTGAAGTTTATAGAAGGAGGTGTTAGTATGATGATGTTTTCAAAGCAAAGAAAAATTGCTCACTTTTTAGAATATATGTAGTAACTCATAATAGACTCAAGTATAGCTTTGGAAATATAACTCACTATTTTACTCTTTGTGTTATCGTGATAAATAAGTGTTAGATTGTGTAATCATTTAACTCTTCTTCATATATGCATGGAATCAATCGATAGATGATATATCTTATAGTGTTTACTTTTTTATGTCAGGTGTTATTCGTTCACTTACCTTGTTAATTATTTTTATTTTTGTGGTTTTTAGCTTCTTTTTATTTTTAAAAACTTATTCCCCTAGTCTAATTTATATTGTATTCGATAACCAACCTCGTGAATCACTTTTAATTTTCCCTTCTTTTGTCTTTTTTTCATGAATTTATTCCAATCATATTTCATCGCTCATCATATTAGTATCATTTTCTTCTCTAATTATAATTTTATTCACTTACCATTCTTTTTAATGCTTATTCACTTTTGGAATTTTTTTGCTGATTTTATTCATATAATATTCCATCACTTTTTTTTTACGTCTATTTTTTACTTCTTTTCTGTATTTTTACCTTCTTATCAATTTAACATAATTGATTTCAAGATCCTTTCTATTTTTAAGTATTTAATTTTCATAATATTATTACATCATATATCTCATGAACCATTTTACCTTTTAAAAATTTATATCTTTTTGCCACATGATTTTATTCCAATTTTATTCGTTCCCTCATCTTGTTCTCAAGCAAGTCTTCTAATTGCTTCTTTTACTCTTCTAACTCAGATGTCGACATCCCGTAAGGTGCCAGTGAAACGGGTATAATACTAATGACAAGATCAATAGAAAACTCCACTTCTCTCTCTGGTGGCACATCTGAGATATCATCTGGAAAAACTTCAGGAAATTCTTGCACCACCTACAACTCATCAATTGTAGCTTAGTTTTCCATAGATAAAGATACAATTAACGAAAACACATGAGCTTCATCTTCCATCAATTCATTCAACTGCCTAGCAGACAAGAAACCAGCTTCCTCCTCCTCGTCAGGAGCAAGAAACTATACTTATGTGTTATAACAATTAATATGAAAATAATTGGATTCCAACTAGTTCATACCTAAGATCACATCCAAACCGCTCAATGGTAAACAAACCAGATCCATAGAAAAATCTTTGTCAAAGATTGATAAAGGACATTTCAAGCACACTAGAGAAGTAGTCACTGATCCCTTAGCTGGAGTCTCAATAACCATTTTTCCAATCATAGAGGACAACACAAGACCTAATCTTTTAACACAATTAGCAGCAATAAAAGAATGTGTAGCACCAGTATCAATAATAGAAATTAAAGTAGTACTATTATTGAAACATATACATCTGATCACTTTATCTTTACTGGATGTTTGATTCCCTAATAAAGCAAACACCTTCCCACAAGATTGAGCTTGTTTTGGCTTTTGACACTGAGTAGTGATATGTCCCTCTTCACCACAGTGGAAACATATCATTGCCTTGTGCTTGCAATTGGCCACTCTATGTCCAACTTTACCATAACGGGAACACTTCTTCATATCTTCTTCACATTAACTGATTCAATGTCCCAGCTCACCGCATATGAAACACCTAAGGTTAGTAGGAGCACATCCCCCACTTGGCCTCTTACCATCAGCATATTTTTGGTTACCCTTGTCAACTGGAGCATTGTAATGTTTCTCATGGTTCTGATGTGGCCTTTCTCTCCTCTCTCTCATAATCTTATAGTGAGCCTCACTGTCCTCTTCATAAATTCTGCAGCTACTCACCAACTCTGGAAATCTACGAATTTGTTGATATCCACATGCCCGATTAATCTATGGACGCAACTCATTCTCAAACTTGATACACTTCGAGAATTCAGCAGTCGCTTTACTGTAATACAGATAGAACTTCTCCAGTTCCATGAACTTAGCAGCATACTCAGTCATAGACAAATACCCTTATTTTAACTACAAGAATTCAATCTTTTTCTTTCTGCACACATCTTCTAGAAAATACTTCCTCAGAAACTCTCAGCTGAACACAACCCAAGTAACAACCTCAAACACTTCTAGTAGCCTTTGACGAGTACTAACCCACTAATCATCAGGCTCCTCTTCTAGCATATGCATACTAAACCGCACCTTCTATGCCTCAGAGCAGTCCATGACCCGAAAGATCCTTTCAATATCTTTGAGTCAAGCTTGTGCCCCATCCGGATCATACCTACCCTTGAAGACAGGCGATGATTCCTCTGAAATGTTTCTAAAACACGGGACCCATCATTCCCTCCTGCATTAGGCTGATGTTGCACAGTCTGAGCAACAACCTGCAATGCAGCAACAATCACAACACTGTTTCTTCCAGCCATTTCACTGTTTCACACTATCACAGCAAACAATGGTTAGAAGAAACACATCAACAGTATTCAACTGTCACACCATACTACAGACTCAAAAACCTGGTCGGACGGACCAACCTGCTCTGATACCACTAATGTAACACCCTAAATTCCCCGAAGATTAATAATATAAAATCAGAGTAATTTTTTCTTTAAAATAAACCAATTAAAAAGAAATTAGGATGTTGCACTTCAAAATATAATAAACCTGCTCAAAACATATACATAGATACAAACACAAATATACGGATGAACCAAAATAAAATATCATACTCCTCAACTTCCAATTTTATTATGCAGCGGAAAAGAATCATACTTGTTGTTAAAACGATTTGTATCCAATCATAAAACAACAATCATTCCAATAACGGGGAGTTCATAAGACTTCAAACAAATAATTTAAAACCAAACAAAACTATAAATCATTCATTCCTCTGGTGTTACGTATTAGAGCACTGACGCCGACTCAAAATAAAATGAAAAGTAACCTCTTCTTATCCTTGCAGCCTCAGACTACTCCTAAATATCTATACAATGTCCTATAAAGCATCATTCCTACAGAAGGGTGAGATATCACAGCAATAGAAGAGAATTTCTAATAATAATTATACAGCAATTAAATCACACATAGTTATGCATTCCCCATCTCACACATTCACATAATAACAACAGTCTTATTACATAATAACTACACAATCATGCACAATAATCACACATATCAACAATCATCATGTATTAAAAACACCATTCACACAACTTAAACTTCATGTTTACAATAATGCGATGCAATGGGACTTACTCACAGACTCAATGCATGTGGTACCAATATCGCTCCCGAATCTACGCCATCTAGGACCAGAGCCACTAATATCGTGAACAATTAGATTCTCAAAAATTAAAATCCATGCCATCTAGGATCGAAGCCAACCAATATCATGAACAACTCGATTCACATTTCTCCTGATCCACGCCATCTAGGATCGGAGCCCACAAACAGGACTAAAGCCCACAACATGTAATGCAAGCGACACAACCATGCAATAAAACAAAAAACATTTATATCTACATCCATTAATGCGACACGCCATTACAGGACACCAGTTGTTCACACACGCAACATACAATTCATACAGATCAAGAATATCATATATCCTCATTATAACAACACCAAGTCATCATAAAACATATGTCATAATAAATTTGTCAAACAAAAACTGACCTATCAAGTTATAAGTATTGAACCAGACATAATTTTCTCATTTGATTCCTCCAAAGTAATAGTTCATCGCGTTATCTTTTCAATGCTTCGAACGGCGCATCAAACGGAGTCCAGAAACACAAGTTATGTCCTTCAAAAAAATGCAAACAGTTATGTTCGCTCGAGACTCGCTCGAATATTGGGTATGTCGCCTAATGCTCGCCTGACGAAGTGTAGGCGAGGCCATACCTCCAATACATTTTCAAGGAGCACCTCTTTTCCTCCATATAATTCACCCATTATCTTGTCCGGTGAACTCCCGCTCGCCACCTCTTCGCCCCGACGAAGCTGGAGTGAAAATCCTACTCCATACATTTTCCAAGAGCACCTCAAAATTACATGTTTTATCGCCCTAGACTCGCCCGGTGACTGGTCTTGTCGCCTGAGGCTCGCCTACTGAAGCGTACGAAACAGAAACTCCTCTGTTGTGATTTCTTCACCAGTCCAGCCCCTAAAACGCATATGAATCCATACCAGAACAGTCCCAAAATCCAACATATTACCAAGTAACAACAATAACACGAAGTCATACACATTATGGACATCAAAACATAGGAATTAACCATTTTAATTCATCAATTTCATCACAGAATCCAAAACAAACCTAAACCTTTATCAATGGTGACAACAGATCAAGCTCTTACATACCCATCATTATACAATACCCATAGAGAGTTGGAACTCCACCCATACCTTGGATTGACGATTCCTAAGCTTCAACAATGGAGTATTCTTGACCTAGCTCTTTCTCACCTCCTTGCTTTCTCTTCTCTCCAAAATACAATCATCCAGAATGATCACTCTGCACCTCACTTTTTCCTTATGTCCTTCTTACCACTTGGAGCCTTATTAGGTTGTCCAATTATCTCCCTCACTTATTCCACACAACTTTATTGTTATTCACTTAGTACTTCTACACCAACTATTATCATTATTTAATTATTAAAATAAATCTAAATAATTATAACTAATTATCCAATTTATTAATAAGACTAATTATCTTATTAATCCAACGCTATCTCACAACATGCCATCATACCAACAATTGAATCAAATAAATCATAAGAACATAATTAAATAGTAAATATAATATTGAGGGTGTTACAAACACAACTACCTTTAAATGTTCCCAATTATTTAGAGTAACAATCCTATCAGATACACATAACTTTGTCTTCTGAAGTACAAGGAGTTACTCAAATATGGTTTCTAGGGTATTAAGCCAGTCATGAAGTTGAAGAGGGTTGAGCTCTCCATGAAATTTCAGCGGGTTCGTCCACTAAAACTCTCAAAATCCTCTGTTCCTAGTGATATAGTATGGGGCTTGCAAGATACCCTTAATCTGTTGCACCATTAGCATCATGAAATCTCTTTATTGTTGCATATGTGCCTAATGATGATATTGAAGTGGTGCCTAATGTTGTTGTTATTGCTACATGAGATACTCCTATTGATCACCATAATTTCTCATTTTTGGGGCCTCATCCACATGTTGGATCTTCCTTGCCTTCATGGTCGATTAGCCATGATAAATCTCTTATCACACACATAGGCATCAAGCTGGTCAGACTCAATACTAAGTTGTATGAGAGAAATCACCATAACAACAATACACAAACACAAGAAGGGATTCAACTGTTTATGTATATAAGTTGGGTCTAAATTGACATGGTCTGATACCGACTATAATAACCCAAATAATGTGCATCTAGAATAACACATTTAAGTTGTTAGAATATCAATATGAAACATAATACAATGGTAAAGAATTACATCAATACATAAGTTAAGCATCCAATACATGCTATACCAAAACGTTACCAACATAAAAGATCTAAAATATCATAACAAAGTACAATAGAAACACATCTAATACTCTAAAGTAAGGTCTCCTGGAAAATTTCTTCAAGTCTTCATGCATTTACCCTTAACGACAATCAGATCACCTATAATTATCATAACAAATGAGGTATGATAATAACTATCTCAATGGGATTCTCCTATCTTAGGAGTTCTCTTGGTCGTGGGGTTTATTTCTGAAATAAGTCCTTAAGGTTCCATATTATACTTATTTCATTTTATACACACATGATTACACAAAGTATACGAACATTTATAAATTTCATGATATATCGCATCATGGCTTAACATGAGAGGCACCAACTATGCATATCATAGTATATCATATCATACGTAGTATGAGAGGAACCTATATATTCATGTCATAGTATATCAGATCATACATAGTACGAGAAGCCCTTACATATTCATGTCGTAGTATATTACACCATACATAGTATGAGAGGCACCTACATATTCATGTCATATAATATGGCATCATACATATTATGAGAGGCATCTATGTGTTCATGTGAGGGGATAAAGACCATGGATGCTTTCACCATATTGTAACCTATCAATTACTAGTAACTCTGCATCTAGAGTATCAATCCATTTCACTGTTACTAATAGTTATGCATCAAGAGTATCGCTTAGTAGAATCAAAACAAGGTCAAAGAGAGGCTAGGAAGAATATAACTCAATCCCAAAAATGAATGTTTCCCTTAGCCATGATAGAGCGAGCTCAAAGCAAGGTCTAGCTAGGCGAACCCTTTTGTCGCTTAGCGAGAAAGCCCAAAAACTAGTTCTTTCAACACATGAAGCCTCACATACCGAAGCCTTTGGTCACTTATAGATAAAACCATGAAAATTAGTTTTCTCCTTCAGGTTGGCTCGCTTATCCACATTTTCTCTTGCTTAGCAAGGATGGTAGAAGAATGTTCATTTAAGGGTCCAAATTTCCAGAAATTTTCCATACACATAAATTTTAACCTACATATAATCAGTATAACAAGCATGTGGAATTGAGTAGAACATCTATTTAAGAATCCCACCTTTTTAAAGAACATGGAAACAAAATTGATGAAGGTGACCCCAATACGAAATGCAATTGTTCAGCCCCCAACATAAGATTGAGACTTAAATACCTCAACCACTATAAAGATTTGCAAGTGTGGTCAAATATATGGGAGACACCTTTAAGATACAATTATAACATGATATAGATCAACTTTATATAATTCAAAAGAGTTGGATTATGGATATTGTGTGGGGTACTAATTGCCTTGGCATAACCATATTACAGTTATGGTGAATGTAACTATATCTTTTAGGGAGATTTCAATTTATACTTATTATTCTCAAATACTTTTAATGTAAAGACTCACATATAAACTTTACTTTTGTGTTAATATTTAGGTACATGCATCAAATTTGTGACGAAATAAATTTAGAAAAGTATGGTTTCTTGGATCCCTTCAATATTCAATATGTCGAATGTGCATCAAATAATATTCAAACTTACATACAAAATAAGTTAATTCAAGAGGAAATAGGTTGTTACCTATGACCATTAACTAATTCATAAGAATATATGAATTTGTATTTTCTCTTATTTAATATTTAATTTTCTATCAATTATTAATTATTTTTGAAGTTTGTGTTGTGGTTATTGGCAATTAATAATTAATTAAGCTAATAAAAATAGCATAATTATGTTATGTTAGTTGACAATCATATTGATTCAAAGATTAAATATCGGGTTAAATATTCAAATCCCCCTGCAATGTTAGTGAGTTCAGGTTTTAGTCCCTCGTAAAGTTTTTTTTTATAAACCCCTCGCAATTTCTAGATTCCCTCAGATACACCCACGTGCAGCAAAGATTCCAATTTTTTGTGACTTGACTGTCCAACTGGATTTTTATTTTATTTTTTATTTAATTTTAAATGCCACATAAACTGTATTTATTTCTTTATTTTATTTTATTTATTTTATAAATATTAAGTTTTTTTATTTTTTTATTTTTACGTTTCCTTTTCTTAATTTTAATTAATAAATATTTTAAATGAATTATTAATTTAAAGTATCAAAATATTATAATTGGGCCTTGGTACAGTTTTGTAACATGAGGAGCCCACTTACTTAGCTTATTTTGAATTCATTACTCTACATGTGTTATTGGATTATATACACTAATGTTGTATTAGACAAATCGATGTGGGACTTCTTAACAAACATTGCATTTCTATTGCATACATAATCAGTTTCAGCATACCATGTTTCCTCTCTTCCTCTCAACATTATCACCACCATGTTTCAACAAAGCTTTAATTTCAATGAAGCTTTGTTGAAGAAGGCATGGAAATAAACTCATTAACCTATGGATCAACTTGATGAAATGTGTTGTTCCCTCACCTATAGTATCATAATTTATAGAGAAAACATTCATTATATTTGTTAGTTAAAAGTTAACCAACACAAGACATATATGATAATAATATAAAAATTAAAGTGCTTTGTGATCCTCATGAGCACACCTAAAGATAGGGGGAAGAACCAAACCCTATTGTGTGATCTTGATATGATTGGGTTTGTTGTACCCCAAAATTTGTCCTCCCATATTTCTCAAAAAAAAATTTCAAGAAAGATCTTCAAGTTGCTCAATGTAGCCCAAGGGTTGACCAGACAAGCTCCCTCCTAAGGCATTCTACCTCAAATTAGGGTTTCATGTTTCATAAAGATACTTGAGTCCAAGGGACCTCAAATTCTCACAATTGTCCTAATATGTTCTCAAGATCATCCATGTCAAGTTTCAAGCCCTACAGAGAAAGTTTGCTCAGTCAATTGCTCAAAGGCCTGAAAATCGACTATGCTAGGGCAAAAGTCAATTGTGGCCCACATACAGGAAAACTTTAAGATTTTTGGTCAACATCATCATTTTGAAGTATATTCCATCATTTGATCAAGTGTTGATCATGATTCATCAAGGATTGCTCATAATTCATCAAGAATCAAAAGTTGCTAAATTAGGGTTTTGTAGGAAAAGTCAACTCAACTTTGACCAAGCATAAATTTCTCATACTTTATGATAAATGACCCATCCAAAGCTCATTTTTAAGAGGATTCCATTCTCTACAATCCATCTTCAGCTCCCAAGTTAAAAATATGCACTCACAAGAAGTTATGAATTTGGACATTATAGGTCATTTTGAAAAGTCAACAAAAAAACCTTTTTTTTCAAAACTTCATACATGAGCATGGAATATCAAATTGAGATGAGACAAAAAGGGTTGATTATAAGACATCTCAAGATTTCTAAAAAGTCCAAGAACACCTCCAAAGAGTCAAAATTGAGGAAGTTATGCATTGGTAAAGTTGACCCTTTTTGCAAAATTGCCAAAAGTCAACTATGCCCAAAACTTCAAATTTTGCCAAATGGGCCCGATCTTTTTCACTTGTTTTGAGTTGACATCATGGTCCACGAGCCCTATACTTTGCCACTTGTAATTATCTTATTTATATTATTTATTTTGATTTTTATTTGAATTAAATCATTTTAAATCAAAATAAATCATATAAAATCCAAAATATTGAAAACTCAAGATTTTTTACATGATTCGGGTCTTAATATCCAGCTAGCATCAAATCATATTCGTGTAAAGGAATGGTGTGGACAAAAAGATTGAATTAGGCTATTTTTGGAATGATATTGAAAGTGAATCAAATCAAGATCAAAGACATTGATGGAGGAAGATTGAGGCCAGGTTTTCAACCTTAATCTATTCCTCAATACATATAGAAGGTGTGCAGACAAAAAACGAGGTTGGAAGGAGGCGGGTGATCAAGAACAAAACTTGGAAAAAACAAGAAAAAGTGGTGAATCAAATTCCTACTTAGAGGAAATTTCAAGACCCTTGGACCATTCCAATCGCTTCCTGGGATCCCTAGCAAGCAAAAGCAATCAAAAGCAAGCATTTCCAGGCCCTATATCGCGCTGTAAGTCCATCACGACATCCATGTATTTTTGAATTCGGTTTGCATGATTTAGGCATTGATAGCATGAATTAACCATATATTATTGATCCATGGAACATTTGCAAGCTTTCTATATTGTTTAATTACATTTATATGGCTTGTATAAAATTTCACCATGGCTATGGTTTGTACCTTCGAATTAGGAGTTTTATGTGCAGGCAAAATTGGCTCATAAAAAGGTCATCATGATATTCAGCAGGTCCAGACGAATCCAACCATGGCATTAGAATTCATTTATCTTGCTCATGGTAGATTTTAAGAGAACGCAGGTTGTAGCTACAACCAAATGTCCGTAGGTAAAAGTTTGGAACTTTTACCAACAGATCCAAGGAAGAAGACAACCAACGTGGCAACCTCCCATTCGCGTATTTGAATTTTCGCGCGTTTTGAATTCTGTGTTTTTGCTTTTCATATATTATCATTATTATTTATTGTATATACAAACAGAAGCAAGTGGCATAGTGGTAGTGGAGTGGTTAGATAGTGCATCAGGACCTGGATTCGAATCCCAGGTCCCCCAAATTGCTTCATGGTTTTTTCTTTCAGGTAATCTCATGCACTTACAAGTCCAAGGCCTATCATACACCCTCATCATCCAGCCTGCCAGATGGCCAGATGGCCAAATCCAAAGGCCAGCAATGGAGGAGCATTAAAGGCCTGGTCAAACGCATTGCATGGGATCTCAAAAAGTCAAAACGGACCTCTTTGTCTTGGGCCCAGATTGCTATTCACACCCCCTTTCCAATTACTTTCAGGCCCACCTATTTCTTTCTCTTCATCTTTTTTTATTTGTTTTATTTAATTTTATTTTTTTATTTTATTTTACTAACCAATTAAATAATTCTTTTTTATCAAAAAATCACAAAAATAATACTTTTCACAAATTAGGTTTAGATTTTATTTTTTATCAAAAAATTAATTAATTTAATCAGATTTTTATTTTAGGTAAACTTTAATTGTTTTTGTAAATAAATTAAAAATAATTAGAATAATTAGGTTTTTATTTCTAACTTAATTATATTTTCTTTTCTTAAAAATAACCAAAAACCACAAAATAGGCCATGTAATTATTTTTATTAATTAATTTAATTAACTAATTAATTATGTAATTAATTTTAGGACCTAATTCTTTTCTTAAAAAAATAATTAAAAACAAAAAAAAAAACATTTTTCTTTTTGAATAGGCTAGAAGGGTCAAAATCCTAATTTCTTCCCGATCTTAATTTCATCGCGCACGCTTTATTGTTTTATTATTTACCATATTGATGTAATTGATCACAAGTTTGTAATAGTTTAATTAGGACTTTTATCTTCATTTATCGCTTTATTATTTTCAAAGGATTTGTTTTTGGCTATGTAAATACCTGAAGCCTTGTAACAGCGTAGTTTAATTTCCGCACTTTAAATTCCGCAAATATTTAACTGTTAGATGTATGATATAGGGATGCATGACAAGAATGTATGATTAACTTTAAAACGGTTAGATAACCCTAAAATGTGCAAAGATAAATAATCTTAAATTAAATCACTCGCACATGCGCACTCCTAAGGTACACTCCCACTTGGTTGCCTTCGCTAAACGGTCATGGAGTATAGGATGCTTTAGTGGTCGTCCTTTTGTCCAAAGATCAAAGTTGCCTCAGAATGGTTGCCTCGGATATTGTTGCCTCGGATAATTGATCTAAGACATTAGGGTTATTACTAAGACGTCCTAACATTGCTTTAGTGACCGTACGTCCCTTTCGAATTGACCCTCAAAACTCCAACGAAGGTGCTACCTACTCACTAATAGTGGGATAGCATTGTCTAAAGGAAACAAACATAGAACGATTATTTTTTAGAGTAGGTAGATTAGTTCTTAAGTACTTGCTCAATCAAAACAAACTTTTCACACTTACACTCCTTTACAAACAAAGTTTTCAAAAACACTTCATTACACTCTTGAAGACAGAAGCAAGAGTTAAATCGAAGTCAAAACAAAAACTTTTCAAAACACACAAGCACACAAAGAAGCAATTTTGAAAATGATGAGAAAGTACCTAAGAGCCCGTAGGTAACTACGGATAGAAAGGGTGTTAATACCTTCCCTTTTTATAATCTAACCCTCGTACTCAAAAATATCTCGAAAAAGGAATTTTTGTGCTTTTTTCCTTTCCTTGTTGGATAAAATAAAAGTCGGTGGCAACTCTTGCTTACCGCGACATTTTGCGAAAACAAACGCAAAACGCGAACCAGCATTCCTAAAAAACTGTCTCGGTTCTGGCCACCGTATCACAGAACTGGCGACTCTGCTGGGGAGTTAATAAGTGGGGTGTACCTTAGGAATAGTTTATCATATTGTTTTCAATTGTTTGATTTGTTTGATTTATCTTTGTTCGCTTTGTATCGGAGTTACTATAGATCCTAACCTGGATCTGGGGACACCTTTTAGGTAAGTAGCAATAGAATGTGAGGGAACTGTACGGCATAGACCGATACGGTTGAAGCAGTAGCTACGTTGATGTGGAACATTAGTTGGTACAAATATCCCTTGTGGAGGAACAAGGAGAGTATGGGGCTGCTATATGGGTCATTAAGCATCAACTGACCTTAGAAACTATAATTGACCAACTTGGCCATAGAAAGTAGCAGAATGCTACACTCATTGAGACCATACTCTCGCGATGGTTCCGGCCGCAAGAAAAGATTGTGTGAGATGAAACTATGACCGATGGAGGATGGTCAGTGATATTGAGAACCTCTAGAACCCGGTTACTATTATTAGGACAGGTTAAACCAACTAAACTGCAAGAGGGTAGTACCTAAACTCCATGCCAGTCTGAAATTTAAGGGCTATTGTGTGACTTGTTTGCCCTTACCATATTTGCTATCTGTGATACCTGTAGTGTGTTTTTATCATGACATCATGCATCATGACATCGCATGCATATTTCACTAGACTAACCATTTCAAAGACCGAGGGGATTCATCTTTGTTCTGTTTTATAGATCATGGCCTCTATGCACAGAAATACCATTCGAGTCAACTTTGTGCAAACCCCTGCTCAGCTCAGAGAGTTGGTTTTAAAAGTTCTTGATACTTCCTCCTTTGTTAGAAGACATGGTCATCTCCTTACCCTGGTCACTTCAAAGTTGGATGAGCAAATGATGAGCATCTTGTTCAAGTTCTTTGACTCGTTGCATCATTGTTTCACCTTCCCGGACTACCAGTTGGTCCCTACTTTGGAGGAGTTTTCTGATTTACTTGGCATATCTATTCCAGAGGATATTGCTTCAGCCCTACATCTAAAAATGGCTGATGTCGTATCTAATTAGGAGATTCAGAGTGGGGTTAAAGGTTTCTTGGCTAAGTTTTTGATTGATCAAGCTCAACAGTTCTGGGATAGTTTGGACTTTCAAGCATTTGAAGACATCCTAGCTCTCCTCATCTATGGCTTGGTTCTGTTCCCGAATCCAGATTCTTTTGTCGATGTGAACGCAATCAAGATCTTCATGTCTCGTAACCCAGTGCCTACTCTCTTGGGTGATATTCTGCATGCTCTTTATACACGTACTGTTCGGAGAAGGGGAACTCTCATGTGTTATGCACCGTTGCTGGCGAGGTGGTTTATTTCTCACCTCTCCAAATTTGTATTGAAGAATGAGGAAGGTGTAGGTTGGGCTTATAGAATCATGTCCCTTGCTCATACGGATATCCTCTGGAGTGCTAAAGATATGGAAAAGGTAGTTGTCATTGATCGATGTGGGGAATACCCCAATGTTCCTTTGCTTGGAATTAGAGAAGGAATAACCTATAATCCTTGTTTGGCTTTACGACAGTTTGGACGAGCTCGGAGTGACGGTCCTCATGAGCTGCTGCTTATAGGCATTGTCTTTGACTTCAAGGGGGATGTTGAGGGACATCGTCGCAGGTTTATACGATCCTGGGACAGGGTGAACAGGTTTGATCCACATGAGCTAGGAATGAAGACTTCTCTCCCGATGCAACCATATCTCCAGTGGGTTCGAGCCCGTGCTCAAAAGCTGGGAATTCCATACAAAGTTGTTTTGTCGGTAATTATAGAGCATACTGATGAAGAAGGTCCTTATACAGTCCTCCATCCCTATATGCCTACTGATCTGGGGGCATTGAATAGATCTTGGATCCAGTTAAAGGAAGAAAGGGATACCTACAGAGAGAAGTATCATGAGCAGGAGAGGAAGATCATGAAGCTTACAAGGCAGCTTGAGAAGGAGAGGACAATCAACGATTATGTCAGCACGAAGGGAAAACGACCATGGGACTTCTGATGTCTTTTATTATTTCTAGTTTAGATTTGATTTTCAGTATTTCTTTTGTAACGCCTTAAAGGCATTTGTTAAACATTGTTACAAGTTTTTATCTAATAAAGCGTGTTTTATTTTGGTTTACAAATTTGAATCTCCCTAAGTCTTTAAAATCAATTCATACGCATTCCATTACCATGCACCTCATTACAGGTACCCTTACGGGTTTCTTATCTTCTTCGCTGTCTATTTCAGCACAACATGTCTTCTGAAACACCTACTGATCAAGCTATTAAGGCTCTTCAAGCTCAGAATGCTCAGTTCCAGAAAATGTTCTTAAACTTGGCCAAGAGTCAACAGGATTTGAAGAATCTTATCTTGAAGGACAAGAAGAAGAAGAAGAAGAAGAAGAAGAAGAAGAAGAAGAAGAAGAAGAAGAAGAAGAAGAAGAAGAAGAAGAAGAAGGAGAAGAAGAAGGTGGTCCTCCTGAACAAGGGTCACAAATTTGGGAACAGGTTGAGACAGGAAGTTGATTTATCTCATTCATCTAGAGAAGGAGAGAATCAAGAGGAAAGGAAGGGTCCTAGCCCTGTGGTTTCTGACAATGACACTGATTTTGATGAAGATCAGTACCCTCTTGCTGAGGATAGGTACAAGCAACTTGAAGACCGTCTGAGTGTCATGGAGGTTCAGAAGGTTCCTGGTCTGGACTTTGGAGATTTAGGGCTGGCATCGGGAGTGGTGATCCCACACAAGTTTAAAGCTCTTGTCTTTGCTAAGTATGACGGGGTATCTTGTCCAAAGCTACACCTCCGCTCGTACGTTAGAAAGATTCAACCATATACTGCTGATAGGAACCCCTGGGTTCATTTCTTTCAAGATAGTCTATCAGGGACTCAACTTGAATGGTTCTATCAATTGGAGGGAGCTAACATCTGCAACTGGGAGGACCTTGCTGCTGCTTTTTACAAGCAATACCAGTATAATACCGACCTTGCTCCCACGCATACTCAACTTCAGGGTATGTCTATGGGTGCAAGCAAAGGTTTTAAGGACTACGCTCAGAAGTGGAGAGATCTGGAAGGAAGAGTACAACCCCCTCTGTCTGATAGGGAGTTGGTGGATATGTTTCTTGGGACTTTGTCTGGTCCATATTTTAATCATTTGATCGGTAGTTCATCATCTGGGTTCACTAAATTGATTATGACCGGGGAGAGAGTCGAAGCTGGTATCAGAAGTGGCAAGATATAGAAAGGTGATTCATCGAGTACAGAGAAGAAGCCTTTCAAGAAGGAATCTAGTGCAGTTTACAGCTCGAGGAGCCAAAACCTACCTGAGCGCCGCCAAGCAGTGAATGCGGTGGTAATATCAAGACCTATTGTTTCCCCACAACGTAACAATCAGCAAAGAGTAGAGAGACCGCAAAGACAGTATACTCGGCTCAGTATGACCTTATCTCAAATTTTACCGCAATTGTTGAAGACTAACCTGGTGACTCTGAGGGAAGCTCCGAAGAATCCTAGTACCACTTCTCCGCTGTATAATCCAAACGCCCGCTGTGCCTATCACTCTGATAGCCCAAGGCATGATACCAACAATTGTTGGGATTTGAAGAATAAAGTGTAAGATCTAATTGAAGCTAAGAAGATTGAGTTTGAAGCTCCGGAGAAACCCAACGTCATAACAGCTCCTATGCCAAAACATGAGGCGGGAGTGAATGCAATTGGAAATGATGGTGAAGAGTCAGATTTTGACAGCTGGATTTACCCGACTACCAATGGTGGCTTGAACAATTGGACGGCGAAGGACTTCGTGCCCGTTTCTTTTATTACACAGTAATAGACCTTTGTTTTGAGATTTGTAACAGACAATTTGAAACTTTTACGGCTCGGTGCCTTGCCCGAGGCATTGTGGCTTTGTTTGTGAGGGCTTACTATTTGTCATTTCTATATATCATCAATAAAGCATTGGACGTTTTTCTTGCATTACAAATTTTGCACTCCTTGTTTTTCCTTTCTATCTTGCACTTTATCAAAACAGTTATTTGTCTTACACACACTCACATATCATAATATAGGTCTACATCCACTATGGATCCCACTGATAACGACTCTGCTACTGCCATTTATGACTTCGAAAATCCGATCAACCTAGCCAAAGACGAAGGTGAGGATTATTGTGAAGTGCCTGGGGAACTTGCTAGACTGTTACTTCAGGAAGAGAGGGCCATACAGCCGCATGAAGAGCCAATGGAAACAGTGAATCTGGGTACAGAGGAACAAAAGAAAGAGGTCAAGATCGGTGCAAATCTGGAGTCTAGTGTCAAGCAACAGTTGATAAAGATGTTGCGTGACTATGTTGAGATCTTTGCCTGGTCTTATGAAGATATGCTTGGGTTGGATACTGATATTATGCTTCACCGCCTGCCAACCAAGGAAGACTGTTCTCCAGTGAAACAGAAGGTTCGCCGAATGTGCCCAGAGATGTCTGAAAAAATCAAAGCGGAGGTCATGAAATAGTTTGATGCCAGTTTTCTAGCAGTCACTTCTTACCCACAGTGGGTTGCCAACGTGGTTCCGGTGCCGAAGAAAGATGGTAAAGTTCGAATGTGTGTGGATTATAGGGATCTGAATAGGGCAAGCCCCAAAGATGATTTCCCTCTGCCTCATATCGATGTTCTAGTTGACAACATTGCATAGCATAAGGTCTTTTCCTTTATGGATGGTTTTTCTGGTTACAATCAGATTAAGATGGCTCCCGAAGACATGGAAAAGACAACGTTTGTTACACAGTGGGGTACCTTTTGCTACAGAGTCATGCCTTTCGGGTTGAAGAATTTTGGAGCAACGTATCAGCGCGCCATGGTCACTTTGTTCCATGACATGATTCATCATGAGATTGAGGTATACGTCGACGACATGATTGCAAGATCCCAAACTGAAGAAGAACACCTTGACCATCTTCAAAACTTGTTTGACAGGTTGAAGTTGTACAAGCTGAGGTTAAACCCGAACAAGTGCACCTTCGGGGTGAGGTCTGGTAAGCTGTTGGGTTTCGTCGTTAGCGATAAAGGTATTCAAGTAGATCCTGCAAAGGTGAAGGCTATACAGGAGATGCCAGCTCCCTTAACAGAAAAAGAAGTCAGAGGCTTTTTGGGACGGTTGAATTACATTGCCCGATTCATTTCACACCTGACTGTGACTTGTGAGCCAATCTTCAAGCTGCTGAAGAAAGATCAAGTGGTAAGATGGAATGATGAATGTCAAGCCGCTTTCAAAAGGATCAAAGAATATCTCCAAGAGCCACCTATTCTGATGCCTCCAGTTGAAGGGAGACCTTTGATCTTATACTTGATAGTACTCGACAATTCAATGGGGTGCGTGTTGGGGCAACATGACGAGTCTGGCCGAAAAGAGCATGCTATTTATTACCTTAGAAAAAAGTTTACCGACTGCGAGACCCGATACTCGTTGCTTGAGAAAACTTGTTACGCTTTGGCATGGGCTGCTCGCTGGCTGAGACAGTATATGCTGACTCACACTACCCTATTGATATCAAAGATGGATCCAATCAAGTATATCTTCGAGAAGCCCGCCTTGTCCGGAAGAATAGCAAGATGGCAGATGATCTTAACTGAGTATGACATCTAATACACAACCCAAAAAGAAATCAAGGGGAGTGTGTTAGCATATCATTTGGTACATCAGGCTGTAGACGAATACCAATCCATGAACTTCAAATTTCCGGATGAGAACATCATATTGGTAACCGACTGTGAAGAACCTGGACCGGATGAATGACCTGAGGAGGGATCCCAATGGTCTGTGTACTTTGATGGAGCTTTGAACGCTTTGGGTAATGGCATTGGCGCCGTGATCATCTCTCCTGAAGGCTGTCATACTTCATTTACCGCCCGATTATGTTTTAACTGCACCAACAATATGGCGGAGTATGAAGCATGTATCATGGGCCTTCAAGCAGCTATTGACCTAAGGATTAAGTTCTTAAGTGTATTCGAAGATTCTGCTCTCGTGATCAGTCATATTAAAGGCGAGTGGAATACGAAACACCCAAATCTCATTCCTTACAAAGAGTATATACTGACGTTGCTTCCGCACTTCGAGGAAATAACCTTTGAACATTTCCCCAGAGAGGAGAACCAGTTGGCGGACGCACTAGCTACTATGTCTGCTATGTTCAAGGTCAGGTGGGACAATGAGGCTCCCCGGATTACCATCGAGAGGTTGGATGAACCTGCACATTATTGTGCTATTGAGACGGAAGAGGTAACAGATAAACCCTGGTTTCATGAGGTAAAGAGGTATCTTGAGGCCCAAGAGTACCCCGAGGGTGCATCTGTTAATGATAAGAAGTTCTTAAGGAGGTTCGTTGAGAAGTTCTTCATCAGCAATGGTATTCTTTACAAGCATAACCATGATTCAACCTTACTGTGATGTGTGGATAAGAACGAGGCAGAAAGGATTATGGCAGAGTTACATGAAGGTACTTTCGGAACTCATTCCAGTGGACACACCATGGCAAAGAAAATCCTACGGGCAGGATATTATTGGTCTACTATGGAAGCCGACTGTTATCAGCATTCTCGAACCTGTCATAAGTGCCAAGTCTATGCTGATAAGGTGCATATACCTCCAGTTCCTCTGAACGTTTTGACAGCTCCTTGGCCTTTTGCAATGTGGGGTATCGATATGATTGGTGAGATCAGACCTACTGCGTCCAACGGGCACCATTTCATCCTGGTAGCCATTGATTACTTTACAAAGTGGGTTGAAGCAGCATCCTTTGCTACAGTAACCAAGAACATCGTGGCGCGGTTTATCCGGCACAATTTGATTTGTCGATACGATGTACCAGAGAGGATCATTACAGACAATGGTACAAATCTCAACAATATGATAATCACCGAACTCTGCAAGCAGTTCAAGATACAACATCACAACTCTTCTCCTTACTGGCCGAAGATGAATGGGGCTGTTGAAGCGGCTAATAAGAACATCAAGAAAATTGTGCAGAAGATGACAGTGACATACAAAGACTGGCACGAAATGTTACCATTCGCTCTTCATGGGTACCGTACCTCAGCGCGGACGTCAATAGGGGCAACACCCTATTCTTTGGTATATGGCATGGAGGTCGTCTTTCCCATTGAAGTTCAAATACCCTCTCTTCGGATTATGAAAGATGCAGGTTTGAGCGAAGACGACTGGATTCAGACCCGGCTTGATCAGCTGAACTTAATCGATGAGAAGAGACTTACTGCTATTTGTCATGGTCAGACGTATCAAAAACGGATGATCAAGGCATTTAACAAGAAAGTCAGATGACAAGAGTATCAAGTCAGGGATCTGGTCATCAAGCGCATTATCCTACCTCAAGGTGATCCCAGGGGAAAATAGACCCCTACGTACGAAGGGCCATTTGTGGTTAAGAATATTTTCTCGGGAGGAGCTATGATTCTAACCACCATGGATGGTGACGACCTTCCTCACCCCATCAATGCAGACATAGTGAAAAAATACTACGCATAATCAAAGACCCGCTAGGTCGACTGGCCTAGGCAAAAATAAGGGCTTCCCGACGAACCAAAAGGGTTCGGGTAAAAATAAGGGATGAAAATGAAGAAAAAACTGTACAACAGGCAAGTCGAAAACCTGAAAAGGCGGCTTGGGAAAAAAAGGGTATCCCGGTGGACTGAAAACCCGAAAGAGCGGTCCAGGAAAAAATTAGGGATCAAAGCGTAACACTATGTCTCATTGGATCATCTTGCAGCCAGACTTCGGTATCGACTATCAAACTTGGACGGCACTAATCAATCTGATCTACCTTCAACCAAGTAGTAAAGTGATGAGATGCTCGAGGACATAAAGGCAATAGCAGGGTTGGAACTCAGTGGGATTGTTCACATAGCTGTTTTTTCTTTGTTTTTCACAAAATTGTATAAACTCTATCTTTCGGCGGCGTTCTCTTACTAGGACGTCAGCCTCTTGTACAAAACGCATATTTACAGGTCAAACTTCAAAGTCAATACAATTCATTTTCGCAAATAAATTTCAAATTGTTTTATCTTTTTCTGTTTTGTTTTGCAAGAACGTCCAATGTTCATTTTTTGATATATGCATTTGACAATAATTGTTGCTCATGAATATTTACATGCGAAACAAAAGACGATTACTCGTAATTCAGAAACAGGGGAAAACAAGAAATGTCTGAGCCTTACAGTTGCTCTAATCACCAGGTACAGGAATAAACCTAGCCGAAGAATGTGACTAGGATACATTCATTCCCCACAGAGTAAGAAAATGATAGTATTATCAACTCTCCCTAGCTGAGGCTCGCAACCGCGAATGAGTCGGTAAGAGTCTCCCCAAGCAGAGTTTATCTATCACCAGCACTGGAAGATTGTCCCCAGTAGAGTCTGGAAGGTTATCCCTAGCGGAGTCTAGAAGACCATCCCCGACGGAGTCTAGAAGACCATCCCCAGTGGAGTCTGGAATATTATCCCCAGTGGAGTCTGGAAGATTATCCCTAGTGAAGTTGCCACTAAAAGATTATCCCGAGCGGAGTTCATTTCTTTCACAAACGGAAACTTCACCCCCAACAGAGTTATCACCGCCAGCAACGGTAATTCACCCACAGCTGAGGGTTATTTCTCCAAGATCAACAAATCCTCAGCAGAGCATCTTTTCCCCACAGAGTCATTCTCTCACCAATATATTCTCCAGCAGGATTATTCTCCCAATCATCTTCGATCGTTATCCCCACCGAGCGAAACTCTTTATACTCTCCAGCAGCAATCCTGGATTTATTTTCCTCCAGCTAGAGAACGTCATAGAAACATTGCATGTCCATACATCATGACATGTGCATACGCATCATACAATACTGTCTCATTTATTTTGAGAACATCATTGTCAGATACATATCATGCATTACATACAGCTAATCCTTACCTTTCAGGAAAGATACAATCAAACTCTCACAAAAAACTCAAGCTATGAAGCTCGGGCGCGACCAGATAGTATCTTGAATTCTACAACATATTGTGAATCCCGGAGAACGACCGAATAATAGTATCAGACTGCCGCGAAGCCTAGATTACGACCAGATAGTGGTATCTCTTAAAAGCAAGCTATGAAGCCCGGACTCGACCGGATAATAGTTTAATCCCCTGCAAGCCATGAAGCCCGGATTACAATCGGATAACAACTTAGCAAGTTACCATAAGGCCTGGATTTTGACCAGACAGTGGTATGATACATCGTGAAGCCTAGATTACTACCAGATAGCGGTAAGGGACACTGTGAAGCTTGGATTTCGACCAAATAGCAGTTTACTCGGCCAATTACTATGAAGCCCAGATTCGACCGGATATTAGTAGGCCCAATAGTCAAAGGGAAGCCCGGATGCGACCGGATAACCACTTGATTTCTTCTGAAGCCTGGATTTCGACCAGATAAGAAGTAAGGTATTGTGAAGCCTGGATTACGACCAGATAGCAGTACAGAACACAATGAAGCCTGGATTCGACCAGATAATGGTATAACACATCGTGAAGCCTGGATTACGACCAGGTAGCGGTACAAGACACTGTGAAGCTTGGATTTCGACAAAATAGCAGTGTTCATGGACAATTACTAAGAAGCCCAGAGTCGACCGGATATTAGTGTGCCCTAAATTCAAGTTGAAGCCCGGAGGCGACCGAATAACAATTGAATTCATTCTGAAGCCTGTATTACGACCAGATAAGAATCGAGAAATTGCGAAGCCTGGATTACGACCGGATAGCAAGTCTAATCTCATCTCCCCAGTAAGTCACTATAAAGCCTGGATTACGACCAGATAGCAGTCGGCCTTATCACTATGAAGCCTGGATCACGACCAAATAGTAGTTCATTTTCACCTCCTCGACTAAGAGACGGTTCATCAGTAGAATAACGGACAACCGAAGCTCCTAAAATTCAACTTTTCTCAAAACGGAGATGATTCCCCAGTAGAATAACAGAAGACCAAAGCTCCTAAAATTCTATTTCTCCCAAGACAGAGATCAACATTCCCCAGCGGAATCTTCCTCAACAACAGGTATACAAGCTCTCGCTAAGGAATCTCTTATGCGATCGAAACTCCTTCAGATGACATCTTTAAGCCCATCCCCCGTCAGTAATCTCCAAATGGCATCTGTAATCCTATTTCCGACATCAAAAGTCAAGCACCACTTCGTGCAAGTGCAAATTTTTGGGCACTCTAGTGTTCAATCATTTTCCACCTTTAGATCACGAAAGGCAGACAAGCCAATCTAAATCTTCAGGTTTAAGAAGATTGAACAGGGGCAGTTATTGTACCCCAAAATTTTCCCTCCCATATTTCTCAAAAAACATTTCAAGAAAGATCTTTAAGTTGCTCAATGTAGCCCAAGGGTTGACCAGACAAGCTCCCTCCTAAGGCAGTCTACCTCAAATTAGGGTTTCATGTTGCATCAAGATAATTGAGTCCAAGGGACCTCAAATTCTCACTATTGTCCTAATATGTTCTCAATATAATCCATGTCAAGTTTCAAGCCCTACAGAGAAAGTTTGCTCAGTCAATTGCTCAAAGGCCTGAAAATCGACTGTGCTAGGGCAAAAGTAAACTGTGGCCCACATACAGGCAAACTTCAAGATTTTTGGTCAACATACTCATTTTGAAGTATATTCCATCATTTGATCAAGGGTTGATCATGATTCATCAAGGATTGCTCATAATTCATCAAGAATCAAAAGTTGCTAAATTAGGGTTTTGCAGGAAAAGGCAACTCAACTTTGACCAAGCATAACTTTCTCATACTTTATGAGAAATGACCCATCCAAAGCTCATTTTTAAGAGGATGCCATTATATACAATCCATTTTCATCTCCCAAGTTCAAAATATGCACTCACAAGAAGTAATGAATTTGGACATTATAGGTCATTTTGAAAAGTCAACAAAAACACCTTTTTGTCAAAACTTCATACATGAGCATGGAATATCAAATTGAGATGAGACCAAAAGGGTTGATTAGAATACATATCAAGCTTTCTAAAAAGTCCAAGAACACCTCCAAAGTGTCAAAATTGAGGAAGTTATGCATTGGTGAAGTTGACCCTTTTTGCAAAATTGCCAAAAGTCAACTATGCCCAAAACTTCAAATTTTGCCAAATAGGCCCAATCTTTTTCACTTGTTTTGAGTTGACAACATGGTCCATGAGCCCTAGACTTTTCCACTTGTCATTATCTTATTTATATTATTTATTTTGATTTTTATTTGAATTAAATCATTTTAAATCAAAACAAATCATATAAAATCCAAAATATTGAAAACTTAAGATTTTTTACATGATTCTGGTCTTAATATCCAGCTAGCGTCAAATCAAATTTGTGTAAAGGCATGGTGTGGACAAAAAGATTGAATTAGGCTATTTTTGGAATGATATTGAAAGTGAATCAAATCAAGATCAAAGACATTGATGGAGGAAGATTGAGGCCAGGTTTTGAACCCTAATCTATTCCTCAATACATATAGAAGGTGTGCAGACCAAAAACGAGGTTGGAAGGAGGCGGGTGATCAAGAACAAAACTTGGAAAAAACAAGAAAAAGTGGTGAATCGAATTCCTACTTAGAGGAAATTTCAAGACCCTTGGACCATTCCAATCGCTTCCTGGGATCCCTAGCAAGAAAAAGCAATCAAAAGATAGCATTTCCAGGCCCTATATCGCGTTGTAAGTCCATCACGACATCCATGTATTTTTGAATTCGGTTTGCATGATTTAGGCATTGATAGCATGAATTAACCATATATTCTTGATCCATGGAACATTTACAAGCTTTCTATATTGTTTAATTGCATTCATATGGCTAGTATAAAATTTCACCATGGTTATGGTTTGTAGCTTCGAATTAGGAGTTTTATGTGCAGGAAAAATTGGCCCATAAAAAGTTCATCATGATATTCAGCAGGTCCAGACGAATCCAACCATGGCATTAGAATTCATTTATCTTGCTCATGGTGGATTTTAAGAGAACGCAGGCTGTAGCTACGACCAAATGTCTGTGGGAAAAAGTTTGGAACTTTTACCAACATACCCAAGGAAGAAGACAACCAACGTGGCAACCTCCCATTCGCGTATTTGAATTTTTGCGCGTTTTGAATTCAGTGTTTTTGCTTTTCATATATTATCATTATTATTTATTGTATATACAAATAGAAGCAAGTGGCGCAGTGGTAGTGGAGTGGTTGGATAGTGCATCAGGACCTGGGTTCGAATCCCAGGTCCCCCAAATTGCTTCATGATTTTTTTCTTTCAGGTAATCTCATGGGCTTACAAGTCTAAGGCCTATCATACACCCTCATCATCCAGCCTGCCAGATGGCCAGATGGCCAAATCCAAAGGCCAGTAATGGAGGAGCACCAAAGGCCTAGTCAAACGCATTGCATGGGATCTCAAAAAGTCAAAACGGACCTCTTTGTCTTTGGCCCAGATTGCTGTTCACACCCCCTTTCCAATTACTTTCAGGCCCAATTATTTCTTTTTCTTCATCTTTTTTTATTTGTTTTATTTAATTTTATTTATTTATTTTATTTTACTAACCAATTAAATAATTCTTTTTTATCAAAAAATCACAAAAATAATACTTTTCACAAATTAGGTTTAGATTTTATTTTTTATCAAAAAATTAATTAATTTAAATAGATTTTTATTTTAGGTAAACTTTAATTGTTTTTGTAAATAAATTAAAAATAATTAGAATAATTAGGTTTTTATTTCTAACTTAATTATATTTTCTTTTCTTAAAAATAATCAAAAACCACAAAATAGGCCATGTAATTATTTTTATTAATTAATTTAATTAACTAATTAATTATGTAATTCATTTTAGGACCTAATTTTTTTCTTAAAAAAATAATTAAAAACAACAAAAAAAAACATTTTTCTTTTTGAATAGGCTAGAAGGGTCAAAACCCTAATTTCTTCCCGATCTTAAATTCATCACGCGCGCTTTATTGCTTTATTATTTACCATATGGATGTAACTGCTCACAAGTTTGTAATAGTTTAATTAGGACTTTTATCTTCATTTATCGCTTTATTATTTTCAAAGGGTTTGTTTTTGGCTATGTAAATACCCAAAGCCTTGTAATAGCGTAGTTTAATTTCCGCACTTTAAATTCCGCAAATATTTAACTGTTAGATGTATGATATAGGGATGCATGACAAGAATGTATGATTAACTTTAAAACGGTTAGATAACCCTAAAATGTGCAAAGATAAATAATCTGAAATTGAATCACTCTCACATGCGCACTCTTAGGGTACACTCCTACTTGGTTTCCTTCGGTAAACAGTCATGGAGTATAGGATGCTTTAGTGGTCGTCCTTTTGTCCAAAGATCAAAGTTTCCTCAGAATGGTTGCCTCGGATATTGTTGCCTCGGATAATTGATCTAAGACATTAGGGTTATTACTAAGACGTCCTAACATTGCTTTAGTGACCGTACGTCCCTTTCGAATTGACCCTCAAAACTCCAACGACGGTGCTACCTACTCACTAATAATGGGATAGCGCTGTCTAAAGGAAGCAAACATAGAATAATTCTTTTTTCGAGTAGGTAGATTAGTTATTAAGTACTTGCTCAATCAAAACAAACTTTTTCACACTTACACTCCTTTACAAACAAAGTTTTCAAAAACACTTCGTTACACTCTTGAAGACAGAAGCAAGAGTTAAATCGAAGTCAAAACAAAAAAATTTCAAAACACACAAGCACACAAAGAAGCAATTTTGAAAATGATGAGCAAGTACCTAAGAGCCCGTAGGTATCTACGGATTGAAAGGGTGCTAATACCTTCCCTTTTTATAATCTACCCCCCATACTCAGAAATATCTCGAAAAAGGAATTTTTCTATGCTTTTTTCCTTTCCTTGTTGGATAAAATGAAATTCTGTGGCAACTCTTGCTTACCGCGACATTTTGCGAAAACAAACGCGAAATACGAACCAGCATTCCTAAAAAACTGTCCCGGTTCTGGCCACCGTATCACATGGTTGATATGCGATTATAGAGGGATCTTATGGTAAAAATTATGGTATAACAACCTTCCTCTACTAATTCTTGAGCATCCTTGAATGAAGTTAAAGAAGTCTCAAGTTTTTTTTCCGCTCAGGTGGAGGGATATTAAATGTTTGTACTGTCTCGAAAACTTATAAATGAGTTTCATGAACTTCCCCTTCAACTTCCACGTATCGGAATGAAGTCAAATGACTCACAATGTATTCTTATTCACTACAAAAAGTGACTGTCTTTCCATCCAGAGAATACTTAGCAGCATACTCAGTCACAGACAAATTCCCTTATTTTAACTCCAGGATTTCAATCTCTTTCTTTCCGTGCGCATCTTCTAGAAAATACTTCCTCAGAAACTCTCAGCTAAACACAACCCAAGTAGCAACCTCAACCACTTCTAATAGTCTTTGACGAGTGCTTAACCCACTAGTCATCAGCCTCCTCTTCCAACATATGCATACCAAACTGCACCTTCTATGCCTCAAAGAAGTCCATGACCCGAAAGATCCTTTCAATCTCTTTGAGCCAAGCTTGTGCCCCATCCTAATCATACCTACCCTTAAATACAGGTGACGATTCCTCTGAAATGTTTCTAAAACACGGGATCCATCATTCCCTACAACATTAGGCTGATGTTGCACAGTCTAAGCAACAGCCTGCAATGCAGCAACAATCACAACATTGTTTCTTCTAGCCATTTCACTATTTCACACTATCGCAATAAATAATGGTTAGAAGAAACACATCAATAATATTCAACTGTCACACCATACTACATACTCAACAACCTGGCCGGATGGACCAACCTGCTCTAATACCACTAATGTAACACCCTAATTTCCCCAAAGATTAATAATATAAAATTAGAGTAATTTTTTCTTTAAAATAATCCAATTAACAAGAAATTAGGATGTTTCACTTCAAAACATAATAAACCTGCTCAAAACATATACATATATACATAACATAAATATACAGATGAACCAAAATAAAATATCATATTCCTCAACTTCCAATTTTATTATGCAGCGGAAAAGAATCATACTTGTTGTTAAAACAATTTGTATCCAATCATAAAACAACAATCATTCCAATAACGGGGAGTTCATAAGATTTCAAACAAATCATTTAAAACCAAATAAAACTATAAATCATTCATCCCTCTGGTGTTACATATTAGAGCAATGACGCTGACTCAAAATAAAATAAAGAGTAACCTCTTCTGATCCTTGCAGCCTCGGACTACTCCTAACTATCTACACAATGTCGTATAAAGCATCATTCTGACAGCAGGGTGAGATATCAAAACAATGGAAGAGAATTTATAATAATAATTATACATCAATTAAATCACACATAGCTATGCATTCCCCATATCACACATTCATATAACAACAACAGTCTTATTACATGATAACTACACAATCATGCATAATAATCACACATATCAATAATCACCATGTAGTAAAAACACCATTCACACAACTTAAAATTCATGTTAACAGCAATGCGATGCAACAAGACCGACTCACAGACTCAATGCATGTGGTACCAATATCGCTCCCGAATCTACGCCATCTAGGACCAGAGCCACTAATATCGTGAACAATTAGATTCACATAACTTTAAATCCACTCCATCTAGGATCGAAGCCAACCAATATCATGAACAACTCGGTTCACATTGCTCCCGATCAACTGCATCTAGGATCGGAGCCCACAAACAGGACTAAAGTCCACAACATGTAATACAAGCAACATAACCATGAATTAAAACAACAAACATTTATATCTACAACCACTAATGCGACACGTCATTACAGGCCACCAATTGTTCACACATGCAACATACAATTCATACAGCTCAAGAATATCATATATCCTCATTATAACAACACTAAGTCATCATAAAACGTATGTCATAATAAATTTGTCACACAACAACTGACCTATCTTGTTATAAGTATTGAACCAGACATAATTTTCTCATTTGATTCCTCTAAAGTATAGTTCATCGCGTTAGCTTTTCAACCCTTTGAATGACGCGTCAAACGGAGTGCGGAAACTGATGTTATGGCCTTCACAAAAATGCAAACAAATTTGTTCGCTCGAGACTCGCTCGCAGACTAGGTCTATCGCCTAACGCTCGCCCAGTGAAGCGTAGGCGAGGCCATCCATCCAATACATTTTCTAGGAGAACCTCTTTTCCTCTCTATCATTCTCCCCTTATCTCATCTGGTGGACTCGCGCTCGCCACCTCTTCGCCCGACGAAGCTGGAGCAAAAATCCTACTCTGTACATTTTCCAAGAGCACCTCACAATTACATGTTTTATCGCCTTGGGATCGTCGGGTGATTGTGCCTGTCGCCTGAGGCTCACCTAGCGAAGCGTGCGAAACAGCAACTCCTCTATTACGATTTCTTCACCAGTCCAGCCCCTAAATCGCATATGAATCCATACCAGAACAGCCCCAAAAGCCAACATATTACCAAGTAACAACAATAACACAAAGTCATACACATTATGGTCATCAAAACATAGGAATTAACCACTTTAATTCATCAATTTCATCAAAGAATCCAAAATAAACCTAAAAATTTATCATAGGTGACAACAGATCAAGCTCTTACATACCCATCATTATACAATACCCTTAGAGAGTTGGAACTCCACCCTTACCTTAGATTGACGATTCCTAAGCTTCAACAATGGAGTCTTCTTGACCTAGCTATTTCTTACCTCCTTGCTTTCTCTTCCCTCCAAAATACGATCGTACAGAATGAACGCTCTGCACCTCACTTTTCCTTATGCCCTTCTTACCCCTTGGAGCCGTATTAGGTTGTCCAATTCTATCCCTCACTTATTCCACACAAATTTATAGTTATTCACTTAGTACTTCTACACCAACTATTATCCTTATTTAATTATTAAAATAAATCTAAATAATTATAATTAATTATCCAATTTATTAATAAGTCTAATTATCTTACTAATCTAACACTATCCCATAACATGCCATCAAACTAACAATTGCATCAAATAAATCACAACAACATAATTAAATAGTAAATATAATATTCGGGGTATTACCAACACAACTACCTTTAAATGTTCCCAATTCTTGAGAGTAACAATCCTATCACACACACACACACACAACTTTATCTTTTAAAGGACAAGGAGTTACTCAAATATGGTTTCTAGGGTATTAAGCCAGTCATGAGGTTGAAGAGGATTGAGCTCTCCATGAAATTTCGACGGGTTCATCCAGTAAAATTCTCAAAATCCTCCGTTCCTATTGACCTAGTATGGGGCTTGCTAGATACCCTTAATCTGCTGCACCATTAGCATCATGAAATCTTTTTATTATTGCATATGTGCCTAATGTTGATATTGAAGTTGTGCCTTGTTGTTATTGCTACATGAGATACTCCTATTGATCACCATAATTTCAAATTTTTGGGGCCTCATCCATATGTTGGGTCTTCCTTGCCTTCATGGTCGATTAGCCATGATAAATATCTTATCACATACATAGGCATCAAGTTGGTCAGACTCAATACTAAGTTGTATGAGAGGAATCACCATAACAACAACACACAAACACAAGAAGGGATTCAATTATTTATGTATCTAAGCGGGGTCGAAATTGACATGGTCAGGTATCGGCTATAATAATCCAAATAATGTGCATCTAGAATAACACATTTAAGTTGCTAGAATATCAATATGAAACATAATACAATGGTAAAGGATTACATCAGTGCATAAGTTAAGCATCCAATACATGGTAAACCAAAATGTTACAATCATAAAAGATCTAAAATATCATAAGAAAGTACAACAGAAACACATCTAATACTCTAAAGTAAGGTCTCCTGGAAAATTTCTTCAGGTTTTCTTGCATTTACCCTTAACGACAATCAGATCACCTATAATTATCATAACAAATTAGGGTTGAGAATAACTATCTCACTGGGATTCTCCTATTTTAGGAGTTCTCTCGGTCGTGGGGATTATTTCTGAAATAAGGCCTTAAGGTTCCATACTATACTTATTTCATTTTATAACACATGATTACACAAGGTATACGAACATTTATAAATTTCATGATATATCGCATCATGGCTTAACATGAGAGGCACCAACTATGCATATCATAGAATATCACATCAGACATAGTATGAGAGGAACCTATATATTCATGTCATAATATATCAGATCATACATAGTATGAGAAGCCCTTACATATTTATGTCGTAGTATATTACACCATACATAGTATGAGAGGCATCTACATAGTATGAGAGGCATCTACATCTACATATTTAAGAGTCCAGATTTCAAGAAAATTTCCATACACATAAATTTTAACCTACATATAATCAGTA
The DNA here is from genome assembly GCA_948472305.1 of Vicia faba. Taxonomy (NCBI): domain Eukaryota; kingdom Viridiplantae; phylum Streptophyta; class Magnoliopsida; order Fabales; family Fabaceae; genus Vicia; species Vicia faba. The sequence goes on from OX451737.1 coordinate 517,127,731, forward strand.
TAACAAGCATGTGAAATTGAGTAGAACATCTATTTAGGAATCCCACCTTGTTAAAGAACATGGAAACAAAATTGATGATGGTGACCCCAATACAAAATGCAATTGTTCATCCCCCAACACAAGATTGAGACCTAAATACCTCAACCACTATAAAGATTTGCAAGTGTGGTCAAAGATATGGGAGACACCTTTAAGATATAATTATAACATGATATAGATCAACTTTATATAATTCAAAAGAGTTGGATTACAGATATTGTGTGGGGTACTAATTTCCTTGACATAACCATACTACCATTATGGTGAATGTAACTATATCTTTTAGGGAGATTTCAATTTATAATTATTATTCTCAAATACTTTTAATGTAAAGACTCACATATAAACTTTACTTTTGGGTTAACATTTAGGTACATGAATCAAATGTGTGAAGAAATAAATTTAGAAAAGTATGGTTTCTTGGATCCCTTCAATATTCAATATGTCGAATGTGCATCAAATGATATTCAAACTTACATACAAAATAAGTTAATTCAAGAGGAAATAGATTGTTACCTATGACCATTAACTAATTCATAAGAATATATGAATTTGTATTTTCTCTTATTTAATATTTAATTTTCTATCAATTATTAATTATTTTTGAAGTTTTTGTTTTGGTAATTGGTAATTAATAATTATTTAAGCTAATAAAAATAGCATAATTATGTTATGTTAGTTGACAATCATATTGATTCAAAGATAAAATATATTACTAGGTCGTAAGTGGTATTATTTGTAATACTAAAATATTTACTTTATTTTAGAATAATTTTATTTATGTTTAATTTTTCCAGTGTGTATAGTTGTGGATAGATACAATCTTATGTGTCGTGGTTTCAAAAATAAAAAGCTTAAATTTATTTTCCCAAAAGTAAGTGGTATTATATGTAAGATTCTTTTATTTTTCTCTAATGTATTACTTATGCTCTTTGTGTGCATTTTATATATCAACAAAAAACATTATAGTAAAAATCATATTATTTGGCTCATAGATATATCAAACAAAATAGATAAACAATTGTCTATTGCATCGACCATCAAATACTAGGCGTATTCGCAGTGTGATTGGGGCGGTTTTGACGCTAAAAATCATCCCAACTGCAAGAGAAAACCTGCAGTTTGGTTTGGTTCAGTTGACTTTTAAAAATAAAACCAAACCAAATCAAATCAAACCAATATGGTTTGTTTCGATTTGGTTGGTTTGGTTTTTTATTAAAAAATAATAATTGAGCCATACATACACATATAGAGGACGATATAACTTTCTGTTTAGTTATTCATAGATTACCAAATAGCAACAAAATTCATCATATTTTGACAATAATTTTCCATTTAATATATAAAAATCATATTATACAAAAGTGAAATAATAAACATAAAATAATAGCATAAAAAATATCAAAAGCATTATAATAAGACAAAAAATAGAGAAGATGAGAGATTAGTGAAGATGAAAAAGAAAGAACAAAGATAGGAGAAATTAAAGAAGAAGAGGTGCGATAAAAAGAAAATTGTAAGACAGAACTGTAGCATAAAAATGAGAATATGTAAAAGAAATAATAGAATAGACTAAAGATTAGAGAAGAAGAGGGGATATGTACTTGACTAAGAAGGTGTGATATTGCAAGAGAGATTTGGGAGACTGGATAAAACCCTAGTAAGGGAGAGAAAAATGTCCTAATTATATGGCTAATACATAATAGGTGTAGATTTGGGTTGGATGTGGGTTAAGTGCAGTTTGGGTTCTAATATAATATGGTTTGATTCGGTTTAGTTTGGTTTTTAAAATACAAATCGCAAACTCAAATTAATAGCACGGTTTTGTTATAAAATGACCCAAACACATCCGAATCAAATGTAATTTTTTGCGATTTCCAGTTTGGTTTGGTTAGATTTGTGGTTTTTTATTGGGTCAGTTTGGTTTTGAACACCCCTATCAAATACAGTACAACACAAAAAGTTTTGTTGTACTATGTTATATTGTCTAGTATTGTTTTGTTCAATACTTCTTATTTTTCAAATCAAACGCATTCTTAATCACTATACACTACGCCAAAAAAGTCCTAAGAAAGCTTTTTTTTTTCCTTTAGCAGCGCTTAAAAGCGTTGTCTATGGTGGCGCTGCCGTAGGTATAAACAGCATTTTTTTTTGCAAAAGTGCTTCCATATGTATTCTATAGCGGCGCTTTTCCTTGGAAAAGTGTTTTCTAAGGTAGACCTCTAACAGTGTTTTTTCCTGAAAAAACGCTTTCTATTGACCCCCTTTAGACAGCGCTTTCTAATCTATTTTTAAGGCATCTTTAGGCAGCGCTTTTCTGGGAAAAGCGCTTTCTAAAGTAGGCGTTTAGCAGCGATTTTTTTTAAAAGTTCTTTCGTTGCTTCACGTAAATTTAAGCATTTTTTATGTAAAAATGTTGCGTATTCTTTCTTTTTTAGAAGGCATATTTTTTAAAATAATCCCATTAACCTGTACTTCAAGCCTTACATTTCAACGACCCTTTATTTCAACAAAGAAGACGTTACATACAAAAAAGGCATTATATACCATTATAATACCATTATATACCATTATATACCAAAATATAAACACCATTATAATTCAATTCACATGTTTGATACTAAGTAGGAGGAGGATGCACTATAATAAGGACAAATTTATGACTATTTCAAATAACAAACTCCAAGAATTTCTTATAAATGTGATAATACTCAAGTACAACAAAACCTTCTATTTGAATCCGCTTATATATGAACAGAACAACACAGATAATTAAACTAACTTGGGTCCAACGTAAAAAAAAAATTCATAACACTTTTCAACTTCCAATACCTTATATGATTCTTTTCTGAATAAAGTATTCACACAATTCCTCCTTGATTTCTTCCAATTGATTTTTCGTGTAATGAGCACACTTGCATTCATCAAAGTACTACATAACAACATAATATGCATGATTTAGTTAAAAGTAATAAATTATATGAAATATCCGATAAATATTAAAATAAATCCTAAGTTATAAATCCATGTCGTGATTGGAATCTCTATTCGATTCAAAAGAAGGATTTCTTTCATAAACCTCAAAACAAATTATCCGCAATCTATATTGTTACGCTGTTGAGCACACTACATAGAAAAACAAATAAGAATGTATAATTGTCTTGTTTTATCAAGTAGCATCACTATTATAAGCAAAACTGTGAAAATTAATGTACCTCCACTTTGATCCATGTAATTTTGCTTGATCTAGACCGTGATACTCGAGCTTCTCTTTGAGAGCGGAATACTTGTATTGATCTAACAAAACAAAAACATATATTTAGAACAATCTCACAGAAATAATTAAATATACAAATACACACGAATATTTAGAATAATCTCACTTACGTATCAATCATTAACTTCATATATGGATAATTTGTCCATTCACCATCTACCGAATTCATATAATACACCACTTCTTTGAAAGGATCAATAGCAACCAACAACCAGTGATGTCTATAAATTAAAACAAAAGTTTAGATGAAAATATTCAACACAAAAGATACAAAGATTAGAATGAACTTAGAATGAAGTACTAACCCTACAGGAATTGTATTATACGGTAAAAGATACAAGATTTCTATACTACTGGCCATGAATCTCCCAACTTAGTGATTTCTTACTGAATATGGATCTTGAACAATTGATGCTCCGTTGATACAGGAGATAGATACGAAACGGAATATGTTTGACAATTGATTCTCGCGCATCAATGTTCCATACAAGAACCTTAAATAAAAACATAATAAACATTAGACTATTTTCATTGAAATGTGTAAATAAATTGTTCGACTAATTAAATAATAGATTGATCGCATTACCGGATGTATGAGTGTACAACACCGATGCCTAATTCTGTATGCTGAAAAATTTGTTCCATTTCCTCTTTTGCAATTGTTTTGAAGTAAGAAAAACCAAATATACCTTCCTCCATGTCCATTTGACGAATAGCACCATTCATCAAATCTGATGTTCCCACAAGTGTTTCAAGACACATCCGGAATCGAGGTACAAAAGGTTTTCTTGCCCCGGTTCTTGGAAGATCATTTTTCTTGTTGGGTACACTACTAAATTTCAGGCTCACTTGTTGTGACCGTTGAGCAGGTACCTAAAAATCATATAACTTAGGTAAATTATAACATCATGTAGTTTTTGAATTTGGATCATAGAATTTACACTTTAAATGTACCTCTTTTTGTGATGCAATAGACTCGTTGTGCGGCAAAATCTCTTTATCCTTAGATGTGGGTTTTGTAGGAGTCTGAAATTAACATGTAATAAAAATGTAACATCAACTGATACTTTCGGATGTCCATCAGGGAGCGGTCTATGGTGATGTAAATCTCCCAAAGTGTTATACACTTTTCCCTTACAAACTAAGCGATAAGTCGGTGACAATAAGTATAGCTGACAAGATGAAATGCCCTAAACCAATAATAAATATGTTACTGTTAATGTGTATATATGTCAACTAAAATAAATGTGCTAGTTTAATTTCATAATAACATATATAATTACCTCGGGAAATTTATTTTGACAATTGATACTAGCTTTGTCACTAGTTTCTTTCGCCACTGAAGTGTACTTTTGCGCCATATCTCTCTCTCCATCTTGTTGCAATTCACGGACTTGCGCCTTTAATTCCTCCAACGTTTGCATCACTTCTTGATTGCTAGGATTTATTTTCCTTGAATGCTTATACAAGGAAGATGGATTCACACCATGTCCTTTACCCCTCACCCGACTGGGATACTCAACAACATTTAGTACACGACTAAGTACACTCCTGTTATCCTGGTCGTCATCTGTGGTTATCGATTGAGATAGAGTCTCCTGAAATTCATTTACATATATATCGAAAATTATTAGTGGAGATAAAAAATTAAGTATATACTAATAAACTTTTGAATTACTTAAAGACACAATGTTATACTTACACATTCATCATAAATATGTTGAACATCTTCCCTAACAACTCCATCCTTTCCCACGCGAGCTTCCTTCCACAAAACAGGTGTCGAAAGTGATGTTTTGTCACTTTTTGTCTCCTATAATTATGCATTGACACAAATCATAAGATCATCAATTATAACAAATTGAGACAATTAATAAGATCGTAGCATTTATATATCCTTACAATTTTTTGATGTAAGCGCGCATATCCCAAACGTCATTTTCTATATGGATACGTGGTGTTGATTCTCTCTCACGATTTGTGTCACTCACTTTCTTGAATTTCTCATTTTCTATTCGTTTGGATACAAGTTCATCCCATTCTTCGGGTCCAATGAAGTTGCTATACTTCATTGGACGATCCGCTTTAACAAGATTTCCTTCCTCATCCTTAAGAAATTTGTTTGTTAAAAAAGTTCTCCACCCTCGGTGTCTTTTTCCGGCCACTTGAAGAGAATACTTTTTTCGGTTGTCTTCAATGTTAAAAGACCTCTACGAAAAAACATATGCATTATAGTGTGTTAGTATAAGTAATTTGAAGACATTACCATGTGATCTTTGAAATTCTGGCTGCAGATACTCAATGTCACGTTTAATGTTATGACACCGTATCTGACTTTCTATAAGACAGTAAATACAAAAACAGTAAAGAACACAGTCAATTGTTTACCCAGTTCAGTGTGCAACAACACCTACTCTGGGGACTACCAAGCCAGGGAGGAAATCCACTATAAGAGATGTTAATTCAGGAATAAACCAACCAGTTTATCTTCTTCACTTAAGACCTACCCAATGCAATTTCAATCTAAGTACAACTTAAACCTGAGTTCCTACTCACTCCCCCTCAATCACAGCAGTGATACATAAAACAATTTGACTAATGAATTGATGAAGACACTCTTCAAAAACATACACTTGATTAAGCTTCACAGCTTTTTAATCAAGCAACACAACCACTCTTGCTTCACAGCTTTGAGTGATACACACACCTAACTTGACTCTGCTTCACAGCTTTAGTCAAGAAACATTCAAACACTCTTGCTTCAAAGCTTTGAGTGCTACACAACCCTTACAATTAAAAACCTATTCCAAGTCACTTATCACAATGATAATTGCTTGAAGTACAATAATTAAACCTATACAGTTTACAAATGATCTTCTGACCAAAAAGGGGATTACTTGCAAAACAGCAGCTCTGTTGAATATATAGCAGCTATATCTTCAGTTAGGGTTTCCACAAAAAGCTAGGGTTAATTCCATTTGACCTTAAGACTAGGTCACAGGACTTTATCAACCAGGTTAGGGTTGAGCTAGGTTAACCCAAAGAAAACGCAGGATGCTGTTCTGGAAAGACTGAGTCATTTTCCTGAAAAAACTCAGAATTAACCAAACTGCAAACCTGTTAGTTCAGAACAGGATGTCTTAACATCTGTTATGACATCTGAAAAACCTGTCTACTGATTTAGGAAAATGTGATCATTTTGCAAAATGCTCAGATACACACTTATAAACATCAGTACCTGAATGACAATATTTTTCTGCAAAGGTACCTAATGAAACAGTACAAACTAAACTAGAATGTTATGACATCAGTCATGACATTCACACATACACTTGGGTTTTACCAAAAATGCAAGCCAATAACTAAACAACTACAAACTCCCCCTTTGGCAGATTTTTGGCTAAAGACCCTAAGTAATCAGAGATAGATAGCAGCAGAAAGAAATGACTGCAGAAAAATAGAATTCTAATTAAGCAAGTACCAAAATATTCTCCCCCTCTTTAGCCACAAATGGGCCAAAGATACATGTTCATAAAAATTATACATTTATCCAGAAAAAAGTAATAAGAGCAGCAGCAGAAAAAACTGAACACACTTCCAAACTCCACCAGGTACCAGCACCAACCAGCAACACCACCAAACAGCAACCAACCTTTAAGCACTGTCATCAGACTCAGGGGAGCTAGTTTCTTCAATATTGAGATGACCTTCAGCTTCTACACCTTCTTCCCTTCTATTTCCTTCAGCTTCCTCCTTTTCTAACCTGGCAATTAGGATTTCTAGGGTCTTTTTCCTAGCTTCCAGCTCTTTGCAGGTCTCTTTTAAAACAGCTATGACATCAGATGTCTTGGACTGGGTCTTCGCAGACGATGTCTCAGCTGATGTTATGACAATATCTGGAGCATGAGATCCCTGAAACAGTTTGTAGTGCAACCCAAGGGCAGGAGCTCTTTTGCAGGCTGTATCTCTTGCCACCAGGATATCAGGGTATTGTGCAAGGATAATTCCACAAAGGAGGGAGGGAAAGGAAATTGGTCCTTTGACAGCATAACTACTAGCATGTTTTAAAGTTTGTTCAAAGATATACCTGCCATAGTCAAAAGCAGTCTTGGTTCCCACAGCATAAATAAATCTCCCCAATCCTGTGGAGATAGTTGATTTATGGTTTGTAGGCACCCAGTTGGCTGCACCAATCTTGTGCAGGATGGCAAATTTCATGCTGAGTTTGCTGGCATTTAGCTTTCCTTTCAAGGGCCAGCACTTCACTTGCCTTGTTGTGATGGTTTGACAAACTTCATTGTCAGTGACCTCCAGATCAGGACAATCCTCATTTGTTCTTCCAAGAAATTTGTTAATTTCTGATGGAGAGAACTTGACCCTTCTTCCTCTAACAAAAACACTTTCAAAGTCAGCTGACCTTCCATCAGCACAATCATTAGACAAGTTCACTATAAACTCCTTGACCAGATTTTCATAACACTTGTTAAATTTTATCACTGTCTTCATCAGTCCAGCATTCTTGATCAGGTCCATGATGTCTTTGCACTCCATGGCATCATTGTTGAGTTCTCTTTCTAAAGCTATTCTCTTTAAGCAAACATACTTCCATCTGTTTGCATTGTCAGGATGATGAAAAGAGATGTTGTCTGTTGGGACTTCAGGAACTCTAGCAATTTTGCTGGAGGGGAGCTTCCTTCTGATAGGAATTTCTTCAGCATCAATCTCAAATTCTGATTCCTCATCAGAATCAGAAGATTCGGGTTCTTTTCTCTTCTTTGAAATTGGTTGTCTAGCAGTATGCACCTGGGCCTTCTTCCCTTTGGTCTGAATAATTTTCACAGATTCTACCTCAGCCATGCCTTCAGCCTTGGATTTCTTAACAGCAGGTTTATCTTTGGACACACATTTTGCATCATTCTGATTACCCTTTCTTTTCATCAATCTCCTAGCTATGCTAGGGTTTACATTGGCAATCAGATCATTATCTGAGTAATCCTCATCCACATCAATGATAGGTGGATCAGCAGTCTTTTCTGAAGGGTTCTGAATGTTGTCATTTTGTGTCACAACATTCTCAGAGACATCTACATTCTCATAGAGGTCCACATTTGGGCTTCCTGATTGATTTAAAGGGACATAAATCCCCTGTATAGGTTGGTTTCTGCTTAGTATACTAGTAACAAGCCTAGCAATAGCTTGATGAACTTGAACTGATCCTTCTCTATTTGGTACAGAAGAAGAAGGATGAGAAGGATTACCAGAGGCTGCAGCTTGAGCTCTTCCTGCATGACTAGTTCTTAGCTTTTTGACTTTGGCGGGGTCAGTTGCCATCTCTCTGAGAGGAGTGACCTCAAGAACTTCAGATTCTATGCATGTGGTGATTGCTCTAGAGTCTTGGTCAGATGATGAAGATGATGAGGATGATGAAGTCGCCTTGGTTGAAGATGATGTCTGAGACATTTTGATTGACTTAGAGCACCAGTAGCAATTTGAGAAAAAACTTTGATTGAGAGGAGGGAACAGGTTGCAAAGACGAGAGAGGTAGGAGGCAAAAGAGAGTCTTTTCAACTTCTTAAGGATTTTGAAAGAATTGGGAAAACATATGATTAACCCACTAAAAATAGACTTAACAAAATTAACTCCTTCAACCCTTGTTTTAAGCAAAATTAATTGCTATAATTTCTCATGTTGGCAAATACCCAACCTGCCCCTCAAGTTTTCAAGTTTATTTCCAACAAGAGCCTTGGTAGAAGAATCAGTCAGCTGAAGCTTAAACATACCATGTTCCAGTTTAAATGACTTCTTCTCTACAAAGTCAATGTGCTTGGTCCTGTTATGCTGAATAGGGTTCATGGAAATATTGATTGTACTCAGATTGTCACAACACAATGTCACAACATCTTGTGAGACATTATACTCAGTGAGCATCTGTTTTGACCAGATATTTTGAGAACAGTTATTCCTAGCAGCAACTATTTCCGCACAGAGTTGGGAAGGCATTCTTTTGACATGAATCATAGTTCTGGTTGATTCTTGAATGATTTTCTTTTTGTCCACTCCATTTTGATGGAGAGTTATAGGAGAGGAGACTTCACGCCTCATTTCTTCAGGGAAACATAATTTATTAGACTTGTTATTTCCAACATCCTTGTCATGATAACTTCTGGTTCTGACAACACATCCTTCTTCAAGTTTATTTGCCACATCATAGACATTATCAACCTGTAGTTTTGGAGTCCTTCTGACTGCTTCCATAGAGATAGCTCTTTTCATTCTTCTTAGATGAAGATGACCAAGCTTATGATGCCACAGTTTCATCTCTTTTTCTTCTTTGGTAATTGGACACATAGTGGAGTTATTAGTGTTCTCAGGCTGCCACAAGTAGCAGTTATCTTTGGATCTGATTCCTTTCATTACAACTTCTAGTTTTTCATTAATTACTAGACATTCAGATTTTGAGAAGTTGACCTTGAATCCTAGATCACATAATTGACTGATACTAATGAGATTAGCAGTCAGCCCTTTTACCAGCAAGACTTCACTCAGTCTTGGAACTTCAGGGCAGTCCAAATTACCAACTCCTTTGATTTCACCTTTAGCACCATCTCTAAAGGTCACATAACTAGTGTTGTGAGGTTTGACATGATTGAGAATGTTCTTTATTCCAGTCATGTGTTTAGAGCAACCACTGTCAAAGTACCAGCCTTCCTTTGCAGACACTCTCAGGGAAGTATGGGCTATCAGGGCAGTAGCCTTTTTCTTCCAATGAGGAGTATGTGGTACCCTTTTTGGCTTAGGTTTAGCACCTGAATTTTGATTAGGGTATCCATGCAATTTGAAGCAGAAGGGATTTATGTGTCCATACCTCCCACAATGATGACATCTCCATCTTTGGTATTTTTTCTTCATGTATTTCTGTTTCTGATGTTGAGAGTTGTGTTGAGACATCTACTTTGACAATTGTTTAACATGCCTGATCTTCTTGTCTACACCAGATTTCTTAGCTTCCACAAATCCTAGACCAGATTTGTTTCCCACATTTTGTCCAACTTGAAGAATCTCTTCCAATTTATCTGATCCATTGGTCAACATCTTGACAGATTTTGTCATTTGGTTCAGTTGTGAGTTCAGTAATTGAACTTCCCCTTCTAGGTGACTTATAGTTTCAAGATCTGCCCTTTTTTCAGCCTCCAGCTTTATAATGAGTTTTGATTGTTTCTCATTCTGCACACAGACTTCAGCACTTCTGATACATAATTTCTTGTAGGTATCAGCCAGTTCTTCAAATGTCACTTCTTCATCACTAGTGTCACTGTCAGAGGTACAAACACTAGTTAGAGCAGTAACTAGTTTGGCAGATTCTTCTTCAGAATTACTTTCTGAATCACAGTCAGACCAAGTAAAAGTCATTCCTTTCTTTTGTTTCTTAAGAAAGGTAGGACATTCAGCTCGAATATGTCCATATCCTTCACAGCCATGGCATTGAATGCCTCTGCCTTGGTTTCCCTTTTCTTCTGACCTTGGTCTTCTGCTGGAACTGTCAATGTCAGAGGGAATGTTATGAATATTAGACCTTGACTTTGGATCCATTCTTTTGATGAGCTTGTTAAACTGTCTTCCAAGCATGGCTATAGCTTCTGAAATATTTTCTTCTTCATCCTCCTTGTTTTCAACATCAGTGTTGGATACAAGTGATATGCTCTTGTTCTTCTTGTCACCATTATCAGTGATCCCCATCTCAAAAGTCTGAAGAGACCCAATAAGTTCATCCACTTTCAACTTGCTGATGTCCTGGGCTTCCTCTATGGCAGTTACCTTCATTGCAAATCTTTTAGGCAAGGATCTGAGAATCTTCCTTACCAGTTTTTCTTCTGACATCTTTTCTCCCAGTGCTCCTGAGGTGTTGGCAATCTCCAAGATGTTCATGTGAAACTCATGAATGGTTTCATCTTCCATCATTTTTAGATTCTCAAACTTGGTAGTCAACATCTGAAGCCTTGACATTTTTACTTTGGAAGTGCCCTCATGAGTAGTGTTGAGAGTGTCCCAAACTTCCTTGGCCAGTTCATATTGATGAACTAGTCTGAAAATGTTTCTATCAATTCCATTGAACAAGGCATTTAAAGCTTTGGAATTTCCCAGGGCTAACTCATCTTCTTCTTTACTCCAATCTTCCTCAGGTTTCAGACTGATTGTCCCATCTTTCTCAGTTATGGTGGGATGGATCCATCCTTTGTCAGCAGCTCTCCAAGCCTTTTTGTCCAGAGATTTTAAGAAGGCAATCATACGAGGTTTCCAGTAGTCATAATTAGTTCCATCCAAAATGGGTGGTCTATTTCCAAAAACTCCTTCTTTGTCCATAGTGCCAGAAAGTGATATCCCTAGATCTCACCCAGTAATACAGGCAGGGTGCCTGCTCTGATGCCAATTAAAATTCTGGCTGCAGATACTCAATGTCACGTTTAATGTTATGACACCGTATCTGACTTTCTATAAGACAGTAAATACAAAAACAGTAAAGAACACAGTCAATTGTTTACCCAGTTCAGTGTGCAACAACACCTACTCTGGGGGCTACCAAGCCAGGGAGGAAATCCACTATAAGAGATGTTAATTCAGGAATAAACCAACCAGTTTATCTCCTTCACTTAAGACCTACCCAATGCAATTTCAATCTAAGTACAACTTAAACCTGAGTTCCTACTCACTCCCCCTCAATCACAGCAGTGATACATAAAACAATTTGACTAATGAATTGATGAAGACACTCTTCAAAAACATACACTTGATTAAGCTTCACAGCTTTTTAATCAAGCAACACAACCACTCTTGCTTCACAGCTTTGAGTGATACACACACCTAACTTGACTCTGCTTCACAGCTTTAGTCAAGAAACATTCAAACACTCTTGCTTCAAAGCTTTGAGTGCTACACAACCCTTACAATTAAAAACCTATTTCAAGTCACTTATCACAATGATAATTGCTTGAAGTACAATAATTAAACCTATACAGTTTACAAATGATCTTCTGACCAAAAAAGGGATTACTTGCAAAACAGCAGCTCTGTTGAATATATACCAGCTGCATCTTCAGTTAGGGTTTCCACAAAAAGCTAGGGTTAATTCCATTTGACCTTAAGACTAGGTCACAGGACTTTATCAACTAGGTTAGGGTTGAGCTAGGTTAACCCAAAGAAAACGCAGGATGCTGTTCTGGAAAGACTGAGTCATTTTCCTGAAAAAACTCAGAATTAACCAAACTGCAAACCTGTTAGTTCAGAACAGGATGTCTTAACATCTGTTATTACATCTGAAAAACCTGTCTACTGATTTAGGAAAATGTGATCATTTTGCAAAATGCTCAGATACACACTTATAAACATCAGTACCTGAATGACAATATTTTTCTGCAAAGGTACCTAATGAAACAGTACAAACTAAACTAGAATGTTATGACATCAGTCATGACATTCACACATACACTTGGGTTTTACAAAAATGCAAGCCAATAACTAAACAACTACAATCTTGATTAAGGGAACAAATATTAAGCATACATATAATACATTCCCAAGTCTTACTTAGTTAGGGACTAAAATAACAAAAACATTATACTTTAAAGCTAAATTATATGGTACCTGTATATCAGTCCAAATTTTGTCTTTGTAGGAATCCGAATCTTTATTAGTCCATTTATCAAAGGTGATTGGAACATGCATACGAGCAAGTGTACCAATGTAGCTTGTCAACTTTGCACCATTAAGATCGATTAGTTGGTTATCATCACTCCAATGTACATCATATTTTACTCCTTTATCTCTATCAAGAATGATTTTTCTCATAATAGTGATGCCTCGTGTAATTTCTCCCTCTGATGTCTTATCTGGAGCATTTGTATCTTGTGAGTTTTCTTGATTACTAGCCATTGACTTGTAATAAAGAAAAAAAATAAAAATGAAATGACAAATATAAAAATCCACTAAGGAAATATAAAAAAATGAAAAAAATGACAAAAGAGCCAATTTTAAATTTCAAATGTCTGAAGCAAAACAGTTGTGGGCAACTTATACATTCATCGATCTATATGTTCTTCATGCATAGTTCAACCGGAATACGTCATTCAAAACCTAATAGCTTCCTTGTTGTGTTGGTATCAAATTAGTAATAGTAACCCTAATGCCCAACCACACAGGCTATTTTCCTCCAGCAACAATAGTTTATGGGGCTAACACAGATCAAACTATGCAATACAACATCCTCATCCATGAACAGTTTATGCAGTATTTAATAATTTCATCATTTCACCTTCCTACTTGAACCATGTTCTTTTCTACTCCATCTAAGACTTTGATTTCTAGAGACAACATTGGAGCCTTCTTCCAAATGGTAACTAAGTTATGAGGACCACTGAACACTGAACACATACAACAGCAAGAACCATTGAACACATACAACAACAAGAATGACATATCTGAACTACGGCGGTCTATAGCGGTCGGAGAAGAAACGATTAGGAACGGTCAGAGAAGAATCGGTCGGAGAAGAAACGGTTGCAGAGAAGAAACGATTACAATGATTAGAAATGAATGAATAGGGTTCTGAAAATTTTATATTTTAATTTTATAATTTGACCTAAGACAGCGCTTTTTAAAAGCACTTTCTATCATACAAGATCTAGCAGCGCTTTCACGAGAAAGCGCTTTCTTAAGTGGGGAAATTTTATATTTTAATTTTATAATTTGACCTAAGCCAGCTCTTTTTAGAAGCGCTTTCTATCATACAAGATCTAGCAGCGCTTTCACGAGAAAGCGCTTTCTTAAGTGGGGCGAATTTAAGGCCTTTAGCAGCGCTTTTTAAAAGCGCTTTCTAAAGGCTGTCTGTAGCAGCGCTTTTTTTTAACGAATTTTTTAAAAGACCTACATCAGTGTTTTCTCATTAAAGCGCTTTCTAAGGTAGGGTATTTAGCAGCGCTTTTTAAAAGCGCTTTCTAAAGTGTGTCTGTAGCAGCGCTTTTTTTTAGCGAATTTTTTAAAAGACCTACATCAACATTTTCTCATTAAAGTGTTGTCTTTTTGGTGATGCCAAAAGTCAATTTTGGCTTAGTGATATAAATTGACGCGATGACAACCTACATGATATGAGTGTGGATATTATGTTATAAAACATATGTTGCATATTGTCTTTGGAGACATTAGTTATTCATGAGTTAAGGTAATCATTTTATCCTTATGCATGTAATTTATTTAGTTAGTTGTTAAGTTAATGTTATTGTTGTTAGATAACAAAAACGTTTATGTTATTGTTGTTGTGGATATTGAGTGTTTAATGTTATTGTTGTTATGTTATCCTAATTGAAATTTTGTTAAAATTATAGGTGTTTAATGACCTGACATCAATCCCACAGGAAAATGTAAATGACATTCATTTATGTTAGGTCGGTTGCTTCCTAGAATTTTTTTTAATTATTAGAACACTAATTTCTCTTGGTTGTTGTCTTGTTAAGTAGTTAATCATTTGTGTATATATTTGATAATAATATAAAATCATTATTTATAGACACGGTGACAACATAAAGGTTTTGAGTGAGAATATTATGTTATGAAACGTATGTTGGATATTGTCTTTGTAGGCATTAATAATTCATCGATTAAGGTAATCATTATATTTATATGCATGTTTATTTATATTAGTTGTTAAGTTAGTGTTGTTGTTGTTAGCTAATAAAAGATTTATGTTGTTGTTGTTGTTGTTGTTGTTGTTGTTGAGATTGAATGTTTAATATTGTTGTTGATGTTGTTGTGTTATCCTAATTTAAATTTTACTAAAATTATTGGTGTTTAATGACTAGACACCATTCCCACGAGAAAATATAAATGATGTCAGTTCAGGTTAGGTCGATTGTTTCCTAGAATATTTTGATTTACAAGAACACTAATTTTTTTTTATTGTTGTCTTGTTACTTAGTTAACCATTTGTGTATATATTTTAGTTTTATTGTGAAAATTGTATGTGTGCCATTTTGGATTTAGTGTAAACAATGTATTTTGGTTCATATATAATGTAAATATAGTTGTTTCACAAATGTGTTATTTGGTTCTAATTCACAAAATGTGTATATAGGTTTTGTATAAAAACTACATATTAAAAAGAAAGTTCTATAAAATTTTAAAAAAATATATATTTCAAAAAATAACAAGGGATTTCCTCTCGGTTAGAACTTTCAACTGAGGTAAAAACTCACTATTTATCTCGAGTATTAAAAACAACCAAGACAAAAAGTGACACGCTTTCAAATTTTGAAAATACAAAAATGATATAAATGGAGATTGAATCTGTGACCAATGTCCATTTTTCTTTTGGCTGACAGTTCAAATGAGAAAAAAAGTTGTGCACTTTTCATAACATCCTTCATTATCTCGTTAAGCAAAATGAAGTAAAACATATTTTCAACTGAGATAAAATCATTTATTCGTTTGTAGTAATACACCTCTCAAGTGATAGATAATATGTCTTATATCATTAATCCACTACCAAAAATTTACTGATTAACCATGGTTATTTAGCCACGGTTAGATGACTATAGTTAAATTTTTTTTATTTGCCTCAGTTTAACCATAGCTAACTTAAGAATTCTAAAAATTCGTTGATTAACCACATTTATTTAGCCACAGTTAAATAACTGTCATTTGGCACTTATTTTATTTAACTCTCCCTCCGTTAATATTTGGAATCTTCGTCAAAACCTAAATTCTACTTAATTCAATTTCTGTCTCTTCACTTCAAATCCTAATTCAATTTATGTGTTTGTTGTAATTACCCTGAGACAGTTGCATTTTGATGTACTGGATATTATTCGTCTATTCGAAGAGAATACTCCATCTATTGCTTATATAATCAACCTTGTTATCAATTAAGCGTTTCTTCTTTTTTGTTATGAAAAAAATTGAATTTTGAAATGAACCTTTTGATATTCTGAATGTGGATATTTGTGTTCATGCAATGTGTAAAGACTAAAAAACTTATGTTGTTGCATGGTTGTGATTTAACGTGAGCCATCATCATTTTCAAATATAACTTATATGATATTTAATTACTCAAAGCAAAGTTTGTATTGTTATGTATTTATTGAAATTTTTTTATCATTCCTATAAAATACATACACTTCTAGAAATAGGCGTGTTGCGATATTCGACAAGTGTTTGTCTGACATTTATATGACACTCATACGATATGTGTCAGAAAAATTAAATAAGTGTCGAAAAAGTCAGACAACTGTTCTAAAAAATTGGTGTTTTGTCTTGTTTCGACATATTTTAAATCGATGTCGAATATCCATATGACACTCATACAACATGTGTCCGATAATTCAGACAAATTTTCTTTTTAAAAATTTGTATTTTTATTTTCCTCGACACACTTTATACATTTTCTAGCCAAATACCACGCATGATTAGAAGCGTTAAACATGTATTAAAGCGTTTTTTTTTCAATGATAAATAATTATTTAAACTAATTAGTTACAGCATTTCATTGTTGATAATGGTTATATAAGTCTTAACACACTTCTTCGAGTAATGACTTTTTTTTTATCACTAATTCAATATAATTTTCTTTAGATTTTTTTCATCAATTTCTATCAAAAAAAATAGTAGTAATAACCAGTCTATCTTACTCTCCACAATGTGAAACGTTTGAATGAAGTAATTGAAACTTTGTCAAAGATATGTTGGCCAATTTAAATCTTTACAAACAACCACTATCATAGCAAGTGCAACCATCAAAAGAAGATCCACTTAAGAGGCGCACCCATGTGCTTTTTAATCTTTTTTCATCCTTCAACCTAATTTTTTCTTAGGTAAAAGTTAATTTAACCCTTTGTAGCCTCATCACCTAACTTTACTAGCCTATTCAATTACACCCACCATGGAAAGAAAGGGTGTTGTTACAATCAACCGTTGCTGTCTAGTATATTTTTATTTATAATTGACAAAGAAATTCATACCCCATTTAAAAAAATTTAAAAATACATAAAGTCCTCTTACAAATCATACCTAACTTTTCTTTTCTAATAGAAATAGCAACATTCAAATGCGAAATATATTGGGTGATTCTTTAAAAATATAATTGGTGAGTGTGACATAAAATTGAAAGAATATTAATATAATGCTATTAATTAGTCTATCCAAATGGCATTCTACTCAGATTGTACCTTCTTTTGTCCTATTAGTTAGTAACAGTTATGGTGGGGTAGGTAGTTAAGATTGATCAAAGATCTAACACCGGTATGAACAAGATTATTGGGATTGGATGATTTTCTTGGTGATTTGATTGGAATTTCCCATGATTGTGTGGGTACGTGTCTTTACTTTATTTGATTAAAGGTCTTAGTCAAACACTCTAGATTTGTGTCCCTGCTTGAGTCTGTTGCGCACAATTAAAGAAACATAAGAACCCGCGTGGGATCATAAGGAAATGGAGAAAGTAAAATATTTATGTAAAAAAAGTGATGGAGTGATTTTCTTTTTATTTAAAAAACAAAGAACAATCTTAAATACTCTTCCGTTCTATATTATAAACAAATTTTATATTTTTATTATTATTTAAATAATTAATGTATTTGAATTATATATAAATTAGATATATTAATTATTCAATTAATTTAAAAATATAAATTTTTTTTATAATATGAAAACAGAATTGTAAATGTTTGAAGAAGTATGGTTGATTTGAAGAAATAATTTTTTTTATGGACACTCTGATTAGTGTAAGATTCTCCTCAGTTGAATTTTTTATTTACTTTTCATAGCCACTTTTAAAGTTGGATTCCAAGACTCTTGATTGGAGTAGGGGGTTCTTGTCTTCTTTGGACATTGTGCCACCTCATTCCTCATTTTATTTCATCCAGTAAATGATTTATTTATACTCTCTCTCTCTCTCTCTCTCTCTCTCTCTCTCTCTCTCTCTCTCTCTCTCTCTCTCTCTCTCTCTCTCTCTCTCTCTCTCTCTCTCTCTCTCTCTCTGTTTTAATTTCTACTTTCCCTCACTAGTTCTTATAGTCAAATGCTTTTGTGAGGAAATATCTTTTGTGAGTAAGGTGTTCTTGTAATTATGGATGAGTAACATTGTATAAGTTCTCCAAGAATGTTGTTTATGCATCTTGGATGAACACAGTCCATTAAGGAATAAAAATAATATGGTTAGAAGTTAAACTCGTTAAAAGTTTTGGTTGGGGATTGTCTGATTAGTTCCTATATTTATTTAGGTTGAAAATCAGTAATATTCATGAAATTTCCTTGGGCTCTTAGTAGGCCTTGTTGGAAGGTTCAAGATTATCAATATTGATGAACTTATCATTGGTTCATGGTTATCATGTTTAAAACCTTAGGTTAGAGATCATCCTTTTAAAATCACAAGAAGTTATTGGTTATCTTGCTAAACCAAATTGAACTTAATTATTTTTGTGGAACTTGGAGACTAACTGCTACAAGGACCGTTTTATGGAGATAAGACTAATAGCTTAAATCTACAGTTGGGAAGAAACCTTGGCCACTTCAGTCTCAGCAATTTCAATGGAGAAGACGCAAACCGTCTTGTAATACTTAGGTTGTAGGACAATCACAATTTCCTTGTATAAGTGGGTTCATGAGTTTTACCTACTAAAATCTCTCAAGTAGATAACAAAAAATCTCAAGATCAATTCTTGGAGAAAGGAGTAGGTCGCTTTTATTATGACCAAACCTCTATAACTCTCGGTGTTCTTATTATTCCCTTAATGCTTTTATTTTTCTGCACTTTATTTCGATATATATTTATATTCCGCTGCTAAGTCTTAGAATTTTTTTTTTAACTTTGATATATCTTAAGAAAAGTTTTCAAAACCATGTATTTCCAAACCACACAATTCAATCCCCTCTTGTATTGAGTCTCAAGTCCAACACTCACCCCTTTGCTTTAATATTGTCCACCATGGACATCTTGTAGATAACTAGGATTAGAAATTGTTGTTGTTAGACGATGGCAACGTATCTAAAGAGGAGTTAATAGATACCTCATTAAAAATCCATAAGATTCTAGTTTTGAAAACTTTATTTATCAAAGATTTGAGCTGAAGTGTTTTTGGAAATAAGTCATTTGTACGAACAGTTATTGGAACCTCAGATATGCAAATGTAAAAAATTCAATATGGAATGAGATTGACCATTTGAATTAATAGCATGAATCGATTTACAACTTATATAACGTTTGTATTAAGTTACTAGTAATGTTATTTCCAATGACAACTAATCAAAAATCAAGCAAAACAATTTGTCAAACTGTGTGCAATTTATTTTTCAAATTTTTCCTTTAAGTTGTCTTGATACAAAAAGCACTTATAATCAAAAGTGATTATAAGCAATATCAACACTTGAATAAGAATAAAAACAGTCCATAAAAATTCTTACGAATTAATTGATAACACAATGCTATTAGATAAATTGATTGATGAAAACTAAAGCAAGTAAAAGTTCTAAGAAAAGAGACATGAGGATTTGTCTTCATAGTTACCCACTTTCGTCCTCGCGTGTGGGTACTTCTGCTCCTAACTGCAAAGAAATTAGGATAATTCTTACTATGAAAAAGTTGATACGAGAGAAGTGTTCCAGAGCAACTCCACAAATCCTAATTCTTGTTGTTGATTCAACCCCTTTTCTTCTTTTGATCTTGAGAAAGACCAAGACACAATATATCCCAATTGAGTTGTCGATATTTCTACTTCTTTGTATTATTTATCTCCAAAGCTTTCGCGCACGAACGATCAATTGTACCTGTTGTAACACAAGACTTTAATTATGATCTACCGTTCTCTCACTACTTCCTTTGTATTCTTTATCTCCAAAAGACCCCTTGTATTCTTTATCTCCAAAGGACTTCACTTGGCCGTAATCACATTTTGAATGTCTTACACGAAAACCCTCAAATCAACCAATGATCTTGGAGCATAAACCTGTGGTTTTTCCGGATGAAGACCCCTACAAATCTCAATCAAATATTCTCGGCTATACAAGAACCTAATCAGACGTTATCAAACCTCGTCTAGATGGCACCCTAACAAAAGAACGTTAGAATGGAATGTTAGTGTGTATGCATAGATTGGAGGTTGAAGATGAAGAGAAAATGTAGGCTAATTTTATGGTATCATCAAGTTGGAATGATGCATGAATGATGTATTTATAGTTTTGGAAATTTAGGGTAAAAAGGACTTTTTCAGAATTAAAAATATTTGAAAAATTGACCAAAACTATTAGTATGTGTCGACCTATAAATCATATGTGTCGAAACATACGTTAAGTTTAAACTGTATGTATTGACCTGAAAGAAGGTATGTGTCGATCAAAGCAAGTCAAAGGCTACAAGCTTTAAAACAACAGTAAATGTGTCGACCTAAAATTTATATGTGTCGACACATAAAATAGGAATTTCTTCAATTTCAGAAATGCTTCAGTATGTGTCGACCTATGCAATGCACGTGTCGACCTGATCCTTCCAGAGGCTACATGCTTCAAAATTGAGTTGCATGTGCCGACCTGAAAATCGTATGTGTCGACACATGCAATGAAAATTTATAAAGAAACTTGTTTTTCATGACTTGAATCAATTTCAAAATGCTTTTTAAAGGTTTCTAAGACCCCAAACGCAAAGGAGTGGCACAAGGCATAGAGATATCATTCAATATACAGAAATGCTAGCTTTTCCCAGTTTTAACATCACACAAAATATATAATGACAGAAGTTGTACTTACATACTCCCCCTTTTTTATTATGGAAAAACTTGAAACGATGCATTTCATGTAGTTGTCAAAGGATCCCCCTGACTTTGTGCTTCCCTAGTTCGTCTCACATATGCTTATCCCCCTTTGAAAACATCAAAATGAAAGATAGAAAACCTTGAGAAGTAACATAATTCAATACAAATACTAATATATCACTCAGAAGGGGTTTTGCATAGTAGAGCAAAAATCAAATATCCTCATATATATGTAATAATGTGAAATTGATAAATAGTCGGCAATCAACATTACAACAAATGTAATGTAATGCATAAATAATAAACACACAGTGAAATAGAAAATTTGTCAAGTTTCTTTTATAGCATCATGATAACGTAACACATCATAATGGAACTCCCGAAGTCACACACATATGTGCCTAGCATGTAAGAACAAGATTTGATTCTGTAATATAATCTCTGAGTTTTGATGATAACAAATGAGTATGTTTGTACGAACAATTTTGATACTCTAATGTTTGTTATTGTTGAGTACTTAGCAAACATGTTCCGCTTCTGATGGATGGTGTGGCCAAGACATTATAAGAGAATTAATTTCGCTTCTACGCTACACAAGTTCTGTTGAATAGTAGAAAGAAACTCCAGACGGCTCTGAAGTGTAAGCTTTGATGTTGTTCTAAAGAAACCAGTCAGAAGATCTAAAGACTCAAGTTTCCACTAAAGTCCATATGCTAAAGACTCAAGTTTCTAAAGACAGTGTGTTCCAAAGAAATAAAGTTAGAAGATCTGAAGACAAAGTTTCTACTGAAGTCCAGATGTTGAAGGCTTGTGTTTCTAATAATAAGGTTCTAAAGATAAGGGTTCTGAAGACTAAATGCTGAAGACTCTAAAGATAGAAGTTCTAAAAATTCTAAAGACTTGAAGTTCTAAAGATCCAAGGTTCCAAAAAAAGATTCTCACAACCAAGTGTTGAAGACTCTAAAGACGTAGTTCTGAAGACTCTGGAGAATTGAAGTTCTGATGACCTGATGTTATGTTCTCGTTTCTAAACTCATACTTGCAGAAGCCTCTGAAGTGCAGAAGGAAAGAAGATAATGTTAACGTGGTATAAATTGTACATGGTACAATCAACGTTTCATTTCACTATCATGAAAGGACGGACGTGTCGCACGATCTTGTCCCCCACGTTACTGTTCAAGTTGCCAATGTTTATGGAAATCCCAAGAGTACCCCTCAACAAATATATTACTTTATTGGCTATATAAAGGCTTGAAGACTAATAGAGAAAGCTTGCCAATTCACTAAATATTCATGCGCAAACTTTGTTCATAGCTTTCACATTCTTAAGTCATTGTTCTTAAAATAGTTTACATTTCAACTTGGTTAGAAGTAATACTCTTGTAAACAAAATTTGTATTCAAATAATTGTTTGATTTTCCTTAAGGGATCGGGTAGGTCTGTATTCTTAAGAAGTCTGGAGCTTGTGAGTTTTAGAAGTTGTTAGTCACTTGCGGGTAGCTTGTGCATTGTAATAATCAGGTTGATTATTGTTTGATATTCCTTAAGGGATCGGGTAGGTCTGAATCCTTAAGAAGTCTAGGGCTTGCAAGTCTTAGAGGTTGTTTGTCACTTGCGGGTAGCTTGTGCAAATTATAATCAGTTTAATTATAGTGAATTAAGTCCTCGATTGAGTGAGGTGAAATCACCTTGGCGGGTGGACTAGACTAGCTTGATAAATTTCAAGTGAACTAGTATAAACATCCATTGTTCTTTACTTCTTGTTCTTACTTATTGTTATTATCAAGAGTGAAGGAAAAATCATTTTAACTTAAAGGAGAATATTTTTAAAAGAATAGTTTTGTTTTAAAAACCCTATTCAGACCCTCCTTTTCTTATGTTTTTCACACCTTCATAGCATAGTGACAAAAATATGTCACTACTAAAAGCAAAATGAGAAATTATGTCATACCATGTAGCTAACACAATAAGAAATACTTATTCCAAATAACACGCATACAAAAAGCTCAAGCACAAGTACAAGAATTAATGAATAAACAAAACACATGCTTGTACAACAAGAACAAACTTATACAAATGTTAAAGAATTAATACATGAAGTCATTATAAGCATGTAGATTAAGAATACATAATGGTTATTAATCAAAAAAAATTGAGAATGAACATTCATGAATTTCATCATTGGTGAGAACATCAAGCATTTTTTAAAATATAAAACTAACATGCACTAAGGCAAATCTTATTTTCAAAGAGAAATTATAACGATATTACCTCACTTTTGAAGGAATTGAAGTTCTATTAACATGATGTAAAATACTCAAACAAAGCGTTAGAGTAGAGATATAAAGTGCAAACAACAAAAAAGAATGAAACAACATTAGAGATATCAATGATTCTCAATTCTCCACGTATCTTGATAAAAGGTTCGGTTGTGAGAGGTTTAGTGAAAATATCGACAAGTTGATTTTTAGTATCAACATGCTCAAACACAACACTTCCTTTTTTAACATGATCGCGAAGGAAGTGATGACGTATCTCGATACATTTAGTGCGAGAATGTAGTACATGATTTTTGCGGCAACTCAACATTCCTTTTTGATTACTTTTTATTGAATCGTATAGAATAAAAATGATATCAACTACTATTGATAAGCTTTTGCGACAATCTAAACCGTTGTAAGAATTTTTTCTTTAACGTTTTGGATATATATAACTTTTATATTATATTACAAAAATAAAAATATATCTAATCAAATGAAAAGAAAAATACAAGATAAAGTCAAAAAGAAAAGGAGGAGGAAAAGTAAATCCAAAGGTACTAGAGATATCGACCACATATATATAGGCCTTTTAATTACTTTTTATCCCAATTAATATATCCCCCTTCCTTTTGCAATGATACCTAGCCAGCATGAAAGGTCCTTATCATCTATCTAGCAAGGTGAACCTTTCTTACAGTTAAGTGTTCCAGAAGCAATAGTAATGGAACCCACAAGAGAAGATGGTCTTGCACTTAAACTAGAAGCTCTTGCATAGCTAGATGAAGTTCCACCACCAGAAGGAGTGAAAAATGCACCATTTAACATTAAGTCTCCTTCTGATCTCCAGTTCCAATTCTTCCATTCACTCTCTTCTGCATCTTCATACTTTGTTACCTCTTTGCTGAATCGAGCATCGGGTGCAACAAATCTGTTGCCTTGGCTGTTTATGGTGGGATTTGCACTTCCTCCAATAGCATACATTTCCCAGTGAGTATAGTCATTGTTCACCACATGGAAATATCCTAGTCTACACCTGAAAATTTTGACACATGATATAACTTTTCAAATTTGGAACTATAATTATATTGGTCCTACAAGATAATTTAGAATTAATCAATTGATTTGATAAAAAGTGATAGATTTTGACCCTTATAGATTTTTTTTTTCATCTTTAGATTAGCAGAAATTCGCCGCAATCACCGTATTGTATCAAAGTTACATATTTCTTTTTTAAAAAATATACTTTTTTTTTACAAGAAAAAACATACTTTTTTAAAATTTATAATAATTTTAGGAAGTTTAAAGTAAATTTAAAAAATATACCTTTTAAATTTTTAATAATATTTTAATAAATATATTAAATTCAAGTTTAAATGTTGTTTTTTATATGTTTTATTTTAGAATATGGAATCATTTCATAAATTAATAAACTTGATTTTGTTTAATATTTTTTTAATTCATAATAAAATCAATTAATTTATTTTCATTTATATAATATAAATTTTATAAAATATTTCATTAATTTTAGTTTTGAAAATAATAAAATATTAGACTTTTTAAATAGTAAAATTTCTATATTTTTGAAAATTTTAAAGGAACTACATTTTGATGATTTTATTTTCAAAATTTATAAGAGTTTAATTGTTACGTATTGTCATGGTAAATTTTTTTATACCATCAATACATCATAACTATTAAAATATATTATATTAAAGAAAATTAAAATAAAAAATAAATAGTTAAAATAAATTAACAGTTGTTATTAATTGACGATGTAAATTTTTTTTACATAATTACTGTATTTCAATTAAATTCGTTTATAATAAATTTTAGGAAGTTTAAAGTAAATTTAAAAAACTATAACTTTTTAATTTGTAATAATATTTTCATAAATAAATGAAATCCAAGTTTAAATGTTGTTTTTATATGTTTTATTTTAGAATATGAAATCATTTCATAAATTAATAAATTTGATTTTACTTATTTTTTTTAATTCATAATAAAATCAATTGATTTATTTTTGTTTATATAATATAAGTTTTATAAAATATTTCATTAATTTTAATTTTGAAAATAATAAAATATGAGACTTTTTAATTAATAAAAATTCTATATTTTAAAAAATTTTAAAGCGACTGCTTTTGATGATTTTATTCTCAAATTTATCATTTTATTCAACACTTCTCTAAAGTTATTTGTAAAGGTCTAATAAAGTGACATGATTTTGTCAAATTCTATGAAATACAAAACGTCTTTTTCTTTTGTCATTTTCGGTTTCCATGGAAAAAATACTGGTAAAATATTATTCCATCATAGTATAATTATTATAAAAAAAATATCATGTTTAAGAATGATTGAATAAGTAATATATTTGATTTATATATAAATAAAATATTTCAATTATTCAATAGTATTTAAAAATGAATTATTATTTATAATAAGACTAGAAATATAGTTTTAGGGAGTTTATAAAATATAAACTAATTTTACCTTGGCATTCTTTGAACAAGACCTTCGCCAAAGTGGTTAAAAGCAATCGTAACTTGCATATTTTTATCTTTAACATAGGAATCACTATGACCCAACAACATGACCTTATCATGGTGTGTCATATAATTGTTAGAAATTGTTATATCAGTGGATCCATAAATAGCATCAATCAAACCATCTTCACAATTAGACAAAGAACAATGATCAATCCAAACATGACTTCCACCAAAAATCGACACACCGTCGCCGTCCGATATCGTCCTCCACCCGAAATGCCGTGGGGAGTCCCTCACCATAGCATTCCCACCTTGTTTACAATCATGTATATTTATTCCATGTATGATAATATTAGTCACAAATTGTATAGTAATGCATGGACCACCAGCAATGTGGACACTAGCACCTCTCCCATCAATTGTTTTGAAAGAGTTCATGATTAATTCTTCTTTTAATTTTATCACCATGTCTCTCGCGAAGATTATCCATAATGGTTCCTCTTGGATCACTGCGTGACGGAGTGTTCCCGGCGTTGGACTCACCGGATTGTCGTCGCCCGAGTCGGTTACAACGTACATCTTACCGTTTTTTCCACCCATGGCGTTTTTGCCGAACCCAATTGCACAATCTGCTAGCCTTTGTCTGTTTTTCTCCCAATTCGAGTCACATCTCCAACAATCATCAATAGGGTTTCCACTTCCACAAGATAGGTACCCTAAATTTCTCCTAGTTGCAGAGGCATTAATTTTCCTGCAACAAAAAAAAATAAATAAAACAAACATATAAATAGGTAAATGTCAACATTATTTGCATGCAAAAATGTTGATACAATCAACATATTTGTTAAGAGTGTCCAAGACAGATTACCGTAAATTAAAACATGACACAGTTAAATTGTGGCCAAATATAACTTAAACTGTAGTTATCCTACAGTGAATATCTGAAAATTTAAGACTGTCCTGAATGCAATGTCATTTAATTACCTGTTTACTTCTTGGACAACCAATTCAGGGTTTTGGAGAGGTGACGAGGAAACAAGGGTAGGTATGAAAAGAGAGAAGAACAAAAAACCGAAAGAGAAAGGTGTGTTTGTCATGTTGGCTCCAAATAGATAGGTGAGAAATGAGAAAGAAAGGAATGAGAGAGGTGAGAAGTAGTGTACTAAGAGGGTGTGTATATATAAAGAGATTGTAAGAAAGGGGTAAATGGTGTTATTAAAGTAACATATGGGACCCAAATGTTTCCTGATTTCTGATTTCACGGGTTACTTTTGTTGGTAGATTTTGTTGGCCGTTAAGCGAGGCCTAAATCATGGTGGAAGATTAAAACAGACAAAATAAAAAAAATATAAAGTATAGTTATATAAACAGTGAAACCATGTTACTTTGTTTTCTTTTTTGTTAACCCTCTTTTTCTTTGAAAAAAATTAAAGTATTGATTAACTTAGTAACATTTTTAATCCAAAAACAAAGAAATGTATGTACACATATACAATTTGGGTCATTGACTCCTTTCCAATATAATTGCTCATCAAACGTACATTATCTAAGAAACATTCACTACTACAACGAAACTACGAAGAAATGTTTTTTAAGAAAGAATCATGCAAAATTGTCTCTAATAATCTCCATCTCTAACCTCAGCTAATCTTCCCTTTCTTCTCCCTCCTCTTCTCTCAGATTCTCTCGTCCCAGTCGCACTTTTTCCCTTAAGTCCATCATCCACTTTTGTGTGTCGTCTCTCAGTGTAGGTGTTTTCTTATCTGTTTTCGGTCTTTTGTGCTCGTATTCTTGCTCATCTCTTCGTCTCGGTTTCTCCCTCCCAGAACGCCAGTTTCTGTCTCTTGATTCCTTTTTTCTGATCCCAGATCTTTCTTCGCCTCTTCGTTTTGTTCTCTACCTCTCAGAACATTGTGTCCTTTCTTCTTCATTTTTTCATCATATTCATACGCTTATCCTTTGTCTCTTCACTATATCGAACCAAACCTGCAACAATCCTAATTAAGAAGAGCCCAACACCTCAGGATTCATTCTAGTGGAATCATGTATGAAAACTACAATCAGAGAACACATTACCGTTAAAAATTAAGAAAGGGGAAAAATGTCTGTGCTAACCATACCTCATCAAGATCCAACAACTTTCTCTAGTCCTCTGGCTTCACGGGCTCGGAACAAGTCACATGTCTCTCCCAGCTTCATGCTATACGAAGAAGTGGAGATTCAAGAACTGCAAACAAAAAAACAAATTCAATATTTTGTAAAATAATCACCGAGAAACTGATACACAGAAGATCAATGTAATTAGATCTTGCCAACATATGGTGAAATCTCAAAAATCCTATTTTACATTCTAGGACTAAACATATAGATATTAAACACTATTTTATTAGGGACTATATTCAGAAGGGAATTATTTCTTTAAAATTTATAGACACAGACCATCAATGGGCTATGACGTCTTCACTAAACCCCTTTCTGAAGATAAATTTAATTTCATTATGAATCACCTCAGAATAGAATTATGCCCAGAATGAAAATGTAGTTTCTGTATATTTATTCCTCAGAACTTTCTACTTTATTTTTTATTTTTGTGTGAACATCTGAACAATAGTTCTTCACAAGTGAGAAGGAAAGTTGTATCAGAAACTATCCAGAAGATCTGAACATTTTCCAAAAGCGTTTTATTTTTAAGATAGAAGTAAGCAGTTCACCATATCAACATCTGTCATTTCTAAAGGCAAGGTCACCCTCTAAGACTAAACACGTGTTCAAAATATGAAGGGACCAGAACGATTGAGTTGATGCATTGAAGCACGAGTCAAATCGGTAATTGTTCAAACTCTTCACGTTATCCCTCTTTTCAGAAATCATTAATGCATGTAATCATTGTTTTTATTTATTTTAATTAAAATTAATATTCTTGTTTTCTTCAGTTGGCTATTTATACCCCACTCTCTCACAAATACTCTCACATCTTCACTTTCACTCACCTTTCTCTCTTAATTTGTTTCTCTTTCAAAACCCTAAAAAGTATGTGAACAATTGCTTCCTCTCACCAAATTTATCAAGTTTCTCAAATCATTCCTGGTTCTTCCTCTACTATTGAAGAAAGGTACTTTAAACCATCAAGAACTCTTCTCACTCTTGTTGATTCTCTGGAAGTTCTATGTGAACTTATTGTTGATTTTGTGAGTATGAAAGATAATGGGTATGACCTAACGTCGGATGTTGCGTTCCAAGGATGGATGAAATACTTTAATCGTCTCATAGGTTCAGTTTTCCCAAAATTAGTGAAAGAATTTTGGATCCATTCCACAACTTCAAATCATCATGTAACATCTTATGTTATGGGAAAGAAAATCGTCATCACTGAAAATCTTATTGTAGGTGTTTAGTTATTGGCATGCATTTTTGGTAAAATCAGGTGTGTGAATGTCATGACTAATGTCATAACATTCTGATTTATTAGGTACTGGTTTATTAGGTACCTTTGCAGAAAAATAGTGGCATACAGGTACTGCTGTTTATGAGTGTGTATCTGAGCATTTTGCAAAAAGATCACATTTATGGTCTTCTCAGTAAACAGGAATTCTGATGTCATAACAAATGTTAAGACATCCAGTACTGATCTAACAGTAGTGCAGTTTGGTTAATTCTGAGATTTTTCAGGAAGTTGGCTCATTCCTTCCAGAACAGAATCTCCCGTTGTCTTTGGGTTAACCTAGCTCAACCCTAAACTGGTTGATAAAGTCTTGTGACCAAGTCTTATGGTTAAACCTAATTAACCCTAGCTTTTTGTGGAAACCCTAACTGAAGAAACAGTTGCTATATATTCAACAGGTCTGCTGTTTGGAAAATATCTTTTTGGACTGAAGATCAATCAGAAACTGTATAGTTTTAACTGCTGTAATCCAAGCAATTATCATTGTGATAAGTGACTTGTAATAGGTTTTGTTTATAAGGGTTTTTGTACCACTCAAAGCTTTGAAGCAAGAGTGTTTTGTGTCTCTTGACTAAAGCTTTGAAGCAAAGTCAAGTTAGGTTTATGTATCACTCAAAGCTGTGAAGCAGGAGTATTTGTGTTACTTGATTAAAAAGCTGTGAAGCATAATAAAGTGTATGTTTTGAAGAGTGTCTTCATTAATTCATTAGTCAATTGTTTTAAGTATCACTGCTGTGATTGAAGGGGAGTGAGTAGGAACTCAGGTTTAAGTAGAACTTAGATTGAAGTTGCATTGGGTAGGTCTTAAGTGAAGGAGATAAACTGGTTGGTTTATTCCTGAATTAATATCTCTTATAGTGGATTTCCTCCCTGGCTTGGTAGCCCCCAGAGTAGGTGTTGTTTCACACTGAACTGGGTAAACAATTGACTGTGTTCTTTACTGTTTTTGTATTTACTGTCTTATAGAAAGTCAGATACGGTGTCATAACATTGACTGTGACATTGAGTATCTGCAGCCAGAATTTCAATTGGTATCAGAGCAGGCACCCTGCCTGTATTACTGGGTGAGATCTAGGGATATCACTTTCTGGCACTATGGACAAAGAAGGAGTTTTTGGAAATAGACCACCCATTCTGGATGGAATAAATTATGACTACTGGAAACCTCGTATGATTGTCTTCTTAAAATCTCTGGACAAAAAGGCCTGGAGAGCTGCTGACAAAGGATGGAACCATCCCACCATAACTGAGAAAGATGGGACAATCAGTCTGAAGCCTGAGGAAGAATGGAGTAAAGAAGAAGATGAGTTAGCCCTGGGAAATTCCAAAGCTTTAAATGCCTTGTTCAATGGAATTGATAGAAACATATTCAGACTAGTACATCAATATAAACTGGCCAAGGAAGTTTGGGACACTCTCAAAACTACCCATGAGGGCACTTCCAAAGTAAAAATGTCAAGGCTTCAGATGCTGACTACCAAGTTTGAGAATCTAAAAATGATGGAAGATGAAACCATTCATGAGTTTCACATGAACATCTTGGAGATTTCCAACACCTCAGGAGCATTGGGAGAAAAGATGTCAGAAGAAAAACTGGTGAGAAAGATTCTCAGATCCTTGCCTAAAAGATTTGCAATGAAGGTAACTGCTATAGAGGAAGCCCAGGATATCAGCAAGTTGAAAGTGGATGAACTCATTGGGTCTCTTCAGACTTTTGAGATGGGGATCACTGAAAATGTTGACAAAAAGAACAAGAGCATAACACTTGTATCCAACACTGAAGATGAAAACAAGGAGGATGAAGAAGAAAATATTTCAGAAGCTATAGTCATGCTTGGAAGACAATTCAACAAACTCATCAAAAGAATAGATCCAAAGTCAAGGTCTAATGTTCATAACATCCCATCTGACATTGACAGTTCCAGCAGAAGACCAAGGTCAGAAGAGAAGGGAAATCAAGGCAGAGGAATTCAATGCCATGGTTGTGAAGGATATGGGCATATTCGAGCTGAATGTCCTACCTTTCTTAAGAAACAAAAGAAAGGAATGACTGTTACCTGGTCTGACTGTGATTCAGAAAGTAATTCTGAAGAAGAATCTACTAAACTAGTTACTGCACTAACTGGTGTTTGTTCCTCTGAAAGTGACACTAGTGATGAGGAAGTGACATTTGAAGAACTGGCTGATACTTACAAGAAATTGTGTATCAGAAGTGCTGAAGTCTGTGTGCAGAATGAGAAACAAACAAAACTCATCATAAAGCTGGAGGCTGAAAAAAGGGCAGACCTTGAAACTATAAGTCATCTAGAAGGGGAAGTTCAAATGCTGAACTCAAAACTGAACCAGATGACCAAATCTGTCAAGATGCTGACAAATGGAACTGACAAATTGGAAGAAATCCTTCAGGTTGGACAAAATATGGGAAACAAGTCTGGACTAGGATTTGTGGAAGCAAAGAAACCTGGTGCAGACAAGAAGATCAGGTCTGATAAACAAAGGTCAAAGCAGATGTCACAACATAACACTCAATATCGAGAACAGAAAAATATGAAGAAAAAGTACCAAAGATGGAGATGTCACCATTGTGGGAGGTTTGGTCACATAAAGCCTTTCTGCTTCAGATTGTATGGATACCCTAATCAGAACCCAGGTGTCAAACCTAAGGCTAACAGGGTACCACATACTCCTCAATGGAAGAAAAAGGCTACTGCCCTGATAGCCCACACTTCCCTGAGAGTCTCTGCAAAGGAAGACTGGTACTTTGACAGTGGGTGTTCTAAGCACATGACTGGAATCAAGAACCTTCTCAATAATGTTAAACCTCACACCACTAGTTATGTGACCTTTGGAGATGGTGCTAGAGGTGAAATCAAAGGAGTTGGTAATTTGGACTGCCCTGGAGTTCCAAATCTAAATGAAGTACTATTGGTAAAAGGCCTGACTGCTAATCTCATTAGTATCAGTCAATTGTGTGATCATGGATTCAAGGTCAATTTCTCAAAATCTGAATGTCTTGTAATAAATGAAAAACAAGAAGTTGTAATGAAAGGAGTCAGATCTAAAGACAACTGTTACTTGTGGGAGCCTGAGAACACTAATTTCTCCACTGTGTGTTCTATTGCCAAAGAAGAAAAAGAGGTGAAACTGTGGCACCAAAAACTTGGCCACCTTCATCTAAGAGGAATGAAAAGGATTATCTCCATGGAGGCAGTCAGAGGGATTCCAAGACTGCAAATTGATGAAGGGAGAGTTTGTGGTGAATGTCAGGTTGGTAAGCAGACTAGGATGTCACATCCAAAGTCAAGACATCTGACCACCTTTAAAGTTCTAGAACTTCTTCATATGGATCTGATGGGACCAATGCAGGTGGAAAGTCTTGGTGGAAAAAGATATGCCTATGTTGTTGTAGATGATTTTTCCAGATTCACCTGGATTAACTTCATTAGGGAAAAATCTGATGTATTTGAAGTTTTTAAAGAACTGTGCAAAAGAATTCAAAGAGAAAAAGAAGGGTGTATTGTCAGAATCAGAAGTGATCATGGCAAGGAATTTGAAAACAGCAAGTTTGATGAGTTCTGTTCCTCAGAAGGAATTAGTCATGAATTTTCTTCTCCTATAACTCCTCAGCAAAATGGAGTTGTGGAAAGGAAAAACAGGACCATACAGGAATCTGCCAGAGCAATGATACATGCCAAAAGACTTCCTATGTATTTTTGGGCTGAAGCTATGAATACAACCTGCTATGTCCATAACAGGGTCACCTTGAGAAAGGGAACCTCATCCACCATATATGAACTCTGGAAAGGAAGAAAACCAACTGTGAAGTACTTCCATGTATTTGGTAGCAAATGTTATATTCTGGTAGATCGTGAACAAAGGAGAAAACTGGACCCTAAAAGTGATGAAGGCATATTTCTAGGATACTCCTCAAACAGCAGAGCTTATAGGGTATTCAACTCCAGGACCAAAGCCATGATGGAATCAATAAATGTCATAATTGATGATTATCATGAGGAAACAGATGTCCCTTGTAATGTTGAGACATTCTTTGAGACTTCAACTCAACAGAAGGATCTACCCAACACCACCACAGCAGAATCTGAATCAAAGGAAGCTAGCAAAATCCCTTCCATCAAAATTTAGAAGGATCATCCAAAAGAGCTCATCATAGGAGATCCCAACAGTGGAGTCATTACAAGATCTAGAGAAATCATCTCGAACTCTTGCTTTGTGTCTAAAATTGAACCAAGAAATGTCAAGGAAGCTTTAACTGATGAATACTGGATTGGAGCAATGCAAGATGAATTGAACCAATTCAAGCAACATGAAGTTTGGGAGCTAGTTCCTAGACCTGAAGGAACAAACATAATTGGCACAAAATGGATTTTCAAGAACAAATCAGATGCTGAAGGAGTTGTCACGAGGAATAAGGCAAGACTTGTTGCTCAAGGATACACTCAAGTTGAAGGGGTTGATTTTGATGAAACCTTTGCTCCTGTAGCCAGGCTGGAATCAATCAGACTCCTATTGTCAATTGCTTGTCTCCTGAAGTTCAAGTTATTTCAGATGGATGTGAAAAGTGCCTTCCTAAATGGGTACTTGAATGAGGAAGCTTATGTGGAACAGCCTAAAGGCTTTGTGGATCCAAACCACCCTGATCATGTCTACAAATTGAGGAAAGCTCTATATGGCCTGAAACAAGCTCCTAGAGCATGGTATGACAGGTTAACAAAATTTCTCTCAGACAAAGGATACAGAAACGGAGGCTTGGATAAAACCCTCTTTGTCAAAACTGAAGGAGGGAAGTTAATGGTAGCTCAAATATATGTTGATGACATAGTGTTTGGGGGAATGTCAGAACAAATGGTTAAACATTTTGCTGACCAGATGCAGGCTGAATTCGAAATGAGTCTCATGGGAGAACTGACTTATTTTCTTGGACTGCAAGTCTCACAAATGGAGGACTCAATCTTTCTATCTCAAAGCAAGTATGCAAAGAACATTGTAAAGAAGTTTGGTATGGAGAATGCCAGTCACAAAAGGACTCTTGCACCTACTCATTTAAAGCTATCCAAAGATTCAAATGGGGTTAAGGTTGACCAAAGTCTGTACAGAAGCATGATAGGAAGTTTGTTGTACTTAACTGCCAGCAGACCTGACATTGCTTTTGCAGTTGGAGTTTGTGCAAGATACCAAGCTGATCCTAAAGTCAGTCATATCAACCAAGTGAAGAGAATTTTGAAGTATGTGAGTGGAACTTACAACTATGGCTTGTTATATTTTCATGGCTGTGAACCAACTCTGACTGGTTATTGTGATGCTGATTGGGCTGGAAGTGCTGATGATAGAAAAAGCACCTCTGGTGGATGTTTCTTCTTAGGAAACAATCTGGTTTCCTGGTTCAGCAAGAAACAGAACTGTGTATCTCTCTCTACTGCTGAAGCTGAATACATTGCAGCTGGTAGTAGTTGTTCTCAAATGATCTGGATGAAACAGATGCTTACTGAGTATAATGTCACACAAGATGTTATGACATTATACTGTGACAATCTGAGTACAATCAACATTTCCAAAAATCCTATTCAGCATAGTAGGACCAAACATATTGACATAAGACATCACTTTATCAGAGACCTTGTAGAAGAGAAGACGATTAAACTGGGACATGTTGCCACTGAGCTACAGCTGGCTGACATTTTTACAAAGGCACTTGATGCAAATCAATTTGAAAACTTGAGGGGCAAGTTGGGTATTTGCCAACATGAGGAATTGTAGCAATTAATTTTGCTTAAAACAAGGGTTGAAGGAGTTATTTTTGCTAAGTCTATTTTGATTGGGTTAAACATATGCTTTCCCATTTCCTTCAAAATATTTAAGAATTTGAATAGACACTTATTTACCTCCTTCCCCTCTCGCCTCCGCATCAAAACCCAGTCTCTCAATCAGAATTTTCTCTCTAGTTGCTATTGGTCTTCTAAGACTATCAAAATGTCTCAAACATCATCATCATCCAATACGACTATTTCATCCTCTTCCTCTGATCAAGATTCTAGGGCAATCTCACCATGCCTGGATTCTGAAGTCCTGAAGATTGCTCCTCTTAGAGAAATGTAAACTAACCCCACCAAGGTCAAAGAGCTGAGAACAAGGCATGCAGGAAGGTCCCAAGCCACTGCTTCTGGTAATCCCTCTCATCCTTCTTCATTTGTTCCCTCTGAAATTGCAAATAGGGAAGGGTCAGCCTATGTACGTCAAGCAATAGCTAAACTTGTTACAAGAATTCTGAATGAGAACCACTTAGTTCCTGGCATTTCTGTTCCTTTAAATCAAGAAAGTTCAAATGCTGAAACAAATCCAGATGTCTCTAAGGATGTTGAGACACCAGACAGAGATAAGGATGCTGAAGCCCCAGTTGTTGACATGGACAAAGAGAAGAATGCTGATATTGCTCACAAGAAAAGGAAGAAGCCCGAACCTTCTGAGTCTGATGACAGTGCTTAAAGTTCAGTGGAGTTGGCAATCTTGCGGCTAGTTCCAGTTGATGCAAGTGTTTTGTGTGTTTTTCTTTTGTTGTCTTTATTTGGGATGACTGTATAACAATTAAGTACATGTATCTTTGGCCCATTTGTGGCTAAAGAGGGGGAGATATTCTGTGGTTAATTACTTGATAGACACTATATTTTTCTGCAGTCACATTTATTCTGCTGCTGTCTATTCTCTGATTGCTTAGGGGCTTTAGCCAAAAATCTGCCAAAGGGGGAGTTTGTAGGTGTTTAGTTATTGGCATGCATTTTTGGTAAAACCAGGTGTGTGAATGTCATGACTAATGTCATAACATTCTGATTTATTAGGTACTGGTTTATTAGGTACATTTGCAGAAAAATAGTGGCATACAGGTACTGCTGTTTATGAGTGTGTATCTGAGCATTTTGCAAAAAGATCACATTTATGGTCTTCTCAGTAAACAGGAATTCTGATGTCATAACAAATGTTAAGACATCCAGTACTGATCTAACAGTAGTGCAGTTTGGTTAATTCTGAGATTTTTCAGGAAGTTGGCTCATTCCTTCCAGAACAGAATCTCCCGTTGTCTTTGGGTTAACCTAGCTCAACCCTAAACTGGTTGATAAAGTCTTGTGACCAAGTCTTATGGTTAAACCTAATTAACCCTAGCTTTTTGTGGAAACCCTAACTGAAGAAACAGCTGCTATATATTCAACAGGTCTGCTGTTTGGAAAATATCTTTTTGGACTGAAGATCAATCAGAAACTGTATAGTTTTAACTATTGTAATCCAAGCAATTATCATTGTGATAAGTGACTTGGAATAGGTTTTGTTTGTAAGGGTTTTTGTACCACTCAAAGCTTTGAAGCAAGAGTGTTTTGTGTCTCTTGACTAAAGCTTTGAAGCAAAGTCAAGTTAGATTTATGTATCACTCAAAGCTGTGAAGCAAGAGTGTTTGTATTACTTGATTAAAAAGCTGTGAAACATAATCAAGTGTATGTTTTGAAGAGTGTCTTCATTAATTCATTAGTCAATTGTTTTAAGTATCACTTCTGTGATTGAGGGGGAGTGAGTAGGAACTCAGGTTTAAGTAGAACTTAGATTGAAGTTGCATTGGGTAGGTCTTAAGTGAAGGAGATAAACTGGTTGGTTTATTCCTGAATTAATATCTCTTATAGTGAATTTCCTCCCTGGCTTGGTATCCCCCAGAGTAGGTGTTGTTTCACACTGAACTGGGTAAACAATTGACTGTGTTCTTTACTGTTTTTGTATTTATTGTCTTATAGAAAGTCAGATACGGTGTCATAACATTGACTGTGACATTGAGTATTTGCAGCCAGAATTTCACTTATTGGAAAGCTTATAGGTCATGTCGACAGTGGTATTAGATGTAGTGAAATGGCAGAAAAAGCTCTGACCTAACCATCGTCTAAAATGAAATCTTTTCCTATGGAAAACCCTTAAACAAAATCAAAGATTTGAAGGATTATCTTAGAATTTGGTCTAAAATAATTTTGTGGTGCATCAATCACAGAAAACCAACCAGCTCTCCTGACTACATCAATATTGATCAATAGTACCTTTTGTACTTCATCTCCATCAAAGCCAAAGTTCATCTTCCTCATATTTTGTTTAACCATCTGAAGACAAGTGTCAAAGAAACAAGGGAATAAGAAATAACTTAGATAGATTGGATTCCTCTAGTAAGACTCATTTCAGATATTCTGACAAAAAATAGACAGATAGAACATCTGACTGAGGCTCAACAAGCAAATGTTCTGGAACCATGTGCTGGAAAGCCTCTAAAGGCCAAGAATCTGAAGAAAATGAAGATAATTGAAACCATTAAGAAGGATCCAACAATCACCACCAAGGAAGTCATCACCACCATAAAAGTGCCTCTAAATTATTTTTCGTTCTTCACTCAAGCAGACTCCTCTCTAAAAATTGTTCAGGTATTTGTAAGCTTGCAAGAGTGATGGTACAATTATATATGTGAATATTCTTAATCTAAGGCAACAACCTCTGGATGTTGCTACCAGAAAGTCAAGAAAAAGGAAAGCTGCTAGAGAAGGAACTTCTCAGAAAACCCCTAAAGCTGCCAAAAAGAAAGGCAACTCGTCTTTTGTTTCTGTTATTGAATTAGTATTTTTATCAACATCTGAAACCCCCTTATCTCCAAAACCTACTGAAGATCCATCTCCTCAAACCCTTGATGATTTTGACCTAGAAATTAACACCTCAATACCTTCATAAGATCCTTAGATTAATCCACCTTCTACCCAATTGGATTAGACTCAGCCATAATTTGCACAAGTTCTTTCTGATATTGATCAATTTGATCCACTATTTGAAGCTCCCCAAATCGAAAATCCAAATATTGACTCGGATACCACGACAGCCATCCCAGGCATCACTTTCCCACTCATGTTCTCTCAACCACCAATAATCCTCACAACTACATTATAAACTTTCTCTATTCCAGATATTCCATCTCCCTATCATTCAACACTGTTGCACCCCAAAATTTGCTCTCTTCATTTTACCTTTCATGGCTTATGCTTCATCATACATACTCATACATTCTCATGATAAGGATTAGGGTATCTTAATTCCCAAGTTCTTCTACAGGCTATAAGAGATGTTTTTTTGGTCAATCAGTGCAAAAGAAGATCTCATATCTTTAATCTTTAAACTCTCTCAAGCTACAATGGTTTCTTATAATTGCAAGACATCTCACTTGTCCCATGTGATCATTAGAAGTTGGAAAGTTTGGGGAAGAATTACATTTCTACTGTTCATTTCTCAAGATTAGGTTTTTGACCAGTTGAAGTGTTTGAGGCCTATAAGAGTCAAGAGTGTGAAGTATTACTTCCTCGTCATTATATAAGGCATCCTTGTTCAAATAATCTCTCAAATTGTCCAAAAGAATGGGGGTTTTAAAGATTGATCACTATCTCCTAACACAGAGGAATAAAATTAGGGTTTTGATTTTAATAAGGAAATCTCTGATTTTTTGGGAAATACTTAATTCCATGCCTCTCTCTATATGTTGATAAACACCTATGATTGAGAGATTGGGTTCTAATTTTGAGTGAAAGAATTTCAATTGATAAAAAGGGGAAAATGGTCATTTTGACCAAAAGTCAACCAAAGTCAAAGTTCACCAAGTGGACTTTTGGTTAACTATCAATTCAAGTATCCTATTTTCATATTTCATGATCTTTGGTGTTATAAAATCAAGAGAAGAAGTCAAAATGGATATAACTTGTTCAAGAAGTTATTTGGACATTTAGAAAAATTTCTAAGTCCTTAAGTCTCCATAGTATTGAACTTTGGACATCCATAACATTCTCATTTTTTGTCCAACGAAGGAAAACTATACATGCTTGGAAAGCTTAAAAAAACCTACAAGTTTGTTAATGTGTGCTCAAGTCTAAAAAAATGAAGCATTTGTGAGTTATTGAGCTTAGGAGTTTAGGGCATAAAGAGGACAAGTTACAAGTCATGCTTGCACGCCCAAGCCAACATTTTCAAAAACACATGGTGTTCCCCTATTCATGATGCTCTATCTATTAATACAAGTGATAACTGAAATTGAAATTCAAAAAGAAGTTGTAATTGGATACATAAGCTACAACTTGGTCTTTGAATCACTCAATTTGGATTATTATTGAATGAGATAATAGGGTTTGAATATTGGTTCTTCAAACTGGAAAAACTTCCAGTGTATAAGCCATGCACGCGCGCTCTGGCTTGCCAAGCTTTGTTTTTCCAAACTTCACACATAATTTTCTCCCTGATACAAGCATCATTCTCAGTAATTCAAAGCTTCATGATGAAGCCTATCATGAGATCTTTTTAGAAGCCTCTCAAGAACCAAATTCACACGTATAAACTTAGAGTTGTTTAAGCCACAAGTCATTTGATCAAAAGGTCCATGTAGAGTCAGTTTTGCATAGGTTTATTTTAGTTTGAACTCAGTCACATGGTTGGCATGAGTATCCTTCACTTTTCTTACCAAAACAAGCTAATTGACTCACCTCATAAGCATGAGACTCATGCTATCGTGATTTACCATTTTTGAAAAAAATATCTTCTTTCAAAAAACCACCCATGTGCTGATAAAGACATCTCATCTGATATACTTATTTCATTTCATTTTCATTCCTAAATTCTCATCAAAATGACAGTGAAGACTAAGCTAAAACAACACAAAACACATGCCACATAATTCTTCACTTAAATCCGCTAGCTGTGATGTAACTTCCCTCCAACGGTCTTTAAGCCTGCAATGACCTTCTTACCCTCAAGCAATCTTCCTTTGTACTCTTCTTTACTCTATAAAAGTTCACTTCACTTTCATTTTCGCAGAAGGAAAAATTCTGCACGAAAAATAACATCTCACTTCTCATTTCTTCTATGCTGGCATTTGATTTTCTTTTCCTCCATGCTAAAGCTCTCAAATTCATCCATTTACTTCCATTGAAGCATAGCATACAAGATCGAAGAGGTTTTCATACAAATCCAGAGGCAATAGTTGAATTTTTTTCAACTCACAAGGTACAATTTCAGATCTATAATTCCTTACTCCAGCATGTTTAAATTGATTCAAAGCTTGATTATACGTTCATAGCTAGCCAGGCATTAGGCTTGATGTATAAACTTGCTTAAAATTGAAGAATAGATCAAGTTGTGAGTTTCTGAAAATCTGCAAAATGTGAGTTTTTGTGACATTCGTGATGTGATCTCTACTAGATATTTAGTTGATTTTAAATTCCGTAAGATGTATGGTGTAGAGTGCTAAGAGGTCTTTGATTTGCGCTTTGAATCATGAATTTTGGTCAAGAATTGGGGAAGAAATCCAGTTTTGAAAATCAGGAGTTGGATCTGAACATTTTGATAAGTTGATATGTTGATTTCAGTAATTTTCACGCGTGCTTTTCTCCATGATTCATACATAATTTTTGATAATCCTTGATCCTACATTAATCTACTCGATGAGATCTTTAATTTGATCATAATTTTGTGCGTTTTCATTAAGAATTGAAGGAGAAATCGTGATCTGAAATAAGCATGTAAGACTGAACAAAAGGTGGTAGGGCATGGCTCGAGCTCAGGGATGACTACGTGGCGAGCAACCATTGAACATGATCTAAATGTCTTTTACAGTGCGTTTTGGTTTAAACGGGTGTAATAGATTTTAGTTTTTTTGAATTTTTAATACATTTTAATTGTTTTCTTATTTTTGTTTTAACATTTTTCTCATACTCAAAAATTACCAAAAAAATATATTAGGCCTATCTTTTACTATATTTTCATATTCTGAATTTTTTATTTTTTATTTTTTTTAGAATTAAATAATTTGATTAATTCAATTAGGGTTTTCTTCTTTGTTAAGGTTTTAGAATTTTATTTTTTCCATTTTCACTAATCAAAAAAATCACCAAAAAAATACCCTAGGCTCCATTTTGAATATACTTCATAAAAAAAAATTTGTTTGATTTTACAAAAATTTATGATAAGAAAGTAAAATCAATCTTTGATAATATAATTTTCTTTATTTTTTTGTAGCATTGTGTAAATAATTTTTGTTTGATATGTTCCTCTAGTACCAAAATTCCATAAAAATAATCTAAGTGACTCTTAGGCATTAAGCTAACTTTCTTTGATTTTTAATTGAATTTACACTTCAATTTTTTTTCTTCTAATTTTTTAGAAATTAATTTTGGTTTTTGACCTTTCTTCTTGTTTAGGTCTTAAGAAACATTTTAAAACCGAACTTCCTCTACTTATAAAAATCAAAGAAAATATGTATAAATTCCTTGGATGAATTAAAATCACAAAAATCATTTTTGTTAAATTTTAACTTTTGATTCTACATTTTTTTCTATAAATATTTTGCTAAAACTCTCTAGTTTGACCATTTTATTAACTAGTCTTGTTAATTCCTCTCTCTTGAGATCAACTAGTTGTTATCTGCAACAAAAACACCAACCAACGCAAATGCTTTTTTTACCTTCGGGCTTTTCTTTCAAACTTTTTCAAAAGAACATGTTAATTCAGTTTTGTATTGACGCATAAGTATCCAAAGGTCGAGTTGCGGCAGAATGCGTAATTAACACAGTTCATTAAAAAACAAAACAAATAAAAATTTTAAAGCTGAACTACGGCTTCTCTGATTCCTTAAAAAGGGATACATGGGCATTATGATTGTGGTCGAATGAGCACAACTTTTTTATTTTCCCTACATTATTTTCTCTTTTCTTTTACATGCATTCCCCTTTTACATCTTTCTTTTTATCTCTTAAAGATTTAGACATAGAGTTTACACACCCATAGATTAGAACAACATATGTTAATCTTGTAGATTACTACAAATGTATGGGGTGCTAATACATTTACCCCGCGTAACCGACTTTCTTACCCGATCTCTATGGTCGCAAGACCGTGATTTCACCCCTTCTATTTTTCTCGATGTTTACCTTTCCCTTCCTGTGGGATAAAAGACGTTCGATGGAGACTTTATTAATTTCATCTCGATGATTTATTCAACCGGTTCTTTCAGCTGGTGACTTCACTGGGGATAGATTGACCTATTACTGGTCCATCCTTGGCAAGTCAGTCCTAGCTCATGTTTGTTTTCTTTTCTTGGGTGTTTATGTGTTTATTGCTTTCCAACTTTATTTGTTTATATGCATTGATTATATGCTTTCATGCATTACATTTTATTGTTTTATATACTCTGGATACTGTTGTTGCATTGTCTCTGTGGGGCTGGGTTGTTACTTCTTGAATTAAAAGGCCCAGTACCCAGTCCAGAGTTATGAACTCATAGGAAACCTAGGAATAGAGTGGGGACATGAAGGCTATAGGACGTGGTCTGATTAGTGCAGTCATGTCATATACTATGATCGGATGAGGTTCAAGTGAAGGTACCTTCATCATACACGTCTATGATGCGATGATTTTACTTTCAGGCCGACCCGTGATTTCTGAGTTACCCTTGCCTTACCCTGACCTAGTCTTCACCCGTGAGTGGGAGGGATGATTTCTTACAGGTACAGTTGGGGACTTTGATTATGTTGGTAACTCTGGTTCTTAAGGTGACTTTGGTTCAGTTGGTGACCTTGATTATGTTGGTGATTCTCTTTCTATTGGTAACTTTGGTTGGTGACTATTATTGGTGGCTATCTCGAACCTTTAAATCTATGACTCTATGCAGCAGAACAACAGTGTCAAGTACATTGGAAACCCTGGTCCTATCATGTTACATTATAGCATATTTACTTTTCAAAAATATATATGTTGTACAAAAAAATATTAACCTGCATATGCATTGTCATTTCCAAGATTTTCTAGAGTTTTCTTTTCCTCTAAGAATGGAAAATAACACTGATATCGTCATGAAGACCAATAGGGATAACTTCAGCTACCAATTTTGTCCGACTGTTTGGCCATTTCTTGAAGAGCTTAGAGATCTCATGAATTGTAAGAAAATGGGTGTTTTTTATGAAAGATATGGGAATCTCCTATTTTTGTTGGATTCCCGGGTTGATGATAAGGCTGTTCAGACTTTGCTACATTTTCATGATCCAGGGTTGTGTTGTTTCACATTTCAAGATTATCAGTTGGTACCCACTCTTGAGGAGTACTCTCATATTCTCCATATCAGAGTTACTAATCACATTCCATTCATCCAAGTCCATGTTGAGTCTAACTATGAGGCTATTTCTAAGGTTCTTTGTTTGAGTCTTAGTGGTGTAAAAGGAAAGTGGAGACATAATAAAGTCACTTGTGGTCTTCCGATAAATTTCATGGCAGGATATGTTAAAGAAATGGCGAGAAAGGGACATTTGGATGCTTATTATGCATTATTAGCTTCTACTATTTACGGGGTTGTTCTCTTCCCTGAGATTAAGGACATAGTGGACTTGGCTGCTTTGTGCGTCTTCATGAATAAAAATCAGATATCTACCTTGTTAGCTGACACTGACCATGTCATTCACTCTAGGTATGGGAAGAAGGGAGTAGTGGTATGTTGTGTGCCAATTATTTATAAGTGGTTCATGGCACAATTACCTACGAAGGGACCATTCAAAGAAGATTCTCGTTCTTAGGCATCCAAAGTGATGACGCCCACCTCTTTTGATATACAGTGGTACAAACTTAATGTTGATAGTATTGAGGTAATTTCTAACTGTGCAGGTTTCTCTAATGTCCCACTCATAGGAACAAAAGGGATTATCAACTACAATCCAATGCTCGCCCTTCGCCAGTTAGGCTATGCTATGATGCATCCACCCACAACTAAAGAAGTTAAACATGTGTATTGCAAAAAGGGGGAAGATCTTGAATTGTTAAAAAAAGCAGATGTTGCTTGGGCTCACATTGGTAGGAAAGGAAA
The DNA here is from genome assembly GCA_948472305.1 of Vicia faba. Classification (NCBI taxonomy): domain Eukaryota; kingdom Viridiplantae; phylum Streptophyta; class Magnoliopsida; order Fabales; family Fabaceae; genus Vicia; species Vicia faba. The sequence continues at coordinate 517,171,933 of OX451737.1, forward strand.
AGAGTTCTTTAGATTAAAGGAGGTGTTAGCTTTTGATACTTATGTGGATTGGGTGAAAGAAAGAGTTAAAAATCTTATGTTGCCTTTTGAAAAGGAGATATCCTTGTATCCTTAACCCACTGAGCTACAACATGATGTACCTAAAGAAAGCTTTTATCAGTGCAGTTGGAAAACAAGGATCTTCGTCAAAATCTTGAAGACAAAGAAATGGAAATATACTTCTTTACAGAGAAGAAGAGAGAATTAGCCCGTGATCTAAAAGAATATGAAGGTGAAGGTAGTTCTGAAGTTAGGAAGAACAAAAGAAGACCTGGGACAGAAAACTTTTCTGTATCTACAGAAGAGTATCAGATGGCCCTTGCTGATGTAGATAAGAATCGTTAAGAAACTTTGAAATTCCAAATGGCCAACAATAGAAACAAGGCAAAAGCCAAAGAGTTGGGTAATCAATTTAAAGCCTCTATGTTGGAACTAGAAGCAAAGGAAGCTTAGATGACCGAAGTAATGAAAGAAAATGCGAGACTCTGAGACAAAATAAAAGAGTTGGAAGATGCGCCCATACCTATACCTTTGCCAGAGTGCAAAGAATATGATCGCTTCCTGGAGCAATGTATGTACTTAGAGGTATAACTATTTCGAAAGGATATGGTTATTAATAGCTTCACACATGGACGAGATCGTGAAAAGACAAGGAAATTATTCACAAAAACCAAGGACTGGAGTGAAGGGTACTTCCGGTAGGGGGGACCATTATATTATACAAAAATCAGAGATCTATCGCATTGATTATCGTTTTTCTTCTTTGATGTCATTTGATCATCACCAGTCCTATTGGATGGGATCATTTATATTTCATTATGTATTTTGGTTCATTCTTGTACGAATTCACTATTGATCATGTGGATCATTTTATTTTTAATGAAGCCAATTACTGTTACTTTATCTCTTGTCGATCGTTCATTACCTCTCTTATTATGATTGTTTAACGTTACTAGGGGTTGAAAAAACTTTTGGATACCCTGGAAATGATAAAACTCATTCATAATCATTCATGCATATCATATCATGGCAGGTGGTTCCCATAGGTTTCTTATCTTCCATCTGGGTATTCTTTTCAGAAATTGCTACTATAAACTCGCATCGCTACAACACTCAGAGTACTTCCAAAAAACAGATGGAAAAAATTCAAGCAGATGTTGTTGCTATCTGAACTAGGATGGATAATCGGGTTGACCAGTTGATAGAGATCATTCAGAACATGGCTCGTCAGCAAGAGGAAATGAGAGCCATGATTATGAGGCCTGTTGAAACTTTGAATAATGGTGGTGAAACTTTGAATGAAAATCTACCAGGGGTCGTCGTCAATAATCCTTATGATACTTTGGGTACTCAGAATGTGTTTGAGAATCCGGGAGGTGCTCGGAATGGGAATCTGGATTCGAAAGTCAGTCTGAATATTCAGAACAGTCAGCCTACAAATCTCGGTAGTCCTGCTAAACCAAGATATCCCTATGATTCAAGTTGGGGGTAATCCTCCTTCACCTACTCATGTTCTTCAGAGGCTTGTTCGCATTTCTGCAAGGTCAGTGGAAGAATATATGGATGTCTAATATTGATGAACCAACAGAATATAACAAGAAGTTGCATATTGTTGTACCCCAAAATTTGCCCTCCCATATTTCTCAAAACATTTCAAGAAAATTCACAAGTCCAACCCGGCGTGTTATATTCAGGTGTTCTTTCGTCAAGATATCTCTGGTAACATATTCTCAAATTCAGGTTCGGCTCAAGAGTCAATTCTTTGAAGAAGGTATCCGAATGTGTGAGTTTTCTCGAAGAAATATGGTGAAAAAAGTGTGCTGAAAGTGCAGTTTTTACGCGCTAAAAAATTCATAACTTGAAGATCGTGACTCCTTTTGAACCCGTTCCGGTGGCCAAAATTCCATCTTGACATTATCTACGTTTTCATCTCTCACGGCTGGAAGCCAATTTCGATCAGAAGGTCTTCAAAAATGTGGATTTATCAAGTATTTTCGTGCAGAAATTTGTGACAGAAGTTTATTTGCGTCATGTTCAAAAAATCATAACTTGGTCGATTTTCATCGTATCGAGCTGGTTCCGGTGCCAAAATTTCACAAATTGAGTTGGCTACATTTTCACATAAGGTATTGAGTTCAAACGGTATTCAAAAGGCCTTCGTTTTTTGCTCAGAGTGCATGACACGCTGAAAATCCTGAATGCTGAATATTATTTCATCTGGGCCGAAACTTCGAAAATTCATAACTCGGTCAATTTTTATCGGATTGGGCTCATACTTTTACACAAGGTCCCTGACTCATAGATGTACAACTTTACTTCAAAAGTCGAGACCAAATTATGCACCGATCAATACCAGTTTTTTATTGAAGAACGTGCCAGAGTCGACACTGGAGCCCAAAATAAGTTTGTCTGAGCTGAAACTTCAAAAATTCATAACTAATTCACCGTTTATCCGATTGAGTCGATTTTCGGACAGGAGTTAGTTCTCGATGCCGGCTACATTTTGTCTTCACATTTCAACTTCAAAAAATGCACTTAAGTCCCTGCGATTTAGCCTGGAAAGTGACGAATTCAAGTGAATATTGAAGGCCCAATTGCACATTCAAAGCCCATTTTCTTTACCCTAATTTCTATTATATAATCACTTTCTTTTCACACAAACCGAAAAAAAAGAAAAAAGGAGAGAGAGAAAAAGAGAGAAAAAACTTAGCCACAACACTGTTAGAATATCAAACTCTTTCAAGAACCCTAAAACCTTGAAATCCTTATTACAAATCTCTCTCTCACTACAAGCAAGCCATCACAGTTATAAACCAATACCTCACTACTTCTTCAGTAATGATAAGGCTGGCTTGATCTCCATGATCCTAATCTTCCAGTAAGGCATAAAAGCATTCAGGTCACTAATCTTCCAGTAAGGGTAAGATTGATTTGATCTCCATGATCAAAAGGGTATAATCATTCATACATGCCATATTGTGCCTAAACATTAATATGTTGGTTTTATTTGAATTTTTATGATTTTATTTAATGTGTTCATGAGGTTCAACACTGCAGATTTAGACAGGATTCCATGCAGGTTCATTAAGGAACGTTGAGGCCAAATGGCCAAAAGGCCAGAAGCCAAATGGCCAAAACAGAACATTTTACACATGACACCAATACATGGCGAGGCAGACATTAAGCCAGAGATTAAGGGAACGTTGAAGCCAGAACACAAATGATCAAAAGCCAAAAGCCAAAAGCCAAAAGCCAAATGGCCAAAGTAGAACAACTTATGCATGAAACTCAATCCAATGGCCAAAGAATGCAGACCGTTCAAAAAAACCTCCCTTTGGGTCTGAATACCCCCATGGTTTGCTCAATTTTTAATTTTTATTTGTTTTTCCTTTTTATTCTTTTAATTATTTTTTTAATTGTTTTCTTTTAATTCCATAAAATAATTTTCATAATAAATATAAAATACAGAAAAATCAAAAAAATGTTTATTTTATTAATATTAATTTCACTATTATTATTTTTGTAAATAAACTTTAAACAATTAATTAGATTAATTTAGGTTTCAAAACTTTAATATTTTTCTTAATAAATTAAATATGTAGAAATTAGGGTTTTTAACTTTTTCATCATTTTTTTTAATAAATAATTCTCTCATCATTATTATTATTATTAATTACTAATTTATTTTGTAAATAAACATGTACATAAATTCTTTAGTAAATTAAGTTAAACTTTAACATTTTTCTCAAATAATTAAAAATAACTTAGAATTAGGGTTTCTTTTAATTTTAATTTTAATTTTCTTATTTCATAAATGCAAAAAAACCTAAAAAACACTTCTTTTATTTCAATAAATAATTAATTAATTTTTAATTTCAATTTAACTTCAAAAGGGTCCAACGCCCTCGTTTCCAATCTTATTTCAATTCGCGCGTTTTATTTCGTTTCTTTTAAATATTTATGTAATTCTCCCAAAGCCATGTAACTCGGACATTTTATATTTCTCGCACTTTACTTCTTTATTTTCTGTCAAATCGGGTCCTGGTTTAATTTTGGCGATGTGGACCCGCGCCTTTGTAATAGTTTAGGAACTTTAATTTCCGCAACTTTTTTAACTGTTAATAATTGCATGCAAGAATGAATGTCTAAATAAAAACAAACGCGTAGATCACCTATACCATGACAAGACAAAAATAAACGAACCTGACACACAAATCACACACCACCCCTAGGGTACGCCTCACTGTTGCCTTGCCTCGAAAGGTGATCGTCGAGTAGAGGATGTCTTAGTAAGTCCTCATGATCCGGGAACCTGGCATGAGGGTAGCTTCTAAGGTGTCTTCCTATTGCTCCGGTGATCACCATGTCCCGAACCTCGAATTGACCCGAACACCTCTAACGGTGGTGCTACCTACCTCTCAATGGTGGGATGGCACTACTTTTAAGGAAATTTACACAGACGAATTCCTTAGGGTAGGTAGGTTCTCAAGGATACTTGCTCTAATTTCAAAAACAAATCAAAAACACTTTTCACACTGACACTTTTCAAAAGCTTTCAAAGCAGATTTTTCAAACACTCTGACGTACGAGTCGAACTGAAATTTTTTAAAGAAACTTTTTTAAAACCCACATTGAAAAGCAAACAAACAATTTTGAAAACACATTGAGCAAGTATCTAAGAGCCCATGGATAACCATGGATAGAAAGGGTGCTAACACCTTCCCTTTCTATAACCTACCTCCCGAACCGAGAGCAATCTCTATAAGGAATTTTTCTGTGCTTTTGTCCTTTCCATTTGGAGAAAATAAAAGACGGTGGCGACTCTTGCTTCCGCGATATTTCGCGAACCAGCGTTAAACAGTCAGTTCCAGATCCACCGATCACAGAACTGGCGACTCTGCTGGGGAATCTTAAACTAAAAGTGAGGTGTACCTTAGGGCTAGGTCATAACTATGTTTTCAATTGTCTTCTTTGCTTGCTTTATTATTGTGGGTTGCTTGGGAGTTCTATAGATCCTAACCCGGATCTGGGGGATACCTTCTTAGAAAGTAGCAACAAGGCTGTGAGGGAACTGTGCGGGGTATACCGACATGGTTGAAACAGTCTGCTACGTTGATGTGGCACTTTGGTGTGTACCGGTAACCCTTGAGTTCAGTCAAGGAGAGTACGGGGCCTCCGCGTGGTGTCGTGAAGCATCAACTGACCTTAGGAACCTTAATTGAACCATCTTGGCCTCTTTAGGGTAGTGAGATAACTGACTTTGGTGCAGTCCGAGGTTGGTTGATACTCGATACTACACTCAATTGAGGGTTGCTTTCTTGGAATATTTCGGTCGCCAGTTCAGTGGCTAAATCGAAACGATGAACAATGAAAGCAATCCAGTGATATTGGGACCCTTAGAACCCGGTTACTTCTAATAGGACAGGTTGAACCCACCAACTTCAAGAGGGTAATACCTAGACCTCATGCTGGCCTAAACTCTAAGGGCTCTTTTGTGTGACTTGTGTGCCTTCGTACTTGACTATCTGCGTGCTTGCTACCTGACACTTTTTTTTTTGCAGGTCTTGTTTATAGTCCTTAATTGGGATTCATAACAAAGTATACTGAATTTCTTGCAGGGTTTGTTTATAGTCCTTAATGGGGACTCATAACAGGGTTTACCTACGTCACCCCATGCATAGCATGACATCATACCATCATACCATTGCATACATCCTAACCCATTTCAAGGATCTCAAGGGCTTGTGATGCAGGTCATGGTGAATCAATGATCCCAGCAAGGGGCAAAGAGGATTTATTTTCCTCTAGCCAAGGTTGTCAGAGGCTATGACCCACTTGATATGGTGAGCTCTGACTCTTGAAGAAGGTTCCCTTAACCAAGGTTGTTCGGAAATCAAAACCAGACATGATGACTAAAGTCAGGGGCTATGACCCACTGGATATGGTGAGCCTTTGACCCTTGAAGAAGGACTCTCAACAACATGGAGTACCTTCAATCAAGTTACCGGTTTTCAACTCTAACAAGTTTCTCTGTTTACCCCGCGAGGTCCTTGAAATCATTGCATGCATGTCATACATATCATTGCATAACAGGTACCCTTTCTCTGCAGGTTACTTACCTTCTTCGCTGTTTATTTCAGCCGATCGTCATGAATCCTGAATCATCAACGGAGCAGTCTATCAAGGCCCTCCAAGCTCAGAATGCCCAATTCCAAGGGCTAATCATGAACTTGACCCAGGGGCAGCAAGATCTGAAGGCTCTGCTCTTGAAGAAGGAAAAGAAAAAGAAGAGGACTGTCTTGTTCAGCCCTAGACGCAGATCTGGGAACACCCTGCAGGACCAAGCTGAGAGGACAACTCCATCTGTGGGGAAAAATAGTCATCAAGAAGAAAGGATTCCCAACCCAGTGGTCTCCGATAATGAGACAGATTTCAACGATGAACAGTACCCTCCGGCTGAGGACAGGTACAAACAGTTGGAAGACCGGCTCAGTGCTATGGAGATACAAAAGGTGCCTGGCCTGGACTTCGAGGATCTAGGTCTGTCTTCTGGGGTAGTGATCCCGCGCAAATTCAAGGTACCTGCCTTTGCTAAATACGATGGGGCATCCTGTCCTAAGTTGCATCTCAGGGCTTATACAAGGAGGATCCAGCCCTATACAGCTGACAAAAACTTATGGATCCATTTCTTCCAAGAGAGTCTTTCGGGGACTCAGCTCGAGTGGTTCTATCAACTGAATGGAGCCAACATCCGTACCTGGGAAGACTTAGCCACTGCATTTTACAAACACTACCAGTATAATGCCGACCTCGCTCCCACGCGTACTCAGCTTCAGGGGATGTCTATGGGTACAGGCGAAGGCTTCAAAGAGTATGCTCAAAAATGGAGGGACCTTGCTGGAAGGGTACAACCACCTCTGACTAACCGCGAGCTCGTCGACATGTTCTTGGGGACCCTGTCTGGTCCATTCTTCAACCACCTAATTGGGAATTCTGCTGCTGGGTTTACAGATCTTGTCTTGACTGGGGAGAGAATCGAAGCTGGTATCAAGTCGGGGAAGATTCAAGAAACCGCACCTGCTGATGCTCAGAAAAAGCCCCACAGTGGGAAGAAGGAGTCCAATGCTATACATGGTAAAAGGGGTCGTCATGATGTAGGGGCAATCCAGATTTCTGATCCCACGCCCGTTCAACCAAGAAAGAGCAATAGGCGTAGGATAAAGCATCAAGATAGGAAGTATACTGACATCAACATGTCTTTGTCTCAGGCATTACAGCAATTGCTGAAGGCAAAACTGATCACACTAAAGGATCCTCCTCAAAATCCTGACACTTCCTCTCCCAAGTACAACCCGGGTGTGAGATGCGCCTACCATTCTGACAGTCCTGGACATGACACCGACGACTGTTGGACCTTGAAGAACAAGATCCAAGATTTGATTGACGCCAAGGAGGTCGAGTTTGAACACTGATCCTACACCGAATCATCGAGAATGTCTTTTGTTCATTCAAATGTTCAAGTTGTATTTTTCTTTGATTGTTCAAATATTTATTCATGTTAAACATTGTTATCACATTAATGCATCGCTTATGTCTATTTTGAATCAATATATTCGTATTCACTAAACGCAAATTATTTTCATATTTTTTCTAATGTCAACTCTCTTTAATTCTGAGCCTCTTGAGGGAGGATGACGAAAATGATACCGCAATCATTACAGTATGCTTTTGAACAGACCCCGCTGATGAGGTACATGCATTGTTTCAATCCCTAAACACTGGAGTTATAAGGATGATAAACCCTCGTCAACCCATCTGAGCCAAAGAAGTAGGAGTTTTTTATTTTCGAAAATTAAAACCCTTTATCATAACCCGGGGCAGGGTAGTCGTCTCAGTTGATCCCAGTGCATAACGAATGGCACCAAAGAGATCCTTACGGAAAAAAACAGTGATGGTTCAGAACAACCATAAAGACAGGCAGTTGTTATAAAAAAAATCATCATAAACAAAAAGCCCAAAAAGTCAAAACCTATAAAAGGGACTTATGAAACTGGGGCATCCCGCTGATTATAATTCCGAAAAAGGAAACAGTTCAGGCAAAAAAGAAAGGGATAACAAAAATCAAGAAAGAGGTCTCACAAACCCTCAACAAAAAAAAGATGACTGCCTAGTCAGAATAAATCATCAATGTTTGAACCATCACCGGAAAATCAAAGCAAAGAATCGAACAAGGTCTAACGTAGGATCAACTGAGTTTAGGTTTGGAGAACATCACGAAGAGTGGGTGGGTACAAATAATTTGAGCCTTTATCCTTTGTTTCTTAAACCGTGAACCAGGCCACGTTGTAACCCGTAAAAGTCCTAGCTGAAGCATGGGTTAGTTCGAAAGCATACTGGGACGAAAGGTATCCTGACTCCTTAAGGCTACGGTAAATACAAAGTTGACATCATGTTTTACAAACATCCACATGTTTTATGAAAAAAGAATGCATTTTCAAAATCTTCAAGACAGACATAAGCTTTGCATTTTTAACATAACTTTGTTTGCATATGACTTTTTGTTTGAACAGCAGGGAACTTCGCACGATGAATACCTAGTGAACAAAAGCGCTTCCAATCAAGGGGCAGGACATGACTATTGTCCATTATCTGGGGCAATCCAATCAAGATTCGGAGAATCTTTCAAAATGCCAAAATAACCAGTGGCAAATCTCCGCCTGAGTCACTTAGGGCACTCCAACGACGAATCTTGCCTGATCAAACATCTTCTGGTGGCATGACAAAACACTACTGACAGGGGCATCTCCCTGCATTCTAAGAGCGTGGACATAGTCGAAAAGATACTACGCAAAATCAAAGACCCGCTAGGTTGACATACCTAGGCAAAAATAGGGCTTCCCGTCGAACCAAAAGGGTTTGGGCAAAATGAGGGATGAAATAAAAAAAACCTGTACACCCGGCAAGTCGAAAACCTGAAAAGGCGGCTTGGGCAAAAATGGGTATCCCGGTGGACTGAAAACCCGAAAGGGCGGTCCAGGCAAAAGTTAGGGATCAAAGTGTACGACTATGTCCCGCCATCTGTCTACCAGAAGAAGGTTTGTCCATCAACAACTATCAGCACCCCACAAGTGCCTCTCCCTTAGAAACAGGGGCAATAAAGAGTGGTCTAAGCAATCTGATTGTTCTATCCTCCAGGGTATCAAGGTAGGTTCCGTTGAAGAATATAACCAATACAGTTCAATACTTCCCCAGAAGAGTCCAATCCAGTTTCCCCAGGAAAGATGGAGTCCATATCCCCAAGCAGTAAGCTTACCCCCAGTAAATTTTGGAAGCTTGTCCCCTCGCAGAACACGAACACGTCGTCCGGCTTGATTTAAAGAGTTATTTCCTTAACAGGATATAACTGGGTTATCCTCAGCCAAAAGCCACGGAAAGAGCGTCCTCGACGAAGTCTTCTCACCCCAGCAAAGTCTATCAATACTTCCAGTATGACAAGGGTATCCCCAGCAAATTATCATCAACACTCAGCAAGGCATCCCTCTTCCCACAGAGTATTGCTTCCCAGCATGGTCGCGAGAGTATCTTTTCTCCCCGCAGAATTTTCCATTTGCCAAGTTTATTCCGCAACGGAGTCATCTTCTTCTACCGGTATTCTTGCAGTTATCATCCCCAGCGAAAGCAAAGTCTATTCTTCCACATCAGCCCAGGATACGACTTCCCGGCACCCGTCAAGGATTTACTTTCCTAGACGAAAAACACATTCATAAAACGTCACATACATCATTATAGCATGCATAGACGCATCATATCACCCCAATCTCATTTATTTTTGAGAACATCTTAAGATCAGGCAATTCATGCATTATGACATTGCATACAACTAATTCGTTACTTTTTCAGGAAAGAACGATCAACAGATAAAAGTCTTTACCCGTTGAGGTAGTAATCGTCCCAGATTCCTTCATCATCCCGTTGAGGTAGTAATCGTCCCAGATTCCTTCATCATCCTGCTGAGGTAGTAATCGTCCCAGATTCCTTCATCATCCTGCTGAGGTAGTAATCGTCCCAGATTCCTTCATCATCCTGCTGAGGTAGTAATCGTCCCAGATTCCTTCATCATCCTGCTGAGGTAGTAATCGTCCCAGATTCCTTCATCATCCTGCTGAGGTAGTAATCGTCCCAGATTCCTTCATCATCCCGTTGAGGTAGTAATCGTCCCAGATTCCTTCATCATCCTGCTGAGGTAGTAATCGTCCCAGATTCCTTCATCATCCTGCTGAGGTAGTAATCGTCCCAGATTCCTTCATCATCCTGCTGAGGTAGTAATCGTCCCAGATTCCTTCATCATCCTGCTGAGGTAGTAATCGTCCCAGATTCCTTCATCATCCTGCTGAGGTAGTAATCGTCCCAGATTCCTTCATCATCCTGCTGAGGTAGTAATCGTCCCAGATTCCTTCATCATCCTGCTGAGGTAGTAATCGTCCCAGATTCCTTCATCATCCCGTTGAGGTAGTAATCGTCCCAGATTCCTTCATCATCCTGCTGAGGTAGTAATCGTCCCAGATTCCTTCATCATCCTGCTGAGGTAGTAATCGTCCCAGATTCCTTCATCATCCTGCTGAGGTAGTAATCGTCCCAGATTCCTTCATCATCCTGCTGAGGTAGTAATCGTCCCAGATTCCTTCATCATCTCGTTGAGGTAGTAATCGTCCCAGATTCCTTCATCATCCCGTTGAGGTATTAGTCGTCCCTGAGGTAGTAATCGTCCCAGATTCCTTCATCATCCTGCTGAGGTAGTAATCGTCCCAGATTCCTTCATCATCCCGTTGAGGTAGTAATCGTCCCAGATTCCTTCATCATCCCGTTGAGGTAGTAATCGTCCCAGATTCCTTCATCATCCTGCTGAGGTAGTAGTCGTCCCAGATTCCTTCATCATTCTACTGGAGTAGCAATCGTCTCAGATTCCTTCATCGTCCTGCTGAGGTAGTAATCGTCCCAGATTCCTTCATCATATATTTGGAGTAGCAATCGTCTCAGATTCCTTCATCGTCCTGCTGAGGTAGTAATCGCCCCAGATTCCTTCATCATATATTTGGAGTAGCAATCGTCTCAGATTCCTTCATCGTCCTGCTGAGGTAGTAATCGTCCCAGATTCCTTCATCATATATTTGGAGTAGCAATTGTCTCAGATTCCTTCATCGTCCTGCTGAGGTAGTAATCGTCCCAGATTCCTTCATCATAGATTTGGAGTAGCAATCGTCTCAGATTCCTTCATCACATCCTTATAAAAAAAAAACCTCCTCTGGTTCAGCCAGATCGACCCTAAGATCTCCCTGATCCTTATCCCAGTAGAAGACACCCAAGATCTTTCTCAACGAGCGTGGTTGAAGTTAAAGTCACCCAAGATTTTTCTCAACGAGCGTTGTTGAAATTAAAATCACCCAAGATTTTTCTCAACGAGCGTTGTTGAAGTTAAAGTCACCCCAGATTTTTCTCAACGAGCGTTGTTGAAGTTAAAGTTACCCAAGGTTCTCTTACCATTCATGCTAAGGTAGCAACCATCCATAGTTCATTCATCATCTTTCGAAGCTCCAGACCCAGCTCCTGTAACCAGTCAGGACACATCTATACCAAGCATCTGAAAACCAGCTCCTGCAACATGTCAGGTACTCATTTTTCTTTTGCAGGTATGCAGGTTCTCGCTAAGGAATCTCTTACGCGATCAACATCCAGATGGCATCAATAAGCCCATCATCCTATTCACCAACCTCTAAATGGCATCTATAAGCCCATTCCATCATCACACTGCTACTATGTGAGCGCAAATTTCTGGGCACTCTAGTGTTCAATCATCTTCTACCCTCGGATTACGAAAGGCACGTCAGCCAATCTGCATCCTCAGGTCTAAGAGGATTGAACAGGGGCAACTGTTGTACCCCAAAATTTGCCCTCCCATATTTCTCAAAACATTTCAAGAAAATTCACAAGTCCAACCCGGCGTGTTATATTCAGGTGTTCTTTCGTCAAGATATCTCTGGTAACATATTCTCAAATTCAGGTTCGGCTCAAGAGTCAATTCTTTGAAGAAGGTATCCGAATGTGTGAGTTTTCTCGAAGAAATATGGTGAAAAAAGTGTGCTGAAAGTGCAGTTTTTACGCGCTAAAAAATTCATAACTTGAAGATCGTGACTCCTTTTGAACCCGTTCCGGTGGCCAAAATTCCATCTTGACATTATCTACGTTTTCATCTCTCACGGCTGGAAGCCAATTTCGATCAGAAGGTCTTCAAAAATGTGGATTTATCAAGTATTTTCGTGCAGAAATTTGTGACAGAAGTTTATTTGCGTCATGTTCAAAAAATCATAACTTGGTCGATTTTCATCGTATCGAGCTGGTTCCGGTGCCAAAATTTCACAAATTGAGTTGGCTACATTTTCACAGAAGGTATTGAGTTCAAACGGTATTCAAAAGGCCTTTGTTTTTTGCTCAGAGTGCATGACACGCTGAAAATCCTGAATGCTGAATATTATTTCATCTGGGCCGAAACTTCGAAAATTCATAACTCGGTCAATTTTTATCGGATTGGGCTCATACTTTTACACAAGGTCCCTGACTCATAGATGTACAACTTTACTTCAAAAGTCGAGACCAAATTATGCACCGATCAATACCAGTTTTTTATTGAAGAACGTGCCAGAGTCGACACTGGAGCCCAAAATAAGTTTGTCTGAGCTGAAACTTCAAAAATTCATAACTAATTCACCGTTTATCCGATTGAGTCGATTTTCGGACAGGAGTTAGTTCTCGATGCCGGATACATTTTGTCTTCACATTTCAACTTCAAAAAATGCACTTAAGTCCCTGCGATTTAGCCTGGAAAGTGACGAATTCAAGTGAATATTGAAGGCCCAATTGCACATTCAAAGCCCATTTTCTTTACCCTAATTTCTATTATATAATCACTTTCTTTTCACACAAACCGAAAAAAAAGAAAAAAGGAGAGAGAGAAAAAGAGAGAAAAAACTTAGCCACAACACTGTTAGAATATCAAACTCTTTCAAGAACCCTAAAACCTTGAAATCCTTATTACAAATCCCTCTCTCACTACAAGCAAGCCATCACAGTTATAAACCAATACCTCACTACTTCTTCAGTAATGATAAGGCTGGCTTGATCTCCATGATCCTAATCTTCCAGTAAGGCATAAAAGCATTCAGGTCACTAATCTTCCAGTAAGGGTAAGATTGATTTGATCTCCATGATCAAAAGGGTATAATCATTCATACATGCCATATTGTGCCTAAACATTAATATGTTGGTTTTATTTGAATTTTTATGATTTTATTTAATGTGTTCATGAGGTTCAACACTGCAGATTTAGACAGGATTCCATGCAGGTTCATTAAGGAACGTTGAGGCCAAATGGCCAAAAGGCCAGAAGCCAAATGGCCAAAACAGAACATTTTACACATGACACCAATACATGGCGAGGCAGACATTAAGCCAGAGATTAAGGGAACGTTGAAGCCAGAACACAAATGATCAAAAGCCAAAAGCCAAAAGCCAAAAGCCAAATGGCCAAAGTAGAACAACTTATGCATGAAACTCAATCCAATGGCCAAAGAATGCAGACCGTTCAAAAAAACCTCCCTTTGGGTCTGAATACCCCCATGGTTTGCTCAATTTTTAATTTTTATTTGTTTTTCCTTTTTATTCTTTTAATTATTTTTTTAATTGTTTTCTTTTAATTCCATAAAATAATTTTCATAATAAATATAAAATACAGAAAAATCAAAAAAATGTTTATTTTATTAATATTAATTTCACTATTATTATTTTTGTAAATAAACTTTAAACAATTAATTAGATTAATTTAGGTTTCAAAACTTTAATATTTTTCTTAATAAAATAAATATGTAGAAATTAGGGTTTTTAACTTTTTCATCATTTTTTTTAATAAATAATTCTCTCATCATTATTATTATTATTAATTACTAATTTATTTTGTAAATAAACATGTACATAAATTCTTTAGTAAATTAAGTTAAACTTTAACATTTTTCTCAAATAATTAAAAATAACTTAGAATTAGGGTTTCTTTTAATTTTAATTTTAATTTTCTTATTTCATAAATGCAAAAAAACCTAAAAAACACTTCTTTTATTTCAATAAATAATTAATTAATTTTTAATTTCAATTTAACTTCAAAAGGGTCCAACGCCCTCGTTTCCAATCTTATTTCAATTCGCGCGTTTTATTTCGTTTCTTTTAAATATTTATGTAATTCTCCCAAAGCCATGTAACTCGGACATTTTATATTTCTCGCACTTTACTTCTTTATTTTCTGTCAAATCGGGTCCTGGTTTAATTTTGGCGATGTGGACCCGCGCCTTTGTAATAGTTTAGGAACTTTAATTTCCGCAACTTTTTTAACTGTTAATAATTGCATGCAAGAATGAATGTCTAAATAAAAACAAACGCGTAGATCACCTATACCATGACAAGACAAAAATAAACGAACCTGACACACAAATCACACACCACCCCTAGGGTACGCCTCACTGTTGCCTTGCCTCGAAAGGTGATCGTCGAGTAGAGGATGTCTTAGTAAGTCCTCATGATCCGGGAACCTGGCATGAGGGTAGCTTCTAAGGTGTCTTCCTATTGCTCCGGTGATCACCATGTCCCGAACCTCGAATTGACCCGAACACCTCTAACGGTGGTGCTACCTACCTCTCAATGGTGGGATGGCACTACTTTTAAGGAAATTTACACAGACGAATTCCTTAGGGTAGGTAGGTTCTCAAGGATACTTGCTCTAATTTCAAAAACAAATCAAAAACACTTTTCACACTGACACTTTTCAAAAGCTTTCAAAGCAGATTTTTCAAACACTCTGACGTACGAGTCGAACTGAAATTTTTTAAAGAAACTTTTTTAAAACCCACATTGAAAAGCAAACAAACAATTTTGAAAACACATTGAGCAAGTATCTAAGAGCCCATGGATAACCATGGATAGAAAGGGTGCTAACACCTTCCCTTTCTATAACCTACCTCCCGAACCGAGAGCAATCTCTATAAGGAATTTTTCTGTGCTTTTGTCCTTTCCATTTGGAGAAAATAAAAGACGGTGGCGACTCTTGCTTCCGCGATATTTCGCGAACCAGCGTTAAACAGTCAGTTCCAGATCCACCGATCACACATATGCTTGAAGAACAGATGCGCAGG
This sequence comes from Vicia faba, assembly GCA_948472305.1. NCBI lineage: Eukaryota > Viridiplantae > Streptophyta > Magnoliopsida > Fabales > Fabaceae > Vicia > Vicia faba. The sequence continues at coordinate 517,187,202 of OX451737.1, forward strand.
TTTAAAAGTCAAGGTGCAGTGGGCTTTGACATGTCTGATTTAGGCTTAGTGCATGGGGTGAGGATTCCCCCAAAATTCAAGGTGCCTTATTTCGTGAAATACAAAGGCACTTCCTGTCCAAAGACCCATGTTAGTTCTTTCTACCAGAAGATGTCTGCATATTCTGATGATGAGAAACTATTGATGCATTTCTTTCAAGACAGCTTGACAGGTGGCCCACTCGAGTGGTACATGCAGTTGGAAAGCAGTCACATCCGTACATGGAGAGAGTTGGTTGAGGATTTTGTTATGCACTATCAGTATAACACTAACATGCCCCCCACAAGAGCCCAATTGCATAATTTGTCCCAGAAGCGTGATGAGTCTTTTAAAGAGTATGCCCAGACGTGGCGAGAGATGGCTGCGAAGGTTCAACCACCCATGTTGGAGAGGTAGATGGTGGAAATGTTTAGAAGTACATTGCAGGGCTAGTACTACACAACTTGCAGTACATCAAGTACTTTTTTCGAAATGGTAATTCATGGAGAAAGAATTGAAATCAGAATTAAGTTAGGAAAGATTCAAGATGTTGTTACTGGAAATAATGTTGGTAACACTAAGAAGTCTTTTGGTGTCCACCAAAAGAAAAATGAGGGTGAATGCAATGTGGTCTATTCTCGAAAAGGGAAAGGAAGATATCAGGGTTCTGATCATCAGATCATTGTTGTAACAATTCCATTTGTTGCACCTCAGCGTCAAGCATATACGCCTAGACAAAACAACCAGCAAAATCCAAGAATGCCCCCTAGGAAGTTTATTTCACTTCCCATGTCATATGCTGAGTTATTGCCTTAGTTGCTTGAGTTGAAGCTAATTGAGTTGCATACGTGGAAGATTTACCCTGAAAAGTTACCAATTCACTTTGATGCTAATGCCCGATGTGATTTCCACTCTGGCGGGCAGGGGAATACTATTGAGAATTGTTATGCTTTCAAGCACAAAGTCCAAGACCTATTGGACTCTCAGGCCATTAACTTTGGGCCAGTGCCCAATATTACAAATCAGCCTTTGTCACCTCATGCAGTGCCACGGTTGGCGCCATCTTGGAAGATGAAAATTTGAATTTGATTATGGATGTTAATCAGTTGACTACACCTCTCTAATTTGTGAAAGAGAAGTTGTCGAGTAAAGGTGTATTCTTGGCCCGTGGGATGGACTGTGCAGTTTGCTTAAACCAACCAGAGGGTTGTCAATTGTTGAAAGATGCAGTCCAAGATTTGATTACCCAGGGAGCTCTGCAATTTGACCGTGTAGTTTCTGAGACTAAAGTTGGTAAGGATGAGGTTGATGTAATAACTATTCCTGTTAAGGCAAATACCATTCAGAAACTTGTTACAATTCTGGTTCCTTCTAGAAAGCAACCTATAACCATCACCGTTCTCAGACCAATACCATATGTCAGCGATAAAGTAATTCCTTGGTATTATGGTGGTGAATGTTATCAACAAGGACAAAAACTTGTTACTCAGAAGTCTGAAAAGGGTAAGATAGAAGAAGGGGAGTCTGAGATTCATGACATCGTTGGTGAAAGTAGGATTACCCGCAATGGTCGGATTTTCTCACCACCAGAGCAACCTGAGAGCAATATGAGTGTTGCAACTAATGTTAGAGGCAAGAAGATTGAGGTAAATAGTGATAAGCCAGGGCAAAGTCCTCTTATTCCTGCTTTGGATGCTGAAATGGCTAAATATGTATCCGAGTTGATGAGGTACATCAAGAAAAGTGACTACAAGATCATTGACCAATTGAGTCAGACACCCTCAAAGATATCAATTCTTGATTTTCTCAGAGATTCAGAATCCCATAGAAATGCATTGATGAAGTTGTTGGGGACTTCTTTCGTTCCTCAAGAGATAGTGCTGAATCAATTTGAAGGGATTGTGAATAGTATTTCTGCGAGCAATGGGCTTGGTTTTACAGACTTTGATTTACCCCCTGGGGGAGGAAGCACAATAAAGCACTGCATATCTCCATGGAGATTGCAAAAACTACTTTATCCCGTGTGGTGGTTGATATGGGTTCCTCTCTCAATGTATTGCCCAAGTCTGCTCTCATGAAGCTTGATTATGATGGGATTTTGTTGAGGCCAAGTGATTTAATTGTCAAAGCTTTTGATGGGTCGAAAAGGACAATGTTCGGAAATGTAGACTTGCGGATCAAGATAGGTCCCCGGGCGTTTGAAGTCACTTTCTTTATCATGGACATTAATCCTTCCTATTGTTGTTTGTTGGGCCGTCCATGGATCCATAGGGTTGGTGGTGTCACCTCCACTCTGCACCAAAAGTTGAAATTCTTGTTGAATGGGAAGGTGGTCACTGTTTGCGGCGAAGAGGATTAAATTGTCAGTCATCTGAGTTCCTTTATCTATGGTGAGGTGTAGGGAGAAATCCACGAGACTCCGTGCCAAGATTTTGAGACTGTGCAAGTTGTCAAAGCTCCCCACCAGGAGGATAAGAAGTCAGAGGTCTCCATGTCATCTTACCGTCAAGAACAAATGATTGTTCAATCTGGTCATCTAGAAGGATGGGGAAGAGTGTTGAATCTCCTTACTCAGACAAATAAGAAAGGTTTAGGCTTCGTGGCTGGTCGAAGTATGTCAATTGCTACTCCTCTCAAGGTTCAAGGTATTCCTCTACCAATTAAGTTTGTAAGCGGTGGGGTTATCCATGCAGAAGCTCATGCTGTGAGTGATGATGGTGACAGTGATTGCGAGATGGATAAGTGGTTTCGTCCTACCGTGACGGGTAAAAAGCTTGCTAAATGGTTTGCTGAGGACGTTGTTGAAGTCACCCATTATGAAGAGTAATTTTATTTTATTTGTTATCATGCAATAATCCCCACGTCCTGCCTAAGATGTAGTGGACATGCTGTAAGGCCACAATGTTTTTCATTGCAAATTTATCATCAATAAAGGATATCTTTTGCATTCAAATATTTTTCTCCCTGTCTTTCTTTTTAATTTTTATTGGTAAAATATGAGTTTTTATTTTTCTTTTTTAATCTAAAACTAAAAAAAAACAAAAATAATCATGCATATTATGTCCTCCCTTAATCCCAGAAATTCTCGAGAATGATTCTGCTAAGGCTCTTTATGACTTTGAAAATCCAATCTATCAAGCTGAAGAAGAAGTTGAGGAAGATTTCGAACTTCCAAAAGAGTTATCTAGATTATTGAGGCAAGAATAAAAGGTCATTCACCCGCACCAAGAGACTACTGAGTTGATCAACTTAGGTAATGAAGAGTTTCGAAGAGAAGTCAAGATTGAGGCCGCTTTAGAAGACAGTGTCAAGCGAAGATTGATTGAAATGCTTCGTGGGTATGCAGATATCTTTGCTTGGTCTTATGAGAACATGCCTGGGCTGGATACATATATTGTTGTGCACAAACTGCCTCTTAAAGAAGAGTGTCCTCCTGTTAAACAAAAGCTTCGCAGAACTCATCCTGAGATGTCTAAGAAGATTAAAAAGGAGGTTCAGAAACAATTTGATGCTGGTTTTTTGAAAGTGACTTCTTACCCGCCGTGGATCGTGAATATTGTACCGGTGCCTAAAAAGGATGGTAAAGTCAGAATGTGTGTGGACTATAGGTACTCGAACAGAGCAAGCCCTAAATATGATTTCTTGTTACCACATATTGATATTCTGGTTGACAATACTGCTCGAGCTAAAGTGTTTTCCTTCATGGATGGTTTTTCTGGCTATAATCAGATCAAGATGGCACCAAAAGACATGGAGAAAACTACTTCCATTACACCTTGGGGAACATTTTGTTATAAAGTGATGCCCTTTGGTTTGAAAAATGCAGGCAAAACCTATCAACGTGCAATGGTCACTCTCTTTCATGACATGATACATAAGGAGATTGAAGTATATGTTGATGATATGATTTCCAAGTCCCAGACAGAAGAGGAACATCTTGTCCACTTGTTGAAATTGTTTTAAATATTAAGGAAGTTCAGACTGAGGTTGAATCCTAATAAGTGCGCCTTTGGGGTGAGGTCAGGAAAATTATTGGGCTTCATCCTAAGCAAAAAAGGAATTGAGGTTGATCCTAGCAAGGTAAAAGCTACACAAGAAATGTTTGTGCTGAAAACAGAGAAAGAGTTTCTTGGTTTTCTCGGGAGATTGAACTACTTTTCTAGATTCATTTCTCACCTTACGGCCACTTATGAACCAAATTTCAAATTGTTGAAAAAGGATCAAACATACAAGTGGAATAACAATTGCTAAGCGGAATTTGATAGAATTAAAGAATATTTGTTGGAACCTCTAATTCTTTTGCCTCCGATTGAAGGAAGACCTCCGATCATGTACTTAACAATATTAGAGAACTCAATGAGGTGTGTATTAGGGCAACATGATGAGTCTGGTCAAAAAGAGCATGCAATATACTACCTTAGCAAAAAGTTTATTGATTGTGAAATAAGATACTCACTGCTCGAGAAAACTTGTTGCGCTTTGGCATGGGCTGCTCGCCGGCTAAGACAATATATGTTGACTCATACTACTTTGTTGATCTCTAAGATGGATCTAATCAAGTACATCTTTGAAAAACCATCTCTCACGGGAAGAGTAGCTCATTGGCAGATGATTTTAACTGAATATGACATCCAGTATACTCCTCAAAAAGCTATCAAAGGTAGTGTGTTGGCTGATCATCTTGCTCATCAGCCCATGGAAGACGACTATCAACCAATGAAGTTTGAATTTCCTGATGAAGACATCATATACATACGAGATTGTAACATCCTAGGCCCAGAAGAAGGACCTGAACCAGGATCACGATGGACGATGGTGTTCGATGGTGCCTCCAATGCGTTGGGAAATGGTGTCGGTGTTGTGATTACTTCTCCTAAAGGTTTCCATACTCCTCTTACCACCAGAATTTGTTTTGATTGTACAAATGACATGGCTGAGTATGAAGCTTGTATCTTTGGGTTAGAAGCTGCTATTGATTTGTGAATCAAGATCTTGGAAGTATATGCAGACTTTGCTCTTGTGATTAATCAAATCAGCGGATATTGGGAGACTCGTCACCCAAATTTGATTTTGTATCGTGATCATGTGTTGAAGCTGACCCCTTATTTTGATGAGATTACTTTCAATCATATTCCAATGGAAGAGAACAACTTAGAAGATGCCTTGGCTACTCTGTCATCCATGTTTATAGTTAGATGGGCAAATGAAGCCCCCTCTATTACCATTTTGAGGTTGTATGAGCCAGCATTTTGTTATGAAATAGAAGAGGATGCTGTTAATGAGAAACCATGGTTTTACGATATCAAGAGATATCTTGAGACGAAAGAATATCCAGAGGATACTTATGTCACTAATAACAAGATGTTGTGGAAGTATGCGTCCAATTTTTTCCTCGATGGGGATGTGTTATACAAGAGAAACTATGATTCGGTTTTGCTCAGATACGTGGATAGAAACGAAGAAAATAGGATCATAGAAGAAATTCACGAAGGTTCATTTGGAACGCATTCTAGTGGGCATACCATGGCCAAGAAAATCTTGAGAGCAGGTTATTATTGGTCAACAATGGAAAACTATTTCTATAATTATTCCAGGATCTGTTACAAGTGTCATATCTATGCTGATAAGATGCATGTGCCGCCCAATCCTCTGAATGTCTTGACTTCACCTTGGCCCTTCGCAATATGGGGTACTTATATGATTGGATAGATTGAGCCGACTGCTTCCAACGGGCATCGCTTTATTCTGGTAGCCATCGACTACTTCACTAAGTGGGTCGAAGCAACATCTTATGCCAACGTCACTAAGCAGGTGGTTGCTCGTTTCATCAAACATAATATCATTTGTCGATACGAGGTTCCCAAGAAGATTATTACCGACAATGGGTCAAATCTTAATAATAAAATGATGAAAGAGTTGTGTGAAAGCTTTAAGATAAAGCATCACAATTCTTCTCCTTACCATCCTAAGATGAATGGCGCAGTTGAGGAAGCTAATAAGAATATTAAGAAGATTGTGCAGAAAATGGTTGTCACCTATAAGGATTGGCACAAGATGTTGCCATTTTCTTTACATGGTCATCATACCACTGCACACACTTTGACTGGGGAAACCCCATTCTCGCTTGTTTATGGCATGGAAGCAGTCCTGCCTGTGGAAGTGGAGATTCCTTCTTTGAGGATAATGACATATGCACAGTTGGATGAGGCTGAATGGGTTCAGAATAGATTTGACCAGCTGAATCTCATTGACGAGAAGAGATTGACGGCTATTTGCCACAGACAGTTATACCAAAGAAGGATGAAGAAATATTTCAACAAGAAGGTACGTCCACAGAATTTTCAAGCTGGTGATCTCGTGCTGAAGAGAATCTTGCCTCCCAATAATACAAATGCTAGGGGTAAATGGGCTCCTAATTATAAAGGACCATATGTTGTAAAGAAATTCCTTTAAGGAGGATCTATGATTCTCACTGCTATGGATGGAGAGCATTTTCCTCACCCCGTCAACGCAGATGTAGTGAAAAAGTACTTCACATGAAATGACTGATGAGTTGACTGGCTCAGGAAAAAAAGGCATCTCGACGAACCTAAGGTAGCATAAGTTCGGGCATAAGTTAGGGACACAAGAAAGAGTAAATGAGTGAAAAGTAATGGTACACCCACTAAGTTGAACATGTCAAAGGAAATTTAGGCAAAAAGGGTATTTTGGTGGATTGAAAACCCCAGAGGGCAATCCAAGAAAAAGTTAGGGATTAAAAACGAATACTACAGTCTGTGTTGCATCTATATTATCAACTTACATTGTTGTCAGGTTGGCTTGGGAAGCATCATTCTAATCGGTGTATTCAGAAAGTAAGATAATGAGGACCTTTGAGGTCATAAGAGCTGTAGCAGAGTTGTAATCGATAAATCCGCACTCACATTGCCATTTTTGTTTTCTCCTCTGTATGCTTTGTATGTAATTTTCTCTTTTAAGGAATTACTTCTCGGTGTAAATGCCTATTTACAGGCCAATCAATTAATAAAAGTGTTTTTGAATTGCGCCAATTTGTTTTTACTTTACTGTTTTTATTGCAAAAGACATTCAACATTTTTGATAAACTTTGCATTTAAAACATTAAAAGCTTTATGACACATGATACTGGTAAATGAAATTTCTTAGAGTTTCAGGTGTTTGATATGACGGCCAAGGTAGATATCCCATACTGGGGCATGTCGTTTCAATTTACACGTTTGGCAGAATGGGATCCAATATCCCCAGTGAATGCTCAATTTCTACTCAGACAAAATCATGTGTCCCTAACGATGTCATACCCTCGTCTGAGTACTCTCTTCCTTTTCATTACAGTTTATTATTTTTGGTTTTATTGAAGGATTATTGACATCCTCCCCTTGAATTCGACATTTTGCGCCTTCCCCAGCGATATTAGCCCTTGTTTTCTCCATGAAGTACACATTCTAATCCTCAGGGAAGTTTGCACTCATTTCCCCCGTGCCAATTTTTGATAGTAAAGATTTTGCAGAAATGATTATCTTCAGTGGTTAATTCTTTTGAAATCACTATCCAAAGTTTCTCTATTACTCAGTGGAAGAGGTAGCCTTTTATCTAGTCGAAGCCAAATTTTAGGGACACGCTAGATTAATTCTCCTTTATCCCCAATGAAGCTTTCTCTCCCCAGAGTGATGTGCATGATGATACTACTCATAACTCTTCCATCCCTGATGGTAGAAGGTGTTTGAGATATCCCTAGTGTGTAACACCCTATTTCTACCTAACGGATTTTATAAAATCAGAGTTACAAAATTTCCAACAAACAAATGGAATGCTACACTTTAAACTTGGAAACAACGATATTCAATCGCCTATAGTTCAGATACATAACACATAAAATTCGGGTGAACCGATAACAACCTGTTTAGTCTTTAAAAATAAAACAACTTTATAATTAAGCAGCAGAATCAAATGTTCAACTCAAAAGACATAACATCCTTGTCCAACTGAAAACAACTTCAAATCAACAAGTGCTTAACAAAAACAACTTAAAATTAAGCAACATAAGTAAAATCAACAATAAAGCAACAAGCGTTCATCCCCCCGAGTGTTACGTATCAGAGCGACGACACCGATTCGAACTACTGAAGGTAAACAACCTTCACTCTTGATTACCTGCGCGTTGCCAACAGAGGGAAACATTCAAACGAAAGGGGTGAGATATCGAACAATATAATAAAAAGCATGATAAATAACATATTAGAATCAGTTCATGCAAATCACCACTTCACAACTTTTTAAAAATATTTAACATAATTAATTCATCCACACAACAACTCAAGATGCAACATGAAATGCGACTTATTTTTATGCATATGCCTGTGGTACCAACGAAGAAAAACTCCCAACTTAATAATCTACCAATTAATAGAGGCGTCAACAAGGCATAAGCCTTCAACTTTATATTTTCCAATTCAGGCCAACTTACCGAGCATGAGCTCCCAACTTGATATGCTATGTATGTGACAACCACATGGATGTAGTAGCAACAACAACAATAATTCAACAACAAATTAACGCAATTCAACATTGGCCATAAGCCTACAACTTAATATCTGCCAATAATTAGAGGAATCTCAACAAAATTCCATATTACCTGCAAATTCTCAAATTACAGCAAGTATACAATACATTGTATCAACCAAAATATACTATGGTGTCCTGCATAATTATTCAGGTAATTCGACTATATATTGCTAGTCACTTATTAATTATAGTATCTCTCCTGCTACTTACTTATTTATACTTGAATTCAACAATCTTATAGGGATAGAATTCCTTACTAATTCTAATTATTATACTAAGATTATTAAAAGTTAAATAACTAAATATTCTGCACGAGGGAAAGTAAATACGACATATACCCCTCGACACAGTGGCCATGCTACTCGGTACCTTCCCTTCATGCCTCTGTACCGGTCGATACACACCATACTTCCTGGTACGTCACGCAGCCTTGTGCCGCTCGACACGAGTACCTATTCTCTTCAGCGCACCTTACAGCCTCATGCCACTCGGCACCTAGCACATTTTCCACTCGGCACATCTCACAGTCTTATACCGCTCGACGAAATTACCTGTGCTCCTCGGCATGACGCATCTTCACATTTTTGCACAGATTTTGTCCAATCTGTGACGAACATTATCCCAACCTTAGAGTATTATCTTTGACTATTAACTTTCGACTAACCGCACATAAACAACATAACAACGGGGCAACTATATCTCCCATTACCAGAATCATCAATCGTACGAGACAATCATACTTAAGATTCATAAACGACCACAACATGATAACAGGCAACTTTCAAGAACAGGTCCAGGATAATCAATGCACATCAACTATACCTACGACCAACCCCTACACAATATTCATCAATAATCCCATTATAAGGTTAGAACCCCACCCTTACCTTGGATTGAAGGTCGCTCGATATCTCTCCGATCGGAACCAGGTTTCGCTTCTTTTCCTTTTTCCTTTACTTTGCACTTCTCACGGCCAGTTTCCAACAACTTCCTTATTCCAATTAACCTGATCCTTCATTTAAATAAGACCTCACATTATTATTCTTAATGGGCTTAACGACACACCCCCTGAATTACTACTTTCAACCATTAAAATATGCCCAACTAATTATTATTCCACTAATTCTGTTATTAATCTAACATTATTATTCTAACATTTTTACTGTTATTAATCAACTAATTAATTAACTAGTAATAATCTAGCAACTTATGCCAACAATTCACAACATCTTACAACTTCAATGAATAATTTCAAAAATAATTAATTAAATAATTAATTAATTAATGGGCGTTACAACTCTCCCCCACTTAGAATATTTTTGTCCTCGAAAATTTATCTTGTTCAAACAACTCGGGATAGGAGTCCTACATCTTACTTTCCAACTTCCACGTCACGCTTTCTCCGGCAGCTCCTAACTAGACTAATTTCACCAAAGCGGTCTATTTGCCTCTTAGAGTCTTCATTTCATGATCCACGATTCGTACATGCATCGTCTCCACAGTGAGATTATCCCTTAGTTGCACATCATCCATATAAATCACATGAGATGAATGTGAAATATATTTCCAGATTTGTGACACATGAAACACATCATACAAATTCAGAAGATTAGGCGGTAAAGCCACTCTAAAAGAAACATTCCCAACTCTGTCCAAAATCTGATACGGACCAATAAAACAAGGACTGAGCTTCTTAGACTTCAATGCTCGCCCAACACTGGTCACATGTGTAACTCTCAGAAACACATGATCACCTGCTTGAAATTATAAGTCTTTCCTTTGCTTGTCATGATAACTCTTCTGTCTACTTTGGGAAGCTTTCATCTTTTCTCAAATTAACTTCACCTTCTCAGTAGTCTCTCTAACAATTTCAGGTCCAAGTACTACGCTTTCTCTAGACTCGTGCCAACATAAAGGAGTTCTACATCTCCGACCATACAACACTTCAAAAGGTGCCACTCCAATACTAGAATGATAATTGTTATTATAAGTGAACTCTATTAACGGAAGATAAGTGTCCCACGAACTTCCCTGCTCAAGAACACACGCTCTTAACAAATCTTCTGATTGAATAGTCCTTTTAGTTTGACCATCCGTATGAGGGTGATACGCTAAACTCAACATCAACTTAGAACCCAACACCTCTTGCAAACTCTTCCAAAAATCTGAAGTAAACCTCAGATCTCTATCTAACACTATACACAAAGGAACATCATGCAACTTTACAATACACTAGTATAAATCTCTGCCAACTTTGATACTGGAAAACTGATGTTAATAGGAATAAAATGAGCTGACTTAGTAAGCTTATCAACAATCACCCAAATCAAATCATGTCCCCTTGGAGTATTAGGTAATCATGTAACAAAGTCCATTGAAATGCTATCCCATTCCCATTCTGGAACTTCTAACGGTTGCATCAACTCTACGGGCTTCTGATGTTCAACTTTCGACTTCTGAAAAGTTAAACATGCATACACAAACCGAGCCACATCTATCTTCATTCCAAGCCACCAAAACAAATTCTTCAAATCTTGATACATTTTTGTAGCTCCCGGATGAATGCTCAACTTGCTTCTATGACTTTCCTCGAGAATTACTTTCTTCATCTCCGCATCATTAGGAATACAAATTTGATTATGAAATTGCAACACACCTTACACATCTAACTTAAAATCACTATTCTTAGACTGATCGATCCCAACCATTAAATCTACAAATTTCACATCTAACTTCTGAGCTTCTCTGATGTTATCTAGAAAATCATTATTACTCTTCAACATCCCCAACATAACACTCTGCAGTGTCACCTCGAAAACTAAGCTCATATCTCCAAACTGTTTAATTAATTCCAATTCTTTAACCATCATTGCCAACATATGTAAATTCTTTCGACTTAATGCATCAGCCACCACATTTTCTTTTCCTGGATGATAATTCAAACCGAAATTGTAATCTGTTAACAACTCCAACCATATTCGTTGTCTCATATTCAATTATTTTTGACTTAATAAATATTTTAAGCTCTTATGGTCACTAAATACTTATAATCTAGAACCATAAAGATAATGCCTCCAAATCTTCAACACAAAAACAACTGCAGCAAGCTCTAAACCATGTGTAGGATAGTTCTTCTCATGAGTCCTTAACTGCCTTGACACATAAGAAACTACCTTTTCATTCTGCATAAGCACACCTCCTAAACCCATCTTAGAAGCATCACAATATACAACAAAAGGTTCTCCTGGATTAGGTAATGTCAAAATCGGAGTCGGCATCAATCTCTTCTTCAATTCTGCCAAACTTTCTTCACACTGAACATCCCACACATAAGTTGTACCTTTACAAGTCAACTTAGTTAATGGAAGTGCCAAATTATAAAACCCTTTGATAAACCGTCTATAATAACCAACTAGTCCCAAAAATCTTCTAATCTTGGTAGCCGACTTTGGATTTTCCCATTGCAACACAACATCTACCTTAGATGGATCTACAACAATGCCACTACCTGAGATAACACGGCCAAGAAAACTAATCTCCTTTAACCAAAATTCATACTTAGACAGCTTTGCATACAACTCCCTATCTTTCAAAACTTTCAATACTATTCTTAAGTGTTCTGCATGCTCTTCTTCCGATTTAGAGTAAATCAAAATGAACACCACTACAAACCAATCAATTTGCATTCTCATTTGTAATCTTTCTTGTTTTGGTTCAGTACTTTCTTATATGCAAAACTTGCCCATTTTTGAATATTAATCACAATGCATTGAATATGTTTGTCCTGAATTAATCCATTCGTATTCACTCATTAATGCTTTTCTTTGACTTTTTTATACTTAATTCTGGTTAAATAAAGCAAAAAACCTCTGGAGGGAGGATGATGAGTAATATACCAAAAATTTAAACAGTGTGCTTTTGAATAGGACCCTGTTGACGATGTACAGGCCTTATTTCAATCCCCAAACACCGGAGATATAAGGGAGTGAAACCCTCGTCAACCCCTTTGAGCCTTGAAGTAGGAGTTTCTTTTCTTTTCGGAAAAACCTTCACATTTAACCCGGGGCAGGGTAGATTTCAGTTAATCTAAATGAGCGTTCAAAACTTATTAGGAGTGCGCATCAAAGGATACAACAATGGTTATCCTTCAGAAGGTTGAGAAAGAAAAAAACCACAATGGTTATTCCTCGTCAACCAAACAGCAAGACAGTTACACCTTTTTCAGCAAGTCAAAGAATGATTCAAAGTCACATGATGGGTTCAAACAAAATGAAATGAAAAAAAAGAGACAAAAAGCCCCGTTAAGTCGAAACTTGAAAAAACAAGTCGCTTAGGCAAAAGTCAGGGCATCCCGCTGGACTCCAAAGTCAAATTTGAAAGGAATTTGTCCAGGCAAAAGTTAGGGAATACAAAAAGAAAGCGAAAAGCGCAAAAATAGAAAAAGGGGATTACCAAATAAAGATCCTCCACAAAGAATAAAGTCGTGTGATCGAACACCAAGAATGAAAGAGGTGAGTGACTGCCATATCCTCCTCAACCATGGTAAACTCCTTTGGAGGGATGAGTGCTCGTATTGGTTTAATTGAATTTAAGACTAGAGAACATCACGGAGAATGGGTGGGCACCAAATATTTTGAGCCTTAAATCCTTTTTCTAAAACCGTGAACCAGGCCACGTTACAACCCTTAAAAGTCCTAACTGAAGCACGGGTTAATTTGAAAGCACACTATAATGAGAACACGGTAATCTGACTCCTATGAGGCTTGCTAATTTTTTGAGTTAGTATCACACTATCTTTTATACAAATTTTTTCTTTTTTTGTTTCAACATCTTTTCAATACAAGTTTTTAAACTTCAAGACAAACATGAGCTTTGTATTATAATTATAATTCTTAGAATAAACATTCTTTGCATATGATAAAGTGCTTAAACATCAAGTAAGTTTGCATAATGAGCATCATATGAAAATTTGATCATCTCAAGGGACGAATTGCTTCAAGATACCATTTAAAGGTGAATCATTTGTGAGAATGGTCTTAACCTGGGGAAATCTTCTGTTGACTCGGTTGAGTAAAAGAATACCAGTTTGAGGAATGATCTGAAGTAGATTGCAAAAGTTGGTCGCCCAGAGTCTCTATCAAGCAGTGGTGCATTACTTTCAGTTGGTCCCAAGGGACATATTGCTTCAAGTATTTGCTCGAGAACAAAGCAGTTCAAGTAAAGAAGCATGGTTGTGAAGTAACCTACTTTCAAGATATAAGCCAATCACTCTAAGGTTATGTTGCCTTCGAAAATCATCAAGTTTCTCATCCCTCCGTGAGCATGGAGAAAAGAAAATATTTGTCAAGATTCTGTTGAGCAGGGGCAAGCGTGTCGAATACTATATCGAGTAGGTATTCTGCCAATCTGAGGCATTCAAGTCGGGATTTCATCCCTCAAAGTGCAGACAAACTGGGGAAGTTATACTAATATTTGACAAATCTCTCTTTGAATGCATTGATCAGAGGAGAATCTTCCCAGAATTTGAAGATGTATGGGAATTCACTCAAGCATAGTTGGAGTCATCTCCGATTTTGGTTACCTAAACATCATGTTCCAAAGTCCATAACACTGAGGCAGATTGTCTTCAACAATATAAATCTCAAAAAGTCCTCTCAAGGAAATTTTTGTGCAAAAGCCTTACAGACTGGGGCAAGAATTTATATAAGGGCTTTCTCTCTTCTTCAGTAGTTAACCAGATCAAGTCCATGCGCAGGCTAAATGACATGTGAATTTGAAAATCATACCGAGAAGTCAGGATTGTTATCTTCGACTTATCAGAGACTCAAGTCCATTTACTGATATCCTTTGTCCCGAGTCAAGGTTATTATCCCCAGTTAAAGTTGGGATTGTTGTCCTCAGTAGGATATGAGCAGTAATTCAACGATTATTTGGGGTTGTTTACTCATACAAGACGCGATGGAAATATTGCTTCCTAAGGGGATGCCTCCTCCCAGTAAAAGACTTATTGCTACTCGACAAAAATCTGTCTACCAAGGGGTTTTCTCTTTTAAGATATTTTCTCCTCAGTGAAGCATCCTCATTTCTCAACAGGAGGAGAATGTTCTTTCTCCCTGGAAATGTAGAAGTTTGTTTTAAGTCAAGATGATTCCTTTTTGTTGGACTGCAATTTATTTCCGCAGCATCTTCTCTAAAGTCCACTTTTTAGTGGCATTTCTCCTCGGAGTCGACATATTGAAGTTGCAATCTTACATCGCGGTTCTTACCCGGTGATTGATAGTTCAAGTTGTCTATTCTTCAATAAGGTTTTCCATTCCAGACAGGGGCATGTCGCCCTAACTTATGTTTTGCAAGTACTGTTGGTCTTTTATGACAAGAAGCGTACTGACAAATGAATCAAGAAGGGTAACATGAGGATTTTCGTATAATGAGATCCAATTTCCCCAGTGGAACTGTTCTTCTTTCTAGTGGAGCAAGTGTCCTATCTCCCAGGTGAGGCGTGCAGGAGAATTCCAGTCATGACTCTTTTGTTACCAGTAGTAGAAGATTTTGTTGAGATATCCCTAGTAGAGTTTTTATCCCGGGATGTTTGCTTCTTCCCCAAGTGAGGATCTTTTACCTCCCAGCAATGTTATCCCCAGTGTGGTCTGAGTAGAATTCTTTTTATTTAAAAATTTCCATACTCCCCAACAGAAGTTATCTTCGTCAAAGAATTTCTATGCCAGAAGTTTCCATTCCCAGCAAAGCTTTCCTCTTTCCAACAGAGGATGAAAAATCTATTCCCCGTGAAGTTGGGAGTTTTGATCAGAATTCAAGATTTTCGCTGAACCGCAATTTACATTTGCAATTTTCCTCCTAGGAAGTTACTTCCCCAGTGATATCGATCTTTAGAGGTTGGTGGTTCCAAATCCCGGTTCCCCATTGAAGTACAAATTTCCTTTTATCTACAGAAGATCAGATGTGCCAGAATAATCGTTCGGAAGTTCATTGTCTTCTCGGCAGCCGACTATTGTTGTGCTTTTCTAATGCATTACTAAACATGCATCATTACATTGAATCTACCAAAACGCGTAGCATTTCCATGGTATGGAGCATTACGCTATAAATTTTTTTTTCAAACATGCTTGAGTATAAGCCAATTGTGTTTACTTGCAGTAACCAGATTATTATGCATTCAGATTTGGGCTATCTCCACAAGAAGCCTAGGGTGATTCTATTTTGTTTCCCCAGCTAAGGCTGTTTGATCTACCACCAGTAGAGTCTTTGGTGTTTCCCATTGTCTTAGTAAGTCGTGATTCTCTCTTACCCTTGCAAGCCTTTGGTTATATATGTCCTTTCCTCTGGACATTTTTCGATATCCTTGGTTATACGCCCTTTCCTCAGTGCTAAAGTTTAGGGTTTATTTCCCTATGTCAGGCCAAAGAATCAGGGTTTCTATTCGTTGATAAATGTTCAGTAATTAAAGATCAGGGGAAATCAAGTTTCATGGTAATCTTGATCATACTCTTTCATTTTTGTCTATATCCATCTTTGATGATTCAAGGTCGTCAATTAGAGAAGGACTTTGTCAAGATAAGGGACTTGTGGACTGAATCGTGAAATATGAGTCGTAATACAAAATGCGAGGTTATGAATTCTTTAGGATCAAGATCTTATTTTCTATTCAAATTACTTATCATACAAGTTGATTTGGATTCAAGATTAAAGTTTGGATTTAAAATTTGAATTTGAGTCGAATTCGCTATTATGAATTATCCATCACAATGACTACTTAGTGCCATGAGTTCATAATTTGCAAGTATGGATTGCTTGGAGTTACAAAAGCAAGGTTCATCATTATTCAAGGTTCAAGGAGTTTAATGTATTCATGCATTTCGATTTTGAATATCACAAGCCCATTCAATTTCAAATATCAAGTTTAGCATTCACCACTCAAGTTCTACAAATGTTTATCATTTACAAACCATACATCCAATTTACAAAAACCATGATCAGCATGTCTAAACATGATACAAAAGAATGTACCACACAAATTTTTGGTTTTAAACTTAAAAATCTAAATACCCTAACAGTTTCATTCTATGTTCATGTCAAAACACCCATCTTCAAATTCTCTTTCACTTGGCACAAAATACAGATTTCTTTGCTTTGGTTAAACTTCTCGTGTCGTCTTCTCAAATTTCCTCAACTCCAATCCTGAGCCAAAGGATTTCCTCAAGGGTTTTTATCTTTGCATTTTCAAAACAAGGTGTTTGTGGATCGAATTACTAAAGCTTTGATCCATGGCACAAGATATGAAATTGTGGGTTCATTCTTGATCAAGGAAATCTCGTCGTTATTAATTGAATTAAGATTGAAGTTAGGAGTTCATTGAGAATGGAAGTGTGATTTGGATTTTAAGTTTGATTTGAATTCAAGATGTTCGAAAGTGGTTGATTGGATCAAAGTTGGCAAAAAGCCTTAAGTATTGGTCAGGTGAATTTCTTGGAAGGTAAGGTATAGACTGCAAGGTCTTGTTTCAAGTCGAAGTTCATCCGTATTACAAAGATGTTCATCGTTATTCCATATTCAAGTTCACATGTATTCAAAGTTTATTCAAACCCTTTCATTCATGATTCAAGAAAATGCTATCCAATTCCATTCAATTTCGTTCAAGTGTAACAATACCTTACAAGAAAATTTGATGCTTTCATGTCTTCAAGCATTTTTTACCATAATCCCTTTAAAGTTAAAGTTTCAAGACTTTGTCATTTAAACTCCGTCCATAAATTTCATCACCCGACATTTCAAGCTTAAGTCAAATTCCTCTTTGTTCATTCGCCAAAAAAAGGCAAAGTTCATCATTATCAAAAACTCATGTTCATTACATATTTCATTCAAAAGAAAGACTAAACATTCAAGAGGTTCTTATTACGAGTTACCACATTCAAAGTCTATTACAAGTTGTATCCAAAATACATTCTAAAGGCTATTACAAATAGTAACGTAATGTTTAAAGAACATGTGAAAGTTGTCTTCATGCTTGTGATTATCTTTGCTCCAAGCTTACATGGTTCCAAGAGGTGCATCGCCACTGTCATCAAACCTTGAGTTGCATAATGAACCGGATGTCCTGTACAACCAAGTCAATTCACATGAAAGCCTGGTCTCTTCTAGATCTAATGTTTAAACTTCATCTCCCGTGTATTCATGCCAAGCTTCAACATATCACAAGATAACCTACTAGCTGCCTTATGAACAAAAATCAATTAGTTCCATAACAGGATTAAGAGAAAACAAATTGCTTCCCTGCACCATAACTTTAAGCCAATTCAAAACTAGTTTTCAATACTTGCATCAAGAAATTCATAAGCAAATACAACATAATTCCTGGTTTGTTAATAGGAACCGATATTTTTTAGCTCATTCATTTGTACAAAATCGGAGGATATACAAAACCTAGAATTACCGGCTCACTAATATTTGTGTAACAAAAAGCAGAGAAAATTATAAGAGGAATATATCAGTTCAGCCGCATTTGTTCAATAAGAAAAATAGAAACTAACAGAAATCACCTAACAGAATTTATAATTTCCCTAACAAACTCAAACAAAATTCCTAACTAACACTAACAACCTCTAACCAACTTCTAACCATAACTAACTGCAACCTAACAGACTGGCAGAGAGATAAAACAGAAAGAGGACTCACCAATGAAAAAGGAGGCAGGGGTTCAGGATTCAGAAAAAAAGATACAGAAATAGAGGAAGAGCTCACCAGAAGGGTTTTCAGAGATTGCTTCTTCTGCTCTTTCTCTTTGATCGGCATCTCCATTCTCTCTCAGCAACTTCCATCATTTCCCTCTCTCTGCAAAATAAAAATCTCTCAATCTCCATTCTCTTTATACAAATCTCCATTCTCTCTCTGTTATTCATCATCATTGTCCTCAGTTTGCATTGAAAATAATTTCATGGCACATCATCATCTGCAGCGGCGTATCTCCAACGCATGCTTCTCAACAATCTAAAGCAACGTCGTTCTGCTCCATCACCTTCAAAAATCTTCAATCTTCATCTCTGATTTTGGAATCCACAAGCGTCATCATCATCGCGACATCTTTGTTCATTACTTCAGAAACAACATCATGAATCTACAATAGAACGCAACAACAACAAGGATCAGAATGCACGAGGACAAAGGAAAGCAGGCAAAGAAGAAGATATAAGAAGAAAAGAAGAGAAATTATATTACCTCACCTCTGGTTTTCTGCTATCTCTTTCTAAGTCATAGGTACAGGTTCCGATTTTTTCTACTACTCTATGTAATTCATGTACATCACCTTGCTTGAATTTAGAAATCCATCTTTAGCATTTTATCACGAGTACGAACGGAATTGAAGGATGAGGGAAGACTCAATTAGAATCGGTGGGATAATGAGGACGGTCGCGGCATGAAGAAGATGAAGAAGTAGGGAGGTCCGCCGCGCCGTCTGAGTTTGAGAGAGATGAGGGAATTCCTTTTATGAGAAGCTCAAGAGTCACAAGACTCAACCCTAATTCCTCTTATATTTTAATTTATTTCCTTTTTTCTATTCTTTTCAATAATCGGTAATAATCAATGAACTAGAATAAAAAGTCTAGTGGATTAAAATTAGTGGTTGGACCGAACCAAATATTGTCTAGGCCCATATCTGGTTTTTTTCCTGAAGGCCTGTTTGTTGTAATACAAAAAAATGCTTATGGACTCTCATTTCAAGCCCAGCGCCTGACTCTATTCTCACACTCCTAAATATTGGCTTGTACCCCCTGATTCTCTTAGTTCCTTTTATAATTTTTAATGCTTTCTTTCAAAAATATGTAATAAAAAAATGGTAAAAATATTAGAAGGCATTTTAGAAATTAGTTAGGAATATATTTCTTCTTTTGCTAACTTTTTAGTCAATTTTAATCATTAGTTTCATTCATTTTGTATCATGTATTAGGTTTGCAATTTTTGAGTATGGATCGTATGCAATACTTTAATACTTGCTACCAATTCTTCTTGTTTGTATAGTCTTTCATGATCCCTTAGGATATTTTGGTTCAAATTTAATCTTCGATTTAATTAGACTAAAATTGGACATTAGGATTCTAAATCCAAGCATGCAAACATTAGGTAGAATTCCCTCAAAATTCTAACTTTAGGTCTAACAATGCATAATAATATTAGGTTTAGAAATAGGCTAGACTCCCCCTGACTTTTCTTCCCCTTTTTGCATTTGCACTAAAACTAAAACTTCTTTCTCTTACAAACTTCAAAAAATACTTAAAAAATACTGACGAGAATCGTGCCTTTGTTGAACATGGGAGATGATAAGCGGGTCTCTTCTCGATCTTATCGTTTTTCCATTCTAAGCCTTGGCATGGTTCAAGTCTCAAAGACTCATTTCACGAATAAGTAGAGAAATGGCTAAAATCTCTCTCTTGAGGTCAACTAGCTGTTATCTACAAGCAAAAACACTAACAAACACAAACTCTTTTTGCCTACGGGCCTTTCTTTCAAAACCTTTTCAAAAGAATATGTTAATTCACTTCTGTGCTGACGCGTAAGTCTCCAAAGGTCGAGTTGCGGCAGAAGGCGAAATTAATATTGTTCATTAAAAAAATACAAACCAACAAGAACATATGAGCCGAACTACGACTGCTCTGATTCCTCAAAAGGGATATGTAGGCATCGGGGTAGGGCCCAAACGAGCACAACTTTTATTTTCCCTACATTCTTTTCCCCTTTCTTTTGCATGCATTCTCCCTTCAGTAGTATAGTAAACAGTAAGCATAGATTGAACACACCCATAAGATAGATAACAATAGTGGATACCGTAGAGTACTACGGGCGTGTGGGGTGCTAATACCTTCCCCTTGCGTAACAGACTCCCTTACCCGATCTATCAGTCGCAATACCGTGACTTCTCCTTCTCAGGTTTTCTCGATGTTTACCTTTCCCTTCCTGTGGGATAAAAGACGTTTGATGGCGACTTCATTGTTTGATGATTTTCAGCCGGTTGTTTCACCATGCAAGATGAAATTTTACACAGCATAAGGCATATCGCGCGTATGGAATGCCCAGTCAGGCTTGACATTTCATCAAACAATTCATGAGCAGTCATTCATAGCTAATTATCTCATTGATTCAAGCTTCGTTTTTAAAAAATTTGAACATGAAAGTTGGAGTATGTAATGCCCTGTCCATTTTTTATTCAAATTTTGTCTTATTTCATGCACTATGAAGAGAGATACAAGGAGATAAAGACATGATCATGATTTTTCCAAACATGCATGGAAATGCATGTGTTTTACACTAGTCAAGGCAATAGCTTTCCAGCTCACACGCCCATGCGTTCCTCACTTACTCAAAACGCATGCCTTGTATCATCAATTACAGGCAAAATGCAGAACTATTTACTTATCACACTTTCTTACCTCTTTTGACCTCACTTTTATTCCCTTACTCTATAAAAGAAGCAACATTCAGCATAGAGAAAGCAAATAGAAATTTGAAGATCACTTCCTTTCTCCCTCACGAAACTTTTCTCTCTTTGCAAACTCAGAATTCTTATTCATTTTCCTTAAAGTTTTCTTGATCAAGATCGGTTTCTCTAGCTCATCTTGCTACCTTGAAGTGTTAAGAAGACGTCGCATCGGGTTTCTTACTTCAAAACAGAGGCATCAAGTGGATTTATTTTCCACTCATCAAGGTATAATTTCAAATCCAAATCTCTTTCATGCTAGCTACAATCTTGCATTAAATTGTGTTGATATTGGATTTAGCTGGTCAGATCCTACATCTAAGTATAATCATACATGCATTTGTTGCTTGATGTTGTTCCATAGAGTTGCTCAAAATTCAGTTTGTTTTGCTGCCTTCATACTCAATTTATGTTCAGACCTTGCATTGCTTGTTGAATTCATGAGCATTTTGTTGTTCTACGCATTATGGTGATGAATTTTGGTGTTTGAATCAAGGGAAATGGTTGAGAATCGAATGAGAAAATAAAGTCATAAATCTATTTGTTAAAATGCTCAACTCATAATCATGTTCCTGCAGCAATATTTACGTGGAATTTTCTCCATGATCCATGCATCTTTTGATTAAAAAAAATTATTCTATCGTGTTCTACTCATTTCCACCTTGAAGTTTGATGTTTACATCTTGAGTTTACATGGAGAAACACGTGAGTTATTTTAATATGAAAATCTGGTTTTGAAACTGTAAAACGATAAGGGTTTGATGCTTTGGTAGGGATGACTACGCGTCTTTTTTATTAAATATGTGCTAAAACCTTTTACAGCGCATTTTGAGAAAAAACAGGTGTAATACGCCTTAATTATATTTTAATTTTCTTTTTTTCTCTAATTTTGTTTAATTACTTTTCTTAATTAATAAATTACCACAAAAATATTTTAAACTCTATTTTTTTATATATTTTCATTTTTTGATTTTTATTTCTTAGTTTTATCATTTTTCATGATTAAATAACTTCAAGTAGTTTAATTAGGGTTTTAATCTTTCTTTTTGTTTTAGAATTTTATTTTTTCTATTTCTACTAAATAAAAATACCTAAAAAATATTTTTAAGTGTCCCTCTGAGTTTTCTTATTGAAAATAATTTTGGTCCAATTTTACAAAATTTGTGAGATCTAAATTAAATCATTTGTTTGGATATATCACTTTTTCTTTGTCTTTTTTGATGAATTGTGTAAATAATTTTGATTTAATTCTTTCTTTTGGGATAAAAGTCAAGAAAAATATACTTACTGATCCTTAGAATTTTCTTGAAATTTAGGGAGCCTTACAGCAAATTTATTTGAATTCTAGAATCAATTGATTAATTTTGAACTTAATTTCCTTTTTTAGGGTTTTGTTTGATCATTCACACTAATTGATTGAAATTTCTAACTTCCCATGCCTATAAAATCATAAATGAAATTGTTTAGAGTGCTTGTACAAGTTGAGTTCATAAACATTTTTTTTTTTAATTTTAAAATGTGATTTCATATTTTTTTTACAAATTGTTTTCCAAAACATCTCTAGTTTAAGCATTCTGCTTGCTATTTTCAAAGTTTGCATTTCTAAATCAAATTTCCACCTCAATCCAAGAACTCTAAATTCTATTCTGACTTTTAAAGAACATTAGGAAATTAGGGTTCTAATTTCATAATTTTACAAGTTATTTTCCTATTTTAAATCTAATTTTTTACTTAGGATTGTATTTAGGGTTTTACTTTTGATCAAGGCTTGTAATTGAGGACTTTTGTACATATTTCTTGTTCAATTCTTAGCATAGTATGTGATACTGACCTGAGGTTTATTTTGGGACAAATTCTTCAACATCATTGGATCTTGGATGTTAATAGGTTGTGTTGTACCCCAAAATTTGCCCTCCCTTTTCCTCAACATTTTCTCATCACAATACCCTTAGAGCTCAAGATCCAGTTAGGGTTTCCTCTGCTCAAGACCCATCCTTGCACTGTTGACCCAAATTAGGGTTTGTGTTTGCACAAAGGTGTTTTGACCTAGAATGCCTAAGATGGCTTTCATGCTTCATTTTGGACTCACAAGTTTAATCACACCAAGTTTCAAGCCTTGATTCAAATTTTTGCCCAGTCAATTGGACAGTTGACCTAGAAATCAACTGTATTGGGGAAAAAGTCAACTGTGGCCAATTGACAGTCAAACCTCATGAATTTTGACCCACATCAACCTTATGAACTCATATGAACCACTTAATCAAGTTTGGATCACAATTCCACAAGAAATTTGATCAGATCACCAAAAGGGCAAAATGGTCATTTTTAGGGTTTTGACTGCACAAAGACAATTTTTGACTGTTTGACCTAGCCAATGGCAAACCAAGCTCATATATGGACTCAAGGACCCCATGGAATTGTTTTGACATGTTCAACAAATTCAAAAGATCCCAAATGCACAAGCTTGACAGATGAATTTTCCAGTCAATGGATCAATTTTTGACTGTATACTGAAAAGTCAAACTTTGACTTTTTGGTCAAAATCAAGTGTCAAGATTCATTTTTCATCAAAACATGCCAAATTATGAAACTTGTTCATCAAGAAATCAAAAATTGCAAATTAGGGTTTAAAATGAAGAATTTTCATAACTTAGAATTTTTCTAAGTTATGAAAATCCCTAATTTTTTCCTAACTTTGTCCCATTTTTCCACCAAGATGCATTTGGATTCAAACAAAAGTCAAAACATGAAAGTTATAGTCCATTTCAAAATCTACAACTTTGATTCACAAAGTTTCCTCAAAATAAGCTTGTAGCTCAAGTTATGATTTTTGGAACAAGGGTGCAAAACCTTCTTAACTTAGAGAAATTTTGACCTATTTTAGGCAGGATTTTTGCCTAACTTCATGGCCACTTTTCACATGCTTCCACTTGGAAATTCAATTTGCATTACAAAGATGGATTGTAGTACACATTCCAAGCTTTCCAAAATGTCCAAGAACTCATCAAACAACCTCATGGTTAGGGAGAATCGAATTTAGCAAGTTGGGAAAAACTCACTTTGTTCATGGCCAATGTACATGTCCATAACATTGCATTTTTGAACTCAGCATGTTCTAAGATGGATTACAGGTCCTTTATCCTATTCACACTCATAAATTTAATGCAAACCCCTTGTGTTCAAGCCTTGCATTATGTGTTTAAGCATTGCATACAAGATTAAGCCTTAATAAGAAAAAGCATATTATCCATTTTTGTGAAGTGTTACTTTATCTCAACTTTGCAATCTATGAGGTACAATGCAGATCTTTGAGGCACAAAGGCATAGGCATATCCAACTAATCAAGACTCAAATGTGCAACATAGATAGAGGCTTTGTACTGGCCTATAAACCAAGTTGATACTTTCTTGCTTAAGTGTGAAGAAACTTGCATAACTAAGACGAACTCTCATTTCAGCATAGAGAAGCTTAAGCAAAGTTGTTGTAAACCTTCCAAATAATATAACAGAGCTAAGGCACGAGCAAAAGACCTTCCAAACATCATCAAACCTCAAAACACCCTCCCACTGCAGAAAACAGGGTGACCTCTGCAGTTGGACTTCCATAAGCCAATCCATTCGTGCATTCTTGCTAAATCCAGTTCATACACATTCCATATCTCATATGCAAGCTATCCCAAGCCTTGGACACGACCTGTAACACCTCTAACCAACTTCACCATTTTCACATTTTCTGTTTTGCAGGTGAATTGCTATAGTTTGATTCAGTTGGTTTCAAAGCAAGTTAAAGGTTGGAATAGCATCCCTGAACTTCAAGCAAGCTATACCAATCCTCACCTTGCCTTGAAAGGACCTCCATTGTCAGACACGATCCAAGCTGAACAGGTAAGTTCATGAACTTCTATCTCTCAATATAGGAAGAGTTAGCTCTAAGTTTGTGAATGAAAAATATTCTACTCATGCCCCTGAAGCCATACATATCTTTACTTTCCATTTATATTGCATATTGTGATACGGTGGGAGAACTGACTATGGTTTTGCGTTTGTTTTCGCAAATGTTTCGGTTGAGCAAGAGTCGCCACCGACTTTTTATTTTATCCTAAGGAAAGGTTAAAAAGCACAGCAAAAACCTTTGAGATGTTTTCTTGGGTTCGGGGAGTAGATTATAGAAAGGGAAGGTATTATCACACTTTCTATCCAGGGTTATCCATGGGCTCTTAGTTACTTGCTTAGATCAACTTGCCTTAATTTTCAATTGTTTGAAATGGTGCTTTGTGTGTGTGGGTTTGAAAATGTTTTGAAAAGAGGCCAATGTGGTGGCAACCTTTGTAATGATCCATGTTGGGATGTATACAAAGATGTATGTCTTTTGAAAAAGGTTTTCATTTGTTTTTGAAAGTTGTTTTGAAAGTGTAGTGATGTGTGGTTTTGGAAAATAGGCAAGTGTTTCGTTTTGCAAGTTGGCAAGTAACTAAGAGTTTGTCTACTCCTAAATTTCTCAAAGATCTTTGTTATGTTTTAACCCTTTTAACAATTTTGTTCCACCATTGCATTTGGTGGACAATCTTGTGTTAGGATGTGAAAGGGACGGACGCGGGTCATCGTTTAGACCATAATTGCAATGGTGCCAAGTATCTTTGGGCAATTTTTCCTTTAAGGGACTTGATCATTTTTAGGCAACTTTCGAAAGCGTCATCGAGGGACTATGATCATTTGAATTGTTTTGTTTTTGCCCAAAGAGACCTAACATGCAATATGGCCCATTATTGAAGGCAACAAGTGGAATACCCTAGGGGTGCAAGTGTGATTAGTGTTGTCCATTTTCATGCTTGTTTATCTTGAAATTAGGTCAAACTATTTTTGTTGTTTTTGATTCGCATACAAACCCTAATTCTAACATGGTATATTTAGAAAGCATTAAAGTGCGAAAAATAAAGTTCCTAAGTTATTACAACACAATATGGGAAGGGGGGTACAAATGTTCAAATGGGGGATATTTTGACAAGGAATTTAAACCTAGACTATTACATCAATTTGGGAATTTACAAGGTAATTAATATACAACAATTAAATAAAAATGGAATAAATATGCAAGATGCAAAAAATGTTTTTTTTTTAATATGTATGAAAAAGGTATTTTTTATGTGTCAAATAAACAAAATAAAAAAAAAGTATCAATTTTGGATTTTTTGTGTATTTAGGGCAAAACCCTAATTTATTTAATAAAAGGTATTAATTATTTAATATGTACAATATTTATTTATTATATACAAAAAATAAAATAAAAATGAAGTATATTTGTAAAAAAGGTATTTTTAATATTAAATATTAATAAAAATAAAAATGTGTATATTTTGCATTTTAACCTAAATATATATATATATATATATATATATATATATATATATATATATATATATATATATATATATATATATATATATATATATATATATATATATATATATATATATATATATATATATATATATATATATATATATATATATATATATATATATATATATATATATATATATATATTTGTATTATTTATTAAATATAATAATATTTAATATTTATAAAAAAAAGTATATTTTATATAAAATATTTTCAGAAGATAATATAAAATAAAAATAGAAAATAAAATGTGTTTACATTATTTTAGTATTTTTCAAATAAAAGTGTTTATGTATTTATTTTATGTACAAATATTAACCTAAACAAATAAATGCCTAATAAATATAAAAATGGTGTGAAAAATATTTTTTATATTTTTAATATTATAAGAAAAAATAAATAAGTCAGAACAAAAAAGAAAAGATCAAAAAATCATAAAAATAAGCATAATGGGCCAGGGGGGTGTGTGTGTGAAAATGAGGTGTAAACAGAAATAACAAATCAAGCCCAGCCCAATGACCCTGTCATCTTCAACCTCCAGCATTTTTGTTCAAGAAAACACGCGTTTTCTATCTTCCAATTCCTTGATCTTTTGCCAAATCTTCCAACATGAAACCTGTAGAGCTTGAAGCCACGATTCCAGACATATAAAGAAATCAATCTAACTCTCAGAAATGAGAGAGAATTTCTTCTCCCCCAATTCCTGACCTAGTTTTTGTTCCATGTTCAGACATTAAATTCTCACAGCACACATAATATAAATGAAAACTAATTACATGGACATGTTCAGGGCTATGAATGTGACATATTTTCTTCACAAACCTAAAGCTAACAATGCCTGGATAGAGAGATACGAGTTCATGAACTTATCTGTTCAGTTGAAGTTGTATCTGGTGATGGAGGTGTCTTCAATGCAAGGTGATGATTGGTACAACATCCTTGATGTCCAGGGATGCTATTCCAAGCTTTACTTTGTCTTGAAACCAAGTGAATCGTGCTATGGAACTTCAACTGCAAAACAAGAAAATGAAAATGGTGATGTTGCTTGGGAGTGTTATAGGTCGTGTTTGAGGTTTGGAATAGTTTCAAGGGATGATGTGGGATGTGTTTGAAGTGGTTTTAGCAAGAATGCATGAAAGGATTGAGCTATGGAACTCAAACTGCAGGGATGCCCTGTTTTGGGCAGTTCAATGGTGATTCTGTGAATGGGAAGGTGTTGGAGATGGTTCACTCGTGTTCTAGCTCAGAATGGATGTTTAGAAAGTGTACAAAATCTTTTCTTAAGCTTCTGTTAACTGAGATGAGAGTTGTTGTAAGTTATGGCAAGTTTCTTCAACTTTAAGCAACCAATGTCCACTTGAGTTTTTAGACAGGTAGAGGCCCCCCTAATGTGCTGCAAACCTTGGCCTTGATCAGTGTAATTAGCCCATAAACTTGTGCCAAGGAGATTTGAACTGTACTTACTTGGATTTGCATTTGACATAAAGTCCTACTTTTCAAGAATGGCTAATTTGCTTTTTCTATTTATGGCTTAGTTTTATATACAATGTTTGAACACACAAAACAACACCCTTGCACAAAGGATTGGCATTAAATTAAGGAGTGTAGATGAGATAAAAGACCTGTAATCAAGGAAAGTAAGCTGAATTCAAAATGGCACAAATGTATGAACATGTAACTTGGCCAAATAAAAAGTGAGTTTTTCCCAACTTGCCAAATTCGATTCTCCCTAACCATGAGGTTGTTTGATGAGTTCTTGGACATTTTGGAAAGCTTGGAATGTGTACTACAATCCATCTTTGAAATGCAAATTGAAACTCCAAGTGTAAGTATGTGAAAAATGGTCTTGAAGTTAGGTAAAAACCTTGCCTAAAATAGGTCAAATTTTCTCTAAGTTAAGAATGGTTTGGTACCCTTGTTCCAAAAATTGTAACTTGAGTTACAAGCTTCTTTTGGGAAAACTTTGTGAATCAAAGTTGTAGATTTTGAAATAGGCTACAACTTTCATGTTTTGACTTTTGCTTGAATCTAAATGAATCTTGGTGAGAAAGTGCGACAAAGTTAGGAAAAAATTAGGGTTTTTCATAACTTAGAAAAATTCTAAGTTATGAAAAATCTTCATTTCAAACCCTAATTTGCAATTCTTGATTTCTTGACGAACAAGTTTCATGATTTGGCATGTTTTGATGAAAAATGAATCTTGACACTTGATTTTGACCAAAAAGTCAAAGTTTGACTTTTCAGTATACAGTCAAAATTGATCAATTGACTGGGAAATTCAACTGTCAATCTTGTGCATTTGGGATCTTTTAAACTTGTTGAGCATGTCAAGACAATTCCATGGGGTCCTTGAGTCCATATGTGAGCTTGGTTTGCCATTGTCTAGGTCAAACAGTCAAAAATTGCCTTTGTGCAGTCAAAACTCTAAAAATGACCATTTTGCCCTTTTGGTGATCTGATCAAATTTCTTGTGGAATTGTGATCCAAACTTGATCAAATGGTCCATGTGAGTTCATAATGTTGATGTGGGTCAATTTTCATGAGATTTGACTGTCAATTGGCCACAGTTGACTTTTTCCCCAATACAGCTGATTTCTAGGTCAACTGTCCAATTGATTAGGCAAAATTTGGAATCAAGACTTGAAACTTGGTATGGATAAACTTGGGAGTCCAACATGAAGCATGAAAGTCATCTTAGGAATTTTAGGTCAAAATATCTTTGTTCAAACACAAACCCTAATTTGGGTTCACAGTGCAAGGAGAAGTCTTGAGCAGAGGAAACCCTAACTGGATCTTGAGCTCCAAGGGTCTTGTGATGAGAAAATGTTGAGGAAATGGGAGGGCAAATTTTGGGGTACAACAGTTGCCCCTGTTCAATCTTCTTGAACCTGAAGAGTTAGATTGGCAAGTTTGCCTTTCGTGACTCGAGGGTAAAAGGAGATTGGACACTAGAGTGCCCGGAAATTTGCACTCGCATGTTGGAGTATCAGAAATGTGAGGTCGGAAATGGGCTTATAGATGCTGTGATCGGTGGATCTGGAACTGACTTTTTAACGCTGGTTCGCGAAATGTCGCGGAAGCAAGAGTCGCCACCGTCTTTTATTTTCTCCAAATGGAAAGGACAAAAGCACAGAAAAATTCCTTAAAGAGATTGCTCTCGGTTCGGGAGGTAGGTTATGGAAAGGGAAGGTGTTAGCACCCTTTCTATCCATGGTTATCCATGGGCTCTTAGATACTTGCTCAATGTGTTTTCAAAATTGTTTGTTTGCTTTTCAATGTGGGTTTAAAAAAGTTTCTTGGAAAAATTTCAGTTCGACTCGTACGTCAGAGTGTTTGAAAAATTTGCTTTGAAAGCTTTTGAAAATGTGTTGGTGAAAAGATGTTTTGATTTGTTTGAAATTAGAGCAAGTATCCTTGAGAACCTACCTACCCTAAGGAATTCGTCTGTGTAGATGTCCTTTAAAGTAGTGCCATCCCACCATTGAGAGGTAGGTAGCACCACCGTTGGAGGTGTTCGGGTCAATTCGAGTTTATAGGGACATGGTGATCACCAGAGCAATGGGAAGACACCTTAGAAGCTACCCTCATGCCAGGTTCCCGGATCATGAGGACTTACTAAGACATCCTCTACTCGACGATCACCTTTCGAAAGGCAACAGTGAGGCGTACCCTAGGGGTGGTGTGTGCGGTTCGTGTGTTGCTTTCATTTGATATTTGTCTTGTCATGTTCATTGTGATCTACGCTTGATTTTAATTAAGTCATTCATTCTTGCATGCTTTTAACAGTTAAAATATTCGCGAGGAAAATAAATCTAAACTATTACAAATGGCGCGGGTCCACATCGCCAAAATTAAACCGGACCCGATTTAACGGAAAATAAAGCAAAGTAAAAGAAATAAAAGATGCGAGAAATAAAATCGTTACAACGCTTTGGGACATATACATAATTATTTAAACGATATAAAATAAATACGCGACATTAAATAAATTACGAATATGGGCATTGGACCCTTTTGCAAAAATTTAAAGTTAATGAAGAATTAAAATTAAAGTCAAATGTTTTTGGTATTTTGTGTTTTTTAAGATTTAAAAGAAGAAGAATTTATTAGCATGAAATTTGAAATGTAAACCCTAATTCTAGTGTTTTTTAGATTTATTATGAAAATATTAAAATTTTAACTAATTTGAACCTAAGTTAATTTACATGCAAAATTTAATTATAAAAAAATAAATAAACTAAACATTATTATTGTAAAAAAGGGAAAATTAAAAAGGAATAAAAAGAATTCATTAAACCTAATTCTACATATTTATGGACTTTTTATAAAAAAGAATTAATGTTGTAACCTAATTAAAATTAATAATTACATGCATTTATTTATAAAAATAATTAAATAAATAAATATTATATTTTTTTGCCTTTTCTGATTTTCATGATGTTTTTGTATTTTGTTAAAAAATTAATTAAATAACCAGTAATTAAAAATAAAAATAACAATTAAAACAAGAATAAAAAATAAATAAATAATAGTGAAGGCAAACCAGGGTGGGGGTGTAGTCCCAATTTGTGAGGTGCTGATGGTGAAGCCTGGCCCATTAAGATTCAGATTCGTTGACTTTTCCAAGCATTATGTGGCATGTTGACTGGGATGTAGGGTGTTCTTTAATTCTTGGCCATTGATCTGATTTCATTAAGCACATGGACGTCTGGATGATGATGGAGCATGGTGTACATCAATACTGACGCTGCATAGAAACTTGGATTGAAAAATAATAGCGAAATATGCAAGACCTGGGACATGAACCCAGGTCACTAATGTCATCAACCAACGCTTGTACCACTAAACCACGTTAACGCATCTGATATATAATTAACAAATAAATAATATAAGAGGAAAAAGAGTTAGTGGATGGGAACGCGTGAAAGTTCAAATCAGCTAATCATATGTTGCCAACGCATCGTCCTCTTCGCGTGCCTTTTTCTTTTTTCTGAAACATGAACGTAGGGCAACGGTTTTCCACGCGTTGCAGAAAATGGCTTTAGGAAAAATAGCGACTAGCGCTATATGATTCATAAATTGATCGCGAGTAGTGTTTCCCATTCGTCCAGATGCGTCAAATTCAATGGTGCTGGTCTGGAGTCCTAATTTTACTCCGTTTCAAAAGCCCCAATTCGAAATGCTGAAAACCCTAAAAGCCACGCATGGTGAAATTTGATATACAGGGTAATAACGCAATTAAACATGATGGTTAGCTCACAAACTTCATCAGGAACATGAATATGTAAACAAAATTCACAAATATCGCATATAATAGAATGTATGATTATGCAATTTGTTTGATACAATTGCGGTTCTAGGTACCAATTCCTTGCGTTTGGATGGATGATATTGATTGGCACACGTTCAGAGAACCACAATGAAGCTATTGAGACAAGAATGGAGGCTTGAATCGACCTCTAGAGTGCTTTTCAGTTTTGAACTTTTTGATGAAAATTCCAAGTTTGATATGTCTCTTTCTGTGCAGCTTAAGGTCTAATGCAATTAGGTTTGTGATCCTGCATATGTAGTGAGCATTTTAGGTTAACAAAATTCAACAAAATCTCTTGTAATTATGGATTGAAGATTTGATTTTTTTCCATTATATTTTCAATCTTTTTCACATGGTTTTTGTGCAAATTATGACCAATTCAATCCAATTCTTCCTAATCAGCATGTGCACGAAATATTGACCTTGAAATGTGTACAAAAAGATTTGTTTGGTTCATTTAGATATTTTTCACACATTTAATTAATTTAATTGAATTAATATAAATAAAAATTCAAATAAATAAATAAAAAATGAGAAAATGCTTCCCTTTGGGCCAAGTGGTCGTGCATAGGCTTGGAATGATGAATCATGGGAGAAAAATGGGCCCATTAGCAAATTTAGGTCATTTGAATCAAAGTTGACTTTTCAAAATTCCCAAAAATTTCCCAACTTCCACAAGGCATAACTTGCTCAATGTTTAAGCTTTTCACATGTTCTTGGACATTTTGGAAAGGTCTTTGAGTCCTCTAACTAATGCCTTTGGTCCCATGTCATTTTGATTTACCAATCTCAAGTTATGGCCTTTGACTTAAAGTCCCTTTTTGTTGACTTTTGAAAATGACCTATAATGTTGAAATTGATAACTTTTTGTGAGAGCATTTCTTGGACTTGGAATATGAAGATGAGTTGTAGGAAATGTCTTTCTCTTCAAAATGAGCTTTGGATGGAATTTTTCTGATAATCCATGTGAAAGTTATGCCCTGGTCAATTTCAGTTGACTTTTTCAACTGTCCAAATATAGCAACTTTTGCATCTTTAATGATTTCAGAGCCAAATTTTGAGAATCATGATCAAGCATTGATCAAATGATGTTTGTGGCTTCAAAATGATATGTTGACCAAAAATTTGAACTTTTGACTGTCAAATGACCATTTTGCCCCTACAGTTGACTGTAGTGCAATTTAGGGTTTTGACTGTGCAATTTTGAGCTGAATGCCTTGAAACTTGATATGAGGATGCTTGACCACATTTGTAGGCATATGAGACTTGATTGAGCCTTTGAAAACTTCCTTTCTTTGATCAGAATCCAAACCCTAGTTTTGACTGTATAGGAGACAGTTGAGCTGCACAACCCTTGGGGAGTTTTGTGACTTGGCTTGGCAATTTCTTAGAGAATATGGGAGGGCAAATTTTGGGGTGCAACAGTTGCCCCTGTTCAATCTTCTTAAACCCGAGGATGCAGATTGGCTGACGTGCCTTTCGTAATCCGAGGGTGGAAGATGATTGGACACTAGAGTGCCCAGAAATTTGCGCTCACATAGTGGCAGTGATGGTGGAATGGGCTTATAGATGCCATTTGGAGATTGCTGGATAGGATGATGGGCTTATAGATGCCATCTGGACGTTGATCGCGTAGTAGATTCTTTAGCTAGAACCTGCATACCTGCAAAAGAAAAAATGAGTACCTGACACGTTGCAGGAGCTGATTTTGGATGTTTGGCATAGATGTGTCCTGACTGGTTACAGGAGCTGAGTCTGGAGCTTCAAACGTTGATGAATGAACCAGAGATGGTTACTGCCTTAGCATGAATGGTAAGAGAACCTTGGGTGATTTTAACTTCAACCACACTCGTTGAGAAAAATCTTGATGGGAATTATTATCTTCGCAGTATTGGGCAGAGAACCATAGGCAATTATAATCTGAAAGGAATGATCACCTCACACTCATCGTCGGAGAGGGAAACATCTGAAAAG
Source organism: Vicia faba (assembly GCA_948472305.1). NCBI lineage: Eukaryota > Viridiplantae > Streptophyta > Magnoliopsida > Fabales > Fabaceae > Vicia > Vicia faba. Next base: position 517,220,968 of record OX451737.1, read on the forward strand.
GACTTACCACCTCACACACCGTCGGAGAGGGAACCATAAGAGAATATCACCTCACACTCATCGTCGGAGAGGGAAACATCTTGAAAAAGGAATTACTACCTCACACGCCGTCGGAGAGGGGACCATAGGAGACTATCACCTCACACTCATCGTCGGAGAGGGAAACATCTGAAAAAGGAATTACCACCTCACGCACTTGCCGGAGAGGGGACCATAGGAGAATATCACCTCACACTCATCGTCGGAGAGGGAAACATCTGAAAAAAGGAATTACCACCTCACACTCATCGTCGGAGAGGGGACCATAGGAGAATATCACCTCACACTCATCGTCGGAGAGGGAAACATCTGAAAAAAGGAATTACCACCTCACACTCATCGTCGGAGAGGGGACCATAGGAGAATATCACCTCACACTCATCGTCGGAGAGGGAAACATCTGAAAAAAGGAATTACCACCTCACACTCATCGTCGGAGAGGGGACCATAGGAGAATATCACCTCACACTCATCGTCGGAGAGGGAAACATCTGAAAAAAGGAATTACCACCTCACACTCATCGTCGGAGAGGGGACCATAGGAGACTATCACCTCACACTCATCGTCGGAGAGGGAAACATCTGAAAAGGACTTCTGGAAGCAGCATCAGAACGTCACCATATCTGGATCATATCCGAAACTATATCTAGAAGGAAATCTGGAAGCAGCATCAGAACGTCACCATATCTGGATCATATCCGAAACTATATCTAGAAGGAAATCTGGAAGCAGCATCAGAACGTCACCATATCTGGTTTACATCTGAAACTATATCTGGAAGGAAATCTGGAAGCAGTATCAGAACGTCACCATCTCTGGATCATATCCGAAACTATATCTAGAAGGAAATCTGGAAGCAGCATCAGAACGTCACCATATCTGGTTCATATCCGAAACTATATCTAGAAGGAAATCTGGAAGCAGCATCAGAACGTCACCATATCTGGTTTACATCTGAAACTATATCTGGAAGGAAATCTGGAAGCAGTATCAGAACGTCACCATCTCTGGATCATATCCGAAACTATATCTAGAAGGAAATCTGGAAGCAGTATCAGAACGTCACCATCTCTGGATCATATCCAAAACTATATCTAGAAGGAAATCTGGAAGCAGTATCAGAACGTCACCGTATCTGGATCATATCCGAAACTATATCTAGAAGGAAGTCTGGAAGCAGTATCAGAACGTCACCATATCTGGATCATATCCGAAACTATATCTAGAAGGAAATCTGGAAGCAGCATCAGAACGTCACCATATCTGGATCATATCTGAAACTATATCAAGAGAGAATTGCGATAGTTGGTAGTAACCATTTTTGTATTGATCTTTTTCCTGAAGAGGCAAAACATAATTGTATGCAAAATCATGATGCATGAACTGTATGTCTTTAAAATTAATGAGATTCGTGCCATATGATGCATATGCATGCTATAATGTACGAAGATGTGATGTTTATGAATGTATTTTTGTCTAAGAAAATAAATCCTTGACGGGTGCCGGGAAATCACTCCTGGGCTGATGTTGAAGAATAGCTTTTGCTTCCGTTGGGGATGATAGTTGCAAGTATACCGGTAGGAGAAGATAACTCCGTTGGGGAATAAACTTGGCAAATGGAGGATTCTTGCTGTATTGGAAGTATGAATGGACTTCGCTGGGGATAAGAAAATTGCGTCGACGACGATCTTTCCGTGACTTTTGGCTGAGGATAACCCAGTTATATCCTGTTGAGGACATAACTCTTTAAATCAAGCCAGACGACACGTTCGTGTTCTGCGAGGGGATAAGCTTCCAGAATTGACTGGGGGTAAGCTTATTGCTTGGGGAGATGGATTCCAACTTTCCTGGGGAAGCTGGGTTGGACTCTCTTGGGGAGGTATTGAACTGTATTGGTTATGTTCTTCAACAGGACCTACCCTGATACCTTGGAGGATAGAACAATCAGACTGCTCAGACCAACCTTTATTGCCCCTGTTTCTTGTGGGGTGCTGATAGTTGTTGGCGGACAAACCTTCTTCTGGTAGACAGATGGCGGGACATAGTCGTACGCTTTTAATCCCTAACTTTTGCCTGGACCGCCCTTTCGGGTTTTCAGTCCACCGGGATACCCATTTTTGCCCAAGCCGCCTTTTCAGGTTTTCGACTTGCCGGGTGTACAGATTTTTTCATTTCATCCCTTCATTTTGCCCGAACCCTTTCGGTTCGCTGGGAAGCCCTTATTTTTGCCCAGGTATGTCAACCTAGCGGGTCTTTGATTGTGCGTAGTATCTTTTCGACTATGTCCATGTTTTTAGAATGCAGGGAGGTGCCCCTGGCTGTTTAGACGAAGATTTTCCCCAGGCTATTTGGTCTTTGAGATATTTTCCGAACCTTGGCTTAATTGCCCCAGATAATGGACCATGGTCATGTCTGCCCCTTGATTGGAGGTACTTCTGTTCATTAGGCATTCGTCGTGCGAATTTTCCTGTTGTTCAAACAAAAAGTCATATGCAAACAAAGTTATGTTAAAAATGCAAAACCTATGTCTGTCTTGAAGATTTTAAAAATGCATTCTTTTTCATAAAACACGTGATTGTTTGTAAAACGTGATGTCAACTCCGTATTTACCGTAGGCCTTAAGGAGTCAGGATACCTTTCGTAACAGTATGCTTTCAAACTAACCCATGCTTCAGCTAGGACTTTTACGGGTTATAACGTGGCCTGGTTCACGGTTTAAGAAACAAAGGATAAAGGCTCAAATTTTATTTGTACCCACCCGCTCTTCGTGATGTTCTCCAAACCTAAACTCAGTTGATCATACGTTAGGCCTTGTTTGAGTCTTTGCTTTGATATACCAGTGATGATTCGGACATTGACAGTTTATTTTGAATAGGCAGTCATTTCCCTCTTCTTTTTTTTTGTTGAGGGTTTGTAAGACCTCTTTCTTTTTTATTGTGTTATCCCTATTTTTTTGCCTGAACTGTTTCCCTTTTTTGGAATTACAGTCAGCGGGATGCCCCAGTTTCATAAGTCCCCTTTGTAGGTTTAGACTTTTTGGGCTTTTCATTTATGAATTTTGATGATGACTGCCTGTCCTTATGATTGTTCTGAACCATCACTGTCTTTCGTTTTGTAAAGACCTTTTTGGTGCCATTCGTTATGCACTTAGATCAACTGAGAAGACTACCCTGCCCCGGGTTATGATAAAGGGTTTTAACTTTCGAAAATAAAAACTCCTACTTCTTTGGCTCGGAAGGGTTGACGAGGGATTATCATCCTTATAACTCCAGTGTTTAGGGGTTGAAACAATGCCTGTACCTCATCAGCGGGGTCTGTTCAAAAGCATACTGTAAATCATGGTATCGTTTTCGTCATCCTCCCTCAAGAGGCTTAGAATTTTAGATCCAGAGTTGACATCAGAAAAAATATGAAAAGATATTTGAACATAATGAAAATAATTGTATTAATTTCCAAAACAGACATATGCGATGCATTAATAGAATAAAAGAGTTTGCTATGACATTAATTGTTTGTATAAGCAAAGAAAAGTACAACTCAAAAATTCAAATAAACAAAAGGCTTCAATGATTGGGCAACGGAGCAGTGATTATGTTCGGAGTCTCAGGCACTTCAAACTGAATCTCCCCAGCGTCGATCATGTCTTGAATTTTGTTTTTGAGAGGCCAGCAGTTGTCTGTAGTATGCCCCGGGCTATCTGAATGATATGCGCACCTATCGTTGGGATGATAGTTGGGAGCAGAAGTATTCGGATTCCGGAGAGGAGCCCTTAAGGTGATCAGCCCTGCCTTCAACATTTGTTGCAGTGCTTGATCCAGCGACATGTTGAGTTTGGTATACTGTCGTTTCTCCTTTCGTTGCTGCCCCTGTCCTTGTTGAGCAGGTCCGGGATTGGAGATCTGGATTGCCCCTACCTCATGACGGCTCTTTTTACCGTGCACAGCATTGGATTCTTTCTTTCCATGATGAGGCTTTTTATCCGAAGGTGTAGCCTCTTGAATTTTCCCAGACCGGATGCCAGCTTCTATTCGCTCTCCAGTCAAGATAAGATCTGTGAATCCAGCAGAAGAATTCCCGATGAGATGGTTGAAAAATGGCCCAGATAGGGTCCCCAAGAACATGTCTACCAACTCTCGATCAGTCAATGGTGGCTGCACCCTGCCAGCCAGGTCTCTCCACTTCTGAGCGTACTCCTTAAAACCTTCGCTTGCACCTAACGACATACCCTGGAGTTGGGTACGTGTGGGGGCAAGGTCGGCATTGTACTGGTACTGCTTATAGAAAGCAGTTGCCAACTCCTCCCAGTTACGAACTTTGGTCCCATCCAGTTGATAGAACCATTCGAGGTGAGTCCCTGAAAGACTTTCCTAGAAGAAGTGGATCCATAAATTCTTGTCCACCGTATATGGCTGAATCTTCCGAACATAGGACCTTAGATGCAGCTTGGGGCAAGACGCCCCGTCATACTTAGTAAAGGATGGTGCTTTGAACTTCCGAGGAATAACCACACCAGTTGACAAACCCAAATCTCCAAGATCCAGCCCAGGTACCTGTTGGATCTCCATAGCATTCAGCCTATCCTCCAACTGTTTGTACTTGTCCTCAGCCGGAGGGTACTGTTCGTCGTCGAAATCTGTTTCATTGTCAGAGACCTCGGGACTGGGCACCCTTTCCTCTTGATGACTGCTTTTTCCCACAGATGGGGTTGTCCTCTCAGTTTCAATTTGCGGTGTGTTCCCAGATCTGCGTCTAGGGCTGAACAAAACAGTCCTCTTCTTCTTCTTGTCCTTCTTCAAGAGCAGAGCCTTCAGATCTTGTTGCCCCTGAGTCAAATTCATGATCAGCTCTTGGAACTGGGCGTTCTGAGCCTGGAGGTCCTTGATAGTCTGCTCGGCTGATGATTCAGGATTCATGACGATCGGCTGAAATAAACAGCGGAGAAGGGTAAGCAACCTGTCAAAGGGATACCTGCAATGCAATGAGATGTATGACATGCATGTAATGTTTTCAAGGACCTCGCGGGGTAAACAAATTGTTAGAGTTGGAAACTGGTAACTTGATTGAAGGTACTTCATGTTGTTGAGAGTCCTTCTTCAAGGGTCAAAGGCTCACCATATCCAGTGGGTCATAGCCCCTGACAACCTTGGCTAGAGGAAAATAAATCCTCTTTGCCCCTTGCTAGATGTTTGATTTATCATGACCTGCATCACAAGCCCTTGAGATCCTTGAAATGGGTTAGGATGTATGCAATGGTATGATGTCATGCTATGCATGGGGTAATGTAGGTAAACCCTGTTATGAGTCCCAATTAAGGACTATAAACAGACCCTGCAAGAAATTCAGTATACTTTGTTATGAGTCCCTATTAAGGACTATAAACAAAACCTGCAAGAAATTTGGTAAACCCTGTCATGAGTCCTAGTTAAGGACTATAAACAAAACCTGCAAGAAATTTGGTAAACCTTATTATGAGTCCTAGTTAAGGACTATAAACAAAACCTGCAAGAAATTTGGTAAACCTTGTTATGAGTCCTAGTTAAGGACTATAAACAAAACCTGCAAGAAATTTGGCAGACCCTGTCATGAGTCCTAGTTAAGGACTATAAACAAAACCTGCAAGAAGTTCATGTGTCAGCTAACAAGCATGCGAGTAGGCAAGTACAAAGGCACACAAGTCACACAAGAGAAACCCTTAGGGTTTAGGCCAGCATGGGGTCTGGGTAGTACCCTCTTGAAGTTGGTGGGTTCAACCTGTCCTAATCAAAGTAACCGGGTTCTAAGGTTCCCAATATCACGGGACTGCTTTCATTGTTCATCGTTTCAATTTAGCCACTGAACTGGCGACCGAAATATTCCAGGAAAGCAACCCTCAATTGAGTGTAGTATCGAGTATCAACCAACCTCGGACTGCACCAAAGTCAGTTATCTCACTACCCTAAAGAGGCCAAGATAGTTCAATTAAGGTTCCTAAGGTCTGTTGATGCTTCACGACACCACGCGGAGGCCCCGTACTCTCCTTGACTGAACTCAAGGGTTACCGGTACACACCAAAGTGCCACATCAACGTAGCAGACTGTTTTAACCATGTCGGTATACCCCGCACAGTTCCCTCACAGCCTTGTTGCTACTTTCTAAGAAAGGTATCCCCCAGATCCGGGTTAGGATCTATAGAACTCCCAAGCAACCCACAATTTAAAGCACACAAGGAAAACAATTGAAAACATAGTTATGAGCTAGCCCTAAGGTACACCCCACTTTATAAGATAGTCCCCAGCAAAGTCGCCAGTTCTGTGATCGGTGGATCTGGAACTGACTGTTTAACGCTGGTTCGCGAAATGTCGCGGAAGCAAGAGTCGCCACCGTCTTTTATTTTCTCCAAATGGAAAGGACAAAAGCACAGAAAAATTCCTTAAAGAGATTGCTCTCGGTTCGGGAGGTAGGTTATGGAAAGGGAAGGTGTTAGCACCCTTTCTATCCATGGTTATCCATGGGCTCTTAGATACTTGCTCAATGTGTTTTCAAAATTGTTTGTTTGCTTTTCAATGTGGGTTTAAAAAAGTTTCTTGGAAAAATTTCAGTTCGACTCGTACGTCAGAGTGTTTGAAAAATTTGCTTTGAAAGCTTTTGAAAATGTGTTGGTGAAAAGATGTTTTGATTTGTTTGAAATTAGAGTAAGTATCCTTGAGAACCTACCTACCCTAAGGAATTCGTCTGTGTAGATGTCCTTTAAAGTAGTGCCATCCCACCATTGAGAGGTAGGTAGCACCACCGTTGGAGGTGTTCGGGTCAATTCGAGTTTATAGGGACATGGTGATCACCAGAGCAATGGGAAGACACCTTAGAAGCTACCCTCATGCCAGGTTCCCGGATCATGAGGACTTACTAAGACATCCTCTACTCGACGATCACCTTTCGAAAGGCAACAGTGAGGCGTACCCTAGGGGTGGTGTGTGCGGTTCGTGTGTTGCTTTCATTTGATATTTGTCTTGTCATGTTCATTGTGATCTACGCTTGATTTTAATTAAGTCATTCATTCTTGCATGCTTTTAACAGTTAAAATATTCGCGAGGAAAATAAATCTAAACTATTACAAATGGCGCGGGTCCACATCGCCAAAATTAAACCGGACCCGATTTGACGGAAAATAAAGCAAAGTAAAAGAAATAAAAGATGCGAGAAATAAAATCGTTACAACGCTTTGGGACATATACATAATTATTTAAACGATATAAAATAAATACGCGACATTAAATAAATTACGAATATGGGCATTGGACCATTTTGCAAAAATTTAAAGTTAATGAAGAATTAAAATTAAAGTCAAATGTTTTTGGTATTTTGTGTTTTTTAAGATTTAAAAGAAGAAGAATTTATTAGCATGAAATTTGAAATGTAAACCCTAATTCTAGTGTTTTTTAGATTTATTATGAAAATATTAAAATTTTAACTAATTTGAACCTAAGTTAATTTACATGCAAAATTTAATTATAAAAAAATAAATAAACTAAACATTATTATTGTAAAAAAGGGAAAATTAAAAAGGAATAAAAAGAATTCATTAAACCTAATTCTACATATTTATGGACTTTTTATAAAAAAGAATTAATGTTGTAACCTAATTAAAATTAATAATTACATGCATTTATTTATAAAAATAATTAAATAAATAAATATTATATTTTTTTGCCTTTTCTGATTTTCATGATGTTTTTGTATTTTGTTAAAAAATTAATTAAATAACCAGTAATTAAAAATAAAAATAACAATTAAAACAAGAATAAAAAATAAATAAAAAATAGTGAAGGCAAACCAGGGTGGGGGTGTAGTCCCAATTTGTGAGGTGCTGATGGTGAAGCCTGGCCCATTAAGATTCAGATTCGTTGACTTTTCCAAGCATTATGTGGCATGTTGACTGGGATGTAGGGTGTTCTTTAATTCTTGGCCATTGATCTGATTTCATTAAGCACATGGACGTCTGGATGATGATGGAGCATGGTGTACATCAATACTGACGCTGCATAGAAACTTGGATTGAAAAATAATAGCGAAATATGCAAGACCTGGGACTTGAACCCAGGTCACTAATGTCATCAACCAACGCTTGTACCACTAAACCACGTTAACGCATCTGATATATAATTAACAAATAAATAATATAAGAGGAAAAAGAGTTAGTGGATGGGAACGCGCGAAAGTTCAAATCAGCTAATCATATGTTGCCAACGCATCGTCCTCTTCGCGTGCCTTTTTCTTTTTTCTGAAACATGAACGTAGGGCAACGGTTTTCCACGCGTTGCAGAAAATGGCTTTAGGAAAAATAGCGACTAGCGCTATATGATTCATAAATTGATCGCGAGTAGTGTTTCCCATTCGTCCAGATGCGTCAAATTCAATGGTGCTGGTCTGGAGTCCTAATTTTACTCCGTTTCAAAAGCCCCAATTCGAAATGCTGAAAACCCTAAAAGCCACGCATGGTGAAATTTGATATACAGGGTAATAACGCAATTAAACATGATGGTTAGCTCACAAACTTCATCAGGAACATGAATATGTAAACAAAATTCACAAATATCGCATATAATAGAATGTATGATTATGCAATTTGTTTGATACAGTTGCGGTTCTAGGTACCAATTCCTTGCGTTTGGATGGATGATATTGATTGGCACACGTTCAGAGAACCACAATGAAGCTATTGAGACAAGAATGGAGGCTTGAATCGACCTCTAGAGTGCTTTTCAGTTTTGAACTTTTTGATGAAAATTCCAAGTTTGATATGTCTCTTTCTGCGCAGCTTAAGGTCTAATGCAATTAGGTTTGTGATCCTGCATATGTAGTGAGCATTTTAGGTTAACAAAATTCAACAAAATCTCTTGTAATTATGGATTGAAGATTTGATTTTTTTCCATTATATTTTCAATCTTTTTCACATGGTTTTTGTGCAAATTATGACCAATTCAATCCAATTCTTCCTAATCAGCATGTGCACGAAATATTGACCTTGAAATGTGTACAAAAAGATTTGTTTGGTTCATTTAGATATTTTTCACACATTTAATTAATTTAATTGAATTAATATAAATAAAAATTCAAATAAATAAATAAAAAATGAGAAAATGCTTCCCTTTGGGCCAAGTGGTCGTGCATAGGCTTGGAATGATGAATCATGGGAGAAAAATGGGCCCATTAGCAAATTTAGGTCATTTGAATCAAAGTTGACTTTTCAAAATTCCCAAAAATTTCCCAACTTCCACAAGGCATAACTTGCTCAATGTTTAAGATTTTCACATGTTCTTGGACATTTTGGAAAGGTCTTTGAGTCCTCTAACCAATGCCTTTGGTCCCATGTCATGTTGATTTACCAATTCCAAGTTATGGCCTTTGACTTAAAGTCCCTTTTTGTTGACTTTTGAAAATGACCTATAATGTTGAAATTGATAACTTTTTGTGAGAGCATTTCTTGGACTTGGAATATGAAGATGAGTTGTAGGAAATGTCTTTCTCTTCAAAATGAGCTTTGGATGGAATTTTTATGATAATCCATGTGAAAGTTATGCCCTGGTCAATTTCAGTTGACTTTTTCAGCTGTCCAAATATAGCAACTTTTGCATCTTTGATGATTTCTGAGCCAAATTTTGAGAATCATGATCAAGCATTGATCAAATGATGTTTGTGGATTCAAAATGATATGTTGACCAAAAATTTGAACTTTTGACTGTCAAATGACCATTTTGCCCCTACAGTTGACTGTAGTGCAATTTAGGGTTTTGACTGTGCAATTTTGAGCTGAATGCCTTGAAACTTGATATGAGGATGCTTGACCACATTTGTAGGCATATGAGACTTGATTGAGCCTTTGAAAACTTCCTTTCTTTGATCAGAATCTAAACCCTAGTTTTGACTGTATAGGAGACAGTTGAGCTGCACAACCCTTGGGGAGTTTTGTGACTTGGCTTGGCAATTTCTTAGAGAATATGGGAGGGCAAATTTTGGGGTGCAACAGATGCCATTTGGAGAGATGGTGGATAGGGAGATGGGCTTATAGATACCATCTGGAGACGTGACAGAACCTTGTCGGGAATGGGCTTATAGATGCCATTTGGAAGTGTTGATCGCATAAGAGATTCCTTAGCGAGAACTTGTGTACTTTGAGAAAGACAGATGTTTTCCTGGCTTGTTACAGGTGTTTGATCTTCAATCTCTTCATGCAGATATGCCCTGGCTAGATACAGGTGTCGAATCTACAAATAGTCGTCAACAGATATGCCCTGGCTGGATACAGGAATCGAATCTGGAAATAGTCGTCAACAGATATGCCCTGGCTGGATACAGGAATCGAATCTGGAATTGTGGTAGTTGATAGATATGCCCTGGCTGGATACAGGAATCGAATCTTTAAATTCTTCAGACGTGCCCTGGCTAGATACAGGAATCAAGTCTGGAAATAGTCGTCAACAGATATGCCCTGGCTAGATACAGGAATCGAATCTTCAAACTCTTCAGACGTGCCCTGGCTAGATACAGGAATCGAGTCTGGAATTGTTGTCAACAGATATGCCCTGGCTGGATACAGGAATCGAATCTGGAAACTGTGACAGTTGAAGGTAGTTGTCTTTTTCCTGAAAAGGCAAAACATCAGTTGTATGCAATGTCATGATGTATGACATGCATGATGTCATGACGTTCAAAATGAGATAGTGTCGTATGCACTTTATCATGTATGTAAGCAAGATGTATGAAATGCGAAATGTTTATGAATGTATTTTTGTCTAGAAAAATAAATCCTTGACGACCGGCCGGGGAATTAAATCCTGGGCTGACGTTGAAGAATAGAGCTCTTTGCTTCCGCTGGGGATGATGGTTGCAAGAATACACCGGTAGGAGAAGATGACTCCGTTGGGGAATAAACTTGTTGGAGAGATTACTCTGAGGGGAAATACTCTGTGGGAAGAGATACTTCGCTGAAGTTTGACGAGAGCTCCACTGAGGATTTCAATGATGGACTCCGCTGGGGATAACAATGGTAAACTCCTCTGGGGATGACAATGATAAACTCCGCTGGGGATTGCGTTGACAAGTTATGTTGGGGAACTTTGATGAACTCCGCTGGGGATAGGAAGCACTTTGCTGAGGACGATCTTCCGTGGCAATTAGCTGAGGATAACCCAGTTATAAGCCCTTGTGAGGAATAACTTTGAATAAAGCTCGGGAGAGACGTCCGTACTCTGCGGGGGACAAGCTTCCGGAATCTACTGGGGATAAGCTTTAAGACCTGCTGGGGATATGAATTCCACTTTCCTGGGGAAACCTTTCAGAATGTACTGGGGAACGGTTCCACTGGGGTGTCTGTATTCCGCCGGGGAACAAATCTTAGATCAAGACTGCCGGGGATGTTTGCTGATGAATGCCTATACTCCACCGGGGAATGTTGCTATCTTGTCTTACTATGTGGGGAGTTGAGATAACTTGGTCACATTCTTCAGCTGAATCTACCTTGATACCCTGGAGGACAAAGCAACTAGACTGCCTGGACAATTCTACATTGCCCCTACTTCTGATGTCACCTGTAATTAGTCTTTTGTTTCGTATGCAAGTACTTGTGAATTAGCAATTTAATGTCAAATGCATATATCAAAAATGAACATTGGACGTTCTTCGCAAGACAAAACAGAAAAGGAAAAAACAATTGGCAATTTGTTTGAAAAAGTGAATTTGTATTGATTTTGAAGTCTGCCTGAAAATAGGCGTTTTTTGTACAAGAGGTCGACGTCTTAGTAAGAGAACGCCGCCGAATAACATAAAGTTTATACAATTTTGAAAAGGAAACAAAATAGCTATGTGCATGATATTCCCACTGGGTTCCAACTCTGCTATCACCTTTATGCCTTCAAGCGTCTCATCACTTTTCTGCTTAGTTGAAGATGAAGCTGATTGATCGATGCCGAAGTCTGAGCCAGATAGTTGATGCCGAATTCTGGATGCAAGGTGATCCAATGAGACATAGTGTTACGCTTTATCCCTAACTTTTGCCTGGACCGCCCTTTCGGGTTTTCGGTCCACCGGGATACCCATTTTTGCCCAAGCCGCCTTTTCAGGTTTTCGACTTGCCGGGTGTATAGATTTTTTTTCATTTCATCCCTTATTTTTGCCCGAACCCTTTTGGTTCGCCGGGAAGCCCTTATTTTTGCCTAGGTATGTCAACCTAGCGGGTCCTTTATTCATGCGTAGTATCTTTTTACTATGTCTGCATTGGCGGGGTGAGGAAGGTCGTCACCATCCATGGTGGTTAGAATCATGGCTCCTCCTGAGAACACATGTTTAACCACAAATGGCCCTTCGTACGTAGGGGTCCATTTTCCCCTGGGATCACTTTGAGGAAGGATGATGCGTTTGATTACCAGGTCCCCAACTTGATACTCTTGTGGTCTGAATTTCTTGTTAAATGCCCTGATCATCCGTTTTTGGTACGTCTGACCATGACAGATAGCAGTGAGTCTCTTTTCTTCAATTAGGTTTAATTGATCAAGTCGAGTCTGGATCCAGTCGTCTTCACTCAGGTCTGCATCCTTCATTATCCGGAGAGAGGGTATCTGGACTTCAATTGGCAAGACTGCCTCCATGCCATAGACCAAGGAAAAGGGTGTTGCCCCGGTTGACGTCCTTGCTGAGGTACGGTACCCATGAAGAGCGAACGGTAACATCTCGTGCCAATCTTTGTAGGTCACTGTCATCTTCTGCATAATCTTCTTGATATTCTTATTGGCTGCTTCTACAACCCCATTCATCTTCGGCCGGTAAGGAGAAGAGTTGTGGTGCTGTATCTTAAATTGCTCGCAGAGCTCAGTGATCATCTTGTTGTTAAGATTGGTACCATTGTCCGTAATGATTCTTTCTGGGACGCCATACCGACAGATCAGGTTATGCCGGATGAAACGTGCCACGACGCTCTTGGTTACGGTGGCGTAGGAAGCTGCCTCAACCCACTTCGTGAAATAATCAATTGCTACCAAGATGAAGCGATGCCCATTGGATGCCGTCGGTCGGATCTCGCCGATCATATCGATGCCCCACATTGCAAAAGGCCATGGTGCCGTCAGGACATTCAGAGGAACTGGAGGGATGTGTACCTTATCAGCATAGATCTGGCATTTATGGCAAGTTCGAGAATGTTGGTAACAGTCGGCTTCCATTGTGGACCAGAAATATCCTGCCCGAAGGATTTTCTTTGCCATGGTATGTCCACTGGAATGTGTTCCGAATGTACCTTCATGCAGTTCTATCATGATCTTCTCTGCTTCAGCCTTATCCACACAACGCAGTAGAGTTGAATCATGATTCCGTTTGTAGAGAATGTCGTTGCTGAGGAAGAACTTTGCCGCAAACCTTCTCATGAACTTCTTGTCGTTGACAGATGCACCTTCAGGGTATTCCTGAGCTTTCAAGTACCTCTTCACCTCATGATACCAGGGTTTTTCGATCACCTTTTCGGCCTCAAGATCGCAGCAGTATGCAGGTTCGTCCAACTTCCAGATAATGATCCGGGGAGCCTCATTGTCCCATTTGACTTTGAACATTGAAGACATTGTAGCTAGTGCATCCGCTAACTGATTCTCCTCTCTTGGGAAGTGTTCAAAAGTTATCTCTTCAAAGTGGGGAAGCAAAGTCAACACATACTCCTTGTAAGGAATAAGATTTGGGTGTTTCGTATCCCACTCGCCTTTGATCTGATTGATCACGAGAGCGGAATCTCCGAAGACACTCAGAAACTTGATCCTTAAGTCGATTGCAGCTTGAAGACCCATGATACATGCCTCATACTTTGCCATGTTATTGGTGCAGTTGAAACACAGTCGGGCGGTGAGTGGAGTATGAGTTCCTTTGGGGGATATGATCACAGCGCCGACACCATTACCCAAAGCGTTGGAGGCTCCGTCAAAATGCATAGACCATCGGGATCCTTCCTCAGGTCCTTCATCCGGTCCAGGCACTTCACAATCAGTTACTACCATGATATCTTCGTCCGGAAATTCAAAGTTCAATGATTGGTAATCGTCCACAGGTTGGTGTGCCAAATGATCTGCCAGTACACTTCCTTTGATTGCTTTTTGAGTTGTATACTGGATATCATATTCTGTCAAGATCATTTGCCATCTTGCTATTCTTCCAGACAGAGCAGGCTTTTCGAATATGTACTTGATGGGATCCATCTTTGAAATCAACAGAGTGGTGTGAGTTAGCATATACTGTCTCAGCCGGCGAGCAGCCCATACCAGAGCGCAGTAAGTTTTCTCGAGCAGAGAGTACCGAGACTCACAGTCGGTAAACTTTTTGCTCAGGTAATAAATAGCGTGCTCTTTTCGGCCAGACTCGTCATGCTGCCCCATCACACACCCCATTGAATTGTCAAGCACTGTTAAGTATAGTATTAGAGGTCTCCCTTCAACCAGAGGCATAAGAATGGGTGGTTCTTGGAGATACTCCTTTATCTTTTCAAAAGCAGCCTGACATTCATCGTTCCAGCGTACTACTTGATCTTTCTTCAGCAATTTGAAGATTGGCTCACAAGTAGCAGTTAGATGTGAGATGAATCGGGCAATGTAATTCAGTCATCCCAGAAAGCCTCTGACTTCTTTCTCTGTCTTGGGAGTCGGCATCTCTTGTATGGCTTTTACCTTGGCAGGGTCCACCTGAATACCTTTATCGCTTACAATGAAACCTAGCAATTTTCCGGACCTCACCCCAAAGGTGCATTTGTTTGGATTCAACCTCAGCTTGTACAACTTCAGTCGGTCAAACAGCTTCCGCAGATGGTCAAGGTGTTCCTCCTCAGTTTGGGACCTTGCAATCATGTCATCAACATATACCTCAATCTCATGATGGATCATATCATGAAATGAAGCAACCATGGCACGTTGGTAGGTTGCCCTAGCATTTTTCAACCCGAATGGCATGACCTTGTAGCAGAAGGTGCCCCACTGAGTCACAAAGGTAGTCTTTTCCATATCTTCTGGAGCCATCTTGATTTGATTATACCCTGAAAAACCATCCATGAAGGAGAACACCTTGTGTTGAGCCGTATTGTCAACAAGAACGTCGATGTGAGGCAAAGGGAAATCATCTTTGGGGCTTGCCCTGTTCAAATCCCTGTAGTCGACACACATTCTGACCTTACCATCCTTCTTCGGCACTGGAACCACGTTGGCAACCCACTGAGGGTAAGAAGTCACTGCTAGAAATCCGGCATCGAATTGCTTCATAACCTCAGCTTTGATCTTTTCGGACATCTCTGGACGCATACGGCGGACCTTTTGTTTTACCGGAGGGCAGTCTTCCTTGGTAGGCAGGTGATGAACCACAATGTCGGCATCCAAACCAGGCATGTCTTCGTAAGTCCAAGCAAATATCTCCATGTAATCATGTAGCATCTGGAACAATCGTTGCTTCACGCTGAGCTCTAAATTGGCACCAATCTTGACTTCTTTTCTATCTGTCTCAGTACCCAGGTTCACTGTTTCCACCGGCTCTTCATGCGGCTGAATGGCCCTCTCTTCCTGGAGTAGCAGTCTTGCGAGTTCACCAGGCACTTCGCAGTCATCTTCACCTTCGTCTTCGGCCAAGTTGATCGGATTCTCGAAGTCATAACTGGTGGTAGCAGAGCCGTTACCAGTGAAATCCAGAGTGGATTGAAACCTGTATAAGTGAGTGTGTGTAAATATAGCTGTTTTGCAATATATAACACAGAAAGAAAAAGAGCGCAAGATTTGAAATGCAACAAACGTCCAATGTTTTGATTAATGATATATGGAAATGTCATACAAAAAAGCCCTCACAAATGGAGCTACGGTGCCCCGGGTAGGACACCGAGCCAATAAAAGTTTCAACATATTGTTTGTTACAAATTGAAAATCAAAAGAGTTAATTACTGCGTGACAAATGTAATAGGTGTAAAATCCTTTGCCGTCCAGTTGCTTGGTCCGTTGCTGGTGGTTGGATAGATCCAACTGTCAAATTCTGCTTCCTCTATGTCCTCCTCGATAGCATTCACCCTTGGATTGGTGATGAACACCGGAGCCTTCTTGATCCTTTCTTTGCGCACAGCCCTCTGAGCCTCTGCAGTGAAGCCCAGCCCAAACTTGTCGGTCTTTTGAGTGAAGTCAGGAAGCTGACCCCAGTTTGCACATTTGCCTTTCTCGATTACTGCCCGAGCATCCTTCAAGGAAGCCATCTTCAGAGGAAAGTCTTCTTCAACCACTGTCTCAGCCGACGCCAATGTTGGAGGTACCTCCTCAAAATGCTGAAAGGGGGTTTCAATAAACTCCCCGTCCATCTCGATATACCGGAATGAATTCAAGTGACTTACCATGTATTCCTCCTCACCCTGCACAGTAACAAACTTCCCTTTGACAGGGTATTTGAGCTTTTGGTGTAGAGTGAATGTTACTGCCCCAGCCTTGTGAATCCAGGGTCGACCCAACAAGCAGGAATAAGATGGGCGGATATCCATTACATAGAATGTTGAGTCGAAGACTTGGGAACCCACACGAATAGGAATGTCTACCTCACCGTGCACCATCCTCTTAGAACCGTCGAAGGCTCTAACAATGATGTTACTAGGTTTCAATTCTAGGCCCTCACAATCCAACCGATCCAAGGCCTTCTTGGGCAGAACATTCAGGGAAGAATCGGTATCCACCAACACGTGTGCGAGAGTAGTGCCCCTGCATTCTATGGAAACATGCAGGGAATCATTGTGATTTTTCCCTTTGGCGGTAAGGTCAGCATCTGAGAACCCCAAACCATTGTCAGCTGTCAAATTAGCCACACAGTCAGTGAATTGATCTGCGGAGGTCTCTTGCGGCACATGGGCCGTTTTCAGAAATGAAATCAGGGCCTTTGCATGGGCCTCTGAGCATAGCAGCAATGATAGCATAGAGATTTTGGAGGGGGTATGCCCCAACTGTTCAACGACATTGAAGTCACTCTTTTTAATGATTTTAAGGATTTCCTCCATCTCTTGTTGGGAGGCTTCAACAACAGTCTTTTTTGGTGCCTCTGTCCTGGCAGGCAAATCGGTAGCAACTTCTTTGCCCCGAGCATCAGAGGACTCGGCGGCAGTAGTAGACATAGGAACTTGATTTGGAACATGCACACTTGCGGGTGTGATGATAAGAGGTTTTCGGATAACTGGTGGTGCAATGTCAGGCGAGAAGAGCCTGCCACTGCGAGTAATCTTGGCGGGACCAGTGATGTTACTGATACTGGTACTGGTGTTGAACTCCTGCTTCACTCCAAGCACATACACGTCTGCCCCATAGTGCCATGGGACAGCCTTGTTAGATTCATAGGGGAGAGGCCCCGGAACAGTAATAGTAATGGGTGCAACAGACATTATTTGGACTGGCTTCCTCGGGGGAGCCTTGGTAGGATTGTTGAAAATTGTGACGACAGATACTTCTTCAGCGGAAACAAACGGAACAACAATTTTCTTGAACAGAATTTCTTTGCTATCCATCAGGCTTTGGATGCCTGATTTTAGCAGTGGACAACCGGTAGGGATAACAGCACACAGGAGGCAACCCTTGCTACAACCCGGAAATAAACCGGCTAGTAGTAAGTTCCTCTTAACAGTCAAAAGAGGGGTAGCAACATCATTCACCGAAACAGCATACAAATCTTCCTCAATGGCATTTACTCTATGCTGGGGCATAGGAGCAGTTACAACATTTGGCCTCTCAGGCGCCTCAAACTGAATTTCCTTCGCATCAATAAGGTCTTGCACCTTATTTCTCAAAGCCCAGAAATCGTCAGTAGTATGCCCGGGGCTATCAGAATGATAAGCACAACGGGCATTTGGGTTATACTTAGGAGATGCAGTGTTCACGGCCTTCGGAGCCTCTTTGATGGTCACCAAGTTGGTTGATAACAGTTGCGGTAAGATTTGTGACAAGGTCATACTCAGCCGAGTATACTGCCTCTTGGGCCTTTCACCTCTTTGTTGATTGTATTGCTGAGGAGCAGCAACAGGCTTTGAAATGACTAAGGCATTGACGGCTTGGCGGCTTTCTGGCTTGACTTGTCTTCTAGGACCATAGACTGCACTTGCTTCTTTCTTGAAAGGCCTCTTCTCAGTACTTGCGGAGGCAGCTTTTTGTATCTTTCCCGATCTGATGCCAGCTTCAATTCTTTCACCTGTCAGGATCAAATCCGTAAACCCAGCGGAGGAATTACCAACCAAATGATTGAAGAATGGACCAGACAAGGTCCCTAGAAACATGGCAACCAGCTCACGATCAGTCAAAGGAGGCTGCACCCTGCCAGCCAAATCTCTCCATTTTTGTGCATATTCTTTGAACCCTTCGCCCGTTCCTAGAGACATACCCTGAAGTTGGGTACACGTAGGAGCGAGGTCAGAATTGTATTGATATTGTCTATAAAATGCGGTCGCCAAGTCTTCCCAATGTCGGATACTAGTTCCATCTAGTTGATAGAACCACTCAAGCTGTGACCCCGAAAGGCTATCTTGGAAGAAGTGAATCCAAAGGTTTTTGTCTGCCGTGTAAGGTTGGATCTTCCTTACGTACGACCTTAGATGCAGCTTTGGACAGGAGGCTCCGTCATATTTGGCAAAGGCAGGTGCCTTAAACTTGTGTGGGATTACTACCCTAGAAGATAACCCCAAATCTCCGAAATCCAGCCCCGGCACATTCTGAATCTCCATGGCGCTCAAGCGGTCCTCTAATTGCTTGTATCTGTCAGCAGCAGGTGGGTATTGTTCGTCATTGTAGTCCGTCTCGTTGTCAGAGACTGCAGGACTAGGAGCTCCTCCCCCTTGGGGACTGTCTTTTTCTGCAGAGGAAGTAGTTGGATCAGCCTCGTTATGGAGTGTGTTCCCAAACCTGCGTCCAGTATTGAACAACGTAGTCCTCTTCTTCTTCTTCTTCTTTAGGAGCAGAGCCTTCAACTCTTGCTGACCTTGGGCCAGGCTTAGGACCATCTCTTGAAACTGGGCACTTTGGGCCTGAAGGGCCTTGATTGCTTGCTCACTGGAGGAATCTGGATTCATGATGACTATTCAAAATAAACAGCGAAGAGGATTAAGCAACCTGTAGAAAAAGGAGTACCTGTTATGCACATGATGCATGAGATGCTATGCAATGCATCCAAGGGTTTTGGAAATTCACAATTGTTGCAAACAAAAAGAACACACGTCATATTAATAAGAAAAGATTTGTTAGTACATAAATGCCCCATGGGCCAAATATTACAAAAACAACTTCTCAAGGTAAAAAGACGTTGCGCATCCTCTTTGGCGCAATGTAGGTGTTGAGGGCCTCTTGCTCATGGAGTCGGCGGGTGAGCTCTAAAACCTTCTTCTCACTGGCGTAGAAGTTGGTTTCAAAAGTGTTCCGTTCCTCCTTGAGTTGGATCCAACTTTTCTGCATCTCCTCCCACGATGTAGGCATGTCAGGATGTAGGATGGTGTAGGGAACCTCTCCTTCCTTGACAGGCTCTTTAATCACAGGGAGAACATGAGGATAAGGCATCATTAGACTCTGGGCTCGGGCTCGTACCCACTTGAGATAAGGCTCAAGAGGGATGGAGTTTTTGTGCCCCAGTGTCTTGCTATCAACCTTGTTGGCCATCCTCCAAGCTCTGATGAATCTTTGGCGAAGTCCTTGCGCATCGTTGTCGAAGTCAAAAACTAGGTCAGGAATCAACATTTCGTGAGGGCCATCCCTCCGTGCATATCCAAATTTCCTCAAAGCTAGGCAAGGGTTGTAGGTGATACCTCCTCTGATTCCAAGTAAAGGAACATTAGGAAACTCTCCACAACGATCGACGATGATGACATTTTCTCTGGACCGAGAACACCAATGTACATCAGAGTGAGTAAGAGTCATCAACCGTTGGGACCACCTTGAGCCTTGGTCATTCTTCAGGACAGATTGTGGAAGGTGCGAAATAAACCACCTTGCAAGGAGAGGAGTACAGCACATGAGAACACCCCTCTTTCTCATTGTTCGTGTGTAAAATGAGTGAAGGATGTCCCCAAGCAATGTCGGTATTGGATTTCTGGATAAGAAGATTTTGACGGCATTGACATCTACCAATTGGTCAGAATTTGGGAATAGGACCAACCCATAGATAAGGAGTGCCACAATCTCTTCAAAGGCTTGTAGGTCCAATGAATTCCAACACTCTTGTGCCTTCTCAAACAAGAATTTTGCTAAGAAGCCTTTGACACCGCTTCTAGTTTCCCAATGCCCCTTGATGTCAGAAGGCTGTAGGTGTAATGCTCGAGCAACATCTTCAGGCTTTGGTTCCTTTTCCGTACCATTGAAAGGTAGTTGATTGAGGATAGGAATTCTCAGGAGTTGAGAAAATTCCTCCAAAGTGGGTACCAACTGGTAGTCAGGGAAAGTGAAACAGTGGTGAAGAGGGTCAAAGAACTGGAATAGCACCTTCATCATGTCTTCTTCAATGTTGGTGTTGACTAAGCTGAGCAGTCTACCATGTCTTTCACTGAAGGATGAGCTTTCCGGGATTCTTGAGGTGAGCTCCTTGAGTTGAGGAGAGATTCTCACAAGGTTAACTTGGATGGTTTTTCTGCGAGGAATTTCCATGACCTACAAAACAAGAACAAAGATGAAGATCTAAACCCTTGAAATGGTTAGTGAATGCATATGATGCTTTATGATGTTTATGATGTATGCAAAATCATATGTACAAGCAAATCACACCAAACCCTAGTTTCAGGCTAGCATGGGGTTTCATAGGTAAGTACCCTCTTGAGTGTAGTTGGCTTAAAAACCTGTCCTATAAATAGTAACCGGGTTCTAAGGAGCTCAATATCATTGGATTGTTTTCATTGTTCATTGTTTTGGTTTAGCAACTTAACTAGCGACCAAAATATTCCAAGAAAACAACCCTCAATGAGTGTAGTATCGAGTATCTACCAACTTCGGACTGCACCAAAGCCGGTCATCTCACTACCCCTAATAAAAGGCCAAGATGGTCAAGTAAGGTTCTAGGTCATTAGTGCTTAGTGACATCACTCAGCGGCCCCGTACTCTCCTTGATTGAACTCAAGGGTTACCGGTACTCACAAATATGTCGCACTAATATAGCTATTGCTTCGACCGTGTCGGTATACCCCGCACAGTTTCCACAATGTATTGCTATCTATGAATGTTTCCCAAAATCCGGGTGTAGGATTGCAAACCCAAACAAGAGAGCCAAAATATAAAGCAAACAAATCAAACAATTAGTCATGCAAGAGGGTGATCTAAGCCCTAAGGTTACTCCACTTAAAAGTTATCCCCAGCAGAGTCGCCAGTTCTGTGATACGGTGGGAGAACTGACTATGGTTTTGCGTTTGTTTTCGCAAATGTTTCGGTTGAGCAAGAGTCGCTACCGACTTTTTATTTTATCCTAAGGAAAGGTTAAAAAGCACAGCAAAAACCTTTGAGATGTTTTCTTGGGTTCGGGGAGTAGATTATAGAAAGGGAAGGTATTAGCACCCTTTCTATCCATGGTTATCCATGGGCTCTTAGTTACTTGCTTAGATCAACTTGCCTTAATTTTCAATTGTTTGAAATGGTGCTTTGTGTGTGTGGGTTTGAAAATGTTTTGAAAAGAGGCCAATGTGGTGGCAACCTTTGTAATGATCCATGTTGGGATGTATACAAAGATGTATGTCTTTTGAAAAAGGTTTTCATTTGTTTTTGAAAGTTGTTTTGAAAGTGTAGTGATGTGTGGTTTTGGAAAATAGGCAAGTGTTTCGTTTTTCAAGTTGGCAAGTAACTAAGAGTTTGTCTACTCCTAAATTTCTCAAAGATCTTTGTTATGTTTTAACCCTTTTAACAATTTTGTTCCACCATTGTATTTGGTGGACAATCTTGTGTTAGGATGTTAACGGGACGGGCGCGGGTCATCGTTTAGACCATAATTGCAATGGTGCCAAGTATCTTTGGGCAATTTTTCCTTTAAGGGACTTGATCATTTTTAGGCAACTTTCGAAAGCGTCATCGAGGGACTATGATCATTTAAATTGTTTTGTTTTTTCCCAAAGAGACCTAACATGCAATATGGCCCATTATTGAAGGCAACAAGTGGAATACCCTAGGGGTGCAAGTGTGATTAGTGTTGTCCATTTTCATGCTTGTTTATCTTGAAATTAGGTCAAACTATTTTTGTTGTTTTTGATTCGCATACAAACCCTAATTCTAACATGGTATATTTAGAAAGCATTAAAGTGCGAAAAATAAAGTTCCTAAGTTATTACAATACAATATGGGAAGGGGGGTACAAATGTTCAAATGGGGGATATTTTGACAAGGAATTTAAACCTAGACTATTACATCAATTTGGGAATTTACAAGGTAATTAATATACAACAATTAAATAAAAATGGAATAAATATGCAAGATGCAAAAAATGTTTTTTTTTTAATATGTATGAAAAAGGTATTTTTTATGTGTCAAATAAACAAAATAAAAAAAAAAGTATCAATTTTGGATTTTTTGTGTATTTAGGG
Organism: Vicia faba; assembly: GCA_948472305.1. Taxonomy (NCBI): domain Eukaryota; kingdom Viridiplantae; phylum Streptophyta; class Magnoliopsida; order Fabales; family Fabaceae; genus Vicia; species Vicia faba. The sequence continues at coordinate 517,243,545 of OX451737.1, forward strand.
CAAAACCCTAATTTATTTAATAAAAGGTATTAATTATTTAATATGTACAATATTTATTTATTATATACAAAAAATAAAATAAAAATGAAGTATATTTGTAAAAAAGGTATTTTTAATATTAAATATTAATAAAAATAAAAATGTGTATATTTTGCATTTATATATATATATATATATATATATATATATATATATATATATATATATATATATATATATATATATATATATATATATATATATATATATATATATATATATATATATATATATATATATATATATATATATATATATATATATATATATATATATATATATATATATATATATATATATATATATATATATATATATATATATATATATATATATATATATATATATATATATATATATATATATATATATATATATATATATATATATATATATATTATTAAATATAATAATATTTAATATTTATAAAAAAAAGTATATTTTATATAAAATATTTTCAGAAGATAATATAAAATAAAAATAGAAAATAAAATGTGTTTACATTATTTAGTATTTTTCAAATAAAAGTGTTATGTATTTATTTATGTACAAATATTAACCTAAACAAATAAATGCCTAATAAATATAAAAATGGTGTGAAAAATATTTTTATATTTTTAATATTATAAGAAAAAATAAATAAGTCAGAACAAAAAAGAAAAGATCAAAAAATCATAAAAATAAGCATAATGGGCCAGGGGGGTGTGTTTGTTAAATGAGGTGTAAACAGAAATAACAAATCAAGCCCAGCCCAATGACCCTGTCATCTTCAACCTCCAGCATTTTTGTTCAAGAAAACACACGTTTTCTATCTTCCAATTCCTTGATCTTTTGCCAAATCTTCAACATGAAACCTGTAGAGCTTGAAGCCACGATTCCAGACATATAAAGAAATCAATCTAACTCTCAGAAATGAGAGAGAATTTCTTCTCCCCCAATTCCTGACCTAGTTTTTGTTCCATGTTCAGACATTAAATTCTCACAGCACACATAATATAAATGAAAACTAATTACATGGACATGTTCAGGGCTATGAATGTGACATATTTTCTTCACAAACCTAAAGCTAACAATGCCTGGATAGAGAGATACGAGTTCATGAACTTACCTGTTCAGTTGAAGTTGTATCTGGTGATGGAGGTGTCTTCAATGCAAGGTGATGATTGGTACAGCTTCCTTGATGTCCAAGGATGCTATTCCAAGCTTTACTTTGTCTTGAAACCAAGTGAATCGTGCTATGGAACTTCAACTGCAAAACAAGAAAATGAAAATGGTGATGTTGCTTGGGAGTGTTACAGGTCGTGTTTGAGGTTTGGAATAGTTTCAAGGGATGATATGGGATGTGTTTGAAGTGGTTTTAGCAAGAATGCATGAAAGGATTGAGCTATGGAACTCAAACTGCAGGGATGCCCTGTTTTGGGCAGTTCAATGGTGATTCTGTGAATGGGAAGGTGTTGGAGATGGTTCACTCGTGTTCTAGCTCAGAATGGATGTTTAGAACAAAATCTTTTCTTAAGCTTCTGTTAACTGAGATGAGAGTTGTTGTAAGTTATGGCAAGTTTCTTCAACTTTAAGCAACCAATGTCCACTTGAGTTTTTAGACAGGTAGAGGCCCCCCTAATGTGCTGCAAACCTTGGCCTTGATCAGTGTAATTAGCCCATAAACTTGTGCCAAGGAGATTTGAACTGTACTTGCTTGGATTTGCATTTGACATAAAGTCCTACTTTTCAAGAATGGCTAATTTGCTTTTTCTATTTATGGCTTAGTTTTATATACAATGTTTGAACACACAAAACAACACCCTTGCACAAAGGATTGGCATTAAATTAAGGAGTGTAGATGAGATAAAAGACCTGTAATCAAGGAAAGTAAGCTGAATTCAAAATGGCACAAATGTATGAACATGTAACTTGGCCAAATAAAAAGTGAGTTTTTCCCAACTTGCCAAATTTGATTCTCCCTAACCATGAGGTTGTTTGATGAGTTCTTGGACATTTTGGAAAGCTTGGAATGTGTACCACAATCCATCTTTCAAATGCAAATTTAAACTCCAAGTGGAAGTATGTGAAAAATGGTCTTGAAGTTAGGTAAAAACCTTGCCTAAAATAGGTCAAATTTTCTCTAAGTTATGAATGGTTTGGTACCCTTGTTCCAAAAATTGTAACTTGAGCTACAAGCTTCTTTTGGGAAAACTTTGTGTATCAAAGTTGTAGATTTTGCAATAGGCTACAACTTTCATGTTTTGACTTTTGCTTGAATCCAAATGAATCTTGGTGAGAAAGTGGGACAAAGTTAGGAAAAAATTAGGGTTTTTCATAACTTAGAAAAATTCTAAGTTATGAAAAATCTTCATTTCAAACCCTAATTTGCAATTCTTGATTTCTTGATGAACAAGTTTCATGATTTGGCATGTTTTGATGAAAAATGAATCTTGACACTTGATTTTGACCAAAAAGTCAAAGTTTGACTTTTCAGTATACAGTCAAAATTGATCAATTGACTGGGAAATTCAACTGTCAATCTTGTGCATTTGGGATCTTTTGAACTTGTTGAGCTTGTCAAGACAATTCCATGGGGTCCTTGAGTCCATATGTGAGCTTGGTTTGCCATTGGCTAGGTCAAACAGTCAAAAATTGCCTTTGTGCAGTCAAAACCCTAAAAATGACCATTTTGCCCTTTTGGTGATCTGATCAAATTTCTTGTGGAATTGTGATCCAAACTTGATCAAATGGTCCATGTGAGTTCATAATGTTGATGTGGGTCAATTTTCATGAGATTTGACTGTCAATTGGCCACAGTTGACTTTTTCCCCAATACAGCTGATTTCTAGGTCAACTGTCCAATTGATTGGGCAAAATTTGGAATCAAGACTTGAAACTTGGTATGGATAAACTTGGGAGTCCAACATGAAGCATGAAAGTCATCTTAGGCATTTTAGGCCAAAATATCTTTGTTCAAACACAAACCCTAATTTGGGTTCACAGTGCAAGGAGAAGTCTTGAGCAGAGGAAACCCTAACTGGATCTTGAGCTCCAAGGGTCTTGTGATGAGAAAATGTTGAGGAAATGGGAGGGCAAATTTTGGGGTACAACACATATGCTGAGAGTATTTTGAAACTGAACATTGACAAAAACTTAGGTTAAGAATTAGGGATGGAGAAATTCTCTCTCATTTCTGAGAGTTAAGTTGAGTTTTTTATATGTATGGAATTGTGGCTTGATGCTTAACACCTTTCATGTTGTAAGTTTGTGCTAAAGGTCCAGGAATCAGGAGATAGCAAGGATCACGTGTTACTCTGTTTTGTTGTTCAGAGGTTGAAGACAACCTTTTCATGGGCTGGGCCTGAGTTGTGTTACTTTTCACACCTTTGCATTCCACATGTACCCCCTGGCCCATTTTGAGTTACCTTTGATATTTTTGATTTTTTCCTTCTGATTTTGTTTTGATATTTTTGTCTAAATATAAATAAATCTTAAAAATATTTTTTCACTTTTTTTTTTGCATTTTTTTTGACATTTATTTTGTTTCATTTAGTTTGTATATAATTAAACCTAAATATACTATTATTTTAAAATATAACAAAAAACAATACAAACATGCTTTATTTCTGATTTTTATTTTATATTATCTCTTGAAAACATTTTACATAAAATATACTTTTTTTTATAATATTAAATATATTATTTTTGTACATATAATATATATTTAATAAATAATATAAATACATGTATATTTATTAATATATTTAGAGAAATACAAAGAATTAATACATTTTATTTTTATTAATATTTTGACCTCAAAAATACTTTTTTTACAATATACCTTCTTTTATTTATTTTTGCACATAATTAATAAATATTACATAATAAATACCTTTTATTTATAAAATTAGGGTTTTGCCCTAAATGCATAAAAATACCAAAATTAATTAATTTTATTTTTGTTTATTTAACCCATAAAAATACTTTTTTTTCATACATATAAAAAAACATTTTTTACATCTTGCATATTTATTATATTTTTATTTAATTGTTGTATATTAAATAATTTGTATAATTCAATTTGGATGTAATAGTTTAGGTTTAATTTCTTGCTAAAATATCTCCATTTGAACATTTGTACCCCCATCCCATATATTGTGTTGTAATAGCTTAGGACCTTTTATTTTTCGCATTTAAAAGCTTTCTAATTATGCCATGTTAGAATTAGGGTTTTGTATGCAAAATTAACCAAAATAGTTTGACCTAATTTCAAGATAAACAAGCATGAAAATGAATAAACACCAATCACACTTGCACCCCTAGGGTACTCCACTTGTTGCCTTAAAAAATGGGCCATATTGCATGTTAGGTATCTTTGGCAAAAACAAAACAATCAAATGATCATAGTCCCTCGATGACGCTTTCGAAAGTTGCCTAAAAAATGATCAAGTCCCTAAAGGAAAAATTGCCCAAAGATGCTTAGCACAATTGCAATTATGGTCTAAACGATGACCCGCGCCCGTCCCGTTAACATCCTAACACAAGATTGTCCACCAAATACAATGGTGGAACAAAATTGTTAAAAGGGTTAAAAACATAGGAGAAATCTTTGAGAAATTTAGGAGTAGACAAACTCTTAGTTACTTGAATCAAACTTGCAAAAACACTTGCCTATTTTCAAAAACCACACCTCACAAACACATTTTCAAAACAACTTTCCAAAAAACATTGAAAACTTTTCAAAAGACATACATCTTTGTATACATCCCAACATGGATCATTACAAAGGTTGCCACAACAATGGTCTCTTTTCAAAACATTTTCAAACCTACACACAAAGCACCATTTCAAACAATTGAAAGCACCATTTCAAAAAATTGAAAATGCAAGGCAAGTGATCTAAGCAAGTAACTAAGAGCCCATGGATAACCATGGATAGAAAGGGTTCTAATACCTTCCCTTTCTATAATCTACTCCCCGAACCCAAGAAAACATCTCAAAGGTTTTTGCTGTGCTTTTTAACCTTTCCTTAGGATAAAATAAAAATGCGGGTGGCGACAATTGCTCAACTGAAACATTTGTGAAAACAAACGCAAAACCTCAAGTCAGTTCTCCCACCGTATCACAGGTTGAAATACCAAATCCATCAAGATGGATGAATGATGTTGATGATATTTGAAACTAAATTTCATCTAACCTATCCCCTCCTCTTTCATCTTATTCATTTCTCACTTATACTCTATGTTGATGGAGAGTGATCTACATATCATTTCCCTAAACATGTGATACATAGATTAATATTGATCGTCCTCAAAATAGGTGCGACTTCTACATAAGTCCACTTGCGATTGCTTAACATAGCGCTAAATTTTGTCCTGATTCGAGAAATGATTATTCGTGGCCCAAACCCATGTTTGTAAGCCCAAGTATGTTAATTTGAATCCTTTGGTCCAATAACCTTCAGATTCATTGTTAGGAGGCTTTAGACTTATCAATCCTCTAATGAATCTTCATAAGCTTTGGTCAAAGTGAATCACTTAAACATCGTTGATCATTTATTGTTGCCTTAAGAATTTTCAATGAATGATATACTTGACAAAAAGCAAATGAAGCATGTTGTTGAGAGGCTTTGATTTTATCAATCTTCTAATGAGTTTCAAATACAAGTTTCAAAATGGTCATTCAACTAACTCCTAATTTCTAACAATTAACTTTATTTTTATGCTCTTACCTTATGCTTAAGCACCATTTATTTTAGCATCTATATTTTATGCTATTTTCATCTTTGCTCACTTGAGCTTTTCATTTTCTTTTTGAAGATACCTAATAACCAACTTGAACAATAAAAGCTTTAATGTTACTTGGACTACATGGTTACTATCCTTGGGATTATGGAGATTGTATACTTCTTGGACTTAGGATCAGAAACCTTGACCTGCCTTCGGACCTTGTGACCTTCATTGCTATTTTGTCAGGAGTTTTTGGGGTTTACCCCAAGACATTGGGTTGTTTGTTTTCTTTGTGTGCAGGTTATTATGATTATATGTTTGATGTGGAATTTATTTGTATACAGCCGTTACTCTGACCAATTTTTGTGAAGACTTAATGCATTTGAAGTTTGATTCTCAAGAGGTTATATTGTCCTTGCTTGTTTGGTTTCAACGCAAAGAATGTGAATTCTGCATTGACTCATTATGTTAAGTGTTGGCTTCTTGTTGGTTAGATGGTTCTTTTCCCTAGCTTTTACCTTATGCTTTAGGATAGTCCCTTCATCTCCTCCCATCTTCTTTAATTTCAAAAAATTTCTCCCTCCTTTAAAAACTCTTCTTATTTTTAAACTTGAACCTCTTTCACAATAAACTTGGACTTAGGTCCATGCCCTTTTCAAAATATTTTCTTAACCAAACTTTAATCAACTTAATAATACCTTGACATTTTTGTGAGAAGACTAAAAGTCAATCAATCTCATTCGAACTATTTTTCCACTTTGGCCTTTTACTTTAAACTTTTCTAAAAAGATTAGACTCTTGTCAATCCTTGTATTGATGCGAACTACTATACTTATACAATATATAGTGAAGCGAGATATTTTCCACTTGGGTGTTGAGTGAGGCTTTGTTGATTTCAAAATCCAAGCCATATCCTCCACTTTGAGATGACGTAAATTCTCCTTTCTCATAATGGTGGGTAGTAAGTATGTTATTCCACTCGGATAAGAAGATGTCTCATTTCTTAAAATTAACCAACACACTTGTGTTTTAAAATTTTTAAAGGTGAACTACGAGTACCCTGATCCCCTATTGCATGGAAGGTGGTACATAGGCACTAAAGTTCGCAACTGCGGCAGGTGCAGAAATTGTATAAAATACTTCTTTCATCATCCCCGCAATCTATTTTTTATACAAATTTTATAGCCAAAGTACATAAATTTTCAAAGAGGTTCCTGCGGAGTACCGTAGATGTTTAGGGTGCTAATACCTTCCCTTTGCATAACCAACCCCCAAACTTAGATTCTCTCCCTTTATTTTTGGTTATTCGCTCTTTTCCCATTCCTTTGGAAACAATAAAGCACGGTGGCGATTTTTATTTGAACTCTGTGAGTCAAGTCAATCCAATGGCTTAGTCTCAACATTTCTACCACTACAGTTGGGACATTTTGTTGTTATGATGATGATGCCATGAGACCCCAACCTAAAACCTATGAGTAATAGAAATTAGGATAAGAGGATTTGATGATGAAAAAGTACATGTAATTGGTGTACAAAAAGTATTGCATTGTGATGAATTGATAGATAGTGAAACTATATGTTTAGATGACTTTTAGGACCCATAATGTGACAAGATCGCAAGAAAACATGGTCTGGTATAGTTTAGAATCGCAAACAGGAAAACCATGTTTGCAGAGAATCGTCGGGCAATACAAGGAGCATCGTCGGGCGACGGTGCTTTGCCGGGAGAAAGTGGAGGCGAGAATAAGGAAGATTTTTGGATGAGCTACTGGAGTGCGTCTCGCCTAGCATCGTCGGGCGATGGGTGACGCGAAGGTAGCATCACCGGGTGACACAAGGCTTCGCTGGGGGACGGTTGTTAGTAGCTGATAGATGTTTTTTTGTTGGATTTTATTGAATCGACCATAACTTTAGTATTTAGTTACAGAAATGGAGGTAGCAGGGTTAGAAAAGAATGAATAATAGTAGAGGCTATTTATTAGTAACGGAAGTAAATAATTGTAGATTAGCATAAGTATAACAGGTAAGATTATTAGGTTACAGATTCGGTCTCGATAGGAAGTATAGTGTTAATAGCAGTAATTAGTATATATATATATATATATATATATATATATATATATATATATATATATATATATATATATATATATATATATATATATATATATATATATATATATATATATATATATATATATATATATATATATATATATATATATATATATATATATAAGTCGTTGGGATGTCGGTGTTATTAATCATCGAAGTTGCAGGTAGTAATGAGTTATGTTGAAATGCCTCTAATTATGAGCAAATATAAAGTTGTAGGCTTATGGCCAATGTTTAATTAAGTTGAATTATTGTTGTTATTGTTATTACGTTTATGTTGTTAATGCACACATAGCATATCATGTTGGAGCTGATGCTCGTTAAGTTGGCTTGGATTGACAAAATATTAAGTTGAAGGCTTATGCCTTGTTGACGCCTCTATTTATTGGCAGATTATTAAGTTGGGAGTTTTTCTCCATTGGTACCACATACATGTGCATAAAAACAAGACGCATTCCATGTTGTATTCTGTGTTATCGTGTGGATGAATTCATGATGATAATGTTGTTAAATAGTTGCGATGTGGTGTTTTGCATGATCCAATTCTATTATATTAATTATCGTACCTTCAATTATATCATTAGATATATCACCCCTTTTGTTTGAATGTTACCCTGATGTTGGTAACGTACAGGTAATCCAGAGTGAAGGCGGTTTACCTTCAGTAGTTTGAGTCGGTGTCGTCGCTCTGATACATAACACTCGGGGGGGGGGGGGGGGGGGGGGTGAACGCTTGTTGCTTTATCGTTGTTATTATTTTCATTGCTGAATTTTAAGTTGATTTTTGTTAAGTACTTGTTAATTGGAGTTGTTTTAGTTGAATAAATATGTTGCATTCTTTTAAGACGAATACTTGAATCTGCTGCGTAGTTATGAAAGTCGTTGGTTTTATTAGATTAATTTATGTTGATGTTGGTTCATCTGAGTTTAAAGTGTTGTGTACCTGTGATGAATGCCATTGTTTTAAGTTGAGATTGTAGCATCCTGATTTAGTTGTTGAATTTTTATAAAACTTCTTTTATAACAATCGTCGGGTAGAATTGGGGTGTTACAAGTTGGTATCAGAGCAAGTCGGTATGTCCGACCAAGTTATCGAGTCGCAGTGTTGTCTAATAATCGAGTATTGTTAACTTGGTTCTAATTGTTATTTACGTTGTAATGATAAGTTGAGATGGCTGGAAGGAATGACGATGCACTTGCTATTGATTTGGAAGCAATGACGCATGCTATGGAAAACCAGCCGAACACTGACGGGAATGTTGGATCTTGTAGCTTGGCGACCTTCCAGAGGGAGAATCCGCCTACCTTCAAGGGTAAGTATGATCTTGATGAAGCGTTGGATTGGTTGAAAGAGATTGAGAGAATCTTCTGTGTGATGGACTGCACTCCAGCGCAAAAGGTTTAATATGGTACTCATATGCTAGCAGTCGAGGTTGATGACGGGTGGCTAGAGACTTGTCAGAGATTGGAAGCCGCAGGTGAAAATGTCACTCGGGATGTGTTTCATAGGGAATTTCTGAGGAAGTATTTTCCCAAAGATGTTCGTGGTAAGAAGGAAATTGAGTTTCTTGAGCTGAAGCAAGGGAGTATGTCGGTTGTTGAGTATGCTACAAAGTTTTCCGAGTTGGCTAAGTTTTACCCGCACTATAGAGAGGCAAATGCTGAGTTTTCAAAGTGCATCAAGTTTGAGAATAGGTTGCGCCCAGAGATCAAGAAGGCAGTTGGATACCAGAAGATTCGTGTCTTTGTTGATTTGATTGATAGTTGCAGGATCTATGAAGAGGATAATAATGCTCATTATAAGATTATCAATGAGAAGAGGGGTAAGCACCAACAGAACCGTGGTAAGCCTTACGATGCCCTAGTTGGTAAAGGTAAACAGAAAGTTGCTCAGGGTTAGAGAACTAGTGGGGGAGATGCTTCTGCTGGTGTGGTTTGTTTCAAATGTGGAAAACCTAGTCATAAGAGCAATGTGTGTACTGTTGAGGTGAAGAGGTGTTTCCGTTGTGGTAAGACTGGACATGCTATATCTGAGTGCAAACATAAAGATATGATTTGTTTCAGATGTGGTGAAGAAGGACCCATTGGTAGTCAGCGTCAGAAACCAAATAAGGCGCAAACCAATGGAAAAGAGTTTGCTTTGGCTGAGAATCAGACATCTAATAAGGACAGGATCATCAGAGGTACATGTTTCATAAATAGTACTCCTTTAATTACTATCATTGATACATGTGCTACTCATTGATTTATTGCTTCTGATTATGTTGAAAGATTGGGTCTTATGTTGTCTTCTATGAATAAAGAGATAGTCTTTGACACTCCAGCCAAGGGATCAATGACTACTTCTCTTGTGTGCTTAAAGTGCCCGTTGTCGATATTCGACCGAGAGTTTTTTATTGATTTAGTTTGTTTTCCTTTAAGTGGGTTAGATGTAATCTAAAGTATGAACTGGTTAGAGCATAACTATGTTCATATTAACTGTTATAACAAGTTTGTGAGGCTTTCTACTCCTGGAGAGGAGGAAGTTGTTATGTTGTCTGCTAGACAGTTGAGGAAGTTGATGCAAGAAAAGGCTTAGATGTTCTTGTTGATGGCGTCGCTATCTGTCGAGAATCAAGTTATAATTGAGGAATTGCAAGTGGTGCGTGAATTTCCTGAAGTTTTCTCTGATTAAATTCTTGATGTACCGCCAGAGAGAGAAGTCGGATTTGCTATTGATCTTGTACCTGGTACCAGACCTATGTCTATGGAACCATATAGGATGTCTGCATCTGAATTGTCAGAATTAAAGAAGAAATTGGAAGAGTTACTTGAAAAGAAATTTGTAAGACCAAGTGTATCATCGTGGGGAGCTCTAGTATTGCTAGTAAAGAAGAAAGATGGGAGTATGAGACTTTGTGTTGATTATAGACAATTGAATAAAGTGACAATTAAGAACAAGTATCCGCTTCCCAGAATAGACAACTTGATTGATCAATTGGTAGATGCTCGAGTGTTTAGTAAGATTGATTTGAGGTCGGGTTATCATCAGATTAAAGTGAAGGATGAAGATATCCAGAAAACGACTTTCAAAATGCATTATGGACATTATGAGTATTTGGTGATGCCTTTTGGTGTTACTAATGCGCCGGGAGTATTCATGGAGTATATGAACCGTATCTTTCATACTTATTTGGATCGGTTTGTAGTGGTGTTCATTGATGACATTTTGATTTACTCTAAATCGAAATAAGAGCATGTAGAATACTTAAGAATAATATTGAATGTTTTGAAAGATAAGAAGTTGTATGCAAAGTTGTCCAAGTGTGAATTTTGGTTAAAAGAGGTTAGTTTTCTTACTCATGTTATCTCAGGTAGTGGCATTATTGTAGATCCATCTAAAGTAGATGTTGTGTTGCAATGGGAAACTCCAAAGTCGGATACCGAGATCAGACGCTTTTTGGGATTAGCCAGTTATTATAGAAAGTTTATCGAAGGTTTCTATAAGTTGGAACTTCCGTTAACTAAGTGGACTTGTAAAGGTAGAGCTTTTGTATGGGACGTTTAATGTGAAGAAAGTTTTACATAATTGAAGAAGAGATTGACGTCGGCTCCGATTTTGACATTACCTAATCCAGAAGAACCTTTTGTGGTATATTGTGATGCTTCTAATATGGTCTTAAGTGGTGTGCTTATGCAAAGCGATAAGGCGGTTGCTTAACGTCAAGGCGGTTGAGGACTCATGAAAAGAACTATCTTACGCAAGATTTAGAGCTTGTTGCGGTCGTTTCTGTGTTGAAGATTTGGAGACATTATATTTATGGTTCTAGATTTGAAGTATTTAGCGACCATAAGAGTTTAAAGTATCTATTTGCTCAGAAATAATTGAACATGAGACAATGAAGATGGTTGGAGTTATTAAAAGATTACGATTTCAGTTTGAATTATCATCCAGGAAAAGAGAATGTGGTGGCTGATGCGTTAAGTCGAAAGACTTTACATATGTCGGCAATGATGGTTAAAGAGTTGGAATTAATTAAACAGTTCAGAGATATGAGCTTAGTTTGCGAGGTGACACCGCAGAGTGTTATGTTAGGGATGTTGAAAATTAACAATGAATTTCTGGACAGTATCAAAAGAGCTCAGAAGTTAGATGTGAAACTGGTAGACTCGATGGTTGGGATTGATCAGTCTGAGGATAAAGATTTTAAGTTAGATGCCCAAGGTGTGTTGAGATTCCGTAATCGAATCTGTATTCCTGATGATGCGGAGATGAATGAAGTGATTCTTTAGGAAAGTCATAGAAGCAAGTTGAGCATTCATCCGGGAGCTACGAAAATGTATCAAGATTTGAAGAATTTCTTTTGGTGGCCTGAAATGAAGAATGATGTGGCTCGGTTTGTGTATGCATGTTTAACTTGTCAGAAGTCGAAAGTTGAACATCAGAAGCCTGCAGGGTTGATGCAGCCGTTAGAAGTTCCAGAATGAAAATGGGATAGCATTTTGTTGGACTTTGTAACGGGTTTACCTAATACTTCAAGAGGACATGATTCAATTTGGGTGATTCTTGATAGGCTTACAAAGTTGGCTCATTTTATTCCAATTAATATCAGTTTTCCAGTATCAAAGTTGGCAGAGATTTACACTAGGGTAATTGTGAAACTGCATGGTGTTCCTTTGTGCATTGTTTCGGATAGAGATCTGAGTTTTACTTCAGATTTTTGGAAGAGTCTGCAAGAGGCATTGGGTTCAAAGTTGAGGTTGAGTTCGGCGTATCATCCCCAGACGGATGGTCAGACAGAGAGGACTATTCAGTCGTTAGAAGATTTGTTGAGAGCATGTGTTCTTCATCATGGAGGTCCGTGGGATGCTTATCTTCCGTTAATAAAGTTCATTTATAATAACAGTTACGATTCAAGTATTGGAATGGCACCTTTTGAAGCGTTGTATGGTCGAATATGTAGAACTCCTTTATGTTGGCATGAGTCTGGAGAAAGTGTAGTGTTTGGACCTGAGATTAGTCGAGAGACTACTGAGAAGGTGAAGTTAATTCGAGAAAAGTGAAAGCTTCCCAAAGTAGACAGAAAAGTTATCATGACAGGCGAAGGAAAAACTTAGAATTTCAAGCAGGTGACCATGTGTTTTTGAGAGTTACACATGTGACCGGTGTTGGGCGAGCATTAAAGTCTAAGAAGCTCACTTCTCATTTTATTGGTCCGTATTAGATTTCAGACACAGTTGGGAATGTTTCTTATAGAGTGGCTTTACCGCCTAATCTTTCGAATTTTCATGATGTATTTCATGTGTCACAACTCCGGATGTATATTTCAGATCCATCTCATGTGATTCATATGGATGATGTTCAAGTACATGATAATCTTACCGTGGAGACGATGCATGTATGGATCAAGGATCGTGAAATGAAGACTCTAAGGGGAAAAGAGATTGCTTTAATGAATTTAGTCTGGCTAGGGGTTGCCGAAGAAAGCATGACATGGGAGTTAGAAAGCAAGATGCAGGGCTCCTACCCTAAGTTGTTCGAACAAGGTAAACTTTCGAGGACGAAAATATTCTAAGTGGGGGAGAGTTGTAACGCCCGTTAATTTAATTAATTATTTAATTATATTATTTTTGGATTATTTGTTGTAAAGTTGTGAGATGTTGAGAATTGTTGGTATAAGTTGTTAGATTATTATTAATTAATTAATAATATAATAATGTTGAAATTAAGGGAATAATTATGTTGGGCCTATTTTAATGGTTGAAAGTAGTAATATATGAAGTGTGTTGTTAAGCCCATTAAGAATAATGATAATGTGAGGTTCTACTTAAACAATGGAATAGTGTTAATTGAGAGGTTGCTGGAAAAATTGGTCGTGAGAAGTGCAGAGGAAAGGAATAAGGGAAAGAGCAAAAGCTAGGTTCGATCGGAAAATTATAGAGCGACCTTCAATCCAAGGTAAGGGTGGGGTTCTGACTCTATAATGGGAATTTTGATGCATGATTGATCTTTGTTGAATTGAATGATGTTGTTGTATTTGATTGGGCATGAATTGGGATATTATGATTGTGTTTGTTGTTGGGAAATTTTGTTGTTATGATGATGATGCCATGAGACCCCAACCTAAAACCTATGAGTAATAGAAATTAGGATTAGAGGATTTGATGATGAAAAATGACCTGTAATTAATTTACAAAAAGCATTGTGTTGTGATGAATTGATAAATAGTGAAACAATATGTTTAGAAGACTTTTAGGACCCGTAATGTGACAAGATCGCAAGAAAATTTGGTCTGGTATAGTGCAGAATCACAAACAGGAAAACCCTGTTCGTAGAGAATCGTCAGCCGATACAAGGAGCATCGTCAGGCGACGGTGCTTCTCCGGGTGAAAGTGGAGGCGAGAATAAGGCATATTTTTGGATAAGCTATTGGAGTGCGTCGCGCCTAGCATCGTCGGGCGAAGGGTGACGTGAACGCAGCGTTAGATGTTTTTTTGTTGGATTTTCTTGGATCGACCATAACTTTAATATTTAGTTACAGAAATGGATGTAGCAGAGTTAGAAAAGAATGAATAACAGCAGGGGCTATTTATTAGTAACAGAAGTGAATAAATGTAGACTAGCATAAGTATAGCAGGTAAGATTATTAGTTTATAAAGTTGGTCTCGACAGGAAGTATAGTATTAATAGGGGTAATTGGTATATATATATAAATCATTGTGATGTCGGTGTTAGTAATCGTCGAAGTTGCAGGTAGTAATGAGTTATGTTGAAATGCCTCTAATTATGAGCAGATATAAAATTGTAGGCTTATGGCCAATATTGAATTAAGTTGAATTATAGTTGTTATTGTTATTATGTTCATGTTGTTAATGCACACATGACATATCATGTTGGAGCCGATATATCATGTTGAATTATAGAGCATTTTAAATTTGACTAATCAAACCTTTTGGATTTAGATATCCCTTTGTGATCTCTTCTATCTCTTGAGATACTCATGCCCGTTTAACTAAGATTATACCATCTATTCTTTATCTTATTCACTTGTCTTCTAAAAGTGATAGAGAACCATATTTATAATCTTCTCAAACCATAATGAACAAGATATGAAAAATAAACTAAAAATACAAATCATTATCAAACTGATCTATGAACCAAATTGACCCAACTCAATATTAAAGACTCATTCGACCAGTCACCGAACCACCGCATTTCCTTTGACAACTAATGTTGCCAGCCAAAAATCACTTGCCGAGTATATATATATATATATATATATATATATATATATATATATATATATATATATATATATATATATATATATATATATATATATATATATATATATATATATATTCTCTTTATTAATTAAATAAAGTTTCCAAACTCGTGAATTTTGTCCCATTTGTAAGCATTATAATGTTAGTATGGAATTTGTCACTATTTACCTTTGTGCTTAGTTTGTCTGCAGTTTTAACTTTTATTCTTAGCAGAATTTATATGATTCTTCTTGATCGAACTATTTGATTAATATGAATGAATGTTAATCATTTTGATTTTTAATAAAAGAACAAATATATAGATGCATGGACAATTGAAGAGAAAAATGGACTACATTTTATAATGAGAACATATGCACCGACACCAATACCCATGGATTTTTGTATGTATTAGGATATTTCATTATCCATCTCCTTCACCATGTTTGCCTGCTGTTAACCATTTAATTGCCTGATAGAGTAGTTTGCATATATAAAGAAAAAACATTAATACTAATATTCAATTATAGTGCTTCGACTTTAGTCATTATTGGGAGTCTAATAATTAAGAAAGGGACGCCTATAGTCGGGACATAAATAGAGAAAAGCTAAATTTTTTATCGGATCTCTCTAGATTGTTGCTTGTAGTATGATCAATGTTGGTATGATCTTGATAACATGCGGTCTCAAAATAATTGATTTAGCTCGTTGCTCTTACTAAAAGTTATAATTGTTAAAAGTAATTCATATTCAAAAGTATTTGTATTAGTCTGAAACAGCTGTTTTTGAGGTTGTATTTTAGAATATATTTAATTTTTGGGATAATATTTATTTTGTTAATTTAATTATAATTTTTTTTTTGCTAGTGTCTACGTGACTGTTTATTTTGTGTATATAAACAACTTTGTAATTAAGGTTTTAATAAGATTTTAATATACAATTTCTTTTTCAACAAGTTTGTTGTAGCCGTCTTTTCTTTGTACACTAATAATTGATAACTAGATCTTCAGCTTGATACAAAGACAAACACGAATGTACATGAGGCGTGTGTAATTGATATTGTTGTTCTTGAATTCGTGTTGAATTCACGGTCGAAATTGTAACAGGATTGCATTTCTGGATTTTACGGGATCAGGAAACACGAGTGTTTGGTGATATTTGTGGTTTGTTTGAGTTTCAGTGCATAAAAACGAAGATGAGCAGCGAAAGCAGTTTAAATACTAAACTTTCGGTGTTTGATTGAAAGAATTGGAATCAGTGGATGATTCAAATACGTGTGTTGTTCGGTGCTTATGATGTGCTTGTTCTTGTCAATGAAGGTTATGTTCTGGTTACAACAGATGCGACGGAGGAACAAAGAATCACGCAGAGAGATACAAGGAAGAATGACCAAAAGACGTTCTTCTACATCCATCAGTGTGTGGATGAGAATATGTTTGAGAAAATCCATGATTCGACAACAGCGAAGGCTGCGTGGGATATACTGACACGGTGCTACGACAGTGAGAATCTTTACGTAAGCAGTATGAGAATCTCAACACGAAGAACAATGATAAGGTACCAGATTACATATCTAGAGGGATTCTGATTACAAATGAGATGAAATCATGTGGAGAAACTCTTTCTGAACAAATAATCATTGAGAAGATATTAAGATCTCTTACTCCTCAACTTGATTACATTGTTGTAGAAATTGAACATTCTAAATATCTGAGCACCATGAGAATTGAAGAGTTGCAAAGTAGTCTAGAGGGCAAGAGTTGCGTCTGATTTAGAGAACTTCTGAAAGAGAGGTTGAGCAGGCTCTGAAAGCTTCTTTTGTCAAGAAGGACCGGAAGCATTCTTAGTTAGAAGCCAAGAAGAGACATGGTGGAAATTCCAAGAAGTCAAAAGCCTCCAATTCTGATGAGAAGAAATATCATAAGGCAATAGAGAAGTTTGATAAGAAGAAGGTTCAATGTTACTGCTGCAAGCAGTTTGGCCACTTTGAAAAAGATTGTTGGTCAAACAAGAGAAGAAAACCAGAAGATGCAAATATAGGCAGAATAGATTCTGATGATGAACATGTGTTATTGGTGGCTTCTTAGTTTGATGGTAAGTATTTGGTAGACTGGTGGTATATGGATATTGGTTGCTCAAATAACTTGACTGAAAAGAACAATGCCTGGTTGATTTTGACTCCAGAAGGAGGACGAAGATCAGATGTACCAATGATAAGTACCTTAATGCAGAAGGTATGAGAAGTCTCGAAGTCATAGTAAAGAATGGAAGAATCATTATGATCTAAGATGTTTGGTATGTTCCTCGCATGAAGATTAATATGATGAGTGTAGGCCAACTCATTGAGCAGGGAAGTTGTATGAAAAATAATCTCTTGAAGTTGTATGAGTGCAATCAGAAGTTGATTATGCAATCTGAGCAGGGAAGCAACAGAACATTCAAGGTGAATGTGGAGACATTTGAAACTAAATGCCTTAGTGTAGAAGGCGCTGAAGGTGATAGTGAGTTGTGGCACAAGAGATTGGGACATATGAACTTCAGAAGTTTAGAGCATCTGAGTTCTAAGAAGCTAGTACATAGAACTCTGAAGATTGTGAAGTATGAGAAGTTATGTGAGATATACATGAAAGACAAGCAATCCAGATTGCCATTTGCATCAGAAGTAGCCCCAAGAGAAAATCATGCTCTGGAGTAGTAAATTCTGATGTATGTGGACCATTTCTAGAACCTTCACTTGGAGGAAACAAGTATTTTGTATCTTTTGTGGATGAGTTCACAAGAATGGCATGGGTAACACTCGTCAAGTTTAAGCATGAAGTGTTTACCAAGTTCAAGAAGTTCATGGTGAAGGCTAAGAAATAGAGTGGTAAGAAGTTGAAAGTTCTCATAACTGGAGATGGAGGTGAGTATACCTCTATAGATGTGAGGAGAATGTAATTGAGTATGAGGTTAGTGCTCCATACACTCCTCAACGGTCTTGCTGAAAGAAGAAATAGAACTTTGCTTGATATGTCAAGGAGCATGCTGAAAGAGAAGAAGCTACCTCACACCTTATGGGAAGAAGTTGTTGCCACTTCAGTGTATGTGCTCAATATGTGTCCAATGAAGAAACTGAAGGAAATTGTTCCTTTATAGAAGTGGACTCGAGATAAACAATGTATGAGTCATTTTAGGGTATTTGGTTTTGATTGCTATAAACATTTTCTAGATGCTAAGAGAATGAAGTTGGATTATAGAAGCAAAGTAATATTAATGGTGGGGTACTATAGTACATGTGCGTATAAGTTTTATTGTCCAGTCACCAATAATGTGGAAGTCATCAGAGTCGTCATTGTGAAAGAGTCAAAAGCTTGGGATTGGAGTAAGTCTCAATCTAACTCTGGTGTAGTGCCAACACCTGATGTAGCTTCTGAAGATGAGTCAGAACATGAAAGTTATGAAGATGAGTAAGAGTCAGAAGATGATTCTAGAGACTCTGAAGATGAGTCAGAGTCTGAAGGTGATTCTGAAGGTGAATCTAATTTTGATCCAGATTCTGATGATGATCTAGAATCTGGTGGTAATCATGCTTCTGAAAGGGAAACCTCTGAAGACGAGGCTCTGGAGGACAAGCTTCTAGAGGTGGTCATGTTTTTAAAGGTTGTACTTCTGAAGGTAGTGGTTCTGTTGAAGAGTCAGAATATGTTCAGAGGCTACAAAGAACCATACAAATA
Organism: Vicia faba; assembly: GCA_948472305.1. Classification (NCBI taxonomy): domain Eukaryota; kingdom Viridiplantae; phylum Streptophyta; class Magnoliopsida; order Fabales; family Fabaceae; genus Vicia; species Vicia faba. The sequence continues at coordinate 517,262,368 of OX451737.1, forward strand.
CCAAGAATGTTTGCAGTGTTTAACATGTTGTAAGATACTGAAGTAGACTCTCAGGGAGAAGTTATTCAGTGTATATGTTGGTGGATTTTGAATCAGTGAGTATTGAATAAGCTCTCAAGAAGAAAGTGTGGTTGAATGCCATGAAAGAAGAACTTGAGGCTATAGAATTAAATAAGACTTGGGAATTGACTGAGCTTCCAAAGGAGAAGAAATTCGCCAGCTTCATATGGGTTTTCAAGGTGAAATTAAAGTCAGATGATCCAATTGGAAAACACAAAGCAAGGCTAGTGTCTAGAGGTTTTCTTCAGAAACCTGGTCTAGATTACATTAAGGTGTTTGCGTCTGTAGGTAGACATGAAACAATCAGATTAGTGATTGTGATAGCTGCGAATAGGAATTGGCCTCTAATGCATCTGGATGTGAAATCTGCATTTCTGAATGGTCCATTACAAGAAGAGGTGTACGTGTCACAAGCTCCTAGATTTATGGAAAAAATCAAGAAGGGATGGTGTGTAGATTACATAAAGCGTTTTATGGACTGAAACAAGCTCCTAGAGCTTGGAATCTGAAAATTGATTCATTTTTCAAGTTGCAAGGATTCAGAAAGTTTGAGATGGAGTATGGCGTTTATGTGCAACATACTTCTGGAGGCAATATGATCCTGGTGTGTCTCTATGTTGATGATATATTGTTAAAATGGAGTTGTCGAAAAGAGATAGTCCAGTTCAAGAAGGTGTTGATGAATGACTTTGAGACGACTAATTTGGGAAATACGGAATATTTTGTAGCGATGGAGATTTTGTACTCTCAAAAGGGTATTATTTTGTATCATCTGAAGTATGAACTTGAGATTCTTAAGAGATTTGAGCTAACAAATTGCAAGCATGCAACCACACCTGGTGAGACGAATCACAAGCATACAACTTTCAAATAGTTGGTTGGCTCATTGAGGTATCTGTGTAATACCAAATCTGATATTTTCTACGCGGTTGGAATGGTAAGTATGTTTATGAATAAACCAAAATGATCATATTACCAAGTTGCTGTCAGGATTCTGAGGTACATTAAAGGGACTCTGAGATATGGAGTATTGTTCCCTCCTGGTGTTAAAAATGATGCAGAGTTAATATATTATTCAGACTCTGATTGGCGTGAGACAGAGTTGACAGAAGAAGTACTTCTGGATATTTTTTGAAGTATCTAGGAAGTCCCATTTCTTGGTGCTTCAAGAAGTAACTTGTGGTTGCGTTGACAACTTGTGAAGCTGAATATAATGCAAATGCTTTGACTTCGTGTCTAGATGTTTGGCTCATGAATTTGTTGCAAGATTTGAAGATCAAGGTAAGCAAACCTGTGAAGTTGATGATTGACAACAAATCAGCTATAAGCATTGCCAAGAATCTGGTGCAGCATGGTAGAAGCAAGCACACTGACTTGAAGTTCTGTTTTCGGAGAAGTCAAGTTCATAATAGAGTGCTAGAAGTTACGCACTATAGCACCCAAAAATAACTTACAGATGTTCTGACTAAAGTTGTCAAGACTAAACACTTTATTCGTTTAAGAAATGAAATTGGTGTTGTAAAATTTAGTTAGCTGAATATGAATTAAGGAGTATTGTTATAAGTAATTCATATTCAGAAGTATTTGTGTTAGTCAGAAGCAAAAGCTTCTGAGGTTGCGTCACAGTAATATGTTTAGCTGTTGGAGTCCTATTTGTGTTGTTAACTTAGCTATTAAGTTTACTTTTTTACTAGTGCCTACGTGGCCATTTATTTTGTGTATATAAACAACTTTGTAAGTAGAATTTTAATAAGATTTTAATATACAATTTCTTCCTCAACAAGTTTGTTGTAGTCGTCTTTTCTTTCTCTCTCTCTTTCCATTTGTATCTTCATCTTCAACCTTTATGCACCAACCGTGATTATGTCTCGTGTGATCCGAATTGCGAAAGGAGGTTGTGATTAGAAAATTAAACTAAAATGAATCGAGTCATTGTGAAAGATTATCATAACCAAATTGAATCAAATCGTTTTAATTTATACATAATTGAACAAAATTAAAATTATTAATTTGATACCGATTTAAAACTTCAAACAACATAAGACATTTTTTTCAAACCAAACTATTTTATTAAAGAACCGAGACTTGCTATACTTTTTTATTATTTTTTAAATAAAAGTTGTTATACATATTTTAAACAATTTTCATTTTCAAAATTAAAGACCGATAGAGAAACAAAATTAACGATATGCCTTGTTGATAAAGCTTTAAGATGTTGGAGTCCTAACTTTTTAGGTATATTCCTTTGCTCGGCCGTATCGCAGATTTACACCGCTATACTGAAGAACTTCTACAATAACTTTTATCAACACATAACCAATCTTCATTTTTTATTAGGGAGAAAATATAACAAAACTAAGAAATTTATAATTAGTCAATCACAATTTCATAACTTGGAATACCATCTCTGTCAATGGTTTCATGAATATTATCAGGCACGTTATTGCATTATAGTTTCTGTGTTCCTTAACGAGTAATTCAGTTGATCGATTTATATATATTAAAACAATGTATAAAAATAATAAAAAAAATAATATTTTTCTTATAGTATTCGTTATCATGAATTGAGAATAATAAAATATTTGTTTATTAAATAATATAATTAGAAAAAAATATATTAAATATTAAAATGTATCATTTATTTTAAAACAGTATCTTCTTTCAATTTAATCATTCATTTTGAGACGGAATGAATATTTAATTTATATGAAATTATAAAAATACTTCGATTTCGAAGACACATTTCTTTTGAATGTTGATTTGGCTATTATGGTGTATATTCAAAGATTAAAAACACAGTAATCATAAATAAACAATCCCTTTAATTTTTTTTAGAGTTGTGTTATTTACCAACTCTAAAATGTTTTCACAAATTAAGCTATGACTCAAGAAAATAATGACTTTTTGCCTTATGATCTCAGAATGTGCAATATTTTATCTCTTTTATTGGATTTAAATTTAACCACAGAATTGAGTTAACCGTAATCTTTATTAGATCTTGTCATCCATTTACTGAGTTTTTGTTTAATGTGAAATTCAAGCTTTATAGTGTTGGAAATGTATTAAATTTTTAATGAATTTTTACTAATTTTGATGAATAAGATTGATATCATGACATAATGAAAATGAAAAATAAGAAAGAAAAGAAGAGAGAAAGAAGATAATTATTTTTCTGCAGAGTAATTCTTTGTCCATAAAATATAGAAAACTTTATTATTGACTTGTAATGTAAATACTTTGAATACAATTTAATTGACTTGATTATAAAAATAGGGGTTACTCCCTCTATTTATAGATTTAAGTTAGCTTGCTCTCTAAGCCAAAGCCAAAAACTGTAAATTAAAATTCCAAATACCTATTTTAGAATTAAATCAAATATATCTATTTTAGATCTAAATCAAATATATCTAATTTAAATCTAAATCAAATACGTGTATAACAAAGTGTTTCCACACTTCTAAATCAAATCAAATCTTTTTTGACACTCTCTTGTCTTTGTCGTGCAAACTGCTTCGACACAGTGAATTATACTTTCAACACACCCCTAATTCATTATGGCTAACTTATCTACATTCATCATAGCTCTTAATCTTCTGAACACATCGACCTGCACATCATTCGTCATGATGTCTACAATCTGGTTCTCAGTTCTGCAATATTCTAAGATCATCTTCCTATCTGCTACCTGTTCTCGAAGATAGTGGAACTTCATTTCGATGTGCTTTCTTCGTCCACGTGCTATCGGTTTCTTCGCCAGATTGATAGCTGACACGCTGTCGATCTTCATGGTAATTACTCCATTATCTTTTCCTATAATTTCTTCGACCAAGTTCACCATCTATGGTGCTTGACATGCACAAAGAGAAGCAGTTATGTACTCTGCTTCACTCGATGATGATACCACTACTGGTTCCTTTCTCGAACTCCAAGAAACTGGTGCACCACCTAACATAAACACATATCCTGTTGTGGATTTTCGATCCTCAGCATCACTACACCAACTCGAATCAGTGTACCCTACTATTGCACCCCAAAATTTGTCCTCTCATTTCTCAAGGCATTTCTCGCAAAGACTTTCAAAATTCAAGCTTGCACAAGTACAATTAGATTTTTCAGCATCAAGTTAAAGAGGAAACTGTTAAAAAAGGGCAAAACAGGTAAAAATAATCTTTTTGACAAAATTGGAGAAAAAACAAGTTTTCTTCGACTGGGCTATGGTCCCTTTCATGCCTCCTTCGATCCATCCTTTGTGCCTCATTCGATCCACAAAGCAATGACCTCCTGCATGCAAACTTCGACTGCACCATTGGCCTCACATGGTTCACAATGAAATGGTGGCCTGCATGCCTGCTTCGATTGGACATTTGATGCCTACATTGATTGGACAAATAATTCTCTCCATGCTTGCTTTGATTCACAAAGTAATGGCTGGCTGCATACAACCTTTAACTGAGCATTAGTTTCCTTCTTGCATGCTTCAAAGCAAGAGGCTCCCACCAGGCCAGCAGACACAAGGAAAAGAAACCCCTTGTGGCCTATTTCGATTCAAAGAGGAAAAGCCTCATGTTGATGTCCTTCGATTCAGAAGTCAACTGCCTTCTTTACGCTTGCTCCCAAATCACAAGGCAAGGAACTTCTTCAGGCCAGCAGGCACAAGGCAATGGCCTCCTGCAGCTTCCTTTCGATTCAGAAGCCATTTTCCCCTTGCATGTTTCCTTCGATTCACCAAAGCCAGGATTCCCTTCAGGCCAGTATGCACAAGGCATAGGCTTCCCCATGGCTAGCATTCACAAGGCAATGGCGCCCACAAAGCATGGGCCATTTTTCACGCTAGCTTCAAATGGGTAATATTTCCTTTGGAAACAGTCTGTTTTGACACACATAATTTATATACCATGACAAACACCTTGGTGGCCCATTCGAAGGACATGCACTGACATATCTGGGTTGCCTTTTTCAAAGGATACACAAGCTGATGCGTTCAAAGGACAGAAACATAGTCCATTCGAAGGACACATATTTGGCCCTTTCAAAGATACACACATGACCCATTCAAAGGACATGCCTGGGTGTTCCATTCGAAGGACATGTTTGATGGCCCATTCGAAGGACCTGTAAGACATACCTTAAGACATATTTTGGTGACCCATTCAAGGGGCACACATTTGGCTCCTTCGAAGGATGCACAAAAAGAGCTCATTCGAAAGACACTTGTTGGATGAAAATCAAATAGTATTGTTTGAAAAAGGATCTGGTCGAAGGTGGTCAAAATGAAAGGTGGAGATATCAAAAGATGCTTGCTTCCAATTTCAGGCCTGATACACTGGCCATAATTCTCCAAAATTGTTGTACAGAAGTCCTGCAACACTGCCCCTATTCTTGCACCAATTTGGCATATGAACACTTTCCCTCGAAAGCTACAAAAAATAGTTTACCCATTTTGTTCAAATTGTTTTGTTTTCCCTCCTAAACCTCATCCAACTTTGCCTATAAATAAGAGGCTCCAAAACATCTAAAGGGGCTGGACAACACATCCAGAGACTTTTGGGCGGTGTGGAAAGAATCTTCAAAAAATCATCAAACTCTAAAAAAACTCTTAAACTCTTAAGATTATCAAACACTAAACACAAACCCGGAATCTAAATAAACACAACACTTGTTTCTTTTTCTCTTTCGAATCTGAAGCAATCCCCACACTTTGCTTTCTTTCTAATCCAGTAGAAAGAACACTACACATGTTCTTCTCCTTCGAATCCAGAAATAAAAAACACCACCCTCACACCTCCTGACCTTCAAATCTAGTCAAAGAAACACCTCACCTATTTCTTTTCTTCGAATCCAAGAGCATCTAGTCCAATCACTCAAGGTCAAACACACATTCCAACTTCAAGCAAGGTAAGTCACTCTGACCTTAAACTCTTCATTTGAAGCATGTACGTAGCATTTGTTTCCTTTTCACTTCCATATTTTAGTTTGTTTTCATTGCTAACCCTTTTGGTTTTGTTTCTTGGTTTATCAAACACTTTTAAGAACTAACCCGACCATGAGACAATACTAGCATGACTTCAGGCCATGTTACTATTTGAACCTCACACGAAAGAAAACAGGAGGAAGGAAGTATGAATCGAAGCTTTAGGCTTCCCCCTGGATGCTTCACATTTGCAAGCAGAACAAAGATTTTTTCCTTAGGCTTCGCCACACACTGACTTCTAGACCATTCGAAGGAGCAAAAAGGGAGAAACGAAAGTTGCCCACACTGACTACCAGGCCCAATCGAAGAAGGGAGCAAGGAGCTTGGGGTGAAGAGTGCACCTCATGCTGATTCCAGGCCCTAATTGAAGGAAGCAGAAAGCCAGAGTAGAAGGCTGCATCTCATGTTTCATGCTAAGCCCATATAGAAGGGAGCCAGAGAATCAGAATCGAAGGATTCTGCTGCCGAAATCGAAGCACTAATTTTTCCTCCTTTTATTTTGTTTTGTCTTTACATTTTCTTGCTATTCAATATGGTTGTAATAGTGTAGGATTTATTTTCTGCATCTTTATTTCTCTTGTACAAATGTTAGTAATTAGGATGTATGGAAAGATAAAACCAACAATTAGACAACCCAAAATCAAAGACAAAATGCATGCAAATCAAACACATTATTCACACATGCACCTCTAGGGTAATCCCACTTGTTGCCTCGGAAAATAGTCATGTCCCTCAAATATTGGCGTTTTGGCAAAGACCCTCGACAAAAGATCGTAGTCCCTCGATGACCCTCGATGTTGCCTTCGATAAATGATCTAGTCCCTAAATGACATTGCTAAAACGTCCCATAGGTTTCCTTCTATGATTATACAAACGACCCACGCCCGTCCCTTCACATCTAACGATGGGGATTCTTACCAAATCAATGGTAAGATAGCAACATCTAAAGGAGGAGGAAAAGAACATTAGACTTTTTGAGTAGGTAGGACGCTTATAGTTGCTCGCTTGCTCACAACAAAAACATTTTATACATCAACACTTTCATTTGAAACATTTTCAAAAGACAAAGCTCTTTGTACGCGTTCTGATAAAAACGAGAATCATTACAAATACACTTTTCAAAATCACTTTCAAAAACACATTCCACAAACACCTCTTTGAACTATTTTCAAAAAAACAACACTTTGTACGCATTCTTATAGAAACGAGAATCATTACAAAGACGTTTTCAAAATAATTTCAAACCCACATCACATAGCACATTTTCAAACAAAAGCAAGTGATCTAGCAAGCAACTAAGAGCCCGTGGATAACTACGGATGAAAAGGATGCTAATACCTTCCATTTTCATAACCTACCCCCTGAACTCAAGAAATAATCTCAAAAGGTCTTTCTTGTTCTTTTCAACCTTTCCTTATTGGATAAAAGAAAAGTCAATGGCAACTCTTGCTATCCGCAACAATTGCGAACAAACGCAAAAACACCATGCCAGTTCTCCCACCGTATTACACCTACTAACTTGCATTCTTTTCTGTTATTAGCTGTAGAAAACAAAATACCATAGTCGAGAGTTCCTTTGAGACACCTCAGTATCCTCTTTTCCGCTGCCAGATGTGATACCTTTGGCTTCTGCATGAATCTACTTACCATACCTACACGGTATACTAAGTCAGGCCTTGTGTGATAAAGGTATCTCAATAACCCAATAGCTCTTCTGTATTGGGTTGAGTCAACATCATTTTCATATGTATCTTTTGACAGTTGCAGTCTTGGTTCTGCAGGTGTCGAAGTCGAGTTGCATTCTTCCATATTAAATCTCTTGAGAAATTCACTTGTGCATATATTCTTTGATGCATCAACAAACCTCTACGGCTCTTGTAATATTTGATGCCAAGGAAATATGAAATGTCATCCAAATCAGACATTTTGAATTCCTTGTTGAGATCATCTTTGAAGTGTTCAATCTCCTTCTTGCAACTACCAATTATTAACAAGCCATCGATATAGAGACATAGTATAAACAATTCACTATTTCTTCTTCTTACATATACTCCATGTTCAATTGTGCACTTCACAAATTCCTTGTTCCTTAGAAAACTATCAATCTTCTTATTCCAAGCTCTTGGAGCCTATTTCAATCCATACAGGGCTTTATGCAGCCTATACACCTTTCTCTCTTTGCCATGTTTCATAAACCTAACTGGTTGTTTTACATAAACTTCTTCGTCTAAGGGTCCATTTAGGAATGAACACTTCACGTCCATCTTACATATGTGCCAACTGTTATTTTCTGGTAGACCAACAACCAACCTGATTGTTTCGATTCTAGAAACAGGTGCAAAAACTTCATCGAAGTATATTCCTTCTTTCTGGAGAAATCCTTTCGCCAAGAGCCTCGCTTTGTGTCGATTTACTTCACCTTTGAGATTCATCTTCACTTTGTATACCCACTTGACATCAATTGTCTTCTTTCCTTCGACAAGTGACCAAGTGTTGTTGTCTTTGATGGACTTCACTTTTTCGTTCATCTCTTTCACCCACTTTGAATCCTTCAATGCTTCAGTTGCATTGACAGGATTGACATATGCATAGAAAGCATAATGCACCAGCTCACCTTCGTTATCAATCACATCATCTAATGTAATCACACAATCTTGCAACCTTGCAAGCATGTGTCTTATATTTTGAGGTATACTTGTACTTGGTTGATCTATAATTGCTGGTTACTCTTGTCGAACTTCTCTTTCGACTTGAGTTTCTGGTTCTTCAAGTAGAATTCCCATTGAATCTTTTTTTACATTTTCAGTCCAATCCCATTCTTTAAGATCATCTATGATCACGTCCATGTTGATCACAATCTGCTTGTTCGCTGGGTCGAACAACTTGTAACCTCTTGTCGAATGATATCCAACTAGAATTATTTGACTCGACTTGTCATCAAGTTTTCTTCTCAACTGATCTGGCACATGTCTATGTGCAATAGATCTAAATACCTTCAGATGACTCAAGCTAGGCTTCACACTAGACCAACATTCTTCTGGAGTAATTTATTCTAGCTTCTTCGTCGGACATCTGTCCAATATGTGTGTTGCAGTTGACACAACTTCACTCTAAAACTATTTAGGTAAATGCTTTCCTTTCAACATACTTCTCACCATATTCATGATGGTTCAATTCTTTCTTTTTGTAGTTCCATTCTGATGTGGAGTGTAGGGTGGAACTACCTCATGCACAATCCTCTCTTTATCACATAATTTTTTGAAGTCTTTTGACACATATTCTCCACCACCATCAGTTCTTAAAAATTTGAGCTTTCGTCCACTTTGTCTTTCGACCATAGATTTAAACTTGGAAAATACCTCGATCACTTCACTTTTCTTCTTGATCAGTTAAGTCCATAGTTTTCAACTGAAATCATCTATAAATGTAACAAAGTATTTGTTACCTCCCATTGAATCCACATGGATTGATCCACATACATCAGAGTATATGACTTCGAGAACAGCCTTCGACTTGCTTCCTGCATCCTTGCTAAAACTATTCTTGTGTTGCTTCGCTGCACACATTCCTTACATACCTCATTTGGAATGTCGATTTCTGGCAATCCTAAAACCATATTTCTTCTCTTCAAATCTCTTATGTCTCTGAAGTTGATATGGCCTAGTCGATAATGCCATATCCACTCATCTCTTCTAGTTGTAATCGAAAGGCACTTGTGCTCCATCACATTAAGTTTAATCTTGAAGGTTCTATTTTTAGCCATGAGAGTCTTTAAGATTAATCTTCCATTTGCATCAATGACTCTCATTATCTTGTCTTAGACCAACACTTTGTAATTATTTTCGACCAACTGTCCTATGCTGAGCAAGTTTCTCTTCATGCCTGGTATGTACAATACATTGAAAATTACTGACCGTTTTCCATCTTTTCTCATAATCAAAACATCTCCAATACGTTCAGCTGCTAGAGTATTATCATTTGCAAATTTTACCATGTTCTTCATTGAGGGTTTTAGGTTAACAAACCAATATTTCCTTCCAGACATATGTGATGAGCATCATGAATTCAAGTACCATTGATCCTTGAATTTTTCTTCATCTCTTTTTGTAACCATCAAGAACATCTCATCTTCTTCATACTTTGCAAACTTTGCATCACTTTCTTGAGACTTTCTCTTTTCTGGACAATCACTCCAATAATGACCACACTTTTGAAAATTGTAACATTAAATGTGACTCTTGTCAGGTTTTCGACCACCCCCTCTTCCTCTATTTGCAACACCAGCTCTTTGGTTGCCTTGGATGGTCTTCTCTAATTCAACACGTTTTCTTCGTGCTAATTTCCTCTACCATTCGAATTATTGTAGCCACATTTATCTTTGTTGTCGAACCACTTTCATTTGCCTTTCTTGTCTCTTGTTGATTGAGCTTGCAAAGCCATATCATTCTTCGACTTTCCTGCATCTCTTTCAGCCATTCTTTATCCGTGGGATTCAAGCGTCCCTTGAAGCTCTTCCTTTGACAAAGATGACATGTCATTCAACTCTTCTATGTCAACTACCACATGGTCGAACTTTAGAGCCAAAAAAATCAAAATCTCTGAAACAACTGCTCTTGTTGTTAACGTCTATCCAGAAGTCATGATTTTATTCACTAGTTTTGTAACCCTAGTGAAGAAATCAGATATACTCTCAATATCTTTCATATGAAGCAATTCATACGTTCTTTTCTGAATTTGTAATCTCACCTCTTTCACCTTCTCGGTGCCTCCACACGATTTCTTCATAATCTCCCAAGCTTCTTTTGTAGATTCAACATCAATAACCTTTTCGAAATTGTCTGGACTAACACATTGGTGACTTATAAAGAGAGATTTATAATTTTTCTTCTTTCATTCTCTGTATTTTGCTTCAGCTTCTTCTTCTAAAGCATCTTCATCAGGCGATTATAATCCATGTTTCACAAGATCCCAAAGACCTTAAAAACAAAATATAACTTTCATTTGTTTGCACTAATTCCCATAGTTATCACCTTTAAGAACTGGGAGACTTGCTGAAAAATTTCTGTTAGCGTAATTCATCGCCATCGTGAATTTCTTTTTCTTCTTCCTCGATCGTTCTTGATCATTCTTCCCTTGAATCACTCAACCGGAGCTCTTGATACCAGATGTTAGAAATCCACCAAAATCTATGATAAATTTCTACCAATCTTGATGAACAAGATTGATATCACCACACAATGACAATGAAAAATAAGAAAGAAAAGAAGAAAGAAAGAAGACAATTATTTTTCTACAAAGTAACTCTCTGCTCACAAATTATAGAAAACTTTATTATTCACTTGCAACTGCACATTATGTGTACACAACTTAATTGACTTGATTACAAAAATAGGGGTTACTCCATCTATTTACATATTTAGGTTAGCTTGTTCTCTAAGGCAAAGTCCAAAAATTATAAAAACCCAAAATACATATTTTAGAACCAAATCAAATCTATTTATTTTAAATCTTAATCAAATCTCTCTAATTTAAATCTAAATCAAACATGTCTGTAACAAATTATTTCCACACTTCTAAATCAAATCAAATCTTTTTTTACACTTTCTTATCTTTATTGAACAAACTAGTTCGACACAAAGAATTATACTTTTAACATATACCTCATAAATAATTACAATTATTTATTACAATTATTCACGGAATCGACTACCAATTGAACTACTACTTAGATTTTAGATAGAAAAGATGCAGAAGTAAGATTTTGAATTTCTATTTCAAATTATTGTTGCAAACCTTATTTTTATTTGAATTAAATATATGCACGTAGTTGATGCTAATATGGAGTAGTATGATGCTAAGTGAATCCGGAAAAAGTGGGGCTAGGCTTACTTAATCAAATCCAAGGGAGACAAGGATATGATTATGAATTCCGTGGTATTAATTATGGGCGAAGGAACTGATGTTTTTCCACGCTTGAATTTGACAAACCATACTATCTTTTGTGTGGCCAGCCACAACAGGCCAAATCTGTACCAATCTCCTACCATAGACAGATTCCCTACAATAGAAGCAGATTCAATGAAAACAGACGTCTAATTTTCAACCTCACTTATTATTTGCTCCTCGTTTAATTTTGGTCACCACCGGTAATACATTTTGGGAATTTTTTAATACAGTCTTGAATCTTCTAATGTATTGTGTAAATTTTTAAAAATGTCTGTAAATTTTAAAAATGTATTTTTGACAGTAACTTACACATATATATTTCATTCGTTTTTTATCTACACCCTATTTTATAATTAAATTTAGGGTTAAATATATTTCAAGTCCCTGTAAATATTTCAAAATTTGTTTTTAGTCCCTCAAAAATTTTTGTTTAATGAATCGTTCTCTTAAAGTTTTTCGTCCCTAATATTCATCCCTGCTATATATTTGACTTAACGGCATCATAGATGGTTGATGATTTGGCAAATGTTGTATTTTTCATATGTGTTATTAGAATACACAATCAGCATAAGGTGAAATTGGGTATATATGGTTGGAAAATATTGTAACCTAATTTCAAGTTACTAGATCCATATTTCTTCACTTTTACTTTCATTTTCTTCCCTTTTCTAATTAGTTTGTTGTCTACTCGTTTTCTTGTTGGTTGTTGTCTTCTTCGTTATCTTAAACAAAGAAAGGTTGATGGCGTGTTTAATAACTGGTGTCACGAAACCCATTAACATGTCTTAATGCTTTGTGCAAAGCCGATGAGGAAGGAATTGTGGTTGTGATGCTCGTATGATTTCATTTGTCTGCAAGAATGGTCGTAATAAAGGCAGGCTTTTCTGGAGATGTGCATTTTGGTAGAGTGAAGAAACTTGTGATTTATTCATTTGGTATAAAGATTTGGTTGAAGAAGACGTTAGTGGCGTTGAACATGTAGAAAAGTACATGATGAAGGAATTGAAGACAATTGAGTTGTTGAGGGAGTTGCGTGAAGGTTTCAAGAAGAAGAATATGAAGATGCAAGCGAAATTGAGAGCAGAGGAATGGGCTGAAAAAATAAAGCTTATATACTTTGTAGTTTCTTTGATGATTAATATGATCCTATTAATGAAATGTAAATGTTGAAATTAGGAATTGTGGTTGATTAATGTAATGAAATTCTTGTTGATTAATGTAATGGAATGGTTGGCATATTGTCTTCTAAATTTTATCAAAGTGAATTCTGTTATGTTTGACACATTTTGCCTCATGTTTGGTATTTACAAAGTCTTAATTGATATGACATACTTTGCCTCAATGTTTGCATTATGTGCCACATTGAAATAATTTGATAGAATTTTGGCATTCTAATTTGATAAACAAAATGACATGAAATAAATTCATTAAAAACATAATAATTCAAAGTCAACACATAGACTTAGTTTGATCCAATATATCATCTTAGATTGTAGCCAGACCAAACTTACAAGTAAATACTAATAGAGTACATAGCCAAAAAAATTAGTTAATCAAAGTCTTCAAAAGACTTAGGGATACTGCATAGACAAAATACATAACATTCAAAACAATGACATCATCTTCATCGGGTTAAATCCTTGCCAATGTAATTGTCCTCTTCAGCTATTACTAGTGGATCATCAAGTTTCCTTCAACGGCCAGATATGTTCTTGTCCTTCAAAGTCCTCAGCCTATCAGACTGTCTCTTTTCAACTGCACCTTCAGATTGTGTCTCTTTTCAAAGTCCTCATTTGCATCACCATTATCTCTAAATGGATTTAGATCGTTTTCTAAAGTACCTTCACCATGTTTCCACCACATCCTAATATTACTATATTCAAACCCAGGATCCACTCCCTTAATTAAGTCATAAGCATAAAAAATGACCAACATTGATTATCTTGACCATTAAATGCATATACCTCCCCACCCTCATACTTTAGCATTGAGTCTTTTACAAAAGAATCCTTTGTGTAAAAAAATACCTTAAAGACAACCATTCCTAAACAATGAATGTAAACTAACAGTCAAACATGGACCCACAAAAAACCCTAAAATACAATTCTGGAATACACTACCAATAAAATACAATTCATATACCAAACTTCAGTAAAATAGAATCTAATTAAGAACATGTGGACCTACCTCAATTTCGTTGTCGAGGAACCACAGATGAGCACCTTTGCAAAATAGGGACGGGACCACATAGCAACACAATGACAATAACTCCAATTAAAGTTGAAATATGAAACGATTTATTATAAGCTACTACAAACAAACATTGCACAAACTTCATTTGAAACTTCATTTGATCTCACCTTCTGCAGAGAATGTACAAGGGAAAACGTAAGTGTGAAGGTCAATATTTGGGAGTGAAAGTTAATCTAGGGTTTTCCAATATTACTATATATAAAAAAATCAGTTACGTGGCTTAGGAATAGTCAGCAACATAACTTATGTGATATAGGCTACATCAGTAACAAAACTTGTCAAAAATAATTTAAAAAATGCCAGATCAGCGTCCACGTGTGCATCCGTTAAGTTCAATAGGTGGCAGGGATGAAAATTGGAGAGGGAAAACTTTATGAGGATGATTCATCAAACAAAAATGTTGGGGGACTAAAAAAGAATTTTGGCATATTTAGAGGGACTAAAAACATATTTAACCCTTAAATTTATTCTGGAAATACATTTCCAGAATGTCTCCAGAAATACATTTCTAGTTCCTAGTGAAATTTAAACTAGGAACACACTTTTACATTGTTCAAATACATAGTAAAAAATAACTAAAAGTAACAAAGTGATTCAAATTGCCTGCTTATTACTAACTATAATATAGATCTTTTCATTCTCAATCTCTTATTTCAAATGTGTTACTTTATTATGTTGTCATAGTATTCGATTAATATATATATTCTAAAAGCCATTTTATAGTAAAAAAATTCAACAAAAATTGTTCTATACAAACTAATAAAAGGCCACTAGGATCCAGAAATATACTTCCGGTAAAATTCCGGAAATGTATTTTTGGAATAAATTTTATCGTAAAATGGGGCATAACTCAAAAACGAGTGAATTATTTGTCAAAGGTTTATCAAGTACAATTCATTTGGAGTTCATATCAACATCATTGTGCCTTTAAGTTCAAGAAAGGGTTAAAAGTGACAAGTTGGAATATGGTGGTTTGACCTAAAATCAAGTGTGGAATGCACTTTGATCCAAACACCATAACTTCTTCAATTTTAAATATTTTATGGGCGCTTATTTATGCCAAATGTCAAGAATGATGTTCTCTACAACTTTTCTTCAAAGTTTAAACATCAATTCAAGCTCTAAGTCCATCAAATCTTGGAGGCCATTTGTGCATAAAACTAGGTAATGACTTGTTTGACCTAATGCCATATATGTTTTTTAGTGCCACGACCCCAACTTTAAACTCATTCCATTTTCACATCAAGCATCCTTTTGAATTGGTTCTTTTTGCATTGTGGTCTACTCCATGAAAGGATCATTTGGAAAAAATAAAATCAAGAAATGCATGAGTATATTGCATTTGGCCTAAGCATGAACATGTGCAAACTTATTTATCATGACCTAAAACTCAAATGTACCAAGTGACCCTAATTATAAATGACCTAAAACTCAAATGGGACCACTTTGCACATGTGAAAACTTATTTATCATGATGAAATGCAAATAACACATTTTATGCTCATTCTCACACAGTTTAGATCAAGAACTTTCTAAACTTGGTTCACATGATTGAATAGGTATTTGGAAAGTACCATTACCTCATTCATTCTCCTATAAATAGAGCTCACTTCTACATTCAAAAGGAAGCCTCAAGAGCCAAAGAAACTCTGCCTCCATAGAACCCAAAAATCTCTAAAAAACAGAAGTTTGTTTTCCCATTTTCTCTTTGTTTCAACTTTAATTATCTACCCAGAATCCTCCAACGGAATCATATGAAGCTACTTGAAGTACTACAGAATTTAGCTGTTACATCTAAGTATCAAATTGATCTCACCATTTACATACCTTATGAGCTTACTTCGAACAGGTAGATACGAGTTTCTATTTCACTCAAACAAGTTACCATACTCTTCGTCTTGTTCTTCTGAGTGAAAGCCCTCACCTAACTGTTCGTCTTGGATATCATTGATGAGTGTGTTGTACCCCAAAATTTGCCCTCCCATATTCTTCAAGATTTGCCAAGTCAAAGCTTCAAAATCTCCCCAAGGGTTGCACAGTTCAAGGGTCTCCTAACAGTCAAAATTAGGGTTTTGGTTCTGGCAAAGAAAATGAGTTTCCAAGGGTCCAATCAAGTCCCATATGCTTACAAACATGGTCAAGCATCCTCATACCAAGTTTCAAGACTTACAGCACAAAATTGCACAGTCAAAAACCCTAATTGCACTACAGTCAACTGTAGGGGCAAAATGGTCATTTGACAGTCAAAAGTCCAAATTTTTGGTCAACATCTCATTTTGAAGCCACAAACATCATTTGATCAATGCTTGATCATGATTCTCAAAGCTTGACTCAAAAAGTCTCAAGATGCAAAAGTTTCCATATTTGGACAGTTGAAAAAGTCAACTGTAACTTGACCAGGGCATAACTTTCACATGGATTATCAGAAAAATTCCATCCAAAGCTCATTTTGAAGAGAAATACATTTCCTACAACTACTCTTCACACTTCAAGTCCAAGAAATGCTCTCACAAAAAGTTATCAATCTCAACATTATAGGTCATTTTCAAAAGTCAACAAAAAGGGACTTTAAGTCAAAGGCCATAACTTGAGATTGGTAAATCAAAATGACATGGGACCAAAGACATTGGTTAGAGGACTCAAAGACCTTTCCAAAATGTCCAAGAAAATGAGCAAAGCTTAAAAATTGAGCAAGTTATGCCTTGTGGAAGTTGGGAAATATTTGGATATTTTGAAAAGTCAACATTGCTTCAAATGTCTTAAAAATGCTAATGGGCCTCTTTTTCTTTCAAGAATCATTATCCAAGGCATGTGCACGACCATTTGGCCCAAAGGGAAGTTTTTCATCATTTTTATTTATTTATTTGGATTTTTAATTATTAATAATTCATTTAATTAAAATAAATAGGTGAAAAATACTAAACCTAATTTTCTAAATCTTTTTGTGCATGGAATAGGCTTAAGATTTCGTGTATGATCAGATTTGGAAGGAATTATGGTGATTGGATATGATTGAGACCAAATATGCTTGAAAAAGATTGGAAAATTATGGCATAAAAATCAAAGATTGATTCCTTCAATTCATGGATTCTTTGGACAAAAAAACCAACCCTAATCATTCACATGTATATATTGATGCTAACCCTATTCCAAATGACGACCCAGCTGCGCCATAGACCAAGAACAAAACTTGAGTTTTTTGCCAAAAAATTGAAAATTGAAAACTAGGTTTTAGGGCGATTCAAGCCAAAATAATCATTCCATTAGCTTGCCAAGGTGACCAGGAGACTATTCCAATCAAGAACATCAACTCTAACGCCCAGAATCGGTATAGGGGATTCAAACTTTTTCACATTTTTTCATAATCGTGTTTTAATATTCAAGCATATTCATTGCATTTTTTTCATGGATTCACACTAATTGGATGATTCTGAAACTAACCATGTGATTGGATTGAGTTTTTATGCATTGTATGAAGAATTGCCATGGACGATTATTAGGGTTTTTCAAGTTCTAATTTGGGCGTTTCCAAATACTGTAAAATTAGAGAATCTCAGTGCCATGTTTGGATTCAAGATGCTTGGACGAAAACAACAGAACCCTCGCGCCTAATTTATGTGGCCATATGGCCTATTCGCTATTTCATGAAATTGCATATTTTGGGGGGGTTTAAAACCCCCGCTAACCCTTTTATATTTTCAGGAAAAAACGCATTAAGGAAGAAGATGATGAAGTGTAAGGCGTTGGTTGGTCCATTTGAAATTTCGCGCGGAAACAGGCACTAACGATTGTTTTATATTATAATGTTTATTGTTTATATAATATACAAAGAGACAAAGTGGAGCAGTTGGCAAGGCATAGCGTTGGTAATCTCTAGGACCTGGGTTCGAACCCCAGGTCCCCATCCCTTTCCAATATTATTTTTCTAATGGTCATCCTATGCAATTTCGTTACAAGGGAACACCATATGTCCCTCAAATCCAGCTTGCCACCTGGCCAATGGAAACAATCTGAAGGCCTAGATTTGGTGAATACCATGGGCATGAGTCAAAGAGGTGACACGCTAGCAGAAAAGTCAATCAGGCCAGAAGACAATTGGGCGTAAAATGCTAAGAATTTACCTCCAATTTGGGGACAGACCCCCCAAGGTTTTGATTTCTATTTTCTTCCTTATTTTATTTATTCCAATTATTTCTTTTTAATTAATTCCTTTGATTTAATATTTTCACAAAATATAAAAAACAATATAAAATCAGAAAAAAGACAAAAATAAGTATTTTTATTTAATGTTATTTTTTGTAAATAAATATCATTAATTGATTTTAGTTTTTAATTTAGATTTAAATCTTAATATTTTTCTAATAAACTTAAAATTTGTAGAATTAGGGTTTTAGTCAATTTTTATCCTTTTTCTTTTCTTTTCACTAATAATTAAATATTATTTATTTTTATAAATCAAATTGCATGTAAATAATTAATTTAATTTTAGGTTTAAATTTTAACATGTTTTCTTAATAAATAAAAGTTGTAGAATTAGGGTTAATTAGTTAATTTCATTTAATTCTCATTAAAAAACCATAAATACGAAAACCTCAAAAATAATTTCTCTTTCTATTTTAATTGAATTAATTTGTAAATAATAATTTAAGTTCATTAAAGGGTCCAACGCCATCGCTTCCAATTTTAATTTAATTCGCGCGTTTTGTTTCTTTTCTTTTAATTATTTGTGTAATTCTCCCAAAGCCGTGTAATATTTATCTTTCGCACTTTACTTTATTTACTTTCTGTCAAATCGGGTCCTGGATTTTAATTTGGCGATGTGGACCCGTGCCTTTGTAATAGTTTAGGAATTTTATCTTTCCGCACTTTTTCTTTTAAATGTTAAATAAATGCATGCAAGAATGAATGACCGAAAATAAAAACAAACGCGTAGATCACCCATGACATGACAAAAGACAAAAATATCTGAAAACGACACACAAATCACACACCACCCCTAGGGTACGCCTCACTGTTGCCTTGCCTCGAAAGGTGATCGTCGAGTAGAGGATGTCTTAGTAAGTCCTCATGATCCGGGAACCTGGCATGAGGGTAGCTTCTAAGGTGTCTTCCCATTGCTCCGGTGATCACCATGTCCCGAACCTCGAGTTGACCCGAACACCTCCAACGGTGGTGCTACCTACCTCTCAATGGTGGGATGGCACTACCTTAAGGACATTTACACAACCTAATTCCTTAGGGTAGGTAGATGACTCATAGATACTTGCTCTATTCAAAAACAAACGAAAATCTTTTCACACCGACACTTTTCAAAAAGCTTTCAAAACAATTTTTCAAACACTCTTGAGGACTGATACAAGAGTCGATCTGAAATCTTTAAACGAAACTTTTTCAAACCCACTCATAATTAAAAAGCAAACCATTTTGAAAACACAATGAGCAAGTATCTAAGAGCCCATGGATAACCATGGATAGAAAGGGTGCTAACCCCTTCCCTTTCTATAAATCTACCTCCCGAATCGAGAAACTATCTCATAAGGAATTTTGCTGTGCTTTTGTCCTGTCCATGTTGGAGAAAATAAAAGACGATGGCGACTCTTGCTTCCGCGACATTTCGCGAACCAGCGTTAAACAGTCAGTTCCAGATCCACCGATCACAGAACTGGCGACTCTGCTGGGGAAACTTAAACTTAAAGTGAGGTGTACCTTAGGACTAAGATCACTGTGTTTTCAATTGCTTTCCTTGCTTGCTTTATTATTGTGGGTTGCTTGGGAGTTCTATAGATCCTAACCCGGATCTGGGGATACCTTCTTAGAAAGTAGCAACAAGGCTGTGAGGGAACTGTGCGGGGTATACCAACATGGTTGAAACAGTCTGCTACGTTGATGTGGCACTTTGGTGTGTACCGGTAACCCTTGAGTTCAGTCAAGGAGAGTACGGGGCCTCCGCGTGGTGTCGTGAAGCATCAACAGACTTTAGGAACCTTAATTGAACTATCTTGGCCTCTTTAGGGTAGTGAGATAACTGACTTTGGTGCAGTCTGAGGTTGGTTGATACTCGATACTACACTCAATTGAGGGTTGCTTTCCTGGAATATTTCGGTCGCCAGTTCAGTGGCTAAATCGAAACGATGAACAATGAAAGCAATCCCGTGATATTGGGACCCTTAGAACCCGGCTACTTTGATAGGACAGGTTGAACCCACCAACTTCAAGAGGGTACTACCCAAACCCCATGCTGGCCTTAAACCCTAAGGGCTTGTCTTGTGTGCCTTGTGTGCCTTACATGTTTGTCTTTGTAAATATCTGTGGTGTGTTCAATCATAGCATCATGACATCATCCAGCATCATATGCATTGACTAACCATTTCAGGGGTTCGAATCTTCATCTTTGTTCTTGTTTTGTAGGACATGGAAACTGTTCGTAGAAAGACAATTCAAATCAGTCTTGTAAGGGTCCCTCCTCAGCTTAAGGAACTTATATCCAGGATTCCCGAGAGCTCTTCATTCAGTGAAAGACATGGGAGACTCATCAGCTTGGTCAATACCAACATTGAGGAGGATATGATCAAAGTCCTGTTCCAATTCTTTGACCCTTTGCATCACTGTTTCACCTTCTTGGACTATCAGCTGGTACCTACATTGGAGGAGTTCTCCCGGCTCCTGAAGATCCCTATCCTTGATCAACTACCCTACAACGGTACGGAAAAGGAACCCAAGCTTGAAGAGATTGCTAAAGCCTTGCACCTACAGTCATCTGACCTCAAGGGACATTGGGAAGTTAGAAGTGGTATCAAAGGGTTCTTAGCCAGGTTTCTGTTTGAAAAGGCCCATGAATGTTGGAACTCCCTTGATTTACAAGCTTTTGAAGAAGTTGTGGCCCTCCTTGTCTATGGTTTGGTGTTGTTTCCTAACCCAGACCAGCTTATAGATATCAGTGCTGTCTAGATCTTCATGTCCAGGAATCCTATACCTACGTTGCTGGGGGACATCCTTCACTCATGTTACACTCGAACCATGAGAAAAAGAGGTGTCCTTATGTGTTGCACTCCTCTCCTGGGAAGGTGGTTTATTTCGCACCTTCCACAATCAGTTCTGAAGAATGAGCGGGGTTTGAGGTGGTCACAACGGTTGATGACTCTTACACATGCAGATATACATTGGTGCCCTCGGTCCAGAGAGGATGTCACTATCATTGATCGTTGCGGGGAGTACCCTAATGTTCCTTTACTTGGAATCAGAGGAGGTATTACTTACAACCCATGACTGGCTTGGAGACAGTTTGGTTATGCTCGGAGGGATGGTCCTCATGACATGTTAATTCCTGACATAGTTTTTGACTTCGACAACGATGCACAAGGACTTCGCCAGAGATTTATCAGAGCTTGGAGGATGCCCAGTAGGATAGACAGCAAGACACTAGGGCACATGAATTCCATCCCATTGGAACCCTATCTCAAGTGGGTACGTGCCCGCTCCCAGAAGTTAGTAATGCCTTATCCTCATATGCTCCCTGTCATCAAAGAGCCAGTCTTGGAAGGAGAAGTGTCCTACACCATTCAGCATCCTGACATGCCCACATCCTGGGAAGAGATGCAGAAGAGCTGGATCCAGCTTAAGGAAGAACGGAATTCTCTTGAGACCAGTCTACATGCTAGTGAAAGGAAGGTCTTGGAGCTCACCCGCCTATTGCATGAGGAGAGGAATCTCAACACCTACATAGCTCCAAAGAGGATGCGTAGTGTCTTTTGGGATTGATTTGTTTTGTAATTTGTGCCCATGAGGCTTTGATGTACCAAACAATTATTTCCTTAATGATAACGTGTGTTCTTTTTTATCTACAACAAATTTGAACTTTCGAACCCTTGAATGCATTGCATAAACACATATCATTCATCATTTGCATAGCAGGTTTTCTCCTTTTCAGGTCGCTTATCGTTCTTCGCTGTTTATTTCAGCATCATGAATCCTGACTCATCATCAACTGAGATGTCCATCAAGGCTCTCCAGGAACTAATCATGGGTTTGGCTCAGGGCCAAGAAGAGCTGAAGGCTCTGCTCCTAAAGAAGGAAAAGAAGAAGAAGAGAAGAACTGTTCTTTTCAACTCGGGCCGAAGGTTTGGCAATACTCTGCAGAATGAAGAGGCTGGTTCTTCCATAGGCAAGGGTACTCCTCAAGAGGGAAAAGGTCCAAGTCCGGTAGTCTCCGACAACGAGACTGATTTTGATGAGGAACAGTATCCTCCTGCAGAAGACAGATACAAGCAGCTGGAGGACAGACTGAATGCTATGGAGATACAACAGGTTCCTGGGCTGGATTTTGGAGATTTGGGTTTGTCTACTGGTGTGATCATTCCTCGTAAGTTCAAAGCACCATCCTTTACCAAATATGACGGGGCGTCCTGTCCCAAGCTACACCTCAGGTCATATGTGCGGAAGATTTAACCGTACTCAGTGGATAAGAATTTGTGGATCCACTTCTTCCAGGAGAGTCTTTCAGGGACTCATCTCGAATGGTTCTATCAGCTGGATGGGACCAAGGTTCGTAACTAGGAGGAGTTGGCTACTGCTTTCTATAAGCAGTATTAATATAATGCCGACCTTGCCCCTACGCGTATCCAACTCTAGGGTATGTCGTTAGGATCAAGTGAAGGTTTTAAAGAGTACGCACAGAAGTGGAGGGATCTGGCTGGCAGAGTGCAGCCTCCGTTGACTGATCGGGAGTTGGTAGACATGTTCTTGGGGACCCTATCTGGGCCATTTTTCAACCATCTTATCGGTAACTCATCTGCAGGGTTTACTGATCTTATTCTAACTGGAGAGAGAATTGAGGCTGGTTTGAAGTCTGGTAAGATTCCGAAGGGTGCATCTACAAGTTCTAAGAAGAAACCCTTCAAGAAGGAGGCTAGTGCTGTATATGGCTCTAGAAGACAAGAGAAATCTGAGCGCCGTTAATCTGTCAGTGCGGTAATGATTGCTAAGCCTGCTGCCGCTCCTCGGCAAACCAATCCTCCGAGGGCTGAAAGACCTAGAAGAGAATTCACTCGTTTGAGCATGACCCTATCCTAGATCTTACCACAGTTGCTGTCCACCAACCTAGTGACTGTCAGGGAGGCCCCAAAAGTTGTGAACACTGCCTCCCCGAAATACAATCCAAATGCCCGCTGTGCTTATCACTCCGATAGCCCGGGGCATTCCACTGATGACTGTTGGGCATTAAGGAATAAGGTGCAAGACCTTATTGACGCAAAAGAGATACAGTTCGAAGCGCCTGAGAGGCCGAATATGGTGACTGCTCCTATGCCCCAGCATGGAGTAAATGATGTTGATGAAGATGTTTACGCTGTTTCTATGAATGATCTAGCCACTCCCTTAATGACTGTCAAGAGGAACCTACTGCTGGCCGGTTTATTTCCGGGTTGCAGTGAGGGTTGCCTGTTCTGTGCTGTTTCTCTCTCTGGTTGTCCTTTGCTGAAGTTGGGCATCCAAAGCCTGATGGACAGCAAAGAGATTCTGTTTAAGAAGTCCGCTGTTCGGTTGGTTCCGGTAGAAGAAGTTGTTGTTGTTACAATCTTCAATAATCCAATCAAGGCTCTCCCGAGGAAGCCCGTTCAAATCATGACTGTCGCACTTGTTGTTATTACTGTTCCGGGGCCTCTCCCCTACGTATCTGATAAAGCTGTCCCCTGGCACTATGGGGCAGATGTGTATGTGAATGGAATTAAACAAGAATTCAACACTGGCACCAATATCAGCAATATCACTGGTCCATCCAAGGTTACCCGCAGTGGCAGGCTCTTCTCGCCTGACATTGCACCACCCGCTGTTCGAAGATCCCTTACAATAACACCTACAAGTGTACCTGTTCCTGTTTCTGATCAAGCTGTTTCCCCTGCTGCCGAGTCATCCAATGCTCGGGGTAAAGGGATTGAAGATGAGCCTGCCCGGATGGAGGCACCAATACCTATAAATGCTGAAGCCTCCCAACAAGAAATGGAGGAAATCCTAAAGATAATCAAGAAGAGTGACTTTAATGTTGTGGAACAGCTGGGGCATACGCCCTCCAAGATCTCAATGCTCTCCTTGTTACTGTGTTCAGAGGCCCATGCTAAGGCCTTAATCTCATTTCTCAAGACGGCCCATGTGCCACAGGAGACATCTGCAGTCCAGTTCACTGCGGACAATGGCTTGGGTTTCTCAGATGCTGACCTGACTGCAAAGGGAAGGGACCACAATGATGCCCTGCATGTCTCTATTGAATGCAGGGGCACTACTCTGGCGCATGTGTTGGTGGACACTGGTTCTTCCTTGAATGTGTTACCCAAGAAGGCCTTAGACCGTCTGGATTGTGAAGGCCTGGAACTGAAACCCAGCAATATTATCGTCAGAGACTTTGACGGTTCCAAGAGGATGGTTCATGGAGAGGTTGACATCCTTATTCGTGTGGGTTCTCAGGTGTTCGACTCTACTTTCTATGTGATGGATATCCGTCCGTCGTATTCTTGTCTGCTGGGTCGACCTTGGATCCACAAAGCTGGGGCAGTGACCTCTACCTTGCACCAGAAGCTGAAATACCCCGTCAGAGGGAAGATTGTCACTGTGCAGGGAGAGGAGGAGTATATGGTGAGCCATTTGAATTCCTTCAGGTATATTGAGATGGACGGGGAGTTTATTGAAACCCTCTTTCAGCATTTCGAATAGGTACTTCCAATTTCAGCAGCGGCAGAAACAGCGGTCGAAGAGGATGTTCCTTTGAAGATGGCTTCCCTAAAGGATGCCCGGGCTATGGTTCAGAAAGGTGAATGTACTAACTGGGGCAAGCTTCCCGACTTTACACAGAAAACTGACAAATTTGGACTGGGTTTTACTGCAGAGGGACAGAAAGCTATGCGGAAGGCGAAGACCAGAAGACCTCCTGTGCTCATTACAAATCCAGGAGTGAACGCTGTTGGGGACGAAGATGAAGTGGATGAAGCTGAGTTTGATAGCTGGATTTACCCGGCAACCGACAGTGGACCTAACAATTGGAGTGCAAAGGACAATCTACCTGTTTCTCTTGTTACTGAGTAATGAATCCCTATGTTTTGGTTATCTGTAATAAACAATTAAAACTTTATGGCCCGGTGTCTTACCCGAGGCACTGTGGTTTCATTTGTGAGGGCATATAAATTGTCATTTCATATATCATAAATAAAAATCTTGGACGTTTTCTCGCATTTCAAATCTTATGCTCCTTTTCTGTCTTTCCTTCCTTTATATATTTCAAAACAGCTGTATTTACACACACTCACTCATACAGGTTTCAATCCACTCTGGATCTCACTGGTAACGACTCTGCTACTGCCAGTTATGACTTCGAAAATCCGATCAACTTAGCCGAAGACGAAGGTGAAGATGATTGCGAAGTACCTGGCGAGCTTGCAAGACTGTTACTTCAGGAAGAGAGGGCAATTCAACCACATGAAGAGCCAGTGGAAACAATAAACCTGGGTACTGATACAGACAGGAAAGAGGTAAAGATTGGTGCCAACCTAGAGCTCAGCGTGAAGCAACGGTTGACTAAGATGCTACATGATTATATGGAGATATTTGCCTGGTCCTACGAAGATATGCCCGGTTTGGATACCGACATTGTGGTCCATCACTTGCCTACTAAGGAAGACTGCCCTCCGGTTAAGCAAAAGGTCCGCCGTATGCGTCCAGAGATGTCTGAGAAGATCAAAGTCGAGGTTATGAAACAGTTTGATGCTGGGTTCCTTGCAGTGACTTCTTACCCTCAGTGGGTTGCTAATGTGGTGCCGGTGCCAAAGAAAGATGGAAAGGTCAGAATGTGTGTCGATTACAGGGATCTGAACAGGGCCAGCCCCAAAGATGACTTCCCTTTACCTCACATTGATGTCCTTGTTGACAATACAGCTCAGCATAAGGTGTTCTCTTTCATGGATGGTTTTTCAGGATACAATCAGATCAAGATGGCTCCTGAAGACATGGAAAAGACTACCTTTGTTACTCAGTGGGGCACCTTCTGCTACAAGGTCATGCCTTTCGGACTGAAGAACGCTGGGGCAACCTACCAACGTGCCATGGTTGCTTTATTTCATGATATGATCCATCATGAGATAGAAGTGTATGTTGACGACATGATTGCAAGGTCCCAGACTGAGGAAGAACACCTTGATCATCTGCAGAAGTTGTTTGACCGGTTGAAGTTGTACAAGTTGAGGTTGAACCCGAACAAGTGCACCTTCGGGGTAAGATCCGGGAAGTTGCTAGGCTTTGTTGTAAGTGATAAGGGTATTCAAGTGGACCCTGCCAAGGTTAAAGCTATTCAAGAGATGCCAGTTCCTAAGACAGAGAAGGAGGTCAGAGGCTTTTTAGGATGCCTGAATTACATTGCTCGGTTCATCTCACACCTGACTGCTACCTGTGAGCCAATCTTCAAGCTGCTGAAGAAAGATCAGGTAGTACGTTGGAATGATGAATGTCAGGCTGCTTTTGACAGAATCGAGGAATATCTCTAAGAACCACCCATCCTTATGCCACCGGTTGAAGGGAGACCTCTGATACTATACCTGACAGTGCTTGACAACTCAATGGGGTGTGTGCTGGGGCAGCATGACGAGTCTGGCCGAAAAGAGCATGCCATTTATTACCTTAGCAAAAAGTTTACCGACTGTGAGACCCGATACTCACTGCTTGAGAAAACTTGCTGCGCTTTGGTATGGGCTGCTCGTCGGCTGAGACAGTATATGCTGACTCACACTACCTTGTTGATCTCAAAGATGGATCCTATAAAGTACATATTTGAAAAGCCTGCTCTGTCTGGGAGAATAGCACGATGGAAAATGATCTTGACAGAATACGACATTCAGTACACAACCCAGAAAGCCATCAAGGGAAGTGTACTGGCAGACCACTTGGCACATCAGGCCGTAGACGACTATCAGTCAATGAACTTTGAGTTTCCGGACGAGAGCATCATGATAGTGAATGATTGTGAAGTACCTGGACCGGATGAAGGACCTGAGGAAGGATCCCGATGGTCTATGCACTTTGACGGAGCCTCCAACGCTTTGGGTAACGGTATCGGCGCTGTAATCATATCCCCTCAAGGCACTCATACTCCACTCACTGCCCGGCTATGTTTCAACTGTACCAACAACATGGCGGAGTATGAGGCGTGCATCATGGGTCTTCAAGCTGCGATCGACCTAAGGATCAAGTTTCTGAGTGTCTTCGGAGATTCCACTCTCGTGATCAATCAGATCAAAGGAGAGTGGGATACGAAACATCCGAATATTATTCCTTACAGAGAATGTGTGTTGACCTTGATCCCCCACTTCACGAAGATAACCTTTGAACATTTCCCAAGAGAGGAGAATCAGCTGGCGGACGCGTTAGCTACAATGTCTTCTATGTTCAAGGTCAAATGGGACAATGAGGCTCCCCGGATCATCATCTGGAAACTGGACGAACCGGCATACTGTTGCGATCTCGAGACTGAATTGGTGACTGAGAAGCCTTGGTACCATGAGGTAAAGAGATATTTGGAAGCTCAGGAATACCCTGAAGGTGCATCTGTCAATGATAAGAAGTTTCTGAGAAGGTTCGCAGCGAAGTTCTTCCTTAGCAACGACATCCTGTATAAGCGGAACCATGATTCGACCTTACTGCGTTGTGTGGATAAGACAGAAGCAGAAAGGATCATGGAAGAGCTACATGAAGGGACCTTTGGTACACATTCCAGTGGACACACTATGGCTAAAAAGATCCTTCGGGCAGGGTATTTCTGGTCCACAATGGAGGCAGACTGCTATCAACATTCTCGGACATGCCACAAATGCCAGATATATGCAGACAAGGTGTATGTTCCTTCAGTTCCTCTGAATGTTCTGACTGCGCCTTGGCCGTTTGCAATGTGGGGCATAGATATGATCGGTGAGATTAAACCTACGGCATCTAATGGACATCGCTTCATCCTGGTAGCGATTGATTATTTCACGAAATGGGTTGAAGCAGCTTCCTACGCTACAGTAACCAAGACTATTGTGGCACGGTTCATTCAGCACAATCTGATCTGTCGATACGGCGTCCCAGAAAGAATTATTACAGACAACGGTACCAATCTGAATAACAAGATGATCACTGAGCTCTGCGAGCAGTTTAAGATACAGCACCACAACTCTTCTCCTTACAGACCGAAGATGAATGGGGCTGTAGAAGCAGCAAATAAAAATATTAAGAAAATTGTGCAGAAGATGACAGTGACTTATAAAGATTGGCACGAGATGTTACCGTTCGCTCTACATGGATACCGTACCTCAGCCAGGACGTCAACCGGGGCAACTCCTTTCTCCTTGGTTTATGGTATGGAGGCAGTCTTACCGATCGAAGTGCAAATACCCTCTCTCCGGATAATGAAGGATGCAAATCTGAACGAAGATGATTGGATCCAGACACGACTTGATCAGCTAAACCTTATTGATGAAAAGAGACTTGCTGCTATCTGTCATGGTCAGACGTATCAGAAACGGATGATCAGGGCATTTAACAAAAAGGTCAGACCACAGGAATATCAAGTTGGGGATATGGTAATCAAGCGAATCATCCTTCCTCAGAGTGATCCAAGGGGCAAATGGACCCCTACGTACGAAGGGCCATTTGTGGTTAAACATGTGTTCTCAGGAGGAGCCATGATTCTAACCAATATGGATGGTGACGACCTTCCTCACCCCGCCAATGCAGACATAGTAAAAAGATACTACGCATGAAAAAGGACCCGCTAGGCTGACATGCCTAGGCAAAAATTAGGGCTTCCCGGCGAACCAAAAGGGTTCGGGAAAAATGAAGGGATGAAATGAAAAAATCTGTACACCCGGCAAGTCGAAAACCTGAAAAGGCGGCTTGGGCAAAAATGGGTATCCTGGTGGACTGAAAACCCGAAAGGGCGGTCCAGGAAAAAGTTAGGGATAAAGCGTAATACTATGTCTCATTGGATCACTTTGCATCCGGAATCCGGTATCTACATCAAGTTCAGACGGCATCGATCAGTCAGCTTCATCTTCAACTAAGGTCATCAAGTGATGAGACGCTCGGAGATATAAAGGCAATAGCAGAGTTGAAACCCAGTGGGATCATTTATTTTCACACAGCTGTTTTATTTCCTTTTGTACAAATGTGTATAAACTCTTTTGTTCGGCGGCGTTCTCTTACTAGGACGTCAGCCTCTTGTACATAAAACGCCTATTTACAGGCAATTCAAAATCAATAAAAAAAATCACTTTTCAGTTAAAATTGCCAATTGTTTTTCTTTTTCTGTTTTGTTTTGCGAAGAACGTCCAAGGTTCAATTTGTGATATATGCATTGACAATAATTTGCTAATTCATGAATATTTGCCTACGAAACAAAGGATTAATTACAGGTAACATTAGAAACAGGGGCAATAAAGAGTTGTCTAAGCAATCTAATTGTTCTATCCTCCAAGGTACCAAGGTAGGTTCGGCTAAAGAACACAACCAGATATCTTAATTCCCCAGAGAGTGAGCCAACAAGTCAGTACACTCTCCTCAAGCAAAATAGGCAATCAACCTTAAGGAAATTGGGTATTCTCCAGCAGATCTCAACATTCCCCAGCAGCATATATACATTCTTAACAAGCATCCCCGGCAGTCTTGGTCTAAGGATTGTTCCCCGGCGGTATATCAAATATTCAATGAAGTCACTTCCCCGGTACAGCTCAAAACTTCCCCCAGGAGAATCCAATCCGGCTTCCCTAAGAAAGTTGGAATCCATCTCCCCAAGAAGTAAGCTTATCCCCAGTAGATTCTGGAAGCTTATCCCTCGCAGAGCACGAACGCGTCGCCCGGTTTTAGTCAAAGAGTTACTTCCTTACCAGGATATAACTGGGTTATCCTCAGCCAAAAGCCACGGAAAGAGCATCCTCGACGAAGCCTTCTTATCCCCAGCGAAGTCTATCAACACTTCCAACACAACAAGGGTATCCCCAGCAAGTTACCATCAACTCATCAAAGTACTTCTCTCCCCACAGAGTATTGCTTCCCAGCAAGATCGTTAGAGTACTTTTCTCCCCGCGGAGTAGTCCATTCGCCAAGTTTATTCCCCAACGGAGTTATCTTCTCCTACCGGGATTCTTGCAATTACATCCCCAGCGGAGGCAAAATCTATTCTTCAACGTCAGCCCAGGAGTGACTTCCCGGCACCCGTCAAGGATTTACTTTCCTAGACGACAAAAACATACATTCATAAACATCGCACTTCCATACATCATTATAGCATGCATATACGCATCATATCTTACAAATCTCATTTATGTTGAGAACATCATTGCCTGATCTATATCATGCATTGCATATGACTGACCTTTACCTTTCAGGGAAAAGCCAGTTAATGTTCTCAGCTATATTTCAAGACCTAGACCGGTTCAGTTAAGTCGACCCTAAGATTTTTCTGTTTCTTATCCCGTCCAAGGCCTTCTCTGGTTCAGTCAGATCGACCCTAAGATCTCCCTGTTTCTTATCCAGTTGAAGACGTTTCAAGACCTAGACCGGTTCAGTTAAGTCGACCCTAAGACTTTTCTGTTTCTTATCCCGTCCAAGGCCTTCTCTGGTTCAGTCAGATCGACCCTAAGATCTCCCTGTTTCTTATCCAGTTGAAGACACTTCAAGACCTAGACCGGTTCAGTTAATCGACCCTAAGATTTTCTATTTCTTATCCAGTCAAAGGCCTTCTCTAGTCCAGTGAAATCGACCCCTAACAGATTTTCCTGATAAAGACTCAGTAGAAGATATCCAAGATTCTCTCAATGATTACTGTTGAGGTTGTAGTCGCCTGTGATTCTCTCCCCGTTACTGCAGAGGTAGTAATCGCCCCAAGATTCTCTCAGCGTCACTGTTGAAGTTGAAGTCGTCCAAGATTCTCTCAATGATTGCTGTTGAGGTTGTAGTCGCCTATGGTTCTCTCCCCGATATTGCAGAGGTAGTAATCATCCCCAGATTCGCTCAGCGTTACTGTTGAAGTTAAAGTCGTCCAAGATTCTCTCAATGATTGCTGTTGAGGTTGTAGTCGCCTATGGTTCTCTCCCCGATACTGCGGAGGTAGTAATCATCCCCAGATTCGCTCAGCGTTACTGTTGAAGTTGAAGTCGTCAAAGATTCTCTCAATGATTGCTGTTGAGGTTGTAGTCGCCTATGGTTCTCTCCCCGATACTGCGGAGGTAGTAATCATCCCCAGATTCGCTCAGCGTTACCGTTGAAGTTGAAGTTATCCAAGATTCTCTCAATGATTGCTATTGAGGTTGTAGTTGCCTATGGTTCTCTCCCCGATACTGCGGAGGTAGTAATCGTCCCCAGATTCTCTCAGCGTTACTGTTGAGTTTGAAATCGTCCAAGGTTCTCTCACCGTTCCTGTTGAGATAGTAACCATCCCTGGTTCATTCATCACCGTTTGAAGATCCAGATCCAGCTCCTGTAACCAGACAGGACACATCTATACAAAGAATCTGAAGACCAGCTCCTGTAACGGGTCAGGTAATCCTTTTCTTTTGCAGGTACGCAGGTTCTCGCTAAGGAATCTCTTACGCGATCAACATCCATATGGCATCTATAAGCCCATCATCCTATCCATCAATCTCCAAATGGCATCTATAAGCCCATTCCCATCATCACACTACTATGTGAGCGCAAATTTCTGGGCACTCTAGTGTTCAATCATCTTCCACCTTCGGATTACGAAAGGCATGTCAGCCAATCTGTATCCTCAGGTCTAAGAAGATTGAACAGGGGCAACTGTTGTACCCCAAAATTTTCCCTCCCATATTCTTCAAGATTTGCCAAGTCAAAGCTTCAAAATCTCCCCAAGGGTTGCACAGTTCAAGGGTCTCCTAACAGTCAAAATTAGGGTTTTGGTTATGGCAAAGAAAATGAGTTTCCAAGGGTCCAATCAAGTCCCATATGCTTACAAACATGGTCAAGCATCCTCATACCAAGTTTCAAGACTTACAACACAAAATTGCACAGTCAAAAACCCTAATTGCACTACAGTCAACTGTAGGGGCAAAATGGTCATTTGACAGTCAAAAGTCCAAATTTTTGGTCAACATCTCATTTTGAAGCCACAAACATCATTTGATAAATGCTTGATCATGATTCTCAAAGCTTGACTCAAAAAGTCTCAAGATGCAAAAGTTTCCATATTTGGACAGTTAAAAAAGTCAACTGTAACTTGACCAGGGCATAACTTTCACATGGATTATCAGAAAAATTCCATCCAAAGCTCATTTTGAAGAGAAATACATTTCCTACAATTCCTCTTCACACTTCAAGTCCAAGAAATGCTCTCAAAAAAAGTTATCAATCTCAACATTATAGGTCATTTTCAAAAGTCAACAAAAAGGGACTTTAAGTCAAAGGCCATAACTTGAGATTGGTAAATCAAAATGACATGGGACCAAAGAAATTGGTTAGAGGACTCAAAGACCTTTCCAAAATGTCCAAGAACATGAGCAAAGCTTAAAAATTGAGCAAGTTATGCCTTGTGGAAGTTTGGAAATTTTTGGATATTTTGAAAAGTCAACATTGCTTCAAATGTCTTAAAAATGCTAGTGGGCCTCTTTTTCTTCCAAGAATCATTATCCAAGGCATGTGCACGACCATTTGGCCCAAAGGGAAGTTTTTCATCATTTTTATTTATTTATTTGGATTTTTAATTATTAATAATTCATTTGATTAAAATAAATAGGTGAAAAATACTAAACCTAATTTTCTAAATCTTTTTGTGCATGGAATAGGCTTAAGATTTCGTGTATGATCAGATTTGGAAGGAATTATGGTGATTGGATATGATTGAGACCAAATATGCTTGAAAAAGATTGGAAAATTATGGCATAAAAATCAAAGATTGATTCCTTCAATTCATGGATTCTTTGGACAAAAAAACCAACCCTAATCATTCACATGTATATATTGATGCTAACCCTATTCCAAATGACGACCCAGCTGCGCCATAGACCAAGAACAAAACTTGAGTTTTTTGCCAAAAAATTGAAAATTGAAAACTAGGTTTTAGGGCGATTCAAGCCAAAATAATCATTCCATTAGCTTGCCAAGGTGACCAGGAGACTATTCCAATCAAGAACATCAACTCTAACGCCCAGAATCGGTATAGGGGATTCAAACTTTTTCACATTTTTTTCATAATCGTGTTTTAATATTCAAGCATATTCATTGCATTTTTTTCATGGATTCACACTAATTGGATGATTCTGAAACTAACCATGTGATTGAATTGAGTTTTTATGCATTGTATGAAGAATTGCCATGGACGATTATTAGGGTTTTTCAAGTTCTAATTTGGGCGTTTCCAAATACTGTAAAATTAGAGAATCTCAGTGCCATGTTTGGATTCAAGATGCTTGGACGAAAACAACAGAACCCTCGCGCCTAATTTATGTGGCCATATGGCCTATTCGCTATTTCATGAAATTGCATATTTTGGGGGGGGTTTAAAACCCCCGCTAACCCTTTTATATTTTCAGGAAAAAACGCATTAAGGAAGAAGATGATGAAGTGTAAGGCGTTGGTTGGTCCATTTGAAATTTCGTGCGGAAACAGGCACTAACGATTGTTTTATATTATAATGTTTATTGTTTATATAATATACAAAGAGACAAAGTGGAGCAGTTGGCAAGGTATAGCGTTGGTAATCTCTAGGACCTGGGTTCGAACCCCAGGTCCCCATCCCTTTCCAATATTATTTTTCTAATGGTCATCCTATGCAATTTCGTTACAAGGGAACACCATATGTCCCTCAAATCCAGCTTGCCACCTGGCCAATGGAAACAATCTGAAGGCCTAGATTTGGTGAATACCATGGGCATGAGTCAAAGAGGTGACACGCTAGCAGAAAAGTCAATCAGGCCAGAAGACAATTGGGCCTAAAATGCTAAGAATTTACCTCCAATTTGGGGACAGACCCCCCAAGGTTTTGATTTCTATTTTCTTCCTTATTTTATTTATTCCAATTATTTCTTTTTAATTAATTCCTTTGATTTAATATTTTCACAAAATATAAAAAACAATATAAAATCAGAAAAAAGACAAAAATAAGTATTTTTATTTAATGTTATTTTTTGTAAATAAATATCATTAATTGATTTTAGTTTTTAATTTAAATTTAAATCTTAATATTTTTCTAATAAACTTAAAATTTGTAGAATTAGGGTTTTAGTCAATTTTTATCCTTTTTCTTTTCTTTTCACTAATAATTAAATATTATTTATTTTTATAAATCAAATTTCATGTAAATAATTAATTTAATTTTAGGTTTAAATTTTAACATGTTTTCTTAATAAATAAAAGTTGTAGAATTAGGGTTAATTAGTTAATTTCATTTAATTCTCATTAAAAAACCATAAATACGAAAACCTCAAAAATAATTTCTCTTTCTATTTTAATTGAATTAATTTGTAAATAATAATTTAAGTTCATTAAAGGGTCCAACGCCCTCGCTTCCAATTTTAATTTAATTCACGCGTTTTGTTTCTTTTCTTTTAATTATTTGTGTAATTCTCCCAAAGCCGTGTAATATTTATCTTTCGCACTTTACTTTATTTACTTTCTGTCAAATCGGGTCCTGGATTTTAATTTGGCGACGTGGACCCGCGCCTTTGTAATAGTTTAGGAATTTTATCTTTCCGCACTTTTTCTTTTAACTGTTAAATAAATGCATGCAAGAATGAATGACCGAAAATAAAAACAAACGCGTAGATCACCCATGACATGACAAAAGACAAAAATATCTGAAAACGACACACAAATCACACACCACCCCTAGGGTACGCCTCACTGTTGCCTTGCCTCGAAAGGTGATCGTCGAGTAGAGGATGTCTTAGTAAGTCCTCATGATCCGGGAACCTGGCATGAGGGTAGCTTCTAAGGTGTCTTCCCATTGCTCCGGTGATCACCATGTCCCGAACCTCGAGTTGACCCGAACACCTCCAACGGTGGTGCTACCTACCTCTCAATGATGGGATGGCACTACCTTAAGGACATTTACACAGCCTAATTCCTTAGGGTAGGTAGATGACTCATAGATACTTGCTCTATTAAAAAACAAACGAAAATCTTTTCATACCGACACTTTTCAAAAAGCTTTCAAAACAATTTTTCAAACACTCTTGAGGACTGATACAAGAGTCGATCTGAAATCTTTAAACGAAACTTTTTCAAACCCACTCACAATTGAAAAGCAAACCATTTTGAAAACACAATGAGCAAGTATCTAAGAGCCCATGGATAACCATGGATAGAAAGGGTGCTAACCCCTTCCCTTTCTATAAATCTACCTCCCGAACCGAGAAACTATCTCATAAGGAATTTTGCTGTGCTTTTGTCCTGTCCATGTTGGAGAAAATAAAAGACGGTGATGACTCTTGCTTCCGCGACATTTCGCGAACCAGCGTTAAACAGTCAGTTCCAGATCCACCGATCACAGAGTGCATCAAAGAAATGGAGAAACAACAGATCAAATACTCAGAAGCTTTAAAAATTCCAATACCTCTTATCCTTGAAGACGCTAATTAGTGTGATGAATACAGAGATGACAATCTAAGTTAATGTCTCACGCTAAATCCTGACCTTATGCCTTTCCTAAGGAAACCAGTTGTCAAACTTAAACCATTACCAAAATATTTAAGGTATAAATTCCTAGATACAGAACTCGAACAACCCGTTATAGTCA
This sequence comes from Vicia faba, assembly GCA_948472305.1. Taxonomy (NCBI): domain Eukaryota; kingdom Viridiplantae; phylum Streptophyta; class Magnoliopsida; order Fabales; family Fabaceae; genus Vicia; species Vicia faba. Next base: position 517,298,355 of record OX451737.1, read on the forward strand.
ACGAAGATTTAAGACAGATAGAAACAGAAAAATTATTACATGTCTTAAGGAAATACCCGACTACTTTAGGCTACAACATCTCTGATCTAAAAGGAATAAGTCCCTCAATTTGCATGTGTAACACGATGGGAGAACTGAATTTTTTTGGTTTTATCCAAATGTGCGGATAGCAAGAGTCGCCACTGACTTTTCTTCTATCCAATATTTAGGAAAGGTGAAAAGAACAGGAAAGCCTTTGATGGATTTTGAGTTCGGGGGGTAAGTTATAAAAAGGGAAGGTGTTAGCACCCTTTTCATCCATAGTTATCTACGGGCTCTTAATTACTTAGCTCACTTTTGAAAACTTGCTTTGTGTGTGTGATTTGTTTGAAAATACTTTGAAATGCCAATGTAAGGCTAACTTTGTAATGATTCTTGTATCAGTCCTCAAGAATAAATACAAAGTGTTTTTGAAAATATTTGTTTGAAAATGTAGTGTGAAAAATGTATTTGTTTGTGAGAAAAGTTTGTGAGCAAGCAATTAGGAGTTCTTACCTACTAAAGGTCTTTATTGTTATTTTCATTCTCCTTTGGAGATAGTACTATCCATACCATCAGTTGGTAGGTAGCCCTATCTATTGGACGTGAATGGATAGGTGTAGGGTCATCGTATGGTCTTGAAGGCAACATGTAAGGATACTTTAGAAATTGTATCGAAGGGACTATCATCATTTTGCTCGTAGGGTCATCGAATGGACTAGATCATTTTGTAGGCAACTCGAAGGGTCATCGGGGGATTATGATCTTTATTCTAAAGGGACAATGATGATTTGATCGAGGGTATTTTGCTAAAGTACCCCCACTTTCGAGGGACGTGACCAATATCGTAAGGCAACAAGAGAGGTTACCCTAAAGGTGCAAGTGTGCAACGTGTGTATTTTCAGTTATCTTATCTTGTGAATTAGGGTTTTCTACGTTTGGTTTTAGTCTCCATACAAAACATAGTTACTAACAATTGAATATATACGAAAAGTTAAAGTGTGGAATGTAAATACCTAAGCTATTACATGGCTTTGGGAGAAATACATAGGTATAGTAATTTGTGGGAAAGTAAACCTACACTATTACATCAGGTTAGCAGTTACATAATTGGGAAAAATGCTAGAAAAGAAATCTACGCTATTACAATTAAAGAATGCAACCTATACAATTTTCTTGGTGCTTTGGATTAATGATATGTTTAGTACTTTAATCCATCGAGATGAGTGATTGAATTTAAAGATGAAAGAAATTTAAGGTAGTGATCCAAATTAGCTTATCATTCCCCTCCCTCTTCATCTTATCCCCCTTTCTTATTGCACTACATGTTAAGGGATGATGATCTCTATATCATTTATCCAAACATGAAGTACATAGATTGCTATTGACCGACCTCAAAATAGGTGCGACTTCTACATAAGTCCACTTATGATTGCTTAACATAGCGCTAAATTTTATCCTGATTTGAGAAAATGATCATTCGTGGCCCAAACCTATGTTTGCAAGCCCAAGTATGTTAATTTGAACCCTCTGATCCAATAACCTTGAGATTCATTGTTAGGAGGCTTTGGTTCTACCAATCCTCCAATGGATCTTCATCAATTTTGATCAATGCAGATCACTTAAACATCATTGATATTAAATGTTGCCTTGAGGATTCTTAAATGGATGATATACTTGACAAAAAGCAAATGCAACTTGTTGTTGAGAGGCTTTGGTTCTACCAATCCTCTAATGAGTTCCAAATGCAAGTTTCAATATGGTCATCCAACTAACCACTAATTATTAACAATTGACTTTATTTTATGCTTTTATTTTTATGCTTTTACTTTATGTACCATTTACTTTAGCATTTACATTTCATGCTTTTCATCTTTGCTCAATTGAGCATTTACTTTTATGCCATTTTTATTTTTCTCACTTGAGCCTTTGTTTTCCTTTTGAAGATACTTAATAATCAACTTAAACCATAAAAAATTAATGATACCTGGACTATTTGGTTACTATCCTTGGCATTATGGAGTATTGGACTTCTTGGACATAGGAATGGAAACCTTGGCCTCTGTTGGAGACCTTGTGACCTTAATTGATATTTTGTATGGAGTTCTTGAGGTTTACCTCAAGACATTTGGTTGCTTGTTTGTTTTGTGTGTAGGTTATTGTGATTACATACTTTGTCTGTAATCTGGAATTCATCTGTATACAGTCGTTACTCTACCCAATTTTTGTGAAGATTTAATACATTTGAAGTTTGGTCTTCTCAAGAGGTTTAGTATCCTTGCTTGGTTTCAATCCAAAGAATGGGAATTCTATCTTGATTTATAATATCAAGTCTTAGCTTCTTGTTGGTTAGATAGTTCTTCTCCCTTGCTTTTACCTTATGCTTTAGGATATTCCTTTCATTTCCTCCCATCTTCTTTAATTTCAAAAATCTTCTCCCTCCTTTTGAAAATTCTTCTTGTTTCTAAACTTGAACCACTTTTATAATGAACTTGGACTTAGGTCCATGCATTTTCAAAACATTTGCTTAAACAAACTTTAATCAAATTAATCATACCTTGACATTTTTGTGAGAAGACTAAAAGTCAATCAATCTCATTCAAACCATTTTGCCACTTTGGCATTTTACCTTTAAAACTTTTCTCAAAAGATTGGACTCTTGTCAATCTTTGTAGTGATGCAAACAACTATACTTCTATAATATATAGTAAAGTGAGATATTTTCCACTTGGGTGTTGAGTGAGGTTTTGTTGATTTTAAAATCCAAGCCATATCATCTACTTTGAGATGATGCAAATTCTCTTTTCTCATAATTGTGGGTAGTAAGCATGTTTTCCACACAGACAATGATGATGAAGTCTTATCTCATAAAATTAACCAACACACTTGTGTTTTAAAATTTTCAAAGAGGAACTACGTGTACCCTGATCCCCTATTGCACGGAAGGTGGTATGTACGCACTAAAGGTTCGCAACCGCGGAGGGTGCAAAAATCATAAAAAATATTTCTTTTCTCACCTCCACAATCTATTTTTTTATATATAACATTTTATAGCCAAAATATACAGATTTTACAAAGAGGTTCATGCGGAGTATCGTAGATGTTTAGGGTACTAGCCCCTTCCCTTTGCATAACCAACCCCCTTACCAAGAATATTTCCCCCTCTTTTGGGTTATTCGCTTTTTTTCCATTCCTTTGGAAACAGTAAAGCGCAGTGGCGATTTTTATTTTTGATTTGTACAAGTCAAGTCAATCCAATGGCTTAGTCTTAAAATTTCTACCGCCACAGAAGAAAATAAACGGTGACTTCACTGGGGAAGATTGACCTCTTGCTGATCCATCCCTAAGTGGGTTGAGCCTATCTTTGTGTATATCTGTATATGTGTTATTGTTGTTTATATGTTATATGTTGTATATATGTTTGTCTGGAATTTCCTGGTTTTCAGGGTGCTTGGGGATTTCTCATAAGTCCTATACCCGGACTTGGGCAAGCTTAAGATAGGACGGGCGGTATAGTCATGTTAACTTTGAGGGAGTAATCCCAAAAAAGGAGGCATGAGATCCTCCACTCAATGGAGCCCCCTTTGACTGCAGTATCGTTTACCGAGTAATCAGGACGACATGCTGCTTTCAACCTGGGAGCCTGCTGAAACTGAGGACCGTAGATTACCTAACCCATCTTGGCCTTTTAGGAGTAGTGAGGAAGCTATTACAGAGTAATCTAGAAATAGTTGTCACGCGATACTACACTCAGACGAGTTTTTCTTGAGAATATTACTAATTACCGAGTTAATCGGGAAGTTGGTAATATCCGAAGGAAGGATGTAGACTCTGGGAACCCCTAGAACCTTGTTCGGCAGGTGATAACTTTTATACCACACCTTATGGGTAGTACCTTCGACCTCATGCTCATGACGTTGAACCTATGAACCCCGTGTTTGTGATCTTATGTGTGATTGTTGCATCTGCATCCATGCACTCATAAGCATCTTTTAAAGAAATTTTATTTCAAGGGACTTAAAAGTTGACCATTTGTGAATATCTCAGATACTTTTTGACTATGGATTCTGGAAAAAGAAAGACCGGAAAGTACAGTTTCAAAGATCCCAAGATAGATGGGTTGATGAGTCTGATTCCCGAGATTGAGTGTTCTGCAGACTTTTGGAGGAAGTATGGGTCCCTCATTTCTCTCATGAAGCTTAGGATGAAGGAGGGTATTCTCTCGACCTTGGTCCAGTTCTATGATCCTATGTATCATTGCTTTACTTTCCCTGACTATCAGTTGATGCCTACACTAGAGGAGTATTCTTATTTGTTGGGTTTACCTATTATCCATCGTGTTCCTTTTACTGGTTTGAAGGGTGAGCCAAAACCACATGAGATTACTGATTTGATCCATTTATAGAAGTCGGAGGTTGAAGCCCACATGAATACCAAAGGAGGGATTAGAGGATTACCAACTCAGTTCTTATTAGAGAAAGCTCGTTACTTTGCCACGATGAAGAGTACAGTCGCTTTTGAGGCCATCTTTGCTCTACTTTCTTACGAGTTGTTCTTATTTCCTAATGTAGACAAATTTGTTGACATTAATGCCATCATGATCTTCATGATAGGGAACCCAGTTCCTACATTATTGGGTGATACTTATTACTCTATTCATCTTCGGGATTCTTATCATGGGAGGATGATTATCTGTTGCACGCCTCTGCTGTACTGGTGGTTCACTTCTCATTTGCCTCAGTCTGATGCTTTCTGGGATATCAAGAAGGAACCTTGGTGGGCTTCTAAGATCATGACACTTACTCACTCAAATTTTGTTTGGTATCATCAGGCTTATCATGATGTAGAGACTGTCGACAGTTGTGGTAGTTTCCCCAATTTACCGCTTCTTGGTACAAAAGGAGGAATTAACTACAACCTTGTTCTTGCACGACGAAAACTCAGATATCCGATGAGGGATAAGCCAAATAGTATTCATTTGAGTAATTTCTTCCTGAAAGAGGGAGAAGACCATAAGAAAGCTAGGGAGCACATTACGAAGGCCTGGCGTCACATTCATAGGAAGAGTAGGAAAGACTTGGGACCTAGAGGGGCTGTTTCTTTGGAGTCTTTTCTTCAGTGGGTACAAGCGAGAGCTATTCAGTTGAAGACGTCGTATTCTCGAGAAACACCTATGCCTGATTAGTTTGTGAAGACCACTCCTCCCCTATTGGATGATGTCGAAGAACTAGAGCTTGCGTTAGTCAAAATGCAGCAGGAAAAGGAAGCTTGGAAGAATAAGTGCCAAACTCTAGAGATTTCCTATCGAGCAGACTTGAAGGAGAAAGATGACTTGATTGAGATTATTGAGAGTCGAGCTGTAGAGATGATGGAGAGGCAAGGGGATTTATTTTCCCCTAAGCCTCAGTCAGATGTCAGTTGCTCGTGTCCTTATTCAGGTGATTGGAAGGAGGTTGCCACCAGATATGCAGAAGAAAACCAGAGGTTGAAGGCTCAGATTTCAAGACTTACAGGGAAGCGTCAACGTATAGAGTGATCTCCATCAGCTTTACTTTTTCAGTATTTCAAATATGTTATTACTTTGATATCTGCAATGTTGTCTATAAATCTTTAAGTCCCTTGAAATATTAATAATAAAATAAATCACGTGCATTTCATATCATGCATCATATTGCACATACTTCTTGCATTTTTTGTGCATATCCAGGTGTCTTACTGAGCTTCTTTACTTCGTCCAGCAAGCTGTCTTACTAGTACAATACCCGAGCTAATTTCAGAATGAAGATGGACAACCTAGAACAAGAGAATCGCGAGCTGCGCGAGGAAGTTTCTGCTCTGAAGGCCGATATGGCCAATCTCACTGCTCTGATGGAATCTTTGGTGGCTGCTCAGAATCAACCACCAATTGCTCAACCTCAACAGACAATGGTTACTATTGAAGCTCCGATTGTTCCTGTGTCTGCTACTCCAGTTCTTATTCAGAATCGCATGCCTCAAGGTTATCCATGGGGAATTCCAGAGAACTTTGTGCTAGAGGGTTTTAATCTTGGTCCTCAAGTTACTCCAATTGTTCAGAATACTTTTACTCCTGCACCTCCTGTGGTGCATGTTACTCCTACTGCACCTCCTTCGGTAAATGTTGTGCCATTTGTTAATGACGAAACTTATCGTCCTTTTCCTCCACCAAGTGAAGGCTTGGGTCTCTATCATCGAATGGGTGACTTTCAGTAGGGGAATCTAGTGGAGCTACGCTAGAAAAAGAGGTGGATGATATATTGAAAATTATAAAGATGAGCGACTACAAGATCGTAGATCAGTTGTTGCAGACTCCGTTAAAAATATCTATTATGGCCTTGCTTATAAACTCCTCTACTCACAGAGGATCTTTGATGAGCGTATTGGACCAAGCTTTCGTGGAAAGTGATATGCTAGTAGACCAATTCAGCAATGTGGTAGGGAACATTACATCATGTAATAACCTGAGTTTCTGCAACGATGAACTGCCCGATGAAAGAAGAAATCACAACTTGGCCCTCCATATCTCTATGAACTATAAGAATGATTCAGTATCAAATGTGTTGATTGACAATGGATCCACATTGAACATTATACCAAGGAGCACACTTATGAAGTTGAAATATCAAGGAGCGCCCATGCGCCTGAGTGGCATTATTGTGAAAGCGTTTGATGGATCAAGGAAATCTATTATTGGTGAAGTGAACTTGCCTATTCATATAGGCCCACATTTGTTACATATTACTTTCTAGGTCATGGATATTATACCCTCTTATAGTTGTTTGTTGGGACGACCGTGGATACATGAGGCAGGGGCTGTCACTTCGACTTTACACCATAAGTTGAAGTTTGTGCGTGAAGGAAAAGTGGTCATCATAAATGGAGAACAAGCATTATTGATATCTCATTTGTCCTCTTTCAGTATTGTGGAAGCGGATGAAGCTGTTGTTGGAACCCAGTTCCAAGCTTTATTCATTGATAATATAAGAGGAAATGAGAATTTTATAGCTTCGTTAAAGGATGCTCAACAGGTGGTGCGTAATGGCCATAATGAAGTATGGGGACAAATTGTTGACCCACATGTAAACAAGAATAGAGCGGGCTTGGGATTCTCTGTGAAGAATGATAAAGGTAAGAACATGAAGCTAAAGTCTGCTGCAGGCAAGTATCAGGATATCTTTCGTAGCGGGGGTTATCTTCATCCAACTGTTTCTGGAACTAATGCCATTGTGGAAGATGAAGCAGACCCGGAAATGCCAAAATATGTGACGCACGGAGTTAGGGTTCGGAACTGGATCACCATTGATGTTCCCTCTTGCATACATGTCTCAAAGTAATTTGTTTTTGTTAATCTTTTCAAAAATCTTTCACTCTGCCCAAGGTGAATGTATTATATATTGTATGGGCTTATCTGTTTGCTTTGATTTTTAAAATCAATAATAAAAGTTGTCTTTGTTTCTCAAATTTTGTTTTTTTATTTTTTTGCTTTTTCTTGGAAAATGGTAATCAGAAAAAACCTTTCAGAATAAATAATAACTGAAATTGAATCTGCATAATCACTTTTTATATGTATCAGTTTCTAAAAGCAATCATAAATCATATGTGCAGATTAATTAAAAAAATCGTTGAATACAATACCATGCACCCTCTCCCAACTTTGGATGTCCTATGTATGGGGCCGAAAAAGAAGACTATGATGAGATTCCAGAAGAGGTCTCACAGTTGCTTGAGCGCGAGGAGAGTGCCATATAAAGAGCCATTGGAAGTAATCAATTTGGGTTCATAAGAAGATCTGAAGGAAGTCAAGATTGGAGCATTTCTACATCCTGATGTGAAGAGCAGGTTGATTAAGATATTGAAAGAGTATGTGGATATCTTTTCTTGGTCTTACCAAGATATGCCTGGTTTAGATACAGATATTGTAGAGCACAATTTTCCGATGAAGCCAGAGTGCCCTCCATTCAAGCGAGAGTTACGAGGGACTCACCCAGATATGGCAGTAAAAACCAAAGAAGAAGTTCTAAAGTAGATTAATTCCGGTTTTCTTGTGACATCAGTGTACCCTCAGTGGATTGCCAATATTGTCCCAGTACCGAAGAAATACGGAAAAGTTCTCATGTGCGTATATTACAGAGATCTAAATAAAGCTAGTCCAAAAGATGATTTTCCATTGCCGCACATTGATATCTCAGTGGATAGCACAGCAAAATTCAAAATTTTCTCGTTCATGGATGGATTTTCTGGATATGATCAAATAAGGATGGCTCCTGAGGACATGGAAAAAACAACGTTCATCACACCCTAGGGAACATTCTATTACAGAGTGATGCCCTTCGGGTTGAAGAGCGCTGCTGCAACATACCAGAGAGCTATGAAAACCTTATTCCATGATCTGATGCACAAGGAAATTGAGGTATATATTGATGATATAATTTCTAAATCCCAGACTGAAGAAGGGCATGTAGAAGATTTATTGAAGTTGTTTCAGCATTTGGGGAAGTATCGTCTCCGCTTGAATCCAAATAAATGTACCTTCAGTGTTCGATCAGGGAAATTGTTGGGTTTCATTGTCAGCCAAATAGGGATTGAAGTTGACCCTGATAAAGTCAAAGCAATTCAATAAATGCCAGCATCGAGAAATGAAAAGAAAGTCAGAGGTTTCCTCAGCAATTTGAATTACATCTCCAAATTCATTTCCCACATAACTGCAATGTGTGAACCGATCTTTAAGTTGTTAAAGAAAGATCAAGGTTGTGTATGGACAGATGACTGCCAAAGGGAATTTGAAAGTATTAAAGAATATTTATTGGAACCTCTTATCTTGCTCCCTTCTGTTGAAGGAAGACCATTGATTATGTATCTGACAGTGTTAGATAATTCCATGGGCTGTATTCTGGGACAACAAGATGAAACAGGGAAGAAAGAGTATGCCATTTATTATCTCAATAAAAAGTTTACTGACTGCGAGTCGCGGCATTCTATGCTGGAAAAGACATGTTCTGCTCTGGCCTGGGCGGCAAAATGTTTGCGGCAGTATATGCTGAATTACACCACTTGGTTGATCTCCAAAATGGATCCAATCAAGTACATTTTTTAAAAACCTGCTCTCACTGGGAGAATTTCCCATTGGTAGATGTTATTATCCGAATATGACATTGAATACCGCACTCAAAAAGCTATTAAAAGCAGCGTGTTGGCAGATTATCTTTCTCACCAACCAGTTGATGATTATCAATCTGTGAAGTATGATTTCCTCGATGAGGATGTAATGTTTCTGAAAGTGAAAGATTATGATGAACAATTACCTTAGAAAGGTCCTGATCCTGATTATCCTTGGAGCATAATATTTGATGGAGCTGTGAATGGTTATGGTAAAGGAATTTGTTCCATGATTGTCACTCCTCATGGATCTCACATACCTTTTACTGCAAGGTTGACATTCAATTGCACCAATAACATGGCGGAGTATGAGGCTTGCATCATGGGTCTCGAGGAAGCTATTGATCTCAGAATTAAAATTCTAGATGTGTATGGCGACTTAGCTTTGGTAATAAATAAAATTAAAGGAGAGTGGGATACTCGTCACCCTGGCTTGATCCCTTACAAATATTATGCTAGAAGATTGTTACCCTTCTTTAATAAATTTGAATTCCATCATATCCCCAGAGATGAAAATCAAATGGCGGATGCCTTGGCAACTCTGGCTTCTATGTATCAAGTGAATACTTGGAATGATATACCTCAAATTATAGTTCATCGACTGGATAGGCCCGCTCATATGTTTACAATAGAGGGAGTAGCAAATGAGAAACCTTGGTATTATGATATCAAGAATTTTCTCCAGACACAGGAATATCCGATTGGTGCATCGAATAAAGATAGAAAGACATTGAGAAGATTGGCTGGTAGCTTCTTCCTCAATGAAAATGTGTTGTACAAGAGAAATTTGACATGGTCTTGCTCAGATGCGTGGATAGACACGAAGCAGACATTTTGATGCATGAGATTCATGAAGGTTCCTTTGGTACTCATGCCAATGGACATTCGAAGGCTAAGAAGATGCTAAGGGCAAGTTACTATTGGCTGACAATGGAATCTGACTGTTACAAATTTACAAAGAATTTCCATAAATGTCAGATTTATGCGGACAAAATTCATGTGCCTCCGACACTTCTCAATGTTATTTCTTCCCCGTGGCCTTTCTCTATGTGGGGTATTGACATGATTGGAATGATTGAAGCCAAAGCTTCGAATGGACACCGTTTTATCTTGGTAGCAATTGATTACTTCACCAAGTGGGTGGAGGATGCTTCATATGCTAATGTCACTAAGCAGGTAGTAGTGCCTTTCATTAAGAACAATCTCATATGTCGGTATGGTGTGTCAAGCAAAATTATCACCGACAATGGCTCGAATCTGAATAACAAGATGATGATAGAAGTTTGTGAAGAATTCATGATTGTCCATCACAATTCATCTCCGTACAGGCCAAAGATGAATGGGGTTGTTGAAGCTGCTAACAAGAATATCAAGAAGATCATCCAGAAGATGGTTGTTACTTATAAAGATTGGCATGAAATGCTCCCTTTTGCTTTACATGGATATCAGACATCTGTCCGCACTTCAACAGGAGCAACCCCATTCTCCCATGTGTATGGAATGGAAGCAGTGCTCCCGATCGAGGTTGAGATTCCCTCTTTACGTGTGATAATGGAAACCAAGTTGTCTGAGGCTGAATGGGTCCAGAATAGGTTTGACCAATTGAATTTGATTGAAGAGAAGAGAATGACGGCTTTGTGTCATGGGAAGTTATATCAGAAGAGAATAAAGAAAGTATTTGATAAGAAGGTCAAACCTCATGAATTTAGAGAAGGCGGCCTCGTGCTCAGGAAGATCATGTATTTTAACACTGATTATAGGGGCAAGTGGACTCCCAATTTTAAAGGCCCATATGTTGTCAAGAAAGCCTTCTCTCGTGGTGCATTAATTCTTGAAACTATGGATGGCGAGGAGTTCCCACGTCCCATGAATTCTGATGCAGTCAAGAAATACTTCGCCTAAAGAAATAAAAGAACAACTCGCTAATTCGAAAACATAAAAGGGCAGCTTGGGCAAAAAGGAGCATCTCGGTAGGCCGAAAACCCGAAAGGGCGGTCTAGGAAAAAATTAGAGACATAAACAGAATAAACTTTCACGCTAAGTTGAGAACCTGCAAGGGTAACTTAGGCAAAAGTTAGGGACTTTCTTGGCAAGTAACTACATCAGACAAGACTTGATCATTGAAGCAACAATCTTCTTGGATCCTCACCATACTTTGACAGAAGCTGCTGCTTAGGATTTCAAAGTTGTTAGAGAGAATAATGGTCATTGTATTTTAATGTATCTTTTCCATTATATATTACCATTTTGCGAACTTTGTAATCATCTGTGGAGTCTCTCCATTCGCAGACTACCATTCTATTAATAAAGTTTGAGATTTTATCCAATTCTTTGTAATTCTTATTTTATTCTGCTTACAAAGACTCCATTTATTATTAATAGTAATTTTCAAAGCAAAAAGATTAAATAACAAAATTGTTTCTCGAAAAGAATTTATAAATTATTTTTACTTTAGATTTTATGATTTAAGAGGAAAAATAAGTGGTGATCCAAGGAATGGACGAACTCCAATAATTTTTGGAAGTTTTGTTTTCCCCAGGAAGGTTCTCTCAGGTCGTTTCTGCTGGTATGTGCATGATCTTCTTGTATTTCTCAGGTAATTGAAGATGATATAAATTGGTGTATGGTGCGGTATCGGGTTTGTGATCCCATTGTCCCCAATCAAGTCTTGGTTCATTTTTAATTTTGGGTTTGCATGGTCTGAATCCTCTATCCCAGATTCCCCAGTGAGGTCTTCACTCATATGACGAAAGTTCCTTCTCCCCTTGCGTGCTGAGATGGAACTATTTGCAGAATGTCGCTCTTTTTGCAGTGTTAGCATTATTGTTGTTGTTTATTTCTTAGGAAACTAGGCGATGGCAATATGTTTTCTAAGAGGTGTTGAGACATTTGTCAACTTTTTGGGTTTTCACCCTCCAAGTGTTGGGTTTGATTTAAAATCCCTATAATTTTGATTTCTTGATGTTTTGTTTGACTTCTTAACTCCCCAAGTTTTTATCCCCATGAGGTTTCATACTTTTTCTCCAGAGAAGTTGGTGCAATAGTCACTCTCAATATTGGAGAATGTATCTTGGTTTCCCCTCGACGATATGGTGTTGTCCTCCCCAATAAAGTCAGCGTGAGGTCTCTAGTTGATATCTCAACGTTGAGGCCCTATCTCCCCTAGTGAAGTCTGTATGATATTTCCCCATTAAAGTCATCACGAGATCCTTAGTTGATGTTTTAGCGATATGGTTTTCATCCGCCTTATTAAAATCAGTATTGCAATCCCCAATAGAAGTACGAACAATAAAACATTTTCCCTATTGAAGTCTGTGTGATATTCCCTGGTGAAGCCTGTAAGAGGATGTTATATCCCTGTATTTGTACTAATTTGTTGCTATGATGTGATTAGTTCTGGATCTATGTTCCTTCCCAGTGAAGTTAAGCTGCGAAATAGGAATCTGTCTCCTCAGTTGGTGCTTACTTTCTTATGGAATTTTCATCTTGGATGTGATTTAGCCGAGTATTGATTGTACCTGAGTTGGTTTTGTCTGGTTATTCCCAGTGTTATATGTCTGTTTTGTCAGCATATACATAATAACACTCATACATTCATACATACATCATGCATAGTTGAATTTAGAAAATCATTGCTCACTTGCATTCATTAATTCTCTGTTAGCACATTACCCTATTTTACAGAGTTGTGTTATCCTCTCTCCAATAGAGTGTCAACCTTAAGTAGAAAGTGTATATTCTTTCAATTTCCCCACTGAGTTATCCCTCGTGGAAGATTTTTTGCTTTAGCCTTCCTGTACAGCTCTTTGTCTGGATGATTTGGGTTTCCCTCTTGAGTTTATTTCTCAAAGGATGTATTTTGGTTGACTGTTTCATTCCAGTTTATTTCTGGTTTGAATCTAAGATCCTCATCAATATTATTACTTTGAATTTCTGCAAGCTTCGAGCCCTGGTTTGAGAATGTGCATTTATTTTGCACGAGAAGACTTTATCTTCTCAGCAGGAACATATAGGCATTTCCCTAGGAAGCCATATTTTTTTCTCCATGAATTCATTTTTACAATCCTTCCCATAACAGCAAGTGGCAGGACTCTTTATTTGGGCAACTTATACTTCCCCGTAAAACTCGACGTTACTTTTTTACTATCTTCTCTATGAATGGATAATTTATAGTTCGTCGTCAAATTACTCCAATGGATAGAAAGTCTTTTCAATATGACAGAGACAGTTTATTGAGAAATATTTACAAGTGGCAGGCTCTTTATTTGAGACAATTTATATTACCCTTTCCAGGCGGAATGCCTTGGTTAAAAAAGAAGTTGAGACCCGTTCTAGGTGAAATGCCATAATTTTGGGAAACTTGTTATTGTCAATACATTTTTTTCTACCTTCAGTGAAATTTGGTAGTTCACCTTCAGTGAATGTTGGTGTTATTCTTTTATCTCTACCTTCAGTGAAAGTTGGTAGATCACCTTCAGTGAATGTTGGTGTTATTCGTTTTCTCTCTACCTTCAGTGAAAGTTGGTAGATCACCTTCAGTGAACGTTGGTGTTATCGTTTATCTCTACCTTCAGTGAACGTGGTAGTTCACCTTCAGTGAACATTGGCGTTATCTTTTCTCTCTACCTTCAGTGAATGTTGGTGTTATCTTTTCTTTCTACATTCAGTGAACGTCGGTAGTTCACCATCAGTGAACGTTGGTGTTATTATTTCCTATCTACCTTCGGTGAATGTTGCTAGTTCACCTTCAGTGAATGTTGGTGTCATTATTTCCTCTCTACCTTCAGTGAACGTTGGTGTTATTCTTTCCTCTCTACCTTCAGTGAACGTTGGTAGTTCACCTTCAGTGAACATTGGTGTTATTCTTTCCTCTCTAACTTTAGTGAAAGTTGGTAGTTCACCTTCAGTGAACATTGATGTTATTCTTTCCTCTCTACCTTCAGTGAATGTTAGTAGTTCACCTTCAGTGAAGGTTGGTTTTATTCTTTTCTCTCTACCTTCAGTGAATGTAGGTAGTTCACTTTCAGTGAATGTTGGTGTTATTCTTTTATTCATACCTTCAACTATTGAGTTGTTTGCTTACCGTCATCTGCGAGTCAGTATCTTTTTAATCTTCTACCTTCAACTATTGAGTTGGTAGTTTACTGTCATCTATGAGTCGGTGTCTTTTTGATCTTCTACTTTCGACTATTGAGTTGGTAGTTCACAATTATCGGTCGGTCACTTTTATCCTTTACTGTCTTTCCTTATTGGTCGAGTTGATGCCTTATCTCCTCTTTGGGATTTACACCAATAGAGTCGAGTATTTTGTTCACCAGTGATTATTTTCCTGGTTGGGTTTCTCTTTTGATTCTTGTTGCCTTTGCTACATCCCCAGTGGTGTCTTGCGTCCTTTTGAGTTTGTTCATCTGCATTCGCAATCATAAGCATTGCATGGTATCTTAGGGACAAAAATAGGGCTTGTTTTATATTTAAGTATATTTAATCACGTTGACACGAAGATTTTAACCTTCGTATCTCCGGATAGAAGACACTTAAATAAGGGCAGCTGTTGTACCCCAATTTTTGGCCTTAAGATTCATCTATCATCTCATACTATCACAATGGAACCAGATCACAAACTAGGGTTTGAGGTTTTTCTCCTATTGCATCCTATCTTTAATTTTTCTCTTGAGGAATCTCCAAGCACCTTAGTTGTGTATTTTGTATATGTGTTGTTGACTAACTTCTAATAAAAATACAAAAAATATTTGTCTTTATATATTTGTGTTTTGTAGGTATCGAGTCAAAGCGTCTGACAAATAAGATTTTCCGGTATTATTTCCCTAAAATCTCTATTTGCAAAGAAAAATAATTAAAATTTTTCATTTTTTCACTATACAATCGATTTTCTTAGAGTGCAATCAATTGCACAAAGTGCATTTTGCGTAATATTTAAAAAAAAACTCACTGTACAATCAATTGCTCCCACAGTGCAATCGATCGCACAGAGTGAAATTTTGAAAAAAATCAGCAATTTCAAGCCTGTCATTCTTTCGGCTCCAAGTTTTTCTTCATTTTTTGAAAGATATATCATTAATTCAAATTTTGGCTCCAAGAATCAATTACCAAGCCTAATTTCATTTCCCAAACCAAACTCCGAACCACCACTAATCCCAAGCCTAAACTCTATAAATAGAGCCTTCATTTCATTCAAATCTCAAGCTTTTGATAGCCAAATTCACCTTGCTAAAAAATCTCTCAATTCCCTCCATCTACCAAATTCACTCAAAGCTCCATTTTCAAAAAAAAAAGTTAGTAAGCTTTGCATTGAAGCTTACTAATCTTTGAGCTAAACCTTCATCCTAACACTTTTTCTTTATTAATTCTCTACATCCAAGCTTGGGAAATTGATTCTTGGGGCTGAATTGAGGCAAATTCTTGAAGTTATTTTGATAATTCTCTAGATCTACCTTTGGTAAGTTGGATCTTCATCTATCACAATGTGATCTCCTGTTGATCTTTGGATTTGATTCATTTAGCATTGTTTTATGATTCCATTGGTGTTATTTTATCATAATTTAATGGAACTTTCATGCTCAATTAAATCCATGATCATAAGGTGTTTGATGGAAAGTTTAAACAAGAATTTGGCCTTTTGAAATGCTGATTTGTTGTTTTGCACAGGGTGAAATCGATTGCTCCCATAGCGCAATCGATTGCAAAGAATGATTTTACATATTTTTTGAATAAAAACATTGATGCAATCGATTGCTCCCAGAGTGCAATCGATTGTAACAGAACAAAAATGTATTTTCTGCCTTGTTTTGGGGCTGTTTTGGTCCATCTCTCTTTTTCTACTCACTCCTTTTGATTGTTGATTTGGATTTCAATTTTAAATGTCCAATTTCTCTTTAAATTCAATAGACTTTGGCTGTAGATGAAGTTGGATAAATGTTCATTAATTCAAATCTACCTAAGAGTGAATTATTTAATTCATTTTTGGTGCTTTGGATTAATGGATATGTTTAGTACTTTAATCCATCGAGATGAGTGATTGAATTTAAAGATGAAATAAATTTAAGGTAGTAATCCATATTAGCTTATCATTCCCCTCCCTCTTCATCTTATCCCCCTTTCTTATTGTACTACATGTTAAGGGATGATGATCTCTATATCATTTATCTAAACATGAAATACATACATTGCTATTAACCGACCTCAAAATAGGTACGACTTCTACATAAGTCTGCTTACGATTGCTTAACATAGCGTTAAATTTTGTCCCGATTTGAGAAAATGATCATTCGTGGCCCAAACATATCTTTGCAAGCCCAAGTATGTTAATTTGAACCCTCTGATCCAATAACCTTGAGATTCATTGTTAGGAGGCTTTGGTTCTACCAATCCTCCAATGGATCTTCATCAATTTTGGTCAATGCGGATCACTTAAACATCATTGATCATTAAATGTTGCCTTGAGGATTCTTAAACGGATGATATAATTGAAAAAAAGCATATGCAACTTGTTGTCAAGAGGCTTTGGTTCTACTAATTCTCTAATGAGTTCCAAATGCAAGTTTCAAGATGGTCATTCAACTAACTACTAATTCTTAACAAATGACTTTATTTTATGCTTTTATTTTTATGCTTTTACTTTATATACTATTTACTTTAGCATTTACGTTTCAAGATATTTTCATCTTTGCTCACTTGAGCATTTATTTTTATGCCATTTTTATTTTGCTCACTTGAGCTTTTCTTTTCCGTTTGAAGATACTTAATAATCAACTTAAACCATAAAAAACATTAATGATACCTGGACTATTTGGTTAATATCCTTGGCATTATGGAGTATTGGACTTCTTGGACTTAGGAATAGAAACCTTGTCCTATGTTGGAGACCTTGTGACCTTAATTGATATTTTTCTGATGTTCTTGAGGTTTACCTCAAGACATTGGGTTGCTTGTTTGTTTTGTGTGCAGGTTATTGTGATTACATACTTTGTCTGTAATCTGGAATTCGTCTGTATACAGCTGTTACTCTGCCTAATTTTTTGAAGACTTAATACATTTTAAGTTTGGTCTTCTCAAGAGGTTTAGTATCCTTGCTTGGTTTCAATCCAAAGAATGGGAATTCTATCTTGACTCATAATGTCAAGTGTTGGCTTCCTGTTGGTTAGATGGTTTTTCTCCCTAGCTTTTACCTTATGCTTTAGGTTAGTCCTTTCATTTCCTCCCATCTTCTTTAATTTCAAAAATCTTCTCCCTCCTTTTGAAAACTCTTCTTGTTTCTAAACATGAACCACTTTCATAATAAACTTGAACTTAGGTCCATGCATTTTCAAAAAAATTTCTTAAACAAACTTTAATCAACTTAATCATACCTTGACATTTTTGTGAGAAGACTAAAAGTCAATCAATCTCATTCAAACCATTTTGCCACTTTGCCATTTTACCTTTAAAACTTTTCTCAAAAGATTGGACTCTTATCAATCCTTGTAGTGATGCAAACAACTATACTTCTACAATATATAGTGAAGTGAGATATTTTCCACTTGGGTGTTGAGTGAGGTTTTGTTGATTTTAAAATCCAATCCATATCCTCCACTTTGAGATGATGCAAATTCTCCTTTCTCATGATTGTGGGTAGTAAGCATGTTTTCCACACGGACAATGATGATGATGTCTTATCTCATAAAATTAACCAACACACTTGTGTTTTAAAATTTTCACAGAGGAACTACGTGTACCCTGATCCCCTATTGCATGGAAGGTGGTACGTAGGCACTAAAGGTTCGGAACCGCGGTGGGTGCAAAAATCATAAAAAATATTTCTTTTCTCACCTCCACAATCTATTTTTTTATATACAACATTTTATAGCCAAAATATATAGATTTTACAAAGAGGTTCCTATGGAGTACCGTAGATGTTTAGGGTGCTAATACCTCCCCTTTTCATAACCAACCCAACTACCTAGAATCTTGCCCCCTCTTTTGGGTTATTCGCCCATTTCCCATTCCTTTGGAAATAATAAAGCGCGGTGGCAATTTTTATTTTTGATCTGTACAAGTCAAGTCAATCCAATGACTTAGTCTTAACATTTCTACCGCCACACTCATGTAATACAAATGCATCCTTCACCATCTGTGTTGCACTAGAATCATTCTATAGAATGGAAACGAATAAATATATTATAAAACACATATCAGAGAAGCGTCGGAGCCCTAGCTCCGATCGACTTCTCTGGTGAGAGGATTTTCAAACCTGTGAAATAACATGTGTTAGACCATAAAGATGACCCTATCCCCCTAATTCAACCCTTGCGAATCCAATGATGGTATTTGTTTGGCCTGAAAACACTTGTATCATGAGATTCGAGGAATACATCTCAACCTTCCCTAGCCATGGCAGATCCTTGTTCATGCGTTAAAGCTTGCAAACAATGCTTCTAAATAAGTCTAATCATTATCATGAACATGTATATGTGCATAGAATCAATCCATAATGCAAGAATAAAGAGTTAGAGATTAGAGAATTTTTACCCAACCGACGTTCTTGCATGAGTGACTTCTAGCGTGCTACAAGCTTCAAGGATGGATGGGATGAACTCCTGAGATTTTCAGGAACACGATGGAATGCTTTGAATGCTTTGAAAGTGGTTGCACACAAGGTTTTCAAGTTGACCTAGTTTTTGAAAATTTTGAGATTTTTTGGACTTGTTCTTGAGGAAAATTTTTGTGTCTCTCTTAGTCTGAAGGTGTCATGTGTTTATAGTGGAAGATTTAGGTCAACAAAAGAGAAATCAATCTTTTGTATTTCATGATCAAATCTTTGATTGGAATTTTTACATGAAATCTTTCTTTTTTAGGCCAATCATGTACCAATCAATCTTTACACGTTTTTTGCAAGTTGTCACCATCTTTTTAGACTTATGATTTGTTTCAAAAATAGATTCTCATGCCTCATATCATTTATTTGGTATTTTATTTGATTTATTTTAAATTTAAATGAATAAAATCAAAATAAAAAGAAATAAAAATCACAAATATACATGAATGGACTTAGGGGTCTATTATGAGGTTAGGAACACGTCTGGACTTTAAAAAATAGGCCCATTAGCCCAAAAATTCAAATTTGCTCAATTTGGATTTCATGCATTTTCTCTAAATTTTCCAACTTGCAGCAATCATAACTCTCTCAATTTTAGTCATATTAAGGTGGTCTTGGACTCTTTGGAAAACTCAAGATATCCCCAACAACCTTCACGTTGGTCAGTTTTTCATTTGAAGCCTTTATCTTGATTTAAAATGGTTTAATAAAAAGTGTCTTTTTGTTGACTTTTAAAGTGATCTGTAATGTTTTGGCTCATATCTCTCAAATGAAGATTTTTTTTCCTTGAGCTTAGACAAACAAAGTTGTAGAGAATTTAATTTCCTTTAAAATGAGCTTTGGTTGAGAAATTTTTGATGAGGTGTGTGAAAGTTATGCTTGGTCAAAGTTTAGTTGACTTCTCCTTAAGAAAACCCTAATTTAGTAACTTTTGACTTTTGATGAATCTTGAGTTTTCTTGACGAACCAGGATCAACCCTTGGTCAAATGATAAATGTGACTTAAAAATATTTATTTTTACCGATAATATTGAAGTTTGACTGTAAGTTGGTCAAAGTTGACTTTTTGTCCAATACAGTTGATTTTCAATCATCTGTCTAATTGATTGAGCAAATATGTACTGCAAGGCTTGAAACTTGGCATGAGGATACTTCGAAGCATATGATAAACCATGAAATCCACTTGAGGCATTAGAATTCCAATTTCCTTCGAGAAAAGTAAAACCCTAGTTGTAGGTCAATGCTTAGGAGGAGGGTTTGTCTGGTTAACCCTTGAGTAGTCTTGAGCAATTGAGACCTTCATGAGCATGAGGAGACTTATTGAAATAATTTGTATTGAAAATGGGAGGGAAAATTTTGGAGTACAACAACTTCCCTTGTTCAATCTTCTTAAACCTGGAGATTTAGATTGGCATGTCCGCCATTCGTGATCTGAAGGTGGAAGAGGATTGAACACTTAAGTGCCCAGAAATTTTCACTCACATGCACACGAAGTAACACTATTGTTCGATTGTAGTGCTTGAACGGGCTTAAAGATGTCGTTAGAGAAGTGATAGAGTTTCGTCTGAGATGAGATTATAGATGTTGTTGCACCCCAAAATTTGCCCTCTCATGTTTTCCAAAGTCTCCCCCCTGCCTGGTTGATCACAAACTCTTGCCTAAGGAAAAAGAAGATTTTTGAGTGGTACTTCAAATACCTTTCGATTGGCATTCTGAAGGAGTATTTCGATTAGCATTCTGAAGGAGTATTTCGATTGGCATTATGGACAAGCATTCGATTGGAATTATGTCAAGGCAATGTCGACAGGCATGTCAACCATGTCCTTCATTTGGCATGAACAACACCTTTTGATTGGCCTGTTAGCAGAGCATTTAGATTGGAATCCTTCGATTGATATTTGGGCCAGGCCCATTCGAAGGTTACGCAGGGAGTCCATTCGAAAGAGGTAAATCAGGACTAATCGAAGAGCATGGCCTGAAAGCACTCGAAATCCAAGCGTCCAGGTTCATTCAAGGGACACGAATGTTTCAAAAAAGGAAATGATTTAATGTGTTTGATTTTTGTCCAGAGCGTTAAAGGCCTATTTTAATGGTTGTCCCTTGCTATTTTCGTGCACTCCCACACTCCTATAAATAGGAGTCCAGTGACACATTACAAAAGGGGACACAAAAAAAATTACACGAAAAATCACACGAAAATCATAGAACGAAAATTATACACACTTCTTCAAAAAATCTGCAGGAGAACAAAACATTGGAGAGACGCTGCCCAGAATTTTCCAAGCCAAAGCAGTTCCTCAGATCGAAGGTGCCTACGCCAAGAAGCTCTCAAATCAAAAGTGCCTACGTCCAGGAAGTGCCCAGATCAGAAGTGCATGCGCCCAGAAGTGCCCAGATCAAAAGTGCCTGCGCCCAGAAATCCCAGATTGAAAGTGCTCCCATCCAGCCAGTGCCCAAATCGAAGACTCAATCTGCAGGTAAGAAAGGGTAAATGTCCAACCTTACATTTGCGTAAACGCATTATTACTTGTTGTTACCTTTGACTTGCCATCTTAGACAGGATCGAAAGGCCTGGGTTTGGCACCCATGTCACATTTCTCGTGTGCTAACATTTGCTGCAGATTTAGCCTGAAGAGACCCCAACAAGTGCAGGATCGAAGGGCCTGGGATTCAATACCCAGGCCCTTTTTGTTTCGCTCACATACTTTTGCAGGTATAACATCCCAGATCGAAGGAGAGCCCTTCTCTAGATCGAACTCATTAGCGTGCTGGATCGAAAGAGGCATCTCATCCCTGGATCGAAAGCCATGACCTCCATGATCGAAGGGCAATCCTCTTCCCTGGATCGAAGGCTACTCACGCCTTACTGTCTGGCCCAATCGAAAGGACCAGGACCCTCTCTGGACCGAAGCAGTCCATTCCCTCCCTGGGTCGAAACTCCTTTTTTCCCTGGATCGAAGGATCCCTCCTGCACTTTATTTTTTTTGTTTTTATTCTCATAGACTTCTTTTTATCTTTTAATTAACATTAAAATAAAAAAAACATCACAAAAAAAAACATTAGGTTAGTTTTTTATTCAAATTAATTTTGTAAATAAATTAATTAATTATTTTAACTTCATTTTATCAATTTAAAATAAACTAGGCTTAGGAGTATTTAATTCAAATATCTTCTTAATCAAAAACAACAAAAAGAGTTCTTATTCTTAGGATTTTTTTTTTAGATTCACGCGCGTTTATTTAACTGGGATGTAATAGCTTAAACTAAGACCTTCTTTTACTTTACTGTTTTTATTTCCCCCAATATTTTTGGACATGTAAATAATCCCCCTCCCCGAAAGCCTTGTAATAACGTAGGATTTACAATTCCCGCACTTTAAATTCCTGTACATATATTAACTGCTTAGATGTATGCTAACTAGGATTGTATGACAAGATTAACTCTTAACTTAAAATCAACAGTAGTCCACCATGACATGCAAGAATAATATAACTGAAAATTGACACACTTGCACACGCCACTCTTAGGGTACACCTCACTTGGTTGCCTCGAACGTGGTCATTAAGTATAGGATGTTTTAGAGGTCGTCCTTTGTCCCAAGATCATAAGTTGCCTCGAAATGGTTGCCTCGATAAAAATGATCCAAGTCATTAGGATTACCACTAAAACGTCCTAACGTTGCTTTAGTGACCACATGTCCCTAATAATCGAATTGACCCGAATAACTCCAACGACGGTGCTACCTACTTCTCAATAGTGGGATAGTACTGTCTAAAGGACTCTTACACAGCTTAATTCCTTAGAGTAGGTAGATTTCTCCTGGGTATTTGCTCTCTCAAACAAACAAAAACATCTTTTTCACACCTACACTTTCAAAAAGTTTTTCAAACGAATATTTCATACACTCTTGAGGACAAATACAAGAGTTACCTAGAAATTTTACAAACGAAACTTTTTCAAAACCCACATACACTTGAAAAGCAAACCATTTTTGAAAACATAAGAGCAAGTATCTAAGAGCCCGTGGATAACCACGGATCGAAAGGGTGCTAACACCTTCCCTTTCTATAAATCTACCTCCCGAACCGAGAGACATCTCAAAAAAGGAATTTTGCTGTGCTTTTGTCCTTTCCATGTTGGAGAACATAAAAGACGGTGGCGACTCTTGCTTACCGCGACATTTCGCGAACCAGCTAAAAAAAACAGTCAGTTCTATTTCCACCGATCGCCAGAACTGGCGACTCTGCTGGGGATACCAAAAGTGAGGTGTACCTTAGGATTAGACCACTCTTATGTTTTCAATTGCTTGCTTTGTTTGCTTTAAATATTGTGGGCTTGCCTTGGGAGTTTCATAGATCCTAACCCGGATCTGGGGGATACCTTTTTAGAAAGTAGCAACAAACTGTGAGGGAACTGTGCAGGGTATGCCGACACGGTTGAAGCAGTTTGCTACGTTGATGTGGCACTTTGGTGAGTACCGGTAACCCTTGAGTCAAGTCAAGGAGAGTACGGGGCCGCCGCGTGGTGTCGTGAAGCATCAACTGACCTTAGGAACCTTACTTGACCATCCTGGCCTCTTTAGGGGTAGTGAGATGACCGACTTTGGTACAGTCCGAAGTTGGTTGATACTCGATACTACACTCATTGAGGGTTGTTTTCTTGGAATATTTTGATCGCCAGTCCAGTGGCTAAATCAAAACAATGAACACAGAAAATAACCCAATGATATTGAGCTCCGTAGAACCCGGTTACTTTTGATAGGACAGGTTTTGAGCCCACCAACTTCAAGAGGGTAGTACCCTAAACTCCATGCTGGCCTAAACTCTAAGGGCTGTCTTGTGTGACTTATGTGCCTTCAAACTTGAATTACTTGCATACTTGTTATCTAACAACACGAGTTCCTTGCAGGTTTTGTTTACAGTCCTTAATTGGGACTCATTACAGGGCCTACTTACATCACTCCACACATAGCATAACATCATACCATTGCATACATCCTACATAAGGACTAATCCATTTCAAGGATCTCAAGGGTCTGTGATGCAGGTCATGACGTCTAGCAAGGGGCAAAGGGGATTTATTTTCCTCTAGCCAAAGTGGAAATCCCAACAGGGTAACCTGAGTCAGGGGCTATGACCCACTGGATATGGTGAGCCTTGAGTCTTGAAGAAGGACTCTCAACAACACGAAGTTCCTTCAATCAAGCTATGAAATTCAAATTTTAACAATTTTCTTGTTTACCCTGCGAGATCTTTGAAAACATTACATGCATACATACACATCATTGCATAACAGGTACCCTTGTTATGGGTCACTTACCTTCTTCGTTGTTTATTGCAGCAATGGCTTCCCAACAAGACAACCAGGATCTTCATGCTCAAGAGACTCGGTTCGGGGAGATCCTCCTAAATCTATCCAAGGGGAAGGAAGAGTTGAGAACACTCCTCATGGGGACTTTGGTCAGGAACAGTCCAGAAGACGATAAAAACGAACGGCTGAAACGTCTGCAAGCTGAGGTAGATACAATGAGAACCCAGATGCTGGGGCAGATGGCTCTCATTCAAGACTTAGCTCAAAGACAAGAAAAGCTCAGGGTTCTCGTCAACCAACTGCTTCGGAATAACCAACTGGGGCAAACATCTAAGGTTGAAGATCAAGTCATCATTCAACCACCTTTGGGGCAAGAAGACAAGGGAAAAGCTCCTCAGCTTGCTTCAGGGTCACAAGCCCAGCATCAACCTCACCAAAAGCAACGGGTTGACCGAAGGAAATTTACCAAGCTCAACATGCCGTTGTCTCAAGCTTTACAACACCTGTTAAGATTGAATCTGGTGACATTAAGGGACCCTCCTAAGAATCCCAACACAGCCCCTCCAAGGTATAATCCTGATGCAAGGTGTGCATACCATTCTGACAGTCCTGAACATGACACCGACGGCTGTCGGACTTTGAAGAACAAAATTCAAGACCTGATTGATGAAGGAGCAGTGGAATTCACCCAGGACGGTCAGGTCGAGTTCTTCTACTATCCCTGCGAGATTCACCATTTGAAGTGACGAGTCCTGAGACTAGAAGACTTTTGTTCATTCGAATGTTCAAGTTGTATTTTCTTTGCTTATACAAACAATTATTGTCATAGCAAACTTTGTTACTTTATCAATGCATCGCATATGTCTATTTTGAATCAATATATTCGCATTCGCTATATTCAAACTTCTTTCATATTTTTGTGATGATAAACTCTTGATTGATAATTCTGAGCCTCTTGAGGGAGGATGACGAAAACGATACCACGATCTACAGTATGCTTTTGAACAGACCCTGCTGATGAAGTACAGGCATTGTTTCAATTCCTAAACACCAGAGTTATAAGGAAGATAATCCCTCGTCAACCCCTTCGAGCCAAAGAAGTAGGAGTTTTTTCTTTTCGAAAATTAAAACCCTTAATCATAACCTGGGGCAGGGTAGTTCTCTCAGTTGATCCAGGTGCACAATGAATGGCATCAAAGGAGTCCTTACAAAGCAAAAGACGGTGATGGTTCTGAATAATCACCAAGACAGGAAGTCATTACAAAAAAATAAAAAAAAATAAAAGCCCATTAAGTCAAAACCTATGAAGGAGACTTACAAAACTGGGGCATCCCGCTGACTGTAATCACAAAAGAAACAGTTCAGGCAAAAAAAACTGGGATAACAAAATCAAAAGAAAGAGGTTCTACAGACCCTCAACAAGGAAGTGACTGCCTATTCAAAATAAACAGTCAATATCCGAACCATCACTGGAATATCAGAGAAAAGACCCAAACAAGGTCTAACGCACGATTAGCTGAGTTTAGGTTTGTAGAACATCACGAAGAACGGGTGGGTACAAATAAATTTTGAGCCTTTATCCTTTGTTTCTTAAACCGTGAACCAGGCCACGTCATAACCCTTAAAAGTCCTAGCTGAAGCATGGGTTAGTTCGAAAGCATACTGTTACGAAAGGTATCCTTACTCCTTAAGGCTCACGGTAAAATAACGAGTTGACATCACAGTTTACAAAAAAAAATTTCACTTGTTTTTATGAAAAATGCATTTTCAAAAACTTCAAGACAGACATAAGCTTTGCATTTTTAAATAACATTGGTTGCATATGACTTTTTGTTCGAACAGCAAAGAAATTCGCACGAAGAATATCTAATGAACAAAAGCACTTCCAATCCAGGGGAACGACGTGATCATTGTCCATCATCTGGGGCAGTTAAGTCAAGATTCAGAGAATCTCTCAAATGCCCAATAGCTTGGGGTAAATCTCAGCCTGCATCACTTGGGGCATATCTTGCACGATCAGACATCTCCTGGTGGTATGGTAACACTGCACTACTGACAGTGACAACTTCCGGTATCCTAAGAGCACAGACATAGTCGGAAAAAATATTGCGCATAATCAAAGACCCGCTAGGTTGACACACCTAGGCGAAAATAAGGGCTTCCCGGCGAACCAAAAGGGTTCGGGCAAAAACAAGGGATGAAAATGAAAAAAAATCTGTACACCCGGCAAGTCGAAAACCTGAAAAGGTGGCTTGGGAAAAAATAGGTATCCTGGTGGACTGAAAACCCGAAAGGGCGGTCCAGGCAAAATTAGGGATCACAGCGTACGACTATGTCCCGACATCTCATCATTTTCTCACCAGAAGAAGACTTGTCAAAACGGCAGTTATCAAGACCTCCACAGGTACCTTCTCCCATAGAAACTGGGGTAATAAGAATTGTCTAAGCAATCTGTTTGCTCTGTCCCCCGAGGTGCCAAGGTAAGTTCAGTTGAAGAACATGACCAAGTTACCTCCACTCTCCCAGAGTAAGGCAAGATTCAACAATACTCTCCCCAAGCAGAGTTGGTCTCCAATCAACCCCGAAAAGGCACAGTGTTGTACCCCAAAATTTGCCCTCCCATATTCTTCAAGATTTGCAAAGAGCATGCTTCAAAAGTCCCCAAGGGTTGCACAGTTCAAGGGCCTCCTAACAGTCAAAAACTAGGGTTTTGGTTCTGACAAAGAAAATGAAGTTTCCAAGGGTCCAATCAAGTCCCACATGACTATAAACATGGTCAAGCATCCTCATACCAAGGTTTAAGACTTACAGCACAAAATTGCACAATCAAAAACCCTAATTGCACTGCAGTCAACTGTAGGGGCAAAATGGTCATTTGACAGTCAAAAGTAAAAAATTTTGGTCAACATCTTATTTTGAAGCCAAAAACATCATTTGATCAATTCTTGATCATGATTCTCAAGGCATGGCTCAAAAAGTCTCAAGATGCAAAAGTTTCTATTTTTGGACAGTTGAAAAAGTCAACTGTAACTTGACCAAGGCATAACTTCCACATGGATTATCAGAAAAATTCCATCCAAAGCTCATTTTGAAGAGAAATACATTTCCTACAACTCCTCTTCATACTTCAAGTCCAAGAAATGCTCTCACAAAAAGTTATCAATTTCAACATTATAGGTCATTTTCAAAAGTCAACAAAAAGGGACTTTAAGTCAAAGACCATAACTTGAGATTGGTAAATCAAAATGACATGGGACCAAAGGCATTGGTTATAGGACTTCAAGACCTTTCCAAAATGTCCAAGAACATGAGCAAAGCTTAAAAATTGAGCAAGATGTGCCTTGTGGAAGTTGGGAAATTTTGGGTATTTTGAAAAGTCAACATTGCTTCAAATGCCTTAAAAATGCTAATGGGCCTCTTTTTCTTCCAAGATTCATCATCCAAGGCATGTGCACGACCATTTGGCCCAAAGGGAAGTTTTTCATCATTTTTATTTATTTATTTGAATTTTTAATTGCTAAATATTCATTTAATTAATTAAAATATATGAAAAATACCAAACCTAAGTTTTTAAATCTTTTTATGCATGGAATAGGCTCAAGATTTCGTGCATGATCAGATATGGAAGGAATCAAAGTGATTGGCCATGATTTGTATCAAATATGCATGAAGAAATATTGGAAAAGATTCTTGAAAATCAAATCTTGAAAACCATTAAAAGCAAGGCTATGGGCTTGGATTATTGATCAAATTCGTTCTCTATACAAGTGTAAACCTAACCCTAGTGCTGAGAACCAAAAAGCTGCGCCAGAAAAGCATAACCAAGTTTGAGTTTTTGACAAAAAATTCTAAAACTGAAAACCAACTTCCAGTGCTTTTCAAGATCAAATAACCACTCCATTAGCTTGCCAAGGCGACCAGGAGACTATTCCAATCAAGAACATCATCCCTAACGCCCAGAATTGGTATAGGGAATTCAAACTTTTTCACATTTTTTTCATATTCGTGTTTCAATATTTAAGCATTCTCATTGCATTTTTCTTGTGGATTCTTACTAATTAATTGATTCTGAAGCTAACTGTGTGCTTTAATTGAGTTTTCACGCGTTATATGAAGAATCGCCATTAAAGGACGCTAGGGTTCTTCAAACTTGAAATTGGGCGTTTCTGAATACTGCAAAATTAGAACACCTTAATACCATGGTTGAAATCAAGGAGCCTGGACGATTTGAAAACACCCATCGCGCCTAATTTATGTGGCCATATGGCCTGTTCGCTTTTATTGAAAAATGCATATTTTGGGGGGGGGGGGGTTTAAAACCCCCGCTAACCCTTTTTATATTACAGGAAAAAGCGCATTAAGGAAGAAGATGATGAAGTGTAAGGCAGCAATTGGTTCATTTAAATTTTCGCGCTAAAATCCCACTAACTCTTATTTTCTCTTATATTAATTGTTAGTTATATAATATACAAAGAAGCGTTGGTAGCTCAGTGGCAGGCATGTGTATTGGTAGCCAACAGGACCTGGGTTCGATCCCAGGTCCCCCTCCTTTTCCTTATATTTTTCTTCTAATTGTATTCTTGTGTAGCTCATTTACAAGCGTCTACCCTATGGCCTTACATCCGAGCGTGCCACCCGTCCCACTACGTCAAACCCAAGGCCAGGATTCAGAGCATATGGTGTGCCTCAGTCAATGAAACACACGCCAGCATAAAAGTCAACCAGGCCAGAAATCAATTGGGCCTGAATTGCTAAGTCATACCTCCAATTGGGGACAGAACCCCCCTAGGTTTTACAATTCTTTTCTTTCTTATTTTTATCTATTTCAATTATTTCTTTTTTTATATATTCCTTAAATTAATTATTTTCATAAAATATAAAAAATAATATAAAAATCAGAAAAGACAAGAAAATTAAATATATTTTATTTAACTAATATTTTTGTAAATAAAGTCTTGTATCAATTAATTAGTTTTTATTCTAGGGTTAATTTTAATATCTTTTCTTAATAAATTAAAAACTTGTAGAATTAGGTTTAATTATTTTAATTAATTTTTTCTTTTATTTTCTTATCACTAATAATTAATTATTTATTTTTGTAAATACTTGCAATTAATTAATTAGGTTTAATTTTAGGTTAAAGTTTAATATTTCCTTAATAAATTAAAAAATAGCTAGAATTAGGTTTAAATTTCGTTTAATTCTTTCATAAAATTCATAAATACAAAAAAACCTCAAAAACAATTTCTTTTTATTTTAATTTCATTAATTTAATAATATAATTTAATTTCATTAAAAAGGGTCCGACGCCCTCGCTTTCGATTTAATTCTCTTCGCA
The DNA here is from genome assembly GCA_948472305.1 of Vicia faba. Lineage (NCBI taxonomy): Eukaryota > Viridiplantae > Streptophyta > Magnoliopsida > Fabales > Fabaceae > Vicia > Vicia faba. Next base: position 517,327,786 of record OX451737.1, read on the forward strand.
TTTTTATTTCCTTTTTTTAAATATTGATTTAATTCTCCCAAAGCCATGTAACTCGGACAGTTTATACTTCTCGCACTTTACTTCTTTATTTTCTGTCAAATCGGGTCCTGGATTAAATTTGGCGATGTGGACCCGCGCCTTTGTAATAGTTTAGGAACTTTACATTTTCCGCAACTTTTTAACTGTTAATAATGGCATGCAAGAATGAATGACAAAATAAAAAGAAAGCGTAGATCACCCATGACATGACAAAAGACAAAAATATCTGAAAACGACACATAAATCACACACCACCCCTAGGGTACGCCTCACTGTTGCCTTGCCTCGAAAGGTGATCGTCGAGTAGAGGATGTCTTAGTAAGTCCTCATGATCCGGGAACCTGGCATGAGGGTAGCTTCTAAGGTGTCTTCCCATTGCTCTGGTGATCACCATGTCCCGAACCTTCGAATTGACCCAAACACCTCCAACGGTGGTGCTACCTACCTCTCAATGGTGGGATGACACTACTTTAAAGGACATTTACACAGACGAATTCCTTAGGGTAGGTAGACGACTCTAGATACTTGCTCTAATTTCAAAACAAATCAAAAAAATACTTTTCACACCGACACCTTTTCAAAAAGCTTTCGAAAGCAATTTTTCAAACACTCTTGAGGACCGATACAAGAGTCGAACTGGAATTTTCAAAGAAACTTTTTTTTTAAAACCCACAGTTGAAAAGCAAACAAACCATTTTGAAAACACAAGTGAGCAAGTATCTAAGAGCCCATGGATAACCATGGATAGAAAGGGTGCTAACACCTTCCCTTTCTATAATCTACCTCCCGAACCGAGAGCAATCTCTTTAAGGAATTTTTCTGTGCTTTTGTCCTTTCCATTTGGAGAAAATAAAAGACGGTGGCGACTCTTGCTTCCGCGACATTTCGCGAACCAGCGTTAAACAGTCAGTTCCAGATCCACCGATCACAGAACTGGCGACTCTGCTGGGGACTTAAACTTAAAGTGAGGTGTACCTTAGGGTTAGTTCATAACTGTGTTTTCAATTGTATTGACTTGTCTGCTTTAAATTTGTGGGTTGCATGGGAGTTACATAGATCCTAACCCGGATCTGGGGATACCCTGTTTAGGTAGCATAAGCTGTGAGGGACCTGTCCGGCGTAGACCGACACGGGTGAAACAGTGGCTACGTTGGTGTGGCACCTTGGTCTGTACCGATATCCCTCGTGTCGCAACGAGGAGAATATGGGTCTTCCAAGGAGTCGTTAAGCACCAACAACCTTGGAACCTTAAATGACACAACTTGGCCATTAGAACAGTAGCAGTATGCTACGCCCATTGAGGCTAAACTCTCGTGATGGTTCTGGCCGCAAGAAAAGATTGCGATGCTGGAGTTATGACCGATTGAGGGTAGTCAATGATATTGGGATCCTCTAAGAACCCGGTTACTTTTGATAGGACAGGTATAAACCAACAAACTGAAAGAGGGTAATACCCATACCCCATGCTGGCCTAAACTCTAAGGGCTTCTCTTGTGTGACTTGTGTGCCTTCCAACTTGACTACTTGCATGCTTGTTATCTGACACTTGAGTTTCTTGCAGGTTTTGTTTATAGTCCTTAACTGGGACTCATAACAGGGTTTACTGAGTTTGCTTGCAGGTTTTGTTTATAGTCCTTAATAAGGGCTCATAACAGGGTTTATCCATATTACCCCATGCATCATGACATCATACCATTTCATACATCCTAACCCGTTTCAAGGATCTCAAGGGCTTGTGATGCAGGTCATGATGAATCAAACATCTAGCAAGGGGCAAAGAGGATATATTTTCCTCTAGCCAAAATTTGTCAGGGGCTATGACCCACTGGATTTGGTGAGCCTTTGACCCTTGAAGAAGGACTCTCTACAACACGAAGTTACTTCAATAAAGCTACCAAATTCTAACAATTTTCTTGTTTACCCCGCGAGATCCTTGAAAACATTGCATATATATATACATATCATTGCATTACAGGTACACTTTTGACATGCCTCTTACCTTCTTCGCTGTTTATTTCAGCCGATCATCATGAATCCTGAATCATCCACTGAGCAGACTATCAAGGCCCTCCAGGCTCAGAATGCCCAGTTCCAAGAGCTGATCATGAGTTTGGCCCAAGGGCAACAAGATCTTAAGACCCTGCTCTTGAAAAAGAAGAAGAAGAGGACTGTGCTGTTCCACCCTAGGCGCAGATCTGGGAATACACTGCAGAATGAAACTGAGAGGACTACTCCATCTGTTGGGGAAGGCAGTCATCAGGAGGAAAGGGTTCCCAGTCCAATGGTCTCTGACGACGAGACAGATTTCAACGACGAACAATACCCTCCTGCTGAAGATAAGTACAAGCAGTTGGAAGACCGTCTGAATGCAATGGAAATTCAACAAGTACCTGGTTTGGATTTCGGAGATTTGGGTCTAACTTCTGGTGTGGTGATCCCACACAAATTCAAAGCACCCTCTTTTTCTAAGTACGATGGGGCATCCTGTCCCAGGCTGCATCTCAGGTCTTATGTGCGGAAGATTCAACCGTATACTGTGGACAAGAACTTGTGGATCCACTTCTTCCAGGAAAGTCTTTCAGGGACTCATCTCGAATGGTTCTATCAGCTGGATGGAACCAAGGTTCGTAACTGGGAGGAGTTGGCTACTGCTTTTTACAAGCAGTATCAGTACAATGCCGAACTCGCTCCTACGCGTACCCAACTCCAGGGTATGTCGCTAGGATCAGGAGAAGGTTTTAAAGAGTATGCGCAGAAATGGAGAGACCTGGCTGGTAGGGTACAACCACCGCTGACTGACCGTGAACTTGTGGACATGTTCCTAGGGACCCTGTCTGGTTCATTCTATAACCATCTGATCGGGAATTCGTCTGCTGGATTCACAGATCTTATCTTGACTGGGGATAGAATAGAAGCCGGCATCCGGTCTGGAAAGATTCAAGAGACTGCACCCTCTGACAAAAAGCCTCATCATGGAAAGAAGGAGTCCAATGCTGTGCACGGTAAAAAGAGCCGTCATGAGGTAGGGGCAACCCAGATCTCCAATCCTAGACCGGCTTAACAGGGACAGGGGCAGCAGCGCAAGGAGGTCGCACCCAAACGATAGTTCACCAAGATCAACATGTCGCTGGATCAAGCACTACAACAAATGTTGAAGGCAGGGCTGATCACCTTAAGGGCTCCTCTTCGGAATCCGAACACTTCTGCTCCGAACTACCATCCTAATGAGAGGTGTGCCTACCACTCTGATAGCCCGGGGCATACTACGGACAACTGCTGGCCTCTCAAGAACAAGATCCAAGACATGATCGACGCCGGAGAGATTCAATTTGAAGTACCTGAGACTCCGAACATAATCACTGCTCCGTTGCCCAATCATTGAAGACCTTTTGTTTATTTGAATTTCCGAATTGTATTTTTCTTTGCTCATACAAACAATTAATGTCATAGCAAACTCTTTTATTCTATTAAAGCATCGCATATGTCTGTTTTGGGAATTAATACAATTGTTTTCATGATATTCAAAATTGTTTTCATTTTTTCTGTGATGATCAACTCTCGATTAATAATTCTAAGCCTCTTGAGGGAGGATGACGAAAATGATACCACGATATACAATATGCTCTTGAACAGACCCCGCTGATGAGGTACAAGCATTGTTTCAATTCCTAAACACTAGAGTAATAAGGAAGATAATCCCTCGTCAACCCCTCTGAGCCAAAGAAGTAGGAGTTTTTCTTTTCGAAAATTAAAACCCTTTATCATAACCCGGGGCAGGGTAGTTCTCTCAGTTGATCCAAGTGCGCAACAAATGGCACCAAAAAGATCCTTACGAAAAAAAGAAAGACAGTGATGGTTCCAAACAATCGTAAAGACAAGCGGTCATTATCAAAAAAATTCATAAATGAAAAACCCATTAAGTCAAAACCCATGAAGGAGACTTACAAAACTGGGGCATCCCGCTGACTGTAATTCCAAAAAAGGAAACAGTTCAGGCAAAAAAGAAAGGGATAACAAAAAAAAAGAAGAGGTCCTACAAACCCTCAACGAAAAAAAGGAAATGACTGCCTATTCCAAATAAATCATCAATATCTGAACCATCACCGGAAAATCAGAGCAAAGACTCAAACAAGGTCTAATGCACGATCAACTGAGTTTAGGCTTGAAGAACATCACGAAGAGCGGGTGGGTACAAATACATTTTGAGCCTTATCCTTTGTTTCTTGAACCGTGAACCAGGCCACGTTACAACCCTTAAAAGTCCTAGCTGAAGCATGGGTTAGTTCGAAAGCATACTGTTACGAAAGGTATCCTGACTCCTTAAGGCTCGCAATAAAATAACGAGTTGACATCACGTTTTACAAACATTCACTTGTTTTATGAAAAAGAATGCATTTTCAAAATCTCCAAGACAGACATAAGCTTTGCATTTTTGATATAACATTGTTCGCATATGACTATTTGTTTGAACAGCAGGGAAACTCGCACGATGAATACCTATTGAACAAAAGCACTTCCAATCAAGGGGCATGGCATGACTATTGTCCATCATCTGGGGCAGTTAAGTCAAGATTCGGAGAATCTCTCAAAGGCCAAATAGCCTGGGGCAAATCTCTGCCTAAGTCACTTGGGGCATTCCAGCAACGAATCTTGCCTGATCAAACATCTTCGGGTGGCATGGCAAAACACTTCTAACAGGGGCAACTCCCTACATCCGGAAAGTGTGGACATAGTCGAAAAAAATACTACGCAAAGTCAAAGACCCGCTAGGTTGACATACCTAGGCAAAAATAAGGGCTTCCCGGCGAACCAAAAGGGTTCGGGCAAAATGAAGGGATGAAATGAAAAAATCTGTACACCCGGCAAGTCGAAAACCTGAAAAGGCGGCTTGGGCAAAAATGGGTATCCCGGTGGACTGAAAACCCGAACAGGCGGTCCAGGCAAAAGTTAGGGATTTAAGCGTACGACTATGTCCCGGCATATAATCACCTGTCTACCAGAAGATTTGTCAAGCACCTCCATAGGTATCTTCCTCCCCCACATCAGAAACAGGGGCAATAAAGAGTTGTCTAAGCAATATGATTGTTCTGTCCTCCAAGGTATCAAGGTAGGTTTCGTTGAAGAACATAACCAATACAGTGCAATACTTCCCCAGGAGAGTCCAATCCAGTTTCCCCAAGAAAGTTGGAATCCATCTCCCCAAGCATTAAGCTTATCCCCAGTAGATTCTGGAAGCTTATCCCCGCGGAGCACGAACGCGTCCCCCGGCCTTTATTCAAAGAGTTATTTCCCTACCAAGATATAACTGGGTTATCCTCAGCCAATAGCCATGAGAAGATCGTCCTCGGCAAAGTCTTCTTACCCCCAGCGGAGTCTATTAGCACTTCCAACATAACAATGGTATCCCCAGCGGAGTTATCATCAACCTCAGCGAAGTATTCCTCTCCCCACAGAGTATTCCCCGCAGAGTAATCTATTCGCCAAGTTTGTTCCCCAATGGAGTCATCTTCTCCTGCCGGTATTCTTGCAACTATCATCCCCAGCGGAAACAACAAAGCATTGTTCTCCAACATCAGCCCAGGATAAGCTCCTGGCATTCGTCAAGGATTTATTTTCCCAAAACAAAAATGCATTCATAAACATCACATCTTCATACATTATAGCATGCATATGCATCATACTACACGAATCTCATCAATTTTGAGGACATCCTGAAATCAGGCAGTTCATGCATCATGATCTTGCATACAACTGATGCTTTACCTTTTCAGGAAAGGTCAATACAAAGATGACTACTATCAACTATCGCAACTCTTTCTAGATATAGTTCAGATGTGAACCAGATATGGCGACGTTCTGATACTTCTTCCAGATTTCCTTCTAGATATAGTTCAGATGTGAACCAAATATGGCAACGTTCTGATACTTCTTCCAGATTTCCTTCTAGATATAGTTCAGATGTGAACCAGATATGGCAACGTTCTGATACTTCTTCCAGATTTCCTTCTAGATATAGTTCAGATGTGAACCAGATATGGCAACGTTCTGATACTTCTTCCAGATTTCCTTCTAGATATAGTTCAGATGTGAACCAGATATGGCAACGTTCTGATACTTCTTCCAGATTTCCTTCTAGATATAGTTCAGATGTGAACCAGATATGGCAACGTTCTGATACTTCTTCCAGATTTCCTTCTAGATATAGTTCAGATGTGAACCAGATATGGCGACGTTCTGATACTTCTTCCAGATTTCTTTCTAGATATGGTTCAGATGTGACCTAGGCATGGCGACGTTCTGATACTTCTTCCAGACTTTTTCTAGATATAGTTCAGATGTGAACCAGATATGGCGATGTTCTGATACTTCTTCCAGATTTCCTTCTAGATATAGTTCAGATGTGAACCAGATATGGCAACGTTCTGATACTTCTTCCAGATTTCCTTTCAGAGATAACTTAGAAATGCTCCAGATATGGATGTTGTTCTGTTGCTTATTCAACACTCCTTCTAGATATGGTTCGGATGTGACCCGGGCATGGCGACGTTCTGACACTTATTCCAGATCCCCCTCAGATAACTTAGAGATGCTCCGGACACGGAAGCTGTTCTATTGTTTATTCAGAGATCACCTTTCTAGAGATGGTTCAGATGTGACCCGGATATGGCTACCTTCTGATACTTATTCCAAAGTCATTCAGATATAGATTGGAAATGCTCCAGTTATGGATGTTGTTCTTCGGCTTATTCAAGTTTCTTCTCAAAGATGGCTCAGATATACTCCAGAACCGGATGCTAGTCTATCACTTATTCACAGTTTCTTCTCAAACAACTTAGAGATGCTTCAGACCCGGAGACTATTCTATTGTTTAGACTAGATTCATTCGAAAGACTATTCCAGAATTCGATTCCTGCATCCAGTCAAAAGCCTTCTCTAGTCCAGTTAAATCGACCTCTGACAGATTTTCCTGATGAAGACTCAGTAGAAGACATCCAAGATTCTCTCAACGTTACTGTTGAGGTAGAAGTCGCCCAAGATTCTCCCAGCATTACTGTTGAGGTTGAAGTCGCCCAAGATTCTCTCAATGATTGCTGTTGAGGTTGAAGTCGCCCAAGATTCTCTCAATGATTACTGTTGAGGTTGAAGTCGCCCAAGATTCTCTCAGCGTTACTGTTGAGGTTGTAATCATCCAAGGTTCTCTCGGCGTTCCTGTTGAGATAGTAACTATCCCTGGTTCATTCATCACCTTTTGAAGATCCAGATCCAGCTCCTGTAACTAGTCAGGACACATCTATACAAAGAATCTGAAGACCAGCTCCTGTAACGGGTCAGGTAATCCTTTTCTTTTGCAGGTACGCAAGTTCTCGCTAAGGAGTCTCTTACGCGATCAACACCCAGATGGCATCTATAAGCCCATCCACCTTCCATCATATCTCAGCATGGCATCTACAAGCCCATCATCCTATCCATCAATCTCCAAATGGCATCTATAAGCCCATTCCCATCATCGCACTGCTACTATGTGAGCGCAAATTTCTGGGCACTCTAGTGTTCAATCATCTTCCACCTTCGGATTACGAAAGGCACGTCAGCCAATCTGCATCCTCAGGTCTAAGAATATTAAACAGGGGCAACTGTTGTACCCCAAAATTTGCCCTCCCATATTCTTCAAGATTTGCAAAGAGCATGCTTCAAAAGTCCCCAAGGGTTGCACAGTTCAAGGGCCTCCTAACAGTCAAAAACTAGGGTTTTGGTTCTGACAAAGAAAATGAAGTTTCCAAGGGTCCAATCAAGTCCCACATGCCTATAAACATGGTCAAGCATCCTCATACCAAGGTTCAAGACTTACAGCACAAAATTGCACAGTCAAAAACCCTAATTGCACTACAGTCAACTGTAGGGGCAAAATGGTCATTTGACAGTCAAAAGTCAAAAATTTTGGTCAACATCTTATTTTGAAGCCACAAACATCATTTGATCAATTCTTGATCATGATTCTCAAGGCATGGCTCAAAAAGTCTCAAGATGCAAAAGTTTCTATTTTTGGACAGTTGAAAAAGTCAACTGTAACTTGACCAAGGCATAACTTCCACATGGATTATCAGAAAAATTCCATCCAAAGCTCATTTTGAAGAGAAATACATTTCCTACAACTCCTCTTCATACTTCAAGTCCAAGAAATGCTCTCACAAAAAGTTATCAATTTCAACATTATAGGTCATTTTCAAAAGTCAACAAAAAGGGACTTTAAGTCAAAGACCATAACTTGAGATTGGTAAATCAAAATGACATGGGACCAAAGGCATTGGTTATAGGACTTCAAGAACTTTCCAAAATGTCCAAGAACATGAGCAAAGCTTAAAAATTGAGCAAGATGTGCCTTGTGGAAGTTGGGAAATTTTGGGTATTTTGAAAAGTCAACATTGCTTCAAATGCCTTAAAAATGCTAATGGGCCTCTTTTTCTTCCAAGATTCATCATCCAAGGCATGTGCACGACCATTTGGCCCAAAGGGAAGTTTTTCATCATTTTTATTTATTTATTTGAATTTTTAATTGCTAAATATTCATTTAATTAATTAAAATATATGAAAAATACCAAACCTAAGTTTTTAAATCTTTTTATGCATGGAATAGGCTCAAGATTTCGTGCATGATCAGATATGGAAGGAATCAAAGTGATTGGCCATGATTTATATCAAATATGCATGAAGAAATATTGGAAAAGATTCTTGAAAATCAAATCTTGAAAACCATTAAAAGCAAGGCTATGGGCTTGGATTATTGATCAAATTCGTTCTCTATACAAGTGTAAACCTAACCCTAGTGCTGAGAACCAAAAAGCTGCGCCAGAAAAGCATAACCAAGTTTGAGTTTTTGACAAAAAATTCTAAAACTGAAAACCAACTTCCAGTGCTTTTCAAGATCAAATAACCACTCCATTAGCTTGCCAAGGCGACCAGGAGACTATTCCAATCAAGAACATCATCCCTAACGCCCAGAATTGGTATAGGGAATTCAAACTTTTTCACATTTTTTTCATATTCGTGTTTCAATATTTAAGCATTCTCATTGCATTTTTCTTGTGGATTCTTACTAATTAATTGATTCTGAAGCTAACTGTGTGCTTTAATTGAGTTTTCACGCGTTATATGAAGAATCGCCATTAAAGGACGCTAGGGTTCTTCAAACTTGAAATTGGGCGTTTCTGAATACTGCAAAATTAGAACACCTTAATACCATGGTTGAAATCAAGGAGCCTGGACGATTTGAAAACACCCATCGCGCCTAATTTATATGGCCATATGGCCTGTTCGCTTTTATTGAAAAATGCATATTTTGGGGGGGGGGGGGGGGTTTAAAACCCCCGCTAACCCTTTTTATATTACAGGAAAAAGCGCATTAAGGAAGAAGATGATGAAGTGTAAGGCAGCAATTGGTTCATTTAAATTTTCGCGCTAAAATCCCACTAACTCTTATTTTCTCTTATATTAATTGTTAGTTATATAATATACAAAGAAGCGTTGGTAGCTCAGTGGCAGGCATGTGTATTGGTAGCCAACAGGACCTGGGTTCGATCCCAGGTCCCCCTCCCTTTCCTTATATTTTTCTTCTAATTGTATTCTTGTGTAGCTCATTTACAAGCGTCCACCCTATGGCCTTACATCCGAGCGTGCCACCCGTCCCACTACGTCAAACCCAAGGCCAGGATTCAGAGCATATGGTGTGCCTCAGTCAATGAAACACACGCCAGCATAAAAGTCAACCAGACCAGAAATCAATTGGGCCTGAATTGCTAAGTCATACCTCCAATTGGGGACAGAACCCCCCTAGGTTTTACAATTCTTTTCTTTCTTATTTTTATCTATTTCAATTATTTCTTTTTTTATATATTCCTTAAATTAATTATTTTCATAAAATATAAAAAATAATATAAAAATCAGAAAAGACAAGAAAATTAAATATATTTTATTTAACTAATATTTTTGTAAATAAAGTCTTGTATCAATTAATTAGTTTTTATTCTAGGGTTAATTTTAATATCTTTTCTTAATAAATTAAAAACTTGTAGAATTAGGTTTAATTATTTTAATTACTTTTTTCTTTTATTTTCTTATCACTAATAATTAATTATTTATTTTTGTAAATACTTGCAATTAATTAATTAGGTTTAATTTTAGGTTAAAGTTTAATATTTCCTTAATAAATTAAAAAATAGCTAGAATTAGGTTTAAATTTCGTTTAATTCTTTCATAAAATTCATAAATACAAAAAAACCTCAAAAACAATTTCTTTTTATTTTAATTTCATTAATTTAATAATATAATTTAATTTCATTAAAAAGGGTCCGACGCCCTCGCTTTCGATTTAATTCTCTTCGCATTTTTATTTCCTTTTTTTAAATATTGATTTAATTCTCCCAAAGCCATGTAACTCGGACAGTTTATACTTCTCGCACTTTACTTCTTTATTTTCTGTCAAATCGGGTCCTGGATTAAATTTGGCGATGTGGACCCGCGCCTTTGTAATAGTTTAGGAACTTTACATTTTCCGCAACTTTTTAACTGTTAATAATGGCATGCAAGAATGAATGACAAAATAAAAAGAAAGCGTAGATCACCCATGACATGACAAAAGACAAAAATATCTGAAAACAACACATAAATCACACACCACCCCTAGGGTACGCCTCACTGTTGCCTTGCCTCGAAAGGTGATCGTCGAGTAGAGGATGTCTTAGTAAGTCCTCATGATCCGGGAACCTGGCATGAGGGTAGCTTCTAAGGTGTCTTCCCATTGCTCTGGTGATCACCATGTCCCGAACCTTCGAATTGACCCGAACACCTCCAACGGTGGTGCTACCTACCTCTCAATGGTGGGATGACACTACTTTAAAGGACATTTACACAGACGAATTCCTTAGGGTAGGTAGACGACTCTAGATACTTGCTCTAATTTCAAAACAAATCAAAAAAATACTTTTCACACCGACACCTTTTCAAAAAGCTTTCGAAAGCAATTTTTCAAGCACTCTTGAGGACCGATACAAGAGTCGAACTGGAATTTTCAAAGAAACTTTTTTTTTAAAACCCACAGTTGAAAAGCAAACAAACCATTTTGAAAACACAAGTGAGCAAGTATCTAAGAGCCCATGGATAACCATGGATAGAAAGGGTGCTAACACCTTCCCTTTCTATAATCTACCTCCCGAACCGAGAGCAATCTCTTTAAGGAATTTTTCTGTGCTTTTGTCCTTTCCATTTGGAGAAAATAAAAGACGGTGGCGACTCTTGCTTCCGCGACATTTCGCGAACCAGCGTTAAACAGTCAGTTCCAGATCCACCGATCACAGAACTGGCGACTCTGTTGGGGACTTAAACTTAAAGTGAGGTGTACCTTAGGGTTAGTTCATAACTGTGTTTTCAATTGTATTGACTTGTCTGCTTTAAATTTGTGGGTTGCATGGGAGTTACATAGATCCTAACCCGGATCTGGGGATACCCTGTTTAGGTAGCATAAGCTCTGAGGGACCTGTCCGGCGTAGACCGACACGGGTGAAACAATGGCTACGTTGGTGTGGCACCTTGGTCTGTACCGATATCCCTCGTGTCGCAACGAGGAGAATATGGGTCTTCCAAGGAGTCGTTAAGCACCAACAACCTTAGAACCTTAAATGACACAACTTGGCCATTAGAACAGTAGCAGTATGCTACGCCCATTGAGGCTAAACTCTCGTGATGGTTCTGGCCGCAAGAAAAGATTGCGATGCTGGAGTTATGACCGATTGAGGGTAGTCAATGATATTGGGATCCTCTAAGAACCCGGTTACTTTTGATAGGACAGGTATAAACCAACAAACTGAAAGAGGGTAATACCCATACCCCATGCTGGCCTAAACTCTAAGGGCTTCTCTTGTGTGACTTGTGTGCCTTCCAACTTGACTACTTGCATGCTTGTTATCTGACACTTGAGTTTCTTGCAGGTTTTGTTTATAGTCCTTAACTGGGACTCATAACAGGGTTTACTGAGTTTGCTTGCAGGTTTTGTTTATAGTCCTTAATAAGGGCTCATAACAGGGTTTATCCATATTACCCCATGCATCATGACATCATACCATTGCATACATCCTAACCCGTTTCAAGGATCTCAAGGGCTTGTGATGCAGGTCATGATGAATCAAACATCTAGCAAGGGGCAAAGAGGATATATTTTCCTCTAGCCAAAATTTGTCAAGGGCTATGACCCACTGGATATGGTGAGCCTTTGACCCTTGAAGAAGGACTCTCTACAACACGAAGTTACTTCAATAAAGCTACCAAATTCTAACAATTTTCTTGTTTACCCCGCGAGATCCTTGAAAACATTGCATATATATATACATACATATCATTGCATTACAGGTACACTTTTGACAGGCCTCTTACCTTCTTCGCTGTTTATTTCAGCCGATCATCATGAATCCTGAATCATCCACTGAGCAGACTATCAAGGCCCTCCAGGCTCAGAATGCCCAGTTCCAAGAGCTGATCATGAGTTTGGCCCAAGGGCAACAAGATCTTAAGACCCTGCTCTTGAAAAAGAAGAAGAAGAGGACTGTGCTGTTCCACCCTAGGCGCAGATCTGGGAATACACTGCAGAATGAAACTGAGAGGACTACTCCATCTGTTGGGGAAGGCAGTCATCAGGAGGAAAGGGTTCCCAGTCCAATGGTCTCTGACGACGAGACAGATTTCAACGACGAACAATACCCTCCTGCTGAAGATAAGTACAAGCAGTTGGAAGACCGTCTGAATGCAATGGAAATTCAACAAGTACCTGGTTTGGATTTCGGAGATTTGGGTCTAACTTCTGGTGTGGTGATCCCACACAAATTCAAAGCACCCTCTTTTGCTAAGTACGATGGGGCATCTTGTCCCAGGCTGCATCTCAGGTCTTATGTGCGGAAGATTCAACCGTATACTATGGACAAGAACTTGTGGATCCACTTCTTCCAGGAAAGTCTTTCAGGGACTCATCTCGAATGGTTCTATCAGCTGGATGGAACCAAGGTTCGTAACTGGGAGGAGTTGGCTACTGCTTTTTACAAGCAGTATCAGTATAATGCCGACCTCGCTCCTACGCGTACCCAACTCCAGGGTATGTCGCTAGGATCGGGAGAAGGTTTTAAAGAGTATGCGCAGAAATGGAGAGACCTGGCTGGTAGGGTACAACCACCGCTGACTGACCGTGAACTTGTGGACATGTTCCTAGGGACCCTGTCTGGTCCATTCTATAACCATCTGATCGGGAATTCGTCTGCTGGATTCACAGATCTTATCTTGACTGGGGATAGAATAGAAGCCGGCATCCGGTCTGGAAAGATTCAAGAGACTGCACCCTCTGACAAAAAGCCTCATCATGGAAAGAAGGAGTCCAATGCTGTGCACGGTAAAAAGAGTCGTCATGAGGTAGGGGCAACCCAGATCTCCAATCCTAGACCGGCTCAACAGGGACAGGGGCAGCAGCGCAAGGAGGTCGCACCCAAACGACAGTTCACCAAGATCAACATGTCGCTGGATCAAGCACTACAACAAATGTTGAAGGTAGGGCTGATCACCTTAAGGGCTCCTCTTCGGAATCCGAACACTTCTGCTCCGAACTACCATCCTAATGAGAGGTGTGCCTACCACTCTGATAGCCCGGGGCATACTACGGACAACTGCTGGCCTCTCAAGAACAAGATCCAAGACATGATCGACGCCGGAGAGATTCAATTTGAAGTACCTGAGACTCCGAACATAATCACTGCTCCGTTGCCCAATCATTGAAGACCTTTTGTTTATTTGAATTTCCGAATTGTATTTTTCTTTGCTCATACAAACAATTAATGTCATAGCAAACTCTTTTATTCTATTAAAGCATCGCATATGTCTGTTTTGGGAATTAATACAATTGTTTTCATGATATTCAAAATTTTTTTCATTTTTTCTGTGATGATCAACTCTCGATTAATAATTCTAAGCCTCTTGAGGGAGGATGACGAAAATGATACCACGATATACAGTATGCTCTTGAACAGACCCCGCTGATGAGGTACAGGCATTGTTTCAATTCCTAAACACTAGAGTAATAAGGAAGATAATCCCTCGTCAACCCATCTGAGCCAAAGAAGTAGGAGTTTTTCTTTTCGAAAATTAAAACCCTTTATCATAACCCGAGGCAGGGTAGTTCTCTCAGTTGATCCAAGTGCGCAACAAATGGCACCAAAAAGATCCTTACGAAAAAAATAAAGACAGTGATGGTTCCGAACAATCGTAAAGACAAGCGGTCATTATCAAAAAAAATTCATAAATGAAAAACCCATTAAGTCAAAACCCATGAAGGAGACTTACAAAACTGGGGCATCCCGCTGACTGTAATTCCAAAAAAGGAAACAGTTCAGGCAAAAAAGAAAGGGATAACAAAAAAAAAAAAGAGGTCCTACAAACCCTCAACGAAAAAAAGGAAATGACTGCCTATTCCAAATAAATCATCAATATCTGAACCATCACCGGAAAATCAGAGCAAAGACTCAAACAAGGTCTAATGCACGATCAACTGAGTTTAGGCTTGAAGAACATCACGAAGAGCGGGTGGGTACAAATACATTTTGAGCCTTATCCTTTGTTTCTTGAACCGTGAACCAGGCCACGTTACAACCCTTAAAAGTCCTAGCTGAAGCATGGGTTAGTTCGAAAGCATACTGTTACGAAAGGTATCCTGACTCCTTAAGGCTCGCAATAAAATAACGAGTTGACATCACGTTTTACAAACATTCACTTGTTTTATGAAAAAGAATGCATTTTCAAAATCTCCAAGACAGACATAAGCTTTGCATTTTTGATATAACATTGTTCGCATATGACTATTTGTTTGAACAGCAGGGAAACTCGCACGATGAATACCTATTGAACAAAAGCACTTCCAATCAAGGGGCATGGCATGACTATTGTCCATCATCTGGGGCAGTTAAGTCAAGATTCGGAGAATCTCTCAAAGGCCAAATAGCCTGGGGCAAATCTCTGCCTAAGTCACTTGGGGCATTCCAACAACGAATCTTGCCTGATCAAACATCTTCGGGTGGCATGGCAAAACACTTCTAACAGGGGCAACTCCCTACATCCGGAAAGTGTGGACATAGTCGAAAAAAATACTACGCAAAGTCAAAGACCCGCTAGGTTGACATACCTAGGCAAAAATAAGGGCTTCCCGGCGAACCAAAAGGGTTCGGGAAAAATGAAGGGATGAAATGAAAAAATCTGTACACCCGGCAAGTCGAAAACCTGAAAAGGCGGCTTGGGCAAAAATGGGTATCCCGGTGGACTGAAAACCCGAACAGGCGGTCCAGGCAAAAGTTAGGGATTTAAGCGTACGACTATGTCCCGGCATATAATCACCTGTCTACCAGAAGATTTGTCAAGCACCTCCATAGGTATCTTCCTCCCCCACATCAGAAACAGGGGCAATAAAGAGTTGTATAAGCAATATGATTGTTCTGTCCTCCAAGGTATCAAGGTAGGTTCCGTTGAAGAACATAACCAATACAGTGCAATACTTCCCCAGGAGAGTCCAATCCAGTTTCCCCAAGAAAGTTGGAATCCATCTCCCCAAGCATTAAGCTTATCCCCAGTAGATTCTGGAAGCTTATCCCTGCGGAGCACGAACGCGTCCCCCGGCCTTTATTCAAAGAGTTATTTCCCTACCAAGATATAACTGGGTTATCCTCAGCCAATAGCCATGAGAAGATCGTCCTCGGCAAAGTCTTCTTACCCCCAGCGGAGTCTATTAGCACTTCCAACATAACAATGGTATCCCCAGCGGAGTTATCATCAACCTCAGCGAAGTATTCCTCTCCCCACAGAGTATTCCCCGCAGAGTAATCCATTCGCCAAGTTTGTTCCCCAATGGAGTCATCTTCTCCTGCCGGTATTCTTGCAACTATCATCCCCAGCGGAAACAACAAAGCATTGTTCTCCAACATCAGCCCAGGATAAGCTCCTGGCATTCGTCAAGGATTTATTTTCCCAAAACAAAAATGCATTCATAAACATCACATCTTCATACATTATAGCATGCATATGCATCATACTACACGAATCTCATCAATTTTGAGGACATCCTGAAATCAGGCAGTTCATGCATCATGATCTTGCATACAACTGATGCTTTACCTTTTCAGGAAAGGTCAATACAAAGATGACTACTATCAACTATCGCAACTCTTTCTAGATATAGTTCAGATGTGAACCAGATATGGCGACGTTCTGATACTTCTTCCAGATTTCCTTCTAAATATAGTTCAGATGTGAACCAAATATGGCAACGTTCTGATACTTCTTCCAGATTTCCTTCTAGATATAGTTCAAATGTGAACCAGATATGGCAACGTTCTGATACTTCTTCCAGATTTCCTTCTAGATATAGTTCAGATGTGAACCAGATATGGCAACATTCTGATACTTCTTCCAGATTTCCTTCTAGATATAGTTCAGATGTGAACCAGATATGGCGACGTTCTGATACTTCTTCTAGATTTCTTTCTAGATATGGTTCAGATGTGACCCAGGCATGGCGACGTTCTGATACTTCTTCCAGACTTTTTCTAGATATAGTTCAGATGTGAACCAGATATGGCGATGTTCTGATACTTCTTCCAGATTTCCTTCTAGATATAGTTCAGATGTGAACCAGATATGGCAACGTTCTGATACTTCTTCCAGATTTCCTTTCAGAGATAGCTTAGAAATGCTCCAGATATGGATGCTGTTCTGTTGCTTATTCAACACTCCTTCTAGATATGGTTCGGATGTGACCCGGGCATGGCGACGTTCTGACACTTATTCTAGATCCCCCTCAGATAACTTAGAGATGCTCCGGACACGGAAGCTGTTCTATTGTTTATTCAGAGATCACCTTTCTAGAGATGGTTCAGATGTGACCCGGATATGGCTACCTTCTGATACTTATTCCAAAGTCATTCAGATATAGATTGGAAATGCTCCAGATATGGATGTTGTTCTTCGGCTTATTCAAGTTTCTTCTCAAAGATGGCTCAGATATACTCCAGAACCGGATGCTAGTCTATCACTTATTCACAGTTTCTTCTCAAACAACTTAGAGATGCTTCAGACCCGGAGACTATTCTATTGTTTAGACTAGATTCATTCGAAAGACTATTCCAGAATTCGATTCCTGCATCCAGTCAAAAGCCTTCTCTAGTCCAGTTAAATCGACCTCTGACAGATTTTCCTGATGAAGACTCAGTAGAAGACATCCAAGATTCTCTCAACGTTACTGTTGAGGTAGAAGTCGCCCAAGATTCTCCCAGCATTACTGTTGAGGTTGAAGTCGCCCAAGATTATCTCAATGATTGCTGTTGAGGTTGAAGTCGCCCAAGATTCTCTCAATGATTACTGTTGAGGTTGAAGTCGCCCAAGATTCTCTCAGCGTTACTGTTGAGGTTGTAATCATCCAAGGTTCTCTCGGCGTTCCTGTTGAGATAGTAACTATCCCTGGTTCATTCATCACCTTTTGAAGATCCAGATCCAGCTCCTGTAACTAGTCAGGACACATCTATACAAAGAATCTGAAGACCAGCTCCTGTAACGGGTCAGGTAATCCTTTTCTTTTGCAGGTACGCAAGTTCTCGCTAAGGAGTCTCTTACGCGATCAACACCCAGATGGCATCTATAAGCCCATCCACCTTCCATCATATCTCAGCATGGCATCTACAAGCCCATCATCCTATCCATCAATCTCCAAATGGCATCTATAAGCCCATTCCCATCATCGCACTGCTACTATGTGAGCGCAAATTTCTGGGCACTCTAGTGTTCAATCATCTTCCACCTTCGGATTACGAAAGGCACGTCAGCCAATCTGCATCCTCAGGTCTAAGAAGATTAAACAGGGGCAACTGTTGTACCCCAAAATTTGCCCTCCCATATTCTTCAAGATTTGCAAAGAGCATGCTTCAAAAGTCCCCAAGGGTTGCACAGTTCAAGGGCCTCCTAACAGTCAAAAACTAGGGTTTTGGTTCTGACAAAGAAAATGAAGTTTCCAAGGGTCCAATCAAGTCCCACATGCCTATAAACATGGTCAAGCATCCTCATACCAAGGTTCAAGACTTACAGCACAAAATTGCACAGTCAAAAACCCTAATTGCACTACAGTCAGCTGTAGGGGCAAAATGGTCATTTGACAGTCAAAAGTCAAAAATTTTGGTCAACATCTTATTTTGAAGCCACAAACATCATTTGATCAATTCTTGATCATGATTCTCAAGGCATGGCTCAAAAAGTCTCAAGATGCAAAAGTTTCTATTTTTGGACAGTTGAAAAAGTCAACTGTAACTTGACCAAGGCATAACTTCCACATGGATTATCAGAAAAATTCCATCCAAAGCTCATTTTGAAGAGAAACACATTTCCTACAACTCCTCTTCATACTTCAAGTCCAAGAAATGCTCTCACAAAAAGTTATCAATTTCAACATTATAGGTCATTTTCAAAAGTCAACAAAAAGGGACTTTAAGTCAAAGACCATAACTTGAGATTGGTAAATCAAAATGACATGGGACCAAAGGCATTGGTTATAGGACTTCAAGAACTTTCCAAAATGTCCAAGAACATGAGCAAATCTTAAAAATTGAGCAAGATGTGCCTTGTGGAAGTTGGGAAATTTTGGGTATTTTGAAAAGTCAACATTGCTTCAAATGCCTTAAAAATGCTAATGGGCCTCTTTTTATTCCAAGATTCATCATCCAAGGCATGTGCACGACCATTTGGCCCAAAGGGAAGTTTTTCATCATTTTTATTTATTTATTTGAATTTTTAATTGCTAAATATTCATTTAATTAATTAAAATATATGAAAAATACCAAACCTAAGTTTTTAAATCTTTTTATGCATGGAATAGGCTCAAGATTTCGTGCATGATCAGATATGGAAGGAATCAAAGTGATTGGCCATGATTTGTATCAAATATGCATGAAGAAATATTGGAAAAGATTCTTGAAAATCAAATCTTGAAAACCATTAAAAGCAAGGCTATGGGCTTGGATTATTGATCAAATTCGTTCTCTATACAAGTGTAAACCTAACCCTAGTGCTGAGAACCAAAAAGCTGCGCCAGAAAAGCATAACCAAGTTTGAGTTTTTGACAAAAAATTCTAAAACTGAAAACCAACTTCCAGTGCTTTTCAAGATCAAATAACCACTCCATTAGCTTGCCAAGGCGACCAGGAGACTATTCCAATCAAGAACATCATCCCTAACGCCCAGAATTGGTATAGGGAATTCAAACTTTTTCACATTTTTTTCATATTCGTGTTTCAATATTTAAGCATTCTCATTGCATTTTTCTTGTGGATTCTTACTAATTAATTGATTCTGAAGCTAACTGTGTGCTTTAATTGAGTTTTCACGCGTTATATGAAGAATCGCCATTAAAGGACGCTAGGGTTCTTCAAACTTGAAATTGGGCGTTTCTGAATACTGCAAAATTAGAACACCTTAATACCATGGTTGAAATCAAGGAGCCTGGACGATTTGAAAACACCCATCGCGCCTAATTTATGTGGCCATATGGCCTGTTCGCTTTTATTGAAAAATGCATATTTTGGGGGGGTTTAAAACCCCCGCTAACCCTTTTTATATTACAGGAAAAAGCGCATTAAGGAAGAAGATGATGAAGTGTAAGGCAGCAATTGGTTCATTTAAATTTTCGCGCTAAAATCCCACTAACTCTTATTTTCTCTTATATTAATTGTTAGTTATATAATATACAAAGAAGCGTTGGTAGCTCAGTGGCAGGCATGTGTATTGGTAGCCAACAGGACCTGGGTTCGATCCCAGGTCCCCCTCCCTTTCCTTATATTTTTCTTCTAATTGTATTCTTGTGTAGCTCATTTACAAGCGTCCACCCTATGGCCTTACATCCGAGCGTGCCACCCGTCCCACTACGTCAAACCCAAGGCCAGGATTCAGAGCATATGGTGTGCCTCAGTCAATGAAACACACGCCAGCATAAAAGTCAACCAGGCCAGAAATCAATTGGGCCTGAATTGCTAAGTCATACCTCCAATTGGGGACAGAACCCCCCTAGGTTTTACAATTCTTTTCTTTCTTATTTTTATCTATTTCAATTATTTCTTTTTTTATATATTCCTTAAATTAATTATTTTCATAAAATATAAAAAATAATATAAAAATCAGAAAAGACAAGAAAATTAAATATATTTTATTTAACTAATATTTTTGTAAATAAAGTCTTGTATCAATTAATTAGTTTTTATTCTAGGGTTAATTTTAATATCTTTTCTTAATAAATTAAAAACTTGTAGAATTAGGTTTAATTATTTTAATTACTTTTTTCTTTTATTTTCTTATCACTAATAATTAATTATTTATTTTTGTAAATACTTGCAATTAATTAATTAGGTTTAATTTTAGGTTAAAGTTTAATATTTCCTTAATAAATTAAAAAATAGCTAGAATTAGGTTTAAATTTCGTTTAATTCTTTCATAAAATTCATAAATACAAAAAAACCTCAAAAACAATTTCTTTTTATTTTAATTTCATTAATTTAATAATATAATTTAATTTCATTAAAAAGGGTCCAACGCCCTCGCTTTCGATTTAATTCTCTTCGCATTTTTATTTCCTTTTTTTAAATATTGATGTAATTCTCCCAAAGCCATGTAACTCGGACAGTTTATACTTCTCGCACATTACTTCTTTATTTTCTGTCAAATCGGGTCCTGGATTAAATTTGGCGATGTGGACCCGCGCCTTTGTAATAGTTTAGGAACTTTACATTTTCCGCAACTTTTTAACTGTTAATAATGGCATGCAAGAATGAATGACAAAATAAAAAGAAAGCGTAGATCACCCATGACATGACAAAAGACAAAAATATCTGAAAACGACACATAAATCACACACCACCCCTAGGGTACGCCTCACTGTTGCCTTGCCTCGAAAGGTGATCGTCGAGTAGAGGATGTCTTAGTAAGTCCTCATGATCCGAGAACCTGGCATGAGGGTAGCTTCTAAGGTGTCTTCCCATTGCTCTGGTGATCACCATGTCCCGAACCTTCGAATTGACCCGAACACCTCCAACGGTGGTGCTACCTACCTCTCAATGGTGGGATGGCACTACTTTAAAGGACATTTACACAGACGGATTCCTTAGGGTAGGTAGACGACTCTAGATACTTGCTCTAATTTCAAAACAAATCAAAAAAATACTTTTCACACCGACACCTTTTCAAAAAGCTTTCGAAAGCAATTTTTCAAACACTCTTGAGGACCGATACAAGAGTCGAACTGGAATTTTCAAAGAAACTTTTTTTTAAAACCCACAGTTGAAAAGAAAACAAACCATTTTGAAAACACAAGTGACCAAGTATCTAAGAGCCCATGGATAACCATGGATAGAAAGGGTGCTAACACCTTCCCTTTCTATAATCTACCTCCCGAACCGAGAGCAATCTCTTTAAGGAATTTTTCTGTGCTTTTGTCCTTTCCATTTGGAGAAAATAAAAGACGGTGGCGACTCTTGCTTCTGCGACATTTCGCGAACCAGCGTTAAACAGTCAGTTCCAGATCCACCGATCACACACAGTATCTCCAGCAAGTCAGCGACACTCTCCCCAAGCAGAGTTAGCCTACTGTCAGTCTTAAGGAAGTTGGATATCCCCAGCAAATCTCAACATTCCCCAGCGGAGTATACAAATGTTCCTAAGCAAGCCTCCCCGACAGTATTAATATAAGATTGTTCCCCGGCAGGAATACAGACACCCCAGCGGAGCCACTTCCCCAGTACAGTCCAAAGTTTCCCCACGAGAGTTAAATCATCCTCCCCGGTAGATTCTGGAAGCATATCCCAGTAGATTCTGGAAGCTTATCCCCAGTAGATTCTGGAAGCTTATCCCCTGCAGAGTACAAACGCATCTCCCCGGCTTTATTCAAAGGTTATTCCCCACCAGAGCTTATAACAGGGTTATCCTCAGCTAATTACCACGGAAGGATCGTCCTCGGTGAAGTTCTTCCTATCCCCCAGCGGAGTTCATCAAATTCCCCAATACAACTTATCCATGGTATCCCCAGCGGAGTTCTCATCAAAATCTCAGCGAAGTATCTCTTCCCACAGAGTAATTCTCCACAGAGTAATATCTCCAACAAATCTATTCCCCAACGGAGTCATCTTCTCCTACCGGTTTATTCTTCAATCACCTTCCTCAGCGGAAACGAAGAACTCTATTCTTCAAACATCAGCCCAGGATTCAACAAGCTCCCGGCACTCGTCAAGGATTTATTTTCCTAGACGAAAATACATTCATAAACATTACATTAACATACACCATAATACATGCATATACGCATCACATCACACGATCTCATTCAATTTTGAACATCATGACATCATCATGACATTGCATACGACTAATGTTTTGCCTTTTCAGGAAAAGGTCAATCAAAAGACGATTACTATCAACTGTCGCAATTCTGGATTCGATTCCTGTATCTAGCCAGGGCATATCTGTGAGTAACGGATTGTAGATTCGACACCTGTATCCAGCCAGGGCATGTCTGCATGAAGAGTTTAGAGATTCGATTCCTGTATCCAGCCAGGGCACATCTGTAGACGACAGATTCTATATTCGATTCCTGTATCTAGCCAGGGCATATCTGTGAGTAACTGATTGTAGATTCGACACCTGTATCCATCCAGGGCATGTCTGCATGAAGAGTTTAGAGATTCGACTCCTGTATCCAGCCAGGGCATATCTGTAGACGATGGATTCCAGATTCGATTCCTGTATCTAGCCAGGGCATATCTGTGAGTAACTGATTGTAGATTCGACACCTGTATCCGGCCAGGGCATGTCTGCGTGAAGAGTTTAGAGATTCGATACCTATATCTAGCCAGGGCATATCTGTAGACGACGGATTCCAGATTCGATTCCTGTATCTAGCCAGGGCATATCTGTGAGTAACTAATTGTAGATTCGACACCTGTATCCAGCCAGGGCATGTTTGCATGAAGAGTTTAGAGATTCGACTCCTGTATCCAGCCAGGGCATATCTGTAGACGACGGATTCCAGATTCGATTCCTGTATCTAGCCAGGGCATATCTGTGAGTAACTGATTGTAGATTCGACACCTGTATCCGGCCAGGGCATGTCTGCGTGAAGAGTTTAGAGATTCGATACCTGTATCTAGCCAGGGCATATCTGTAGATGACGGATTCCAGATTCGATTCCTGTATCTAGCCAGGGCATATCTGTGAGTAACTGATTGTAGATTCGACACCTGTATCCAGCCAGGGCAAGTTTGCATGAAGAGTTTAGAGATTCGACTCATGTATCCAGCCAGGGCATATCTGTAGACGACGGATTCCAGATTCAATTCCTGTATCTAGCCAGGGCATATCTGTGAGTAACTGATTATAGATTCGACACCTGTATCCGGCCAGGGCATGTCTGCGTGAAGAGTTTAGAGATTCGATACCTGTATCTAGCCAGGGCATATCTGTAGACGACGGATTCCAGATTCGATTCCTGTATCTAGCCAGGGCATATCTGTGAGTAATTGATTGTAGATTCGATACCTGTATCCAGCCAGGGCATGCCTGCATGAAGAGTTTAGAGATTCGATTCCTGTATCCAGCCAGGGCATATATGTAGACGACGGATTCCATATTTGATTCCTGTATCTAGCCAGGGCATATCTGTAGACGACTAATTCCAAATTCGATTCCTGTATCTAGCCAGGGCATATCTGTGAGTGATTTAATTGTAGATTCGATACCTGTATCCAGCCAGGGCATGTCTGCATGAAGAGTTTAGAGATTCGATACCTGTATCCAGCCAGGGCATATCT
Organism: Vicia faba; assembly: GCA_948472305.1. Taxonomy (NCBI): domain Eukaryota; kingdom Viridiplantae; phylum Streptophyta; class Magnoliopsida; order Fabales; family Fabaceae; genus Vicia; species Vicia faba. The sequence goes on from OX451737.1 coordinate 517,351,731, forward strand.
ATAGACGACCAATTCCAGATTCGATTCCTGTATCCAGCCAGGGCATATCTGTAGACGACGGATTCCAGATTCGATTCCTGTATCTAGCCAGGGCATATCTGTGAGTAACTGATTGTAGATTCGACACCTGTATCCGGCCAGGGCATGTCTGCGTGAAGAGTTTAGAGATTCGATACCTGTATCTAGCCAGGGCATATCTGTAGACGACGGATTCTAGATTCGATTCCTATATCTAGCCAGGGCATATCTGTGAGTAATTGATTGTAGATTCGATACCTGTATCCAGCCAGGGCATGTCTTCATGAAGAGTTTAGAGATTTGATTCCTGTATCCAGCCAGGGCATATTTGTAAACGACGGATTCCAGATTCGATTCCTGTATCTAGCCAGGGCATATTTGTGAGTAACTGATTGTAGATTCGACACCTGTATCCAGCCAGGGCATGTCTGCATGAAAAGTTTAGAGATTTGACTCCTGTATCCAGCCAGGGCATATCTGTAGACGATGGATTCCAGATTCGATTCCTGTATCTAGCCAGGGCATATCTGTGAGTAACTGATTGTAGATTCGACAGCTGTATCCGGCCAGGGCATGTCTGCGTGAAGAGTTTAGAGATTCGATACCTGTATCTAGCCAGGGCATATCTGTAGACGACGGATTCCAGATTCGATTCCTGTATCTAGCCAGGGCATATCTGTGAGTAATTGATTGTAGATTCGATACCTGTATCCAGCCAGGGCACATCTGCATGAAGAGTTTAGAGATTCGATTCCTGTATCCAGCCAGGGCATATCTGTAGACGACTAATTCCAGATTCGATTCCTGTATCCAGCCAGGGCATATCTGTAGACGACTAATTCCAGATTAGATTCCTGTATCTAGCCATGGCATATCTGTGAGTGATTTGATTGTAGATTCGATACCTGTATCCAACCAGGGCATGTCTCCATGAAGAGTTTAGAGATTCGATACCTGTATCCAGCCAGGGCATATCTATAGACGACCAATTCCAGATTCGATTCCTGTATCCAGCCAGGGCATATCTGTAGACGACCAGTTCCAGATTCGATGCCTGTATCCAGCCAGGGCATATCTGTGAGCAATAGATTGTAGATTCGATACCTGTATCTAGCCAGGGCATATCTGCATGAAGAGTTTGAAGATCAACACCTGTAACAGGCCAGGAAATTATCTTTCTTTCTCAAGTACGCAAGTTCTCACTAAGGAATCTCTTACGCGATCGACACCTTCTGATGGCATCTATAAGCCCATCTCCACAACTATCCATCACATCTCCAAATGGCATCTGGAAGGCCATTCCCGACGTCACAATGTTGATACTACACCATGCGAGTGCAAATTTCTGGGCACTCTAGTGTTCAATTATCTTCCACCTTCGGATCGCGAAAGGCTAGAAAGCCAATCTATATCCTCAGGTTTAAGAAAATTGAACAGGGGCAACTGTTGCACCCCAAAATTTGCCCACTCATGTTTTCCAAAGTCTTCCCCCTGCCTGGTTGATCATAAACTCTTGCCTAAGGAAAAAGAAGATTTTTGAGTGGTACTTCAAATACCTTTTGATTGGCATTCTGAAGGAGTATTTCGATTGGCATTCTGAAGGAGTATTTCGATTGGCATTATGGACAAGCATTCAATTGGAATTATGTCAAGGAAATATCGACAGGCATGTCAACCATGTCCTTCATTTGGCATGAACAACACCTTTTGATTAGCCTGTTAGCAGAGCATTTCGATTGGAATCCTTCGATTGATATTTGGGCCAGGCCCATTCGAAGGGTACGCAGGGAGTCCATTCGAAAGAGGCAAATCAGGACTAATCGAAGAGCATGGCCTGAAAGCACTCGAAATCTAAGCGTCCAGGTTCATTCAAGGGACACGAATGTTTCAAAAAAGGAAATGATTTAATGTGTTTGATTTTTGTCCAGAGCGTTAAAGGCCTATTTTAATGGTTGTCCCTTGCCATTTTCGTGCACTCCCACACTCCTATAAATAGGAGGCCAGTGACACATTACAAAAGGGGACACAAAAAAAATTACACGAAAAAATCACACGAAAATCATAGAATGAAAATTATACACACTTCTTCAAAAAATCTGCAGGAGAACAAAACATTGGAGAGACGCTGCCCAGAATTTTCCAAGCCAAAGCAGTCCCTCAGATCGAAGGTGCCTACGCCCAGAAGCCCTCAAATCAAAAGTGCCTACGTCCAGGAAGTGCCCAGATCAGAAGTGCCTGCGCCCAGAAGTGCCCAGATCGAAAGTGCCTGCGCCTAGAAATCCCAGATTGAAAGTGCTCCCATCCAGCCAGTGCCCAAATCGAAGACTCAATCTGTAGGTAAGAAAGGGTAAATTGTCCAACCTTACATTTGCGTAAACGCATTATTACTTGTTGTTACCTTTGACTTGCCATCTTAGACAGGATCGAAAGGCCTGGGTTTGGCACCCAGGTCACATTTCTCGTGTGCTAACATTTGCTGCAGATTTAGCCTGAAGAGACCCCAACAAGTGCAGGATCGAAGGGCCTGGGATTCAATACCCAGGCCCTGCATTTTTGTTTCGCTCACATACTTTTGCAGGTATAACATCCCAGATCGAAGGAGAGCCCTTCTCTGGATCGAACCCATTAGCGTGCTGGATCGAAAGAGGCATCTCATCCCTGGATCGAAAGCCATGACCTCCATGATCGAAGGGCAATCCTCTTCCCTGGATCGAAGGCTACTCACGCCTTACTGTCTGGCCCAATCGAAAGGACCAGGACCCTCTCTGGACTGAAGCAGTCCATTCCCTCCCTGGGTCGAAACTCCTTTTTTCCCTGGATCGAAGGATCCCTCCTGCACTTTATTTTTTTTGTTTTTATTCTCATAGACTTCTTTTTATCTTTTAATTAACATTAAAATAAAAAAAAATCACAAAAAAAACATTAGGTTAGTTTTTTATTCAAATTAATTTTGTAAATAAATTAATTAATTATTTTAACTTAATTTTATCAATTTAAAATAAACTAGGCTTAGGAGTATTTAATTCAAATATCTTCTTAATCAAAAACAACAAAAAGAGTTCTTATTCTTAGGATTTTTTTATAGATTCACGCGCGTTTATTTAACTGGGATGTAATAGCTTAAACTAAGACCTTCTTTTACTTTACTATTTTTATTTCCCCCAATATTTTTGGACATGTAAATAATCCCCCTCCCCGAAAGCCTTGTAATAACGTAGGATTTACAATTCCCGCACTTTAAATTCCTGTACATATATTAACTGCTTAGATGTATGCTAACTAGGATTGTATGACAAGATTAACTCTTAACTTAAAATCAACAGTAGTCCACCATGACATGCAAGAATAATATAACTGAAAATTGACACACTTGCACACGCCACTCTTAGGGTACACCTCACTTGGTTGCCTCGAACGTGGTCATTAAGTATAGGATGTTTTAGAGGTCGTCCTTTGTCCCAAGATCATAAGTTGCCTCGAAATGGTCACCTCGATAAAAATGATCTAAGACATTAGGATTACCACTAAAACGTCCTAACGTTACTTTAGTGACCATATGTCCCTAATAATCGAATCGACCCGAATAACTCCAACGACGGTGCTACCTACTTCTCAATAGTGGGATAGTACTGTCTAAAGGACTCTTACACAGCTTAATTCCTTAGAGTAGGTAGATTTCTCCTGGGTACTTGCTCTCTCAAACAAACAAAAACATCTTTTTCACACCTACACTTTCAAAAAGTTTTTCAAACGAATATTTCATACACTCTTGAGGACAGATACAAAAGTTACCTAGAAATTTTTCAAACGAAACTTTTTCAAAACCCACATACACTTGAAAAGCAAACCATTTTTGAAAACATAAGAGCAAGTATCTAAGAGCCCGTGGATAACCACGGATCGAAAGGGTGCTAACACCTTCCCCTTCTATAAATCTACCTCCCGAACCGAGAGACATCTCAAAAAAGGAATTTTGCTGTGCTTTTGTCCTTTCCATGTTGGAGAACATAAAAGACGGTGGCGACTCTTGCTTACCGCGACATTTCGCGAACCAGCTAAAAAAAATAGTCAGTTCTATTTCCACCGATCACAGATGCCATAAAAATTTACTGTTAATTGGAGTACAGAATTAGTCTATGCCCGACTGTATCTAAATAATTATTAGAATGAGTCTACACCCGACTGTATCTAAAGGAGTATCAGAATGAAACTTCGTCTTATTTTATTTGACTGATGCTTTTTAGAATGAATCTATCTGATTTCATCTGAGGGAAATGCTTTCCATAATGAATCTATCTGATTTCATCTGAGGGGAATGCTTTTCAGAATGAATCTATCCAATTTTATTTGAGGGAAATGCTTTTCAGAATGAATCTATCCAATTTTATCTGAGGGGAATGCTTTTCAGAATGAATCTCTGAGGGAAATGCTCGTCATAATTAGTCTCTGAGGGAAATTCTTATCAGAATAAATATATCTGATTTTATCTGAGGGAAATGCTTTTCAGAATGAATCTCTGGAGGAAATGCTCGTCAGAATTAGTCTCTGCGGGAAATGCTTTTCAGAATGAATATCTGAAGGAAATGCTCATCAGAATTAGTCTCTGAGGTAAGTGCTTTTTAGAATTAGTTTCTGATGGAAATGCTCGTCAGAATTAGTTTTTGATGGAAATGCTCGTCAGAATTTAGTCTCTGAAGGGGAATCATCTGGTCATCTAGATAGTCGCTCGTCCTGTTTCAGGAATTGATCTACAACATATATATAGATTGTTGATAATATTTGTCTATTCAGGAACCTAACTTGAAAAGGCAAAGTTAGTTTATGCAATGTCATGATGCGTGAAATGCATTTCTTAATGATGCTCTAAAAATAAATGAGAATACTATATGCATTTCGTATGCATATCTTATGATATTTTTGTAAATGATGTATGGATGAAATATGTTATTGGAGCCTATCGGTGGCTTTGTGTAACAACTCTGGTTGGGGAAAATAAATCCCTGACTATTGTTGGGGATGAAGAAAGTGATTCTTCAATTTTGTTTAGGATGAGTTTACTGGGGATTCCCGCTTTCTGTTTGATGACATTCTGCTTGGGATGTTTGACTTCTGCTTGGGGATAGAAGAATTCAAGGAAAGTTAGTCATTTGTCGTTCCTTTTATTGAAGGATCTGATTCTTAAGTACCCTGATTGAGGATAAGAGGGATGGATATTCCTCTGATACACTATCTGATCAGGTTTCAGATACATGTATCATCTCTTTTGGGGAGGACAACATTGAATGACATCTTGCTGGAGAAGAGAATTATGTTGGGGAATTTGCGGTATTGGAGATATAAACTCCATTGGGGAATTAAATCATGTAGACTGAATTGAGGAAATAATCTCTGATGGGGATTGGAAATTCATAGGCTGTGCTGAGGAAGTTTCCACTATATGTTGGAGAAATTATCAAATTTCCTATCCGCTAAGGGACCTATTGGGGAAGATGATCTTGTCAAGCTATCTATCAAGGACATGGAAGTGAACTGCTAGAAGATGCCCCAATTTCTGTCTGTGGGTATATTAGACTTGCTGGGGAATATATCTATATTGGGGATTAGCTTGTGAAGATAACTCTGTAGAGATAGTTCCATGGAGATTTCTCTATGGAAATTTATGGACAACTTGAACATTACCTCCAACTCCTAGAGCCTTTAGTAAATGTTGATCAGAGTGATAAAACGATAGATAGTCGTACGCTTTAATCCCTAACTTTTTCCTGGACCTCCTTTTCAGATTTTCAGTCCACCAGGATACCCTTTTTTGCCCAAGCCGCCTTTTCAGGTTTTCGACTTGCCGGGTGTAAAATTTCATTTATATATCCATAATTTTTGCCCGAACTCTTTTAGGTCATCGAGATGGCTTTATTTTTTCCTAGGCCAATCAATCTAGCGGGTCTCTTTTTCATGCGTAGTATTTTTTACTATGCCCGCGTTCACATGATGCGGAGAATTTTCACTGTCCATAGTAGTAAGTGTTGTAGCACTGCTAGAAAATATTTTCTTGATCATACATGGACCTTCGTATGCAGACGTCCATTTTCCTCTGGGATTAGTCTGGTGTCCCCGCTGTTTGAATTTATTGATCAACCATTAATTGCCAACTTTCTGATAGTCTTGACCTTCCTCAGTAGTTTTCTAAGAATTGTCACAGCAGAATGACACCATCTGATACTACTGACATAGACAAACAATTTGGTGATACCGAAGATTCAATTTTCATAGTTGCTCTTGCTGAAACTCATGATCAATGTAACGCGCCCCACGTGACTCAGATAGAGATCTGCCCCTGGCTATTCATCACTTTTGAGAGATTCATTAAATCTTGAATTGACTGCCACAAATGAGTTGGACAATAACATGTCATGCCCCTTGATTTATAACCAATTGGGTTCACAAAAGTCTTTCTCTTTGACACATTTTTTGAAGTAATTATGTCTATTGGGAGGGTTTTCATCCATTGAATATTCGTCATGCGAATTTTTGTACTATCAAACACTTAGTCATATGCAAACAATGGTATTAAAATGCAAAGCTTATGTTTGTCTTGAAGTTTAAAAATGCATTTTTTTAGTAAAACAAAATTTGTAAGAATGTGATATCAACTCAGGATGTATAGTAAGCCTTACAGGAGTCGGGATACTTTTTTGTAACAATATGCTTTCGAACTAACTCATGCTTCAATTAGGACTTTTAAGGGTTGTAATGTGGTCTGGTTTATGGTTTAATAAACAAGGGATAAAGGCTCAAAGTTTATTTGTACCCGACCCGTTCTCCATAATGTTCTCCAGTCCTATACTCAATTAATTATGCATTTAAGTTCCAATAGAGTTTGGAATTATAGAACTGATATTTTGGTGATGGTTCTAAAATCGACATATTATTTGGGAAGGTAGTCATTTTTCTTGTAACATCTTTCTTTTGTTAAGGATTTGTAGTGACCTCTTTTGACTTTATTATCCCTAACTTTTGCCTGAACTATTTCGTTTAAGATTACACTCAGGGGGATGCCCCCGTTTTCCTAAGTCTCCTTCATAGGTTTTGACTTAGCGGTCTTTTCTTTTGAAAGATAATAACCGCCTAACTTAATGATTACGGGGAACCATAATCAATTTTTGATTTAGAAGAATATCTTTGACACTACTCGTCGTGTACGAAGGTAAAGCTTGTGAATGCATAATTTATTTGACTGAGAAAATACATTGCCTCGGGTTATGTTTAAGGGTTTCAATTTGCATGAAAAAGAAAAATCCTACTTCTTAGGCTCAAAGGGGTTGACTAGGGATTAACTTCCTTACATCTCCACTGTTTAGGAATTGAAGCAATGCTTATATATCGTCAGCAAGGTCTGCTCAAAAGCATATTGTATGAGATTATGGTTTCGTTTTCGTCATCCTCCCTCTAAAGGCTTATAGCTTTAACGATAGTTTAATATCACAAAAGGAAGTAAGAAGCACAATTTAAATATAGTAAAACGAATGGATTAATTCAAGACAAACACATGCAATGCTTTAATGGGAAAAACCAAATTTTGACATGATAGTAATTGTTTGAATAAACCAAAGAAATTAAAAATAAAAATTCCAATCATCTTAGAGATGGTGTGCCTTACAGTTTTGATATTTGAGGGATGATAGAAAAACTCAATCTGACCATCTTGTGTGAACTCGAAAACTCCTTCATCAATTAGGTCCTGAATCTTACGTTTCAAAGCCCAACAATTTTCAACATCATCACTAGGACTATTTGAGTGGAAAGCACACCTTGCATTGGGATCATAAATGGGAGAAAAAGTATTGGGATTCTGAGGAGGATATTTCAATGTAATCAGCTCTATCTTTAACATGTGTTGCAATGCTTGAGACAACGGCGTGTTGATTTTTGTGATTTGTCTTTTGGGTGTATCCTACTTATGTTGATTACCCTTTTGTTGTTGGCGAGGCCGTTGTTGAGTTTGCGATGTACTATCAATTTGAAAAGGCCTTTTTTCATTGACTGAAGGATCATCAATGTCAACTTGTCTCTTTCCCTCTCTTATCCCCCTCATATTTTCAACCAAGTCGGTTTCTTGTCTCATCGGAGGCTGATTAATGATTGGATCCCCAATTCTAGCAGTTCATCCCATACGATTGTATCTGACCTGATGAAGCTTACCGATGAGGATTCTTAACTCTTCTTTCCCCCCAAGCTAAATTTTGGATAAAATCCATCTGACCAATCATCTAGATTCTCATCTTTTCCATCTCAGCTTGCAGTTGTTCCAACTGCTCATCCTTCTTGTTTTCAGAATTCTTCTTGGTCCTGTTCTCAGTGAGGAGTGCTTTCAATCCCTCTTTCCCCTTGGATAGGTTTAGGAACATCTCTTGGAACTGAGCATTCTGAGCCTGAAGATCTTTGATTGTCTGTTCGAGAGACATTTTTGCTGAAATAAACAACAAAAAGATGAGAAACATGTCTTGGAAAACTATTATGTAATGATATGTATGGCATGTATATGCATATGCAATGTTTCCAAAGACCTCGTGAGATTTAAATTTGTTAATTAAAAGGAAACAGAAACAAAGATTCTTATTAGTAAGTTCAAATCGTAACTGCCTCTTAGGCTTACAATGAAAACAAAAAGGGCTACAAGGAAACAAATCATGACTCAAGTCTCCCATTGACACTTCCTCTTTGTGTTGACATATGCATTAAGGATTTGCTCTTCGTGAAGTCATTTTGTCAGCTCAAATACTTTCTTCTCACTAGCATAGAACTGAGTCGCAAAGGTATCCCCTTCTTCTTTCAGTTGAATACAAGACTTCTATAGCTCTTCAAAGTCAGTAGACATATTTGGATGAAAAATGGTATGAGGAGTATCTCATTCAACAACAGGCTCCACAACTATTGGCGAGACAATGGGATATGGAATTATAGGATTTTGAGCACGAGATAGCACCCACCTGAGGTAGGGCTCCAAAGGGATGGAGTTTTTGTGTCCCAAAGTCTTGCTATAAATATTATTCACCATGCCCCAAACATGTATAAACCTTTAACGGTAACCTTAAGGAACATTCTTGTAAACGAATATAATACCCTGGATAAGAATATCGTGAGGATCGTTTCTTCGAGCATAACCAAATTGACATAGAACTAAATAAGGGTTTTAAGTAATACCTCCCCTTATGCCAAGGAGTGGAACATTAGGGAATTCCCCACAATGATCAATAATAGTGATGTCCTCCTGAGATCGGAACACCAATAGATATCTGAATGAGAGAGTGACATCATCCTTCGAGACCACCTCAAACCTTGTTCATTCTTCACCATTGATCGGGGAAGGTGCGAAATAAACCACCCGGACAGTAAAGGTATGCAACAAATGAGAATCCCTTGCTTCCTCATAGTACGAGTATAAAGAGAATGCAGAATTTCTCCAAGCAAAGTAGGCACATGATTATGAGTAAGAAATATTTTGATGGCGTTCACATCAATGAGTTTGTCTGGATTAGGGAATAGTACCAAACCATAGATGAACAGAGCCAAGATCTCCTCAAAAGCATGAAAACTCATAGCATCTAGAAACAACTGAGCCTTCTCTATCATAAATTTAGCAAGAAGACCTTTAACTCCACTTCTTGTTTCCCAATTAGATACGATGTTTGACCACTTCAGATGTAGGGCTGCTGCAATAACTTTAGGTTCTAGAACTTTCTCTAAACCGGTGTAGGCTGTACGATCAATAATAGGTACACCAAGTAGCTTATAGAAATCTTCTATTATGGGTACCAACTGATAATCTGGGAAAGTAAAATAGTGATGCTTAAGATCAAAGAACTTGAACAGAACACTCATCATGTCTTCTTCAAAACCCGAGATAACCAAGATGAGTAGATAACCATGCCTCTTGATGAATGAAGAGTTTTCTAGAACCTTTGAGACTAACTCCTTAAGCTTGGAAGGTATCCTCACAAAGTTGATTCAGATTGTATTTCTGCGAGCGGATACCATAATCTACAACAAAGAACAAAGATAATTCCCTAGGTCCTTGAAATGGTTAGTGAAAATGTTATGATGAAATAAGTATTAAACACAAACAAGTCAAACAAGATCCTTAGGTTTAAAGGCTTGCATGAAGTCCATAGGTAAATACCCTTCCTCGTTGAAGTTAAGTTGGCTCAATCTATCCTAAAATAGTAATCGGGTCCTAGAAATCTCATATCACCGATCTTTCTCGTAGGCTTTATTTTAGCACAACAACTGGCTTGCCACCAAAACATTCCAAAAGTTGAATCTCGATGAGCATAGCTTCAAGTATCAACCAACTTTGGAATGCACTAAATCCGATTATCTCACTACTTTCTAATGGCCAAGATGGGTCAATTAAGGTTCTAAAAGTAAGTTAGTGTTAACGAAACCACACAGAAGCCTAATATTATCCTTGACTGACTCAAGGAACTTCATTACAAACCAAAGTGTCAGACTAATTGTGGCCATCAAGTTAACCATATCGGTCTATGCCGTACAGTCTTTATGATCTATTGCTACTTACCTAAGGAATTCCTAGATCCGGGTGTAGGATCTTACAAGCAATAATACCCAAAAAAGACCTTAAAGTAAAGCAAACAATTCAAACAATTAAAGCAAGTAAAAGTGATCTAAACTCTAAGGTAACCCCCCTTTTTTAAGTCACTCTCCAACAGAGTCTTCAGTTCTGTAACCGATGGGAGAACTGACTTTTTTTGGTTTTATCCAAATGCACTGATAGCAAGAGTCGCCACTGACTTTTCTTTTACCCAGTATTTAGGAAAAGTGAAAAGAACAGGAAAAACCTTTGATAGATTTTGTGTTCGGGGGGTAAGTTATGAAAAGGGAAGGTGTTAACACCCTTTTCATTCATAGTTATCTATGAGCTATTAATTGCTTAGCTCACTTTTGAAAACTTGCTTTGTGTGTGTGACTTGTTTGAAAATATTTTGAAATGCCAATGTAAGGCTAACTTTGTAATGATTCTTGTATTAGTCTTCAAGAATGTATACAAAGTGTTTTTGAAAATATTTGTTTGAAAATGGAGTGTGAAAAATGTATTTGTTTGTGAGAAAAGTTTGTGAGCAAGCAATTAGAAGTTCTTACCCACTAAAGGTCTTTCTTGTTATTTTCTTTCTCCTTTAAAGATAATACTATTCATACCATCAGTTGGTAGGTAGCTCTATCTATTTGATGTGAAAGGACATGCGTAGGGTCATCGTATGGTCATCGAAGGAAACATGTAAGGATACTTTAGCAATTGTATCAAAGGGACTATCATCATTTTGCTCGTAGGGTCGTCGAAGGGACTAGATAATTTTGTAGGCAGCTCGAAGGGTGATCGAGGGATTATGATATTTATTCAAAAGGGACAATGATGATTTGATCGAGCGTCTTTTGCTAAAGTACCCCCCCCCCCCCTTTCGAGGGACGTGACCAATAACAAGAGAGGTTACCCTAAAGGTGCAAGTGTGCAAAACATGTATTTTTTAGTTATCTTATCTTGTGAATTAGGGTTTTCTATGTTTGTTTTTAGTGTTACCATACAAACCCTAGTTACTAGCAGTTGAATATATACGGAAAGTTAAAGTGTGGAATGTAAAGACCTAAGCTATTACATGGCTTTGGGAGAGGTACATGGGTATAGTAATTTGTGGGAAAGTAAACATATGCTATTACATCATGTGAGCAGTTACATAATTGGGAAAAATTCAAGAAAAGAAATATACGCTATTACAATTAAAGAATGCAACCTATACAATTTTCTAGGAAATAAAATGGCAAGAAGAAATTAAAAAAATGTTTGAAAAATGTTTAAGACCTAAAGTTCTAAGTTAATGTTTTTTGGTATTTTATAGAAAATAATGTAAATGATAATAGTAATTAAAACCTAATTGTTTCTAATTGATTTTAATTTTAAAAAAAGGTTAATTAATTAGTAAATAAAAAATAAATAAGAAAAATTTAATTACTAACTAAAACCCTAATCCTAATTTATTAGTATTAAAAAAAAGAGAAGATTAGGTTAGTTAATTTTTAATTAAAAATAATTAAGGAATAATTAAGAAAGAAAATAGAAAAATTAGGTTAGAAAAATAGGGTAAAAAGAAAGAACTGCATGGGGTGGGTGTTGAACCCATGCCCCTAGCTTCACAGGCGCTCCTTTCTACCATTGTGTCAAGCTGCTTGTTGTGATAGAGAACACGAACCAATTATTATATTATAAGCTTGCGTGTTAGTTTGGAAAAAATAACAAAAACTAAATGCAAGACATAGTAATCGAACCCACGCCATCATGTAATACAAACACATCCTTCACCATCTGCGATGCGCTAGCCTTGTGTTATAGAATGGAAACAAATAAATATATTATAAAACACATATCATAGAAGCACCGGAGCTCTAGCCTCGATCGTCTTCTCCGGTGAGAGGATTTTCAAACCTGGGAAATAACATGTGTTAGACCATAAAAAGGTCCTTATCCCCATAATTAGACCATTGCAAATCTAATGGCGGTGTTTGTTTGGCTTGAAAACACTTGTATCATGAGATTCGAAGAAGATATCTCAAACTTCCCTAGCCATGGCAAATCCTTTTTCCTGCATTAAAGCTTGCAAACAATGCTTCTAAACAAGTCTAAACATTATCATGAACATGTATATGTGCATAGAATCAATACATAATGCATGAATAAAGGGTTAGAGATTAGAGAAATTTTACCCAACCGGCGTGCTTGTATGAGTGACTTCTAGAAAGCTACAAGCTTCAAGGATGGATGGGATGAACTCCAAAGATCTTCAAGAACACGATGAAATGCTTGGAATGCTTTGAAAGTGGCTGCACACAAGGTTTTCAAGATGCCCTAGTTTATGACAATTTTGAGATTTTTGGACTTGTTCTTGAGGCAAATTTTTGTGTCTCTCTTGGTTTGAAGGTGTCATTTATTTATTGTGGTTGATTTAGGTCAACAAAAAAGAAATCAATCTTTTGTATTTCATGATCAAATATTTGATTCGAATTTTTGCATGAAATCTTTCTTTTTTAGGCCAATCATGTACCAATCAATCTTTACGTGTTTTTTGCAAGTTGTCACCAGATTTTTAGACTTATGATTTGATTGAAAAATAGATTCTCATGCCTCATATCATTTATTTGGTATTTTATTTGATTTATTTTTAATTTAAATGAATAAAATCAAAATAAAAAAAAATAAAAATCACAAAGATACATGAATGGTTTAGGGGTCTATTATGAGGTCAGGAACATGTTTGGACTTTAAAAGATAGGCTCATTAGCCCAAAAATTCAAATTTGCTCAATTTGGATTTCATGCATTTTCTCAAAATTTCCCAACTTGCACCAATCATAACTCTCTCACTTTTTGTCATATGAAGGTGATCTTGGACTTTTTGGAAATCTCAAGATATCCTCTACAACCTTCATGTTGGTCATATTTTCATTTGAAGCCTTTATCTTAATGTAAAGTGCTTTGACAAAAAGTGTTTTTTTGTTGAATTTTAAAATGACCTGTAATGTTTTGGTTCATATCTCTCAAATAAAGCATTTTTTGGCCTTGAGCTTAGAGACAAAGTTGTAGAGAATTGATCTTCCTTCAAAATGATCTTTGGTTGAGAAACTTCTGATGAAGTGTGTGAAAGTTATGTTTGGTCAAAGTTGAGTTGAATCTCCTTAAGAAAACCCTAATTTAGTAACTTTTGGCTTTTGATGAATCAAGACCAACCCTTGGTCAAATGATGAATGTGACTTAAAAATATTGATGTTGACCAAAAATCTTGAAGTTTGACTGTAAGTTGATCAAAGTTGACTTTTTGTCCAATACAGTTGATTTTCAATCATCTGTCTAATTGATTGATCAAACTTGTACTGCAAGGCTTGAAACTTAGCATGAGGACACTTTGAAGCATATGAGAAACCATGAAATCCACTTGAGGCATTAGAAGTCCAAATAACTTTTAGAAAAGTAAAACCCTAGTTGTAGGTCAATGCTTAGGAGGAGGGTTTGTCTGGTCAACCCTTGAGTAGTCTTGAGCAATTGAGACCTTCATAAGCATGAGGAGACCTATTGAAATAATTTATCTTGAAAATGGGAGGACAAATTTTAGGGTACAACAGCATGCATCACATTATGCTTGAGGAAGACTGCAAGACCTCTAGAGAACATCAGAGAAGAATAAATCCAGTTCTGAGTGATGTAGTTAAGAAAGAAGTATAAAAGTTATTAGAAGCAAGAATCATATACCCGATATTTGACAGTAAATGGGTTAGCCCAGTACACGCTGTATCAAAGAAGGGGGTGTTGCAGTCGTCAACAATGAAAAAGGTAAATTTGTGGCACAATGTACTCAAACTAGATGAAGAATATGCATTGGCTATAGGAAATTAAACAAAGCCACTCGAAAAGATCATTTTCCTTTACCTTTCGTTGATTAAATGCTCGAACGACTTGCTAAGCACTCCCACTTCAGTTATTTAGATGGTTATTCGGGATTTTTCCAAATCCCTATACACCCTAAAGACCAAGAAAAGACTACATTCACTTGTCCTTATGGTACATTTTCCTATCTATGAATGTCGTTTGGACTATGTAACGCTCCTACAACATTACAAAAATGCATGATGTCAATTTTCGTTGATTTTATAGATGACATCATGGAAGTATTTATGGATTATTTCTATGTTTGTGGGTAAAGTTTTGAAGGATGCTTATCGAACTTAGAAATGGTACTTCAATGATGCGTAAAAGTTAACCTCGTATTAAATTGGGAAAAATATCATTTCATGGTCCGACAAGGAATCGTGCTTGGACACATAGTGTCCGATAAGGGGATTGAAGTTGACAAAGTAAAAATAGAAGTTATAGAAAAACTTCAACCTCCAAAAACCTTAAGAGAAATATGAAGTTTCTTACGACACGCCAGTTTCTACCGGCGATCCATTAGATATTTCTCTAAAATTACCAAACTGCTAACTGGCCTGTTAATGAAAGACGTTGAATTCAATTTTGATGACAAATGCTTAAAAGAATTCGAACACTTAAAAATATCTCTTATTACCGCACCTACTATGCAACCATCTGATTGGATATTACCATTTGAAATCATGTGTGACGCTACTGACTATGCCGTAGGCGCAGTTTTAGGACAAAGAAAGGATAAAATACTTCATGAGATTTATTACGCTAGTAGAACCATAGATCCTACACAGATGAACTATGCCACCAGCGAAAAGGAACTTTTAGCTGTCGTGTTCTCCCTAGATAAATTACGTTCTTACTTAGTAGGAGCAAAGATTGTAACACCCCACTTTCCCATATAAATAATTAAAATATAATATATGAAAATATATCAGAGTACACAAGTAGGATGTCACATCTTCAAAAATTCATAACATTTCAAATCAATTTATTACTTCATTTCTCATAAAATAATCATTTACACAGTGGAAATATCCAATTATTCATTTTCATAGTGCCACGGATTTAATAATAACATTTTCCGTAAAATTTGTGGTTTAACATACGCTTGAATTAAGATACGTAACAATAAAACAATGCAAAAACATAGAAAGTTCCCAAATCCCATGTTACATATCAGAGCAAGACCCTCTCTATTCAAAAGAAACACACTAAAGACTCCAAGTTATCCTCACGCTTCTACGAACTATTCTCGGTCACTAGTACGTTACCCACGTGGAGGAAACATTCAAACAGAAAGGGTGAGTAATTACAATTCATTACAAAAGATATAAGGAAAAGATACAGTAGTTATAAACAAAACCAATCATGAAATATGTACATCATCATTTACCAAGTATTACACTCACACCTTTGTATCATAATAACATATGTACATCTTTATCATAAATCATCGAAAACACATTTTTCATTCATACAACCCGACATCAAATTAAGGCAGTGCAATGCAATGTGTTGTACCCCAAAATTTTCCCTCTCATTTTATCAAGATTTTCCCTCACAAGACTCTTTGGACTCCATACAGAATTAGGGTTTGCTCTGCTCAAGACATCTCCTTGCACGGTTGACCTGAAATTAGGGTTTGAGTTTGCACAGGGATTTTTGGACTTCCAATGCTCAAAGTGACTTTCATACTTCATTTTGGACTTATAAGTTTGCCTCTACCAAGTTTCAAGCTTTGAATCAAATTTTGCCCAATCAATTGGACAGTTGACCTATAAATCAGCTATATTGGGGAAAAAGTCAACTGTGGCTAATTTACAGTCAAACCTCATGATTTTTTATCCACGTCAACATTATAGACTCATATGAACCATTTGATCAAGTTTGGACCACAACTCCTCAAGAAATTTGATCAGATGATCAAAAGGGAAAAATGGTCATTTTTAGGGTTTTGACTGCAGAAGGGCAATTTCTTTTTTTTCACCTAGCCAATGGCAAATTGGGTTCAAGCATGGATTAAAGGACTCAATGTAATCATCTTGACCTAATAACAAGGTTCAAAAGATCTCAAAAGCATTGGATTGACAGATGAATTTTCCAATCAACTGATTAAAAATCAACTGTACACTAAAAAGTCAAACTTTGACTTTTTGGTCAAAATCAAGTGCCAAGGGTCATTTTTCATCAAGATGAGTCAAAACATGAAACTTGTTCATCAAGAAACCTAATTTTGCAAATTAGGGTTTAAGATTTAAAATTTTCATAACTTAAAATTTTTCTAAGTTATGAAATTTTCTTATTTTTTCCCAACTTTGCCCAACTTTTTCACCATGATGCAATTGGATTAAAACAAAACTTCCAACATGAAAGTTGTAGTCCTCCACAAAATCTACAACTTTGATTAACAAAGTTTTCCAAAAAGAAGCTTGGATCTCAAGTTATGACTTTTGGAACAAGGGTCCATGAAACTTTTAACTTAGTGAAATTTTGCCCTAGTTTAGGCAGGATTTTGACCTATCTTCATGGCCATTTTTCACATAGTTCCACTTGGAATATCAAAATTCATTTCAAATATGAATTAAAGAGCATGTTACAAGATTTCTAAAATGTCCAAGAAATCTCCAAAATCACTTATGGTTAGGGAGAATCGAAGGTTTGAATTTGGAAAAAACTCACTTTGATCCATGGCATTTTCATGTTGACACTAGTTGCAAAATCTGTCCAACTTTGCTTGTACTTGAATACAGGTATCTAAACCCTTCCACACTCAAAAATTGAATTCAAACTCATTGGTTTAAGGCATTATTCTGATCAATAGAAGTTTACACAAGGGTTTAATCCATTTTTGGCAAAAAGTGAACAATGCCATTTACATAAAGCATGCTTTATGTCAAATTGTATTTCTTGAGCCATACACCAAGCCTTTTGCTGAAAACAAGGCTCCCTAATGTCAGACAAAGTTCAGAAACTTTGAGAAGCTAGAGTACAAGCCATTACAGCCATAACATTGCCAATTCTCACTTTTACTTCAAAACCAAGTAAACTTGCAAAAGATCCATATCTTTGAAATCTGATAAGAACAAAGTTTGTAAGCATTTGAAACAAGTTTTGCATATTGCCTTGAGCCAGAAACACGAGCTATCTACTTCCTAAGCCTTCCAAAACACAAAAACACCATCTTCTTGCAAAACAGGGCAATTTCTGCAGTTGCACCTCCATCTCACAAACAACTCGTGCGTTTTGCCCCAAACCTCTTCCAATACGTTCCATATAACCCACCTAAGCTATCCCAACCATTGGCCATTGATTGTAACTCCATTTACAAGCTTCACCATTTCTGATTTCAGCTTGTGCAGGTTAACTTCTACAGACCTATTCAAGCAAGCTCAAAGAAAACAAAGCATTGGGGAAGGTCAGTGGAAGTTCAGGAAAGCTCACAAACATCTCAGGCCTCATTGAAAACCCCTGCATTTCCATACACGAGTTCAACTGAAACAGGTATTTTCCAACTTTCTATCTCTCTATTTAGGAATCATTAGGCTTAGGTTTGTGAATAAAAAATGTAGTACTCATTGCCCTTAAGTTGTACATATGCATAGATTTCATTTAAGTTAACTGTGTTGAGAGAATTTGATTGATGAACTTTCTGAAAAAGTTAGGTTAGAAATTAGGGCCAGATAAATTCTCTCTGGTCTTTGAGAGTTAGATTAAGTTATTTATATGGTTGGAATCGTGTTGAAAAATGCTATAACTTTTGTGTTGTGAGTTTTTGCTTTAGAGCACGTATACAGGATTTCCAGATTTGTACAGGAAGGCGCGCGTTTTTGTTTGAACGGAGGTTGAAGATGAAGTAACTGGGCTGGGCCTGGCTATTTCTCACTTTTGGCGCCCCCCAGCTTGCTGATTGCACCTCCTTGGCCCATTTCATTATTTTTTTATATTTTTTTCTATTTCATTTACATTTCTGATTTTATTTTATTTTTCTAAACATAAAAAATTACCAAAAACATTTTCATAAATTTTCACATTTTATTTTGTATTTTTTATTATTTTTTTCTAACATAAAAAATAGTTTTCTAAAATAATATACTTTTATTCTTCTAAATAAACTTGTAAATACTACAAAAAATATTATACTTTTATTTTTATTATTTATATACTCAAATAATATTTTTTCTAACATATTTCTATTTTTTGACATTTGTATATATTTCTATTTTATTATACATAAACAAATATTATAATATATACATATTCTTAAACCAAAAAATTAGGGTTTTTACCCTTAACAAAAATAACCTTTTATTTTCTTATTTTTTTAATACATTAAATATTTTATTTTTACATACATAAAAATAAACAAAGACATTTTTTACATATTTATAATATATTGTATATTTATTTAATTGTCTATTTAAATATTTGCTTATTTATTGTTTGATACAAAGAATTCAATTTGGATGTAATAGTTAATCTTAGGGTTTTATTTTCTTTCAAATACTCCCCATTCAAAATTGTATCCCCCTCCCCATATCAATATTGTAATAGCGTAGATTTATTTTACGCATTTTATAGCTTTCAAATATGCCATGATAGAGATTAGGGTTTGTATGCAATATCCAAAATCAAAACAAATAGCTAGACCTAATACAAGACATGAAAGCATGTAAATTGACAACACAATGCACACATGCACCCCTAGGGTTTCATCCACTTGTTGCCTTTAAAATGGCCATGGTATGCATGTTGAGTATCTTGGAAAAACAAAAACAAAACAAAAGATCATAGTCCCTCGACGACGCTATCTTGGTTGCCTAAACAAAATGATCTAGTCCCTCAAAAAAAACTTGCTAAGATACTTAGCATAATTGCTATCATGGTCAATACGATGACCCACGCCTGTCCCGTTTAACATCCAAATACAAGGTTGTTTACCAAATACAATGGTAAAACAACAATGTAAAAGGGTTAAAAATGTATAGGAAGGATATTTGAGTAGATAGGGTAGACAACTCTTAGTTACTTGATCAAAACTTGCAAAACATCCTTGCTATTTTAAAAAACACATCACAACACAATTTTAAAACATTTCCCAAAACAAACTTTCAAACAATTGAAACATTTTTCAAAAGACAAACACCTTTGTATACATTCAAACAAGAATCATTACAAAGGTTTCCACAACAAAGGCCTCTTTTCAAAACATTTTTCAAAACCACACACAAAGCACCATTTCAAACAATTTAAAAGTAAAAGCAAGTGATTTAAACAAGTAACTAAGATCCCATGGATAACCATGGATGAAAAGGGTGCTTGCACCTTCCCTTTTCATAATCTACCCCCCGAACCCAAGAAAACATCTCAAAGGTCTTTCCTGTGCTTTTTGACCTTTCCTTTGGATAAAATAAAAAGTCGGTGGAGACTCTTGCTAAACCGAAACATTTGCGAACACAAACGCAAAACCTCAAGTCAGTTCTCCCACCATATCATAGAACTGGCGACTCTGCTGGGGAATGATCCAAAAGTGGGGTTACCTTAGGGTTTAGATCACCTTTACATGCTTACCTTATTTTCTTTGATTGCTTTACATTTGGTTCTATTGTTTGGGTTTGAAATCCTCTACCCGGATTTGGGAAACATTCATAGGTAAATAGCAATACGTTGTGGAAACTATGTGGGGTATATCGACATGGTTGAAGAAATAACTATATTAGTGCGACATATTTGTGGGTACCGGTAGCCTTTGAGTCAATCAAAGAGAATACGGGGCCGCTGAGTGATGTCATGAAGCACTAATGGACTTTTAGAGCCTTTACTTGACCATCTTGGCCTTTTTAGGGGTAGTGAGATGACCGGATTTGGTGCAGTCCGAAGTTGGTAGATACTCGATACTACACTCATTGAGGGTTGTTTTCTTGGAATATTTCGGTCGCCAGTAAAGTGGATAAACTGAAACAATGAACACAGAAAATAATCCAGTGATATTGAGCTCCTTAGAACTCGGTTACTATTTATAGGACAGGTTGAGCCAACTAACTTCAAGAGGGTACTTACCTATGAACCCCCGTGCAAGCCTGAAACTAGGATCTTGTGTGATTTGTTTGTACATATACTTGTGCATACATCATAAACATCATGAAGCATCATATGCATCCACTAACCATTTCAAGGGTTTGGATCTTCATCTTTGTTCCTGTTTTGTAGGTTATGGAATCACTCCGCAGAAAAACGATCCAGGTCAACCTTGTGAGAATCCCTCCTCTACTCAAGGAGCTTGCTTCCAAGATTCCAGAGAATTCTCCCTTCACTGAAAGACATGGTAGACTTCTCAACTTGGTCAACTCCAACATTGAATAAGACATGGTGAAAGTTCTCTTCCAGTTCTTTGACCCCCTACACCACTGCTTCACGTTTCCTGATTACCAACTAGTGCCTACTTTGGAGGAATTTTGTCAACTCATGAGGATTCCTATTCTCCATCAACTACCCTACAACGATACGGAAAGAGAACCAAAACCTGAAGATGTTGCTCAAGCCTTACACTTGCAACCATCTGATATCAATGGTCATTGGGAAACCAGAAGTGGTGTCAAGGGTTTCTTGGAAAAGTTTCTGTTTGAGAAGGCACAAGACTGCTAGAATTCTCTAGATCTGCAAGCTTTTGAGGAGATTGTAGCACTTCTCATCTATGGGTTGGTCTTGTTCCCAAACCCTGATCAGATTATAGATGTGAATGCTGTCAAGATTTTCATATCTCGGAATCCTGTGCCTACATTGCTTGGGGATATCCTCCACTCATTTCACACACGAACAATGAGGAAGAGAGGTGTTCTCATGTGTTGTACTTCTCTTATAGCAAGGTGTTTTATTTCTCACCTTCCCCAGTCAGTCTTAAAGAATGAGCAAGGCTTGAGGTGGTCACAACGGTTGATGACTCTTACACATTCTGATGTTCATTGGTGTTCTTGGTCCAGAGAAAATGTCATCGTCATTGATCGTTGTGGGGAATTCCCTAATGTCCCATTACTTGGCATTAGAGGAGGTATTACCTACAACCCCTGCTTGGCTCTGAGACAATTTGGGTATGCCCGAAGGGATGGCCCTCACGACATGCTGATTCCAGACTTGGTTTTTGACTTCGACAATGACACTCAAGGACTTCGACAAAGGTTTATCCGAGCTTGAAGGATGCCCAACAAGGTAGACAGTAAGACACTGGGACATAAGAATTCCATCCCCCTTGAGCCTTACCTCAAATGGGTACGAACCCGCGCCCAGAGTCTTATGATGCCTTACCCCTACATTCTCCCTGTGATCAAAGAGCCTGTTATGGAAGGAGAGGTTCCATACACCCTCCTACATCCTGACATGCCAACATCACTTGAAGATTTACAAAAGAGTTGGATACAGCTCAAGGAAGAACGAAATACTTTTGAAGCCAGCTTCTACGCCAGTGAGAAGAAGGTTTTGGAACTTACTCGTCAACTCCACGAAGAGCATACTCTCAACACCTACATCTCACCAAAGAGGATGCGCAACATCTTTTTACATTAGAATTTTGTATTATTTTGCCCATGGGGCATTTATGTACTAACAATTCTATCTTATTAATATGATGTGCGTTCTTTTTTGTTTACAACAAATTTGAATTTATGAATCATTGATTGCATTACATGAATACACATCATTCATCATATGCATAAACAGGTCTTTACACCAGGTTTCCTTATCTCTCTACTGTTTATTTCAGCAAGATGGATATAGAGCAGACGGTCAAAGACCTACAAGTGCAGAATTCACAGTTCCAACAACTCCTTATGACCTTGGCAAAGGGCCAGGAGGATCTAAAAGCACTGTTAGAGAAGGAAAAGGAGAAAAAGAAAAATAAAAGAGTTGGTGTGGCTACTATGGGAAGAAGATTTGAGAACCAAGTTAGAAGGGTCCTGGATTTCCCCTCAACATCTGATGAAAGGGTAGGTAAAGGAAAGGGAGCTGCAGTGCCCTCCGAGTCTGAGGAAGAAGAAGAAGAAGAGGATGAAGACTACTCTGAGCAGCAGTACCCTCCTGCAGACGACAAGTACAAAAATCTGGAAGAGCGTCTGACAGCTGTGGAGGTACAAAGAGTGCCTGGGCTGGACTTCGAAGACTAGGGTTGGTTGCTGGGATTGTGATTTCCCCTAAATTCAAGGTGCCTACATTTTCTAAATACGATGGTTTATCTTGTCCGAAGATGCACCTACGGTCTTACGTCATAAAAATCCATCCTCATTCTTCTAATAAGGATCTGTGGGTCCACTTTTTTCAAGATAGTTTGTCGGGTACGCAATTGGATTGGTTCTACCAGCTTGAAATATCTGATGTGCACAATTGGGAGGATTTGGCGGCTGACTTCTACAGACAATATGAATATAACACAGACTTAGCACCTACTCGTACTCAATTACAAAGTATCGATATGATCTCTAATGAAGGCTTTAAGGAGTATGCCCAGAAATGGAGGGACTTGGCTGGAAGGGTGCAGCCACCATTGTTTGAGAGAGAGCTTGTGGATATGTTTTTGGGGACCCTGTCAGGTCCATTCTTTAATCACTTGATCGGAAGTTCGTCTGCGGGGTTCACCGAGTTAATTCTGACTGGTGAAAGAGTTGAAGCTGGAATCTAGAGCGGTAAAATTCAAAAGGATGCATCTGCTTCCGCTGCTATCAAGAAGACCTTTCCAGCCAAGAAAGAAGTCTCAGTTGTTTACTCCCAGAGAAGTAAAGGAAGAGTTGAGCGCCGACCAGCGGTGGGGGCTGTAATGATTCAGAATTCCGCAGCTGATCAACCTCGAAACAGTCAACCCAAAACCAACCAAGCAAGGGTGGAAAGGCCTGCACGACAATTCATCCGGATCAATATGACACCCGCTCAGGTTCTCCCTCATTTGTTGAAGTTAAACCTTACAAGCTTGAAAGAGGCGCCAAAGAATCTGAATACCTCTTCTCCCTACTACCATTCAAATGCAAAGTGTGCTTATCATTCGGACAGCGTGGGGCACGACACCAACAATTGTTGGGCCCTCAAAAACAAGATCCAGGACTTGATATATGCCAAAGAGGTGGAATTCGACGCTCCTGAAAAACCTAATGTGATCTCTGCCCCAATGCCAAAACATGGTCACAATGTCCATGTTGTTGTAGAAGATCTTTATGTTGCTACTGTTGATGACTTAATGACCCCATTACCAATGATCAAGATGAATCTGTTGAAAGCCGGGATTTTCCCGGGCTGTGAAAAAGATTGCTACCTTTGTTCGTCCTTATAATCCGACTGTCCGTTATTCAAGTTAGGCATCCAACGCCTAATGGATAATCAAGAAATCCTCTTTGAGAAAACTCCTGTTACTCCAACTCCTATCAATGATGTTTCTATAATTACCATTTCCACCAATCTTTCCAAGGTCTCCAAAAGACCTGTTAAGATTACATCTGATCCAAAGATTGTACCTCTGAAGATAACTATGCCGGAGCCTATCCCATACAAGTCCAACAAAACAATACCGTGGAATTATGGAGGAGAGATCTTCTACCACGGTGTTAAGCAGATTGAATCAGTTGAAGAAAGTTCCGATGAAGAGACTTCTGACATAGTAAATATTGATGGGACAAGTAAAATCACCCGCAGCGGAAGAATTTTCTCTCCGGAGATTGCTCCCCCAAGGGCAGTCTTCGGACCCTCAAGTGCTCCTAAGGTTACTCATGTGTCGGTCAACATCTCTGTGAGAACTCTAGTGATTGAAGAAATTGTTACTCCCGTAGTTGTACCCTCTACTTTTGCTGCTGATAAAGGTAAGGGGATCCAAGAAGCGCCCTTCAGGACGAGGGCTCAGCCTTTGGTCATCCCCGAGACCACTCAGAAGGAAATGGAGGAGATTTTAAAAATAATTAAGAAAAGCGACTATGATGTCATAGAATAACTGGGGAAAACCCCTTCAAAAATCTCTATGCTGGCCTTGTTGCTCTATTCCGAAGCTCATGCCAAAGCCTTGATAAAGTTCTTGAAGATGGCCCATGTGCCTCAGGAAACCTCTGCGGACCAGTTCCAGGAGTGTGTAGCTAGCCTAACAGCCGACAACGGTCTTGGCTTCTCCGATGCCGATTTAACATCTAAGGGGAGAAAGCATAATGACGCGCTGCATGTCTCGGTGGAATGCAGAGGGACTACTCTTGCCCACGTTCTGGTTGATACTGGGTCATCTTTAAATGTCTTACCTAAGAAAGCATTGGACAGATTGGACTTTGAAGGTTTAACTCTGAAGCCCAACAACATCATTGTCAGAGCCTTTGATGGTTCTAAAAGGATGGTCCACGGGGAGGTGGACATCCCGATTAAAGTGGGAATGGAAACTTTCAACTCCACATTTTATGTGATGGACATCCGTCCCTCCTACTCTTGCTTGTTGGGAAGGCCCTGGATCCATAACGCTGGGGCCGTCACTTCTTCTTTGCACCAAATGCTCAAGTACCTAGTCCAGGGGAAAATAATAACAGTTCATGGCGAGGAGGAGTATATGATAAGCCATCTTAATTCATCCCGCTATGTTAAATTAGATGGTGAATTCATCGAGACCCCCTTTCAGTACTTTGAAGAAGTTTCTCCTGAAGTGGCGATAGCCAAGAAAATGACTTCTGTACCTGCAGTTACCAAACCCGTGTCCCGGATGTCATCCTTTAAATATGTGAAGGCTGTGATTGAGGAAGGAGGGAGCACAATATGGGGTCAGCTGCCAGATTTTCCTTACAAGACAGATAAGTTCGGCTTGGGTTTCACTGCTGCTAGTCAAAAGGCTGTGCGTCGCTCCCGGGATGGAGGACCACCATTGAAAATAACTCATCATGGAGTTCATGCTTTGGAGGAAGGTGAAGATGAGAGCAATTTTGAAGACTGGATCTTTCCAACTATTGAAGGAGGGTTGAACAACTGGGAGGCGAAAGACTTCGTTCCAATTACTTTCATCAATCAGTAATTTATCTTTCAAACATTTTCTATTGGTTTGTAATAATTATTAAACAATTCGTACACTTTTTGCCTTATGCCTTACCTGAGGCATATAGGTCCATTTGTAAGGGCTTGATTTTTCATCTTCATATGCCATTTTTAATGAATCATGGACGTTTTCATATATAAACTTTTGTGTTCATTTTCTTTCTTTTTACATTTTATTTGTTTAAAGGTGGCTATCCCTAACACACACCCACACTCACAAAATGCAGATACCCATCCACTCCGGATTCCATGGGTAACAATTCTGCTATGGCCTTCAGTGACTCTGAAGATCTGGTCAATCATGCCGAATACGAAGGTGATGAAGACTGTGAAGTGCCTGGAGAGTTGGCTAGGCTGCTGCAACAGGAAGAAAGGGCTATTCTACCTCACAAGGAGTTGTTAGAGACTATCAACTTGGGAACAGAGGAAGACAGAAAAGCAGTTAAAGTGGGTGCCAACCTGGAGCCAAGTGTCAAAGAGCGCTTAGTTCAGCTATTGAATGAATATGTTGAGATCTTCGCCTGGTCCTATGAAGACATGCCGGGACTTGACACAGATATTGTGGTTCACCGTCTCCCTACAAGAGAAGATTGTCCACCAATCAAACAGAAAGTCCGTCGAATGAGGCCCAACATGTCTGAAAAGATCAAAGCCGAAGTGATAAAGCAGTTCAATGCTGGGTTTCTTGCTGTTACTTCCTATCCACAATGGGTTGCTAACATTGTGCCTGTGCCTAAGCAGGAAGGAAAATTCAGAATGTGCATGGATTACATAGACTTAAACAAGGCTATCCCTAAAGATGACTTTCCACTATCGCACATTGACATCTTGGTTGACAATACAACTCAACATAAGGTATTCTCTTTCATGGATGGATTTTCAGGGTACAACCAGATCAAAATGGCCCCCGAAGACATAGAAAAGACTACTTTTATTACAAAATGGGGTACCTTCTGCTATAAAGTGATGCCATTCGGACTGAAGAATGTCGGGGCAACCTATCAGTACACCATGGTAGCTTTGTTTCATGACATGATACATCATGAGATTGAAGTCTACGTAGACGACATGATAGCCCGTTCACAAACAGAAGAAGAACACCTCGACCATCTGCAAAAGCTATTTGTTAGGTTGAAAGAGTACAAGCTCAGACTGAACCCTAACAAGTGAACTTTCGGAGTCAGGTCCGGTAAACTCTTGGGATTCATCGTCAGTAACAAAGGCATCGAGGTTGACCCTGCCAAAGTCAAAGATATACAAGAAATGCCGGCCCCTCGCACTGAGAAGGAGGTCAGAGGTTTCTTGGGACGCCTAAACTACATTGTGAGGTTCATCTCTCACCTAACATCTACCTGTGAACCAATCTTCAAGCTGTTGAAGAAAGATCAGGTGGTTAAATGGAATGATGACTGTCAAGTTGCTTTCAATAAAATCAAGGAGTATTTGTTGGAACCTCCTATCTTGATGCCTCCCTTCGAAGGAAGATCTTTAATCATGTATCTAATTGTCCTGGAGAATTCAATGGGTGCGTACTGGGCCAACATGACGAGTCTGGCCGAAAAGAGCATGCCATTTATTACCTTAGCAAAAAGTTTACCGACTGTGAGACTCGCCACTCACTGCTCGAGAAAACTTGCTGCACTTTGGTATGGGCTGCTCGCCGGCTAAGGCAGTATATGTTGACACATACCACTTTACTGATCTCTAAGATGGATCCGATCAAGTACATCTTCGAGAAGCTTGCTTTATCCGGAAGAATCGCTAGATGGCAAATGATCCTGACTGAGTACGATATCCAGTACACAACCCAAAAAGCCATAAAGGGGAGTGTACTAGCTGACCATCTAGCTCATCAAGTTGTCGAAGATAACTAATCCATGAGGTTCGACTTCCCCGACGAGGATATCATGACTTTAAGCAACATTGAAGAAAACATACCGTATGACGGACCTGAACAAGGATCCCGAGGGACCCTGTACTTTGATGGTGCTTCTAATGCACTTGGGAACGGTATCAGCACTGTACTTATCTCTCCAGAAGGTTGCCATACACCTTTCACTGCTAGACTCTGCTTCGGCTGCACAAACAACATGGCCGAGTATGAAGCTTGTATCTTTGGTCTCAAGGCCGCTATTGACTTGGGAATCAAATCTTTGATTGTATTTAGGGACTCAGCTTTGGTTATCAGTTAAATCAAAGGAGAGTGGGATACTAAACATCCTAACCTCATCCCGTACAAAGAACATGTCCTGATATTGTTACCACACTTCGAGCAGATCACCTTCGAGCACTTCCCGCGAGAAGAGAATCAGCTAGCAGATGCGCTAGCTACAATGTCATCCATGTTTAAACTTAACTGGGATAATGAGGCTCCTCAAATCATCATTGAGCGGATGGACAAACCTGCACATTGTCACGAGATTAATACTGAAGAGGTAGTGGACCGACCTTGGTTTCATGACGTCAAAAGGTATCTTGAAGCACAAGAATACCCTGAAGGAGCTTCAGTTAATGACAAAAAGTCCTTAAGGAGGTTCGCAGCCAAGTTCTTTCTGAGCAATGGCATCCTATACAAGCGCAATCATGATTGCATTCTGCTCCGTTGTATGGACAAGGTTGAAGCTGAGCAGATCATGGCTGAACTGCACAATGGTACCTTTGGCACCCACTCGAGCGGACATACGATGGCTAAGAAGATTCTAAGGGCAGGCTATTATTGGTCTACCATGGAAGCTGACTGTCATCAACATTCCCTTACTTGTCACAAATTCCAAATCTATGCAGACAAGGTACACATACCTCCAGTTCCTCTCAATGTCTTAACAGCTCCTTGGCCATTCGCGATGTGGGGAATCGATATGATTGGAGAGATCAATCCTACAACATCTGTGATACGGTGGGAGAACTGACTTGGGTTTTGCGTTTGTTTTTGCAAATGTTTTGGTTGAGCAAGAGTCGCCACCGACTTTTTATTTATCCTAAGGAAAGGTTAAAAAGCACAGGAAAAACCTTTGAGATGTTTTCTTGGGTTCGGGGAGTAGATTATAGAAAGGGAAGGTATTAGTACCCTTTCTATCCATGGTTATTCATGGGCTCTTAGTTACTTGCTTAGATCACTTGCTTTGATTTTCAATTGTTTGAAATGGTGTTTGTGTGTGTGGTTTTGAAAATGTTTTGAAAAGATGCCTTGTCTAAGCAACCTTTGTAACAATTCGTATTTGAATGTTTTACAAAGGTGTTTGTCTTTTTGAAAAGATAATTTAATGTTTTTGAAAGTTTGTGTGGAAATTGTGTTGTGATGTGTGTTTTGAAAAATGGCAAGTGTGTTTTGCAAGTTTGATCAAGTAACTAAGAGCTATCTATCTACTCTAAATTTCTCAAAGATCCTTTCTTATGCTTTTTAACCCTTTTAACAGTGTTATTTCACCATTGTATTTGGTGAACAACCTTGTGTTAGGATGTTAACGGGACGGGCGCGGGTCATCGTATAGACCATGAAATCAATAGTGTCAAGTATTTTGGCAATTTTCTTGAGGGACTATGATCATTTTATTTAGGCAACCAAGATAGCGTCATCGAGGGACTATGATCATTTCGTTTGTTTTTGTTTTGCCAAAGTACTCAACATGCAACCATGGCCCATTTTGAAGGCAACAAGTGGATGTAACCCTAGGGGTGCAAGTGTGTATTGTGTTTGTTTTTCATGCATGTTTATCTTAAATTAGGTCAAGCTATTTGTTGATTGATTTTGCATACAAACCCTAGGTCTATCATGGCATAATTTGGAAACTTTTAAATGTGCGAGAATTTAAAGTCCTAAATTATTACAACATGATTATGGGGATGGGGATACAAGTTTGAATTTGGGAGATATTTGACAAGGAAATAAAATCTAAATTATTACAACCATATCGAATATACAAATATTTAACATTTAAATAAATACAATTTAAATAAATATCAAAATACAATGTATTATGCAAAAAAGGATTTTTTATGTATGTAAAAAAGGTTTTCATGTTTGAAGTATAAACAAAATAAAAAAAGTCATATTTTTAATTATTTTTTATGTTTAGGGCAAAACCCTAATTTTCAAGTAAATAGCATTTATTTATTGATGTATACAATATATATATATATATATATATATATATATATATATATATATATATATATATATATATATATATATATATATATATATATATATATATATATATATATATATATATATATATATATATATATATATATATATATATATATATATATATATATATATATATATATATATATATATATATATATATATATATATTAATTTATACAAAAAATAAAAAGTATATTGTAAAAAAATATTTTTGGTGTCAAATATTAAATAAAAAATAAAAGTATTATTTTTGTATTTTTTGCCCTAATTATCTAATAGAATATACAAGTATTTATATATTACATATTAAATATGCTAAATATGTACAAAAATAAAATATTGATTATTTACAAAAATGTATATTTTAGAAAATGTTTTCAAAGTGTAAATAAGAAATAATAACTAAAAATAAATATTTTTTTATATTATTTTTTAGGGTTTTAAAATGAAAAGGAATTATATTTATTTACCTACATATGCTTAGTAAAGTAAATAAATGCCAAATAAATATAAAAAGGATGGAAAAATATTTTTTGTGTTTGTTATGTTTGAGCAAAAAAATATAAAATCAGAATCAAAAAGAAAAATGCAAAAATGTCAAATATTTCACACAATGGGCCAGGGGGTGCAAAATGGAAAAAAGGGGTGCAAAAAGCCAAACTGACTCAGGCCCAACCCAACCCAACTCTGTCTTCAACCTCCAGCTCTGTTTGAACAACAAAAAACGCGCGTTTCCTTGCTTCATACAAACTCCTAATTCATTGATTTTTAGCCAAAACTCATAACACATACAATGTAGAGCATCAAACCACGATTTCAAACATATAAAATACTTGACCTAACTCTAAGAAACCAGGGAGAATTTCATCACCCCCAATTTCTGACCTAGTTTTTCTTCAATGTTCATGGCTAAAATTCTCACAGCATGCTTAATATAAATGAAAAGTGAACACATGTATGGCTTCAGGGCTATGAGTAGAGCATGTTTCATTCAGAAACCTAAGCTTAACCATGCCTGGATAGAGAGATAGAAGTCTATAGATTACCTGTTTCAGCTTGACTTGAACAGAGCAATGTAGCAACTTTCAATGGAGTTTGAGCTTTTGTTGAGCTTGCCTGAAGTCCAAGGATGCTTCCTAAATGCCTAGCTTGCTTTGAAACAACCTGTATCGTGCTGTAGAAGTTCACCTGCACAGCTTGAAAGTGAAAATGGAAAACGAGGTTAGGGGTGTTACAGCTTGAGTTTAAGGCTTGGAATCGTTTCAATGGATGGTATGGAATGTGTTTGAACAAGTTTTAGCCAAAGCGCACGAGTGGAATTGATTATGGAACTCAAGTTGCAGAGGATACCCTGTTTCTGCAGCAAGGTGGTATTTTGGTGTATTAGGAGGTATGAGGGGTGGTTTAGTCGTGTTTCAAGCTTGGTTTGATGTGTGGAAAATGTTCACAAGGTTTGCTTAAGCTCTAGTTTGCAGGAAATGAAAGTTGGATCTGTTTTGCAATCTTTCTTGTTTTTGAAGTAAGAAAGTTCAAGTTGCAATGCAGGCCTGTGTACTCTATGTCTCTATGCTGCAGCATTTGCTCTTGATAAATGGTATTTGTGCACAAAACTTTGCCTCAAAGATCTGGCTTGTACCTCAAGGATTTGGAACTTGACATAAAGTATCACTTTTCAAAAATGGCAATTTTGCTTTTTCCAATTAAGGGTTAATTTAGCATGTATTATCCAAATGAATGAAATAAAGCCTTAACACAATGGTTAGGAATTAAATTATTGAGTGTGAAGAGGTTTAGAGGCCTGCAAGCTATCACAAACCCTGCTGATTTGAAAAATGCAATTGTTATGAACATGCTTTGGCCATGAACAAAAGTGAGTTTTGGCTAACTTTGCAAATTCGATTCTCTCTAACCACAAGGGTGTTTGAGAAGTTCTTGGACAATTTGGAAAGCTTGGAATGTGTACTATAATCCATATTTGTAATGAAAATTGAAACTCCAAGTGGAACCATGTGAAAATGGCCAAGAAGTTGGACAAAAATCCTGCCTATAATAGGGCAAAATTTCTCTAAGTTAAAAATGTTTTGTACCCTTGTTCCAAAAATCATAACTTGAGATACAAGCTTCCTTTGAGAAACCTTTGTGAATCAAAGTTGTAGATTTTTCAATGGACTACAACTTTCATGTATCAAGTTTTGTTTGAATCCAATTGCATCTTGGTGAAAAAATGGGACAAAGTTAGGAAAGAATAAGACAATTTTATAACTTAGAAAATTTCCAAGTTATGAAATTTTTTCATTTTAAACCCTAATTTGCAATTTTGGGTTTCTTGATGAACAAGTTTCATAATTTGACATGTCTTGATGAAAAATGAATCTTGGCACTTGATTTTGACCAAAAAGTCAAAGTTTGACTTTTCAGTATACAGTCAAATTTTGATCAGTTGACTGAAAAAATTCATCTGTCAATCCTATGCATTTGAGATCTTTTGAACTTGTTGAATGAGTCAAGACAATGACATTGAGTCCTTGAGTCCCTATGTGAGCTTGGTTTGCCATTGGTTAGGTCAAACAGTAAAAAATTGCCTTTGTGCAGTCAAAACCCTAAAAATGACCATTTTGCCCTTTTGGTGATCTGATCAAATTTCTTGTGGAATTATGATCCAAACTTGACCAAATGGTTCATATGAGTTCATTATGTTCATGTGGGTCAAATTTCATGAGGTTTGACTGTCCATTGGTTGCAGTTGACTTTTTCCCCAATACAGCTGATTTTTAGGTCAACCGTCCAATTGACTGAGCAAAGCTTGGAATCAAGGCTTGAAACTTGGTATAGATAAAATTGTAAGTCCAACATGAAGCATGAAAGTCACTTTGGGCATTTTAGGTCAAAACATCCCTGTGCAGACTCAAACCCTAATTTGGGTCAACAGTGCAAGGAGGGGCCTTGAGCAGAGCAAACCCTAACTTGATCTTGAGTTCCAAGAGTCTTGTGATGAGAAAATGTTGATGAAATGAGAGGGCAAATTTTGGGGTACAACAGTTGCCCCTGTTCAATATTCTTGAACCTGAAGAGTTAGATTGGCAGGATTGCCTTTCGCGACTCGAAGGTAAAAGAGGATTGGACACTAGAGTGCCCGTAAATTTGCACTCGTCAAAACATAGGTGCGGGAATGGGCTTAAAGATGCCATTTGGAGATATGATGGATAGTTGTTGGAGATGGGCTTAGAGATGCCATCTGGAGAAGTGACAGGATCTTGTCGGGGATGGGCTTAAAGATGCCATCTGGAGATTGTTTGCTGAATTGTATGTCGTTGGTGAGTGAGTGAGTATCATAAAGGTATCCATGTTTGGAACATTTCTGAGCTGGGGGTCTGAATAAGCAATAGATTGACATCCGTATTTGGAAGCATCCGTAAACTGTTTTCAAAAGTTGAATATGAACAAGCGATAAATTAACATCCGTATTTGGAAGCACCCGTAAACTGTTTTCAGAAGTTGAGTCTGAACAAGCGATACATTGACATCCATATCTGGAAGCACCCGTAAACTGTTTTCAGAGGTCTTGAATCTGAACAAGAGATAGATTAACATCCATATCTGGAGAACCCGTAAACTGTTTTCAGAAGTCTTGGAATCTGAACAAGCGATAGATTAACATCCATATCTGGAGAACCCGTAAACTGTTTTCAGAGGTCTGAATCTGAACAAGCGATAGATTAACATCCATATCTGGAGAACCCGTAAACTGTTTTCATAAGTCTTGAATCTGAACAAGCGATAGATTAACATCTATATCTGGAGAACCCGTAAACTGTTTTCAGAGGTCTTGAATCTGAACAAGCGATAGATTAACATCCATATCTGGAGAACCCGTCAACTATTTTCAGAAGTCTTGGAATCTGAACAAGCGATAGATTAACATCCTTATCTGGAGAACCCGTGAACTGTTTTTAGAAGTTTGAATCTGAACAAGCAATAGATTAATATCCATATCTGGAGAACCCGTGAACTGTTTTCAGAAGTTTGAATCTGAACAAGCGATAGATTAACATCCATATCTGGAGAACCCGTAAACTGTTTTCAGAGGTCTTGAATCTGAACAAGCAATAGATTAACATCCATATATGGAGAACCCGTAAACTGTTTTCAGAAGTCTTGGAATCTGAACAAGCGATAGATTAACATCCATATCTGGAGAACCCGTAAACTGTTTTCAGAAGTCTTGAATCTGAACAAGCGATAGATTAACATCCATATCTGGAGAACCCGTAAACTGTTTTCAGAGGTCTTGAATCTGAACAAGCGATAGATTAACATCCATATATGGAGAACCCGTAAACTATTTTCAGAAGTCTTGGAATCTGAACAAGCGATAGATTAACATCCATATCTGGAGAACCCGTGAACTGTTTTTAGAAGTTTGAATCTGAACAAGCGATAGATTAACATCCATATCTGGAGAACCCGTAAACTGTTTTCAGAAGTTTGAATCTGAACAAGCGATAGATTAACATCCATATCTAGAGAACCCGTAAACTGTTTTCAGAAGTCTTGAATCTGAACAAGCGATAGATTAACATCCATATCTGGAGAACCCGTAAACTGTTTTCAGAAGTCTTGAATCTGAACAAGCGATAGATTAACATCCATATCTGGAGAACCCGTAAACTGTTTTCAGAGGTCTTGAATCTGAATAAGCGATAGATTAACATCCATATCTGGAGAACCCGTAGACTGTTTTTAGAAGTCTTGAATCTGAACAAGCGATAGATTAACATCCATATCTGGAGAACCCGTAAACTGTTTTCAGAAGTCTTGGAATCTGAACAAGCGATAGATTATCATCCATATCTGGAGAACCCGTAAACTGTTTTCAGAAGTTTGAATCTGAACAAGCGATAGATTAACATCCATATCTGGAGAACCCGTAAACTGTTTTCAGAGGTCTTGAATCTAAACAAGCGATAGATTAACATCCATATCTGGAGAACCCGTAAACTGTTTTCAGAAGTTGGAATCTGAACAAGCGATAGATTAACATCAATATCTCGAAGCACCCGTAAACTGTTTTCAGAAGTTGGAATCTGAACAAGCGATAGATTAACATCCATATCTGGAAGCACCCGTAAACTGTTTTCAGAAGTTGAGTCTGAACAAGCGATAGATTGACATCCATATCTGGAAGCACCCGTAAACTGTTTTCAGAGGTCTGAAGCTTATTAATCTTATCCTGAAAAGGGTAAAATATTAGCTGAAACACAAAGTTATGTTGCATGAAATGTATGATGCGATATATATGTTATATCAATGTTTATGATATATGAATGTAATGAATACGCATGTAAGCTGATGAGCTGTCTTGCTGAGGATAGATGAATCCTAGATAGCCGGAGATAAAAGAATCTTGACTGCTGCTGGGGAAAGTGAATCCTTGACTGCTGCAGGGGATTGCAAGAATCTTTAATTGTTGAAGCTGAGACATCCTTGTTGACTGCTGACTGCTTGGGGAACAAGGAAAACTTTGAAAATCTCTACTGGGAAGTTTAAAACCTGGGAGATTTATGCTGGAGGAATGGGACTGAGAATCTTCAATCTGTTGGGAAGTATCTCTGTGGGGAGAATGTTCATTTACGGGAACTCTAGTGTCCAATCCTCTTTTACCTTCAAGTCACGAAAGGCAAACTCGCCAATCTAACTCTTCAGGTTCAAGAAGATTGAACAGGGGCAGCTGTTGTACCCTAAAATTTTCCCTCTCATTTTATCAAGATTTTCCCTCACAAGACTCTTTGGACTCCAGACAGAATTAGGGTTTGCTCTGCTCAAGACATCTCCTTGCACTGTTGACCTGAAATTAGGGTTTGAGTTTGCACAGGGATTTTTGGACTTCCAATGCTAAAAGTGACTTTCATACTTCATGTTGGACTTATAAGTTTGCCTCTACCAAGTTTCAAGCTTTGAATCAAATTTTGCCCAATCAATTGGACAGTTGACCTAAAAATCAGCTGTATTGGGGAAAAAGTCAATTGTGGCCAATTTACAGTCAAACCTTATGATTTTTGATCCACATCAAAATTATAGACTCATATGAACCATTTTATCAAGTTTGGACCACAACTCCTCAAGAAATTTAATTAGATCATCAAAAGGGCAAAATGGTCATTTTTAGGGTTTTGATTGCAGAAGGGCAATTTCTGTTTTTTCACCTAGCCAATGGAAAATTAGGTTCAAGCATGGATTCAAGGACTCAATGGAATCATATTGACCTAATCACAAGGTTTAAAAGATCTCAAAAGCATTGGATTGACAGATGAATTTTCCAGTCAACTGATTAAAAATCAACTGTACACTGAAAAGTCAAACTTTGACTTTTTGGTCAAAATCAAGTGCCAAGGGTCATTTTTCATCAAGATGAGTCAAAACATGAAACTTGTTCATCAAGAAACCTAATTTTGCAAATTAGGGTTTAAGATTGAAAATTTTCATAACTTTAAATTTTTCTAAGTTATGAAATTTTCTTATTTTTTCCCAACTTTGCCCAACTTTTTCACCATGATGCAATTGGATTCAAACAAAACTTCCAACATGAAAGTTGTAGTCCTACAAAAAATATAAAACTTTTAATCACAAAGTTTTCCCAAAAGAAGCTTGGATCTCAAGTTATGATTTTCGGAACAAGGGTCCATGAAACTTTTAACTTAGTGAAATTTTGCCCTAGTTTAGGCAGGATTTTGACCTATCTTCATGGCCATTTTTCACATAGTTCCACTTGGAATATCAAAATTCATTTCAAAGATGGATTGTAGATAATGTTACAAGCTTTCCAAAATTTCCAAGAACTCTCCAAAATCACTTATGTTTAGGGAGAATCGAAGGTTTGAATTTGGCAAAAACTCACTTTGATCCATGGCATTTTCATGTTGACACAAGTTGCAAAATCTGTCCAACTATGCTTGTACTTGAATACAGGTCTCTAAACCCTTCCACACTCAAAAATTTAATGCAAACTCATTGGTTTAAGGCATTATTCTGATCAATGGAAGTTTACACAAGGGTTTAATCCATTTTTGGCAAAAAGTGAACAATGCCATTTACATAAAGCATGCTTTATGTCAAATTGTATTTCTTGAGCCATAAACCAAGCCTTTTGCTTAAAATAAGGTTCCCTAATGTCAGGAAAAGTTCACCAACTTTGAGCAGTTAGAGTACAAGCCAGTACAGCCATAGCATTTTCAATTCTCACTTTTACTTCAAAACCAAGTAAACTTGCAAAAGATCCATATCTTTGAAATCTGATAAGAACAAAGTTTGTAAGCATTTGAAACAAGTTTTGCATATTACCTTGATCCAGAAACACGATCTATCCACTTCCTAAGCCTTCCAAAACACAAAAACACCATCTTCTTGCAAAACATGGCAGCTTCTGCAATTGCACCTCCATCTCACAAACCACTCGTGCGTTTTGCCCCAAACCTCTTCCAATACATTCCATATAACCCACCTAAGCAATCCCTACCATTGGCCGTTGAATGTAACTCCATTTACAAGCTTCACCATTTCTGATTTCAGCTTGTGCAGGTTGACTTATACAGGCTTATTCAAGCAATCTCAAAGCAAACAAAGCATTGGGGAAGGTCAGTGGAAGTTCAGGAAAGCTCACAAACATCTCAGGCCTCATTGAAAACCCCTGCATTTCCATACTCGAGTTCAACTAAAACAGGTATTTTCCAACTTTCTATCTCTCTATTTAGGAATCATTAGGCTTAGGTTTGTGAATAAAAAATGTAGTACTCATTGCCCTTAAGTTGTACATATGCATAGATTTCATTTAAGTTAACTGTGTTGAGAGAATTTGATTGATGAACTTTCTGAAAAAGTTAGGTTAGAAATTAGGGCCAGATAAATTCTCTCTGGTCTTTGAGAGTTAGATTAAGTTCTTTATATGGTTGGAATCGTGTTGAAAAATGTTATAACTTTTGTGTTGTGAGTTTTTGCTTTAGAGCACGTATACAGGATTTCCAGATTTGTACAGGAAGGCGCGCGTTTTTGTTTGAACGGAGGTTGAAGATGAAGTAACTGGGCTGGGCCTGGCTATTTCTCACTTTTGGCGCCCCCCAGCTTGCTGATTGCACCTCCTTGGCCCATTTCATTATTTTTTTATATTTTTTTCTATTTCATTTACATTTCTGATTTTATTTTATTTTTCTAAACATAAAAAATTACCAAAAACATTTTCATAAATTTTCACATTTTATTTTGTATTTTTTATTATTTTTTTCTAACATAAAAAATAGTTTTCTAAAATAATATACTTTTATTCTTCTAAATAAACTTGTAAATACTACAAAAAATATTATACTTTTATTTTTATTATTTATATACTCAAATAATATTTTTTCTAACATATTTTTATTTTTTGATATTTGTATATATTTCTATTTTATTATACATAAACAAATATTATAATATATACATATTCTTAAACCAAAAAATTAGGGTTTTTACCCTTAACAAAAATAACCTTTTATTTTCTTATTTTTTTAATACATTAAATATTTTATTTTTACATACATAAAAATAAACAAAGACATTTTTTACATATTTATAATATATTGCATATTTATTTAATTGTCTATTTAAATATTTTCTTATTTATTGTTTGATACAAAGAATTCAATTTGGATGTAATAGTTAATCTTAGGGTTTTATTTTCTTGCAAATACTCTCCATTCAAAATTGTATCCCCCTTCCCATATCAATGTTGTAATAGCGTAGATTTATTTTACGCATTTTATAGCTTTCAAATATGCCATGATAGAGATTAGGGTTTGTATGCAATATCCAAAATCAAAACAAATATCTAGACCTAATACAAGACATGAAAGCATGTAAATTGACAACACAATGCACACATGCACCCCTAGGGTTTCATCCACTTGTTGCCTTTAAAATGGCCATGGTATGCATGTTGAGTATCTTGGCAAAACAAAAACAAAACAAAAGATCATAGTCCCTCGACGAAGCTATCTTGGTTTCCTAAACAAAATGATCTAGTCCCTCAAAAAAAACTTTCTAAGATACTTAGCACAATTGCTATCATGGTCAATACGATGACCCGCGTCTGTCCCGTTTAACATCCAAATACAAGGTTGTTTACCAAATACAATGGTAAAACAACAATGTAAAAGGGTTAAACATGTATAAGAAGGATCTTTGAGTAGATAGGGTAGACAACTCTTAGTTACTTGATCAAAACTTGCAAAACATCCTTGCTATTTTCAAAAACACATCACAATACAATTTCAAAACATTTCCCAAAACAAACTTTCAAACAATTGAAACATTTTTCAAAAGACAAACACCTTTGTATACATTCAAACAAGAATCATTACAAAGGTTTCCACAACAAAGGCCTCTTTTCAAAACATTTTTCAAAACCACACACAAAGCACCATTTCAAACAATTGAAAAGCAAAAGCAAGTGATCTAAACAAGTAACTAAGAGCCCATGGATAACCATGGATGAAAAGGGTGCTTGCACCTTCCTTTTTCATAATCTACCCCCTGAACCAAAGAAAACATATCAAAGGTCTTTCCTGTGCTTTTTGACCTTTCCTTTGGATAAAATAAAAAAGTCGGTGGCGACTCTTGCTAAACCGAAACATTTACGAACACAAACGCGAAACCTCAAGTCAGTTCTCCCACCGTATCACACAATGCAACCGAAAACAACTAAATACATGTGGTACCAACAGGGTATAATCCCCCAACATAGTGCCAATTGGGCAACACCAGAGCATAATCCCTCAACACAACTCCATTCCAGGCCAACAACAGAGCATAAGCCCTCACCAATGAATGCATGCAACATCAACATGCAACAACACAATTATACAACTATAAGGCATAAGCCTTCAACACTATGCCAATTTAGGCCATCAACATCATTATCACCATATCATCATTAAAATAATCATATCATCATCACAACATCATTATAATCATGATATCATATCACCATGAAAAACAATCATATCATCATCACAACATCATTATCATCAACTAATCATCATAGTATCCAAGCATTATCATAACATACAACTCATCATCATGTCCTCATATTATATAAGGTATCATCATTATCATCTTCTAATAATCTTTTATAAACCATCATTATCATAATCCAACATGGGGAACCTAACTTCATTCTAATCAAGATATTGGGGATATTCTTTCTATTCTTCATTTTACTAACCCTAAATAAATTTCATTGCATTAGCTATCCAACACTTTGAGTGACACCTCAAACCAAGTTCTAAAACTCAAGTTACGACTCTTCTAAGAAAGTCCAACTTAATGTCTCAATTCTGGACACCATCGCCCGACGAAGACTCTTAATCGCCCGACGAAACTCCTTTCGCTTCTACATCGACCAACGAAGGTGCAAGAGAAGCACTCTACTAACCATCCTTTTCAAAGCTATCCATTGCCTCCAACTTTTTCCTGGCGGAAGCCAAGCAAAGTTCCATCTCCCGACGACGCCTCCTTCATCGCCCGATGATGTACACTAGAAAACAATTACCTATTAAGATCCTGCACCTGTTCAGTCCCAAATACTCTTGCGATCTTACAACAAAACAGTCCCAATCCTCATAGTTT
Source organism: Vicia faba (assembly GCA_948472305.1). NCBI lineage: Eukaryota > Viridiplantae > Streptophyta > Magnoliopsida > Fabales > Fabaceae > Vicia > Vicia faba. The sequence goes on from OX451737.1 coordinate 517,392,064, forward strand.
TTAACATAAAATCATTATACAACAACTACACAATATTATTAACATTATATACACAACATCATGGCAATTCAACATAGTACTTTCATCAATTTCAACACGAGTTCTTCATGATACAACATATCACCAAAACCATCATAAAATTACCATAATAGCATGTATTATGTTTGCTCACACATATCACAAAATTTTCATCATGAATCACATCATTTATGTCGCAAAAACATCATTAACAAATAAGCACGATAAAACAACATAATCAACATCATGTTTATCATTAAAATAACACATCATGGTATAGCAACATGTAATAAATCAATCTCATAAACATATATATTGAAATCATGCATCAAAACACTCATGTAATTCAATATTAATATAGTACATCGCGTTAGCTCTCCGACGCTTCAAACATCGCGTAAAAGGGACTCCTGAAACACAAGTTACAATGTTTTGAAGATTTCTGTTGCATCGCTTCTGCCATCCGCCGCCTTTGCATCGCCTCTACATCGCCCGACGATGCTAACCAGACAACACTTCTCCATGTGATTTTTCATGGTTGGAGGCCTTCCGAACCTCCGAATTCAATTCCGTATAAAGTCTCAGTTTCATAATTCGAAATCCTATGATTATACAATATTCTTAACAGCCTATAACACTTATTTAAAGGTCCTAACATCACACATTTATAAAGGAATCATTCATTCATTCATTCAACACATGATTTTCCCCAATTTCATTAATCCTCGTCAAAATCAACACACAAAACACAACCTACTAATACTTTAACTCTATATCAATTATAATAAACGCAATTAAACCCATTACCTTAGAAATTGTTGTTATAAATTGAATCCTCTTCGTACTCTACCAAAACTCATATGCTCCTTCTTGCCTCTTTCTCCCAAAAACAATCGTACAGAATGAGCGATAAAAATTCTCAAATCTTCCTTATACCAACCTTAACCTTTGGACCCCTAATATTGGTCTTCCCATCATGTCCTCACTTATTCCACATTACTTTACCATTTAGCCCTTCTTGTTTCTACACCATAATTTCCTTTATAATAATAATTCTAAATATTATTATTAAATCTAATAAATCCCAAATAATTATTTAAATTCTAAATAATTATAAACTAATCAAATACTCCTCATATATTATTATTCCAACACTACCCCACAACATACCATCACCAAACACCGTGATGCATCATATAAATCATAATAATTCCCAAATAATCACAAATAACTAATTAAATAATTGATTATGATTTTTGGGGTGTTACAACTCTCCTCCACTTAAATAATTTCCGTCCTTGAAAATTTACTTCATGTACACAACTCTTGATACGACTCTCGCATCTTCCTCTCCAACTCCCGCATCACGTTTTGCAACATTTCGATCATCACTAATCAACAGTCCATATTGTTAACCATAATAATATAACAAGATGCAACGCTACCGAGTTATGAACACATAGGTTCATTCACTCCTTGTCCCATCATCCTAGGATCTCGTTCACTCTTGAACATGAGCTACTCAACCCCAACCCCCGACAACGAGGTAACAACATAATTTAAGAACATAGAGTTTTAGGACAAGAACATTGTCTCTATCATTTCATCACACAGCAACATCGTCATAAGAACATCAACATAACCATAACATTGACAACATTGGCACACAACATTAGTACAACAATGCTACAATTTATCAATTGCACATGTAACTCTATACATCTATTGACATGGCCGTGACTCGAATAATATATAAACCTCTCACTTATCACTTCCATTCTGGATTGCACAGTGGTTTGCATCATTCCTGTAGGCTTCCAATGTTGAACCCTTAACTCCTAAAAAGTCACACTCATATAACGAACTGCACCACATTATGCTTTAGTTGCGCTACTCTGATTATCTACCTTAAAACAACTTTCCTTATTTCGATTTCCATCAACCATCAGATCTACCAGTTTCACCTGTAACCTCTGACTCTCTTTAATACCCACTAGAAAATCATTGTTCACTTTTGATAACCTTAACTTTTAACTCTGTGACGTTAGCTTGCATATAAACTCAAGTCTCTGAACTGTTCAATAAGTCCCAACTCTTTCACATTCACTTATTCATTAGGTTCACCCGAAATGATGAGCAAATATCCTCTTGATAGATCGTCAAACACTTTACACACCATTAAGCTAATAAGATAAGTCTATCCCATCCAACACGATCTCGTCTACTATCAACAAGAGATTAAGGGTGATCAGTTCCTCAATTTGTCAATAGGTAGCCGACAACCATGATGGCGCATAAACCATTATTACTAAACTATAATAGCGTTTTCTTTAGAACTTATGCTCAAATTTACCTACAACACCATGGTCTAATTAATCTTTGTCACTCTAATCATTCTTATTCAGCATAAGTTTCATCTCAATGCGCTTCTCCAATAACTTCACATCCTTCATAGTACCAAACATCTCATTCCCTCAATTCTTTCGTTTACAACATTTCATACTTTACCTCGTCTCAAACAAGCTGCGATAATAACTAGTTAAGCCCAAGAAGCTTCTTATCTCTGTAACCGACTTGGGAGTCTCTAAATGTAGAATTGCATCTACTTGGGATGGATTCATAAACATCATCACCCGAAATAGCATGCTCAAGAAAACTCACCTTCTCAAACCATGATCTACACCTTGAAAACTTAGCATAAAGTTTCTTCCCTTTTAACATTGTGATTCAAATTATAATGTTCAACATTCCCTTATTCTGACTTAGATTAACTCATAATGTCCTCAATAAACACCACAAGAAACTAATCCAAATATTCTTAATGCTTTCGAAAGTTCTAAAATTTATCCTCTAACTATCTCAGAGAAGCAAAAGCTTCCCCCCACTTGTTTCAAACCAATTCCTACAGATAAAAAGTTAGAAAAATAAGAAAGTGCCGATAGTGTTGCACACACATGTCGCGTACTAAGGAACAAACAACATTAGACAATCTAGTCGGACACACCGACCTGCTCTGATACCAATTGTAACACCCCACTTTCCCATATAAATAATTATAATATAATATATGAAAACATATCAGAGTACACAAGTAGGATGTCACATCTTCAAATATTCATAACATTTCAAATCAATTTATTACTTCATTTCTCATAAAAGAATCATTTACACAGAGGAAATATCCAATTATTCATTTTCATAGCACCACGACTTTAATAAAAACATTCTCCACATTATTCGTGGTTCAACATAAGCTTGAATTAAGATACGTAACAATAAAAAAAATGCAAAAACATAGAAAGTTCCAAAATCCCATGTTACGTATTAGAGCAAGACCCTCTTTATCCAAAAGAAACACACTAAAGACTCAAAGCTACCCTCACGCTTCTACGAACTATTCTTGGTCACCTGCGTGTTACCCACATGGAGGCAACATTCAAACAGAAAGGGTGAGTAATCACAACTAATTACAAAAGATATAAGGAAAAGATACAATATTTATAAACAAAATCAATCATGAAATATGTACATCATCATTTACCAAGTATTACACTCACACCTTTGTATCATAATAACATATGCACATCTTCATCATAAATCATCTAAAACACATTCTTCATTCATACAACTTGACATCAAATCAAGTCAGTGCAATGTAATGCAACCGACAACAACTAAATGCATGTGGTACCAACAGGACATAATCCCCCAACAAAGCGCCAATTGGGCAACACAAGAGCATAAGCCCTCAACACAATGTTATTCCAGACGAACAATAGAGCATAAGCCCTCACCAATGAATGCAAGCAACATTAACATGCAACAACAAAATTATACAACCGTAAGGCATAAGCCTTCAACACTATGCCGATTTAGGACATCAACATCATTATCACCATTGCATCATCAAAACAATCATATCATCATCACAACATCATTATCATCATATCATCATGACATCATATCACCATAAAAAACAATCATATCATCATCATAATATCATTATCATCAACTAATCATCATAGTATCCAAGCATCATCATAACATACAACTCATTATCATGTCCTCATATTATATAAGGTATCATCATTATTATCTTCTAATCATCTTTTATAAACCATCATTATCATAATCCAACACGGAGAACCTAACATCATTCTAATCTAGATATTGGGGATATATTTCATATTCTTCATTTTACTACCCCTAAATAAAGTTCACCGTGTTAGCTATCCAACGCTTTGAATGACACCTCAAATCAAGTTCTAAAACTCAAGTTACGACTCTTCTAAGAAAGTCCAACTCAACGTCTGAATTCTGGACACCATCGCCCAACGAAGACTCTTGATTTCCCGACGAAACACCTTTTTCTCCTACATTGACCAGTGAAGATGCGAGCTAAGAACTCCAGTATCCATCCTCTTCGGTGCCTTCCATCTCCTCCTACTTTTTCCTGGCGGGGGCCAAGCAAAGTTCCATCGCCCGGCGACGCCTCCTTCATCGCCCGACGATGCACACTAGAAAACAATTACCTATTGAGATCCTGCACCTGTTCAGTCCCAAATTCTCTTTCGATATTACACCAAAATAGTCCCAATCCTCATAGTTTTCAACATAGAATCACCTACACAATATTATTAACATTATATACACAACCTCATGGCAATTCAACATAGTATTTTCATCAATTTTAACACGAGTTCTTCACAATACAACATATCACAAAAACTATCATAAAATTACCACAATAGCGTGTATTATATTTTCACATGCATATCACCAAATGTTTATCATGAATCACATCATTTACATCACAACAACATCATTAAAAAATAAGCACGGTAAAACATCATAATCAACATCATGTTTATCATTAAAATAACACATCATGGTATAGCAACATGTAATAAATAAATATTATAAACATATAGATATTGGAATCATAAATAAAAACACTCATTTAATTAAATCTTAATATAGCACGTCACATTAGCTCTCCAGCACTTCGAACGACGCGTAAAACGGACTCCTGAAACTTAAGTTACGGTGTTTTGAAGATTTATGCTGCATCGCTTCTGCCATTCGTCGCCCGGTGCAGCCTTTGCATCGCCCAACGAGGTTTGCGTTGTCTTTGCGTCGCCTCTGCATCGCCCAACAATGCTAACCAGACAACACTTCTCCTCCCTGCGATTTTTCATGGTTGGAGGCCTTCCGGACCTCCGAATTCGATTCCGTAAAAAGTCTCGGTTTTAGAATTCGAAATTCTATGATTATACAATATTCTTAACAACCTATAACACTTATTTAAAGGTCCTAACATCACAAATTTATCAAGGATTCATTCATTCATTTAACACATGGTTTTTCCCTAATTTCATTAATCCTCATCAAAATCAACACATAAAACACAACCTACCAACACTTTAACCCGATATCAATTATAATAAACGAGATTAAACCTCTTACCTTAGAAATTGTTGCTAGAAATCAAATTCTCTTCGTGCTCTACCGAAACTCATATGCTCCTTCTTGCCTCTTTCTCCCAAAAACTATCGTACAGAATGAGCGATCAAAATTATCAAACATTCCTTATACCAAACTTAACCTTTGGACCCCTAATATTGGTCTTCCCATCATGTCCTCACTTATTCCACATTACTTTACCATTTAGTCCTTCTTGTTTCTACACCATAATTTCCTTTATAATGATAATTCTAAATATTATTATTAAATCCAATAAATCCCAAATAATTATTTAAATTCTAAATAATTATAAACTAATCAAATACTCCTCATATATTATTATTCCAACACTATCCCACAACATACCATCACCAAACACCGTGATGCATCATATAAATCATAATAATTCCTAAATAATCACAAATAACTAATTAAATAATTGATTATGATTTATGGGGTGTTACAAAGATAATCATCTATATCGATCATGTTGCAATTAGATACCTTTTAAGAAAAAAGGACGCCAAACCAAGATTACTCAGGTGGATCTTACTCCTACAAGAGTTTAATTTAGAAATCAAAGACAAAAAATGCCTTGAAAATGTAGTAGTTGATCACTTATCTAGAATGGAAGGCATAAAGTTTGAGCAAGTGCCTATCAATGATGATTTCCCTTACGAACAACTCATAGCCCAGTTGGAAAACAACACCATTGAATGCTCTATTGAAGAAGTGAAAAACACAAGAAGGGGGGTTGAATTGAAACTTAAAAATCAAAAGCAATAGACACGATGATTTTATCCTGGTTCGCTTGATCTCAAACTACTCCAGTCCACCCGCCAAGGTGATTCCTCCTCTCTCCAACAAGGAATTAATTCACTAATCAAACTGATTATAATTCTACTTTGACAACTGCCAAAGTCTTCTTGAGTACAACCACAATCCGGTTTATCTCAAGGAAATTCACTTAATCAAAAGAAAAGATTCACTGTGTACTATTTGTTTTTTCGTTACAAAAACTGTATCACTATTGTAATGTATTACACAAATTTGGAGTATAGTATGAATATAACTTTTGCAGCTTTTTGAGATTGTATGGAGCAGTTGTGTGAAATCGTAAACGATTTATCCTTTGAGCTTGTTTATATAGGCGTGGCAGTCTGTCCAAATGGAAACATGATAATTGATACTTAATGCTCTTTCCATAATGAGAAGATCTTTGTTTGATTGTAGCCGTTGTAAATGATATTGCCTTAATGGAAAAGTAACGCTTCAGAACTTAGGAATCTTGCATGCTGCTTTACTTTAGAACTTGGGAAGTCAGAAATATAAGGTTCTGTTTAGCGTGTTAGACTTCTGTTCATAATCAGGATATCTTTTTCTTTAGCGCATATTTTGATCATCATACTTCAGAACATTCTGATTACTCAGCTTGAGTGCTTCTGTGGCTTAACTTCTGATGCCATTTCAGTCAGAACTTCTGTACAACATAGAACACAAATTTAGAGTGCATATTTGTTCTTTATGTTTGTTATCATCAAAACTCTTATGAGGGTTGTAGAATCAAACTATGTTCCAACAATATCCCCCTTTTTGATGATGACAAAAACTAGGATTTTTCAATAAAAATGTATAGAACAAAAAGCTTAAGAGAGTCTCCCCCTGAGTTGAGTACTCAGATAGAGATGAGATACTTCCCTGAAGTTCCTTATTATTATAGATTTTGATGCATCTCCTTTTGTCTTTATCAGAATTTGTTCTTGTTTAAGCTTTCAGAAAACAATTAAGAAGTTAAGATATTCATAATGTTTGAGACTTATTCTCGGTAAACTGTTATTGAAAATATCTTACATTCTCCCCCTTTTTGTCAGGTATCAAAAAGCAATATAACCATAAATTATCAGAGTAAAAAAAAATATGAGTTATATTAAAACAGATTGCAATTACATCTTTTAGAAACAGAGAAGATAAGATGAAGAATACATAAAAACAAGTTAAAAAATCTAAGATGGAGGGGGAAGTCATGTGAATAATGCTTCCAGTAAGCTCTTAATCTGAGTGCTTGATTCTTCTTGCTTTCCCAGTATATTCTTGATTTCTTTGGTAGTGTCTTCTTGCTTATCCAATATATCCCTGATTTCCTTATTTGTGTCTTCTTGCTTATCCAATCTTGCATGGATTAAAGCATTCTCCTTCTTCAGCTCTTCCAGAGTTTTCATGACCAGAGACATAGCTGGTGTTTCCTCAAAGGTTGCACGTCGTTCAGAATACTCTGCAGCATCTTCTGATTCAACTACTTCTTCTGTTGCAATTTCCTTTTCTGTAGCAGTAGCTAGAGGGTGACTATCCTAACCTGGTTCAGTGGCTTCTGAAGGTTGGTGCTCTTTCCAGGGAGCATTTTCCAGCAGAAGAATTTCTTTCTTGTCCCAGTGACTCAGAACTTTGTCTTTGAAGACTTTTAGCTGATCACTAAAGTTCTGCTGAGCCATTCCATAACTTAATTCTTTTAGCCTATGGGATTCAGAGTTGAACCATTTTCTGAATCTATCCCAAAGAGAATCAGAAGCAGCAGGATTATAATTCTCTTGACTTGCTTGCTTCAAAGAATTAACCCATTCCTATATTTCTGTTTCAAAATTCAACAAGTTCTTACCAACATCTATTTTGGTTAAGGTTTGTTTGGGTTTGGGAATGACAATTTTATTGGTGGTTGATACTAGATGGTCCAGCTCTTCTAGATCAATGACAATTCTAAGATGATCAGTTGGACGGTTAATTGGTGAGAGAGTAGGAGAATCAGAAATTAGGATTGGTGGGTGAGGAGTGTTTGGTGGTGTGGAATCATATGGTGAAGGTATTTGTAGAATATCAAGTATGGAGAGAGGTTGACGAACCATAAGAGGTTCTGTTATTTCAAGAATTGGGGTAGTGGTATCAAAGTCTGTAAAAGAGTCTTCTGATGGGTTTGCAGTAGCGTGTTGATTTTCTGGTTCAGGGGTTTCAGAATTTGGATTTTTAGTTTGGGGAGTGAGAGGGTTTTCATTTTCTGGTTGAGGAGAGTTGAGATTTGGATGTTCTGGTTGTGGAGAATGAAGGTGTAAATTTTCTGGTTGTTGAGAGTGGAGGTTTGGATTTTCTGGGATTGGTGATTGAAAGTCTTAGTCAAAAAGTTCAATATCAGAAAGAACTCTTGCAAGTTATGGTTGGTTTTGTTCTGGATTTGGATTAGGGGAGTGAGGTTCATTTAAGAAACTGCCAAGAGTTAAAGAGGGATCAAACTCTATGTCAAAATCCTCAAATGTTTTTGGTGACGGATCTTCTGTTGGTTGAGAGGGAACTGTTTCAGATGTTGGAAAAACTATAGATTCTACAATAGAAACAAAAGATGTGTTACCTTTCTTTTTTGAAGCTTTGGGTGTCCTCTGAGAGGATCCTTCTCCTGCTGCATTCCTCTTTCTGGATTTCTTCAGCGCAACATCTGGAGATGGCTTGTGCAGGTCACGAATGTTGAGTTTTGGAATAGTTCCATCTTCTTTGCAAGCTTCAAGGTATCTGACCTTAATCTCTGGAGAAGCATCTATCTCAAAAAATAGTGGAAATATTTCAGAGGGATTCTCCTAGACGTGATGACTTTATGAGAAGCAATTGTTGCTTCCTTCTTAATGCTTTCAATAATCTTCATTTTCTTCAGATTCTTGGCATTTAGTGGTTTTCCAGCACTTGCCTTCAGAGTGCTGATCTCCCGAGCCTCTGTCAGATGTTCTATCAGCCTGTTTTCAGTCAAAATTTCAGAAATCAATCTTCCCAGAGGAATACAACCCCTCTTTGTTCTTTCTTCTTCCCTTTTTCTTTCATGCTTGTTCTCAGATGATTGAGGAGAAAGTGTGGAAGATTTATTTTGGTCTTCTTTGCAATAAAGTACAACAGAAATTGCTGATCAATGTTGATGTACTCAGGAGAGCTTGTAGGCTTCTTGTGATTTATGCAACCCAGAATGATCCTGGCCCAGATTCTGTAATAATATTTCAAGTCTCTTATCTTGCTGGATGGCTGTCCAGAAGTGAAAATGACCCTAGCAATAGATTTTAGGTCAGAACACTTATCAGCCATGTCAATGCATCTTACTCCGCCGCCATTGTACCCAATAAGTTTTCCAATCAAGTCTTTTGTAATCACTATCTTCTTCCCCATAACGTATGACGTAACCTGATGGTTGGACGAAGTAGCATGAATCCAGAATTCCTTAACAAGAATAGGAAATACTAGACCCAATAGACGATCAAAGTATATGTTCTAGCCCTGAGTCGTTACATCTTCATACAAATCAAACCCATTTTCCTTTAAACTCTCAAAATCAATGATCAACTCACATAGAACTTCAAGATTATCTACCAGAGTGAGCAACGTTCTTATGGGTTCCTCATACTATTCTATTGAAGAGGAACCAGGAGCACTGTGAAGATTTTTGATGCTTGATGAGGATGCCATTGTTCACACGGATTTGTTGAAGAAAACTGAGAGAAGGGGTTTTTGCAAAAACTAGAGAGAGAGAGAATAATGGATGCAGTAAAAAGTGAATGAAATAGTAAATTTGAATTTATAAACACTTTTGAAAACTTAATTAGTAAGAAAGAGAAAATAAGTAATGATTATACTGAAATTATGAAACCTAAAATTAGGGGATTGTGTGTAGATACTGAACAATTAAAATTGACAAGTGTCTCAATGCATCCAATCAGAGAATTAGACCCTTCAGAATTTGAACTCGTGTTCAGCCTCAGAAGGTAGCTTGTGAGAGGATGACAAATGTTTGATGGTGTGAACTGCACGCCTCTATCTTTGAAATGAAAGGTCCAGATCTTCATACATAGATTCTGAAGCAACTGTACTCCTAACTTCTAAAGACACGTTGATCAGATGTTCTCAAAAAAAATAAAGTTCTGAGGGTTACAGAATATGCAAATAAAACTTCTTATTCTGGATATAATTTCATGCTGAGATGCTTCAGACTGAAATTAAATCTATCTTCAGAAAGGGGTTTTGTAAAAACATCAGCCCATTGATGGTCTATGTCAATAAATTTTAAAGTGAGAATTCCTTTCTGAATATAGTCCCTAATAAAATGATGTTTTATTTCTATATGCTTAGCCCTAGAATGCAAAATAGGATTTCTGGATAAACAAATTGCAGAAGTATTATAACATAAAATAGGGATGTTACTTTCAAATATGTTGAAGTCTTCAAGATGACTTTTCATCCAGCGCATCTGTGTGCTGCATCCAGCAGCTGTAATGTGTTCAGCTTCTGCTATTGACAATGCAATTTTGGACTGCCTCTTGCTGGTCCATGAGATCCGATTTTCTCCCAGAAACCAAAAGCTTCGAGAAGTACTTTTATGTTCTACTATGTCTCCAGCAAAATCAGCATCACAATATCCTACTAAGCTGTATTCATTGGATTTTCTATAAAACAAACCTAGGTTAGTAGTACCTTTCAGATACTTGAAAATTCGCTTAACTGCTGTTAAGTGAGATTCTCTAGGAACTGATTGGAATCTAGCACATAAATAAACGCTGAATAAAATGTCAGGCCTTGAAGCTGTCTGATAAAGGAGAGAACCAATCATACCTCTGTAGATCTTCTGCTCTACCTTTTTACTTACATCTTCCTTTTCCAGAATGAACGTGGGATGCATTGGAGTCTTTGATGGCTTACATTCTGAGAGGTCAAATTTCTTCAGAAGTTCTCTGACATATTTGCTCTGGTGAATTTAAGTTCCTTCTAGAGTCTGATTGATTTGAATGCCCAGAAAGAATTTAAGTTCTCCCATTAAGCTCATCTCAAACTCTTCCTGCACGCACTTAGAAAATTCTCTTCCCAGAGAAGGTTTAGTAGATCCAAATATAATATCATCTACATAAATTTGACAAACTAAAATGTCATTCTTAAATGTCTTACAGAATAAGGATGTGTCCACTTTCCCTCTAGTAAATTCTTTTTCTAACAGAAAGTTACTTAGTCTTTCATTCCAAGCTCTGGGAGCTTGTTTCAGATCATAAAGTGACTTCTTTAGTTTGAAAACATATTCTGGGTGTTTGGAATTTTCAAACTCAGGGGGTTGGTGCACATATACCTCTTCATCAATGTAACCATTTAAGAATGAGCTTTTGACATCCATCTGATACAGAGTGATGCCATTGTTTACAGCAAAAGAGATTAGGAGTCTGATAGATTCTAACCTGGAAACTGGAGCAAAGGTTTCTATATAGTCTTTCCCCTCTTGCTGACTATAACCTTGTGCAACCAGTCGTGCCTTGTTTTTGAGGACTTCTCCTTGTTCATTCAGTTTGTTTCTGAACACCTAATTTGTTCCAATGACGTTGAATCTTTTTGGTTTGGGAACCAGATCCCATACGTCATTTCTGGTGAATTGGTCTAACTCCTCCTACATTTCCAAAATCCAGTCATTGTCCAGAAGAGATTCATCAATTGTTGTTGGTTCAATCAGAGATACCATCCCATGAGGGATTCTTCAGAATTTCTGAATGTTGATCTTGTTCTGATTGGATCATCCTTCTTTCCCAGAATCTTATCTTCAGGGTGAGCTATGCTGCTTCTGGATAACCTTTTCTGGAGTTGATCAACAAAAGGTGCTGGAATGCTTGTGACATTTCCTTCTGATGTTGTTGGAGCGTCTCTGTTGGGATCTTCTGATGAGTTGCCTTCAACACATGTGAATTCAACTTCTATATCTGCAAAAGATTCATTCTGCTTTGAATTTTAAGGGTCAAGCTTATCATCAAATCTAACACTGATTGACTCTTCAACAATCCGTGTTTTTGTATTCTATACTTTGTACCCTCTTGAGCATTCAGAGCATCCCAACATAATACACTTTTGTGCTTTAGAGTCAAACTTGTTCAGATGATCTTTAGTGTTCAGAATAAAACATGTACATCCAAAATGATGGAAATAAGAAATGTTGGGCTTTCTATTCTTCCACAATTCATATGGACTCTTTTCCAAAATAGGTCTTATAGAGATTCTATTCTGAATGTAACACCCTGTGTTAATTTATTCTGCCCAGAAGATCTTAGCAATGTTAGTCTCATTGATCATGATTCTGGCCATTTCCTGCAATGTTCTGTTCTTTCGTTCTACAATTCCATTTTGTTGGGGAGTTCTAGGACAAGAGAAATCATGCGAAATTCCTTTTCATTAAAAAATGTTTCAAATTTTTTGTTTTCAAACTCTCCACCATGATCACTTCTGACTTTGACAATTCTAAGATCCTTTTCATTTTGAACTTGGTTACAGAAAGCAACGAACACAGAATGTGACTCGTCCTTGTGTCTTAAGAACTTTACCCATGTCCATCTGCTATAGTCATATACGATCACTAACCCATACTTCTTGCCACTAATAGACGCAATTTTCACTAGTCCAAATAAATCTATGTGCAAAAGTTCTAATGGCCTAGATGTAGAAACAACATTCTTAGCTTTAAAAGCAGGTTTTGCAAATTTGCCTTTCTAACATGCTTCACACAGAGCATCTGAGCTAAACTTCAGATTAGGAAGTCCTCTGACCAGATTGAGTTTGTTAATCTGAGATATTCTTCTCATACTAACATGCCCCAATATTCTGTGCCAGTCCCATTGCTCGTTATTAACAGAAAGAAGGCATTTTACATTCTGGCTCTTTAGTTCAGAAAGTTTTATCTTATAAATGTTGTTTTTCCTCTTTCCATTAAACATGATAGTTCCATCTTTCTGACTAACAGCTTCGCATGAATTTTGATTAAAGATTATATCATAACTGTTATATCATAACATCACATTATTAATAGAAGAAAGGTTATCATTACCTACTGTTCCAGAGCCAATGATCTTCGCACTTTGATTGCCTCTAAAGCCCATGTAACCTCCAGGTTTAAGTTCCAGGCTTTGGAACATATGCTTTCTTCCCGTCATGTGTCGAGAGCATCCAAAGTCCAGGTACCATGACTGGTGTTTTAGCCTTGCTGCTAAAGATATCTGCTACATATATAATTTTTTCCTTAGGTACCCATATCTTTTTGGGTCCTGGTTTATTAGTTTTACCAAAATTTTGTTTGAATTTTGGTTTGGAAAAATAATCATTGCTAGTGTATTTCAGATTATGTGTGTGCCCATATGTGAAGTGAGATTTTAGTGGTGTGCGTTTAATTACTAGGTCCATGACTTTCTTAGGTGGAAATACATTACCTTGGTATCCTATTCCTTTTCTTCCATTTCTGCTAACTCCATAGATCATTGAAGCCATCTTTCTTCTATCTATGTTTTTAGCCAGAAACTTCTGAAAGTTGTGAACATATTCTTTTGTGATCTTATCAGTATTACTGGGAGCCTCTGAGATTATTACCTTTTAAGAGTTTTGTAAATCATTTTCTACTTTTGAAATCTTTTCTTTTAACTTAGAATTTTCTAATCTAAGACTCTCAATTTCTCCAGAGTCAAAAGAAAGATCCTTTTTCATGTTCTTGAATTTGACTCTGAGTTGCTGATACCTTTCCAGAATTTCACTCAGACTTTCTCCTAGTTCAGCTTTGGTAAAATTAACAGTGAAGTCAGGAAATACCTCTTTTGTGTCTGATTCTGAGTCTGACCCAGAAGCTTCGCTGTCTTCTGTCACATTTTCCATAAGAGAAATGTTGGATCTTTCATCATCTGACTCTGAGTCTACGTCAGAAGTATCTGAATCGTCCCATGTATCCATGAGGCTTTTCTTCTTCTCCTTGAAGAACTTCTTTTTAGGCTTCTCCTTTTGAAGCCTTGGACAATCACTTTTGTAGTGCCCCTGTTCATTGCACTCATAGCAGATGATGTCCTTGTTGTTTGACTTTCTGTGACCAGAAGAAGCTTCATACCTTCTGTGTACAGAGGAGGGCTCTGACTTTCTGTATCCGGAGGAGGATTCATTCTGATTCCCTGATCTTCTGGAGTTTCTGAATTTTCTTTGCCTCTGCTTCCACAGCTGATTGACCCTTCTGGAGAGAAGAGACAATTCGTCTTCTTCTGATGAGGATCCATCAGAGGTTTCTTCCATAGCCTGCAAAACCTTAGAATCAAGTTTTTTGTTAGATTTTAATGCTAAAGGCTTACCTTGCTTCTGAGGCTCGTCATCTTCTAGCTCTATCTCATGGCTTCTGAGGGAGCTAACAAGTTCCTCCAGAGATATCTTGTTGAGATCTTTTGCCAGCTTAAAAGCAGTGACCATTGTCCTCCATTGCTTTGGTAAACTTCTAATGATCTTCTTTACGTGATCAACAGTAGAATACCCTTTGTCAAGAACTCTCAGCCCAGAAACTAGAATCTGGAATCTTGAGAACATTGCTTCTATGGATTCACTATCTTCCATCTTGAAAGCTCCGTATTTCTAAATGAGCGCAAGGGCCTTGGTTTCTTTAACTTGTATGTTGCCTTCATGCGTCATTCTCAGAGAGTCAAACATGTTTTTGGTTGTCTCTCTGTTTGAGATCTTCTCATACTCTGAATATAAGATGGCACTGAGAAGAATTGTTATGGCCTTTTGATGGTTTTTGAAGTCACGCTTTTGTTGGTTAGACATTCTTTTTCTATCTATCTTCTGACCATTTTCATCCATGGGATGCATGTATCCATCAATTACCATATCCCATAAGTCAGCATCATGAGCCAGAAAGAAGCTCTCAGTTCTATCTTTCCAGTAGTCAAAATTTTCTCCATCAAAGACTGGAGGTTTGCCGCTAATTCTTTCCTTATCATCATGATAGTCATTGTTGATGTTTTGGATTGGTCCCACCATTGTGTTTTGCTAAAGCTTGGATCTTGTACTGACACGGTTAAGTGTATGAACTCAGAACCAGGCGCTCTGATGACAATTGAAGAAGTGAAAAACACAAGAAGGGGGGTTGAATTGAAACTTAAAAATAAAAATTAATAGACACGATGATTTTTTCCTGGTTCGCTTGATCTCATACTACTTCAGTCCACCTGCCAAGGTGATTTCGCCTCTCTCCAACAAGGACTTAATTCACTAATCAAACTGATTACAATTCTACTTTGACAACTGCCAAAGTCTTCTTGAGTACAACCATAATCCGATTTATCTCAAGGAAATTCACTTAATCAAAAGAAAATATTCAATATGTATTATTTGTTTTTCGTTACAAAAAATTGTATCACTACTATGATATATTACACAAATTTGGAGTATAGTATGAATATAACTTTTACAGCTTTTTGAGATTGTATGGAGCATTTGTGTGAAATCGTAAATGATTTATCCTTTGAGCTTGTTTATATAGGCGTGGCAGTCTATCCAAATGGAAACATGATAATGGACACTTAATTCTCTTTCCATAATGAGAAGATCCTTGTCTGATTATTGCCGTTGTAAATGATAATGCCTTAATGGAAAAGTAACGCTTCAGAACTTAGGAATCTTGCATGCTGCTTTGCTTCAGAACTTGGGAAGTCAGAAACATAAGGTTATGTTTAACGTGTTGGACTTCCGTTCAGAATCAGGATATCTTTCTCTTTAGCGCATATTCTAATCATCATACTTCAGAACATTCTGATTACTCAGCTTGAGTGTATCTGTGGCTTAACTTCTGATGCCGTTTCAGTCAGAACTTCTGTACAACATAGAACACAAATTTAGAGTGCATATTTGTTATTTATGTTTGTTATCATCAAAACTCTTATGAGTGTTTTAGAATCAAACTATGTTCTAACATTTGTAACTTATAACGATGTTGAAACAAATGAAGTTGTGTAGGAAATCTGCACTAAAACCACACTGCCATGGTATGTTGACTTTGTCAACTACTTATCAGCTGGAGTGCTTCCACCAGATCTAACCTACCAACAAAAGAAGAAATTCTTCCATGATCTTAAACATTATTATTGGGATGAACCTCTCCTTTTCAAGAGAGACGCCGGTGGTATTTTCCATCGGTGTGTCCCCGAAGATGAAGTAGAAAGTATCATTTCCCATTGTCACTCTGCCCCATGTGGCAGACAAGCGAGAACTTCAAAGACTTGTGCTAAGATCCTACAAGCTGGCCTCTTTTGGTCTAATCTGTGGAAGGATGTCCATGTCACAGTCACAAATTGCGACTGAGGCCAACGTACTTGCAACATCTCTGGACGCGACGAGATGCCACAAAAAGGCATTTTAGAAGTAGAAGTATTTGAGGTGTGGGGAATGGATTTCATGGGACTATTCACATCTTCTTTTGGTAACCAATACATACTCATTTCTGTTGATCATGTACCAAAATGGATCAAAGATATCGCTTCTCCAACAAATGACACACGAGTAGTAATCAAGCTCTTCAAGAATATAATTTTTCCAAGATTCGGCGTGTCGAGACTTGTCGTCAGTGATGGTGGTTCCCATTTCATTTCAAAGATCTTTGAAAAACTATTAATGAAATACGGAGTCCGAACCATGTAGCAACGCCCTATCTCCCACAGACGAGTGGGTAAGTAGAGGTATCAAATAGAGAAATTAAGCAAATTTTAGAAAAAATTGTTGCCACCTCTAGGAAAGATTGGTCTTCAAAGTTACATGAAGCTCTATGGGCATATAGGATAACCTATAAGACCCTGATAGGAACCATACCATTCAAGCTAGTTTATGGTAAATCATGTCATCTACCGGTAGAATTAGAACATATAACTTATTAGGCTATTAATACCCTTAATTTAAATTATACTGCCACACACGAGAGGAGAATTTGGGACATTCATGAACTAGAAGAACTTAGATTAGACGCATATGAGAATGCCCGTATCTATAAAGAAAGAACTAAAAATGGCACGACAAGCGTCTACCGAGGAAAGAGTTTAATGATGGTGACATAGTACTTCTTTTTAATTCTCGACTTAAACTTTTCCCTGGTAAGCTTCATTCTAGGTGGTCTGTTCCCTTTGAAATTACAAAAAAAATCCAAACAGCGCAATAGAATTAAAGGGTAAATCTAGTGAACCATTTATCGTAAACGAACATCGCTTGAAACATTATCAATTTTTTAACAACAAATACTACAACTATAGTCTAAAGTTCACAGAGCTATCCGACAATTTCAAGAATTAATTTTTAATTCAGTCGAGCTTACAACATAAAACAAAGTGCTTGGCGGAATACAACCCGCAATTTTAACATTAGTGTTAATTTTTCTTTTGTCATTTCTTACTGTTTTCCTTTTTCTTTATCTTTTATCTACATTATTATTCTTGAGAATTGGTCCCTACTAACTTAGTATCATTGTCTACTTACTTTCAGGCTAACTTAACTTTAGCTAACTAACTAACTCTCACGATGCAACAAGTGGACTGTATGGATATCACCTTCAGAGGCAAAGCTCAGAGGCGGTGATTTGAAGTCTTAGCTGAAAAGGAGATGGCACTAACCATCTACCCCAATGGCCGCACCATGGCCTCACTGGGCATTATTGATAGCGTCATGTTTCTACTTGACCAAATTGGGTAGGGAAATTTCATGGTAGGAAGAAGATTTAGTTCTTACCGTAGACTGAACTTTGAGTTCCTTAGTTCACTTACTTTCATTCCTGACCATGGATTAGAATTTAATCGAGGTTTGATCATTTTTAGAATGTTTCGAATTGATTTCCGTTATAATAGCAAAGAGTTTGCTAGCCTTTTAGGAGTTCCTGGTGTCCCACATGTCTTTGCTAGTACCCCAGAAGACGATGGTTTGGACCTTGAACTTGGATGTTTTTGGGATAGCATAACTGGATATAGCAACCCCAAGCCTAATAACATGTTTTCTGCGATTATATTCTTGAAGAGCTTGAACTTGAACTTGGTTATTTCCATAAGATCCTTGCTCACACCCTATTTTGAAAAAGAACAAAACATTACCTTTGTGTCCAGAGATGAACTTTTTATCGTGTATTGTGCCTCCCAAAACTGCCCTATTAATGTTGCTACATTTATGTTGGCTAACTTCACTCGTTTTGCACAAGTTAATAATGAACCGATCTTAATAGGAGAGTTAGTGCCCATGATTGCAAATGCTATCGGGTTGAGACAACCACTAGTCAACCTTGAGCATCTAGGAGGAATACGTCGCATGAACATCCAATTTTGTTTCAATATCAGCTTCATTAGAAACCTAGGCTCGAATGAGTTTGAACTTCTTATCAACAATCGAGTTCTGCACCTTTTTACATTGCCAAATCTCAGGACTAGCTACATGACAAAAATAACTAGCTGTTTAAATTAGACGAACCCCGTAATGACCCACAAACTCCTTCTGTGACTCCTCAAGTCTATGACCATTTTGATGTTTCTGAAGCTGAATCTGATCCTGAAACCCCTCCATTCTACCATAACCTTCCATCCCCAGACCATACTGACCCTGTAGATATCTCTCAAATCATTGCATCACTTCCACATGAGGACCATTAGCCTGACATAGCCTCTTGTACCTCTGCCACACCGTTTGCTCCACCTCTTAATCAATTGCTACTATCACCGGCCTCTGGACTTACATTGCTAACATTAGAGCCGGCCTCGCTTCTTTGTGCGTAGACTTTTACGGGTTTATGGATGTAGTGACGGAGCAGTTTGATAATATCTATTCACATATTTATTCTTCTACTTCTTGTCTTGGACGTAGTGGCTAATTTTCTGAATGATATTGTTTTCTTAATATTAGGACTTTCCTATTTTCTTAATTAGATTTGATGTTTTTAGGTTCTTTGTAATTTTCCTGCTTTCTTTTGTTACAGTAAGAGTTTTTCACATTTTCAGTATTTAATCTTTTGGCATTTAATTATTTCAATTTATGTTTTTCATTTTTCTGTTATTTATCTGCTATTGTTATTATATGTATAAGTTTAATTTGAAGTTTGTTTAAATTTTGCAGACTGTTCACGTTTTACCCTTGTGGCGCTCTCCACAAGGTCTTGGCCCTCGCCACGGTATCCAAAGTACGTGCCCCCCACCATGGTTTGTGTGGCCCTCACCATGTTCTTCATAAAACAGAAACAAAAGTCTTTTTCAAAAACACTCCTCGTTTCCCCATCTTCCTTCATTCGACCCAACCCTTTCCAACTTCCACTTAGCACTCATTATCACCCACTCACGTTTCACTTTCCAAATTCATTTCACCGTTTAAATTCCTTGAACCTCTATGCATATCATACTTCTCCACTCATATTTATCGAAGCAAACTAAACCCTACTGTATCAATCATGTCTCTTCGCTCCCAACAATCAGACGAAAGGAAAAGACCATCACCGAAGATATCAACAATCGTCTTCCGCACTGAGGATTCTGGTTTGCAAAGTGTGAAGTACCTTAAGTTCTACCAACATTCTGTCATCCCTACAAGGTACGTTGATGAGTCATGTTTGCGTGAATTAGTACTCTTAGACAATGTTTAATGGATGCTGACTAATTCGAGTGTAACTCATATATGCTCGTTGAATCATCTAACTTACGAACCTTGACTCTAGAGTTCTTGAGCTCGTTTATTTATGACACCCCTATGCAAAAATCATATCTCACCGAAACCGCTAGATTTAGGTTTTTCAACAAAGAATACTCATTAAGCCAAGACACAATAGGTGATATGTTACATTTTCCGCGTGGAGAGAATGTTGCTTGCAGAGTTCCTTTTAAGGCAGATTGGCAACCCGTAGCGTTTGATCTTTGGGAAAAGTTAACAAGTGAAACGACCCTAAAATAGGAAGGCCTTAATGCCTCCCTAATCCATAACCCAACCATCCGCTACTTTCACCGCATTCTCGAAAGCACAATTTTTGGCAAGATTAACAAGTACAAGGTTAATTCTAAAGATTTGTTCTTTCTGCATTGCATCTTTACACCGAACAAAATCAATGCCAATCCCTTTTTGTTGGATCACATTCATTCGATTTATGTAAGAGGAACCAATCCTTTTTGTATAGGGGGATATTCACAGCCATTGCTCTTGCCTTGGGCCTAGGCGACAAACTCACATATTTTCCATCAATACCAGCCTTGTACCTTGACATTGACAATTGTCGATCTACTCACTTGATTAAAGTTAGAGAAGATGGAAAATATTATTTGATGCTCCTAAATAAAGCGGTCAAGAGTGTAGTCCTACCCTGTCGCAATTGAACTAATACACAAAATATGGCTAATTGGATTTATGATCTATCTGCCCCTGATCCTAATGCGCCTACACAAGGTGCACAAGGCAGCCAAATAGACGGTGAGTTCAATGAGATGGAGTAGGGTTCCCCTGATGTTCAGTCGTAACCCACACAGGTTCCTTCTGAAAGTGTCGTTGGAATATCATCAAGACACCAAAGAAGACATGAGGACACTTCTGGCCCATCTGATGACATTCTTGCTGAAATGATGTGGCAAATGATATGGATGCTCAACGCGACCAAAGACTTCAAGATATTCATACTCAACAAACTGAGATGATGCGCCTCATCTAGCAGATTCATCAGGATCAACGTGACTACAATAACAGAAATGAACAAAGAATGTCAAGCACGCACAGATTCACATAATGAGGAAACGCAAAAAGAAGGAGAAGAAGAACGCAAGAAGAAGACGAAGAGAGTTCAGACGCTTACCTTCAATTTTCTCAACAACACCACTCAATGGAAGATTCGCTGGTGCATCTCCTGCAAGTAACATTTTGATATCTCACTTTCTCATTTTTTGTGACACTGTGATATACCTTAGGACCTACTGATCGTTTTCCCCTAGCCCGTGACTCGAATCCTTGCTTTAATCATAGAATTAAAGATTTTGGTTGCTCTGATCTCGAGAGATTTAGGTTTATGAGTGTGTTTATGGAAGAAATGAAAGAGGGGTGATGGCGGAGAAGACGATGTATAAATCTAAGAGATTGGTGGAGCTTCGTCGCCTCCAGCGCGACGGAGCGATTTTTTGACGGAGGTGATTAAAGCGAAAAAGAAATGAGAGAGAGGGAGAGGCTCTGTGAAAAATGTTCAAGATTCACAACATTTCTCAACAATAAGCTGCATCGTTTAACCTCCCTCCATTTATTATTATTTTTACTTATTATCTATTTCTTTTCTTTTGATAATAATAGAAGATAATGCTAAATTGTGGAAAATGTTGGTGGATCATGCCTAGTTGGACTGAAGGTAAATCTGATTAGGCCTAGCTACAAATACTGATTCGATTCAAACACCTGGATTCAGCTCATAATCCTCTATTTTAGGATTTAATTCTCCTTCTAATAATTTTTCCTCTTCATAATTTTTGTTCATAAAAATACATGAAGAAACAATGAAAATATGTTAATTGATTTTTAGTTTTTTCTATGGAATTTAATTGAAGAAAGTAAAAGAACACACAAAATTGTTAACCTAGTTCGGTGTAAACTCATCTACTATGAATACTACCGAGTCAAGAAGCAAATCCACTATTAGCAGTATTAATTCAAAACTAAACTCCCCTATTTACAACCTCTCACTTAATCCCTATCCAGTGCAACTTCTACCTAGGAACCTCCTAGATATGAGAAATCGACATCTCACTTCTAATAACTGCAGTGATATCAAGAAATCTCAGTCCCAGAGAATGTCACAAGAAACCAAAAAGAAGGAACACACTTCCAAATTACAAATACTTAGTTTTCTTAAAAGCTTCACTAAGAACAACAATCAACTATTGCTTACAAGCTTCGAGGAGAACAATAACTTGATGAACAAGTAACAATCAGTCAACTCAAATGCATCAAAGTTACACGAGTACGTACAAATAAACACATGGAGAACCTAAGGAACTATCAAACCCTAAAACCTTATTTTTCACAAGGTTCTTACAATAAAAACTATGCTTAAAAACTAGGTCTTGGACGACACATTATATAGACTCTTGTAGTGGGTTTCGACTCTTCTATAAAATTAGACCAGTTGATCCCAAACCCTGTAGAATCTTCTCCATAAAATAGAAACAAATCTCATAAATGTTTCATAAAAAGTCTTAATGATCCTTTTTAGAAACTAATTAAATCTGGTCTTGTATCTAATAAAATCCTTGATTTCCTGCGCCAGTTACGAGTACAGAATATTCCAGATACTCAAATTTTCAAATGAAATCTTCAAGGATAAATATCCACCGCACTGTCATGATGTTCTGTTGTAAAATGTTACAACATCTGCTAGAAAATTTGTCAAATAAGGTACATGCAGACTATGTTGTACCAGCTAGACAAGATGTTATGACATGTTGTTTCAACATTAGGCTGCAATACATGTTTTCCAAATAAAACATGTTTTGATCAAATGTTGTCAACTACTTGTTTTACCAAAAATTTTGCCAACCATAAATTCTCAGACTTAACAATCTCTCCCTTTTGCCAAATTTGGCTAAAACAATCAAAGACCAAATATCCTAGAGAGAGGAATAAAACCATAAACACAAGTTACATAAAACCATGTAAACTATGTAAACAAAACACAGCTTAGAAGCTTATATAACTAGACATGTATATTTTCCCCTCTATTATACACAATCAGCTCTCCCCCTCAAGGGAAAACCCCACATTAGAACACATGAAGTAAAACACACAGCAGAAGCAGCAGCAACTTCAGCACTCACAAGCATGAACAATCATGCTCCCCCTAAATAGTTGCATGAGAAACCACAAACAACTACTCTCCCACAAGCAGTAACACACAGTTCTATCACAATGCTAAATCAACATGTTAATATATGTGATGTAACATCAGGGCACAACATTTTACTCCCCATTTTTAGCCAAAATATTGACAAAAATAACATATAGTAAATGTACACATGGAAACACATAGCACACTAGAACACATTGCACGTAAGCAATACCACATATGGAAGCACACAAGCCAATCATGAGTATAAAATGGAAATAAACAGATGGAAACACAGCTTCTTGACCATCTTCAGGTGGTCTTTCACCTCTTTCATATATCAAAGAGCCTCTTGCCCCTATCAATAAGCCTTTTGCATTCTTTGGTGTTGTAACCAGCCCCACTGTCTTGTAGAATACCATCCTTCCTTCCCTGCTTAGTAGAAAATTGTCCAGGCATGTCATGCCTCAGAGTATAGAGGAAAGATGCAACATTAGTTTTATTCCTCCATTTCTATAATTGATATAACTCCTCGTTAGTACAAGATCTAACCCTATTGTTTTTTATAGCAGTAAGTTATTCCTTATTGTCCATATGCTCTAGAGTAACAACCTTCCCTTCAATAAGATTCATGACCAGTTTATTACAACTACCAAGGTCCTTGTTGCAGTCATGCTAAATGAGATATCTGAAAGAATTCAAATCTTTAGAATGAAATGTCATGACATTTCTCTTGGCATTATGTCTCTTCAACACCAGTGCAGAGAAACTTCCTCTTGTTTCCCTACCTTCATCTTCAACAGTATACCAAAAAGCAATGTCCTTCTTCTAACTGACTCAGAAACCCAAACTTTTCCTCAAAGCAAAACTTCATCAATATCTAAAATCTTCGTACTTAGTTCAGTTATGTCTTCTTTGTCAGAGTGAGTTGTAGCCAGTTCCTTGGGTTGTTCTATCTGTCTTTTAGTAGACAAGTTTATGTTGGATTAATAATTCATCAATTCAGTGTTTATGAATTCAGAGTTCCATCCTATGTGCTTCACCAGTTTCCACACAAGATGTTCCAACATTTTCTCTAACATCCTGTGATACGGTGGGAGAACTGACTTGGGATTTTGCGTTTGTGTCCGCAAATGTTTCGGTTTAGCAAGAGTCGCCACCAACTTTTTATTTTATCCAAAGGAAAGGTCAAAAAGCACAGGAAAGACCTTTGAGATATTCTCTTGGGTTCGGGGAGTAGATTATGAAAAGGGAAGGTACAAGCACCCTTTTCATCCATGGTTATCCATGGGCTCTTAGTTACTTGTTTATATCACTTGCTTTTGCTTTTCAGTTGTTTGAAATGGTGTTTTGTGTGTGGTTTTGAAAGATGTTTTGAAAAGAGGCCATCGTTGTGGCAACCTTTGTAATGATTCTTGTTTGAATGTATACAAAGGTGTTTTTGTCTTTTGAAAAGATTTCAATATTTTGAAAGTTTGATTTGGGAAATGTTTTGTGTTGTACCCCAAAATTTTCCCTCCCATATTTCTCAAAATATTTCAAGAAAAATTCACAAGTCCAACCCGGCGCGTCATATTCAGATATTCTTTCGCCAAGATATCTCTGATAACGTATTCTCAAATTCAGGTTCGGCTCAAGAGTCAATTCTTTAAAGAAGGTATCCGAATGTGTGAGTTTTCTCGAAGAAATATGGTGAAAAAGTGTGCTGAAAGTGCAGTTTTTACGCGCTAAAAAATTCATAACTTGAAGATCGTGGCTCGTTTTGAACCCGTTCCGGTGGCCAAAATTCCGTCTTGACATTATCTACGTTTTCATCTCTCACGGCTGGAAGCCAATTTCGATCAGAAGGTCTTCAAAAATGTGGATTTATCAAGTATTTTCGTACAGAAAATTTGTGACAGAAGTTTATTTGCGTCATGTTCAGAAAATCATAACTTGGTCGATTTTCATCGTATCGAGCTAGTTCCGGCGCCAAATTTCACAAATTGAGTTGACTACATTTTCACAGAAGGTATTGAGTTCAAACGGTATTCAAAAGGCCTTCGTTTTTTGCTCAGAGTGCGTGACACGCTGAAAATCCTGAATGCTGAATATTATTTCATCTGGGCCGAAACTTCGAAAATTCATAACTCGGTCAATTTTTATCGGATTGGGCTCATATTTTTACACAAGGTCACTGACTCATAGATCTACAACTTTGCTTCAAAAGTCGAGACCGGATTATACTCCGATCAATACCAGTTTTTTATTGAAGAACGTGTCAGAGTCGACACTGGAGCCCAAAATAAGTTTGTCTAAGCTGAAACTTCAAAAATTCATAACTAATTCACCGTTTATTCGATTGAGCCGATTTTCGGACAGGAGTTAGTTATCGATGTCGGCTACATTTTGTTTTCACATTTCAACTTCAAAAATTGCACTTAAGTCCCTGCGATTTAGCCTGGAAAGTGACGAACTCAAGTGAACATTGGAGGCCCAATTGCACATTCAAATCCCATTTTCTTTACCCTAATTTCCATTATATAATCACCTTCTTTTCACACAAACCAGGGAGGAGAAAAAAGAGAGAAAAAAACCTTGCCACAACACTGTTAAAATATCAAATTCTTTCAAGAACCCTAAAACCTTGAAATCCTTATTACAAATCCCTCTCTCACTACAAACAAGCCATCACAGTTACAAACCAACACCTCACTACTTCTTCAGTAAGGGTAAGGCTGGCTTGATCTCCATGATCCAAAAGGCATAAAAGCATTCACGTCACTAATTTTCCAGTAAGGGTAAGATTGATTTGATCTCCATGATCAAAAGGGTATAATCATTCATACATGTCATATTGTGCCTAAACATTAAATTTCTTCATATATTGGCTTTATTTGCATTTTGTGATTTTATTTAATGTGTTCATGAGATTCAACACTGCAGATTTAGACAGGATCCCATGCAGGTTCATTAAGGAACATTGAGGCCAAAAGCCAAATGGCCAAAAGCCAAAAGCCAAATGGCCAAAAGCCAAAAGCCAAAAGCCAAAAGCCAAATGGCCAAAAGAACAACTTATGCATGACACCAATACATGGCACATGGCGAGACAGACATCCTGAGAAGATTAAGGAACGTTGAGGCCAGAACACAAATGGCCAACAGCCAGAACACAAATGGCCATGAAGCCCAATCCAATGGCCAAAGAATGCAGACCACGGTACTCAGGAGTCAATGAACACGCACGTGATGCCAGAAAGTCAAACAAAGCTTTTTGTCTAATGGGCCAAAGTGCTTCCAAAAAACCTCCCTTTGGATCTGAATACCCCCCATGATTTGCATTATTTTTTATTTCTATTTGATTTTCTTTTAATTCTTTTAATGTTTTAATTATTTCTTTTAATTCCATCAAATAATTTTCATAATAAAAATAAAATACAGAAAAATCAAAAAAAATGTTTATTGTTATTAATATTAATTTCACCATTATTTTTGTAAATAAACTTTAAACAATTAATTAGATTAATTTAGGTTTCAAAACTTTAATATTTTTCTTAACAAATTAAAATATGTAGAAATTAGGGTTTTTAACTTTTTATCACTTTTCTTAATAAATAACTTTTTCTTATTATTATTATTATTATTATTAATTACTAATTTATTTTGTAAATAAACATATACATAAATATTTTAGTAAATTAGGTTAAACTTTAATATTTTTCTTTAATAATTAAAAATAACTTAGAATTAGGGTTTCTTTTAATTTTAATTTTAATTTTCTTATTCCATTAAATACCAAAAACATAAAAAACATTTCTTTTCTTTTAATTAAATAATTCATTAACCTTTCATTCAATTTAATTTCAAAAGGGTCCAACGCCCTCGAACGTTCAATTTTTATTTCGTTTCGCATGTTATTTTATTTTCCTTTGTGAATATTATGTAATTGCTCAAGCTATGTAATAGTAATTAGGAATTTATTTACTTTCCGCATTTTTTATTCAAAACGGGTCTTTGTTAATTTGGCGATGTATAGACCCGCGCCTTGTAATAGCGTAGGATTTTATTTTCCGCATTTAAATTTCCGCACTCTTAACTGCTAAACCTTGCATGAAAGAATGAATGGCCTAATTAAAAACAATGCGTAGCTCACCAAAATGCATGATCAAAGACAAGATAAACATGAAAATAACACATAAATTCACACACCACTCTTAGGGTACGCCTCACTGTTGCCTTACCTTCGAAACGTGGTCGTCGAGTATAGGACGTCTTAGTAAGTCCTTATGTCCATTGATCCCGTTGCCTCAAAATAAGTTGCCTCGAAACGGTTGCCTTGGAATAGTTGCCTCGAAACGGTTGCCTCGGAATAAAAAGGATCAATGGCATAAGGGTAGTTTCTAAGGTGTCCTACTGTTGCTCTGGTGACCACACTGTCCCTACAAACGAATTGACCCGAACACCTCCAACGGTGGTGCTACCTACCTCTCAATGGTGGGATGGCACTACCTTAAGGACATTTACACAGCCTAATTCCTTAGGGTAGGTAGATGACTCATGGATACTTGCTCTCTATTCAAAAACAAATCAAAAATCTTTTCACACCGACACTTTCAAAAGCTTTCAAAACAAATTTTCAAACACTCTTGAGGACAGATACAAGAGTTATTCAGAAATCTTTAAACGAAACTTTTTCAAACCCACTCACATTCTAAAAAGCAAACAAACATTTTGAAAACACAATGAGCAAGTATCTAAGAGCCCGTGGATAACCACGGATAGAAAGGGTGCTAACACCTTCCCTTTCTATAAATCTACCTCCCGAACCGAGAAACTATCTCATAAGGAATTTTGCTGTGCTTTTGTCCTGTCCTTGTTGGAGAAAATAAAAGACGGTGGCGACTCTTGCTTCCGCGATATTTCGCGAAACCAGCGTTAAACAGTCAGTTCCAGATCCACCGATCACAGAACTGGCGACTCTGCTGGGGAAGTCTTATAAAGTGAGGTGTACCTTAGGACTAAGATCACTTGTGTTTTCAATTGTTGTGCTTGTTTGCTTTATTATTGTGGGACTGTCTCGGGAGTTCTATAGATCCTAACCCGGATTTGGGGATACCTTCTTAGAAAGTAGCAACAATGCTGTGAGGGAACTGTGCGGGGTATACCGACATGGTTGAAGCAGTCTGCTACGTTGATGTGGTGCTTTGGTGAGTACCGGTAACCCTTGAGTTCAGTCAAGGAGAGTACGGGGCCGCCGCGTGGTGTCGTGAAGCATCAACTGACCTTAGGAACCTTAATTGAACCATCTTGGCCTCTTTAGGGTAGTGAGATAACTGACTTTGGTGCAGTCCGAGGTTGGTTGATACTCGATACTACACTCAATTGAGGGTTGTTTTCTTGGAATATTTCGGTCGCCAGTTCAGTGGCTAAATCGAAACGATGAATAATGAAAGCAATCCCATGATATTGGGACCCTTAGAACCCGGTTACTTCCGATAGGACAGGTTTGAGCCCACCAACTTCAAGAGGGTAGTACCCCAAACTTCATGCTGGCCTAAACTCTAAGGGTTGTCTTGTGTGCCTTCAAACTTGACTATTTGCATGCTTGTTATCTGACACATGAGTTCCTTGCAGGTTTAACAGTCCTTAATTGGGACTCATAACAGGGTTTACCTACATTACCCCATGCATAGCATGCCATCATACCATTGCATACATCATGCACAAAGACTAATCCATTTCAAGGATCTCAGGGGCTTGTGATGTAGGTCATGTTGAACCAATTATCCAGCAAGGGGCAAAGGGGATTTATTTTCTTCTAGCCAAGGTTGTCAAGGGCTATGACCCACTCGATATGGTGAGCCTTGACCCTTGAAGAAGGACTCTCAACAACATGCAGTTCCTTCAATCAAGCTATCGGATCCCAACTCTAACAATTTTCTTGTTTACCCCGCGAGATCCTTGAAAACATTTACATACACATCATTGCATCGCAGGTATCCTTGTTACATGTCACTTACCCTCTTCACTACTTCTTCAGTAAGGCAATGGCTTTCCAACCAGACAACCAGGATCTCCATACTCAAGAGACTCAGTTCAGGGAAATCTTCCTAAGCCTATCCAAGGGGCAGGAAGAGTTGAAAGCACTCCTCATGGGGACTTTGGTCAAGAACAGTCCAGAAGACAGTAAGGATGAACGGCTGAAACATCTGCAGGATGAGGTAGACGCAATGAGGACTCAGATGCTAGGGCAAATGGCCCTTATCCAAGGATTAGCTCGGGAGCAAGAAGAGTTGAAAGCCATCATCAACCAGCTTCAGCAAGACAGTATGAAGCCAGTAGTCAAGGCTGGGGACCAAACCGGTAATCAGCCTCCAAGAAGTCAAAGGTTTGGTTCAATGAATAGACCTCTCCAAGCTGCTACTACTTCACAGGTCCAACCACAACCCCGCCCAGAGCAACAGGTTGATCAGAGCAAGCCAGACAAGCCTAAGAGGCAATTCACCCAGCTCAACATGTCGTTGTTTCAAGCCTTACAACGCCTGTTGAGATTGAATATGATCACACTAAGGGACCCTCCTAAGAATCCCAACAAGACACCTTCAAAGTACAACCCCAACGCCCGTTGCGCTTATCATTCTGACAGCCCGGGGCATGCCACAAACGACTGCTGGTCTCTGAAGAACAAGATCCAGGACCTGATTGATGGAGGAGCAGTGGAATTCACCCCAGATGGTCAGGTCGAGTTCTTCTACTATCCCTATACGAGAAGACCTTTTGTTCATTGGAATGTTCATGTTGTATTTTTCTTTGATTTTTCAAACAATTATTGTCATAGCAAACTTTATTACATTATCAATGCATCGCATATGTCTGTTTGGAATCAATATATTCGCATTCGCTATATTCAAACTGCTTTCATATTTTCGTGATGATCAACTCTTGATTGAAAAATTCTAAGCCTCTTGAGGGAGGATGACGAAAACGGTACCACGATCCTTTACAGTATGCTTTTGGACAGACCCCGCTGACGATGTACAGGCATTGTTTCAAATCCTAAACAGTGGAGTTATAAGGAAGATAATCCCTCGTCAACCCCTTCGAGCCAAAGAAGTAGGAGTTTTTCTTTTCACAAAAAATTAAAACCCTTAATCATAACCTGGGGCAGGGTAGTTCTCTCGGTTGATCCAGATGCACAACGAATGGCACCAAAAAAGTCCTTTTGAAACAAAAGACAGTGATGGTTCTGAATAATCATAAAGATAGGCAGTCATTATCCCTCAAAATAAACGCCCATTAAGTCAAAACCTATGAAGGAGACTTACAATACTGGGGCATCCTGCTGACTGTAATCACAAAAGAAACAGTTCAGGCAAAAAACAGGGATAACGAAATCAAAAAGAAAAGAGGACCTGCAAACCCTTAACAAAAGAGAAACGATTGCCTATTCAAAACAAACTTTCAATATCCGAACCATCATTGGAACATCAGGACAAAGACTCAAACAAGGTCTAACGCACGATCAGCTGAGTTTAGGTTTGAAGAACATCACGAAGAGCGGGTGGGTACAAATACAATTTGAGCCTTTATCCTTTGTTTCTTAAACCGTGAACCAGGCTACGTTATAACCCTTAAAAAGTCCTAGCTGAAGCATGGGTTAGTTCGAAGGCATACTGTTACGAAAGGTATCCTGACTCCTATAGGGCTTGCTGTAAAATCTTGAGTTGACATTACGTTTTACAAAAATTCACTTGTTTTATTGAAAACTGCATTTTCAAAAACTTCAAGACAGACATAAGCTTTGCATTCTTAAAATAACATTGTTTGCATATGACTATTTGTTCAAACAGCAGAGAAATTCGCACGACGAATATCTAGTGAACAAACGCCTTCTCAATAAAAAGAGTCACCTCAAGTGGAAAAACACTTCCAACTAAGGGGCAGGCATGATCACTGTCCATCGTCTGGGGCAATCAAGTCAAGATTCAAGGAATCTCTCAAGATGCCAAATAGCCAGGGGCAAATCTCCGCCTGAGTCACTTGGGGCATTGGACATGAATTCCAGCAACGAATCTTGCATGATCAGACATCTTCTGGTAGTATGGCGATACAACACTACTAACAGTGACAACTCCCTGCATCCTGAGAACGTGGACATAGTCGAAAGAATACTGCGCATAATCAAAGACCCGCTAGGTCGACTGGCCTAGGCAAAAATAAGGGCTTCCCGGCGAACCAAAAGGGTTCGAGCAAAAATAAGGGATGAAAATGAAAAAATATGTACACCCGGCAAGTCGAAAACCTGAAAAGGCGGCTTGGGCAAAAATGGGTATCCCGGTGGACTGAAAACCCGAAAGGGCGGTCCAGGCAAAAATTAGGGATCACAGCGTACGACTATGTCCCGACACTTCAATCACTTGCCTACCAGAAGAACATTTGTCAATCAGCGGTCATCAAGCACCTCCACAAGTATCTTCTCCCACAGAAACAGGGGCAATAATGAGTTGACTAAAGCGATCTAATTGCTCTGTACACCAAGGTACCAAGGTAAGTTCGGCTGAAGAAGGTAACCAAGATATCTTAATTCCCCAGAGAGTAAGCCAAGATTCAATAATTCTCCCAAGCAGCTAGTCTCCAATCAGCCCTACAAGGCACAATATCTCCAGCAAGACAGTGACTCTCTCCCCCAAGCAGAGTTAGCCTACTCTATCAGCCTTAAGGAAGTTGGGTATCCCCAGCAGATCTCAACATTCCTCAACGGAGTATACAACATTCTTAACAAGCATCTCCGGCAGTCTTGATCTAAGATTGTTCCCCGGCGGTATACCGGACATTCAGTGGAGCCATTCCCCAGTACAATCTCAAAAGTCTCCCCAGGAGAATTCAATCAATCTCCCCAGCGGGAAGCTTATCCCCAGTAGATTCTGGAAGCTTACCCCTGCAGAGCACGAACGCGTCTCCCCAGACTTTATTCAAAGGTTATTTCCCCACCAGGATATAACTAGGTTATCCTCAGCCAATTGTCACGGAAAGATCGTCCTCGACGAAGTCTTCCTATCCCCCAGCGGAGTTCATCAATTCCTTCAACATAACACATCAATGGTATCCCCAGCGGAGTTATCATCAACCTCAGCAAAGTATCTCTCTTTCCCCACAGAGTTCACTCCCCGCAGAGTAATCTATTCGCCAAGTTTATTCCCCAACGGAGTCATCTTCTCCTACTGGTATTCTTGCAACCATCATCCCCAGCAGAAACAAAGCTCCACTCTTCCACAGCAGCCCAGGATGTGACTTCCCGGCACCCGTCATGGATTTATGTTCCTAGACAAAAATACGCTCATAGACATCACATCTTTATACATTATAGCATGCACATACGCATCATGAACATACAATCTCATTTATTTTGAGAACATCACGCACGTCATACATCATGACATCGCATACGACTAATGTTTTGTCTTTTCAGGACAAAGGTCAATACAAAGATAATTACTATCAACCGTCGTGATTCCAGATCCGATTCCTGTATCTTGCCAGGGTGTATTTGTTGACGACTAATTCCAGACTCGATTCATGTATCTTGCCAGGGCACGTCTGAAGAGTTTGAAGATCCGATTCCTGTATCTTGCCAGGGTGTATCTGTTGACGACTAATTCCTTCTCAATTTTCAGACGAAGTCTTACACGGACTTATCATCAAAGTAACCCTACACCGGTTCCTTTTCTTTCAGAAGAAGTCTTACACGGACTTATCATCAAAGTAACCCTACACCGGTTCCTTTTCTTTCAGAAGAAGTCTCACACGGACTTATCATCAAAGTAACCCTACACCGGTTCCTTTTATTTCAGAAGAAGTCTTACACAGATTTACCCTGCAGTAACCTTACCCCGGTTTCTCCAGAAGTCTTACACGGACTTATCTCAAGATAACCTTACGCCGGTTCATCAAGAAGTTTTACACGAACTTGCCCTGCAGTAACCTTACCCCGGTTCCTCCAGAAGTCTTACACGGACTTATCCCGAAGTAACCTTACCTCGGTTCCTCCAGAAGTTTTACACGAACTTATCCGGAAGAAACCCTACACAGGTTCTCTCCCTCCAGAAGTCTTACACGGACTTATCCCGAAGTAACCTTACCCCGGTTCCTCCAGAAGTTTTACACGAACTTATCCCGAAGAAACCCTACACAGGTTCTCTCCCTCCAGAAGTTTTACACGAACTTATCCCGAAGAAACCCTACACAGGTTCTCTCTCTCCAGACGTAGTTTTACACTGACTCGTCATCAAGAAACCCTACACAGGTTTTATTTCTTCCAGGATGCAGTTTTACACGGACTCATCATGAAGCGACCCTACACCGGTTCCCTTTCTCTTTTCAGGTGCAGTTTTATACGGACTCGTCATCAGAAACCCTGCCCAGGTTTTATTTCCCCCAGGATGCAGTTTTACACGGGATCGTCATCCAAGTAACCCCACACAGGTTCCCTTCTCAAACTTCAGACGTAGTTTTACACGGACTCATCATCAGTAAACCCTACACAGGTTTCCTTCTCAACTCTAGACGCGGTTTTACATGGACTCGTCATCAAAGTAACCCTACACAGGTTCCTTATCCATTTCAGATGCAGTCTTATACAGACTTATTACCAGTAAACCCTACATAGGTTTCTTTCCTCCAAAGATGCAGTTTTACACGAGCTCATCATCAGGCAACCCTACACAGGTTCCCTCCTTCAACTTACAAAAATTACAATTCAACGATCAACACCCCGATGGCATCTATAAGCCCATCCACATACCAATAGTCTCCAAATGGCATCTATAAGCCCATCCCCCCATCCATCACTTCCAAATGGCATCTGTAAGCCCATTCCCGACATCACACTGCTAACATTCTACTATGTGAGTGCAAATTTCTGTGCACTCTAGTGTTCAATCATCTTCCACCTTTGGATTACGAAAGGCACGCCAGCCAATCTACATCCTCAGGTCTAAGAAGATTGAACAGGGGCAACTGTTGTACCCCAAAATTTGCCCTCCCATATTTCTCAAAATATTTCAAGAAAAATTCACAAGTCCAACCCGGCGCGTCATATTCAGGTATTCTTTCGCCAAGATATCTCTGATAACGTATTCTCAAATTCAGGTTCGGCTCAAGAGTCAATTCTTTAAAGAAGGTATCCGAATGTGTGAGTTTTCTCGAAGAAATATGGTGAAAAAGTGTGCTGAAAGTGCAGTTTTTACGCGCTAAAAAATTCATAACTTGAAGATCGTGGCTCGTTTTGAACCCGTTCTGGTGGCCAAAATTCCGTCTTGACATTATCTACGTTTTCATCTCTCACGGCTGGAAGCCAATTTCGATCAGAAGGTCTTCAAAAATGTGGATTTATCAAGTATTTTCGTACAGAAAATTTGTGACAGAAGTTTATTTGCGTCATGTTCAGAAAATCATAACTTGGTCGATTTTCATCGTATCGAGCTGGTTCCGGCGCCAAAATTTCACAAATTGAGTTGACTACATTTTCCCAGAAGGTATTGAGTTCAAACGGTATTCAAAAGGCCTTCGTTTTTTGCTCAGAGTGCGTGATACGCTGAAAATCCTGAATGCTGAATATTATTTTATCTGGGCCGAAACTTCGAAAATTCATAACTCGGTCAATTTTTATCGGATTGGGCTCATATTTTTACACAAGGTCACTGACTCATAGATCTACAACTTTGCTTCAAAAGTCGAGACCAGATTATGCTCCGATCAATACCAGTTTTTTATTGAAGAACGTGTCAGAGTCGACACTGGAGCCCAAAATAAGTTTGTCTAAGCTGAAACTTCAAAAATTCATAACTAATTCACCGTTTATCCGATTGAGCCGATTTTCGGACAGGAGTTAGTTATCGATGTCGGCTACATTTTGTTTTCACATTTCAACTTCAAAAATTGCACTTAAGTCCCTGCGATTTAGCCTGGAAAGTGACGAACTCAAGTGAACATTGGAGGCCCAATTGCACATTCAAAGCCCATTTTCTTTACCCTAATTTCCATTATATAATCCCCTTCTTTTCACACAAACCAGGGAGGAGAAAAAAGAGAGAAAAAAACCTTGCCACAACAATGTTAAAATATCAAATTCTTTCAAGAATCCTAAAACCTTGAAATCCTTATTACAAATCCCTCTCTCACTACAAACAAGCCATCACAGTTACAAACCAACACCTCACTACTTCTTCAGTAAGGGTAAGGCTGGTTTGATCTCCATGATCCAAAAGGCATAAAAGCATTCACGTCACTAATTTTCCAGTAAGGGTAAGATTGATTTGATCTCCATGATCAAAAGGGTATAATCATTCATACATGTCATATTGTGCCTAAACATTAAATTTCTTCATATATTGGCTTTATTTGCATTTTGTGATTTTATTTAATGTGTTCATGAGATTCAACACTGCAGATTTAGACAGGATCCCATGCAGGTTCATTAAGGAACGTTGAGGCCAAAAGCCAAATGGCCAAAAGCCAAAAGCCAAATGGCCAAAAGCCAAAAGCCAAAAGCCAAAAGCCAAATGGCCAAAAGAACAACTTATGCATGACACCAATACATGGCACATGGCGAGACAGACATCCTGAGAAGATTAAGGAACGTTGAGGCCAGAACACAAATGGCCAACAGCCAGAACACAAATGGCCATGAAGCCCAATCCAATGGCCAAAGAATGCAGACCACGGTACTCAGGAGTCAATGAACACGCACGTGATGCCAGAAAGTCAAACAAAGCTTTTTGTCTAATGGGCCAAAGTGCTTCCAAAAAACCTCCCTTTGGATCTGAATACCCCCCATGATTTGCATTATTTTTTATTTCTATTTGATTTTCTTTTAATTCTTTTAATGTTTTAATTATTTCTTTTAATTCCATCAAATAATTTTCATAATAAAAATAAAATACAGAAAAATCAAAAAAAATGTTTATTGTTATTAATATTAATTTCACCATTATTTTTGTAAATAAACTTTAAACAATTAATTAGATTAATTTAGGTTTCAAAACTTTAATATTTTTCTTAACAAATTAAAATATGTAGAAATTAGGGTTTTTAACTTTTTATCACTTTTCTTAATAAATAACTTTTTCTTATTATTATTATTATTATTAATTACTAATTTATTTTGTAAATAAACATATACATAAATATTTTAGTAAATTAGGTTAAACTTTAATATTTTTCTTTAATAATTAAAAATAACTTAGAATTAGGGTTTCTTTTAATTTTAATTTTAATTTTCTTATTCCATTAAATACCAAAAACATAAAAAACATTTCTTTTCTTTTAATTAAATAATTCATTAACCTTTCATTCAATTTAATTTCAAAAGGGTCCAACGCCCTCGAACGTTCAATTTTTATTTCGTTTCGCATGTTATTTTATTTTCCTTTGTGAATATTATGTAATTGCTCAAGCTATGTAATAGTAATTAGGAATTTATTTACTTTCCGCATTTTTTATTCAAAACGGGTCTTTGTTAATTTGGCGATGTATAGACCCGCGCCTTGTAATAACGTAGGATTTTACTTTCTGCATTTAAATTTCCGCACTCTTAACTGCTAAACCTTGCATGAAAGAATGAATGGCCTAATTAAAAACAATGCGTAGCTCACCAAAATGCATGATCAAAGACAAGATAAACATGAAAATAACACACAAATTCACACACCACTCTTAGGGTACGCCTCACTGTTGCCTTACCTTCGAAACGTGGTCGTCGAGTATAGGACGTCTTAGTAAGTCCTTATGTCCATTGATCCCGTTGCCTCAAAATAAGTTGCCTCGAAACGGTTGCCTCAGAATAGTTGCCTCGAAACGGTTGCCTCGGAATAAAAAGGATCAATGGCATAAGGGTAGCTTCTAAGGTGTCCTACTGTTGTTCTGGTGACCACACTGTCCCTACAAACGAATTGACCCGAACACCTCCAACGGTGGTGCTACCTACCTCTCAATGGTGGGATGGCACTACCTTAAGGACATTTACACAGCCTAATTCCTTAGGGTAGGTAGATGACTCATGGATACTTGCTCTCTATTCAAAAACAAATCAAAAATCTTTTCACACCGACACTTTCAAAAGCTTTCAAAACAATTTTTCAAACACTCTTGAGGACAGATACAAGAGTTATTCAGAAATCTTTAAACGAAACTTTTTCAAACCCACTCACATTCTGAAAAGCAAACAAACATTTTGAAAACACAATGAGCAAGTATCTAAGAGCCCGTGGATAACCACGGATAGAAAGGGTGCTAACACCTTCCCTTTCTATAAATCTACCTCCCGAACCGAGAAACTATCTCATAAGGAATTTTGCTGTGCTTTTGTCCTGTCCATGTTGGAGAAAATAAAAGACGGTGGCGACTCTTGCTTCCGCGACATTTCGCGAAACCAGTGTTAAACAGTCAGTTCCAGATCCACCGATCACATTTTGAAATTCTGTTGTGGAGTGTGTTTGAAAATAGCAAGGATGTTTTGCAAGTTTTGATCAAGTAACTAAGAGCTATCTACCCTATTTTACTCAAAGATCTTTCCTATATGTTTTTAACCCTTTTGACAGTGTTGTTTTACCATTGCATTTGGTAAACAACCTTGTATTAGGATGTTAAACGGGACAGGCGCGGGTCATCGTATTGACCATGATAGCAATAGTGTTAAGTATTTTTGGCAAATTTTCCGAGGGACTTGATCACTTTGTTTAGGCAACCAAGATAACATCATCGAGGGACTATGATCTTTTGTTTTGTTTTTGTTTTGCCAAAATACTCAACATGCATAACATGACCCATTTTTAAGGAACAAGTGGATGAAACCCTAGGGGGTGCAAGTGTGCTTTATGTAATGATTTTCATGCATTTTTTTCTTTGTATTAGTCAAGCTACTTGTTGATTTTGGACTTTTTGCATACAAACCCTAAACTCTCAAAGACCAGAGAGAATTTCTCTGGCCCTAAAATCTAACCTAGTTTTTCCAGGATGTTCATGGACCAAATTCTCTTAGCATGCTAAATAAAAATGGAAACTGAGCATATGTACAGCTTCATGGCAATGAATACTACATTTCCTATTCACAAACCTAAGTCTAAATGTTCCTAAATAGAGAGATAGGAAGTTGACAAAAAACCTGTTTCAGCTGACTTCGTGTAGGGCAGTGTGGAGCTTTGTAACAAGGCTTGAGATGTCTGGAAGCTTGCTTGAACTTCACTTGACCTTCTCCAATGTCTAGCTTGCCTTGAATGTACTTGAACACGCCTATAGAACTCAACCTGCACAAGCTCAAAATGAAAATGGCAAACCCTGTAAATGGAGTTACAGTTGGTGTTTAAGGTTTGGGATAGCTTGGATGGATTGAATGGAAGGTGTTTGAACAGGTTTGGGGCAAAACGCACGAGCAAATTGTGCCATGGAAGTCAAGTTGCAGATGTTGCCCTGTTTTGCCAATGGAAGGTGATTTTGAGCTATGGGATGTTTGAGGGTTCAAAGAGTCGTGTTTCTGGTTCAAAGGGATGTGAGAAAGATGTTTCCAATGCTTTCACAAGTTGGTTTTGGCTGATGTTCAAGTTCTAGTGTTTTGGATATCTTTCTTGTATTTTAAGCAAACATGAGAAGTGATGTCCAACAGGCCTGTACAGCCTATCCATATGCTTACACACTTTTCCCTTGGCCCCTCCAATTTGTGGATTTGATTTGATGCATAAGATATGGACCAATGCTCAAGAAATCAGTTTTGACATAAAGCATGATTTAAGCAAAAATGGAAATATTGCTTTTTCTACTTAGGGATTAATCCAAGGTGCAATGCTCTAATGACCAAAACAATGCCTTAGACCAATGGTTTTGCACTTAATTATTGAGTTTGAAATAGTTTTGAGGCATGTAATCTAGTGCAAAGCAAGTTGATTTGAATTTGCAACTTGTATTAACATGAACACGCCATGGATGAAAAGTGAGTTTTTGCCAACTTCAAGCCTTCGATTCTCCCTAACCACAAATGAGTTTGGAGAGTTCTTGGACATTTTGGAAATCTTGAAACATGCTCTACAATCCATCTTTGAAATTAAATTTGAGATTCCAAGTGGAACTATGTGAAAAATGGCCAAGAAGATAGGTCAAAATCCTGCCTAAACTAGGGCAAAATTTCACTAAATTACAAGTTTTAGGGACCCTTGTTCCAAAAATCATAACTTGAGATCTAAGCTTCTTTTGGGAAAACTTTGTGAATAAAAGTTATATACTTTGTGGAGGACTAAAACTTTCATGTTGGAAGTTTTGTTTGAATCCAATTTCATCATGGTGAAAATGTTGGGCAAAGTTAGGAAAAATTAAGAAAATTTCATAACTTAGAAAAATTCTAAGTTATGAAATTTTTCAACTTTAAACCCTAATATGCAAAAAGGGGTTTCTTGATGAACAAGTTTCATTTTTTGATACATCTTGATGAAAAATGACCCTTGGCCCTTAATTTTGACCAAAAAGTAAAAGTTTGACTTTTCAGTGTACAGTCAAATTTTGATCAGTTGACTGAAAAATTCATCTGTCAATCCAATGCACTTGAGATCTTTTGAACCTTGTGAATAGGTCAAGATGATGCCATTGAGTCCTTGAGTCCATGCTTGATCCCAATTTGCCATTGGCTAGGTCAAAAATCAGAAATTGCCTTTGTACAATCAAAACCCTAAAAATGACCATTTTGCCCTTTTGGTGATCTGATCAAATTTCTTGTGGAGTTGTGGTCCAAACTTGATCAAATGGTTCATATGAGTTTATAATGTTGATGTGGGTCAAAATTCATGAGGTTTGACTGTAAATTGGCCACAATTGACTTTTTCTCTAATACAACTGATTTCTAGGTCAACTGTCCAATTGACTGGGTGAAAATTTGATTCAGAGCTTGAAACGTGGTATGGACAAACTTATGAGTCCAACATGAAGTATGAAAGTCACTTTGAGTATTTAAAGTCCAAAAATCTTTGTGCAAACTCAAACCCTAATTTAGGTCATCAGTGCAAGGAGATGTCTTGGGCAGTGCAAAACCCTAATCCTATATGGAGTTCAAGGAGCCTTGTGAGGGGAAATCTTTAAAAATGAGAAGGCAAATTTTGGGGTACAAAACATCCTCCTTCTCTTAAACAAAAAAATCATCAACTATCATATTGATAAATTCTAATGACATTCCAATTTTGGAGTTGAAAATTCTATAAGTTCTACTCTTTAAGGAGTAACCCATAAAAAACTTTCATCCCTTATGGGATTCTTCTTGCCCTTCTGACCTTGGTCAGTCAAGTAGTAGCATTTACTTCCAAAGATATGAAAGTAATTGACTCTAGGCTTCGTTTCTGACCATAGCTCATAAGGAGTGGTTGAAGTATTTCTTATTAGAAAAACTTTATTATGGACATAACATGCAGTATTCACAGCTTCTTCCCAAAAGTACAACGGAAAACTCTTAGCATGAAGCATGACTCTAGCTGATTCTAGAATCTCCTTGGTTATTTGTTCAACAATTCCCCATTACTAATAGCACTCATAACAAATATTGTTATAAGCACAAATTTTAGAGAATTTTATATGGCAAAATATCCATTTTGGTCCCTTAACTATACCCTTGTGTTCAGTTTGGTCCCTTAATTTTTTTCCGTGTCACTTTGGTCCCTTAATTTTCAAAATAATTCAATTTAGTCCTTTTGTCTAATTAGCGATGAAAACACTTTGAAATCAATCGCTAAGCCCGTTGCTAATTAGACAAAAAGGACTAAAATGAAACATTTTGAAAGTTAACAGACCAATGTGACAAGAAAAAAAATTAAGGGACCAATCTGAACCCAATGGTATAGTTAAGGGACCAAAATAAGTATTTTTCCATTTTATATTCTCAAATTCTTTGTCATGTTTAATTATAATTTTCACAATATCATCATTCTTATCTTTTTTAATACTTTGACACAAGTCCTTGAAGACCTCAAGGGCATCTGATTTTTATCTAAGAAAATTTATCCAAGTATATCCAGAAAAATCATCTATCAACAGGTAAGCATACCTTTTACTACACATACTTTCAACATGCATTGGTCCCATTAAGTCTATATGAATAAGTTCTAGCCTTTTAGAAGTAGTCTGATATTGCAACATTTTGTGTGACATCATGAATTGAGACCTAAAATCACACTCACCACAGACTATCCCTTCTTCAATCTTTAACTCAGACATATCTCTAATGGCTCCTTCAGATATGATTTGCTTCATTATTTTGAAATGAAGATGTACAAGTTTCTTATACCAGAGCTTTAATTCATTCTTACTGGTCTTTGAACCTGAGGGAGAATAAGCACTTGATTGAGGTTTCTTTAGATGATAGTTGTTCTTAGACCTTCTACCCTTTATTGACATGAAATTTTCTCATCCTTGACTAAGCATTCTGATTTCGAGAAAATGGCCAATGATCTTCGATCACATACCTGACTCATGTTAACCTTTTTTCAAAATAGAATCACCATTACACATCATTTTCCTAACTCCTTTGATTTCACTATTGACCCTGTCACCACATCTTGCAAATCCAGTGGGATGAGACCTATTATTCAACATATAGAATTGTTAACCCAGTTAGGTGCAGAATTGTAACTTGCAAAAAGTAAAAGAACACATAGAATTATTAATCCAGTTAGGTGCAAAGTCACCTACTCTAGGGGCTACCAAGCAAGGAAGGAAATCCATTATTAAGAGTATTAATTCAAAGCTAAAATCCCCC
Organism: Vicia faba; assembly: GCA_948472305.1. NCBI lineage: Eukaryota > Viridiplantae > Streptophyta > Magnoliopsida > Fabales > Fabaceae > Vicia > Vicia faba. The sequence continues at coordinate 517,433,949 of OX451737.1, forward strand.
ATTTACAATCTCTCACTTAATCCATACCCAATGCAAATTCTACATAGTCACCTCCTAGATATGAGAAATAACCATCTCAGTTTCAATCACCGCATTGATATCAAACAATCTCAGTCCCAGGGAATGTCACAAGAAACCAAAATGGAAGAACACACTTCCAAATTAAAAATACTTAGTTTACTTAAAAGCTTCACTAAGAACAATAATAAAAATTTTCTTACAAGCTTTGAGGAGAACAATAACTTGATGAACAAGTAACAATCAGTCAACTCAAATGCATAAAAGATACATGAGGACGTACAAACAAACACATGGAGAACCTAAGGAACTATCAAACCCTAAACCCTTATTTTTCACAAGGTTTTTACATTAAAAACTATGCTTAAAAACTAGGTCTCAGATGACTCCTTATATAGAATTTTGCAGTGGGTTTGGACTCTTCTATCAAATTCGATCAGTAGATCCCAAAACCTACAGAATCTTCTCCACAAAAATAGAAACAAATCTCATAAATGTTTCCTAAAAAGCCTCGATGATCCTTTTTATAAACTAATCAAATATGCTCTTGTATCTAATAAAATCCTTGATTGCCTGCGCCAGTTACGAGTACAGAATATTCCAGATACTTAAATTTTCAAATAAAATCTTCAAGGATAAATATCCAGCGTATTGTCAAAATGTTCTGTTGTAACATGTTATAACATCTGCGTGACATCTGTCAAATAAGGTACCTACAGACTCTATTGTACCAGTTAGATGAGATGTTATGACATCTTGTTTCAACATTAGGTTGTAATACATGTTTTCCAAATAAAAAATATTTTGATCTAATTGTTGTCAACTACTTGTTTTACCAAAATTGTTGTCAACCATAAAATTACAGATCTAACATTGTTGATGGGATCATTCATTATCATTGTATTTGATTATGGCAGATGGCCTTGTAAGAACCCATTGTATCTTTGTTACTGATGATTAATGATAATAATGTGGAACTATCTCAGTGTTTATAATATTTCTCTTAGCTTATTTGCTTAATAATTTAAATCAAAGTACTTAGGTGCCTGCAAATATTTGAACATGTCATTTGCATACATACCATGCATTTATTCATCTCACGCATAACAGGTATTTAGGCCGATATTCTTGTCTTTGCTCTGGATTTCTTATTATCAGAGATTGCTAATCCCAAATTCCAATGATACCCAATGAGAAGTAATCAAAGATAGCAAATGGAATAACTCATGCTGATATGGTTGCCATGCAGACTCGAATGACCACTCAGATGAACCAATTCATGGAGATAATTCAGAATATGGCCAGCGGCCAAAAGGAGTTAAGGGCTCTCATTGATAGACCTGTTATGGTAATTTACAATGGGGGTCGAGAATCAAGATCCTCCTGGTGGTAATCTAAACCAAGGCAATCCTACCGGTGGTAATCTAAACCATGTTATAGAAATCCTCCTCCACCACCTCCTCCAAACGGAAATGTTGTTCCTCACCTTACTCCTAAGCAGCTGCTGGCTCAGCAACAAGTCAAGAGAACTGTTCAAATCCCTGAGCAACAAGTGGAGCTGGATAACTACGAAAATCTATACTCTCTTCATAATGAAGAACCAGGGGCACCCAAGGATGCAGATAGGAAGAATCGTATGTTGGAAGAGAGGAAAAAGGTTGTGGAGAGTATTGGTTCTCTTGGTCTAGATAATACTGACCTGGGTCTAGACTAGGTATGAGAATTCCCCCAAAGTTTAAGGTGCCTTAATTCGTTAAATACAAGGGCATTATTTGTCCAAAGACCCACATTACGGCCTACTACAAGAAAATGTCCATGTACTAATAGGACAAGAGGTTGTTGATACATTTATTTCAAGATAACTTGTTGAATGATATATGCAACTAGAAAGAGCCTATATCAGGACCTGGAGGGACCTATTTGAGGCCTTCGTGAAAAATTACCAATACAATACTAATATGGCGCCAAATTTCTCATTGTTGCAGAATCTGACACAAGGCCATAACGAATCCTTTAAGGAGTATGGCAAAGGTGGCATGAACTTGAAGCTAGGGTCTAGCCTCCCATGATGGAGAGAGAGATGATCAACATGTTCACCAATAATCTACAAGGGCCATACTACATGGAAGGTAGTTATGCTCCTAGCTTCTGGAAGTTGGTATTGGTCAGGGAAAGAGTTGAAAGCGAGATAAACTTGGGCAAGATTCAAGTTGTGACTATTGGTAATTCTTCTGGAAATGAAAATAAACCTTTCAGTGGTTATACTAAGAAAGAAAAAGGGGAGTCTAGTGCAGCATATTCCTACAAAAGAAAATAAAGGCTCAACAGGGATCTTACCAGCAAGTGGTTGTCGTCACTATTCTTATTGAACCTCATCCTCATCAACAATCTCAACAACGTCAACAACAATATGCTCAGTGTTAGAACAATTATCAGCCGAGACAAGGTAAACTTCTGAGAAAGTTTGATTAGTTGCCAATGTCTTAGACTCAGTTGCTTCCACATATTCTTAATCTTCAGTTGGTTTCCCTCCGTGTTATAGGTCATATCCCTACCAAACTTCCTGCAAACTATGATGTCAATGCAAGATACAAGTTTCATTCAGGATCTGCGGGCCATAATCTTGAGAATTATATAGCGTTCAAGCAAAAAGTGCAAGACTTAATTGAATCAAAAGCCATTAATTTCAAACCTATTAATGGTCCCAACGTCTTGCAGAATCCTATGCTGCCTCATGGAGGTGAACTTGTCAATGCAGTAGTGGAATATGAATGTTGAATATGATAATGAATGTCAATATGTTGAAGACTCCATTATCCTTTGTAAAGGATTAGTTGCTGAAGAGGGCTATTTATCCTAGTTATGCTCTAGATTGTGAAGAGTGTTTGGCTAAGCCTGAGGGCTGTATCAATTTGAAGAGTGAGATATTGAGATTGATTGATGAAGGTACTCTGTTGTTTGATAGGTTATCTATTGATAAGAAGGTTGATGGTGAGCAAACATATGTGTTCACCATTTCTTTCACTACTACAAGCATTACTGCTCCTACGAAGCAAACTCCTTTGATTATTACCTTACTTGGCCTCGTTCCTTATCAAACTGACAAAGCCATGGTGTGTTGTTATGGGGCCCAGGTTTTCTATCAGGGACATAAAAATGAAGTGAAAACATCCATAATGGGTAATCCAGAGGTTGATGATATTGTTGGAACTATCAGGTTCACAAGAAGTGGTAGAATCTTCTCTTTTCCCCAGACTTTGCAAGATAATAATGTTGATTCCTTGGCCAAGTCCAAGGGTAAACAAGTTATTGTAGAGAATGAAGAGCCCGTGCAGAATCCGCTAGTGCAGAATCCATGTTATAAGTTTCCATATGTTAAGGATGTTGAAGACCTTATAAGGTACATAAAAAAGAGTGATTACTAAATTATTGACCAACTTAGTCAAACTCTCTCCAAGAAATCCATTTTATCGCTATTGAAAGACTCTGAGGTGCATAAAAATGCTTTGATGAAGCTGCTAAGTTCAACTTCTGTACCTCATGAGACCTCAGTGAACTAGTTTGAAAATGTGGTTATCATTATTACTGCTAGTAATGGTCTGAGCTTTACAGATTTTAATTTGCCTTCTGAAGGGAGAAATCACAATAAAGCATTGCACATTTCAATGGAGTGTGCTAAAACCACCTTGTCTCGTGTACTAGTTGAAACATGATCCTCATTGAATGTCTTGCCCAAAACAACACTGATGAAGATAGACTATAAAGGGGTGGTGCTCAGGCCAAGTGACTTGGTTGTAAAAGTGTTTGATGGCTCGAAGAGGTATGTATTTGGGGAGGTTGACTTGCCAATCAAGATAGGTCCTCAGGTTTGCACTACTACTTTCTTTGTAATGTATAGCCATCCAGATACTATTATCTCCTTGGACGTCAATGATTCAAAGCTACAGGTGTTGTACTTCCACGTTGCACCAAAATATTAAGTTTGTTATTAATGGAAAGGTTGTTTCTATATGCGGGGATGAGGACTACGTGGTTAGTCATCTGAGTTCTTTCTAGTACGTTGAAATGGAGGGTGAAGTGCATGAGACCATATTTCAGGCTTTTGAAGTCTTGCAAGTTGTCAAAACTCCTCGTCTCGAGGAAGAAAATCCAGAGATCTCTATGACGTTCTTCAAGCAAGCTCGTGCTATTGTTGAATCTTGTCACTCTGAAGGTTGGGGTCGAGGGCTTGATCTTCCTCTGAAGGACAAATTTGGTTTGGGGTATAAAGCTGGTCAAAATATACAAGGGGTAACTCCGAGAATCTAATGGACACTGTAGCGGAAAAAAGTTGAGATCAAGCCATTAATTGACTTAACTCACATAGTGAAAGTCGCCACCACATTTTATTGTTCCCAAAGGAAAAAAGAAAAAGAGCGAATACAACCCACTAAAGAAATAAAGATCAAGGTACGAGGGTCGATTATGTAAATGAAATGTATTAACATCCTAAACATCTACGGTACTCTGTATTATCCACTTTGTTTGTTCTAATCTAAGAGTGTGTTATCTAAAACTTAAACTTGCTAAAGGAAATTAATATGTGAATATTTACAAACAAAAGAAATGTTTTTTATTATTGCGCTCGCCTTGTCGTGAGACCTAGTGCTTACGCACTCACTCGTGCAATAGGAAAATCAGAGCACCATAGTTCTTCTAGAAAAGAACAAAACTATGTAGTGGTTGATTTCAAATGAGGAGACAAGTCATCATTTTTAGGTAGAAGACTCGCCTAATCTCCCATAAAGTATGAGAAAGAGGGACAACGCACCAATATGAGGGAGGGTTTGGATACACCTCTAGCACTCAAGTGGAAATGTCGGCATCTTTACAACCATGGGGATAGAAGAATGACATCTCGACTATAAATGACTCATGTCTAATCTTGAAAAGTTTTAAAGAGAAAAGATGCGCGAGGGCACAAAAAGGTTTGAATGAGGTTGAATATTTTTTTTAGTCTTTTTGAAAGTGTTAGAATATGCTTATATGGTTTAACATTTATTAAGAAAAGAAGTTTGAAAAGTCACATGACAAAGTCAAGGTTTATTATAAAAGTGGTCAAGTTTATTGAAAACAAGAAGGTTTTGAAAAAGATGAGAAGGTTTTGAAAATTGAAGAATGAGAGCGGATGAAGAGAATATCCTATGTACAAGAAAGTAAAAGATAAGTAAGAAATGTCTGATCAAAAGGAAGTCAACACTTGATATAATAAAGTCAATAAGAATTCATATCCTTTGGATTGAAGCCACAAACAAATAATAAACCAAGAGAATACCAGTCATCAGGTGAAAATAAATCACAAGCAGAAAATGCATCAGATAAATCCAAGGTGTCAGATAAGGCTCAAAACATTGGATGATCATCAAGATATCAGATACGAATCACTGCATCAGATGAAATGCACAGACAAAACCAACAACACATAGAAACAACCCAAAATCTCAGATGAAATAAGAATCAAGTTCGAAGGAGTTGGAACTATATATTAGAGCTAAATGAAACATATGAAATATGAGATAAACGTTTAATTAATCGAAAAAATAAAAATAATATACAAACCAATGGTGGAATTAACCTAATAAAATTAAAACGGCATCAATTAAATTAAATCAAAAAATAGTTAAATAAAAACCTAAATTAAATAATTAACTAACTAAAAATGATCTAATTAGAATAAATGAATAGACTATGGGGTTTATAAAGGAAATTGAAGAGATTAATTAGAACAAAAATCCAAGTGTACATCTAAGCCCAAGTTGTTCTCTAAAATCTTAATCAAATACTAATGAAATTAAGAAAACTAAATAAAATCTAAATGATTATATTAATAAAACTAAATTATAACAGATATAACAAACAAAACAACATCTAAAGGAAAAAAACGTTAAAAGAAAATAAAACAGAGGGAGTACGTTGGAACAGGGGGTAGCGAGTGATGAGATACCGAATTGTGGCAGGTCACGATGAAGGGAGACAGAGGGATGGATGATGGTGCAGGTGGGTAGGCGGTTAGGTGGTGATGTTCGGTATCTTAGAGAGGTTTAGACGGAGGGTAGTATTGGTGGTAGCTACGTGAGGAGCTGTATGAGTGATGGTGATGGAAGCGATGGGTGGCTCGCGAGTTGACAAGCTGGTGGGTGATGATGGAGATGGAAATGAAGAGCAGAAGCAGGTGGGTGATGGTCGGTGGTTAATGGAACAGAGAGGTGGATGTGAGGAAGTGGTTAGCGGAGTATGACTGTGCGGAGAAGGTTGGAAGGTGATGTGTGTCACCGGTGATGATGGTGAGTGAGGGGAAGAAGCAGCTGATGGAGGTAGCAAGTTTTGGAGGAATTTAGTTGAAGTGAGGAGAAAGATGAACGAAGGTTTTTGGTTTTTTGTTTTGTGATAAATCTGCCTCCCTCTATTCTATTTATACACAAGGTTTAGCTAATTAATTAAATGATTTTAAAAACTTTTTTGGATAAGATCAAATTAAAAATTTAAAAGAATAAAAATTAATATAATTTAAAATATTTTTTATTTTATTTTTTCTGAATAAAAAATGAAGATCTAAAATAATCAAAAACGAATAAAAATAGGTATTTAATTAATTGAAAAAATGAAATGAACACATTAAAAATAAACTATAGATTTCAAAGATTAATAAAAAAATTTCAAATGGTCAAAATCGAAATACAATGAGATTAAAAATACCTGGTTGCACAGACGCGAACAATTAAGAAAGAGATTGCAAACTATAATAAAAAAAATAAAGCGAGCACACCAACATGATCTACGCGAAACACAAATTCATAAACGAGTAAGTAAAAGATGAAAACTTAAAATATTTTCTCGCTATTTTTTTGCACACAGTCAAATTGCTTATAACGGTATGTCTGTAAAATCGAAATATCAATATTATCAACATATAAATAACTTGATGCAATGCGAGAAGCAAATGAAGAGATAAAAATGCATGCAGTGAAATAACATGTATTTTTCAACTATAAAACAATGAAAAATATCGATTTAAGTTGACTTTTGATCAACCTAAATGCATGGCGAATGACTAATGATGCAAATGCGAAATGAATGACTCTGAGACAAAATTGGGGTGTGACAGGCACCTGGTCCCATCAAGTTCTTAAGTGTTGGCATGGTCCACGAGGAGCATGCAAACACTGTAGATGATAAGATTGTCAATGACTATGAAATGGACATCTAGATCCGCCCAAGTGTTCCAGGTCAAGAGCTTCCCAATTGGTCCGCTAAGGATATCATCACAGTCACTTTGAATCAAGAGTAACTTTCTTTTTTGTTTCATCATGCAATAATTCATACGCTCTGTCCAAGGCGTAGTGTACCTTTTTGTATTCAAATATTTTATTCCCAGTCTTTCATTTTATTTTTATAATAAAATGTATAAAAATGACAATGCGTTTTATTTTTCCTTTTTCTTTTGTTAATCATTTTCTAAAATAAAACATAAATCATCAAAATATGCAGATCCACCTCTCCATTCATCACGGATCCCATTGATATCGTTTCTGCTATGGCTCTTTGTCACTTTGATAATCCAATCTACCAAGCCGAAGAAGAAGGTGATGAGGATTGTGAACTCCCTGAAGATTTAGCCAGACTGTTGAGGTAGGAAGAAAGGGTCATTTTGCCACACCATGGATCTCAGAAAGTTGTTAATCTGGGCACCGAGGAGGCAAAGAAAGAGGTAAAGATAGGGGCTGCCTTAGAAGGTGTAAAAAGAAGACTGATTGAAATGATGCTAGAGTATGTTGACGTCTTTGCATGGTCGTATGAAGATATGTCGGGATTTGATACATACATTGTTGTGCATAAATTGCCTCTTAAAGAGGATTGTCCTCCCGTCAAGAAGATGTTTAGAAGGACTCATCCAGAAATGTCTAAAAAATCAAGGAAGAAGTGTAGAAGCAACTTGATGCTGGTTTCCTATATGTAATTTCCTATCCTCCATGGATTGCAAATATTGTGCATGTGCCCCAGAAAAATGGAAAAGTGTGAATGTGTCTTGATTATAGGGACTTGAACATATCAAGCACTAAGGATGATTTCCCGCTCCCTCACATTGATATTCTCATGGATAATACTACTCATTATAAAGTGTTTTGCTTCATGGATGGCTTCTCTGGTTACAATCAGATCAAGATGGCACTAGAGGACATGGAGAAAACAACTTTCATTACCCCGTGGGGAACCTTTTGTTACAAGGTGATGCCATTTGGTTTTGAAGAATGCAGGGATAACATATCAGCGTGTAATCGTCACTCTCTTTCATGATATTATTCACAAAGAGATTGAAGTGTACGTTGATGTTATGATTGCGAAATCTCAAACAGAAGAATAACATCTGGTTCACCTGCAAAAGTTGTTTGAAAGATTGAGGAAATTCAGGTTGAGGATGAATCCAAATAAGGGCACCTTCTGGGTGACATCTGGAAAATTGTTGGGTTTCATTGTAAGTGAAAGAGGTATTGAAGTTGTTTTATCCCAATTTTTGCCTCTAAGATCCTCTATCATTTCATTGCATCACAATGCATCAAGATCACACATTCAGGTTGGCCATTTCTTTTTCTCTCTTCTCTATGTTTAAGTTTTCTCTCAAGGGATAGCCAAGCACCTTAATTGCGTATCTTGTATATATATGTGTTTTACATTTTTACTGACCTCTAATCAAAATACCAAAAATACGTGTGCTTTATTTTTGTATATTTGTGTTTTGTAGGTATCAAGCCAAAGCATCCAACCAACAAATGTTTTATGGCATTTTTCTTTTGTAGAAATCGATTACCCCATATGTGGAAATCGATTTCCTCAACTATTTTTGCGACAAGATCTATATTTTTTGCAGTGGAAATCGATTACCCCATATGTAGAAATCGATTTCCTGAGGCTAATTTTGAAAGAAAAAAAAAGCAATTTTCAAGTTTTCAGCATTTGGTTCCAATTTCTTTCTTTTTTAGAGAATATTCTTGATTACCAAAAATTAATTCTCCATCTCATCATCATTAAATTCCATCATACACCCTCATTTGATCACATGTGCACCATTTGATTCATTTTTGGCTCCAAAATCAATTACCAAGCCTAATTTTGATTCCCAAACCACCACTAATTCTAAGCCCAAACTCTATAAATAAAGCCTTCATTTCATTAATTTCAGAAGCTTTTAATAGCCAAAATCACCTTGCTAAAAAAATTCTCTCAGTCCTCTTCATCTACCAAAATAACTCAAGGCTCAATTTTCATTAAAGTTAGTAAGCTTTTCATTGAAGCTTACTAATATTTGAGCTAAACCTCCATCCAAACACTTTTATTCATTAAATCTCTACATCGAAGTTTGGAAGATTGACTCTTGGAGTGTATTTGAAGCATAATTCAGATTTGAATAGGTAAATTTTTGGATCCACCATTGTTGAGCTTGATATTCACCTTCCACAATGTGATCTCTTGTTGATCTCTGTGATTTAATTCTTTGGGTTTTTTTATTCCATTGGAGCTATTTTCTCACAATTTGATGTAATTTTCGTGCTCAATTAAATCTATGATCACAAGGTGTTTGATAAAAATTTTGATAAAAAATTTTCTCTTTTAAAAAGTTGTTTTCTGATTTTTTTAGTAGTGGAAATCGATTTCTATATATAGGGTAATCGATTTCCTCAATTGATTTTGCGCCAGATTTTTTGAAAGAATCAGCACAGGAAATCAATTATCCTAAAATGGATATCAATTTCCTGATGGAAAAATGCACTTTTTTGCTTTATTTTGGGGTTCTTTTGGTTCCTTTTCTTTTTCCAACTCCTTTCTTTTTTTGTTGCTTTGGATTGCAATTTTAAATGTGAAATTTCTCTTCAAATTCAATGGACTTAGGATGTAGATGAAGTTGTATAAACATTCATTAATTCAAATCTATCTTAGAGTGAATTATTTAATTCATTCTTGGTGCTTTGAATCAGTGATATGTTTAGTGCTTTAATCCATCAATTATGAATGGTTGAACTTGAAGATGAAATAATTTTGAGGATGTGATCCCAATTAACTTCTCATTCCCTCCCTATTCATCTTATCCCTTTCTTCTTTCATTTTAAGTAATCATTCGTGGCCCAAGATTTAGGCTTGAAATTGTTCAAGTATGATTGATTATTGAACCATGGTTCAAAACCTTTGAAGCTTGTTGTTAGGAGGATTTGATTTTATTAATCCTCTAACAAGTCTTCATCAACTTTGACCTAAGTTCAATCTTCAATCATCACTGATCATTTATTACGGAATTCATTTCTTCTTTGCCCCTTTTTCTTTATTCTTTTTTTACTTGTGCTACATGTTTTAGGAGTTTGGTTTCTACCATGTCTCTAACATGTATGGTATATACATTGCTATTGACTAGCCTCAAAATAGGTGCGACTTCTACATAATTCCACTTACGATTGCTTAACATAGCACTTAATTTGTCCTGATTCATAAAATGATCATTCATGGTCCAAACTTTATGTTTGTAAGCCCAAGTGTGGTTGACTGGTCATCTTTAGTCCAATACCTATGAAACTTGTTATTAGGAGGCTTTGATTTTATCAATCCTCTAATGAGTTTTAATTATCCTTGGTCTAAAGTCATCATTAAATCATTGTCAATCATACTTTATGAATAATAACAATTAACTTACTAACCATTAACAATTAACTTTACTTTTATACACTTTTATCTTTAGCATTTACATTTCATGCTATTTTCCTTTTGCTCACTTGAGCATTTATTTTTATGTCATTTCTATCTTTGCTCACTTGAGCTTTCTTTTTCTTCTTAAGACACTTAATAACCAACTTGAACATTAAAAGGCTTACTTAAGGCTCTTTATGGACTATTGGTTACTATCCTTGGCATATTAGAGTTGTGGATCTCTTGGACTTAGGATTATAAGCCTTGTCCCGATACTTTGAGACCTTGATACATTTGCACCTTGTGTTATTTCATTGTTATTTTACTTGTATTGGGAAATATTCTGTGTGCAGGTGTTATTTTGTTGGCCTTGAGTGATTTATATGGCACATGGCTCAATATTGAAGACCTTGCTTTGGGTTTTAAAACCTTGGGATTTATTTGATAATTCTTTGCTTGTGATTTATTTTCACATGAATGATTGATTTTCTCTTGGTCTGTTTGATACTCGTGGCTTTAATCCAAAGGATGAGAATTCTACTTTGACTTCTTTATGTCAAGTGTTGGCTTATTATTTGTTAGACTTTCCCTCACCTTAGATTTTACCCTATGCTTTAGGATATTCTCTTCGTCTCTTTCCCATCTTCTTTAATTTGCAAAATCTTAATCATAGGTCCATCTTTTGCATGCTAAATTAGGTAGATGTTTCCCTATTATCCTACCTTTAGGGCCACCATTGCATGGCAACATTAGGTTTCTTTCTAGATTCCCTTTAGTTTTTTTCTTTCTTTTTTGCATCTTTAAAACTAAAACTTCTTTTCTTTATCAAAACTTAAAATACTTAACAATAAAGAGGCAAACCATGTGCCATGAGCCTTAAGCATGTGTGGGGTGCTCTAGATACGAGGCGTCTGACTCGACCATCCAAAGTCTCTCATGTTATAGTCTTTAATATGGTTCAAATCATCAAATCCTTTTTCAAGGTAAAAAATACAAACCAATCAAGCTTTCTTTTCCCTTCGGGGCTTTTTATTTTGAAAACTTTCAAAAAGGACATGCTTCATCAGCTTGTTCATAAAAAACCCACAACAAACCAAAACACCTTTTCAGGTGAACTACGAGTTCTTTGATCCCCTGTTGCACAGAAGGTGGTACGTAGGCACAAAGGTTCACAACTGCGACAGGCGCATTAATAAAAACTTTTATTTATGTGTATACTGTGAATTCATGCATTCCCTTTATCAAGTTTAAGCTTTAGATAACACACCCTTTTAATTAGAACGAACATAGTGGATCCTGTTGTGTACAATAGATGTTTAGGGTGTTAATACCTTCTCTTTGCATAACCGGCTCCCGTATCTATATCTATATTCTATTTAGGTTTTATTCACTCTTTTCCTATATCCTCTTTGAAAAAAATAAAGTGCAATGGCGACTTAATTGTACGAGTTAAGTCAATCAATGGCTTAGCCTCAAATTTTTTACCGCTACAGAAGTCGATCCTACAAAAGTAAAAGCTATACAAGAATTTCCTAAGTCAAGAACAGAAAAAGAGGTTTGTGGTTTCTTAGGGAGATTGAACTACATAGGTAGATTCATCTCTCATCTTACAATAACTTGTGAACCAATATTCAAATTTCTAAGAAAAGATCGGGATGTCAGGTGGAATGATAATTGTTAAAGAGTATTTGATAGAATACAAGAGTACCTACAGGAACCTCCGATCCTTATGCCTCCAGTTGGAGAAAAGCCTTTGATTATGTATCTGGCTGTGCTTGACAACTCCATGTGTTGTGTACTCGGTCAACTCGACAAGACATGTAGGAACACGCTATATACTACATGAGTAAGAAGCTTAGAGATTGTGAGTCAAAATACTCACTTCTTGAGAAGACTTATTATGCACTCGCATGGGCTGCTAAGCGTCTGAGACAATACATGTTGACTCATACTATTATCTTGATATCCAAAATTCATCCTATCACGTACATCTTTGAAAATCCAGCTCTCACGGGAAGAGTAGCCCGTTGGAAAATGATCTTAACAGAATATGACATCCAATATACTACCCACAAATTCATCAAAGGTAGTGTATTGGCATATTATCTTGCTCATCAGCTCGTGGATGATGAATATCAGCCTATGAAGTTTGAATTTCCAAACGAAGATATCATGTACATCAGAGATTGCAATATTCCAGACCTAGAAGAAGGACCCAAACCAGGAATGCGATGGCACTTGTGTTCAATGGTGCCTAAAATGATATAGACCATGGTGTGGGAGCTGTCATCACATCTCCTATAGGTTTTCATCTTCCATTTATAGCCTGAATCTGTTTTGATTGTACCAACAATATGGCTGAGTATGAAGCCTGTATCTATGGGGTTGAAGAAGTGATTGATTTGAGAATCAAAATCCTGGAAGTATATGGAGATTAAACTTTGGTAATCATCCAGATCAATGGAGATTGGGATACACGTCACCCCAATTTGATTCCCTACCGGGAATATGTCATGAAGTTGATTTCGTATTTTAATGAGATCACTTTTAATCATATCCCGAGGGAAGAAAATCATCTAGCAGAAGCTTTGGCTACTTTGTCGTCCATGTTAAGAGTCAAATGGCCTAATGAAGCACCCTCTATCACCATCATGAGGTTGGAATCTAGTAGTATAAATGTTGAAACTAAGCCATTGGATTGACTTAACTCTCACAGATCAAATAAAAATTGCCACCGCGCTTTATTGTTTCCATAGGAATGGGAAAAGAACGAATAAACCCAAAAGAGAGAGGGAGAGAATCTAGGTATAAGGGTTGATTATGCAAAGGGAAGGTATTATCACCCTAAACATCTATGGTACTATGAGGAACCTCTTTGAAAATTTGTGTATTATAAATGGTGTATACAAAAATAGATGGTGGAGATGGGGAAAGAAGTATTTTTTACAATTTTGCACCCTCCGCGGTTGTGAACCTTTAGTGCCTACGTACCACCTTCCGTGCAATAGGGGATCATGGTACTCGTAGTTTACCTTAAAAATTTTAAAACACATGTGTGTTAGTTAATTTTAAGAGAATAGACACCATTGTTATATTCGAGTGGAAAACATACTTACTACCCACGAATATGAGAAAGGAGAATTTGCATCATCTCAAAGTGGAGGATATAGCTTAGATTTTAAAATCAATAAAGCCTCACTCAAAACATAAGTGGAAAATATCTCACTTCACTACATATCGTAGGAGTATAGTAGCTTGCATCACTACAAGAATCGACAAGAGTCTAATCCTGTTGGGAAAAATTTTAAAGTAACAAAAGAGCCAAAATGGAAAAATGGTTTGAATGAGTTTGATTGACTTCTAGTCTTCTCACAAAAAATGTTAAAGCATAATTAAATTTATTAACGCTTGATTAAGAAAATATTTTGGAAAATGCATGGACCTAAGTTCAAGTTTATTATGAAAGCGATTTAACTTAGAAAACAAGAAGAGTTTTGAAAAGGAGGGAGAAGATTTATGAAATTAAAGAAGATAGGAGGAGATGAAGGGACTATCCTAAAACATAAAGTAAAAACCAAGGAAAAGAAAGATCTAACCAACAAGAAGTAAACGCTTGACATAAAGAAGTCAATGTAGAATTCCCATCCTTTGGATTGAAACCAATTAAGTAAAGATATTAAACCTATGAGAAACCAAACTTCAGATGAATTAAGTCTGCAAAAAAACTAGGCAGAGTAACAACTGTATACAAAGAAATTCTTAATCATAGACAAAGCATATAATCAGAATAACCTGCACACAAAGAAAATCAATCCAATATCTTGGAGTAAACCCCAAGAACTTCAGACAAAATAACAACAGAATCGCAAGGTCCTAAAGAGTCAAGACTTCTAATCCTAAGTCCAAGAGGTCCATAACTCCATAAATGCCAAGGATAGTAACCAAACAGTTCAAGTAATCTAAGTTTTTTTTAATGTTCAAGTTGGTTATTAAGTGTCTTCAAAAAGAAAATAAAGCTCAAGTGATCAAAATAAAAATATCATAAAGATAAATGCTCAAGTGAGCAAAGATGAAAAGGCATAAAGATAAATGCTCAAGTGAGCAAAGATGAAAATGACATGGAATGTAAATGCTAAAATAAATGGTACACAAAAGTAAAAGCAAAAAATAAAAGCATAAAGTAAAAGCATAAAGTAGTGTCAATTGTTAGTGAATTAGAAGTTAGAGGTTAGTTGAATGACCATCTTGAAACTTGTATTTAAAAACTCATTAGAAGATTGATAAAATCAAAGCCTCTTAATAATAAGTTTCATTTGCTTTTTGTCAAGTATATCATTCATTTTAAGTACTCGAGGTAAGCATAGATGATCAACGATGTTTAAATGATTCACTTAGACCAAAATTCATGAAAGTTCATTAGAAGATTGATAAGATCAAAGCCTCATAACAATGAACTTCAAAGTTATTGGATCCAAGATTTCAAATTAAGCGCTATATTAAGCAATCGTAAGTGGATTTATATAGAAATCACACCTATTTTGAGGCTGGTCGATAGCAATCTATGTACCTCATGTTAGAGAAATGATACATAGATCATTATTCAACAATATGTAGCACAAGTAAAACCAAGAAAGGGATAAGATGAAGTGAGAGGGGATGTATCAGATGAAATTAGGGTTTTAAATATCATCAGCATCATTCATCCATTTTGGTGGATTTGATTTTTCAACCTATCAACATCCAAGATCCAATGAGGTTAAGGAAATTTCCCCAAAATAATACTCAAATCAAGACCAAACAAAGATAATAAAATAATATTTAAAAAACAATAATTAAATGATTAATAAAAGGGAAATAATTGGTAAAATTTACAAAGCATATTAAAACACCAAATAAAAATCCTAACAAAATAGTCAGAGGTCAAACATGAGTCAATAAGTATTAACAAAAAATTTCAAAATTTTTTAAAGTCAGAAACTATTTTTTAAAATTCAAAGAAATAAGCAAAATAAACAAAAAATAGTAAAAAAATAGTAAAATCAGAAATAAAAATAAAATGAAGTCACCAATATTTGTCAATAGGTATTGGATCCTTCGATATTTTTCCAGAATTTAAAAATCAAGAAAAGTATTATTAAACAATTAAAACAATTCAAATAGAGTGAAAAATCAGAAAAAAATGCAAAATCAGAAAATAAAATTGTGAAAAAATAAAAATCAGAAAGAGGTAAATAAAAAGTATTTTTGATAATTTTTTCAGAATTTTAGAAGTTGAAATGAATTTTTTTATGAATTTTTGAGCTTTAAAACAAATAAAATATAAAATCTAAAAATAAAGATTAAACCAAAATGATGTGAACCATTGGATCAATGTCAAAACATGTTAGTAATCAAATCCAAGAGATCTGGCGCGCTGTGCATAATATGGACATTAGTGAATAAATCATCAGATCATTTATTTAAAACATATTTTGGAAAAAATGCGTGGCGCGATATGATTGGCTGAAGGGAAGACATTTCATCGTATTCAACCTCCAGCCATGCGCGAATTACAAGTTCCACAAAATGTAAAATTAGAATCTCATATCGGTGTCATTCGCTTCGTCTCTTCAAGACGATTTCAATGGTACCCTCGCGAAAAATTTATATAAACTGTAGCTCAGTCGATTTGAAGAAAACCAGAAGAAAAAAGTTGGAAAGGGAGTTATGGTGGAAGTTCAACAAAGGTTCTTTGGCTCTCTAAAGCTTGTCAAATTAGTGGGATATCATTCTCTATTTATAGGGAAGTGAATGATGATGAGAAACGAGAGAAATTATGGGCAAATCATGCAAACGAAGCCAATTGTGATCATGCCAAACGTGTGACTTGAAATACCTCAAAACGACCTCATATCAAGGGAAATTCTTGTCAAAATGCATCTGGATAATTAGTTAAACATGTTTAGCAACTAAACCTTGAGTAATTTGACCTCTAATCTAAGTTTACTTGTGGTAAAAATTCGGACTTGAAGCAAAAACAGATTCCATGGAGCCAACTTCAACAATGTATAACTCACTACTCAGTGACCTTTATGGGATGACTCTTGAAGAATTTGAAAGACAGGATTACAATATTTACAATGTGCCAAGAAATACAACATTTGGATGATTGAGCAAGAAGTTATGTCCAATTGAATTTATGAAAAAACACACTGATGTTTTGTACTTAGAAAAATTTTGTGTTGAATTTCAAAATGACCTATAATGTTCTTCAAAATTACATGATATTTAACTTAAAATTTGATCTTTATATATGAAGTAGACCTCTTGAATTGAAGTGTGTAATTTAAATCACTCAAAAATCATAAAATTTTAAAGAGTTATAGTCTATGGAAAATGATGAACAAATTTGGGGAAATTCACAAAAGACATATTAACTTTTCAATTCTTAAACAAATTTTCAAGCATCTTCAAGTCTTAAACATAAAAAAAAAGAGTTGTATTAGACATCAAAAAGATTATTATAAAAAAGAATGGGCTCAAGGTGATAAAAATTGACCAAGTTATGATCATTTGAAGTCAAACCCT
This sequence comes from Vicia faba, assembly GCA_948472305.1. Classification (NCBI taxonomy): domain Eukaryota; kingdom Viridiplantae; phylum Streptophyta; class Magnoliopsida; order Fabales; family Fabaceae; genus Vicia; species Vicia faba. Next base: position 517,451,244 of record OX451737.1, read on the forward strand.
AAAATTCAAAGGCTTTTCAAGGAGACTTGTAATCTTTCTCAACTATTAATGATCTTCCATTCAAAATTAGCCTTAGATCTATGAAGATAGATTGTTAAGGACCATCTAAAGAGAATTATGTATTTGGAGTCACTCAAAAATATCAAAAAATGAGCAAGATAAGGTCCTTGGAAGTCAACAAACCCTTGCTCAGAGAGTGCCAAAATGACTTGAAACCCCTTTCAACTTTTGATGATTTTTCTTGCACAATTGGATCTTCTCATGTGAAGAGAGGTTATTGTAGATGATGATAAGAATACATATAAAAAATAACCAACTAAAAATGTTGAAAATTGAGAGAGTTATGCACTTGTGATCACTAAATCTAGTATTTGCTCAATTAGGTCAAACTTGTTGAATCAACCTTGAATATTTTTGGACTTTCTTGGAAAAATAAGCATGATGAATCATAAGAGGCCTTGAAATGTTGTTTTATTGAAGCACACTAAAAGATTGAGCTTAAGTCTCAAGAAATCTTGTTGAAGAAGGCATGGAAATAAACTCATGAACCTATGAATCTTCTTGTGTCATCACCTATAATATTAAACATTCATAGAACAAATGCACACATATTTTAATGTCAACTAAGAGTTAATCAAACATAAGATACACATGTGCAAGATAAACAAATCAATGTGTTTGGTGATCCCTTTACGGTAAACCCAAATATAGGAGAGGGTAGAAGTCACAACCAAATCCTAATGTGTGATCTTAATGTATTGTGATGATATGAGATGATGAGAGATATTAGGGGAAAAATTGGGGTATAACAGCTGCCCTTATTTAAGTGTCTTTTATCTGAAGATATGAAGGTTAAAATCTTCGTCTCTACGTGATTGAAGATGCTTAAATATAAAATAAACCCTATTTTTGGTTCTAAGATGCCATGATATGCTTATGATCATGAATACGAACAAACAACTATAAAGGTGACACATAACACCACTGGGTAAGCAAAATATCAAACAATTGATCAAAAAGAGAGTTTGTTGTACCCTAAAATTTACCCTCTTTATTTCGATCTTTTTGGCTTACATTTCATTATTACATACATTCATAGAATTGGTTTTATGGTTATAGAATCAAGGTATATTTAGCAAGCTTCGTCAGGTTACAAGTGACGTTTATTTCGCTAATGGATGTTCTCAGAGTATTTTCCATGCTGAAGATCGGTTCGTCGTTTCGCAACGATTCAGAATTCAAAGATTCACAAGTCTAATCCGGTGCGTCATATTCATGTGCTCTTTCGCCAAGATATCCCTGGTGACATATTCTCAACATTAGGTTATGCTAGAGACCCAACTATTTAAATAATGTCTCCGAATGTGCGAGTTTTCTTGAAGAAATATGGTGAAAAAGTGTGCTGAAAGTGCAGTTTTTATGCACTAAAAAATTCATAACTTGAAGATCGTGGCTCGTTTTGAACCCGTTATAGTGGCCAAAATTCCGTCTTGACATCATCTACATTTTCATTTGTCATAGCTGGAAGCCAATTTCGATAAGAAGGTCTTAAAAAATGCGGATTTATCAAGTATTTTCATACAGAAAATTTGTGAAAGAAGTTTATTTGCGTCATGTTCAGAAAATCATAACTTGGTCGATTTTCATCGTATTGAGCTGGTTCTGGTGCTGAAATCTCAAAAATTAAGTTGGCTACATTTTCAAAGGAGATATCTAGTTCGAACATTATCCAAAAGGCCTTCGTTTTTTTCCCAGAGTGCACGTGACGCACCAAAATCTTGAATATTATTTCATCTGGGTCGAAACTTCGAAAATTCATAACTCAGTCAATTTTTTCCGGATCGGGCCCGTCTTTTTACACAAGGTCACTGAATCAAAGATCTACAACTTTTCTTCCAAAGTCGAGACGGGTTTCTGCTTCGATCAATACCAGTTTTTTATTGAAGAATATGCCAGAGTTGACACTAGAGCCCAAAATAAGTTTGTCTGAGGTGAAACTTCAAAAATTCATAATTAATTCACTGTTTATCCGATTGAGCCCATTTTCGGGCAGGAGTTTTTTTCTTGATTTTGGCTACATTTTGTTTTCACATTTGAACTTCAAAAATTGCACTTAAGTCCCTGCGATTTAGCCTGGAACGAATAAAAATATGCACTATTGCTTGTGGTTATTGGAGGCCCAATTGCACATTCAAAGCCCGTATCTTTTCTCTAATTTCCATTATATAATCTCATTCTATTCACACAAACAGGACAGAAAAAATAACCTTTTCCACAACCCTGTCAAAATTTCAAATTCTTTCAAGAACCCTAAAAATCTTGAAATCCCTGTTACAAACCCCCATCTTACTACAAACAAGCCATCCTCGTTACAAACCCCCATCGCACTACTTTCACTACTTCTTCAGTAATGGTAAGGCTGATTTGATCTCCATGATCCAAAGGGTGTAGAAGCATTCATACATGCCATATCAGTTTTAATATTATAAAATATCATATATTTATTTTCTTTGTATTTCATGGTATACTAATTTGTTTAATGTGTTCATGAGATTCAACACTACAGGTTTGGACCATCTAATGGTCCCATGCAGATTTATTATAAAACACTGAGGCTAAAACAGAACAACAACCAATGCATGACTCATGGCAAGGCATATATCTTGAGGAGGCTAATGGTGTGGGTTCAACACCCACTCCTATTGGTTTTGGTTTTCTTCCATTCTATTTATCCTTTTACCTATTTTCATTCTTTCTGTTTAAAAACTTTTTTCCATAAAACTTAACATTTTTAACAAACCTTTGATTTTTCATAATAAACTCGAATAAATAATTTTAGGTTTTTTTAAATTTAATTTTAGGTTTTAAATTAATTTTTGGTTCAACACCCACCCCTGAAATTTGTATTATTTATATTTTCTAACCCTATTTTTCATTGATGTTTCTTCATCTATCTATTTTTTGGCAAACTTAATTCTTTCTTTTTAATCATTACACATAAAAAATTTTTTAAAACCTTTTTTTGAATTAAAATTAATTAGGTTTTAGGTTTTTTTAATTAACCTTTTTTTCAAAATTAACCCTTTTTAAAATTAAAATTAATTAGATTTTAGGTTTTTTTTATTAACCTTTTTTTTAAAATTAACCTTTTTTTATTATTAATTAAAACTAATTAGGATTTAGGTATTTTAATTAAATTTTTTCAAAATTAACATTTTTTTTATTAATTAAAATTAATTAGGTTTTTTAGGTTTATTTAATTAATTATCATAAATAATGTTTTTCATAAAAAATCACCAAAACATTTTCTTTACTATTTTCATCTTATTTTTATTTTCCTAGATAAAGTGTATAGGGCACGTTCAACTGTAATAGCGTAACTTTAACTTTCCCGCTTTTTTTTATCATTATAATATAATTACTTTCGGGATGTAATAGTTTTAGGATTTCTTTTCCGCACTCTTCACTATTATGTAACTGCCCCAAAGCTCCGTAATAGCTTAGGTTTATATTTCTGCATTTACCTTCAACTACTATATTTTATACAGTGCTTAGACTAATATGATTGTATGGAAATATAAAAATGAACGATAGAAAACCCTAATTTCAAGATAAATAATCGAACTGAATCATTTGCACACTCGCACCTCTAGGATAACCTCACTTGTTGCCTTCGGAAAAACAATGGTCATGTCCCTCGAATGTAGGGATACCCTTAGCAAAGACCCTCAGTTAAAGTCATCATAAAGATTATAGTCCCTTAATGTCCCTCGAGTTGCCTATGAGAAATGATCTTGTCCCTCGATGTTTCCTACGAATATATGATGACAGTTCCTTCGAACTGCTAAGGTATCCCTATATGTTGCCTTCTACCACGAGCTTACGCATGCTGAGTGTTGGATCTGGCTGGAGATGGATCCAATGATGAGGTGCTGAGGTATACGGTTGACATGCTTGGTAGTGAGTCATCAAATCTGCAATTAAATGTTGAGAAAAATGCAAAAGCAGTGTGCCTGGGATCGAACCCAGGACGCTTGCTTCAAATCCTTCGCCCTTAACCATCTGCGCTGCATTACTCAATTGTTAATATAATAAGATAAATACAATATAAGGCAAGTTACGTAGTTTCCTCCAAAAAATGCGCGAATTTCAAATGGACCAGTGGGACGCTGCCACGCCTTCATCTTCTTCCCAGAAGTGTCGTTTTTGGTTTCAGGATTTTACCTACGGACAATACTCCATAGCCATAGCTCTGCAAGCTTCAAAAATCCACAAAACATATGATAAATTAAAGGTGAGTACATGGGTCAATTCGTCTTGATCCCATGAGCATCATGGTATCCTTTTTTTGGCCTAATTTTACTTGTAAAGAGAAACCGTAAAACGACTTCTTAAACCCTAGCCATGGCAATGATCAATATATGCATCAAAACGCCAATTAAATCATTCAAGCATGTTACAAATATGTCAATAATCACAAATACATCATTAGAATATGTTTATGATGCAAGAATTGTTGTAATCAATTTTGAAACAAAGGGAAAACCGTGTGAAGGCTATGGGACGATTATGGACTTGGGAATGCTTGCAATTGATCGTGTTAGCTTCAGGAGATATCCAGGAAGCGATTAGAAGCTTTGAATGGCCTTGAACCGTCCCCTAGGTTAGAAATCAGATCCACACTTTTTGTCCAATTTTTTAGTTTTCTTGGCTAGCTTGCACGACTTCAACCCTTGTCCTTTTGTCTTGGCTGCGTTGTGTATATGTAATAGAGTGTATTAGGTCAACAAAAAACAACTTGAATCTTGAAATTTAAGGAGAAAAAATCTTGATTGTTAAATGCATTATTTGTTTACAAAATAAGCCAAATCATGCCATTCTTGCTCTAATCATCCTTGATACAATTTTATCCTGATATGCCAGCATATATCATCCTCATTCAATGTCAAAATCAATCCAAAAGCAATTTACATGATTTATTTTGATTTTATTTGATTTTATTTTAATTTTAAATGAATAAAATCACAATAAATCAAATAAATAATTTAATGAGGCATGGAGTGGTTCATAGGTCGTGGGTCATGTTAGGAACAAGGTACAAGCATAAAAAGTTGGGGCCATTTGAAGAAAAAGGCATTTTGGGCATGGTTGACTTTTGACAATTTTCTAAAAATGACCAACTTTGACAATGCATATCTCCTCCAATTTTGATCCTAGGAAGGTGTTCTTTGACTTTTTATAAAGATTAGGATGTCCCCTAAACAACCCTTTTTGTTTCATCTCAATTGGGTCTTCCATTTTCATGTAAGAAGCTTTTACCCAAAAGGTGTTTTTGTTGACTTTTCAAAAGGACCTATAATGTAAAAATTCATATCTTTTCATGAGTGCATTTTTTGAACTTGAGGGATGAAGATGAGTTGTAGAAATTGGATTCTCTTAAAAATGAGCATTGGATGATAAATTTATGATAAAGTATGATAAAGTTATGCTTGGTCAAAGTTTGGTTGACTTTTCTTGAGAAACCCTAATTTAGCAACTTTTGAGTTTTGATGAATTAGGAGCATTACTTGAGGAATCATGATCAACCCTTGATAAAATGATGGATATCACTTCAAAATGTTGATGTTGACCAAAAATATTGAAGTTTGACTGTATGTGGGTCACAGTTGACTTTTGACCTAATATAGTTGATTTTCAAGCATCTGAGCAGTTGACTGAGCAAACTTCTTGTGCAAGGCATGAAACTTGGCATGGATGATATTGAGAACATATTAGGACCATGGAAAATATTTGAGGCCTTTGGAGCTCACCCATCTTGATGAAAAGGGAAACCCTAGTTGGAGGTTCCTTGCTTTAGGAGAGGGTTTTTCTGGTCAACTCTTTGGTATCCTTGAGCAAGTTGAGGATATCCATGAATATATGTTGAGTAAAATGGGAGGGAAAATTTTGGGGTACAACACCTCTGCTCAGGAGTTCAAAGTTGTTAGGGATAATAGTGGTCATTGTATTTCAATGTATCTTTTCCATGTATTTACCATTTTCCAATAGGCCACAGAAGAACCTCTTCCAAACTCAAAACTCTTCCATTTTCCTTAGCCTTTCCCTCTATTTTCTGCTGGCTTCACCCATTTGTCAGTTGAGACATCTACAGTGGGCTTAAAGGTAACCCTTTGATTCACCTTAGGATATGGGATGTCTGGCCTTCTAGGAATTTCATGCTTGTCAAACACAAAGGTGCTTTTGGCATCCCTCTAGTTTCCACTCTTTCGAGAAATCTACACTCTTTCATAGTTTTCTACATCCTTTCAATCATAAACAGAACTGCATCTGGGGCACATAAGGGCCTCAAAGTGCTTCCTTTGACATCGAACAAGAAATTCCAAAAGACTCTCTTCAAATCTTGGATAGAACACCCCCATTTGTTCCTCTTCCTGTCGAATGTGCCTTTCACCATCATTCCTTTCATCATGTTGATTCATTTCAACCATGTTTACTCCAAGGTTGGGACCTTCACTGATCCTTACTCCCTAGAACTTGACTCTAAGGCCCTCAGCTGCCCTAGTTATTTAAGCATCTTTGACAGCTTTGGCGAGGACTTCAGTAGCCTCCTTGTTTTTAACACTTGTAGAGAAATCATCAGTGATTTCACCCCCAGGGTGCTTGTCAATAGAGCCTTCAGTGATTTCCAACATATTGATGTCGGAAGGTTCGACGTAGTAAGTTTCTGCTGTCTATAGAGGATCAACATCAACCTTCATTGTATCTTTCTCGCCAAACTTCAATCTTTTGTTGTTGATAACATTCTGAATTAGATTCCTGAAAAGAAAACATTGTGAGGTTTTATGTCCTAAAAAACTACGATATTTGCAAAAACCTCTTTTCTTTCATTGTTCTAACGAAGGAATTTTGGCACCCAGTGGCACAATCATCTGGCCATCCTTTACCAATACATCAAAAAATTTGTCACACTTTATTACATCGAAGGTGTATGTTTTCTTAGGGAACTTATCATTTTTCTATGTTTCGACAGGGTTTTTTCCATCCGATGGTGCTAAGGGTTTGCAAGGGTAAGTTGGATCTTGCTTTAATTCATACATGTCCACTTTACTTTCTTCGAAACCTACATGGTCAATATAGATCTCTTGCTCATCTTCTTCGGCATCAACATATGCCACCCTATCTTTCGTTTTTTTTAATATTTGCACTGGCCTTTTCAGCCTTCAATCGGTTGACTTGTCGAACTCTATCTGCTAATTGGGCCATGTCCCTTAGATATTAGGTATTTAGCTTCTTTCAAATGGAATAATCCGAACCGCCTGCAGCCATTTCAACCAACTCATGTTCAGGCACCTGTGTAAAACACATTACCTTTAACAAGCAGAACCTGTTTAAATAATTATCTTGATACTAGCCAATTCCTTGAGACTAATATTTGGTTGTCCCTTGTAAAATTATTCATGGAATAACCTCTCCAAGCGAGTCCAATCATGAATGGAATTTTCTTGGAGGGTAGTGAACCATGTGAAAGCATTCTTCGTTAGCAAACTAGGGAAGTATCTTATCCTTAAGTTTTCATTATTCACTATGTCCCCAACCTCAGTAAGATACATGGCTATATGTTCGACAGTGGATTCGTTGGTGTCACCGGAGAATTTTATGAACTTTGGGACTTTCCAACCCCTGGGTAATTCAGTTTGTAAAACATATTCAGACAAAGGAGATGTATAATTAGGCCTTTGAATGCTCACATTTACCCCATTTCGATCCATAATCCTTGTCCCTGGTGGTCTTGTGTTTGCTGGGGAACCTTGTGTACGCACTGGGGACAAAACTGGACCGCTATATGCATTTTTCGAATTTCCTGTTGTGTTTGCTTGAACATGTATTGTTTCGGTTGTTTGTTGTTGTTGTTGGGTGATGGGTTAACCATCTTCCTAGTGTATTTTCTGTTTGGTATAGGTTCGTTAGTTTTGGAACAAGGTTAAACAAACAAATTGAAGCGAAATAAAACAAAAACTTTATGAAACGAAACAAGACACTTGTCCCACTGACCGTGCCAATTTGTTTACCGTGAAAATTGGTAAATAACCGCTAGTCCTCCAAAACGAAAAAGATTTGGTTACTCACAGTATCAACTAGATTGATCCTAGGACATGTATTTTATTTCAAAGGTTTATATTTTTCGAATGTTCATTTTTTCAAAGGTTATAGTTAATGTGTAGACAAAAGTTCTATGTAAAGTGATTATAGGAAAATAAAAGGACTTCGACTTAAAAGTAAAAGGAATAAAAAGAACTTTGATAAATGTAAATTGACAATAAAGTAAAATATGGTGATTCATACATACATTCTCAATGACTCTTTTCTCTAACACTGGTACTTCAAGTTTATCTGAGTAATTTCTACAAAAAGTGAACACACTGAATCCTAATACAAAGATCCATATTTATACCAATTCGATCCTAACGGTCTTACTCTATAGAAAAGCCACAGCCGACACTGGATGCTTCCTTGAATCCTTAGGCTTCCACGCGTTCTTTAGGATAACATCGAAGCATTTGAATTCAAATATGTCTTTCAATTCAAAGCGCCAAAAACACAATTGTGACCTGTCAACTTGTTTGAATTCAAAACTTGAAATATCTTAAGTCTTATATCCTCAAAAATAAGATTTTGTCAATAATTTTCATCCTTTATTAGGTCAGTTAGCCGAAGACCATAGGCAATAACCTTCACATCTCCTTTGCAAAAATTAACCTTTCTTCGATATCCTCTTAATTTTCCCATATTGTGAACCGTCAAAATTCCAGCCAACAAGCTCAGACTGAGCGGTTCTCTCCTATCACCGATGTAGGGGAAGCACTAAGTTTGTTAACATCCATCAAATGAGTTCATGAGCTTGGGTTCGACTCGGTCGATTTTGAGCTGAATGCTAAAAGCGTTGTGGATAATGTGATAAATCAACAACCAAATGACTCTGATTTGGGTGCTATTACACTTGAATATAATCGCTTATTAGCTATTTTTTTTATGAACTCTCGTGTTAAGTTTGTTAGAAGACAAACTAATGAAGTTGTTCATGCTTTGACACTGTTGACTACATCTCTTGCAAGTTTTCAAAATCTTATCGATATAGCGACTTGTATTCAGAATATTATCCCTAATGAGATGACTTAAATCCTTTAACGCAAAAAAAATTCAATAGACTAGAAACTTAAGATAAAGAAAGAATAATGTTTAATTGATTATATTCTTTACTTTTACCACTAAATTAGTAAAAAAAATTAAAAATAAATAAAGGTAGAAGATATATTTTTCTGAAATTAAAAATATTAAAAAAATTATTTTCCATAATCACCAAAGGTCAAGAATGGATTGGTAAACTAATAATAGCCTCATAAGATATGAGAATGAATCCAACCAATATTATAAGTGTAGTTCACTTTTCATTGGTCTTTGCCTTTGAAGGCAACTAATAATTCAATTCAATATTAATATCAACTTAAGCGAATCACATACGAGAGTGGGAGCTAGAATGGCTACGAGTGAAAGCGGCGACGGAAACCACAACCCTGCTTTTGACCCGGATTTGGATACTCCGGCCATCACGGGTCACGAGTTTGCTGAGTTTGGTGCCGGTTGTTTCTGGGGTGTGGAGCTGGCTTTTCAGCGAGTTGTAGGAGTTGTGAAGACTGAAGTTGGATATTCACAGGGTCATACACCGGATCCAACCTACAAATTGGTCTGCACCGGAAGTACTAACCATGTTGAAGTGGTAAGGGTTCAGTTTGACCCGAAAGTATGTCCTTACACTAATCTCTTGGATCTCTTTTGGTCACGACATGACCCCACTACCCTCAATCGCCAGGTATCATACTCAACTAAAACACAGTTTATTAATAAGAACCTGTAATTATAGTTAATTTGGATTCGCATATTGTGATGGCTTAGCTTGCTTGGAATATGTTATACTTTGGTTAATTGATGGTTTACTTTATATGTATATGTATTTTCAGAGAGGTGATGTGGGTGTACAATATAGATCAGGAATTTACTACTACAATGAAACCCAGGCTCGTTTAGCTCAAGAATCAAAAGATGCTAAACAGTTGGAACATAAGAACAAAATTGTAACAGAAATACTTCCAGCAAAGAGGTTTTATAGAGCAGAGGAATATCATCAGCAATATTTGGAGAAGGGTGGAGGCCAAGGCCTCAGTCAGTCTGCTGAAAAGGGTTGCACTGATCCCATAAGGTGCTATGGCTAATGACTTGGTTCAAATCTTGTCTTGGTTTTTATCAGCCATGTATTTTGAATTTGAATATAATAAGTGATCATGACACATTCTAGAGTATGGACTCCAGTTGATTTGAAATGTGCTGGCTGATATGTATTGATGATTTTATGTTGTGGTGGTTAAGGTTTGAACAATTGATATTTGAATAAATGTGAAGTTATATAGTCTTTGTATGAAATATTTTTGTGTGATTTAGAGGTGGCAAAATGTCCAGTGCATGCCGGCATGTCTGTTTTCCGTCATTTTTGCCGGATGAAGCCTGGTTTCTGATCCGCCACCTCTACTTTGCCCTCTCCGTTCCATTTTTTTGCAGACCTAAACTGAGACTTGTATGACTTTTTTCTACTTTTAATTTTAAGAGTGGTAAGGCTTGTTAGAGTCGTCCCTCTTTGTTTTTTGACAAGCTTTAGCAGGATAGACCTAAATAGGATGAACATGTCCGTATGTCATTGATATTTAAGAACGAATGTCGAGATGATAAATTGACCTCAAATATGATATTCTAATATTACATGTTAATAAGGTCATGATAGTAGTTGTAACACATTAGAAAACAACACCAAAGATTGATAAATGGTAAATTTTGTGGAAAACAATCAAAGCTCAACTTTATTTGGATACATGATGAAGATCATGTTGGAAAATAAATCTAGCACTAACACACTTCTAGTCATTAATTTAACATTAATCTCTATTTTTAATTATAGATCCTAAACAGACCTCATTCAAGCAGATGTTCTTTACTTCTGCTTCTCCAAGTGGATTATCTTGGGCAGATATGCAAAGAAATTAAGAGCTCATTCAAGCTAATGTTCTTTACTTCTGCTTCTCTTCCTTCATTATTCTTTTTCAATTAGAAAGGCTCTTAATCCTCCACTGCCTATACAAATAACTCCTCCACTCTCACCCCAAAGTTATGCTATCCATTCTCTTTTAACTTAAAAAAAAATTGTTTTAAAGACTAACTGTCTGTTTTGAAATCCATTGGACAGGTCTCAAGCTTACATTTCAGCTAAGTTTTTGAGTATTTAAGCTGCCACCCCCAAACTAACCCTGGCACTCTTCAATAATAGTGCTATTACTCTTATGCCCTTACAAAATTTTGATGATTTCTTTTTTGTTTACTGGAAATTTCAAGAAAACACTGGATTTTTCTGAAATTTCCGGAAAAAATTATCAGATTTTTTAAAAAATCCGATAGTTCATTTTCGACAAATATTCTTATTTATTTTATTATCGAAAATTTCAAAATTTTCGGTAGTATAAATTTTATTTATTTTTTGAAAAAATTCATACCGGAAATTTATAAATGAACTATAAAAAAATTTGTTCTTGCCACCCCCAAATTTTTTTGAAAAATCTATCGAAAATTTCGTTTTTGCCACCTCCAAATTTATTTATGAACAATTTGAGAATTAAAGAAAAATGGGAGGTGTCAAGGTTGAAATTGGGGTAGCAAGTTAAATCTCTCAATCGAATCTGAATGAGTACTGTGATAATAAGTTTGCAGAGAGTATGGGAGAAAGAAATTATCGGAAGTCAAGCACAATAAATGAAAATCATTAAGATCTAGACTAGGATTTTCAAAACAGCACTTTTATGACAATCTCAGGAGGAAGGTAAAACACAAATCTCTTAATCTTATTTGACTATTTAAGTTCACTATCCAAAATTTATACGACTATCCAAAATTTATACGCGGCTTCTAACCAATACTAAGTGAACCACATTGCACTTAAATAGAGAACAAACACAGTTTTCTATAATTGACTTACATGTGTTCTTCTTAGTCATCGCAAACTAACAAGATGCAAATGAAAATGTGTAATTAGCACCGAAAATCACTAATCCACCACATAATCTAACCTGTGAAGATGCAAGATGTCAGAGAATATTTCAAATCACGAATATTCTAACATGTCAGAGAATATTATTTGGCTAAAATAATGTGTGCCATGTAAATCTATAAATAAGGTATTGAGAGAAAACTGAAATTCATAATTACGTTGAGCTGAAAATAATAACATACAAATTATGTCAATAAACAATGGCGCCGAATCGAACGCCGATTCAAACTTCCAAATTAAAGCTACGAATTGAAGCTTTGAATCAAAGCACCGAATCGAAACCCCATATCAAAGCGTTGATTCGAAGCACCACTCTCAGGTTTTGTTGACGCTGGAGTTCAACTAACTGACGGCTAATAATTCTATTAAGGAACTTCGAGTCATAAACGAGACAACGCTTCCATGAAATCCTAACCCATCAAGAATGCAAATGTGAGTTTCCAATAACTATTCTCAGAGTCATACAACTCGATTACACATTTTTAAATGACATGGCACTTCGTACCCAAAATCATTCATCTCGATCGTCTTGCTCAGTCTCACTGAATTCTAGCTTCGTGGTCTTACTTATATACAATCCGAGTTACATGTTTAACTTCAAAAATATTTAATTCTCACTCTTGCCTAGAAGGATATAACTCATAAATCCTGTTGATAGGGTAGCAATGTATATATCAGGTACCACTCTCACGGGGTCTACTAATAGATCCCCAAATTAAAAATCACCTTTAAAAAATATAACTTAAAAAACTTATTTGAAAAACAATGTTGAACAAAATATTTTTGGCCTAGATCAAAATAGTAGTCTAAACGAATTTAGTTATTGGAAACTCAGTATGCACAAGCCATATGGAATTAAGATAATCATAGAATCAATCAACATAATAAAATTTCAATTAATAGTTTAATATCAAACACAACAGTTTCCTATTTTCAATGAAATTTAAATAAAAATATAAAACATTGCAATTTGTCAATCACTTGGTATGCGTTCGACTTTTCAGAATTTTTCCTTTGATTTGTCTTGATATGAAAGCCACTTATAATCAAATTGATTATAAGCAAATTAGCACACCACTTTAAACAAAATAATTGTAGAAAATTTTTTACGAGTCAATCGATCAAACAATTTGTCGAACACTTGGTGTGCAACCGAATTTTATAGAATTTTCATTTGAGTTGTGTTGATATGAAAAAGCACTTATTATCAAAAATGATATAAGCAAATCAACATCCAATTTAAAACAAAACCAGTCTCGAAAAATTCCTACGAGTCGATCGATTACTCAATGCTATTTGACAAATTGATAATATGAAAATTAAAGCAAGTAAAACAATAAATGAAAAGAGACACAAGGATTTGTCTACACACTTTCATTATCGCGTGTGGGTACGTCTGCGTCAAATTTCAATGTGGAATTAGGATACTTTCTTACTTTGCAAAAAGTATGATTGCAAGAGAAATGTTCAAGAGAAATCCTACAAAACCCAAACCGTTTGTTGTTGATTCAACCCCTTCTCTTCTTTTGATCTTCAACAAGATCAAACACACAATAGATTTCCAATTGACTATCTGTATCTTGCTACTCCTTCGCGCACCATCAATAATATCTATTGCAACACAAGAATTTAATTTGATTCATCATTTTCGCGCTGCTTCCTTTGCATTCTTTATCTCTAAAGGGTCATTTGCATTCTTTATATCCAAAGGTTTTCACTAGGCCACAATCGTCTCTTAAACGTCTTGCACGAAAACCTCCAAATCAACCAATGATCTTGGAGGATAAACCTGCAATTTTTCTAGATGAAGACCCCTGCAAATCTCTATTAGACGATGAGACGGATCTAGAAGGGGGGTTAAATAGATCCTTTATTTAAAAAAATGCGCTTTTAATTTTTTTTTTGAAATGATGCGAAAGCTTCCCGAATCAAAATCATCTAAACGATCTGTTATTGAAAAGATCGAATATGAAAAATCGTATTGAGATCTTATGATGAGAAATGAATCCATACGATTACTTATTAATCAATCACTTAAACAATATCAATGAGTACTTACTACTTCCATTGAACTGTTTAAGATAAAACTTGACAAACTCACAAATTTGTGTGTTAGTCAATTTATCAAACACTTGGTGTGCAAAAACACAATAAGTTCAATTTTACTTAATTGTAGTGATGAATTTTCCTTGATATTAATCAAATTGATTGTTATGATTATTATAAACTAAGTTTGAATCACTACAATCACGGAAAAATGAATTGAACAATCAATATCACAAAAATTATAACAAACGAAAATAAAAGGACAGGGAAAGAGAAACAACACACGATTTGTTAAGGCAGTTCCTCTTATCGTCCTCATGTAGGATACGTTTTCCCCCAATTCTAAAATCTAGAATTGAGATATATGATATTAAGTTGCAAAGTGTTACAAGAGAAGCAGTAGTCTTCACTACATACAAACCAATTGTTGATGATGAAACTATTCCATTCTCCCCCCTTGGTTCAAGCCAAACCAAGTATGCCAATCTCTTCAAAAAAAACCTCTGGTTACCGCTACTTGATTGCACGAACTCTTCATTATATAAATCTTTCACTCGGTTGATTTTGATCGCAATAAATTTGACCCTAAATCTTTCTTCATAATCCTCCAGTTACCACTACTTGATTGAGCAAACCCATTGTTTCTCAATCCTTTCACACGGCTGAATTCAATGAAGCAAAGACTTGTGCAAAAATCTCCACACCAAACAGAATCTTGGAGGAAAAAACCATAATGATTTTATTCAAGAAAAAATCCACACAATTCTCAACCCAAATCTGAAAACAATCTTCAATTTGAATGTTATCACCACAGCTCAGCACTTTAATCAACAAAACTTTTTATGTGTAATTGTTGATGAATGCAAAGAGAGGATGAAGATGATGAGAACTATTGCGTATATCTTTCACTTTATCTTGTTGACCCTAAATGATGAAAGCCAATTGATATTTATGTGTTACCAAATAGACAAGACCAAAAATATAGCAGAAATTAGGTTGCAATCAACGAGCGGTTGACACATACAACCATGCCCACTCGACGCGAGCAAACCCGATAGTTGTAGGAATACTTTTGAGAAAGCAATGCGTCGACCGCAACACGGCATGAGCCGATGTAAACAGAGATAATTTTCTTCCCAATGTGAGTCGACCAGAAGGTTCGACACGAGCAGACCCGAGCTTGATGCAATGTCCTTCTTCAATCTATGAGTCGACCTAACTTCTGCATGAGTCGAAGTAAACAAAAAATGTTTTTCTCCCAGTATGAGTCGATCAGAAGGGTCGGCGCAAGCATTCCCGAGTGTGGTCCATTCACCTTGAATAGTCTATGAGTCGACCTACTCATGGTGTGAGTCGACGCAAGCAGTTGAAATACCCAAAAATGATTTCTTTCAGGGAGTTTCAATCCAACCATTTCCAATTGTAAATTTTCCAAGGAACCAACCCATATCAGAAGCACAAATCCAAGATGTTTATGAATGTTTTGACATCATTAAAACAAGGATATAAGTACCTTGCTCTCACATACTACCCCTTTTTGATGATGGCAAAACCTAAGCAAATTTTCTGCTTGATTCATCGAGTATCTTAACCAAATATCCTCCCCTTAAATTTACGCATTCCGTAGAGCCCATATCTGCAATCTCTTGCTCATTATGTTTCTTATATTCTCTTCTCCCCCTTTTACAATATCAAAAAGAGAAAAGCACAAGGTCATGGATAACAAAAAATATAAAATAGCAAAATCATTATCTACTTTTCAACCTAAAACACCAACACCCATTCACATAAATAAGAAGCTAGTCCAACACATATAATAGTGAAATAATTAAACCAACACATTTAGTTCAATACATGAAATGAATTAAAATAAAAGTAACAAACACGAAGTAAGTTCTTAGGAAAATAAAGTAGCCGAATACAAAGGCAAGACATTAAACGATGAAAATCACAAAAAAAAACATTACAAAGCATCAAAACAAATCAATTCTCAATGTTCTCATCTCATTGGTTTTGAGGTTCCTCCAGTGGATGGTTATGGGAAAATGTTGCATGTAGGTAGAGGTGAAGGAAGAAAAGTTGCCAGCTTGTGTTTGCAACATGCCACGTAACGTGTTGTATCTTTGGGCTTAAGTGGTGGTGTAGGCATCAAGGTTTCACCTTGAACCCGAACAATATTATAGAGGTTGGTGAGTCTTTCATGTTGAATAGATGTATTTTCTTGTTGTTGAATTTGCATCCTTTCCAATAGAGCCAAGACATCATCATTGTTTCTTGAGGAACTTGGGTGTCCTTCTCCATTACTTTCACGTCTTCTTCTTCTTCTTTTGCATCATCTTCTTCCTCAACACTATCCTGAAGTTGTACTGATGTACACCTTATAATATACCTATACTTCATTGTTTTAGGATCCCATTGATGGCCCATCAAAGTGAGAGTCTTCTTAGTGAATTCTTGATCAAGAGAAATACCAACATACGAAATTCCAGGAACACCAATATTCTCCTGATTTAGAACACTCTGAATAAATGAGGGATATCATAAAGCAGTATCACTAATTGATTTATGAAGATAAAAAAATTTTCTTTCAAAATGATAAGGCCAATGAACCTTAATCTTGTTCTTGAGCACATACACCAGCTGAAATTCATGTCTATCCACACGAGAATGCCATCCCTTCTTGGGACGAATAATGTGACATACGATCCAAAAGAGAATACTGTCTAGTGGATTTAGAGCTCTAGTGGTAACAGACTTAGGAAACAGATTGCTAGCAACTACCCTATTACTAAATGGGTTTTTGAGCATGGAATTCAGAGAATTTTAAAGTCATAACCGAGTACAAGCTCACTGTCAAAAATCTTAATAACATCACTCTCTTGTGGACACATACCAAATAAATCTTTCCATTCATGAGAATCAACCTTAAAAAACTTGTTATTAATCTTATACCTAAAGTCAAAGTTCTCAAGCTTCCCTTGAACACCCGCATAGAATAACATAACCAACTCTTCATTATAATGAATATCACATTCAAGAAACATGAAATTTCTGAAATCTAAGTAGTTCAATAATTTCTGGAAGATGCATGTGACCCACATATTTCATATAAAGCACAAATTGTTTGACAATTTTCCTCTTACCAAACTTTTCTTCATAAATTTCAACAAGATCATTGGAGAGAAGAGATAAAGTAGTTATCAGAATGTTGGATTTTCTTTGAGAAGAGCTACCGGTGAAAGTTCTCTTCTTAGTTACTCTTGATAAAGCCATAACAAAGGGGTTTTAGGGTTTGATAGTGTAAACGGGTTTTTAGGGTTTGAGAGGATGAGAGTAATAAAAGAGAGAATGGCCGCATATAAAATATGAAAATCGTATAAAGAGAGGTTGAGTAAATCAGCGATGTGTCGACCTAAACAGGTCCTACGCCGACCCATACAAACACATTTTTGAAAAATAGGGAACACTTCAGTGTGCGTCGACCGCTTCAACCATGAGTTGTCTCATGCAGTCAAAAATTTAATTTTCAAGATTTTCATATAAAGTCATGCCATTCATACAATAAATAGAAACCTACACATTCATAAATTATGTCAAGGATAAATAATACATATTGTAAAGCAAGTTTAATATTTACACATGATCAAGAGTGATCGAATAGATAAGAATGATATTACCTCCATGGACGATTAAAGACGAATGCCCTCACTAACGCTTGCATTAGACATAGTAGATTATGAAGGAATAACAATCATAAAATAAAGAGCATGCAACTTAGTCAAGTTTCAACCTATCCGAGATATCGAGAACACCAAGTTACCTACGGATGTGGAATAAAGGTTCTGTTGCGAGTGGTTTTGTAAAAATATTGGTAAGTTGATTTTTTCTATTAGTGTGCTCGAATATAACGTCATCCTTTTCTACATGATCCCTAAGGAAATGATGTCTAATTTCAATATTTTTTGTGCGTGAATGAAAAACCAGATTCTTGGTTAGATTAATGGCACTTGCATTGCCACAAAATTTGGGCACAACAATTAGCGACTGTAACGTATTCTGGCTTGGCAGTTGACAAAGCAATAAAAACTTGCTTTTTGCTATGCCAACTTACTAAGGAGTTTGAAAATAAATGACAAGTCCATCTAGTGCTTTTCCTATTCTATTTGCAACCAAAAAAGTCGGAGTCGGAATAGCCCACCAAAGAACAATCACTACCCTTGGAGAACCAAAGTCCATACTTTGACGTACCACAAAGGCACCTTAGTATGCACTTTACGGCTTTTAAATGTGATTCCTTGGGACATGATTGAAACCTAGCACACATGTAAACACTAAACATAATTTATGGACGAGATACGATAAGATAAAGAAGGGAACCCATCATACCTTTTTATATCGACAGGCTTACCATTTTCATCTCGGTCCAAATTCACCGTCGTAGGCATTGGAGTGTCGATTACTTTGGATTTTTCCGTATCGAATAACTTGAGTAGATAATTGCAATACTTAATTTGGCTTACAAAAGTCCCTTCATTAAGTTGCTTGATTTGAAGACCGACGGAGTAGTTTAACTCCCCCATCATGCTCATTTCAAATTCTCCCTGCATTAGCTTAGAGAATTCTCTGACCAATGATATGTTAGTAGATCCAAATATAATGTCATCTACATAAACTCAAACTAAAATAGAGTGTTTCCATTGACTTAATAAAAAGAGTTGTATCAACCTTTCCTCTTGAGAATCCTTGATCTAGTAAGAATTTTCTAAGACGCTCGTACCAAGCCCTAGGGGCTTGTTTAAGACCGTATAAAGCATGCTTATATTTGTAAACATAGTTAGGAAACTCAAAATTTTCAAAACCAGGAGGTTGAGATACATATACCTCTTCACTAATGTAGCCATTGAGAAAAACACTCTTAACATCCATTTGAAATAACTTGAAATGTCTTGAACATGCATAGGTAAGCAAAAGGCGTATAGCCTCGAGTCGGGCAACTGGGGTATAAGTTTCCTCATGATCGATGCCTTTCTCTTGGTTATACCCTTTAGTAACAAGACGAGCCTTGTGGCGAGTTATTATTCCGTTTTTGTCTAATTTGTTCCTAAACACCCATTTAGTACCAATTACTCGATGGTCTCGTGGAGGAGGGACAAGGTCCCAAACCTCATTTATCTTAAACTGGTTTAGTTCCTCTTGCATAGCTAAAAACCAATGTTCATCGAGTAAGGCATCTTTGGAGTTTTTAGGATCAATTTGAGAGACGAAAGCAAAATGATAACAAAAGTTACTTATCTTAGACCATGTGGTAACTCCATTTGAGACATCTCCTAGAATGTTGTCGATGGGATGATCCTTAGAGGTTTTCCATTCGAAAGGAATATCACTTTCATTACTTGGATAATATTCCTCTCTTTCTTCGGCTACTTGATCCAGCTTCTCCTCAACTATTATAGGTTTAGAGTCACTTTCTTTAGGATCTTTTAGTATGCTTTCCGAAGATACACATGCACCGTAAAAAACAACACCTTTTTCGATCAATTTCGGATAAGATTCATCAAAAGAAACATGTACGGATTCTTCAACGATATGCAACCTTTTATTGTATACTCTATATGCTTTTCTTGACTGAGAGTATCCGATAAAGATACCTTCATCGGCTTTTGAGTCAAACTTACCAAGATTCTCTTTACCATAGTTTAACACAAAGCACTTACATTTGAAAACATGGAAGTGTGAAATGTTTGGCTTCCTACCTTTTAAAAGTTCACAGGGAGTTTCGTTAAGAATATGACATATTAGAATCCTATTCAAAACATAACATGCCGTATTTATGGCGTCGGCCCAAAAATATTTATGGCTAATGCTAATAAGATTGTGTTTAAGACTTTCAACTAAAAGGACATCAGAGATAATAGTAGAAAAGGGATTACCAAACATACCTTTGTCGAGTATAGCTCCCTTGTTATTGTCACCGTAGGTTACAAATTCTTTCTTTTCAGCCACAAAGTCAAAAAATAAGGAGATGTCACCCATCATATGCCTTGAGCATCCACTATCGAGAAACCATCTTCTCTCCGTAGTCTCAAGACATTCCACCTACAAATTTAAACAAGGTAAATAGGTACTCAATTTTTATTGGGTCCTTGCGTCTGAGTGATATTAGGGTTGAATTTGGGAAACCATTTGAAAATGCCTTGAGGAACCAAAAATCTCCTAAAGCGGCATTTACCAATGGTATGACCCTTATTGCAAAAATATAGACAAGTCAAGGTTTGGGGAGAATTACTTTTGCTAGATTAATCCCTTATCTCATAAGTGTATTTTTGATAAGGATTATTCATGCTACTTCTAAAATTTGATCGATCAATAGCATAATTAATTTTAGATTGTAAAGCCTTGTCTAATTTAGCTTTAAGAGTTCTAACCTCTCTTTGCCAAATATGACAAGTTTCACATCCAACCCATGTAAACCAAAATCCTTTGTCATTTTCGCTTTTGCCTTTGATAGCTTCTACCGTAGTTTCCTTAAGAGTTTCCAATACCTTTTTCGAATTGGAAACTTTATTCTCAAGATATGAAAAAAATTCTTATTTGAGGCCAATCATTTAAAAGCTTCCTTTGCCTCATTATGTAGAGTATCAAAGGCTTTTTACAATTCAATGTAAGACATTTCATCAACATGATCATATTTAGAATGACTTACATTCTTTTTCTTCTTTTGATAAGCCATAAGATAAAGGTTGACCGTTTCTTCTTCATCACTAGAGTTGATTTTGCTTGAAGCTTCATTATCGATCTCTCACGCAATATATGCTCTCCTAGATTTATTTGATCTTTTTATAGTTGTCTTTTCCTTTGTCTTTCTTGAGTAATGGACAATCTGGTTTATAGTGACCGAGTTTTCCATAATTGTAACATGATCCTCTTGACTTAGATTTCTTACTTTCATCCTGCTTTGAGGGTTTTGATTGATGTCTATAATTAATGAGGTTCTTATCCGAATGTTGGACTTCATTCTTTCGGAGATACCTATGATACTTTCTCATAAATAGCCCCATATCTTCATTCAAACTATCATCATGATCACTTGAATAAATTTCACACGAATCATTGGTGAAAGACTTAGAGCTTGAAGCCTTTAACGCGATAGACTTCTTTTCCACATCCCTTGATTTTTCTTTCTTTTCCTTATTTTTGTTTTTGTTAAGATTTATGAGCTCTTGCTCATGTTCTTGAATCTTACTAAACAATGTTATAACATTAAATATCGTTAGATCATTAGCTTCCTTAATCGCCGTGACCTTAGGTTTCCACTCCCAGTTAAGACATCTCAAAATTTTGTTAATAACAACAACATTGGAAGTGGTATGACCAAGTGTATGTAAGCGATTGATTATATGAGTAAATCTCTTTTGCATGTCCGTAATGGTTTCACCATGCTTCATGTGAAAGAGATCAAACTCTTAAGTTAAGGTATTGATTCTAGATAATTTGACATTATTAGTTCCCTCATGGGCAACTTGTAGAGCGTCCCACGTTGCCTTAGCAGTAGCACAATGGGAGACTCTAAAATAATCATCAACACTTAAAGATCACATGGGCATATTTTTTAGCTTTCCAATCATAGCTATAATTTTTCTCATCATTCTCTTCCCATAGTGCTTCTGGTTTAGGTTGGTGGCACCAGCCTCATTGGTCATGGTTATTGATATAGGACCATTCTCGATGACTTTTCATATTTTTCTATCAACATAATTGATATGCACACGCATATAATCTTTCCAATAACTATAATTTTTACCTGTAAAAATAGGCGCTCTATTGTACGCCCCTTTTGGATCGTTCTCCATTTTCTAAAAAGTTATATACGAAGCACTAGATAAACCGACACTCGTGATATCACCTGTTAGACGATGAGACAGATCTAGAAGGGGGGGGGGGGGGGGGGTAAATAGATCTTTTACTTAAAAATTGTGCTTTTAATTTTTTTTTTGAAATGATTCGAAAGCTTCCCGAATCAAAATCGTCTAAACGATCCGTTATTGGAAAGACCGAATATGCAAAACTGTATGGAGATCTTTTGATGAGAAATGAATCAATACGATTATTTATTAATCAATCACTTAAACGATATCAGTGAGTACTTACTACTTCCAATGAACTGTTAAATATGAAACTTAAGAAAATTATAAATTTGTGTGTTATTCAATTTATCAAACACTTGGTGTGCAAAAACACAACAAGTTTAATTTTACTTACTAGTAGTGATGAGTTTTCCTTGATAACAATCAAAGTGATTGCTATGATTATTGTAAACTAAATTTAAATCACTACAATCACGGAAAAATGAATTAAACAATCTACATCACACAAATTATAAAAAACAAAAATAAAAGGATAGGAAAAGAGAAACAACATTTGTTAAGGGAGTTCCCCTTATCGTCCTCACGTAGGATATGTCTGCCCCCAATTCTAAAATCTAGAATTGAGATATATGATATTAAGTTGCAAAGTGTTACAAGATAAGCAATAGTCTTCACTACATACAAACCAATTTTTGATGATGAAAATATTCCATTCTCTCCCCTTTATTCAAGCCAAACCAAGTATGCCAATCTCTTCGAACAAACCTCCGATTACCGCTACTTGATTGCATGAACTCTTCGTTCTACAAATATTTCACTCGGATGATTTCGATCGCCAGAAATTTGACCCCAAATCTTTCTTCACAATCCTCTGGTTATCGCTACTTGGTTGAGAAAACCTAGTGTTTCTCAATCTTTTCTCTCGGCTGAATTCAATGAAGCAAAGACTTATGCCAAAACCCCCGCACCAAACAAAATCTTAGAGGAAAAACCCTAACGGTTTTATTCAAGAAAAAACCCACTCAATTCTCAACCCAAATCTGAAAACAATCTTCAATTTTAATGTTATCACCACAACTCTGCACTTTAATCAACACAAATTGTTATGTGTAATTGTTGATGAATGCAAGGAGAGGATGAAGATGATGAGAAGTTATGTGTATATCTTTCACTTTTTCTTGTTGACCCTAAAGGATGAAAGCCATTTGATATTTATGTGTTACCAAATAGACAAGACAAAAAATATAGTATAAATTAGGTTGCAATTAGCGAGCGGTCAACACATACAACCATGCCCACTCGACGCGAGTAAACCCGATAGTTGTAGGAAGACTTTTGAGAAAGCAATGCATCGACCGTAACAGGGCATGAGTCAACGCAAATAGAGATAATTTTCTTCCCAATGTGAGTCGACCAGAAGGGTCGATGCGAGCAGAGCCGAGCTTGATGCAATGTCCTTCTTCAATCTATGAGTCGACTTAACTTCTGCATGATTCGATGCAAACAAAAAATGTTTTTCTCCCAGTATGAGTCGATTAGAAGGGTCGACGCGAGCATTCCAGAGTGTGGTCCATTCAACTTGAACATTCTATGAGTCGACCTACCCATGGTGTGAGTCGATGCAAGCAGTTGAAATATCCAAAAATGATTTATTTCAGGGAGTTTCAATCCAACCATTTATGTGATCGGTAAGAATGAGAACTAACTGTTTTTTAATGTTGGTTTGCGTTTGCATTTGTTTTCGCAAAATGTCGCGGTAAGCAAGAGTCGCCACCGTCTTTTATTTTATCCAACAAAGGAAAGGACAAAAGCACAGAAAAATTCCTTTTCGAGATTGTTTCTCGGGTTCGGGAGGTAGATTATAGAAAGGGAAGGTGTTAGCACCCTTTCCATCCGTGGTTATCCACGGGCTCTTAGGTACTTGCTCACTATGTTTTCAAAAGTTTGCTTTTCTTTGTGTTTGTGGGTTTTGAAAAGAGTTTTTGTTTGAAACTTCGATTTAACTCTTGCTTCTGTCCTCAATAGTGTAATGAAGTGTTTTGAAAACTTCGTTCGAAAAGTGTAAGTGTGAAAAGTTTGTTTTGTTTTTAAAAGGAGCAAGTACTTAAGAACATCTACCTACTCAAAAAGGAATTAAACTGTGCAAATGTCCTTTAGACAATGCTATCCCACTATTGAGGAGTAGGTAGCATCGTCGTTGGAGTTTTCGGGTCAATTCGGTTTAAGGGACGTGTGGTCACTAAAGCAATGCTAGGATGCTTTAGTGGTAATCCTAATGTCTTAGATCATTTTTATCGAGGCAACCATTTCGAGGCAACTTTGATCATTGGACAGAAGGACGACCTCTAAAACATCCTATACTTAATGACCACGTTTGAGGCAACCAAGTGAGGTGTACCCTAAGAGTGGCATGTGCAAGTGTGTCAATTTTCAGTTTATGTTATCTTTGTACATGTTATGGTGAGCTATGGTTGATTTTAAATTAAGATAGATCTTGCCATGCAATCCTAGTTAGCATACATCTAAACAATTAATATATGTACAGGAATTTAAAGTGCAGGAATTATAAATCCTACGCTATTACAAAGCTTCGGGGAGGGGATTTATTTACATGTCCAAAATTGGGGGAATAAAGCAGTAAAGCGTAAAAGTCTTAGTTAAGCTATTACAAACCAGTAGGCAGTTACAATAATATAAACGCACACGAATCTAAATATAACCTCTAAAAAACCTAAGAATAAAATCTTTTTGTTGTTTTATTTTATGTTGGGAAAATGATCTAAATCTATTTAATTTTAGTTTTGAGAAAATGTTAAGATAATTAAGAGATTAATTAACAAAATTAATTTTAATAGAAAAAACTAGCCTAATGTTTTTTGTGGCTTTTTTGATTTTAATGTTAATTAAAAAAGATAAAAAGATGTCAATGAAAACAAAAATAAAATACAAGGGGGGATCCTTCGATCCAGGGGAAAAAAAGAGTTTCGACCCAGGGAGGGACTGGAAGCTTCGATCCAGAGAGGGTCATGGTCCTTTCGATTGGGCCAGACAGTAAGGCGCGAGTAGCCTTCGATCCAGGGAAGAGGATTTTCTTTTGATCATGGAGGTCATGGCTTTCGATCCAGGAATGAGATGCCTCCTTCGATCCAGCATGCTAATGGGTTCGATCCAGAGAAGGTGTCTCCTTCGATATGGGATGTTATACCTGCAAAAGTATGTTAGCGTAATAAAATGCAGGGCCTTGGTATTGAACCCCATGCCCTTCGATCCTGCGCTTGTTGGGTCTCTTCAGGCTAAATCTGCAGCAAATGTTAGCAAACGAAGAATATGACCTGGGACCAAACCCAGGCCTCTTGATCCTGTCTAGGATAGAAAATCGAAGGTAACAACCAGTATGGATGTATTATGCAAATATGAGGTTGGATAGTTTACCCTTTCTTACCAGCAGATTGGACCTGTGATTTGGGCACTTGCTGGAGGGAGGCACCTTCGATCTGGGCACTTCCTGGATGTAGGAACTTTTGATATGAGGGCTCCTGGGCATAGGCACCTTTGATCTGAAGGACTGCTTTGGCTTGGAAAATTCTAACAACCTTTGAAGGATTGTATGGGCAGCGCCTCTCAAATGTTTTTTGTTCTCCTGTTGTGTATTTTTTCGTGTATTCTCCTGCAGAGTTTTTGTGTCTTTGATATGTATGCTGGCCTCTGTATTTATAGGGGTGTGAGGGTGCAGTAATGGCAAGAGACAACCATTAAACAGGCCATTAAATGCCATGAGACAAGAAACAGACACATTAAAAGTTTTCCTTTATTGAAATATTTCTGTCTCTTGAATGAACCTGGACACTTTTGATTTGAGTGCCCTCTTGATGATCTCCTTCGGATGGCCCTTGTCCAAGGATCAATCGAAGGGTGCTAATTAAAATTCCAATCGAAAGGCTTTGTTAACAGGCCAATCGAAAGGTGTTGTTCATGCTAATCGAAGGACATGGCTAACATGCCTGTCGAAGTTGCCTTGACACAATTCTAAATCGAAGGATCCCTTGGCATGCCAATCGAAGGCCTGGCCCAGGGTGCCAATCGAAAGGCTCATTCAGAATCCCAATCGAAGGGTCTTTTAGAATGCAAATCGAAGTGCTTGTCCATAATGCCAATCGAAGTGTCCCTTCAAAGTGCCAATCAAAGGGCCTTTTAGAATGCCAATCGAAATGCTCCTTCAGAATGCCAATCGAAATGCTCCTCCTGAATGCCAATCGAAATGCTTAAAGCACCACTCAAAAATTTTCCTTTTCCTTAGGCAAGAGTTTCTGGTCAACCATGCAGGGGGAAGACTTTGGAAAACATGAGAGGGCAAATTTTGGGGTGCAACAGTTGCCCCTGTTCAATTTTCTTAAACCTGAGGATATATATTAGCTTTCTAGCCTTTCGTGATCCGAAGGTGGAAGATAATTGAACACTAGAGTGCCCAGAAATTTGCACTCGCATGGTGTGGTATCAGCATTGTAATGTCGGGAATGGGCTTACAGATGCCATTTGGAGATTGTTGGTAGGAGGATGGGCTTATAGATGCCATCTGCAGGAGTTTCGATCGCATAAGAGATTCCTTAGCGAGAACTTGCATACCTGTTGTTGTAGAAGATTCCACTGGGGAAGTCTAACTTTGAAGGTGAACTGCATATCTGGACTGAGAAGGAACCTGGGTAAGGTTACTTCATGATGAGTCCTATGTAAAACTTCATCTGGAAAGGAGGAACCTGTGTAGGGTTTCCTGATGATGAGTCCATGTAAAACTGCATCTTGGAAAGAGAGGGAACCGGTGTAGGGTGGCCTGATGATGAGTCTGTGTAAAACTTTATCTGGAGAGGAGGAACCTGTGTAGGTTTACTGATGACGAGTCCGTGTAAAACTGCATCTTGAAGAGAGGGAACCGGTGTAGGTGTTGTACCCAAAATTTGCCCTCCTATTTTTTCCACAAGAAATCACAGTTTCGGGTTTTCCCTGACTTTTGCAGATTGGCCTAAGAATCGGTCAAAACAGACTTTTCTTATCAGTCTATCCAAATTAGGGTTTTCATGGACTCTGGAACAGTTCAAGCAGATTATCAGGGTTTGGTTGAGTTTGGCTCAGGGTTTGATCAGGCGAATGCTTCTTTGACATTAAATCAAGAACTAGGGTTTGTGCGCACATTCTCAGAAAGAATTAATTCTACAGCTCTTTTCAATTTACTCTGGAATATGGGCTGAGGCATTTGAATTGAGAACTTGCAGTGGTTGGTATAATCAGTAAAAGAAAAGACATGTGGACATTTGTTGTGATTAACTGTGCATTGCTATGGTTAATTGGGGCACCGGGTTTATTATTGATTAATGCTAAGCCAGAAGACTACAATGTTTATTAATTAATTATTTATTCTAAGTTAGAATAGTTGGGATTTATTTCCATTTATTATAATTTAAGAATTATAAATAATTAAATAAACAATTGAAGAAGAATTAAAAAGGATTAATTGACAAAAGAGCTTTTATTTAATTTTAATTATTAAGTACAAATGTTATTTGAATACATTTACAGTATTTACAAATAATGTTATTACAAATAATTAAAATGAAATAAAACTGTATCCTAATTATCCTAAGTCTTCGTCTTCTACTGATGCTCCCCTGTGCTCAACTGATTTTTACCTGCAAAAAGAAAAGAAAAGAAGTCAATGCAGATGAAAAAAAGGGCAGACAGTTAATTTAAAGACTCATCATTAAAAGTGACTGGCCGGAATCAGTTATTCACCCTCTCTGCAAATCACAAGAATACTCTTGGTTCACAAAGAGGGAAAGAGAAATATGCTTGCAAAAAAGGATATGAATTGCACAAATTCAAAATATCAAACACACTGCATAAATTATCAACAAAGCCCTGCATCCTGTAAAACATTCAAACTACCTGCTAAGCATAAACCTCATGCCTTTCTAAATCTCAAACACAAGCCTAAATCTACATCAAACACAAACCTTCCAAACCTGTGCTTCAAAACCCCAAAATCCAAGCATACAAAGCCTTAAAGCCTATACAGTACAAGAACCAGAAAACAAACTACACAAGCCATCCTGCATAAACAAGCCATCCTGCATAAACAAGCCTGAAGCCTAAAACTTCAAGGCCTGTAACCTCAAGCCCTTATTCAAACCAGCAAATTCCAACCAAACCTGAAACTTCAAGCCCAACCAAAAAAGGCCAAAGCATTCAAACATCAACATTTCAACAAATATTCTCAGAGCAAGCATACAGAAGCAAAGAGCAAGCATACAAAAGTAAAGGGCAACCAGTCAGAAGAGGAAAAGAAGCAACAATCAGGGTTTTCAGAATCGTCATCATAAAACCACAAAAAGCAAATACGAGTACCAGTTTTCCACAGAGCAAGCATAGCATCACGTATTCCTCCGCCCTTGGCCGCCTGAGACGCCCCCTATCCATTTCTCCTCCTCCATTTCCAAAAGCCAACGAAGGTATAATTCTTCTGCCCTTTTTGTTTCATACCTCACACAAATAATTATAACATGAAAAGTCAGAATCTGTCAAAGAGCTAATAACATGCACAAACTTAAAACCCTAAAACAATCGTTACCTCTCCTTATCGCTACTGTGTTCAACCATGGAAGAAGAAGGAGAAGATGGGAGCGCCTGGTAGCCTAAGACGAAGAGGAGTATCAGTGGCCTCCGTTCAGAAAGCTTGAAGGGACGAAGAAGGAGAAGATGAGAGCGCCGCTCTAAGCCTGTAACCCTAATCCAGTTATGAAACAAAACAACAAAACCCTTGGAAAAATGCTGTCAAGATCGTCTGGGCCTTGCCCCATCCAAAACATCTAAGCCCATATGCAATCAGGCGCACCCCCCTTTTTTGTTTCTCTTACAAATTTTGTTGTGGGCCAAGAACCAACCCTAAGGCCCATTCAAACTTTTTATTTTTTATACTCTTAAAATCAATCTTTTTTTATATTTTATCCCCTTATTTTATTTTTATAACTTAACTTTTTTTTGTTAAATAAAACAATCATTATTTTTACACCAAAAAATTGTCTTTTATTTTATTACATTTGAAAAATACATAAATATTAGATTTAATTAGGTTAATAGATTTTTATCTTAAAAACTCTCTTTAATAAATCTTTTTCATACATAAAAGCATTAATACATAAAAATAGAATTTCTTAAGCATTTTCCTCTTTTAATTAAAACTTTTGTTTATAAAACATTAACAAAAAAGAATAAATAAATACTTAAATTTGCATTAAGTTAACATCTTTTCTCACTTGTAAATAAACACATACACTTTCACCAATACATTTGCTTATCTTTTATTCTTGAACATTGATATATGTTACATTTGAGAATGCGATTCGATTTGGTTGTAAATATATTTGGACACTACTCTCCTATTAAGTCTCATCCCCATTTGTAAATATTTGTACCCCCATCCCTGGATACTTATTTGTAATAGCGTAGACTTTAAATTCCCGCAATTTATCGCTTTTCATATACTATATAGTAATTAGGGTTTATATGCGAAGATTCAAAATCAACCGCTAGATAACCTAATACAAGATAAATGCATGACAATCTATACACCAGTCACACTTGCACCCCTAGGGTAATCCCGCTTGTTGCCTTCCAAAATGGGCCATGCTTGCATGTTAAGTATCTTTGGCGAAACAAAACAAATCAAATGATCATAAGTCCCTCGATGACGCTTTCGAAGTTGCCTAAACAAATGATCATAGTCCCTTCAAGAAAAATTACCAAAGATACTTGGCACCATTGCATTCATGGTCCATACGATGTCCCGCGCCTGTCCCGTTAACATCCTAACACAAGATTGTCCACCAAATACAATGGTGGAACAAAACTGTTAAAAGGGTTAAAATATAGGAAAAATCTTTGAGTAAATTTAGGGGTAGACAACTCTTAGTTACTTGATCAAACTTGCAAAACACACTTGCCTACTTTCAAAACCACACTCCACAACACACTTTCAAAACAACTTTCAAAAACATTGAAATATCTTTTCGAAAAGACAAACACCTTTGTAAAACATTCGAGTAAAGAATTGTTACAACGGTTGCCTAGACAAGGCATCTTTTTCAAAACATTTTCAAACACACACACACACCACCATTTTAAGCAATTGAAAATCAAAGGCAAGTGATCTAAAACAAGTAACTAAGAGCCCATGGATAACCATGGATAGAAAGGGTGCTAATACCTTCCCTTTCTATAATCTACCCCCCGAACCCACGAAACTTCTCAAAAGGTTTTTCCTGTGCTTTTTTAACCTTTCCTTTAGGATAAAATAAAAAGTCGGTGGCGACTCTTGCTAAACCGAACAAGTGCGAATACAAACGCAAAACCTCAAGTCAGTTCTCCCACCGTATCACAGAACTGGCGACTCTGCTGGGGAATAATTTAAAATTGGGGTTACCTTAGGGTTTAGATCACCTTTACATTCTCGCTTTGATTGCCTTGATTGCTTTACTTTTTGGGTCCTTGTTTGGGTTTGTTGTAAATCCTACACCCGGATTTGGGGCACCTTCTTAGGTAAATAGCAATAAAACTGTGAGGGAACTGTGCGGGGTATACCGACATGGT
The DNA here is from genome assembly GCA_948472305.1 of Vicia faba. Classification (NCBI taxonomy): domain Eukaryota; kingdom Viridiplantae; phylum Streptophyta; class Magnoliopsida; order Fabales; family Fabaceae; genus Vicia; species Vicia faba. Next base: position 517,481,937 of record OX451737.1, read on the forward strand.
TGAAGCAGTAAGCTATGTTAGTGTGACATATTTGTGAGTACCGGTAACCCTTGAGTTCAATCAAGGAGAGTACGGGGCCGCTGAGTGATGTCGTGAAGCACTAACGAACTTTTAGAACCTTAATTGACCATCTTAGCCTTTTTAGGGGTAGTGAGATGACCGACTTTGGTGCAGTCCAAAGTTGGTAGATACTCGATACTACACTCATTGAGGGTTGTTTTCTTGGAATATTTTGGTCGCCAGTTAAGTGGCTAAACCAAAACAATGAACACAGAAAATAATCCAATGATATTGAGCTCCTTAGAACCCGGTTTCTATTTTAGGACAGGATGAGCCAACTAACTTCAAGAGGGTACTTACCTACAAACCCCATGCAAGCCTAAACCTAAGGACTTGTTTACTTTGTGTGAATATGATTACCTGTATATACACTCACTTGCTTTTGCATACATGTACATAACATCATGACATCATACCATAGCACTTTCAATAACCATTTCAAGGATCTTAAGGGTCTTTTGATGCAGGGTCACGTTGAACCAGACGTCTACCAAAGGGCAAGAGGTTTCTCCTCTAAACAAATGCCATCAAAGATCAAGTGCAACAACTTGAATCAGGGGCTATGACCCACTTGACATGGTGAGCTTGATTCTCGTGGAAAGACATCCATCGGTGCAAAGTTCTCCAATCAAAGATCGAAGTTCAACCTCTAACATTCTCTTGTGTTTACCCCAAGAGATCCTTGAAAACATGCATTCACATATCATGCATTGCATCATAACAGTTTTTCCTTTTCAGGTTTCCTTACTCTCCTACTGTTTATTTCAGTAGAGATGGCCCTAGAGAGGACTGTCAAGGATATCCAGGATCAAAATGCTCAACTTCAGGAGATGTTCTTGAACCTGTCTCTGGGGCAAGAAGAAGTGAAAGCTCTCCTCACAAGGGGCATGGTCCAGGGGAATTCAAGCAATGCCAGGAGTGATCAGTTGGAAGCACTGCAGTTTGAGCTGACTACAATGAGGATCCAGATGATGGGGAAACTGGTGGGCCAGATGGCTCTCATCCAGGACTTGTCTCAAAGACAAGAGGAACTCAGAGTTCTCGTCAACCAACTGCTTTGGGACAACCAACTGGGGCAAACATATGAGGTTGAAGAGCAAGCCACCACTCAACCCCATTCTAGACAAGAAGACAAGGGAAGGCTCCTCTACTTGCTTCAGGGTCACAAGCCCATCAACAACCTCGCCAGCATCAACGAGGTAATCGGCGTAAGCAAAATACGTCAGGAAGACAATTCACTGAGACTGACATACCGTCATCTCTAATACTGGAGCGCTTGTTGGAGGTCAATTTGACTGCTTTGAGGGATCCTATTCGGAAGCCCAATACCTCCGCTCCTAGCTATCATCCCGACGCATTTTGTGTGTACCACTCCTATAGCCCGGGACATGACACCGACGACTGTTGGGCCTTGAAGAACAAGATTCAAGATCTGATTGACATTGGGGTGCTGAGGTTCATGCCAGACGGTGAGATGAAAATCTTCCGTTAAGAAGTTCTCCACTTGAGTTGACAAAGCTCAAACTGAGAGGCTTTTGATTCATTTGAATTTCCAAGTTGTAATCTATTTGTTATTCAAACAATTATCTGTTAATGTCAAACTTTGTTTCATTAATGCATTGCATATGTTTGTCTTGAATTCATCCATTCGTTTTCACTACTCTTATGCTTTCTTTATGATATTTAACTCTTGATAAAAAGCTGCAAGCCTTTAGAGGGAGGATGACGAAACAATACCATAATCTCATACATTATGCTTTTGAACAGACCTTATTGATGATGTACAAGCATTTCTTTCAATTCCCAAACACTGGAGTTATAAGGAAGATAATCCCTAGTCAACCCCTTCGAGCCAAAGAAGTAGGAGTTTTCTGTTCTAAACAAATTTAAACCCTTGATTTAAACCTGGGGCAGGGTAGTCTCTCAGTTAATTCAAAAAAAAAAGTGCGCATTGAAGTCGCAAACTCTCAGTTCGTAATACAACGAACAACATCAAAAGAGAAAAGCATTCCTCTGGAATCAAAAGACAGTGATGGTTCCTTATCTCATAGGCAGTCATTACCTCTCAAAAGAGAAAAGCCCACTTAGCCAAAACCTACAAAGGAAGCTTAAGAAAGCTGGGGCATCCCGCTGACTGTAATCTCGAAAGCAGAAACAGTCAGGCAAAAGTTAGGGATAATAAATCAAAAGAACGAGGTCATTACAAATCCTCAACAACATGAAAAATGTTGCAAAAGAAAAAGGAGATGATGATTGTCTTCCAAAATTCAACTGGTGAACCATCACCCAAAAGGTCGTTCCAAACTCAAATAGAGTGCGACGCACAATTAACTGAGCTTAGGATTGAAGAACATCACGAAGAGCAGGTGGGTACAAATACACTTTGAGCCTTTATCCTTTGTTTCTTAAACCGTGAACCAAGCCACGTTACAACCCTTCAAAAGTCCTAATTGAAACATGGGTTAGTTCGGAAGCATACTGTTACAAAAGGTATCCTGACTCCTGTAAGGCTTGGCCCTAAATCTTGTGTTGAATTTGTCTTATAAAAAGTTTTCTGCTAAAAAATGCATTTTTCAAAACTTCGAGACAAACATAAACTTTGCATTGCTTGAATATCATTGTTGGCATGTGGCTATTTTTTTGACAGTGGAGAAGTTCACACAATGAATATCCGACGAACGAAAGCTCTCTCAGTGAATAAAATCAATCCAAAAAGGATGACACTTCCATTGACAAATCTCTTATCAACAAGGGACATGGCATGTCACTATCCAGCATACCTGGGGCAGTCCAGTCAAGGTTTCAACAAATTTTTCAAAGTTCAGTTAACCTGGGGCAGTCCAGTCAAGGTTTCAACAGATTTTTCAAAGTTCAGTTAACCTGGGGCAGTCCAGTCAAGATTTCAACAAATATCTCAAAGGTTCAGTGAACTTGGGGAAAGTCCCTTTCATCATCACTTGGGGCATTCGAATGTCAAAAGTGTTCAACAGTTCCTTCATCACCTGTTGGAAGATGCAGTTTTACACGGACTCATCATGAAGCAACCCTACACCGGTTCCTTCTCAAATCCAAGATGCAGTTTTACACTGACTCATCACGAAGCAACCCTACACCGGTTCCTTCTCAAAATCCAAGATGTAGTTTTACACGGACTCATCATGAAGCAACCCTACACCGGTTCCTTCTCAAATCCAAGATGCAGTTTTACACGGACTCATCATGAAGCAACCCTACACCGGTTCCTTCTCAAATCCAAGATGTAGTTTTACACAGACTCATCATTAAGCAACCCTACACCGGTTCCTTCTCAAATCCAAGATGCAGTTTTACACGGACTCATCATGAAGCAACCCTACACCGGTTCCTTCTCAAAATCCAACATGTAGTTTTACACGGACTCATCATGAAGCAACCCTACACCGCTTCCTTCTCAAATCCAAGATGCAGTTTTACACGGACTCATCATGAAGCAACCCTACACCGGTTCCTTCTCAAATCCAAGATGTAGTTTTACACGGACTCATCATGAAGCAACCCTACACCGGTTCCTTCTCAAATCCAAGATGTAGTTTTACACGGACTCATCATGAAGCAACCCTACACCGGTTTCTTCTCAAATCCAAGATGTAGTTTTACACGGACTCATCATGAAGCAACCCTACACCGGTTCCTTTTCAAATCCAAGATGTAGTTTTACACGGACTCATCATGAAGCAACCCTACACCGGTTCCTTCTCAAATCCAAGATGTAGTTTTACACAGACTCATCATCAAGAAACCCTACACCGGTTCCTTCTCAAAATCCAAGATGTAGTTTTACACGGACTCATCATCAGGAAACCCTACACCGGTTCCCTCTCAACTTCAGATGTAGTTTTACACGGACTCATCATCAGGCAACCCCACACCGGTTCCCTCTCAACTTCAGATGCAGTTTTACACGGACTCATCATCAAGAAACCCTACACCGGTTCCTTCTCAACTTCGGATGCAGTTTTACACAGACTCATCATCAAGAAACCCTACACAGGTTCCTTCTTTCAACTTACCAAATTACAACTCAACAATCATTCTTGGATGGCATCTTTAAGCCCATCTCCGACATCACAATACCTGAAACCAACCAGGACAACTATCTCCCCGACCAACCTTTTTCAAGATCCCAGATCAATTCCTGCAGCAATCAAAAGATTCTTGCAATCCCCAATGGAGCTAAAACTTCCAACTATCAATCCCCAAGCAGAATGGAGACTCTCATTCTCAGTTCCTCACAGGATATTCGAATATTCCCCGGTGAAGATCTCCTCAAGACAGGAATCCCCAGTAGATTGGCATACAACCCAAGCTCCTGATCCCCCAACAGCGGTCCCAGGACTTCTCATTTTCAACGATCAAAGGATTTTCAATCCCCTACAGCAGTCAAGGAATTACTTTCCCCGGTAGCAGTCAAGATTCTTTTATCTCCAGCCATCCAGGATTCATCTATCCTCAACAAGACAGCTCATCAGCTTACATGCGCATTCATCACATTCATATCATAAACATTGATATAACATACATTGCATCATGCATCATGACATTGCATACAACTAACTCCTTACCTTTGCAGGAAAGATCAGTCGACAGACAAAGATCTTCATCTTCTGAGATTCTTTCTAGAAATAGTTCAGATGTGACCCAGACATGGCGACATCCTGATACTTATTCCAGATTCACTCAGATGCAGTTTTACACGGACTCATCATCAGGAAACCCTACACCGGTTCCTTCTCCACTTCTCAAATTTTGAAAACAGTTTACGGACGCTTCCCAACAACGGATGCTGCTCTATTGCTTATTCAACTTCAAGACTTCTGAAAACAGTTTACGGGTTCTCCAGACACGGATGTTAACCTATCGCTTGTTCAGATTCTTCAACTTCTGAAAACAGTTTACGAATTCTCCAAACACGGATGTTAATCTATCGCTTATTCAACTTCAACTTTTGAAAACAGTTTACGGACGCTTCCCAACAACAGATGCTGCTCTATTGCTTATTCAATTCCAAGACCACTGAAAACAGTTCACAGATGCTTCCCAATACGGATGTCAATCTATTGCTTATTCATACCCCCAGTTCAGAGATGTTCTAAAACATGGATACCTTTCTGATACTCGTCCACTCACCAACGACATACAATTCAACAAACATTTCCAGATGGCATCTCTAAGCCCATCCCCCAACAAGATTCTGTCACATCCCTAGATGGCATCTCTAAGCCCATCACCAAATGGCATCTTTAAGCCCATTCCCTTTACCATCACTTCACCGAGTGCAAATTTTTTGGGCACTCTAGTGTCCAATCTCCTTTTACCCTCGAGTCGCGAAAGGCAAACTGGCCAATCTAACTCTTCAGGTTCAAGAATATTGAACAGGGGCAACTGTTGTACCCCAAAATTTGCCCTCCTATTTTTTCCACAAGAAATCACAGTTTCGGGTTTTCCCTGACTTTTTCAGATTGGCCTAAGAATCGGTCAAAACAGACTTTTCTTATCAGTCTATCCAAATTAGGGTTTTCATGGACTCTGGAACAATTCAAGCAGATTATTAGGGTTTGGTTGAGTTTGGCTCAGGGTTTGATCAGGCGAATGCTTCTTTGACATTAAATCAAGAACTAGGGTTTGTGCGCGCATTCTCAGAAAGAATTAATTCTACAGCTCTTTTCAATTTACTCTGGAATATGGGCTGAGGCATTTGAATTGAGAACTTGCAGTGGTTGGTATAATCAGTAAAAGAAAAGACATGTGGACATTTGTTGTGATTAACTGCGCATTGCTATGGTTAATTGGGGCGCCGAGTTTATTATTGATTAATGCTAAGCAAGAAGACTACAGTGTTTATTAATTAATTATTTATTCTAAGTTAGAATAGTTGGGATTTATTTCCATTTATTATAATTTAAGAATTATAAATAATTAAATAAACAATTGAAGAAGAATTAAAAAGGATTAATTGACAAAAGAGCTTTTATTTACTTTTAATTATTAAGTACAAATGTTATTTGAATACATTTACAGTATTTACAAATAATGTTATTACAAATAATTAAAATGAAATAAAACTGTATCCTAATTATCCTAAGTCTTCGTCTTCTACTGATGCTCCCCTGTGCTCAACTGATTTTTACCTGCAAAAAGAAAAGAAAAGAAGTCAATGCAGATGAAAAAAAGGGCAGACAGTTAATTTAAAGACTCATCATTAAAAGTGACTGGCCGGAATCAGTTATTCACCCTCTCTGCAAATCACAAGAATACTCTTGGTTCACAAAGAGGGAAAGAGAAATATGCTTGCAAAAAAGGATATGAATTGCACAAATTCAAAATATCAAACATACTGCATAAATTATCAACAAAGCCTTGCATCCTGTAAAACATTCAAACTACCTGCTAAGCATAAACCTCCTGCCTTTCTAAATCTCAAACACAAGCCTAAATCTACATCAAACACAAACCCTCCAAACCTGTGATTCAAAACCCCAAAATCCAAGCATACAAAGCCTTAAAGCCTATACAGTACAAGAACCAGAAAACAAACTACACAAGCCATCCTGCATAAACAAGCCATCCTGCATAAACAAGCCTGAAGCCTAAAACTTCAAGGCCTGTAACCTCAAGCCCTTATTCAAACCAGCAAATTCCAACCAAACCTGAAACTTCAAGCCCAACCAAAAAAGGCCAAAGCATTCAAACATCAACATTTCAACAAATATTCTTAGAGCAAGCATACAGAAGCAAAGAGCAATCATACGGAAGTAAAGGGCAACCAGTCAGAAGAGGAAAAGAAGCAACAAGCAGGGTTTTCAGAATCGTCATCATAAAACCACAAAAAGCAAATACGAGTACCAGTTTTCCATAGAGCAAGCATAGCATCACGTATTCCTCCGCCCTTGGCCGCCTGAGACGCCCCCTATCCATTTCTCCTCCTCTATTTCCCAAAGCCAACGAAGGTATAATTCTTCTGCCCTTTTTCTTTCATACCTCACACAAATAATGATAACATGAAAAGTCAGAATCTGTCAAAGAGCTAATAACATGCACAAACTTAAAACCCTAAAACAATCGTTACCTCTCCTTATCGCTAATGTGTTCAACCATGGAAGAAGAAGGAGAAGATGGGAGCGCCTGGTAGCCTAAGACGAAGAGGAGTATCAGTGGCCTCCGTTCAGAAAGCTTGAAGGGACGAAGAAGGAGAAGATGAGAGCGCCGCTCTAAGCCTGTAACCCTAATCCAGTTATGAAACAAAACAATGAAACCCTTGGAAAAATGCTGTCAAGATTGTCTGGGCCTTTCCCCATCCAAAACGTCTAAGCCCATATGCAATCAGGCGCACCCCCCTTTTTTGTTTCTCTTACAAATTTTGTTGTGGGCCAAGAACCAACCCTAAGGCCCATTCAACCTTTTTATTTTTTATACTCTTAAAATCAATCTTTTTTTATATTTTATCCCCTTATTTTCTTTTTATAACTTAACCTTTTTTTGTTAAATAAAACAATACATTATTTTTACACCAAAAAATTGTCTTTTATTTTATTACATTTGAAAAATACATAAATATTAGAGTTAATTAGGTTAATAGATTTTTATCTTAAAAACTCTCTTTAATAAATCTTTTTCATACATAAAAGCATTAATACATAAAAATAGAATTTCTTAAGCATTTTCCTCTTTTAATTAAAACTTTTGTTTATAAAACATTAACAAAAAAGAATAAATAAATACTTAAATTTGCATTAAGTTAACATCTTTTCTCACTTGTAAATAAACACATACACTTTCACCAATACATTTGCTTATCTCTTATTCTTGAACATTGATATATGTTACATTTGAGAATGCGATTTGATTTGGTTGTAAATATATTTGGACACTACTCTCCTATTAAGTCTCATCCCCATTTGTAAATATTTGTACCCCCATCCCCGGATACTTATTTGTAATAGCGTAGACTTTAAATTCCCGCAATTTATCGCTTTTCATATACTGTATAGTAATTAGGGTTTGTATGCGAAGATTCAAAATCAACCGCTAGATAACCTAATACAAGATAAATGCATGACAATCTATACACCATTCACACTTGCACCCCTAGGGTAATCCCGCTTGTTGCCTTCCAAAATGGGCCATGCTTGCATGTTAAGTATCTTTGGCGAAACAAAACAAATCAAATGATCATAAGTCCCTCGATGACGCTTTCGAAGTTTCCTAAGCAAATGATCATAGTCCCTTCAAGCAAAATTGCCAAAGATACTTGGAACCATTGCATTCATGGTCCATACGATGTCCCGCGCCTGTCCCGTTAACATCCTAACACAAGATTGTCCACCAAATACAATGGTAGAACAAAACTGTTAAAAGTGTTAAAACATAGGAAAAATCTTTGAGTAAATTTAGGGGTAGACAACTCTTAGTTACTTGATCAAACTTGCAAAACACACTTGCCTACTTTCAAAACCACACTCCACAACACACTTTCAAAACAACTTTCAAAAACATTGAAATATCTTTTCGAAAAGACAAACACCTTTGTAAAACATTCGAGTAAAGAATTGTTACAACGGTTGCCTAGACAAGGCATATTTTTCAAAACATTTTCAAACACACACACACACACACCACTATTTCAAGCAATTGAAAATCAAAGGCAAGTGATCTAAAACAAGTAACTAAGAGCCCATGGATAACCATGGATAGAAAGGGTGCTAATACCTTCCCTTTCTATAATCTACCCCCCGAACCCACGAAACATCTCAAAAGGTTTTTCCTGTGCTTTTTTAACCTTTCCTTTAGGATAAAATAAAAAGTCGGTGGCGACTCTTGCTAAACCGAACAAGTACGAATACAAACGCAAAACCTCAAGTCAGTTCTCCCACCGTATCAAAGTAGGGTTGCCTGATGAGGAGTCCGTGTAAAACTTCATCTTTGGAAAGAGAGAACCTGTGTAGGGTTTCTTGACGACGAGTCCGTGTAAAACTGCATCTTGAAGAGAGGGAACCGGTGTAGGCTTTGCCTTATGAGGAGTCCGTGTAAAACTTCATCTTGGAAAGAGAGGGAACCAATGTAGGGTGGCCTGATGATGAGTCCGTGTAAAACTTTATCTGGAGAGGAGGAACCTGTGTAGGGTTTCTGATGATGAGTCTGTGTAAAACTGCATCTGGAAAGGAGGAACCTGTGTAGGGTTTCCTGATGATGAGTCTGTGTAAAACTACATCTTGGAAAGAGAAGGAACCGGTGTAGGGTTGCCTGATGATGAGTCCGTGTAAAACTACATCTGGAATTGAGAAGGAACTGGTGTAGGGTTGCTTCATGATGAGTCAGTGTAAAACTATATCTGGAATTGAGAAGGAACTGGTGTAGGGTTGCTTCATGATGAGTCCGTGTAAAACTGCATCTGGAGTTGAGAAGGAACCGGTGTAGGGGTGCTTCATGATGAGTCCGTGTAAAACTGCATCTGGAATTGAGAAGGAACCAGTGTAGGGTTGCTTCATGATGAGTCCGTGTAAAACTGCATCTGGAATTGAGAAGGAACCGATGTAGGGTTGCTTCATGATGAGTCCGTGTGAAACTTCAGAATGAACCGGGGTAAGGTTACTTTGTGATGAGTTCGTGTAAAACTTCAGAATGAATCGGGGTAAGGTTACTGTGAGATAAGTTTGTGTGAAACTTCTAGAGGAACCTGTGTAAAGCTGAATTTGATCGTGCAGATGATTACTCTGTTTAGTTTCCGGAGTTAATCTTGAACTTGATGGAAGTTGTTGATGATAACCATCTTTCCTGAAAAGGTACATGATTAATCGTATATGATGCATGACATGCATTGTATGATGATGTTCTCAAAATAAATGAGATTATGCTGTATGCAATATGTATGCGCACATCATGATGTATGAATATGAAATGCTATTGTGGTACGTCCGAGTTTGGGAAAATAAACCCCTGACTGTTGTTGGAGAATAAAGAGTTTCACTCGCTGGAGATAACGACCGAAGATGATTGGGAGAATAATCCTGCAGGAGAGAATAACTCCGTTGGGGAATGGACTGACGAGGAAATGATTCTGGGGAGTATATACTCTGCTAGAAGATCTGCTGATTTGGAGAAATAAAACTCAGCTGGGGATGAATTACTGTTGCTGGTGACAGTGAACCCTGTTGGGGATTGAATTTCTGTCTATGAAAGGAATGAACTCCGCTGGGGATAGAAAGAACTTCGCTGGGGATGATCTTTCAGTTGTAACTTGCTGAGGATAACCCAGTTAGACTCTTGTGAGGATAACCTCTGAATTTGGCTGAGGAGACTTATTTGTGCTTCACAGGGGACAAGCTTCCAGAGTCTACTGGGGAAGAGGAGTTTTGGTCCTTTGATTTGTAGTAGTCGGAGAGGCAACCCAAGCTGGGGAATCCTGGTACTGTTGGGGAAATAAACCCTGTCGTCAGTCCGCTAGAGAGGTGACATCTTCGTTGGGGGAAGTCCTCGAGGATTCTTGAGGTTGATTCAGCTGGGGAAAGGTTTTCATAGATTAAACCCTTGCTGGGAGTCATCCTATGAGAAGGATTTTGGGGAGATTTGTCATTGCCCCTAGTAGCAAGTGTTTGTAACATTGCCATAAAATGTTTAATTGTACGTAACCCTTCGCTGAGATTGATGTTCAATGCCCCAAGTGACGGAGATGGAGACTTGCCCCTGGTTACTCTGCATTTCTTCAGAGATTTCTTGAAATCTTGACTGGACTGCCCCAGGTTTTGGACAATGATCATGCCATGCCCCTTGATTGGAAGGAGATTTGTCAATGGAAGTGTCATCCTTTTGGAAGTGATTTTATTCACTGAGAGGGCTTTAGTTCATCGGATATTCGTTGTGTGAATTTCTCCGCTGTCAAACAAATAGCCAAATGCAAATAGTGATATTCAAATAATGAAAAATTTATGCTTGTCTCGAAGTTTTGAAAAATGCGTTTTTTAGCAGAAAACTTTTTATAAGACAAATTCAACACAAGATTTAGGGCAAAGCCTTACAGGAGTCAGGATACCTTTTGTAACAGTATGCTTTCGAACTAACCCATGCTTCAGTTAGGACTTTTGAAGGGTTGTAACATGGCCTGGTTCACAGTTTAAGAAACAAAGGATAAAGGCTCAAAGTATATTTGTACCCACCCGCTCTTCGTGATGTTCTTCAATCCTAAACTCAGTTAATTGTGCGTCGAACTCTATTCGAATTTGGAACGACGTTTTGGTGATGGTTCACACAAGTTGGATTTTTTGAAGGCAGTCATCATTTTTTTGCAACATTTTTCATGTTGTTGAGGATTTGTAGAGACCTCGTTCTTTTGATTTGTTATCCCTAACTTTTACCTGACTGTTCCTGTTTTCGAGATTACAGTCAGCGGGATGCCCTAGCTTTCTTAAGCCTCCTTTATAGGTTTTGGCTCAGTGGGCTTTTCTTTTTTGAGAGATTGACTGCCTATGAGCTAAGGAACCACCACTGTCTTTTGATTCCAGAGGAATGCTTTTGATGTCGTTCGTTGTATTATGAACTGAGAGTTTTGCGACTTCAATGCACATCTTTTGAATTAACTGAGAGACTACCCTGCCCCAGGTTTAAATTAAAGGTTTCAATTTGTGTTAAAATAGAAAAATTCTACTTCTTTGGCTCGAAGGGGTTGACTAGGGACTATCTTCCTTAACTCCAGTGTTTAGGATTTGAAAGAAATGCCTGTACATCGTCAGCAAGGTCTGTCCAAAAGCATATTGTATGAGATTATGGCATTGTTTCGTCATCCTCCCTCTAAAGGCTTGTAACTTTTAGCAAGAGTTAAATGTCATAAAGCGAGTAAAAAGCATAGTTTAAATGTAATTAAAATGATTGGATCAAATCAAGACAAACATATGCAATGCATTAATGAAACAAAGTTTGGCATTAATAGATAAGTGTTTGAATAACAAAGAGATTACAACTTGAAAATTCAAATGAAATAAAGACATTCTCAATGATTTGGTGTAGGAGCAGTGATTATGCTTGAGTCTCCGGAGGTCCAAACTCAATCTCCTTGGCATCAATCAAATTCTGAATCTTGTACTTCAATGCCCAACAATCATTAATATCATGCCCGGGACTGTCAGAATGATAAGCGCAGGTCGAATTAGGATTGTAGTTAGGAGAAGAAGTCTTGGGGTTTGGGTGAGGTTTTATCACCGTAATCAGATTCATCTTCAACATCTGCTGCAATGCTTGTAACAATGGCATGTTGATGTTGGTGAACTGTCTTTTAGGCTCATCTGGCTTTCGTTGATTTCCCCTTTGCCGTTGTCGGTGTGACGCAGAACCAGAGATCAGGACTGCCCCTACGTGTTGGTCATGGCGACCCTTTTGACCATACACAGCATTGGACTCTTTCTTCCCATTGTAGGGCTTTTTCTGAGCATCAGAAGGTGTAGCTTCTTGAATCTTCCCACTTTTGATGCTAGCTTCAACCCTTTCGCCGGTCAGTATTAGCTCGGTGAACCCGGCTGAAGAGCTTCCGATCAAGTGGTTAAAGAATGGACCAGACAGGGTCCCAAGGAACATGTCCACCAACTCCCTATCAGGCAGAGGGGGTTGGACTCTTCCAGCAAGATCTCTCCACTTTTGAGCATAGTCCTTAAAGCCTTCGCCTGTACCCATAGACATACCCTGAAGCTGAGTACGCGTGGGAGCAAGGTCGGTATTATACTGGTATTGCTTGTAAAAAGCAGCAGCAAGGTCCTCCCAGTTGCGGATGCTAGCTTCTTCCAGTTGACAGAACCATTCAAGCTGAGTCCTTGAGAGACTGTCTTGAAAGAAATGGGTCCACAAGTCCTTATCAGTAGTGTAAGGTTGGATCTTCCTCACATATGACCGGATGTGCAGCTTTGGACAGGAAGCTACGTCATACTTGGAAAAGGTAGGTGCCTTGAATTTACGGGGAATCACCACCCCAGAGGATAGACCTAGATCTCCGAAGTCCAGACCGGGCACCTTCTGTATTTCCATAGCGTTCAGACGGTCTTCCAGTTGTTTGTACTTATCCTCAGCAGGAGGATACTATTCTTCATCATAGTCCATCTCGTTGTCGGAGACTTCAGGGCTAGGAGCCCTCCTTTCTTGTGGACTGTCTTTCCCTTCAGATGGGGTAGTCAGATCAACTTCGTTCTGCAACCCGTTTCCAAACCTACGTCCAGTATTGAACATGATGGTCCTCTTTTTCTTCTTCTTCCTCTCTTTCAGAATCAGGGTCTTCAAGTCCTGCTGACCCTTAGCTAGGCTCATGACCAACTCTTGAAACTGGGCATTCTGGGCCTGGAGGGCCTTGATAGCTTGCTCAGTGGAAGGTTCAGTAGACATGATGTTTGCTGAAATAAACAGCGAAGAAGATAAGAGACCTGTACTGGGAGACCTGTTATGCAATGATATGTATGATATATGTATGCAATGTTTTCAAGGATCTCGCGGGGTAAACAAGGAACTGTTAGAATCTGAATCTGGTAGCTTGACTGAAGGAACTTCATGTTGCTGAGAGTCCTTCTTCAAGAGTCAAGCTCACCATATCGAGTGGGTCATAGCCCCTGACTCAAGTTATCATGCTCGGATTTCTAGACAACCTTGGCTAGAGGAAAATAAATCCCCTTTGCCCCTTGCTAGCCATTTGATTTACCATAACCTGCATCACAGACCCTTGAGATCCTTGAAATGGTTAAAGAAATGTTAAGGCATGATGTTATGATGTGTATGCTATGCGTTTAAGCACAAGTGTGGGGTGATGTAAGTAAGCCCTGCAGTAAATCCAGATTATTGGATAAGGACTGTAAACAAAACCTGCAAGGAACCCATGTTGTCAGATAACAAAAATGTGCAAGTAGTTCAAGTTTGAAGGCACACAAGTCACACAAAAGAGCCCTTAGATTTCAGGATGGCATGGAGTTTAGGCATTACCCTCTTTCAGTTTCAGTTGGTTAAGACCTGTCCTAAAAATAGTAACCGGGTTCTAGAGGATCTCAATATCACTGACTACCCTCAATCGGTCATAATTCCAGTTTAGCAACCTTTTCTTGTAGCCGGAATCATCGCGAGAGTTTAGTCTCAATGAGTGTAGCATACTGCTACTGTTCTATGGCCAAGTTGGTCAATTTAAAGGTTCTAAGGTCAGCTGGTGCTTAATGACTCCTTAGAAGACCCATATTCTCCTCGTTCCAACACAAGGATTGGTACAAACTAAGGTGCCACACCAACGTAGCTACTGCTTCATCTGTGTCGGTCTACGCCGGACAGATCCCTCACAGTTTATTGCTACTTACCTAAAAAGGGTACCCCCAGATCCGGGTTAGGATCTATAGAACTCCAATACAAGCCCACAAAATTTAAAGCATACAAAGGATACAATTGAAAACACAAGTGATCTAATCCTAAGGTACACCTCACTTATATATATCCCCAGCAGAGTCGCCAGTTCTGTGATCGGTGGGAATGAGAACTGACTGTTTTTTAATGCTGGTTTGCGTTTGCGTTTGTTTTCGCAAAATGTCGCGGTAAGCAAGAGTCGCCATCGTCTTTTATTTTATCCAACAAAGGAAAGGACAAAAGCACAGAAAAATTCCTTTTCGAGATTGTTTCTCGGGTTTGGGAGGTAGATTATAGAAAGGGAAGGTGTTAGCACCCTTTCCATCCGTGGTTATCCACGGGCTCTTAGGTACTTGCTCACTATGTTTTCAAAAGTTTTCTTTTCTTTGTGTTTGTGGGTTTTGAAAAGAGTTTTTGTTTGAAACTTCGATTTAACTCTTGCTTCTGTCCTCAAGAGTGTAATGAAGTGTTTTGAAAACTTCGTTCGAAAAGTGTAAGTGTGAAAAGTTTGTTTTATTTTTAAAAGGAGCAAGTACTTAAGAACATCTACCTACTCAAAGAGGAATTAAACTGTGCAAATGTCCTTTATACAATGCTATCCCACTATTAAGGAGTAGGTAGCATCGTCGTTGGAGTTTTCGGGTCAATTCGGTTTAAGGGACGTGTGGTCACTAAAGCAATGCTAGGATGCTTTAGTGGTAATCCTAATGTCTTAGATCATTTTTATCGAGGCAACCATTTCGAGGCAACTTTGATCTTTGGACAGAAGGACTACCTCTAAAACATCCTATACTTAATGACCACGTTTGAGGCAACCAAGTGAAGTGTACCCTAAGAGTGGCATGTGCAAGTGTGTCAATTTTCATTTTATGTTATCTTTATACATGTTATGGTGAGCTATGGTTGATTTTAAATTAAGATAGATCTTGCCATGCAATCCTAGTTAGCATACATCTAAACAGTTAATATATGTGCAGGAATTTAAAGTGCGGGAATTGTAAATCTTACGCTATTACAAAGCTTCGGGGAGGGGATTTATTTACATGTCCAAAATTGGGGGAATAAAGCAGTAAAGCGTAAAAGTCTTAGTTAAGCTATTACAAACCAGTAGGCAGTTACAATAATATAAACGCGCACGAATCTGAACATAACCTCTAAAAAACCTAAGAATAAAATCTTTTTGTTGTTTTATTTTATGTTGGGAAAATGATCTAAATCTATTTAATTTTAGTTTTGAGAAAATGTTAAGATAATTAAGAGATTAATTAACAAAATTAATTTTAATAGAAAAAACTAGCCTAATGTTTTTTGTGGATTTTTTGATTTTAATGTTAATTAAAAAAGATAAAAAGATGTCAATGAAAACAAAAATAAAATACAAGGGGGGATCCTTCGATCCAGGAGAAAAAAAGAGTTTCGACCCAGGGAGGGACTGAAAGTTTCGATCCAGAGAGGGTCATGGTCCTTTCGATTGGGCCAGACAGTAAGGCGTGAGTAGCCTTCGATCCAGAGAAGAGGATTGTCTTTTGATCATGGAAGTCATGGCTTTCGATCCAGGAATGAGATGCCTCCTTCGATCCAGCATGCTAATGGGTTCGATCCAGAGAAGGTGCCTCCTTCGATCTGGGATGTTATACCTGCAAAAGTATGTTAGCGTAATAAAATGCAGGGCCTGGGTATTGAACCCCATGCCCTTCGATCCTGCGCTTGCTGGGTCTCTTCAGGCTAAATCTGCAACAAATGTTAGCAAACGAAGAATATGACCTGGGGCCAAACCCAGGCCTCTTGATCCTGTCTAGGATAGAAAATCAAAGGTAACAACCAGTATGGATGTATTATGCAAATATGAGGTTGGATAGTTTACCCTTTCTTACCAGCAGATTGGACCTGTGATTTAGGCACTTGCTGGAGGGAGGCACCTTCGATCTGGGCACTTCCTGGATGTAGGCACTTTTGATCTGAGGGCTCCTGGGCGTGGGTACCTTTGATCTGAAGGATTGCTTTGGCTTGGAAAATTCTGACAACCTTTGAAGGATTGTATGGGCAGCGCCTCTCCAATGTTTTTTGTTCTCCTGTTGTGTATTTTTTCGTGTATTCTCCTGCAGAGTTTTTGTGTCTTTGATATGTATGCTGGCCTCTGTATTTATAGGGGTGTGAGGGTGCAGTAATGGTAAGAGACAACCATTAAACATGCCATTAAATGCCATGAGACAAGAAACAGACACATTAAAAGTTTTCCTTTTTTGAAATATTCCTGTCTCTTGAATGAACCTGGACACTTTTGATTTGAGTGCCCTCTTGATGATCTCCTTCAAATGGCCCTTGTCCAAAGATCAACCGAAGGGTGCTAATTAAAATTCCAATCGAAAGGCTTTGTTAACAGGCCAATCGAAAGGTGCTGTTCATGCTAATCGAAGGACATGGCTAACATGCCTGTCGAAGCTGCCTTGACACAATGCTAAATCGAACGATCCCTTGGCATGCCAATCAAAGGCCTGGCCCAGGGTGCCAATCGAAAGGCTCATTCAGAATCCCAATCGAAGGGTCTTTCAGAATGCAAATCGAAGTGCTTGTCCATAATGCCAATCGAAGTGTCCCTTCAAAGTGCCAATTGAAGGGCCTTTCAGAATGCCAATCGAAATGCTCCTCCTGAATGCCAATCGAAATGCTTAAAGCACCACTCAAAAATTTTCCTTTTCCTTAGGCAAGAGTTTCTGGTCAACCATGCAGGGGGAAGACTTTGGAAAACATGAGAGGGCAAATTTTGGGGTGCAACAATTTCCAATTGTAAATTTGCCAAGGAACCAACCCATATCAGAAGCACAAATGCAAGATGCTTATGAATGTTTTGACATCATTAAAACAAGGATAGAAGTACCTTTCTCTCACAATCTCAATCCAATATTCTTGGCTACACAAGAACCTAATTGGACGTTATCGAACCTCGTCTAGATGGAACCCCAACAAAAGATCGTTACAATGGCTTGTTAGTGTATATGGATAGGTTGGAGGTTGAAGGTGAGGAGAAATTGTAGGAAAGTTTTATGGTATCATCAAGTTGGAATGATGTATGAATGATATATTTATAGTTGGGTACTTTTTAGGCAAAAGAGGGAAGTTTCAGAATTAAAAAAAATGCAAAAATGACCCACAAAACTGTATGAGCCGACCTGAAAAAGTTATGAGTCGGATCATAAAAAATAGTAGCTACAACCTTTAATATTGCAGTACATGTGCTGGCTCATAGGATTTTCAGCTCGGCTCATAGGATTTTTAGGTCGGCTCATGTACTGTAGATTTAAAGCAAAAATGTTGTTTTTTGTGTAGAAACTGATTTTTCATGACTTGGTCAATTTTAAACTTGTTTTGAATATTTCCTTAGACCTCTAATGTAAGGGTGCACCAAAAAACCCAGAGATACCACCCAATATACATAAATGCTAAGTTTTCCTAGTTTTGACATCATGCAAAATATCAAATGGTGAAGTTGCACTCACATCTAACTCTGAGGGCATATATCAGAGTGAATTATCCAATGTCATACTATGATTAACCACTTATGCTTTACCAATACATTTCCAAGATACTTAATCGATCTCCTCGAGATTACTACTCAGTAAGTCTCGTCCAACTTCACTCCATATGATTTTCATTAGTCATAATAGAGATACACTTAAGACTTACCCATACTGAGTATGGTTCACAAGGCTGGTTCCCCAAATGTCAAATTTCAATGTCATCTCTACAGTTGATTGAAACAACCGGCTGAAAATCATAAAAACAATGAAGTCGCCATCGAACGTCTTTTATCCCACATGTAGGGAAAGGTAAACATCGAGAAAACCTGAGGAAGGGAGAAGTCACGGTCTTGCGACCGAGAGATCGGGTAAGGGAGTCTGTTACGCGAGGGGAAGGTATTAGCACCCCACACGCCCGTAGTACTCTATGGTATCCACTCTTGTTATCTATCTTATGGGTGTGTTCAATCTATGCTTACTGTTTATTAATGCTAAGGGAGAATGCATGCAAAAGAAAAGGGAAAAAATGTAGGGAAAATAAAATTGTGCTCGCCTGGGCCCTACCCCAATGCCTACGTATCCGTTTTGAGGAATCAGAGCTACCGTAGTTCGGCTTATATAATTTTGTTTGTTTGCATTTTTTACTGAACAATATTAATTTCGCCTTCTTCCGCAACTCGACCGTTGGAGACTTACGCGTCAGCACAAAAGTGAATTAACATGCTCTTCTGAAAAGTTTGGAAAGAAATGTGGCTGGACGCACAAAAAGTTTTGAATTCGTTTGTTTTTGAATGAATGATAGTGATTTCACCTTCTGCTGCAACTCGACCTTTGGAGATTTACGCGTCAGCACAGAAGTGAATTGGTACGTTCTTTTGAAAAGAGTTTGAAAGGAAGGGCCCGAAGGCAAAAAGAGTTTGTATTGGTTGGTATTTTTGCTTGTAGATAATAGCTAGTTGATCTCAAGAGAGAGATTTTAGCCATGTCTCTACTTATTCATGAAATGAGTCTTTGAGACTTGAACCATACCAAAGCTTAGAACAAGAGAATAATAAGGTCGAGAAGAAACCCGCTTATCATCTCTCAAACTTAGCCAAGACGTGGTTCTTGTCAGTAAATTTCCCTTTTTTTGTATTTTTGAAGTTTTGTAAAAAAAAGGAATTTTTGTTATTATAAATGCATATGCGAAAAGGGAAAGAAACGTTATAGGGAGACTAGCCTAAACCTGATTCTATCACACTTCATATGATCTATGGGAAAAGATAAATGCGAGGTAAAATAGAAAGAAAGTATACCAAACGGATACTAGCCCGTAGAGCAAAGTAGAAAAAGAAAAGATACTTGATGTTCTTGCGAGCTGCTAGCACCAACAAAGAAAAGAGTCAGAAACCCCATTACTGAAGCATCTTTTAATGTGAAAATGAATCACAATCGGCATCTCGAACATATCCATATAAAAACCTGCATAAGACTCGAATCTTGACGAGCAAAGTGAATTACCAGTTTCGAGTAACCGAATAATTATGAATTAATTTCCAAAGGCAAAATAATAAAAAGAATATAATAAGTTCTCCTCTTTTTTTTTTTTGATTTAACTATTTGAAATAACAATTAAATAAATGAATAATAATAAAAGGAGAAAAAGAAATAAAAGAATTCCAAAACGACGATGTTTACTGTAAACGACCCCTTCCAGCTCCTTTACGCAGAAAGCCTTTCTTCTACATGTCGACAACAACAATGGAGATGCCGCCATGACTCCACCCCTTCTCCCCTGTTCCGATTCAACTTTCTTGCTAACACCACCTAACGTCTCCCTTTGAATTCGATTCCTTTGCTTGCTTTTGTCAATTTCTCTTCCTCTATTCCGAATCTAACAACGAAACTTAAGCTCTACATTTCTTCCGGTCAAGATTACATGGTGGATTTATCATTCACCGCATTTTATCCTTCGCGGTTATGGTACAGACCAAGCAAAAAAAATCGTAAAAAGAAGAAGATTGAGGATTACCTATCGAAGGCACGTTGGTAGTGCTTCAGAAATCCAGAGGTGAAGTAATACAGTTATTGTTTTTCTTGATCTTGTCTGCTTCGTCTTGATTCTCTCCTCACTGTCTTCACTTTTTCTTTGGTCTGGGAGTTGCGTGCGTTGGCGATAGGAGAAGAGCGGAAATGATGACAATTATGAAGATTATCGCGAGTTGAGAAAAATGAACTTTGTATGATGAATCAGAGAGAAGTGAAGCTTTGAGAACTAACTGAAGGTCGAACAATGGAGAGTGGCGGTGAAGACGGAGTTTAGAGAGGGGAAGTTGAAGATTATGAGAGTTCAGAAAAATTGAGAGTGAATGATGGAGAGGGAAGAAGTTGTTTTGAAGCTGATACAATGATGAAGTTCTGAAACTGGAAAAGAGAGAGTGACCTCGTCCCCTCAAAACTTGGAGGGGGTTTGGATTATATAGGTAGTTAAGGGAGGAAACGGTTATGTGGGAATCAATCTGAACCATTGATTTGGATAGAGTTTGTTAGGGATTGAAGGGTGAGATTGAGAGTTGGTTACAAGGTGGTTATGCTAGTTGGGAATTCTGTTTGGAGGTAGTTAGAGAGTTATAAAGTTGTTAGGAGGAGATTGATGAGCTGTTAATTTGGACACAACCTGTCTAAGTGCATAATCAAGCATCCATATAATTGTTAACTATTATGTGATCAGTTACAGAAGAATGTAGAAAGCTGAGAATTTAAAGTACAAAGCAAAATTACACAAATAATACAGGCTATAGAGGTTTTTTAAAGCGCTAAGCATTATTATCTGCAACCAAATGTTAAAGATCTCAAACAATAGACCAACAGGTTGCAGTGCAGCAAGAACTTTGACAAGCTCCATCTTATTGCTGGAAAAAGCATTGGGTTAATTCAGGATCAACAGAGGAAGGGGTTGTAAACACTTCCCAACTTAGTATGTAGTGGACATCGATCACTTCAGATTTTATGTCACGGTTGACATAAACGTGCATACTTTCGCATGAAAATAAGCAAGATAAGCTCCTCTGCTAAAATATATAGTTTCTTCTCTTTTCACATTTTAACCTTTTGGCAAAGCAGCAAATCTGAAAAGTGATTGGCATAAAAAGTTAATGCTGCTCATATTGCTCAAGCAACTTCCTAACTCTCAAACACAGATGTTACAAGGGTAGACTGAACTGAACCCCTTTTAGTGCACAAATCAAGTTGACAGGAGAGAAACCATTGCTTCCGCAGATTCTGGTCCATCATTATTCACACTTGGTATAATGTTATTGGGAGACACAAAATTTACAAACTCTTTGAGTTCTGTAAAGCTGGAATGCTCACTGTAAGGAACTTCATACCTTATAACAGTACCCTGCTGCCACCTTCTTCCAGGAGACTTCTTTTTACCTTTGCCAAATGTCCAACCAGTAGGAGAGAAAGCAACTATAAGACTGAACCGACTCGCATATTGACTTGATATGTGCTTCAATCTTTTGAAGCTTGCGAGTGTCCACATAGGGGCAACATGAATATTGCTTTCATGCTCATTTGAAGTAAACCACTGCATATCCTCCTCAGTAAATTCTAAACAGTTTAAAAGGCGTAATTTTGCTGTAGTTACGTAAACCTTTTTGCGAAGCGAACGAGCAACCTCTAAGAATAGCCTTTCTTTTCCAATTGTATAGCTGCCAATCAGAAAAAGAGTCTTGGGATTAAAAGCTTCCGCTTGAATTGCGTTAATAACAAATTGTATTACAACCTCTTGTTTTGGAACCACCTTCCCAAGGCCCGTGCCAGGATTCGGTTGTTTATCAGCATAGGGAACATGTTCAGTTTTTGATTTCTTAGGAGTTCCAGAACTAGATTGATCAACATCTGTCTTACGTTTCAACTTAATATACTTTCTGGTACCTTCACTTGTTCGCTTTTCTCTCTCTTCAGACACATGTCTCTCTTCTATCGTGTTGTTAGACCTGTTGGGATGTTTCATCTTCATTGGTTTAGAATCTGTAGAATGTTGATTCAAGTTTCTATTTTTTCCTGATACTTGAGCATTGAGCTTTCCTGATATTATCTTTTCCTTAAAAACAGGTCTCTTCTTTCCTTGGTCAAGCAACACGTTAGAATTGGACTTTTTGTGATTCAGACCAAACTGTGATGCATCAGCAGAGCTCACTCCAAATGCAGTTTCAGAGGCATGCGTTTGCAAGTTATTTTGACCCTCAGAAATCGGCACTTGATATGAAGCATACAATGCCTTTGTTGTCTCATCCTTACTGAAGTCACAAGGATTCATCCCAGGCAGCCAATTAAGCATGACACACAACCATTTCTCTGGAAGTTGCTCTGGCTTTAAGCCAATAGGTAGAAGCCTCCATTTATGGCATCTGTCGCAAGCTACCCAATCTTCTGCAATAAGTTGAGGTGCTGCTACTGCTGTTGGAATCATCTCCAGAGCAGTATTATTTTCAGCATTTTGAAATGGATGAACCGTTTCAAAAGCTTCTACTAAAAGCCTCACTCTTTGTCTTTGAGAAGGTGCAAGTTTAGAAATAACCTTTTGAAGTGCATAGTCAAGCATCCACTCTGAATTTTTTTCCTCTCATCTGCTGTTTGGTGGTTAAGAAAAACTTTTTCCGCTTCGAAGTTGGCATCTGAAGGCAATGTTCCTGGTCTTCTTGAATTGATGTTCCTTACTTTCTCTAGTGCCTTTACAAACCTTTTCACGAGGATTACCCTTTTCTCTCAACTGGTTCAATTAATGTTCCATTGAATCCCAAAATAGGTAGCCGATTGGTTGACGTCAGATATTATTCAATTGCCTTGTCAGCTGGGAGCCGTGGTGGAACTTGCTTTGTCCTCAGTTGTGCTTCAACAACAGTATCATTAAGCTCACTTACAAAAGTTTCTGCCCACTCCTGTGCAGTGTGTGTTGTTACATGATGAAAGTTATGCCTGTGTCGCTTCTCTCTCCCTGTAGATGGCATGTTCAGAGCTTTGGAAATTGCTTCAGCAACTTTTGTGATGTTCCAGGGGTTGACCAGGAGTGCCCCAGCCCCAAGAGATTGAGCAACACCAGCGAATTACATTCTTCTTTTCATCATCCATATCCGAATCTGTTTCACTACAATTGTGACAAGAAGAGTTGTTTCCTTTGCTATCTTCCTTTTCATTCCCAACAAAGGGAAGCTTATTTTCACATTTACCTGCATTACTTAACACTGCATGCTTATACATCAAATGCCACTTTTTTACATATTTCTGATCTCTTTCCTGCACTCCATGTGCAAGACCAGTAATACTACTACCATGTTTAGGCTTTTCCTGCACGAAATTCTTCTGCAGCACATTGTGATCCGACTCCATATTTTTGCTTTTGGCTGTTACTTCCTCCACCAATACCCCAATATCGAAATCCGCAAACTTGACTATATCTGTTGATGTTGATTCCACAACAGCACTTTCATCATTTTTCTTCCTGTCGTGAACATACGGTATAACATCGTGGTCAGTTTCATTGCAATGTTCAAGCTTGGAGATATGTAAATTACCAATAACATCTTGGACAGTCTGCTGTTTGGATCCTGGTGTTGCGGTTAATGCCAATATTCTTAGTTGTACTGGTACAACCATTAACTAGCGAACTGCTTCACAATACGAGTAATTTCCCATTGCTCTGTGAGCTTCATCAATCACCAAACATACCAAGTACTTCACCAAACACTTACCAGAATGAATGTCTTTTTCCAAAACTTGTGGAGTGACAAAGAAAACTCGCTTCGTTTTCCACAAACGAGCTCTTTTTGGGAGGACTTAACTGACCGGTCATATCAACTGTCCATTCTTGCGGTATCCCAACAATGTTATGGCATGCTTCTATCTGCTGCATGACGAGTGGTCGAGAAGGAGCAGCAAATACTATTTTTCCCTCGGGAGACCATCTAAAGTAGTTATTCATGACAACAACAGCAATGAGAGTTTTTCCAAGTCCTGTTGGCAAGGCGACCAGAGTGTTTTGAAAGAGAGCAGTTTGGGCAATATGGAATTGATAGTCACTGAGAGGAACATTAACTGGATATATCCAAGTTTGGCTGCTTCATTGTCAATATGATGGTCACAGATAGATTCTTCAGCATCATTTTCTCGAACTGGATTCGTTTCACTTTCCTTTTCCCGCAATTCCAACAAAACTATCAGGAGTCGATTGCTTTCCCTTTTTCTCTTTTCGCGCTTTTGACGAACCTTTTCCAATTCGCTTTCGTTCGTTTTCGCGCCACTTCTCATTTGACAAACCGCGTCGATTTCTCTCGCAGCTGCTTCCCAATCAAAACCATCATCGTCGTCGAGAATCTCGTAAGGATTATTGGATTCCATTTGATAAATTACTCGGACTTTTGGTTTGTTTGAATATTTTGGGGGTTCTGGTTCAAGACTAGGAGGAGTGGGGAAGGTGAATGTGCTTGTGCTCTTCCCTGTTCCAGACTGATCAGAGGATAAAGAAAATTTCTGAACAATAAGCTGCCAAATGTTCACCAAAACATTTATGAAATGTATCCTGGATGCTTTCAAATTACTTTGCATTTCCAGAGCAACCTCTTTCAAATCCCCACCTTCATCATCATGAAACAGTAACCTTTTACAAAGTGATATCTTTGCGACAACGTGATTGATTATGTTGAAAGACTGGCAAAGAGAATAACTATCAACACATTGACTATGACAGTCCATCAGCTCATCATGCAAGGCAAGTGTGGGCCAAATGGATTTGAATAGCTTCAAACGGTTCTTCAGTTTCAGAGAATCTCCATTAAGAGCAAAGTGATACTGCAACATATTGATTGATTTTCTAAGGAGACTACAATCAGTAAGACAGAGAAGCTCTTGAACAGATGATGGGACAGATTCTCCATACTCTTCCTCAAATATGTCTTTGGACAAAAAGCTCTTCCACTGACTAAAACCTTTTAAAAGGATTTTTGAATAGAAGTACGGGATCTTTTTAAAAGCTCTGTGACTCAGATCCCCAAATCTCTTCAAAATTAACCTCAAAAATGATAAAGAGGTCGGAAAAAGTGATATAAACTGATCTTCTGAAAGACTAAGATCAAAAACTTCGGCAACCCCAACATCATGATCTAAACTTCTCTTCACTATGCCCAAAAAATAAAATGCCCAAATATAGATGAATGCAGAGAGTCTAAGCCAGATAGAAGAAATTAGGAGGGCAAAATTTGGGGTGCAACAACTGCCTCTATTTAATCGCTTTCAACCCAAAGGTGAGATTGGCGCGAGCCTTTCGAACCTTCAAGGTGGAAGAAGATTAAATACAAAAAGAACCCAAAAATTTGCGCTCCGAAGCCAGTCAGGTGTTATTATATATTTTTTGTTTTCTTTGGATTGTAGTAATTAGCTGAGAAAATCTCTTGGATGTCGGGTCAAGGTTAGACATACACAAGAAAGATACCGACCGAAGAAGGCTCTGATGAAGGAATACCAATCGAAGACGAACTTACAACTGCAAAGAGACCAGCCGAAGGGGACTCTCAACAAATGGTACCATCCGAAGGTGGATTTTAAAGGATGCCAGCCGAAGGTGGACTTTAGGATAAAGAAACCAACCGAAGGGGAATCTTCATCCAGGAATACTATGCCGAAGGTAGATTCCTAATAAGAGAACACCGGTCGAAGGCGGACTTACAACTGCAAAGAGACCAGCCGAAGGGGACTCTCAACAAAGGGTACCAGCCGAAGGTGGATTTTAAAGGATGCCAGCCGAAGGTGGACTTTAGGATAAAGAAACCAGCCGAAGGGGAATCTTCATCCAGGAATACTATGCCGAAGGTAGATTCCTAATAAGAGAACGCCGGTCGAAGGCGGACTTACGACTGCAAAGAGACCAGCCGAAGGGGACTCTCAACAAACGGTACCAGCCGAAGGTGGATTTTAAAGGATGCCAGCCGAAGGTGGACTTTAGGATAAAGAAACCAGCCGAAGGGGAATCTTCATCCAGGAATACTATACCGAAGGTAGATTCCTAATAAAAGAACGTCGGTCGAAGGCGGACTTACAAATGCAAAGAGACCAGCCGAAGGGGACTCTCAACAAACGGTACCAGCCGAAGGTGGATTTTAAAGGATGCCAGTCGAAGGTGGACTTTAGGATAAAGAAACCAGCCGAAGGGGAATCTTCATCCAGGAATACTATGCCGAAGGTAGATTCCTAATAAGAGAACGCCGGTTGAAGGCGAACTTACAACTGCAAAGAGACCAGCCGAAGGGGACTCTCAATAAATGATAAAGGTATGCATATCTGGTCAGAGTTAGATACACAAGAGCGAAATTGATCATCAAGAAACAAATGTTTAGAATTGCTAGCGAACACAGGAACGAGACTAACCGAAGAAAGCCCCAATAAAAAAGGACGCATTCGCCTAAACAAGGGCGCCATAAAACTGGACTTTGAAGAGACATTGAAAGACTCTTAATCATAAAGAGTTAGCTAGGCTAACGAAAGGCGGACCTAACTAACGCGGATAAACCAAAACAAGGAACCGACTAAGCAGGACCTTTAAAGAGCACCGATCGAAGGTGAACTTTACAAGAGAAAGAGATTGGTCAAAGCAGACTCTAACAAAGATTGCCAAAACACATTGGGCTTTCGATAAGTTGCAAATACACAAGGACTACAAAAATCCCTCAGGCCAAAGGCGGGGTTTTAATTCTTCAAGAGTGGTAATTGTCTGAATTACCACACACCAAGTATGGATACTCAAACACTTGAGAAGCTAGAAAGGTTATACACCGACTCTTACTCATACTCTAATGGCAAAGCAAACATGGGTAAAATAACCAAAGGCTTGCAATGACAAGCGCAAACCACAGACTTGCTGGGGAAACATAATTGAATTACCCTAGGCTTGTTGTGGAGGTAAATCAAATCTGAGCGCATAACAATCTGGTTGCCACAGGTGGGCACAATTGGCTTATACTCATGCATGTTTGAACATTTTTTTATAGCGTGATGCTCCATGCAATGGAAGTGCTATGCGTTTTAGTAGATGCAATGTAATGATGCAATGTAATGATGCAATGCATTAAGAAAACAGGCCAACAATCGGCTGCTGAGAAGTCAGTGAACTTCTGGACAATTATTCTGGCACATTTGATCTTCTGTGGAGAAAAAGCAATTTGTACTTCAATGGGGAACCGAGATTTGAAATCATCAATGTTTAAACGATTGATCTCACTGGGGAAGTAACTTCTTGGGGAGAATACTACAAAAATGAAATTGTAGTTCAGAGAAAAACTTGAATTCTGATCAAACTCCCTACTTCACGGGGAATGAAATCTTTATCCTCTACTGGAAAGAGGAAATTTTTTGCTGGGAATGGAAACTTCTGGCATAGGAATTCTTTGACAAAGATGACTTCTGTTGGGGGAGTATAAAAAGAATTCTACTCAGACCACACTGGGGATAACGTTGCTGGGAGGTAAAATATCCTGGGATAGAAACTCCATTAGGGATATCTCAATAAAATCTTCTACCACTGGTAACGAAAGAGTTATGACTGGGATTCTTCATGTACACCTCACCAGAGAGAAAGGACACTTGCTCCATTAGGGAAAGAAGAATAATTCCACTGGGGAAATTGGGTCTCATTATACGAACATCTTTATGTTAATCACATACAGACCCTTCTTGATTCATTTGCTGGTATGCATCTTGTCATACAAAACCAACAATACTTGCAAAACAGAAATTGGGGCGACATGCCCCTGTTTGGAATGGAAGACCTTACTGAAGAATATACAACTTGAACGATCAATCACTGGGTAAAAACTGTGATGCAAGATTGCTACTTCAACATTTCGACTCTGAGGAGGAATGCCACTAAAAACTGGACTTTAGAGGAGATGCTGCAAAAATAAATTGCGGTCCAATGAAAAAGGGGTCAACTAGACTTTAAACAACTTCTATATTTCCGGGGAGAAAGAACATTCTCCTCCTGCAGAGAAACGAGGATACTTCACTGGGGGGAAAATATCTTAGAAAAGAAACCCCCTGGTAGATAGGTCTATGTCAAGTAGCAAAAGGTCTTTTACTGGGAGTAGGCATCCCCCTAGGAAGCAATATTTCCATCGCATCTTGTACGTGTAAACAATCTTCAAATGATCTTTGTGTTACAGCTCATATCTTACTGAGGATAACAATCCAAACTTCAACTGGGGGTAATAATCTTGACTTAGGACAAAGGATATCAGTAAGTGGACTTGAGTCCCTGATAAGTCGAAGATAACAATCCTGACTTCTCGGCATGATTTTCAAATTCATAGGCCGTTTAGCCTGCGTATGGACTTGATCTGATCAACTACTCAAGAAGAGAGAAACCCCTTACATGAATTCTTGCCCCAGTCTGTAAGGCTTTTGCAGGAAAATTGCCTCGAGAGGATTTTTTGAGATTTATACCACCAAGATAAACTGCCCCAGTGTTATGAACTTCAGAATACTGCCCATGGCTGACCAAAGTTGGAAATAACTTCAACAATGCTTGATTGAATTCTCGTGCATCTCTGAATTCTAAAAAGATTCTCTTCTAATCAACAAATTCTTAGAGATATTTATCAAATCTCGACATAACTGCCCCAGTTTGACTGCCCTTTGAGGGATAAAATCCCGACTTGAATGCCTCAGATTGGCTGAATACCTACTCGATGGAGTACTTGACATGCTCCCCCCTGCTCAACAGAGTCTTGACAGATCTTTTCCTTGTCCCATGCTCACGGAGAGATGAAGGCTTGAGTATTTTTTTTTTGAAGACAACATAACCTTAGGGTGGTTGGCTCTTGAATATAGGTTACCTAACAACCATACTCCTTGACTTGAACTGCTTCAATCTCTAATCAGATACTTGAAGAAATATGTCCCTTGGGACCAACTGAAAGTAATGCACCACTGCTTATCAGAAACTTTGGGCGATCAACTTTTGCAATCTACTTCAGATCATTTCTCAGACTGGTATTCTTTTACTCGACGGAGTCAATAGAAAATTTGCCCCAGGTTAAGACCATTCCCACAAATGATTTACCTTTAAACGGTGTCCTGAAGCAATTTGTCCTTTGAGATAATTAAATTCTCATCTGATGCTCATTATGCAAACTTACTCGATATTTAAGCACTTGCTCATATGCAAAGAATGTTTATTATAAGAGTGATAATTGTAATGCAAAGCTCATGTTTGTCTTAAAGTTAAAAGATTTATATAAAAAATATTTTGAAACATCAAAAATTTGTACAAAAGATAGTAAAAGATAGAGTGATACCAACTCAAAAGTTTTTGCAAGCCTCCCTAGGAGTCAGATTACCGTATTTCTTGTTACAGTGTGCTTTCGAATTAACCCTTGCTTCAGTTAGGACTTTTCAGGGTTGTAACGTGGCCTGGTTCATGATTTTAGAAAAAACGGATTTAAGGCTCAAAATATTTGGTGCCCACCCATTCTCCATGATGTTCTCCAATCCTAAATTCAGTTAAACTAATACGAGCACTCATCCCTCAAAAGAGTTTACCATGGTTGAGGAGGATATGACAGTCACTCACCCTTTCATTCTTGGTATTTTGATCACACGACTTTATTTTTTATGGAGAATCTTTATTTGGTAATTCCCTTTTTCTCTTTTCGCGCTTTTCACTTTCTTTTTGTATTCCCTAACTTTTGCCTGGAGAAATTCCTCTTGAATCTGATTTTGAAGTCCAGCGGGATACCCTGACTTTTGCCTAAGTGACTTGTTTTCCAAGTTTTGACTTAGCAAGGCTTTTTGTCTCTTTCTTTTACTATTTCTTTTAGTTTGAACCAGTCGTGTGATTTCGAGTCATTATTTGATTTGTTGAAAAAGGTGTGACTGCCTTGCTGTTTGATTGACGGGAAATAGCCATTATGGTATCGTCACCTTTTGACCTTTTGATGTGCGAGAGATATCTATTAGGATATCATTATCATTGATGCACACTGCTGATATATAAGAGTTTAACCACTGTGGTTTTGTTCTTTCTCAACCTTCTGAAGGATAACCTTTGTTGTATCCTTTGATGTGCACTTTTAATGAGTTTTGAAGGCCCAATCAGATTAACTGAAATCTACCCTGCCCCGGGTTAAATGTGAGGGTTTTTCTGAAAAGAAAAGAAACTCCTACTTCAAGGCTCAAAGGGGTTGACGAGGGTCTATCTCCCTTATATCTCCGGTGTTTGGGGATTGAAACAAGGCCTGTACATCGTCAGCAGGGTCCTACTCAAAAGCACACCGTTTGAAATTTTTGGTATATTACTCATCATCCCTCCTCTAGAGGTTTTTTTGCTTTATTTAACAAGAGTTAAGTATCAAAAAGTCAAAGAAAAACATCAATGAGTGAATACAAATGGGTTAATTTAAGACAAACATACTCAATGCATCATGATTAATCTTCAATAATAAACAAATTTCGCATATAAGAAAGTACTGAACTAAAACGAGAAAGATTACAAATGAGACTGCAAATGTAATTGAGACTACCCTCTATTCAGACTTGTTGCTTCAGAAAGTACGTTTGGTAACCTCACTTCTTATTTACGGATGTCTTTAAACTTCTTGAGTTGCAAACGAATATCCAAAACATTCTTAGGTTGTGAGGTCCTGTTCTGCGGAGGTAAGCCTTAAGACGACATGCCTTAAGTATGGACCGATCCCTACACCTGATGTTTGAGTACTATGATACCACGTGCTGTGAAGCCTTAAAGTTTTTTTTATTATATTTTTGTTTTATTGAAAACATTGAACGTCTTTTGTTCATCAAAACAATAATAATGAAAGAAAAAACAATTCTCGACGTAATTTAAACCAACACTTTTATTGAATGAGTGGCCTGTAACTAGGCGTTTACAATGGAAAGGAGTAGTTGCATGGGAAACACATGGGGGATGCCAAGAGAAGGAAAAGAAAAATGAATACGGGCTCTGTCAAGTACAACTCCGCTATAACTCTTACGACCCTTGGATTCTTCAATGCCTGCTTTCCGAATGGCTGGCTGGACCAAACCTTCGTCTTGTTCCGATCAAACCAATGACCTTTTAGGCGAAATATTTTTTTACCAAGTCTGCATTAACAGGGTGAGAGAAATCCTCCCCATCCATGGTTGTGAGCATCATAGACCCTCCAGAAAAAATCTTCTTTACAACAAAAGGTCCTTCGTAATTTGGAGCCCACTTACCTCTAACATCCGTGTTGTTAGGAGGTAAGATTCTTTTTAACACCAGATCACCAGTTTGAAAATTTCGCGGACGTACTTTCTTGTCGAAGGCTTTCTTCATCCTCTTCTGGTATAACTGCCCGTGGAAAATTGACGTTAATCTCTTGTCATCAATAAGATTTAGCTGATCGAATCTATTTTGGACCCAATCAGTCTCATCCAATTGTGTATCTGTCATTATCCTTAGAGAAGGGATCTCCACTTCCACTGGTAGGACTGCTTCCATGCTGTAAACAAGCGAAAAAGGGGTTGCCCCAATCGAGGTACGCATGGTGGTACGATAACCATGTAACGCGAATGGCAGCATCTCATGCCAATCTTTATAAGTGATGACCATTTTCTGCACGATCTTCTTGATATTTTTGTTTGCTGCTTCAACCGCGCCATTCATCTTGGGGCGGTAAGGAGAAGAATTATGATGTTTTATTTTAAAGTTTTCACACAACTCCTTCATCGTCTTATTATTGAGGTTCGACCCATTATCAATGATAATCTTTTCGGGAGTGTCGTACCGACATATTATATTGTGTTTGATAAAACGTGCTACCACCTGTTTAGTGACATTGGCATAAGAAGCTGCCTCAACCCACTTGGTAAAGTAGTCGATAGCCACTAAGATAAAACGGTGTCCGTTGGAAGCAGTTGGCTCAATCCGGCCTATCATATCAATTCCCCACATCGCGAAAGGCCAAGGTGAAGTTAGGATATTCAGGGGATTCGGTGGCACATGCATCTTGTCAGCGTAGATCTGACATTTGTAACAGATCCTGGAGTGTTCGTAGCAGTCATTCTCCATTGTTGACCAGTAATATCCTGCCCTTAAGATTTTCTTGGCCATAGTATGCCCGCTAGAATGTGTCCCGAAAGAACCTTCGTGCACCTCTTCAATGATCCTACTTGCTTCGTGCTTATCCACACATCTGAGCAGGATGGAATCGTAATTCCTCTTATATAGAATATCGCCATTGAGGAAAAATTTGGCGGCAAACCTCCGCAAAGTCTTCTTATCTGTGATGGAAGCACCTTCTGGATACTCCAGAGTTTTAAGATACCTTTTGATGTCATAGAACCATGGTTTCTCGTCAACGTCTTCTGCTTCTACCTCATAACAAAATGCCGGTTCATTTAACCTTAGGATGGTGATAGAAGGGGCTTCATTTGCCCATTTAACCCTGAACATGGACGAAAGGGTAGCCAAAGCATCTGCCAGATTATTCTCTTCTCTTGGAATGTGATTGAAAGTAATCTCATCAAAATAAGGGGTTAGTTTTAATACATGATCACGATATGGAATCAAATTTGGGTGTCGAGTTTCCCAATCTCCGTTGATTTGGCTAATCACCAGGGCGGAATCTCCATACACTTCTAAGATCTTGATTCGTAAATCAATGGCGGCTTCTAACCCAAAAATGCAAGCTTCATACTCGGCCATGTTATTCGTACAATCGAAGCAAATCCTGGCAGTAAGAGGAATATGAAAACCCTTAGGAGAGGTAATCACCGCACCGACACCATTACCTAATGCATTGGAGGCACCATCGAACACCATCGTCCATCGCGATCCTGGTTCAGGTCCTTCCTCTGGGTCCGGGATATTACAATCTCGTATGTATATGATATCTTCATCAGGAAACTCAAATTTCATCGGCTGGTAGTCATCTTTCACGGGTTGATGGGTAAGATGATCAGCCAATACACTACCCTTGATAGCTTTTTGAGTGGTATATTGGATGTCATATTCAGTCAAAATCATTTGCCAACGAGCTATCCTTCCTGTGAGGGCTGGTTTTTCGAAGATATACTTGATTGGGTCCATCTTAGAGATCAGTAAGGTGGTATGAGTCAACATGTACTGCCTCAGTCGGCGAGCAGCCCATACCAAAGCGCAGCAAGTCTTCTCGAGCAGTGAGTATTTTACCTCTCAGTCGGTAAACTTTTTGCTAAGGTAATAGATGGCGTGCTCTTTTCGACCAGCCGCATCATGCTGCCCTAATACACACCCCATTGAATTCCCTAATACTGTTAGGTACATTATCAAGGGTCTTCCTTCCACCGGGGGTGAGAGAATCGGAGGTTCCGTCAAATATTCTTTAATTTTATCGAATGCTGCTTGGTAGTCGTTATTCCACCTGTCCGTCTGGCTCTTCTTTAACAATTTAAAGATTGGTTCACAAGTGGCTGTAAGGTGGGAGATAAATCTAGAAATGTAGTTCAGTCTTCCGAGAAAGCCGCGAACTTCCTTCTCTGTTTTTGGCACGGGCATTTCTTGTATAGCCTTTACCTTGCTGGGGTCAACTTCGATTCCTCTCTCGCTTACGATGAACCCCAATAGTTTCCCAGATCTTACTCCGAACGTGCACTTGTTTGGATTCAGCCTTAACCTGAACTTCCTTAACCTTTCAAACAATTTCAACAAATGAACCAAATGTTCCTCTTCTGTTTGAGATTTTGCAATCATATCATCAACGTATACCTCAATCTCTTTATGCATCATGTCATGAAAGAGAGCGACCATCGCGTGTTGATAAGTAGCCCCGACATTTTTCAGGCCAAACGGCATCACCTTATAACAAAACTTTCCCCAAGGAGTGATGAAAGTAGTCTTCTCCATGTCTTCTGGTGCCATCTTAATCTGATTATAGCCAGAAAAATCATCCATGAAGGAGAACACTTTTGCTTGAGCTGTATTATCAACCAACACATCGATATGTGGTAATGGGAAGTCATCTTTAGGACTTGCTCTGTTCAAGTCCCTATAGTCCACACACATCCTAACCTTTCCATCTTTCTTAGGTACTGGCACAATATTTGCGATCCACGGCGGGTAAGATGTCACTTTTAAAAAGCCGGCATCAAACTGTTTCTGAACTTCTTCTTTGATCTTCTTAGACATCTCGGGGTGAGTTCTTCGAAGCTTTTGTTTAACAGGAAGACATTCCTCTTTGAGAGGTAGCTTGTGCATGATGATGTCCGTGTCTAAACCAGGCATGTCTTCGTAAGACCAAGCCAAGATATCCACATACTCCCGGAGAATTGTGATTAATTCGTGCTTGATATTGTCCTCTAGAGCAGTCCCAATCTTAACTTCTTTTCGGGCTTCTTCTGTTCCTAAATTGATCAATTCAATGGTCTCTTGGTGTGGTTGAATAACCTTTTCTTCTTGCCTTAACAACCTAGCCAACTCCTCGGAAAGCTCACAGTCTTCCTCAATTTCTTCTTCAGCTTGATATATTGGTTTTTCAAAGTCGTAGAGAGTCATAGCAGGATTATTTTCGACATTTTCTGGGATTAATGAGGGACACGATCTGAATGGTTGTTTTTTTTGTTTTAGATGTAAAAAAAATGAAGTTTTAAATTTTATAAGAAATAAATTCTGAAAAGACAAAAAAGTGAAACATTTTGAAAACAAAAGACGTTCTTTATCAACGAATAAACTTGTAAATGGGAAAACATTATGGCCTTACAACACGCCCGCTATGTCTTAGGCAGGACATGGACTATTGTACGATAACAGAAAATAAAAGAAAGTTACTCTTCAAGCCGGGTGACTTCGATGGTGTCTTTGGCGAACCAGTTGGCATGCTTTTCATTCGACCTGGTTGGATGAACCCACTTATCCATCTCAAAGTTGTTGCCATCTACTTCATCTACCGCATGAGCTTCTCCTTGGATGGTTCCGCCGCTGATGAATCGAATCGGTGGAGGGATACCTTGATCTCCAGGAATGACGACTGACCTCCTCTGATTAGCGACAAAGCCCAAACCTTTCTTGTCCTTCTGTGTAGGGAGATCCAACACTCTTCCCCAGCCTTCTAGATGGCCGGATTGAATAATTGCTTGTGCCTGGCGATAGGATGACATGGGAACTTCTGGCCTCTTGTCTTCTTGATGAGGAGTTCTAACAACTTGTACAGTTTCAAAAGCTTGACACGGTGTTTCATGGATTTCTCCTTCTACCTCAACATAGCGGAAGGAACTTAGGTGACTGATGATGTAATCTTCTTCATCACAGACAGTGACCACTTTTCCATTTAACAAAAATTTGAGCTTCTGGTGCAGAGTAGAGGTGACGACACCAGCCCCATGAATCCAAGGACGGCCTAGCAGACAACAATAAGAAGGATTTATATCCATGATAAAGAGGGTTTCTTCGAATACCTGAGGTCCTATCTTGATTGGCAGGTCGACTTCCCCGAACACAGTTCTCCTCGATCCATCAAAAGCTTTAACAACCAAATCACTTGGCCTTAACGAAACCCCCTCATAATCCAGCCTTAAAAGAGCAGACTTAGGTAGTACGTTGATAGAGGAACCTGTGTCAACTAGTACACGAGATAAAGTAGTCTTTGCGATTTCCATAGAGATGTGTAATGCTTTATTATGCTTTCTCCCTTCAGGGGGTAGATCGAAGTCTGTGAAGCCCAGCCCGTTACTTGCAGAAATACTATTTACAATTCCCTCGAACTGATTCATTGATATTTCTTGGGGGACAAAAGAGGTTCCTAGTAGTTTCAATAATGCATTCCTATGGGCTTCCGAATCTCTGAGCAAGGAGAGGATGGATATTTTTGAGGGTGTTTGACTTAACTGGTCAATGATCTTATAGTCACTCTTCTTGATGTATCGCATTAACTCGACTGCATCCTTAGATGTTTCATCATCAAAAACAGGAACATGGGTATTTTTCTCTGGCTTATCGCCATTGACCATGATTTGCTTGCCTTTAGCCTTGGCTGCGGCATCTGTACTACTTTCAGGTTGCTCCGGCGGGGAGAAAATTCGACCGCTACGAGTAATTCTGCTTTCACCGACAATATTGAACACTGTAGGTTTCTCTTCTTTAGACTTGTCTTTTTCAGACCCCTGAGTAGTAACCTTCTCCCCTTGATAGTACAGTTCACCACCATAATTCCAAGGTACTGCTTTGTCGCTAACGTACGGTACCGGGCCGGGCGTAGTGATAAGTAGTGGGGGCTTCTTGGCAGGTACCAAAATTGTTACAGGTACTCGGGTAGCTTTTTTTTGGACCGGAATGGTTATCACATTGATTTCATTCTTATCAATCCCAGGCTTCATGATCTTGCGACTGAACTGAAGAAACCCCTTTGTAATCAAATCTTGTACTGCGTTTCTTAACAAATGACAACCTTCTGGATGTTTTAAACAAGCAATACAATCCACTCCGCAGCCCAGGAAAACACCTTTACTTGTCAATTGCTCTTTTATGAATGACAGAGGGGTGGTTAACTAATCAATATTCATAACCAGATCTAGGCCTTCGTCTTCACTGATAGCACTGACAGTGGAACCTCCGTGAGTCGGTAGGGGTTGGTTCGTAATATTAGGTGTTGGTCCGAAATTAATAATTTGGGAGTCTAATAAGTCTTGTACCTTGTGTTTGAACGCTATGCAGTGTTCAATACTATGTCCTGGCGCTCCGGAATGAAATTCACATGTAACGCTAGTATTGAAGTTTGACGGTAATTTGTCTAGGTTAATCTGCATTGTACGTTTCTCGACCAACTTCAAGTCCAGTAACTGGGGTAGTAATTCTGCATAGGGAATGGGAATTGTGTCAATCTTCCTGGGAGGTGGTTTTGGCCTTTGTTGATAGCCTTGGCGAGGTGCATATGCTGGACGTTGAGGCGGAGCTATTGGAATTGTTACAGCAGCAGCTTGGTGGTCGTAATCTCGATATCTGCCCTTCCCCTTCTGAGGATAGATCGCACCGGATTCCCCTTCCTTTTTCTTTGAGTGGCCCTCGAAAGACTTCTTAATATTTCCAGCATTACTCCCAAAAGGGACATCTTGGATTTTCCCCAGCTTAATTCCGATCTCAATCCGCTCCCCGTGTGTTACCAACTCAGCAAAGGTACCTGATATGCTACAGGTTGTGTAATACTGGCCTTGCAGCGTGCTACTAAACATTTCTACCATTTCTCGCTCTAACATGGGAGGTTGCACTTTTGCAGCCATCTCTCGCCACCTCTGGGCGTACTCTTTGAAGGATTCATCTCGTTTCTGGGATAAATTCTGTAGCTGGGTTCTTGTGGGTGCCATGTCGGTGTTATATTGATAGTGCAAAACGAACGCTTCAACCAATTCTCTCCATGTATAGATATGACTACTTTCTAGCTGCATGTACCATTCAAGCGGATCGCCTGTCAAACTATCTTGAAAATAATGCATCAATAGCTTCTCGTCGCTGGAATATGCAGACATTTTCCGATAGAAAGACTTAACATGGGTTTTCGGGCAGGAAGTGCCTTTGTACTTTACGAAATCAGGTACCTTGAATTTTGGGGGAATCTTTACTCCGGGCACCAAGCCTAAGTCAGACATGTCAAAGCCTACTGCACCCTGACTTTCAAACTTGCGCATCCGATCTTCAAGCATATGCAACTTCTTGCTATCTTCAGTCGGTTCTTCCACATTAGTCACCCAGTCTTCCCAATTATCTTCTTCCACTGGCATGACAGGAATGCGAACAGGTCTTGGTAGCATAGTAGGTTGTTCGGTGTTCTGACGAGCAGGAGTGAGTGGGGGCTGGTTTCCCATAGCTTGATTCCCGAGGATGCCTGTAAGGTTGTTGAAGTTTGCGTGCTGGCCATTTTGGGCATTCAAACCAACATTCATATTTCGAGTTCCTCCCGGATTCTCCACTGTGTTCTGAGCCCCTGGAATATTGTTTGGATTATTGATGACGACCCCTGGTGGGCCAGCATTCGGGTTTTCACTCCCATTATCCAATGCTTCAGCAGGTCTTACAATCATAGCCCTCATCTCCTCTTGTTGACGAGCCATGTTCTGAATGATTTCCATCAGTTGATCGACTCGAGTATCCATCCTGGTCCCCATAGCCACGACATCTGCGTGAATTTGTTCCATCTGTCTTCTGGCTGTGCTTCGAGTATTATAACGATGGGAATTCGTAGTGGCTATTTTCTGCAATGAGGAGGCCCGAATCAAGAGATAAGAAGACCTGTCATGATTACTTATCAAATTATGATATGCATGGATGCATGATTATGTATGTTATATCATTTCCAGGATATCCGAAGTTTTATTACCCCTAAGAATTTCAAACAACATGATAAAAGAGCCAAACGACAGGAAAAAGTCCTGATTAACAACTGATCTTATTAAAAACATGATTCATATGATCCGATGGTATCTTCTTACACGCATGATTCAAATACTGTAATGAAATCTAAATGACCCCATCCAACAAGACTGGTGGTGATCAAAAGATAAAAGAAATAAAAGGGAGAATTAGGCAATCAATGGGAGGAGTCTCTAATCTCTGTGTAGTATAACGGTCCTCCTTGTCGGAAATATTCCTCGCTCCATTCCTTAGTTTCTTCAAATAACTTTTTCGTCTTTTCACGATCCCGTCCACGAGCGAAACTATCAATCACCACATCTTTCCGATATAATTGTCCCTCTAAGTACACACATTGCTCTAGGAGACGGTCACATTCCTTACATTCTGGTAAAGGTATAGGCACGGGTGCTTCTTCCATCTCTTTGATTTTGTCTCGGAGTCTTGCATTTTCCTTCAGTACTTCGGTCATTTGATCTTCTTTCACTTCCAACTCCGTCCTAGCAACTTTGAATAGGTTTCCTAATTCCTTGACCTTGGCCTTATTCCTATTGTTGGCCATCTGAAATTTCAGAGTTTCTTGCCGATTCCTTTCTGCGTCAGTGAGGGATATCTGATACTCTTCCGTAGACACAGAAAAGTCTTCATTTCTAGGTCATTTCTTGGAACTACTTTCCCCCTCATACTCTTTCAGCTGACGGGCCAAGTCCCTTTTCTTTTCTGTTAGAAAATAGATTTCCATCTTTTTGTCTTCCAAGTTCTGGCGGAGGTCCCTATTTTCCAATTGTACCTGATAGAAGCGTTCTTTAGGCACATCGTGCAGCAACTCGGTGGGTTGAAGATACAAGGAAATCTCTTTTTCAAAAGGTAACATAAGAGTTTTGACTCTTTCCTTTAGCCAATTCACGTAAGGATCGAAAGCTAGTACTTCTTTTGGCCCAAAGAATTCCTTTCCTTTCTTTCCAATATGTGCCCAAGCAATCTCCACCCTTTTTAGCAATTCTGGGTCTTCTCCTTTTTTGAGAAACATAGGTTCAACCTCCTTGGTTGTGGGTGGACGCCTCATGGCATAACCTAATTGGCAAAGAGAGAGTACCAGATTGTAGTTGATAACCCCTCTGGTTCCCATGAGTGGAACATTAGAGAAACCTGCACAATGGGAGATGACTTCGGAGCTATCCACCTTAAGTTTGTACCATTGAATGTCGAAAGAGGTGAGTGTCATCACTTTTGATGCCCATGAGCGAGGATCTTCTTTGAATGGCCCTTTGGTGGGTAACTGCGCCATGAACCATTTGTAAAGCATTGGTATACAACATACCACTACTCCTTTCTTTCCATGCCTGGAGTGGATGGCGTGGTAAGTATCTGCTAATAGCGTAGGTATAGGATTCTTATTCATGAAGACGCACAGAGTAGCCAAGTCCATGATTTCTTTAATCTCAGGAAATAAGACAACTCCGTAAATAATGGCGGCCAACAAAGCATAATAAGCATCCCAATCTCCCATATTCGCCATTTCCTTAGCCTTACTTGCCAAGAAATCTGTAGGAAGACCGGAAGTGACTTTGTTGCGTCTCCATTTTCCTTTTACATCGTTAAGGCTCAAATAAAGAACCTTAGCAATAGCCTCAAAATCAGGTTCAATAGGGATTTGAACAAATGGAACATGGCCGGTGAGCTTAATGTGGAGAAGATGAGCATACTCCTCAAGAGTAGGTGCTAACTGGTAGTCTTGGAATGTGAAGCATCTCAACTCTGGATCATAAAATTGTAACAACGTCTGTACAACCTTGTCGTTAACCCGAGCATCCAGCAAAGATAGGAGATTCCCATATCTTTCACCAAAAACACCCATTTGTTGACAATTCATGAGGTCTCTGAGCTCTTCAAGAGAGGGCCAAGTACTAGGACGAAACTGATAGCTGAAGTTATCCCTCTTCGTCTTCGGGGTGACATCAGTGTTGTTCGCCATTCTTTGGAGGAAAAGGAAACCCTGGATAGATCCTGGAAATGACAATGCATATGCGAATTAATTATTGATATATATATATATATATTATATATATATATATATATATATATATATATATATATATATATATATATATATATATATATATTGAAAGGTAAATATTCCTATGATGTGTGTGCAAGTGATCATGGGGTTACTACTTCCATGATATTGATTTCTGTTGTACTGCCTCTTCGTATCCTTGTCAATACCGAGATTACAGGTCTGAAATGTAACTGGAAGAGGACTATAAAGATCAAAGATAAGTCCTCAGAAAATAAATCTGAGAACCTCATAACTGTTGGCAGAAATGCGGGACATAACCAAAAGTAATCGTCTGAATATAGTCACCAACCGTACCTGTAATGATAAATCCCTCCCCACTCACGTGTGAAGACTAGGTCAGGGTGAGATAATGGTAACTCGAAAATCACGGGTCCGCCTGAAAGTAAAATCATCGCAACACAGACGTGCATGATGAAAGTACCTTCAATTGAACCTCCTCCGAGCGTGGTATATGACATGACTGCACTAATCGGACCACGTCCTATAGCCGTCATGCCCCCACTCTATTCCTA
Source organism: Vicia faba (assembly GCA_948472305.1). Lineage (NCBI taxonomy): Eukaryota > Viridiplantae > Streptophyta > Magnoliopsida > Fabales > Fabaceae > Vicia > Vicia faba. Next base: position 517,522,884 of record OX451737.1, read on the forward strand.
GGTGTCCTAGTGCACTCTGGCCCGGGTATTGGGCCTTTTACCTCAATAGTAACATTCCCACTCAAGCAAGAAGCAGATACAGTACAACAGCAGTATATGGAAGGCAATAGAGTGTAATACATGCATATGCACAGGTATATTTAAAAAATGAACGAATGAACTGAAAGCATAAAAATAAACACCCTAAGAAAAGAAATCAAGAGCTAGGAGCGACTCCGGGATGGACCAGCGTCTGGTCGACCTATTCCCCAGTGAAGTTGTCAGCTGAAACAACCGGCTAAAAATCATCAAAACAATGAAGTCGCCATCGAACGTCTTTTATCCCACATGTAGGGAAAGGTAAACATCGAGAAAACCTGAGGAAGGGAGAAGTCACGGTCTTGCGACCGAGAGATCGAGTAAGGGAGTCTGTTACGCGAGGGGAAGGTATTAGCACCCCACACGCCCGTAGTACTCTGCGGTATCCACTCTTGTTATCTATCTTATGGGTGTGTTCAATCTATGCTTACTGTTTATTAATGCTAAGGGAGAATGCATGCAAAAGAAAAGGGAAAAAATGTAGGGAAAATAAAATTGTGCTCGCCTGGGCCCTACCCCAATGCCTACGTATCCGTTTTGAGGAATCAGAGCTACCGTAGTTCGGCTTATATGTTTTTGTTTGTTTGCATTTTTTACTGAACAATATTAATTTCGCCTTCTGCCGCAACTCGACCGTTGGAGACTTACGCGTCAGCACAGAAGTGAATTAACATGCTCTTCTGAAAAGTTTGGAAAGAAATGTGCCTGGACGCACAAAAAGTTTTAAATTCGTTTGTTTTTGAATGAACGATAGTGATTTCGCCTTCTGCCGCAACTCGACCTTTGGAGATTTACGCGTCAGCACAAAAGTGAATTGGTACGTTCTTTTGAAAAGAGTTTGAAAGGAAGGGCCCGAAGGCAAAAAGAGTTTGTATTGGTTGGTATTTTTGCTTGTAGATAATAGCTAGTTGATCTCAAGAGAGAGATTTTAGCCATGTCTCTACTTATTCATGAAATGAGTCTTTGAGACTTGAACCATACCAAAGCTTAGAACAAGAGAATAATAAGGTCGAGAAGAAACCCGCTTATCATCTCTCAAACTTAGCCAAGACGTGGTTCTTGTCAAGAAATTTCCCTTTTTTTGTATTTTTGAAGTTTTGTAAAAAAAAGGAATTTTTGTTATTATAAATGCATATGCGAAAAGGGAAAGAAACATTATAGGGAGACTAGCCTAAACCTGATTCTATCACACTTCATATGATCTATGGGAAAAGATAAATGCGAGGTAAAATAGAAAGAAAGTATACCAAACGGATACTAGCCCGTAGAGCAAAGTAGAAAAAGCAAAGATACTTGATGTTCTTGCGAGCTGCTAGCACCAACAAAGAAAAGAGTCAGAAACCCCATTACTGAAGCATCTTTTAATGTGAAAATGAATCACAATCGGCATCTCGAACATATCCATATAAAAACCTGCATAAGACTCGAATCTTGACGAGCAAAGTGAATTACCAGTTTCGAGTATCCGAATAATTATGAATTAATTTCCAAAGGCAAAATAATAAAAAGAATATAATAAGTTCTCCTCTTCTTTTTTTTTTGATTTAACTATTTGAAATAACAATTAAATAAATGAATAATAATAAAAGGAGAAAAAGAAATAAAAGAATTCCAAAACGACGACGTTTACTGTAAACGACCCCTTCCAGCTCCTTTACGCAGAAAGCCTTTCTTCTACATGTCGACAACAACAATGGCGATGCCGCCATGACTCCACCCCTTCTCCCCTGTTCCGATTCAACTTTCTTGCTAATACCACCTAACGTCTCCCTCTGAATTCGATTCCATTGCTTGCTTTTGTCAATTTCTCTTCCTCTATTCCGAATCTAACAATGAAACTTAAGCTCTACATTTCTTCCGGTCAAGATTACATGGTGGATTTATCATTCGCCGCATTTTATCCTTCGCGGTTATGGTACAGACCAAGAAAAAAAAATCGTAAAAAGAAGAAGATTGAGGATTACCTATCGAAGGCACGTTGGTAGTGCTTCAGAAATCCAGAGGTGAAGTAATACAATTATTGTTTTTCTTGATCTTGTCTGCTTCGTCTTGATTCTCTCCTCACTGTCTTCACTTTTTCTTTGGTCTGGGAGTTGCGTGCGTTGGCGATAGGAGAAGAGCGGAAATGATGACAATTATGAAGATTATCGCGAGTTGAGAAAAATGAACTTTATATGATGAATCAGAGAGAAGTGAAGCTTTGAGAACTAACTGAAGGTCGAACAATGGAGAGTGGCGGTGAAGACGGAGTTTAGAGAGGGGAAGTTGAAGATTATGAGAGTTCAGAAAAATTGAGAGTGAATGATGAAGAGGGAAGAAGTTGTTTTGAAGCTGATACAATGATGAAGTTCTGAAACTGGAAAAGAGAGAGTGACCTCGTCCCCTCAAAACTTGGAGGGGGTTTGGATTATATAGGTAGTTGAGGGAGGAAACGATTATGTGGGAATCAATCTGAACCATTGATTTGGATAAAGTTTGTTAGGGATTGAAGGGTGAGATTGAGAGTTGGTTACAAGGTGGTTATGCTAGTTGGGAATTCTGTTTGGAGGTAGTTAGAGAGTTATAAAGTTGTTAGGAGGAGATTGATGAGCTGTTAATTTGGACACAACCTGTCTAAGTGCATAATCAAGCATCCATATAATTGTTAACTATTATGTGATCAGTTACAGAAGAATGTAGAAAGCTGAGAATTTAAAGTACAAAGCAAAATTACACAAATAATACAGGCTAGAGAGGTTTTTTAAAGCGCTAAGCATTATTATCTGCAACCAAATGTTAAAGATCTCAAACAATAGACCAACAGGTTGCAGTGCAACAAGAACTTTGACAAGCTCCATCTTATTGCTGGAAAAAGCATTGGGTTAATTCAGGATCAACAGAGGAAGGGGTTGTAAACACTTCCCAACTTAGTATGTAGTGGACAACAATCACTTCAGATTTTATGTCACGGTTGACATAAACGTGCATACTTTCGCATGAAAATAAGCAAGATAAGCTCCTCTGCTAAAATATATAGTTTCTTCTCTTTTCACATTTTAACCTTTTGGCAAAGCAGCAAATCTGAAAAGTGATTGGAATAAAAAGTTACTGCTGCTCATATTGCTCAAGCAACTTCCTGACTCTCAAACACAGATGTTACAAGGGTAGACTGAACTGAACCCCTTTTAGTGCACAAATCAAGTTGACAGGAGAGAAACCATTGCTTCCGCAGATTCTGGTCCATCATTATTCACACTTGGTATAATGTTATTGGGAGACACAAAATTTACAAACTCTTTGAGTTCTGTAAAGCTGGAATGCTCACTGTAAGGAACTTCATACCTTATAACAGTACCCTGCTGCCACCTTCTTCCAGGAGACTTCTTTTTACCTTTGCCAAATGTCCAACCAGTAGGAGAGAAAGCAACTATAAGACTGAACCGACTCAGATATTGACTTGATATGTGCTTCAATATTTTGAAGCTTCCGAGTGTCCACATAGGGGCAACATGAATATTGCTTTCATGCTCATTTGAAGTAAACCACTGCATATCCTCCTCAGTAAATTCTAAACAGTTTAAAAGGCGTAATTTTGCTGTAGTTACGTAAACCTTTTTGCGAAGCGAATGAGCAACCTCCAAGAATAGCCTTTCTTTTCCAATTGTATAGCTGCCAATCAGAAAAAGAGTCTTGGGATTAAAAGCTTCCGCTTGAATTGCATCAATAACAAATTGTATTACAGCCTCTTGTTTTGGAACCACCTTCCCAAGGCCCGTGCCAGGATTCGGTTGTTTATCAGCATAGGGAACATGTTCAGTTTTTGATTTCTTAGGAGTTCCAGAACTAGATTGATCAGCATCTGTCTTACGTTTCAACTTAATATACTTTCTGGTACCTTCACTTGTTCGCTTTTCTCTCTCTTCGGACACATGTCTCTCTTCTATCGTGTTGTTAGACCTGTTGGGATGTTTCATCTTCATTGGTTTAGAATCTGTAGAATGTTGATTCAAGTTTCTATTTTTTCCTGATACTTGAGCATTGAGCTTTCCTGACATTATCTTTTCCTTAAAAACAGGTCTCTTCTTTCCTTGGTCAAGCAACACGTTAGAATTGGACTTTTTGTGATTCAGACCAAACTGTGATGCATCAGCAGAGCTCACTCCAAATGCAGTTTCAGAGGCATGCATTTGCAAGTTATTTTGACCCTCAGAAATCGGCACTTGATATGAAGCATACAATGCCTTTGTTGTCTCATCCTCACTGAAGTCACAAGGATTCATCCCAGGCAGCCAATTAAGCATGACACACAACCATTTCTCTGGAAGTTGCTCTGGCTTTAAGCCAGTAGGTAGAAGCCTCCATTTCTGGCATCTGTCGCAAGCTACCCAATCTTCTGCAATAAGTTGAGGTGCTGCTACTACTGTTGGAATCATCTCCAGAGCAGTATTATTTTCAGCATTTTGAAATGGAAGAACCGTTTCAAAAGCTTCTACTAAAAGCCTCACTCTTTGTCTTTGAGCAGGTGCAAGTTTAGAAATAACCTTTTGAAGTGCATTGTCAAGCATCCACTCCGAATTTTTTTCCTCTCATCTGCTGTTTGGTGGTTAAGAAAAACTTTTTCCGCTTCGAAGTTGGCATCTGAAGGCAATGTTCCTGGTCTTCTTGAATTGATGTTCCTTACTTTCTCTAGTGCCTTTACAAACCTTTTCAATAGGATTACCCTTTTCTCTCAACTGGTTCAGTTAATGTTCCATTGAATCCCAAAATAGGTAGCCGATTGGTTGACGTCAGATATTGTTCAATTGCCTTGTCAGCTGGGAGCCGTGGTGGAACTTGCTTTGTCCTCAGTTGTGCTTCAACAACAGTATCATTAAGCTCACTTACAAAAGTTTCTGCCCACTCCTGTGCAGTGTGTGTTGTTACATGATGAAAGTTATGCCTATGTCGCTTCTCTCTCCCTGCAGATGGCATGTTCAGAGCTTTGGAAATTGCTTCAGCAACTTTTGTGATGTTCCAGGGGTTGACCAGGAGTGCCCCAGCCCCAAGAGATTGAGCAGCACCAGCGAATTACATTCTTCTTTTCATCATCCATATCCGAATCTGTTTCACTACAATTGTGACAAGAAGAGTTGTTTCCTTTGCTATCTTCCTTTTCATTCCCAACAAAGGGAAGCTTATTTTCACATTTACCTGCATTACTTAACACTGCATGCTTATACATCAAATGCCACTTTTTTACATATTTCTGATCTCTTTCCTGCACTCCATGTGCAAGACCAGTAATACTACTACCATGTTTAGGCTTTTCCTGCACGAAATTCTTCTGCAGCACATTGTGATCCGACTCCATATTTTTGCTTTTGGCTGTTACTTCCTCCACCAATACCCCAATATCAAAATCCGCAAACTTGACTATATCTGTTGATGTTGATTCCACAACAGCACTTTCATCATTTTTCTTCCTGTCGTGAACATACGGTATAACATCGTGGTCAGTTTCATTGCGATGTTCAAGCTTGGAGATATGTAAATTACCAATAACATCTTGGACAGTCTGCTGTTTGGATCCTGGTGTTGCGGTTAATGCCAATATTCTTAGTTGTACTGGTACAACCATTAACTAGCGAACTGCTTCACAATACGAGTAATTTCCCATTGCTCCGTGAGCTTCATCAATCACCAAACATACCAAGTACTTCACCAAACACTTACCAGAATGAATGTCTTTTTCCAAAACTTGTGGAGTGACAAAGAAAACTCGCTTCGTTTTCCACAAACGAGCTCTTTTTGGGAGGACTTAACTGACCGGTCATATCAACTGTCCATTCTTGCGGTATCCCAACAATGTTATGGCATGCTTCTATCTGCTGCATGACGAGTGGTCGAGAAGGAGCAGCAAATACTATTTTTCCCTCGGGAGACCATCTAAAGTAGTTATTCATGACAACAGCAGCAATGAGAGTTTTGCCAAGTCCTGTTGGCAAGGCGACCAAAGTGTTTTGAAAGAGAGCAGTTTGGGCAATATGGAATTGATAGTCACTGAGAGGAACATTAACTGGATATATTCAAGTTTGGCTGCTTCATTGTCAATATGATGGTCACAGATAGATTCTTCAGCATCATTTTCTCGAACTGGATTCGTTTCACTTTCCTTTTCCGCAATTCCAACAAAACTATCAGGAGTCGATTGCTTTCCCTTTTTCTCTTTTCGCGCTTTTGACGAACCTTTTCCAATTCGCTTTCGTTCGTTTTCGCGCCACTTCTCATTTGACAAACCGCGTCGATTTCTCTCGCAGCTGCTTCCCAATCAAAACCATCATCGTCGTCGAGAATCTCGTAAGGATTATTGGATTCCATTTGATAAATTACTCAGACTTTTGGTTTGTTTGAAGATTTTGGGGGTTCTGGTTCAAGACTAGGAGGAGTGGGGAAGGTGAATGTGCTTGTGCTCTTCCTTGTTCCAGACTGATCAGAGGATAAAGAAAATTTCTGAATAATAAGCTGCCAAATGTTCACCAAAACATTTATGAAATGTATCCTGGATGCTTTCAAATTACTTTGCATTTCCAGAGCAACCTCTTTCAAATCCCCACCTTCATCATCATGAAACAGTAACCTTTTACAAAGTGATATCTTTGCGACAACGTGATTGATTATGTTGAAAGACTGGCAAAGAGAATAACTATCAACACATTGACTATGACAGTCCATCAGCTCATCATGCAAGGCAAGTGTGGGCCAAATGGATTTGAATAGCTTCAAACGGTTCTTCAGTTTCAGAGAATCTCCATTAAGAGCAAAGTGATACTGCAACATATTGATTGATTTTCTAAGGAGACTACAATCAGTAAGACAGAGAAGCTCTTGAACAGATGATGGGACAGATTCTCCATACTCTTCCTCAAATATGTCTTTGGACAAAAAGCTCTTCCACTGACTAAAACCTTTTAAAAGGATTTTTGAATAGAAGTACGGGATCTTTTTAAAAGCTCTGTGACTCAGATCCCCAAATCTCTTCAAAATTAACCTCAAATATGATAAAGAGGTCGGAAAAAGTGATATAAACTGATCTTCTGAAAGACTAAGATCAAAAACTTCGGCAACCCCAACATCATGATCTAAACTTTTCTTCACTATGCCCAAAAAATAAAATGCCCAAATATAGATGAATGCAGAGAGTCTAAGCCAGATATAATGTTGTGATATCTAACCCCTTTTGTTTGAATGTTGCCTCTACGGGGGTAACGTGCAGATAATCAGGAGTAGTCCAAAGTTGTGGAGTCTAGAAGAGGTTACTCTTCTTATTTTTAAGTTGGCATTAGTGCTCTGATACGTAACACTAGGGAGGGATGAACACTTACTTTTTTTACTTAATTGTTGTTTTGTTTTGATGATTTGTCAGAGTATTGTAAACTCATTTTTATTTGATTAATTGTTGGTTTGAGATTGGTCGAAGATGTTGAATAATGAATATGATTTCTTTCTGCTGCATTAATAAAGTTGAAGTTTTGAGAACTAGTTTGGAAATGTTGTCGGTTCATCTGAAAAAGTGTTATGTATATGTTTATTTATACTTGATAAAGTTTATGATAGGTTGAAAGACGTGTCATCCTATTCTTGATGTTTTGATTTAAAAATTTGTTCACTCTGATTTTGTTAAATTACCGATGGGGAAAATAGGGTGTTACATTAGTGGTATCAGAGCAGGTCGGTCCGTCTGACCAGGTTGTCGAGTCAGTAGTGTAGTGTGACAGTTGAATATCGTTGATGTGTTTCTTATAACCATTGTTTAATGTTATGATGTGTAACATAGTAATGGCTGGAAGGAACGATGATGCACTTGCTACTATTTTGCAGGCTCAGGTTATGCAACATTATCCTAATACTGGTGGGAATGATGGATCCCGCATTTTGGAAACATTACAAAGGAACCATCCACCTATGTTCAAAGGTAAGTATGGCCCCGATAAAGTGCATAGTTAGGTCAAGGAGATCGAGAGGATCTTCTGGTTTATGGATTGTACGGATGCACATAAGGTGTGTTTTGTAATGTATCCACTGGCAGGAGAGGCTGATGACTAGTGGGTTAACACTCGTGAGAGACTGAATAGTGAAGGTGAAGAGATTACATGGGCTGTATTTAGCAGGGAATTCCTAAGAAAGTACTTTCTGGAAGATGTCAGCAGAAAGAAAGAAATCAAATTTCTAGAATTGAAACAGGGAGACTTGTCAGTAACTAAGTATGCTGCTAAATTCATGGAGCTGGAAAAGTTCTATCCTTGTTACAGCGAGGCAACTGCTGAATTTTCAAAGTGCATAAAGTTTGAAAATGGCTTGCGTTCAGAGATCAAGAAGGCAATTGGGTATCAGCGGATCCGTAAGTTTCCAGATTTGGTGAATAGTTGCAGAATATATGAAGAGGACAATAAGGCTCGCTACAAGGTCATGAATGATAGGAGAGGCAAGAAACAATCCAACCGTGGGAAGCCTTATAATTCTCCAACTAACAAGGGTTAACAAAGAATTGAAGATGGTAAGAGGACTAGTGAGGGAGGTGCTCCTACTGGTGTCATATGTTACAAATGCGAAAGACCTAGTCATTGATGTAATGCATGTATTAGGTAAGTGAAGAGGTGTTTTCTTTGTGGTAAGACTGGACACAAAATAACTGATTGCCAACACAAAGCGGAAATATGTTTCAACTGCGGCGAAGAAGGACATATCATCACTCAATGTCAAAAACTGAAGTAAGCTAAGACCAGTGGGAATGCGTTTGCTTTAGCTGGGACTCAGACATCCAATGGAGACTGCTTGATCAGAGGTATATGTTTCATTAGTAGTATTCCTTTAATTACTATTATTGATACTAGTGCTACACATTGTTTTATTGCTGCTGATTGTGCGAAAAAGTTGGGTCTTGTGTTATCATCTATAGGTGGAGAAATGGTTATCAATACTCCAGCTAAGAGATCCGTGACTACTTCTTTAGTGTTATTGAAGTGTCCTTTGTCCATCTATGACATATATTTTGTTGTTGATCTAGTTTGTTTACCACTGAGTGGTCTGGATATAATTTTGGGTTTGAACTGGTTGGAATATAATTACGTTCATATTAACTTTTACAACAAGTCGGTGAAATTTTATACTCCTGATGAGGATGAGGAAGCTGGATTCGTATCTGCTAGACAGCTGAATGAGTTAATGCAGGATGAAGCTCAGGTGTTTTAGTTGATGGTGTCTTTGTCTATTGAGAATCAGGCTGCGATTGATGAGTTACAAGAAGTATGTGAATTTCTTGATATTTTCCCAGATGATATTCCAGATGTGCCGCCAGAAAGAGAAGTGGAATTTTCAATTAATCTTGTTCCTGGTATCAGACCTATTTCTATGGAACCATACAAGATGTCAGTGTTTGAATTATCAGAGTTGAAGAAACAATTAGAAGACTTGCTTGAAAAGAAGTTTGGGAGGCCAAGTGTATCGCCTTAGGGAGCTCTGATGTTTCTTGCAAAGAAGAAAGATGGTAGTATGAGGCTTTGTGTTGATTACCGACAATGAAATAAAGTGACAATAAAAAAAAGTATCCACTTCCAAAAATAGATGACTTGATGGATCAATTGGTGGGTGGCATGTGTTTAGCAAGATTGATTTAAGGTTGGTGTTGTGCCCCAAAATTTTCCCTCTCATTTTATCAAGATTCTCCTCACAAGACTCTTTGGACTCAAGACCAGATTAGGGTTTGCTCAACTCAAGACATCTCCTTGCACTGATGACCTGAAATTAGGGTTTGAGTTTGCACAAGGATTTTTGGACTTCCAATGCCTCATGTAACTTTCATACTTCATGTTGGACCTCTAAGATTGCTCATACCAAGTTTCAAGCCTTGAATCACTTTTTGCCCAGTCAATTGGACAGTTGACCTAAAAATTAGCTATATTGGAGAAAAAGTCAACCATGGCCAATTTACAGTCAAACCTCATAATTTTTGGTCCACATCAACATTATAGACTCATATGAACCATTTTATCAAGTTTGTACCACAACTCCTAAAGAAATTTGATCAGATCTTCAAAAGGGCAAAATGGTAATTTTTAGGGTTTTGACTGAGGAAGGGCAATTTCTGATTTTTCACCTAGCCAATGGAAAATTGGGTTCAAGCATGGTTTTAAGGACTCAATGACACCATCTTGACCTAATCACAAGGTTCAAAAGATCTCAAATGCATTGGATTGACAGATGAATTTTCCAGTCTATTGATCAAAAATCAACTGTACACTGAAAAGTCAAACTTTGACTTTTTGGTCAAAATCAAGTGCCAAGGGTCATATTTCATCAAGATGTGTCAAAACATGAAACTTGTTCACCAATAAACCTAATTTTGAAATTAGGGTTTAAGTTTGAAATTTTTCATAACTTAGAAATTTTCTAAGTTATGAAAATTTCTAATTTTTTGCCAACTTTTCCCAACTTTTTCACCATGATGCAATTGGATTCAAACAAAACTTCCAACATAAAAGTTGTATTCCTCCATGAAATATACAACTTTTATTCACAAAGTTTTCCCAAAAGATGCTTGGATCTCAAGTTATGATTTTGTGAATAAGGGTCCAAAAACTTTTTAACTTAGTGAAATTTTGCCCTAGTTTAGGCAGATTTTTGACCTAACTTCATGGCAACTTTTCACCTAGTTCCAAGTGGAATCTCAAAATGCATTTCAAATATGAATTGTATAGAATTTTACAAGCTTTCAAAAATGTCTAAGAACTCTCCAAGATCATTTATGGTTAGGGAGAATCGAAGAAAAGAAAATGGCCATTTCTCACTTTTGTCCATGGCATTTTTCACATTGTTACAAGTTGCAAATCAGTTTGAATCATGCTTGTACTTGAATTACAGGTCCTAATCCTTTTCACACTCCAAAATTGAATTCAAATACATTGGACAATGGCTTTGTTCTGAGCTATGGAGCTTTGTACAAGGAATTATTCCAAAAATGGCATAAAGGTTACAATGCTACTTTGATAAAACATACTTTTTACAATTTTGTTTATCTTGATCCATGGACCTAATCTCTTTGTGAAAATAATATACATAAACATCAGGAAAAGTTCACCAAACCTCTACATCCCATGAGCTAGCAAGTACAACCTTTGTCTTTGTCACTTCAACTTTTGCTTCAAAAGCAAGGGAGCTTGCAAAAAGTCCATATCTCAACTATCTGATAAAACCAAGTCTTGGCATCATTTGAAAGGAGTTCAGCATATTGTAACAAGCAAGAAACACAAATTTCTCACCTCTAAAACACCCTAAAACACAGAAATCTCATTTTTTTGCCCAAACAGGGCAACCCCTGCAAATCACAAGCCAAAACATATTTCACTCGTGCGTTTTGCTTTGAACCACTTCAAATACATTCCATACATCACACCTAAGCTGTCCAGGCCCTTATCTTGTAACTGTAAACTCTGTTTCAAGGATCACCATTTTCATTTTGGAGCTTTGCAGGTTGACTTCTGCAAGGAGATTCAAGCCATTTCAAAGCAAGCTGAGCATTGGGAAAGGTTGAGGGACCTTCAAGCAAGCTCACAAGTCCTTTAGGCCTCACTCAAAGTTGCTACATTGCCATAACCAAACTCAACTGAACAAGGTAATTTTCAAAGTTCTATCTCCTTATTTAGGCATCATTAGGCTTAGGTTTGTGAAGCAAAAATGTAGTCTTTAATGTGCTTGAGTTGTACATATGCATAGATTCCATTTATATTAACTGCGCTAGGAGTATTTGGATGTTAAACTTTCTGAAAAAACTAGGTTAGAATTTAGGGCCACTGAAATTCTCTGTCCTTTGAGAGTTAGGTCACAAAATGGATATGGTTGGAATCGTGATTAAAAATGCTATAACTTTTATGTTGTAAGTTTGTGATTTCATGAAAGTTGTTTGGGCTTGGCGCGCCTGGGCCTGGCTTTTCCTGCTTTTGACACCCCCTTCTTTACTTGTGCACCCATTTGCATTTTCTTTTATTTTTTTTATATTTCTTGCATATTTCATATTTTTGACTTTATTTTTTTTCTAAACATTTAAAATTACAAAAAATATTTTCTTTATTTTTGGCATTTTATCTTTTTTTTTTTGCATAATATTTAGTTTATTAGATTTAATACTTTTATTTTCTTAAATAAACTTGTAAAATAATTTGAAAATACCTAACATTTTTATTTTTATTATTTATACACTTAAAATAATATTTCCATACCATATTTAATTTTAATATTTGTGCATAATATTATTATTATTTTTCTTGAACAAGAATGAATCAAATAAATAATTAGAAAAAAAACAATATTTTCTTAAAACAAAAATTAGGGTTTTCACCCTTTCAAAAATAATCATTTTATTTTTTTATTTTCTAAGACATAAATAAACTTATTTTCTCATGCATAAAACAAAATACAAAAACATTTTGCATATTTACAATTTATTCCATATTTAAATACTTGTTTATTTATTTATTGTTGTATAAATTCAATTGGGTTGTAATAGTAAATTAGGGTTTTATTTTGTGCAAATACCCCCTATTCAAACTTGTACCCCCTCCCCATAATATTGTGTAATAGTTTAGATTTACTTTACGCATTTTATCGCTTTCATATACCATGATAGTAAACTAGGGTTTTGTATGCAAAAGACCAAAAATCAAAACAAATAGCATAACTTAATACAAGACAAAAATGCATGAAAAATGATAACACATTGCACACAAGCACCCCTAGGGTTTCATCCACTTTGTTGCCTTAAAATGGCCATGGTATGCATGCTAGGTATCTTGGCAAAACAAAATCAAAATAAAAAGATCATAGTCCCTCGATGACGCTATCTTGGTTGCCTAAAACAAAAATGATCTAGTCCCTAAAAAACTTGCTAAAATACTTGGCAATATTGTTATCATGGTCATACGATGACCCACGCCCATCCCGTTTAACATCCAAAGATAGGGTTGTTTACCAAATGCAATGGTAAAACAAAAATGTCAAAGAAATAAAAATGTATAGGAAAGACTTTTGAGTAGGGTAGATAACTCCTAGTTACTTGATCTCTTTGCAAACCATCCTTGCTATTTTCAAACACACACACATACAACTTAAAAACAACTTCCAAACAACTTTCAAAACATTGAAACATTTTTCAAAAGACAAACACCTTTGTATACATTCGAACAAGAATCATTACAAAGGTTGCCTAAACAAAGGCCTCTTTTTAAAATACTTTCAAAACCACACACAAAAACACCATTTCAAACAATTGAAAAAGCAAAGCAAGTGATTTAAAACAAATAACTAAGAGCCCATGGAAAACCATGGATGAAAAGGGTGTTAGACCTTTCCCTTTTCATAATCTACCCCCCGAACCCAAAAACAATCTCAAAGGTCTTTCCTGTGCTTTTTTACCTTTCCTTTTGGATAAAATAAAAGTTGGTGGCGACTCTTGCTAAAACGAAACATTTGCGAACACAAACGCAAAACCTCAAGTCAGTTCTCCCACTGCATCACAGAACTGGAGACTCTGATGGGGATCAACTTAAAAGTGGGGTTACCTTAGGGTTTTAGATCACCTTTACATGCTTATCTTGCTTGACTTGTTTGCTTTACATTTGGTTCTATTTTTTTGGGTTTGAATCCTCTACCCAAATTTGGGAAACATTCATAGGTAAATAGCAATACGTTGTGGAAACTGTGCGGGGTATACCGACATGGTCTAAGCAATAGCTATATTAGTGTGACATATTTGTGGGTACCGGTAGCCTTTGAGTCAATCAAAGAGAATACGGGGCCACTGAGTGATGTCATGAAGCACTAATGGACTTTTAGAACCTTTACTTGACCATCTTGGCCTTTTAGGATGTAGTGAGATGACCGACTTTGGTGCAGTCCGAAATTGGTAGATATTCGATACTACACTCATTGAGGGTTGCTTTCTTGGAATATTTCGGTCGCCAGTAAAGTGGCTAAACTGAAACAATGAACACAAAAAACAATCCAGTGATATTGAGCTCCTTAGAACCCGGTTACTATTTCTAGGACAGGTTGAGCCAACTAAACTTCAAGAGGGTACTTACCTATGAAACCCCATGCAAGCTTGAAACTAGGAACTTGTGTGATTTTCTTGTACATATGTACTTGTGCATAACATCATGGACATCATGAAGCATCATATGCATCCACTAACCATTTCAAGGATTTGGATTTTCATCTTTGTTCCTGTTTTGTAGGTAATGGATTCACTTCGCAGGAAAACTATCCAAGTCAACCTTGTAAGAGTTCCTCCTCAACTCAAGGAGCTAGCTTCAAGGATTCCTGAGAATTCTCCATTCACCGAGAGGCATGGTCGTCTTCTCAACTTAGTCAACACCAACACTGAGGAAGATATGGTGAAATTTGTCTTCCAGTTCTTTGACCCCCTACACCACTGCTTCACATTTCCTGATTACCAGCCGGTGCCTACTTTGGAGGAATTTTCTCAACTCCTGAGGATTCCTATTCTCCATCAACTACCTTTCAATGGTACGAAAAGAGATCCAAATCCTGAAGATGTTGCTCAAGCCCTGCACTTGCAACCATCTGATGTCATAGGCCATTGGGAAACTAGAAGTGGTGTCAAGGGTTTCTTGGAAAAGTTCTTGTTTGAGAAAGCTCAAGAATGCTGGAATTCATTGGACTTACAAGCTTTTGAGGAGATTGTAGCTCTTCTCATCTATGGATTGGTCATGTTCCCAAACCCTGACCAGCTTATAGATGTGAATGTTGTCAAAATATTCATGGCTCACAACCCGGTGCCTACATTGCTTGGGGATATCCTCCACTCTTTTCACACTCGAACAATGAGGAAAAAAGGTGTTCTTATGTGTTTCACTCCTCTACTAGCAAGATGGTTTATTTCTCATCTTCCCCAATCAGTTTTGAAGAATGAGCAAGGTCTGAGGTGGTCGCAACGGTTAATGACCCTTACACATTCAGATATCCATTGGTGTTCTCGATCAAAAGAGAATGTTATCATCATTGACCTTTGTGGGGAATTCCCTAATGTCCCTCTACTTGGCATTAGGGGAGGCATTACCTACAACCCCTGCTTGGCTTTGAGACAGTTTGGTTATGCCCGAAGGGATGGCCCACATGACATGCTGATTCCAGACGGTTTTTGACTTTGACAACGACGACCAAGGACTTCGACAAAGGTTTATCCGAGCTTGGAGGATGCCAAACAAGATGGACAGTAAGACCTTGGGACATAAGAATTCCATCCCTCTTGAGCCTTACCTCAAGTGGGTACGAACCCGCGCTTAAAGTCTTATGATGCCTTACCCCTATATTCTCCCTGTGATTATAGAGCCTGTTATGGAAGGAAAGGTTCCATACACCCTCCTATGTCCTGACATGCCAACATCACTTGAAGATCTGCAAAGGAGTTGGATACAACTCAAGGGAGAACGCGATACTTTTGAAGCCCACTTCTACGCGAGCAAGAAGAAGGTTTTGGAACTTACTCGTCAGCTTCACGAAGAGCAGACTTTCAACACCTACATTGCACCAAAGAGGATGCGCAACATCTTTTTACCTTAGAATTTTGTATTACTTTGCCCATGGGGCATTGATGTACTAACAAATTATCTTATTAATATGACGTGTGTTCCTTTTTTGTTTACAACAAATTTGAATTTCTGAATCCTTGAATGCATTACATGAATACATATCATTCATCATATGCATAAACAGGTCTTCACACCAAGTTTCCTCATCTCTCTGCTGTTTATTTCAGCAAGATGGATATTGAACAAACGGTCAAAGACTTGCAAGCCCATAATTCACAATTCCAGCAGTTACTCATGACCCTAGCTAAGGGGCAGGAGGAGCTCAAGACTCTCCTAGATAAGGGAGAAGTGAAATCTCTCCTCACTAGGGGCATGATCATGGGGAATCCTGAGGGCAACAAAGATGATCAGTTGGAGCTGCTACGAACTAAGATAGCCATATTGAAAATCCAGATGATGGGACAACTGGTGGGCCAGATGGCTCTCATCCAAAACTTGGCACGAGGACAAGAGGAGATGAGAGTCCTTATCAACAAGCTTCATCAAGATGAATGTAACCAAATGGGGAAAACAACTAAGGTTGAGGATCAAGTCATCATTCAGCCTCCCTTGAGACAAGAAGCCGAGAGAAAACCTCCCCAATTTGCTTCAGGGTCACAAGCCCAACAACAACCTCGCCAACATCAACAGGGTAATCGGCGTAAGCAAAATACATCTAAAAAGCGCTTCACTGAGATTAGCATGTCATTATCTCAAGTGCTGCAACGCTTGTTGGAAGTCAAGCTGATTGTATTAAGAGACCCCCCTCGGAATTCCAACACAGCCTCTCAAGGGTACAATCCAAATGCAAGATGTGCATATCACTCCAACAGTCCTGGACATGACACCGATAGCTGTTGGGCATTGAGAAACAAAATTCAAGATCTGATTAAAGAAACAACGCTGGAGTTCACACAAGATGGCCAGATGAAAATCTTCCGCTGAGGGCTCTCCACCTAAAATGACAAGTTCGAACAAAGAGGCTTCTGTTCATTTTGAATTTCCAATTGTAATTTCTTTTGTTATTCAAACAATTATCTATTGATGTCAAACTCTATTTCATCAATGCATTGCATATGTTTGTCTTGAATTCATCTTTTCAATTTCACTATATTTAAAACTATGCTTTTTATTCCTCTTATGACACAAACCTTTAGAGGGAGGATGACGAAAACAATGCCATAATCTCATACAGTATGCTTTTGGGCAGACCTTTAATGGGTTGTTTACCAAATGCAATGGTAAAACAACAATGTCAAAGGAATAAAAATGTATAGGAAATACTTTTGAGTAGGGTAGATAACTCCTAGTTACTTGATCTCTTTGCAAACCATCCTTGCTATTTTCAAACATACACACATACAATTTCAAAACAATTTCCAAACAACTTTCAAAACATTGAAACATTTTTCAAAAGACAAACACCTTTGTATACATTCGAACAAGAATCATTACAAAGGTTGCCTAAACAAAGGCCTCTTTTCAAAATACTTTCAAAACCACACACAAAAACACCATTTCAAACAATTAACTAAGAGCCCATGGAAAACCATGGATGAAAAGGGTGCTAGCACCTTCACTTTTCATAATCTACCCCCCGAACCCAAAAACAATCTCAAAGGTCTTTCCTGTGCTTTTTTACCTTTCCTTTTGGATAAAATAAAATTCGGTGGCGACTCTTGCTAAACCGAAACATTTGCAAACACAAACGCAAAACCTCAAGTCAGTTCTCCCACCGCATCACAGTTGGGTTATCACCAAATTCGAGTAAAGGATGAAGACACTCAGAAGACTGCCTTCAGAACTCGGTATGGACATTATGAATATTCAGTGATGCCTTTCGGTGTTAATAACGCGTCGAGAGTATTTACAGAGTACATGAATCATATCTTTCACACTTATTTGGATCAGTTTGTGGTAGTATTCATTGACGATATCTTAATCCATTCCAAATCAGAAGAGGAACATACTGAGCATTTGCGAATTCTATTACAAGTGTTGAAAGAGAAGAAGTTATATGCCAAGTTGTCAAAATGTGAGTTCTGGTTAACATAAGCCAGTTTTCTTGGTCATGTTATTTCAAGTGATGGAATTGTTGTGGGTCTATCAAAAGTAGACGCAGTGTTGCAGTGGGAAGCTCCAAGGTCATTTACGGAAATTAGAAGCCTTTTAGGCTTGGCTGGCTATTATAGAAGATTTATTGAAGGATTTTTTAAGTTAGAACTTTCGATAACTCTATTGACTTTTAAAGGCAGAGCGTTTGTGTGGGACATCCAATATGAAGAGAGTTTTGTTGAGCTAAATAAGAAATTGACGACAACTCTAATTTTGATATTACCTAATCCTGAAGAATCATTTGTGGTGTATTGTGATGCTTCTAATTTGGGTTTAGGTGGTGTTCTCATGCATAATGATAAAGTAGTAGCTTATGCATCGAGGCAATTGAGCATTCATGAAAGGAATTACCCTACTCATGATCTAGAATTAACTACAGTGGTATTTGTACTTAAGATTTGGAGACATTACCTTTATGGTTCCAAGTTTGAAGTATTTAGTGATCATAAGAGCTTAAAGTATTTGTTTGATCAGAAGGAATTGAATATGAGGCATCATAGGTGGTTAGAACTGTTGAGAGATTATGAGTTTGGCTTGAATTACCACACTGGTAAAACTAATGTTGTAGCAGATACTTTAAGTAGGAAAACATTGCATATGTCTTCTATGATGGTCTGAGAATTAGAATTGATCGAGCAATTAAGAGATATGAGTTTAGTATGTGAAGTGACACCACAGACTGTAATGTTGGGGATGTCTAAGATTAATAATGATTTCTTGGATAGCATTAAAGGGGCTCAAAAGTTAGATGTGAAGCTGGTAGACTTGATGGTAGGGAGTAACCAGTCTTAGTATAGGGAATTTAAAGTAGATGCCTAATTTGTGTTGAGATTCCGCAATTGAATTTGTATTCCGGCTAATGTAGAGATGAGAAAAATGACTCTAGAAGAAAGTCATAGAAGTAGTTTGAGTATCCATCCGGGAGCTACTAAATTGTATCACGACTTGAAAAAGTTATTTTGGTGGTCCGGATTGAAACAATATGTGGTGCAGTTTATGTATGCGTGTTTGACCTGTCAGAAGTCGAAAGTTGAACATCAAAAACAGGCGAGTTTGTTGGAACCTTTAGATGTTCCGAAGCGGAAGTGGGATAATATATTAATAGACTTTGTGACAGGGCTGCCAAGTACTCTAAGAGGGCATGATATGATTTAGGTGATTGTTGATAGACTAACAAAATCTGCTCATTTTATTCCGATTAATATCAGTTTTCCTTTGTCGAGGTTGGTAGCGATTTATATCTACGTAATTGTAATCTGCATGGTGTTCCATTAAGTGTTGTATCTGATAGAGATCCAAGATTCACTTATGATTTTTGGAAGAGTTTTCGGGATGCGTTAGGCTCTAAGCTGAGATTGAGTTCTGCATATCACCTACAGACAAATGGTC
This sequence comes from Vicia faba, assembly GCA_948472305.1. Lineage (NCBI taxonomy): Eukaryota > Viridiplantae > Streptophyta > Magnoliopsida > Fabales > Fabaceae > Vicia > Vicia faba. The sequence goes on from OX451737.1 coordinate 517,542,065, forward strand.
AGACTGAGAGAATTATTGAGTCATTAGAGGATTTGTTGAGGGCTCATGTTCTTGAGCAGGGAGGTACATGGGATAGTTATCTTCCACTGATTGAGTTCACTTATAACAATAGTTTTCATTCTAGTAATTGTATGGAACCTTTCAAGGCATTGTATGGTCGGAGGTACAGGACGCCTATGTGTTGGTATGAATATAGTAAAAGTGTAGTGCTCAGACCGGAAATTGTGCGAGAAACTACGCAGAAAGTGAAATTAATTCAAGAAAAGATGAAGGCTTCGCATAGTAGACAAAAGAGTTACCATTATAAGAGGAGGAAGGATCTTGAGTTTCAAGAGGGAGACCATGTATTCTTGAGAGTATCTCCAGTGACTGGTGTAGGTCGTGCGTTGATGTCAAAGAAGTTGACTCCTCGATTTATTGGTCCGTATAAAATTTTAGAAAAAATGGGGAATGTTGCGTATAGAGTGGCCTTGCCACCTAACCTGTCAAATTTTCATGATGTGTTCCATGTATCATAACTCTGGAATTATGTTTCAGATCTGTCGCATGTGATTCCGATGGATGATATTCAAGTGCAGGATAATTTTACTTATGAAACCGTACCCGTAAGGATCGAGGATCGTGAAATAAAGAAGCTGAGGGGAAAAGAGATTTCTCTCGTGAAAGTGGTTTAGGGAGGATCTGCTTGAGAGAACTCGACGTGGGAACTAGAGAGTAAGATGCGAGAAGCTTATCCAGAGATATTCACATCAGGTAATTTTCGATGACGAAAATCCTTTTAAGTGGGGGAGAGTTGTAACGCCCCAATTTCGTTGGAATTATTTTATTTAAATTAATTAGGTGTTGTGATGTATTTATACGTGTTGGTGAATATTTTGATGCATTGTTCTGCATTTGTTGGGAATTAGAAGCCTTAGAAATTATTGAAGTTAAGGTGATAGGGGTGTATGACTAAAAGTGTAGAAACATAAGGGTGTGGTGAGAAAAACAATTTACTAGTATTATTTGAATTAAAATATTAGACTTATTAATATTGTATAATAATTAAATAAGTTATTATAGTAATAAGAGGAGGGCATAGTTGGAATATTGATATTAGGGGTCCAAGGGGCTAGATAAGTAAAAACAATAGGAATATAAGAGTAGTTTTTTTTTATCGATCGTAGAAACGAGAGAAAAGCAGAAGCGAGAAAGACGAAGAGCTAGGAAGAGAATAATAATTGTTGAAGCTTGAGGAACCTACAACCTAAGGTAAGGGTGGGGTTACAATTCTCTAATAGGTGGTATAATTGTGGGTATATGATGATATGAATGTTAGGTTTTGGGTGTACATCATTTGTGAAATTGACTCTTGAATTTGATTGAAATTGGTGGAATTGATGTTTTGATTTGATTAGAAATACATGGTTGTGTATGTGATATAAATTATAAGCATTGGTGCATTTTAATGTTTTTCAAAATTGGATTTTTGGGGTTGAAAAGATTATTCTCGTAACAGTGAAAATAGCAGAATTTTTCAATGTCAAGCTAAGGAAATCAATTTCCAGTTTTGGAGAACTCAGTTTCCTGTACATGATTTGGTACTCGGACTGTTTCTGTCTTGGCAGAGACCAGTTTCTAGTTTGAGGGAATCCAGTTTCTACAACAAATTTTTTTGTTAGAGGTTAGTGTCAAATGGAAGAAATCAGTTTCCAATTTGAGGGAAATCGATTTCTAGTCTGTGTTGAACCAAAACATTTTTGAAACTTTAAAAATCCGTAACTTTTGACTCAGGTGTACGTTTAACGTGCCGTTTGGACAATTGGAAAACTAAAAATACTTTCTATAATGTGAAACTCATTTTGATGGAAGTAGCCTAATATTTTATCGGAAGAATTAGGATGTGTGTGTATGTTGTATGCATTGTAATGCAAAATATTGTGATTGAATGTATCGGTATTGCATAAGTGAAGTACGGAGGATTTGCAGGATGTACTGCAGTATGGAGACATTGTTGTTGGCCTATAATTGTATAATGTTGAGGACTCATATCCTATATTGGCATACACTTTGAAGGAATACAAGCATCATTGAGGGCTTATGCCCCGTTGTTAGCTTGGATTGGCAAAAACGTTGAAGGCTTATGCCTTGGTTTGTATTGGCAAATGTTAAGGGCTTATGAACTGGCCTTATATGGAAATTTTGGAGAGGGCTTACTCCCTGATGGTACCACATGCATTTTGTATCAGTGTCAGTTGCATAACATTTTGTTGAATTATGGATATTGCGATGAAATGGAGTTGCATGGTTGGTATACGTTGTATGATGGGTGATGATAATTATGTATGTACTTGTATAATCCTGATGAATTCTAATTAATGATTGTTGAGCTTAGAATCTTGCATAATATGTTTGTTGTATACTTATGATTATATACCTTATTATATTGTTGTGATATCTCACCCATTCTGTTTGAATGTTGCCTCTACATGGGTAACATTCTGATAATCATGAGTAGTCTGAAGTTGCGGAGTTTAGAAGAGGTTGCTCTTCTTATATTTGAATTGGCATCAGTTCTCTGATACGTAACACCGGGGAGGGATGAACACTTACTTGTTTTGATTAATTGTTGTTTTATTTTGATGATTTATCTGAGTATTGTAAACTCATTTTTATTTGATTAATTGTTGGTTTGAGATTGGTCGAAGATGTTTAATAATGAATATGATTTCTTTCCACCGCATTAATAAAGTTGAAGTTTTGATAACTATTTTGGAAATGTTGTCGGTTCATCCAAAAAAGTGTTATGTATCTATTTATTTATACTTGAGAAGGGTTGGGATATATTGAAATATATGACATCCTATTCTTGATGTTTTAATTTAAAAATTTATTCACTCTAATTTTGTTAAATTACCAATGGGAAAAATAGGGTGTTACAATTTGCACGATGCCATATAAAGCATCAATTCAACAGAAGAGTGAGATATCATAACAATATAAGAGAATGTATAATAATTAGCATAAAGAGAGTATAATCATGCATAATCATCCATTGCACATCTCACACATTCACACCGTCGACAACAATTAACTCACATTTTGGTCATACAATTACACATGACATCCAGACATATCGACCATCATTAGGTGGTATGCACACCAATCACACCACTTAAACATCATGTCAACAACAATGCAATGCAATGAGACCGAATCACATACTTAATTCATGTGGTACCAATATCGCTCCTGAATCTACGCCATCTAGAACCAGAGTAACCAATATCATGAACAATTTGGTTCACCTCGCCCCGATCCATGCCATATAGGATCAGAGCCAACCAACAACATGAACAATGAGGTTCATATTTCTCCTGATCCATACCATCTAGGATCCGAGCCAACAAACAAGACTAAAGTCCCTAACATGAAATACATGCGACACAATCATGAAACCAAATACAACACCATCTATCCACACATACAACATACCAATTGTATAGTCCAAACAACATTATCCAACATTATCATACATAACTACATGCACATATATCAGCATAACAAGTAAAATTTGCATACAAAAGGGCATAATCCCCCAACAATTACTCCCTTATTGTGTTAGAAATTATTTTTGTATGATAGAAAATATTTTTAGCTTCCCGTAGGTTCAAACGGTGCGTCAAACAGACACCCGAGTCAAAAGTTATGAATTTTTAAAGTTTTCAAAACAATTCTACTACCATCTGCTTCGTCTGAGGCTCACCCATCGACTAGGTCTGTCGCCTGAGGCTCGCATGGTGAAGTGTAGGTGAAACCATCACTCCCATAAATTTTCCAAGAACACCCAATTCTGCCACTTCCTTCTCCTGCTCCCTTGCCGGGCGAGGCTTGGACGAAGGCTCTCGCCTGACGATGTAAGAGGCTCGTCCGGCGAAGCGTGCATGACAACAAAATTGCTGTTGTATTTTCTGCACTAAAACAATTCCAATTTCCATGCGATTCCAATACCAGTTGTTGTACCCCAAAATTTTCCCTCTCATATTTCTCAAGACATTGCAAGAAAAATCTCCAAGTGGCTCAAGATTGCTCAAGGGTTGGACAAATAAGCTATCTCCTAAGGCAATCAACCCCAAATTAGGGTTTTGTGTTGCATCAAGATCCTTAAATCCAAATGACCTCAATTGCTCCCCAATGTCCTAATATGTTCTCAAGGTCATCCATGTCAAATTTCAAGTCTTGCAGAGGAAGTTTGCTCAGTCAATTGCTCAAAAGGTCCAAAAATCGACTGTGCTAAGGCAAAAGTCAACTGTGACCCAAATACAGTCAAACTTCAATAATTTTTGCCAACATTCTCATTTTGAAGTATATTTCATCATTTGATCAAGGGTTGATCATGATTCATCAAGGATTGCTCAAAATTCATCAAAACTCAAAAGTTGTTAAATTAGGGTTTTGTAGGAAAAGTCAACTCAACTTTGACCAAGCATAACTTTCTCATAATTTATGAGAAATGACCCATCCAAATATCATTTTTAAGAGGATGAAATTTACTATAATCCATCTTCATACCCCAAGATCAAAAAATGCACTCACAAAGAGTTATAAATTTGGACATTATAGGTCATTTTTGAAAGTCAATAAAAACACCTTTTTTGCCAAACCTTATAACTTGAGCATGGAATATCAAATTGATATGAGACCAAAAGGGTTGGTTAGATGACATCTCAAGATTTCTAAAAAGTCAAAGAACACCTCCAAAAGTTCAAAATTGAAGAAGTTATACATTGTTCAAGTTGGACATTTTTGCAAAATTGCCAAAAGTCAACTATCCCCAAAACTTCAAATTTTGTCAAATGGGCCCATTCTTTTCCACTTGATTTGAGCTTGCATAGTTGCCCACGTGTCCTAGCTTCAGCCATGAGCCCATATTATATTTTTATTATTTTATTTGATTTTTATTTGAATTTATTCATTTTAAATCAAATTAAATCATATAAAATCCAAAACTTTGATTACATGAGTTCTTTTTGCAATTTCAGGTCTTGATTATCATCATTAACATCACAAAAATTCGTATCAAGCAATCCATGTGCAAAAAGATTGAAAATTGGCAAATTTGGAAGGTTTAGTAATGGAGAATCAAATCAAATTGGCAATCATTATTGGAGCACGATTTGAATCAAGTTTGTTACCATAATACATTCCACACTACATAAACAAGCCAAAGGGACGTGAATAAGGGTTGGAGGCTACAAGAAGAGGCAGAACAAAGTTAGAAAAAGTCACCAAAAGCTTGAATACGAAATCATAGTTAGAGGTGTTTTCAGAAGCCAAAACCTATCCCAATCTCTTCCTGGGTGTTCATACAAGCGATCTGGATCCAAAGCACGCTTCCTCACACACCACAAAGCGCTGTAAGTATCGCGATAACCCGCTCTGTTTATGAAATCGCAAATCTTCATTCTTGCATCATTTGAATAAATTATTGGCATATTTATAATCCTTACAACATTTCCAAGCTTTTGGCAATAATCAATTTGGTTTATAGGCGCTGTAACCCCAAAATACCATAGCTAGGGTTGCGTTTTTGTTTTTAGCGATTCCTGTTTCAGGTGAAATTGGTTCATATAATGGGCATGGTTGCACTCAGGAGAAGGAGACGAACCCAACCATGCCATTGAAGGTCATTTTTATTGCTAGGAAACAATTTTTGGAATGAGCTGCGTTTTTAGCTGCGGATTCAAATTCGCAGGTAAAATAACAGTAGTGGAAGGACAGGGACGAAGAGCTGGCATTCACTCATTGGCCCATTCAAATGTTTTTCGCGCGTTTTGTTTTTTCTGATCAATAAGCGTTGTTTTGTTTAATTATTATTATTTTGTACATTACTTACAGATGAAACAAAACAGTGTAGTAGCAAGGCAAGCAAACAGTCACTTTCAGGACCTGGGTTCGAATCCCAGGTCCTCGACTTTCTCAATATGTTTTTTCTTCAGGTATTCCAATGCGCATGAGGACCTGCAGTTCACCATACACCTTCACACATCCAATTGCCAGATGGCCCAAGGCCAAATCTGATGGTCAAGCGCTAAAGGTCTACATGGAGCCAAGTCAACTCATGCACACTGAATCAGGAAAAGGTCAACAAGGCCAGCGTGTAATGGGCCTCAAAATTGCTTCTCAAACTCCCATAATCAGGCCCAAACCCCCTCATTTCTTTATTTATTTTATTTAGTATTTGTTTATTATTTTTTATTTAATTACTAACCAATCAAAAAATTTCTTTTCTTTATAAAATAAAAACCACAAAAATATTTTCTTTATCAAATCAAATTTTAATTTTTTATTTTATTAATAAAAACTAATTAAATTAACTTAGGTTTAATTAGAATAACTTTAATATATTTTTGTCAATAATTAAAATTAAATTAGATTTAATTAGGTTTTTACTAATTCAATTAATTTTATTTCTTTCTTAAAATATCAAAAACCCAAAAATAATTTATTTTAATTAATTAATTAATTCATTAATTTAGTAATTAATTTAGGTTAACTTCTTTCTTAAAATAAAAACCAAAAAAAGATCTCTTCTTTAACAAAAAGGGTCAAAACCCTAATCTTGCGCCCAGTTTAATTTCCCGCACACGATTTATTTATCCAATATTATACTTGCTCCCGGTTTGTAATAGTTAATAGGACCTTTATTTATTTTTTATCGCTTTATTTATTTTTAAAGGGTTTGTCTTTGGCGATGTAAATACCCGACGCCTTGTAATTTAAAATTCCGCATTTTATTTCCGCAAAATATAACTGTTAGATGTTTGATAATAGGATGGCATGACAAGACTGAATGTTTTAACCTAAAATCAACTTAGATCACCCTTAACATGTACAAAGATAAAAATAACTGAAAACGACACACTTGCACATGCACACTCTTAGGGTACACCCCACTTGGTTGCCTTCGTACGCAGTCATTGAGTATAGGTTGTTTTAGAGGTCGCCCTCCTGTCTAAAGATCATAGTCACCTCGAAACGGTTGCCTCGGATATGATTGACGCAAAACAAATGATCTAAGACATTAGGGTTACCGCTAAGGCGTCCTAACATTGCTTTAGTGACCGTAAGTCCCTAATTTGAATTGACCCTCAAACTCCAACGACGATGCTACCTACTCATTAATAGTGGGATAGCATTGTCTAAAGGAAGATAGCATAGAACGATTCATTTTTTCGAGTAGGTAGATGGTTCTTAAGTACTTGCTCTTTCAAAAAACAAAATATTTTTCACACTTACACTTTTTCGAACAAAGTTTTCAAAAACACTTCATACACTCTTGAGGACAGAAGCAAGAGTTAAATCGAAGTTTCAAACAAAAACTTTTTCAAACCCACAAGCACAAAGAAAACAATTTTGAAAACAATTGAGAAAGTACCTAAGGGCCCGTGGATAACCACAGATAGAAAGGGTGCTAACACCTTCCCTTTCTATAATCTACCTCCCGAACCCGAGAAATATCTCAAAAAAGGAATTTTTCTGTGCTTTTTTCCTTTCCTTGTTGGATAAAATAAAAGTCGGTGGTGACTCTTGCTTACCGCGACATTTTACGAAAACAAACGCAAAACGCAAACCAATATCCAAAAAATAGTCAGTTCTTCCCACCGTACCACAGAACTGGTGACTCTGCTGGGGATATTTAATAAGTGGGGTGTACCTTAGGAATAGTTCATAATAATATTTTCAATTGCCTGATTGGTATGCTTTATCTTTGTGGGTTTGAATCGGAGTTACTATAGATCCTAACCTGTATCTGGGGATACCATTTAGGTAAGTAGCAATAGACTGTGAGGGAACTGTACGGCGTAGACCGATACGGTTGAAGTAGTAGCTACGTTGGTGTGGCACTTTAGTTTGTACCGATATCCCTTGTGTTGGAACAAGGAGAATATGAGTCTTCTAAGGGGTCATTAAACACCAACTGACCTTAGAACCTATAATTGACCAACTTGGCCACAGAACAGTAGCAGTATGCCACACTCATTGAGACCAAACTATCGCGATGATTCCGGCCGCAAGAAAAGGTTGCCAAACTGGAATTATGACCGATCGAGGGTGGTCAGTGATTTTGAGATCCTCTAGAACCCGATTACTATTACTAGGACAGGTTGAACTAACTAAACTGAAAGAGGGTAATACCTAAACTCCATGCCAGCCTGAAATTTAAGGGCTATTGTGTGACTTATGTGCTTTCAAACTTGAACTACTTGAACATTCTTGTTATCTGACAACATGAGTTCCTTGCAGGTTTTGTTTACAGTCCTTATCCAATGATTTGGATTTATTGCAGGGTTCACTTACATCACCTTGCACTTTTGCTTAAACGCATAGCATACACATCATAACATCATCCTTAACATTTCCTTAACCATTTCAAGGATCTCAAGGGTTTGTGATGTAGGTTTTGGCAAATCAAATGTCTAGCAAGGGGAAAAGGGGATTTATTTTCCTCTAACCAATGTCGTCTAGAGATCAAAACACGATAACTTGAGTCGGGGGCTATGACCCACTCGATATGGTGAGCTTGACTCTTGAAGAAGGACTCTTAACAACACGAAGTTTCTTCAATTAAAGCTGCAAAATTCAAATACTAACAAGTTTCTTGTTTACCCCGCGAGATCCTTGAAAACATTGCATACATATATCATACATATCATTGCATAACAGGTCTCCCAGTACAGGTATCTCATGTTCTCGCTGTTTATTTCAGCAATGGCTCTCCAACAAGAGAACCAAGATCTTCATACTCAAGAAACCCAGTTCAGGGAAATGTTCCTAAACCTATCCAAGGGGAAGGAAGAGTTGAAAACACTCCTCGTCGGGAACCTGGTTAAGAAAAGTCCTGAAGACAATAAGGACGAACGGTTGGAGCAACTGCAAGCTGAGGTATGAGAACCCAAATGCTGGGGAAGGTGGCTCTTATCCAAGGCTTAGCCCGGGAATAAGAAGAGCTGAGAATCATTATCAGCTAGCTTCATCAAGACAGATACAATAGTATGAAGCAAACAGTCGAGGCCGGGGACCAAGTCATTGATCAACCTCCAAGAAGACAAGGGTTTGGTTTGGTGAAGAATGGACCTCTCCAAGTTGCTACTACCACACGGGTCCAACAACAACCTCGCCCAAAACAACTGGTTAATCAGGGTAAGCCAGATACGCCCAAAAGGAAGTTTACCAAGCTCAACATGCCGCTGTCTCAAGCTTTACAACACCTGTTGAGATTGAATCTGGTGACGTTGATAGGACCTCATCTGAATCCCAAAACTTCTTCACCTAACTACAATCCTAATGCAAGGTGTGCATACCATTCCAACAGCCCGGGGCATGATACTGACAACTGTTGGAAGTTGAAATACAAAATTCAAAACCTGATTGATGAAGGAACATTGGAGTTCACACAAGATGGTCAACTGGAATGTTTCTGTCAATCCTCCATGGCTCACCATTTGAAGTGACAAGTTCTTACAAGAGAGGCTTTTGTTCATTAGAATTTTCAAGTTGTAATTTTCTTTTGATTGTTCGAATATTTGTTCATGTCAAACTCTGTTACTTTATCAATGCATTGCATGTGTCTGTTTTAAATCAATCCATTCGTATTCACTATATTTAAAATGCTTTCCTTTTTGTGATGTTCAACTCTCGATTAAAACTCTAAGCCTTTATATGGAGGATGGCGAAAATGATATCAAAATCTCTACAGTATGCTTTTGAACAGACCCCGCTGACGATGTACATGCGTTGTTTCAAATCCTAAACAGTGGAGTTATAAGGAAGATAATCCCTAGTCAACCCCTTTGAGCCAAAGAAGTTGGAGTTTTTCTTTTCACACAAATTAAAACCCTTAATCAAAACCTGGGGCAGGGTAGTTTTCTCAGTTAATCCAGGTGTACAATGAATGGCATCAAAGAAGTCCTCCCGAAAAAAAGACGGTGATGGTTCCGTATAATCGTAAGGACATGCAATCATTATCTCTCAAAAATAAAAGCCCCTTAAGTCAAAACCTGTGAAGGAGACTTAAGAAAAAAAACTGGGGCATCCCGCAAAATGTAATCACAAAAGAAACAGTTCAGGCAAAAGACAGGGATAATAAAATAAAAAAGAAAGAGATCCTACAAACTCTCAACAAAATGACTGCCTTTTCAAAATAATCTGTCAGTATCCGAACCATCACTGGAATATTAGAGCAAAGACTCAAACGGGATCTAATGCACGATTAGTTGAGTTTAGGATCGAAGAACATCACGAAGAACGGGTGGGTACAAATACATTTTGAGCCTTTATCCTTTGTTTCTTGAACCGTGAACCAGGCCACGTTATAACCCTTAAATGTCCTAGCTGAGGCATGGGTTAGTTTGAAAGCATACTGTTACAAATGGTATCCTGACTCCTGTAGGGCTTGCTGTAAATCCTGAGTTGACGTCACATTTTACAAGATTTTCCCATTTTACTGAAAAAATGCATTTTCAAACACTTCAAGACAGACATAAGCTTTGCATTCTTAAAATAACATTGTTTGCATATGACTATTTGCTCAACAGCAGAGAAATTCGCACGACGAATATCTAGTGAACAAAAACCTTTTCAATAAAAAGGGTCACCTCAAGTGGAAAAAAGCACTTCCAACCAAGGGGCAGACATGATCATTGTCCATCATCTGGGGCAGTCAAGTCAAGATTCAAGGAATCTCTCAAAGATGCCAAATAGCCAGGGGAAAATCTCCATCTGAATCGCTTGGGGCATTAGACATGGATTCCCGCAACAAATATTGCATGATTAAACGAACATCTTATGGTAGTATGGCAACACGACACTACTGACAGTAACAACTCCCTACACTCTGAGAGCGTGGACATAGTCAAAAAAGTACTACGCATAATCAAAGACCCGCTAGGTTGACTGGCCTAGGCAAAAATAAGGGCTTCCCGGCGAACCAAAAGAGTTCGGGCAAAAATAAGGGATGAAAATGAAAAAATCTGTACACCCAACAAGTCGAAAACCTGAAAAGGTGGCTTGGGCAAAAAAGGGTATCCCGGTGGACTGAAAATCCGAAAGGGCGGTCCAAGAAAAAATTAGGGATCAAAGCGTACGACTATGTCCCGTCATCTTGTCACTAGCCTACCAGAAGAAGACTTGTCACTTCAATCGAAAGTTACCAAGCACCTCATAGGTTGGGATAATACTCGATTCACAAGGCCTCCACAGGCACCTTCTCCCGCAGAAACAAGGGCAAAAAGTCTCGATGCAAAGCCATCGTCATATCCTTAGCACGCATCCCAGTAACATTCATTCCCCCAGAGTAAAAGGAAAAGACAGTAATATTAACTCTCCCCAACTGAGGCTCACAACTGTGAATGAATCAGTAATATTCTCCCCCAAGCAGAGTTTATTTACCATCAGCGCTGAAAAGTCTTAATATTCCCCAGCGGAGTATAAGAATATTCCCTGACAGAATACGAAATATCCCCAGTGGAGTTTGAAATTTTCCCATCGCAGTCTGAAGAAGCTTCCCCAGTGGAATTTGGAGAACCATCCCCAGTAAACTTTGGAAGATTGTCCCCAGCAAGTTCAAAGGATTATCCCCATAAGAGTCTAAAAGTTTATCCCCAGTGAAGTCACAACGAAAAGATCATCCCCAACGGAGTTCTTTCCTTTCACAAACAGAATTCAAAACCCCAACAGGATTCAATATCACCAGCAACGGTAATTCATCCCCAACGGAATTTATCAGTGGAATCCTTAGCAGAGCATCTCTTCTCCATAGAGTAATCTCCTTATCAGTTTATTCCTCAATGGAGTTATCCTCTCCTGCAGGTTTATTCTCGCAATCATCTTTGTTCGCCATCTCCAGCGGAAATGAAGAATTCCACTCTTCCTCCAGCAGCTATCCGGGATTTATTTTCCCCAGCCAAAACATTACATTTCCATACATCATAATACACGCATATACGCATCATACAACACAATCTCATTTATTTTGAGAACATCATTGCTTGATATATATCATGCATTGCATACGATTGACCTTTACCTTTCAGTAAGGATGCAATTAAGTTCTCAGCTATGAAGTTTTTACCCAAGTCGAAGTACTGACTGGTTCTTAAATCTCAACTGAGTTAGTCTCGGTTGAATTACAGATAAGGTTCTAAATCTCGACAAATTTCCTCCGTCGAAGTGTGGATGAGTTCTTAAATCTCAACAGAATTATTCTCTGTTGAAGTATAGACAGTTCCTAGATCTCGATGAAGATGTTTACCTCAGTCGAAGTACTGACCGATTCTTAAATCTCAACTGAATTAGTCTCGGTTGAATTACAGATAAGGTGCTAAATATCGGCAATTTTCCTTCATCGTAGTGTGGACGAGTTCTTAAATCTAAACAGAATTATCCTCCGTTGAAGTACAGACAGTTCCTAGATCTCGATGAAGATGTTTCCCTCAGTCGAAGTACTGACCGGTTCTTAAATCTCAACTGAATTAGTCTCAGTTGAATTACAGATAAGGTACTAAATATCGACAATTTTCCTCCGTCGAAGTGTGGACGAGTTCTTAAATCTCAACAGAGTTATCCTCCGTTGAAGTACAGACAGTTCCTAGATCTCGATGAAGATGTTTCCCTCAGTCGAAGTACTAACCGGTTCTTAAATCTCAACTGAATTAGTCTCAGTTGAATTACAGATAAGGTTCTAAATCTCGACAATTTTCCTCCATCGAAGTGTGGACGAGCTCTTAAATCTAAACAAAATTATCCTCCATTGAAGTACAGACAATTCCTAGATCTCGATGAAGATGTTTCCCTCAGTCGAAGTACTGACCGGTTCTTAAATCTCAACAGAATTAGTCTCGGTTGAATTACAGATAAGGTTCTAAATCTCGAAAATTTTCCTCCGTCAAAGTGTGGACAAGTTCTTAAATCTCAATAGAATTATTCTCCGTTGAAGTACAGACAGTTCCTAGATCTCAATGAAGATGTTTCCCTCAGTCGAAGTACTGTCCGGTTCTTAAATCTCAACTGAATTAGTCTCGGTTTAATTACAGATAAGGTTCTAAATCTCGACAATTTTTCTCTGTCGTAATGTGGACGAGTTCTTAAATCTCAACAAAATTATCCTCCATTGAAGTATAGACAGTTCCTAGATCTCGATGAAGATGTTTCCCTCAGTCGAAGTACTGATCGGTTCTTAAATCTCAACTGAATTAGTCTCGGTTGAATTACTGATAAGGTTCTAAATCTCGGCAATCCTCCTCACTCGAAGTACTGACCGATTCTTAAATCTCAACTGAATTATCCTCGGTTAAATAACAGATAAGGTTCTAAATCTCGACATATTTCCCCCAGTTGAATTACGGACAAGTTCTTAAAACTCAGCAGAGATGTTCTCTCAGCTAAGGTACAGGTAAGTTCCTAAATCTCAACAAAGATCAGACTTCCCCAGCAGAATCTTCCACAACAACAGGTATGCAAGTCCTCGCTAAGGAATCTCTTATGCGATCGACACTCATGCAGATGGCATCTTTAAGCCCATGCTCCCGTCAGCAATCTCCAAATGGAATCTGTAAGCCCATTCCCGACATCACGAGGCTGATACTACTTCATGCGAGTGCAAATTTCTGGGCACTCTAGTGTTCAATCATCTTCCACCTTCGGATCACGAAAGGCACGAAAGCCAATATACATCCTCAGGTTTAAGAAGATTGAACAGGGGCAGCTGTTGTACCCCAAAATTTTCCCTCTCATATTTCTCAAGACATTGCAAGAAAAATCTCCAAGTGGCTCAAGATTGCTCAAGGGTTGGACAAATAAGCTATCTCCTAAGGCAATCAACCCCAAATTAGGGTTTTGTGTTGCATCAAGATCCTTGAATCCAAATGACCTCAGGTGCTCCCCAATGTCCTAATATGTTCTCAAGGTCATCCATGTCAAATTCAAGATTTGTAGAGGAAGTTTGCTCAGTCAATTGCTCAAAAGGTCCAAATATCGACTATGCTAGGGCAAAAGTCAACTATTACCCAAATACAGTCAAACTTCAAGATTTTTTTTCCAAAATTCTCATTTTAAAGGATATTTCATCATTTGATCAAGGGTTGATCATGATTCATCAAGGATTGCTCAAAATTCATAAAAACTCAAAAGTTGCTAAATTAGGGTTTTATAGGAAAAATCAACTCAACTTTGACCAAGCATAACTTTCTCATACTTTATGAGAAATGACCCATACAAAGCTCATTTTGAAGAGGATGCAATTTACTACAATATATCTTCATACCCCAAGATCAAAAAATGCACTCACAAGAAGTTATAAATTTGGACATTATAGGTCATTTTTGAAAGTCAACAAAAACACATTTTTTTGCCAAAGCTTATAACTTGAGCATGGAATATCAAATTGATATGAGACCAAAAGGGTTGGTTAGAGGACATCGCAAGTTTTCTAAAAAGTCAAAGAACACCACTAAAAGTTCAAAATTGAAGAAGTTATGCATTGTTGAAATTGGACATTTTTGCAAAATTGCCAAAAGTCAACTATCCCCAAAACTTCAAATTTTGTCAAATGGGCCCATTCTTTTCCATTTGATTTGAGCTTGCATAGTTGCCCACGTGTCCTAGATTCAGCCATGAGCCCATATTCTATTTTTATTATTTTATTTGATTTTTATTTGAATTTATTCATTTTAAATCAAATTAAATCATATAAAATCCAAAACTTTGATTACATGAGATCTTTTTGCTATTTCAGGCCTTGATTATCATCATTAACATCATCAAAATTCGTATCAAGCAATCCATGTACAAAAAGATTGAAAATTGGCAAATTTGGAAGGTTTAGTAATGGAGAATCAAATCAAATTGGCAATCATTATTGGAGTACGATTTGAATCAAGTTTGTTACCCTAACACATTCCACACTACATAAACAAGCCAAAGGGACGTAAATAAAGGTTGGAGGCAGCAAGAAGAGGCAGAACAAAGTTTGAAAAAAGTCACCAAAAGCTTGAATTCAAAATCATAGCTAGAGGCATTTTCAGAAGCCAAAACCTATCCCAATCTCTTCCTGGGTGTTCATACAAGCGATCTGGATCCAAAGCATGCTTCCTCACACACCACAAAGCGCTGTAAGTATCGCGATAACCCGCTCTGTTCATGAAATTGCAAATCTTCATTCTTGCATCATTTGAATAAATTATTGGCATATTTATAATCCTTACAACATTTCCAAGCTTTTGGCAATAATCAATTTGGTTTATAGGCACTGTAACCCCAAAACACCATAGCTAGGGTTGCATTTTTGTTTTTAGGGATTCTTGTTTCAGGTGAAATTGGTTCATATAATGGGCATGGTTGCACTCAGGAGAAGGAGACGAACCCAACCATGCCCTTGAAGGTCATTTTTATTGCCAGGAAACGATTTTTGGAATGAGCTGCGTTTTTAGCTGCGAATTCAAATTCGCAGGTAAAATTACAGTAGTGGAAGGACAGGGACGAAGAGCTGGCATTCACTCATTGGCCCATTCAAATTTTTTTCGCGCGTTTTGTTTTTTCTGATCAATAAGCGTTGTTTTGTTTTATTATTATTATTTTGTACATTACTTACAAATGAAACAAAACAGCGTAGTGGCAAGGCAAGCAAACAGTCACTTTCAGGACCTGGGTTTGAATCCCAGGTCCTCCACTTTCTCAATATGTTTTTTCTTCAAGTATTCCAATGCGCATGAGGACCTGCAGGTCACCATACACCTTCACACATCCAATTGCCAGATGGCCCAAGGCCAAATCTGATGGTCAAGCGCTAAAGGTCTACATGGAGCCAAGTCAACTCATGCACACTGAATCAGGAAAAGGTCAACAAGGCCAGCGTGTAATGGGCCTCAGAATTGCTTCTCAAACTCCCATAATCAGGCCCAAACCCCCTCTTTTCTTTATTTATTTTATTTAGTATTTGTTTATTATTTTTTATTTAATTACTAACCACTCAAAAAATTTATTTTCTTTATAAAATAAAAACCACAAAAATATTTTCTTTATCAAATCAAATTTTAATTTTTAATTTTATTAATAAACACTAATTAAATTAACTTAGGTTTAATTAGAATAACTTTAATATATTTTTGTAAATAATTAAAATTAAATTAGATTTAATTAGGTTTTTACTAATTCAATTAATTTTATTTCTTTCTTAAAATATCAAAAACCCAAAAATAATTTATTTTTATTAATTAATTAATTCATTAATTTAGTAATTAATTTAGGTTAACTTCTTTCTTAAAATAAAAACCAAAAAAAGATCTCTTCTTTAACAAAAAGGGTCAAAACCCTAATCTTGCGCCCAATTTAATTTCCCGCACACGATTTATTTATCCAATATTGTACTTGCTCCCGGTTTGTAATAGTTGATAGGACCTTTTTATTTTATTTTTTATCTCTTTATTTATTTTTAAAGGGTTTGTCTTTGGCGATGTAAATACCCGACGCCTTGTAATTTAAAGTTCCGCATTTTATTTCCGCAAAATATAACTGTTAGATGTTTGATAATAGGATGGCATGACAAGACTGAATGTTTTAACCTAAAATCAACTTAGATCACCCTTAAAATGTACAAAGATAAAAAAACTGAAAACGACACACTCGCACATGTGCACTCTTAGGGTACACCCCACTTGGTTGCCTTCGTACGCGGTCATTGAGTATAGGTTGTTTTAGAGGTCGCCCTCATGTCTAAAGATCATAGTCGCCTCGAAACGGTTGCCTCGGATATGATTGCCTCAAGACAAATGATCTAAGACATTAGGGTTACCGCTAAGGCGTCCTAACATTGCTTTAGTGACCGTATGTCCCTAATTCGAATTGACCCTCAAACTCCAACGACGATGCTACCTACTCATCAATAGTGGGATAGCATTGTCTAAAGGAAGATAACATAGAACGATTCCTTTTTTCGAGTAGGTAGATGGTTCTTAAGTACTTGCTCTTTCAAAAAACAAAATCTTTTTCACACTTACACTTTTTCGAACAAAGTTTTCAAAAACACTTCATACACTCTTGAGGACAGAAGCAAGAGTTAAATCGAAGTTTCAAACAAAAACTTTTTCAAACCCACAAGCACAAAGAAATTTTTTTTGAAAACAATTGAGCAAGTACCTAAGAGCCCGTGGATAACCACGGATAGAAAGGCTGCTAACACCTTCCCTTTCTATAATCTACCCCCCGAACCCGAGAAATATCTCGAAAAAGGAATTTTTCTGTGCTTTTTTCCTTTCCTTGTTGGATAAAATAAAAGTCTGTGGAGACTCTTGCTTACCGCGACATTTTACGAAAACAAACGCAAAACGCAAACCAGCATTCCAAAAAACAGTAAGTTCTTCCCAACGTATCACACCAGTCCATTACAAAACTTATATAACTTGAGACATATCCATCATACAACAAGTGCACATCAATATACATGTTATGGGTATCAATTTATGGCATTGTAACATAAAAATTTATAAATTAGACATAGATTCATCATATCATTACATTCCACAAAAACCCAAAATTGAATCAAAATAAAACACACAACAACCATGGCAATCATAACCATGACAAACCCATCACTATACAAAGCCCTTATAAATTTGTAACCCCACCCTTAACTTAGGTTGAAGATTCTCAAGCTCCTATGATAGATTCTCCTTGCCCTAGCTTTCTCACTTCAACGCTTCAACTTCTCTCAGAGTGAGATCATTCCAAATGATACGATTCACTCTCTATTCCTTATTTTTACTAGAATAACCCTTAGACCCCTAATATGGTCTTCCATTCTTATCCTCACTAAACCTCAAGCAACGACCATCTTTCACTAACTATTTCTACTCATATTGTTCCATCTAATTATTAAATAAATTCTAAACAATCATTCTAATAATCCAAATAATTCCAACTACATTATCTAAATTCAGAATAATTCTCATTACTACTATAATCAGACACTACCCCACATATAATATCACCAACCCATATATTGCACCAAATAAATCACAAACAAAAAGCTCATCAACGCATATAAATACACAACATCTAATAAATAATTTATTAAAATAATTCAATAAATAATAGAGGTGTTACAAGGGTAGTGGAAGGATGTTACTTTGTACTATCTCTTCACGTGAGACCTTTTATCTTCTCTTCTAATCTTCAAAGGCTTCAGAGTATGTATGAGTTGAAGCATACTTAGAAGGATCAAAACCAACCTTTAGAACCTTTATCTTTAGAGTCTTCAGAACTTCGTTCAACAAAACCTCATTTTCAGAGTCTTCAGCATGTTGGTCGTTAGAGATATATCTTCAGATACTTCAGAACTCGTTCAACAAAACCTTGTCTTTAGAATCTTTAGAGTATTCAGAACTCGTTCAAGATAACCTCGTCTTTAGAATCTTCATAACCTTGGAAAAAGAGATCTTGGAATCTTCAAAAGTTGAGAACCCTTTAGAAGATCTACTATAGAGTCACAGTTAGAAGCAATAATACTAACGTTCATCAGAACCGTTGTTTGAAGAATCATTCTAAGCAATGACACACACACACTTGTATCACTTAGTATGTTGAGTCTAGAATCTGATGATGTCATACGTCAATTCTTCCGAGTCAGAACCTATTAGTAGAAGCTACACACTAAACAAACATTAGGTACTAAATTGTTATCTAATCACCCATGTAATGTTATCATCAAAACTCAAGGCCAGATGCATAACCAAATATTACTCTTACACATATCTCCTACTTACAAGTTCATACGATGTATTCAGTTTCAAGGTCCACACTCAGTTCCATACCCTAGCTTGACTTGTCCTTTGTTGCTTGCCACAGACCTAGACTCTATGGACATAACAAATCTGCTTAAAATAAAGAGTGTGATAATCAACAACCACCTCAACACAAGATAATCAATTATGCATACTTGTGATTTGGATACTCACTGAGTAGTAATCTCGAGGCCACGTACTGATTGGTACAATATAAGGTAGCGGGCTAAGCCCCAAATCTGGGGCTAAGCGCAATTTGCTATTAGAACAAAGTTTGAATCTACTACCCTATGTTTAAGTTTTGATGATAACAAAATGAAAAGATATATTATTTATATGATTCATGTATGAACTATTTTCTGCCTAAATTACTACATTCTGATTTGCAGATACTCTGATAGGTATAAGCAAGATCACACCTAATCAGCATCAGAAATTTGGTTCTTGACATCAGCATCAGAAGTTGCTATATCAGAAAACCAGAATCAGAAGATTAACTCACGTGTATGCTGAAGCCTGATGAACAGAACTGCGCTCAACACTCTGATAAATAAAACAACAGTTCATCAGCAGTTAAGCAGAGTCAGAATGAGCCAAGCCAGAACATGCATTAAGTAAGCAACGGTACTGTGCATTGAAAGCAAATTATTACCAACAGCCTCATTCCAGACAAGATCTGCTCGATAAGGAAAGTTTGTTATTAGCATTGAATCAAGAATATTGCTCCAACGTTTAACAATCTCAGTGCTATATAAACAAGACTATGAAGATTGAATTGGCTAATGCTCTCCAACTCTTTACACGCCTAAAAGCTGATCATAATCTTCCTTCTCTCAGTTTGCTAAACGCTACATATCCTCTTACTCAATTATTGTTTTAGCAATCTAGTTTCATAAGCTTAAAGTTATGTATACATCACAGTTGTGATACAGTTTTGTAGAAAACATTCACACACTTAGATTTATCTTCTTTGTAAGAAAGTGTTTCCTTGACAAACCGGGTTGTAGTTTGCATTAAGAAGGCTTTAGCAGTTGTTAAAGCAGTTTGTAATATTCAGTTGAATATAGTGGATTAAGACCTCGTTGGAGAGAGGCGAAATCACCTTGACGGGTGGACTGGAGTAGTTTGAGATCAAACGAACCAGGATAAAAATATCGTGTTCATTGCATTGATTTTCAATTTTACAATTCAACCCCCCTTCTTGTGTTTTTCACTTCTTCAATTGGCATCAGAGCGCCTGGTTCTGAGCTAAAACACTTAACCGTGTCAGTACAAGATCCAGCGTCAGAAAAACACAATGGCAGGAAACTATTCTCACACCAGCAATGACAACCATGAGGACAGAGACAGATTCAGCGGCAAACCTCCAGTCTTTGATGGAGAAAACTTTGATTACTGGAAAGACATAATTGAAAGCTTCTTTCTGGCACATGATGCTGATCTGTGGGATATGGTGACAGATGGATACACGCACCCTGTGAATGCAAGCGGTCAGAAGATTGATAGAAAAACAATGTCTGACCAACAAAAGCGTGACTTCAAGAATCACCACAAGGCCAGAACCATCCTCCTCAGCGCCATCTCCTATACTGAATATGAAAAGATCTCCAACAGAGACACAGCAAAGAACATTTTTGACTCACTCAGAATGACGCATGAGGGCAACTTTCAGGGCAAAGAAACTAAAGCTCTGACGCTCATTCAGAAGTATGAGGCGTTCAAAATGGAAGAATCTGAATCCATTGAAACAACGTTCTCAAGATTCCAGATTCTGGTAGCTGGTCTCAAGGTTCTGGACAAAGGATACTCTACTGCTGACCATGTCAAGAAAATCA
The DNA here is from genome assembly GCA_948472305.1 of Vicia faba. Taxonomy (NCBI): domain Eukaryota; kingdom Viridiplantae; phylum Streptophyta; class Magnoliopsida; order Fabales; family Fabaceae; genus Vicia; species Vicia faba. The sequence goes on from OX451737.1 coordinate 517,562,715, forward strand.
TCAGAAGTTTACCCAAGCAGTGGAGACCAATGGTTACAGCTCTGAAGCTAGCTAAAGATCTCAACAAAATCACTCTGGAGGAACTTATCAGCTCCCTCAGAAGTCATGAGATAGAGCTAGAAGCTGACGAGCCTCAGAAGCAAGGTAAGCCTTTAGCATTAAAATCTAACAAAAAATCCGAGTCTAAAGTTTTGCAGGCAGTTGAAGAAACATCTGATGGATCCTCATCAGAAGAAGACGAACTCTCCCTCCTCTCCAGAAGAGTAAATCAACTGTGGAAGCAAAGACAAAGGAAGTTCAGGAATCCCAGAAGATCTGATCAGAATGAGTCTTCTTCCAGATACAGAAGGACATATTCTTCCTCTGGATACAGAAGATCTGAAGGCTCCTCAAGTAGCAAAAAGCCAAACACCAAGGATATCATCTGCTATGAGTGCAATGAGCAAGGACACTACAAGAGTGACTGTCCAAAGCTTCAGAGGGAAAAGCCCAAAAAGAAGTTTGTAAGAGAAAAGAAGAAAAGTCTCATGGCTGCATGGGATGACTCTGACTCGTCCGAAGCTGACTCAGAATCAGATGATGAGAGGGCAAACATAGCTCTCATGGCTAACATCTCAGAAGATAGTGAAGCTTCTGAATCAGACTCAGAATCAGATACTGAAGAGGTATTTCCTAACTTTGCTGTTAATTTTACCAAGGCTGAACTTGCTGAAAGCCTTAATGAGATTCTGGAAAGGTATCAGCAAATTAGAGTTAAATTCAGAGACCTGAAAAGGAATCTTGAATCTGACTCTAATAAGACTGAGAGTCTCAAATTGGAGAATTCTTAGCTGAGAAATAAGATTTCAAAATTAGAAAATATTTTACAAAACTCTCAGAAGGTACCAATTTCTGAAACTCCCAGCAACGCTGATGAGATCATCAAGGAGTATGATCACAGTTTCCAGAAGTTCCTTGCTAAAAGCATAGATAGAAGCAAAATGGCTTCAATGATCTATGGAGTTAGCAGAAACGACAGGAAAGGAATAGGATACCAAGGTAAGGTTCCTACACCAAAGAATGTCATGGACTTAACCATTAAACACACTCCTCTGAATTCACATTTTGTGTATGGTCACACACATGATATTAAATACACTAGCAGTAAGCACTCTGTGAAACCAAAATTCAACCAGAGTTTTGGTAAAACTAACAAATCAGGACCCAAGAAAATCTGGGTACCTAAGGATAAAATAATACATGTTGCAGATATCTTTAGCAGCAAGTCAGAAACACCAGTCATGGTACCTGGACTCTGGCTGCTCGCGACACATGACGGGAAGAAGGCATATGTTCCAAAGCCTGGAACTTAAGCCTGGAGGCCACGTTGGCTTTGGAGGCAATCAGAGGGGAAAGATAATTGGCTCTGGAACTGTAGGTAATGGAAATCTTCCCTCTATCAATAATGTTCTGCTAGTAGATAGATTGATGCATAATCTGTTATCCATAAGTCAATTAAGTGATAACGGTTATGATATAATCTTTAATCAAAAATCATGTAAAGCTGTTAGTCAGAAAGATGGGACTATCCTGTTTAATGGTAAGAGGAAAATCAACATTTACAAAATCAAACTGTCTGAACTAAAGAGTCAGAATGTAAAGTGCCTTCTGTCTGTTAACAACGAGCAGTGGATCTGGCACATAAGATTGGGGCATGTTAGTATGAGAAGAATATCTCAGATTAACAAACTCAATCTGGTCAGAGGACTTCCTAATTTGAAGTTCAATTCAGATGCTCTGTGTGAAGCATGTCAGAAAGGCAAGTTTGCAAAACCTTCTTTTAAATCTAAAAATGTTGTTTCTACCTCTAAGCCATTAGAACTTCTGCACATTGACTTATTTGGACCAGTTAAAACTGCTTCAGTCAGTGGTAAGAAGTATGGGTTAGTAATCGTAGATGACTATAGCAGATGGACATGGGTAAAGTTCTTAAGACACAAGGACGAGTCACACTCTGTGTTTGTTTCCTTCTGTAACCAAGTTCAGAATGAAAAGGATCTTAGAATCGTTAAAGTCAGAAGTGATCATGGTGGAGAATTTGAAAACAAAGATTTTGAGTCATTCTTTAATGACAGAGGCATTCTGCATGATTTCTCTTGTCCTAGAACTCCCCAACAAAATGGAGTTGTAGAACGAAAGAATAGAACATTGCAAGAAATGGCCAGAACCATGATCAATGAGACAAACGTTGCTAAGATCTTCTGGGCAGAGGCAATAAACACATCGTGCTACATTCAGAATAGAATCTCAATAAGACCTATCCTGGAAAAGACTCCATATGAATTGTGGAAGAACAGAAAGCCCAACATTTCATATTTTCATCCATTTGGATGTACTTGCTTTATGTTAAATACAAAGAATTATTTTAACAAGTTTGACTCTAAATCACATAAGTGTATTATGTTAGGATACTCTAAACGCTCAAGAGGGTACAGAGTATACAATACAGAAACACAGATTGTGGAAGAATCAATCAGTGTTCGTTTTGATGATAAGCTTGACTCTGAAAAGTCAAAGCAGAATGAAGTTTTTGCAGGTATGGAAATTGAATTTACAGGTTCTGAAGACAAGTCATCAGAAGCTCTCAACATAGACACTCCTTCAACGTCTGAAAGGAGCACTGCTAGAAATCCTACAACAGCTGCTGATCAACCTCCGAAGAGATTACCCAGAAGCAGCTTGGATCACCCAGAAGAGACTATCTTAGGAAGAAAGGAAGATCCAATCAGAACAAGAGCAAGCTTCAGAAACTCTGAAGAAACTCTCATGGGACTTGTGTCTCTGATTGAACCTTCTTCTATTGATGAAGCACTTCTGGATAATGACTGGATTCTGGCAATGCAAGAAGAGCTGAATCAATTCACCAGAAATGACGTATGGGATCTCGTTCCCAGACCAAAAGGATTCAACGTCATTGGAACAAGATGGGTGTTCAGAAACAAGCTAAATGAACAAGGTGAAGTCATCAGAAACAAGGCACGACTGGTTGCACAAGGTTATAGTCAGCAAGAGGGGATAGACTATACAGAAACCTTTGCCCCAGTTGCCAGGTTAGAATCTATCAGACTTTTAATTTCATTTGCTGTTAATAAAGGCACCACTCTGTATCAGATAGATGTCAAAAGTGCATTCTTAAATGGTTATATAGAAGAAGAGGTTTATGTTCACCAACCCCCTGGTTTTGAAAATACAAAACATCCAGAACATGTTTTCAAACTAAAGAAGTCACTATATGGTCTGAAACAAGCTCCCAGAGCTTGGTATGAAAGGCTAAGTAACTTTCTGTTAGAAAATGAATTCACCAGAGGGAAGGTGGACACTACCTTATTCTGTAAATCAGTTAAGAATGACATCTTAGTCTGTCAAATTTACGTTGATGATATTATTTTTGGTTCTACTAATCCTTCTCTTGGAAGAAAATTTGCTAAGTGTATGCAGGCAGAATTTGAGATGAGCCTCATGGGGGAACTGAAATTCTTTCTAGGAATTCAGATCAATCAAACTCCAGAGGGAACTTACATTCATCAGAGCAAATACATCAGAGATCTTCTGAAGAAATTTGACCTCTCAGAATGTAAGCCATCAAAGATTCCAATGCATCCCACGTGCATTCTGGAAAGAGAAGAGGTAAGAAAAAATGTAGAACAGAAAGTCTACAGAGGTATGATTGGTTCTCTCCTCTATCTGACTGCTTCAAGACCTGATATATTATTCAGTGTTTGTATTTGTGCTAGATTCCAATCAGATCCTAGAGAATCTCACTTAACAGCTGTTAAGCGAATTTTCAAGTATCTGAAAGGTACTACTAATCTGGGTTTGTTTTATAGAAAATCTAGTGATTACAGTTTAGTAGGCTACTGCGATGCTGACTTTGCTGGAGACAGAGTGGAGCGTAAAAGTACTTCTGGAAGATGCCAGTTTCTGGGAGAAAATCTGATCTCTTGGTCCAGCAAAAGGCAATCAACAATTGGACTATCAACAGCAGAAGCTGAGTACATAGCAGCAGCAGGATGTAGCACACAAATGCTCTGGATGAAAAGTCAGCTTGAAGACTTCCAGATTTTTGAGAAAAGATAGAACATGCAGATTGTATCAGATGCAAGTCTAAAGATCTGAGAGTCTAAGCTCAAAGACAGACGTGCTGATCACTACATCAAACAAGTGTCATCCAATCATCAGCAAATATCTGAAGCAGAACATGTGCACGCTTCTGAGAAGGCAAAACGATGATTGGGTGCATTGAGACACATGTCTGGTAACCGTTTTTAAGTATCTTTCTCAAATCCCCCAAAATCAGCAAGCATTTAATAAAAGTAATCATGCTTTTAAAACGTAATCATGATTTTATTTCTCTCTCTTAAAAACGTTTACAATTTCAAAATATTCTGAACCCTATTTAAACACGTTAACCTCTCATTTTCATCTTTTACAGTTTCTCACTATTTCTCAAGCATTCTCTGCATTTTTCTGTGTTCATCTCTCTCAAACCCATTTTCTCAGTTTTTCTTCTCAAAATATTTAAGTGTGAACATGGCAACCTCCAGCAGTGCTTCTGCAGGTCCTCAGAAGAAAGCATCATCTGAACAGTATCAAGTGCCATTCAGAACACTCCTCACTCCTGTGAAGAATCTTGAAGTGTTATCTGAATTGATCATTGATTTTGGAAGCTTGAAGGAAAACAGTTTTGATTTAACTGAAGAAGTTAGGGCACAGAAATGGGAAAGGTATTTTGACAGGTTGGTTGGACCAACATTCCCTATGTTAGTGAAGGAGTTCTGGATTCGTGCAACAGCTTCAACGCATCAAGTCACCTCCTACATCATGGGGAAGAAGATTGTGATCACTGAGGATCACATAGCAAGGTTAATAGGCTACAATGGCGGTGGCGTCCGCTGTATTGATATGGCTGAGAGATGTGCTGACGTGGGCGTCATAGCTGAAAGGATTTTCACCCATGGGGTGCCCAGCAGCAAGATCAAAGATCTGAAGGATCATCACAGAGTTTGGGCGAAGATAATTCTGGGGTGCTTCAACCATAGGAAGCCAACTAGTTCCCCTGATTACATAAATGTGGATCAGCAGTTTCTGATCTACTTTATCAATCAGAAGGTAAAAATCAACTTGGCTCATCTTCTGTTCAACCACCTCAGAACAAGCGTGAAGGAAACCAGGGAAGAAGAAAGAACAAAGAGGGATTGGATTCCCTTTGGAAGGTTGATATCAGATATTTTGACAGAGAATAGGCTGATAGAGCATCTGATAGAAGCTCAAGAGTTAAGCACCATTGAACCAACAGTTGGGAAGCCTCTGAACGCGAAGAACTTGAAGAAAATGAAGTTGATAGAGAAAATCAAAAACGAACCCAGCGCTACTCCTATTGCTGATATCACCAGCAGAAGAGTTCCACTGAGTGACTTTCCTTTATTCTCTCAGATAGAATCCAAGCCAGTGGTAGTTCTCATATATATGGACGCGTGCAAAGCTGATGGCACAGATCCAAATCTGAAGATCAAAGATCTGCATCAACCCCAACCAGAAGTGACTCTGAAGAAGACGAAGAAGAGGAAGGCACCTTCAGAAGGATCATCCCAGCAGACACCCAAGAAAAGAGGTAATTTATCTGCTGCTTCTGTTTTAAATTCTTCTACTATTCCAGCATCTATTCCACCTCCAACCTCTCATAGAATCTCAATCCCCATCCCAACAATAGATGAAACTGAACCAGAAGATGACCCTTCTGAGGCATTACAACTCAGAAGACCCAGAACCAAACACCCAAAACCAACAATTTCAACAACATCAGCAATTGACAAAGTGCTGTCTGACATTGATCAACACACTTCTGATCACTCCTCCAATCCAAACTCTGAACCACAAATTGTCCCTCCTCCACAACCAGAACCACAACAATCTGCTGAGGAACCAGAACAACAACAACCTCTCTCATCCATTCCAGAAGAACCTCTCATCCCTGAATAACCAGAAATTCCAACAACTTCTCCACAACCAGCAATTCCGTCTCCCTCTCCTCAACCAGAAATTCATCCACCATCACCTCAACCTGAGTTTCATCACTCTGAAACTCCTTCTCCTCCACCTTCTGAACCTCATTCACCTCAACCATCACCTCTGGCAATCCAGCTGCCATGTGGAACAACAGTCACAATGGCCCAGCTGCCATCCTCATCAGAATCTACACCACCAAACACTCCCAAAACACCAAACAGCCCAATCATAATTTCTGATTCTACCACTCCTTCTCCAAAACAAACAGCTGCCAAGCAAACCACCGAAAACCCCAGCAGGACCTTCATAGACTTAACAATCTTTGACCGTCTTGCTGATCTGAAACATAAAATAGCCATCCCAAAACCAAAACAACCAGATGTTGGCTCTGGTATTATGAATTTTGAAACAGGTGTGCAGCAGTGGATTGCTTCTCTAAAGCAAGTCTGTCCTGGAATTATTGACCCAGCTGCCTCTGACCAGCTCTGGTCACAATTTAGAATTTGGGTACGTGCTGAAGCCCTCAAGTTGCAGGATATCAACTATGAGCAGGCACAATAGAACTTCAGCAAGCTGCTGAAAGAAGTTGAAAGTCAGCTGCCTCAGGAAGCCGTGCTCCCTCTGGATAGTAAGCCTTGGTCTGAGAAACAGCTAGCTTCAAAGGTGCAACCAGAAGAAGACAAGACCATTCAAGCTGAAGCATAAGATGTTGCAGAAAGCTCTCAGAAGCTTCCTGCTTCTGATGTTTCTCAAGCTGCCTTGGATAGGCAGACTCTGGAAGAGCTGAAGCTGAATGACATGCGTCTACAGCAGAGGATGGATGAAAACGACCAGAAGATGAAAGAAAGAATGGATGTTCAGGATAGCAAGATTGACACTGTTGTCAGCATGGTACACAAGCAGAATGAGATTGCTGATCAGATCAAAGCCATGTTGGAGAACCTGTTCACACGCTTACCTCCTCAACCTTAGTTTTCATTCATGTCATTTTCATGTTTTCCTTGATTATCTGATGTACTATTTTAATATGTTTTGTCTGATTCTGAACCTTTTAATATGACAAGTTTTTCTGATCTTAATTGTTTTTAGCACATCACTTACACTTTTTGATTGCTGACAAAAAGGGGGAGAACAAGAATGATATTTTAAATAATAACGGATTACTAAGACAGAAATTATCGAAAATTCTAACTCTGTTATACTTGAAAATGTTTTCTGTTTTGCTTAAGTCTACAGGTACAAGAAAGCACCATGATACTCTGAAGACTAAAGCTCTGATACTCTGATCCGCTCTGATACTCTGACCCAAAGAAAAGCTCTGACAAGAAAAGCTCTGATACGCTGATCTGAAGCTCTGCTCTGATATGCTGATCTAAAGCTTCTGATAGTCAAAGACTCTGATACTCTGATGTTCAAAGAAAGGCAAAAAGATCTGATCCTGAAGAACTCTTGGAATCAAAAAGGGAAGTAATAAATTCAGGGGGAGTATCTCTCAACTCTTATCCCTTATCTTTGATAACCTCTTACTCTGATACATCTCTCTGATACCTTTTCATGTTATTTTCAATTAAAAATATCTAGTTTTTGTCATCATCAAAAAGGGGGAGATTGTTAGAACAAAGTTTGAATCTACTACCCTATGTTTAAGTTTTGATGATAACAAAATGAAAAGATATATTATTTATATGATTCATGTATGAACTATTTGCTGCCTAAATTACTACGTTCTGATTTGCAGATACTCTGATAGGTATAAGCAAGATCACACCTAATCAGCATCAGAAATTTGGTTCTTGACATCAGCATCAGAAGTTGCTATATCAGAACACCAGAATCAGAAGATTAACTCACGTGTATGCTGAAGCCTGATGAACAGAACTGCGCTCAACACTCTGATAAATAAAACAACAGTTCATCAGCAGTTAAGCAGAGTCAGAATGAGCCAAGCCAGAACATGCATTAAGTAAGCAACGGTACTGTGCATTGAAAGCAAATTATTACCAACGGCCTCATTCTAGACAAGATCTGCTCGATAAGGAAAGTTTGTTATTAGCATTGAATCAAGAATATTGCTCCAACGTTCAACAATCTCAGTGCTATATAAACAAGACTATGAAGATTGAATTGACTAATGCTCTCCAACTCTTTACACGCCTAAAAGCTGATCATAATCTTCCTTCTCTCAGTTTGCTAAACGCTACATATCCTCTTACTCAATTATTTTTTTAGCAATCTAGTTTCATAAGCTTAAAGTTGTGTATACATCACAGTTGTGATACAGTTTTGTAGAAAACATTCACACACTTAGATTTATCTTCTTTGTAAGAAAGTGTTTCCTTGACAAACCGGGTTGTGGTTTGCATCAAGAAGGCTTTAGCAGTTGTTAAAGCAGTTTGTAATATTCAGTTGAATATAGTGGATTAAGACCTCGTTGGAGAGAGGCGAAATCACCTTGACGGGTGGACTGGAGTAGTTTGAGATCAAACGAACCAGGATAAAAATATCTTGTTCATTGCATTGATTTTCAGTTTTACAATTCAACCCCCCCTTCTTGTGTTTTTCACTTCTTCATTTGCAGCATAAGGCGGTTTGGTACAATAAGTGGAAGCGTTCTTAGCGGGCTCCGAAGAGTCTTAGCGCGACCTATGAGGTTGAAAGTGTATAAATAGAGTTCAAATCATATTGTTTAGTGTGTGACCCAAATTTGAGAAAGGGGTTTCACCATTTTTAGGGTTTCCACCATACTTTAGGGTGAGACACCAATCTTGGAGTGTTAGATTCTTAGAAATCAATAAGAAAGGATGCATCTTGAAGATCTGGAGATGGGTTCACATAGAATGTTGAGACATAAAGGTCGATGTATGTTCATTTTCTCTCTTCTCTTTGTATTTTTCTATGTAAGAAGTTAAAACCCTCTTTTATTGGGATTATATATAAGTATAACATATTCATATGTATTTTGATTAATCACGGTGTTGTTTACAATCTATTCTTGAATCTATATTGTTGTTATCTTTTTTTACCTTTTATCTTAATGGCTTCGGATTTCTATAGACATATATGGTTTGAAACTCGAACTAAGATGAATATATGTTATTTCTAAACTCTAGACATAGGTTTAGGCTAACATTCACAGAGGGTATTGATTCTTAATGCTCTGATAAGCAAAAGCATGAATTCAGAAACCACCACAAGGCCAGAACAATTCTCCTCAGCGCCATCTCATATTCAGAATATGAGAAAATATCAAATAGAGAAACTGCCAAGAATATGTTTGACTCTCTGAGAATGACGCATGAAGGCAACATTCAAGTCAAAGAAACCAAGGCCCTTGCGTTCATTCAGAAGTATGAGGCATTCAAGATGGAAGATAGTGAATTAATAGAAACTATGTTTTCAAGATTTCAAATTCTTGTTGCTGGATTAAAGTTCTTGACAAAGGGTATTCTACTACTGATCACATTAAGAAGATCATCAGAAGCTTTCCTAAACAGTGGAGGCCAATGGTCACAACACTTAAGCTAGCCAAAGATCTCAACAAAATCTCTCTGGAGGAACTTGTTAGCTCTCTCAGAAGTCACGAGATAGAGCTAGAAGAAGACGAACCTCAAAAGCAAGGTAAGCCATTAGCTTTAAAATCTAACAGAAAATCTGACTCCAAAGTTTTGCAGGTTGTAGAAGAAACCTCTGATGGATCCTCATCAGAAGAAGATGAACTGTCTCTTCTCTCCAGAAGAGTGAACCAACTGTGGAAGCAGAGACAAAGGAAGTTCAGAAATCCCAGAAGATCAGAAAATCAGAATGAATCCTCCTCCAGATACAGAAGGTCAGAATCCTCCTCTGGACACAGAAGATCTAAAGGTTCTTCAGGATATAGAAAGCCAAACAAGAAAGACATCATCTGCTATGAATGTAACGAGCAAGGGCACTACAAAAGTAACTGCCCAAAGCTTCAGAAGGAAAAGCCCAAAAAGAAGTTTCTCAAGGAAAAGAAGAAAAGCCTCATGGCTACATGGGATGATTCTGACACATCTGAAGCTGACTCAGAATCAGATGATGAAAGAGAAAACATAGCTCTCATGGAAAATGTATCAGAAGACAGTGAAGCCTCTGGTTCAGACTCAGAATCAGACACTGAAGAGGTATTTCCTGACTTTACCATAAACTTTACTAAGGCTAAAGTTGCTGAAAGCCTAAACGAAATTCTGGAAAGATATCAGCAGATCAGAGTCAAATTCAAAAACCTGAAAAGGAATCTTGCTTCTGACTCTGATAAGACTGAGAGTCTCAGATTGGAGAATTCTGAGTTAAGAGAAAAAGTTTCAAAATTAGAAAACCAGTTGCAAAACTCTCAGAAGGAAACAATCTATGAAACTCCCAGCAATGCTAATGAGATCATCAAAGAGTATGATCATAGCTTTCAGAAGTTTCTAGCAAAAAACATAGACAGAAGCAAGATGGCTTCAATGATCTATGGAGTTAGCATAAATGACAGAAAAGGGATAGGATATCAAGGTAAGGTACCTACACCAAAAAATGCCATGGACTTAGTTATAAAACGCACACCACTTAATTCACATTTTATATATGGGCACACACATGACATAAAATACACAAGTAGTGATTATTCTGTCAAACCAAAATTCAATCAGAATTTTGGTGAAACTAACAAATCAGGACCCAAGAAAATATGGGTACCTAAGGATAAAATCATACATGTGGAAGATATCTTTAGCAGCAAGGCTAAGGCACCAATCATGGTACCTGGACTCTGGCTGCTCACGACACATGACGGGAAGAAGGCATATGTTCCAAAGCCTGGAACTTAAACCTGGAGGGCACGTGGGCTTTGGAGGCAATCAAAGAGGAAAGGTCATTGGCTCTGGAACAGTAGGTAATGGAAATCTTCCCTCTATAAGCAATGTTTTATTAGTTGATGGATTAATGCATAACCTGTTATCCATAAATCAATTAAGTGATAATGGTTATGATATAATCTTCAATCAAAATTCATGCAAAGCTGTTAGTCAGAAAGATGGGACTATCCTATTTAATGGAAAGAGGAAAAACAACATTTATAAAATAAAACTTTCTGAACTAAAGAGTCAGAATGTAAAATGTCTACTATCTGTTAACAAAGAGCAATGGATCCGGCACAAAAGATTGGGACATGTTAGTATGAGAAGAATATCTCAGATTAACAAACTCAATCTGGTCAGAGGACTTCCTAACTTGAAGTTCAATTCAGATGCTCTGTATGAAGCATGTCAGAATGGCAAGTTTGCAAAACCTGCTTTCAAATCCAAAAATGTTGTTTCCACCTCTAAGCCATTAAAACTTCTGCACATTGACTTATTTGGACCAGTAAAAACTGCTTCAGACAGTGGCAAGAAGTATGGGTTAGTAATCGTAGATGACTATAGCAGATGGACATGGGTAAAGTTCTTAAGACACAAGGACGAGTCACATTTTGTGTTTGTTACCTTCTCCAACCAAGTTCAGAATGAAAAGGATCTTAGAATTGTCAAAGTCAGAAGTGATCATGGTGGAGAATTTGAAAATAAAGATTTTGAATTATTCTTTAATGAAAAAAGCATTCTGCATGATTTCTCTTGTCCTAGAACTCCCCAGCAAAATGGAGTTGTAGAACGAAAGAACAAAACATTGCAAGAAATAGCCAGAACCATGATCAATGAAACTAATGTTGCTAAGATCTTCTGGTCAGAGGCAATAAACACAGCGTGTTACATTCAGAATAGAATCTCCATAAGACCTATTCTGGAAAAGACTCCTTATGAATTGTGGAAGAGCAGAAAGCCCAACATTTCTTATTTTCACCCATTTGGATGCACATGTTTTATTCTGAATACAAAAAATTATTGGAACAAGTTTGACTCTAAAGCACAAAAATGTATTATGTTAGGATACTCTGAACGCTCGAGAGGGTACAAAGTATACAATACAGAAACACAGATTGTTGAAGAGTCAATCAGTGTTAGGTTTGATGATAAGCTTGACTCTCAAAAGTAAAAGCAGAATGAATTCCTTACAGGTATGGAAGTTGAACTCACAGGTACTGAAGACAACTCATCAGAGGCTCTCAACAGAGACACTCCCTCAACAGCAGAAAGAGTCACTACAAGCAATCCAGCACCTGCTGTTGATCAACTCTAGAAAAGACTATCCAGAAGCAGCATTGATCACCCAGAAGATACAATATTGGGAAAGAAGGAAGATCCAATCAGAACAAGATCAACATTCAGAAACTCTGAAGAATCCCTCATGGGACTGGTTTCTCTGATTGAACCAACAACAATTGATGAAGCACTTCTGGACAATGACTGGATTCTGGCAATGCAAGAGGAACTAAATCAATTCACCAGAAATGACGTATGGGATCTGGTTCCCAAACCAAAAGGGTTCCACGTCATTGGTACAAAATGGGTGTTCAGAAATAAACTGAACGAACAAGGTGAAGTCATCAGAAACAAAGCCCGACTGGTAGCACAATGTTATAGTCAACAAGAGGGGACAGACTATACAGAAACCTTTGCTCCAATTTCCAGGTTAGAATCTATCATACTTTTAATATCATTTGCTGTTAATACAGGAATCACTCTGTATCATATGGATGTCAAAAGTGCATTTTTAAATGGCTATATAGATGAAGAGGTATATGTGCACCAACCCCATGGTTTTGAGAGTTTCAAAAATCCAGAATATGTTTTCAAACTAAAGAAGTCACTCTATGGTCTGAAACAAGCTCCCAGAGCTTGGTATGAAAGACTAAGTAACTTCCTGTTAGAAAAGGAATTCACCAGAGGGAAAGTGGACACAACCTTGTTCTGTAATACAGTTAAGAATGACATGTTAGTTTGTCAGATTTATGTTGATGACATCATATTTGGATCTACTAAACCCTCTCTGGGAAAAGAGTTTGCTAAATGTATGCAGGCAGAGTTTGAGATGAGCCTAATGGGGGAACTGAAATTCTTTCTGGGCATTCAGATAAATCAAACTCCATAAGGAACTTACATTCATCAGAGCAAATATGTCATATAACTTCTGAAGAAATTTGATCTCTCAGAATGTAAGCCCTCAAGGATTCCAATGCATCCCACGTGCATTATGGAAAAAGAAGAGGTAAGTAAAAAGGTAGAATAGAAGGTCTACAGAGGTATGATTGGTTCTCTTCTCTATCTGACGGCTTCAAGGCCTGACATTCTATTCAGTGTTTGCACTTGTGCTAGATTCCGATCAGATCCTAGAGAATCTCACTTAACAGCAGTTAAGCGAATTTTCAAGTATCTGAAAGGTACTGCTAATCTGGGTTTGTTTCATAGAAAATCAAGTGATTACAGCTTAGTAGGATACTGTGATGCTGACTTTGCTGGAGACAAAGTGGAACGTAAAAGCACTTATGGAAGCTGCCAGTTTCTGGGAGAAAATCTGATTTCATGGTCCAGCAAAAGACAATCCACAATAGCACTATCAACAGCAGAAGCTGAATACATAGCAGCAGCAGGATGTAGTACGCAAATGCTCTGGATGAAAAGTCAACTTGGGGACTTCAATATATTTGAGAGTAACATCCCTATCCTCTGTGACAATACTTCTGCTATTTGTCTCAGTAAAAATCCTATTTTGCATTCTAGGGCTAAGCATATAGAAATAAAACATCATTTTATCAGGGACTATATTCAGAAAGGGATTCTCAACTTAAAATTCATTGACACAGACCATCAATGGGCTGATGTATTTACAAAACCTTATTCTGAAGAAAATGGCTTCAATCTCTCTGAAGAGGTTAATGCTCAAGGATGGAACAAATATTTTGACCGTCTTCTAGGGCCAACGTTTCCAATTCTTGTCAAAGAATTCTGGATTCATGCTTCCTCCTCAAACCATCAAGTTACCTCGTATGTCATGTGGAAGAAGATTGTCATTACTGAAGACCTAATTTCAAGACTTATCGGTTACAATGGTGAAGGTGTTAGGTGTATAGACATGGCTAAAAGATGTTCTGATGTTGCTTCAATTGCAAGGGAAATATTCACTCTGGGTCTACCCTCCAGCAAGATTAGGGATCTGAAGGATCATCACAGAATATGGGCTAAGATAATTCTGGGATGCATCAACCACAGGAAGCCAACCAGCTCTCCTGATTACATAAACATTGATCAGCAGTTTCTAATCTACTTTATCTCCAAGAAGACTAAGGTAAATCTCGCTCACTTACTATTTAATCATCTGAGGACCAGTGTAAAGGAGACAAGAGAAGATGAGCGTACCAAAAGGGACTGGATACCCCTAGGAAGACTCATATCAGATATTTTGACTGAGAATAGGCTGATAGAGCATCTGACTGAAGCACAGGAAATTAGCTCACTAGAAGCAACTACTGGGAAGCCTCTGAATGCAAAGAATCTGAAAAAGATGAAAATTATTGAGAACATCAAGAAGGAACCCAACGTTACTTCTTTTGCAACCATCACTTCCAAAAGAATTCCTCTGGATGATTTTCCTATGTTCTCTGAGATTGACTCCAAGCCTGAGATAATTGTCAGATATATGGATGCGTGTAAGGCAGATGGCACTGCACCAGGGTTAAATATCCAGGACTTGCATCAGGCGGCTCCAGAAGTTGTTTTTAAGAAGACTAAGAAAAGAAAGGAAGCAGCAGAAGGATCATCCTAAAGGACTCCAAAAGCTGCTAAAAAGAAAGGTAATCCTTCTTCTGTTACTGTTTTAGAATCAATAACTATATCAACATTTGAACCCATAACTACCCAATCAGAACTTCCAACCCCACAAACTTTTGATGATTTTGGCATAGGGTTTGATCCATCAGAAACTCTAAGTCTAAGAGAAACTCACTCCCTTCCTATCAATCCAAATCCTGAACCAACTCAACCAGAACTTGCCAAAGTTCTGTCAGATATTGACTCTTTTGACCAAGACATTTCAGCTCCCACACTACAAAATCGAAATCCTCAAAACCCTGATAATCCAAACTCCGAAACTACAACAGATGTTCCACAACCAGATATTCCACTACCTCTCTCTCCACAACAAGATATTCCTCATCCACCATCACCTCAACCTGAACAATCACAACCAGAAGTTCCAACTTCTGAGAACCAACCATCTGAGACCCATGAATCAGAACCTCACAATGTTTCATTCAATCAATCTGAAGAACCTACTTCAGATTCATATACAATCCCTATTCCAGGAATCACTGAACCACTTGCCATCCGCGTGCCTCTCACCATCCTGGACATTTCACAAATTCCTTCTTCTCTGGAATCCACACCACCAAATTCCCCAACTAGTCCAATCATAATACCCGACTCTTCCTCTCCTTCACCCAAGAGAAATCCAGCTGACAACGCAAGGCTGGTCATTGATCTAACTGCATTAGAACGATTAGCTTCTATATCTCACAAAATTTCCATTCCTAAACCAAAACCAACTGAACCCAGAATTTTTTTTATTAATAACCAAGTATTAAAAAAATATTTCGCGAATAACCGGGTTTCGGAAAAAATTACGCAAATAACCATGTTTGAGATGGCTCCATAAAGGAGGAGCCATCTCATTTGGCGCATCCTCCTATTTTTATAAGGGAGGCGCCATCTCATTTGGCGCCTAAGGGCAAATGGCAAGCCCTAAGCCAAATGAGATGGCGCCTATGTGCAAAATTAGGTCAAAAAAAAAATTTTTTTTTTCCTTTCCTGCGCGTTGCGTATTAGACAGAGATAACCAAAATTGATTTTTTATTTGAAAAAAAATAATTACATTCAACTGTTTTACATTTAAATAACAGTAAAAAAATAGATACAAAAAATACTGAAAAAAAAAAGATACATCAATGATCCCCAGGAACCCGGTAATGACCCCCAGTTCCGCATCCCCGTCCTCGCCTTTCTCTTGCTGGGTGCCGTCTCGTTTCCTGTTGCGGCAAGGTCGATGGCCCAGCGAAGTCAATGCGATCCGAATCCATAAAATCAGTAAGATCTCCATATCTCGAAGATCCGCTCTGGTACAGTCGGTTACCCATGCCCTCGAAGTTTGGTCGTGTTGGCGGTGGGTGGGGTTCCATGGTAGGTCGGTAGCATTGGTCGTCTGAGTATGGGGGGTAGAAAGGAAATGGATCTTGGGGTGTTTGGTACTGTGGATGTTGGGTTGTTTGGTGATATGGTGGTTGATGGTAGGTTTGGTCGGGTTGGTCGTAATCTTCTGACATTCCCATATCAGGGCTAAGGCTGGATGTTGAGGGCCCCATATTGGGATATGTGGAAGACTGAAATTGTGTATGGGGTATGTGGGTTTGCTGGTATTGGGGTTGGTATTGTGGTTGGGTTTGAGGCATATCTGGGTATTGGTAGTTTGGCGGTGATTGTGGTTGGTAGTACGACATTTGGTTGTAGTTGTGTTGTGGTGGGGAATGTGGTTGTGTGTTTGTTGGTCTGTTTCTTCTTGGGGGTGGGTTTGAGGTTGATGGATTTTGGGTTTGTTGGTGGGGAATCGAGGGTTGTGCCCATTGTGTGCGTGGGTCAACCAAGTACCTCGGATGAGACACGTGCATATCTGGGTTACTAACCGACCTGTACCACGACATATATTGATCGGTGGGTCGCATGTTACCTTGAGTAAGGAAAACAGGGGATTGCAAGATGTAGCGGTGACGCCTTTGCCACATTTTACACCATTCTGGAGCAAAGTCTTTCCAGTTGGTTAGATTCCACTGGGCGTCGACCCTTTTTAGATGCCAGGGGGACAAATCTGTTGGGTCACTTGGTATCTCTTGGATCATTCCGAACTGCATCTTCACACGGTCGCTGTGGTGCATCTCCACAATGTTGAACCGAATGAGTGCAGTCTTTGCAGTCCAAGTTGCTGCATCCTCTGGATTTGGAGAATGGTCCAAACCCAAATATGGTCTCCAGACGAACTGCGATAAAATTTAAATCAGGTAAGCGCAAAAGTAATGTATAAATAAATAAAATGAACAAAAGTTAAAAGCTACGACTTACGTCATCTGGGCCTAGGTGATCCAACAGATTCCGGTAGAGTGCGACATTGAATCTGGGATTCTTGCCGTAATCCATACCCCTCACGCAGTACCTATAGGAAATGAGAAACATGTTATTTTTAGCATATATTTTGGAAAGAGAAGAATAGTTATAAATGCTATAACTTAATGACTTACTTTGTTGCGTAAGGGAAACCAAAAGTGTTGTTGTTGATGGGGTTTAAGGACTCCATCCTCCACCAACCCCAGGCTTGTAGTAAAAATGCGCACCCATAAAATGTACATTTTTCCTTGACTGCGTTTTTGCACAAGGAACTGTACAGGTGGGCTAATACTGCAGAACCCCAACTAAATTTTCTAGTTTTATCAAAATTGGTTAGTAAATGTAAGTACATGAAATTTACACTATTTCCCGTACTTTCGGGAAATAAAAAAGTACCAAAAAGTATCATAATATACGTTCGGGCTTTTACTACTCGGTCATTTTCTGAGGAATTTTCATTTAATTCCATACTTGCATAATGCCGTTTCAGGTCAGTGAGTAGTATTCCCTGCCCTCTTGCTCCACCACCTTCTACCATGTCCCTACCCAACAGTTCTTCACATTGTGAGTTGGGTTGTTGAACCGACCCGTTATTGCACTCAAGACATATTCTCCAGGTAGTGTTTATGTTCTGGAAACATTGCCAGCGTACGCTCAAGATGGTAGTCTACTACATGGCAACGGAATATTCAGTCGCGTCTTTTGGGCTTTTCAACCATGCATCGCAGGGTTTGCATCATGCAAACCAATTCTACAAATAGACGGGACTTGGTTGTATGGGAAGTACAAAGGCACGCTTTTGATGGCAGTTGCACAAGATGGCAACAATAACATTTTCCCCGTTGCGTTTGCCCTTGTCGAGGGGGAGACCGGTGGTGCTTGGAGCTTTTTCCTGAAAAATCTTCGTACACACGTGGCTCCTCAACCAGATCTCTGTTTGATCTCGGACAGACATGCCTCCATTGAAAGTGCCTATAATAATGCGGCAAATGGTTGGCATGACCCTCCTTCTACGCATGTCTATTGCGTCAGGCATATCGTCCAGAATTTCTCGAGGGAGGTCAAGGACAAAACATTGAGGAAAGCGGTGATGAATGCGGGATACGCACTGACACAGCCCACATTCAAATATTACCGCAACGAGATCCGTTTGTCTAACCCAGAAGCCGGTACGTGGATCGACAATATACCGGTCGAAAAGTGGACTAGGTCATACGACAATGGCCAAAGATGGGGGCATATGACAACCAATCTGATTGAATCAATGAATGGGGTATTCAAGGGCATACGAAACCTCCCCATCACTGCCTTGGTGAAATCCACGTATTTTAGGATGGCTGCGTTATTTGCCAAAAGAGGTGAAATGTGGTATGCGGTCTTGCAATCAGGACAACTATGGAGTGAAAGCTGTATGAAATACATTAAGGCTGAAAGTGCTAAAGCCAACACTCACATGGTTACACGGTTTGACCGCCATAGCCACAACTTCATTGTGAAAGAGACAATTGACCACAATGAAGGCCTGGCAAGACAAGAATACAGGGTCATTTTACCTTCTCAATGGTGCGATTGTGGCGGGTTTCAAGCTTTTCGTATGCCTTGCTCTCATGTCATTGCCGCTTGTGCGCATACCCATCAAGACGCGCTTCAACTGCTCTCAAACGTTTATAAATCTGAAACGTTGCTCACTGTTTACAACAACAACTTTCCTTTGGTGGCAAAACCGGACTATTGGCCTGAATACAACGGTGATATAGTTTGGCACAATGACCAAATGCGAAGGAACAAGAAGGGTCGTCCCAAAAGCAGGCGCATAACAACAGAAATGGACGATCTTGACAGGTTGGAAAGAAAGTGTGGTTTATGCCGTCAGGTCGGACACAATCGCAAAAACTGTCCGAATCGGGCGTCTGGCTCGACCACATAAATTTTGTAATACAATAAATCTTTTCAATATTTGTGTTGTAAACATTATGGGTTTTCCGTTAATAAAATTGTTCACACAATTTAAGAAATTCAATATAGGAAATTACATTAGGGTTTTCGCGTACAACAATGATTAACGATAATCAATATAGGAAAGTACATTAGGGTTTTCGCGTACAACAATGATTAACGATAATCAATCTAGGAAATTAAAACTGTTAACACAATTTCATCTGACCCATGCATCATCAGCATTACATCACTGTCTGTTTTGACTTCCTCCAACCACACATTAGGTCTTCCTGTCGCATGCGAGGTTGTTGTTCGTTTTCGCTGGATCCTTCGAATTTTTTCCCCCTCGGCGATGTCTCCATCTAGCCACCGCATCAACTCCCGCTTCAGACGCTCCATGGAGTGAATGTGCCAGAATTTCATTTTCATCGCGGGTTTCGTGGCGGAGAATATAACGTAACCATCTCTGCTAAAAATCATAGGCGACGTCATTACGTAAATAAGGGAGTACAAAATAAAAATACAGTGCGAGAAAGTGTGAGAAATTTCAAAGAAACAGACGAATTATTTATAAAACAGCAAAAAACCCTAGTTTTGCCCTAGGCGCCAAGTGAGATGGCGCCTCCTCTCCTTTTTAAGGAGCATGCGCCATCTCACTTGGCTAAAAGCCAATGGAGGCGCCAAGTGAGATGGCGCCTAGGGCAAAACCCTAGGTGCATGCGCCAAATGACTTGGCTCCTCCTTTGTGGAGCCATCTCAAACATGGTTATTTGCGTAATTTTTTCCGAAACCCGGTTATTTGCGAAATATTTTTTTAATACTTGGTTATTAATAAAAAAAATTCACTGAACCCACACCAGATGTTGCTACTAGTTTGTTGATGTTTGAAACAGGAATACAGGAATGGATAACCTCCTTGAAGCATGCTAGTCTAGAGATGATTAATCCTGCTGCCTCTGATTATCTATGGACAAGTTTCAGAAACTGGCTAAGTTCTGAAACGTTGAAGCTAAAAGAACAGAGCTATGAACAGGTTCAACGGAATTTCAGTGATATGCTAACAGTTTTTGAAGACCAAGTTCCGAGCCATTTGCTCAAGAAGGAGATTCTCCCTTTGGATAATGCTCCCTGGTCAGAACATCGTCTCTCAGATGAAGTTCAACCAGAATCAGAAGGTCTCACTCTGACTGCTGCTCCAGAAGAGATGATCTCAACAGAGGAAATGGTTCAATGTGATCAAGTTGCAGAATGCTCTGAGAAGCGTCCAGATACTAAAGATTCTCCAGCTCCTTCCTATGACAGGAAAACTCTGGAAGAATTGAAGAGAGCAAATGCTGTTATCCAGGAAAGGTTGGATAAGCAGGAGGACACAAACAAATAAATCAAAAGCATTCTGAGCAAACAAGAGGAAACTAACACCAGATCAAGGGCTTGCTGGAAGCTTTGTTCACACGCCTTCCTCCTCCCTCTTAGATTATCTTCTGTTTTAAAATCGGTTTATCTGTAACGTTTGTTTTACATTGCTTCTGTTCTGAACTACTTATCATTGCTTCTTAATTTTAATATAAATCAACTTTTTTGCTCTGGTTATATTTCCTTTTTAATAACTGACAAAAAGGGGGAGAAAGTAAAATATTTTCAATAACGGCTTACTGAGACAGAAGTCTCAAACATTCTAAACTACTTAACCTCTATCTTCTGAAAAGCTTAAACAGGTACAAAACTCTGATAAAAGATGCAGTTAAACTATGATGCTCAAAGACTCAAGGAACTTAAGGGAAGTAATCAACTCAGGGGGAGTTTTTCTTCTTAATTCTAAACTTTTTATTCTTTATTTCTTAATTGAAAAATCTGGTTTTTGTCATCATCAAAAAGGGGGAGATTTTTAGAACATAGTTTGATTCTACAACCCTTGGTTAGAGTATTGATGATAACAAATACAAAGAATAAATAAATACAAAGAACAAATATCCTCCTTAAAAATATGTTCTGTGTATGCAAAAGTTCTGATCAGATCAACATCAGAAGATAAGCCATAAAGTATTACTCGCTGAAGCAATCAGATTATACGTTGAAGATTGGTGACCAGAACCTGTGCTCAATTATAGTAAACTTTGATTCTGAACAAGAAAATATCAAACCAAGTCATCAATATTCTGAAGCGTCATCAGCAGTAAGGAGAAAAGACTCTGAAGCATTACTGAACATTCAAGACAGAATAAATGCCAATCGCTTTCTTCAGACAGAATCTTCTCCAAAAGGAAAGTGTGTTAATGACATTAAACTTGCTTTATGGACAACGTCATTACATTGCCTATATAAACAAGTCAGCTTGCAAAATGAAGCACGTACTTACACACAACAATTTGCTAAGTTTACCAACCACGCATACTCATTCTCAAGCAAATTCATTCTTTATTCTAAGCTATAAACCTGTGTAATTTATCAGAGTTGTGATAAATCGTTTTTGTTAGAAAAACAACAACACATATTGTTTAAATTATATTGTAAAAGAGATCCTTGAGATTAACCGGATTGTGGTTGTACTCAAGAAAACTTTAACAGTTGTTAAAGTAGCTGTTGTAATGTTGTTGAGATTAGTGGATTAAGACCTCGTTGGAGAGAGGCGAAATCACCTTGACGGGTGGACTGGAGTAGTTTGAGATCAAACGAACCAGGATAAAAATAATGTGTCATTAAGCTGTTTTAGATCCAAGTTTTCAATTCAACCCCCCCTTCTTGTGTTTTTCACATCTTCAGGTTTCACCATTTTAGGGTTTCCACCATACTTTAGGGTGAGACACCAATCTTGGAGTGTTATATTCTTAGAAATCAATAAGAAAGGATGCATCTTGAAGATCTGGAGATGGATTCACATAGAATGTTGAGACATAAAGGTCGATGTATGTTCATTTTCTCTCTTCTCTTTGTATTTTTCTATGTAAGAAGTTAAAACCCTCTTTTATTGGGATTATATATAAGTATACCATATTCATATGTATTTTGATTAATCACGGTGTTGTTTACAATCTATTCTTGAATCTATATTGTTGTTATCTTTTTTTTACCTTTTATCTTAATGGCTTCGGATTTCTATAGAGATATATGGTTTGAAACTCGAACTAAGATGAATATATGTTGTTTCTAAACTCTAGACATAGGTTTAGGCTAACATTCACAGAGGGTATTGATTCTTAATGCTCTGTGTTGTTTAGTTGCATGAGACATCAGCGATGAGACAATATGGTAGAACTCTCGTTAGTGCTTCAGACATGAACACTGATGTGAGGGGTACTTGATGATATTTATGAATGTTTAGATTATCTACAACTGATTGGTAGAAATGCATATTCTTGTGGTAAATGAAATTCAATGCCGACAAGTTTCTTTATCTCCAAAACTTTACTTTTACTTGTCTATGTTTAGATTATATACTATATAGTTATTATACAATTTAAAGCTTAGAAACATGGAGATTATTGAACGACATTTGATCCCTCTCACTAATCCCTGTGGAGACGATAAAACAAAATACTCACTTTTGCTTGTTGCTTTACCGTAACAACACCTGCTTTCTTAGTACCAAGTGTTATACATTAATTTTTACCCCTAAGATCTCTTATCACTTGCATTTTTTTGCAACACATCAAGATCACAACTTTGGTTTCCTCTTAAGCTTGCTCTCTCTTCCTCCTTAAGCTTACCCTTTGCAGATATCACCAAGCACCATTTTTTGTATATCCTTCTCTTGATGTTTATATGTTTTATGTCACACTAACCCTTAATCAAAATGCAAAAGTATGCCTTGCTTCTTTCATTTGTTTTACAAGGAAGAGGTTGACTCAAGAACATCACATGATATTCCTCAACTAGGGTTTTGGTTGCTCAAGCTCAAAGTTTAATAAAAGATTGATTCTCAAAAGCTCATTCATCAAAGACATGACCTATAATCTTAGGCATGACCATTCTTGAAATTCTGGTACGCAAATATCATATGTCCTAAGAGATGTCTAGACACTGATATCTTATAAAAACACAATGACAATATAAAAAATAGATAAGAGTACTAAAAGTAAGAAGGGGAGCACACAAAGTTGTTAACCAAGTTCGGTGTACAACAACACCTACGTTTGGGGGCTACCAAACAAGGGAGGAAGTCCATTAAATAGTATCAATTTGTAAAATTTCAGCAAACTATCACCAGTTTACAATCTACTCACCTAATCACTACCTGTGCTTAACTTCTACCTAAGACTCACCTATGTGTGATACCCTTCCCAATTCCCTTTCAATCACAAAGGTGATGAAAACAATAAAAACTTGTATATTTCAGAAGTCACACTTCAAAGACACATAATCACTCAATGATTAAAACTTATGAGTGATTAACATAACCTTACAACTCAATTGAGATAGTCCTACACTTATATCAAGATGATATCAGAGAGGCTCACAATAAACAAGAACACACAAACCCTAAACAATGACCATTCAATAATACATGTTCCACACAAAATTAGGTTTGTGATCTTCTATTTATAAAACAACTTCTGGACTGGATTTGGGCTTCAAAAACGTAGCAAGGCAGCTGGTGAAAGTCTCCATAATTTTCTGCATAACAATAGGTCTTCAATCAAGAGTTTCCTAAAATGTCTCCATATTTAGAAACACATAATATCTTTGAATTTCAAATAGAATCTATGATTCTTCAATCTTGGATGCCACATAGGATAACATAATATTCTTAGAATATTCAGAATTTGTTATAAACCAAACATATCCAAGTGTTTTTCTGGATATGACATCTTGTTCAACATGTTTTTCTGCAAGTTAGAACATCTTATTCAACATGTTGCTTGTAACACCCAAATTTTAGTAATTATTTATAATATTATATTAATTAATTATTTGTGTGAATTTGTAGATAATTGATTTATTTGAATTATTTGATATGAGTTGTGTGTAGCGAGTTAGTCGGGTTAATATGGAGAGCAGTAGAATTATAGTTAGTTTTAATGTCGATTGGTAAATAATTATTTTATTGGTGATAATTATATAGAAATAATAGAAATAAGGTAATTTGGCCTATTGGGTGAAAAAGGGAAGAGTAATATGGGGGTGTATGTTAGTAAGCCCAATAGTGATTGTTGTACCCCAAAACTTGCCCTCTCACTTATCAAGAATTTTCTCACAAGATCTTCTTTGTATCAAGACTGCATTTGGGTTGATCAGCTCAAGACACCTCCTTAAGCACTAATGACTGAAAATTAGGGTTTGAGATTTCACAAGGATTTTTGAACTTCCAATGCCCCATATGACTTTCATGGATCATTATGGACCCCCAAGGTTACTCATGTCAAGTTTCAAGCCTTGGATCACACTTTTGACCAGTCAATTGAACAGTTGACCTAAAACTCAGTTGTATTGGGGAAAAAGTGAACCATGGCCAATTTACAGTCAAACTTCATAATTTTTGATCCACATCAACATTTTAAACTCATATGTGTCATTTGATCAAGTTTGGACCACAACTCCTAAAGAAATTTGATCAAATAATCAAAAGGGCAAAATGGTCAAAATTAGGGTTTTGACTGGGAAAGGGAAATTTCTGGTTTTTGACCTAGCAAATGATCAATTTGGTTAAGGCATGATCTCAAGAGCCCAATTTCATCCTTTTCACCTAATGACATGATTCAAAACATTGCAAGTCCATTGGATTGACAGATGAATTTTGCAGTCAACTGATCAAAAGCCAACTGTATACTTAAAAGTCAAACTTTGACTTTTTGGTCAAAATCAAATGCCAAAGATCATAATTCATCAAAAAATGTCAAAATATGAAACTTGTTCATCAAGAATTCAAGAATTCAAGATTTTATTTTGAAAAGATGAAATTTCTTAACTTAGAAATTTTTCTAAGTATAGAAAATTTCTTATTTTTTCATAACTTTGAGCCAAATTTTCACCATGATGCAAGATGATTCAAGAGAAACTTCGAACATTAAAGTTGTATATCTCCATAAAATATACAACTTTTCTTCACATAACTTCTCATAAAAATGCTTGGACCTCAAGTTATAATTTTGTGAATACGTGCTCATAAACTAAAAATAACTTAGTGAAATTTTGCCTTACTTAGGCAGATTTTTGACCTAACTTTATGGCAAATTTTCACATGGTTCCAAGGAGAATATTCAAAAGAAATTCAAAGAGAGGTTGTAGAGCATGTTACAAGCTTTCCAAAATGTCTAATAACTCCTTGAGATCATTCTTGAGCAAGGAGAATTGAAGAGATGAGATTAGGGTTTTATCACTTGAATTACAAGTCATTTTTGATGAACACATGAACCAAATCCATGCTAGGATGCATAATCTTTGATTTGCATGCCTAAAAATTGTTTTTCACTCCTTAATTAAATTCTTACACAGCTGTTAAGGCTTTGATCCAAGCAAATGAGCTATTTTACAAGTTGCATTTCCATTAATGGCATAAAGTGAACACTTTCATTCTTGTAAAGCAAGCTTTTTGCATAAAGTCATTCTTGAGACTCTAACTTGTTCCCTCTGATCACACTCCATCCACAAAGTCAGAAACAAACTTGTTTAAAGCATAAACTACTCTATCTTAGCAAGGACACAAGCATTGAAACTTATTTTCTCAAAAATCACATGTTTGGCTTAAGGATGCAAATTCAAATTCTGAGTTGTTACAAGCCTCAAAACCTCTTTCTTATAAGTATACACATTATTTGCAAGTTGACACACGAGCAAAAAGCCCCTGAAACTCACTCAAACTCCCTATAGCCAGAAATTGTCCCAAAACACCATTGATGTGCAAGTTCTGACTTTACATATCAAACTCACATTTCCCTCGTGCGTTTCTTGGCCTTTTAGTTTCTAAAGCTTCATTGCATCAAGAGTAACTCATCCTTGTACCTGTTTCATTTATGTAACACCATTTTCCCTATCTTCCATAACCAAAAACAAAGCATCAGAGTTGGACCTCTACAGGCCATTCCAACCATCCTTAGCTCAAGCCAGCCATTGCATTAGCTTCCTAGAGGTCCAAGGAAGCTAACCTGATCATCAACACTTACTGAAACAAGCTCATTTGCATTTCACGATTTCCAGTTTTGAGGTATTTTTCTTGAACTTCTATCTCATTATTTAGGCATTTTTAGGCTTGCATTTGTGAAGATAAAATGTAGACCTCATTGTCACGAAGCTGTACATATCCATAGTTTGCATTTATATGGCCTGAGCTTAGAGAATTTTAGAGTTGAATTTTCTGAAAAATTTAGGGTTTAAATTAGGGCCAGAGAAATTCTCACTTACCTTTGACTTTCAGCCTTAGTTATTTACATGGTTAGATTCGTGAGGAAGAATGCAACAACTTTCATTTTGTCACTTTCCATTTTTGTTGAGAAATGAAGAAGTTACATGTACACCGGTTGGAGGTTGAAGATGAAGTCATCAGGACTTGATTTGCCTTATATATTTATGGTTTTGTCTATATAAACGGATGTACAGCCACCCCAGTGGTAAGGCAGCGCACGTTATTGCTAGAGGTCATGGATTCGAGCCTCACCGCGTTGCCTTTTGCATTTGCTCACATTTTTTCCATATTTTTTTTGTCTCTTGTAGCGCTGGGCCTCCACTTCATGGGCCTATTGTTTTTTTCTAACATTTCCTCCATGTCTCATATTTGCACCCCTGGCCCATTATTACTTTATTTTTTATTTTATTCTCATTTTATTTTCTTAAATATATTTATTTCAATATTAAAAATCATAAAAATACAAAAAATAGTAGAGTTATATTTTAACTTTATTTATTTATTTTTTCACATAAATATATTTTATTTAGATCCCACTTTATTTATTTTTACTAATTATCTTGTAAATTTAATTAAAACTAAAATATTATTTATTTTATACTAATGAAAATATATTTTTGGTACCAAAAAGATTAAAGAATATTTTATAAAACTATAATTTATTTTTCATAAGACAAAATATAAAAAAAATAATATACTTTTCTTATAAACTTCATTCCTTTTTAAGTAGAATTAGGGTTTTATTCAAGAATATTTTTCTTATTGAATTTAAACTTGACTACTTATTTTCGTTATTAGGTTAAAATAAAAACCCTTTTCCTTAAGAAATCAAACCAAAAAAAATCTTTTTCTTTGCATTTACAATTCTTGCATATTTAATTCATCTTGTATATTGTTTATTCATATTCTTATACATATTCAATTTAGTTGTAATAGATTAATTAGGTTTATATTATTGCAATCCCCATTCATAAATTGTATACCCCCTCTCATAAATGTTGTAATAGCGTAGTAACTTTAAAATTTGAAATTTATCGCTTTTACATAATATGCTAGTAATTAGGGTTTGCATGGAAAGATAAAATCAATCAAATAGAAAACCCTAATCCAAGACAAAAACAAGCATGAAAATAATACACTTGCACACGAGCATCCTTAGGGTAAAATCCACTTGGTTGCCTTACAAAATGGCCATATTACGCATGTAAGGTATCTTAGCAAAAAACAAACAAATATAAGGTCATAGTCCCTTAATGACGCTATTCAAAGTTGCCTTGCAAAATGATCTTAGTCCCTCAAAAAGAATACTAATATACCTTGCAACATTTCTAATCATGGTTATACGATGACCCACGCCCGCCCCGTTAACATCCAAAGATAGGGTTGCTTACCAAATTAATGGTAAGACAACAATGTCAAAGGAAAATAAAATGAACAAGAAAGACATTTGAGTAGGTAGATTGCTCCTAATTACTTGCTCCATTTTGAAAACAAACATCCTTGCTATTTTCAAAACAATCACATACACTTTCAAAACATCTTACAAAACTTGAAATTTTTTTCAAAAGATCGACGTCTTTGTATACATTCTTACAAACGAGAATCATTACAAAGATTGCCTAAACAAAGGCCTCTTTACAAAATACTTTCAAAAACCGCACAAAGCATAATTTCAAACAAAATCAAGTGATCTAGCAAGTAACTGAGAGCCCATGGAAAACCATGGATGAAAATGGTGCTAATACATTCCCTTTTAATAATCTACCCCCCGAACTCAAGAAACAATCTCAAAGGTCTTTCCTGTGCTTTTTCACCTTTCCTTTTGGATAAAAGAAAAGTCGGTGGAGACTCTTGCTAACCGCAACATTTGCGATCAAACGCAAAACCCTCAAGTCAGTTCTCCCACCGCATCACAGAACTGGCGACTCTGCTGGGGACAATTCTAAAAGTGGGGTTACCTTAGGGCTAGATCACATTTATTTGCTTACATTGTTTGACTTGTATGCTTTAAATTATGCTTCTTTGTTTGGGTTTGAATCCTTTACCCGGATTTGGGACACATTATAGGTAAGTAGAAATACATTGTGGAAACTGTGCGTGGTATACCGACATGGTCTAAGCAATAGCTATGTTAGTGCGACATATTTGTGGGTATCGGTAGCCTTTGAGTTAATCAAAGAGAATACGGGGCCGTTTAGTGATGTCATAAAGCACTAATGAACTTTTAGAACCTTTACTTGACCAACTTGGCCTTTAGAATGTAGTGAGATGACCGGCTTTGGTGCAGTCCGAAGTTGGTAGATACTCGATACTACACTCATTGAGGTTTGGTTTCTTGGGATATTTCGGTCGCCATTAAAGAGGCTTGTGTTGAAACAATGACCAAGAAAACAAACCAATGATATTGAGCTCCTTAGAACCTGGTTACTATTACTAGGACGGGTTTAAGCCAACTAAACTTCAAGAGGTTACTTACCTATACAACTCCATGCAAGCCTAAACCTAATGATTTGTTTTCTTTGTTTATATATGCATACTTGTACATAACATCATGAACATCATGAACATCATATACATCCACTAACCATTTCAAGGATTTTGGGATTCATCTTTGTTCTTGTTTTGTAGGATATGGATTCACTTCGCAGGAAAACTATTCAAGTTAGTCTTGTGAGGATCCCTCCACAACTTAAGGAGCTAGCTTTAAGGATTCCTGAAAACTCTCTATTCACCGAGAGACATGGTCGACTACTCAACTTGGTCATCTCCAACACAGATGAGGACATGATGAAAGTGCTTTTTCAGTTCTTTGATCCTTTACACCATTGCTTCACATTTCCCGACTATCAACTTGTGCCTACTTTGGAAGAATTCTCCCAACTCTTGAGGATTCCCATTCTCAATCAACTACCTTTCAATGGTACGGAAAGAGACCCAAATCCAGAAGAGATTGCTCAAGCTCTACACTTGCACTCATTTGATGTCACAACTCATTGGGAAACAAGGAGTGGTGTCAAAGGTTTCTTATTAAAGTTCCTGTTTGAGAAAGCCCAAAGCTGTTGGAATTCCTTGGACTTACAAGCCTTTGAGGAAATTGTGGCTCTCCTCATCTATGGGATGGTTTTGTTTCCAAATTTTGACCAACTCATAGATATCAACATCATCAAAGTCTTCATATCCCGCAACCCGGTTCCTACATTGCTAGGAGATATCCTACACTCTTTTCACACTCGCACAATGAGGAAAAGAGGTGTTCTTATGTGTTGCACTCCTCTCTTGGCAAGATGGTTTATTTCTCATCTTCCCCAATCTGTATTAAAGAATGAGCAAGGTTCAAGGTGGTCATAAAGGTTGATGACGCTCAAACATTCATACATTCATTGGTGCTCCTGATCCAAAGAGAATGTTATCATTATCGACCGTTGTGGAGAATTTCCTAATGTCCATTTACTTGGAATTAGGGGAGGAATAACCTACAACCCTTGCTTAGCCTTAAGACAGTTTAGTTATGCCCGAAGGGATGGCCCGTACGAGATGCTGATTCAAGGTGTGGTATTTGACTACGACAAAAACGATCAAGGTCTTCGCCAGAGATTTATCCGAGCTTGGAGGATGTTAAACAAGGTGGATAGCAAGACTTTGGGGCATAAGAATTCCATCCCTCTTGAGCCTTACCTCAAATGGGTACGAACTCGTGCTCAGAGTCTTATGATGCCTTACCCCTCCATCCTTCCGGTAACCATTGAGCCTGTCATGGAGGGAGATATTCCATACACTATCCTACATCCTGACATGCCCACATCTCTTGAATACCTACAAAGGGATTGGATACAACTAAAAGGAGAGAGAGATACTTTCGAAGCCAAATTCTACGCAAGTGAGAAGAAGGTTTTGGAACTCACTAGGATACTTCATGAGGAGCAGACTCTGAATGCCTACATTGCACCGAAGCGGATGCGCACTACCTTTCTATCTTAGAGTTTTTGTATTATTTTTCCCAAGGGGCATTGATGTACTCAAGCTTTATCTTATTAATATAAAGTGTGTTTCCTTTTTGTCTTAAAAAATTTGAATATTTGAAATCCTTGAAAACATTGCATATGCATATACCATTCATCATAACATAAGCAGGTTTTTTGCAATAAGTATCCTCATCTCTCTACTGTTTATTTCAGTAAGTTGGATCTCGAGCAAACAGTGAAAGACCTCCAAGCTCAGAATATACATTTTCAACAGTTGCTCTTGACCCTAGCCAAGGGACAAGAAGAATTGAAGACTTTGCTGGCTAAAAAGAGGAAAAAGAAAACAGAGAAGGTAATCAGAGTCCTAAACATGGGAAGAAGATTTCATGGGCAGACAAGAAGAACCTTAGACTTTGAAACAACATCCAGTGAAAGAGACAACCAAGATGGTAAAGGCAAGGAAATAGTTGTCCCGTCAGAATCGGGGGAGGAAGAGGAAGAAGAAGACTACTCTGAAGAACAATACCCTCCAGCTGATGACAAGTATAAACATCTCGAAGAGCGTTTGAGCGTGATGGAAATCCAAAAGGTGCTTGGCTTGGACTTTGAGGAATTGAGTTTGGTGTCGGGGATTGTGATTCCTCCGAAATTTAAAGCACCTATATTCGCCAAATATGACGGAGTTTCATGCCCTAAAATGCATCTCCGGTCAAATGTGAGGAAAATTCAACCCCATACCGCTGATAAAGACTTATGGGTGCACTTCTTCCAAGACAGTCTGTCTGGAACTCAACTTGACTGGTTTTACCAACTAGAAAGAGCCAACATTCACAATTTGGAAGATCTTGCTACAGCTTTCTACAAACAATATTAGTACAATGCTGATCTGGCACCTACCCGTACTCAACTCTAGAGTATGGCCATGGTTTCCAATGAAGGTTTCAAGGACTACGCACAAAAATGGAGAGATTTGGCTGGAAGAGTTCAACCCCCTCTATCTGAGAGAGAATTGGTAGACATGTTCTTGGGCACCTTGTCTGGTCCCTTCTTCAATCATTTAATTGAAAGTTCATCTGCAGGCTTTATTGAACTAATATTGACCGGAAAGAGGATAGAAGCCGGTATAAAGAATGGAAAGATTCAAAAAGACACATCTTCCTCTACAGTTGTAAGGAAGCCCATCATCAGAAAGAAAGAGGTGGATTCCGTATATCCGCAAAGGAACCAAGATAGGGCCGAATGCCGACCAATGGTGGGGGCTGTCATGATTCCTAAGCCTGCGCCTGATCAACAAAGAAATAATCCACCAAGGATGGAAAGGCCAGTCAGGTAGTTCACCAGAATCAACATGACCCCGTCTCAAGTATTACCGCATCTACTAAGATCCAACTTGGTGACCTTGAAAGAAGCTCCGAAAAACCCCAATACAACATCTCCTCATTATCATCCCAATGCCCGTTGCACATATCACTCTGAAAGTCCTGGTCACGATACTAATAACTGTTGGGCTCTAAAGAACAAAATACAAGACCTCATTGAAGCAAAAGAAATTGAGTTCGATGCACCTGAAAAGCCAAATGTCATTTCTGCCCTTATGCCCAGACATGGCCACAATACTAATGCCATTGAAGAAGGATTGTTTGTTGCTTCGATTGATGAACTCATGACCCCACTTCTGACTATTAAAATAAATTTGTTGAAGGCCGGTGTGTTCCCGGGCTGTGATGAAGTTTGCCATTTCTGTTTATCTTCACCAACCAACTGTCCTTTGTTGAAAGCGGGCGTTCAGTGCCTAATAGATAACAAAGAAATTTTATTCGAGAAGACTTATCTTCCACCTGTTCCTTTTGAAGATTTTTCTATCATTACCATTTCCGCCAATTCTTCCAGGGTCTCCACCAAAAGACCCATTAGAATTACATCATTTCCGAAAGCAACTCCTTTAATAATCACAATGCCTGGACCAGTCCCATATGCGTCAGACAAAATCGTGCCCTGGAATTATTGAGGGGATGTCTATTACCATGGTATCAAGCAGGACTGGCCAGCTGCCAAAGATTCAAGCTCTGAGAAAGTCAACTCTGACATCAGTAACATTGCAGGAACTAGAAAAATTACCCGAAGTGGTAGGATCTTTTCTCCAAAAATCGCTCCCTCAAAAGCAGTTTATGGACCCGTAATCATCCATGTGGCTGCTCCAAAGGTTACTCTCACACCCATAATCATATCTGCAAATACTCCAATTGACAAAGTTGTTACAACCCTTGTAATCATTCATACTGACACTCCTGCTGCCGAGTTAACCGAGACTCAAGGAAAAAGTATTTTGATTGAGCCTGTCCAGACG
Organism: Vicia faba; assembly: GCA_948472305.1. Lineage (NCBI taxonomy): Eukaryota > Viridiplantae > Streptophyta > Magnoliopsida > Fabales > Fabaceae > Vicia > Vicia faba. The sequence goes on from OX451737.1 coordinate 517,595,424, forward strand.
AAGGGTCAGTCGTTGACTATCCCTGAGACCTCCAAGAAAGAAACTGATGAAATCCTAAAAATTATAAAGAGAAGCAAATACGATGTAGTTGAACAACTGAGGAAAACTCCCTCTAAAATCTCCATGCTGGCATTACTACTATGTTCCGAGGCACATGCGAAAGCCTTGGTGAAATTCTTAAAAACCGCCCATGTACCTCAAGAGACATCTACCGATCAGTTTCAAGACTGCATAGCCAGCCTATCTGCGGATAATGGTTTAGGTTTTTCAGATGCTGATCTGACGCTGAAGGGAAGGAAGCATAATGAGGCATTGCATGTCTTAGTGGAATGTAGGGGCACAACTCTGGCTCATGTTTTGGTGGACACTGGCTCATCTCTGAATGTATTACCCAAAAAAGCTCTTGATAGACTTGACTGCGAGGGACTAACATTGAAGCCAAGTAACATAGTGGTAAGGGCTTTCGACGGCTCGAAGAGGATGGTGCATGGGGAAGTGGATATTCCCATAAAGGTCGGAACCCAAACTTTCAATTCAACTTTTTATGTAATGGACATCCTCCCTTCATACTCCTGCCTGCTAAGCCGACCATGGATTCACAATGTTGGCGCTGTTACTTCTACGTTGCACCAAATGCTGAAGTATCCAATTCAAGGGAAGATTATCACCGTTTATGGAGAGGAAGAATACATGATCAACGATCTCAATTCCTTCAGATATGTGGAATTAGATGGTGAATTCATTGAAACTCCATTTCAACACTTTGAAGAGGTCCCCCAAGATGTGGCAGTGACCAAGGCTGTGTCTCAGGTTCCCAAGATTACAAGGCCTCCATTCCGGATGTCATCTCTGAAGGATGCCAAAGAAGTAGTAGAAGAAGGAGGGTGAACTATTTGGGGACAACTCTCAGATATCCCATATAAGTCTGACAAGTTTGGCCTAGGTTTCACTTCAAGTTCTCAAAAGGGTGTACGCCGTGCTCGTGCTGGAGGACCACCCTTGAAGATCAGCAACCGTGAATTCAACGCGGTAGAAGATGGTGAAGATGGATACAACCTAGAGGATTGGATCTTCCCAACTGTCAATGGAGGGCTCAACAATTAGGAGGATAGAGACTTTGTCCCGATCACTTTTATCCCACAGTAATTTGTCTTTACATTTTGTTGGATCTGTAATATTTAAAACAATTCGCACTCTTAAACCTTGTGTCTTACCCGAGGCACAACGGTCCATTTGTAAGGTTTATTATCTCATTTTCATATGACATCAATGAATTATGGACGTATTCACATACAAACTTTTGTGCTCATTGTTTTTCTTTTACATTTTATTTTCTTTCAAAGATAGATATACCCTTACACACATGCACACTCACAATGCAGGTATACATCCATTCGGGATCCCATGGGTAACCATACTGCTATAGCCTTTTGTGACTCTGAGAATCTAATCTACCAAGCCGAAGACGAAGGTGAGGAAGATTGGGAAGTACCAGGGGAACTTTCCAGACTACTACTGCAAGAAGAGAGAACCATTCAACCTCACTAAGAACCCGTGGATACAATCAATCTAGGTACCGAGGAAGACCAAAGAGAGGTCAAAGTGGGTGCCAATATGGAACCCAGTGTCAAGGAGCGTCTGATTCAGTTGTTACACGATTATGTTGAAGTCTTTTCCTGGTCATATGAAGACATACCGGGACTTGATGCAGACATTGTGGTACATCGTTTGCCTACAAGAGAAGATTGTACGCCAGTAAAGCAAAAGGTTCACCACATGAGGCTAAATATGTCAGAAAAGATTAAAGCAGAAGTCATGAAGCAATTCAACGATGGATTCTTGGCTGTCACCTCTTATCCCCAATGGGTTGCCAATGTTGTTCCAGTGCCCAAAAAGGACGACAAAGTGCGAATGTGTTTGGACTACAGAGATTTGAATAGGGAAAGCCCTAAGGATGATTTTCCACTCCCCCACGTTGATATTCTAGTTGACAATATGGCACAACACAGAGTGTTTTCCTTCATGGACGGATTCTTAGGTTACAACCAAATCAAAATGGCGCCGGAGGACATGGAGAAAACAACCTTTGTCACGCAATGGGGCACTTTTTGCTATAAAGTGATGCCATTCGGACTAAAGAACGCTGGGGAAACCTATCAGCATGCCATGGTAGCTCTATTTCATGAAATGATACATCACGAAATAGAGGTCTACATGGACGATATGATAGCCAGATCTCAAACAGAAGAAGAGCATCTTGATCACTTACAAAAACTGTTTGAGAGACTGAAGAAGTACAAGCTGAGGTTGAATCCAAACAAATGCACATTTGGGGTACGATCTGGTAAACTCCTAGGCTTCGTCATTAGCAACAAATGTATTGAGGTCGATCCTGCCAAAGTTAAAGCAATACAAGAGATGCCTTCTCCTCGTACTGAGAATGAAGTCAGAGGATTCTTGGGGCATTTGAACTACATTTCCAGATTCATCTCTCACCTGCAGCTACTTGTGAACCAATCTTCAAATTGTTGAAGAAAGATCAAGTATTCAAATGGAATGACGAGTGCCAAGTTGCTTTTGACAAAATAAAAGAATATTTACAAGAGCCTCCTGTGTTGATGCCACCAGTCGAGGGAAGACCGTTGATCATGTATCTGACTGTTTTAGAAAACTCAATGGGGTGTGTATTGGAGCAACATGACGAGTCTGGCCGAAAAGAGCATGCTATTTACTGCCTGAGCAAAAAGTTTACTGACTGTGAAACCAGATATTCACTGCTCGAGAAAACTTGATGCGCTCAGGCATGGGCTGCTCGCCGGCTGAGACAGTATATGTTGACTCATAGTACCTTGCCGATATCTAAAATGGATCCAATAAAATACATCTTCGAGAAGCCTGCTCTTTCTGGGAGAATAGCGAGGTGGCAGATGATTTTGACGGAATATGACATACAATATACTACCCAGAAATAAATAAAGGGCAGTGTGTTAGCCGATCATCTTGCTCACCAAGCTGTAGAAGACTACCAGTCCATGAAATTCGAATTTCCGGACGAAGACATCATGACGTTAGACAACTGTGAAAAATTCAGGCCATATGACGGACCTGAACAAGGATCTCGATGGACCCTGGTCTTTGATGGAGCATCTAATGTACTCGGAAATGGTATTGGTGCTGTACTCATATCTCTGGAAGGGTGTCATACTCCCTTTACTGCCAGACTTTGCTTCAATTGTACAAAGCGACCATAGACTTGGGGATCAAATCCTTGGATGTATTCGGAGACTCAGCTTTGGTTATCAGCCAGATCAAAGGGGAATGGGACACCAAACACCCAAACCTTATCCCTTACAAAGAACATGTTTTGACATTGCTACCACATTTTGAGAAGATTACCTTCGAGCATTTCCCGCGAGAAGAAGATCAGCTAGCAGACGCTCTAGCCATAATGTCATCTATGTTTAAACTTAATTGGGATAACGAGGCTCCCCAGATCACCATCGAACAAATGGAAGAACCAGCGCACTGTGACAAGATTAATACTGAAGAAGTAGTGGACCAGCCTTGGTTTTCCCGAAGTCAAGAGGTATCTCGAGACCCAAGAATATCCAGAAGGAGCTTCGGTCAATGATAAGAAGTTCTTAAGGAGATTCTCTGCTAAGTTCTTCCTTAGTAACGACATCCTGTATAAACGCAATCATGACTCTATGTTACTTCAGTGCATAGATAAGGTTGAAGCTGAAAGGATCATGGCTGAATTACATGAAGGCACTTTTGGCACCCATTCCAGTGGGCATACGATGGCAAAGAAAATCCTACGGGCAGGCTATTACTGGTCCACCATGGAAGCAAATTTCTATCAACACTCTCGAACCTGCCATAAGTGCCAGATTTATGCTGACAAGGTGCACGTACCTCCGGTTCCTCTAAATGTCTTGACGGCTCCTTGGCCCTTTACTATATGGGGGATTGATATGATTGGGGAAATCAAGCCAACAGCCTCCAATGGACACCGCTTCATCCTAGTGGCCATTGACTACTTTACAAAATGGGTGGAGGCAGCTTCCTTCGCTTCCGTTACCAAGAATGTTGTTGCCCGCTTCATCAAGCAAAATCTCATTTGCAGGTATGGTATCCCGGAAAGGATCATCACTGACAATGGTACAAATCTCAACAAAACTATGATCACCGCCTTGTGCGAACAATTCACGATTCAGCATCACAATTCTCCTCCATATCGGCCAAAGATGAATGGTGATGTCGAAGCTGCAAATAAGAACATTAAAAAGATCATACAGAAAATGACAATCACATACAAAGACTGGCATGAGATGCTACCATTCACTCTCCACGGGTATCGTACCACGACTCGCACATCAACCGGGGCAACACCCTATTCTCTGGTTTATGGCATGGAGGTCGTCTTACCTATCGAGGTCCAGATCCCCTCTCTGAGGATTATGAAGGATGCAGGGCTGAACGAAGACGATTGGATCCAGACTCGACTTGATCATCTGAACTTGATTGATGAGAAGAGACTTACTGTTGTTTGCCATGGTCAAATGTATCAGAAACAGATGATCAAGGCTTTCAACAAAAAGGTCAGACGGCAAGTGTATTAAGTTGGAGATCTAGTGATCAAACACATCATACTGCCACAAGGTGATCCTAGGGGAAAGTGGACTCCTACCCATGAAGGACCATTTGTAATCAAAAGCATTTTCTCTGGTGGGGCAATGATCTTGACCACCATGGACGGTGACGACCAACCGCATCCCGCGAACACGGACATAGTCAAAAGATACTATGCATAAGAGACCCGCTAGGTTGACATACCTAGGAAAAACAAGGGCATCCCGGTGAACCAAAAGGGTTCGGGGAAAAATTTGGGATACAAAAAAATCTGTACACCCGACAAGTTGAAAACCCGAAAGGGCGACTTGGGCAAAAAGGGGTTTCCCGGTGGACTGAAAACCCGAAAGGGCGGTCCAGGCAAAAGTTAGGGAATTAAAGCGTATGACTATGTCCCGTTGGATCACTTTACGGACAAACTTTGGCTTCCACTGACAAACTCAGAGGTTCTGATCAATTCAATTATCTTCGAACAAGGAAACAAATAGACAAGACGCTCAGAGATACGAAGGCTATAGCTGAATGGGAACCCCACGGGATTATTACACATAGCTATCTTTTATTTGTATCAAATTTTTCATTTTTTATGGCAATGTTCTGTTACTAGAACATTTGTCTCCTTGTACAAAAAATATTACTCAAAGTCAATACAAAGATATCTCTTTGAAAGTGCAAAAACTATCTATTTTTTCTTTACGCTTGGATTTTGTTTGCAAAAAAAAACATCCAATGATTCATTGTTGAACATATGCATTTGAACATAATTACTGTTTACAAATAAACAAAATGAAAAAAAGCAATTACTGATGGGTTGAATGGATAAGGAAATACCTCTAGGCTATTCCATAAGAAATCCCCGCAATACATCGTTTAAATCCCCAATGGAACAAAGTTTCAAATTGTCGATCCCCAGTAGAAGTCGTCAAATTTCTTAGGATTCCCCAATAGGATTTTACAAGCAGTATACTACATTTCCCTTACAACAGAGTTTATTTCTCTAAACAGAAATTCATCAACACTTAGACTTCACAACATGAAGACTTATACTCCATATCCTCAATATCAGTCAGGGATTTATTTTTCCCAGTCCAACATCAGTGCAACAAACTAGCTCAAATACGCATGCATTGCATCCATATATCATAAACATTGATAACACAAATGCATTATAATATGCATTTCATACAACATAAACATTGCATTTTAGCTATCATTTTACTCTTTTCAGGATAGGATTAACAACTACCATTAACAATATTCAAAGTTTTTAGATATAGTTCAGATATGCTATAGACGCGGATGCCATTCTGATACTCATTCAGATTTCAGATACAGTACAGATACACTCCAGACACGGATGCCATTCTGATACTTATTAAGACTCAACCTTCAGATACAGAACATATACACTCCAGACACGGATGCCATTCTGATACTCATTCAGATTCAGCCTTCAGATACAGTACATATACGCTCCAGACACGGATGCCATTTTGATACTCATTCAAATTAAGTCTTCAGATACAGTACAAATACGCTCCAGACAAGGATGCCATTTTGATACTCATTCTGATTCAGCCTTCAGATACAGTACAGGTACGCTCCAGACGCGGATGCCATTTTGATACTCATTCAAATTCAGTCTTCAGATACAGTACAGATACTCTCCAAACAAGGATGCCATTTTGATACTCATTTAGATTCAGCCTTCAGATATAGTACATATACGCTCCAGACACGAATGCCTTTCTGATACTCATTCAGATTCAGCCTTCAGATACAGTACGAATATGCTCCAGACACGGATGGTATTCTGATTCAACTTTCAATTCAGATACGCTCTAGACACAGATGCCATTATGATAATCATTCAAAATCAGCTCCCAAAAACAGTTTAGATACGCTCCAGACACGAATGCCATTCTGATACTCATTCTTCCAGCTTACAAATTACAATGCAAACAATCACTTTTTGGATGGAATCTTTAAGCCCATCTCCTATAGATTTCTAGCACCTCTCTAAATGGCATCTTTAAGCCCATTCCCCCGACTCTCACATCACCAAGTGCAAATATCTGGGCACTCTAGTGTCCAATCATCTTCCACCTTCGAGTCACGACTAGCAAAACATGCCAATCTAACTCTTCAGGCTTAAGAAGATTAAACAGGGGCAGCTGTTGTACCCTAAAATTTTCCCTCTCACTTATCAAGAATTTTCTCACAAGATCTCCTTTGGATCAAGACTGTATTTGGGTTGATCAGCTCAAGACACCTCCTCAAACACTGATGACTAAAAATTAGGGTTTGAGATTGCACAAGGATTTTTGAACTTCTAATGCCCCATACGACTTTCATGGATCATTATGGACCCCCAAGATTACTCATGTAAAGTTTCAAGCCTTGGATCACATTTTTGACCAGTCAATTGAACAGTTGACCTAAAAATCAGCTGTATTGAGGAAAAAGTCAACCATGGCCAATTTACAGTCAAACTTCATAATTTTTGATCCACATCAACATTTTAAACTCATATGTGTCATTTGATCAAGTTTGGACCAAAACTCTTCAAGAAATTTGATCAAATCATCAAAAGGGCAAAATGGTCAAAATTAGGGTTTTGACTGGGAAAGGGCAATTTCTGGTTTTTGACCTAGCAAATGATCAATTGGGTTAAGGCATGATCTCAAGAGTCAAATTTCATCCTTTTGACATAATTACATGATTCAAAATATTACAAGTTCATTGGATTGACAGATGAATTTTGCAGTCAACTGTATACTGAAAAGTCAAACTTTGACCTTTTGGTCAAAATCAAATGCCAAAGGTCATAATTCATCAAAACATGTAAAAATATGAAACTTGTTCATAAAGAAATCAATAATTCAAGATTTTATTTTGAAAAGATGAAATTTCTTAACTTAGAAATTTTTCTAAGTATATAATTTTTTTTATTTTTTCATAACTTTGAGCCAAATTTTCACCATGATGCAAGAAGATTCAAGAGAAACTTCCAACATGAAAGTTGTGGATATCCATGAAATCTACAACTTTTATTCACACAACTTTTATTCACATAAACTAAAAATAACTTAGTGAAAATTTTCCCTACTTAGGAAGATTTTTGACCTAACTTCATGGCAATTTTTCACATAGTTCCAAGGGGAATATTCAAAAGCAATTCAAAGAGAGGTTGTAGAGAATGTTACAAGATTTCCAAAATGTCTAAGAAATCCTTGAGATCATTCTTGAGCAAGGAGAATCGAAGATATGAAATTAGGGTTTTATTACTTGAATTACAAGTCATTTTTGATGAACACATGAACCAAATCCATGCTAGGCTGCATAATCTTTGCTTTGCAGGACTCTAAATTGTTTTTCACTCCTTAATTAAATGCTTACACAGCTGTTAAGGCTTTGATCCAAGCAAATGAGCTATTATCCAAGTTACATTTCCATTAATGGCACAAAGTGAACACTTCCATTCTTGTAAAGCAAGCTTTTTACATAAAGTCATTCTTGAGCCTCTAACTTGTTCCCTCTGATCACACTCCATCCACAAAGTAAGAAACAAACTTGTTTAAATCATAAACTACTCTATCTTAGCAAGGACACAAGCATTGAAACTTGTTTTCTCAAAAATCACATGTTTGGCTTAAGGATGCAAATTCAAATTCTGAGTTGTTACAAGCCTCAAAACCTCTTGCTTATAAGTATACACACTATTTGCAAGTTGGCACACGAGCAAAAAGCCCCTGAAACTCACTCAAACTCCCTCTAGCCATAAATTGTCCCAAAACACCATTGTTGTGCAAGTTCTGACTTTACATACCAAACTCACATTTCTCTCGTGCGTTTCTTGGCCTTTTAGTTTCTAAAGCTTCCTTGCATCAAGAGTAACTCAACCTTCTACCTGTTTCATTTCTGTAACACCATTTTCCCTATCTTCCATAACCAAAAACAAAGCATCACAGTTGGACTTCTACAGGCCATTCCATCCATCCTCAGCTCAAGCCAGCCATTGCATTAGTTTCCTAGAGGTCCAAGGAAGCTAACCTGATCATCAACACTTACTGCAACAAGCTCATTTTCATTTCACGATTTCCAGTTTTGAGATATTGTTCTTGAACTTCTATCTCATTATTTAGGCATTGTTAGGCTTTCATTTGTGACGATAAAATGTAGACCTCATTGTCACGAAGCTGTACATATCCATAGTTTTCATTTATATGGCCTGAGCTTAGAGAATTTTAGAGTTGAATTTTCTGAAAATTTTAGGGTTTAAATTAGGGCCAGATAAATTCTCATTTACCTTTGACTTTCAGCCTTAGTTTTTTACATGGTTAGATTCGTGAGGAAGAATGCAACAACTTTCATTTTGTCACTTTCCATTTTTGTTGAGAAATAAAGAAGTTACAGGTACACCGGCTGGAGGTTGAAGATGAAGTCATCAGGACTTGATTTGCCTTATATATTTATGGTTTTGTCTATATAAACGGATGTACAGCCACCCCAGTGGTAAGGCAGCGTGCGTTATTGCTAGAGGTCATGGGTTCGAGCCTCAGCGTGCTGCCTTTTGCATTTTTTCCATATTTTTTCGTCTCTTGCAGCGCTGGGCCTCCACTTCACGGGCCTATTGTTTTTTTCTAACATTTCCTCCCTGTCTCATATTTACACCCATGGCCCATTATTATTTAATTTTTTATTTTATTCTCATTTTATTTTCTTAAATATATTTATTTTAATATTAAAAATCATAAAAATATAAAAAATAGTAGAGTTATATTTTAACTTAGTTTATTTATTTTTTCATAAAAATATATTTTATTTTGATCACACTTTATTTATTTTTACTAATTATCTTGTAAATTTAATTAAAACTAAAATATTATTTATTTTATACTAATGAAAATATATTTTTGATACCAAAAAGATTAAAGAATATTTTATAACACTATAATTTATTTTTCAAAAGACAAAATATAAAAAAAATAATATACTTTTCTTATAAACTTCATTTCTTTTAAAGTAGAATTAGGGTTTTATTCAAGAATCTTTTTCTTAATGAATTTAAACTTGACTCATTATTTTCTTTATTAGGTTAAAATCAAAACCATTTTCCTTAAGAAACCAAACAAAACAAAATATTTTTCTTTGCATTTACAATTCTTGCATATTTAATTCATCTTGTATATTGTTTATTACTATTCTTATACATATTGAATTTAGTTGTAATAGATTAATTAGGTTTATATTATTGCAATCCCCATTCATAAATTGTATACCCCTCCCACAAATGTTGTAATAGCGTAGTAACTTTAAATTTTGCAATTTATCACTTTTACATAATATGCTACTAATTAGGATTTGTATGGAAAGATAAAATCAATCAAATAGAAAACCCTAATCCAAGACAAAAACAAGCATGAAAATAATACACTTGCACACGAGCACCCTTAGGGTAAAATCCACTTGGTTGCCTTACAAAATTGCCATATTACGCATGTAAGGTATCTTAGCAAAAAACAAACAAATATAAGATCACAGTCCCTCAATGACGCTATTCAAAATTGTCTTGAAAAATGATCTTAGTCCCTCAAAAAGAATGCTAAGATACCTTGCAACATTGCTAATCAATGTTATACGATGACCCACGCCCGTCCCATTAACATCCAAAGATAGGGTTGCTTACCAAATCAATGGTAAGACAACAATGTCAAAGGAAAAGAAAATGAACAAGAAATACATTTGAGTATGTAGATTGCTCCTAATTACTTGCTCCATTTTCAAAACAAACATCCTTGCTATTTTCAAAACAATCACATACACTTTCAAAACATCTTACAAAACTTGAAAACATTTTCAAAAGATCGACGTCTTTGTATACATTCTTACGAACGAGAATCATTACAAAGATTGCCTAAACAAAGTCCTCTTTACAAAATACTTTAAAAAACCACACAAAGCACAATTTCAAACAAAAACAAGTGATCTAGAAAGTAACTAAGAGCCCATGAGAAACCATGGATGAAAACGGTGCTAATACCTTCCCTTTTCATAATCTATTCCCCAAACTCAAGAAACAATCTCAAAGGTCTTTCCTGTGCTTTTTCACCTTTCCTTTTGGATAAAAGAAAAGTCGGTGGCGACTCTTGCTAATCGCAACATTTGCGATCAAACGCAAAACCCTCAAGTCAGTTCTCCCACTGCATCACAGTGATTACTAGAGGTTTTAATTTGTAAGGGTTTAATAAAAATAAAATAAATAGTGTTGGTAAGAGGATTTGAAAAAGAGAATAGAAAAGGTTTTCAGGAGAAAAGAAAAGAAGAGTGAGAAAGAGGAAAAGGGCAAGAACGCAAAATTTAGGAGAATCTACCTAGAACAAGGTAAGGATGGGTTTTCATTTGGTTATTGGGATTGTTGATAATGCATGATGGATAGTAGCATGTATTAGGACCAATTTCTCTAGTTTTTTCATGTTTCGAATTGCTTAGGTTTTGATTGGGAATCCATGGAATTTGTTTGTGATTGTGTTATGATGTTTTGATTTGAAACCATATGTTTTATGTATGTTTAAGTAGCTTAAATCATGACAAATTGGATGTGAAAACATGTTTTGGGTTGAGAAAATCATATTGGGATTGTGTTTTCATCGCGGGATTTTCTGCAGAAATCATAAAAAGCACTTAGCGCAAGGTTGTGCGCTTAGCGTGGTTAAGTCAGTGACTTTGGCGCTAAGCGCCTAGAAGCTCGCTTATCAAGGACCATTGGGTGTTGAAAAATAATTATTTGGTTGAATTGTCTTGGGATTATGTATGCTTATATTTTATGCTCGTTGATACTTAATTTCCTGGATTTTAAACTGCATGTTTGGATGGGTTTTGAAGGTTATTTCTTAATTACATGGAACTCTGTGTATGTGATGTATGTATGTTTGTAAATGGTGTTGAATCGTAATGACATTTTTATGAATTTTTGCTATGTGTTGTTATGATGTTTTTTAGCAGTGATGCTATGAAACGAATTGTATGTAACTAATTCATGAGTATGTGTTGTATGTGCAAATGTATGGTAATTCATGTGTGATGAATTATAGAAGATATGTATGGACATTAACATTAGAGAATGGTCTTCATTTTCATATGGTTGTTGTAATTGCACATGCATCATTTGTGTCAAGAGGCAATGCTTGTTAGTTCCATGGGAGCTAGTGACTTGTTCCAAACGTAGAGAGGGGTTTGAAAGCTTAGAGAACGAGCCTTTTGGTATGTTATCGATTTAGAGAATGAACCCATTTTAAAGTAAAAACTGAAAAATGATAACAAGGTATTGGTACCACATGCATAAATATTGCATTTGAGTTGCATCGAGTCACATTGTGTTATCATAATATGAAATTATGTGCACTTTGTGAAATTGTTGTGTTTTCTGAAATTGTGAATTATGATTGGATATACTTGTGAGCGATATGAGAAATTGGGTGATGTTTTGTTTTATAAAGCATTGAAGTGTGAGAATATTTATATTTATACATATATGATATACATTATGTATTATTATACTATTTTCGATAATTATGTGAATTCTCACCCTTCTATTGGGATGATGTTTTATACGACATCGCTCAAGTACTGAAGATTAGAATTACTTTGACAAGAGTGAAGCTGAAGAAGCTATCTTTATTCGATTTTCGTATTTATTTTGGGTTGATTCATGTTCTTGTCATGTTACATTGGGGAACATTTCGATTTATGTTTTAAAGTGATACTTATGTACTCTATTTATTTTGTTATGATATTTGAGTTATGTGGTGAATTGACAATTATGCCTAAGTTATTTCAATAAAATAATTGATTATGAGACTTCAATATTATGTTTATTGAATGGAGATTATTCCAATGCTACATGCTTATGTGAAAGTGATATGAAAAGCATGAATTTAATTTAGTGTTAATTGAGTATGACATGTATTTATGATGTGTGGAGTGTGCGTGACACCTTTGTTTTGAAAGAAATGTTTTAATTACTCTGATTTATGACATAATATTCCGCATGGTTTTAGAGGGTTTTATATTAGTGGTATTAGAGCATAGTCGATCAGTTAACCAAGTTGTCAATGTGTATATTCCTGTTTATATTCAATATGTGTATATGACACTATCAATATTGTTTGTTCTAACAGGAATTTGTTGGTTGGAATTCCCATAATAATGGTTAGAGGAAGGAATGTTGACGCTATTACGGAAGCTCTGGGAATGCTGGCTGGACCGATTGAGAAGCACCCGCACGTCAATGTGAATATGGGGAACAACAATGGTGATGAGTTTCGTGCTTTGGGGAAGTTTCAAAGAAACAATCCGCCAATTTTCGTGGGAGCGCATGAACTTGACAAGGCAAAAGTATGGTTGAAAGCGATTGAGAAGATCTTTCGAGTCATGAATTGTTTAGATGTGCAGAAGGTGCAGTTTAGCACTCATATGCTTGAAAAGGAAGCTAAGGACGGGTGAAACAACACTAGTCAGAGGTTTGAAGAAGAAGTTGAGGTTAATTTGGCTTTATTCAAAGAAGCATTTCAGGAGAAATATTTTCTAGAAGATGTGCATGGGAAGAAGGAAATTGAGTTCCTTGAGCTGGAGCAGGGTAATTCAATTGGGGAAGAATATGCTACATGGTTTGAAGAGCTGATTAAGTTCTATCCTCATTATAATGCTACTAATGCTGAGAGATTCAAATGTCTTAAGTTTGTGAATGGTTTGAGGTCTGAGATCAAGCAAGCTATGGGTTACCAACAAATTACACGATTTTATGAGCTGGTTAACAAGAGTAGGATCTATGATGAAGATAGTAGAGCTTGTTCTTCTCACTATAAGAGTTTTAAGGATAATAAGAGAAAATGTAAATTCAAAGGAAAGCCGTATGTGACACCTATTGAGAAGGGGAAATAAAAAGCTGGTTATGACAAGAAGCCGAATCGGGGAGGAGCTTCTGCTCCGGTTAAGTATTTTAAATGTGGTGTTGAAGGACATCGTGCTCTAGAGTGCACAAGTACTGAACTGAAATGTTTCAAGTGTGGCAAGCCAGGTTACAAAGCTTTTGAGTGCAAGAGTGGTGCGAATGTGACTTGCTACAACTATGGTGAGAAAGTGTACATTAGTATTAAATGTGAAAAATCGAAGGAGCAATCTAGAGGGAAGGTGTTTGCTCTATCAGGTTTTGATACTACCACTAAAGAGAGACTAATCAGAGGTACGTGCTTCATTAATGGTACACCTTTGATTTCTATAATTGATACTGAAGCCACACATTCTTTTATTGCTTTGGATTGTGTTAAGAGATTAACTCTAGAACTATCTATTATGAATGGTGTAACACCCAAAATTCTAGATTAATTATTTAATTAATTATTTTAGCGTGATTACATGAGTCAATATTAAGTGTTTGATGTTTTTATGATTATATGTGAGCTTTTATGGTAATTTGTGAAATTATGATGAATATGAAGTGTACCATGACAGTTGAGGTAAACATGATGTTTGAATAAGATGATTTGATGAATATGATGTGTGATGGGTTACTATGAGTAGTATAGAGGGAATTGAGTTATATTAACCAACTGTGTATTTTTAGAATAATTAAAGTATATATTTAGAATTATTTTAATTAAGATAAATAGAATAATATGTGATGTAGAGAAAATAAGGGTATTATGGTCATTAGTGAAGGGTAAGTGAGGGAATGATGGAAAGTTCAATATTATAGGTCTAAGAGGGCAAGTTTGGTATAAAGAGAATGTTTGGGATTTTATACGATCATTCTGTGCGATCGTGGAATTGGAACAAACATTATGGAGAAAAGAAGTCTAGGGCACAAGAGGCAAGAAGAGCATAGGAATCCCGGTAGAGCATGAAGAGGAATTGATCTCTAGAAATAATATTAAGGTAAGAGGAGTTTTATCATTGTTATTATATTTGATTTAAGGTTTAGATGATGGTAGAATTTCCTTAGGTTTTGGTAGATGAGGAGTTGGTTTTGTTTGATGAGGAATTGATGAATTTGTGATGAATAATGACTTATAATTGATGCATAATGAGTATAGAATTATAGGATGTTGATAGATGATGAAACCCTATGATAAGATGATGTTTTAGGACCTATAATGTAATGGATCACAAGAGAATTGGGCTGGTTTGTGCATAAATTGCAACAGGAAAACCCTGTTCGTGCAGCGTCGCAAAGCGACGTAGGTAGTGTCGTCGGGTGGAGACGTGTTGCCTTGATAAATAGGTAGCGAAGAAGGGCAGAAAAGAGTGACACTTTTTGAGTGTGTTGCTCCATGCTCGCCAGGCGATGGTGGTGGCGAAGGGAGCATTGCCAGGCGATGATGTCCAGTTTTGATTGGCTGTATTGGATTTTCTTAAAAGAGTCATAACTTGAGCTTTATAACTCGGAATGAGATGCCATTTGAAGCGTTGGATATCTAATGTGATGAACTTTATTTATGTGGAGTAAAATGAAGAATAGGAAGTATATTCCAAATACCTAATCTAGAGTGAAGTTAGGTTTCCCATGTTGGATTACGAAGATGATTGTTTATTAAGATAATTAGAAGATGAATAAAGGATGATTAGGAGACATTAGGATGATACCTTATATAATATGATGACATGAATATATGTTGTGTGATATGAGGTTGTTTGGATATTATGATGACATGATAATGATATTATGGTGATGTTTCATTATGCTGCTGATGATTACACGATGTTATGATGATATGATATTTTATTAAGATGATTATATGATGATATGATGTTATAGTGATGATATGATGATGTAATCATGAATGATAATGCGTGTTGACTAGCCATGGTCGTGTTTATTATGTTGTTGTGTATCATGCATTCATGGCGTATTTTCGGACTTCGGTCCAGTGAAGTTAAGAATTTGGTCCAGTGAAGATGATTAGACGATTGTCCAGTGAAGGCAACAATCCCATAGTGTGGATTGGGTGCAACACTGAAGTGCTCTGGTTCCAAGCGGCAATTGATCCTATGGTCGGGATCTTTGGAGATAAAGATGATTGAGTCATCTATGAAATTTTGGTACCATATGCATGATTCTATGATGATGCATTACATTTTATGTGACATTGCATAATGATGTGATTAAATAATAATTATTGATAAATGTTGTGTTGATAACCCGTTGTTGTGAATTGATGATGTTGTGGAGGTGTGAGTATAACTTGAATATATGATGATGTGTGACGCCTTACTTATTTGCATATTTACTATGTCTATTCCTTATATCTTATATAATGATTGTGATTTACTCACCCTTTCTGCTTGAATGTTGCCTCCACGTGGGTAACCCGTAGGTGACCGAGAATAGTCGTAGAAGTATTAGAGGATAGCTACAAAGTGCATCTATTTGCTTTTGTTGAATAAAGGGAGTCTTGCTCTGATATGTAACATCGGGGTTGGGATCAAATGATTTGGAACTTTTGTTCTTTGTTTTGTTTTAAGATGTTGAGTCACCCTACATGGTACTCGAGTTGTTTTGATTTATAAGTATGAGTTACAAAGCATGAATAAATTTTATGAAGTATTTATTATGATATGTTTGAGTTATGATTTCCACTTCATTAATTTGAAGAATCAAATGTTGGAGTATCTTGTTTAATATTTTGAAAAATCTAGTTACAGAGCAGGATGTATTGTTGTGAAGTTTTATATGAAGATGTGACACCCTTAATGGTGATTGTTGTACCCCAAAATTTTCCCTCTCACTTATCAAGAATTTGCTCACAAGATCTCGTTGGACTCAAGACTGCACTAGGGTTTGATCAGCTCAAGACACCTCCTTAAACACTGATGACCAAAATTAGGGTTTGAGATTGCACAAGGATTTTTGAACTTCCAATACCCCATATGACTTTCATGGATCATTATGGACCCTCAAGATCACTCATGTCAAGTTTCAAGCTTTGGATCACACTTTTGCTCAGTCAATTGAGCAGTTGACCTAAATATCAGATGTATTAGGGAAAAAGTCAACCATGGCTAATTTACAGTCAAACTTCATAATTTTTGATCCACTTCAACATTTTAGACTCATTTGTATCATTTTATCAAGTTTGGGCCACAATTCCCCAAGAAATTTGATCAAAAATCATAATCGTATGCCTACAAAAAATCATAAAAATTATGAGACTTCAATATTATGTTCATTGAATGGAGATTATTCTACTGCTACATGCTTATGTGAAAGGGATATGAAAAGCATGAATTTAATTTAGTGTTAATTGAGCATGAAAGATATTTGTAATGTGTGAAGCGTGTGTGACACCCTTGTTTTGAAATGCATTTTTAATTACTATGATTTATGACATAATATTGCACGGGGTTTTAGAGGGTGTTACATTGCCGTCAAGTTTGTTTTACCAAAATTAGTGTCAATCATAATTATATAGAATTAACAATCTCCCAATTCGGAAAGTTTTGGCTAAAAATAATCAAATAACACTTGCACACAAACATCACAATATAGGTTTGAAAATAAATCAAACACACATATCAGAAGCACAACAACAGAAAATTTCAGCAGGAAAATAGACTATCAGAGGCATTAGTAGCAGATATAAACATTAGAGTATCATTCAGTGGAAGGTACTCAACACATCAACATTGAGAAAAATAAACTCTCAGCTAGATTGATGTTAGGACATCATGTCTAACATCTCTTCACAAAAGTCCAATCCAGAGCAAGGACTCCCTCTCAAAAACTGCTAAGACACACTTCAGAGAATCATAAAATTCTTCCCCTCAATAGCAACAATTAGTTAACCAATCAGTTAGTGGTTAGAGCACACATTAGACACTACTCCCCCTTTTAGCCAAAATAAGATAAAGGTAAGCATCTAACTAAAATGAAACCACAATAGCACATTAGAACTTAAACAGAAACTCACAAAATGCACACAAGGTGTCAAAAGAGAAATGGTCTAGGAATTTAACCCTTATAAAAAAACATCCAAACAACAAAAAAACAAACAACCAGCATAGTTAAGCATCATCAGCAATGTCATACTCTTCTCCTCCTTCTTCTTCACTTTCACCTTGTTCATTTTAAGACCCCAAAATGATTAAATTGTTTGTTTAATTATTTTGATTTATGAGAAGTATTTGTGATGTATTTATGAGTATATGTGATGTTTTGATGTGTATGATGTGATTCTATATGTAGTATAGTAGAAATTAAGAGATATTGGGTGTTTTAGTAATTTTAGATAATTAGTTTTGATTATTTAGAATTATTATTAATAAAATAAATAAAACGGTAAGAAGTAGAGACTATGAATACAAGGTAGTAATATTATGAAGTAAGTGGAGGTAAGATGGGAAGACCATAGAAAGGGTCCAAGTGTTAAACTAGGTAAAAGAGTGTTAGTGTCTATCATTCTGTACGATTGCTTTAGGAAGAGTAGAGTAGAGTTAGGGCATTGAGGAACTCAAAAGGTTTTTGTAGAATTCAAAGAGGAATGGATTTCTGCTAGGAATGTAAGGTAAGGGGATTTTATCATTGTTATTATGATTGATATAGGGCTTAGATACTTATAGGTTTGTGTGTGGTTTTGGTTGATGATGTTAATATGATGATTTTATGAAAATTGATGAAATTGTGATATTATTTTGAAATGAATTGATGTAGATGATGTATAATAGAATATGTTGTAATTGCATGACGAAACTATGTGAAATTGTGATGAATTGAGACCTATACTGTGTTGAAATCGCAAGAATTTGGGACTGGTGTGGTGTAGAAAAACGCACAGGAGAATTCATGTTCGCGTTGCCTCGATGGGCGAGCAACATGCTTCTCCGGGCGAAGGTTCTTCACCCAAGACATACTAGGCAGGCAAGGAGGCAAAGGTAATGAGGAGAAAATAGAGCCCATGGGAAAATGTATGATAGAAGTGGACTCGCTCCAACTTTTCTGGGCGAAGCATAGGCGAGAGGAGTCTCACTGGGCGAGCCTGAGGAGAGCAACCAGCTTCACCGGGCGAGCCTCAGGCGAGAGACAACAGGAAGAATTTTGAAAGTGTCGTAACTTGAGTTTTAGGACTTCGTTTGATTCACCATTCGTAGAGTTGGGTAGCTAACGCGAAGAACTATAATTAGGTGGAATAAAATGAGTAAAAGGATGTAGATTTATAGTACCTATTCTATGGTGAAATTAGACTTCTATGTGATGGATTACAATGATGTTTGTTATTTGATGAGTTGTTGATACTATGATGATACTATGTGGTTGCTATGATGATTTGATGATGTTGTGATGATGCCATGAATATATATGATGCATGTGATGAACTTATTATGATTAAATGAATGATTCATTTTGACTAGTTGTGGTCATGTTTTATTATGTTGTTGCGCATCATGCATTCATGGCATATGTTAAGACTTTGGTCCAGTGATGTTTATAGGATGATTGGTTCAGTGATGTTGACAGGAAGTTGATCTAGTGATGGCCTCAATCCCATAGTATATATTTAGTGCAATATTATGATGTGCTCTGGTTCCAAGCGGTAATCAATCGTATTGGTGAGGATCTTTGGAGAAACGATGACTGAGTCATCAATGAAGTTTTGGTACCACATGCATGAGTCAAATGAAGTTGCGTTACATTCTTTGTAGAATTGAATTATATTCGTTTGTGTGATGCTTTGTAAATGTGTGAATTAATGGTGTTATAGTGATGATTGTTGACTGATGATATTATGATGCTATACATGAATAATGAAGTGAAGGTGTGAGTATAACATGAAATTGTGATGATGTGCGGTTTCTGGCTAATGTGTTATAACTTCTATATTTATTCCTTATATATTTTATAATGATTATGATTACTCACCAGTTCTGCTTGGAAATGTTTCCTCTATAAGTGGGTAAGTTACAGCTGATCAAGAGTAGTTCATTGAAGCTTAAAGGATAGCTTAAGAATGCGTCTTTTACTTATGTTGAATAAGATGGTCTTGCTCTGATATGTAACATCAGGGTTGGGAATGTTTGTTTTGAAACTATTATACTTTTTGTTTATTTTGAGATGATGAATTATCTTTCTTGGTATTTAAATTGATCTTGAGTTATAATTGAATGCCGAAGTATGATGGAGTTTCTATGAAGTATTTTTAATGAAGAAATTTTGAGACAATGATCCTGCTGCGATAATTTTTGAATTTGATATTTGATGATGTTAAAGGAATATTTGTTTTAAATGTTTTGAAAACCCGTGTTACGGAGCAGGATGTTTTATGTGATGCTTTTATGAAGATGTGCCACCCTTGTTGGTCATTTTATTTGAATTATTTGCGTAAAATATATGAAAAATATATGAGAGTTTAGAAGGGTGTTACATTAGTGGTATTAAAGCAAGTAGGTCTATCCAACCAGGTTTTTCCTATGACGTGCATGTCTTGTCGGTTGATTAGTGTGAATACACTGTCGATACGTTATTTTTTGACAATACTTTTCTGTGTGTAGAATGGCTGGAAGAAACGATGCTACGATTGCTGCTGCTTTGCAGTCTATTGCTCAGGTTGTGCAACATCAGCCTAATGCTCGCGGGAATGATGGATCCTATGTCTTGGAGACGTTTCAGAGGAACCATCCGCCTATTTTCAAAGGTAGATACAATCCTTATTGAGCACAGACTTGGCTCGAAGAAATTGAAATGATCTTTCGGGTCATGGATTGTTCAGAAGCACAGAAGGTGCGGTTTGGTACGCATGTGCTGGCAGAGGAACCGATGACTGGTGGGTCGATACTCGTTAGAGACTGACAGTGGAAGGTGAAGTCACTACTACAAAATGCGTAAATAACAACACCATGGTAACCACGGTTCTTCACTACACCGTGGTTACATCTCTAAAATAAGGCGCATCTTTTCTTTTTTATTTATAAACTTGTATATAACAACAGTTGAGAAGCCAACCATGGTAAAACCATCAAACTTTCATGGGTTCGAACCTCAACGACATTATATATATATATATATATATATATATATATATATATATATATATATATATATATATATATATATTATTCATTTAATGTTTAGGCGCGTCTTTTATTTTTTATTTATTTTTATATAAAAACTTAAAGGGATATGACTACGGTTGGTACTTTCCACCATTGTGATATATTTATAATAAATAAATACTTATCAATACGGTTGGTAGAGAATCGTTGTGAAATAATTTACCCATATATAAGCGAATTAACTCTCAATTATTTACAGTAGTGTCGTTTTCTTCACAGTGAAACCCTAACACCCATTTTTTATCTTCTTCTTTGCCATTAGCCGTGAATCTTGTTCTTCATACATTAAGGTATTCTTCTTCTTACATCTTATTGTTAGATAGTTCCCCATTATCTCATTTGTTGCATGTTTTTTTTTAATTGTTCTCATTTTTTCAGATTTGTCTTTACTAACAGCTTAACAAAGACCATACTTTGGCTATGATACATATTATTTGTGTAGCTATGGAAAAAAGTACAAGAAGCATGAAACTATGATGGAAAATTCATCCACCTTGTACTTCTTCTTCATAGCTTCACAAACAAGATATTTTTCATACTTTGTTGACAAATAAGTTTGCGTTTTCACATGTTGATAACTTTGATGGTTATTGTAGGACTCAATAAGAATAACACATTTTATTTAATGAAGAAACAATAGCGGAAAAAAACTTCATCTAGTTTGAGATATAATGAGAAGAAATATAAGAAGTATGAAGTTGTTGTATAAGCTTCTTCCTCCTTATATTTCTTTTGCATTGCTTCACAAACTAGATGAACTTCAGAATTGATTCATGTTCCATGATTAGTTTCAATAAAAGGTGCGTCCTGAAAATTTATAATATATCTTTTTTATTGCTCACAAATTTATAATATATGGTTATGTCGTATGATGTTGTTTGAGTTTATTATATTCTATGTAGATTGTTTATTTCACTAACCCTCACTTAAAATATATTCATTTAAATGGACATAGATACTATAATCTGAAAATTAAATATTATTTGAAAATCAACTTATATCAATCATTTTTTCTGAATTGCATGAGTCTCATCGTTCATTTCATATTCTTTTACATATAGATTATGGTATAATGATCTAGCTCCTAATATGAATCGTTGTCTTCTATTATAGTTAAATTTCATTAACTATAATTTATTATATAATCTGCCTCACCACCAGCATTAATGATCGTAAAAATTACAATTATAAAAATTACGATGATAAGTGTGTCATACCCCAAATTTGCCCTATCGATTCAATAGTCTTATTATTATTTTGTTTCTAATTTCTAAATCATATCATGCAATTTGTCCATGTTTGAATAATATTTCTAGAAGGGTTTAAAAGCAAAAGAGAAGGGTGTGTGTTCTAATTAAGGGATTTGTGGGCTTTCTAAATCAGAAAGGCCCTTATAAAATTTTTTGGTCCATTAAGATTGCTGCTCATTTACAAAAAAATTAAGTGGAGAGTCCATAGTCAATATTCTGTTTTATCATTAGGGTCACTTTCGGTTATTAATACTATTATTAGTTATAATTATTATTATTACTATTAATTAAAATTTCTGTAAAATATTATTGTCAATTTATTACTATTTTAATTATTATCATTCATCATTAATAATATTATTAGGGGTGTTCAAAACCAAACCGGCCCAACAAAAAACCGCAAAACCGAACCGAACCAAATCGAAAACGCAAAAAACCGTATTTGATTCGGATGTGTTTGGATCATTTTCTAATGGAACCGCGTGGTTTGGTTTGGTTTGCGGTTTATATTTTGTAAACCGAACCAAACCGCATTATGTTATTAAATCTTATTAACCAATATATTTCTTTAATTATTTAGAGAAATCAACATGTATTATGTGTATATTTTATCATATTCTTTGTATGATATGTATTTTAACTTACAAATCATAAAAAATGAAATATTATTTATTTATAAATACTATTATCATAAAATATATTTTTATCGTATTCTTTATATAATATTTATTTAAGAATGCAATCTTATGTATATCATTCTTTAGATTTAGATAAAATTATAATACACAATTTTATGTAACAAATTATAAACTTATTTTGACAATTAGAAATTTTTTATGGTAATGTATGAATGATTAAAAACAAAATTATATTTTTCTATATATGTGTATGTATGGCTAAATATTTTTTTTTAAAAAAAACCGCACCAACCGAATTAATCCAAACCGCATTAGTTTGGTTTGGTTTTATTTTTAAAAGCCAACCGAACCAAACCGAACCGCACATTTTTTTCTCTTGCGGTTTGGGTGATTTTTTGCTTCAAAACCGCCCAAACCGCACCACGAACACCCCTAAATATTATATCTTAACTCTTAATTAAAAAATGATGTGGGTTTTTGTTTAAAGAAAACTATTGAAAATTCTTTTGGTAGCAGGCCAAACGCGCAAAGCCCAATAGACTAGTGTAGTACGGCCCATTCAATTTATATTTTGAGAAAATTGGTCTTTGTTTTTTTTTCATGAATATGATTATTAGTATCCTTGTCATCTTATTTTTGTTTACGGTTATTTAAATTATATTAAGTTTATTTTTATTTATTTTTTCTACTGATGTCATCTTTTAAAAACATTTACATTATTAATATTTTTGTTTGCTCATTAGGAAGAGTCTTTTCACTGGCCCAAATAAAAAGCTCCACGGCCCGGGCTGCCAAACATTTACTGTTTGGATCAAGAAAAGAAAATTGTAGCTTTCATGTTGTACAGAACAACAAGCAGATCGATGAGCAACAAAATCAAGGCATAATCAAAACAAAACCTTAAGTGCATAAACAAATTTCAAACTTAAATGGAAACAATTTCATTGCAAATACATAAATTAAAAACAATGTTCCCTAAATTTACAAACGATATTAAAAAAATTTCCTAATTCTAAAAACCCTAATTAAATCTAAGAATTAAGTTTACAGACAAAATTACTGATTTCCTAATTTGCTAAAGTTCTAAAACTGCTATAAAATGGACCAAATTGCAGTAAATAAGGGATAAACATAAACAGAGGGAGAGACAGCAAGAGAAGAAAACATACAAATAAAAAAATTCATTATTACAGTGAAACATTTTTGTTGACAAGGAAGAAATCTCGATCCGTCTCACCAAGCTCTCCCATAACCGCCCTGTGACTCTTTGACTGCCACCGTACCTACAAAGGAAAAGAGATCAGTGAATCAGAAAGATTGAAAACACGATTCATGGCGATAGAGGTATTTGACGTATCACTTAGCTGTTGTGTTTTTATTTTATTTTTAATTTTGTTGAATCGCTGATGGATTTGGGGATAAGGGTTAGAGCCGCCGCCGTCGCAGGTGTCTAGGGTTTCGTTGATTTAAGAGGGAGTGGATATGAGACGCTGGGAAAGAGAGAGAAAGAAGACGAGAGAATGAGTTGTTTCTATTTTGAAATAAAGCTATAGTGAGCCTGGTGATCCCATACGCGCGCGTTGCTAGTCTCTACTGTATTCCTGCGATTTCAGCCACACAATTCTCATCAAGTGTCTCACAGGGTGCATGCCCAATGTATGACCGTGTGACCATGCTCACGGAGTCCAAGCAGAGTCACAGGATCTTTAGGCCTAGCCCATTCATAATTGCACCCTTTCTTTTATTTGTTTTGCTGAGCATTCACGAAAATACACCCATGTGTCAAGAGGGCCAAGTCCAATATTTGGACTTGGGCCCTCCTAGTTTCTGCACCCCTCTTCTGCTGACTAA
This sequence comes from Vicia faba, assembly GCA_948472305.1. NCBI lineage: Eukaryota > Viridiplantae > Streptophyta > Magnoliopsida > Fabales > Fabaceae > Vicia > Vicia faba. The sequence continues at coordinate 517,619,899 of OX451737.1, forward strand.
ATATAATGTGCACCCCCCCCCCTTAGCCTTTTGGGCCTGAATTCAAAATCTGAATTCAGGCCCTTCCTAATAGCACCCCACATTTTACTACCCATAATATGATTTGCACCCCCATCGAATTTATTTTTATTTATTTATTTTCTTTTATAATTTCATTTATATATTTATTTATTTATTTTTATGTATTTATATATATTTATATATTTATATTTTTATAATATTATAATATTATATTATTATTTATTATGTAATTGATCTATGTTAAACCTATTTAAAATATAATATTGTTTATTTGTGATAAATCATATCTTTTTAAATCATGTACTTAAAAATATTTGTCATAATATGAGTTAATTTAATATTTTACATCAAAATATTAAAACCCGCGCAATTCACCAAATTACTACATCCGCAAGCGACATGTGGCCAATATCTGGCCACATGATGAAGAGACTATATCAGACTCTTTCGCTATACGTTTAAAAAAATACTCAAACAAACATCAAATTATTTTTCGTAATAAATTAATTCAACATTATTTTTCGAAAAAGGAATACGAATATATTTGAGTCAATTGCGCACTTGGTCTAACAAACTCCGCTATTCACACTCTTAGACTACGTATGTGGGAAATTCAAATATATTTCGCGATCCATAAAAACACAACAAAACCGCGAACTACGAAATGTGACTCTAATTCCTCATAAGAGGATATGTAGGCATACGGTTAAAATCGTTGTGAGTCCCCCTAACTAAAATTAAAACCATTTTCCCCTAACTAAAATTAAAACCATTTTCCCCCTAAAAAAATATTTAAAACCCTATTTTCTTAAAACTTGCTTCTAAACTTAGTAACCTTGCAAACAAGATAGATAAGGGGTGCCTAACACCCTCCCCTTGTCTAGAACCGAGTCCAAATATAGAATCTCTGAACTTTAGGGTTTTTCTTTATACTCACTTCCTTTAGGATAAAAATTAAGGGTGGAGATTCTGATTTAAAAATCAGTTGCAACAACTAGTGACTTTGTTAGGGATTCAACCCTAGGTTCACAAGCTTTATCCTTAGTTTTAGGGCTTTTAGGGTTTCTTATTTTTTCTTAATTATTTATTTTGTTCATTTATTTACTGTTATTTTTAGCTTATTATTACTCATTATATTTACATATTTGTGGTGGGATTTAAAATTTTACAAAAAAGAATATTTAAAAAAAAAACCCTTTGAAAGAAGGTTCATCTATTAGCGAAGGGGATACATCACCCCAATGAGTTTATGTGAAGACTTCGCCTAGAGTCGGTGAAATTCCGCAAAAGAAATATGTCTCAAGAGACATCCTCTTGGGAAGTAGGACTTTGGAATGACGCATATGGCTCTTTGTATAAACCTCAAACTAAAATCTCATGATGAGACCTTTCATGACCTAGAGATGAAAGTTTCGGTCTGCAAAGAGACTGCACTTAAGGGAGGCCCTGTGCCTTTCCCTCTAGTGTTATTCATGATACCCTTAAGTAAACCACATTATGAGGATGGTAGAATATCCATAAAACCAAGATAAGAGCCTACCTTCTAAGGGTTATTGTTTATCAAATCCCGTCATTTAAACTTTTACTCATACATTCATACATCTCTACATTTCACATGTTCATCATACATTGTTTTCTTTTGTTTGTCTTATTCATAAGGTACAAAGAAATATACAAAAAAAAACAAGGTTTTTGTGAGCATCTGGAAATGAATGCTAAAGGAAAACAACTCGTTCGTATCAATGCTGCCAAGCCAGATGTGACTCAAATCAAAGTTATAAGAGAAAGATTATCTAAAACGGCTATGAACACATTTACTCATCGCTATGGGGATACTTTGGATTTAACCAAGGTCGAAGTACAGTTGGACGCTATTTCTGCTTTAGTACAGTTTCATGATCCTCCGCTGAGATGCTTCAGATTTCAAGATTTTTAGTTAGCTCCGACCTTAGAGGAATTGGACATAATTCTGAACTTCTCCGAAGACAAGGCTTATATGGGTATTGGGAAAATCGTCGATATTAAAATACTAGCCAAAGCCTTAAAAATACCTTATCCTGAGTTTGCTCTTAATTATAAAAAAGAAGGAGAAGTGCAAGGAATTTAGAGGTGTTATCCGGAAAGTAAAGCTCTTGATTTGCAAATAACAAAGAATGGGATTCTTGTGTCGACTGTTTAGGGCTGCTTACATTTGGTGTTGTCTTATTCCCATGCACTGTAGACTATATTGATCCCGCAACCATCAGTATGTTCTGGGGAACAAAGAATTTTAATACAGATCCCACTCTAGCTCTGCTTTTTGATATCTACTATGCCATTCATACACGGTACGAGAAAAAAAGAGGTACTCTAAATTGTTGTATTCCATTGCTATACTCCTGGTTCATGACCCACCTTTGCAAGTAAAATTATTTGGTTCCAAATCTGACAAGATATGAATGGCATTAGGAGTTAAGGTCTCTCACTGCTAGCTCTGTATTATGGTATGCCAGGAAGTGAGATATCAATGATATTGTCTATAGTTGTGGAGATTTTCCTAATGTCCCACTAATCAGGTCACAAGGCTGCATCAATTACAATCCCACCTTGGCCCTATGACAACAAGGGTATGCTATGGAAAACAAAACTTCAGAGGAACAACTCCATCAATTAATCATTCATGACATGAGTAGAAATGATCGAGAGCTACTCAACAAGATCATCCAAGCTTGAAGTAAGGTTAACAAAAGTAAAGTGGAAAGGAAGAATGCAGTGGCAAAAGAACCTTACACTCAATGTGTTCTAAATAGGGTGTAAGTTATCAAACTTCCTTTTGATGTAGATCCCGAATATAAGCAAGAGGTCCCAATCACTCCTCCTATGTATTTAGAAGAGGTAGATGATTTGAAAAAAGCACTGAAACAGGTTCAGAGGGAGAAGGAAGAGCTAGAGCTTAAACTCCATTAACTTGACCAAAGAGAAAAGATAAATGCAGCGCATACTCGAATCGATAGACCAATAGTTTAGAAAAGAACGCGAAGCATTTGAAAAGGAAATTTTTAAAAGGAAGCGTTCGAACGAAGGGCTGTTAAGTGCTACTTTTAATCCAGATTCCCATATTCAGAGGCTGGAAGATGCTGCTAATGAAATCAGAAAGTTAAACAGATGGTATGAAAAAACTATGCAATAAAAGAAAGTATTGGAGGAAGAGTTGAGGGCTCAAATCCAAAGCTTGGCCCAAGTATCTTTAGATCAAGAAGAACAGTTTAAATACCTCACTACCAGGCTTCATGATAGCCAAGAGTCAGAAGTTAGAGAGCGCCTTGTAAAAATGAGGGCATAAAGAGATATGGCCCATAAATCTTATGAGTACGAGCAAGTATGCCTCAAGCTGGAGGGCCTCCGGAAGGACTTACTAATACAACGAAGACTCTATACAGAACTAAGAGCTGAAAGGATGTATTGTGGAAAACAGTATACAAAGACTGCCCAAGCAGGAAGGGATAACCATAAGATGATTCCTAACCTCTACTAGGAATATCGATACTACAAAGATAAGGATGAGAAGCTCGCGTTCTTCGCCAACAACCTCATCAAAGACATTCCCAGAAGCTTAAACGACGCAGAAAGTGTAATGGTCCCTCTCCCATAGCATGTTGACAATTTTCACAAGCTGTGCAAGACAATGGTCGATCATTTCAAAAAAGATGTTCTCAAACGGGCTTAGAAGATTGTTTTCCTTTGGTTTATTTCCCTTCCAGCAAATTTACTGTTTTAGAATTGTAATATTTTTCAGTATCTGAAATGTATTATCTTTTTAAAGACAATTGATGTTTCAATAAAATAATTGTGTTTCCTAGCTTGTTTGTGTATTCATTTTCCAAATACTCACCAAATAAAAAAAAAGAAAAACCTAAAAAATAAAATATACATGATATTATAAAAAGAATATATATACCCAAGTGAATAAGACACGCAAAGCATAAATCTTAACATCGTTCATACACAATCATGCATTCATATAAACATTCGCATCTCATAAATTCGCCACTCAAAAACTAATTTTTTTCAAAAATATTCTCCAGTTGAACCACCGGTAGAAGGAAACCACCACCTCCTTGGCCGCCGTATGAAACAAGAGCTCACCAACTAAGAGCCATGAAACAAATAGAAGAGAATCAAGCAACTTTCAAAATAGATCTAGAGCAAGTTAAGAGTAACATCAACTTAATGAGGGGAGCTATGAGTCAGGTTCTTATAGCTTTGAAGAACATTATTGATATACAAGAACAAATTCCTAGAGTAGCCGTCGAGTAAATAACCCAAGCTATCAGTGCATCAAGCGGTCACCAACTGAAAAAAGGACCGAAGACAGGGCCATATAAATCTGTCATGGCTCAACACGAGATGAGAAAAGAAACTGAAAGGTTTATCCCACCTCCACCAAAGGCAGGGGCATCTCACACCCTGCAAATTTCGGTTAATCATGCTGACAATTACTTGGACTTACAATACGGAGATCACAATTTAAAGGATGTTAATCAGGCACCGCAGAAAGTGACCAACACCCTTGCTATTGAAAACCCATTGGCACTGGACCAATACAAAGCTCTAGAAGAAAGGTTGAAAGTCGTGGAAAGAAATGATGTTTTTGACGTCGATGCCCTCGAGATGGGTCTCATTCCGGATGTGATAATCCCGCTGAAATTCAAAGTACCCGACTTTGGAAGATACAAAGGACTCACTTGTCAGAGAAACCACCTGCACATTATTGTAGGAAAATGCATTCTTACGCTTAGAACCAGAAGTTAATGATTCATCGCTTTTAGGACAGTTTGAGTGGGGCATCACTGGATTGGTATATACAGTTGGAAATGACGCATATAAAAACATGGGAAAATCTTACCAATGCGTTCCTGAAGCAGTATAAATACAACCTGGACATGGCGCCTACCCGCACACAACTCTAAAACTTATCCCAGAAGAAGGAAGAGTCCTTCAAAGAGTACGCTCAAAGGTGGAGAGAGATGGTGTCTCGTGTACAACCACCACTTCTGGAGAAAGAGCTAGTCGACATGTTCATAGGAAACCTACAAGGGTATACTATGAAAAGATGGTAGGAAGCATTTCTTCCGGATTTTCTGACCTAGTGACTATTGGAGAAAGTATTGAGACAAGGATAAAGAATGGAAAGATTCAAGAGGGGTCATCAAATGCCCATTTCAACACAAAGAGACTGGTCCCTAATTTTACAAAAAGGAAGGAAGGTGAAGTTAATGCTCTGGCTTCACAACCAAGAGCACAACAACCATTGATGATTCCGAGAGAGAAGAAACAATAAAACAAGTTTGACAGACCTCTGAGGAAGTTTGATCCCCCCTATGCCATATAGCCAACTATTACAGCACTTGGTCAAATTGTCTTTGGTAGAGCTCAAACCGCTATCTCCGCCAGCTGGGGCACTCCCACTAAGATACGACGCTTATGCTAGATGTGACTATCATGCAAATTCTTCGGGCCACACCCTTATAGAAATGTTGGGACTTTAGGCATAAGGTTCAAGACTTATTGGAGGATCAAGATATTACCTTCGAAAAGCCGAACATCCAATCAAACCCCATGCCTCCACATGATGGTCTGGCAATAAATGCGATCGAAGTAGTCACTGATTGTGGGACGGGAAAACAAGAAAAGTCACCGATAAATCTATTGAAAGAATATCTGTTGGAATGTGGATTCCTCCTTGAGCATAAAGAAGCTTTTGAAAAGACTTTACAACAATTTTTGGATTAGGGGATAGTCCAATTCAAACCATACCCTGAAGTTAAGTATATAGCGGCAATTGAAGGAAGTGTGAAGAAACCATTGTTAATTCCTTATCAAAAGCCAAATAATGACAAGAAAACTCTTATGACCCCGTGGGGATATTCGACATAAACCCCTACGATAAAATAAACTCTAAAAAATACCAGTAGCGTCAAAGACTACAATGGTAAATAAAGGGCCATCTCATATCCCTTACAAAAGTGACAAGGCAGTACCATGTAGTGATGATCCAGCTGTGTATATCAATGGCTTGAAACAAGAATGTGAGCCATCATGAAGTCAAGAACCTGCAGTTTCAAATATAGCAGGGACAAAGGGCATAACCCGTAGTGGCCAGGTGTTCAGAACTAAACCTTTGGAGAAGAATGACAATGGGTTGAAAAACAAAATTGATTTATCGACAAAAGAGAAAGAAAAAGCGGTAGAAGAGGTGAATCAAGAGCCTGCAAACAAAAGCTTCACCGACCAATAGGCTGACGAATTCTTTTGAAGATAATTAAGAGAAGTGACTATAGGGTAGTGGACCAACTTCACCAAAATCCAGCCAAAATTTTCATACTCTCGTTTCTCATCAATTCAGAAGCACATCAGGATTCTTTGATGAAAGTCCTAAGTTCTTCTCATGTTGCAGAAGAAATTACGGTGAACCAATTTGATAATGTGGTAGCAAATCTGACGTCGGGATCCTATTTGGGTTTCAACGACAATGAGTTACCTCCACAAGGACGAGCTCATTATCAAGCACTACAAATTTCAATACAGATAAGTACTACGAGTCTATCCAGCGTACTTACTAATACTGGTTCTTCCCTCAATGTGTTACCCAAATCTAGCCTGATAAAGTTAACACTAGACGGTTGTTGTACCCAAAAATTTGGCCTCCCTTTTTCACAAGAAATCACAACTTTAGGGTTTTCCCTGATTTTTCAAATTGGCTCAAGAATCGGTCAAACATACTTTTCTTTATCAAGTAAACCTAGAATTAGGGTTTCCACTGATTTTGTTGAGATTGGCTCAGGAATTGATCAAACCGACTTTTCTTTGACAACAAGTCCAGAATTAAGGTTTCCATTGATTTTGTTGAGATTGGCTCAGGAATTGATCAAACAGACTTTTCTTTGACAACAAGTCCAGAATTAGGGTTTCCATTGATTTTGATGAGATTGGCTCAGGAATTGATCAAACAGACTTTTCTTTGACGACAAATCTGGAATTAGGGTTTTCGCTCGTATTTCTCAGAAGAAATTGAATCCACAATAATTCAATTGACTGTTACATTATTTTTACGCTTGTTCCAGATTACCGGTTGTTTCTCAAAACCTAAATATCTGAGATAGGAGCTGAGGCTTTGTTTGAAACTTTGAGGCATTGGTTTGATCAGTGGAGTGAAAAGTGTATGGAATGCTTGTTTGTTTAACTGTACAAAGCATATGATTAATTGGAATGCCAGGCGTATTGTGGTTAAAGCAAGGTTGCAAGACGACAAAGTTTGTTGATTATTTATTTCATCTGGGTTAAAGTTATTAGGATGAATTTCCAGTTGTTTTAACTTAAGAGATTTAAATAATTAAATAGACAGTGCAAAGGAAAGAAGGAAATATTTGACAATAAAGAATTCGTATTTGACAAAGACTTTATTTATTTATTTATTTTAAATATTGTTACAAATTTTGTTCGAATACTGTAAATTTATAATTTACAGTGTTTACAATAATATTTAGTACAATAAATGAAAAGAAAATAAATCTAAAGCCTAATCTCTTGAAATCTTCTACTTTTACTGCATCCTCCATTATTCAACTGGTACTTACCTGCAAAGGACAGAAGAAAAAAGAAATCAGTGCAGTTAAACTGAAAAACATTTTCAAGCAGATAAATATAAAGTCATCATTAAAGCTTGTTGGCCGGAATCAGATTGTTATTGGGTTCATCATATTTTACTTGTCCTCTTTGCAAATCACAAGAAGATTTCTCTTCTTGGTTCACAAAGAGGAAAGTAAAAATAATTTGCAAGCATACAATTAAATGCAAAGATATAAGGCAGCAAGGCAAAGCAAACTGGATTCCCAAACTGCATTAGTCAACCAAAGGCAGCAAGGCAAAGCAAACTAAGTTGCAAAACTGTCACAACAAGTACATAAAGCTGTCAAAGCAGAAAAGTTGAACACAAGCTGTAAAAAAAAGCATACAATGCAGGAAATCTGGAAGCAAGTACAATGCAGAGATAAACCAAGATACAAGCAAGAAGGCTTGTAAAACTCATCATCATATTCTGGCCAACTAGCTTTTCAGAAAAAAAATACATTAAGCAATTTAAAATCCTTTTATGCAGAGAGAAAGAGAGAATCAGAAAAAAAGTTTGCAGTTTTGGCAGGCTTAAAAGATATAAGAGAACAAGACTGTAAACAGTCAAAAGGATAGAGCAAAACTGCATAACAAACAAACCTCCCATCTGTTTTAACCTGCAAGTAAAACTTACAAACCCAAAAACTTGAAAATCAACACTACAAGTCTGCAAAAACAATTCAAACTTGCCAAAAACACTGCAAGTTATCAAACCTGCCTAAACTCATCAAACTGCAGTCACAAGAACTGCAAGTTATCAAACCTCCAAACTTGCAAGAAACACAACCTGCCTGCATAACTTGCAAGACTGCTTCTCAAGCACAATAAGCCTTCAAGCCTGCTCACCAAAAACACCAACCTGTTTTAAACTGCATAACCTACAGGCCTGAATTCACAAGCCTTCAAGCCTGCTTTCAAAGCCTAAAACCTGTTAAACTGTATCGAGCAAAGCTCAACAAACAAATCCAAAACCAAAGAACATTTTCAAACCTGCAAAACTGCCTCCAAAACAGAAATACGAGCAAACCTGCAAAATTGCAAGTTTAAGAAACTTACAGCCTGCCTTCCCAAAAGCTCAAACAACAAACCTGTAAAACTAAAACACTCATTTACAAACCTGTAAAACTGCATAGCCTACCAAAAATCCAAATAATTTCAAAGTTTACAAATCACACAAGCCTGCTTTCAACAGGCCAAAACTCAAAACTCCAAACTCACAAACCTGTCCAACTACAGGCCAAAAACTGCCTAAGCTACAAACACAGTTCAGTTTCACCATCATCAAATATCCAGCACCCAAAGAAGAAGAAGAAGGGAAGAGTGTAAAAGCAAAACAACAAATAAGTTTCAGAACATAAGCTTCATCATCAACAATCATTAACCAACAAAATCATCAGCTCAAATCAGAAACAAATATTCAAGCCTCCTCAGAACAAGTTCATCATCAGAATATCAGGGTCCACAAAGAGAGGAAGAGTTTAGAAGCAAGCAATTTTCAGAACATAATTCCTCATCAAACATCAAGAAAATAGTTAAAACATGAGCTAGTTTCAGCAGTACTCTCATCATTAACATAGCAAAGAAGAAGAGATTCAGAAGCGATAAAAGATTCAGAGCAAATTCATCATCATTAAGCATCAGCCAAAAGAAGAAAGGAAGAGAGTCAACTCAAAATCAGAATAAACAAGTTCATCATTGTCAAACATTCAGAAGCAAGCGAATCTCAGAATATTGTCATCATCGATCATCATCAAACAATTCAAAGAGAAGTAAAAAGATACAGAAATACCAAAGGCGAGCTAGCAACTGTTACCATCATGCTCCTTCCCCCGCTACGGCCACAAAGGAGGCGCCACCAAGCCCTTTCTCTCTCTCCTTCAGTTTACAGAAGCAAAACGCCAAAGGTATAGTCTTTTCCTCTCAAACTATCACTGTATCTCACACACCAAAACATCAAAGATTAAGCTTTGAAAAACGATAAGCATGCAAGAACCAAATATTGAAACTGTAAAAAAATACTAAACAAAGATAAAATTCATACCGTCCAAGCATAGCCAACATGGATCGCCGTGAGGACGAGAGAGATGAGGAGATAACGCTCTAGCGGCTGGGGCGTGAAGGAATCAGTTGTCCATGGTTGAGAATGAAGAAGATGAGAGAAGGAGGCGCCGCTGTACAAATAACCAAACCCTAGTTCTGAAAACGTAAAGCACAAACCCTAAGAATGCTGAACGTTTCAAATGGGCCTTTGCCCAAACCAAAACAAAACATAGGGCCCAACGTTTCTGAAGCGCTCCACCCCCTTTTTTCTTTTTCCCCCTTTTGATTTGTTTGTTTTTTCTTTTCATGGGCCATCCAAAAATCTTCCCCTAAGCCCATTTATCTTTTTTTCTTTTAATGTTTTAAAACCAATACCTCTTTTTATCACTTTATTTTCATTTTCTATAATCTAATTCCTTTTTTCTCTTTTGTTAAATAAAAAGAATATATTAAATTTTTGTATAAATTTTCTTAATAATTTTTTTTCTTAATAATTATTAAATTTAATAAACATACATAAATAATGGAACTTCAACTTAAAATAATTTTTCTTTTCTTTAAAACTCTTTGTCTATATAATCAATAAAAAACATAAAATACAAAAAAATAATAAATACTTAAGTCTTTAATTAGGTTGATTTTTATTTGAGCATTTGTAAATAAATATACGCATCTCATATTTTCTTTGATTTTTTATTATCTTATACCTTGTTATAATTGAGAATGCGACAGTTCGATTTGGTTGTAATATATACTTGGACATTACTATTCTGATAAGACTCATCCCCATTTGTAAACATTTGTACCCCCATCCCCGGATACTTATTTGTAATAACTTAGACTTTAAATTCCCGCAAGTTATCGCTTTCAATACACTGTATAGTAATTAGGGTTTGTATGCGAAGATTCAAAATCAATCTCTAGATAACCTAATACAAGATAAATGCATGAAAATCAATACACAATTCACACTTGCACCTCTAGGGTAACCTCGCTTGTTGCCTCGGAAAATGCAATCATGTCCCTCGAGTATGAGACACTCTAGAAAATGCCCCTTCGATAAACAAAGATCGTAGTCCCTCGATGACCCTCGATGTTGCCTTCGATAAAATGATCTTGTCCCTTACAAAATTGCTAGAGCATCTCGCAAGTTGCTTTCAATGATTGTATACGATGACCCGCGCCTGTCCCGTCAACATCCTAACACAAGGTTGTTCACCAAATACAATGGTGAAACAACACTGTTAAAAGGGTTAAAAACATAAGAAAAATCTTTGAGTAAAATAGGTTAGACAACTCTTAGTTACTTGATCAAAAATCTTGCAAAACATCCTTGCCATTTTTCAAACACACTTCACAACACAACTTCAAAACAGTTTCAAAAACAACTTTCAAAACATTGAATTATCTTTTCAAAAAGACACACACCTTTGTATATATTCAAACAAGAATCATTACAAAGGTTTCCTAGACAAGGCATCTTTTTCAAAACATTTTCAAAACCACACACACAAAGCACCATTTCAAACAATTGAAAAGCCAAGGCATCTGATCTAAAACAAGTAACTAAGAGCCCATGGATAACCATGGATGAAAAGGGTGCTAGCACCTTCCCTTTTCATAATATACCCCCGAACCCAAGAAAACATCTCAAAGGTCTTTCTTGTGCTTTTTGACCTTTCCTTTGGATAAAATAAAAAGTCGGTGGCGACTCTTGCTAAACTGAACAAGTGCGAAAACAAACGCAAAATCCCAAGCCAGTTCTCCCACCGTATCACAGAACTGGCGACTCTGTTGGGGAGTATTTCTAAAAGTGGGGTTACCTTAGGGTTTAGATCACCTTTACTTGCTTACCTTGATTGTTTTGATTGCTTTACTTTTGGTTTCCTTGTTTGGGTTTGTTTTAAATCCTACACCCGGATTTGGGGGCACCTTTTAGGCAAGTAGCAATAAACTGTGAGGGAACTGTGTGGGATATACCGACATGGTTGAAGCAGTGGCTACGTTAGTGTGACATATTTGTGGGTACCAGTAGCCTTTGAGTTAATCAAAGAGAATACGGGGCCGCTGAGTGATGTCGTGAAGCACTAATGAACTCTTAGAACCTTACTTGCCCATCTTGGCCTTATTAGGGGTAGTGAGATGACCGACTTTGGTGCAGTCCGAAGTTGGTAGATACTCGATACTACACTCATTGAGGATTGTTTTCTTGGAATATTTTGGTCGCCAGTTAAGTGGCTAAACCAAAACAATGAACACAGAAAATAATGCAGTGATATTGAGCTCCTTAGAACCCGATTTCTATTTTAGGACAGGTTGAGCCAACTAACTTCAAGAGGGTACTTACCTACAAACCCCATACAAGCCTAAACCTAAGGACTTGTCTGCTTTGTGTGAATATGGCTGTCTGTATATACACTTTCCTACTTCTGCATACATGTACATAACATCATAACATCATAACATCATACCATAGCATTTTCAATGACCATTTCAAGGATCTCGAGGGTTTTTTGATGCAGGGGCACATTGAACCAGACATTTACCAAAGGGCAAGAGGGTTTTCCTCTAAACAAACGCCATCAAAGATCAAGTGCAAAAACTTGAATCAGGGGCTATGACCCACTCGACATGGTGATCTTGATTCTTGTCGAAATACGTCCACCGATACAAAGTTCTCCACTCAAAGATATTGATCAAAATTCAACCTCTAACATTTTCTGGTGTTTACCCCGAGAGATTCTTGAAAACATGCATCCACATATCATGCATTGTATCATAACAGGTTTTCCTTTTCAGGTTTCCTTATTCTTCTACTATTTATTTCAGTAGAGATGGCTCTAGAAAGGACTGTCAAAGATATCCAGGATCAAAATGCTCAACTTCAAGAAATGTTCTTGAACCTGTCCCAAGGGAAAGAAGAAGTGAAAGCTCTCCTCACAAGGGGCATGGTCCTAGGGAATTCAGGCAGTGTCAGGAATGATCAGTTGGAAGAACTACATATTGAGCTGGCAATAATGAAGATCCAGATGATGGGACAACTGGTGGGCCAGATGGCTCTCATTCAAAACCTGGCTTAAAGACAAGAAGAGCTCAGGGTTCTCGTCAACAAACTGCTCCGAGATAACCAAGTGGGGAAAACAACTAGGGTTGAAGATCAAGTCATCATTCAACTTCCTTTGACATAAGAAGACAAGGGAAAGGCTCCCCAACTTGCTTCAGGGTCACATGCCCAGCAACAACCTCGCCAGCGTCAACAGGGTAATCGGCGTAAGAAAAATACGTGTGGAAGATATTTCTCTGAGACTGACATACCATCATCTCTAATACTGAAACGCTTGTTGGAGGTCAATCTGCTTGCTTTAAGGGATCCTATTCGGAAACCCAATACCTCTACTCCTAGCTATCACCCCGACGCATTTTGTGTATACCACTCCCATAGTCTTGGACATGACACCGATGACTGTTGGGCTTTGAAAAACAAGATCCAAGACTTGATTGACGAAGGAGTGCTGGAATTCATGCCGGATGGCGAGATGAAAATCTTCCACTAAGGGTTCTCCACTTGAAATGACAAAGCTCGAACTAAGAGACTTTTGTTTCATTTGAATTTTCAAGTTGTAATTTCTTTTGTTATTCAAACAATTATCTGTTGATGTCAAACTCTGTTTCATTAATGCATTGCATATGTTTGTCTTGAATTCATCCATTCATTTTCACTATTCTTAAACTATGCTTTCTACTTTCTCTATGATATTTAACTCTTGATAAAAGTTACAAGCCTTTAGAGGGAGGATGACGAAACAATACCATAATCTCATACAGTATGCTTTTGAACAGACCTTGCTGACGATGTACAGGCGTTTCTTTCAAACCCTAAACACTGGAGTTATAAGGAAGATAATCCCTAGTCAACCCCCTTCGAGCCAAAGAAGTAGGAGTTTTCTGTTTAAAACACAAATTGAAACCTTTGATTAAACCTGAGGTAGGGTAGTCTCTCAATTAATTCAAAAGATATGCATTGAAGTCGCAAACTCTCAGTTCATAATACAACGAATGACATCAAAAACATTCCTTTGGAACCAAAATACATTGATGGTTCCATATCTCATAGGCAGTCATTACCTCTCAAAAGAGAAAAGACATTGAGCCAAAACCTACAAAAGGAGGCTTAAGAAAGCTGGGGCATCCCGCTGACTGTAATCTCAAAAACAGGAACAGTCAGGCAAAAATTAGGGATAACGAATCAAAAGAAAGAGGTCATTATAAATCCTCAACAACATGAAAAATGTTGCAAAAATGACTGCCTTCCCATAAAACTCAACTGGTGTGAACCATCACCAAAACGTCATTCCAAACTCAAATAGAGTTCGACGCATAATTAACTGAGTTTAGGATTGAAGAACGTCATGAAGAGCGGGTGGGTACAAGTATACTTTGAGCCTTTATCCTTTTTTTCTTAAAACCATGAACCAAGCCACGTTACAACCCTTTAAAAGTCCTAATTGAAGCATGGGTTAGTTCGAAAGCATACTGTTACAAAAGGTATCCTGACTCCTGTAAGGCTTTTCCCTAAATCTTGTGTTGATTTTGTCTTATAAAAAGTTTTCTGCTAAAAAACGCTTTTTTCAAAACTTCATACAAGCATACAACTTTGCATTATTTGAATATCATTGTTTGCACATGTTTATTTGTTTGACAGCGAAGAAATTCACAACGGTGAATGTTCGGAGAAACGAAAGCTCTCTCAAGTGAATGAAATCACTTCAAGTGGGATGACACTCCCGTCGCAAAAATCTCCCATCAACAAAAAAAGGGGACTTGGTATGGTATTGTCCAGTAAACCTGGGGAAGTCCAGTCAAGATTTCAACAAATATTTCAAAGCCCATTAAACCTGGGGCGGTCCAGTCAAGATTTCAAGAAATCTCTCAATTGCAGGATAACCTGGGGCAAGTCTCCCTCACCATCACTTGGGGCATTTAAACGTCAATCTCAACAAAGGGTTACGTGCAGTCCAAGTTTCCTGGAAATACCACAAACATCTGATACTAGGGGCAGTGTTGAACCTCTCCGAAATCTTTCTGAAAAGAAGTTCAAACGTCCTCGAGAAGTTTATCACCTCTCTAAGCAGACCAGCAGTCATGGGTTTATTTCCCCAACATTTGTCAAGGATTTATTCTCAAAAAAAAAAAATTACATGTCAAATTGAACGGTCGTTCAAAATTTCCTTCATCACCTGCTGGAAGTTACGGTCGTCATCAAAGATTCCTTCATCACCTGTTGGAAGTTACAGCCACCAACAGAATAACAGACAACTGAAGCTCCTAAAAACCCATTTCTCTCAAGAATGAAGATTCTCATCCTTAAAACCTCAGAAGATTGGTATACTCCCAAGCTCTTGATACCCACCAACAGAATAACGGACAACTGAAGCTCCTAAAAATCTGTTTCTCTCAAGAATGAAGATTCTCATCCTTGAAACCTCAAGAGATTGGTATACTCCCAACCTCCTGACCCTTAACAGAATGAAGATTCTCATCCTTAAAACCTCAAAAGATTGGTATACTCCCAACCTCCTGACCCTTAACAGAATGAAGATTCTCATCCTTAAAACCTCAAGAGATTGGTATACTCCTAACCTCCTGACCCTTAACAGAATGAAGATTCTCATCCTTGAAACCTTAAGAGATTGGTATACTCCTAACCTCCTGACCCTTAACAGAATGAAGATTCTCATCCTTGAAACCTCAGAAGATTGGTATACTCCCAACCTCCTGACCCTTAACAGAATGAAGATTCTCATCCTTGAAACCTCAAGAGATTGGTATACTCCCAAGCTCCTGATACCATTAACAAAATGGAGATTCTCATCCTTGAAACCTCAAGAGATTGGTATACTCCCAAGCTCCTGATACCATTAACAGAATGAAGATTCTCATCCTTGAAACCTCAGAAGATTGGTATACTCCCAAGCTCCTGACCATTAACAGAATGAAGATTCTCATCCTGGAAACCTCAGAAGATTGGTATACTCCCAAGCTCCTGACCCTTAACAGAATGAAGATTCTCATCCTTGAAACCTCATAAGATTGGTATACTCCCAAGCTCTTGACCCTTAACAGAATGAAGATTCTCATCCTTGAAACCTCAGAAGACTGGTATACACCCAACCTTCTGACCCAAGACCTGAATGAAGATTCTCATTTTGGCTTCCCCAGTAGATTGGCATACACCCAACCTCTTGATATTCCCGACAGAATGAAGATTCTCATTTCTCAAAGTGGTATAACATCTGAATTTCTGATATTCCCGACAGAGTGAAGATTCTCATTCTTAAAGTGGCATACAACCTAAACCTGAACTTCTTCAAGACAGGAATAAGCTTTTTCCAGAATCCTGAGTTTTACTCTCCAACAGGATAACTACTTTTCAACAGTATGGCTATTCCCCACAAAATTCTTATTCCCCAAGCAGAATGAAGACTCTCATTCTCAGTTCCTCACAGAGTATTCAGATATTCCCCAGTGAAGATCTCCTCAAAACAGGAATCCCCAGTAGATTGGCATACAACCCAAACTCCTGATTTCCCCAACAGTGGTCCCAGGACTTCTCATTTTCAACGATCAAAGGATTTTCAATCCCCAGCAGCAATCAAGAATTTACTTTCCCCGGCAGCAGTCAAATATTTCATTATCCAGGATTTATCTTCCTCAGCAAGACAACTACTCAGCTTACATGCGCATCCATTACATTCATATCATAAACATTGATGAAGTACAGTTCACTGCATCATACATATCATGCAACATGACTTTATGTTTTAGCTAACATTTTACCCTTTTCAGGATAAGATTAAAAGGCTATCGTTAACAATTAGTCAAATACAATACAGATATACCCCAGACACGACGGTCATTCTACTACTCATTCAGACTTCAGCAATCCGATACAGACTAGATATGCTCCAGACGCGGCGACCATTCTATCTCTCATTCAGATTCAACTATCAACTTCAAGTTCATATATGCTCCAAACATGGATGCCATTCTGGCCTTTGCACCAGCAGTTTGATCTTCCCAAGTGCATTCTCCATGGAAGTAATTATGACACTTATTCAAATCCCAGTTATAATGTCAGATATACTCCAGACATGGAGGTCATTCTGCTACTCATACAGACCTCAACTTTTGAAAACAGTTTACGGGTGCTTCCCAACACGGATGTTAATCTATTGCTTATTCAACTTCAATACTTCTGAAAACAGTTTACGGATTCTCCAAACACGGATGTTAATCTATCGCTTGTTCAGATTCAACTTTTGAAAAAAGTTTACGGTTGCTTCCCAACATGGATGTCAACCTGTTGCCTATTCAGACTCCCAGCTCAGATACATTCCAAACATAGACACCTTTCTGATACTCACCCACTCACCTACAACGTACAATTCAACAAACATTCTTGGATGGCATCTTTAAGCCCATCTCCGACAAGATCCTGTCACGTCTCCAAATGGCATCTTTAAGCCCATTCTCTCAACTACGCTTTGACGAGTGCAAATTTTTTGGGCACTCTAGTGTCCAATCATCTTTTACCTTCGAGTCGCGAACGGCAAAATTGCCAATCTAACTCTTCAGGTTCAATAAGATTGAACAGGGGCAACTGTTGTACCTCAAAATTTGCCCTCCCTTTTTCACAAGAAATCACAACTTCAGGGTTTTCCCTGATTTTTCAAATTGGCTCAAGAATCGGTCAAACAGACTTTTCTTTATCAAGTAAATCCAAAATTAGGGTTTCCACTGATTTTGTTAAGATTGGCTCAGGAATTGATCAAACAGACTTTTCTTTGACAACAAGTCCAAAATTAGGGTTTCCATTGATTTTGTTGAGATTGGCTCAGGAATTGATCAAACAGACTTTTCTTTGACAACAAGTCCAGAATTAGGGTTTCCATTGATTTTGTTGAGATTGCCTCAGGAATTGATCAAACATACTTTTCTTTGACGATAAATCTGGAATTAGGGTTTTCGCTCGTATTTCTCAGAAGAAATTGAATCCACAATAATTCAATTGACTGTTACATTATTTTTACGCTTGTTCCAGATTACCGGTTGTTTCTCAAAACCTAAATATCTGAGATAGGAGTTGAGGCTTTGTTCGAAACTTTGAGGCATTAGTTTGATCAGTGGAGTGAAAAGTGTATGGAATGCTTGTTTGTTTAACTGTACAAAGCACATGATTAATTGGAATGTCAGGCGTATTGTGGTTAAAGCAAGGTTGCGAGACGACAAAGTTTGTTGATTATTTATTTCATCTGGGTTAAAGTTATTGGGATGCATTTCCAGTTGTTTTAACTTAAGAGATTTAAATAATTAAATAGGCAGTGTAAAGGAAAGAAGGAAATATTTGACAGTAAATAATTCGTATTTGACAAAGACTTTGTTTATTTATTTATTTCAAATATTGTTACAAATTTTGTTCAAATACTGTAAATTTATAATTTACAGTGTTTACAATAATATTTATTACAATAAATGAAAAGAAAATAAATCTAAAGCCTAAATCTCTTGAAATCTTCTATTTTTACTGCATCCTCCATTATTCAACTGGTACTTACCTGCAAAGGACAGAAGAAAAAAGAAATCAGTGCAGTTAAACTGAAAAACATTTTCAAGCAGATAAATATAAAGTCATCATTAAAGCTTGTTGGCCGAAATCAGATTGTTATTGGGTTCATCATATTTTACTTGTCCTCTTTGCAAATCACAAGAAGATTTCTCTTCTTGGTTCACAAAGAGGAAAGTAAAAATAATTTGCAAGCATACAATTAAATGCAAAGATATAAGGCAGCAAGGCAAAGCAAACTGGATTCCCAAACTGCATTAGTCAACCAAAGGCAGCAAGGCAAAGCAAACTAAGTTGCAAAACTGTCACAAAGCAAACTAAGTTGCAAAACTGTCACAGCAAGTACACAAAGCTGTCAAAGCAGAAAAGCTGTACACAAGCTGTAAAAAAAAAGCATACAATGCAGGAAATCTGGAAGCAAGTACAATGCAGAGATAAACCAAGATACAAGCAAGAAGGCTTGTAAAACTCATCATCATATTTTGGACAACTAGCTTTTCAGAAAAAAAAATACATTAAGCAATTTAAAATGCTTTTATGCAGAGAGAAAGAGAGAATCAGAAAAAAGGTTTGCAGTTTTGGTAAGCTTAAAAGATATAAGAGAACAAGACTGTAAACAGTCAAAAGGATAGAGCAAAACTGCATAACAAACAAACCTCCAATCTGTTTTAACCTGCAAGTAAAACTTACAAACACAAAAACTTGCAAATCAACACTACAAGTCTGCAAAAACAATTCAAACTTGCCAAAAACACTGCAAGTTATCAAACCTGCCTAAACTCATCAAACTGCAGTCACAAGAACTGCAAGTTATCAAACCTCCAAACTTGCAAGAAACACAACATGCCTGCATAACTTGCAAGACTGCTTCTCAAGCACAATAAGCCTTCAAGCCCGCTCACCAAAAACACCAACCTGTTTTAAACAGCATAACCTACAGGCCTGAATTCACAAGCCTTCAAGCCTGCTTTCAAAGCCTAAAACTTGTTAAACTGTATCAAGCAAAGCTCAACAAACAAATCCAAAACCAAAGAACATTTTCAAACCTGCAAAACTGCCTCCAAAACAGAAATACGAGCAAACCTACAAAACTGCAAGTTTAAGAAACTTACAGCCTGCCTTCCCAAAAGCTCAAACATCAAACCTGTAAAACTAAAACACTCATTTACAAACCTGTAAAACTGCATAGCCTACCAAAAATCCAAATAAGTTCAAAGTTTACAAATCACACAAGCCTGCTTTCAACAGGAAAAAACTCAAAACTCCAAACTCACAAACCTGTCCAACTACAAGCCAAAAACTGCCTAAGCTACAAACAGAGTTCAGTTTCACCATCATCAAATATCCAGCACCCAAAGAAGAAGAAGAAGGGAAGAGTGTAAAAGCAAAACAACAAATAAGTTTTAGAACATAAGCTTCATCATCAACAATCATTAACCAACAAAATCATCAGCTCAAATCAGAAACAAATATTCAAGCCTCCTCAGAACAAGTTCATCATCAGAATATCAGGGTCCACAAAGAGAGGAAGAGTTTAGAAGCAAGCAGTTTTCAGAACATAATTCCTCATCAAACATCAAGAAAATAGTTAAAACATGAGCTAGTTTCAGCAGTACTCTCATCATTAACATAGCAAAGAAGAAGAGATTCAGAAGCGATAAAAGATTCAGAGCAAATTCATCATCATTAAGCATCAGCCAAAAGAAGAAAGGAAGAGAGTCAACTCAAAATCAGAATAAACAAGTTCATCATTGTCAAACATTCAGAAGAAAGCGAATCTCAAAATATTGTCATCATCGATCATCATCAAACGATTCAAAGATAAGTCAAAAGATACAGAAATACCAGAGGCGAGCTTGCAACTGTTACCATCACGCTCCTTCCCCCGCTCCGGCCACCAAGGAGGTGCCACCAAGCCCTTTCTCTCTCTCCTTCAGTTTACAGAAGCAAAACGCCAAAGGTATAGTCTTTTTCTCTCAAACTATCACTGTATCTCACACACCAAAACATCAAAGATTAAGCTTTGCAAAACGATAAGCATGCAAGAACCAAATATTGAAACTGTAAAAAAAAACTAAACAAAGATAAAATTCATACCGTCCAAGCATAGCCAACATGGATCTCCGCGAGGACAAGAGAGATGGGGAGGTAACGCTCCAGCGACTGGGGTGTGAAGGAATCAGTTGTCCATGGTTGAGAACGAAGAAGACGAGAGAAGGAGGCGCCGCTGTACAAATAACCAAACACTAGTTCTGAAAACGTGAAGCACAAACCCTAAGAACGCTGAACGTTTCAAATGGGCCTTTGCCCAAACCAAAACAAAACATAGGGCCCAGCGTTTCTGAAGCGCCCCACCCCCTTTTTTCTTTTTCCCCATTTTGATTTGTTTGTTTTTTCTTTTCATGGGCCATCAAAAAATCTTCCCCTAAGCCCATTTATCTTTTTTTCTTTTAATGTTTTAAAACCAATACCTCTTTTTATAACTTTATTTTCATTTTCTATAATCTAATTCCTTTTTTCTCTTATGTTAAATAAAAAGAATATATTAAATTTTTGTATAAATTTTCTTAATAATTTTTTTCTTAATAATTATTACATTTAATAAACATACATAAATAATGGAACTTCAACTTAAAATAATTTTTCTTTTCTTTAAAACTCTTTGTCTATATAATCAATAAAAAACATAAAATACAAAAAAATAATAAATACTTAAGTCTTTAATTAGGTTAATTTTTATTTGAGTATTTGTAAATAAATATACGCATCTCATATTTTCTTTGATTTTTTATTATCTTATACCTTGTTATAATTGAGAATGCGACAATTCGATTTGGTTATAATATATGCTTGGACATTACTATTCTGATAAGACTCATCCCCATTTGTAAACATTTGTACCCCTATCCCCGGATACTTATTTGTAATAACTTAGACTTTAAATTCCAGGAATTTATCGCTTTCAATACACTGTATAGTAATTAGGGTTTGTATGCGAAGATTCAAAATCAATCGCTAGATAACCTAATACAAGATAAATGCATGAAAATCAATACACAATTCACACTTGCACCTCTAGGGTAACCTCGCTTGTTGCCTCGGAAAATGCAATCATGTCCCTCAAGTATGAGACACTCTAGCAAATGCCCCTTCGATAAACAAATATCGTAGTCCCTCGATGACCCTCGATGTTGCCTTTGATAAAATGATCTTGTCCCTTACAAAATTGCTAGAGCGTCTCACAAGTTGCTTTCAATGATTGTATACGATGACCCGCGCCTGTCCCGTCAACATCCTAACACAAGGTTGTTCACCAAATACAATGGTGAAACAACACTGTTAAAAGGGTTAAAAACATAAGAAAAATCATTGAGTAAAATAGGGTAGACAACTCTTAGTTACTTGATCAAAAATCTTGCAAAACATCCTTACCATTTTTCAAACACACTTCACAACACAACTTCAAAACAGTTTCAAAAACAACTTTCAAAACATTGAGTTATCTTTTCAAAAAGACACACACCTTTGTATATATTCAAACAAGAATCATTACAAAGGTTGCCTAGACAAGGCATCTTTTTCAAAACATTTTCAAAACCACACACACAAAGCACCATTTCAAACAATTGAAAAGCAAAGGCAAGTTACTAAAACAAGTAACTAAGAGCCCATGGATAACCATGGATGAAAAGGGTGCTAGCACCTTCCCTTTTCATAATCTACCCCCCGAACCCAAGAAAACATCTCAAAGGTCTTTCCTGTGCTTTTTGACCTTTCCTTTGGATAAAATAAAAAGTCGGCGACGACTCTTGCTAAACCGAACAAGTGCGAAAACAAACGCAAAATCCCAAGTCAGTTCTCCCATCGTATCACAACGGTGTTGTGATAAGACCAAGTTCCACGATAGTCAAAGCTTTCGATGGTTCTCAGAGTACAGTATTCGAAGAAGTAGATCTTCCCGTCAAGATCGATCTGCACATGTTCTATATCACCTTTCAAGTCATGGATATAGAACCAGCGTATACATGTTTACTCGGACGACTTTAGATCCATGTAGCAGGGGCAGTTACTTTGACTTTACTTAAAAAATTGAAGTTCTTTGTTAAAAGAATATTGGTCATAATTGGTGGAAAAGAAGACATATTTGTAACTCACATTGAGTCCTACAGGTATATCAGTGCTGACGAAGATTGCATAGCTACACAGTTTCAAGTATTAGAGGTTGCTTCAACGATAACCTTATCTGTAGAAAAGGTCAAAAAGCCTACTATGACCTCTTGTAGAGACTTACAAATAGCAGTGGTGAATGGTGACTCGAAAGGTTGGGGAATTCTCCCTAAAATATCTTAGAAGAAGAATCATTTTGGTTTGGGTTATGAATCATCAAAGGATACTCTAAAAGGGAAAGCATGATTTCCACCAATCCAGGAAACCTTCATCAGCAAAGGGATAGAGCATGGAAAACAAGTGGAAATGATGTCCCACAAAAACAACATTAAAAGGGCATCAGATTACATCTGTGAAAGCGCCCCAGGCGAAGAGCTAAAGAACTGGACAGTTCTGGAGATTCCTAAAATTTTCTTTCCACAATAATTTTCTTTGTTTTTGAAATAACTTATGCCAAGCCCGGGGCATAGGGGTTGTTTGTAAGGGTCCCCGTGTGTTTTAATTAATACTCATGATTAATAAAATGTGTTTTGTATTCAATTAAGATCCTTGTTTTTTCTTTTTCATTTATACTACATATTTTAAAAATGGCAATACTTTCTCTCATATGCATTTTCCAAATTCACGTACTAAACAAAAACTGCACCAAAACATGATAAATATGCATATCCATGCCCAAAATCACCGATGATGTGAGTGCTACTGTTGTACCCCAAAATTTTCTCTCCCATATTCTTCAAGATTTGTCAAGATCAATCTCCAAATGGTTCAAAATCTCTCAAGGGTTGCACAGTCAAACATCCCCCTAAGCCAGTCAAAATTAGGGTTTTGGTTCTTGCAAGGAAGTTGAGGTTTTCAAGGGCTAAATAAAATCCCATAGCCTATACACATTGTCAAGCATCTACATGCCAAGTTTCAAGGCTCACAACATCAAGTTGCACAGTCAAAAGCCCTAATTGCTTCTCAATCAACTATACGGGTAAAATGGTCATTTGGCAGTCAAAAGTCAAAATTTTTGGTCAACATCTTATTTTGAGGCCACAATCATCATTTGATCAAGTCTTGATCATGATTCCACAAGAATGGCTCAAAAATCATCAAGATGCAAAAGTTTCCATTTTTGGACAGCTGAAAAGTCAACTGTAACTTGACCAAGGCATAACTTTTTCATGGTTCATCATAAAAATCCCATCCAATACTCATTTTGAAGGGGATGACATTTCCTACAACTCATATTCACATTCCAAGTCCAATAAATGCTCCCACAAAAAGTTATAAATTTCAACATTATAGGTCAATTTCAAAAGTCAACAAAAAGGCATTTTAAGTCAAAGACCATAACTTGAGATTGGTAAATCCAAATGACATGGGACCAAAGGCATTGGTTATAGGACTTCAAGACCTTTCCAAAATGTCCAAGAGCTTGTTCATATGATCAAAATTGAGCAAGATATGCATTGGGGAAGTTGGGAAATTTTTGGGAATATGCAAAAGTCAACTATCCTTAAAACTTCAATTTTTGACAAAAGGGCCCACTTTCTTCCACTTGATTCAGCCTTGTCATGCCATACACGTGTCCCATGCTTAATTTCAAGATCAAACATTTATTTTTCCATTTTATTTAATTTTTATTAATTTAATTCATTTTAAATCCATAATAATTCAAATAAAATCAAAAAAATTAATGGAATGGTATCTTGTGGTTTGAATAGCTTTCATGTATCATTTGCCAGCTCACAAATTCGTGCCAAGCCATTTTGAGCATAAAATCCAAGTTTTGCTCCAAAAATGGAAAGCTTTCAATGGTGGTTAAACAAAAATCTCAAGACATCAATGCAATGGATCCCAAGCCTAGCTGCTGACCTAATTTCATTCACATATACATATGCAAGCAATACAAACCTCATTCACGACCTAAGCATCCCTGAAACGGCCAAATCATATTAAAAAAAAAATCAAGCAAAAAGTCAAATATGATTTCTCACTCCAAGGCCCTTTCAAGCCAATTTGAGGATTCAAATATATTGCCAGCATTCCCAGGAACGTGCAGAGATCAAAACCACACGCTAACACTCAAGGGATCCTAAGAACAGTCGTACGGTTTGCCCATTATTTTTCATAATTATAACTCATGATTTGGGCATAATTAACATGTTCTAACCCTTGTGTTGCATTGCTTGAGTTCATACAAAGCGTTTGGCATAGGTTAATTGGACTGGAATGCCTTGGAACGGAAATCACCATTAATGGATTCTAGGGTTTCCAAGCTTCAAAATTAGGTGTTTGCTATTTAGGAAAAATTAGACCATCTCATGCATATGGTTGAAACCACCTGGACAAGACGAATCGAACCTTACCCTCGCGAACAATTTATGAGCAGCAAGGAGCTAATCGCTATTTTTCATGCTTGCAGGTTGTGGGGGTTAAAAACCCCCGCTATCTAACTCTATTTTTTGCAGGAAAAGGAAGAAGATGATTACGTGTGGATGCATCATTGGCTTATTCAAAATATGCACGCTACTTTTTCTGTTTTCAGCACATGACTTGTTTATTTCATATTATATTTATTTCTTGTTATGTTAACAAAAGTAAGCAAATGGTTCAGTGGTTGATGAGGTGTTTGTGTGTCATTGGGACCTGGGTTCGATTCCCAGGTCCCCCAAACAATTATTTCTCCTTTTTTCCAATACGTTCATATGCAGGATGCTGAATGATGTCCACCCTACGCCTCATCCAGATGCATGCCATGTGGCCCTTATCACAGATCCAATGGTTTAGAACAGATGACCACCATGTATCCAGTCAACACGTGCTACAGAGAATCCAGAAGTCAACGCAGGCTTGGCAACCAATGGGCCTGGAAATCTCTAAACAAACCTCCAAATTTGGCCCAAACCCCCCTGGGTTTGCATTTTATTTGTCATTTTATTTTTCATTTGCCTTTTTATTTTTTATTCTTTTTTTTAATTATTAGCTAAATAATTATTATTTTTATAATAAACCCAGAAAACAAAAAAAAATATTTTTATTAATTAAATTTAATTAGTCATTATTTTGTAAATAAATACTAACTTAAATTAATTTAGTTTAATTAGGTTTGAATTTTAATCCTTTTATAATAAATAAAAACAAATTTAGACTTAGGCTTTTCTTTTGAGATTTTTAATCTTTTTATTTTATTTTATTTCATTAAAACATAAAAAACATAAAAAAAACATTTTTTCTTCTAATAAATTAATTAATTAGTAATTAGGCCTAATTTCATTAATTTAATAAAAAAGGGACAAATCTCATTCTTTTCTCAAAAAGGGTCAAAACCCTAGGACGTTCCCGATTCAATCTTTCGCGCGTATTTATTTTAATTCATTATTTTGTATCTGCTCAGGAAATGTAATAATTAATTAGAACTTTATCGCTTTCTTTTAAATTCTCACATTTTTTATTTTCTAAACGGGTTATTGTTTTTGGCGATGTATATACCCGCGCCTTGTAATAGTTAGATTTACTTTTCCGCAATTTATTTTCCGCACTCCTAACTGTTAATATGCATGAAAGACTTGTATGGAAAATAAAATCAATCCATAGCTCACAAATAACATGCAAAGACAATTTAACTGAAAAACAACACACATGCACATGCCACTCTTAGGGTACGCCTCACTGGTTGCCTTGAACGTGGTCGTCAAGTATAGGGTGTCTTAGAGGTCGCCCTTTTGTCTAAGATCCAGTTGCCTCGAAACGGTTGCCTCGGATAAAAGGATCTAGGACATCAGGGTTACCACTAAGGTGTCCTACCATTGCTTCGGTGACCATATTGTCCCTATAATCGAATTGACTCGAACACCTCCAACGACGGTGCTACCTACCTCTCAATGGTAGGATAGCACTATCTAAAGGACTCTTACACAGCCTAATTCCTTAGGGTAGGTAGATTCTCCTGGGTACTTGCTCTCTCAAAAACAAACAAAACAACTTTTCACACTCACACTTTCTAAAAGTTTTCAAACAAATTTTTCATACACTCTTGAGGACAGATACAAGAGTTACTTAGAAATTTTTCAAACGAAACTTTTTCAAACCCACATACACTTGAAAAGCAAACAATTTTTGAAAACATAAGAGCAAGTACCTAAGAGCCCGTGGATAACCACGGATAGAAAGGGTGCTAACACCTTCCCTTTCTATAAATCTACCTCCCGAACCGAGAAACATTCTCAAAGAAGGAATTTTGCTGTGCTTTTGTCCTTTCCATGTTGGAGAACATAAAAGACGGTGGCGACTCTTGCTTACCGCGACATTTCGCGAACCAACTTAAAAAACAGTCAGTTCTATTTCCACCGATCACAGAACTGGTGACTCTGCTGGGGACAAATAAAGTGAGGTGTACCTTAGGATTAGACCACTCTTATGTTTTCAATTGCTTGCTTTGTTTGCTTTAAATATTGTGGGTTTGCCTTGGGAGTTTCATAGATCCTAACCCGAATCTGGGGGATACCTTTTAGAAAGAAGCAACAAACTGTGAGGGAACTGTGCTGGGTATACCGACATGGTTGAAGCAGTTTGCTACGTTGATGTGGCACTTTGGTGAGTACCGGTAACCCTTGAGTCAAGTCAAGGAGAGTATGGGGCCGCCGCATGGTGTCGTGAAGCATCAACTGACCTTAGGAACCTTACTTGACCATCCTGGCCTCTTTAGGGATAGTGAGATGACCGACTTTGGTGCAGTCCGAAGTTGGTAGATACTCGATACTACACTCATTGAGGGTTGTTTTCTTGGAATATTTTGATCGCCAGTTCAGTGGCTAAATCAAAACAATGAACACAGAAAATAACTCTATGATATTGAGCTCCTTAGAACCCGGTTACTTTTGATAGGACAGGTTTTGAGCCCACCAACTTCAAGAGGGTAGTACCCCAAACTTCATGCTGGCCTGAACTCTAAGGGTTGTCTGGTGTGACTTGTGTGCCTTATCATGTTTGCCTTTTGTGAATACTTGTGGTGTGTTTTTAGCATAACATCATAACATTATACATCATCATATGCATTTACTAACCACTTCAAGGGTTCGAATCTTCATCTTTGTTCTTGTTTTGTAGGACATGGAAACTATCCGCAGAAAGACAATTCAGGTCAACCTTGTAAGGATCCCTCCTCAGCTTAAGGAGCTTACATCCAGGATTCTCGAGAACTCTTCCTTCAGTGAAAGGCATGGTAGACTCATCAGCTTGGTCAACACCAACATTGAAGAGGATATGGTGAAAGTGTTGTTCCAGTTCTTTGACCCCTTGCACCACTGTTTTACTTTCCCGGATTATCAATTGGTGCCTACTTTGGAAGAGTTTTCTCAGCTTCTGAAGGTTCCTATTCTTAATCAACTACCCTACAACGGTACGGAAAAGGAACCAAAACTTGAAGAGGTTGCTAAAGCATTACACCTACAACCATCTGACATCAAGGGGCATTGGGAAACCAGAAGTGGTATCAAAGGATTCTTGGCAAAATTCCTGTTTGAGAAAGCACAAGAATGTTGGAACTCCCTTGACCTACAAGCCTTTGAAAAAGTTGTGGCACTCCTTGCTTATGGGTTGGTGTTGTTCCCGAATCCAGATCAGCTTATAGATATCAATGCTGTCAAGATCTTCATGTCCAGGAATCCCATACCTACGTTGCTCGGGGACATCCTTCACTCATGTTACACTCGAACCATGAGAAAAAGAGGTGTTCTCATGTGCTGCACTCCTCTCCTGGCAAGGTGGTTTATTTCGCACCTTCCACAATCTGTTTTGAAGAACGAGCGGGGTTTGAGATGGTCACAACGATTAATGACTCTTACACATGCTGATATACATTGGTGTTCTCGGTCCAGAGAAAATGTCACTATCATTGATCGTTGCAGAGAGTTTCCTAATGTTCCTTTACTTGGAATTAGAGGGGGTATTACTTACAACCCCTGTCTGGCTTTGAGGCAGTTTGGATATGCTCGGAGGGACGACCCTCATGACATGTTGATTCCTGACATAGTTTTTGACTTCGACAATGATACGCAAGGACTTCGCCAGAGATTCATCAGAGCTTGGAGGATGCCCAACAGGGTAGATAGCAAGACACTGGGGCACAAGAATTCCATCCCCCTGGAGCCTTATCTCAAGTGGGTACGAGCTCGCTCCCAGAAGCTTGTGATGCCATATCCTCATGTTCTCCCCGTGATCAAAAAGCCAGTTTTGGAAGGAGAGGTGCCATACACCATTCAACATCCTGACATGCCAACGTCTTGGGAGGAAATGCAAAAGAGCTGGATCCAACTCAAGGAAGAACGGAATTCTCTTGAAACCAGTCTACATGCCAGTGAGAAGAAGGTCTTGGAGCTCACCCGCCTACTACACGAGGAAAAGACTCTCAACACTTACATTGCTCCAAAGAGGATGCGCAGTGTCTTTTTGGGATTAATTATTCTGTAATGTTTTGCCCATGAGGCCCTGATGTACTGAACAAATTATTTCTTAATATAGCATGTGTTCCTTTTTGTCTATAACGAATTTGAACTTTCGAACCCTTGAATGCATTGCATAAATAGCATATCATGCATCATGTGCGTAACAGGTACCCTTTTTCTACAGGTTGCTTAATCTTCTTTGCTATTTATTTCAGCACTCACTCAATCATCATGTCTTCCGAGCCAACTACTGAACAAGCTATCAAGGCCATCCAGGCCCAGAACTCCCAGTTTCAAGAGCTGGTCATGAGCTTAGCCCAAGGGCAACAGGAGTTGAAGACCTTGCTCTTGAAGGAGAGGAAGAAGAAGAAGAAGAGAACTGTGCTGTTTAACACTGGACGGAGGTTTGGGAACACACTGCAGAATGAAGCTGATCAGGCTACTCCGTCTGTTGGGGAAGACAACCCACAAGAGAGAGAGGTTCCTAGTCCTGCAGTCTCCGACAACGAGACAGATTTCAATGATGAACAGTACCCTCCTGCTGAGGACAAGTACAAATAGCTGGAGGACCGGTTAAATTCCATGGAGATCCAACGTGTGCCTGGGTTGGACTTTGGAGACCTAGGTTTATCTTCTGGGGTGGTGATCCCACACAAGTTCAAGGCACCTGCCTTTGCAAAGTACGACGGGGCTTCCTGCCCTAAGCTGCACCTCCGTTCTTATGTAAGGAAGATCCAACCTTACACTGCAGACAAGAATCTTTGGATCCATTTCTTCTAGGAGAGTCTTTCAGGGACTCAACTCGAATGGTTCTATCAGCTGGATGGAACCAATATTCGTAACTGGGAGGACTTGGCTACTGCCTTTTATAAGCAGTATCAGTACAATTCCGACCTCGCTCCTACACGTACCCAACTCCAGGGTATGGCGCTAGGGACGGGCGGAGGTTTTAAAGAGTACGCGCAGAAGTGGAGAGACCTAGATGGTAGGGTGCAGCCACCGTTGACTGACCGTGAACTCGTGGACATGTTCTTGGGGACCCTGTCTGGTCCATTTTTCAACCATCTGATTGGGAATTCTTCTGCTGGGTTTACCGATCTGATCCTGACTGGCGAAAGGATAGAAGCCGGTATCAAGTCGGGGAAGATACAGAAGGGTGCCTCCTCGAGTACTGAAAAGAAGCCCTTCAAGAAGGAAGCTAGTGCTGTCTATGGTCCCAGAAGAGAGAGTAAACCGGAACGCCGCCAAGCTATCAATGCGGTAGTAATTTCAAAGCCTGCTGCTGCTCCTCAGCAGTATAACCAACCAAGGGGTGAGAGACCCAAAAGGCAGTACACTCGGCTTAGTATGACCCTCTCTCAGATTCTACCGCAACTGCTGTCAACCAATCTGGTAACTGTCAAGGAAGCTCCAAAGGTTGTGAACACAACCTCTCCAAAGTACAACCCCAATGCCCGATGCGCTTATCACTCTGATAGCCCGGGACATAACACAAATGATTGTTGGGCTCTGAGGAATAAGGTTCAAGACCTTATTGATGCTAAAGAGGTACAGTTTGAGGCGCCCGAGAAGCCTAATGTGGTGACTGCTCCCATGCCCAACCATGGAGTAAATGCTATTGGGGATGATGACGACGTGGAGGAATCTGAATTCAACGGCTGGATCTACCCAACGACCAACGGTGGACCAAGCAACTGTACGGCGAAAGATTTTACACCTATTACTTTTGTCACTCAGTAATGAACTCCTTTGTTTTAAAGTTGTAACAGACAATAATTTTTGAAACTTTATGGCCCGGTGTCTTACCCGGGGCACCGTGGCTTCATTTGTGAGGGCTTTTATGTGTGACTTTCATATATCATTAATAAAAGCATTGGACGTTTTTTACATTTCAAATCTTGCGCTCCTTATCTTTCTTTATTATATATTGCAAAACAACTATATTTACACACACTCACTTATACAGGTTCCAATCCACTCTGGATCTCACTGGTAACGACTCTGCTACTGCCAGTTATGACTTTGAAAATTCGATCAACTTAGCCAAAGACGAAGGTGAAGATGATTGCGAAGTGCCTGGTGAACTTGCAAGACTGTTACTCCAGGAAGAGAGGGCCATTCAGCCACATGAAGAGCCAGTGGAAACGGTAAATCTGGGTACTGAGACAGACAGAAAGGAAGTCAAGATTGGTGCCAATCTAGAGCTTAGTGTGAAACAACGGTTGATTCAGATGCTGTGTGACTACGTGGAAATCTTCGCCTGGTCTTACGAAGACATGCCTGGGTTGGATACCGACATTGTGGTTCATCATTTGCCTACCAAGGAAGAATGCCCTCCGGTAAAACAGAAGGTCCTCCGCATGCGTCCAGAGATGTCCGAGAAAATCAAAGCTGAAGTTATAAAACAATTCGATGCCGGTTTTCTAGCAGTGACTTCTTACCCTCAGTGGGTTGCCAACGTGGTTCCAGTGCCAAAGAAAGATGGTAAGGTCCGAATGTGTGTTGATTACAGGGATTTGAACAGGGCGAGCCCCAAGGATGACTTCCCTCTACCTCACATCGATGTTCTGGTTGACAATACTGCTCAGCATAAAGTATTCTCCTTCATGGACGGCTTATCCGGTTATAATCAAATCAAGATGGCCCCTGAAGACATGGAGAAGACCACTTTTGTTACTCAGTGGGGCACCTTTTGCTACAAGGTCATGCCTTTTGGGTTGAAAAATGCTGGGGCAACCTACCAACGTGCCATGGTTGCTTTGTTTCATGACATGATCCATCATGAGATAGAAGTATATGTCGACGATATGATTGCAAGGTCCCAAACTGAGGAGGAACACCTTAACCATCTGCAGAAGCTGTTTGACCGTCTGAAGTTGTACAAGCTGAGGTTGAACCCGAACAAGTGCACCTTTGGGGTGAGATCTGGAAAATTGCTAGGTTTCGTCGTAAGTGACAAAGGTATTCAAGTGGACCCTGCCAAGGTGAAAGCCATACAAGAGATGCCAGTTCCAAAGACAGAAAAAGAAGTCAGAGGCTTTCTAGGACGGCTGAACTACATCGCCCGATTCATCTCACATCTAACTGCTACCTGTGAACCAATCTTCAAGCTACTGAAGAAAGATCAAGTAGTACGTTGGAACGATGAATGTCAGGCCGCTTTCGAAAGAATCAAAGAGTATCTCCAAGAGCCACCCATTCTTATGCCACCGGTTGAAGGGAGACCTCTAATACTATACTTAACAGTACTTGACAGCTCAATGGGGTGTGTGCTGGGGCAGCATGACGAGTCTGGCCGAAAAGAGCACGCTATTTATTACCTTAGCAAAAAGTTTACCGACTGTGAGACCCGATACTCACTGCTCGAGAAAACTTGCTGCGCTTTGGTATGGGCTGCTCGCCGGCTGAGACAGTATATGTTGACTCACACCACTCTGTTGATTTCAAAAATGGATCCAATAAAGTACATCTTCGAAAAGCCTGCCTTGTCCGGAAGAATAGCAAGATGGCAAATGATCTTGACCGAATATGACATCCAGTACACGACTCAGAAAGCAATCAAGGGAAGTGTATTGGTAGACCATCTGGCACACCAGGCAGTAGATGACTACCAATCTATGAACTTTGAATTTCCAGACGAGGATATCATGGTAGTAACTGATTGTGAAGTACCTGGACCGGATGACGGACCTGAGGAAGGATCCTGATGGTCTATGCACTTTGACGGAGCCTCAAACGCTTTGGGTAACGGTATTGGCGCTGTGATCATATCCCCTAAAGGCACTCATACTCCACTTGTCGCCCGGCTATGTTTCAACTGCACCAACAACATGGCAGAGTATGAGGCATGCATCATGGGTCTTCAAGCTGCAATTGACTTAAGGATCAAGTTTCTGAGTGTCTTCGGAGATTCCGCTCTCGTGATCAATCAGATCAAAGGCGAGTGGGATGCGAAACACCCAAATCTTATTCCTTACAAAGAGTATGTGTTGACATTGATCCCCCATTTCGAAGAGATAACCTTTGAACATTCCCCAAGGGAGGAGAATCAGTTGGCGGACGCGCTGGCTACGATGTCTTCTATGTTCAAAGTCAAATGGGACAACGAGGCTCCCCGGATAATTATCTGGAAGTTGGATGAACCTGCACATTGCTGTGATCTTGAGGCTGAAGAGGTAACTGAAAAACCTTGGTATCATGAAGTGAAGAGGTACTTGGAAACTCAGTAATACCCTGAAGGCGCATCTGTTAATGACAAAAAGTTTATGAGAAGGTTCGCAGCAAAGTTCTTCCTCAGCAACAACATTCTATACAAACGAAACCATGATTCAACTTTACTGCGTTGTATGGATAAGACTGAAGCAGAAAGGATCATGGCAGAACTACATGAGGGTACCTTCGGAACACATTCCAGTGGACATACCATGGAAAATAAAATCCTTCGGGCAGGATATTTCTGGTCCACAATGGAAGCTGACTGTTACCAGCATTCTCGGACGTGTCACAAGTGCCAGATCTATGCTGATAAGGTGCACGTTCCTCCAGTTCCTCTAAACGTCTTGACAGCACCTTGGCCTTTTGCAATGTGGGGCATTGACATGATCTGCGAGATCAGACCTACGGCATCCAACGGGCATTGCTTCATCCTGGTAGCGATTGATTACTTCACAAAGTGGGTCGAAGCAGCTTCCTACATTACGGTAACCAAGAATGTCGTGGCACGGTTCATTCGGCATAACCTGATCTGTCGATACGGTGTCCCGGAAAGGATCATTACGGACAACGGTACCAATCTTAACAATAAGATGATCACTGAGCTCTGCGAGCAATTCAGGATACAACATCACAACTCTTCTCCTTACCGACCGAAGATGAATGGGGATGTAGAAGCAGCGAATAAGAACATCAAAAAGATTGTGCAGAAGATGACAGTTACCTACAAAGATTGGCACGAGATGTTACCATTTGATCTTCACGGGTACCGTACCTCAGCAAGGACGTCAACAGGGGCAACACCCTTTTCCTTGGTCTATGGCATGGAGGCAGTCTTGCCTATTGAAGTCCAGATACCCTTTCTCCGGATAATGAAGGATGCAGGTTTGAGCGAGGATGACTAGATCTAGACTCGGCTTGATCAATTAAACCTAATTGACGAAAAGAGACTCACTGCTATTTGTCATGGTCAAACGTACCAAAAACGGATGATCAGGGCATTTAACAAGAAAGTCAGACGACAAGAGTATCAAGTCGGAGACCTGGTAATCAAGCGTATCATCCTTCCTCAAAGTGATCCCAGGGGCAAATGGACCCCTACGTACGAAGGGCCATTTGTGGTTAAACATGTCTTCTCAGGGGGAGCAATGATTCTAACCACCATGGATGGTGACGACCTTCCTCACCCCGCCAATGCAGACATAGTAAAAAGATACTACGCATGAATAAAGACCCGCTAGGTTGACACACCTAGGCAAAAATAAGGGCTTCCTGGCGAACCAAAAGGGTTCGGGCAAAAATAAGGGATGAAATGAAAAAAATCTGTACGCCCGGCAAGTCGAAAACCTGAAAAGGCGGCTTGGGCAAAAATGGGTATCCCGATGGACTGAAAACCCGAAAGGGCGGTCCAGGCAAAAGTTAGGGATGAGCGTAATACTATGTCTCATTGGATCACCTTGCATCCAGAATCTGGCATCAACTATCAGGTTCAGACGATACCAATCAAGCAGCTTCATCTTCAACTAAGCAGCCAAGTGATGAGACGCTTGAAGACATAAAGGCGATAGCAGAGTTGGAACCCAGTGGGATTACTCTTTTCACATAGCTGTTTTGTTTTCTTTTGTACAAATTTGTATAAACTCTATTCTATTCGGCGGCGTTCTCTTACTAGGACGTCAGCCTCTTGTACATAAAACGTCCATTTACAGGCAAATTCAAAATCAATACAAATTCACTTTTCCAGACAAATTGCCAATTGTTTTTCCTTTTTCTGTTTTGTTTTGCGAAGAACGTCCAATGTTCATTTTTGATATATGCATTTGACACTAATTGCTAACTCATAAATATTTGCATACGAAACAAAGGATTAATTACAGGTGACATCAGAAACAGGGGCAATAATGAGTTGTCTAAGCGATCTAGTTGCTCTATTCACCAAGGTACCAAGGTAAGTTCGGCTGAAGAACGTAACCAAGATACCTCCACTCCCCGAGAGTAAGACAAGATTCAGCAATGCTCACCCTAGGAAGAGTTGATCTCTCCTCAGTCCCGAAAAGGCACAATATCTCCAGCAAGTCAGCAACACTCTCCCCAAGCAGAGTTAGCCTACTGCCGGCCTTAAGGAAGTTGGGTATCCCCAGAAAACCTCAATATTCCTCAGCGGAGTATACAAATGTTCCTAAGCAAGCATCCCCGGCAGTCTTAATATAAGATTGTTCCCCGGAGGAATACCAGACACCCCAGTGGAACCATTCCCCAGTACAGTTCAAAAGTTTCCCCAGGAGAGTTGAACCATCTCCCTAGTAGATTCTGGAAGCTTATCCCTAGTAGATTCTGGAAGCTTATCACCTGCAGAGTACGAACGCATCTCCCCGGCTTTATTCAAAGGTTATTCCTCACCAGGGCTTATAACTGGGTTATCCTCATCTAATTACCACGGAAAGATCGTCCTCGGCGAAGTTCTTCCTATCCCCTAGAGGAGTTCATCAAATTCCCCATAACTTAGCAATGGAATCCCCAGCGGAGTTATCATCAAATTCTCAGCGAAGTATCTCTTCCCACAGAGTAATTCCCCGCAGAGTAATCTCTCCATCAAGTTTATTCCCCAACGGAGTCATCTTCTCCTACCGGTTTATTCTTGCAATCATCATCCCCAGTGGAAACGAAGAACTCTACTCTTCAAACATCAGCCCAGGATTCAACAAACTCCCATCATTTGTCAAGGATTTATTTTCCTAGACAAAAATACATTCATAAACATTTCACATTTCATATCCCCTATTTACATACATGATAAAGTGCATACGCATCATATCACACAATTTTGAGAACATCATGACATCATGCATTTCATACATCATGACATTGCATATAACTGATGTTTTGCCTTTTCAGGAAAAAGGTCAATCCAAAGATGATTACTATCAACTGTCGCAATGCCAGATTCGATTCCTGTATCTAGCCAGGGCATATCTGTGAGTAACAGATTGTAGATTCGATTCCTGTATCTAGCCAGGGCATGTCTGCTTGAAGAGTTTAGAGATTCGATTCCTGTATCCAGCCAGGGCATATCTGTAGACGACCAGTTCCAGATTCGATACCTGTATCCAGCCAGGGCATATCTGTAGACGACCTGTTCCAGATTCGATACCTGTATCCAGCCAGGGCATATCTGTAGACGACCAATTCCAGATTCGATTCCTGTATCTAGCCAGGGCATATCTGTGAGTAACTGATTGTAGATTCGACACCTGTATCCAGCCAGGGCATGTCTGCATGAAGAGTTTAGAGATTCGATTCCTGTATCCAGCCAGGGCATATCTGTAAACGACCAATTCCAGATTCGATTCCTGTATCTATCCAGGGCATATCTGTGAGTAACTGATTGTAGATTCGACACCTGTATCCAGCCAGGGCATGTCTGCATGAAGAGTTTAGAGATTCGATTCCTGTATCCAGCCAGGGCACATCTGTAGACGACCAATTCCAGATTCGATTCCTGTATCTAGCCAGGGCATATATGTGAGTAACTGATTGTGGATTCGACACCTGTATCCAGCCAGGGCATGTCTGCATGAAGAGTTTAGAGATTCGATTCTTGTATCCAGCCAGGGCATATCTGTGAACGACCAATTCCAGATTCGATTCCTGTATCTAGCCAGGGCATATCTGTGAGTAACTGTTGTAGATTCGACACCTGTATCTAGCCAGGGCATGTCTGCATGAAGAGTTTAGAGATTCGATTCCTGTATCCAGCCAGGGCACATCTGTAGACGACCAATTCCAGATTCGATTCCTGTATCTAGCCAGGGCATATCTGTGAGTAACTGATTGTAGATTCGACACCTGTATCTAGCCAGGGCATGTCTGCATGAAGAGTTTAGAGATTCGATTCCTGTATCCAGCCAGGGCATATCTGTAGACGACTAATTCCAAATTCGATACCTGTATCTAGCCAGGGCATATCTGTGAGTGACTGATTGTAGATTCGATACCTGTATCCAGCCAGGGCATGTCTGCATGAAGAGTTTAGAGATTCGATACCTGTATCCAGCCAGGGCATATCTGTAGACGGCCAATTCTAGATTCGATTCCTGTATCTAGCCAGGGCATATCTGTGAGTAACTGATTGTAGATTCGACACCTGTATCTAGCTAGGGCATGTCTGCATGAAGAGTTTAGAGATTCGATTCCTGTCTCTAGCCAGGGCATATCTGTAGACGACCAATTCCAGATTCGATTCCTGTATCTAGCCAGGGCACATCTGTGAGCGATTGTTTGTAGATTCGATACCTGTATCCATCCAGGGCACGCCTGTAAGCAACCTTTTGAAGTTTCGGATTCGATTCCTGTATCTAGCCAGGGCACATCTGTGAGCAATTGATTGTAGATTCGATACATGTATCCAGCCAGGGCATATCTGCATGAAGAGAATTGAAGATCAACCCCTGTAACAGGCTAGGAAACCATCTTCCTTTCTCAAAGTACGCAAGTTCTCGCTAAGGAATCTCTTACGCGATCGACACTTTCGGATGGCATCTATAAGCCCATCTCCACAACTATCCATCACATTTCCAAATGGCATCTATAAGCCCATTCCCGACAAGGTCCTGTCACATCTCCAGATGGCATCTTTAAGCCCATCCACCTATCCACCATCTTTTCAAATGGCATCTGTAAGCCCATTCCCGGCATCACATTGCTGATACTCTACTATGCGAGTGCAAATTTCTGGGCACTTTAGTGTTCAATCATCTTCCACCTTCGGATCACGAAAGGCACGCAAGCCAATCTACATCCTCAGGTTTAAGAAGATTGAACAGGGGCAACTGTTGTACCCCAAAATTTTCCCTCCCATATTCTTCAAGATTTGTCAAGATCAATCTCCAAATGGTTCAAAATCTCTCAAGGGTTGCACAGTCAAACATCCCCCTAAGCCATTCAAAATTAGGGTTTTGGTTCTTGCAAGGAAGTTAAGGTTTTCAAGGGCTCAATCAAATCCCATAGGCCTATACACATTGTCAAGCATCTACATGCCAAGTTTCAAGGCTCACAGCATCAAGTTGCACAGTCAAATGGTCATTTGGCAGTCAAAAGTGACAAGTCAAAAATCAACATCTTATTTTGAGGCCACAATCATCATTTGATCAAGTCTTGATCATGATTCCACAAGAAGGGCTCAAAAATCATCAAGATGCAAAAGTTTCCATCTTTGGACAGCTGAAAAGTCAACTGTAACTTGACCAAGGCATAACTTTTTCATGGTTCATCAGAAAAATCCCATCCAATGCTCATTTTGAAGGGGATTAC
This sequence comes from Vicia faba, assembly GCA_948472305.1. Classification (NCBI taxonomy): domain Eukaryota; kingdom Viridiplantae; phylum Streptophyta; class Magnoliopsida; order Fabales; family Fabaceae; genus Vicia; species Vicia faba. The sequence goes on from OX451737.1 coordinate 517,658,356, forward strand.
ATTTCCTACAACTCATCTTCACATTCCAAGTCCAAGAAATGCTCCCACAAAAAGTTATCAATTTCAACATTATAGGTCAATTTCAAAAGTCAACAAAAAGGCATTTTAAGTCAAAGACCATAACTTGAGATTGGTAAATCCAAATGACATGGGACCAAAGGAATTGGTTATAGGACTTCAAGACCTTTCCAAAATGTCCAAGAGCATGTTCATATGATCAAAATTGAGCAAGATATGCATTGGGGAAGTTGGGAAATTTTTGGGAATATGCAAAAGTCAACTATCCTTAAAACTTCAATTTTTGACAAAAGGGCCCACTTTATTCCACTTGATTCAGCCTTTTCATGCCATACACGTGTCCCATGCTTAATTTCAAGATCAAACATTTATTTTTCCATTTTATTTAATTTTTATTGATTTAATTCATCTTAAATCCATAATAATTCAAATAAAATCAAAAAAATTAATGGAATGGTATCATGTGGTTTGAATAGTTTTCATGTATCATTTTCCAGCTCACAAATTCGTGCCAAGCCATTTTGAGCATAAAATCCAAGTTTTGCTCCAAAAATGGAAAGCTTTTAATGGTGGTTAAACAAAAATCTCAAGACATCAATGCAATGGATCCCAAGCCTAGCTGCTGGCCTAATTTCATTCACATATACATATGCAAGCAGTACAAACCTCATTCACGACCTAAGCATCCCTGAAACGGCCAAACCATATTAAAAAAAATCAAGCAAAAAGTCAAATCTGATTTCTCACTCCAAGGCCCTTTCAAGCCAATTTGAGGATTCAAACATATTGCCAGCATTCCCAAGAACGTGCAGAGATCAAAACCACACGCTAACACTCAAGGGATCCTAAGAACATTCGTACGGTTTGCCCATTCTTTTTCATAATTATAACTCATGATTTGTGCATAATTAACATGTTCTAACCCTTGTGTTGCATTGCTTGAGTTCATACAAAGCGTTTGGCATAGGTTAATTGGACTGGAATGCCTTGGAACGGAAATCACCATTAATGGATTCTAGGGTTTCCAAGCTTCAAAATTAGGGGTTTGCTATTTAGGAAAAATTAGACCATCTCATGCATATGGTTGAAACCACCTTGACAAGACGAATCGAACCTTACCCTCGCAAACAATTTATGAGCAGCAAGGAGCTAATCGCTATTTTTCATGCTTGCAGGTTGTGGGGGTTAAAAACCCCCGCTATCTAACTCTATTTTTTGCAGGAAAAGGAAGAAGATGATTACGTGTGGATGCATCATTGGCTTATTCAAAATATGCTCGCTACTTTTTCTGTTTTCAGCACATGACTTATTTATTTCATATTATATTTATTTCTTGTTATGTTAACAAAAGTAAGCAAATGGTTCAGTGGTTGATGAGGTGTTTGTGCATCATTGGGACCTGGGTTCGATTCCCAGGTCCCCCAAACAATTATTTCTCCTTTTTTCCAATACGTTCATATGCAGGATGTTGAATGATGTCCACCCTACGCCTTATCCAGATGCATGCCATGTGGCCCTTATCACAGATCCAATGGTTTAGAACAGATGACCACCATTTATCCAGTCAACACGTGCTACAGAGAATCCAGAAGTCAACGCAGGCTTGGCAACCAATGGGCCTGGAAATCTCTAAACAAACCCTCAAATCTGGCCCAAACCCCCCTGGGTTTGCATTTTATTTTTGTCATTTTATTTTTCATTTGCCTTTTTATTTTTTATTCTTTTTTTTTAATTATTAGCTAAATAATTATTTTTTTATAATAAACCCAGAAAACAAAATAATAATAATAATAATATTTTTATTAATTAAATTTAATTAGTCATTATTTTGTAAATAAATACTAACTTAAATTAATTTAGTTTAATTAGGTTTGAATTTTAATCCTTTTATAATAAATAAAAACAAATTTAGACTTAGGCTTTTCTTTTGACATTTTTAATCTTTTTTTTTATTTTATTTCATTAAAACATAAAAAACATAAAAAAAACATTTTTTCTTCTAATAAATTAATTAATTAGTAATTAGGCCTAATTTCATTAATTTAATAAAAAAGGGACAAATCTCATTCTTTTCTCAAAAAGGGTCAAAACCCTAGGACGTTCCCGATTCAATCTTTCGCGCGTATTTATTTTAATTCATTATTTTGTATCTGCTCAAGAAATGTAATAATTAATTAGAACTTTATCGCTTTCTTTTAAATTCTCGTATTTTTTATTTTCTAAACGGGTTGTTGTTTTTGGCGATGTATATACCCACGCCTTGTAATAGTTAGATTTACTTTTCCGCAATTTATTTTCCGCACTCCTAACTGTTAATATGCATGAAAGACTTGTATGGATAATAAAATCAATTTGTAGCTCACAAATAACATGCAAAGACAATTTAACTGAAAAACAACACACATGCACATGCCACTTTTAGGGTACGCCTCACTGGTTGCCTCGAACGTGGTCGTCAAGTATAGGGTGTCTTAGAGGTCGCCCTTTTGTCTAAGATCCAGTTGCCTCGAAATGGTTGCCTCGGATAAAAGGATCTAGGACATTAGGGTTACCACTAAGGTGTCCTACCATAGCTTCGGTGACCACATTGTCCCTATAATCGAATTGACTCGAACACCTCCAACGACGGTGCTACCTACCTCTCAATGGTGGGATAGCACTATCTAAAGGACTCTTACACAGCCTAATTCCTTAGGGTAGGTAGATTCTCCTGGGTACTTGCTCTCTCAAAAACAAACAAAACAACTTTTCACACTCACACTTTCTAAAAGTTTTCAAACAAATTTTTCATACACTCTTGAGGAGAGATACAAGAGTTACTTAGAAAATTTTCAAACGAAACTTTTTCAAACCCACATACACTTGAAAAGAAAACAAATTTTGAAAACATAAGAGCAAGTACCTAAGAGCCCGTGGATAACCACGGATAGAAAGGGTGCTAACACCTTCCCTTTCTATAAATCTACCTCCCGAACCGAGAAACATTCTCAAAGAAGGAATTTTGCTGTGCTTTTGTCCTTTCCATGTTGGAGAACATAAAAGACGGTGGCGACTCTTGCTTACCGCGACATTTCGCGAAACAGCTTAAAAAACAGTCAGTTCTATTTCCACCGATCACAGCTACTATCCGATATGATTTTGATACCCCCTTCAACCAAGTGGAAGAAGCAGATGTTGAGGATCTTGAACTTTCTGAAGAACTAGAATGAAGCATAGAACAAAAGTCTGGCAATGTACAATCATATCAAGAGCCTATTGAGACTATTAATCTTGGCATAGAAGAGGATCCGAAAGAGATCAAGCTAGGGGCAGCGTTAGAAGAAAGCGTCAAAGAAATCTTGATTAAGTTATTACACGAGTATATGGATATATTTGTTAGAACATAGTTTGATTCAATAACCCTTGTTAGAGTTTTGATGATAACAAACACTCAAAGAACAAATATGCTCCCTAAATAAGTATTTTATTTTGTAAGGGAGTTCTGATGTAAGAAGCACAAAAGATGAGTTAGATCATGTTTAAACTCTGATTCAACACATCTTATATAGAAAGCAAAATCTGCAAAACACGCTTATATAAAGAAGTTCTAAAGCTACAACTTTTGAGTGCGCTAAACGCTGCGAACAAGAACTCAGTTACTCTGTTTCGTACAATTCTGGAAAGAAGTAAAGGAGTCCCAACGGTAACATTCATCTTCTGATGTAACCTTTAGCAAGCATGTTCTGAAGCGTTACATTTCATTCAAGGGTATTCAAAAGTAACGGCTGAAAGAGGACAAGAATATCTATGTTTGGAAAGTTCTCTAATTACTATTTATCAACATTCCAAAAGCACCTCACAAGCGTTGCCTATATAAACAAGACTTAAAGGAGAAATTGTTTACGATTTTGCTGTGCACAACAAACGAGAGATATCATCACCTTCAATCTATTGAATTTCATTTTGTCTAATACGTCACTTGTGTGATACTGTTTTGTTAGAAAACACATCTTGCACACACTTTCAAATATTGTATTGTATTGTGTAATACCTAGAGAAAACCGAGTTGTGGTTTAAACTCAAGAAGCCTTTGATGGTTGTCATCGTATCTGTGTAATAAAGTTTTATTAGTGGATTAAGACCTCGTTGAGAGAGGTGAAATCACCTTGGCGGGTGGACTGTAGTAGTTTGAGTTCAAATGAACAAGGATAACCAACATGTCTTTTAATTTAAGTTTTAAAAACCCCAATTCAACCCCCCTTCTTGTGTTTTTTCCATTCTTCAATATTCGCCTGGTCCTACAAAGACATTCTAGAGTTGGATACAGACATTGTAGTACACAGATTACTTCTTAAAGAAGGTTGTCCCCTAGTCAGGCAAAAGCTCAAGAGAACTTGTCCAGATATGTCAAGCAAAATTTAGGAAAAGGTTCTTAAACAATTTGATGTAGGGTTCTTGGCAGTGGTAGACTATCTACCTTGGATAGCTAACATTGTTCTAGTACCCAAGAAAGATGGGAAAGTGCACATATGTGTAGATTATTGGGATCTAAACAGGGCAAGTCCTAAAGACGATTTCCCACAACCTCACATAGATGTTCTAGTAGACAACACGGATTAAGCTTCAATATTCTCATTCATAGACAGCTTCTAAGGTTATAACCAGATTAAAATGACACTCGAAGACATGGAGAATACTACCTTCATGATAGCTTGGGGAACTTTCTGGTACAAAGTAATTCCATTCGATTTGAAGAATGCAGGGGCAACCTATCAACGAGCAATGGTGACATTATTCCATGATATTATTCACAAGGAGGTTGAGGTGTACGTAGATGATATGATCGTTAAATATCATACAGAGGAGGACCACATCATACATTTACAGAAATTATTTGACCAACTGTGAAGGTTTAAATTAAGGTTGAATCCAAACAAGTGTACCTTTGGTGTCAGGTCAGGAAATTTATTTGGTTTTATAGTAAGCCAACATGGTATCAAAGTGAACCCTGCCAAAGTAAAAGATATATAAGAAATGCCAATGCCAAAGACAGAAAAAGAGGTTTATGGTTTCTTAGGACGATTCAACTACATTTAAAGGTTCATATCACACCTAACTGCCACGTGCGAGCCTATAATCAAATTGTTATGAAAAGATCAAACAGTAACATGGAATGAGGATTGCCAGACAGCTTTTGAGACGATAAAGAAATATTTACAAGATCCACCAATATTGATGCCACCAGTTCTTGGGAGACCTCTCATTATGTACCTAACGGTACTTGAAGGATCGATGGGATGTATATTGGGCCAACAAGACGAAACAGGTCGAAGAGAGCATGCAATCTACTACCTTAGTAAGAAATTCACTGACTGCGAAACCAGGTACTCGCTTCTTGAGAAAACCTGTTGTGCACTGGCTTGGGCTACTAAAAGATTGAGGCAATATGTGTTAACACACACCACGTGGCTAATAGAAAGGATGGATCCTTTGAAATATGTGTTTGAAAAACCAGCTCTTACAGGGAGGATTGCTCGACAACAGATGTTATTTTCGGAGTACGACATACTATATGTTACCCTAAAGGCCATCAAAGGTAGTGTACTAGCTGATCATCTAGCCCATCAACCATTTCCAGAGTATCAGCCCATGAAATTTGACTTTACAGACGGAGATGTCATGGATATAGATGATTACGAAATACCAGGACCCTATGAAAGACCTGAACCAAGGGCACATTGGACACTCATGTTCGACGGAGCTTCAAATTCATTGGGACATGGTATCGAGGAAGTTTTAACTTCTCCAAAGAATTATCAAAAACCTTATACTGCAAGGTTATGTTTCCACTACACCAACAATATCACTTAATATGAAGCTTGCATCCTAGGTCTGGAAGCTGCCATCGATCTGAGAATCAAATACCTTAAAGTATTTGGAGACTCTGCATTGGTCATATGCCAAGTTAAAGGTGAATGGGACACCAAGCACCCAAACTTGATTCCATATCGGGATCATGTCTTAAAGCTAGCTGCAGAATTCACCGAAATTACTATCAACCACATCCCGCGAGAAGAAAATCAAATGGCGGATGCTCTAACAACCTTGTCAACTATGTTTAAAGTGACCTGGCCCAACCATGAGCCGCACATCACTATCAGACATTTTGAAGAGCCCGCACACTGCCTCACTATTGAAGAAGGACCGGATGACAAGCCTTGGTTCTACGAAATCAAGAGATATCTTGAAAAGCAAGAATACCCTGAAAATGCCTCTATCATCGACAAACGAACTTTGCGGAGGATAGCATCAAAATTCTCTCTGAGTGGTAATGTACTGTATAAATGAAACTACGGTATGGCGCTACTCAGGTGTGTAGAGAAACAAGAAGCGGACACCCTTATGAGGGAAATCCATGAAGGAACTTTCGAAACCCATACAAATGGGAATGTTATGGCAAGAGAAATCCTACGGACAAGGTATTATTGGTTAACAATGGAAGCAAATTGCTATGATTATACAAAAACCTGTCACAAATGCCAAACCTATGCCGACAAAATGAATGTGTCACCTACTCTAAATGTCATGATCTCTCCTTGTTCATTCTCAATGGGGGGAATTAATATGATATGTATGATCGAACTGAAGGTATCTAACCGACACTGATTTATACTAGTCGCCATCGATTACTTCACCAATTGGGTAGAGGCAGCATCATACACAAATGTGATAAGCCAAGTGATCACTCGTTTCATCAAGAAAAATCTCATATGCAAATATGGGGTTCCAAACAGGATCATAACTGATTATGGGTCTAATTTGAATAAAAAAATGATGAAAGAATTATGCAGTGATTTCAAGATTGAGCATCATAATTCCTCAGCATATCAACCCAAGATGAACGGGGCCGTCGAAGCTATAAACAAGAATATCAAGAAAATCATTCAGAAAATGGTGAAGACATACAAAGGTTGGCATGAAATGTTTCCCTTTGCTTTACATGGCTATCATACCTCTGTACGCACGTCAACAGGTGCAACTCCTTTTTCTATGGTATACGGCATGGAGGCAATACTTCTAGTTGAGATAGAAATTCCATCACTCTGAGTGCTAATGGAAACAAAGCTTGAAGAAGCCGAATGGGTTCAAACATGACTTGATCAGCTTAACCTCATTGAAGAGAAACGCTTGATAGTTTTATGCCAGAGTCAATTATATCAGAAACGAATGAAGAAAGCCTTCGACAAGAAAGTCCATCCTCGCGTATTCAAAGAAGGGGATCTAGTACTGAAAAATATCTTGTTACCTCGTCTTGATTCATGTGGAAAATGGACACCCAACTACGAGGGTCCATTTGTGGTAAAAACGACATTCTCCGGTGGTGGTCTTATCCTCACAATAATGGATGGGGAAGAATTACCACATCTGACAAATACAGACGCAGTCAAAAAATACTATGTATAAGAAATCTCGCTAAGCTCGACTCCTAAAAAGGCGACTTAGGCAAAAAGAAGTGTCCCGGTGGATTGAAAACCCTAAAAGGGCGATCAAGGAAAAAAATTAGGGACATGCACAAAAAAATTATCCCGGTAGATTGAAAACTCGAAAGGGAGATCCAGGCAAAAATTAGGGATTTCATTCAAAGAAATAAAGAACAAAAAGACTGCAATTTAAGAACCACGACTACGAACCACGAAGGAAGGGATTGGTCTAAATCAGCCGACTCAAAGGAAAAGAAGATTGGAGTAATCAAAAGAATATTGGGGATAATAGCAGTAGCAATTATCATTTTCATTTCCATTTACAACTTTTTATCAAAAATTTATGTAATTACCTCTTTCTTGGGATTGCATCTTGTACGTTCGCCTTTTCGGAGGCGTACTTATCAATAAAAACATTGAAGTTTTCTTCAAATATTTCAATTGTGTTTCTTTTTAGGCTTCTTTGCAAAATACTGCAATTATTTCTTGTGCATATTGTTTGAAATCATTTTGGGGAATTGACATACCAATAAAAGAATTTGATAAAAAATCGAAAAAACATTTTGGTTAAAAAAACATTGAAGGAAAATCCACGCCTGCGTCCATGTCCATGCCTATCTCTACGCCCACGCCTACTGTTAGAACATAGTTTGATTCTACAACCCTCAATTAGAGTTTTGATGATAACAAAATACAAGAATAAATAAATTATAAGATTTATATATAAGACATATATGCTACTTAAAATTATGCTTTGTGTTTACAGAAGTTCTGATGGAATCAGCATCAGAAGATATGTTAGCATCAGAAGATCAATAACATGTGCTACACAATGAAGTTACCAGATTATACGCTGAAGCCTGATGACCAGAATCTGCGCATAAAATACTCTGACTCTGATCAAGATCCTTACCAAGTCATCAGCACTCAGAAGCATCATCATCCAATTAAAGCAAAGAACACTCTGATTACCATAAGCAGAGAACACTCTGAAGTGTTACTAAGCATTCAAGACAGATTAATTACCAACAACTTTATTCAAAACAAGATCTTCTCAAAAAGGAAAGAACGTTATTATCATTGAAAGTGCTTTATGGACAACAACGTATCTTTGCCTTGGCTATATATACAAGTCTGTGTGAGAAAAGATGCACGCATATACACGCCTACAAAAACGCACATACTCATACATTTTGCTAAGCCTTCAAACCACGCCTACTCAAAAGCATTAGCAATTCAGTCTTTATTCTAAGTTTAATTTGTGTATTGTCACAGTTGTGATATATAGTTTTGTTAGAAAATATTAACACACATCATTGTTCAATTATCTGTAAAGAGATTTCCTTGAGATAAACCGGATTGTGGTTATACTCAAGAAGGCTTTAATAGTTGTTAAAGTAGTTGTTGTATTCAGTTGAATATAGTGGATTAAGACCTCGTTGGAGAGAGGCAAAATCACCTTGACGGGTGGACTGGAGTAGTTTGAGATCAAACGAACCAGGATAAAAATACAGTGTTGTCTGCTCATTTGATTTAAAGTTTTACAATTCAACCCCCCTTCTTGTGTTTTTCACATCTTCAATTGGCATCAGAGCGCCTGGTTCTGAACTTATAACACTTAACCATGTCAGTACAAGATCCAGCGTCAGAAAAACACAATGGCAGGACAACATCAAAACATCAGCAATGACAACAATGAAAGCTTCTTTCTGTCTGTTGTACCCCAAAATTTGCCCTCCCATATTCTTCAAAGATTTGCAAAGTCAAGCTTCAAAATTCCCCAAAGGGTTGCACAGTGCAAAGGTCTCCTAACAGTCAAAATTAGGGTTTTTTTGTCCTGATCAAGAAGTTGAAGTTTTCAAGAGCTCAATCAAGTCTCACATGCCTACAAATATGGTCAAGCATCCTCATACAAAGTTTCAAGACTTTCAGCACAAGATTGCACAGTCAAAAACCCTAATTGCACTACAGTCAACTGTAGGGGCAAAATGGTCATTTGACAGTCAAAAGTTCAAATTTTTGGTCAACATATCATTTTGAAGCCACAAACATCATTTGATCAATGCTTGATCATGATTCTCAAAATTTGGCTCAGAAATCATCAAGATGCAAAAGTTTCCTTATTTGGACAGCTGAAAAAGTCAACTGAAATTGACCAGGGCATAACTTTCACATGGATAATCAGAAAAATTCCATCCAAAGCTCATTTTGAAGAGAAAGACATTTCCTACAACTCATCTTCATACTTCAAGTCCAAGAAATGCTCTCACAAAAAGTTATCAATTTCAACATTATAGGTCATTTTCAAAAGTCAACAAAAAGGGACTTTAAGTCAAAGGCCATAACTTGAGATTGTTAAATCAAAATGACATGGGACCAAAGGCATTGGTTAGAGGACTCAAAGACCTTTCCAAAATGTCCAAGAACATGAGAAAAGCTTAAAAATTGAGCAAGTTATGCCTTGTAGAAGTTGGGAAATTTTTGGATATTTTGAAAAGTCAACATTGATTCAAATGACCTAAAATTGCTAATGGGCCCATTTTTCTTCCACAATTCATCATTCCAAGCATGTGCACGACCACTTGGCCCAAAGGGAAGTATTTTTTCATTTTTTATTTATTTATTTGAATTTTTATTTATAATAATTCACTTAAATCAATTAAATATGTGAAAAATATTTAACTTAACCTAACAAATCTTTTTGTACATGTTTTATTCTCAATAATTCGTGCATATCCCAATATAGAAAGATTTGGAGAGATTGGAGTTGATTTGTATCAAAAAGCACATGGAAAGATTGAAAAAATAATGATGGAAAATCAAATCTCAAAATCCATGAATGAAAGAGATTTTGATCAATTTTGTTAACCTAATTTGTTCACTACATAAGCTAGAATGAAACCCTAATGCAAAAACACACGCAGCTGCTCAGAAAACTCCATTCACAAATTGGAATTTTTTGCAAAAAACTCATAACTGAAAACATCTTTGCAGGTTGATTCAAGGCACAATTTTTATCTCATTAGCTTCCTCAAGCATCACTGAACATTTCCCAATCAAGAACATTCTTCAAAGCTTAAGGAATTGGTATACAGAACTTGAAGTATCTCATGAAAAATTCATAATCGTGTTTTCAAATCTATGCATTTTCATGACATTTTAATTATTGATTCATGTTCCTGGTATGATTCTAAAGCTAACCCATGCGTTTAATTGAGTTTTTGCAAGCTGTAGACGATTTCACCATTGCCAAATTCTAGGGTTTTCAGAGTTGGGAATTGGGCGTTTTCAAATAGCGTAAAATTAGAGAACCATAGTGCCATGAATGTATTCAGCAAGCTTGGACGAAGAAGAACCCATACTCGCGCTCAATTTATGAACACCATAGGCCTAATCGCTATTTTTCCAAAACCGGCCTAAGAGAACGCCATTAAAACCATTGCTCATTCTATTTGTGTTTCAGGAACATGAAGAAGATGATACCGTGGCGAATGGTGATAGGCTGATTCAAATTTTCGCGCGCAGACCCACTAACGTTTTTGTTTTCTTTCATAATATTTAGTAGTTGTTTATATATCAAACGTGCAAATTAGCTCAGCTGGCAAGCATTGTAGTTGTTAATCCTCATGACCTGGGTTCGAGTCCCAGGTCTTCAACATTCTCAATATTATTTTGCAATTTACAATCCCATGCAGTGCCACCATCAAGACGCACCATACACCCTCCAGATCAAATCGTTCACGTCCATCTTGAGATCAATCCAAAGGCTGAGAGTTGGAGAACACACTAAGTCCTAGTCAACGCATCATACGCATCCAGCAAAAGTCAACAAGGCCATGCTAAATGGGCCTGAATTGCTAGAGATTCACCTCCATGTTGGGGACTACAACCCCCCTTGGTTTGCAATTTTTTCACTTTCTTTATATTTTCTTATTTTTTATTTTCTTTTGATTATTGTCTTTAATTAATTCCTTATTTTCACAAAAAAATATAAAAAACACCTAAAAATCAGAAAAGAGAAAAAAACAATAAATATTTTATTTTTAGTATTTTCATAAATAAATGCATGTAAATTAATTAGTTTTAAATTAGGGTTTTAATTTTAATACTTTTAACAAAAATCTAAAAAATATAGAAATAGGTTTAATTAATAATTTTTCATCCTTTTCATTTTTTTTTATTTTATAATTAATATTATTTATCTTTTTTATTTTATAATTTAATTTGCATAAAAATAACTTAGGTTTAATTTAGGTTAAAAAACTTCAACATTTTTCTTAATAAATTAAAAGCCATTAGAATTAGGGTTAGTATTAATTTTAATTAATTCTTTTTCTATTAAAACCTAAAATGCTAAAAAACACAAAAAACAAGTTCTCTCTTTCTTTTAAAATTAATCAATTCCATGTAATTTAATTTTGCAAAAGGGTCCAACGCCCTCGTTTCGATTTAATTCTTAATTCGCATATTTCTTTTATTTCGCTTAAATATCTATGTATCTCTCCCAAGGCCTTGTAACATTTTAATTACTTCTCGCACCTTTAATTCCTTTATTCATTTTCTGTCAAATCGGGTTCGAGAAACTTTTGGCGATGTGGACCCGAACACCTCCAACGGTGGTGCTACCTACCTCTCAATGGTGGGATGGCATTACTTTAAAGGACATCTACACAGACGAATTCCTTAGGGTAGGTAGACAACTCTAGATACTTGCTCTAATTTCAAAACAAATCAAAAATACTTTTCACAACGACACCTTTTCAAAAAGCTTTCGAAAGCAATTTTTTCAAACACTCTTGAGGACCGATACAAGAGTCGAACTGGAATTTTCAAAGAAACTTTTTTTAAAACCCACAGTTGAAAAGCAAACAAACCATTTTTGAAAACACAATGAGCAAGTACCTAAGAGCCCATGGATAACCATGGATAGAAAGGGTGCTAACACCTTCCCTTTCTATAACCTACCTCCCGAACCGAGAGCAATCTCTTTAAGGAATTTTTCTGTGCTTTTGTCCTTCCCATTTGGAGAAAATAAAAGACGGTGGCGACTCTTGCTTCCGCGACATTTCGCGAACCGGCGTTAAACAATCAGTTCCAGATCCACCGATCACAGAACTGGCGACTCTGCTGGGGAAATACTTAAAGTGAGGTGTACCTTAGGGCTAGTTCATAACTGTGTTTTCAATTGCTTTCCTTGTGTGCTTTAAATTGTGGGTTGCTTGGGAGTTCTATAGATCCTAACCCGGATCTGGGGGATACCTTCTTAGAAAGTAGCAACAAGACTGTGAGGGAACTGTGCGGGGTATACCGACATGGTTGAAACAGTCTGCTACGTTGATGTGGAACTTTGGTGTGTACCGGTAACCCTTGAGTTCAGTCAAGGAGAGTACGGGGCCTCCGCGTGGTGTCATGAAGCATCAACAGACCTTAGGAACCTTAATTGAACTATCTTGGCCTCTTTAGGGTAGTGAGATAACTGACTTTGGTGCAGTCCGAGGTTGGTTGATACTCGATACTACACTCAATTGAGGGTTGCTTTCCTGGAATATTTCGGTCGCCAGTTCAGTGGCTAAACCGAAACGATGAACAATGAAAGCAATCCAGTGATATTGGGACCCTTAGAACCCGGTTACTTCTAATAGGACAGGTTGAGCCCACCAACTTCAAGAGGGTAATACCCAGACCCCATGCTGGCCTAAACTCTAAGGGCTTCTCTTGTGTGACTTGTGTGCCTTCCAACTTGACTACTTGCATGCTTGTTATCTGACACTTGAGTTCCCTGCAGGTTTTGTTTATTGTCCTTAACTAGGACTCATAACAGGGTTTGCTAAGTTTCTTGCAGGTTTCGTTTATAGTCCTTAATTAGGACTCATAACAGGGTATCCTAAGTTTCTTGCAGGTTTTGGTTTACAGTCCTTAATCAGGACTCATAACAGGGTTACTCACATTACCCCATGCATACCATAACATCATACCATTGCATACATCTTAACCCATTTCAAGGATCTCAAGGGCTTGTGATGCAGGTCATGATGAACTAACTGTCCAGCAAGGGGCAAAAGGGGATTTATTTTCCTTTAGACAAGGTTGTCAGGGGCTATGACCCACTGGATATGGTGAGCCTTTGACCCTTGAAGAAGGACTCTCAACAACATGAAGTACCTTCAATCAAGTTACCAGTTTCCAACTCTAACAATTTGTTTACCCCTCGAGGTCCTTGAAATCATTGCATGCATATCATACATCTCATTGCATAACAGGTACCCTTTCTCTGCAGGTTACTTACCTTCTTCGCTGTTTATTTCAGCAGTCTCGTCATGAATCCTGAATCCTCAACAGAGCACACTATCAAGGCCCTCCAGGCTCAGAACGCCCAGTTCCAAGGGCTGATCATGAATTTGACCCAGGGGCAACAAGATCTGAAGGCTCTGCTCTTGAAGAAGGAAAAGAAGAAGAAGAGGACTGTTTTGTTCAGCCCTAGACGCAGATCTGGGAACACCCTGCAGGATCAAGCTGAGAGGACAACTCCATCTGTGGGGAAAGGCAGTCATCAAGAGGAAAGGGTTCCCAATCCAGTGGTCTCCGACAATGAGACAGATTTCAACGACGAACAGTACCCTCCGGCTGAGGATAGGTACAAACAGTTGGAAGACCGGCTAAGTGCTATGGAGATATAAAAAGTGCCTGGCCTGGACTTCGAGGATCTAGGTCTGTCTTCTGGGGTAGTGATCCCGCACAAGTTTAAGGCACCTGCCTTTGCTAAATACGACGGGGCATCCTGTCCTAAATTGCATCTCAGGGCTTACACAAGAAGGATCCAGCCCTATACAGCTGACAAAAACTTATGGATCCATTTCTTCCAAGAGAGTCTTTCAGGGACTCAGCTCGAGTGGTTCTATCAATTGAATGGAGCCAACATCCATACCTGGGAAGACCTAGCCACTACTTTCTACAAGCATTACCAGTACAATGCCGACCTTGCTCCTACACGTACCCAACTCCAAGGTATGTCGCTGGGGTCAAGTGAAGGTTTCAAGGAATACGCGCAGAGATGGAGAGACCTTGCTGGAAGGGTGCAGCCTCCATTAACTGATCAGGAACTCGTTGATATGTTCTTGGGGACCCTATCCGGGCCATTCTTCAATCATCTCATTGGTAATTCATCTGCAGGATTTACCGACCTCATCCTGACTGGCGAAAGAATTGAAGCTGGTATCAAGAGTGGGAAAATCCAAGAGGCCACACCTTCTGACACCCGCAAGAAGCCTTACACGGGAAAGAAAGAATCTAATGCTGCATACAGCCAAAAGAGTCGTCGTGACCAACATGCAGGGGCAGTCATGATCTCTGGTTCTGCACCACGCCGCCAACCACAAAAGGGAAACCAGCGAAGGCCGGACGAGCCTAAAAGACAATTCACCAACATTAACATGCCATGGTCACAAGCATTGCAGCACATGTTGAAAATGAACCTGATTGCAGTGATCAACCCTCCTGCAAATCCGAAGACCTCCTCTCCAAGCTACAACCCAGAAGCGAGGTGTGCTTATCATTCTGATAGCCCGGGGCACGATACTGAGGACTGTTGGGCACTGAAGTACAAGATTCAGAACATGATCGATGCCAAAGAGATCGAGTTCGAGCCTACCGAAACTCCCAACGTGATCACTGCTCCATTGCCAAAACATGGCTAGGGTCGAGAGATTTTTGTTCATTTGAATTCAAGTTGTATTTTTTCTTTTCTTGTTCAGATAAACAATTATCATGTTAAACTCTTTTATTTCATGAATGCATTACACATGTCTGTCATGATTTAATTATGTTTACTATGCTTAAAACTGCTTTCATATTTTTGTGATGGTCAACTCTCAATTGAAAATTCTAAGCCTCTTGAGGGAGGATGACGAAAACGATACCATAATTTACAGTATGCTTTTGAACAGACCCCGCTGATGAGGTACATGCATTGTTTCAATCCCTAAACACTGGAGTTATAAGGAAGATAATCCCTCGTCAACCCCATCTGAGCCAAAGAAGTAGGAGTTTTTCTTTTCGAAATTTAAAACCCTTAATCATAACCTGGGGCAGGATAGTTCTCTCAGTTGATCTAAGTGCATAACGAATGGCACCAAAGAAGTCCTTACAAAACAAAAGACAGTGATGGTTCAGAACAATCATAAAGACAGGCAGTCGTGATAAAAAAAAAATCATCATAAATGAAAAGCCCAAGAAGTCAGAACCTATAAAAGGGACTTATGAAACCGGGGCATCCCGCTGACTGTAATTCCAAAAAAGGAAACAGTTCAGGCAAAAAAAGAAAGGGATAACTAAATCAAAAAGAAAGAGGTCCTACAAAACCTCAACAAAAAAGGAGATGACTGCCTATTCAAAATAAATTGTCAACATCCTAACCATCACCGGAAAATCAGAGCAAAGACTCAAACAAGGTCTAACGCACGATCAACTGAGTGTAGGTTTGAAGAACATCACGAAGAGCGGGTGGGTACAAATAATTTGAGCCTTTATCCTTTGTTTCTTAAACCGTGAACCAGGCCACGTTACAACCCTTAAAAGTCCTAGCTGAAGCATGGGTTAGTTCGAAAGCATACTGTTACGAAGGTATCCCGACTCCTGAAGGTTTGCTGTAAAATCTTGAGTTGACACCGCACGGTATTACAAAAAAATACATTTTCAAAATTCAAAGACAGACATAGGCTTTTGCATTCTTAAAATAACCTTGTTTGCATATAACTATTTGTTTGAACAGCAGGGAAATTCGCACGATGAACACCTTGTGAACAGAAGTACCTCCAATCAAGGGGCACAGTAGGAGCATTGCCCAGTATCTGGGGCATGACAAAATACTTCCAACAGGGGCAACTCCTTACATTCTAAGAGCGTGGACATAGTCGAAAAAATGCTACGCACAATCAAAGACCCGCTAGGTTGACACACCTAGGCAAAAATAAGGGTTTCCCGGCGAACCAAAAGGGTTCGGGCAAAAATTAGGGATGAAAATGGAAAAATATGTACACCCGGCAAGTCGAAAACCTGAAAAGGCGGCTTGGGCAAAAATGGGTATCCCGGTGGACCGAAAACCCGAAAGGGCGATCCAGGCAAAAGTTAGGGATCAAAGCGTACGGCTATGTTCCGGTATCTCACCACTTGTCTACCCGAAGATTTGTCAAACACCCTCAGAGGTCTTCCTCTTCCCTCACCTCTGAAACAGGGGCAATAATGAGTTATCCAGGCGATCTAATTGCTCTGTCAACCAAAGTACAAAGGAAAGATCAACATAAGGATGATTACCATCTACCTTTATAAATTCCAGATTGTGGGTTAACATCCGAAACCAAACAGGACAATCATCCACTTAATCAAAATCAAGCAACCTTACCCCGGTTCCTCCTAGAAATCTTACATGGATTTATCCCAAGGTAACCTAACCCCGGTTCCTCCAGAAGTCTTACATGGACCTATCTCAAGATGACCTAACCCCGGTTCATCAAGAAGTTTTACACAAACTTATCCTGCCGTAACCTAACCCCGGTTCCTCCAGAAGTCTTACATGGACCTATCTCAAGATGACCAAATCCCGGTTCATCAAGAAGTTTTACACAAACTTATCCTGCCGTAACCTAACCCCGGTTCCTCCAGAAGTCTTACATGGACCTATCTCAAGATGACCTAACCCCGGTTCATCAAGAAGTTTTACACAAACTTATCCTGCCGTAACCTAACCCCGGTTCCTCCAAGAGTCTCACATGGACCTATCTCAAGATGACCTTACCTCGGTCCGTCAAGAAGTTTTACACGAACTTATCCTGCGGCAACCTGACCCCGGTTCCCCCCAGAAATCTTACATGGATTTAGCTCAAGATAACCTCACCCCGGTTCATCAAGAAGTTTTACATGAACTTACCTCACCAAGCAACCCTACACCGGTTCCCTCTCTTCAAGATGCAGTTTTACATGGACTCGTCACCCAGAAACCCTACACAGGTTCTCCCTTTCCAAGAACGAAGTTTTACACGAACTCATCATCAAAGTAACCCTACCCAGGTTCCTTCTCCATTTCAGATACGGTTTTACACGAGCTCATCAGCAGGCAACCCTACATATGTGCCCTCTTTCAACTTACAAAATTACAGTTCAAAATCTCCCCAGGAGAGTCCAATCCAGTTTCCCCAGGAAAAGTTGGAATCCATCTCCCCAAGCAGTAAGCTTATCCCCAGTAGATTCTGGAAGCTTATCCTCGCAGAGCACGAACGCGTCTCCCGGCTTTTAAAAGAGTTATTTCCCTAACAGGATATAACTGGGTTATCCTCAGCCAAAAGCCACGGAAAGAGTGTCCTCGACGAAGTTCTCTTACCCCCAGCGAAGTCTATCAGCACTTCCAATACAGCAGAAATACCCTCAGCAAGTTACTATCAACAATTCAGCAAAAGCATCCCTCTCCCACAGAGTATTACTCCCCAACATGGTCGCTAGAGTATTTTTCTCCCTGCAGAATCTTCCATTTGCCAAGTTTATTCCCCAACGGAGTCATCTTCTCCTACCGGGATTCTTGCAGTTATCATCCCCAGCGGAAGCGAAGCTTATTCTTCAATGTCAGCCCAGGATTTGACTTCCCGGCACTCGTCAAGGATTTACATTCCTAGACGAAAACATACATTCCTAAATATCACATAAATCATTATAGCATGCATAGACGCATCATATCATACAAATCTCATTTATGTTGAGAACATCATTGCTTGATCCATGTCATGCATTGCATATGACTGACCTTTACCTTTCAGGAAAGATTCAGTTAAATTCTCAATCATATTTCAAGACTTAGACCGGTTCAGTTAATCGACTCCAAAGATCTCTTATCCAGTCCAAGGCCTTCTCTAGTCCAGCTAAATCGACTCCCAACAGATTTTTCTGATGAAGACTCAGTAGAAGTTACCAGGTTATAATTTCCTATGGTTCTCTCCCCGACGGTGCGTGAGCTGTAATTCCTTTTGAGATTATAATTTTCCTATTGGTTCTCTCTCCGACGGTGCATGAGATTTCCATTTTAGGTTTTTCTTTGAGATTATAATGTCCTATTGGTTCTCTCTCCGACGGTGCATGAGATTTCCATTTTAGGTTTTTCTTTGAGATTATATTTTCCTATTGGTTCTCTCTCCGACGGTGCATGAGATTTCCATTTTAGGTTTTTTTCTTTGAGATTATAATGTCCTATTGGTTCTCTCTCCGACGGTGCATGAGATTTCCATTTTAGGTTTTTTCTTTGAGATTATATTTTCCTATTGGTTCTCTCTCCGACGGTGCATGAGGTTTCCATTTTAGGTTTTTCTTTGAGATTATAATGTCCTATTGGTTCTCTCTCCGACGGTGCATGAGATTTCCATTTTAGGTTTTTCTTTGAGATTATATTTTCCTATTGGTTCTCTCTCCGACGGTGCATGAGATTTCCATTTTAGGTTTTTTTCTTTGAGATTATATTTTCCTATTGGTTCTCTCTCCGACGGTGCATGAGATTTCCATTTTAGGTTTTTCTTTGAGATTATAATGTCCTATTGGTTCTCTCTCCGACGGTGCATGAGATTTCCATTTTAGGTTTTTCTTTGAGATTATATTTTCCTATTGGTTCTCTCTCCGACGGTGCATGAGATTTCCATTTTAGGTTTTTCTTTGAGATTATAATGTCCTATTGGTTCTCTCTCCGACGGTGCATGAGATTTCCATTTTAGGTTTTTTCTTTGAGATTATATTTTCCTATTGGTCCCCTCCCCGACGGTGCGTGAGGTGATAATTCCATTTCGGGTTATAATTTCCTATGGTTCCCTCCCCGACGGTGCGTGAGGTGATAATTCCATTTCAGGTTATGATTCCCTATGGTTCTCTCCCCGACGGTGCGTGAGATGTAATTCCCTTTCAGGTTATAATTTCCTATGGTTCTCTCCCCGACGGCGCGTGAGATGTAATTCCCTTTCAGATTATAATTTCCTTTGGTTCTCTTCCCGATACTACGAAGATGGTAATTCCCACCAAGATTTTCTCAACGAGCATTGTTGAGGTTAAAGTCACCCAAGGTTCTCTTACCGTTCATGTTAAGGTAGTAACCATCCCTGGTTCATTCATCGCTGTTTGAAGCTCCAAGACTCAGCTCCTGTAACCAGTCAGGACACATCTATACCGAGCATCTGAAAACCAGCTCCTGCAACATGTCAGGTACTCTTTTTTCTTTTGCAGGTACGCAGGTTCTCGCTAAGGAATCTCTTACGCGATCAGCATCCAAGATGGCATCTGTAAGCCCATCCGCCTTCCAGCACCTCCAGATGGCATCTATAAGCCCATCATCCTATCCAGCAATCTCTAAATGGCATCTATAAGCCCATTCCCATCATCAAACACTGGTACTATGTGAGCGCAAATTTCTGGGCACTCTAGTGTTCAATCATCTTCTACCCTCAGATTACGAAAGACACGTCAGCCAATCTGCATCCTCAGGTCTAAGAAGATTGAACAGGGGCAACTGTTGTACCCCAAAATTTGCCCTCCCATATTCTTCAAAGATTTGCAAAGTCAAGCTTCAAAATTCCCCAAAGGGTTGCACAGTGCAAAGGTCTCCTAACAGTCAAAATTAGGGTTTTTTTGTCCTGATCAAGAAGTTGAAGTTTTCAAGAGCTCAATCAAGTCTCACATGCCTACAAATATGGTCAAGCATCCTCATACAAAGTTTCAAGACTTTCAGCACAAGATTGCACAGTCAAAAACCCTAATTGCACTACAGTCAACTGTAGGGGCAAAATGGTCATTTGACAGTCAAAAGTTCAAATTTTTGGTCAACATATCATTTTGAAGCCACAAACATCATTTGATCAATGCTTGATCATGATTCTCAAAATTTGGCTCAGAAATCATCAAGATGCAAAAGTTTCCTTATTTCGAGAGCTGAAAAAGTCAACTGAAATTGACCAGGGCATAACTTTCACATGGATTATCAGAAAAATTCCATCCAAAGCTCATTTTGAAGAGAAACCTATTTCCTACAACTCATCTTCATACTTCAAGTCCAAGAAATGCTCTCACAAAAAGTTATCAATTTCAACATTATAGGTCATTTTCAAAAGTCAACAAAAAGGGACTTTAAGTAAAAGGCCATAACTTGAGATTGGTAAATCAAAATGACATGGGACCAAAGGCATTGGTTAGAGGACTCAAAGACCTTTCCAAAATGTCCAAGAACATGAGAAAAGCTTAAAAATTGAGCAAGTTATGCCTTGTAGAAGTTGGGAAATATTTGGATATTTTGAAAAGTCAACATTGATTCAAATGACCTAAAATTGCTAATGGGCCCATTTTTCTTCCACAATTCATCATTCCAAGCATGTGCACGACCACTTGGCCCAAAGGGAAGTATTTTTTCATTTTTTATTTATTTATTTGAATTTTTATTTATAATAATTCACTTAAATCAATTAAATATGTGAAAAATATTTAACTTAACCTAACAAATCTTTTTGTACATGTTTTATTCTCAATAATTCGTGCATATCCCAATATAGAAAGATTTGGAGAGATTGGAGTTGATTTGTATCAAAAAGCACATGGAAAGATTGAAAAAATAATGATGGAAAATCAAATCTCAAAATCCATGAATGAAAGAGATTTTGATCAATTTTGTTAACCTAATTTGTTCACTACATAAGCTAGAATGAAACCCTAATGCAAAAACACACGCAGCTGCTCAGAAAACTCCATTCACAAATTGAAATTTTTTGCAAAAAACTCATAACTGAAAACATCTTTGCAGGTTGATTCAAGGCACGATTTTTATCTCATTAGCTTCCTCAAGCATCACTGAACATTTCCCAATCAAGAACATTCTTCAAAGCTTAAGGAATTGGTATACAGAACTTGAAGTATCTCATGAAAAATTCATAATCGTGTTTTCAAATCTATGCATTTTCATGACATTTTAATTATTGATTCATGTTCCTGGTATGATTCTAAAGCTAACCCATGCGTTTAATTGAGTTTTTGCAAGCTGTAGACCATTTCACCATTGCCAAATTCTAGGGTTTTCAGAGTTGGGAATTGGGCGTTTTCAAATAGCGTAAAATTAGAGAACCATAGTGCCATGAATGTATTCAGCAAGCTTGGACGAAGAAGAACCCATACTCGCGCTCAATTTATGAACACCATAGGCCTAATCGCTATTTTTCCAAAACCGGCCTAAGAGAACGCCATTAAAACCGTTGCTCATTCTATTTGTGTTTCAGGAACATGAAGAAGATGATACCGTGGCGAATGGTGATAGGCTGATTCAAATTTTCACGCGCAGACCCACTAACGTTTTTGTTTTCTTTCATAATATTTAGTAGTTGTTTATATATCAAACGTGCAAATTAGCTCAGCTGGCAAGCGTTGTTGTTGTTAATCCTCATGACCTGGGTTCGAGTCCCAGGTCTTCAACATTCTCAACATTATTTTGCAATTTACAATCCCATGCAGTGCCACCATCAAGACGCACCATACACCCTCCAGATCAAATCGTCCACGTCCATCTTGAGATCAATCCAAAGGCTGAGAGTTGGAGAACACACTAAGTCCTAGTCAACGCATCATACGCATCCAGCAAAAGTCAACAAGGCCATGCTAAATGGGCCTGAATTGCTAGAGATTCACCTCCATGTTGGGGACTACAACCCCCCTTGGTTTGCAATTTTTTCACTTTCTTTATATTTTCTTATTTTTTATTTTCTTTTGATTATTGTCTTTAATTAATTCCTTATTTTCACAAAAAAATATAAAAAACACCTAAAAATCAGAAAAGAGAAAAAAACAATAAATATTTTATTTTTAGTATTTTCATAAATAAATGCATGTAAATTAATTAGTTTTAAATTAGGGTTTTAATTTTAATACTTTTAACAAAAATCTAAAAAATATAGAAATAGGTTTAATTAATAATTTTTCATCCTTTTCATTTTTATTTTATTTTATAATTAATATTATTTATCTTATTTATTTTATAATTTAATTTGCATAAAAATAACTTAGGTTTAATTTAGGTTAAAAAACTTCAACATTTTTCTTAATAAATTAAAAGCCATTAGAATTAGGGTTAGTATTAATTTTAATTAATTCTTTTTCTATTAAAACCTAAAATGCTAAAAAACACAAAAAACAAGTTCTCTCTTTCTTTTAAAATTAATCAATTCCATGTAATTTAATTTTACAAAAGGGTCCAACGCCCTCGTTTCGATTTAATTCTTAATTTGCATATTTCTTTTATTTCGCTTAAATATCTATGTATCTCTCCCAAGGCCTTGTAACATTTTAATTACTTCTCGCACCTTTAATTCCTTTATTCATTTTCTGTCAAATCGGGTTCGAGAAACTTTTGGCGATGTGGACCCGCGCCTTTTGTAATAGCTTTAGATCTTTACTTTCCCGCAAATATTTTAATTGTTAAATCAAAGCATGAAAGAATGTATGGACAAAATAAAAACAAGCGTAGAACACCAATAACATGACAAGATAAATACAAATGAAAGCGACACACAAATCACACACCACCCCTAGGGTACGCCTCACTGTTGCCTTGCCTCGAAAGGTGATCGTCGAGTAGAGGATGTCTTAGTAAGTCCTCATGATCCGGGAACCTGGCATGAGGGTAGCTTCTAAGGTGTCTTCCCATTGCTCTGGTGATCACCATGTCCCGAACCTCGAATTGACCCGAACACCTCCAACGGTGGTGCTACCTACCTCTCAATGGTGGGATGGCATTACTTTAAAGGACATCTACACAGACGAATTCCTTAGGGTAGGTAGACAACTCTAGATACTTGATCTAATTTCAAAACAAATCAAAAATACTTTTCACACCGACACCTTTTCAAAAAGCTTTCGAAAGCAATTTTTTCAAACACTCTTGAGGACCGATACAAGAGTCGAACTAGAATTTTCAAAGAAACTTTTTTTAAAACCCACAGTTGAAAAGCAAACAAACCATTTTTGAAAACACAATGAGCAAGTACCTAAGAGCCCATGGATAACCATGGATAGAAAGGGTGCTAACACCTTCCCTTTCTATAACCTACCTCCCGAACCGAGAGCAATCTCTTTAAGGAACTTTTCTGTGCTTTTGTCCTTCCCATTTGGAGAAAATAAAAGACGGTGGCGACTCTTGCTTCCGCGACATTTCGCGAACCGGCGTTAAACAGTCAGTTCCAGATCCACCGATCACACTGTCCCATGATGCTGATCTGTGGGACATGGTAACTGATGGATACACACACCTAGTGGATGGAAGTGGTCAGAAGATTGACAGGAAAGCAATGTCTGATCAGTAAAAGCGTGATTTCAGAAATCATCACAAGGCCAGAACAATTCTTCTCAGCGCCATCTCTTATTCAGAATATGAAAAGATATCAAACAAAGACACTGCAAAGAATATGTTTGACTCTCTGAGAATGACGCATGAAGGCAACATTCAAGTCAAAGAAACCAAAGCTCTTGCGCTCATTCAGAAGTATGAGGCATTCAAGATGGAAGAGAGTGAATCAATAGAGACTATGTTTTCAAGATTTCAAGTTCTTGTTGCTGGTCTAAAAGTTCTTGACAAAGGGTATTCCACTGCTGATCATGTTAAGAAGATCATCAGAAGCTTGCCAAAACAGTGGAGGCCAATGGTCACAGCGCTTAAGCTAGCCAAGGATCTCAACAAAATCTCTCTGGAGGAAGTTGTCAGCTCCCTCAGAAGTCACGAGATAGAGCTAGAAGCAGATGAACATCAAAAGCAAGGTAAGCCATTAGCTTTAAAATCTACCAGAAAATCTGACTCCAAAGTTTTGCAGGCTGTAGAAGAAACCTCTGATGGGTCCTCATCAGAAGAAGATGAATTGTCTCTCCTCTCTAGAAGGGTGAACCAATTATGGAAGCAGAGGCAAAGGAAGTTCAGGAATCCCAGAAGATCAGAAAACCAGAATGAATCTTTCTCCAGATACAGAAGGTCAGAATCTTCCTCTGGACACAAAAGATCTGAAGGTTCTTCAGGAAACAGAAAGCCAAACAACAAAGACATCATCTGCTATGAATGTAACGAGCAAGGGCACTACAAAAGTGATTGCCCAAAGCTTCAGAAGGAAAAGCCCAAAAAGAAGTTTGGCAAGGAAAAGAAGAAAAGTCTCATGGCTACATGGGATGATTCTGACACATCTGAAGCTAACTCAGAATCAGATGATGAAAGAGCAAACATAGCTCTCATGGCAAACATAACAGAAGACAGTGAAGCTTTTGAGTCAAACTCTGAATCAGATACTGAAGAGGTATTCCCTGACTTTGCTATAAACTTTACTAAGGCTGAACTAGCTGAAAGCCTTAATGAAATTCTGGAAAGATATCAGCAAATCAGAGTCAAATTCAGAGACCTGAAAAGGAATCTTGCTTTTGACTCTGATAAAATTGAGAGTCTCAAATTGGAGAATTCTGAGTTAAAAAATAAAATTTCAAAATTAGAAAATCTATTGCAAAACTCTCAGAAGGAAACATTCCCTGAAACTCCCAGCAGTGCTGATGAGATCATCAAGGAGTATGAACACAACTTTCAGAAGTTTCTAGCTAAAAACATAGATAGAAGCAAAATGGCTTCAATGATCTATGGAGTTAGCAGAAATGGCAGAAAAGGAATAGGATACCAAGGTAAGGTACCTACACTAAAGAATGGCATGGATTTAGTTATAAAACACACTTCACTTGATTCACACTTTATATATGGGCACACACATGACATCAAATATACAAGTAGTAATTATTATGTCAAACCAAAATTCAACCAGAGTTTTGGTAAAACTAACAAATCAGGACCCAAGAAAATATGGGTACCTAAGGATAAAATAATACATGTGGCAAATATCTTTAGCAGCAAAGCAGAAACACCAGTCATGGTACCTGGACTCTGGCTGCTCACGACACATGACGGGAAGAAGGCATATGTTCCAAAGCCTAGAACTTAAGCCTGGAGGCCACGTAGGTTTTGGAGGCAATCAAAGAGGAAAAATCATTGGCTCTGGAACTGTAGGTAATGGAAATCTTCCTTCTATAAGTAATGTTTTATTAGTAGATGGATTAATGCATAACATGTTATCCATAAGTCAATTAAGTGATAACGGTTATGATATAATCTTTAATCAAAATTCATGCAAAGCTGTTAGTCAGAAAGATGGGACTATCCTGTTTAATGGAAAGAGGAGAAACAACATTTATAAAATAAAACTTTCTGAACTAAAAAGTCAGAATGTAAAGTGTCTTCTGTCTGTTAACAACGAGCAATGGATCTGGCACAGAAGATTGGGACATGTTAGTATGAGAAGAATATCTCAGATTAACAAACTCAATCTGGTCAGAGGACTTCCTAACCTGAAGTTCAATTCAGATGCTCTGTGTGAAGCATGTCAGAAAGGAAAGTTTGCAAAACCAGCTTTCAAATCTAAAAACGTTGTTTCCACCTCTAAGCCATTAGAACTTCTGCACATTGACTTATTTGGACCAGTTAAAACTACTTCAGTCAGTGGCAAGAAGTATGGGTTAGTAATCGTAGATGACTATAGCAGATGGACACGGGTAAAGTTCTTAAGACACAAGGACGAGTCACACTCTGTGTTTGTCACCTTCTGCAACTAAGTTCAGAATGAAAAGGATCTTAGAATCGTCAAAGTCAGAAGTGATCATGGTGGAGAGTTTGAAAACAAAGATTTCGAGTCATTCTTTAATGACAGGCATTCTGCATGATTTCTCTTGTCCTAGAACTCCCCATCAAAATGGAGTTGTAGAACGAAAGAACATAACATTGCAAGAAATGGCTAGAACCATGATCAACTAGACTAATGTTGCTAAGATCTTCTGGGCAGAGGCAATAAACACAGCGTGTTACATTCAGAATAGAATCTCCATAAGACCTATTCTGGAAAAGACTCCATATGAACTGTGGAAGAACAGAAAGCCCAACATTTCCTATTTTCATCCATTTGGATGTACATGCTTTATTTTGAATACAAAAAATTATTTGAACAAGTTTGACTCTAAAGCACAAAAGTGCATTATGTTAGGATACTCTGAATGCTCAAGAGGGTACAGAGTATACAATACAGAAACACAGATTATGGAAGAATCAATCAGTGTTCGTTTTGATGATAAGCTTGACTCTCAAAAGTCAAAGCAGAATGAATTACTTGCAGGTATGGAAGTTGAATTCACAGGTACTGAAGACAAGTCATCAGAAGCTCTTAACAAAGACACTCCCTCAACATCAGAAAGAGGCACCGCAAGCAATCCAGCACCTTCTGTTGATCAACTTCAGAAAAGACCATCCAGAAGCAGCATGGATCACCCAGAAGAAACAATCTTAACAAGAAAGGAAGATCCTATCAGAACAAGAGCTAGCTTCAGAAACTCTAAAGAATCCCTCATGGGACTTGTTTCTCTAATTGAACCATCAACAATTGATGAAGCACTTCTGGACAATGACTGGATTCTAGCAATGCAAGAGGAGCTAAATCAATTCACAAGAAATGACGTATAGGATCTAGTTCCTAAACCAAAAGGATTCAACGTCATTGGAACAAAATGGGTGTTCAGAAACAAACTGAATGAACAAGGTGAAGTCATCAGAAATAAAGCACGATTGGTAGCACAAGGTTATAGTCAGCAATAGGGGATAGACTATACAGAAACCGTTGCTCCAGTCGCCAGGTTAGAATCTATCAGACTCTTAATTTCATTTGCTGTTAATAAAGGCATCACTCTATATCAGATGGATGTTAAGAGTTCATTCTTAAATGGCTATATAGAAGAAGAGGTATATGTGCACCAACCCCCTGGTTTTGAAAGTTCCAAAAATCCAGAATATGTTTTCAAACTAAAGAAGTCACCGTATGGTCTGAAACAAGCTCCCAGAGCTTGGTATGAAAGACTAAGTAACTTCCTGTTAGAAAAGGAATTCACCAGAGGGAAAGTGGACACAACCTTATTCTGTAAGACAGTTAAGAATGACATTTTAGTATGTCAGATTTATGTTGATGACATCATATTTGGATCTACTAAACCTTCTATGGGAAGAAAGTTTGCTAAGTGTATGCAGGCACAATTTGAGATGAGCCTAATGGGGGAACTAAAATTCTTTCTGGGCATCCAGATCAATCAAACCCCAGAAGGAACTTACATTTATCAGAGCAAATACGTCAGAGAACTTCTGAAGAAATTTGATCTCTCAGAATGTAAGCCATCAAAGATTCCAATGCATCCCACATGCATTCTGGAAAGAGAAGAGGTAAGTAAAAAGGTAGAAAAGAAGGTTTACAGAGGTATGATTGGTTCTCTTCTATATCTGACGGCTTCAAGGCCTGACATTTTATTCAGTGTTTGCATTTGTACTAGATTCCAATTAGATCCTAGAGAATCTCACTTAACAGCAGTTAAGCGAATTTTCAAGTATCTGAAAGGTACTACTAATCTGGGTTTGTTTTATAGAAAATCAAATGATTACAGCTTAGTAGGATACCGTGATGCTGATTTTGCTGGAGACAGAGTAGAGCGTAAAAGCACTTCTGGAAGCTGCCAGTTTCTGGGAGAAAATATGATCTCTTGGTCCAGCAAAAGACAATCCACAATTGCTCTATCAACAGCAGAAGCTGAATACATAGCAACAGCTGGATGCAACACACAAATGCTCTGGATGAAAAGTCAACTTGAGGACTTCCAGATATTTGAGAGTAACATTCCTATCCTCTGTGACAATACTTCTGCTATTTGTCTCAGCAAAAATCCAATTTTACATTCTAGGGCTAAGCATATAGAAATAAAACATCATTTTATTAGGGACTATATTCAGAAAGGGATTTTAAATTTTAAATTTATTAACACAGACCATCAATGGGCTGATATTTTTACAAAACCTCTTTCTGAAGATAGGTTCAACTTCATTCTGAAACATCTCAGCATGAAGCTCTTCCCAGAATAAAATTGTTTTGATTCTATATATTAACCTTCAGAACTTTGTTTATTTTTCTATGAACTACCGATCAATCTTCTTTCAGAACTTTAGAAGTGCAGATTGTATCAGAATTTATCCATGAAGATATGAGCGCTTCATTTCCAGGATAAAGATGTACTGTTCACTCAAGCAAACCAGTGTCATCCAGTCATCCGCTATTTTCTGAGGCTGAACACGCGTTCACGTTTCTGAAAAGGCAAAAGCGCTGATTGGATGCATTGAGACACATGTCATGGGTAACCGTTCCAAATATCTTTCTGAATCCCCTAAAATCAGCTATCATTAAATGCTAATAATCATTATTAATTTCTCTCTCTTAACGTTTATGTTTTCAAAACCTTTTTAGAAATCTATTTAAACACACTTCACACCATTTACACTCTTTTACCGTCACTTTCATTTTCTCTAAATATTTCTGATTTCAGTGTTCTTACTTTCTCAAAAACCCTTTCAATCTTTTTTACAAAAACCTTCATGTGAACATGGCTTCTTCCAGCATTCCTTCTTCAGGTTCCCAGAAAACTGTTTCATCTGAACAATATTAAGAACCTTACAGAACGCTTCTAACACCAGTCAAAAA
This sequence comes from Vicia faba, assembly GCA_948472305.1. NCBI lineage: Eukaryota > Viridiplantae > Streptophyta > Magnoliopsida > Fabales > Fabaceae > Vicia > Vicia faba. The sequence goes on from OX451737.1 coordinate 517,687,466, forward strand.
CCTAGAGGTTCTGTCAGAATTAATCGTGGATTTCAACAGCCTTCAGGAGAATGGGTTTGATCTATCTGAAGAGGTTAAAGCTCAAGGCTGGGAAATATATTTTGACAGATTGGTGGGTCCAACATTTCCTATTCTGGTAAAGTAATTTTGGATTCACGCTTCTTCTTCCAATCATCAAGTCACGTCTTACATCATGGGGAAGAAGATTTTTATTACTGAAGACCTGATTGTAAGAATCATAGGGTACAGTGGTGGTGGTATTCGTTGCATTGATATGGCAGAAAGGTGTTCTGATGCTGCCCTAATTGCTAGGGAAATCTTCACTCTGGGGCTTCCCTCCAGCAAGATAAGGGATTTGAAAGACAAACACAGAATTTGGGCCAAGATCATTCTGGGCTGCTTTAATCACAGGAAGCCTACCAGCTCTCCTGATTACATTAATATTGATCAGTAGTTTCTGATCTATTTCATCTCTCAGAAGGTCAAGATAAATCTAGCTCATCTTCTGTTCAACCATCTCAGAACAAGTGTTAAGGAAACAAGAGAAGACGAACGTACAAAAAGGGATTGGATACCATTGGAAAGACTGATATCAGATATTCTTACAGAGAATAAGCTGATTGATCATCTGACAGAGGCTCAAGAAATCAGCACTCTGGAAGCTACTGTTGGCAAGCAGCTGAATGCCAAAAATCTGAAGAAAATTAAGTTGATAGAGAACATCAAGAAGGAGCCCAGCGTCACTCCTTTTGCTGAAATCTCCAGCAGAAGAGTCCCTCTGGACAACTTCCCTCTGTTCTCAGAGATTGACTCTAAACCATATATAATTCTGAGATATCTGGATGCTTGCAAGGTTGATGGTACAACACCTAATCTGAATATTCAAGACCTTCAGTAGAAGGCTCCAGAGGTTGTTCTGAAGAAGACAAAGAAAAGAAAAGCTGCAGCAGAAGGATCATCTCAGCAGACTCCTAAGAAGAGAGGTAATCCTTCTTCTGTAACTGTTTTAGATTCAACTGTTGTATCAACATCTATCCTAATACCCACTCCATCTGAAAACCCAACACCTCAAACTTTTGATGATTTTGACCTTGACTTTGATCCCTCTGAATCATTAACTCTAAGAAGATCTCGCTCCCAACCTCAAAATCCAAATATTGTTGAAACCCAACAAGAACTTGAAAAAGTTCTTCCTGACATAGACCAACACACTTCTTCTCCCATACCAGATAATCCAAATCCTGAAACCCACACAGAAGCACAACCAGAAATTCCCCTCTCACCAATACCAGAAATTCCACTATCTCCAGAACCAAAAATTCCACAACCTTCATCTCCTCAACCATAAATTAATCCACCCTCTCCTCAACCTGAACAATCTCCACAACCTGAGATTCAAACTTCTGAGGCTCAACCCTCTGAATCCCCTGAACCATAACCTCTGGCCATTCAGTCGCCCTTTGGCACCATTGTGAATATTCCTCAACTTCCCTCTTCACCAGAATTAACTCCACTAAATTCCCCATCAAGTCCAATCATAATTCCTGACTCTCCCACTCCCTCACCAAAAGACAATTCAGATGACCACAGCAAGACTATCATTGATTTAACAGTCCTTGAACGCCTTGCTGCAATAAACCACAAAACTGATATCCCTAAACCAAAACATCCAGATGTTGGTTCCAACATATTGAACTTTGAAACAGAAGTACAAAAGTGGATCACTTCTCTGAAACAAGCAAGTCTGGAACTGGTTGATCCTGCTGCATCAGACTATCTCTAGACAAAGTTCAGAAGATGGGTATGCTCTGAAACCTTTAAGCTGCAAGAACAGAGCTATGGACAAGCTCAACAGAACTTCAGCAATCTGCTGAAAGAAATTGAAGGTCTAGTTCTGAGCAAGCTGCTTAAGGAAGAAGTTCTCCATCTGGACATTGCCCCTTGGTTTGAACATCGTCCAGCTTCCAAAGATCAACCAGAGTCAGAAGAACAGTTGATTCCAGCTGAAGACTTGGTTCAAGAAGAGGATATTGCTGAAAGCTCTGAGAAGCATCCTGTTTCTGAAGATCCTCAAGCTTCCTCCCTTGACAGGCAGACTCTTGAAGACTTGAAAAGATCTGATATGCTGATGAATGAAAGAATGGATAAGCAGGACACCAAAATTGATGCAATAGCAAGCATGTTAACTCAGCAACAGGAAATCAACACCCAAATCAAGAGCATGTTGAAAGCTCTGTTCACACGACTTCCTCCTCCCTCTTAGAAATTTCCTTGTTGTTCTTATAACTTGTTTATCTGTAATATTTTTTACATGTTATGAACTTATCATTGCTTCTGTTTTTTTAAATATAAATGCCTTTTTAGCTCTGATCATTTTAGCTCTGATTATTTGTGATTTTTGATAACTGACAAAAAGGGGGAGAAAGAATGATATTTTTTAATAACGGATTACTGAGACATAAGTCTCAAACATTCTGACATTCTGATCTATTTGAATTTCTTTCTTCTGAAAAGCTTGAACAGGTACAAAATTCTGACGAAAGATACAGTAAAGTACAGTAAATTCTGATGCTCAAAGACTCTTGGAATTAAAGGGAAGTAATCAACTCAGGGGGAGTTTTTCTCTTCGTTGCTCTGATACCTTTTATTCCTTATCTTTAATCTCTAATACCTTTTATTCGTCATTTTTTAATCTCTGATACCTTTTATTCTTTATTTTTAATTGAAAAAATCTGGTTTTTGTCATCATCAAAAAGGGGGAGATTGTTAGAACATAGTTTGATTCTACAACCCTCAATTAGAGTTTTGATGATAATAAAATACGAGAATAAATAAATTATAAGATTTATATATAAGACATATATGCTACTTAAAATTATGCTTTGTGTTTACAGAAGTTCTGATGGAATCAGCATCAGAAGATATGTCAGCATCAGAAGATCAATAACATGTGCTACACGCTGAAGTTACCAGATTATACGCTGAAGCCTGATGACCGGAATTTGCGCATAAAATACTCTGACTCTGATCAAGATCCTTACCAAGTCATCAGCACTCAGAAGCGTCATCATCCAATTAAAGCAAAGAACACTCTAATTACCATAAGCAGAGAACACTCTGAAGTGTTACTAAGCATTCAAGACAAATTAATTACCAACGGCTTTATTCAAAACAAGATCTTCTCAAAAAGGAAAGAACGTTATTATCATTGAAAGTGCTTTATGGACAACAACGTATCTTTGCCTTGGCTATATATACAAGTATGTGTGAGAAAAGATGAACGCATATACACGCCTACAAAAACGCACATACTCATACATTTTGCTAAGCCTTCAAACCATGCCTACTCAAAAGCATTAGCAATTCAGTCTTTATTCTAAGCTTAATTTGTGTATTATCACAATTGTGATATATAGTTTTGTTAGAAAACATTAACACACATCATTGTTCAATTATCTGTAAAGAGATTTCCTTGAGATAAACCGGATTGTGGTTATACTCAAGAAGGCTTTAACAGTTGTTAAAGTAGTTGTTGTATTCAGTTGAATATAGTAGATTAAGACCTCGTTGGAGAGAGGCGAAATCACCTTGACGGGTGGACTGGAGTAGTTTGAGATCAAACGAACCAGGATAAAAATACAGTGTTGTCTGCTCATTTGATTTAAAGTTTTACAATTCAACCCCCCTTCTTGTGTTTTTCACATCTTCAATTTGGGAGATTGTTGGATTAAAATATCCAGCGTCAACCTTAGGGATTCGAAGGGCTTAACATCCCCCCATGGGCGCCTACACAGGTGTGTTAGGTTGGCCAGGTAGGCCCCTTGTTAGATTATCTATAAGGAAATAGAGTAGCACATTGGCTACAAGCAATTGCTTTTAGCTTAGTGGTAAGCGCTTGATCCTACAAGTGGTATCAGAGCAAGGTCATGGGTTCGAATCCCCCCGGATGACACCTGGGGGGGGGGCGAGATTGTTGGATTAAAATATCTAGCGTCAACCTTAGGGATTCGAAGGGCTTAACATCCCCCCATGGGCGCCTACACATGTGTGTTAGGTGGGCCAGGTAGGCCCCTTGTTAGATTATCTATAAGGAAATAGAGTAGCACATTGGCTACAAGTAATTTCTTTTAGCTTAGTGGTAAGCGCTTGATCCTACACCTACATTTGTGATTATGTCAATATCCGCGCCAATGTCCACATTCACGTCCATACCTACACCTGCGCCTATGATACAAACCTCAAGATCTTGCTGACATCCTTCACCAAATTAAAATTCACTTGGAGATACAATAATGGGACAACAAACACCATCGGGGAGTTGGTGACTATGAAAACCCGGTGGTTTAACAAAAGAGATTTATCAAAAGCATACACATACATTTAGGGCATACACATGCTTAAGGCATACTCATACAAGCATTTGGGGCATAAGCACATAAGCATTTTCGTACATACAAATTGTAAACATTTGGGGCATACACCATACTTGGATAGCACATCAATTTAGGGCATTATGCATGCAGGGCATCTTGCAGAGCTTCTTTGTTTAGAATCACAAATTTTCTTGGGGTTCATCTTTAGCAGGCTTATCTATGCAAACTTTTAGTTCAAACTTTAAAACAATTTGGGGTATATTTGCTTCATGTTGATAGTTATGGTTGAGGACGACACAATTAACTTCATCATCAATTTGATGTTCTTCATGTTGATAGTTATGGTTGAGGACGACACAACCGACTTCGTCGCGAATTTGTGGTATATTTACTTCATGTTGATAGTTGTGGTTGAGGACGACACAACCGACTTCATCATGACTTTGGTGTTCTTCATGTTGATAGTTGTGGTTGAGGATGACACAACCGACTTCATCATGAATTTAGGGTATATTTTCTTCATGTTGATAGTTGTGGTTAAGGACGACACAACCGAATTCATCATGAATTTGGTGTTCTTGACGTTAAAAATCATGGTTGAGGACGACACAACAAACATCATCGTGAATTTTAGGTTTCCTTTTCTCCTTGTTGGTAGTCGTAGTTAAGGACGACACAACTGACGCCTCAGGGAATTTTGGGTTCCATTGCTTCAAACCTGACATATTCCATCCGTACATCAAGTCCCGGTAAATATTCAAAATTCTACAATCCCTTTAGGTACTGATGAATCATCTGCATCGTCATGTCTAAATTAAATCAAATTTGGTTCAAATACTGGTGGGATGATACATCATCATCAGTACCTATTCTTCGCACCCATGAGAATGTTGCTTAGCGTATCCTTATAAGTCTTTCGGGAAAATTTTGGGGCCTTTCAATATTTAATAAACTTCCAATCAAAACATGCAAGACCTGCGTATTCTCGCACTATTCAATTGAAAGATGATTAAATAGGGGTAACTGTCATACTCCAAATTTTCCCTATCGATTCAATAGTCTTATTATTATTTTGTTTCTAATTTCTAAATCATATCATGCAATTTGTCCATGTTTGAATAATATTTCTAGAAGGGTTTAAAAGCAAAAGATAAGGGTGTGTGTTCTAATTAAGGGATTTGTGGGCTTTCTAAATCAGAAAGGCCCTTATAAACTTTTTTGGTCCAATAAGATTGTTGCTCATTTACAAAAAATTTAAGTGGAGAGTCCATAGTCCATATTTTGTTTTATCATTAGGGTCATTTTCCGTTTTTAATACTATTATTAGTTATAATTATTATTATTACTATTAATTAAACTTTCTGTAAAATATTATTGTCAACTTATTACTATTTTAATTATTATTATCCATCATTAATAATATTATATCTTAACTCTTAATTAAAAAATGATGTGGGTTTTTGTTTAAAGAAAAATATTGAAAATTCTTTTGGTAGCAGGCCAAACGCGCAACGCCTAATAGACTGGTGTAGTACGGCCCGTTCAATTTATGTTTTGAGAAAATTGGTCTTTGTTTTTTTCATGAACATGATTATTAGTATCCATGTCATCTTATTTTTTTTACTGTTATTTAAATTATACCAAGTTTATTTTTATTTATTTTTTCTACTGATGTCATCTTTTAAAAACATTTACATATTAATTTTTTTGTTTGCTCATTAGGAAGAGTCTTTTCACTGGCCCAAATAAAAAGCTCCACGGTCCAGGCTTCCAAACATTTACTGTTTGGATCAAGAAAAGAAAATTGCGGCTTTCATATTATACAGAACAACAAGCAGATCGATGAACAAAAGAATAAGAGCTTAATTAAAACAAAACCTTAAGTACAGAAACAAATTTCAAACTTAAATGGAAACAATTTCATTGCAAATACAGAACTTAAAAACAATGTTCCCTGAAATTACAAACGATATTCAAAAAAATTCCTAATTATAAAAACCCTAATTAAATCTAAGAATTAAGTTTACAGACAAAATTACCGATTTCCTAATTTGGTAAAGTTCTAATACTGCTATAAAACGGATGAAATTGCAGTAAGAAAGGGACAAACAGAAACGGAGGGAGAGACAACAAGATAAAAAATATACAAATAAAAAATTCATTATTACAGTGAAACATTTTTGTTGACAAGGAAGAAATCTCGATCCGTCTCACCTAGCTCTCCTATAACCGCCACTGTGACTCTTTGACCACCGTCGTACCTACAATGGAAAAGGAAAAGAGATCAGTGAATCAGAAAGATTGAAAGCATGATTCACGATGATAGAGGTATTTGAGGTGTCACTTAGCTGTTATGTTTTTTTTATTTTTGTTGAATCGCGGATGGATTTGGGGAAAAGGGTTAGAGTCGTCGACACTGGTGGCTAGGGTTCGTTGATTTGAGAGGGAGAGGAGATAAGACGCCAGGAAAGAGAGAGAAGGAAGACGAGAGAATGAGTTGTTTCTGTTTTGAAATAAAGCTATAGTGAGTCTGGTGATCCCATACGCGCGTGTTGCTAGTCCCTACCGTGTTCCTACGATTTTAGCCATGCAATTCTCATCATGTGTCTCACAGGGCGCATGCCCATTGTATGACCGTGTGACCATGCTCACGGAGTCCAAGCAGACTCACAGGATCTTTGGGCCTATCTCATTCATAATTGCACCCTTTCTTTTATTTGTTTTGCTGAACATTTACGAAAATACACCCCCGTGTCAAGAGGGCCAAGTCCAATATCTGGACTTGGGCCCTCCTAGTTTCTGCACCCCCTCTTCTGCTGACTAAATATAACGTGCACCCCCCTTGGCCTTTTGGGTCTGAATTCAAAATCTGAATTCAGGCCCTTCCTAATAGCAGCCCATATTTTACTACCCATAACATGATTTACACCCCCAGCGAATTTATTTTATTTATTTACTTTCTTTTATAATTTCATTTATATATATTTATTTTTCTGTATTTATATATATTTATCTATATATTTATATATTAATATTTTTATAATATTATATTATTATTTATTATATAATTGATCTATGTTAAACCTATTTAAAATATAATATTGTTTATTTGCGATAAATCATATCTTTTTAAATCATGTACTTAAAAATATTTTTCATAATATGAATTAATTTAATATTTTATATCAAAATATTAAAACCCACGTGATTCACCAAATTACTACATCCGCAAGTGACACGTGGCCAATATATGGCCACGTGATGAGGAGGCTATATCAGACTCTTTCGCTATACTTTTAAAAAAATACTCAAACAAACATTAAATTATTTTTCGTAATAAATTAATTCAACATTAATTTTCGAAAAAGGAATACGAATATATTTAATTCAATTGCGCACTTGGTCTAACAAACTCCACTATTCACACTCTTACACTACGTATGCAGGAAATTCAAATATATTTCGCGATCCATAAAAAACACAAACAAAACCGCAAACTACAAAATGAGACTTTGATTCCTCATAAGAGGATACGTAGCCATACGATTAAAATCACGGCGAGTCCCCCTAACTAAAATTAAAACCATTTCCCCCCTAAAAAAAATTTAAAACCCTATTTTCTTAAAACTTGCTTCTAAACTTAGTATCCTTGCGAACAAGGTAGATAAGGGGTGCCTAACACCTTCCTCTCGTCTAGAATCGAGTCCAAATCTAGAATCTCTGAACTTTAGGGTTATTCCTTTATACTCCTTTCCTTTAGGATAAAAATTAAGGGTGGCGACTTTGATTTAAAAACCAGTTGCAACAAAGTGATGATAATGAGGAAGATTATCCAATGTCTTGTTGTTATGGAAATTTAACTATAATCTAAGATAATGATGTATTGAAGGAGTTAGACCATTAAACCACAATATATATGTAAAAGATCATGAAATGCACGATGAGACACATGCAATCATAAAAAACAATGGTTTGTTTAAGATGGTCTTCAAGAATAGCTTAATTATCAGATTATAGACTTCTTTATCAATTTGAAAGCTTGTATTTCTTTAGTGAGGTGTATGGAAAACAAGAAATCTACATATTATATAATAAACTTGTAGCGGTAGAAATGTTGAGACTAAGCGATTGAATTGACTTAACTCACACATATCAAATAAAAAAATCGCCATTGCGCTTAATGGTCTCCAAAGGAAATAAGAAAAAAGCGAATAAACCAAAAAAGAGGGGGGAGAATCTAGGTACGGGGGTTGGTTATGCAAAGGGAAGGTATTATCCCCATAAACATCTACAGTACACCACATAAACCTCTTTGAACATCTGTGTATTTTGGCTATAAAAGGTGTATACAAAAATAGACGGTGGAGATGAGAAAATGAATATTTTTTACAATTTTTTCACTCGCCGCGATTGCAAACCTTTAGTGCCTACGTAACACCTTCCGTGTAATAGGGGATCATGGTACTCATAGTTCACCTCAAAATTTTAAAACACGTGGGTGTTGGTTAATTTTAAGAGAAGAGACAGTATCGTCATATCCAAGTGGAAAACATACTTACTACCCACAATTATGAGAAATGAGAAATTGCATCATCTCAAAGTGGAGAATATACCTTGGATTTTAAAACCAATAAAGCCTCACTCAACACCCAAGTGGAAAGTATCTCACTTCACTATAAATCATAGAAGTATAGTAGCTCGCGTCACTACAAGAATCGATAAGAGTCTAATCTTTTGAGAAAAGTTTTAAAGTAAAAAGCCAAAGTGGAAAATGGTTTAAATGAGGTTTTGACTTTTAGTATTTCAAAAGATGTCAAAGTATGGTTAAGTTGATTTAAGTTTGATTAAGAAAATATTTTTGAAATTGCATGGACCTAAGTCCAAAGTTATTATGAAAGTGGTTCAAGTTAGAAAAATATAATCGACAAGGTTATTTTGAAATTAAAGAAGATAGAAGGAGATGAAGGGACTATCCTAAAGCATAAAGTAAAATCCAAGGAAAATAAAAATCTAATCGACAAGAGGCCAACACTTGACATGAAGAAGTCAATGTAGAATTCCCATCCTTTGGATTAAAACCAAGCAAACAAAAATACTAAACCTATGAGAAATACCAAGCTTCAGATGAATTAAGTCTTCACAAAAATTGGGCAGAGTAACGGTTGTATAAAGAGGAATTCTCAATCACAGTGTTGTACCCCAAAATTTTCCCTCCTATTTTTCAAGATAAATTGTTTCAAGATGCCTCCTCATGCTCTTAGGGTTCTCGATTACTCAAGACTACTCAAGGGTTGGCCAGACAAATTCTCCTCCTAAGCATTTAACCTACAACTAGGATTTCACTTATCTCAAAGAAAATTGGACTTCTAATGACTCAAGTGGATTTCATGGTTTCTAATATGTCTCAAAGAATCCTCATGCCAAATTCCAAGCCTTACAACACTAGTTTGCTCAGTCAATTAGTCAGATGATTGAAAATCAACTATATTGGGAAAAAAGTAAACTTTGACCAATTTATAGCCAAACTTCAATATATTTGGTCAACATCAATATTTTGAAGTCACATTCATCATTTGATCAAGGGTTGATCATGATTCATCAAGAAAACTCAAGATTCGTCAAAAGTCAAAAGTTACTAAATTACGGTTTTCTTGAGAAGTCAACTAAACTTTGACCAATCGTAACTTTCACATACTTCATCGGAAATTTCTCAACCAAAGCTCATCTTGAAGGAAATTCAATTCTCTCCAACTTTGTCTCTGTAAGCTCAAGGCCAAAAATGCTTCATTTGAGAGAAATGGGCCAAAATATTACAGGTCATTTTAAAAGTCAACAAAAAGACACTTTTTGTCAAAGCAATTTACATCAATATAAAGAATTCAAATGAAAAAATGACCATCATGAAAAGTCCAAGATCATCTTCATATGATAAAAATTGAGTGAGATATGATTTGTGCAAGTTGGGCAATTTTGAGAAAATGCGTGAAATCCAAATTAAGCAAACTTGAATTTTTGGGCTAATGGGTCTATCTTTTAAGGTCCAAACGTGTTCCTAACTTCATAATGGACCTCTAAGTTCATTCATGCATCATTTTAATTTTTATTTCATTTATTTTTATTATTATTCATTTAAATTCAAAATTAAATCAAATAAATATTAAATAAATGTATAAGGCATAAAAGGCTTGTGATCTGAATTTTTTGGAGGCCCAAGGTCATGCTACAAAATTGTGTACCCCTATTTTTGAATCAAATCTACATGGTTTTTCAATATATCAATCTATTTTCAAACAAAATTAAAGATATGTTTCACATGATGTTCAAGCCCATCTCTTAACCTAATCTTTTTTCCTATAAATACACTACATATTCAGACCAAAAGAGGACAGGACAAGCTACTAGAGAAACAAGGGTTTGAGGTTGAACTTTCCAAAGACAAGGTTGAAATTGAAATCCAACTTTCAGTCATCCTCAAGGCCTGGTGATCATTCAAATCAATCCCTGAGGTGTTATAGAGCAAGTTTTGATCATTCTTGATGATCAAAGGTGTCTAAAACATGCATTCCAAGCATCATCGGTTTTGCATATTTTGATTTTTATGATGCTTTGATTTAAACTAACAATCTGAACGTGTTCTTGAGACAAAATAGTGCATGTTTTATCCTTTGCATGAGGCCCATGATGCCAGAATACTCCATCACCATTATTGCACTGTTTTGCTTTATCTTGTTCGTATCTCCCTGTACAGGTCGAATTAGCCAAAAATAATGCCACCATTGGATTCACAAGGGTCGAATTACGGGGATAGGGTCCTTCTTGATCTCTAACGTGCGCTATTTTTTTACAGGTGGAAAAATGATCTCACCAAAGAAGACGACTGGAGCTAGGGCTTCGGAGCTTCTCTGGTCCACTGGTTTATAATATATTTGTTAGTTTGTATTGTATAACAGAATTGAAGCGCAATAAAGTTGGTTAAGGCGAAGGCATGTATCGTGAAGGACGTGGGTTCGATCCCTGCGTCTTGCAACATTTTTTTTGTTATTTTTCAAACTAACGTGCAGGTTTCAAATATATTATCCAAGTCCTATTTTTAGACACCAACAGGCGCTTGGCCTAGTGGCAAGCAGTGCAGTGGTGAAGCCAGAGGGCGTGGGTTCAACACCCACCCCATGCAAATCCTTTTTCCATTTTTTTAAACCTAATTTCCTTCCTTTTTCTTTTCTAACCCTAATTATTATAATTAATCAATAATTAAACTAATCTAATTTTTCCTTAATACTAATAAATTAGAATTAGGTTTTTAACTAATATTTAATTTTCTTAATATTATTTTTGTCTATTAAATTAATTAATTAATTAATAAACCTTTTTAAAAATACTAAAATCAATTAGAATTTAAGTTATTAATTATTATCACTTAAATTATTTTCTTATTTCTTTTTTCATTTATTTAAATTCATAGATCAAATGTATAGGACGCACTCTCTATTGTAATAATGTATATTTATTTTTCGCATCTTTTTTTATTCCTATTATGTAACTGTTCACATGATGTAATAGCGTAGGTTTACTTTCTCGTGAATTTTTATACTTATATACCTCTCCCAAAGCCATGTAATAGCTTAGGACTTTACATTCCGCACTTTATTTTTCTATAGTTATGAAACTGCTAGTAACTAGGGTTTGTATGGAAAGACTAATAATTGAACCTAGAAAACCCTAATTCTCAAGATAAACTGAAAACAAACACTCTTCACACTTGCACCTCTAGGATAACCTCTCTTGTTGCCTTATAATATTGCTCACGTCCCTCGAATATGGGGATACTTTAGCAAAAGACCCTCGATCAAATCATCATGTCCCTTTCGAATAAAGATCATAATCCCTCGATGACCCTTCGATCTGTCTACAAAATGATCTAGTCCCTTTGAGTTGCCTACTAAATGATGATAGTCCCTTCGGCACAATTGCTAAAGTATCCTTACTTATTTCCCTCGGTGACCATACGATGACCCTACACTTGTCCCTTCACATCCAATAGATAGGGCTACCTACCAACTAATGGTATATATAATACTATCTCTAAAGGAGAAGGAAAAGAATAAGAAAGATTTTAGTGGGTAAGAAACTGTTAATTGCTTGCTCACAACTTTTCTCAAAACTTTTTTTTACACTACACTTTCAAACAAATATTTTCAAAAAATAACAGTTTGTATACATTCTTGAGGACTGATACAAGAATCATTATAAAGTCAGCCTTACATTGTCGACTTCAAAATATTTACAAACAAATCATACACACAAAGCAAGATTTTTAAAAGTGAGCTAAGTAATTAGGAGCCCGTAGATAACTACAGATGAAAAGGGTGCTAACACATTCCCTTTTCATATTTTACCCCCCCCCCCCCCCCCGAACTCAAAATCTATCAAAGGTGTTTCCTGTTCTTTTCACCTTTTCTAAATATTGGATAAAATAAAATTCGGTGGTGACTCTAGCTATCCGCACATTTGGATAAAACCAAAAGGCATTTCTCCCACCGTATTACACACAAGAAAAGCATAAAATCAGAATAACCTCCACACAAAGAAAATCAACCCAATTCCTTGGAGTGAACCCTAAGAACTTTAGACAAAATAACAACAGAGCAACAAGGTCTCCAAGTATCAAGGCTTCTAATCCTAAGTCCGAGAGGTCCAGAACTCCACAATGCCAAGGATATTAACCAGATAGTCCAAGTAACCTGAAAAAATTTTAATGTTAAAGTTGATTATTAAGTGTCTTCAAAAGAATATAAAAGCTCAAATGAGCAAAGAAGAAAAAAGACATACATATAAATGCTCAAGTGAACAAAAGGAAAATAGTGTGAGATATAAATGCTAAAGCAAATGATACATAAAAATAAAGGCACAAAATAAAGGCATAAAGTAAAGTTAATTATTAGTGAATTAGAAGTTAGAGGGTTAGTTGAATGGCCATCTTGAAGCTTGCATTTGAAAATTCATTAGAAGATTGATAAAATCAAAACTTCTCAACACCGAGTCTCATTTGCTTTTTGTCAAGTATATCATTCATTTCAAGTGTTCAAAGAAACCACATGTGATCAACGATGTCCAAATGATTCACTTAGACCAAAATTCATGAAGTTCATTAGAGGATTGATAGAATCAAAGCCTCCTAACAATGAACTTCAAAGTTATTGGATTAAAGGTTTCAAATTAAACATACATGGGCTTGCAAACATGAATGATCATTTTTCGAATCGGGACAAATTTAGTGCTATGTTAAGCAATCGTAAATGGATTTATATAGAAGCCACACCTATCTTCAGGCCAGTCAATAGCAATCTATGTACCAAACATTTTAGAGAATTAATATGTAGATCATTCTCTAAAAACATGTAGCACAAGTAAAATAAAAAAGGGATAAGATGAAGAGGGAATGTGATGTATCAGATGAAACTAGGGTTTCAAATATAATTAACATCATTCATCCATTTTGGTGGATTTTGTTTCTCAACCTATCAACACCCAAGATCCAATGAGGTTGAGGAACTTGTCCCTAAAAAAAATACTCAAGTGTCTCCAAATCAGGACCAATAAAAAATAATAAAATATATTTAATATAAAACAAAATTTACATGATTTGAAAAAGGAAATAATTTCTAAAATAAACAACATGTATTAAAACACCAAATAAAAATCCTAAAAAAATATCAGAAGTCAAACATGAGTCAACAAGTGTTGACAAAAATTTTCAGAATTTTTTAAAGTCAGAAACTATTTTTAGAATTTAAAATCAAAAGTATTTTTAATAATTTTTTCTCAATTTTAGAAGTTGAAATTATTTTTTAATGAATTTTTGAAGTTTAAAACAATTAAAACAAAAATCAGAAAATAAAATAATTAACCAAAAAAAATGTGGACCACCTGATCATTGTCAAAACGCTTTAGTAATCAAATCCAAGGGATCTGGCGCACTGTGCATTTTATGGTCATTAGTGAATAAAGCACCAGAAAATTTATTTAAAAATAGATATGAAAAAAATAGGTGGCACAATGTCATTTGTTGAAGAGAACACATGTCATCATCTTCAACCTCCAGCCATGCGCGAATTGCAGGTCCTTCAATATGTAAAATTAGAAGCACAGAACGATGTTATTCACTTTGTCTCATCAAAACGATTCCAACGGTACTCTCATGAAAAATTTATATAAACTGTAGCTCAAACGATTTGCAAAAAACCAGAAGAAAAAGAATGAAAAGGGATTTGAAAAATCATGAGTAAAACTTACTTCTAGTTAAAAACTAACGATGCTATGAGTATCAGAGTGATGAGAGCTACATTGTAGTAACAAGTTTGGAGAGAATTGATGGAGGAATCTACCTGTTGAAGCTCAACATCAGAGATCTGAAACTTGACTTGGATAGCATGATTTAGGGAACTTCAACGCTTGGTTCTTCTTCTGTTAGATTTAGTGAAGTTCAAGGATGAAGAATGAACAAAGAAATTGGATTGAAAAATAAGGAAAGAGTGAATTCGAAAACTCAAAATTGTGAGCTATAGAGAGAGTTTGGAAGGGTGATTTTGGCTCTCTAAAGCTTGTGGAAAAGAGTGGAATAGCATCCTCTATTTACAGGGAAATGAATGATGAGGAGAAATGAGAGGAATTCTGAGCAAATCGTGTAAACCAAGTCAGCTGTGGTCATGTCAAATGTTTGACTTGAAATGCATCAAACCGACCTCATACCAAGTGCAATTATTATCAAAACACATCTGGGAATTTAGTTAAACATGTTTAGAAACTAAAATTTTATTAATTCAACCGGTAATCAAAGTTTACTCATGTTAAAAATTCTGAATCGAGGCAGAAAGAAATTCCATGGAGCCAACTTCAACAATGCATAACTCACTACTCAGGGACCTCTATGGGATGATTCTTGAAGCATTTGAAAGATATCACAACAAAATTCATAATGTTCCAAGAAAGGTAGCATTTGTATGCTTGATAAAAAAGGTATGATCAATTGAAATCGTGAAAAACAAACTGATTTTTGTACTTAGAAATATTTGTATGTGTTAAACTTCAAAATGACCTATAATGTTCTTCAAAATTACATGACCTTCCACTCAAAATTAGCTCTTGATCCTTGAAGATGGAATGAAGTAGACCTCTTGAATTGAATTATGGAATTGAGATCACTCAAAAATCATAAAAACTGAAAGAGTTATAGTCTTTGGAAGATGATGAACAAATTTGGGGAAATTCACAAAAGACCTATAATCTTTTCAATTGTTAAACAACTTTCCAAGCATTTTCAAGTCTTGCATATTGAACGAAAGTTGTTGTAGACATATTGTGGAAAATTAATGAGCTCAAGGAGATGAAAATTGACCAAGTTATGATCCTTTGAAGTCACACAAGAGAATTTGATAGCTTTTCCAAAGGACTCGTAATCTTTCTCAACAATTAGTGATCTTCCATTGAAAATTAGCCTTAAACCCTTGAAGAGAACTTGTTAAGGACCCTTTAAAGAGAATCATGGCTTTACAGTCAATCAAAAATTTCAAAAAATGAGCAAGATATGGTCCTTGGAAGTCAGTAAACCCTAACTCAGAGAGTGTCAAAATGACTCAAAACCCCTTTCAACTTTTGATGATTTTCCTTGCACAATTGGATCTTGTCATGTGAAGAGAAGTTGTTGTAGATGATGATAAGAATCCATAGAAAAAATAACCAACTAAAAATATTGAAAATTTAGAGAATTATGCACTTGTCATCACTAAATTAAGAACTTGCTCAATTAGGTCAAACTTGTTGAATCGACCTTGAATCTTTTGAACTCGTTTTCCAAAATAGAGCATGGTGAATCACATTAGACCTTAAAATGATGTTATATTGAAGCACACTAAAAGATGGAGCTTAAGTCTCAATTAAACTTGTTGAAGAAGGCATGGAAATAAACACATGAACCTATGAATCTTCTTGATGAATGCCACCACCAACTTTGAGGAAAACATGACCTAAATAAAGTGAGAGAGCCCCTTTGAACCAAAATTTTTGATATCATAGACATAGCCTTGAAGCTTGAGCTCTTGCCATCCATTGAAGAACCATTTGACTGAGGACCAACCCTCAAACCCTATGTTAGATGGTAAGATAGATGGAATTGTGTCGTCACCTACAATATGAACATTCAAAGAAACATACATACATATTTTGATGTTAGTTAAAAGAACACATGTACAAGATACATAATTTAAGGTGCGTGGTGATCCCTCAAGAGCAAACTTAAAGATAGGATTAAGTAGAAGGAGAAACCAACTATAATGTATGATCTTGATGTGTTCATAATATGAGATAATGAGAGATCATAAGGGGAAAAATTGGGGTATAACAACTGCCCTTATTTAAGTGTCTTCTATCCGGAGATACGTAGGTTAAAATCTTCGTCTCGACGTGATTGAAGACACTTAAACAAAAAAAACCCTATTTTTGGCCGTAAGATGTCGTGCAATGCTTATAATTATGAATGCAAACGACTAACTCCATAGGGGACACAGAACACCATTGGGGAAACAGAAAATGAAACCAATAGACCAAAAAGAGAGTTTGACCAGGAAAGTAAATCGTTGGGGAACAACATGACTCTAGGGATGGCTATAAACAGGTAAAGCCAAAAATCATGATTAAAGAAACGAAATGCATAGTAATATTTCAACAACGGAAAATCTTAACAATGCAAGTAACAAACTATCAAGGGTGTAACCGTTAAGAAAGGGTTACCGACTCGACTGGAGGAAAGAAACTCAACTCTATTGCATGAAAATCAACTCCACTAGGGACTAGAAGACTCAACTCTACTAGGGTAAAGCCCAAAGAGGATACAAAGTATCATCAACTCAATAAATGAGGAAAAAGAAATAGATAACAATGATCAAAAGATAACTGTGAACTACCCACTCATAGAGGAGATAGAAAAAAGAGAGTAACATTAACTCATAAGAGATCGGAAACTGTCAACCCGAAAGGCGCGAATAAAAATTGTAAGATACTATCGTTAAACACCTAATATTAAGGTAGGTAACAAATGATTGACATTTTTAATTATGACTGGAAACAAAGGATTGACATTAGTGCTTATGGCTGGGAACAAATGGTTTGACATCAGCACGTATGGCTGGGAACAAAGGGTTGACATCAACACTTATGGCTGGGAACAAGGGGTTGACATCAGCACTTATGGTTGGAAACAAAGGTTGACATCAACATTTATGTTTGGGAATAAAAGGTTTGACATCAGCACTCATGGCTGGGAACAAAAGTTTGACATCAACAGTTATAGCTGGGAACAACTCAACTCTATTGGGGTAAAGTCCAATGAGGAGAAAAAGATAAATGCCGACTATGAATGACAGTGAAATACCAACTTAAGGATGAAGGTAGAAAAAACATAAAACAATAACAAGTTTCCCAAAATTCCGGTATTCCACTTAGAACGGGTCTCAACTTCTTCTTTGATCATGATATCACTTGAAAAGGGTAAGAACTGATGTAAGAATCTTTCAACCAACCATCTTTATCATCAGAGTACAACCAACCTCAACAATGAACTATCTCTCGTAACAAAGAGACGACCATCCATCAGAGTAAAACCTCAACAATGAACTATCTCCCATAACGAAGAGACTACCATCCATCAGAGTAAAATGAATCTCAACAACAAACTATCCCCTATAACAAAGAGACTACCATCCAATAAAGTAAAAACATCTCAACAATGAATTATCTCCCATAATAAAGAGACTACCATCCATCGGAGTAAAATGAATCTCAACGACAAAATATCTCCCATAACAAAGAGACTACCATCAATCAGAGTAAAAACATATTCTCTGGCATTAACAGACTTACTAGGGAAGTACACATTGTTCAAATAAAGAGACCTCCAATTGATGTTACAAAAAGGATTGCGATGACACTGCCGGGAAATGAATCTTGATTTTATGGGGGATATACCAACCCATTCATGCTGAGGGGATACAATCTTCACGTGCAAATTAAATTCACATTCTCAATCCAGGGATCACAATCTATAGGGATCAAAATAACATTGTTGTCGGGACCAAAACTTAAAACCAGGAACAAACCAGAGTGAAACCGTTAACCAAAACACCATCCAATGAGGAATAAACTCAAATGGGAACCAAGTTCCATCCAGATAATTGAAGGGTGAGAAAACACTTAGAAGGGGGGTTGAATAAGTTTTTCCTTTTTCTTTTTCTTACTAGCTCAACAATTATGGAAATACACAGTTATTTTTATCCTGGTTCATTTGAACTCAAACTACTCCAGTCCACCCGCCAAGGTGATTTTGCCTTTCTCAACAAGGACTTAATTCACTATAATCAAACAGATTACAATCACACAATCAAACTATTGTGACTAACAATACAAAGCACAAGTAAACTTACAAGTGACTAACACCACTAAGACTCAAACTAGTCCTAGCCTTCTTGAGAAATCTGACCAATCTTGGTCTCTCAAGGAACAAATACAAGAATTAAATCTTTACAATAGTGAAACAAATTGCTTCTTAGAAAGCTATATCACAAACTGTGATTTATCACTAAGATAAGTTTTGCACTTGAGAAAATAACAGTGTTTGTAAGAAAATAATTTGTGAGCAGCAGAATAATTTTCACGTTAGTTATTTCTTTGGTTGGTCATGGTAGTTGGCTTGCAATAAATGATCTTCTATTTATAGCATGAGGAAAACGACCGTTACTGCCTTCAAAAGTGAGGAGCAATTAATGTTTGCGTGTTAGCTTGCATTATTGTTTGTTTCAATGAACTAGCGTAGAGACACTTGAGTGCTTTAGCCCTCTTTGCTTTAAATGAACAAACAACATTGTCAGAGCTTGTTTTCTGAAACTTGACAAGACTGTTTGCTTCTTTAATCTTTCAGAACTTGCTTCAGATCTTGCTTCAGAATTTGCTTGCAAATAACTTCTCATCAGAGCTTGCTTGCAAAATACTTCTGAACAGAGTTTGCATGGGAACTTGCTAAGATTAGAGGATGCTTTAAATTGCTTCTTATGAGAGCCAGCGTCAGAACTTGCGCTAAATAAATAGTTCTTTCATCAAAGAATTTCTTCATTTTTATTCAGCTCAACACGTAAAATGATTTTCACCTTAGAAAATACTTCAGCCAGAACATTATTTGAAATAAAGAAATATGCTCATCAGAGTATCAATTATACAAAATATATTTTATTGTTATCATCAAAACTCTGAGATATGATCAGAACCAAACTTGTTCTAACAATAATGAGCTGGGTAGGAAGGCTAAAGGAAAATTCTTCCACGAGGGATAACTCAATGGGGAAATTGAAAGGATATATACTTTCTGCTTAAAGTTAACACTCTATTGGAGAGAGGATAATATAAATCTGCAAATAGGAAAATATGCCAACCAAAACATTAACGAATGCAAATGAGCAGCGAATTTTAATTAAGCTATGCATGATGAATGTATGAATGTATGAACGTTATCATGTATATGCTGACAAAAAAAACACATTGCACTGAAGATAACCAGACAAAACCAACCTGGGTAAGGACAACACTCAGCTAAATCACTTCCAGGAGGAAGATTCCATAAGAGAGTAAGCACCAACTGAGGAAACAAAGTCCTACTTCACGACTTAACTTCACTGGGAAGAAACATGGTTTGAAAAATAATCAAAGCATAATCTGATAGCAATAAACTGATACAGTTGCAGGGATATAACACCCTCCTCCAAGCTTCAGTGGGGAATATCAAACAGACTTCACTAAGGAAGACAATGCCACATCGTCTAGACTTCAACTAGGGATCCCGTGCTGACTTCATTAGGGAAGATGAAACCATGCACGGTGAGGGGAACCAAATACAATCTTCAATATCAAAAGTAGTGGTTGCGCAAACTTCTTTGGGAAAAATTTATGAAACTTCCCGGGGATAACAACTTTAGAGGGAAGCATCATCTTTGCTTCATATGAGGAATTAAGAAGTTAACATCATAGAAAGAAGTCAAAATTATGGGGATTTTAAATCAAACTCAACACTTGGTGAGAGAAAACCCAAAAAATTGACAGTTATCTCAACACTTCTTACAGAACGGTATTGCTTTTGTTTGGCTACCTATGGAGCATACAATAACAACAATGTTATAACTGGAGAGAGAAATGCTCTGTAATAGGTTCCACATCAATTCTCAACACAAAGGGAAAAATAACTTCCATCAAATGAGCGAAGGCTTCATAACTTTACAATCTCTGCTTGATCACAACCCAGTTGAGGAAATGATCACACTCAGCTAGAGAAATTCGCATCAAGACCTAAATAAGGAATATGGGATCACAAACCCAACACCATACCACATATAAATTGGCATGAAATCCAATAAAAATAAATAGACTATGCACATATCAGCAAGAGTAACCCGTGAATACTTCTTGGGGAATATTTTCAAAACTCAGAGTTCGTCCATCCTTGGAAACACTACTTTTGTCCCACCTGAATCACATAATTGAAGTAAAAAGTAATTTGCAAATTCTTCTCAAAAACATATTTTTATTATTAAGTCTTTTCGTTTTGAAAATTACTATCAATAATAAATGAAATTTTTGTAAACAGAATAAAATAAGAACTATAAAAAATTGGATAAATGCTCAAACTTTATTAATAGAATGGTAGTCCGCAAATGGCATGACTCCATGGACGATTACAAAGTTTCGTAAAATGGTAAATACAATGGAAAAGGTACATTGAAATACAATGATCAATATTCTCTCCAACAACTTTGAACTCCTAAGCATAGGCTTCAGTTGAAGTGTGATGAGAATTTGAGAAGATTATTGCTTCAATGATCAAGTCTTGTCTGACACAATTACTTGCCAGGAAATCCCAAATTTTTTCCTAAGTTGCCCTTGCGGGTTTTCAACCTATTGGGAAAATTTATTCAGTTTATGTCTCTAACTTTTGCCTAGACCGCTATTTCGGGTTTTCAGCCTATCGAGACGCTCTTTTTTGCCTGAGCCGCCCTTTCGGGTTTTCAACTTAGTGAGCTGCTCTTTTATTTATTTAGGAGAAGTATTTCTTGACCGCGTCAGCATTCATAGGACGTGGGAACTCCTCACCATCCATAGTTTCAAGAATCAATGCACCACCAGGGAAGACTTTCTTGACAACATACGGGCCTTTGTAATTAGGAGTTCACTTACCCCTAGAATCAGAGTTAAAAGACGTGATATTTCTGAGCATGAGGTCTCCTGTTCTAAATTCACGAGGCTTGACGTTCTTATCAAAATCTTTCTTCATTCTTTCCTGATATAATTGAACGTGACACAAGGATGTCATTATCTTTTCTTCAATTAAATTCAACTGGTCAAACCTGTTTTGGACCCATTCTTCCTCTGACAACTTGGTTTCCATTATTACACGCAAAGAGGGAATCTCAACCTCAACAGAGAGCACTGCTTTCATACCATACACAAGAGAGAACGAGGTTTCCCCTATTGAAGTGCAGACGGGTGTACGATACCCATGCAAAGCAAAATGGAGGATCTCATGCCAATCTTTATAGGTAACAACCATCTTCAGGATGATCTTCTTAATGTTTTTATTAGTAGCTTCAACAGCCCCATTCATCTTAGGCTTGTAAAAAGACGAATTGTGATGGACAATCTTGAATTCTTCACAAAGTTCTGTCATCATCTTATTATTCTAATTTGAACCGTTATTAGTGATAATCCTACTTGGCACACCATACCGACATATAAGATTATTCTCGATAAAGCGTACTACCACCTTCTTGGTGACATTAGCATAAGAAGCTACTTCCACCCACTTGGTGTAGTAATCAATTTCCACTAAGATGAAACAATGTTCGTTCGATGCCTTAGGTTAAATCATTCCAATTATATCAATACCACACGTAGAAAAAGGCCAAGGGAAAGAAATAACATTGAGAAGCGTTGGTGGCACATGAATCTTGTCGACATAAATCTGACATTTATGGAACTTCTTTGCAAATTTATAACAGTCAGATTCCATTGTCAGCCAATAGTAACCTGCCCTAAGCATCTTCTTTGCCATCGAATGTCCATTTGTATGGGTACCAAAGGAACCTTCATGGATTTCATGCATCAATATGTCTTCTTTGTGTCTATCCACGAATCTGAGCAAGACCATGTCATAATTTCTCTTGTATAACACATATTCATTGAGGAAAAATCTACCTATCAACCTTCTCAATGTCTTTCTATCTTTGTTTGATGCACAAACTGAATATTCCCGAGTCTGGAGAAAGTGCTTGATATCATAGTACCATGGTTTTTCATCTAATGTCCCCTCTGTAGCAAACACATGAGCTGGTCTATCAAGACGTCAAATTGTAATCGGAGGTACATCGTTCCAAACATTCACTTGATACAAGGAAGCTAAAGTGGCCAAATCATCTGCCATCTAATTCTCATCTCTAGGAATATGATGGAATTCAACTTTATTGAAGAAAGTTAATAATATTCTTGCATAATCTTTGTATGGAATCAAGCCAATGTAACGAGTCTCCCATTCTCATTTGATCTGATTTATCACCAAAGCTGAATCACCATATACATCAAGAATTTTAATTCTGAGATCTATAGCCTCTTCAAGACTCGTGATACAAGCTTCATACTTCGTCAAGTTATTGGTACAATCAAATGCCAACCTTGCAGTAAAAGGGATATGTGACCCATGGGGAGTGATAATTACGACACCAATTCCTTTTCCATAAGAATTTACAGCTTCATTAAACACCATAACCCACTGGGATTCAGGATCCGGACCTTCCATAGGAAAAGGCTCATCACAATATTTTACTTTCAAATACATCACATCCTAATCAGGGAAATCATATTTAACAAACTAATAATCATCAACTGGTTGGTGAGCTAGGTACTCTGCCAACACACTGCCTTTAATATCCTTCTGAGTACGGTATTCATTATCATATTCAGACAACATCATCTGCTAATGGGCAACTCTTCCAGTAAGAGAAGGATTTTAAAAATAATACTTAATTGGGTCCATTTTGTAAATCAACCAAGTAGTGTGATTTAACATATATTGCCGCAATTGCTTTGTCGCCCATGCCAAAGCACAACATGTTTTTTCTAGCATAGAATATCGTGACTCGCAATCAGTGAATCCTTACTCAAATAATAAATGGCACATTATTTTCTTCCTGTTTCATCTTGTTGTCCCAAAATACAAACCATGGAGTTATTCAACACAATCAGATACATAATCAATGGTCTTCATTCAACAGTAGGGAGCAAGATAGAAGGCTCAAGGATATACTCTTTAATGCTTTCAAATGCCCTTTGGCAATCATCCATCCACACACAACCTTGATCTTTCTTTAACACCTTAAAGATTGGTTCACATGTTGAATTCATATAGGAAATAAATCTGGAAATATCATTTAAACATCCAAGAAAGCCTCTAACTTTCTTTTTAGTCCTTGGTGCAGGCATTTCCTGAATTGCCTTAACTTTATCAGGATCAACTTCAATTCCTTTTTGGCTGACAATGAAACCTAGAAAATTTCCTGAGCGGACACCAAAAGTACACTTGTTTTGATTCAAGCTGAGACGATACTTCCTCACACGCTGAAATAATTTCAACAAGTCTTCTATATGCCCTTCCTCAGTCTAAGATTTGGAGATCATATCATCAATATATACTTCAATTTCCTTATGCATCAGATCATGGAATAAGGTTGTCATAGCCCTCGGGCACGTTGCACTAGTGTTCTTCAATGCGAAAGGAATCACTCTGTAATAGAATGTTCCCCAAGGTGTGATAAACGTTGTTTTTCCATGTCATCGAGAGCCATCCTAATTTGATTGTATCTATAAAATCTATCCATTAATGAGAACACTTTGAATTTTGATGTGCTATCAACCAACATATCAATATGGGGAAATCAGAAACCATAGTTCGAACTTGATTTATTTAAATCTTTATAATCAACGAACATGTAGACTTTTCCGTCTTTCTTTGGTATTGGAACAATATTGGAAATACACTGAGGGTACACTGATGTTACAAGAAAACTAGCATCAAACTACTTCAAAACCTCTTCTTTAATCTTTGCTGCCATGTTAGGATGAGTTCTTTGCAGCATCTGCTTGATTGGTGGACATTCTAGCTCTAGCGACAAATAATGTTCCACAATATCGGTGTCCAAACCAGGAATATCTTGATAAGACCAAGCAAAGATATCCACATACTATTTTAGCAACTCAATAAAACTTCTCTTCACATCGGGATGAAGCAATAACCTAATCTTGACTTCTTTCAGATCTTCCTTTGAACCCAAGTTAATCGTTTCCAGTGGCTCTTTATAAGGTTCATGGTATTTACCTCGTGCTCGAGCAACCGTGAAAGCTCTCCTTGGATTTCATCATATTCTTCTTCAGCCACATACACAAGATATTCAAAGTTGGGAGAGGGTGCAGGGTCATTGCATTCAACGAGTTTTTTAATTAATCTACACATATGATTTATGATTGATTTTAGAAACTGAAACATGTAATAAGTGATTATGCAGATTTATTTATAGTTATTATTTATTTTGAAAGGTTTTTTCTGATTACCTTTTTCCAAGAAAAAATAAAAAATAAAGACACAATTTAGAAATCAAAAACAACTTTTATTAATGATCTTAAAATCCAAAACAATAGACACGCCCATACAACATCACTTTCACCTTGGGCAGAGTGAAAGACTTTTGAAAAGACAAACAAAAAAACAAATTACATTGAAGTGTGATTGCAAGGAGGAACATCAACGGTGATCCAATTCTGGATTCTGACTCCATGTGTCACAATATTAGACATCTCTTACTCTGACTCATCTTCGAGAATAGCATTTATCATTGGAGTAGTCGGATGGAGATATCCTGCACTATGAAAGATGTCTTGATATTTACTCAAAGTGGACTTCGGCTTCACAACTTCATTCTTCATGGAGAAACCCAACCTAGTCCCATTCTTGTTCATAGGAGGATTAATAACCCGCCTCCACACCTTGCTAGGGCCCTTCTGCACTACCTCTTGCGCATCCTTAAATGAGGTGATATAATATTCATTCTTCCTTATATTATTAATAGACAAAGCTTGGAACTGAGTACCAACATCGGCTTCATCAACTTTTACAATGCTAAAGGAAGACAAATGAGATATCAACAGAGCTTGCTCATCGTTTACAATAACCACCTTTCCTTCACGGACAAATTTCAACTTCCGATGCAAGGTGGAAGTAACAGCTTCATGGATCCAAGGTCGTCTCAATAAACAACTATAAACTAGGACAATATCCATATCCTAAAAGGTGATTTGGAATAAGTGTGGACCTATGTGAATAGGTAAATCCACCTCTACAATGATAGATTTTCTCAAACCATTAAAAGCTTTCACTATAATGCCACTTGGGCGCATGGGAGTTCCTTGGTACTCAAGCTTCATGAGAGTATTTCTCGGTATGCCATTTAAAGAAGATCCATTGTCTATAAGCACATTGGACAAAGATTCATTCTTATAATTCATAGATATATGCAGAGCCAGGTTATGGTTTCTCCCTTCATCAGGCAATTCGTCATCACAAAAGCTCAGATTGTTACAAGATGTAATATTCCCCACAACACTGTTGAAATGATCCAGAGACACATCCCTTTCAAGAAAAGACTAATCCAACACCCTCAGCAGAGATTCCTGATGAGCAGAGGAGTTCATTGGTAAGGCCAAAATGGAAATGTTAGATGGAGTTTGCAACAACTGATCCACAATCTTGTAATCACTCATCTTGATGATTTTCACCAGATCATCAACATCCTTTTCCAAGGTGTTGCCACTAGATTCTCCTACCACTTTCTTAGGTTAAACATTCTCAACAACCTTCCTACCATAATTAACATCTCCTCAAAAGGTAGGGGCAAAGACACGACCACTACGAAATACCCTACTAGCTTCAACAATATTCTCTACATGGGACAAAGGTTGGATATGAATTTCCACACCATCTTCCAGCATAGTTGCATTATACTTATAAGGCACAAATTTATTTGATTCATATGGGCATACAAATAACTACGGGAGCAACAACAACTTTTCTACGATATGTAATCACTACAGAAGCGAGAAGACCAAAATGTGGCACATGACATTCACCCCTTCTTCTTTAGCATACTCAGGACTCACATAATCACTATAAGAAAACATACCTTCATCAGAAGAGAAGAACTCATTAGCAAAAACATACACATCATCAGACATGGCCCCAAAAGGATAGTCTTTAATCATATTAACTCCATTATAATCATCTATGTTTCTTGTGACCCTGATAGTACCTTTATCTAACAACAATTGTACACTCGTTCTTACAATAGAACAACCAAGAGAAGCCCTACAAAAGATCTGACAGGATGCATAATGATGTACATCCTAGCCATCCATGTGACAAAATGTGGCATACAGTTGTACCAGATCATCATCCATATAGTTTACATCAAAAATATGGAATTCTCCGGGACATCCAAAAACCATATTAACCTCTTCTTCACATTCAACCCCTGGTATGATTATGTGGATAAGACCTTCATCCATCATTTCTTGAAGATCAACTCTCACCTTATCATATCCATGAACGTCTGTAATGCAAACACTACAAGCTGCATGTTCATGCGTATAATAGCAGAACTCACAGAGATCTGCATGCATCTTCACTAAATCACCTCTAACCAGATTGACATTAAAAATCCTAAAGTCCCTAGGACAACCAACAACCATATTTATAACACTTCCACCTCCATGTTTGGGTAGTGGATTATCTTTCACATTGGGACCAATATCTTTAAAAGACATGAGACCAGATCTTACCATCTTCTGCTCTTCAGACTTCAATGGATAACAATTTTCAATATTGTGCCCAAGTTCTTCTTGATGAAAAGCACAAGTCTTATCCACCTTATAATACCATGGTAGAGTTAAAGGTATAGCAGGGGGAGGCCTAGTCTGCACCAATTTTTTAGAATCAAAGCCAGAAACAATTTTGTATAACTCATCGGAATAGGATCAAAAGCTTCTATCTTCTGACCTTTCCCTTGATTACCATGTTGAGGTGCTCTTTAATAGGCAACTGCAGTCGGAGCCATATTGACAACAGAGTTACAGAGGCTACCTGTTATTTATGCTGATGACATTTTCTTGGAGGTCTAACCCTTCTTTCTCTAGCAACAACATTTGTTTCGCTTTATTTATTTTTATAAAACCCATATGATGATTTCCTTGTTCCACTAGAACCTTCATCTTTTGACAATCGTCCTTCCTCGACGACTTCCTCTAGACGGACACCCATACTTACCATCTCAGTGAAATCACTCGGTGCACTTGCAACCATTCTTTCATAGTAAAATGAACCAAGGGTTTTTAAGAAGACCTTGGTCATTTATTTCTCTCCCATCAGGGGTAACACTTGGGCTTCAACCTCGCCAATGTTACACATACTCTTTAAAGGACTCCTTATCTTTCAGAGCCATCGCTCTCAATTGATCACGGTCAGGTGCCATAAACATATTATACTTATACTATTTCACGAAAGCTTCACCCAAGTCATTGAATGTGCAGATATTGCTATTGTCCAATCCCATATACCATTTCAAGGTAGCACCAATTAAACTATCCTGGAAGAAATGATAGAAAATGTTAGTCATCAATATGAGTGGACATCCTTCTGATATACATCACCATGTGGTCACGGGGACAAGAGTATCCCTTGTACTTCTCAAATTATGGCACCTTAAGCTTTGTTGGCACCTTCACATTAGGAACCAAGCAGAGGTCACTAACATTCTGTTCGAATAACTATTTTCCTTGGAGAGCCTTCACCTCTTTCTGCATTTCATTTCATTGATCCTTAAAGTCATCCATTCGGTCATAAAAGCCCAAACGTAAACATGGTGGAGAAGTAGAATGATAAACTTCATCATTAATAACATGCATAACATTCACTTCAGGAGGTGCAGCATGATGATTCTTATTATTAATAACAGGTATAACATTCAGTACAGGAGGTGAAGAAGCAACATGAGTTTGAATAAATGGAGCAACTTGAGCAGCAAGATTGTAACCTTCTGGCATGAGATTCTCAGGCATTCCGCATGGGTAATCGCGAGGCATACGGTATTGAGTAGCAATAATTGGAGTAACAGAGACGAGAACTGACAGAATCTCTGAAATAACTGTTGTCTGTTATGGTTGAGTAGCATGAGGAGAAGGGGGAGGAGGTGGTGGATGATTCTAAGCAGCCACCAATGATTCTAACAAAGCAGTCAGGTTGGCCATACCAACTCTCAAAGCAATAACTTCTTCATGCAATTCACGATTCTCTTGTTCAAGGTTTTCCATATTCTTTCTAGAATTAGTCCGAGTATTATAGTGATGAGACAGCTTTCCGATTAAAGGAAGCAGAGAAACAAGTAAGACACCTGTGAAAGATATGAATACAAAAATATGAATACAAAAATATGTGCAAAATGATGCATGACATGCAATGCACATGATTTATCTTGTTTATTCGAGGAACTCAAAGAATAATAAACAATTGCAAATATTAAAGTACTAACACATTTGGAAATACTGAAAAAAAATCTCATTTTAATAATAACTTTGGAATAGATAACGAATTTTAGTAAAAGTTTCAATAATCCTAAGTACAAGAGAATAAAGATAGAAATTAAAAATCCTATGGAGCCAAAGTTGATGAAGATCTCTCCACACACTGACGCTTTCCCTTGAGTCTTGCAATCTGAACCTTCAACTGTTTGTTCTCTTCTGCATACTTGTCGACAACTTCTTTCCATCCACCAGAATCATAAAATAGATGTCCGGGACCTGGTTGAACTCTAGAGTAAAATAAATCCTCTTGTTTCTCCATCATCTCCATAACATGAATCTCAAGAATCTCAATCAAGTCATCCTTCTCCTTTATTTCTTTATTGCTTCATTTGTTTATTTTCTTTCATGCAATGCATCTTATTTCATGGTTGCCTATACTCTGGATATTGCTGTTGTGTTGTTTATCTGTTGGGATGGGATGATACTATGAGGTAAAAGGCCCAATACCCAGGCCAGAGTTTTAAACTCATAGGAACACATAGGAATATACTAGAACATGATAGCTAATAAATGTAGATCTTTCTAGTGCTGTCATGTTGTCCATGCTCAGATGAGGTTTCAATGAGGTACTATTTTCATCACGTAGGTGAAAAATGATAGTATTTTCAGGTGAACCCATGATTTTGAGTTACCACTGACCTTACCCTGACCTAGATTTCACCCGTGAGTGGGGCGGGAATGATCTTACATGTACAAATGGGGACTATATGTATCGTTGGTGACTTGATACTGATGGTGACTATGTGTTTCTATTGGTGACTTGATAACAATGGTGACTATTTGTTTCCAAGATAATGACGGACCTTTGATCCGGTGATATTCAGATGGTTCAGAAATAGTGCAAAAATCATATTAAGAAGTTATGGAACTTTGATCAAAAGTCTTTGCATACATAACATGGTTAACCACCTTCTTAACATACATGTTCTGCTATTTCCAAGGAATCATATCTTTAAGTCTTGTGCTGAACTTTTCCATCCCTTACCTACTTAAAATCATAAATAAAGGATGTAAATTCCTTAGAAATAACGAAACATGACATGGAAATCCACTCATGCACCCCAAGCATCTTCATGCATCATTAGAAGTACTCAGAGTTGGGGATTCTTATTCAATATTGGTATTCTCTTCAGAGTTACAAACTTGGATTATTGATGTCAAATGTTTAGAGATCAGTCATGAAACAACTCCATGGGGGATTGACCGGGATGAAGATTCAGAGGGGCTGCTTGCGGTATACATGCAAGCCATGGCCCATAGTCAGAAACTCTTAGAGAAGAAAGATAACCAGTGGAAGAATCAGTTGAGCCAGGTTATGAAAACAGTGTCAACAAAAGGAAATCCTATGTTGCAACATAAGTTATCTCTTCTCCTCATCTTTTGGGATTTCTTTCAAACCATGGAGTGCTTTGTGGATCCCCTCCATAATCTTGAGTTCTTAGGATGTCTTGTCAGCAGCTGGTTCCCATTCACCAAGTAAATTCAAGGGATATGTTTTATCAACGAGGACATAAGAGGCCCGAAGAACAGTTTGATCCCATGCCAGTGATATATTCTCATTTATTTCCATACTTGCATAAGCTTCAGTTGGTTAGGATCTTCACTTAGTGTTGTCTACAAATTCCCTTCCCTGATTATTATACCAACGTCATATGATGTGGTTACCATGCCGGGGAACCTGGTTATTCAATTAAGGGCACTCTCCATAACTTTGTTTTCTCGGGTCTTCTCGTCAACAGAGACACGATTTGACAGAACTTCATAAATAACAATCATCTGTTATGGTTGAGTAGCATGAGGAGACGAACGAGGAGGAGGTGGTTGATTCTGAGCAGCCACCAACGACTCTATCAAAGCAGTCAGATTAGCCATACTGGCTCTCAAAGTAGTAACTTCTTCGTGCAACTCACAATTCTCTTGTTCATGGTTTTCCATCTTGTTTCTAGAATTAGCCCGAGTATTGTAGTGATATATCATACCCCAAATTTACCCTACCCTTAATTATATTTAAGTTTTCTTTAAATAAATCATATTATTTAGTCTTCACTTTTATAGGGGTATTTAAAATCAGAGCAGGGTATAATAATCTAAAATGAACCATCAATGTTTGATGGCCCATTAAGCTCTAATAAGAGCCTATTTCTAATGAGGGTATGTGTATTCTTTTAGAAGGTGAACAAGCTCTTTAAAATTAAACCCATTTAGACTTTTGATGAAAAGAAACAATCTATTTTTTTTATTATTTAAAGGCCCATTTCTTTTTTGAGAAAAAACTGTTTTTTTACTGATTTGTCAAACTGTTTGGCCCAAAACGACATGGTCCAATTTAGTGTCTGTTCAATAAAAAAAGAAGTGATTTTATTTTTTATTGAAACATTGTATCTTGGGCCTAACAATTTTTTGTTTTTGTTTGTTGAGAAGAAATGTACAGTCGGCCCAAAGCAGTAAACATGTGGCCCAATTATATAAACAAGAACATGCGCATAGCCCAAACTTCTGGCCCATTCTCGGTTCTTGGTTTTATCTTGAAGAGAACTTTGTTTAATTATTTTTCACTGTTACTAAATGATTGTTTTTATTTAAAACATTATAGTATTTTTTTAATTGATTTCTTTTTCATTTTATTTAAAAGAATGTGGGCTATCAAAAAAACCTTTTAGATAGGCCCATTTGGATTTTTTTGGTTGTTGTTTCAATTAAACATTAATGTGGACCAAATCAAGATCCACTAACATGTACTGTTGAGATCAAGCACGCACGTGGATGAAAAGAACATGTTCTTCAACCATTAAAACACAGAAAAATAGCTTATATGCAGAAAGTGAATCAGCTAAATCTAGAAACATAAGTCATTACAGAAATTTGTAATTCAATAGCGTTGAATAAGTTACAGACAATAGATTCAAAATAATTCCTAAAACATAAACCCTAATCAAATCTAAAAATTAAAATTACAGACAGACTTTTTCTTTCCTAAAAATTTTAGAAAACAAACATAAATCACACGATTTTGTTTCCTAAAAATTGGTTTTCCTAAATCAGTATAAAAGGCAGAGAAAATTACAGAGATGAGAAGGAGGAGAGACAGTAAGAAAAAAAACAGTAAAGAGAAAAGAAGAACAAAGATGATTTGCCTCTACGAGCTGCCTCTCCTTGTGAATCTAGGGTTCTAACAACCCTAGCCTTCTTCTGCCGCTGTCTTCAGAGTGCTCCCAGTTGGCCACCACTCGAACAATGTCTCGTCTCCTATGAAAAATCGGAACAAGAAAAGGGTTAGGGAATAACAGACCAGAACAAAATATTCACGAACGAGGTAAACATAAACTTAGCTTTTCCTGCGTTTTTTCTGTTGGTAATTATTATGATTTGGGGTTATTTAGGGTTTGATTTTCAGTAGATGGGTGGGTTTGATCGAGCTCCGCCGCTTGGATTTTTATGATTGGGGTTTGATGTTGGTTTAGGGAGAATGGAGGAGAGACTGAGAGAAGAGAGGCAAGGAAATGGACAGAGAGAGATAAAGATTGAGAATAATGAAAATGTTTGTAAAATTAAATGTATTAGGTTTAGTAATCCCATTCTTTCATGTCCATGACCAACTATCATGCGCCCCACTTATCAATCATATAATCTAAATCAAACAATTTGAATCACCACGTACCCACTGTAAGCTCGTACACCCTCGCCTACATTGCCCAAACGGACTTCCCCAACTTTTTTTTTGTTTTGGGCCAAGCCCAATCTCTAAATGTGCCCCCTACTTTTACTAAACACATGTAGCTTTTCACCCCCTGGCCTTTTGGGACTGAATTCAAAATCTGAATTCAGGCCCTTTCTATCTAAACCTCCCAATTTTGCTATTATAGTATAATTTGCACCCCCCGACTATTTCATTTTTATTTTATTATTTTTATTTTATAAATTTATTTATATATTTATTTATCTATATATTTTTCTATTTATATATATTTATATTTAAAATATGGTGTATTTACTTATTATTATAACTAATTAATTATTTTTAAACTCATTTAAAATACAATATTTATTTACATTAAATCACATTCTTAAATTATATACTTAAACGCATTTCTCACTTTATAATTTAAAATAATATTTCAAAATATTAAACCCCTCGATTCATCAAATTACTACATTTGCGAGCGACACGTGGCCAATATCTGGCCACGTGATGAGGAGACTACATCTGACTCCTTCGCTCTGTGTATAAAAAATAGTCAACCAAATACTAATCTTTTTTCGCAAATTAAATTAATTCGAACAATTAATTTGCAAAAGGGAATAGGAATAAATTTAAATTAACTGCGCATTTGGTCTAACAAACTACGTTATTCATATTCTTAGACCACGTATGCGGGAAATTCAAAATATATTTCGCAATCCATAAAAAACGCAAACAAAACCGCGAACTACAAAAATAGGACTCTGATTCCTCTTAGGAGGATACGTAGGCATACGATTGCAATCGTGGAGAGTCCCTCTAACTAATAATTAAAACCCTATTTCCTAAACATCACGCTTCTAAACCTAGTATCCATTCGAACAAGGTAGATAAGGGGTTCCTAACACCTTCCCCTCTTCTAGAACCGAGTCCAAATCTAGAACCGAGTCCAAATCTAGAACCTCTGAATTTTTTTTAGGGTTATTCCTTTATACTCCCTTCCTTAGGATAAAAATTAAGGGTGGCGACTCTATATTTTAAAACCGGTCACAACAGTTGGCGACTCTGCTGGAGAGTCAACCATAGGTTTAGAGACCTTATCTTTCGTTTTTAGGGTTTTTGTTTATTATGTTTTATTTCTTGTTTATTTAATTATTTATTTATCTGCTTATTTTTTTTATTCTTTAACATATTATATCTATGGTGGGACTTTAATTTTCGCAAAAAATATTTTCAAAAACCCTTAGAAAGAAGGTTCGTCTATTAGCCAAGGGGATACATCATCCCTATGAGTTTATGTGACAACTTCGCCTAGAGTCGGTGGAATTCCACAAAATAAATATGTCTCAAGATACATCCTCTTGAGAAGTAGGACTTTGAAATGACGCCTATCGCTCTTTGTATAAACCTCAAACTAAAATTTCATGATGATACCTTTCACGACCTAGAGACAAAAGTTTCAGTCTGCAAAGAGACTCTGCTTAAGGGAGGCCCTTGTGCCTTTCCCTTTAGTGTTATTCATGATAACATTAGGGAAAACACCTTATGGGGAGGGTAGAATATCCATAAAACCAAGCTAATAGCCTACCTTCTAAGGTTTACTGTTCACTAAATCCCTTCGTTTAACATTTTACTCATATATTCACGCATCTCTACATTTCACATGTTCATCATACATCGTTTGATTTTGTTTGTCTTATTCATAGGGTACACAAATATATAAAAGAGTAAAGGTTTTTTCGTGAGTATCTGGAAATGAATGCTAATGGAAAACAACTTGTTCGTATCAATGCTGCCAAGCCAGTGGTGACTCAAATCAAAGTTATAAAGGAAAAATTATCTGAAAGGGCTACGAAAATGTTTATTCGTCGCTATGGGGATATTTTGGATTTAACCAAAGTCGAAGTGCAGTTGGACGCTATTTCTGCTCTAGTATAGTTTTATGATCCTCCGTTGAGATGTTTCACATTTCAAGATTTCCAGTTAGCTCCGACCTTAGAGGAATTGGATAGAATTATGAATTTCTCCAAAGAGAAGGCTTATACATGTATTGGACAAACCGTTGATATTAAAATATTGGTCGAAGGTTTGAGAATCCCTTATCTTGAGTTTGCTCTTAATTACAAGAAATAAGGAGAAGTGCGAGGGATTAAAAGGTGTTATCTGGAGAGTAAAACTCTTGATTTGGAAAATATCAAAGAATTGGAATCTTGTGTCAACTATCTTGGGCTGTGTTGTACCCAAAAATTTTCCCTCCCATATTTCTCAAAACATTGCAAGAAAAATCTCCAAGTTGCTCAAGGTTGTTCAAAGATTGACCAGACAAGCTCCCTCCTAAGGTAGTCTACACCAAATTAGGGTTTTGTGTTGCATCAATATCCTTTAGTACAAATGACCTCAAGTGCTCCCCAATGTCCTAATATGTTCTCAATATCATCCATGTCAAATTTCAAGCCTTGCAGAGGAAGTTTGCTCAGTCAATTGCTCAAAGGTCCAAAAATCGACTGTGCTAGGGCAAAAGTCAACTGTGACCCAAATATAGTCAAACTTCAATATTTTTTGTCAACATTCTCATTTTGAAGGACATTTCATCATTTTATCAAGGGTTGATCATGATTCATCAAGGATTGCTCAAAATTCATCAAGATTCAAAAGTTGCTAAATTAGGGTTTTGTAGGAAAAGTCAACTTAACTTTGACCAAGCATAACTTTCTCATACTTTATGGGAAATGACCCATCCAAAGCTCATTTTGAAGAGGATGAAATTACTTACAATCCATCTTCATACCCCAAGATCAAATTATGCACTCACAAGAAGTTATAAATTTTGACATTATAGGTCATTTTTGAAAGTCAACAAAAACACCTTTTTTGTCAAAGCTTCTAACTTGAGCATGGAATATCAAAATGAGATGAGACCAAAAGGGTTGGTTAGAAGACATATCAAGATTTATAAAAAGTCTAAGAACACTTCCAAACTATCAAGATTGAAGAAGTTATTTATTGTTGAATTGGACTTTTTTGCAAATTTGCAAAAAGTCAACTATCCCTAAAACCTCAAATTTTGCCAAATGGGCCCATTCTTTTTCACTTGATTTGAGTTTGCATTATTGCCCACGTGCTCTAGCTTTGGCCATGTGTCCATATCTTATTTTTATTATTTAATTTGATTTTTATTTGAATTAATTTATTTTAAATCAAATAAAATCACATAAAATCAAAAAGTATTGATAACCAAAGATTTTTTGATGGTTATAGGTTTCAATGGACAGCTTGCATCATACCAAACTCGGATCAAGGCATTAGAGCACATAAAGATTGAAATCAAGCCAAAATTGAAAGGTTATAAATGGAGATCAAATCAAATATCAAAACCTTAATAAAGGAAGATTTGGACAACCAATTGAGACCTAATGCATTTAGTAATACATAGAGGTCGTGTGTAGACCAAAACAATGGTTGGAAATCAATTGTGGAGGCAGAACAAAAGTTGCAAAAATCAAAAAAAAGTGGGAGATCGAAATCAAGGTTAGAGACATTTTCAGGGCTTGAGACTTGTCTCAATCGATTGTTGGCCATCTACAGAAGCTAACCCAATCCAAACCACGCGTTTTCAAGCTTCCTAGAGAGCTGTAAGTCTCTCACGGATCCGCCCCATTCTTGATTTCGATTCGCATTATTCTTGCACCTATAAAAAAAACTAATTTCATATTTGTAATCCTCACATCATTTACAAGCTTTTGGCATCATTTGATTTTGATTATCTGACCTGTAGCAAAATCTACCATTATTAGGGTTTTGTTCTTGTTTTTGGGGTTTTCTGTTTCAGGGAAAATTGGCCATAATATTGGCCATGGTTATGATCAGTGGTTTGAGACGAACTCAACCATGTCCTTAGAGATCGTTTTCATAGCCTGAGGAGGATTTTGGAATGAAGCTGCATTTTTAGTTGCGGATAAAAATCCGCAGGTAAATTTACAGTCCTTAGAGGAAAGGGACGAAACCGTGTCGTCCTCCTATAGGCCGGTTCAAATATTCGCGCGCTTGTTTTTATTTTCTGACCATTGAATTTTGTCTTTCTATATCATTATTGCTTCATATCTTATTAACAACAAAAACCACTTGGCCTAGTGGTTGCCACGTTTGTTTCCCAGGCATATGGGCCTGGAGGTCAGGGGTTCGATCCCTGCCTCCAGCATTTGCTATTTTTCTTGACAATTGCAGTTAATCCAGTATGCGCGCATGCCAAGGACATCACCATACTCCCTCACCAATCCACACGCCAGATGGCCAGATGGCCAGATCTGGTGGTCAGCATCAAGGGTCCACCAAAGGGCAGGTCAACGCAGGAACACTGGATCCCAAAAAGTCCACATGGATCAGCTTAATGGGCCAACCAAAAATGCTCTCTACACCTCCAAAAAGGCCCATTCTCTCCTTTTCTTTATATTTTATTTATTTAATTTAATTGTCTTATTTTATTTTAATTAACTTCTAACCAATGGATTAATTTTCTTTTTTATCACAAAATCACAAAAAAATATTTTTAATTCAGAATTTTATTTTTCTATTAATAAATACTAACTAAATTAATTAGGTTTAATTCTAGGACAACTTTAATTTATTTTTGTAAATATTTAAAATCAATTAGAATTAATTAGGTTTTAACATAATTTATTATTTTAATTTCTTTCTTAAAATATCAAAAACTCCAAAAATATGTCATTAATTTTTTATTATTATTTAATTAGGTCAATAATTAATTTAATATTTAATTTAGGACTTAGTTTCTTTCTTAAAATAAAAAAGCAACAAAAAAAGCATTTTCTTTTAAAAAAGGGGTCAAAACCCTATTTTGCATCCGATTTAATTTCACGTCGTGCTTTATTTTTGTTTATCCAATTAATGTACCTGCTTCTGGTTTGTAATAGTTAAATAGGACATTTTATTTACCGCTTTATTTTATTTTCAAAGGGTTGCTTTTGGCGATGTAAATACCCGATGCCTTGTAATAGTTAATTTAATTTTCGCACTTTAATTTATGCTAATTATAACTGCTAGATGTTTGATAATAGGGTTTGCATGACAAGACTGAATGCTTAATCTTAAAATCAAATTAGATCACCCTTAACATGTGCAAAGATAAAAATAACTGAAAACGACACATTCACACATGCGCACTCTTAGGGTACACCCCACTTGGTTGCCTTCGTACACGGTCATTGAGTATAGGTCGTTTTAGAGGTCGTCCTCTTGTATAAAAGATCATAGTCGCCTCGAAACGGTTGCCTCGGATATTGTTTCCTCAAACAAATGATCTAAGACATTAGGGTTACCGCTAAGGCGTCCTAACATTGCTTTAGTGACCGTATGTCCCTCATTCGAATTGACCCTCAAAATCCAACGACGGTGCTACCTACTCATTAATAGTGGGATAGCACTGTCTAAAGGAAATTAGCATAGAACGATTCCTTTTTCGAGTAGGTAGATAGTTCTTAGATACTTGCTCATCCATAATAAAATTTTTTCACACTTACACTTCTTTTCAAACAAAGTTTTCAAAAACACTTCATTACACTCTTGAGGACAGAAGCAAGAGTTAAATCGAAGTTAAAAACAAAAACTTTTCAAACCCACAAGCACAAAGAAAACATTTTGAAAATGATGAGCAAGTACCTAAGAGCCCGTGGATAACCACGGATAGAAAGGGTGCTAATACCTTCCCTTTCTATAATCTACCCCCCGTACTCAAAAAATCTCGAAAAAGGAATTTTTCTGTGCTTTTTTTTCCTTTCCTTGTTGGATAAAATAAAAGTCGGTGGCGACTCTTGCTTACCGCGACATTTTGCAAAAACAAACGCAAAACGCAAATCAACAAATTCCTTAACGAAATAGGGAAACACGAGCCCGGTTCTGGCCACCGTATCACAGGCTGCTTATATTTGGTGTTATCTTATTTCCCTACACTATAGACTATATTGACCGTGCAGCCATCAGTGTGTTTTGGGGTACAAATTTTTTTAATATAGATCCCACTCCAGCTTTGCTTGCTGATATCTACTACGCCATTCATACACGGTACGAGAAGAAAAGAGGTACCCTAAACTGTTGTATTCCATTGCTATACTCCTGGTTCATGACTCTCCTTTACAAGGAAAGTTACTTGGTTACAAATCTTTCAAGGTTTGAATGGCCTCAGAAGTTAAGATCTCTCGCTGCTAGTTTTGTGTTGTCGTATGCCAGGAAGTTAGATATCAGTAATATTGTCAATAGTTATGGGGATTTTCCTAATGTCCCACTAATCAGGTCACAAGGTTGCATCAATTACAATCCAACCCTGACCCTACGACAACTAGGGTATCCTATGGAAGACAAACCTTCAGATGAACAACTCCAGCAATTGGTCGTTCATGACATGGGCAGAAATGACCGAGAGCTACTCAACAAAATCATCCGGGCTTGGAGTAGGGTTAACAAAAGAAAAGAAGAAAAGAAAAATGCAGTGGAAAAAGAACCTTACACTCAATGGGTTCTAAAAAAGGTGCAAATCATTAAACTTCCTTTTGATATAAATCTTTAGTATAAGCAGGAGGTCCCAGTCACTCCTCTTATGTCTTTAGAAGAGGTAGAAGATCTGAAAAATGCACTGAAGGTGGCTCAGAGGGAGAAGGAAGAGATAGAGATCAATCTCCTTAACCTGACCAAAGAGAAAAGACAAATGCAATGCATACTCGAATCGAAAGACCAACACATTTAAAAAGAACGCGAAGCATTTGAAAAGGAAATTTTGAAAAGGAATCGTTCAACCGAAGGGCTATTAAGTGCTACTTTTAATTTAGATTCCTGTAATCAGAGGCTGAAAGATGCTGCCAATGAAATCGAAAAGTTGAATAGATGGTATGAAAAAGTTGTGTAGGAAAAGAAAGTATTAGAGGAAGAGTTGAGGGCTCAAATCCAAAGCTTGGACCAAGTATCTTTAGAGCAAGAAGAATAGTTGAAATACCTCACTACCAGGCTTCAGGATATCCAAGAGTCAGAAGTTAGAGAGCGCCTTGTAAAAATGAGGGAAGAAAGACATCTTGCCCAGAAAACTAATGAGTATGACCAAGTATGCCTCAAGCTGGAGGGCCTCCGGAAGGACTTCCAAATACAACGAAGACTCTATACAGAGCTGAGAGATCAAAAGATGTATTAGGAAGAGCAATATACAAAGATAGCCCAAGCAGGAAAGGATAACCACGAGATAATTCCCAACTTGTACCAAGAGTACCGATACTACAAAGATAAGCATGTGAAGCTCGTGTTCTTGGCCAACAACCTTATCGAAGACATTCCCAGAAGCTTAAAGGACGCAGAAGGTGTAATGGTCCCTCTCCCAGAGGATGTTGACAATTTTCTCAAGCTATGCTGGACAATGGTCGATGGTTTTAGAGAAGACCTTCGAAAACATGATTAGAAGATTGTTTTCCTTTTGTTTATTTCCTTTCCAGCAAGTTTACTGTTTTAAAATTGTAATATTTTTCAGTATCTTAAATATATTATCCTATTAAAGACGATTGGCGTTTTAATAAAAGCATTGTGTTTCCTAGCTTGTTTGTGTATTCACTTTTTAGATACTCACCAAATAAAAAAGCAAAACCTAATATATATATATATATATATACGATATTAGAAAAAGAATATATATGCCCAGGTGAATAAGACACGCAAAGCATAAATCTTAACATCATGCATACATAATCATGCACTCATAAAAACATTACATCTCATAAATTTTCCATTCAAAAACTCATCTTTTCACAAATATTCTCCAGTTGAAACATTGGTAGAAGGAAACCACCACCTCATTGGCCGCCGTATCAAACAAGAGCTCACTAACTAAGATCCATGGAACAAATAGAAGAGAATCAAGCAGCTTTCAAGTTGGATTTGGAACAAGTTAAAATCAACCTTGACTCAATGAGGGGAGACATGAATCTGGTTCTTCTAGCTTTGAAAAACATCAATGATAGACAAGAACAGTTTCCCAGAGTAGCTTTCGAAGAAATAACCCAAGCTATTGGTGCATCGGGCGGTCACCAACTGAAAAAAGGACTAGAAACAGGGCCACATAAATCTGTCATGGCTCAACACGAGACGAGACAAGAATCAGAAGGTTTCATCCCACCTCCACCAAAGGCAGGGGCATCTCATACCTTGTGAATTATGGTTAATCATGCTGACAATTACTTGGATTTACAATACAAAGATAATGATTTGGAAGATGTTAATCAGGCACCACAGAAAGTGACCAACACCCCTGCTGTAGAAAACCTGTTGGCACTGGACCAATACAATGCTCTAGAAGAAAGGTTGAAAGTCGTGGAAGGGTATGATGCTTTTGATGTCGATGCCCTCGAGATGGGTCTCATTCTGGATGTAATAATCCCGTCGAAATTCAAAGTACCGGACTTTGGAAGATATATAGGGCTCACTTGTCCGAGAAACCACTTGCGCATGTATTGTAGGAAAAGGCAGGCCTACGCTCCGAACCAGAAGTTAATGATTCATTATTTTTAGGACAGTTTAAGTGGGGCATCACTTGATTGGTATATGCAATTAGAAAGGATGCATATAAAAACATGGGTAGATCTTGCGAATGCATTCTTAAAGCAGTATAAATACAACCTGGATATGGCGCCTAGCCGCACACAACTTCAGAACTTATCCTAGAAGAAGGAAGAATCCTTCAAAGAGTACTCTAAAAGGTGGAGATAGATGGCATTCCGAGTACAACCACCACTTCTGGAGAAAGAGCTAGTCGACATGTTCATGGGAATCCTGCAAGGGGTATACTATGAAAAAATGGTAGGAAGCATTTCTTCTGGATTTTCTAACCTAGTGACTATTGGTGAAAGGATTGAGACAGAGATAAAGAATGGAAATATTCAAGGAGGGTCATCGAATTCCCCTTTCAACACCAATAGACCAGTCCCTAATTTTACAAAGAAGAAGGAAGGTGAAGTTAATGTTGTGGCTTCACAACCAAGAGCACAACAGCCATTGATGATTCTGCGAGAGCAGCAACAACAGAACAAGTTTGACAGACCTCCGAGGAAGTTTGATCCCCTCCCTATGCCACCTAGCCAGATATTACAACATTTGGTCAAAGTGTCTTTGGTAGAACTCAAACCGCTAGCTCCACCTGCTGGGGCACTCCCACTAAGATACGACACCAATGTTAGATGTGAATATCATGCAAATTCTCCGGGCCACACCCTAGAGAAATGTTGGGCCTTTAAGCATAAGTGTTGTACCCCAAAATTTTCCTTCTCATTCCTCAAAGGATCACCCTGAATCCTCAGGTTTTTTCCTATCCAATTTCAAGCTTTGAATTACAAATTTTCTAAGAAAATCATCCACAAGGGTAAAATGGTCATTTGCGCACTAAAAAGTCAAACTTTGACTTTTGGATCAAAACTAAGATTCAAGAATAATATTTCATCAAGACATGTTGGAATATGAGATTTGTTTCGTCAAGAAATGCAAAAGTCAAATTTCTAAATACTTGGAATTTTTCTGTGTTTAAGAAATATGACAAGCTCGAAACTTCTGATTAAATTATCACCATGATGAAAGCTGATTCGGGCAAAACTTATGATACAATAGTTGTAGATTTCAATGAGATCTAAAACATTGCAGAACAGAACTTCCTCTGGAAATGCTGGAATTTCAAGTTATAAATGTTCAGAGACACGTCCTTGAAATTAAAGCACTCA
Organism: Vicia faba; assembly: GCA_948472305.1. Lineage (NCBI taxonomy): Eukaryota > Viridiplantae > Streptophyta > Magnoliopsida > Fabales > Fabaceae > Vicia > Vicia faba. Next base: position 517,730,044 of record OX451737.1, read on the forward strand.
ACAAATTCTGGACACTTTTAAGGCAGAGTTTGGTCAGAACTTCTTGGCCAATTTTCACAAAGGATCAGTTAGAGTTTGCAAGGTTGAGGCAAATAAAGTTACAAAGCATGCTTCAAGCTTCTTGGAAAGTCTGAGAGCTCCTTCAGAACATGCTGGAGCCAGAAGATAAAAGGATCAGAAGATTGGATGCTACGCTGAAGCAGAACATCTGATCCAGAATTAAGAAATGAGGCAGAGTTTCACATGGAAGGATTTCTGATTTGATAAATCTCATCATCATTTAATGCTCATTTAATGCTCATTTAATGCTCACAACCACTTTTGAGCCTTTATCCAAAAGATTTCCCCCCATGTGTACCTCTACTGCCTTGGGAAAGTAAATTTTTATATAAAAGGGTGCTAGGCCCATCTGTTGCTTTTGCTTTTCCTTAACTTTGGCTGACAAATCCAACTTAGGCGCTGCTAAACCTGCTAGCCATCCAGCTTTGTACCTTGAACCATGCCTTCTTAAACTTACTTCAAGAGCAAGTCAGCGCCTAGCATATGATGTTGGTGCCACTTGACCTCTAATATATATATATATATATATATATATATATATATATATATATATATATATATATATATATATATATATATATATATATATATATATATATATATATATATATATATATATATATATATATATATATATATATATATATACACACTAAATCTTTGCCTATAAATTGAACTCCATTGGCAACTATAAAGAGGTCGAAAAATTTTAAGAAAGAAAAACCTTGAACCCCTGCAAAAATTCCAAGAGTCCAAAAAACTACAAAAAAACCTGTTGGCTTTTAGAGAGAGAATTTTCAAAAGAAAGAAAAGAAAACTATGATACCTTCATAAAAAATCCCGAATTCCCAAACAGAAAACAAAAACCTTTGTTCTTCCCCTGAAGTAATAGAATTTGGTATTCTCTTTTCCGTTGTTCTTGCTGACTCCAGAATATCTGAAGGCAGCAATTCAAGTTCCAAATACACGCTCCAGGCTCAAGGTAAGTCTCCCTGACTCTGCATCTTTTCATTCAGAATATCATCAAACATGTAGATATCATAGTATTAATTTTGTCCATATCACTGCACAAGTAGAAAGACTGTGGACCAGAACTTCCTGATTAAGGCTAGACTCAGGATCAGAAATTCTATAAACTATTGTGCTTTTATCCTTCTAATTTGTTGTTTGCTGAAAACTGAATAAGTCATCTTTGTGCTGATTGATATAAGGAAAGAGTTGAAATGTAAAACAGAATTTCCGTTTTTTTTCACTCACCAATGTAACACATAATTTCTGTTTTTCACTCATCATTCTAACACATAGAACTTCCATGATTCACTCACTGATCTAAAACAGCACAGAACTTCTGAGTTCTCCCTACATGTCAAACACATTGAACTTCTGATGCACCCCCTTGATGTTTTAAACACTCAGAGTTTCTGATTTTTACATGCTGACAATATACTGAATTTTTGGGGTTTACTCACTACTTTAGTGTAATACAGAACCTATGATCTTTGGCTCACTGCCTGAATACAACCCAGAATTTCTGTGTTTTCCCTCTAACGTTTCTTGCAGGACCTCAGAGTTTACCAACTCAGAACTTCTGATATCCGCTGACGTTTCCTGCTGAGTTACAGCACTCTTGACTCCAGAACTTCTGATTTGCTCGTAGCAGCACACTGAGTCTATATCTCATTTATTATCCCTTTTCATCGTTTTTTAACATAAAAGACATAAAAATATTTTACTTTTATTAATTTATTTCTTTTTTTCATCTGGACAAAAACATTTTCTAAACAAGTCCTTTTTTATTTCTTATATTGTACATTTCAATATGGTTGTAATAATAACTTAGGATTTAAATTTATTTGCATCCCTCATTCATAAATATGTACCCCCATACCTAAAATATTGTAATAGCGTAGGACTTTACATTTCTGCAATTTATTGCTTTCGAATGTAAATGCTAGTAATTAGGGTGTGTATGGCAAGATATGAAATTGACAAATAGATCACCCTAAGCAAGACTAAATGCATGCAATCAAACACACTTGCACACTAGCACCCTTAGGGTAATCCCACTTGTTTCCTATCGGAAATTAGTCATGTCCCTCGAACATGGGTGTTTTAGAAAAAGACCCACGATAAAAGATCGTAGTCCCTCGATGACCCTCAATGTTGCCTCTGGTAAACGATCTAGTCCCTAAAACGACATTGCTAAAACATCCCATAGGCTGCCTTCTATGACTATACAAATCACCCACGCTCGTCCCTTACACATCCAACGATGGGGCTTCTTACCAACTCAAGGGTAAGATAGAAACATATAAAGGAGGAGACCTTTTCAAATAGGTAGATTCACTCTTAGTTGCTCGCTTGCTCATAACAAAAATATTTCATACACCAACACTCCCATTTTGAAACATTTTCAAAAGATAACACTTTGTACGCATTCTTATAGAGACGAGAATCATTACAAGGTCACATTTTCAAAATACTTTCAAAACCCACATCACAAGCACACATTCAAAGCAAAAGCAAGTGATCTAGCAAGAAACTAAGAGCCCATGGAAAACCATGGATGAGAAGGGTGATAATACCTTCCCTTTTCATAATCTACCCCCCGAACTCAAGAAAACATCTCTAAAGGTATTTCCTGTACTTTTTCACCTTTCCTTTTGGGTAAAAGAAAAGTCGGTGGCGACTCTTGCTAAACTGCAACATTTGCGAACACAAACGCAAAACACCCAACTCAGTTCTCCCACTGTATCACAGAACTGGCGGCTCTGCTGGGGATAATTTTAAAAGTGGGGTTACCTTAGGGCTAACATCACATCTACTTGCTTTCATTGTTTGACTTGTATGCTTTACGTTTTGGGTCCTTGTTTGGGTAAATGTTAAAAATCCTACACCCGGATTTGGGGACACCTTTTAGGTAAGTAGCAATAAACTGTGAGGGAACTGTGTGGGGTATACCGACACGGTTGAAGTAGTAGCTACGTTGATGTGGCACTTTGGTTGGTACCGATAACCCTTGAGTCAATCAGGGAGAGTACAGGGCCGCCGCGTGGTGTTGTGAAGCATCGACTGACCTTTGAACCTTTAATTACACAACTTGGCCAGTAGGACGTAGCGAGGTGGCCGACCTTGGTGTATTCCCAAGGTCGACAGATACTCGATGCTACACTCATTGAGGTTTGACTCTTGAGTTTTGTTTGGTTGCGAGTCAATCGCCTATTGAACGAAGCTGGGGGAAGGATCAGTGATATTGAGATCCCTTTAGAACTCGGTTACATATTTATAGGACAGGTTGAACCAATCCAACTTCAAGAGGGTATGACCTTAAAACTCAAGCAGGCCTTAAACCTAAGGACTTGGTGTGATTTGTCTGTGTTTTCTATACCTGTAATTTATCATGACATCATAAACATCATAAACATGGCATATCATTGACTAACCATTTCAAGGGTTTCTAGGGCTCATCTTTGCTTTGTTTGGTAGGACATGGCATCCGCCCGTAGGAACACTATACAGATCAACCTTGTGAAAGTGTCCCTCCAACTGAAGGATTTGGCATTAAGGGTTCTTTAAAGCTCTCATTTCACTAAAAAGCATGGTCAATTAATCAACTTGGTCATCGCCAAACCTGATGAAGAATTATTAAAAGTGTTGTTCCAGTTCTTTGATCCTGTGCACCATTGTTTCACCTTCTCGGATTACCAGCTAGTACCTACTATAGAGGAATTTTCTTAGCTGTTGGGGGTACCTATTCTGGACCAGTTGTCGTTCAATGGCACGGAAGAACATCTAAAGCCTGAAGAAATTGCTAGAGCTCTGTCTTTACAACGTTCCGACATAGTTGAAAATTGGGAGACTAGAGGGAGCGTCCAAGGGATTTTGGTTAAGTTTATGTTCGAAAAGGCTTACCATTTTTGGGATACCTTAGACTTACAAGCTTTCGAAGAGGTGCTAGCACTTCTCGTTTATGGGATGGTACTTTTCCCTAATGCTGATCAACTCGTAGATGTGAGCACTATCAAGGTTTTCCTGTCTCATAATCCAGTACCTACATTACTCGGGGATATTTTACACGCTTTGCATACTCGCACTATAAAGAGAAGGGGGATCCTCCTGTGTTGCACTCCTCTTTTAGCTAGGTGGTTTATTTCGCACCTACCCAGGTCTGTTTTGAAGAACGAGCAGGGTCTGAAATGGTCTCGTAGGCTGATGTCCCTTAAGCATTCAGACATTCATTGGTGTTCACGGTTCTCAAATGATATCACCATTATCGATCACTGTGGTGAATTCCATAATGTCCCTCTCTTAGGCATTAGGGGAGGAATCACTTACAACCCTTATTTGGCCTTGCGCCAGTTTGGTTATGCAAGGAGAGATGGTCCTCATGATACGCTTATCCAAGGAATCTCCTTCAACTATGAGAATGATGCTCAGGGTTACCGCAAAAGGTTCATAAAAGCTTGGGGCATGGTACATAGAATTGAAAGCAAGACGATGGGGCACAAGAATTCCATCCCCCTCGAGCCCTATCTCCGATGGGTACGAGACCATGCTCAAAGGCTTATGATGCCTTACCCTGCTATCCTACCAATAATTGTGGAACCAGTTGATGAGGGAGGTACGGCCCCCCCTTGTTCATCATCCTGACATGCCAACTAATCACAAAGAGTTGTAAAAATCTTGGGTTCAACTTAAAGAGGAGCAGGACACGTTTGAAGCTCAGTTTTATGCCAGCGAGAAAAAGGTCCTGGAGCTCACTAGGCTACTCCCTGAAGAAAGGAACATAAACGCCTACATTCCACCGAAGAGGATGCGCTCCTGGGAAACCTAGTTTCTTTTTGCTTTGAGTTTTGTTTTGTTTAAACTGTAAGCCTAAAAGGCATTTTTTGTAACAATTCAAACTCATTAAATATAATTAACGTGTGTTTCCTTTTTGTTTAAGTAAACTTGAGCTTTTAAGAATCCTTGAAATCATTGCATACGCATACCATCCATGACATTGCATAAGCAGGTACTGTTACAGGTTTCTCATCTCCTATGTTATTTATTTCAAGCAAATATGTCTTCTGAACAAAGAATCAAAGATCTTCAGGCACAAAATGTCCAATTTCAACAAATGTTCGTAACTCTGGAAAAAGGGCAGGAGGATCTGAAGGCCCTCATCGTGAAAGAGAAAGAGAAGAAGAAGAAGAAGAAGCGCTCTGTTACCCTTAATATGGGCAGAAGATTCGGGGGGCCACTAAAATAATCAGTTGATGTGACTTCCTCATCTAAAGAGGGGGAAAATCAAGAGAGGCAGACAAGGGAAGAGGACCCCAGTCCTGAAGTCTCTGACAATGATACCGACTACAATGATGAGCAGTATCCTCCCACTGAGGATAAGTACAAACAGTTAGAAGATCGGTTAAGTGCTATGGAAGCCCAGAGAATACCAGGGCTGGATTTTGAAGAACTGGGTTTGATGTCCGGGGTGGTCATCCCACGAAAATTTAAAGCTCCAGTCTTCACAAAGTATGATGGGGTGTCCTGCCCAAAACTCCATCTCCGTTACTATGTAAGGAAGATCCAACCCCACACCGCTGATAGAAACATGTGGGTTCATTTCTTTCAAGACAACCTGTCAGGGAGTCAACTCGAATGGTTCTACCAATTAGAGGGAACTAATGTCCGAAATTGGGAGGGTTTGGCTGCTGCATTTTACAAACAGTATCAATACAATTCTGACTTGGCCCCTACTCGTACTCAACTCCAGAGTATGTCCATGGGTGCAGGTGAAGGCTTTAGAGACTACGCACAGAAGTGGAGAGACTTGGCTGGGAGAGTTCAACCCCCATTATCTGACCGGGAGTTGGTTGACATGTTTCTTGGGATGCTGTCTGGTCCATTCTTCAACCATTTGATTGGTAGCTCATCGGCTGGTTTTACTGAGTTGATATTAACTGGAGAGAGGGTAGAAGCTGGGATTCAGAGTGGTAAAATACAGAAAGATACCTCGTCAAGTTCAACAAAGAAGCCTTTCACTTCTAAGAAGGAGGTCAACGCCATTTATAACCCAAGAGGTCAAAGCCGAACCAACTACCGTTCAACAGTAGGTGCTGTGATGATACCGAGACCGGCAGTTGCTCCACAACATAACAATCAACAAAGGGTGGAAAGACCACCAAGGAAGTTCACTCGGATTAATATGACAATAACAGAGGTTCTACCCCATCTGTTGAGATCTAATTTGGAAACCTTGAAGGAGGCTCCCAAGAATCCTAATACCTCCTCTCCTCGATACAATCCAAACGCTCGGTGCACCTATCATTCTGAAAGTCTTGGTCATGATACAAATGACTGCTAGGCTCTAAGAAACAAACTACAAGATTTGATTGAAGCCAAGGAAATTGAGTTCGACGCCCCGGAAAAGCCTAATATCATAATTGCTCCCATGCCTAAACACAACCATGGAGTTAACGCCACTAACACCGATATGTTCGTAACCTCAGTGGACGAATTTTATACTCCTCTTGTGAATGTTAAGAAGAATTTGTTGTTGGCCGGTTTATTTCCGGTTGTGATGAAGGTTGGCACATGTGTTCATTTATACCTTCCGACTGCCATTTGCTGAGGTCAGGTGTCCAATGCCTGATGGACAACAGAGAAATTCTGTTTGAAAAGACTTTAATTCCAACTGTTTCATATGAAGGTATTGCTATTTTAACCATTTCCGCCAATCCTTCGAAAGTTTCCTCGAGAAGGCCTATTAGGATTACATATGCTCCAAGAATCGCTTCGTTGATAATCACGTGTCCTAGTCCTGTCCCGTATGTCTCGGACAAAGTTGTCCTGGCATTATGGCACCGATGTTTACTATCATGGTGTTAAACAAAACTTGAAGACCGAAGAAGCTGATCCTGATGTCGGTAACATTGTCGGGACCAGCAAGATTACTAGAAGTTGAAGGGTTTTCTCTCCTGAGATCTCCCTGAATACTGTCACTAAGCATGTTATTATTTCATCTTCTGCTCTCGCTAGTACTTCAGTCACTATTCCTGTTCTTACCTCAACTGTTACCCCTGCCGATAAGTCATCTGGGACTCGAGGCAAAGAAGCTGTAGGTGAGCCTGCCCGGATGGAGGCACCTAGGAAAATTGTTATGTAAGCCTCTAAATAAGAGATAGAGGGAATTTTGAAAATCATTAAGAAGAGCGATTACAATATGGTCGAGCAGCTGGGGCAGACCCCATCAAAGATATCCATGTTGTCTTTGTTGATGTGTTCTGAAGCCCATGCAAAGGATTTGATTGCATTTCTCAAGATTGCGCATGTGCCACAAGAGACTTCAGCTGATCAATTTAAAGATTGCATGGCTAGCCTGACTGCTGACAATGGGCTGGGTTTTTCAGATGCAGACTTGACACCAAAGGGAAGAAAGCATAATGATGCTCTGCATGTCTCTATTGAATGCAACGGCACCACTATGGCTCATGTGTTGGTGGATACCGGGTCTTCGCTGAATGTTCTTCCTAAGAAGGCTCTCGATCGACTAAATTGCGAAGGTTTGTCCTTAAAGCCCAGTAACATTGTGGTAAGGGATTTTGACGGATCGAAAAGAATGGTGAATGGGGAAGTAAATATCCCTGTCAAGGTAGGCTCTCAGACTTCCGAGTCCACTTTCTATGTGATGGACATTAGGCCATCGTACTCTTGTTTGTTGGGTCGTCCTTGGATCCACAAAGTTGGGCTGTTACTTTTACCCTACACCAAATGTTGAAGTATCCGGTAAAGGGAAAGATAGTCACTGTACATGGCGAAGAGGAGTATATGGTGAGCCACCTGAACTCCTTCAGGTACGTAGAGATGGACGGGGAATTTATAGAGACTCCTTGTCAAAACTTTGAAGAGGTTCCCTAGATCTTGGCGTCAGCTGAGACCACTACCAGCACCAATACTCCTTTAAAGATGGCTTCTCTCAAGGACGCTAGAGCAGTAGTTGAAGAAGGTAGGAGTACCACTTGGGGATAGCTTCCTGAGTTTATTCACAAAACTGACAAATTTGGATTGGCTTTACTTCAGGGGCTCAGAAGGCTGTTTAACGCACTCGAGTTGGAGGACCTCCCCTACGCATCAGTAATCGTGAGGTCAACGCTATTGAATACAGTGAGGAAGACCCTGACATCAACAACTGGATCTACCCGACTACCAATGGTGGACCGAATAACTGGACGGCTAGAGATTTTGTTCCAATTTCTTTTATTCCGCAGTAATTGTCTTACTTGTTTCTGAGTTTGTAATGAACAATCTAAACCTTTTTGGCCTTGTGTCTTACCCGAGGCACGATGGCTCTATCTGTGAGGGTTATTATATGTCATCTCATATTTCATCAATGAAGCATTGGACGTTCTTTGCGTACAAATTTTGCGCTCTCTATTTTTATTTTTTGCCTTTACTTTATCAATACAGCTATGCTCTTACACACACTCACGTATCACACTGCAGATCCATATCCACTCTAGATCCCATTGATAACAGCTCTATTATTGCCAGTTATAAATTCGAAAATCCGATCAACCAAGCCGAGGACGAAGGTGAGGACGATTGTGAGGTACTTGGAGAACTTGCTAGACTACTACAATAGGAAGAGAGGGCCATACAGCCTCATGAAGAGCCGGTTGAGACAGTGAATTTGGGTACTGAGGAGGACCGAAAAGAGGTTAAAATAGGTGCAAATTTGGAGCTTAGCATCAAACAGAGATTGATACAGATGTTACACAAATACGTTGAAATCTTCGCCTGGTCCTATGAAGACATGCTTCGTTTAGACACTGACATCGTGGTACACCGTCTGCCAACTAAAGAAGACTGTCCTCCAGTTAAACAGAAGGTCCTCCGTATGCACCCTGAAATGTCAGAGAAGATCAAGACAGAGGTCATGAAGCAGTTCAACACATGGTTCTTAGCTGTCACCTCTTATCCGCAGTGGGTTGCTAATGACGTTCCGATACCTAAAAAGGATGGCAAGGTAAGGATGTGTGTGGATTACAGAGATCTGAACAGGGCAAGCCCCAAGGATGACTTCCCGCTCCCCCACATTGATGTTCTGGTTGACAACACCGCACAACACAAGATCTTCTCCTTCATGGATGGTTTCTCTGGTTACAACCAGATCAAGATGGCTCCTGAAGACATGGAGAAGACAACCTTCGTTACACAGTGGGGCACCTTCTATTACAAAGTAATGCCTTTTGGGTTGAAGAATGATGGGGAAACGTATCAGTGTGCCATGGTCGCTTTGTTCCACGATATGATTCATCATGAGATCGAAGTTTATGTGGATGACATGATAGTCAGGTCTCAGACTGAGGAAGAGCACCTTGATCATCTCCAAAAGTTGTTCGATAGGTTGAAGATATACAAATTGAGGCTGAATCTTAACAAGTGCACCTTCGGGGTAAGGTCAGGTAAGCTTCTGGGTTTCATCGTCAGTGACAGAGGCATTCAGGTAGACCCCACAAAGGTAAAAGCTATACAAGAAATGCCAGCTCCCCGTACAGAGAAGGAATTTAGAGGTTTCTTGGGATGCTTGAATTATATCGCCAGGTTCATTTCACATCTGACTGCTACTTGTGAGCCAATCTTCAAGCTTCTGAAGAAAGATCAAGTGGTAAAGTGGAATGATGAATGCCAGACCGCTTTCGAAAGAATCAAGGAATACCTTCAAGAACCACCAATTCTGATGCCTCCAGTTGAAGGAAGACCTTTGATATTATACCTGACAGTGCTAGATAATTCAATGGGGTGTGTGCTGGGGAAGCATGACGAGTCTGGTCGAAAAGAGCACACCATTTATTACCTTAGCAAAAAGTTTACCGACTGTGAGACACGATACTCACTGCTCGATAAAACTTGTTGCGCTTTGGCATGGGCTGCTCGCTGGCTAAGACAGTATATGCTGACTCACACTACCTTGTTGATATCAAAGATGGATCTGATCAAGTACATTTTCGAGAAGCCCACTCTCTCCGGAAGGATAGCAAGATGGCAAATGATCTTAACTGAATACGACATACAATATACAACCCAAAAAGCAATAAAGGGGAGTGTATTGGCTGATCATTTGGCTCATCAGGCCGTGGATGACTACCAGTCCATGAATTTCGAGTTCCCGGATGAGAATATTATGCTGGTGACTGACTACAAAGAACCTGGACCGGATGAAGGACCCAAGGAAGGATCCCGATGGTCTATGTGTTTCGATGGAGCCTCGAACGCACTAGGTAATGGCATTGGCGCCATGATCATATCTCCTGAGGGTTATCATACTCCTTTCACCGCCCGACTGTATTTCAACTGCACTAATAATATGGTGGAGTATGAAGCCTGCATCATGGGTCTTCGAGCTGCCATTGACCTGAGGATTAAGTTCTTAAGTGTATTCGGGGATTCCGCCATGGTGATAAGTCAGATCAAAGGCGAGTGGGATACGAAGCACCCGAATCGCATTCCTTAAAAAGAGCACGTACTGACATTGCTCCCACACTTTGAGAAAATAACCTTTGAACATTTCCCACGAGAGGAGAATCAGTTAGCGGACGCGCTCGCCACCATGTCTTCTATGTTCAAAGTTCGGTGGGACAACGAAGCTCCCCGAATCACCATTAAAAGGTTGGATGAACCAGCACACTGTTGCGAGATAGATACCAAAGAAGTGGCAGACAAACCCTGGTTTCACGAAGTTAAAAGGTATCTCGAGGCTCAAGAGTATCCCGAAGGGGCATCTGTCAATGATAAAAAGTTTCTGAGAAGGTTCGCTGCGAAGTTCTTCCTTAGTAATGAAATCCTCTATAAACGCAACCATGACTCCACACTATTACGGTGTGTAGACAAGAGTGAAGCAGAGAGGATCATGACAGATTTAAATGAAGGCACCTTCGGAACCCATTCCAGTGGACATACCATGGCTAAGAAGATCCTACGGGCAGGATATTACTGGTCCACCATGGAGGCCGATTGTTATCAGCACTCTCGAACTTGTCACAAGTGCCAAATCTATGCTGATAAGGTGTACGTACCTCCGGTTCCTCTAAACGTCATGACAGCTCCTTGGCCCTTTGCGATGTGGGGCATCGACATGATAGTCAAGATTAGACCTACTGCATCCAACATGAATCATTTCATCTTAGTAGCCATTGATTACTTTACAAAGTGGGTTGAAGCAGCCTCTTTTGCTACTGTGACCAAGAACATCGTGGCACAGTTCATCCGACACAATCCGATTTGTCGATATGGTGTACCAGAGAGAATCATCACCGATAATGGTACGAATCTCAATAACACGATGATCACTGAACTCTGTAAGCAGTTCAAGATACAACATCACAACTCTTCTCCATACCGGCCGAAGATGAATGGCACTGTTGAAGCGACTAACAAGAACATCAAGAAGATTATACAGAAGATGACGGTGACATACAAAGACTGGCATGAGATGCTACCATTCACTCTTCATGGGTACCGTACCTCAGCACAGACATCAATAGGGGCAACACCATACTCTCTGGTATATGGCATGGAGGCAGTCCTACCCATTGAGGTCCAGATCCCTTCTTTAAGGATTATGAAATATGCAAGTTTAAACAAAGACGACTGGGTCCAGACTCGACTTGATCAACTGAATTTGATCAATGAAAAGAGACTTACTACTATCTGCCATGGTCAGACGTATCAAAAGCGAATGATCAAGGCTTTTAATAAGAAATTTAGACGTCAAGAATATCAAGTCGGGGATCTAATAATCAAACGCATCATATTGCCGCAAGGTGATCCCAGGGGAAAATGGACTCCCACATACGAAGGGCCATTTGTGGTAAAAAACATTTTCTCGGGTGGAGCCATGATTCTAACCACCATGGATGGTGACGACCTACCTCACCCTGTCAATGCAAACATAGTGAAAAGATACTACGCATGATAAAAGACCCACTAGGTCTACCGGCCTAGGAAAAATAAGGGCTTCCCGGAGAACCAAAAGGGTTCCGGCAAAAATAAGGGATGAAAATGAAAAAAATCTGTACACTCGGAAAGTAGAAAACCTAGAAAGGAGATTTGGGAAAAAAAAGGGTATCCCGGTGGACCGAAAACCCGAAAGGGCGGTCTAGGCAAAAGTTAGGGATGAAAAGCGTATCACTATGTCCCATTGGATCACCCTGCAATATGACCTCAATATCAACTATCAAACTCAAACGACATCAATCAATCTAATCAGCTTCGGACAAGCAGCAAAGTGAGGAGATGCTCGAAGGCATAGTTGCAATAGCAGATTTGAATCCCAATGGGATTGTTACACATAGCTGTTTTCATTTTGTTGTACACAATATCGTATATCTTTCATTTTTGCAGCGGCATTCTCTTACTAGAGCGTCAGCTTTCTTGTACAAAAGGCCTGTTATAGGTCAACTTCAAAAATTAATACAAATCATTTTACAAAAAAAAACTACTTGTTTTTCTTTTTCTGTTTTGTTTTTGCAAGAACGTCCAATGATTTATTCTTGACATATGCACTTGAATATGATTGCTAGTCACAAATGTTTTCATAGAAAAAAAAAGAAAGACAATTTCTCATAACTTAAGAAATAGGGACAACAACTAATTTGTCAAAACCCGACAGTTACCCTATCCAGCAGGTGCCAGGGCAGAGACAGCTTTGGAGCACAGTCATCAATACATGTGACCTTGTAACATCTGTATTCCCCACAGAGTAAACAAAGCCTTGATATCAGTTCTCTCAGAACGGGAAATAATCCCCTAGCCAGGGTCGTCCAGAAACCTGACACCTATGTTCCCCGGCCAGATTCCGTAATCACGAATTTTCCATCATGATTTTAGACCCCCCAAGCAGAGTTTATTTCTCTGGATGCAGGAGCACATTCCCCGACAAGGCCCATTACTTCAGCTACGGAAGTCCACCTTCCAACATAGTCATTCCTCCCGCAGAGTTACTCTCATACAAGGTCTCTCCTTGGCAAAATATTCACGAACAACAAAAGAATAAATCTCTGGCACAGTCATTTCCATTCACTATTGTTGTACCCCAAATTTTCCCCCTAAGATCCCTTTATCATACCATATTGTTTCAATCGCCACAAAATCACATTAGGGCTTTTGGTTCCTCTCCCTATCTTTAACCTTGCTCTTTGAGGAGTCACCAAGCACCTTGACTTGTTTTCTTTGGTGGTCATGGATATTTTGCTTTGATATTTTGCTTTAAATTAACAAATACAATATTTATTTGTCTTACTTGTTAATAATGTAGGTGAAGGCAATGCGGTTTAGCAAGTTGCATCATGGGTTCATGAGTTTATTTCCATGCCCTAATCAAAAGCTTGAGAGATCTAAACCTCACCATTTAAGTTGTCTTGAAGTTGGTATGGAAGTGGTTTTGGTGGCCATGAGTCCTCATTATCATCCTCAACAAATTCTATTCACAAAGGAAGAATATTGGCACAAAAAGTTTGTTCAAACTTGGCAAAGTTCCACCAAGCATTCTCTTGATCTAAAGGCTAGGGTTTTGGACTTCAAAGGGACATATCTTGCTCATCTTGTGGTATTTTTGAGTGGTTCCAAAAACATTCTTCTCTTCAATGATTACCAACAAATCACTTCAAAATTTCCAAAGAGTTTTCATGTGGAAGGAACTTAATGAAGAAGAAAGGTTACAAGTAACCCAAATAAATCCCCAAGTTTCCATATGTGACTTCAAATGGTCATAACTTGGTCAATTTTTATCACCTTGGGCCCATTATTTTTTCATGATGATCCTAAAGATGTGTACTTCATGCCTTATTTTATGAGCAAAGTGAGAAAATGGATGGAAGTTGCCTTGAGAATGCAAAAGATTATAGGTCATTTCATGATTTTTGGCCAATTTCAACAAGTCATAACTTGCTCAATTTTTGGAAATTTTGAGTGGTTCAAATTGCAAAGTGTCATTCAAGAGGTCTACTTCATTCCATCTTTTTTGGTCAAGAGAAAATTCTAAGTGCAAGGCCATGTTTGGATACAAGAGATTATGGGTCATTTTTAAAGAAGAATTTGAAATATTTCTAAGTATGGAAAGTCAACTCTTTTTCTTCAACTTTGACTCTATGTAATTTTAAACTCAAGCCTCCATTTGATTCCATTCTTTTTCCATTGCAAAGCTTGTTACCTCATCTTTCCAAAGCATCAATAATTTTGCCCTAAGACTCCTTGAGGTGGAAATGCCATTGGAATGAACTTGGTAACTTGAAACTGAAGTTTCACCATAAGTCAGAATTTGAAATTCATGTTTTGGCCTTTAAACATCAAATTAGCACGCATTTGTGATCTAAAAATGTTTAACCAAGTTGCCAAAGTGGATTAGAGCCTTGAAACACAAGGATAAGATGAGTTTTGATGCACATCAAATCACACTTTGCTCGTGTATCAGGTTCACACGATTTCCATCCAATTTGCATCATTCCACACGCTTGAGAATTCCATTTGATTCCCTATAAATAGAGGGTTATCCCCCATTCAATTTCCCAAGGTTAGATAGCCAGGATCACCCTGCTAAACTTGCTTCACAACTCAGAATTCATCTACTTCGAATCCTATTCTCAAGCCCTTTTCAATCTATTTTCTCCATCAATTCACCTTCCTTGATCTTCCCTGAACCTAACCATACGATTACATTCAAGAATCGTGCCCTACATTGCTCCATAGAAGTTCAGTTTCAGAGCTCTGCAACTCAACTTCAATAGGTAGATTCCTTTATCAATTCTTCAAAAAATTGGTATCATTTTGTTGCTCTCATTGCCCTGGTTCTAGTGGAAACATTCACTTTCATCTAGAAGCATGTTTTGAGCATGAATTTTCAAATCCCCTTTTAAAACTTTCTTTCCAAATTGCTTGAGTTACAGTTTATATAAATTAGGCGCGAGTGTGTGGTTGTCTTCTTCTTGAAGAGACGAAGCAAATGGCATAGGTCTGAGCTTCTGATTTTACAGTTTGAGAGACCTGCAATTCGTGAGGCTGGAGGTTGAAGATAACCAACGTGTCACCTTCTAACCAATGAAAGCGTGCCATTTGTATTTTTTGAATTTCTGATTTTACATTTGATTCAGTGCTTTATTCAGTAAAGACCATGATATGCACAACACGTCAGATTCTTTAGATTTGATTACTAACGCGTTTTGACTCTCATCCAATGGTCCACATCTTTTTCTTTTATTTTCTTTTTCTGATTTTTATATTTTAATTGTTTTAAATTTCAAAAAATCATAGAAAATTCATTTTTAGTCCAAAAAATCTGAAAAAATTATGAAAAATATTTTTTAATATTCTCTTTCTGATTTTTATTTTTTCACAATTTATTTTTGTGTTTTGGTATTTTTTATGAATTTTACACTTATTTGATTTGTTAAAAATGTTTAAAAATACTTTTACACATTTTTAAATTCTGAAAAAATTATGGAATGATCCAATGATATTGTGACAAATATTGGTGACCTTATTTTATTTTTGTTTCTGACTTTACTATTTTTTACCATTTTTTTTTATTTCACCCATTTATTTTAATTTTTAAAAAATTACTTGACCCCTTTTCTGATTTTTCTATGGTCTTATTTTTCAGTTCTTGATTAATTTGAATATAATTAGTATTTCCCTCATTATTTCTTTTTTTTTAAACATTTTTTAAACCTTTAAATATATATATATATTAAATGTGATATTATTTTGTGATTATTTTCTGGCTGTCTTGGGTTGATATTTTGATCATAGCTTTATTAACTTCATTGGATCCATGGTGTTGAGTTTAACTCCACAAAAAATGGATGAATAATTTTAATAATAGTTTGATTAAATATTAATTCAAATGTGTTTTTTCTATTTACCCTAATTCCTCTTCATCTTTTCCCTTTCTAATTGCACTAAATGTTGACAGAGCATGATCTCTATATCATGTCTCAAAACAAATGGTGCATAGATTACTATTAACCAGCCTCAAAATAGGTGCGACTTCTATATAAGTCCACTTACGATTGCTTAACATAGTGCTAAATTTTGTCCCGATTCGAATAAATGATCATTCGTGGCCCAAACTTATGATTGCAAGCCCAAGTATGTTAATTTGATCTCTTTGATCCAATAACTTTGAGATTCATTATGTGGAGGCTTTGGTTCTACCAATCCTCTAATGGATCTACAACACTTTTGGTCAACGCGGATCACTTAAACATCGTTGATCATTAAATGGTACTTATGAGAATTCCAAATGGATGATATACTTGACAAAAAGCAAATGCAACTTGTTGTGTGGAGGATTTTGTTCTACCAATCCTCTAATGAGTTCCAAATGCAAGTTTCAAGATGATCATTCAACTAACCACTAATTATTGACTTGTTTTACCTTATGCTTTCATTCTTTTTTATGTTTTATGTACTATTTACTTTTAGCATTTTTTCATTTCATGCCATTTTTATCTTTGCTCATTTGAGAATTTATTTTCTTGTCATTTTTACTTTGCTCACTTGAGCTTTTCTTTTTCTTTCTCAAAATACTTAATAACCAACTCAAACCCTAAAAAACTCTTAATGGCACTTGGACTATTTGGTTACTATCCTTGGCATGGTGGAGCAGTGGACTTTTCTTGGACTTAGGATTAGAAACCTTGGCCTATCTTGAAGGCCTTGTGATCTTATCTGATATTTTTGTCTGGAGCTCTTGAGGTTTACCTCAATACATTGGGTTGCTTGTTTGTTTTTTGTGTGCAAGTTTTTGTGATTACATCCTTTGTTTGTAATCTGGAATTCACCCGCATACAGCCATTACTCTGCCCAATTTTTGTGAAGACTTAGTACACTTGAAGAGGTCTAGTATCTTTGCTTACTTAGTTTTAATCCAAAGAATGGGAATTTTATCTTGGCTCTTAATGTCAAGCTTTGGCTTCTTGTTGGTTAGATGGTCCTTATCCTTAGCGTTTACCTTATGCTTTTGGATAGCCTTGTAGTTGTTTAGGTATTGGCTTGCATTTTTGGTAAAACCCAAGTGTTGTGTGAATGTCATGACTGATGTCATAACATTCTAGTTTAGTTTGTACTGACTCATTAGGTACCTTTGCAGAAAAATATTGTAATTCAAGTACTGATTTTTATAAGTGTGTATCTGAGCATTTTGCAAAATGATCACATTTTGCTAAATCAGTAGACAGGTTTTCTCAGATGTCATAACAGATGTTATGACATCCTGTTCTGAACTAACAGGTCTGCAGGTTGGATAAGTCTGAGTTTTTTCAGGAAAATAACTAAGTCTTTCCTGAACAGAATCCTGCGTTTTCTGAGGGGTAACCTAGCTCAACCCTAACTTGGTTAATAAAGTCCTGTGACCTGGTCTTTAGGTCAAACGGAATTAACCCTAGGTTTTTGTGGAAACCCTAATTGAAGTTGCAGCTGCTATATATTCAACAGAGCTGCTGTTTTGCAAGGCATCCCTTTTTATTGATCAGAAGATCATTTGTAATCTGTATAGATTTGATTATTGTACTCCAAGCAATTATCATTGTGATAAGTGACTTGGAATAGGTTTCAAATTGTAAGGGCTGTGTAGCACTCAAAGCTTTGAAGCAAGAGTGTTTGAATGTTCCTTGACTAAAGCTGTGAAGCAGAGTCAAGTTAGTTGTGTGGATCACTCAAAGTTGTGAAGCAAGAATGATTGTGTTGCTTGATTAAAAAGCTGTGAAGCTTAATCAAGTGTTTGTTTTTGAAGAGTGTCTTCATCAACTCTTAAGTCAAATTGTTTTATGTATCACTGCTGTGATTGAGGGGGAGTGAGTAGGAACTCAGATTTAAGTTGTACTTAGATTGGAATTGCATTGGGTAGGTCTTAAGTGAAGGAGATAAACTGGTTGGTTTATTCCTGAATTAACATCTCTTATAGTGGATTTCCTCCATGGCTTGGTAGCCCCCAGAGTAGGTGTTGTTGCACACTGAACTGGGTAAACAATTGACTGTGTTCTTTATTGCTTTTGTATTTACTGTCATATAGTAAGTCAGATACGGTGTCATAACATTGAACGTGACATTGAGTATCTGCAGCCAGAATTTCAATTGGCATCAGAGCAGGCACCCCGCCTGTATTACTGGGTGAGATCTAGGGATATCACTTTCTGGCACTATGGACAAAGAAGGAGTTTTTGGAAATAGACCACCCATTCTGGATGGAACTAATTATGACTACTGGAAACCTCGTATGATTGCCTTCCTAAAATCTCTGGACAAAAAGGCTTGGAGAGCTGCTGACAAAGGATGGATTCATCCCACCATAACTGAGAAAGATGGGACAATCAGTCTGAAGCCTGAGGAAGATTGGAGTAAAGAAGAAGATGAGTTAGCTCTGGGAAATTCAAAAGCTTTAAATGCCTTGTTCAATGGAATTGATAGAAACATTTTCAGACTAGTACATCAATATGAACTGGCCAAGGAAGTTTGGGACACTCTCAAAACTACTCATGAGGGCACTTCCAAAGTAAAAATGTCAAGGCTTCAGATGTTGACCACCAAGTTTGAGAATCTAAAAATGATGGAAGATGAAACCATTCATGAGTTTCACATGAACATATTGGAGATTGCCAACACCTCAAGAGCACTGGGAGAAAAGATGTCAGAAGAAAAACTGGTAAGGAAGATTCTCAGATCCTTGCCTAAAAGATTTGCAATGAAGGTAACTGCCATAGAGAAGCCCAGGACATCAGCAAGTTGAAAGTGGATGAACTTATTGGGTCTCTTCAGACTTTTGAGATGGGGATCACTGATAATGGTGACAAGAAGAACAAAAGCATAGCACTTGTATCCAACGTTGATGTTGAAAACAAGGAGGATGAAGAAGAAAATATATCAGAAGCTATTGCTATGCTTGGAAGACAGTTCAACAAGCTCATCAAAAGAATGGATCCAAAGTCAAGGTCTAATGTTCATAACATTCCCTCTGACATTGACAGTTCCAGCAGAAGACCAAGGTCAGAAGATAAGGGAAACCAAGGCAGAGGTATTCAATGCCATGGATGTGAAGGATATGGACATATTCGAGCTGAATGTCCTACCTTTCTTAAGAAACAAAAGAAAGGAATGACTGTTACTTGGTCTGACTATGATTCAGAAAGTAATTCTGAAGAAGAATCTGCCAAACTAGTTACTGCTCTAACTAGTGTTTGTACTTCTGAAAGTGACACTAGTGATGAAGAAGTGACATTTGAAGAACTTGCTGATACCTACAAGAAATTGTGTATCAGAAGTGCTGAAGTCTGTGTGCAGAATGAGAAACAGTCAAAACTCATTATAAAGCTGGAGGCGGAAAAAATGGCAGATCTTGAAACTATAAGTCACCTAGAAGGGGAAGTTCAATTACTGAACTCACAACTGAACCAAATGACAAAATATGTCAAGATGTTGACCAATGGATCAGATAAATTGGAAGAGATCCTACAAGTGGGACAAAATGTGGGAAACAAATCTGGTCTAGGATTTGTGGAAGCTAAGAAACCTGGTGCAGACAAGAAGATCAGGCATGTTAAACAATTGTCAAAGCAGATGTCTCAACACACCTCTCAACATCAGAAATACATGAAGAAAAAATACCAAAGATGGAGATGTCATCATTGTGGGAGATATGGCCACATAAAGCCCTTCTGCTTCAGATTACATGGATATCCTAATCAGAACTCAGGTGCTAAACCTAAGCCAAAAAGGGTACCACATACTCCTCATTGGAAGAAAAAGGCTACTGCCCTGATAGCCCATACTTCCCTGAGAGTGTCTGCAAAGGAAGGCTGGTACTTTGACAGTGGATGTTCCAGACACATGACTGGATTCAAAAATCTCCTCAATAATGTTATGCCTCACACCACCAGTTTTGTGACCTTTGGAGATGGTGCTAAAGGTGAAGTCAAAGGAGTTGGTAATTTGGACTGCCCTGGAGTTCCAAGTCTGAATAAAGTACTGCTGGTAAAAGGGCTGACTGCTAATCTCATTAGTATCAGTCAATTATGTGATCTAGGATTCAAGGTCAACTTCTCAAGATTTGAATGTATAGTAATTAATGAAGAACTAGAAGTTGTAATGAGAGGAATCAGATCCAAAGATAAATGCTACTTGTGGCAGCCTGAGAACACTGATATCTCCACTATGTGTCCAATTATCAAAGAAGAAAAAGAGATGAAACTGTGGCAGCATAAGCTTGGTCCCCTTTATCTAAGAAGAATGAAAAGAGCTATTTCTATGGAAGCAGTCAGAAGAACTCCAAAACTACAGGTTGATAATATCTGTGATGTGGCAAATAAACTTGAAGAAGGATGTGTTGTCAGAACCATAAGTCATCTTGACAAGGATGTTGGAAATAACAAGTCTAATAAATTCTGTTTCCCTGAAGAAATGAGGCTTGAAGTCTCCTCTCCTATAACTCTCCATCAAAATGGACTGGACAAACAGAAAATTATTCAAGAATCAACCAGAACTGTGATTCATATCAAAAGAATGCCTTCCCAATTCTGTGCGGAAATAGTTGCTGCTAGGAAAAACTGTTCTCAAAACATCTGGTCAAAACAGATGCTCCCTGAGTACAATGTTACACAAGATGTTGTGACATTGTGTTGTGACAATCTGAATACAATCAACATTTCCTTGAACCCTATTGACTTTGAAGAGAAGAAGTCATTTAAACTGGAACATAGTTTCTCTAAGCTTCATCTAACTGATTCTTCTACCAAGGCTCTTGTTGGAAATAAACTTGAAAATTTGAAGGGCAGGTTGGGTATTCACCAACATAAGATTTTATAGCAATTAATTTTGCTTAAAACAAAGGTTGAAGGAATTAATTTTATTAAGTCTATCTTTAGTGGGTTAATCATATACTTTCACAATTCTTTCAAAATCTTTAAGAAGTTGAAAAGACTCTCTTTTACCCCCTACCTCTCTCGTCCTTGCAACCTGTTTCCTCCTCACAATCAAAGATTTTTCTCAAACTTCTACCATTACTCAAAGTCAATCAAAATGTCTCAGACATCGTCTTCAACCATGGCCACTTCGTCATCCTCATCATCGTCATCATCTGACCAAGATTCTAGGGCAATCACCACATGCATAGAATCTGAAGTTCTTGAGGTCACTCCTCTCAGAGAAATGGCAACTGACCCAGCCAAAGTCAAAAAGCTCAGAACCAGACATGCAGGAAGAGCTCAAGCTACAGCCTCTGGTAATTCTTCTCATCCTTCGTCTTCTGTACCTAATAGAGAAGGATCAGTTCAAGTTCATCAAGCTATTGCTAGGCTGGTTACTAGTATACTGAGTGGCAACCAATCTGTACCGGGGATCTCTGTCCCTTTAAACCAATCAGAAAGTCCAAATGTGGAAGTTTCTGAGAATGTAGATGTCACTGAGAATGTTGTGACACAAAAAGACAACATTCAGAACCCTTCAGAAAAGGCTGCTGATCCACCTATCATTGATGTGGATGAGGATTACTCAGATAATGATCTGATTGCTAATGTGAACCCTAGCATAGCTAGGAGATTGATGAAAAGAAAGAGTAGTGAGAATGATAAACCTAATGCTAAGAAATCCAAGGCTGAAGGCATGGCTGAGAAAAGTATTCAGACAAAAGGGAAGAAGGCCCAGGTGCATACTGCTAGACAACCAATCTCTAAGAAGAGAAAAGAACCTGAATCTTCTGATTCTGATGAGGAATCAGAATTTGAGATTGATATTGAAGAAACTCCTATCAGAAGGAAGCTCCCCTCCAGCAAAATTGCTAGAGTGCCTGAAGTCCCAACAGACAACATCTTTTTTCATCATCCTGACAATGCAAACAGATGGAAGTATGTTTGCTTAAAGAGAATAGCCTTAGAGAGAGAACTCAACAATGATTCCTTGGAGTGCAAAGACATCATGGACCTGATCAAGAATGCTGGACTAATGAAGACAGTGATAAAATTTAACAAATGTTATGAAAATCTGGTCAAGGAGTTTGTAGTGAACTTGTCTAATGATTGTGCTGATGGAAGGTCAGCTGACTTTGAAAGTGTTTTTGTTAGAGGAAGAAGGGTCAAGTTCTCTCCATCAGAAATCAACAAGTTTCTTGGAAGAACAAATGAGGATTGTCCTGATCTGGAGGCAACTGACAATGAAATTTGTCAAACCATCACAGCCAGGTACATCTTTGAACAAACTTTAAAGCATGCTGGCAGTTATGCTGTCAAAGGACCAATTGCCTTTCCCTCCCTCCTTTATGGAATCATCCTTGCACAATATCCTGATGTCCTTGTGGCAAGCGATACAGTCTGCAAAAGAGCTCCTGCCCTTGGCTTGCACTACAAACTGTTTCAGGGATCTCATGCTCCAGACATTGTCATAACATCAGCTGAGACATCGTCTGTGAAGACCCAGTCCAAGACATCAGATGTCATAGCTGTTTTAAAAGAAACTTGCAAAGAGCTGGATGCTAGAAAAAGGACCCTAGAAATTCTAATTGCCAGGCTAGAAAAGGAGGAAGCTGAAGAAAACAGAAGGGAAGAAGGTGTAGAAGCTGGAGGTCATCTCAACATTAAAGAAACTAGCTCCTCTGAGTCTGATGACAGTACTTGAAGGTTGGTTGCTGTTTGGTGGTGTTGCTGGTTGGTGCTGATATCTGGTGGAGTTTGGAAGTGTATTCAGTTGTTTTCTGATGCTGCTCTTATTAATTGTTTTTGGATAACTGTATAATCATTATGAACATGTATCTTTGGCCCATTTGTGGCTAAAGAGGGGGAGAATATTTTGGTACTTAATATGTACTTGCTCAATTAGACATTCTATTTTTCTGCAGTCATTTATTTCTGCTGCTATCTATCTCTGATTGCTTAGGGTCTTTAGCCAAAAATCTGCCAAAGGGGGAGTTTGTAGTTGTTTAGGTATTGGCTTGCATTTTTGGTAAAACCCAAGTGTTGTGTGAATGTCATGACTGATGTCATAACATTCTAGTTTAGTTTGTACTGACTCATTAGGTACCTTTGCAGAAAAATATTGTAATTCAAGTACTGATGTTTATAAGTGTGTATCTGAGCATTTTGCAAAATGATCACATTTTGCTAAATCAGTAGACAGGTTTTCTCAGATGTCATAACAGATGTTATGACATCCTGTTCTGAACTAACAGGTCTGCAGGTTGGATAAGTCTGAGTTTTTTCAGGAAAATAACTCAGTCTTTCCTGAACAGAATCCTGCGTTTTCTGAGGGGTAACCTAGCTCAACCCTAACCTGGTTAATAAAGTCCTGTGACCTGGTCTTTAGGTCAAACGGAATTAACCCTAGGTTTTTGTGGAAACCCTAATTGAAGTTGCAGCTGCTATATATTCAACAGAGCTGCTGTTTTGCAAGGCATCCCTTTTATTGATCAGAAGATCATTTGTAATCTGTATGGATTTGATTATTGTACTCCAAGCAATTATCATTGTGATAAGTGACTTGGAATAGGTTTCAAATTGTAAGGGCTGTGTAGCACTCAAAGCTTTGAAGCAAGAGTGTTTGAATGTTCCTTGACTAAAGCTGTGAAGCAGAGTCAATTTAGTTGTGTGGATCACTCAAAGCTGTGAAGCAAGAGTGATTGTGTTGCTTGATTAAAAAGCTGTGAAGCTTAATCAAGTGTTTGTTTTTGAAGAGTGTCTTCATCAACTCTTAAGTCAAATTGTTTTATGTATCACTGCTGTGATTGAGGGGGAGTGAGTAGGAACTCAGATTTAAGTTGTACTTAGATTGGAATTGCATTGGGTAGGTCTTAAGTGAAGGAGATAAACTGGTTGGTTTATTCCTGAATTAACATCTCTTATAGTGGATTTCCTCCCTGGCTTGGTAGCCCCCAGAGTAGGTGTTGTTGCACACTGAACTGGGTAAACAATTGATTGTGTTCTTTATTGCTTTTGTATTTACTGTCATATAGTAAGTCAGATACGGTGTCATAACATTGAACGTGACATTGAGTATCTGCAGCCAGAATTTCAAGCCTCTTCTACTCCTCCCATCTTCTTTAATTTCAAAAATCTTCTCCCTCCTTTTTAAACTCTTCTTGTTTCTAAACTTGAAACACTTTCATAATAAACTTGGACTTAGGTCCATGCATTTTCAAAAAACCATTTTCATCAATAAACTTTAATCAATTTAATAATACTTTGACACTTTTTTGTGAGAAGACTAAAAGTCAATCAATCTCATTTCAAACCATTTTGCCACTTTGGTTTTTATCTTTAAAACTTTTTCTCAAAAGGTTAGACTCTTGTCAATCCTTATAGTGATGAAAACAACTATACTTCTACAATATGTAGTGAAGAGAGATATTTTCCACTTGGGTGTTGAGTGAGGCATTGTTGATTTTAAAATCCAGGCCATATCCTCTACTTTGAGATGATGCAAATTCTCCTTTCTCATGATTGTGGGTAGTAAGTATGTTTTCCACACGAACAATGACAATGATGTCGTATCTCTTAAAATTAACCAACACACTAGTGTTTCAAGATTTTTAAAGAGGAACTACGTGTACCCTGATCCCCTATTGCACGAAAGTCAGTACGTAGGAACTAAAGGTTCGCAACCGCGGTGGGTGCAAAAATCATAAAAAATATTTCATTTCTCACCTCCACCATCCATTTTATATACAACACATTTTATATAGCCAAAATATCCAGATTTTTCAAAGAGGCTCCTGCGGAGTACCGTAGATGTTTAGGGTGATAATACCTTCCCTTTGCATAACCAACCCCTTACCTTGAATATTTCCCCCCTTTTGGGTTATTCGCTCTTTTCCCATTCCTTTGGAAACAATAAAGCGCGGTGGCAATTTTTATTTTGATTTGTATAAAGTCTAGTCAATCCAATGGCTTAGTCTTGAACATTTCCACTGCTATAGAAAAATGGCGACT
Source organism: Vicia faba (assembly GCA_948472305.1). NCBI lineage: Eukaryota > Viridiplantae > Streptophyta > Magnoliopsida > Fabales > Fabaceae > Vicia > Vicia faba. The sequence continues at coordinate 517,755,048 of OX451737.1, forward strand.
TCACTGGGGAAAGATTGACTTCTTACTGGTCCATCCCTAAGTGGGTTGAGCCTATCTTTGTTTATATCTGTATATGTGCTATTGTTGTTTATGTGTTATATTTTGTATATATGTTTGTTTGGATTTCCCTGGTTTTCAGGGTGCTTGGTGATTACTCATAAGTCCTACACCCGGACTTGGGCAAACTTTAAGATAGGACGGGCGATATAGTCATGTTAACTTTGAGGGAGTAATCCCAAAAAAGGAGGAATGAGATCCCCCGGTCAGTGGAGGCCCCTTTGACTGTAGTTTCGTTTACCGAGTAATCGGGAAGACGTACTGCTTTCGACCTGGGAGCTTGCTGAAACTGAGGACCGTAGAATACCAAACTCATCTTGACCTTTTAGGTGTAGTGTGGAAGCTATGACGGAGTAATCCAGAAATAGTTGTCACGCGATACTACGCTTGGACGAGTCTTTCTTGAGAATATTACTAATTACCGAGTTAATCAGGAAGTTGGTAATATCCAAAGGAAGGATGTAGACTCTGGGAACCTCTAGAACCTTGTTCGGCAGGTGATAACTTTTTAGACCAATACCTTATGGGTAGTACCTTCAACCTCATGCTCGTGACGTTGAACCTATGAACCCTATATGTGTGATCTTATGTGTGATTGCTGCATTATGCATCCATGCGCTCATAAGCATCTTTTGAAGAAAATAATATTTCAAGGGATTTAAAGGTTGACTATTTGTGAACATCTCAGGTACTGTTAACCATGGATTCTGGAAAGAGAAAGACCGGGAAATACAGTTTCAAGGATCCCAATGTAGATGAGTTGGTTAGTATAATTCCAAAGATTGAGTGTCCTGCAAACTTTCGGAAGAAGTATGGATCCATTATTCCTCTCATGAAGCTGAAGATGAAGGAGGGTATTCTCTCGACCTTGGTCCAGTTCTATGATCCGGTGTATCACTGCTTTACTTTTCCCGATTATCAATTGATGCCTACACTGGAGGAGTATTCCTATCTATTGGATTTTCCTGTTACCGATCGTGTTCCTTTTACTGGTTGGAGGGTGAGCCAAAACCACATGAGATTGCTGCTTTAATTCATATGGGGAAGTCTGAGGTGGAAGTCTGTATGACTACCAAAGGAGGGATTAGAGGATTACCAGCCCAGTTCTTATTGGAGAAAGCTCGTTACTTTGCCAGAATGAAGAGTACGGTTGCTTTTGAGGCCATCTTTGCTTTACTTGCCTATGGATTATTCTTATTTCCTAATGTGGACAAGTTTGTCGACATTAATGTCATTAGGATCTTCATGATTGGAAACCCTGTTCCTACACTGTTGGGTGATGCTTATTACTCTGTTCATCTTCAAAGTTCTTATCATGGGGGAATGATCATCTGTTGCACGCCTTTGTTGTACCGGTGGTTTATCTCTCATATGCCTCAGTCTAATTCCTTTTGGGATGTCAAGAAGGAACCTCGTTGGGATCCTAAGATCATGGCACTTACTCACTCGGATATTGATTGGTATCATCGAGCTTATCAGGATGTGGAGATCATTGACAATTGCAGTAGTTTCCCCAATGTACCTCTTCTTGGTACTAAGGGAGGAATTAACTATAACCCTATTCTTGCACGGTGACAGCTTGGTTATCAGATGAGGGATAAACCAAACAACATCCATTTGAGTAGTTTCTTTCTGAAGGAAGGAGAAGACCACTGGGAAGCTAGGGAGCAGATTGCGAAGGCCTGGAGTCACATTCATAAGAAGAGTAGGAAGTATTTGGGACCTAGGGGCGTTGTTTCTTTGGAGCCATATCTTCAGTGGGTCCGATCGAGAGCCATTCAGTTGAAGATGCCGTATACTCGGGAGACACCCATGCCTGATCTATTTGTGAAGACCACTCCTCCCTTATTAGATGATCTAGAACAGTTGCAACTCTCTTTGGTTAGGATGCAACAGGAAAGAGATGCTTGGAAGAACAAGTTCCAGACTTTAGAGAGTTCCTATAGAGCATACTTGAAGGAGAAAGATGATTTGATCGAGATCCTTGAGAGTCGAGCAGTAGAGTCTATGGAGAGGCAAGGGGATTTATTTTCTTCTAAGCCTCAAACAAGTGCTGATTACTCACTTCCTGCTTCAGATGATTGGAAGGAGGTTGCCATCAAACATGTTGATGAAAGCCAGAGGTTGAGAGCTCAGATTGCCAGCCTCACAGGGAAGCGCCATCGTACAAATTGATCTCTATCAGTTCCTTTTCTCAGGATTTTAGATTGTATTTTCATTTTGTACTTGGGATCATTGAAACTTATAACCCATTTCGAAGTTATTACAATAAAAGTTTTCAGTATTTCAAATGCGTTATTATTTTGATGTCTGCAATATGTCTGTAAATCTTAAATCCCTTGAAATATTAAATGATAAAATAATAATAATCATATACATTGCATATCATGCATCATATTGCACATGTTTCTTGCATTTGTTATGCATATCCAGGTGCCTTACCCAGCTTCTTTACTTCATTCAGCAAGTTGACTCATCACTACAACACTCGAGGTAATTTCAAAAAGAAGATGGACAACTTAGAACAGGAGAATCGCGAGCTACGCAAAGAAGTTTCTGCTTTGAAGGAAGGCTTGGCCAATTTGACTACTCTGATGGAAGCTCTGGTGGTTGCTCAGAATCAGCCACCGAGTGTTCAACCTCAACCAACAAGGGAAAATGCTGAAGTTCCTACTGTTTCCGTATCTGCTACTCCGACTGTTGTTCAAAACCGCATGCCTCAGGGTTATCCCTGGGGAATGCCAGAGAATCTTGCACCTGAAAGTTTCAATTTGGGCCCCCAAGATGCTCCAGTGGTTCCAAATGTTGTTACTCCAGCACCTCCTATGGTGCATACTATTCCTGATGCACCTCATTCGGTGAATCTGGTTCCGTTTGTTAATGAAGATGTGTGTCGTCCTTTCCCTCCGCCGAGTGAAGACTTGGGTCTTTATGACAGAATAGATGATTTCCAAGAGCAGTTTGATAGAATGCAAAGAGAGATGAAGGCTCTTAGGGTAAAAGAGTTATTTGGGCAGAATGTGAATGAGCTGTGTTTGGTCCCGAACGTTAAAGTGCCTGCTAAGTTCAAGGTCTCGGAGTTTGAGAATTACAAGGGCAACACTTGCCCTCGTGCTCACTTGGTGATGTATGTAAGGAGAATGTCTACCCACACCGATGATCAATGCTTGCTGATTCACTTTTTCCAGGATAGTCTGACCGGCGCAACGATGAAATGGTACATGAGTTTAGATAGCACCAACATCCATACTTTTAATGATTTGGGAGAAGCATTTATAAAACAATACAAGTACAATGTGGACATGGCGCCTGACCGTGACCAGCTTAGGGCCATGGTTTTGAAAGACAGGGAATCATTCAAAGAGTATGCACAGAGATGGCGCGAAGTGGCTGCACAAGTGATTCTTCCTATGGAGGAGAAGGAAATGACTAAAATTTTTATGAAGACGCTGAGTGCTTTCTACTATGAAAGAATGGTAGCAAGTGCCCCGAGTGATTTTACAAAGATGGTAGGAATGGGCGTCCGCCTAGAAGAGGCAGTAAGAGAAGGCCGCTTGACAAAGGGTGAAGGATCCGGAAGTATGAAGAAGCCAGTTTATGGGTTTACAAAGAAGAAAGAAGGGGATACTAATGTTGTTATACAAGAGAGGAGGGTAAACGCTCCTAGAAGGAATTATCAGCGTCACCAGCAAGTAGCTTCAGTGACTCCTATTATGAATACCGCTCCAACTACCGTTGCTTATCAAAGACAGTCCCAACAGGGGAACCAAGGGAATAATCAGAGAAGGGAGACCTATGAACCTATCGCCATGAGCTATGTAGAGCTACTACCAGCATTGATTCAGAAGAAGTTGGTCCAGACACGATCACCTCCCGCTGTACCATCACCACTGCCTTGGTATTACAAAGCAGACCAGACGTGTGCCTTTCATCAGGGAGCACCAGGGCATGGCGTTGAAAGTTGTTATCCTTTGAAGACTGAAGTGCAAAAGTTAGTGAAGTCTGGAATTATATCTTTCAAAGACATGGGACCTAATGTGAAAGACAATCCTCTGCCCAAACACGGGGGAGTGAATGCTGTGAATATGGTGGCCGGTTGTCCAGGTGACTTCCAGATTTTTGACATTAATCTGGTTAGAGGGGATTTAGTGAAGATGCACGCAGACCTCTGTGAATTCAGTTATTATACACATGACCACGTCGATTGTGCTGTTTGCAGTACAAATATACAGGGTTGCGAGAAAATAAAGGTTGATTTACAGGAGATGATGGATGAAGGTTTAATCCATATAATCAGGCCTAGGCCAGAGTATGAAGAGGAAGTGAATATGGTTTCTGGATGTCCTGGTGAATTCAAATTTTTTGATGTGGAGTATCTGAATGAAGATCTTGTACAGTTGCATGCTACCTTCTGCCGTACTGCTGGTCAGGTAGAACACCAATATGGATCTTGCATAGTTTGCTGTCGAGACCCCCGAGGATGTTCTATTGTGAGAGAGGGTGTTCAATTGTTGTTAGACAATGGGACTATCAAGATTACAGGTCAGAGAGATGATTATCACGAGGTTGATATGGTTAAAGCATGTTTGATGGGACAAGAGTCAGAGGAAGAATATGCCTTAGCGGATGAGTATTTCTCTTCAGACGAAGATTTGTTTGCTGGAAGTGATCCGTTGAAAGCTGATTGTGTCGAGGAAGGTGTAAATGTATTGTACCTTGTTTTGGTGCACCCGGTCACCTTGAGGTGGAGTACCATAGCAAACCAGTTGTTACCCCATTGGTAATTAGTCTTCCAGGACCTGTTCCCTATAAATAAGATAAGGCTGTGCCTTACAAATACAACGCTACAATCTTGGAAGATGGGGTGGAAGTTCCCATCCAGCCAATGCCAGATGTTGGAAATATAGATGATAATAGCAGGGTGACCCGTAGTGGTCGTGTGTTTGCGCTGGTTATTCGAAAAGATGTTGCTGCTGGAAAGAAAATTGTTGAGAATGGTGAGCCTAAGAAGGTTGCAGGAGAGACTAGTGGAGCTACATTGGAGAAAGAAGTGGATGATATGTTGAAGATAATTAAAATGAGCGACTACAAAATTGTGGACCAGCTAAAGCAGACTTCTTCAAATATATCCATCCTAGCTTTATTGATGAATTCCTCCGCTCATAGAGAATCACTGATGAGAGTACTAGACCAAGCTTTTATAGAGAATGACATGCCATTGGATCAATTCAGCAGCGTAATTGGAAACATTACGTCATGTAACAACTTGAGTTTCTGCGATGATGAGTTACCAGATGAAGGGAGGAATCACAACCTGGCCCTCCATATATCTATGAACTGCAAGAATGATTCACTATCCAATGTGCTAATTGATAACGAATACACGTTGAATGTTATGCTGAGAAGTACTCTCATGAAGTTAAAGTATCAGGGAACACCTATGCACCTGAGTGGCATCATTGTGAAGGCTTTCGATGGGTCGAGGAAATCTGTCATCGGTGAAGTGGACCTGCCCATCCATATAGGACCACACTTGTTCTTGATAACTTTCCAGGTAATGAACATTATTCCCGCGTATAGTTGTTTTCTAGGACAGCCATGGATACACGAAGTAGGGGCTGTCACTTCAACTCTGCATCAGAAGCTAAAATTTGTGCGTGAAGGGAAGGTAGTGATCATAAACGGGGAGCAAGCGTTGTTGGTATCCCATCTATCCTATTTCAGTATTGTAGAGGTAGATAAGGATGCTGTTGGAACCCAGTTCCAAGCCCTATCCATTGACAACATAAGGAAGAATGAGAATTCTGTGGTTTCGCTGAAGGACGCGCAGCAGGTTGTGCGTAATGGTCACAATGCAGTTTGGGGACGACTTGTGGATCCACCCGTGAACAAAAACAGAACTGGTTTGGGTTTCTCTTCGAGGAATGGAAAAGGCAAAAGTCTGAAGTTGAAGTCTTCTGTGAACAGTTATCATGATGTTTTCCGCAGTGGAGGCTACCTCCATCCGATTGGTTCTGGAATTAATGCTGTTGAAGAGGATGAAGCAGAGCAGGAAGCACCGAATTATGTGACGCATGGAGTCCGAGTTCAGAACTGGGTCACCATTGATGTTCCTTCTTGCATACATATTTCAAAGTAATTTGTTATGTTAATCTGTTTCTTTCTTTTGAAAAACTTCCACTCTGCCCAAGGTGGAAGTATCGATGTTGTATGGCTTATCTGTTTGCTATAACAGTTAAGATCATTAATAAAAGTTGTCTTTGCTTCCTAATTATGTCTTTCATTTTCTGCCTTTTTCTTGGGAAATGGTAATAATAAAATAAAAAAACCTTTCAAAATAAATAGTAACTGAAAATTAGTCTCCATGATCACTTGTTATATGTGTTAGTTTCTAAAAGTAATCATAAATCATATGTGCAGATTAATTAAAAAACTCGTTGAATACAATGACCCTACACCCTCTCCCAATTTTGAATGTCCTGTGTTTGGGGCTGAAGAAGAAGATTATGGTGAGATTCCAGAAGAGGTCTCTTGGTTGCTTGAGCACGAGGAAAATACCATTCAGCTATACAAAGAGCTTTTGGAAGTGGCTAATTTGGGTTCAGAAGAATATCTGAAGGAAGTCAAGATTGGAGCATCGTTGCATCCTGATGTAAGGAGCGGGTTGATTGAGCTGTTGAAAGAATATGTGGATATTTTTGCTTGGTCTTATCAAGATATGCCTGGTCTAGATACAGACATTGTCGAGCATCGTTTGCCGTTGAAGCCAGAGTGTCCTCTAGTTAAACAAAAGTTGAGAAGAACCCACCCGCATATGGCAGTAAAGATCAAAGAGGAGGTCCTAAAGCAGATTAATACTGGTTTTCTTGTGAAGTCAGTGTATCCTCAATGGATTTCCAATATTGTCCCAGTACCAAAAAAAGACGGAAAGGTCTGCATGTGCGCATATTACAGAGATCTAAATAAAGCTAGTCCAAAAGATGATTTTCCATTGCCTCACATTGATATGTTAGTGGATAGCACAGCAAAATTCAAGGTATTCTCGTTCATGGACGGATTTTCCGGGTATAATCAAATAAGAATGGCTCCAGAGGACATGGAAAAAACAACGTTTATCACACCCTGGGGAACATTCTATTACAGAGTGATGCCCTTCGGGTTGAAGAACGCTGGTGTAACGTACCTGAGCGATATGACAACCCTATTCCATGATCTGATGCACAAAGAAATCGAAGTATATGTTGATGATATGATTGCCAAATCCCAAACTGAAGAAGGGCATATAAAAGATTTGTTGAAGTTGTTTCAGCGTTTGAGGAAGTATCATCTCTGCTTGAATCCAAATAAATGCACCTTCGGAGTTAGATCTGGGAAATTGTTGGGTTTTATTCTTAGCCAGAAACGAATTGAAGTTGACCCTGACAAAGTCAAAGCAATTCAAGAAATTCCAGCACCAAGAACTGAAAAGCAAGCCAGGGGTTTCCTCGGGCGTTTGAATTATATCTCCAGATTTATTTCCCACGTGACTGCAACGTGTGAACCGATCTTTAAGTTGTTAAAGAAAGATCAAGGTTGTGTGTGGACGGATGACTGCCAAAGGGAATTTGAAAGTATTAAAGAATGTTTGCTTGAACCTCTTATCTTGCTCCCTCCCGTAGAAGGAAGACCGTTGATTATGTATCTAACAGTGTTGGATAAATCCATGGGTTGTATTCTGGGACAACAGGACGAAACGGGAAAGAAAGAGTTCGCCATTTATTACCTCAGCAAAAAGTTCACTGATTGTGAGTTGCGGTATTCCATGCTAGAAAAAACATGTTGTGCTTTGGCCTAGGCGACAAAGCGTTTGCGGCAGTATATGTTGAATCATACAACTTGGTTGATCTCCAAAATGGATCCAATCAAGTATATTTTTGAAAAGCCTTCTCTTACTGGGAGAATTGCCCGTTGGAAGATGTTGTTGTCTGAATATGATATTGAATACCGCACTCAAAAGGCTATCAAAAGTAGTGTGTTGGAAGATTACCTTGCTCACCAGCCGATGGAAGATCATCAGTCTGCAGAATATGAATTCCCTGATGAAGATGTGATGTTCTTGAAAGTAAAAGATTATGATGAACCATTGCCCGAAGAGGGCCCCGACCCTGAATCTCGTTGGAGTATGGTATTTGATGGAGCTATGAATGCTTATGGTAAAGGAATTGGTGTTGTGATTGTTACTCCTCATGGATCGCACATTCATTTTACTGTAAGGTTAACATTTGATTGCACTAATAATATGGAAGAATATGAGGCTTGCATCATGGGTCTTGAAGAAGCTATTGATCTCCGAATCAAAATTCTAGATGTGTATGGAGATTCAACATTGGTAATAAATCAGATTAAAGGTGAATGGGACACTCGTCACCCTGGCTTGATCCCTTACAAAGATTATGCTAGAAGATTACTACCCTTCTTCAATAAAGTTGAATTCCATCACATTCCCAGGGATGAAAATAATATGGCAGATGCTCTGGAAACTCTGGCTTCCATGTACCAAGTAAATGCTTGGAATGATATACCCTGAATTACAGTTCGACGGCTCGATAGGCCCGCTCATGTGTTTATGACAGAGAAGGTAGCATATGAAAAACCTTGGTACTATGATATCAAGCATTTTCGTCAGACTCAGGAATACCCGTTTGGTGCGTCAAAGAAGGATAGAAAGACACTGAGAAGGTTGGCAGGCAGTTTCTTCATCAATGAAAATGTGCTATACAAGAGGAACTTTGACATGGTCCTGCTCAGATGCGTGGATAGACACGAAGCAGACATGTTGATGCATGAGATCCATGAAGGTTCATTTGGAACTCATGCTAATGGACATTCAATGGCTAAAAGGATGCTAAGGGCAGGTTATTATTGGTTGACGATGGAATCTGATTGTTACAAATTTGTAAAGAAGTGCCATAAATGCCATATTTACCCAAATAAGATCCATGTACCTCCGACACTCCTCAATGTGATTTCCTCCCCATGGCCTTTCTCTATGTGGGGTATTGAAATGATTGGGATGATAGAACCCAAAGCTTCGAATGGGCATCGTTTTATCTTAGTAGCAATTGATTACTTCACCAAGTGGGTGGAGGCTGCTTCTTATGCCAATGTTACTAAGCAGGTAGTTGTGAGCTTCATTAAGAATAACCTTATATGTCGGTATTGTGTGCCAAGCAGAATCATCACAGACAATGGCTCGAATTTGAACAACAAGATGATGACAGAAATGTGCAAAGAATTCAAGATTGTCCATCACAATTCATCTCCATACAGGCCTAAGATGAATGGGGCTGTTGAAGCTGCTAATAAGAATATCAAGAGAGTTATCCAGAAAATGGTTGTTACTTATAAGGATTTCCATGAAATGCTCCCTTTTCTCTACATGGATATCTAACATTTGTCCTCACTTCAATAGGAGCAACCCCGTTTTCTCTAGTGTATGGAATGGAAGTTGTACTCCCTGTCGAGGTAGAGATTCCCTCGTTGCGTGTGATAATGGAAGCCAAATTGACAGAGGATGAATGGGTTCAGAACAAGTTTAACCAATTGAATTTGATTGAAGAGAAGAGAATGAAAGCTTTGTGTCATGGGTAGTTATATCAGAAAAGAATGAAGAAAGCATTTGACAAAAAGGTCAAACCTCGTGAATTCAGAGAAGGTGACCTCGTGCTCAGGAAGATCATGTCTTTTAACGCTGATTCTAGGGGCAAGTGGACTCCTAATTTTGAAGGCCCGTATGTTGTCAAGAAAGCCTTCTCTGGTGGTGCATTAATTCTTGAAACTATGGATGGCGAGGAGTTCCCACGTCCCATGAATGCTGACGCAGTCAAGAAATACTTCGCCTAAAGAAATAAAAGAACAACTCGCTAAGTTGAAAACCTGAAAGGGTGGCTTAGGCAAAAAAGAGCGTCTCGGTAGGCCGAAAACCCGAAAGGGCGGTCTAGGAAAAAATTAGAGACATAAACAGAATAAATTTCCCGCTAAGTTGAAAACCCGCAAGGGCAGCTTAGGCAAAAGTTAGGGATTTTTCTTGGCAATTAACTACGTCAGACAAGACTTGATCGTTGAAGCAACAATCTTCTCGGATCCTCACCATACTTCAACAAAAGCTGCTGCTCAGGACTTCAAAAGTTGTTAGGGGGAATAGTGGTCATTGTATCTCAATGCATCTTTTCCATTATGTATTATCATTTCCCAAACTTTGTAATCATCCATGGAGTCTCGCCATTCGCAGAATACCATTCTATTAATGAAATTTGAGCTTTTGCCCAACTTTTTGTGTTCTTATTTTTATTTAGCTTGCAAAGACATCATTTATTGCTGATAATAACTGTTAAAGCAAAAGGATTAAAAATCAAAATTAACTTTTCAAAAAGAAAAGAGATCTTTACCAATTCAATTTACTTTGGGATTTATGATGAAACAATGACAACAAGAATGGTGGTCCCAAGAATGAACAAACTCCAGTTGTTTTAAGAAGATTTACTCCCTTCATGAAAGTTTTCTCAGGTCATTTTGCTGGTGTGCGCAATCCTTGTGTGTTTCTCAGATAGTTAGAGACAATACCAGTGGGTACAAGATGCAGTATTGGGTTGTGATCCCATTATCCCCAGTCAAGTCTTGGTTCTCTTTTTGGGTTTGTATGGTCAGAAGCCTCTGTCCCAGTTTCCCCAACAATTTTTCCCTCATATGATGAAAGTATTGACTTCTTGATTCCCCAGGAAGGTTATCCCAGGGCATCTCTTATTTAGAGTGAGCATTCGTGATGAAAGTTTTCTCTGGGGAGTTAGGCTTGAATTCCCCAGTAAAGTTTGGTTTTGTTAGTGTCAGTCTGCCTTATTTGAGGCTGGTCTCGAAATCTCCAGTAGGGATGTTGCTTTTGAAAAGCTGTTTTCTCCAATAAAAGCAGAAGAAAGATGTTCTATCCCGATACTTGTTTGATTTGGCTACATCCGAATTATGTTTCTCCTCAGTAAAGTTACGGCGGGCAATGGGTTTGGTTTCCGCATTTGCTTTTGCCTTTCTTGGACTGATCTTTCTGGTTAAAGCTTAGCCCAGTGCCGTTAGTACCTGAGGCAATTTTGTTTATTTGAACTGATTATGTATCCTTTTACCAGCATATGCACGATAGCACTCATACATTCATACATACATCATGCATAACTAAAAAACCATCATTCATTAGCATTGTGTTTTGACCTTCTCTGCAGTGCTCTTTGCTTAGTTGATTTTGGTTGTCCCTCTTGAGTTTATTTCCCAAAGGATGTATCTACACTGGCCGTCTTGCTCCAGTTTATTTCTGAATTGGATTTATGGATCTCTGGAAAATTTTGAGTTATGGTTTGTGCATTTATTTTGCACATGAATACTTTATCTCCTCAGCAGGAATATCGTGGCATGTCCCCGGGAAGTTATATTGCTATCCCCAAAAAGTCATTTCTCTTTGTAAATCCCCTTTGACAATAAGTGGGAGTCTCTTTATTTGAGACAGATTACGTATTACCCTTTCCAGGAAGATTTCCTTGGTTAAAGAAGAAGTTGACACCCGTTCTTGGCAAAACACCAAAATCTTGGGGAAGCTTGATATATTTTCTCTTTCTACCTTCAGTGAACGTTGGTAGTACATTGGAAGTGAACATCGGTGTTTGTTATCTTCTTGCTATCTTCAGTGAATGTTGGTAGTACATTGGCAGTGAACGTCGATGTTTTTTTTTTATATCTTCAGTGAACGTTGATAGTTCATCGTCAGTGAACGGCGGTGATATGATGTATTTTCTCTTCCTACCTTCAGTGAACATTGGTAGTACATTGGCAGTGAACGTCGATGTTATTTTTTTTTTGCTATCTTCTGTGAACGTTGATTGTTCATCGTCAGTGAACGGTGGTGATATGATGTATTTTCTATTCCTACCTTCAGTGAACGTTGGTAGTACATCGGCAGTGAACGTAGATGTTATTTATTTTTTTCTATCTTCAATGAACGTTGACAGTTCATCGTCAGTGAACGGCGGTGATATGATGTATTTTCTCTTCCTACCTCCAGTAAACGTTGGTAGACCATCGGCAATGAACGTAGATGCTTGTTATCCTCCTCTATGATTCTTTTCTTGTGGTTTACCAGTGATTTATTTTCCTGGTGGGATTGCTCTTTTGTTGCTACATTTCATGTTGCATCCCCAATACTACTTTGCGTCTTTTTGTTCCATTCATATGCATTCATATGCATAAATGTTTGCATGGCATCTTAGGGCCAAAAACAGGATTTGTTTTATATTTAAGTATCTTCGATCCCGTCAACACGAAGATTTTTAACCTTCGTATCTTCGGATAGACTAAACTTAAATAAGGGCAGCTATTGTACCCCAATTTTTCCCCCTAAGATCCCTTCATCATACCATATTGTTTCAATCACCACAAAATCACATTAGGGCTTTTGGTTCCTCTCCCTATCTTTAACCTTGCTCTTTGAGGAGTCACCAAGCACCTTGACTTGTTTTCTTTGGTGGTCATGGATATTTTGCTCTAAATTAACAAATATAATATTGGTTTGTCTTACTTGTTAATAATGTAGGTGAAGGCAATGAGGTTTAGCAAGTTGCATCATGGGTTCATGAGTTTATTTCCATGCCTTAATCAAAAGCTTGAGAGATCTAAACCTCACCATTGAAGTTGTCTTGAAGTTAGTATGGAAGTGTTTTTTGTGGCCATGAGTCCTCGTTATCATCCTCAACAAATTCTATTCACAAAGGAAGAATATTGGCACAAAAAGTTTGTTCAAACTTGGCAAAGTTCCACCAAGCATTCTCTTGATCTAGAGGCTAGGGTTTTGGACTTTAGAGGGACATATCTTGCTCATCTTGTGGTATTTTTGAGTGGTTCCAAAAACATTCTTCTCTTTAATGAGTTACCAACAAATCACTTCAAAATTTCCAAAGAATTTTCATGTGGAAGGAACTTAATGAAAAAGAAAGGTTACAAGTCACCCAGATGAATCCCCAATTTTCAATATGTGAATTCAAATGGTCATAACTTGGTCAATTTTTATCACCTTGGGCCCATTCATTTTTCATGATGATCCTAAAGATGTGTACTGCATGCCTTATTTTATGAGAAAAGAGAGAAAATGGATGGAAGTTTCCTTGAGAATGCAAAATATTATAGGTCATTTCATGATTTTTGGCCAATTTCAACAAGTCATAACTTGCTCAATTTTTGGAGATATTGAGTGGTTCAAATTGAAAAGTGTCATTCAAGAGTTATACTTCATTCCATCTTTTTTGGTCAAGAGCAAATTCTAAGTGCAAGGCCATGTTTGGATACAAGAGATTATGGGTCATTTTTAAAGAAGAATTTGAAATATTTCTAAGTATGGAAAGTGAACTCTTTTTCTTCAACTTTGACTCCATGTAATTTTCAGCTCAAGCCTCCATTTGATTCCATTCTTTTTCCATTGCAAAGCTTGTTACCTCATCTTTCCAAAGCATCAAGAATTTTTACCTAAGACTCCTTGAGGTGGAAATGCCATTGGAATGAACTTGGTAACTTGAAACTGAAGTTTCACCATAAATAAGAATTTGAAATCCATGTTTTGGCCTTTAAACATCAAATTATTACGCGTTTGTGATCAAAAAATGTTTAACCAAGTTGCCAAAGTGGATTAGAGCCTTGAAACGCAAGGATTTAATGAGTTTTGATGCAAATCAGATCACACTTTTCTCGTGTATCAGGTTCACACGATTTCACTCCAATTTGCATCATTCGATATGCTTGAGCATTCCATTTGATTCCCTATAAATAGAGGGTCATCCCCCATTCAATTTTCCAAGCTTAGATAGCCAGAATCACCCTGCCAAACTTGCTTCACAACTCAGAATTCAGCTACTTTGAATCCTATTCTCAAGCCCCTTTTAATCCATTTTCTCCATCAATTCACCTTCTTTGATCTTCCCTGAACCTAACCATACGACTACATTCAAGAATCGTGCCCTACATTGCTCCATAGAAGTCCAGTTTCAGAGCTCTGCAACTCAACTTCAATAGGTAGATTCCTTCATTAATTCTTCAAAACATTGGTATCATTGTGTTTCTCTCATTGACCATGAATTTTCAAATCCCCTTTCAAAACTTTCTTTCCAAATTGCTTGAGTTACAGTTTATATAAATTGGGCGCGAAGGTGTGGTTGTCTTCATCTTGAAGAGACGAAGTGAATGGCATAGGTCTGAGCTTCTGATTTTACAGTTTGAGAGACCTGCAATTCGTGAGGCTGGAGGTTGAAGATGACCAACGTGTCACCTTCTAACCAATGAAAGCGTGCCATTTGTATTTTTTGAATTTCTGATTTTACATTTGATTCAGTGCTTTATTCAGTAAAGACCATGATATGCACAGTGCGCCAGATCCTTTGGATTTGATTACTAACGCATTTTGACCCTCATCCAATGGTCCACATCTTTTTCTTTTATTTTCTTTTTCTGATTTTTATATTTTAATTGTTTTAAATTTCAAAAAATCATAGAAAATTCATTTTTAGTCCAAAAAATCTGGAAAAATTATGAAAAATATTTTTTAATATTCTCTTTCTGATTTTTATTTTTTCACAATTTATTTTTGTGTTTTGGTATTTTTTTATGAATTTTACACTTATTTGATTTGTTAAAAATGTTTAAAAATACTTTTACACATTTTTAAATTCTGAAAAAATTATGGAATGATCCAATGATATTGTGACAAATATTGGTGACCTTATTTTATTTTTGTTTCTGACATTACTAATTTTTACCATTTTTGTTTATTTCACCCATTTATTTTAATTTTTAAAAATAGTTTCTGACTTTTAAAAATTCCCAAAATTTTTGTAAAATTACTTGGCCCCTTTTCTGATTTTTCTATGATCTTATTTTTCATTTCTTGATTAATTTGAATATAATTGGTATTTCCCTCATTATTTCTTTTTTAAAACATTTTTTAAACCTTTTAAAATATATATTAAATATGATATTATTTTGTTATTATTTTTTGGCTGTCTTGGGTTGATTTTTTTATCTTAGCTTTATTAACATCATTGGATCCATGGTGTTGAGTTTAACTCCACAAAAAATGGTTGAATGATTTTAATAATAGTTTGATTATATATTAATTCAAATGGGGTTTTTCTATTTACCCTAATTCCTCTTCATCTTTTCCCTTTCTAATTGCACTAAATGTTGATAGAGCATGATCTCTATTTAATGTCTCAAAACAAATGGTGCATAGATTGCTATTGACCGGCCTCAAAATAGGCGCGACTTCTATATAAGTCCACTTACGATTGCTTAACATAGCGCTAAATTTTGTCCCGATTCGAATAAATGATAATTCGTGGCCCAAACTTATGATTGCAAGCCCAAGTATGTTAATTTGATCTCTTTGATCCAATAACTTTGAGATTCATTGTGTGGAGGCTTTGGTTCTACCAATCCTCTAATGGATCTACAACACTTTTGGTCAACGCGGATCACTTAAACATCGTTGATCATTAAATGGTACTTATGAGAATTCCAAATGGATGATATACTTGAAAAAAAGCAAATGCAACTTGTTGTGTGGAGGCTTTGGTTCTACCAATCCTCTAATGAGTTCCAAATGCAAGTTTCAAGTTGATCATCCAACTAACCACTAATTATTGACTTGTTTTACCTTATGCTTTCATTCTTTTTTATGTTTTATGTACTATTTACTTTTAGCATTTTTTCATTTCATGCCATTTTTATCTTTGCTCATTTGAGCATTTATTTTCTTGTCATTTTTACTTTGCTCACTTGAGATTTTCTTTTTCTTTCTCAAAATACTTAATAACCAACTCAAACCCTAAAAAACTCTTAATGGCACTTGGACTATTTGGTTACTATCCTTAGCATGGTGGAGCAGTGGACTTTTCTTGGACTTAGGATTAGAAACCTTGGCCTATCTTGGAGGCCTTGTGATCTTATCTGATATTTTTGTATGGAGCTCTTGAGGTTTACCTCAAGACATTGGGTTTCTTGTTTGTTTTTTGTGTGCAGGTTTTTGTGATTACATCCTCTGTTTTTAATCTAGAATTCACCCGTATACAACCGTTACTCTGCCCAATTTTTATGAAGACTTAGTACACTTGAAGAGGTCTAGTATCTTTGCTTGCTTGGTTTCAATCCAAAGAATGGGCATTTTATCTTGGCTCTTAATGTCAAGCTTTGGCTTCTTGTTGGTTAGATGGTCCTTATCCTTAGCTTTTACCTTATGCTTTAGGATAGCCTCTTCTACTCCTCCCATCTTCTTTAATTTCAAAAATCTTCACCCTCCTTTTTAAACTCTTCTTGTTTCTAAACATGAAACACTTTCATAATAAACTTGGACTTAGGTCCATGCATTTTCAAAAAAACATTTTCATCAATAAACTTTAATCAATTTAATAATACTTTGACACTTTTTTGTGAGAAGATTAAAAGTCAATCAATCTCATTTCAAACCATTTTTCCACTTTGGTTTTTAATCTTTAAATCTTTTTCTCAAAAGGTTAGACTCTTGTCAATCCTTGTAGTGATAAAAACAACTATACTTCTACAATATGTAGTGAAGAGAGATATTTTGCACTTGGGTGTTGAGTGAGGCATTGTTGATTTTAAAATCCAAGCCATATTCTCCACTTTGAGATGATGCAAATTCTCCTTTCTCATGATTGTGGGTAGTAAGTATGTTTTCGACACGGACAATGACAATAATGTCTTATCTCTTAAAATTAACCAACACACTCGTGTTTCAAGATTTTTAAAGAGGAACTACGTGTACCCTGATCCCCTATTGCACGAAAGGCAGTACGTAGGCACTAAAGGTTCGCAACCACGGCGGGTGCAAAAATCATAAAAAATATTTCTTTTTTCACCTCCACCATCCATTTTATATACAACACATTTTATATAGCCAAAATATCCATATTTTTCAAAGAGGCTTTTGTGGAGTACCGTAGATGTTTAGGGTGCTAATACCTTCCCTTTGTATAACCAACCTCCTTACCTTGAATCTTTCCCCCTTTTTGGGTTATTCGCTCTTTTCCCATTCCTTTGGAAACAATAAAGAGCGGTGGAGATTTTTATTTTGATTTGTATAAAGTCTAGTCAATCCAATGGCTTAGTCTTGAACATTTCTACCGCTACAACTATCCCTAACCGAGGTTCGTAATCGCGGGAGAGTCAGTAAATTTCATCCTGAACTGAGTTTATTTCCTCCATGACGGCAGGTGTACCAACAGAATATCTCTTCCCCCTAAGTTTGGTCCCCGTATAGTTATTCTCCAGCATCTCCTCCTGACAGAATATTTGCGAATCTCCAGCAATAGTCAGGGATTTATTTTCCCAGACGCGAGCATACCCCGATAGTATTTCATAAACATACATCATGACATACACATACATACCACGCGCAGTATAATCTCATTTATTTTGAGAACATCATCTCACAATGCATTTCACGCATCACATTTGACTAACCCTGTTATCTTTTCAGGAAAGATAGTTATCACCAACAATTCCAGCAGCTATACATGTCATATCTGCAAGTAATCAAGGGAAATTCAGTTCCCTAAACCAAACAAGCCCTAATACCCAGGCTTTTCATTTCGAAGTAACCCTACTACCCAGGTTTCTTCCCACAAGCCCTACTACTCAGGCTTTTCATTTCGAAGTAACCCTACTACTCAGGTTTCTTCCCGCAAGCCCTACTACCCAGGCTTTTCATTTCGAAGTAACCCTACTACCCAGGTTTCTTCCCACAAGCCCTACTACCCAGGTTTCTTCCCACAAGCATTACTACCCAGGCTTTCATTTCGAAGTAACCTTACTACCCAGGTTTCTTCCCGCAAGCCCTACTACCCAGGCTTTTCATTTCGAAGTAACCCTACTTCCCAGTGTATAAATCAATATTCCCCGGCAAAGTCCCCCTCAACGGCAAGTACAGGAATTCTCACCGAGGAATCTCTTATGCAACCAATCTTTTCCGGATGGCATCTTTAAGCCCATCTCCGATGATTCCCCGTCGATTTCCAAATGGAATCTTTAAGCCCATTCCCTATACCCTTAGTCATCACATCACCGAGTGCAAATTTCTGGGCACTCTAATGTCCCATCATCTTCCACCTTCATATCACGAAAGGCTGACCAGCCAATCTACATCCTCAGGCTTAAGAAGATTGAACAGGGGCAATTGTTGTACCCCAAAATTTGCCTTCTCAATCCTCAAAGGATCACCCTGAATCCTCAGGTTTGTTCCTATCCAATTTCAAGTTTGAATTACAAATTTTCCAAGAAAATCATCCACAAGGGTAAAATGGTCATTTACGTACTAAAAAGTCAAACTTTGACTTTCAGACTGTAATACGGTGGGAGAACTGACTTGAGGTTTTGCGTTTGTGTTTGTAAATGTTGCGGTTAGCAAGAGTCGCCACTGACTTTTCTTTTATCCAAAAGGAAAGGTAAAAAAGCACAGGAAAGACCTTTGAGATGTTTTCTTGAGTTCGGGGGGTAGATTATGAAAAGGGAAGGTGCTAGCACCCTTTTCATCCATGGTTTTCCATGGGATGTTAGTTACTTGTTTAGATCACTTGCTTTGTTTTGTTTGAAATGGTGTTTGGTGTGATTTTGAAAGTATTTTGTAAAAGAGACCATTGTTTAGGCAATCTTTGTAATGATTCTCGTTCGTAAGAATGTATACAAAGATGTTTGTCTTTTGAAAATGTTTTCAATGTTTTGTAAGGAGTTTTGTGTCATACCCCAAAATTTGACCTAAGATACCACCTCCCATCTGCATTATTACATAGCAAGCGTTCACAAGCGATTCGACCTATTTTTGCCAATTCTCGAGTCAGATTCCAAAAATTCATAACTTCTTCAAATTTCGACAATTTTTTTAGTGGTTCTTTTACATATGATTCTCCTTTGCAATAACTACAACTTTTCTTTACAAGTCAAGAGATGATTATGCTTTGAAAATCCACGAAAAAATAGAAACATTAGAAATCATTGTGAATTTAGGGAAATTTAACTGGTTTTGCCTGACTTTATTAAATCATGTATTTTTGCACTTTTACTCGTCATTCTTTTATTCTTATTTTCATAAAAAAAGAAAATCCAAAAAAAACATATTTAGCTCATATCAGTTTTACTTTATATAAAAAAAAATTATTATAGTTTTGTTAGTTCCATTTAATTTTATATTTTTATTGATAATTCAGAAAATCTCAAAATACATATAAGTTCTTTTACTTTTTGCATTTTTTGAGTATGTAAGTCTATTTTGTTCTTAGTTGTAGTTTTACTTATTTAATTCAAAAAATATGAAAAAATATGGTTTAATTTTATTTTTATTCCCTCTATTAATATTTTTTATTATAATTCCATTTGAAATGTTTTTAGGTTGAATTATTAATAGAATTAAAACCAATTTTAATATCTCTTTTATTTCACTTTTATATTTTCAGTTTAGTTTTTACTAACATTTTATTTTATTATTTGTGTCATTACTATTACTATTAGTATTATAATTATTATGCTATGTCCATATAAGTCTAAATATGCTGCAAAAAACCTGCACAAGTAATGCCAAGAAAAACAGTCAAATAACCTCTGCTGCCCTGTTATAAGACAAGCATATCAGTCCAGAAATTACATCAAAAATAACAAATTAAAAAGATGAATCAAAAAGTGATAAAGTATAACACCAATTTTGTTCAAATCCTATTGTTATTTCCCCCATCAAATAGCAGGGATCTTTACTATATAAGAGGGATTTTAGAAACAATAGGAGAGGGGAATGAGATATAGAAATTTCACACAATAATCGGCACAGAAATACACAACATTCTCCTAAAACATTTTTACGCAGATATCACCAGTTTCAATTTATCTCTACTCAAAACTACTTCCACGCATCTTAACCTGCAATTAGCATCAAAAATTCAGCCTGCATATTCAACAATAACAACAGTTTACGGCTTTCACGGGAAAAAAAGAAAAAAGTTTATTCAATACAGTATCAAACTTCAAATTAAAGGAGCATACCTTTGGCCTTCTTGATCTCCTGTCGGATATGAAACTGTCGGACTAGCTCCGACCATGTGAGTCCTTCTTTTCTTACAAGTATACCTTGTTGTGTTGTTACTACTTTGCCATGTTATTGTTATTTGTTGTTGATTAGTTACCATGCTATAGTTTTGTTGCTATTGTTCTATGTTGTAAACTGCGAGAGAGATGATTTTATTATTGATGTTGGTTCTATGAGATTATTATTGTAACGCAGAATTAAGACTGAGGAACCGTGAGTTTTGTTGATGTCGTTGTTGAATCTGAACCGTATTGTTCTTGCAAAATCTGAGCCAAAAATCTTAAAACTGAATCGTATTGAATAATTGTTGTTGTTGTTTCTGAATCGGCGCATGAGTCAAAACGCAAGAGTGTTAGAACACTACTCTTAAGCGCTTTTAGTTGTTATTGTTTTCTCTTCTGAGTGTGAAAGAAACAAAAAAAAATTAATTAAGAGAAAAATCCCAAAGATAGGAAGAATAGAGAAATACAGTCATAGAAAAGACTTAGAAAGAGTTCACATGAGACTCAAAGCAGATTCAGAATACACAACCACAAAGTTCTCAGAAAATAATCACAGAGGAAACTTACCGAAAATATTAACTATATCTCTAAGCTTCATTTCTTTAATCTGTATTTACCCCTTTCATAAACTCACAGCCGCCGCTGATTTTCCTTCGCTCACAAACCCATACTGAAACCTCCTGATTCATCATGCTCCCATAGTAACCCCAGTCGCAACATCCCACTAGCTGGAAATTTCTCACCGTCAACACCAATTTCTTCCGTCACAGTACCGAACAAGCTCACTCTCATCTCGCGTTGTTTCACACTTCCGGAAACTCAGCCTCTATCTCACACTGAATTCCACATATCCACCGCAACAAATCAATCTATGTCCCACAATCAACACAAAACCACTACCATCCACATCCCTTCACCGACTTCCCTCATGCCGTTTTCGCTTCCTTCATCAACCCTTCTTCTCCATCGATCCTCTCAACAGCCATTCCTACAGTACACACCATAAAGCAAAACAACAGAAGGACGAAATCCACCTCATAACACATCAACAACTCATGAAGGAGATTAATAAAGAATAAGAAGGAGAAACGAGAGTGGCAAGAGCTTACCGTTGTCATCTTTGTCGTCGTCGGAACTCCCATATCCATTCAACAGTTTTGGATTTGTGAAGCTCGATTCGGCCATATCTTTGAGAATCTGAGAAATTCACCTTCGGATTTAGACTCGCCGAGAGAAATCAAGGGGGTTGGGGTTTGAACATTTTTTGTTTCGAGGTGACGCCGCCGTAAAGCCTTCGCTGGGCGCCGCGGGTTCGCCGGATTTAGGGTTTGTTTTTTAGCTCTGAGAATAAGAATGAGAAACCAGAGAGAGATTATGAAAAGTAATTGAATGAAGGCGATTCAAGAGAGAGAGTCATTACTTCTTTATTTGTTTCAAATTCCCTTTTAATTGTTTTAATTGAGAATAATGATAATTTAATCTGTGGTAATCTCCTTTCCCAATGTTAACAACCAAGTGGCGCCTCCCTCTTCAAGTTAGGTTTTTTAAAAACCCTTCCTTTATCTCTCCAAATCCGGGTCAACCCATGGGCCTTTTAGCCCAATTTTGTTGCAACCTTTTCCGTTTTTAGGTTAGTTAAAATGTACATATGACAGATAAGTACCATTAGCCCAGTGGCAAGGTAGTTTAGTTGTGAGTAAAATTACCTGAGTTCAATCCTTGATTCCTATCCTTGATTCTTGCGTTTTAGCTTTATTTCACCAGTTTTAGTCTTATTTTACTAAATACAAAAAATTTAGTTTAGATTTTTATATATATAATTATTTCTTGCCATCATAAAAATACATGTTAATACAATTTAGTCTGTTATTTAATCATTGTTTTTGATTATTTATCACTTAGATATTTAATCTTTATCTATTTCATTTTCTCTTTGATTATTCAGTCTTTACATCGTTATTATGTTTACGTCTAATTCCAAGGGAAAGATTTAAATTTGTTGACTTCACGTCACCGAACATATCTTATACGATTGCGCGAATCCCCTCATTATTTTTTGTTTTACTATTTTGCTAAACTTAAGTTAATTTTCCTAAAAAGTCAATTTTAAAACTCACACCCCTTTTAAGTCAAAACTTCGACACTAGGTCGTCATATCTTCAAATTCTCATTCATACCCATTTTAACCAAACAAACTTTTTTTTAATAAACAGATATTTCAAAAGGTTCCTATAGAATACTATAGATACATTGGGTGCTAATACCTTCCCCTTGTATAACCAACCCCCAAACTCTAGACCTCTTTTCAAAAGGCTTTGTATTGTCATTACTTTTAAAAGTATTATTTTACATTGCATACTTTACGGTTTTATTTCGCTCTTTTCCCTTTTCCCTTGGAAATAATAAAGCGCGGTGGCGACTCTTGCTTTTGTGAGACGAATTAATTAATAATTCATTCTCCGATTTACCCCGCTACATTTTTATCGCTACATTTTGAAATGTGTGTGTTTGTTTTGGAAAAGAACAAGGATTGTTTTGAAATTGATCAAGTAACTAGAAGCTATCTACCTACTCAAATGTCTTTCTTGTGCATTTTTATTCCTTTGATAAAGTTGACTTACCATTGATTGGGTAAGCAATCCTATCTTTGGATGTAAACGGGACGGGCGTGGGTCATCGTATAACCATGATAGCAATGTTTCCAAGTATCTTAGCACTTTTGAGGGACCAAGATCATTTTGTTTTAGGCAACCTTTTGATAGCGTCATCGAGAGACTATGATCTTATATTTGTTTTGTTTTGCCAAGATACTTCGCGTGCGTAACATGGCCATTTTATTTTAGGCAACCAAGTGGGAGAAACCCTAAGGGTGCTTGTGTGCAAAGTGTGTCATTTTCATTCTTTTGTCTTGTATTAGGTTTTTTCTATTTGTTTAGTTTTTGTTCTTGTCATGCAAAACCCTAATTACTAAGCATAGTATATAAAGCAATAAATTGCATAAAATTAACTAAGCTATTACAACAATTATTATGGGAGGGGGGATACAAGTTTTGAATGAGGATTTTTGCACAAATATAAACCTAAATATATTATTACAACCCAATCGAATATTATGCGAATTAAATAAATAATACAAGTATTTAAAATGCAATGCGATGTATTTATGTAAAAAAAAATTGGTATTTGTTTTTTTTTTATGAGAAAATAATTTAACTTAAATCCTAAAAAATAAGGAAAAAATAATAATATTTTTGGAGGGGTGAAACCCTAGTTTTTAATTAAAATAAAATAATGTTTCATATTAATATTTTTTCCATTTTTGTATAAGAAAATAATAAATAATATTATGTGCAAATATTAAAAATTAAATATGTATGGAAAATAAATATTTTATGTGTATAAATAATATAATAAAAATATTAAGTATTTTTTATTGTATTTACAAACTATTTAAGAAAATAAGTTCAATTTATTAAAATAAACTATTTTTCATGTGAAAAAAATAATAAAAAATAAAATAAAATTGCAAAAAATAAAGAAAATATTTTTAGGATTTTTTTATTGTTCAGAAAAAATAATCAAAAGCAATAAATATAAAAATACGAAGAAATATGAAAAATATACAAAATAAGCCAGGGGTGCAAATAGTAGGTCAGGGGGGTGCAAATAACAAAAGCAACAAGCCCAAGGCGCCAAAAGCCCAGAACTTCATCCCTGTCCTCCAGCCATCTTCCTTGCGCGCGTTTTATGTTCAAATCTGTAACTTTCATATGCTTGCACAAAAACAAAATCCCATAACATGAAACATGTGGCATTTGAGCTCACGATTCCAACAATATAAATTGTGTGACCTAACTCTAAAAGAACAGAGAGAATTTTAGCAGCCCAAATTCGTGACCTAAAAATTTCAGCATATTCAACCTTCAAATTCTCTCAGCATAGTCAATATAAATGAAAAGTATGCATATGTACAGCTTCAACATGTTATAGACTACATTTTTTCTTCAAAAATCGTGGCTTGAGGATTCCTATTCAGAGAGATAGAGTTTAAGAAAATACCTCCTTCAGTTGGATTCGAGTAGAGCAATGTAGGGACTTTAATGGAGGCCTGAGGATTGTGTGAGCTTCCTTGAACTTCCTTCAAGCTATTCCAATGCTTACTTTGCTTTGAGGATAGCTGGAACTCTCTGGACAAGTCAAGTTGTAAGCTTCAAAAGTGAAAATGGTGGATGCTGAAACATGGCTTACATAACCAGGGTAAGGGCTTGGCTTGCTTTGATTTGATATGTAGAAGATGTTTGAAGTGTTAAAATACAAAACGCACGAGTCAAAAATTAGTTGGCTTGGATTTTGCAGAAATGTTGTGTTTGGACAGAAAAATGGAGTTTTTGAGTTTGAGTGAGTTCTGGATGCAAGAAAATCGTGCTAAGCCTTTCCACAACTTTGTATATTTGTAAAGAAATGATACAAAGTCCACTCCTTACTAGTTGTACAAGTTCTGACCTTTTGGCAACCTTTCTTGCATTTTAAGCAAAGTGAAGTGACCAATGCTATATGCTTGTACTGGCTAGCTTGAGGGCTGCAAATAGCTTGTACAAATTTATTAAGAGTTGTAGAAATTTCTTGCACCAAAGGGACAGGTCCAAGGCTCAAGATTGACAAAGTTGCAAAAGTTGCACTTTATGAAAATGGCATTGTGAACTTTTGGCCAAAAATGGAATTATCTCTTGTACAATGCTTCAAAGGCAAAGATAATGCCTTTAGCTTCTGGGTATGCATTTAATTATGGAGTGTAGAGTGAGTTTAGGACCTGTAAAGAAAGATTCAAACAACATGGATTGGATTTGCAACTTGATGCTTTCTGAAAAATGGCTTGAACAAAAGTGAGAAAATGCCAACTTCCCTTCTTCGATTCTCCCTACTCAAAAATGATCTTGGAGAGTTCTTGGACATTTTGGAAATCTTGTAATGTTCTCTATAATACATCTTTGAAATGAATTTTGAGATACCTCTTGGAACTAGGTGAAAAATGTCCATGAAGTTGGGTCCAAAACCTGCCTAAATTAGGGCAAAATTTCACTAAGTTATTTAGTTCATGGACCTATATTCACAAATTCATAACTTGAGATCAAAATATCTTTTGGGAAGAGTTTGTGAAGAAAAGTTGTATATTTAATGGAGGACTATACCTTTCATGTTGGAAGTTTTCTTTGAATCAAAATACATCATGGTGAAAAAGTGATGAAAAGTTGGGGAAAAATAAGAAAATTTTCATACTTAGAAAAATTCTAAGTTATGAAAATTTTCAAATTCAAAACCCTAATTTTCAAAATTTGTTTTCTTGGTGAACAAGTTCCATATTTTGACATATCTTGATGAATTATGACCCTTGGCACTTGATTTTGACCAAAAAGTCAAAGTTTGACTCTTTAGTGCACAGTTGACTTTTGATCTGTTGACTGTAAAATTCATCTATCAATCAAATGAACTTGAGATCTTTGAAACACAAGGATAAGATGAGTTTTGATGCACATCAAATCACACTTTGCTCGTGTATCAGGTTCACACGATTTCCATCCAATTTGCATCATTCCACACGCTTGAGAATTCCATTTGATTCCCTATAAATAGAGGGTTATCCCCCATTCAATTTCCCAAGGTTAGATAGCCAGGATCACCCTGCTAAACTTGCTTCACAACTCAGAATTCATCTACTTCGAATCCTATTCTCAAGCCCTTTTCAATCTATTTTCTCCATCAATTCACCTTCCTTGATCTTCCCTGAACCTAACCATACGATTACATTCAAGAATCGTGCCCTACATTGCTCCATAGAAGTTCAGTTTCAGAGCTCTGCAACTCAACTTCAATAGGTAGATTCCTTTATCAATTCTTCAAAAAATTGGTATCATTTTGTTGCTCTCATTGCCCTGGTTCTAGTGGAAACATTCACTTTCATCTAGAAGCATGTTTTGAGCATGAATTTTCAAATCCCCTTTTAAAACTTTCTTTCCAAATTGCTTGAGTTACAGTTTATATAAATTAGGCGCGAGTGTGTGGTTGTCTTCTTCTTGAAGAGACGAAGCAAATGGCATAGGTCTGAGCTTCTGATTTTACAGTTTGAGAGACCTGCAATTCGTGAGGCTGGAGGTTGAAGATAACCAACGTGTCACCTTCTAACCAATGAAAGCGTGCCATTTGTATTTTTTGAATTTCTGATTTTACATTTGATTCAGTGCTTTATTCAGTAAAGACCATGATATGCACAACACGTCAGATTCTTTAGATTTGATTACTAACGCGTTTTGACTCTCATCCAATGGTCCACATCTTTTTCTTTTATTTTCTTTTTCTGATTTTTATATTTTAATTGTTTTAAATTTCAAAAAATCATAGAAAATTCATTTTTAGTCCAAAAAATCTGAAAAAATTATGAAAAATATTTTTTAATATTCTCTTTCTGATTTTTATTTTTTCACAATTTATTTTTGTGTTTTGGTATTTTTTACGAATTTTACACTTATTTGATTTGTTAAAAATGTTTAAAAATACTTTTACACATTTTTAAATTCTGAAAAAATTATGGAATGATCCAATGATATTGTGACAAATATTGGTGACCTTATTTTATTTTTGTTTCTGACTTTACTATTTTTTACCATTTTTTTTTATTTCACCCATTTATTGTAATTTTTAAAAAATTACTTGACCCCTTTTCTGATTTTTCTATGGTCTTATTTTTCAGTTCTTGATTAATTTGAATATAATTAGTATTTCCCTCATTATTTCTTTTTTTTTAAACATTTTTTAAACCTTTAAATATATATATATTAAATGTGATATTATTTTGTGATTATTTTCTGGCTGTCTTGGGTTGATATTTTGATCATAGCTTTATTAACTTCATTGGATCCATGGTGTTGAGTTTAACTCCACAAAAAATGGATGAATAATTTTAATAATAGTTTGATTAAATATTAATTCAAATGTGTTTTTTCTATTTACCCTAATTCCTCTTCATCTTTTCCCTTTCTAATTGCACTAAATGTTGACAGAGCATGATCTTTATATCATGTCTCAAAACAAATGGTGCATAGATTGCTATTAACCAGCCTCAAAATAGGTGCGACTTCTATATAAGTCCACTTACGATTGCTTAACATAGCGCTAAATTTTGTCCCGATTCGAATAAATGATCATTCGTGGCCCAAACTTATGATTGCAAGCCCAAGTATGTTAATTTGATCTCTTTGATCCAATAACTTTGAGATTCATTATGTGGAGGCTTTGGTTCTACCAATCCTCTAATGGATCTACAACACTTTTGGTCAACGCGGATCACTTAAACATCGTTGATCATTAAATGGTACTTATGAGAATTCCAAATGGATGATATACTTGACAAAAAGCAAATGCAACTTGTTGTGTGGAGGATTTTGTTCTACCAATCCTCTAATGAGTTCCAAATGCAAGTTTCAAGATGATCATTCAACTAACCACTAATTATTGACTTGTTTTACCTTATGCTTTCATTCTTTTTTATGTTTTATGTACTATTTACTTTTAGCATTTTTTCATTTCATGCCATTTTTATCTTTGCTCATTTGAGAATTTATTTTCTTGTCATTTTTACTTTGCTCACTTGAGCTTTTCTTTTTCTTTCTCAAAATACTTAATAACCAACTCAAACCCTAAAAAACTCTTAATGGCACTTGGACTATTTGGTTACTATCCTTGGCATGGTGGAGCAGTGGACTTTTCTTGGACTTAGGATTAGAAACCTTGGCCTATCTTGAAGGCCTTGTGATCTTATCTGATATTTTTGTCTGGAGCTCTTGAGGTTTACCTCAATACATTGGGTTGCTTGTTTGTTTTTTGTGTGCAAGTTTTTGTGATTACATCCTTTGTTTGTAATCTGGAATTCACCCGCATACAGCCATTACTCTGCCCAATTTTTGTGAAGACTTAGTACACTTGAAGAGGTCTAGTATCTTTGCTTACTTAGTTTTAATCCAAAGAATGGGAATTTTATCTTGGCTCTTAATGTCAAGCTTTGGCTTCTTGTTGGTTAGATGGTCCTTATCCTTAGCTTTTACCTTATGCTTTTGGATAGCCTTGTAGTTGTTTAGGTATTGGCTTGCATTTTTGGTAAAACCCAAGTGTTGTGTGAATGTCATGACTGATGTCATAACATTCTAGTTTAGTTTGTACTGACTCATTAGGTACCTTTGCAGAAAAATATTCTAATTCAAGTACTGATTTTTATAAGTGTGTATCTGAGCATTTTGCAAAATGATCACATTTTGCTAAATCAGTAGACAGGTTTTCTCAGATGTCATAACAGATGTTATGACATCCTGTTCTGAACTAACAGGTCTGCAGGTTGGATAAGTCTGAGTTTTTTCAGGAAAATAACTAAGTCTTTCCTGAACAGAATCCTGCGTTTTCTGAGGGGTAACCTAGCTCAACCCTAACTTGGTTAATAAAGTCATGTGACCTGGTCTTTAGGTCAAATGGAATTAACCCTAGGTTTTTGTGGAAACCCTAATTGAAGTTGCAGCTGCTATATATTCAACAGAGCTGCTGTTTTGCAAGGCATCCCTTTTTATTGATCAGAAGATCATTTGTAATCTGTATAGATTTATTTATTGTACTCCAAGCAATTATCATTGTGATAAGTGACTTGGAATAGGTTTCAAATTGTAAGGGTTGTGTAGCACTCAAAGCTTTGAAGCAAGAGTGTTTGAATGTTCCTTGACTAAAGCTGTGAAGCAGAGTCAAGTTAGTTGTGTGGATCACTCAAAGCTGTGAAGCAAGAGTGATTGTGTTGCTTGATTAAAAAGCTGTGAAGCTTAATCAAGTGTTTGTTTTTGAAGAGTGTCTTCATCAACTCTTAAGTCAAATTGTTTTATGTATCACTGCTGTGATTGAGGGGGAGTGAGTAGGAACTCAGATTTAAGTTGTACTTAGATTGGAATTGCATTGGGTAGGTCTTAAGTGAAGGAGATAAACTGGTTGGTTTATTCCTGAATTAACATCTCTTATAGTGGATTTCCTCCATGGCTTGGTAGCCCCCAGAGTAGGTGTTGTTGCACACTGAACTGGGTAAACAATTGATTGTGTTCTTTATTGCTTTTGTATTTACTGTCATATAGTAAGTCAGATACGGTGTCATAACATTGAACGTGACATTGAGTATCTGCAGCCAGAATTTCAATTGGCATCAGAGCAGGCACCCTGCCTGTATTACTGGGTGAGATCTAGGGATATCACTTTCTGGCACTATGGACAAAGAAGGAGTTTTTGGAAATAGACCACCCATTCTGGATGGAACTAATTATGACTACTGGAAACCTCGTATGATTGCCTTCCTAAAATCTCTGGACAAAAAGGCTTGGAGAGCTGCTGACAAAGGATGGATTCATCCCACCATAACTGAGAAAGATGGGACAATCAGTCTGAAGCCTGAGGAAGATTGGAGTAAAGAAGAAGATGAGTTAGCTCTGGGAAATTCAAAAGCTTTAAATGCCTTGTTCAATGGAATTGATAGAAACATTTTCAGACTAGTACATCAATATGAACTGGCCAAGGAAGTTTGGGACACTCTCAAAACTACTCATGAGGGCACTTCCAAAGTAAAAATGTCAAGGCTTCAGATGTTGACCACCAAGTTTGAGAATCTAAAAATGATGGAAGATGAAACCATTCATGAGTTTCACATGAACATCTTGGAGATTGCCAACACCTCAAGAGCACTGGGAGAAAAGATGTCAGAAGAAAAACTGGTAAGGAAGATTCTCAGATCCTTGCCTAAAAGATTTGCAATGAAGGTAACTGCCATAGAGGAAGCCCAGGACATCAGCAAGTTGAAAGTGGATGAACTTATTGGGTCTCTTCAGACTTTTGAGATGGGGATCACTGATAATGGTGACAAGAAGAACAAAAGCATAGCACTTGTATCCAACGTTGATGTTGAAAACAAGGAGGATGAAGAAGAAAATATATCAAAAGCTATTGCTATGCTTGGAAGACAGTTCAACAAGCTCATCAAAAGAATGGATCCAAAGTCAAGGTCTAATGTTCATAACATTCCCTCTGACATTGACAGTTCCAGCAGAAGACCAAGGTCAGAAGATAAGGGAAACCAAGGCAGAGGTATTCAATGCCATGGATGTGAAGGATATGGACATATTCGAGCTGAATGTCCTACCTTTCTTAAGAAACAAAAGAAAGGAATGACTGTTACTTGGTCTGACTATGATTCAGAAAGTAATTCTGAAGAAGAATCTGCCAAACTAGTTACTGCTCTAACTAGTGTTTGTACTTCTGAAAGTGACACTAGTGATGAAGAAGTGACATTTGAAGAACTTGCTGATACCTACAAGAAATTGTGTATCAGAAGTGCTGAAGTCTGTGTGCAGAATGAGAAACAGTCAAAACTCATTATAAAGCTGGAGGCGGAAAAAATGGCAGATCTTGAAACTATAAGTCACCTAGAAGGGGAAGTTCAATTACTGAACTCACAACTGAACCAAATGACAAAATATGTCAAGATGTTGACCAATGGATCAGATAAATTGGAAGAGATCCTACAAGTGGGACAAAATGTGGGAAACAAATCTGGTCTAGGATTTGTGGAAGCTAAGAAACCTGGTGCAGACAAGAAGATCAGGCATGTTAAACAATTGTCAAAGCAGATGTCTCAACACACCTCTCAACATCAGAAATACATGAAGAAAAAATACCAAAGATGGAGATGTCATCATTGTGGGAGATATGGCCATATAAAGCCCTTCTGCTTCAGATTACATGGATATCCTAATCAGAACTCAGGTGCTAAACCTAAGCCAAAAAGGGTACCACATACTCCTCATTGGAAGAAAAAGGCTACTGCCCTGATAGCCCATACTTCCCTGAGAGTGTCTGCAAAGGAAGGCTGGTACTTTGACAGTGGATGTTCCAGACACATGACTGGATTCAAAAATCTCCTCAATAATGTTATGCCTCACACCACCAGTTTTGTGACCTTTGGAGATGGTGCTAAAGGTGAAGTCAAAGGAGTTGGTAATTTGGACTGCCCTGGAGTTCCAAGTCTGAATAAAGTACTGCTGGTAAAAGGGCTGACTGCTAATCTCATTAGTATCAGTCAATTATGTGATCTAGGATTCAAGGTCAACTTCTCAAGATCTGAATGTATAGTAATTAATGAAGAACTAGAAGTTGTAATGAGAGGAATCAGATCCAAAGATAACTGCTACTTGTGGCAGCCTGAGAACACTGATATCTCCACTATGTGTCCAATTATCAAAGAAGAAAAAGAGATGAAACTGTGGCAGCATAAGCTTGGTCCCCTTTATCTAAGAAGAATGAAAAGAGCTATTTCTATGGAAGCAGTCAGAAGAACTCCAAAACTACAGGTTGATAATATCTGTGATGTGGCAAATAAACTTGAAGAAGGATGTGTTGTCAGAACCATAAGTCATCTTGACAAGGATGTTGGAAATAACAAGTCTAATAAATTCTGTTTCCCTGAAGAAATGAGGCTTGAAGTCTCCTCTCCTATAACTCTCCATCAAAATGGACTGGACAAACAGAAAATTATTCAAGAATCAACCAGAACTGTGATTCATATCAAAAGAATGCCTTCCCAATTCTGTGCGGAAATAGTTGCTGCTAGGAAAAACTGTTCTCAAAACATCTGGTCAAAACAGATGCTCCCTGAGTACAATGTTACACAAGATGTTGTGACATTGTGTTGTGACAATCTGAATACAATCAACATTTCCTTGAACCCTATTGACTTTGAAGAGAAGAAGTCATTTAAACTGGAACATAGTTTCTCTAAGCTTCATCTAACTGATTCTTCTACCAAGGCTCTTGTTGGAAATAAACTTGAAAATTTGAAGGGCAAGTTGGGTATTCACCAACATAAGATTTTATAGCAATTAATTTTGCTTAAAACAAAGGTTGAAGGAATTAATTTTATTAAGTCTATCTTTAGTGGGTTAATCATATACTTTCACAATTCTTTCAAAATCTTTAAGAAGTTGAAAAGACTCTCTTTTACCCCCTACCTCTCTCGTCCTTGCAACCTGTTTCCTCCTCACAATCAAATATTTTTCTCAAACTTCTACCATTACTCAAAGTCAATCAAAATGTCTCAGACATCGTCTTCAACCATGGCCACTTCGTCAACATCATCATCGTCATCATCTGACCAAGATTCTAGGGCAATCACCACATGCATAGAATCTGAAGTTCTTGAGGTCACTCCTCTCAGAGAAATGGCAACTGACCCAGCCAAAGTCAAAAAGCTCAGAACCAGACATGCAGGAAGAGCTCAAGCTACAGCCTCTGGTAATTCTTCTCATCCTTCGTCTTCTGTACCTAATAGAGAAGGATCAGTTCAAGTTCATCAAGCTATTGCTAGGCTGGTTACTAGTATACTGAGTGGCAACCAATCTGTACCGGGGATCTCTGTCCCTTTAAACCAATCAGAAAGTCCAAATGTGGAAGTTTCTGAGAATGTAGATGTCACTGAGAATGTTGTGACACAAAAAGACAACATTCAGAACCCTTCAAAAAAGGCTGCTGATCCACCTATCATTGATGTGGATGAGGATTACTCAGATAATGATCTGATTGCTAATGTGAACCCTAGCATAGCTAGGAGATTGATGAAAAGAAAGAGTAGTGAGAATGATAAACCTAATGCTAAGAAATCCAAGGCTGAAGGCATGGCTGAGAAAAGTATTCAGACAAAAGGGAAGAAGGCCCAGGTGCATACTGCTAGACAACCAATCTCTAAGAAGAGAAAAGAACCTGAATCTTCTGATTCTGATGAGGAATCAGAATTTGAGATTGATATTGAAGAAACTCCTATCAGAAGGAAGCTCCCCTCCAGCAAAATTGCTAGAGTGCCTGAAGTCCCAACAGACAACATCTCTTTTCATCATCCTGACAATGCAAACAGATGGAAGTATGTTTGCTTAAAGAGAATAGCCTTAGAGAGAGAACTCAACAATGATGCCTTGGAGTGCAAAGACATCATGGACCTGATCAAGAATGCTGGACTAATGAAGACAGTGATAAAATTTAACAAATGTTATGAAAATCTGGTCAAGGAGTTTGTAGTGAACTTGTCTAATGATTGTGCTGATGGAAGGTCAGCTGACTTTGAAAGTGTTTTTGTTAGAGGAAGAAGGGTCAAGTTCTCTCCATAAGAAATCAACAAGTTTCTTGGAAGAACAAATGAGGATTGTCCTGATCTGGAGGCAACTGACAATGAAATTTGTCAAACCATCACAGCCAGGTACATCTTTGAACAAACTTTAAAGCATGCTGGCAGTTATGCTGTCAAAGGACCAATTGCCTTTCCCTCCCTCCTTTATGGAATCATCCTTGCACAATATCCTGATGTCCTTGTGGCAAGCGATACAGTCTGCAAAAGAGCTCCTGCCCTTGGCTTGCACTACAAACTGTTTCAGGGATCTCATGCTCCAGACATTGTCATAACATCAGCTGAGACATCGTCTGTGAAGACCCAGTCCAAGACATCAGATGTCATAGCTGTTTTAAAAGAAACTTGCAAAGAGCTGGATGCTAGAAAAAGGACCCTAGAAATTCTAATTGCCAGGCTAGAAAAGGAGGAAGCTGAAGAAAACAGAAGGGAAGAAGGTGTAGAAGCTGAAGGTCATCTCAACATTGAAGAAACTAGCTCCTCTGAGTCTGATGACAGTACTTGAAGGTTGGTTGCTGTTTGGTGGTGTTGCTGGTTGGTGCTGATATCTGGTGGAGTTTGGAAGTGTATTCAGTTGTTTTCTGATGCTGCTCTTATTAATTGTTTTTGGATAACTGTATAATCATTATGAACATGTATCTTTGGCCCATTTGTGGCTAAAGAGGGGGAGAATATTTTGGTACTTAATATGTACTTGCTCAATTAGACATTCTATTTTTCTGCAGTCATTTATTTCTGCTGCTATCTATCTCTGATTGCTTAGGGTCTTTAGCCAAAAATCTGCCAAAGGGGGAGTTTGTAGTTGTTTAGGTATTGGCTTGCATTTTTGGTAAAACCCAAGTGTTGTGTGAATGTCATGACTGATGTCATAACATTCTAGTTTAGTTTGTACTGACTCATTAGGTACCTTTGCAGAAAAATATTGTAATTCAAGTACTGATGTTTATAAGTGTGTATCTGAGCATTTTGCAAAATGATCACATTTTGCTAAATCAGTAGACAGGTTTTCTCAGATGTCATAACAGATGTTATGACATCCTGTTCTGAACTAACAGGTCTGCAGGTTGGATAAGTCTGAGTTTTTTCAGGAAAATAACTCAGTCTTTCCTGAACAGAATCCTGCGTTTTCTGAGGGGTAACCTAGCTCAACCCTAACCTGGTTAATAAAGTCCTGTGACCTGGTCTTTAGGTCAAACGGAATTAACCCTAGGTTTTTGTGGAAACCCTAATTGAAGTTGCAGCTGCTATATATTCAACAGAGCTGCTGTTTTGCAAGGCATCCCTTTTTATTGATCAGAAGATCATTTGTAATCTGTATAGATTTGATTATTGTACTCCAAGTAATTATCATTGTGATAAGTGACTTGGAATAGGTTTCAAAGTGTAAGGGCTGTGTAGCACTCAAAGCTTTGAAGCAAGAGTGTTTGAATGTTCCTTGACTAAAGCTGTGAAGCAGAGTCAATTTAGTTGTGTGGATCACTCAAAGCTGTGAAGCAAGAGTGATTGTGTTGCTTGATTAAAAAGCTGTGAAGCTTAATCAAGTGTTTGTTTTTGAAGAGTGTCTTCATCAACTCTTAAGTCAAATTGTTTTATGTATCACTGCTGTGATTGAGGGGGAGTGAGTAGGAACTCAGATTTAAGTTGTACTTAGATTGGAATTGCATTGGGTAGGTCTTAAGTGAAGGAGATAAACTGGTTGGTTTATTCCTGAATTAACATCTCTTATAGTGGATTTCCTCCCTGGCTTGGTAGCCCCCAGAGTAGGTGTTGTTGCACACTGAACTGGGTAAACAATTGACTGTGTTCTTTATTGCTTTTGTATTTACTGTCATATAGTAAGTCAGATACGGTGTCATAACATTGAACGTGACATTGAGTATCTGCAGCCAGAATTTCAAGCCTCTTCTACTCCTCCCATCTTCTTTAATTTCAAAAATCTTCTACCTCCTTTTTAAACTCTTCTTGTTTCTAAACTTGAAACACTTTCATAATAAACTTGGACTTAGGTCCATGCATTTTCAAAAAACCATTTTCATCAATAAACTTTAATCAATTTAATAATACTTTGACACTTTTTTGTGAGAAGACTAAAAGTCAATCAATCTCATTTCAAACCATTTTGCCACTTTGGTTTTTATCTTTAAAACTTTTTCTCAAAAGGTTAGACTCTTGTCAATCCTTATAGTGATGAAAACAACTATACTTCTACAATATGTAGTGAAGAGAGATATTTTCCACTTGGGTGTTGAGTGAGGCATTGTTGATTTTAAAATCCAGGCCATATCCTCTACTTTGAGATGATGCAAATTCTCCTTTCTCATGATTGTGGGTAGTAAGTATGTTTTCCACACGAACAATGACAATGATGTCGTATCTCTTAAAATTAACCAACACACTAGTGTTTCAAGATTTTTAAAGAGGAACTACGTGTACCCTGATCCCCTATTGCACGAAAGTCAGTACGTAGGAACTAAAGGTTCGCAACCGCGGTGGGTGCAAAAATCATAAAAAATATTTCATTTCTCACCTCCACCATCCATTTTATATACAACACATTTTATATAGCCAAAATATCCAGATTTTTCAAAGAGGCTCCTGCGGAGTACCGTAGATGTTTAGGGTGATAATACCTTCCCTTTGCATAACCAACCCCCTTACCTTGAATATTTCCCCCCTTTTGGGTTATTCGCTCTTTTCCCATTCCTTTGGAAACAATAAAGCGCGGTGGCAATTTTTATTTTGATTTGTATAAAGTCTAGTCAATCCAATGGCTTAGTCTTGAACATTTCCACTGCTATAGAAAAATGGCGACTTCACTGGGGAAAGATTGACTTCTTACTGGTCCATCCCTAAGTGGGTTGAGCCTATCTTTGTTTATATCTGTATATGTGCTATTGTTGTTTATGTGTTATATTTTGTATCTATGTTTGTTTGGATTTCCCTGGTTTTCAGGGTGCTTGGTGATTACTCATAAGTCCTACACCCGGACTTGGGCAAACTTTAAGATAGGACGGGCGATATAGTCATGTTAACTTTGAGGGAGTAATCCCAAAAAAGGAGGAATGAGATCCCCCGGTCAGTGGAGGCCCCTTTGACTGTAGTTTCGTTTACCGAGTAATCGGGAAGACGTACTGCTTTCGACCTGGGAGCTTGTTGAAACTGAGGACCGTAGAATACCAAACTCATCTTGACCTTTTAGGTGTAGTGTGGAAGCTATGACGGAGTAATCCAGAAATAGTTGTCACGCGATACTACGCTTGGACGAGTCTTTCTTGAGAATATTACTAATTACCGAGTTAATCAGGAAGTTGGTAATATCCAAAGGAAGGATGTAGACTCTGGGAACCTCTAGAACCTTGTTCGGCAGGTGATAACTTTTTAGACCAATACCTTATGGGTAGTAACTTCAACCTCATGCTCGTGACGTTGAACCTATGAACCCTATATGTGTGATCTTATGTGTGATTGCTGCATTATGCATCCATGCGCTCATAAGCATCTTTTGAAGAAAATAATATTTCAAGGGATTTAAAGGTTGACTATTTGTGAACATCTCAGGTACTGTTAACCATGGATTCTGGAAAGAGAAAGACCGGGAAATACAGTTTCAAGGATCCCAATGTAGATGAGTTGGTTAGTATAATTCCAAAGATTGAGTGTCCTGCAAACTTTCGGAAGAAGTATGGATCCATTATTCCTCTCATGAAGCTGAAGATGAAGGAGGGTATTCTCTCGACCTTGGTCCAGTTCTATGATTCGGTGTATCACTGCTTTACTTTTCCCGATTATCAATTGATGCCTACACTGGAGGAGTATTCCTATCTATTGGATTTTCCTGTTACCGATCGTGTTCCTTTTACTGGTTGGAGGGTGAGCCAAAACCACATGAGATTGCTGCTTTAATTCATATGGGGAAGTCTGAGGTGGAAGTCTGTATGACTACCAAAGGAGGGATTAGAGGATTACCAGCCCAGTTCTTATTGGAGAAAGCTCGTTACTTTGCCAGAATGAAGAGTACGGTTGCTTTTGAGGCCATCTTTGCTTTACTTGCCTATGGATTATTCTTATTTCCTAATGTGGACAAGTTTGTCGACATTAATGTCATTAGGATCTTCATGATTGGAAACCCTGTTCCTACACTGTTGGGTGATGCTTATTACTCTGTTCATCTTCAGAGTTCTTATCATGGGGGAATGATCATCTGTTGCACGCCTTTGTTGTACCGGTGGTTTATCTCTCATATGCCTCAGTCTAATGCCTTTTGGGATGTCAAGAAGGAACCTCGTTGGGCTCCTAAGATCATGGCACTTACTCACTCGGATATTGATTGGTATCATCGAGCTTATCAGGATGTGGAGATCATTGACAATTGCAGTAGTTTCCCCAATGTACCTCTTCTTGGTACTAAGGGAGGAATTAACTATAACCCTATTCTTGCACGGTGACAGCTTGGTTATCAGATGAGGGATAAACCAAACAACATCCATTTGAGTAGTTTCTTTCTGAAGGAAGGAGAAGACCACTGGGAAGCTAGGGAGCAGATTGCGAAGGCCTGGAGTCACATTCATAAGAAGAGTAGGAAGTATTTGGGACCTAGGGGCGTTGTTTCTTTGGAGCCATATCTTCAGTGGGTCCGATCGAGAGCCATTCAGTTGAAGATGCCGTATACTCGGGAGACACCCATGCCTGATCTATTTGTGAAGACCACTCCTCCCTTATTAGATGATCTAGAACAGTTGCAACTCTCTTTGGTTAGGATGCAACAGGAAAGAGATGCTTGGAAGAACAAGTTCCAGACTTTAGAGAGTTCCTATAGAGCATACTTGAAGGAGAAAGATGATTTGATCGAGATCCTTGAGAGTCGAGCAGTAGAGTCTATGGAGAGGCAAGGGGATTTATTTTCTTCTAAGCCTCAAACAAGTGCTGATTACTCACTTCCTGCTTCAGATGATTGGAAGGAGGTTGCCATCAAACATGTTGATGAAAGCCAGAGGTTGAGAGCTCAGATTGCCAGCCTCACAGGGAAGCGCCATCGTACAAATTGATCTCTATCAGTTCCTTTTCTCAGGATTTTAGATTGTATTTTCATTTTGTACTTGGGATCATTGAAACTTATAACCCATTTCGAAGTTATTACAATAAAAGTTTTCAGTATTTCAAATGCGTTATTATTTTGATGTCTGCAATATGTCTGTAAATCTTAAATCCCTTGAAATATTAAATGATAAAATAATAATAATCATATACATTGCATATCATGCATCATATTGCACATGTTTCTTGCATTTGTTATGCATATCCAGGTGCCTTACCCAGCTTCTTTACTTCATTCAGCAAGTTGACTCATCACTACAACACTCGGGGTAATTTCAAAAAGAAGATGGACAACTTAGAACAGGAGAATCGCGAGCTACGCAAAGAAGTTTCTGCTTTGAAGGAAGGCTTGGCCAATTTGACTACTCTGATGGAAGCTCTGGTGGTTGCTCAGAATCAGCCACCGAGTGTTCAACCTCAACCAACAAGGGCAAATGCTGAAGTTCCTACTGTTCCCGTATCTGCTACTCCGACTGTTGTTCAAAACCGCATGCCTCAGGGTTATCCGTGGGGAATGCCAGAGAATCTTGCACCTGAAAGTTTCAATTTGGGCCCCCAAGATGCTCCAGTGGTTCCAAATGTTGTTACTCCAGCACCTCCTATGGTGCATACTATTCCTGATGCACCTCATTCGGTGAATCTGGTTCCGTTTGTTAATGAAGATGTGTGTCGTCCTTTCCCTCCGCCGAGTGAAGACTTGGGTCTTTATGACAGAATAGATGATTTCCAAGAGCAGTTTGATAGAATGCAAAGAGAGATGAAGGCTCTTAGGGTAAAAGAGTTATTTGGGCAGAATGTGAATGAGCTGTGTTTGGTCCCGAACGTTAAAGTGCCTGCTAAGTTCAAGGTCTCGGAGTTTGAGAATTACAAGGGCAACACTTGCCCTCGTGCTCACTTGGTGATGTATGTAAGGAGAATGTCTACCCACACCGATGATCAATGCTTGCTGATTCACTTTTTCCAGGATAGTCTGACCGGCGCAACGATGAAATGGTACATGAGTTTAGATAGCACCAACATCCATACTTTTAATGATTTGGGAGAAGCATTTATAAAACAATACAAGTACAATGTGGACATGGCGCCTGACCGTGACCAGCTTAGGGCCATGGTTTTGAAAGATAGGGAATAATTCAAAGAGTATGCACAGAGATGGCGCGAAGTGGCTGCACAAGTGATTCTTCCTATGGAGGAGAAGGAAATGACTAAAATTTTTATGAAGACGCTGAGTGCTTTCTACTATGAAAGAATGGTAGCAAGTGCCCCGAGTGATTTTACAAAGATGGTAGGAATGGGCGTCCGCCTAGAAGAGGCAGTAAGAGAAGGCCGCTTGACAAAGGGTGAAGGATCCGGAAGTATGAAGAAGCCAGTTTATGGGTTTACAAAGAAGAAAGAAGGGGATACTAATGTTGTTATAAAAGAGAGGAGGGTAAACGCTCCTAGAAGGAATTATCAGCGTCACCAGCAAGTAGCTTCAGTGACTCCTATTATGAATACCGCTCCAACTACCGTTGCTTATCAAAGACAGTCCCAACAGGGGAACCAAGGGAATAATCAGAGAAGGGAGACCTATGAACCTATCGCCATGAGCTATGTCGAGCTACTACCAGCATTGATTCAGAAGAAGTTGGTCCAGACACGATCACCTCCCGCTGTACCATCACCACTGCCTTGGTATTACAAAGCAGACCAGACGTGTGCCTTTCATCAGGGAGCACCAGGGCATGGCGTTGAAAGTTGTTATCCTTTGAAGACTGAAGTGCAAAAGTTAGTGAAGTCTGGAATTATATCTTTCAAAGACATGGGACCTAATGTGAAAGACAATCCTCTGCCCAAACACGGGGGAGTGAATGCTGTGAATATGGTGGCCGGTTGTCCAGGTGACTTCCAGATTTTTGACATTAATCTGGTTAGAGGGGATTTAGTGAAGATGCACGCAGACCTCTGTGAATTCAGTTATTATACACATGACCACGTCGATTGTGCTGTTTGCAGTACAAATATACAGGGTTGCGAGAAAATAAAGGTTGATTTACAGGAGATGATGGATGAAGGTTTAATCCATATAATCAGGCCTAGGGCAGAGTATGAAGAGGAAGTGAATATGGTTTCTGGATGTCCTGGTGAATTCAATTTTTTTGATGTGGAGTATCTGAATGAAGATCTTGTACAGTTGCATGCTACCTTCTGCCGTACTGCTGGTCAGGTAGAACACCAATATGGATCTTGCATAGTTTGCTGTCGAGACCCCCGAGGATGTTCTATTGTGAGAGAGGGTGTTCAATTGTTGTTAGACAATGGGACTATCAAGATTACAGGTCAGAGAGATGATTATCACGAGGTTGATATGGTTAAAGCATGTTTGATGGGACAAGAGTCAGAGGAAGAATATGCCTTAGCGGATGAGTATTTCTCTTCAGACGAAGATTTGTTTGCTGGAAGTGATCCGTTGAAAGCTGATTGTGTCGAGGAAGGTGTAAATGTATTGTACCTTGTTTTGGTGCACCCGGTCACCTTGAGGTGGAGTACCATAGCAAACCAGTTGTTACCCCATTGGTAATTAGTCTTCCAGGACCTGTTCCCTATAAATAAGATAAGGCTGTGCCTTACAAATACAACGCTACAATCTTGGAAGATGGGGTGGAAGTTCCCATCCAGCCAATGCCAGATGTTGGAAATATAGATGATAATAGCAGGGTGACCCGTAGTGGTCGTGTGTTTGCGCTGGTTATTCGAAAAGATGTTGCTGCTGGAAAGAAAATTGTTGAGAATGGTGAGCCTAAGAAGGTTGCAGGAGAGACTAGTGGAGCTACATTGGAGAAAGAAGTGGATGATATGTTGAAGATAATTAAAATGAGCGACTACAAAATTGTGGACCAGCTAAAGCAGACTTCTTCAAATATATCCATCCTAGCTTTATTGATGAATTCCTCCGCTCATAGAGAATCACTGATGAGAGTACTAGACCAAGCTTTTATAGAGAATGACATGCCATTGGATCAATTCAGCAGCGTAATTGGAAACATTACGTCATGTAACAACTTGAGTTTCTGCGATGATGAGTTACCAGATGAAGGGAGGAATCACAACCTGGCCCTCCATATATCTATGAACTGCAAGAATGATTCACTATCCAATGTGCTAATTGATAACGAATACACGTTGAATGTTATGCTGAGAAGTACTCTCATGAAGTTAAAGTATCAGGGAACACCTATGCACCTGAGTGGCATCATTGTGAAGGCTTTCGATGGGTCGAGGAAATCTGTCATCGGTGAAGTGGACCTGCCCATCCATATAGGACCACACTTGTTCTTGATAACTTTCCAGGTAATGAACATTATTCCCGCATATAGTTGTTTTCTAGGACAGCCATGGATACACGAAGTAGGGGCTGTCACTTCAACTCTGCATCAGAAGCTAAAATTTGTGCGTGAAGGGAAGGTAGTGATCATAAACGGGGAGCAAGCGTTGTTGGTATCCCATCTATCCTATTTCAGTATTGTAGAGGTAGATAAGGATGCTGTTGGAACCCAGTTCCAAGCCCTATCCATTGACAACATAAGGAAGAATGAGAATTCTGTGGTTTCGCTGAAGGACGCGCAACAGGTTGTGCGTAATGGTCACAATGCAGTTTGGGGACGACTTGTGGATCCACCCGTGAACAAAAACAGAACTGGTTTGGGTTTCTCTTCGAGGAATGGAAAAGGCAAAAGTCTGAAGTTGAAGTCTTCTGTGAACAGTTATCATGATGTTTTCCGCAGTGGAGGCTACCTCCATCCGATTGGTTCTGGAATTAATGCTGTTGAAGAGGATGAAGCAGAGCAGGAAGCACCGAATTATGTGACGCATGGAGTCCGAGTTCAGAACTGGGTCACCATTGATGTTCCTTCTTGCATACATATTTCAAAGTAATTTGTTATGTTAATCTGTTTCTTTCTTTTGAAAAACTTCCACTCTGCCCAAGGTGGAAGTATCGATGTTGTATGGCTTATCTGTTTGCTATAACAGTTAAGATCATTAATAAAAGTTGTCTTTGCTTCCTAATTATGTCTTTCATTTTCTGCCTTTTTCTTGGGAAATGGTAATAATAAAATAAAAAAACCTTTCAAAATAA
This sequence comes from Vicia faba, assembly GCA_948472305.1. Lineage (NCBI taxonomy): Eukaryota > Viridiplantae > Streptophyta > Magnoliopsida > Fabales > Fabaceae > Vicia > Vicia faba. The sequence continues at coordinate 517,797,704 of OX451737.1, forward strand.
ATAGTAACTGAAAATTAGTCTCCATGATCACTTGTTATATGTGTTAGTTTCTAAAAGTAATCATAAATCATATGTGCAGATTAATTAAAAAACTCGTTGAATACAATGACCCTACACCCTCTCCCAATTTTGAATGTCCTGTGTTTGGGGCTGAAGAAGAAGATTATGGTGAGATTCCAGAAGAGGTCTCTTGGTTGCTTGAGCATGAGGAAAATACCATTCAGCTATACAAAGAGCTTTTGGAAGTGGCTAATTTGGGTTCAGAAGAATATCTGAAGGAAGTCAAGATTGGAGCATCGTTGCATCCTGATGTAAGGAGCGGTTGATTGAGCTGTTGAAAGAATATGTGGATATTTTTGCTTGGTCTTATCAAGATATGCCTGGTCTAGATACAGACATTGTCGAGCATCGTTTGCCGTTGAAGCCAGAGTGTCCTCTAGTTAAACAAAAGTTGAGAAGAACCCACCCGCATATGGCAGTAAAGATCAAAGAGGAGGTCCTAAAGCAGATTAATACTGGTTTTCTTGTGAAGTCAGTGTATCCTCAATGGATTTCCAATATTGTCCCAGTACCAAAAAAAGACGGAAAGGTCTGCATGTGCGCATATTACAGAGATCTAAATAAAGCTAGTCCAAAAGATGATTTTCCATTGCCTCACATTGATATGTTAGTGGATAGCACAGCAAAATTCAAGGTATTCTCGTTCATGGACGGATTTTCCGGGTATAATCAAATAAGAATGGCTCCAGAGGACATGGAAAAAACAACGTTTATCACACCCTGGGGAACATTCTATTACAGAGTGATGCCCTTCGGGTTGAAGAACGCTGGTGTAATGTACCTGAGCGATATGACAACCCTATTCCATGATCTGATGCACAAAGAAATCGAAGTATATGTTGATGATATGATTGCCAAATCCCAAACTGAAGAAGGGCATATAAAAGATTTGTTGAAGTTGTTTCAGCGTTTGAGGAAGTATCATCTCTGCTTGAATCCAAATAAATGCACCTTCGGAGTTAGATCTGGGAAATTGTTGGGTTTTATTCTTAGCCAGAAACGAATTGAAGTTGACCCTGACAAAGTCAAAGCAATTCAAGAAATTCCAGCACCAAGAACTGAAAAGCAAGCCAGGGGTTTCCTCGGGCGTTTGAATTATATCTCCAGATTTATTTCCCACGTGACTGCAACGTGTGAACCGATCTTTAAGTTGTTAAAGAAAGATCAAGGTTGTGTGTGGACGGATGACTGCCAAAGGGAATTTGAAAGTATTAAAGAATGTTTGCTTGAACCTCTTATCTTGCTCCCTCCCGTAGAAGGAAGACCGTTGATTATGTATCTAACAATGTTGGATAAATCCATGGGTTGTATTCTGGGACAACAGGACGAAACGGGAAAGAAAGAGTTCGCCATTTATTACCTCAGCAAAAAGTTCACTGATTGTGAGTTGCGGTATTCCATGCTAGAAAAAACATGTTGTGCTTTGGCCTAGGCGACAAAGCGTTTGCGGCAGTATATGTTGAATCATACAACTTGGTTAATCTCCAAAATGGATCCAATCAAGTATATTTTTGAAAAGCCTTCTCTTACTGGGAGAATTGCCCGTTGGAAGATGTTGTTGTCTGAATATGATATTGAATACCGCACTCAAAAGGCTATCAAAAGTAGTGTGTTGGAAGATTACCTTGCTCACCAGCCGGTGGAAGATCATCAGTCTGCAGAATATGAATTCCCCGATGAAGATGTGATGTTCTTGAAAGTAAAAGATTATGATGAACCATTGCCCGAAGAGGGCCCCGACCCTGAATCTCGTTGGAGTATGGTATTTGATGGAGCTATGAATGCTTATGGTAAAGGAATTGGTGTTGTGATTGTTACTCCTCATGGATCGCACATTCATTTTACTGTAAGGTTAACATTTGATTGCACTAATAATATGGCAGAATATGAGGCTTGCATCATGGGTCTTGAAGAAGCTATTGATCTCCGAATCAAAATTCTAGATGTGTATGGAGATTCAACATTGGTAATAAATCAGATTAAAGGTGAATGGGACACTCGTCACCCTGGCTTGATCCCTTACAAAGATTATGCTAGAAGATTACTACCCTTCTTCAATAAAGTTGAATTCCATCACATTCCCAGGGATGAAAATAATATGGCAGATGCTCTGGAAACTCTGGCTTCCATGTACCAAGTAAATGCTTGGAATGATATACCCCGAATTACAGTTCGACGGCTCGATAGGCCCGCTCATGTGTTTATGACAGAGAAGGTAGCATATGAAAAACCTTGGTACTATGATATCAAGCATTTTCTTCAGACTCAGGAATACCCGTTTGGTGCATCAAAGAAGGATAGAAAGACACTGAGAAGGTTGGCAGGCAGTTTCTTCATCAATGAAAATGTGCTATACAAGAGGAACTTTGACATGGTCCTGCTCAGATGCGTGGATAGACACGAAGCAGACATGTTGATGCATGAGATCCATGAAGGTTCATTTGGAACTCATGCTAATGGACATTCAATGGCTAAAAGGATGCTAAGGGCAGGTTATTATTGGTTGACGATGGAATCTGATTGTTACAAATTTGCAAAGAAGTGCCATAAATGCCATATTTACCCAAATAAGATCCATGTACCTCCGACACTCCTCAATGTGATTTCCTCCCCATGGCCTTTCTCTATGTGGGGTATTGAAATGATTGGGATGATAGAACCCAAAGCTTCGAATGGGCATCGTTTTATCTTAGTAGCAATTGATTACTTCACCAAGTGGGTGGAGGCTGCTTCTTATGCCAATGTTACTAAGCAGGTAGTTGTGAGCTTCATTAAGAATAACCTTATATGTCGGTATTGTGTGCCAAGCAGAATCATCACAGACAATGGCTCGAATTTGAACAACAAGATGATGACAGAAATGTGCAAAGAATTCAAGATTGTCCATCACAATTCATCTCCATACAGGCCTAAGATGAATGGGGCTGTTGAAGCTGCTAATAAGAATATCAAGAGAGTTATCCAGAAAATGGTTGTTACTTATAAGGATTTCCATGAAATGCTCCCTTTTCTCTACATGGATATCTAACATTTGTCCTCACTTCAATAGGAGCAACCCCGTTTTCTCTAGTGTATGGAATGGAAGTTGTACTCCCTGTCGAGGTAGAGATTCCCTCGTTGTGTGTGATAATGGAAGCCAAATTGACAGAGGATGAATGGGTTCAGAACAAGTTTAACCAATTGAATTTGATTGAAGAGAAGAGAATGAAAGCTTTGTGTCATGGGTAGTTATATCAGAAAAGAATGAAGAAAGCATTTGACAAAAAGGTCAAACCTCGTGAATTCAGAGAAGGTGACCTCGTGCTCAGGAAGATCATGTCTTTCAACGCTGATTCTAGGGGCAAGTGGACTCCTAATTTTGAAGGCCCGTATGTTGTCAAGAAAGCCTTCTCTGGTGGTGCATTAATTCTTGAAACTATGGATGGCGAGGAGTTCCCACGTCCCATGAATGCTGACGCAGTCAAGAAATACTTCGCCTAAAGAAATAAAAGAACAACTCGCTAAGTTGAAAACCTGAAAGGGTGGCTTAGGCAAAAAAGAGCGTCTCGGTAGGCCGAAAACCCGAAAGGGCGGTCTAGGAAAAAATTAGAGACATAAACAGAATAAATTTCCCGCTAAGTTGAAAACCCGCAAGGGCAGCTTAGGCAAAAGTTAGGGATTTTTCTTGGCAATTAACTACGTCAGACAAGACTTGATCGTTGAAGCAACAATCTTCTCGGATCCTCACCATACTTCAACAAAAGCTGCTGCTCAGGACTTCAAAAGTTGTTAGGGGGAATAGTGGTCATTGTATCTCAATGCATCTTTTCCATTATGTATTATCATTTCCCAAACTTTGTAATCATCCATGGAGTCTCGCCATTCGCAGAATACCATTCTATTAATGAAATTTGAGCTTTTGCCCAACTTTTTGTGTTCTTATTTTTATTTAGCTTGCAAAGACATCATTTATTGCTGATAATAACTGTTAAAGCAAAAGGATTAAAAATCAAAATTAACTTTTCAAAAAGAAAAGAGATCTTTACCAATTCAATTTACTTTGGGATTTATGATGAAACAATGACAACAAGAATGGTGGTCCCAAGAATGAACAAACTCCAGTTGTTTTAAGAAGATTTACTCCCTTCATGAAAGTTTTCTCAGGTCATTTTGCTGGTGTGCGCAATCCTTGTGTGTTTCTCAGATAGTTAGAGACAATACCAGTGGGTACAAGATGCAGTATTGGGTTGTGATCCCATTATCCCCAGTCAAGTCTTGGTTCTCTTTTTGGGTTTGTATGGTCAGAAGCCTCTGTCCCAGTTTCCCCAACAATTTTTCCCTCATATGATGAAAGTATTGACTTCTTGATTCCCCAGGAAGGTTATCCCAGGGCATCTCTTATTTAGAGTGAGCATTCGTGATGAAAGTTTTCTCTGGGGAGTTAGGCTTGAATTCCCCAGCAAAGTTTGGTTTTGTTAGTGTCAGTCTGCCTTATTTGAGGCTGGTCTCGAAATCTCTAGTAGGGATGTTGCTTTTGAAAAGCTGTTTTCTCCAATAAAAGCAGAAGAAAGATGTTCTATCCCGATACTTGTTTGATTTGGCTACATCCGAATTATGTTTCTCCTCAGTAAAGTTACGGCGGGCAATGGGTTTGGTTTCCGCATTTGCTTTTGCCTTTCTTGGACTGATCTTTCTGGTTAAAGCTTAGCCCAGTGCCGTTAGTACCTGAGGCAATTTTGTTTATTTGAACTGATTATGTATCCTTTTACCAGCATATGCACGATAGCACTCATACATTCATACATACATCATGCATAACTAAAAAACCATCATTCATTAGCATTGTGTTTTGACCTTCTCTGCAGTGCTCTTTGCTTAGTTGATTTTGGTTGTCCCTCTTGAGTTTATTTCCCAAAGGATGTATCTACACTGGCCGTCTTGCTCCAGTTTATTTCTGAATTGGATTTATGGATCTCTGGAAAATTTTGAGTTATGGTTTGTGCATTTATTTTGCACATGAATACTTTATCTCCTCAGCAGGAATATCGTGGCATGTCCCCGGGAAGTTATATTGCTATCCCCAAAAAGTCATTTCTCTTTGTAAATCCCCTTTGACAATAAGTGGGAGTCTCTTTATTTGAGACAGATTACGTATTACCCTTTCCAGGAAGATTTCCTTGGTTAAAGAAGAAGTTGACACCCGTTCTTGGCAAAACACCAAAATCTTGGGGAAGCTTGATATATTTTCTCTTTCTACCTTCAGTGAACGTTGGTAGTACATTGGAAGTGAACATCGGTGTTTGTTATCTTCTTGCTATCTTCAGTGAATGTTGGTAGTACATTGGCAGTGAACGTCGATGTTTTTTTTTTATATCTTCAGTGAACGTTGATAGTTCATCGTCAGTGAACGGCGGTGATATGATGTATTTTCTCTTCCTACCTTCAGTGAACATTGGTAGTACATTGGCAGTGAACGTCGATGTTATTTTTTTTTTGCTATCTTCTGTGAACGTTGATTGTTCATCGTCAGTGAACGGTGGTGATATGATGTATTTTCTATTCCTACCTTCAGTGAACGTTGGTAGTACATCGGCAGTGAACGTAGATGTTATTTATTTTTTTCTATCTTCAATGAACGTTGACAGTTCATCGTCAGTGAACGGCGGTGATATGATGTATTTTCTCTTCCTACCTCCAGTAAACGTTGGTAGACCATCGGCAATGAACGTAGATGCTTGTTATCCTCCTCTATGATTCTTTTCTTGTGGTTTACCAGTGATTTATTTTCCTGGTGGGATTGCTCTTTTGTTGCTACATTTCATGTTGCATCCCCAATACTACTTTGCGTCTTTTTGTTCCATTCATATGCATTCATATGCATAAATGTTTGCATGGCATCTTAGGGCCAAAAACAGGGTTTGTTTTATATTTAAGTATCTTCGATCCCGTCAACACGAAGATTTTTAACCTTCGTATCTCCGGATAGATTAAACTTAAATAAGGGCAGCTATTGTACCCCAATTTTTTCCCCTAAGATCCCTTCATCATACCATATTGTTTCAATCACCACAAAATCACATTAGGGCTTTTGGTTCCTCTCCTTATCTTTAACCTTGCTCTTTGAGGAGTCACCAAGCACCTTGACTTGTTTTCTTTGGTGGTCATGGATATTTTGCTCTAAATTAACAAATATAATATTGGTTTGTCTTACTTGTTAATAATGTAGGTGAAGGCAATGAGGTTTAGCAAGTTGCATCATGGGTTCATGAGTTTATTTCCATGCCTTAATCAAAAGCTTGAGAGATCTAAACCTCACCATTGAAGTTGTCTTGAAGTTAGTATGGAAGTGTTTTTTGTGGCCATGAGTCCTCGTTATCATCCTCAACAAATTCTATTCACAAAGGAAGAATATTGGCACAAAAAGTTTGTTCAAACTTGGCAAAGTTCCACCAAGCATTCTCTTGATCTAGAGGCTAGGGTTTTGGACTTCAAAGGGACATATCTTGCTCATCTTGTGGTATTTTTGAGTGGTTCCAAAAACATTCTTCTCTTTAATGAGTTACCAACAAATCACTTCAAAATTTCCAAAGAATTTTCATGTGGAAGGAACTTAATGAAGAAGAAAGGTTACAAGTCACCCAGATGAATCCCCAATTTTCAATATGTGAATTCAAATGGTCATAACTTGGTCAATTTTTATCACCTTGGGCCCATTCATTTTTCATGATGATCCTAAAGATGTGTACTGCATGCCTTATTTTATGAGAAAAGAGAGAAAATGGATGGAAGTTTCCTTGAGAATGCAAAATATTATAGGTCATTTCATGATTTTTGGCCAATTTCAACAAGTCATAACTTGCTCAATTTTTGGAGATATTGAGTGGTTCAAATTGAAAAGTGTCATTCAAGAGTTATACTTCATTCCATCTTTTTTGGTCAAGAGCAAATTCTAAGTGCAAGGCCATGTTTGGATACAAGAGATTATGGGTCATTTTTAAAGAAGAATTTGAAATATTTCTAAGTATGGAAAGTGAACTCTTTTTCTTCAACTTTGACTCCATGTAATTTTCAGCTCAAGCCTCCATTTGATTCCATTCTTTTTCCATTGCAAAGCTTGTTACCTCATCTTTCCAAAGCATCAAGAATTTTTACCTAAGACTCCTTGAGGTGGAAATGCCATTGGAATGAACTTGGTAACTTGAAACTGAAGTTTCACCATAAGTAAGAATTTGAAATCCATGTTTTGGCCTTTAAACATCAAATTATTACGCGTTTGTGATCAAAAAATGTTTAACCAAGTTGCCAAAGTGGATTAGAGCCTTGAAACACAAGGATTTAATGAGTTTTGATGCAAATCAGATCACACTTTTCTCGTGTATCAGGTTCACACGATTTCACTCCAATTTGCATCATTCGATACGCTTGAGCATTCCATTTGATTCCCTATAAATAGAGGGTCATCCCCCATTCAATTTTCCAAGCTTAGATAGCCAGAATCACCCTGCCAAACTTGCTTCACAACTCAGAATTCAGCTACTTTGAATCCTATTCTCAAGCCCCTTTTAATCCATTTTCTCCATCAATTCACCTTCTTTGATCTTCCCTGAACCTAACCATACGACTACATTCAAGAATCGTGCCCTACATTGCTCCATAGAAGTCCAGTTTCAGAGCTCTACAACTCAACTTCAATAGGTAGATTCCTTCATTAATTCTTCAAAACATTGGTATCATTGTGTTTCTCTCATTGACCATGAATTTTCAAATCCCCTTTCAAAACTTTCTTTCCAAATTGCTTGAGTTACAGTTTATATAAATTGGGCGCGAAGGTGTGGTTGTCTTCATCTTGAAGAGACGAAGTGAATGGCATAGGTCTGAGCTTCTGATTTTACAGTTTGAGAGACCTGCAATTCGTGAGGCTGGAGGTTGAAGATGACCAACGTGTCACCTTCTAACCAATGAAAGCGTGCCATTTGTATTTTTTGAATTTCTGATTTTACATTTGATTCAGTGCTTTATTCAGTAAAGACCATGATATGCACAGTGCGCCAGATCCTTTGGATTTGATTACTAACGCATTTTGACCCTCATCCAATGGTCCACATCTTTTTCTTTTATTTTCTTTTTCTGATTTTTATATTTTAATTGTTTTAAATTTCAAAAAATCATAGAAAATTCATTTTTAGTCCAAAAAATCTGGAAAAATTATGAAAAATATTTTTTAATATTCTCTTTCTGATTTTTATTTTTTCACAATTTATTTTTGTGTTTTGGTATTTTTTATGAATTTTACACTTATTTGATTTGTTAAAAATGTTTAAAAATACTTTTACACATTTTTAAATTCTGAAAAAATATGGAATGATCCAATGATATTGTGACAAATATTGGTGACCTTATTTTATTTTTGTTTCTGACATTACTAATTTTTACCATTTTTGTTTATTTCACCCATTTATTTTAATTTTTAAAAATAGTTTCTGACTTTTAAAAATTCCCAAAATTTTTGTAAAATTACTTGGCCCCTTTTCTGATTTTTCTATGATCTTATTTTTCATTTCTTGATTAATTTGAATATAATTGGTATTTCCCTCATTATTTCTTTTTTAAAACATTTTTTAAACCTTTTAAAATATATATTAAATATGATATTATTTTGTTATTATTTTCTGGCTGTCTTGGGTTGATTTTTTTATCTTAGCTTTATTAACATCATTGGATCCATGGTGTTGAGTTTAACTCCACAAAAAAATGGTTGAATGATTTTAATAATAGTTTGATTATATATTAATTCAAATGGGGTTTTTCTATTTACCCTAATTCCTCTTCATCTTTTCCCTTTCTAATTGCACTAAATGTTGATAGAGCATGATCTCTATTTAATGTCTCAAAACAAATGGTGCATAGATTGCTATTGACCGGCCTCAAAATAGGCGCGACTTCTATATAAGTCCACTTACGATTGCTTAACATAGCGCTAAATTTTGTCCCGATTCGAATAAATGATAATTCGTGGCCCAAACTTATGATTGCAAGCCCAAGTATGTTAATTTGATCTCTTTGATCCAATAACTTTGAGATTCATTGTGTGGAGGCTTTGGTTCTACCAATCCTCTAATGGATCTACAACACTTTTGGTCAACGCGGATCACTTAAACATTGTTGATCATTAAATGGTACTTATGAGAATTCCAAATGGATGATATACTTGAAAAAAAGCAAATGCAACTTGTTGTGTGGAGGCTTTGGTTCTACCAATCCTCTAATGAGTTCCAAATGCAAGTTTCAAGTTGATCATCCAACTAACCACTAATTATTGACTTGTTTTACCTTATGCTTTCATTCTTTTTTATGTTTTATGTACTATTTACTTTTAGCATTTTTTCATTTCATGCCATTTTTATCTTTGCTCATTTGAGCATTTATTTTCTTGTCATTTTTACTTTGCTCACTTGAGATTTTCTTTTTCTTTCTCAAAATACTTAATAACCAACTCAAACCCTAAAAAACTCTTAATGGCACTTGGACTATTTGGTTACTATCCTTAGCATGGTGGAGCAGTGGACTTTTCTTGGACTTAGGATTAGAAACCTTGGCCTATCTTGGAGGCCTTGTGATCTTATCTGATATTTTTGTATGGAGCTCTTGAGGTTTACCTCAAGACATTGGGTTGCTTGTTTGTTTTTTGTGTGCAGGTTTTTGTGATTACATCCTCTGTTTTTAATCTAGAATTCACCCGTATACAACCGTTACTCTGCCCAATTTTTATGAAGACTTAGTACACTTGAAGAGGTCTAGTATCTTTGCTTGCTTGGTTTCAATCCAAAGAATGGGCATTTTATCTTGGCTCTTAATGTCAAGCTTTGGCTTCTTGTTGGTTAGATGGTCCTTATCCTTAGCTTTTACCTTATGCTTTAGGATAGCCTCTTCTACTCCTCCCATCTTCTTTAATTTCAAAAATCTTCACCCTCCTTTTTAAACTCTTCTTGTTTCTAAACATGAAACACTTTCATAATAAACTTGGACTTAGGTCCATGCATTTTCAAAAAAACATTTTCATCAATAAACTTTAATCAATTTAATAATACTTTGACACTTTTTTGTGAGAAGATTAAAAGTCAATCAATCTCATTTCAAACCATTTTTCCACTTTGGTTTTTAATCTTTAAATCTTTTTCTCAAAAGGTTAGACTCTTGTCAATCCTTGTAGTGATAAAAACAACTATACTTCTACAATATGTAGTGAAGAGAGATATTTTGCACTTGGGTGTTGAGTGAGGCATTGTTGATTTTAAAATCCAAGCCATATTCTCCACTTTGAGATGATGCAAATTCTCCTTTCTCATGATTGTGGGTAGTAAGTATGTTTTCGACACGGACAATGACAATAATGTCTTATCTCTTAAAATTAACCAACACACTCGTGTTTCAAGATTTTTAAAGAGGAACTACGTGTACCCTGATCCCCTATTGCACGAAAGGCGGTACGTAGGCACTAAAGGTTCGCAACCACGGCGGGTGCAAAAATCATAAAAAATATTTCTTTTTTCACCTCCACCATCCATTTTATATACAACACATTTTATATAGCCAAAATATCCATATTTTTCAAAGAGGCTCTTGTGGAGTACCGTAGATGTTTAGGGTGCTAATACCTTCCCTTTGTATAACCAACCTCCTTACCTTGAATCTTTCCCCCTTTTTGGGTTATTCGCTCTTTTCCCATTCCTTTGGAAACAATAAAGCGCGGTGGAGATTTTTATTTTGATTTGTATAAAGTCTAGTCAATCCAATGGCTTAGTCTTGAACATTTCTACCGCTACAACTATCCCTAACCGAGGTTCGTAATCGCGGGAGAGTCAGTAAATTTCATCCTGAACTGAGTTTATTTCCTCCATGACGGCAGGTGTACCAACAGAATATCTCTTCCCCCTAAGTTTGGTCCCCGTATAGTTATTCTCCAGCATCTCCTCCTGACAGAATATTTGCGAATCTCCAGCAACAGTCAGGGATTTATTTTCCCAGACGCGAGCATACCCCGATAGTATTTCATAAACATACATCATGACATACACATACATACCACGCGCAGTATAATCTCATTTATTTTGAGAACATCATCTCACAATGCATTTCACGCATCACATTTGACTAACCCTGTTATCTTTTCAGGAAAGATAGTTATCACCAACAATTCCAGCAGCTATACATGTCATATCTGCAAGTAATCAAGGGAAATTCAGTTCCCTAAACCAAACAAGCCCTAATACCCAGGCTTTTCATTTCGAAGTAACCCTACTACCCAGGTTTCTTCCCACAAGCCCTACTACTCAGGCTTTTCATTTCGAAGTAACCCTACTACTCAGGTTTCTTCCCGCAAGCCCTACTACCCAGGCTTTTCATTTCGAAGTAACCCTACTACCCAGGTTTCTTCCCACAAGCCCTACTACCCAGGTTTCTTCCCACAAGCATTACTACCCAGGCTTTCATTTCGAAGTAACCTTACTACCCAGGTTTCTTCCCGCAAGCCCTACTACCCAGGCTTTTCATTTCGAAGTAACCCTACTTCCCAGTGTATAAATCAATATTCCCCGGCAAAGTCCCCCTCAACGGCAAGTACAGGAATTCTCGCCGAGGAATCTCTTACGCAACCAATCTTTTCCGGATGGAATCTTTAAGCCCATCTCCGATGATTCCCCGTCGATTTCCAAATGGAATCTTTAAGCCCATTCCCTATACCCTTAGTCATCACATCACCGAGTGCAAATTTCTGGGCACTCTAATGTCCCATCATCTTCCACCTTCATATCACGAAAGGCTGACCAGCCAATCTACATCCTCAGGCTTAAGAAGATTGAACAGGGGCAATTGTTGTACCCCAAAATTTGCCTTCTCAATCCTCAAAGGATCACCCTGAATCCTCAGGTTTGTTCCTATCCAATTTCAAGTTTGAATTACAAATTTTCCAAGAAAATCATCCACAAGGGTAAAATGGTCATTTACGTACTAAAAAGTCAAACTTTGACTTTCAGACTGTAATACGGTGGGAGAACTGACTTGAGGTTTTGCGTTTGTGTTTGTAAATGTTGCGGTTAGCAAGAGTCGCCACTGACTTTTCTTTTATCCAAAAGGAAAGGTAAAAAAGCACAGGAAATACCTTTGAGATGTTTTCTTGAGTTCGGGGGGTAGATTATGAAAAGGGAAGGTGCTAGCACCCTTTTCATCCATGGTTTTCCATGGGATGTTAGTTACTTGTTTAGATCACTTGCTTTGTTTTGTTTGAAATGGTGTTTGGTGTGATTTTGAAAGTATTTTGTAAAAGAGACCATTGTTTAGGCAATCTTTGTAATGATTCTCGTTCGTAAGAATGTATACAAAGATGTTTGTCTTTTGAAAATGTTTTCAATGTTTTGTAAGGAGTTTTGTGTCATACCCCAAAATTTGACCTAAGATACCACCTCCCATCTGCATTATTACATAGCAAGCGTTCACAAGCGATTCGACCTATTTTTGCCAATTCTCGAGTCAGATTCCAAAAATTCATAACTTCTTCAAATTTCGACAATTTTTTTAGTGGTTCTTTTACATATGATTCTCCTTTGCAATAACTACAACTTTTCTTTACAAGTCAAGAGATGATTATGCTTTGAAAATCCACGAAAAAATAGAAACATTAGAAATCATTGTGAATTTAGGGAAATTTAACTGGTTTTGCCTGACTTTATTAAATCATGTATTTTTGCACTTTTACTCGTCATTCTTTTATTCTTATTTTCATAAAAAAAGAAAATCCAAAAAAAACATATTTAGCTCATATCAGTTTTACTTTATATAAAAAAAAATTATTATAGTTTTGTTAGTTCCATTTAATTTTATATTTTTATTGATAATTCAGAAAATCTCAAAATACATATAAGTTCTTTTACTTTTTGCATTTTTTGAGTATGTAAGTCTATTTTGTTCTTAGTTGTAGTTTTACTTATTTAATTCAAAAAATATGAAAAAATATGGTTTAATTTTATTTTTATTCCCTCTATTAATATTTTTTATTATAATTCCATTTGAAATGTTTTTAGGTTGAATTATTAATAGAATTAAAACCAATTTTAATATCTCTTTTATTTCACTTTTATATTTTCAGTTTAGTTTTTACTAACATTTTATTTTATTATTTGTGTCATTACTATTACTATTAGTATTATAATTATTATGCTATGTCCATATAAGTCTAAATATGCTGCAAAAAACCTGCACAAGTAATGCCAAGAAAAACAGTCAAATAACCTCTGCTGCCCTGTTATAAGACAAGCATATCAGTCCAGAAATTACATCAAAAATAACAAATTAAAAAGATGAATCAAAAAGTGATAAAGTATAACACCAATTTTGTTCAAATCCTATTGTTATTTCCCCCATCAAATAGCAGGGATCTTTACTATATAAGAGGGATTTTAGAAACAATAGGAGAGGGGAATGAGATATAGAAATTTCACACAATAATCGGCACAGAAATACACAACATTCTCCTAAAACATTTTTACGCAGATATCACCAGTTTCAATTTATCTCTACTCAAAACCACTTCCACGCATCTTAACCTGCAATTAGCATCAAAAATTCAGCCTGCATATTCAACAATAACAACAGTTTACGGCTTTCACGGGAAAAAAAGAAAAAAGTTTATTCAATACAGTATCAAACTTCAAATTAAAGGAGCATACCTTTGGCCTTCTTGATCTCCTGTCGGATATGAAACTGTCGGACTAGCTCCGACCATGTGAGTCCTTCTTTTCTTACAAGTATACCTTGTTGTGTTGTTACTACTTTGCCATGTTATTGTTATTTGTTGTTGATTAGTTACCATGCTATAGTTTTGTTGCTATTGTTCTATGTTGTAAACTGCGAGAGAGATGATTTTATTATTGATGTTGGTTCTATGAGATTATTATTGTAACGCAGAATTAAGACTGAGGAACCGTGAGTTTTGTTGATGTCGTTGTTGAATCTGAACCGTATTGTTCTTGCAAAATCTGAGCCAAAAATCTTAAAACTGAATCGTATTGAATAATTGTTGTTGTTGTTTCTGAATCGGCGCATGAGTCAAAACGCAAGAGTGCTAGAACACTACTCTTAAGCGCTTTTAGTTGTTATTGTTTTCTCTTCTGAGTGTGAAAGAAACAAAAAAAAATTAATTAAGAGAAAAATCCCAAAGATAGGAAGAATAGAGAAATACAGTCATAGAAAAGACTTAGAAAGAGTTCACATGAGACTCAAAGCAGATTCAGAATACACAACCACAAAGTTCTCAGAAAATAATCACAGAGGAAACTTACCGAAAATATTAACTATATCTCTAAGCTTCATTTCTTTAATCTGTATTTACCCCTTTCATAAACTCACAGCCGCCGCTGATTTTCCTTCGCTCACAAACCCATACTGAAACCTCCTGATTCATCATGCTCCCATAGTAACCCCAGTCGCAACATCCCACTAGCTGGAAATTTCTCACCGTCAACACCAATTTCTTCCGTCACAGTACCGAACAAGCTCACTCTCATCTCGCGTTGTTTCACACTTCCGGCAACTCAGCCTCTATCTCACACTGAATTCCACATATCCACCGCAACAAATCAATCTATGTCCCACAATCAACACAAAACCACTACCATCCACATCCCTTCACCGACTTCCCTCATGCCGTTTTCGCTTCCTTCATCAACCCTTCTTCTCCATCGATCCTCTCAACAGCCATTCCTACAGTACACACCATAAAGCAAAACAACAGAAGGATGAAATCCACCTCATAACACATCAACAACTCATGAAGGAGATTAATAAAGAATAAGAAGGAGAAACGAGAGTGGCAAGAGCTTACCGTTGTCATCTTTGTCGTCGTCGGAACTCCCATATCCATTCAACAGTTTTGGATTTGTGAAGCTCGATTCGGCCATATCTTTGAGAATCTGAGAAATTCACCTTCGTATTTAGACTCGCCGAGAGAAATCAAGGGGGTTGGGGTTTGAACATTTTTTGTTTCGAGGTGACGCCGCCGTAAAGCCTTCGCTGGGCGCCGCGGGTTCGCCGGATTTAGGGTTTGTTTTTTAGCTCTGAGAATAAGAATGAGAAACCAGAGAGAGATTATGAAAAGTAATTGAATGAAGGCGATTCAAGAGAGAGAGTCATTACTTCTTTATTTGTTTCAAATTCCCTTTTAATTGTTTTAATTGAGAATAATGATAATTTAATCTGTGGTAATCTCCTTTCCCAATGTTAACAACCAAGTGGCGCCTCCCTCTTCAAGTTAGGTTTTTTAAAAACCCTTCCTTTATCTCTCCAAATCCGGGTCAACCCATGGGCCTTTTAGCCCAATTTTGTTGCAACCTTTTCCGTTTTTAGGTTAGTTAAAATGTACATATGACAGATAAGTACCATTAGCCCAGTGGCAAGGTAGTTTAGTTGTGAGTAAAATTACCTGAGTTCAATCCTTGATTCCTATCCTTGATTCTTGCGTTTTAGCTTTATTTCACCAGTTTTAGTCTTATTTTACTAAATACAAAAAATTTAGTTTAGATTTTTATATATATAATTATTTCTTGCCATCATAAAAATACATGTTAATACAATTTAGTCTGTTATTTAATCATTGTTTTTGATTATTTATCACTTAGATATTTAATCGTTATCTATTTCATTTTCTCTTTGATTATTCAGTCTTTACATCGTTATTATGTTTACGTCTAATTCCAAGGGAAAGATTTAAATTTGTTGACTTCACGTCACCGAACATATCTTATACGATTGCGCGAATCCCCTCATTATTTTTTGTTTTACTATTTTGCTAAACTTAAGTTAATTTTCCTAAAAAGTCAATTTTAAAACTCACACCCCTTTTAAGTCAAAACTTCGACACTAGGTCGTCATATCTTCAAATTCTCATTCATACCCATTTTAACCAAACAAACTTTTTTTTAATAAACAGATATTTCAAAAGGTTCCTATAGAATACTATAGATACATTGGGTGCTAATACCTTCCCCTTGTATAACCAACCCCCAAACTCTAGACCTCTTTTCAAAAGGCTTTGTATTGTCATTACTTTTAAAAGTATTATTTTACATTGCATACTTTACGGTTTTATTTCGCTCTTTTCCCTTTTCCCTTGGAAATAATAAAGCGCGGTGGCGACTCTTGCTTTTGTGAGACGAATTAATTAATAATTCGTTCTCCGATTTACCCCGCTACATTTTTATCGCTACATTTTGAAATGTGTGTGTTTGTTTTTGAAAAGAACAAGGATTGTTTTGAAATTGATCAAGTAACTAGAAGCTATCTACCTACTCAAATGTCTTTCTTGTGCATTTTTATTCCTTTGATAAAGTTGACTTACCATTGATTGGGTAAGCAATCCTATCTTTGGATGTAAACGGGACGGGCGTGGGTCATCGTATAACCATGATAGCAATGTTTCCAAGTATCTTAGCACTTTTGAGGGACCAAGATCATTTTGTTTTAGGCAACCTTTTGATAGCGTCATCGAGAGACTATGATCTTATATTTGTTTTGTTTTGCCAAGATACTTCGCGTGCGTAACATGGCCATTTTATTTTAGGCAACCAAGTGGGAGAAACCCTAAGGGTGCTTGTGTGCAAAGTGTGTCATTTTCATTCTTTTGTCTTGTATTAGGTTTTTTCTATTTGTTTAGTTTTTGTTCTTGTCATGCAAAACCCTAATTACTAAGCATAGTATATAAAGCAATAAATTGCATAAAATTAACTAAGCTATTACAACAATTATTATGGGAGGGGGGATACAAGTTTTGAATGAGGATTTTTGCACAAATATAAACCTAAATATATTATTACAACCCAATCGAATATTATGCGAATTAAATAAATAATACAAGTATTTAAAATGCAATGCGATGTATTTATGTAAAAAAAAAAATTGGTATTTGTTTTTTTTTTATGAGAAAATAATTTAACTTAAATCCTAAAAAATAAGGAAAAAATAATAATATTTTTGGAGGGGTGAAACCCTAGTTTTTAATTAAAATAAAATAATGTTTCATATTAATATTTTTTCCATTTTTGTATAAGAAAATAATAAATAATATTATGTGCAAATATTAAAAATTAAATATGTATGGAAAATAAATATTTTATGTGTATAAATAATATAATAAAAATATTAAGTATTTTTTATTGTATTTACAAACTATTTAAGAAAATAAGTTCAATTTATTAAAATAAACTATTTTTCATGTGAAAAAAATAATAAAAAATAAAATAAAATTGCAAAAAATAAAGAAAATATTTTTAGGATTTTTTTATTGTTCAGAAAAAATAATCAAAAGCAATAAATATAAAAATACGAAGAAATATGAAAAATATACAAAATAAGCCAGGGGTGCAAATAGTAGGTCAGGGGGGTGCAAATAACAAAAGCAACAAGCCCAAGGCGCCAAAAGCCCAGAACTTCATCCCTGTCCTCCAGCCATCTTCCTTGCGCGCGTTTTATGTTCAAATCTGTAACTTTCATATGCTTGCACAAAAACAAAATCCCATAACATGAAACATGTGGCATTTGAGCTCACGATTCCAACAATATAAATTGTGTGACCTAACTCTAAAAGAACAGAGAGAATTTTAGCAGCCCAAATTCGTGACCTAAAAATTTCAGCATATTCAACCTTCAAATTCTCTCAGCATAGTCAATATAAATGAAAAGTATGCATATGTACAGCTTCAACATGTTATAGACTACATTTTTTCTTCAAAAATCGTGGCTTGAGGATTCCTATTCAGAGAGATAGAGTTTAAGAAAATACCTCCTTCAGTTGGATTCGAGTAGAGCAATGTAGGGACTTTAATGGAGGCCTGAGAATTGTGTGAGCTACCTTGAACTTCCTTCAAGCTATTCCAATGCTTACTTTGCTTTGAGGATAGCTGGAACTCTCTGGACAAGTCAAGTTGTAAGCTTCAAAAGTGAAAATGGTGGATGATGAAACATGGCTTACATAACCAGGGTAAGGGCTTGGCTTGCTTTGATTTGATATGTAGAAGATGTTTGAAGTGTTAAAATACAAAACGCACGAGTCAAAAATTAGTTGGCTTGGATTTTGCAGAAATGTTGTGTTTGGACAGAAAAATGGAGTTTTTGAGTTTGAGTGAGTTCTGGATGCAAGAAAATCGTGCTAAGCCTTTCCACAACTTTGTATATTTGTAAAGAAATGATACAAAGTCCACTCCTTACTAGTTGTACAAGTTCTGACCTTTTGGCAACCTTTCTTGCATTTTAAGCAAAGTGAAGTGACCAATGCTATATGCTTGTACTGGCTAGCTTGAGGGCTGCAAATAGCTTGTACAAATTTATTAAGAGTTGTAGAAATTTCTTGCACCAAAGGGACAGGTCCAAGGCTCAAGATTGACAAAGTTGCAAAAGTTGCACTTTATGAAAATGGCATTGTGAACTTTTGGCCAAAAATGGAATTATCTCTTGTACAATGCTTCAAAGGCAAAGATAATGCCTTTAGATTCTGGGTATGCATTTAATTATGGAGTGTAGAGTGAGTTTAGGACCTGTAAAGAAAGATTCAAACAACATGGATTGGATTTGCAACTTGATGCTTTCTGAAAAATGGCTTGAACAAAAGTGAGAAAATGCCAACTTCCCTTCTTCGATTCTCCCTACTCAAAAATGATCTTGGAGAGTTCTTGGACATTTTGGAAATCTTGTAATGTTCTCTATAATACATCTTTGAAATGAATTTTGAGATACCTCTTGGAACTAGGTGAAAAATGTCCATGAAGTTGGGTCCAAAACCTGCCTAAATTAGGGCAAAATTTCACTAAGTTATTTAGTTCATGGACGTATATTCACAAATTCATAACTTGAGATCAAAATATCTTTTGGGAAGAGTTTGTGAAGAAAAGTTGTATATTTAATGGAGGACTATACCTTTCATGTTGGAAGTTTTCTTTGAATCAAAATACATCATGGTGAAAAAGTGATGAAAAGTTGGGGAAAAATAAGAAAATTTTCATACTTAGAAAAATTCTAAGTTATGAAAATTTTCAAATTCAAAACCCTAATTTTCAAAATTTGTTTTCTTGGTGAACAAGTTACATATTTTGACATATCTTGATGAATTATGACCCTTGGCACTTGATTTTGACCAAAAAGTCAAAGTTTGACTCTTTAGTGCACAGTTGACTTTTGATCTGTTGACTGTAAAATTCATCTATCAATCAAATGAACTTGAGATCTTTTAAACCATGTAATTAGGTCAAGATGATGCCATTGAACCCTTGAAATCATGTTTGAACTCAATTGGTCATTGGCTAGGTTAAAAATCAGAAATTGCCCTTTCTCAGCAAAACCCTAATTTTGACCATTTTGCCCTTTTGATGATTTGATCAAATTTTTTGAGGAGTTGTGATCCAAACTTGATCAAATGGTACACATGAGTCTAAAATGTTGATGTGGATAAAAAATTATGAAGTTTGACTGTAAATTGGCCATGGTTGACTTTTTCCTCAATAGAGCTGATTTTTAGGTCAACTGTCCAATTGACTGATCAAAAATGTGGTTCAAGGCTTGAAACTTAACATGAGCAATCTTAGGGGTCCAAAATGATGTATGAAAGTCACATGAAGCATTGATGGTCCAAAAATCCTTGTGAAAACTCAAATTCTAATTTTGGGTTATCAGTGCAAGATGAGATGTCTTGAGTTGACCAAACCCTAATCTTGTCTTGAGTCCAAGAAGTCTTGTGAGAAAAATCTTGATAAATGAGAGGGAAAATTTTGGGGTACAACATGGATCAAAACCAAGCTTCAAGAATCATATTTCATCAAGACATGTTGGAATATGAGATTTGTTTCGTCAAGAAATGCAAAAGTCAAATTTCTAAATACTTGGAATTTTTCTAAGTGTTTAAGAAATATGACAAGCTCAGAACTTCTGATCAGATTATCACCATGATGCAAGCTGATTCGGGCAAAACTTCTGATACAATAGTTGTAGATTTCAATGAGATCTAAAACATTGCAGAACAGAAATTCCTTTGGAAATGCTGGAATTTCAAGTTATAAATGTTCAGAGACACGTCTTTGAAATTAAAGCACTCAGCAAATTCTGGACAATTTCAAGGCAGAGTTTGGTCAGAACTTATGGGCCAGTTTTCACAAAGGACCAGTCAGAGTTTGCAAGGGTAAGTCAAAGAAAGTTACAAAGCATGTTGCAAGCTTCCTGGAAAGTCTGAGAGCTCCTTCAGAACATGCTGGAGCCAGAAGATAAAAGGATCAGAAGATTGGATGCTACGCTGAAGCAGAACTTCTGATCTAGAATTAAGCAATGAGGAAGAGTTTCACATGGCAGGATTTCTGATTTGAGAAATCTCATCATCATTTAATTCTCATTTAATGCTCATTTAATGCTCACAACCACTTTTGAGCCTTTATCAAAAAGATTTCCCTCCACGTGTACCTCGACTGCCTTGAAAAAGTAAATTTTTATACAAAAGGGTGCTAGGCCCATCTGTTGCTTTTGCTTTTCCTAAATTTTGGCTGACAAATCCAGCTTAGGCGCTGCTAAACCTGCTAGCCATCCTGCTTTGTGCCTTGAACCATGCTTTCTTAAACTTACTTCAAGAGCAAGCCAGCGCCTAGCATATGATATTGGTGCCACTTGACCTTTATATATATATATATATATATATATATATATATATATATATATATATATATATATATATATATATATATATATATATATATATATATATATATATATATACACTAAATCTTTGCCTATAAATTGAACTCCATTGGCAACTGTAAAGAGGTCGAAAAAATTTTGAGAAAGAAAAACCTTGAACCCCTACAAAAATTCCAAGAGTCCAAAAAACTACAAAAAAACCTGTTGGCTTTTAGAGAGAGGATTGTCAAAAGAAAGAAAAGAAAACAGTGATACCTTCATAAAAAATCCAGAACTCCCAAACAGAAAACAAAAACCTTTGTTCTTCCCCTGAAGTAATAGAATTTGGTATTCTCTCTTCCGTTGTTCTTGCTGACTCCAGAATATTTGAAGGCAGCAATTCAAGTTCTGAGAACACGCTCCAGGCTTAAGGTAAGTCTCCCTGACTCTACATCTTTTCATTCAGAATATCATCAAACATGTAGATATCATAGTATTGATTTTGTCCATATCACTGCGCAAGTAGAAAGACTGTAGACCAGAACTTCCTGATTAAGGCTAGACTCAGGATCAGGATCAGAACTTCTATAAACTATTGTTCTTTTATCCTTCTGATTTGCTGTTTGCTGAAAATTGAATAAGTTATCTTTGTGCTGATTGATATAAGGAAAGAGTTGAAATGTAACACAAAATTTCTGTTTTTTTTCACTCACCAATGTAACACAGAGAATTTTTTTTATTAATAACCAAGTATTAAAAAAATATTTCGCAAATAACCGGGTTTCGGAAAAAATTACGCAAATAACCATGTTTGAGATGACTCCATAAAGGAGGAGCCATCTCATTTGGCGCATCCTCCTATTTTTATAAGGGAGGCGCCATCTCATTTGGCGCCTAAGGGCAAATGGCAAGCCCTAAGCCAAATGAGATGGCGCCTATGTGGAAAAGTAGGTCAAAAAAAAATTTTTTTTTTCCTTTCCTGCGCGTTGCGTATTAGACAGAGATAACCAAAATTGATTTTTTATTTGAAAAAAAATAATTACATTCAACTGTTTTACATTTAAATAACAGTAAAAAAATAGATACAAAAAATACTGAAAAAAAAAAAGATACATCAATGATCCCCAGGAACCCGGTAATGACCCCCAGTTCCGCATCCCCGTCCTCGCCTTTCTCTTGCTGGGTGCCGTCTCGTTTCCTGTTGCGGAAAGGTCGATGGCCCAGCGAAGTCAATGCGATCCGAATCCATAAAATCAGTAAGATCTCCGTATCTCGAAGATCCGCTCTGGTACAGTCAGTTACCCATGCCCTCGAAGTTTGGTCGTGTTGGCGGTGGGTGGGGTTCCATGGTTGGTCGGTAGCATTGGTCGTCTGAGTATGGGGGGTAGAAAGGAAATGGATCTTGGGGTGTTTGGTACTGTGGATGTTGGGTTGTTTGGTGATATGGTGGTTGATGGTAGGTTTGGTCGGGTTGGTCGTAATCTTCTGACATTCCCATATCAGGGCTAAGGCTGGATGTTGAGGGCCCCATATTGGGATATGTGGAAGACTGAAATTGGGTATGGGGTATGTGGGTTTGCTGGTATTGGGGTTGGTATTGTGGTTGGGTTTGAGGCATATCTGGGTATTGGTAGTTTGGCGGTGACTGTGGTTGGTAGTACGGCATTTGGTTGTAGTTGTGTTGTGGTGGGGAATGTGGTTGTGTGTTTGTTGGTCTGTTTCTTCTTGGGGGTGGGTTTGAGGTTGAAGGATTTTGGGTTTGTTGGTGGGGAATCGAGGGTTGTGCCCATTGTGTGCGTGGGTCAACCAAGTACCTCGGATGAGACACGTGCATATCTGGGTTACTAACCGACCTGTACCACGACATATATTGATCGGTGTGTCGCATGTTACCTTGAGTAAGGAAAACAGGGGATTGCAAGATGTAGCGGTGACGCCTTTGCCACATTTTACACCATTCTGGAGCAAAGTCTTTCCAGTTGGTTAGATTCCACTGGGCGTCGACCCTTTTTAGATGCCAGGGGGACAAATCTGTTGGGTCACTTGGTATCTCTTGGATCATTCCGAACTGCATCTTCACGCGGTCGCTGTGGTGCATCTCCATAATGTTGAACCGAATGAGTGCAGTCTTTGCAGTCCAAGTTGCTGCATCCTCTGGATTTGGAGAATGGTCCAAACCCAAATATGGTCTCCAGACGAACTGCGATAAAATTTAAATCAGGTAAGCGCAAAAGTAATGTATAAATAAATAAAATGAACAAAAGTTAAAAGCTACGACTTACGTCATCTGGGCCTAGGTGATCCAACAGATTCCGGTAGAGTGCGACATTGAATCTGGGATTCTTGCCGTAATCCATACCCCTCACGCAGTACCTATAGGAAATGAGAAACATGTTATTTTTAGCATATATTTTGGAAAGAGAAGAATAGTTATAAATGCTATAACTTAATGACTTACTTTGTTGCGTAAGGGAAACCAAAAGTGTTGTTGTTGATGGGGTTTAAGGACTCCATCCTCCACCAACCCCAGGCTTGTAGTAAAAATGCGCACCCATAAAATGTACATTTTTCCTTGACTGCGTTTTTGCACAAGGAACTGTACAGGTGGGCTAATACTGCAGAACCCCAACTAAATTTTCTAGTTTTATCAAAATTGGTTAGTAAATGTAAGTACATGAAATTTACACTATTTCCCGTACTTTCGGGAAATAAAAAAGTACCAAAAAGTATCATTATATACGTCCGGGCTTTTACTACTCGGTCATTTTCTGAGGAATTTTCATTTAATTCCATACTTGCATAATGCCGTTTCAGGTCAGTGAGTAGTATTCCCTGCCCTCTTGCTCCACCCCCTTCTACCATGTCCCTACCCAACAGTTCTTCACACTGTGAGTTGGGTTGTTGAACCGACCCGTTCACCGCTTTACCGTCAATAGGGAGGCCCAGTAGCATGTAGACATCTTCGAGAGTGATGGTACATTCACCTATTGGTAGGTGAAATGTATGGGTCTCCGGTCTCCACCTCTCCAACATTGCAAGGATGAATTTGGAGTCAATGGTGCAGTTGGAGATCTTTATCACGTGTCCAAAACCTGCATATTCCAGATAAGGGACGATAAAAGGGTCGGGGGCCAGGTATTTGTGCGAACGGATTCTGAATCTTTGTGTATCCTGAGATCATAATTAAACAAGAGTAAGATTAATTAAGATGAACAACACGTTTTTTAAAGTATGAAAATTGTATAACCAAAGAAGAGACTTACAAATGCAGCAATGTTTTCCCTTGTGCCTCTGTGAGTATCTCCCATTGTTAGAAGGGCCATTCTTCAGAACGCTTGAGTGAATGAAAGACTTAGGAAGAAATAAGGAGTATGATAGACTTAAGAAATATTTCGTAGCAGAGAGTGAGAGAGTGAGAGTTGTGTGGGTGTGAGATATGTTTCATAAGGTATGTATTTATAGGCAACTAATTCTGATGTAGTGGTTGCATGCATGCGAGGTGTCACATTTGCATGCTTAGGGAGTTACACATATGCATGCATGCATTTACAAATAATGTAAGGTGTCTTTCTCTGTTGCATGCAAGGCTATTGGAGCTGACGGGTGGCAGGCTTAGACAAAACTTTTATGTGTGTATTATAGGGCCAGGCTAGGTGGCAGCATAAGCCCATGCATGTAATACGATTGGACAGTTAGGGAGGCGCCATCTCACTTGGCGAAATAGTACAAAAATGAATGTTGTCGCCACCCCATTTGGCGAATAAGAGGTGTCACGTTTTACAGCATTGTCTCAGGCTAGGTGGCAGCCTTTGGGATGCCTTTCTCTGTTGCATGCATGCCTATTGGAGCTGACGGGTGGCAGGCTTAGACAAAACTTTTATGTGTGTATTATAGGGCCAGGCTAGGTGGCAGCATAAGCCCATGCATGTAATACGATTGGACAGTAAGGGAGGCGCCATCTCACTTGGCGAAATAGTACAAAAATGAATGTTGTCGCCACCCCATTTGGCGAATAAGAGGTGTCACGTTTTACAGCATTGTCTCAGGCTAGGTGGCAGCCTTTGGGATGCCTTTCTCTGTTGCATGCATGCCTATTGGAGCTGACGGGTGGCAGGCTTAGACAAAACTTTTATGTGTGTATTATAGGGCCAGGCTAGGTGGCAGCATAAGCCCATGCATGTAATACGATTGGACAGTAAGGGAGGCGCCATCTCACTTGGCGAAATAGTACAAAAATGAATGTTGTCGCCACCCCATTTGGCGAATAAGAGGTGTCACGTTTTACAGCATTGTCTCAGGCTACGTGACAGCCTTTGGGATTCCTTTCTCTGTTGCATGCAAGGCTATTGGAGCTGACGGGTGGCAGGCTTAGACAAAACTTTTATGTGTGTATTATAGGGCCAGGCTAGGTGGCAGCATAAGCCCATGCATGTAATACGATTGGACAGTAAGGGAGGCGCCATCTCACTTGGCGAAATAGTACAAAAATGAATGTTGTCGCCACCCCATTTGGCGAATAAGAGGTGTCACGTTTTACAGCATTGTCTCAGGCTACGTGACAGCCTTTGGGATTCCTTTCTCTGTTGCATGCAAGGCTATTGGAGCTGACGGGTGGCAGGCTTAGACAAAACTTTTATGTGTGAAGAATAGGGCCAGGCTAGGTGGCAGCATAAGCCCATGCATGTAATATTATTGGCAGCCTTGGGGGGTTGCATCACTTACTTAATTGAAATATTTTGCCTTAGGTTGAACATAACATTCATTCACATAAACTGTAAAATTTTCCAACCTTCGAATCAGTCATCTAACCTTCAAACATTCCAGCATTCATACCTTCATATAATCAATAAACCCAAAACATTCCCACCTTCATACCTAAAACAATTCTACACAATGGCCTCTTCACCACAATTTGTTGTCAAAGCACACTTCAACGGTGAGACATACATGTGTCCCACAGTTGGGTTTTTGTTTAGAAACACCGACAATGTCCGATTTCTCTTAAACGGGAAAGCAAATTTCTCCTACTTTAAGAAAAGATTGGAGGCCAAACTTGAACGAGGCCCTATATCCCAGATATTTTATCAGAGTCCAGTCTATTTTGGAAACAACCAAGTCATATTTTATAAGGTTGCAATTCAAGATGACGAGGATTTCCAGAACATGATTTCCAGCCATGTCTATTCTGGAAACGACTCTATTGAGTTGTACGTTCTGTTTCAAGAGCCTCCGGTGACACAGGAGGTAGAGCCTCCGGTGTTACAGGAGGTTGATCCTTTGGAGAATGAGCAAGCCGAGGTGGATGCAGTTGATGATGAAGAAGAAGATAACGAGTTAGAGTTCGATGAAATGGTGAACGACGATTCTGACGATGATGGCATCCCAAGTATTCCTACCGACAAAATCTACACACCACCTACGCACATGACAAACTTCAACATGGGCGGAGATGAACCTTCTACGGACTTGTTTTTCCAACCGTATATGCAATCAGATGAAAATTTAAAAGAGAAGGACAAGTTTCGTAATAGAGAGGAATGCATAAGGGCCATCAAAAAATTTCACATGCTCAACTCGGTTGATTATAAGGTGGATCGTGTAAACCCGGAAAGGTACAAGATCAAGTGTGTCCACCCTGACTGCATGTTCAAGCTGACCGCTTCATACAGACTAAGGGGTGACTGCTGGGTCATAGGTTCCATGACAACCCATACTTGTGTAAGTTCCACTCAATCACAAGACCACCGAAAACTCAACCATGATCTAATCTGTCAAGAAATCCTACCCCTGGTGAGCAACGACCCTTCTTTAAAGGTGAAAACAATCATCTCCCACATCACCACAGTTTTTAACTACACTCCGTCTTACCGTAAGGCGTGGTTAGCAAAGACTAAGGCGATTGAAAGGGTGTATGGAAACTGGGAGGAGTCATACTGAGAACTTCCCCGCTACCTCAATGCACTAAAGACATATTCTCCAGGTAGTGTTTATGTTCTGGAAACATTGCCCGCTTACGCCCAAGATGGTAGTGTTCTACATGGCAACGGAATATTCAGTCGCGTCTTTTGGGCATTTCAACCATGCATCGCAGGGTTTGCATCATGTAAACCAATTCTACAAATAGACGGGACTTGGTTGTATGGCAAGTACAAAGGCACTCTTTTGATGGCAGTTGCACAAGATGGCAACAATAACATTTTCCCCGTTGCGTTTGCCCTTGTCGAGGGGGAGACCGGTGGTGCTTGGAGCTTTTTCCTGAAAAATCTTCGTACACACGTGGCTCCTCAACCGGATCTATGTTTGATCTCGGACAGACATGCCTCTATTGAAAGTGCCTATAATAATCCGGCAAATGGTTGGCATGACCCTCCTTCTACGCATGTCTATTGCATCAGGCATATCGTCCAGAATTTCTCGAGGGAGGTCAAGGACAAAACATTGCGGAAAGCGGTGATGAATGCGGGATACGCACTGACACAGCCCACATTCAAATATTACCGCAACGAGATCCGTTTGTCTAACCCAGAAGCCGGTACGTGGATCGACAACATACCGGTCGAAAAGTGGACTAGGTCATACGACAATGGCCAAAGATGGGGGCATATGACAACAAATCTCATTGAATCAATGAATGGGGTATTCAAGGGCATACGAAACCTCCCCATCACTGCCTTGGTGAAATCCACGTATTTTAGGATGGCTGCGTTATTTGCCAAAAGAGGTGAAATGTGGTATTCGGTCTTGCAATCAGGACAACTGTGGAGTGAAAGCTGTATGAAATACATTAAGGCTGAAAGTGCAAAAGCCAACACTCACATGGTTACACGGTTTGACCGCCATAGCCACAACTTCATTGTGAAAGAGACAATTGACCACAATGAAGGCCTGGCAAGACAGGAATACAGGGTCATTTTACCTTCTCAATGGTGCGATTGTGGCAGGTTTCAAGCTTTTCGTATGCCTTGCTCTCATGTCATTGCCGCTTGTGCGCATACCCATCAAGACGCGCTTCAACTGCTATCAAACGTTTATAAATCTGAGACGTTGCTAACTGTTTACAACAACAACTTTCCTTTGGTGGCAAAACCAGACTATTGGCCTGAATACAGCGGTGATATAGTTTGGCACAATGACCAAATGCGAAGGAACAAGAAGGGTCGTCCCAAAAGCAGGCGCATAACAACAGAAATGGACGATCTTGACAGGTTGGAAAGAAAGTGTGGTTTATGCCGTCAGGTCGGACACAATCGCAAAAACTGTCCGAATCGGGCGTCTGGCTCGACCACATAAATTTTGTAATACAATAAATCTTTTCAATATTTGTGTTGTAAACATTATGGGTTTTCCGTTAATAAAACTGTTCACACAATTTAAGAAATTCAATATAGGAAATTACATTAGGGTTTTCGCGTACAACAATGATTAACGATAATCAATCTAGGAAATTAAATTAGGGTTTTCGCGTACAACAATGATTAACGATAATCAATCTAGGAAATTACAACTGTTAACACAATTTCATCTGACCCATGCATCATCAGCATTACATCACTGTCTGTTTTGACTTCCTCCAACCACACATTAGGTCTTCCTGTCGCATGCGAGGTTGTTGTTCGTTTTCGCTGGATCCTTCGAATTTTTTCCCCCTCGGCGATGTCTCCATCTAGCCACCGCATCAACTCCCGCTTCAGACGCTCCATGGAGTGAATGTGCCAGAATTTCATTTTCATCGCGGGTTTCGTGGCGGAGAATATAACGTAACCATCTCTGCTAAAAATCATAGGCGACGTCATTACGTAAATAAGGGAGTACAAAATAAAAATACAGTGCGAGAAAGTGTGAGAAATTTCAAAGAAACGGACGAATTATTTATAAAACGGCAAAAAACCCTAGTTTTGCCCTAGGCGCCAAGTGAGATGGCGCCTCCTCTCCTTTTTAAGGAGCATGCGCCATCTCACTTGGCTAAAAGCCAATGGAGGCGCCAAGTGAGATGGCGCCTAGGGCAAAACCCTAGGTGCATGCGCCAAATGACTTGGCTCCTCCTTTATGGAGCCATCTCAAACATGGTTATTTGCGTAATTTTTTCCGAAACCCGGTTATTTGCGAAATATTTTTTTAATACTTGGTTATTAATAAAAAAAATTCTAACACAGAATTTCTGTTTTTCACTCATCATTCTAACACATAGAACTTCCATGAGTCACTCACTGATCTAAAACAGCACAGAACTTTTGAGTTCTCCCTACATGTCAAACACACTGAACTTCTGATGCATCCCCTCGCTATTTTAAACACTCAGAGTTTCTAATTTTTACATGTTGACAATATAATGAATTTTTGAGGTTTACTCACTGCTTTAGTGTAATACAGAACCTCTGATCTTTGGCTCACTTCCTAAATACAACCCAAAATTTCTGTATTTTCCCTCTAACGTTTCTTGCAGGACCTCTGAGATTACCAACTCAGAACTTCTGATATCCATTGACGTTTCCTGCTGAGTTACAGCGCTCCTGACTCCAGAACTTCTGATTTTCTCATAGCAGCATGCTAAGTTTATATCTCATTTATTATCCCTTTTCATCATTTTTTAACATAAAAAGACATAAAAATATTTTTCTTTTATTAATTTATTTCTTTTTTTCATCTAGACAAAAACATTTTCTAAACAAGTCCTTTTTTTCTTTCTTATATTGTACATTTCAATATGGTTGTAATAATAACTTAGGATTTAATTTTATTTGCAACCCCCATTCATAAATATGTACCCCCATCCCTAAAATATTATAATAGCGTAGGACTTTACATTTCTGCAATTTATTGCTTTCGAATGTAAATGCTAGTAATTAGGGTGTGTATGGAAAGATATGAAATTTACAAATAGATC
Organism: Vicia faba; assembly: GCA_948472305.1. Lineage (NCBI taxonomy): Eukaryota > Viridiplantae > Streptophyta > Magnoliopsida > Fabales > Fabaceae > Vicia > Vicia faba. The sequence goes on from OX451737.1 coordinate 517,827,324, forward strand.
ACTCTAAGTAAGACTAAATGCATGCAATCAAACACACTTGCACACTAGCACCCTTAGGGTAATCCCACTTGTTTCCTATTGGAAATTAGTCATGTCCCTCGAACATGGGCGTTTTAGCAAAAGACCCTCGATAAAAGATCGTAGTCCCTTGATGACCCTCGATGTTGCCTCCGGTAAACGATCTAGTCCCTAAAACGACATTGCTAAAACGTCCCATAGGTTGCCTTCCATGACTATACAAATGAACCACGCTCGTCCCTTACACATCCAACAATGGGGCTTCTTACCAACTCAATGGTAAGATAGCAACATCTAAAGGAGGAGGAAAAGAATAATTAAGACCTTTTCAAATAGGTAGATTCGCTCTTAGTTTCTCGCTTGCTCACAACAAAAACATTTCATACACCAACACTCCTGTGATACGGTGGGAGAACAGACTTGAGTTTTGCGTTTGTTTTCACAAATGTTTCGGTTGAGCAAGAGTCGCCACCGACTTTTTATTTTATCCTAAGGAAAGGTTAAAAAGCACAGCAAAAACCTTTGAGATGTTTTCTTGGGTTCGGGGGGTAGATTATAGAAAGTGAAGGTATTAGCACCCTTTCTATCCATGGTTATCCATGGGCTCTTAGTTACTTGTTTAAATCACTTGCCTTTGATTTTCAATTGTTTGAAATTGTGGTGTGTGTGTGTGTTTTTTGAAAATGTTTTTGAAGAAGATGCCTTGTCTAGGCAACCAATGTAATGACTCGTGTTTGAGTATATACAAAGGTGTGTATCTTTTCGAAAAGATGTTTCAAATGTTTTTGGAAATTTGTTTTGAAAGTGTTTGTGGAGTGTGGTTTTGAAAAGTAGGCAAGTGTTTTTGCAAGTTTGATTTTAAGTAACTAAGAGTTGTCTACTCCTAAATTTACTCAAAGGTTTTTCTCATGTTTTAACCCTTTTAACAATTTTGTTCCACCATTGTATTTGGTGGACAATCTTGCGTTTAGGATGTTTAACGGGACAGGCGCGGGTCATCGTATGGACCATGAATGCAATGGTGCCAAGTGTCTTTGGCAATTTTCTTAAAGGGACTATGATCATTTTGATAGGCAACTTTCGAAAGCGTCATCGAGGGACTATGATCATTTGAATTGTTTTGCCAAAGAAACTCGACGTGCAAGCATGGCCCATTTTGGAAGGCAACAAGCGGGATTACCCTAGGGGTGCAAGTGTGATTGTGTATTGATTTCATGTATTTGTCTTTGTATTAGGTTATCTAGCGTTTGATTTTATGTACATACAAACCCTAGGTCTAACTATGATATATTTGAAAGCGATAAATTGCGGGAATTTAAAGTCTACGCTATTACAAATAAGTATCCGGGAGTGGGGGTACAAATGTTTACAAATGGGGATGAGACTTAAATGGGAGAGTAGTGTCCAAATAATTACAACCAAATCGAATCGATCGCAAATGTAAATATGTATCAAATGTACAGCAATGTATAAGAATAAAGCAAATGTGTATGTATCAAGGTATTTGTGTATTGTAAATGTGTAAGTGTATGATTTATTTACAAGTGAAATGTTAACCTAATGAAAAATTAAGTGTTTTGTTTATTTAATTTGTTTTTGTATTCTTGTTAATATGTACAAACGAAGGTTTTAAGAAAAGAAAAAGAAAATGTTTATGTATTTTATTGTCTTTATGTATTAATGTGAATATTTTACACAAGAGTTTTTTAAAAAAAGGAAAAAAAGATGTTTTAAGAAAATTAATGCTTTATGTACAAAAAAATTTAATTAAAGAAAGTAGAAGTTTAATTGTATTTTTATATATTTCAATGTTTTTATGTACAAAACTTAGACTTAAAAAAAAAAACTTAATAGAACTAAGTTTTTATGTCTTTTTAATTGTTCAAAAGATAAAATATAAACTATCCTAGAAAATTTTGTATATGTGTAAAAAAAGGGTTAAAATGTTTTTATTTACAAAAGAAACAATTTGTATTATAGTATTAGTATAAGAATCTAATGTAAAAAATAGTATATTAATTTGTTTAACAAAAAGATAAGATATGTTTTATGTAAAAAAAAAAAAAGATTAGTTTAGAAATTGAATGGGCTTGGTGGATTTACTTGAGCCCAATCAGAAAATGAACAGAAGAAGCATGAGGGGGGGGGGGGGTGCGCTAGGATTGGAAATGGGCTTTAGGCGCTTGAAGGCAGAGGCGGGCCCAAGGGTTTGACACAAGTTTTAGGGGTGCAATTTTTTGTTCATTTGGGAATGGATTAGGGTTTGTGACATAACAACGGCGCCGTTTACTTCGTCACCTTCGTCTTCGTTTGTCTCCTTCGCCATAACTACTGAGTTAACTCTAACCATCCGTGGCCACCCAACGTCACCTCCGTTTCTCCTCCCTCCACAAGGTTACTCCAGGCGGTGGTTACGAGGTTTGATTTTTGTTCTATATGTTTTACGCCTTTGCATGTTTTTACTCATTTCTGATTCTTGATTATATTGCTTGATGTTTGTGCAAGATGTGGAAAAGAAAAGAAAAAAGAAGAAGGGTTTATACCTTTGGATAGGAGGTGAGGAGACGGATTGGAAGGCGCTGTGGGCGGCCAAGGGTGGAGGACGCGTGATGCACTGGTGTTGAGCTGGCTCGGAAACTCTAGTACTCGTATTTGCCTTTTTTGTTGTTGGTTTAATGATGAACAAACTGAAAACCTTGTATTATCTGTTTCTTCTCTTCTTCTCTGTTTGCCTCTGATGATGTTCTGAGTGATTATGATGATATTCTGAATCTTTGATATGCTGGCTCTTTTGCTTCTATGCGCTTGAGTTGCCTTTTCCTCTTCTTCTTGATAGCCCTTGTATGCTTGCTATACTGAGTTGCCTTGAAATGATTGATATGTTGCCTCTCTGATATGCTTCTGAGTATGCTTGTGTCTGTATTATTTGATGATGATTTTGAGTATGGTTGCCTTGAAATGCTTTGATGATTTTGGTAGCCCAATGATGAAAATTTTCTGAGGGTTTGGTTGGTTGTTGCTTAGGCTTGCAAGCTTGGTATAAATTTGAGTTGTTTGCTTTGGGTTTAGGTTTGTTGTGCTGAAAAATAGGTTACAGGCTTGAAGCCTTGAGGCCTGGCTTGCTGTTTGTTTATTTGTTTTGGGTTTTGTTTCAGTGTAAGGCAGGCTTGGTTTGCTGTCTTAATCTTGAACACAGGTTGGTGTTTTAGGCTTTAGAGGCTTTGATGTTTTGAATGTTTCAGGCCATTGAGGTTTTTGGGCTTTTTTTGTGTTGTATAGTTTTGATGCAGTCTAAGGCTTATGCAGGTTAGGCTTGTATGGACCTGTTTATGAGTTTGACAGTTTGAGGTGCAGGGCTTTTGGTGAGAAGTAGGTTATGGCTTTGATTGAGGTTTGGAGCTTAGGCTTCAAGCTGGTGGAGGCAGTTTGTGTTCTAATGTTACAGTTTTGTTTGTGTTCTGATTTTGTTTATGTTGTTTCTGCCTCTCTCCTTTGTACTGTGTTATTATAGTTTGTTTTATATCTCCTAAAGCCTAAAGCCTGTAAGCCTCTTTCTTCTTTTTCTCTTTTCTCTCTCTCCAGATTTTAAGCATATTAAATATTGCTTAGATGTACTTATGTTCTGAAAAGGTAGCTGGCCTTTGGAAAGTGATGTAACTTTTGATGTTGCTTGCACTAGATGGTTTACTCTGCATATCTTTTCCCAGATTTTCTGCATCTTTTGTACTTCTTGACAGCTTTTGGGTAGCTTGTGGCCAGTTTCATTCAGTTTGCAATTAGTTCAATTTGGACTTTGTTAATAGTTTATGAACTATGCAGCTTGTTGACAATGCAGTATGTTTGAAAATTTGAATTATGAACTATGCAGTTTGTTTGACCATTTTGAATTTGTGCAATTTGTAGCTTTTGTGCATTTCATACTTTTTGCAAGCATTTCATCCCTCTTTGTGAACCGGGAGAAATCTCGTGATTTGCAGAGAGGGCAAGCTGATTCCGGCCAGTTGCTTTTAATGGTGAACCCAATTTTATCTTTCTGCTCTTTAATTATATTATCTGCATTTGACTTTTTTTCTCTTCTTTGTTTTGCAGATGAAAATCAATGGAGCAAAAAAGGAGTAGCAGTATAGAAGATGAAGACTTAGGAATTTAGGATATAGCTTTGTTTCTATTTTAATTATTTGTAATAGTATTAATGTAAATAACTGTAAATAAATTTACAGTATTTAAATAATATCTGTAACAAACAATTCAAAATAAATGAACATCCCTCTTTTTATCAGTTAATTCTTCTTCCAATTCATTGTTCATTTAATTATTTATAATTCTTAAAATTATAATAACTGGAAATAAATCCCAATCATTTTAACTCAGAATAATAAATAATCAATAAACGTCCGGAATCTTGAATAATCAGAGCACTGCACAGCTAAACAACACACGTCCACATGTCCCTTTTTTTATTTGATTAAATCCAACACTGCAAACTCAAATCAAATGCCTCAGTCCACATCTCAGAATAACTTGAAAAACACTGTAGAATTAAATCTTTCTGAGAAATATGCGCACAAACCCTAGTTCTTGATTAAATGTCAAAGAAGCGTCCGCCTGATCAAAACCTGAGCCAACTCAACCAAACCTTAGCAATCTGCCTGAACTGCTTTAAAATCAATGAAAACCCTAATTTTGTCTGACTGATAAGAAAAGTCTGTTTGACTGATTCTTAAGCCAATCTGAAAAATCAGGAAAAGCCCGAAGCTGTGATTTCTTGTGGAAAAATACGAGGGCATATTTTGGGGTACAACAGTTGCCCCTGTTCAATCTTCTTGAACCTGAAGAGTTAGATTGGCAAGTTTGCCGTTCGCGACTCGAGGGTAAAAGGAGATTGGACACTAGAGTACCCAAAAATTTGCACTCGGTGAGGTGATGATAGAGGGAATGGGCTTACAGATGCCATTTGGTGATGGGCTTAAAGATGCCATTTGGAAGTGTGACGGAACTTTGTCGGGAATGGGCTTATAGATGCCATTTGGAATTGTGTGTCGATCGCGTAAGAGATTCCTTAGCGAGAACTTGCGTACTTGAGAAAGAAAGATAACTTCCTGGATTGCTACCAGTTGATCTTCAAACTCTTCATGCAGATATGCCCTGGCTGGATACAGGTATCGAATCTACAATCAAACGCTCACAGATATGCCCTGGCCAGATACAGGAATCGAATCTGGAATTGGTCGTCTACAGATATGCCCTGGCTGGATACAGGTGTCGAATCTGGAATTGTCGTCTACAGATATGCCCTGGCTGGATACAGGTGTCGAATCTGGAAATTATCGTCTATAGATATGCCCTGGCTGGATACAGGAATCGAATCTCTAAACTCTTCATGCAGACATGCCCTGGCTAGATACAGATGTCGAATCCACAATCAGTTACTCACAGATATGCCCTAGCTAGATACAAGAATCGAATCTGGAATTGGTCGTCTACAGATATGCCCTGGCTAGATACAGGAATCGAATTTGGAAATAGTCGTCCACAGATTGCCCTTGCTGGATACATGTATCGAATCTCTAAACTCTTCATGTAGATATGCCCTGGCTGGATACAGGTATCGAATCTATAATCAAATCACTCACAGATGTGCCCTGGCTAGATACAGGAATCGAATCTGGAATTGTGACAGCTGATAGTAATTGTCTTTGGATTGACCTTTTCCTGAAAAGGAAAAACATTAGTTGTATGCAATGTCATGATGTATGAGATGCATGATGTCATGATGTTCTCAAAAATAAATGAGATCGTGTGATATGATGCGTATATGCATGCGTCATGGTGTATGATAATGTGATGAATGTATTTTTTTCTAGGAAAATAAATCCTTGACGACTGCCGGGAGTTTGTGGAATCCTGGGCTGATGTTGAAGAGTAGAGTTCTTCGCTTCCGCTGGGGATGATGGTTGTAAGAATAAACCGGTAGGAGAAGATGACTCCGTTGGGGAATAAACTTGTCGGAGAGATTACTCTGCGGGGAATTACTCTGTGGGAAGAGATACTTCGTTGAGGGTTTGATGAGAACTCCGCTGGGGATTCCACTGTTAAGTTATGTTGGGGAATTTGATGAACTCTGCTGGGGATTGACAATTTTGGCTCCACTGGGGATATTGAAAACTCTGAGGGGAGTTAGCTTCTGGAAGGTTCTCTGGCTGGGGAAGTCGAGAATCTTTTGATCGTTGCAGGTGTTGATCTAGAATAAGTTATGGAATGTCGCCAAATCTTGGGTCACATCTTGAACTATTTCTGGAAGGAAATCTGGAATAAGTTACTGAATGTCACCAAATCTTGGGTCACATCTTGAACTATTTCTGGAAGGAAATCTGGAATAAGTTACTGAATGTCGCCAAATCTTGGGTCACATCTTGAACTATTTCTGGAAGGAAATCTGGAATAAGTATCGGAATGTCGCCAAATCTTGGGTCACATCTGAACTATTTCTGGAAGGAAATCTGGAATAAGTTACTGAATGTCGCCAAATCTTGGGTCACATATTGAACTATTTCTGGAATGAAATCTGGAATAAGTTACTGAATGTCGCCAAATCTTGGGTCACATCTTGAACTATATCTGGAAGCAAATCTGAATAAGTTATAGAATGTCGCCAAATCTTGGGTCACATCTTGAACTATATCTGGAAGCAAGTCTGAATAAGTTATAGAATGTCACCAAATCTTGGGTCACATCTTGAACTATATCTGGAAGCAAGTCTGAATAAGTTATAGAATGTCGCCAAATCTGGGTCACATCTTGAACCATTTCTGGAAGCAAGTCTTGAATAAGTTATAGAATGTCGCCAAATCTTGGGTCACATCTTGAACTATATCTGGAAGCAAGTCTGAATAAGTTATATAATGTCGCCAAATCTTGGGTCACATCTTGAACTATATCTGGAAGCAAATCTGAATAAGTTATAGAATGTCGCCAAATCTTGGGTCACATCTTGAACCATTTCTGGAAGGAAATCTGGAATAAGTTACGGAATGTCGCCAAATCTTGGGTCACATCTTGAACTATTTCTGGAAAGAAATCTGGAATAAGTTACTGAATGTCGCCAAATCTTGGGTCACATCTTGAACTATTTCTGGAATGAAATCTGAATGAGTTATAGAATGTCGCCAAATCTTGGGTCACATCTTGAACTATATCTTGAAGGAAATCTGGAGTAAGTTACTGAATGTCGCCAAATCTTGGGTCACATCTTGAACTATTTCTGGAAGCAAGTCTGAATGAGTTATAGAATGTCGCCAAATCTTGGGTCACATCTTGAACTATATCTTCTGAGGTGATAAGGATGAGAGTCTTCACTCTCGAGTGAAACAGATTTTTTTAGGAGCTTCAATCGTCCATTATTCTGTTGGTGGTTGTAGCTTCCAGCAGGTGATGAAGGAAATGTTGGACAGTTTTGACATTCGAATGCCCCAAGTGATGATGAAGGAGTCTTGAATCAGATTACTCTGTGAATTGAGAGATTTTGTTGAAATCTTGTCTGGACTGCCCCAGGTTAATTGAACTTTGAACGATCTGTTGAAACCCTGACTGGACTGCCCCATGTTAATTGGATGGTGTCTTGTCATGCCCCTTGTTGATAGGAGACTTGTCGTTGGAAGTATCATCCTTTTTGAAGTGATCTTGTTCACTGAGAGAGTTTTCGTTCCTCTGAACATTCATTGTATGAATTTCTTTGTTGTCAAACAAATAGTCAAATGCAAACAGTGATATTCAAGCAATGCAAAGTTTATGTTTGTCTTGAAGTTTTGAAAAATGCGTTTTTTAGCAGAAAACTTTTCATAAGACAAATTCAACACAAGATTTTAGAGCAAAGCCTTACAGGAGTCAGGATACCTTTTGTAACAGTATGCTTTCGAACTAACCCATGCTTCAATTAGGACTTTTGAAGGGTTGTAACGTGGCTTGGTTCACGGTTTAAGAAACAAAGGATAAAGGCTCAAAGTGTATTTGTGCCCACCCGCTCTTCGTGATGTTCTTCAATCCTAAGCTCGGTTAATTGTGCGTCGTACTCTATTCGAATTTGGAACGACTTTTGGGTGATGGTTCACCAATTGAATTTTGGAAGACAGTCATCATCTCCTTTTTCTTTTGCAACATTTTTCATGTTGTTGAGGATTTGTAATGACCTCTCTATTTTTATTTTGATTTGTTATCCCTAACTTTTGCCTGACTGTCTCTATTTTCGAGATCACAGTCAGCGGGATGCCCCAGCTTTCTTAAGCCTCCTTTACAGGTTTTGGCTTGGTGGCCTTTTCTCTTTTGAGAGATTGACTGCCTATGTGATAGGGAACCACCCTTGTCTTTTGATTCCAAAGGAATGCTTTTCTTTGTCGTCGTCATTCATTGTGTTACGAACCGAGAGTTTGCGACTTCAATGCGCATTTTCTTTTGAATTAACTGAGATACTACCCTGCCCCAGGTTTAAATCAAAGGTTTCGATTTGTTTAGAACAGAAAACTCCTACTTCTTTGGCTCGAAGGGGTTGACTAGGGATTATCTTCCTTATAACTCCAGTGTTTGGGAATTGAAAGAAATGCTTGTACATCATCAGCAAGGTCTGTTCAAAAGCATACTGCATGAGATTGTGGTATTGTTTCGTCATCCTCCCTCTAAAGGCTTGCAACTTTTTATCAAGAGTTAAATATCATAAAGAAAGCATAAGAGTAGTGAAAAAGAATGGATAAATTCAAGACAAACATATGCAATGCATTAATGAAACAGAGTTTGACATTAACAGTTAATTGTTTGAACAACAAAAGAAATTACAACTTTGAAAATTCAAATGAAGCAAAAGTCTTTCAGTTTGAGCTTTATCATTTCAAGTGGAGAACCCTTGGCATAAGAATTCAGTCTGGCCACCTTGTGTGAACTCCAGCATTCCTTCGTCGATCAGACATTGGATTTTGTACCTTAACGCCCAACAATCGTTTGTATCATGTCCAGGACTATCGGAATGATAGGCACATCTGGCATCTGGATTGTAGCTGGGAGAAAAAGTCTTGGGGTTCGGATGAGGGTTTATCACCGAAATCAGATTCATTTTCAACATGTGCTGCAAAGCTTGTGACAATGTCATGTTGATTTGGGTGAATTGCCTTTGAAGTCTTTCCCCCTTTGGATGATTATCCGGTTGGTGTTGACGAGGTCGTTGTTGGGCTCGTGATGTGGAAGCAAAGTGAGAAGGTCTTCTCTCTTTTAAACCGGTTTCTTGTCTCATGGGAAGCTGAGCAAGGCCTTGATTTCCAATCTTGAATGTTTTCCCCATACAGTTGTGACCGTCTTGACGAAATTGATTGATAATAGTTCCCAGCTCCTCTTGTCTTCCGGCTAGGCCTTGGATAAGAGCCATCTGCCCTAGCATCTGGGTTTTCATTGCTTCCACCTTAGTTCGCAGTTGTTCCAATCGTTGGTCCTTATTGTCTTCCGAATTTCTCTCGGCCAGGTCCCTTGCGAGGAGTACTTTCAACTCTTCTTGCCCCCTGGATAGGTTCAGGAACATCTCTTGGAGTTGAGCATTTTGAGCTTGGAGGCCCTTGATATTCTGCTCCAGAGCCATCTCTACTGAAATAAACAGTAGGGGAGTAAGGAAACCTGAAAAAGAAAAAAAATCGTCAAGATGCAATGCATGATATGCGGATGCATGCTTTCAAGGATCTCTTGGGGTAAACACAAGAGAATGTTAGAGGTTGAACTTTGATCTTTGACTGGAGAACTTTGCACCTGTGGATGTCTTTCCACGAGAATCAGGCTCACCATGTCAAGTGGGTCATAGCCCCTGATTCAAGTTGTTGCACTTGATCTTTGATTGGGGAACTTTGCACCGGTGGATGTCTTTCCACGAGAATCAAGCTCAACATGTCAAGTGGGTCATAGCCCCTGATTCAAGTTGTTGCACTTGATCTTTGATGGCATTTGTTTAGAGGAGAAACCTCTTGCCCCTTGGTAGACGTCTGGTTCAACGTAACCCTGCATTAAAAGAACCCTCTAGATCCTTGAAATGGTTATTGGAAATGCTATGGTATGATGTTATGATGTTATGTACATGTATGCGAAAGAAAGTAAGTGTATATACAGACAATCATATTCACACAAAGCATATAAGTCCTTAGGTTTAGGCTTGCATGGGGTTGTAGGTAAGCACCCTCTTAAAGTTTCGTTGGTTAAGACCTGTCCTATCAAAAGTAATCGGGTTCTAGAGGATCTCAATATCACTGACTACCCTCAATCGGTCATAACTCCAGCATCGCAATCTTTTCTTGCGGCCAGAACCATCGCGGGAGTTTAGCCTCAATGAGTGTAGCATACTGCTACTGTTCTATGGCCAAGTTGGGTCAATTTAGGGTTCTAAGGTCGGTTGGTGCTTAATGACTCCTTAGAAGACCCATATTCTCCTCGTTGCAACACAAGGGATATCGGTACAGACCAAGGCGTCACACCAACGTAGCCACTGCTTCACCCATGTCGGTCTACGCCGGACAGGTCCCTCACAGCTTATGCTACCTAAAGGGTATTCCCCAGATCCGGGTTAGGATCTATGAAACTCCGATGCAAAGCCCACAAATATAAAAGCAAACAAAGCAAGCAATTGAAAAAATGTGATCTAAATCCTAAGGTAACTCCACTTTTAAGTTTAATCCCCAGCAGAGTCGCCAGTTCTGTGATACGGTGGGAGAACTGACTTGAGTTTTGCGTTTGTTTTTGCAAATTTTTTGGTTGAGCAAGAGTCGCCACCGACTTTTTATTTTATCCTAAGGAAAGGTTAAAAAGCACAGCAAAAACCTTTGAGATGTTTTCTTGGGTTCGGGGGGTAGATTATAGAAAGGGAAGGTATTAGCACCCTTTCTATCCATGGTTATCCATGGGCTCTTAGTTACTTGCTTAGATCACTTGCCTTTGATTTTCAATTGTTTGAAATTGTGGTGTGTGTGTGTGTGTGTGATTTTTGAAAATGTTTTTGAAGAAGATGCCTTGTCTAGGCAACCAATGTAATGACTCGTGTTTGAGTATATACAAAGGTGTGTATCTTTTCGAAAAGATGTTTCAAATGTTTTTGGAAATTTGTTTTGAAAGTGTTTGTGGAGTGTGGTTTTGAAAAGTAGGCAAGTGTTTTTGCAAGTTTGATTTTAAGTAACTAAGAGTTGTCTACTCCTAAATTTACTCAAAGGTTTTTCTCATGTTTTAACCCTTTTAACAATTTTGTTCCACCATTGTATTTGGTGGACAATCTTGCGTTTAGGATGTTTAACGGGACAGGCGCGGGTCATCGTATGGACCATGAATGCAATGGTGCCAAGTGTCTTTGGCAATTTTCTTAAAGGGACTATGATCATTTTGATAGGCAACTTTCGAAAGCGTCATCGAGGGACTATGATCATTTGAATTGTTTTGCCAAAGAAACTCGACGTGCAAGCATGGCCCATTTTGGAAGGCAACAAGCGGGATTACCCTAGGGGTGCAAGTGTGATTGTGTATTGATTTCATGTATTTGTCTTTGTATTAGGTTATCTAGTGTTTGATTTTATGTACATACAAACCCTAGGTCTAACTATGGTATATTTGAAAGCGATAAATTGCGGGAATTTAAAGTCTACGCTATTACAAATAAGTATTCGGGAGTGGGGGTACAAATGTTTACAAATGGGGATGAGACTTAAATGGGAGAGTAGTGTCCAAATAATTACAACCAAATCGAATCGATCGCAAATGTAAATATGTATCAAATGTACAACAATGTATAAGAATAAAGCAAATGTGTATGTATCAAGGTATTTGTGTATTGTAAATGTGTAAGTGTATGATTTATTTACAAGTGAAATGTTAACCTAATGAAAAATTAAGTGTTTTGTTTATTTAATTTGTTTTTGTATTCTTGTTAATATGTACAAACGAAGGTTTTAAGAAAAGAAAAAGAAAATGTTTATGTATTTTATTGTCTTTATGTATTAATGTGAATATTTTACACAAGAGTTTTTTATAAAAAGGAAAAAAAAGATGTTTTAAGAAAATTAATGCTTTATGTACAAAAAATTTTAATTAAAGAAAGTATAAGTTTAATTGTATTTTTATATGTTTCAATGTTTTTATGTACAAAGACTTAAAAAAAAAAAAACTTAATTGAACTAAGTTTTTATGTCTTTTTAATTGTTCAAAAGATAAAATATAAACTATCCTAGAAAATTTTGTATATGTGTAAAAAAAGGTGTTGTACCCCAAAATTTGCCCTCCCATATTCTCTAAGAAATTGCCAAGTCAAGCTTCAAATCTCCCCCAAGGGGTTGCACAGTGCAAAGGTCTCCCATACAGTCAAAACTAGGGTTTGAGTTCTGATCAAGAAAATGAAGTTTTCAAAGGTCCAATCAAGTCTCATATGCCTACAAATATGGTCAAGCATCCTCATATCAAGTTTCAAGACATTCAGCTCAAAATTGCACAGTCAAAACCCTAAATTGCACCACAGTCAACTGTAGGGGCAAAATGGTCATTTGACAGTCAAAAGTTCAAATTTTTTGTCAACATATCATTTTGAAGCCACAAACATCATTTGATCAATGCTTGATCATGATTCTCAAAATTTGGCTCAGAAATCATCAAGATGCAAAAGTTTCCTTATTTGGACAGCTGAAAAAGTCAACTGAAATTGACCAGGGCATAACTTTCACATGGATTTTCAGAAAAATTCCATCCAAAGCTCATTTTGAAGAGAAAGACATTTCCTACAACTCATCTTCATACTTCAAGTCCAAGAAATGCTCTCACAAAAAGTTATCAATTTCAACATTATAGGTCATTTTCAAAAGTCAACAAAAAGGGACTTTAAGTCAAAGGCCATAACTTGATATTGGTAAATCAAAATGACATGGGACCAAAGGCATTGGTTAGAGGACTCAAAGACCTTTCCAAAATGTCCAAGAACTTGAGAAAAGCTTAAAAATGGAGCAAGTTATGCCTTGTGGAAGTTGGGAAATTTTTGGATATTTTGAAAAGTCAACATTACTTCAAATGACCTAAAATTGCTAATGGGCCCATTTTTCTTCCATGATTCATAATTCCAAGCATGTGCACGACCACTTGGCCCAAAGGGAAGTATTTTCTCATTTTTTATTTATTTATTTGAATTATTATTTATATTAATTCATTTAAATCATTTAAATATATGAAAAATATCTAACTTGACCTAACCAATCTTTTTATACATGTTTTGGACTCAATATTTCGTGCTTAGCTAAATGTGGAAAGATTTGGAGCAAATTGATCATAATTGACACAAGAACACATGGAAAAGATATGAAAAGATCCTTAAGAAAATCAAATTTCCAAAACAATGATTACAAGAGATTTGATTGAGTTTTTGTGACCTAATAGACTCCATACAAATACCTGATCATAACCCTAATCACAAGAGACGCAGCAGCTCAGAAGAGGCCATTGCAAACTTGAATTTTTCTCTAAAGAACTCTAAACTGAAATCATTGTTACAGGTCGATTCAAAGCGCAAAACTTGTTTCATTAGCTTCCTTGGAGATCACTGATCACATTCCAATCAAAGACAACCATCAAAGCACGGAGAATTGGTAATATGAACTCAAACTGTATCAAGAAAAATCCATGATCGTATTCTAATTTCTAGACATTCTCATAGCATTTTAATGGTTGATTCATGTCCATTGTGAAGTTTGGAAGCTAACCAATGCATTCAATTTGATTTTTATGCTGTATATGAGATTTCACCATGCTTGCGTTCTAGGGTTTGCAGGACCTCAAAATTGGGGTTTCTTATTTAACGAAAAATTAGCCTTCAATAATGCCATGGTTGTAATCAGCAGACCTGGACGATCCTAAACATGCCCTCGCGCCTAATTTATGTTCGAGGATAGCCTAATCGCTATTTTTTGATAGCTGGCCTAAGGGAACATCTGCAAAACCGTGGCCTTCGTTTTTCATATTTTCAGGAGCGTGAAGACGATGATGGCGTGGCTGCCAACGACTGGCTAGTTTGAAAACTCGCGCGCGTTACCCACTAATGTTTTGTTTTCTTTTATAATATTTATTAGTTACTTATAAATCAAACGCGTAAGTTGGCTCCACTGGCAAGCATGAAGGCTGGTAATGTTAGTGACCTGGGTTCGATCCCAGATCTTCACTCTTTCCATTTATTTTTCTTCAATTAACAATCACGTGCAGATTCCTTGCTGAGGTACACCATGCGCCTCCAAATCAGGCCTTGCCACGTTCATCTCAAGAGCAATCCAAAGGTGCAGATTGGAGAACACGGTGAATCCAAGTCAACGCATGTGTACGTTCCCAGAAAAAGTCAACAAGGCCATGCTTATTGGGCCAGAAATCTTGGGCTATACCTCCAAAAATCAGGGGCAGACCCCCTAGGTTTGCAAGTCTTTATTTTTATTTTCTATTCTATTTTCTTTCTAATTATTGCTTTATTTAATTAACTAATTATTTCTACAAAATATAAAAAATGCATAAAAAAATCAGAAAAGATCAAAAATATAATAAGTATTTTCTTTTAATTATTTTCATAAATAAATTGTATATAATTGAATTAGTTTAAAATAGGTTTAATTTTAATTCCCTTCATAACAAAAAATCCAAAAAAATATAGAATTAGGTTTAATGTTTTTATTCCTTTTAATTTTTCTTTTGTCACTATAATATTATTTATTTTATTTTCATAATTAAAATTGTAAATTAATTAGGGTTTCATTTAGATTTAAAATTTCGATATTTTTCTTAACAACTTAAAAACCATTAGAATTAGGGTTAGTTAATTTTAATTAATTCTTTTTTCTATTAAATCTTAAAACACTAAAAAACACCAAAAACAAATTCTTGCTTTCTTTTAATTTTAATTTTAATTCCTCATTAACTTTAATTTTTGCAAAAGGGTCCAACACCCTCCTTTCGACTTAATTGTTTAATTTCGCATATTTATTTTATTTTGCTTAAATAATTATGTATCTCTCCCAAGGCCTTGTAAATAATTGCTCGCACTTTTCAATTCTTTATTTTCTTTGCTTTATTTATTTTCCGTCAAATCGGGTCCGGTTTAATTTTGGCGATGTGGACCCGCGCCATTTGTAATAGCTTAGATCTTTACTTTTCCCGCAAATATTTTTCAACTGTTAAACAAAGCATGCAAGAATGAATGATAAAAATAAAAACGAACGCGTAGATCACTTTGACATGAACAAGATAAATGCAAATGAACATGACACACAAATCACACACCACCCCTAGGGTACGCCTCACTGTTGCCTTGCCCTTCGAAAGGTGATCGTCGAGTAGAGGATGTTTTAGTAAGTCCTCATGATCCGGGAACCTGGCATGAGGGTAGCTTCTAAGGTGTCTTCCCATTGCTCTGGTGATCACCATGTCCCGAACCTCGAATTGACCCGAACACCTCCAACGGTGGTGCTACCTACCTCTCAATGGTGGGATGGCACTACTTTAAAGGACATTTACACAGACTAATTCCTTAGGGTAGGTAGACGACTCTAGATACTTGCTCTAAATTTCAAAACAAAACAAAATACTTTTCACACCAACACATTTTCAAAAAGCTTTCGAAAGCAATTTTTCAAACACTCTTGAGGACTGATACAAGAGTCGAACTGGAATTTTCAAAGAAACTTTTTAAACCCACAGTTGAAAAGCAAACAAACCATTTTTGAAAACACAAATGAGCAAGTATCTAAGAGCCCATGGATAACCATGGATAGAAAGGGTGCTAACACCTTCCCTTTCTATAATCTACCTCCCGAACCGAGAGAAATCTCTATAAGGAATTTTTCTGTGCTTTTGTCCTTTCCATTTGGAGAAAATAAAAGACGGTGGCGACTCTTGCTTCCGTGACATTTCGCGAACCAGCGTTAAACAGTCAGTTCCAGATCCACCGATCACAGAACTGGCGACTCTGCTGGGGATAAAACTATAAAGTGAGGTGTACCTTAGGGCTAGCTCATGACTATGTTTTCAATTGTTTTCCTTGTGTACTTTAAATTGTGGGTTGCTTGGGAGTTACATAGATCCTAACCCGGATCTGGGGATACCCTGTTTAGGTAGCATAAGCTGTGAGGGACCTGTCCGGCGTAGACCGACACGGGTGAAACAGTGGCTACGTTGGTGTGGCACCTTAGTCTGTACCGATATCCCTTGTGTCGCAACGAGGAGAATATGGGTCATCTAAGGAGTCATTGAGCACTAACAACCTTATAACCTTAATTGACACAACTTGGCCTTTAGAATTGTAGCAGTATGCTACGCCCATTGAGGCTAAACTCTCGTGATGGTTCTGGCCGCAAGAAAAGATTGCGATGCTGGAGTTATGACCGATTGAGGGTATTCAATGATATTGGGATCCTCTAAGAACCCGGTTACTTTTGATTAGGACAGGTATGAACCAACAAACTGAAAGAGGGTAGTACCTAGACCTCATGCTGGCCTAAACTTTAGGGGCTTGCCTTGTGTGACTTGTGTGCCTTACCATGTTTTCCTTTGTATCTGTATGTGGGGTGCTTTATCATAACATCATAGCATCATGAGCATTGCATGCATCCTGCATAAGGACTGACCATTTCAAAGACAAGAGGGTTTCACCTTTGCTCTGTTTTGTAGGACATTATGATGCCTGTGCGAAGGAATACTATCCGGTTCAACTTTGTCCGTTCACCTGAGTTACTTGATGAGTTGGTTAGCAGAATTCCAAATACCACTTCCTTCATTCAGAGGCATGGTTCCCTTCTCAGTTTAGTCACTTCAAAGCGGGATCAACAGTTGATGAGTGTTCTGACCCAGTTCTATGACCCTCTGTACCAGTGCTTCACCTTTCAAAACTTCCAGCTGGTCCCTACCCTGGAAGAGTTCTCTGATTTGCTTAGTATCCCTATCTTGGATCAGACTCCCTTTACTGGTTGGGAAAAGACCCTCAGGCTTGAGGACATTGCTGCAGCCCTTCCTCTGACCCATCAAGAGGTAACAGACAACTGGGTAACTAGAAGCGGAGTTAAGGGTTTCTTGGCCAAGTTTCTGATTGGTAAAGCTAACAATTTCTGGAATGACCTGGATTTTAGGGCATATGAAGACATCTTGGCTCTCCTAATCTATGGGTTAGTCCTGTTTCCTAATCCTGACAACTTCATCAGTGTCACTGCCATAAGGATCTTTATGTCTCAGAATCCTGTGCCCACTCTCTTGGGTGACATCTTGCAACAACTTCATGCCCGTACTACCCGAAGACGAGGAACCCTATGGTGTTGTATCCCTGTGTGGGTGAGGTGGTTTATTTCGCACCTCCCTAAGTTCGTACTGAAGAATCAAGAAGGAAGAGGTTGGGCTCATAGGTTAATGTCTCTCACCGACAAAGACATCATTTGGACTTGCAGAGGTTTGGATGAGATAGCTATTATTGATCGATGTGGGGAATACCCTAATGTTCCTCTGATTGGTACCCAAGGAGGGATCTCTTACAATCCAGGTCTAGCACTCCGTCAGTTTGGAAGAGCAAGAAGAGCAGGCCCCCATGAGATGTTGGTGCCTCACATCAATTTTGAATTTCAGGTGGATAGTGACGAGCTACGTCGTAGGTTCATCAAGGCTTGGGACAAAGTTCATAAAGCTGACCCACAAGAGTTAGGGCCAAAGACTTCTTTACCTATGGAAGCCTACTACAAATGGGTTCGCATCCGCGCTCAGAAGTTAGGTATGCCGTATGAAGCTGTCAGACCCGTCATTCTTGAGTGTCCTGACAAAGAGGGTGTTCCTCCAACTGTCCTTCCTCCTCAGATACCTACTGATTATGAGACATTGAAGAGATCTTGGTCGCAACTGCGAGAAGAGCGGGATTCTTACCGGGAAAAGTTCAACGAGCAGGAATCAAAGATCCAAAAGCTGACAAAACAGTTGGAGAATGAGAGAGCTCTGAATGCCTACATCCGTACTGAGAAGAGGAGACCATGGGATCAATAAGGAGCCCCAGATGTGCTTTTACAGTTTTATTTCCTTTTCAGTATTTCCTTTCATGTAACGCCTAAGGGCAACTTGTTGAATAATTTCAATTGCAAAGTTAAATCTAATGAAGTGTGTTCCTTTTTGTTTACAAAGTTGACTCCCGATTGTCTTTGAAAACATAAATCATACGCATTTCATACATCATGTGCATAGCAGGTTTTTCCCTTTTCAGGTTGCTTACAGTTCTTCGCTGTTTATTTCAGCATCATGAATACCGACTCTACATCAACTGAGACATCGATCAAGGCTCTTCAGGCGCAAAATGCGCAGTTTCAAGAATTAATCAAGGGTCTGGCTCAAGGCCAAGAAGAACTGAAGGCTATGCTCCTGAAGAAGGAGAAGAAGAAGAAGAGAAGAACTGTTCTGTTCAACTCGGGCCGAAGGTTTAACAATACTCTGCAACAGGAAGAGACTGGTTCTTCTGTTGACAAGAATTCTCCTCAGGCAGAAACAAGGGTTCCTAGTCCGGCAGTCTCCGACAACGAGACAGATTTTGATGAAGAACAGTACCCTCCTGCAGACGACAGATATAAGCAATTGGAGGACAGGTTAAAGGCTATGGAGGTTCAACAGGTACCTGGGCTGGGTTTCGGAGATCTGGGTTTGTCGACTGGTGTGATCATCCCTCACAAGTTCAAAGCACCCTCCTTCTCTAAGTATGACGGGGCGTCTTGTCCCAAGCTGCATCTAAGGTCCTATGTTCGGAAAATTCAGCCGTACTCTGCAGATAAGAATTTATGGATCCACTTCTTCCAGGAGAGTCTTTCAGGGACTCATCTCGAATGGTTCTATCAGCTGGATGGGACCAAGGTTCGTAACTGGGAGGAGTTGGCTACTGCTTTCTATAAGCAGTATCAATATAATGCCGACCTTGCCCCCACACGTACCCAACTCCAGGGTATGTCGTTAGGTGCAAGCGAAGGTT
Organism: Vicia faba; assembly: GCA_948472305.1. NCBI lineage: Eukaryota > Viridiplantae > Streptophyta > Magnoliopsida > Fabales > Fabaceae > Vicia > Vicia faba. The sequence goes on from OX451737.1 coordinate 517,846,348, forward strand.
TTAAGGAGTACGCTCAGAAGTGGAGAGACCTGGCTGGTAGGGTGCAGCCACCGTTGACTGATCGGGAGTTGGTGGACATGTTCTTGGGGACCCTATCTGGGCCATTTTTCAACCATCTCATTGGGAATTCTTCTGCTGGGTTCACGGATTTGATTCTAACTGGAGAGAGAATTGAAGCTGGGTTAAAGTCTGGAAAAATTCCGAAGGGTGCATCATCTAGTTCTGAGAAGAAACCCTTCAAGAAAGAGTATAGTGTCGTATATGGTTCCAAGAAATCAGAGAGACATGAGCATCACCAATCTGTCAGTGCGGTAATGATTGCTAAGCCTGCTGCCGCTCCTCGGCCAACTAATCCTCAAAAGGTTGAAAGACCCCGGAGAGAATTCACCCGCTTAAGCATGACTTTGTCGTAGATCCTGCCACAGTTGCTCTCAACCAATTTAGTGACTGTCAGGGAGGCGCCGAAATTTCCAAATACTGCATCTCCCAAGTACAACCCGAATGCTCGTTGTGCCTACCATTCAGATAGCCCGGGGCATTCTACTGATGACTGTTGGGCGTTAAAAAATAAGGTGCAAGACCTTATCGACACAAAGAAGATACAGTTTGAAGCGCCTGCGAAGCCGAATGTAGTTACTGCCCCTATGCCTCAACATGGGGTAAATGCTTTTGATGAAGACGTTTATGCTGTTTCTGTGGATGATCTAGCCACTCCTCTAAAGATTGTCAAGAAGAACCTACTGCAGGCCGGTTTATTTCTGGGTTGTAGTGAGGGTTGCCTGTTCTGTGCTGTGTCCCCATCTGGTTGTCCCTTGCTAAAGTTAGGCATCCAAAGCTTAATGGATAGCAAGGAGATTCTATTCAAGAAGTCTGATGTTCGGTTGGTTCCAGTGGAAGAGGTTTCTGTGGTGACTATCTTCAATAATCCGATCCCGGCTCTCCCGAAGAAGCCTGTCCAAATCATGACCGTCGCGCCTGTTATTATCACTGTTCCAGGGCCCCTGCCCTATGTATCTGATAAAGCTGTCCCCTGGCATTATGGGGCAGATGTATATGTAAACGGGATCAAACAAGAGTTCAACGCTGGCGCCAGAATTTGTGACATCACTGGCCCAGCCAAGGTTACCCGCAGTGGCAGGCTCTTCTCGCCTGACATTGCACCGCCTGTTGCCCGAAGACCACTTCTCATAACCCCCGCAAGTGTACCTGTTCCTGCTGCTGATCCAGTTGTTTCTCCTGCTGCCGAGTCATCCAATGATCGGGGCAAAGGAGTTGAAGTTGAGCCTGCCCAGATGGAGGCACCTGCACCGATAACTGCTGAGGCCTCCCAACAAGAAATGGAGGAGATTCTAAAAATTATAAAGAAGAGCGATTTTAATGTTGTGGAACAGCTGGGGCACACGCCCTCCAAGATCTCCATGCTCTCTTTATTGCTGTGCTCCGAGGCCCATGCTAAGGCCCTAATCTCATTCCTTAAGACGGCCCATGTGCCACATGAAACCTCTGCAGTCCAGTTTACTGATTGCGTAGCAAATCTGACGGCAGACAATGGCTTGGGTTTCTCAGATGCTGACTTGACCGCAAAGGGGAGAGACCATAATGATGCTCTGCATGTCTCTATTGAATGCAGGGGCACTACCTTGGCACATGTGTTAGTGGATACTGGTTCATCTCTGAATGTGCTACCCAAGAAGGCTTTGGACCGTCTAGATTGTGAAGGCCTGGAATTAAAACCCAGCAATATCATCGTCAGGGCCTTTGATGGTTCAAAGAGGATGGTTCATGGAGAGGTTGACATTCCGATTCGTGTGGGCTCTCAGGTGTTCGACTCCACTTTTTATGTGATGGATATCCGTCCATCTTACTCTTGTCTATTGGGTCGACCTTGGATACATAAGGCTGGGGCAGTGACCTCTACCTTGAATCAGAAGCTGAAGTACCCCGTCAGAGGGAAGATTGTCACTGTGCAAGGAGAGGAAGAATATATGGTGAGTCACCTAAACTCCTTCAGATATATTGAGATGGATGGGGAGTTTATTGAAACCCCCTTTCAGCATTTCGAGGAGGTGCTCCCAATTACAGCAGCGTCAGAAACAGCAGAAGAATTTGTTCCTTTGAAGATGGCTTCCCTAAAGGATGCCCGGGCTGTGGTTCAGAAGAATGAGAGTGCCAACTGGGGCAGACTTCCAGACTTCACACAGAAGACTGATAAACTTGGGCTGGGTTTTACCACAGAAGGTCAGAAAGCTATGAGGAAAGCGAAGATCGGAAGACCTCCGGTATTTATTAAAAGTTCAGGAGTGAATGCTGTTGGGGAAGACCATGAAGTGGACGAAGCTGAATTCAATAGCTGGATCTATCCAACGGCTGAAGGCGGATTGAACAACTGGATTGCTAAGGACCATACCCCTGTTACCTTTGTGACGCAGTAATAAGTTTCTTTGTTTCGTTATTTTGTAATAAACAATAAATAAACTCTATGGCCCGGTGTCTTACCCGAGGCACCGTGGTTCTATTTGTGAGGGCATACAAACTGTCATTTCATATATCATAAATGAAAATCTTGGACGTATTTTTCGCATTGCAAATATTGTGCTCCTTTTCTGTCTTTCTTTTCCTTTACATAATTTTCAAAACAGCTGTATTTACACACACACTCACTCATACAGGTTCCAATCCACTCTGGATCTCACTGATAACAACTCTGCTACTGCCAATTATGACTTCGAAAATCCGATCAACTTAGCCGAAGACGAAGGTGAAGATGATTGCGAAGTGCCTAGCGAACTTGCAAGGCTGTTGCTTCAGGAAGAGAGGGCAATTCAACCCCATGAAGAGCCAGTAGAAACAATAAACTTGGGTACTGAGGCAGACAGGAAAGAGGTAAAGATTGGTGCCAACCTAGAGCTCAGCGTGAAGCAACGGTTGACTAAAATGCTGCATGATTATATGGAGATATTTGCCTGGTCCTACGAAGACATGCCCGGGTTGGATACCGACATTGTGGTCCATCACTTGCCAACTAAGGAAGACTGCCCTCCAGTTAAGCAAAAGGTCCGTCGGATGCGTCCAGAGATGTCCGAGAAGATTAAGGCCGAGGTTATGAAACAGTTTGATGCTGGGTTCCTTGCAGTGACTTCTTACCCTCAGTGGGTTGCTAATGTGGTGCCGGTACCTAAGAAGGACGGTAAGGTCAGAATGTGTGTCGACTACAGGGATCTAAACAGGGCCAGCCCCAAAGATGACTTCCCCTTACCTCACATTGATGTCCTTGTTGATAATACAGCTCAGCATAAGGTGTTCTCTTTCATGGATGGCTTTTCAGGATACAATCAGATTAAAATGGCACCTGAAGACATGGAAAAGACTACATTTGTTACTCAGTGGGGGACCTTCTGTTACAAGGTCATGCCATTCGGGTTGAAGAACGCTGGGGCAACCTACCAACGTGCCATGGTCGCCTTATTTCATGACATGATCCATCACGAGATAGAGGTGTATGTTGACGACATGATCGCAAGGTCCCAGACTGAGGAAGAGCACCTAGATCATCTGCAGAAGTTGTTTGACCGGTTGAAACTATACAAACTGAGATTGAACCCGAACAAGTGCACCTTCGGGGTAAGATCTGGGAAGTTGCTAGGCTTCGTGGTCAGTGATAAAGGTATTCAAGTGGACCCTGCTAAGGTCAAAGCTATTCAAGAGATGCCAGTTCCCAGGACAGAGAAGGAAGTCAGAGGCTTTTTAGGACGCCTGAATTACATTGCTCGGTTCATCTCACATCTGACTGCTACCTGTGAGCCAATCTTCAAGTTGCTGAAGAAAGATCAGGTGGTACGTTGGAACGATGAATGTCAGGCTGCTTTCGACAAAATCAAAGAGTATCTCCAAGAACCACCTATCCTTATGCCACCGGTTGAAGGAAGACCTCTGATATTATACCTGACAGTGCTTGACAACTCAATGGGGTGTGTGCTGGGGCAGCATGACGAGTCTGGCCGAAAAGAGCATGCCATTTATTACCTTAGCAAAAAGTTTACCGACTGTGAGACCCGATACTCACTGCTTGAGAAAACTTGCTGCGCTTTGGTATGGGCTGCTCGCCGGCTGAGACAGTATATGCTGACTCACACTACTTTGTTGATCTCAAAGATGGATCCTATAAAGTACATATTCGAAAAGCCTGCTCTGTCTGGGAGAATTGCAAGATGGCAAATGATCTTGACGGAATACGACATTCAGTACACAACCCAGAAAGCCATCAAGGGAAGTGTATTGGCAGACCACTTGGCACATCAAGCTGTAGATGATTATCAATCAATGAACTTCGAGTTTCCGGATGAAAGCATCATGATTGTAACTGATTTTGAAGTACCTGGACCGGATGAAGGACCTGAACCAGGATCCCGATGGTCTATGCACTTTGACGGAGCCTCCAATGCTTTGGGAAATGGTATCGGCGCCATAATCATATCACCTCAAGGTACTCATACTCCACTCACTGCCCGGCTATGTTTCAACTGTACCAACAACATGGCGGAGTATGAGGCGTGTATCATGGGTCTTCAAGCTGCGATCGACTTATGGATCAAGTTTCTGAGTGTTTTCGGAGATTCCGCTCTTGTGATCAATCAGATCAAAGGAGAGTGGGATACGAAACATCCGAATCTTATTCCTTACAGAGAATGTGTGTTGGCCCTGATCCCCCACTTCACAGAGATAACCTTTGAGCACTTTCCAAGAGAAGAGAATCAGCTAGCGGACGCGTTAGCTACAATGTCTTCAATGTTCAAAGTCAAATGGGATAATGAGGCTCCCCGGATCATCATCTGGAAACTGGACGAACCGACATATTGTTGTGATCTCGAGACTGAATTGGTGACTGAGAAGCCTTGGTACCACGAAGTGAAGAGATATCTGGAAGCTCAGGAATACCCTGAAGGTGCCTCTGTCAATGATAAGAAATTCCTGAGAAGGTTCGCAGCCAAGTTCTTCCTAAGCAACGGCATCTTGTACAAACGAAACCATGATTCAACCTTACTGCGTTGTGTGGATAAGACTGAAGCAGAAAGGATCATGGAAGAGCTACATGAAGGGACCTTTGGTACGCATTCCAGTGGACACACTATGGCTAAGAAGATCCTACGGGCAGGATATTACTGGTCCACAATGGAAGCTGACTGTTACCAACATTCCAGGACATGCCACAAGCGCCAGATTTATGCAGACAAGGTGCATGTTCCTCCGGTTCCCCTGAATGTTTTGACTGCACCTTGGCCGTTTGCAATGTGGGGCATAGACATGATCGGCGAGATTAAACCTACGGCATCCAATGGACATCGCTTCATCCTAGTGGCGATTGATTATTTCATGAAGTGAGTTGAGGCAGCATCCCATGCTACGGTAACCAAGACTGTCGTGGCACGGTTCATTCGGCACAACCTGATCTGTCGGTATGGCGTCCCTGAGCGGATTATTACAGACAACGGTACCAATCTGAACAATAAGATGATCGCTGAGCTCTGCGAACAATTCAAGATACAGCACCACAATTCTTCCCCTTACAGACCGAAGATGAATGGGGCTGTAGAAGCAGCAAATAAGAACATCAAGAAAATCGTGCAAAAAATGACAGTGACTTATAAAGATTGGCACGAGATGTTACCGTTCGCTCTGCATGGGTACCGTACCTCAGCTAGGACGTCAACCGGGGCAACTCCTTTCTCTCTGGTTTATGGCATGGAGGCAGTCTTGCCGATCGAAGTGCAGATACCCTCTCTCCGGATAATGAAGGATGCAAATCTGAACGAAGATGATTGGATCCAGACACGACTTGATCAACTCAACCTCATTGATGAAAAGAGACTTGCTGCTATCTGTCATGGTCAGACGTACCAAAAACGAATGATCAGGGCATTTAACAAAAAGGTCAGACCACAGGAATATCAAGTTGGGGATCTGGTAATCAAGAGAATCATCCTTCCTCAGAGTGATCCAAGGGGCAAATGGACCCCTACGTACGAAGGGCCATTTGTGGTTAAACATGTGTTCTCAGGAGGAGCAATGATATTAACCAACATGGATGGTGACGACCTTCCTCACCCCGCCAATGCAGACATAGTAAAAAGATACTACGCATGAAAAAGACCCGCTAGGCTGACATGCCTAGGCAAAAATTAGGGCTTCCCGTCGAACCAAAAGGGTTCGGGCAAAATGAAGGGATGAAAATGGAAAAAATCTGTACACCCGGCAAGTCGAAAACCTAAAAAGGCGGCTTGGGCAAAAATGGGTATCTCGGTGGACTGAAAACCCGAAAGGGCAGTCCAGGAAAAAATTAGGGATAAGCGTAACACTATGTCTCATTGATCACTTTGCATCCAGAATCCGGTATCTACATCAAGTTCAGACGGCATCGATCAGTCAGCTTCACCTTCAACCAAGGTCATCAAGTGATGAGATACTCGGAGTTATAAAGGCAATAGCAGAATTGAAACCCAGTGGGATCACTCATATTTCACACAGTTGTTTTATTTTATTTTGTACTAAATTTGTATAAACTCTTTTGCTCGGCGGCGTTCCTCTTACTAGGACGCCAGCCTCTTGTACACAAAATGCCTATTTTCAGGCCATTCAAAAAAATCAATACAAATATACTTTGCAGTCAAATGTGCCAAGTGTTTTTCTTTTTTCTGTTTTGTTTTGCGAAGAACGTCCAAGGTTCAATTTGTGATATATGCATTGACAATAGTTTGCTAACTCATAAATATTTGCATACGAAACAAAGGAATTAATTGCAGGTGACACTAGAAACAGGGGCAATAAAGAGTTGTCTGAGCAGTCCAATTGTTCTATCCTCCAAGGTACCAAGGTAGGTTCAGCTAAAGAACATGACCAGTACACCTTAAATTCCCCAGGGAGTAAGCAAGTCAGTGCACTCTCTCCAAGCAGAATCATCAAATCTTAAGGAAATTGGGTATCCTCCAGCAGATCCCAACATTCCCCAGCAGCATACGTATATTCTTAACAAGTATCCCCGGCAGTCTCGGTCTGAAGATTGTTCCCCGGCGGCATGCCAGCATTCAAAGGAATCACTTCCCAGCATATCAAAACTCCCCCAGAAGAGTCCAATCTAGTTTCCCTAGGAAAGTTGGAATTCATCTCCCCAAGCAGTAAGCTTATCCCCAGTAGATTATGGAAGCTTACCCCCTCGCAAAACACGAACACGTCGTCCGGCTTGATTTAAAGAGTTATTTCCTTAACAGGATATAACTGGGTTATCCTCAGCCAAAAGCCACGGAAAGAGCGTCCTCGACGAAGTCTTCTTACCCCAGCGAAGTCCATCAACACTTCCAACAACAAGGGTATCCCCAGCAAATTATTACTAACAATTCAGCAAAAGCATCTCTCTCCCCCACAGAGTAATGCTTCCCAGCATGGTCACTAGAGTATCTTTTCTCCCTGCAGAATCTTCCATTTGCCAAGTTTATTCCGCAACGGAGTCATCTTCTCCTACCGGTATTCTCGCAGTTATCATCCCCAGCGGAAGCAAAAGCTTATTCTTCAACATCAGCCCAGGATATGACTTCCCGGCACCCGTCAAGGATTTACTTTCCTAGATGAAAACATACATATATAAAACATCACATACATCATTATAGCATGCATAGACGCATCATATCATACGAATCTCATTTATGTTGAGAACATCATTGCCTGATTTATATCGTGCATTGCATATGACTGACCTTTACCTTTCAGGAAGGATCCAGTTAAGTTCTCAGCTATATTCAAGACCTAGACCGGTTCAGTTAAATCGACCCTAAGATTTTCCTGATGCTTATCCAGTCAAAGGCCTTCTCTGGTTCAGTCAGATCGACCCTAAGATCTCCCTGATGCTTATCCAGTTGAAGATATTTCAAGACCTAGACCGATTCATATAAATCGACCCTAAGATTTTCCTGATGCTTATCCAGTCAAAGGCCTTCTCTGGTTCAGTCAGATCGACCCTAAGATCTCCCTGATGCTTATCCAGTTGAAGATATTTCAAGACCTTGTCCGGTTCAGTTAAATCGACCCTAAGATTTTCCTGATACTTATCCAGTCAAACGCCTTCTCTGGTTCAGTCAGATCGACCCTAAGATCTCCCTGATGCTTATCCAGTTGAAGATATTCCAAGACCTTGTCCGGTTCAGTTAAATCGACCCTAAGATTTTCCTGATACTTATCCAGTCAAAGGCCTTCTCTGGTTCAGTCAGATCGACCCTAAGATCTCCCTGATGCTTATCCAGTTGAAGATATTCCAAGACCTTGTCCGGTTCAGTTAAATCGACCCTAAGATTTTCCTGATACTTATCCAGTCAAAGGCCTTCTCTGGTTCAGTCAGATCGACCCTAAGATCTCCCTGATGCTTATCCAGTTGAAGATATTTCAAGACCTCGTCCGGTTCAGTTAAATCGACCCTAAGATTTTCCTGATGCTTATCCAGTCAAAGGCCTTCTCTGGTTCAGTCAGATCGACCCTAAGATCTCCCTGATTCTTATCCCAGTAGAAGACATCCAAGATTTTTCTCAACGAGCGTTGTTGAAGTTAAAGTCGCCCAAGGTTCTCTTACCATTCATGCTAAGGCAGTAACCATCCCTGGTTCATTCATCGCCGTTTGAAGCTCCAGACTCAGCTCCTGTAACCAGGCAGGACATATCGACGCCAAGCATCTGAAAACCAACTCTTGCGACGTGTCAGGTATTCATTTTCTTTTGCAGGTATGCAGGTTCTCACTAAGGAATCTCCTACGTGATCAACATCCAGATGGCATCTATAAGCCCATCATCCTATCCAGCAATCTCCAAATGGCATCTATAAGCCCATTCCCTTATCACACTGCCAACATGTGAGCGCAAATTTCTGGGCACTCTAGTGTTCAATCATCTTCTACCCTCGGATTACGAAAGGCACGTCAGCCAATCTGCATCCTCAGGTCTAAGAAGATTGAACAGGGGCAACTGTTGTACCCCAAAATTTGCCCTCCCATATTCTCTAAGAAATTGCCAAGTCAAGCTTCAAATCTCCCCCAAGGGGTTGCACAGTGCAAAGGTCTCCCATACAGTCAAAACTAGGGTTTGAGTTCTGATCAAGAAAATGAAGTTTTCAAAGGTCTAATCAAGTCTCATATGCCTACAAATATGGTCAAGAATCCTCATATCAAGTTTCAAGACATTCAGCTCAAAATTGCACAGTCAAAACCCTAAATTGCACCACAGTCAACTATAGGGGCAAAATGGTCATTTGACAGTCAAAAGTTCAAATTTTTGGTCAACATATCATTTTGAAGCCACAAACATCATTTGATCAATGCTTGATCATGATTCTCAAAATTTGGCTCAGAAATCATCAAGATGCAAAAGTTTCCTTATTTGGACAGCTGAAAAAGTCAACTGAAATTGACCAGGGCATAACTTTCACATGGTTTATCAGAAAAATTCCATCCAAAGCTCATTTTGAAGAGAAAGACATTTCCTACAACTCATCTTCATACTTCAAGTCCAAGAAATGCTCTCACAAAAAGTTATCAATTTCAACATTATAGGTCATTTTCAAAAGTCAACAAAAAGGGACTTTAAGTCAAAGGCCATAACTTGAGATTGGTAAATCAAAATGACATGGGACCAAAGGCATTGGTTAGAGGACTCAAAGACCTTTCCAAAATGTCCAAGAACTTGAGAAAAGCTTAAAAATGGAGCAAGTTATGCCTTGTGGAAGTTGGGAAATTTTTGGATATTTTGAAAAGTCAACATTACTTCAAATGACCTAAAATTGCTAATGGGCCCATTTTTCTTCCATGATTCATCATTCCAAGCATGTGCACGACCACTTGGCCCAAAGGGAAGTATTTTCTCATTTTTTATTTATTTATTTGAATTATTATTTATATTAATTCATTTAAATCATTTAAATATATGAAAAATATCTAACTTGACCTAACCAATCTTTTTATACATGTTTTGGACTCAATATTCCGTGCTTAGCTAAATGTGGAAAGATTTGGAGCAAATTGATCATAATTGACACAAGAACACATGGAAAAGATATGAAAAGATCCTTAAGAAAATCAAATTTCCAAAACAATGATTACAAGAGATTTGATTGAGTTTTTGTGACCTAATAGACTCCATACAAATACCTGATCATAACCCTAATCACAAGAGACGCAGCAGCTCAGAAGAGGCCATTGCAAACTTGAATTTTTCTCTAAAGAACTCTAAACTGAAATCATTGTTACAGGTCGATTCAAAGCGCAAAACTTGTTTCATTAGCTTCCTTGGAGATCACTGATCACATTCCAATCAAAGACAACCATCAAAGCACGGAGAATTGGTAATATGAACTCAAACTGTATCAAGAAAAATCCATGATCGTATTCTAATTTCTAGACATTCTCATAGCATTTTAATGGTTGATTCATGTCCATTGTGAAGTTTGGAAGCTAACCAATGCATTCAATTTGATTTTTATGCTGTATATGAGATTTCACCATGCTTGCGTTCTAGGGTTTGCAGGACCTCAAAATTGGGGTTTCTTATTTAACGAAAAATTAGCCTTTAATAATGCCATGGTTGTAATCAGCAGACCTGGACGATCCTAAACATGCCCTCGCGCCTAATTTATGTTCGAGGATAGCCTAATCGCTATTTTTTGATAGCTGGCCTAAGGGAACATCTGCAAAACCGTGGCCTTCGTTTTTCATATTTTCAGGAGCGTGAAGACGATGATGGCGTGGCTGCCAACGACTGGCTAGTTTGAAAACTCGCGCGCGTTACCCACTAATGTTTTGTTTTCTTTTATAATATTTATTAGTTACTTATAAATCAAACGCGTAAGTTGGCTCCACTGGCAAGCATGAAGGCTGGTAATGTTAGTGACCTGGGTTCGATCCCAGGTCTTCACTCTTTCCATTTATTTTTCTTCAATTAACAATCACGTGCAGATTCCTTGCTGAGGTACACCATGCGCCTCCAAATCAGGCCTTGCCACGTTCATCTCAAGAGCAATCCAAAGGTGCAGATTGGAGAACACGGTGAATCCAAGTCAACGCATGTGTACGTTCCCAGAAAAAGTCAATAAGGCCATGCTTATTGGGCCAGAAATCTTGGGCTATACCTCCAAAAATCAGGGGCAGACCCCCTAGGTTTGCAAGTCTTTATTTTTATTTTCTATTCTATTTTCTTTCTAATTATTGCTTTATTTAATTAACTAATTATTTCTACAAAATATAAAAAATGCATAAAAAAATCAGAAAAGATCAAAAATATAATAAGTATTTTCTTTTAATTATTTTCATAAATAAATTGTATATAATTGAATTAGTTTAAAATAGGTTTAATTTTAATTCCCTTCATAACAAAAAATCCAAAAAAATATAGAATTAGGTTTAATGTTTTTATTCCTTTTAATTTTTCTTTTGTCACTATAATATTATTTATTTTATTTTCATAATTAAAATTGTAAATTAATTAGGGTTTCATTTAGATTTAAAATTTCGATATTTTTCTTAACAACTTAAAAACCATTAGAATTAGGGTTAGTTAATTTTAATTAATTCTTTTTTCTATTAAATCTTAAAACACTAAAAAACACCAAAAACAAATTCTTGCTTTCTTTTAATTTTAATTTTAATTCCTCATTAACTTTAATTTTTGCAAAAGGGTCCAACACCCTCCTTTCGACTTAATTGTTTAATTTCGCATATTTATTTTATTTTGCTTAAATAATTATGTACCTCTCCCAAGGCCTTGTAAATAATTGCTCGCACTTTTCAATTCTTTATTTTCTTTGCTTTATTTATTTTCCGTCAAATCGGGTCCGGTTTAATTTTGGCGATGTGGACCCGCGCCATTTGTAATAGCTTAGATCTTTACTTTTCCCGCAAATATTTTTCAACTGTTAAACAAAGCATGCAAGAATGAATGATAAAAATAAAAACGAACGCGTAGATCACTTTGACATGAACAAGATAAATGCAAATGAACATGACACACAAATCACACACCACCCCTAGGGTACGCCTCACTGTTGCCTTGCCCTTCGAAAGGTGATCGTCGAGTAGAGGATGTTTTAGTAAGTCCTCATGATCCGGGAACCTGGCATGAGGGTAGCTTCTAAGGTGTCTTCCCATTGCTCTGGTGATCACCATGTCCCGAACCTCGAATTGACCCGAACACCTCCAACGGTGGTGATACCTACCTCTCAATGGTGGGATGGCACTACTTTAAAGGACATTTACACAGACGAATTCCTTAGGGTAGGTAGACGACTCTAGATACTTGCTCTAAATTTCAAAACAAAACAAAATACTTTTCACACCAACACATTTTCAAAAAGCTTTCGAAAGCAATTTTTCAAACACTCTTGAGGACTGATACAAGAGTCGAACTGGAATTTTCAAAGAAACTTTTTAAACCCACAGTTGAAAAGCAAACAAACCATTTTTGAAAACACAAATGAGCAAGTATCTAAGAGCCCATGGATAACCATGGATAGAAAGGGTGCTAACACCTTCCCTTTCTATAATCTACCTCCCGAACCGAGAGCAATCTCTATAAGGAATTTTTCTGTGCTTTTGTCCTTTCCATTTGGAGAAAATAAAAGACGGTGGCGACTCTTGCTTCCGTGACATTTCGCGAACCAGCGTTAAACAGTCAGTTCCAGATCCACCGATCACAAAAGGGTTAAAATGTTTTTATTTACAAAAGAAACAATTTGTATTATAGTATTAGTATAAGAATCTAATGTAAAAAATAGTATATTAATTTGTTAAACAAAAAGATAAGATATGTTTTATGTAAAAAAAAAAAGATTAGTTTAGAAATTGAATGGGCTTGGTGGATTTACTTGAGCCCAATCAGAAAATGAACAGAAGAAGCACGAGGGGGGGGGGGGTGCGCTAGGATTGGAAATGGGCTTTAGGCGCTAGAAGGCAGAGGCGGACCTAAGGGTTTGACACAAGTTTTAGGGTTGCAATTGTTTGTTCATTTGGGAATGGATTAGGGTTTGTGACATAACAACGGCGCCGTTTACTTCGTCACCTTCGTCTTCGTTCGTCTTCGTTTGTCTCCTTCGCCATAGCTACTGAGTTAACTCTAACCATCCATGGCCATCCAACGTCACCTCTGTTTCTCCTCCCTCCACAAGGTTACTCTAGGCGGTGGTTACGAGGTTTGATTTTTGTTCTATATGTTTTACGCCTTTGCATGTTTTTACTCATTTCTGATTCTTGATTATATTGCTTGATTTTTGTGCAAGATATGGAAAAGAAAAGAAAAAAGAAGAAGGGTCTATACCTTTGGAGAGGAGGTGAGGAGACGGATTGGAAGGCGCTGTGGGCGGCCAAGGGTGGAGGACGCGTGATGCACTGGTGTTGAGCTGGCTCGGAAACTCTGGTACTCGTATTTGCCTTTTTTGTTGTTGGTTTAATGATGAACAAACTGAAAACCTTGTATTATCTGTTTCTTCTCTTCTTCTCTGTTTGCCTCTGATGATGTTCTGAGTGATTATGATGATATTCTAAATCTTTGATATGCTGGCTCTTTTGCTTCTGTGCGCTTGAGTTGCCTTTTCCTCTTCTTCTTGATAGCCCTTGTATGCTTGCTATACTGAGTTGCCTTGAAATGATTGATATGTTGCCTCTCTGATATGCTTCTGAGTATGCTTGTGTCTGTATTATTTGATGATGATTTTGAGTATGGTTGCCCAATGATGAAAATTTTCTGAGGGTTTGGTTGGTTGTTGCTTAGGCTTGCAAGCTTGGTATGAATTTGAGTTGTTTGCTTTGGGTTTAGGTTTGCTGTGCTGAAAAATAGGTTACAGGCTTGAAGCCTTGAGGCCTGGCTTGCTGTTTGTTTATTTGTTTTGGGTTTTGTTTCAGTGTAAGGCAGGCTTGGTTTGCTGTCTTAATCTTGAACACAGGTTGGTGTTTTAGGCTTTAGAGGCTTTGATGTTTTGAATGTTTCAGGCCATTGAGGTTTTTGGGCTTTTTTTGTGTTGTATAATTTTGATGCAGTCTAAGGCTTATGCAGGTTAGGCTTGTTTGGACTTGTTTGTGAGTTTGACAGTTTGAGGTGCAGGGCTTTTGGTGAGAAGCAGGTTATGGCTTTGATTGAGGTTTGGAGCTTAGGCTTCAAGCTGGTGGAGGCAGTTTGTGTTCTAATGTTACAGTTTTATTTGTGTTCTGATTTTGTTTATGTTGTTTCTGCCTCTCTCTTTTGTACTGTGTTATTACAGTTTGTTTTATATCTCCTAAAGCCTAAATTATGTAAGCCTCTTTCTTCTTTTTCTCTTTTCTCTCTCTCCAGATTTTAAGCATATTAAATATTGCTTAGATGTACTTATGTTCTGAAAAGGTAGCTGGCCTTTGGAAAGTGATGTAACTTTTGATGTTGCTTGCACTAGATGGTTTACTCTGCATATCTTTTCCCAGATTTTCTGCATCTTTTGTACTTCTTGACAGCTTTTGGGTAGCTTGTGGCCAGTTTCATTCAGTTTGCAATTAGTTCAATTTGGACTTTGTTAATAGTTTATGAACTATGCAGCTTGTTGACAATGCAGTATGTTTGAAAATTTGAATTATGAACTATGCAGTTTGTTTGACCATTTTGAATTTGTGCAATTTGTAGCTTTTGTGCATTTCATACTTTTTGCAAGCATTTCATCCCTCTTTGTGAACCGGGAGAAATCTCGTGATTTGCAGAGAGGGCAAACTGATTCCGGCCAGTTGCTTTTAATGATGAACCCAATTTTATTTGTCTTCTCTTTAATTATTTTATCTGCATTTGACTTTTTTTCTCTTCTTTGTTTCGCAGATGAAAATCAATGGAGCAAAAAAGGAGTAGCAGTATAGAAGATGAAGACTTAGGAATTTAGGATAGCTTTGTTTCTATTTTAATTATTTGTAATAGTATTAATGTAAATAACTGTAAATAAATTTACAGTATTTAAATAATATCTGTAACAAACAATTCAAAATAAATGAACATCCCTCTTTTTATCAGTTAATTCTTCTTCCAATTCATTGTTCATTTAATTATTTATAATTCTTAAAATTATAATAACTGGAAATAAATCCCAATCATTTTAACTCAGAATAATAAATAATCAATAAACGTCCGGAATCTTGAATAATCAGAGCACTGCATAGCTAAACAACACACGTCCACATGTCCCTTTTTTTATTTGATTAAATCCAACACTGCAAACTCAAATCAAATGCCTCATTCCACATCTCAGAATAACTTGAAAAACACTGTAGAATTAAATCTTTCTGAGAAATATGCGCATAAACCCTAGTTCTTGATTAAATGTCAAAGAAGCGTCCGCCTGATCAAAACCTGAGCCAACTCAACCAAACCTTAGCAATCTGCCTGAACTGCTTTAAAATCAATGAAAACCCTAATTTTGTCTGACTGATAAGAAAAGTCTGTTTGACTGATTCTTATGCCAATCTGAAAAATCAGGAAAAGCCCGAAGCTGTGATTTCTTGTGGAAAAATACGAGGGCAAATTTTGGGGTACAACAACTCCCATTTTGAAATATTTTCAAAAGATAATACTTTGTACGCGTTCTTATAGAGACGAGAATCATTACAAGGTCACATTTTCAAAATACTTTCAAAACCCACATCACAAGCACACATTCAAAGCAAAAGCAAGTGATCTAGCAAGAAACTAAGTGCCCATGGAAAACCATGGATGAAAAGGGTTCTAATACCTTCCCTTTTCATAATCTACCCCCGAACTCAAGAAAACATCTCCAAAGGTCTTTCCTCTGCTTTTTCACCTTTCCTTTTGGATAAAAGAAAAGTTGGTGGCAACTCTTGTTAAACCGCAACATTTGTGAACAAAAACGCAAAACACCCAAGTCAGTTCTCCCACCGTATCACAATAAGGTTCAAGACTTATTAGAGGCTCAAGATATTAACTTCGAAAAGCCGAACATCAAATAAAACCCCATGCCTCCGCATAGTGGTCCAACAATAAATGCAATTGAAATAGTCACTGACTGAGGGGCGGGAAAACAAGAAAGGTCTCCGATAAGACTGTTGAAAGAATATCTGTTAGAATGTGGGTTCCTGTTAGAATATAACAAAGCTTTTGAAAAGACCTTACAACAATATGTGGATCAAGGGATAGTCCAATTTGGACCATACAATGAGGTTAAGTATATAGCAGCAATTGAAGGAAGTGTGAAGAAACCATTATTAATTCCTTATCAAAAGCTGAATCATGGCAAGAAAAATCTCGTGATTCCGTGGGGAGATTTAACAGAAACCCCTATAATAAAGCAAATTTTGAAAATACTAGCAGCACCAAAGACTAGGATGGTAATTAAAGGGCCATCTCCTATTCCTTACAAAAGTGACAAGACAGTACCATGGTGTTATGATCCAGATGTGTATGTTAATGACTCGAAACAAGAATGTGAGCCATCATCAAGCCAAGAACCTGCAATTTCAAATATAGCAGGGCCGGGGGGCATAACCCGTAGTGGCCGAGTGTTCGGAAATAAACCATTGGAGAAGAATGACAATGTTTTGAAAAGCAAAAGTGACCTGTTGACAAAGGGAAAAGGAAAATTAGTAAAAGAGAAGAATCAAGAATCTGCAAGCAAAAACTTCACTGGCCAAGAGGCTGACGAATTCTTGAAGATAATTAAAATAAGTGACTATAGAGTAGTGGACCAACTTAACCAAACTCCAGCCAAGATCCATACTCTCGTTTCTCATCAATTCAGAAGCGCATCGGGATTCTTTGATAAAAGTCTTAAGTTCTGCTCATGTTGCAGAAGAAATCATTGTGAACCAATTTGATAATATGGTAGCAAATCTGACGTCTGGGTCCTATTTGGGTTTCAATGACAGTGAGTTACCTCCATAAGGTTGAGCTCACAATCACGCACTACAAATTTGAATACAGTTAGGTACTACGAGTCTATCCAGGGCACTCACTGATACCAATTCTTCCCTCAATGTGTTACCCAATTCTAGCCTGATGAAGTTAACACTAGACGGTGTTGCGATAAGACCGAGTTCCACGATAGTCAAAGCTTTCGATGGTTCTCAGAGTATAGTATTTGGATAAGTATACCTTCCCGTAAACATCGGTCCACACATGTTCTATATCACCTTTCAAGTCATGGATATAGA
Source organism: Vicia faba (assembly GCA_948472305.1). Classification (NCBI taxonomy): domain Eukaryota; kingdom Viridiplantae; phylum Streptophyta; class Magnoliopsida; order Fabales; family Fabaceae; genus Vicia; species Vicia faba. Next base: position 517,863,539 of record OX451737.1, read on the forward strand.
ACCGACATATACATGTTTACTCGGACGACCATGGATCCATGCGGCAGGGACAGTCACTTTGACTTTACATCAAAAATTGAAGTTCTTTGTTGAAGGAAGACTGGTCATAATTGGTGGAGAGGAAGACATCTTCGTAAGTCACATTGAGTCCTACAAGTATATCAGTGCTGACGAATATTGCATAGCTACACCATTTCAAGTATTGGAGGTTGCTTCAACGATAACCTTATCGGTAGAAAAGATCAAAAATCCTATATGACCTCTTGGAGAGACTTACAAATAGCAGTGGAGAATGTTGACTCGAAAGGCTGGGGAAAGCTCCCTGAAATATCCGAGAAGAAGAATCGTTTTGGTGTGGGTTATGAATTCTCGAAGGCTACCCAAAAAGGGAAAGCACGGTTTCCACCAATCCAGGAGACCTTCATCAGCAAAGGGGTAGAACATGGTGAAGAAGTGGAAATGGTGTCCCACAAAAACAAAATTAAAAGGGCGTTAGATTTCATTCATGAATGCGCCCCAGGCAAAGAGTTGAAGAACTGGACAATTGTGGAAATTCCTGAAATTTTCTTTCCAAAGTAATTTTCTTTGTTTTTGAAAAAAAACCTATGTCAAGCCCGAGGCATAGGGGTTGTTTGTAAGGGACCCCCCATGTGTTTCAATCTAATATTCATGATTAATAAAATGTTTTTTGTATTCATTTAAGATCCTTGTTTTTATTTTGCATTTATACTATATATTTTTTAAAATGGCAATACTTTCTCTCATATGCATTTTCCAAGTTCGCGTACTAAACAAAAACTGCTCCAAAACATGATAAATATGCATATCCATGCCAAAAATCACCGATGATGTTACTGCTACTATCTGATATGATTTTGATACTCCCGTCAACCTAGCTGAAGAGAAAGACGTTGAGGATCTTGAACTTTCTGAAGAACTGGCAAGAAGCATAGAACAAAAGGCTGACATCATACGACCATATCAAGAGCCCATTGAGACTATTAATCTTGGCACATAAGAGGATTCGAAAGAGGTCAATCTAGGGGCATCATTAGAAGAAAGCTTCAAAGAAAGACTGATCAAGTTATTACACGAGTATGTGGATATATTCGCCTGGTCTTACAAAGATATGCCAGGGTTGGATACAGACATTGTAGTACATAGGTTACCTCTCAAAGAAGGTTGTCCTCTGGTCCGACAAAATCTCAGGAGAACCCGTCCAAATATGTCCAACAAAATTCGAGAAGAGGTTCTTAAACAATTCGACGCAGAAATCTTGGAAGTGGTAGACTATCCATCATGGATAGCTAACATTGTACCATTACCTAAGAATGATGGAAAAGTACGCATGTGTGTGGATTATCGGGATCTAAACAGAGCAAGTCCTAAAGAAGACTTCCCGCTACCTGATATAGATGTTCTGGTAGACAACACAACTCAAGCTTCAGTATCCTCATTCATGGATGGCTTCTCAGGTTACAATCAGATCAAAATGGAACCCGAAGACATGGAGAAGACTACCTTCATGACACCTTGGAGAACTTTCTGCTACAAATTAATTTCGTTTGTTTTAAAGAACGCATGGGCAACCTATCAACGAGCAATGGTGACATTGTTCCATGACATGATTCACAAAGAGGTTGAGGTGTACGTAGATGATATGATCCCTAAATCTCATACAGAGGAGGACCACATCATACATTTACAGAAGTTATTTGATCTACTGCGAAGGTTTAAATTAAGGTTGAACCCAAACAAGTGTATTTTTAGTGTCAGGTCAGGCAAGTTGTTGGGTTTTATTGTAAGCCAATGTGGTATCGTAATGGACCCCACCAATGTAAAAGTTATACAAGAAATGTCGGCGCCGAAGACAGAAAAAGAGGTTCGTAGTTTCTTAGGAAGATTGAACTATATTTCAAGGTTCATATCACACCTAACCGCCACGTGCGAGCCCATATTCAAGTTACTGCAAAAAGATCAAACAATAACATGGAATGAGGATTGCCAGACAGCTTTTGAGATGATAAAGAAATATTTACAAGAGCCACCAATATTGATGCCACCAGTTTCGAGAAGACCTCTTATTATGTACCTGACACTACTTGAAGGACCGATGGGATGTTTATTAGGCCAGCAAGATGAAACAAGTAGAAGAGAGCATGCAATTTACTACCTCAATAAGAAATTCACTGACTGTGAAACCAGGTACTTGCTCCTCGAGAAAACTTGTTGTGCATTGGCTTGGGCCACTAAACTATTGAGTCAAAACATGTTAACACATACCACGTGGCTAATAGAAAGGATGGATCCATTAAAATATTTGTTCGAGAAACTACCTCTCACAGGAAGGATTTCCGGATGGAAGATGTTATTATCAGAGTACGACATACTATATGTTACCCAAAAGGCCATCAAAGGTAGTGTACTAGCTGATCATCTAGCCCGTCAACCATTTCCATAGTATTAGCCCATGAAATTTGACTTTTCGGAAGAAGATGTTATGGCTATTGATGACTATGAAATACCATAACCCAATGAAGGACCTGAACCAGGGGCATGTTGGACACTCATGTTCGACGAAGCTTCAAATGCATTAGGACATGGTATAGGGGCAGTCTTAACTTCTCCAAAGAACTATCACAAACCTAACACTGTAAGGTTATGTTTGTATCCTGGGTCTGGAAGCTGCCATCGATCTGAGAATCAAATACCTTGAAGTATTCGGAGACTCTGAATTGGTCATATGACAAGTCAAAGGTGAATGGGACACCAAACACCCAAACTTGATTCCATATCGGGATCATGTCTTAAAGCTAGTTGTGGAATTCACTGAAATTACTTTCAACCACATCCCGCGGGAAGAAAATCAAATGGCAGATGCTCTAGCAACCTTGTCAGCTATGTTTAAAGCAACCTGGCCACACCACGAACCAGGCATCACCATCAAGAATTTTGAAGAGCCAGCACACTGTCTCGTTATTGAAGAAGAACCGGATGACAAGCCTTGGTTCTACGACATCAAGAGATATCTTGAAAATCAAGAATACCCTAAAAATGCCTCTATCATTGACAAACGAACTCTGCGAAGGCTAACATCAAAATTCTTTCTGAGTAGTAACGTATTGTACAAAAGAAATTATGATATGGTGCTACTTAGATGTATGGAGAAGCAAGAAGTGAATATGCTTATGAGGTAAATCCACGAAGGCACCTTCGGAACCCATACAAATGGGCACACAATGGCTAGAAAAATTCTATGGGTGGGGTATTACTGGTTAACAATGGAAGCAGATTGCTATCATTATACAAAAACATGTCACAAATTCCAAATCTATGCTGACAAAATGAATGTACCACCTACTCCTCTGAATGTCATGAGCTCTCCCTGGCCGTTCTCAATGTGGGGAGTCGATATGATAGGTATGATCAAACCAAAGGCATCTAACGGGCACCAATTTATACTAGTCGCCATCGATTACTTCACCAAATGGGTAGAGGCAGCATCATACACAAATGTGACAAGCCAAGTGGTCACTCATTTCATCAAGAAAAATCTCATATGCAGGTATGGAGTTCCAAACAAGATCATAACTGATAACAGGTCCAATCTGAATAACAAAGTGATGAAAGAATTATGCAACGATTTCAAGATCGAGCATCATAATTCCTCACCATATCGACCCAAGATGAACGGGGCCATCAAAGCTGCAAATAAGAATATCAAGAAAATCATTCAGAAGATGGTGAAGACATATATATATATTGGCATAAAATGCTTCCTGTGATCGGTGGATCTGGAACTGACTGTTTAACGCTGGTTTGCGAAATGTCGCGGAAGCAAGAGTCGCCACCGTCTTTTATTTTCTCCAAATGGAAAGGACAAAAGCACAGAAAAATTCCTTTTGAGATTAGTTCTCGGTTCGGGAGGTAGATTTATAGAAAGGGAAGGTGTTAGCACCCTTTCTATCCATGGTTATCCATGGGCTCTTAGATACTTGCTCATTGTGTTTTCAAATTGTTTGTTTACTTTTCAACTGTGAGTGGGTTTTGAAAAAAGTTTCGTTTAAAATTTCAGTTTGACTCTTGTATCAGTCCTCAAGAGTGTTTGGAAAGTCGTTTTTGAAAGCTTTTTGCAAAGTGTCGGTGTGAAAAGAAGTTTTAGATTTGTTTTAAATTAGAACAAGTATCTACGAGTCATCTACCTACCCTAAGGAATTCGTCTGTGTAAATGTCCTTAAGATAGTGCCGTCCCACCATTGAGAGGTAGGTGGCACCATCGTTGGAGGTGTTCGGGTCAATTCGAGGGTTCGGGACATTGTGGTCACCAGAGCAATAGGAAGACACCTTAGAAGCTACCCCCATGCCATGTTCATGGACATGAGGACTTACTAAAACGTCCTCTACTCGACGACCACGTTTCGAGGGGCAAGGCAACAATGAGGCGTACCCTAGGAGTGGTGTGTGATTTGTGTGTCAATTTCAGTTATTATTTGTCTTGTCATGCATTGGCGTTCTACGCTTTGATTTTATTTTTGGCCATTCATTCTTTCATGCAAATTATTAGCAGTTAAAAGGTGCGGGAAGATAAAAGTCCTATGCTATTACAAAGGCGCGGGTCTACATCGCCAAATTAAACCAAGACCCGATTTGAAATAAATAAAATGCGGAAAGTAAATATCCTAATTATCTATTACAAAGCTTTGGGGCAATTACATGAAATTTAAAAAAGGGAAATAAAAGGAAATGTGCGAAAAGAAATAAAATCGAGAATGCGAGGGCGTTGGACCCTTTTAAAGAAATTAAATTGAAATCATAAATTAATTAAATTAAATAAAAGAAAGAACTTATTTTTTGGAGCTTTTGTATTTATGGAATTTAATGAGAAAATTAATTGGAATTAAAAGTTAATTAAAACCCTAGTTCTAAATCGTTTTTAATTTATTAAAAAATGTTTAAGTTGTAACCTAATTTAACCTAATCATTTAATGACAAATTTATTTACAAAAATAATTAATTATTAATAATAAGAAGAAGAAATTTTAATTATAAAAAGAAAGAGTAAAAAAAGCTAGAAACCCTAATTTTTATATTTTTAGTTTATTAAAGAAACATTAAAATTAAACCTAAAATTAAAGCTAAATTGGTTGACAAAATTTATTTACAAAATAGCATTAAATAAAATATATTTTTATTTTCATGATTTTCTGATTTTTTGGTATTTTTATATTATTAAAATTAATTTGAAGAATTAAAAGAAAATAATTAAAACAAAATAAAAAGGAAAAGAATAAAGGGAAGAAATACAAACAAAGGGGGTTTGTTGACCCTTTTGGAGGTTTGTAGAAAGCAATTAGGCCCAACAGATTCAAGGCCTGTTGACTTTTTCCAGCGCGTGTGTGGCATGGTCAACTGATGTGTATGATGGACCTCTCATCCTGACCTTCAGATTCGTCTCCTGGGACATGTGGCGCGCCAAGGTATTGGATGCATGGTAGACCACTAAAGGACATGCTGCGTAGGAACACATTAAGCAAAATAATATTGAGAAGGGAGGGGGCCTGGGAATCGAACCCAGGTCCCAATGCTTGAAGGACAACACACTTCCCACTCAGCCAAATGCGTTTCTTTGTCAAACTAGTGGAATCTGATCAATATGAGAGAGAATACAAGGGTTAGTGAAACAAATAAAAAAGGCGCCAGTTATTTGAATCAGCCAACCACAGTCCAACACGCATCATCTTCTCCAATTGCTTCGTTTTCACCTGAAAAAAAATAGAATGGATAGCGGGGGTTTTAAACCCCCACTAAGTGAAGAACACAAAAATAGCGATTAGGCCCTGGGCTCATATAAATTGAGCGCGAGGTGTGTTTTTGAATCATTGGAATGTCACGAATCCAAGGGTGTTGATCTTATGGCTCAATTTTTCCATATGCAAAAGTCCCCAATTTCAAGCTTATGAAAACCTAGAAAATTTCCATGGCAGATTCTCGTACAAGGCATGTTAGTTCAATTAAAGGGCACCAAAAGCTTCAGCATAATCATGTTAGTGTAAAATAATATTTAAAATGCATTAATATGGCATGAAATTCAAAGTACGATTATGCAAAAATTCACGGACAGGACGACTTCATTCTACCAGTTCTTTGTGTATGGAGGCTTGAAACGTATTGGGTTATGTTCAGGAAAGTCTCATCAAGCTTTTGAGATACTTTTCACGCCTTGAAATGCCTTCTAGATGCCAAAACAGTTTTGAGGTTTTTTAGAAAAAAGTGAGTTTGGGTTCTTGATTCTGAGCGCAGCCAGCTTCCTCTGTGCATTAGGGTTGCAATATGTATATGTATGTGAATGTTTTAGGTCAACAAAACAAGCCCAACATCCAAGTTTTAATGCCTTTGAATTTTTATAATTTTCCATGATTTTTTCAATCTTTTTCATACCTTTCTCATGCCAATCAATGAAGATTCTTGCCTTTTTAGTGATGCACGAAATCTTGAGTTTATGATAGACCTATTAGCTGCACAAAAAGATTTAAAATACATGCTTGAGTATTTTTTCATATTTAATTTTAATTAAATGAATTAATAACATTAAAAATTCAAATAATTAATAGAAAATAAGAAAATAACTCCCCTTTGGGTCAATGGGTCGTGCATAGATTTTGGGTGATGATTCTTGGAAGAAATTGAGGCCCATTAGCAATTTTGAGGTATTTGAAGCAAAGTTGACTTTTCAAAATTCCCAAAAATTTTCCAACTTCCACAAGGCATATCTTGCTCAATGTTTAAGCTTTGATCATGTTCTTGGACATTTTGGAAAGGTATTGAAGTCCTTTAACCAATGCCTTTGGTCCCATGTCATTTTGATTTACCAATCTCAAGATATGGTCTTTGACTTAAAGTGCCTTTTTGTTGACTTTTGAAAATGACCTACAATGTTGAGATTGATAACTTTTTGTGAGAGCATTTCTTGGACTTGAAGTGTGAAGATGAGTTGTAGGAAATGTCATTCTCTTCAAAATGAGCTTTGGATGGAATTTTTCTGATAAACCATGTGGAAGTTATGCCTTGGTCAAGTTACAGTTGACTTGTTTAACTGTCCAAATATAGAAACTTTTGCATCTTGAGACTTTTTGAGCCATACCTTGAAAATCATGATCAAGCATTGATCAAATGATGTTTGTGGCTTCAAAATAAGATGTTGACCAAAAATTTGGACTTTTGACTGTCAAATGACCATTTTACCCCTATAGTTGACTGTTGAGCAATTAGGGTTTTTGACTGTGCAATTTTGTGCTGTGAGTCTTGAAACTTGGCCTAAGGATGCTTGACAATGTTTATAGGAATGTGGGACTTGATTGGACCCTTGGAAACTTCAATTTCTTTGCCAGAACCAAAACCCTAGTTTTTTTTACTGTTAGGAGGCCATTGGACTGTGCAACCCTTGGGAGATTTTGAAGCATGCTCTTTGCAAATCTTGAAGAATATGGGAGGGCAAATTTTGGGGTACAACAGTTGCCCCTGTTCAATCTTCTTACATCTGAGGATGTAGATTGGCTAACGTGCCTTTCGTAATCCGAAGGTGGAAGATGATTGGACACTAGAGTGCCCAGAAATTTGCGCTCACATAGTAGCAGTGTGATGATGGGAATGGGCTTACAGATGCCATTTGGAGATTGATGGATAGGAATATGGGCTTATAGATGCCATGTTGAGAGGTGATGGAAGGTGGATGGGCTTATAGATTCCATCTGGGTGTCGATCGCGTAAGAGATTCCTTAGCGAGAACTTGCGTACCTGAAAAAGAAAATGATTACCTGGCCTGTTACAGGAGCTGGTCTTCAAACTCTTTGTGTAGATGCACCCTGGTTGGTTACATGAATCAGGTCTGGAGCTTCAAACAGTGATGAATGAATCAGGAATGGTTACTACCTCAACGGAACGATGAGAGAACCTGGGGCGATTACTACCTCAACAGTAACGATGAGAGAATCTGGGGCGATTACTACCTCAACAGGAACGCTGAGAGAATCTTGGGGCGATTACTACCTCAACAGGAACGCTGAGAGAATCTTGGGGCGATTACTACCTCAACAGGAACGCTGAGAGAATCTTGGATGTCTTCTACTGGATAAGAATCAGGGAGATCTTAGTGTCGATCTGACTGAACCAGAGAAGGCCTTTGACTGGATAAGAATCAGGAAAATCTTAGGGTCGATTTAACTGAACCGAGCAAGGTCTTGGAATCTTCAACTGGATAAGAATCAGGGAGATCTTAGGGTCGATCTGACTGAACCAGAGAAGGCCTTTGACTGGATAAGAATCAGGAAAATCTTAGGGTCGATTTAACTGAACCGGGCAAGGTCTTGGAATATCTTCAACTGGATAAGAATCCGGGAGATCTTAGGGTCGATCTGACTGATCCAGGCTAGGTCTTGGAATATCTTCAACTGGATAAGAATCAGGGAGATCTTAGGGTCGATCTGACTGAACCAGCGAAGGCCTCTGACTGGATAAGAATCAGAAAAATCTTAGGGTCAATTTAACTGAACCAAGCTAGGTCTTGGAATATCTTCAACTGGATAAGAATCAGGGAGATCTTAGGGTCGATCTGACTGAATCAGAGAAGGACTTTGACTGGATAAGAATCAGAAAAATCTTTAGGAGTCGATTTAACTGAACCGGACAAGGTCTTGGAATATAGCTGAGAACTCAACTGGATCTTTCCTGAAAGGTAAAGGTCAGTCATATGTAATGCATGATATGGATCAAGCAATGATGTTCTCAACATAAGTGAGATTGTAAGATATGATGCGTATGTTCATGCGATGTTTATGAATGTATGTTTTTGTCTAGGAAAGTAAATCCTTGACGGGTGCCGGGAAGTCACATCCTGGGCTGATGTTGGAGAATAGATCTTTGCTTCCGCTGGGGATGATAGTTGCAAGAATACCGGTAGGAGAAGATACCTCCGTTAGGGAATAAACTTGGCAAAGAGATTACTCTGCGGGGAATAACTACTCTAGCGACCTTGCTGGGGAACAATACTCTGTGGGGAGAGAGGTACTCTGTGGAGATGTTGACAACTCCGCTGGGGATACCATTGTTATATTGGAATTGTTAATAGGCTTCGCTGGGGATAAGAAGACTTCGCCGAGGACGATCTTTCCGTGGCTTTTGGCTGAGGATAACCCAGTTATATCTTGGTAGGGAAATAACCTTTGAATAAAGCCGGGGGACGCGTTTGTGCTCTGCGGAGGGGAAGCTTCCAGAATCTACTGGGGATAAGCTTCCTACTGGGAGGATGGATTCAAACTTTCCTGGGGAAATCTTGATTGGACTTTCCTGGGGAAATTTCTGAGATGTATTGGGAAGTGGCTCTGCTGAATGCCTGGTATACCGCCGGGGAACAATCTTTAGGTCAAGACTGTCGGGGATGCTTGTTAGGAATGTCTGTATATCGTGCTGGGGAATGTTGAGATCTGCGGGGATACCCAACTTCCTTAAGGCTGGTTGTATAGCTTGGGGAGAGTGCATTGACTTGCTGGCTCACTCTCTGGGGAATTAAGATATATTGGGGAAGTGACTCCGCTGAACCTACCTTGATACCTTGGTGGACATAACAATTAGATCGCTTAGACAACTCATTATTGCCCCTGTTTCTAATATTACCTGTAATTAATCCTTTGTTTCGTATGCAATTATTTATGAGTTAGCAATTAGTGTCAAATGCATATATCACAAATTGAACCTTGGACGTTCTTCACAAAACAAAACAGAAAAGGAAAAACAATTGGCAATTTTAACTGAAAAGTGAATTTATATTGATTTTTGAATTTGCCTGTAAATAGGCGTTTTATGTACAAGAGGCTGACGTCCTAGTAAGAGAACGCCGCCAAACAAAAGAGTTTATACAATTTGTACAAAGGGAAAATAAAGCAGCTATGTGAAAAGAATGATCCCACTGGGTTCCATCTCTGCTATCGCCTTTATATCTTCGAGCGTCTCATCACTTGATGACCTAGTCGAGGATGAAGCTGATTGATTGATGCCGTTTGAACTTGATATAGATACCGGATTATGGATGCAAAGTGATCCAATGAGACATAGTATTACGCTTTAATCCCTAACTTTTTCCTGGACCGCCCTTTCGGGTTTTCAGTCCACCGGGATACCCATTTTTGCCCAAGCCGCCTTTTCAGGTTTTCGACTTGCCGGGTGTACAGATTTTTTTCATTTCATCCCTTCATTTTGCCCGAACCCTTTTGGTTCGCCGGGAAGCCCTAATTTTTGCCTAGGTATGTCAACCTAGCGGGTCTTTTTTTATGCGTAGTATCTTTTTACTATGTCTGCATTGGCGGGGTGAGGAAGGTCGTCACCATCCATGGTGGTTAGGATCATGGCTCCTCCTGAGAACACATGTTTAACCACAAATGGCCCTTCGTACGTAGGGGTCCATTTGCCCCTTGGATCACTCTGAGGAAGGATGATACGCTTGATTACCAGATCCCCAACTTGATATTCTTATGGTCTAACCTTTTTGTTAAATGCCCTGATCATCCGTTTTTGATACGTCTGACTGTGACAAATAGCAGCAAGTCTCTTTTCGTCAATCATATTTAGCTGATCAAGTCGTGTCTGGATCCAATCATCTTCACTCAGGTCTGCATCCTTCATTATCCAGAGCGAGGGTATTTGCACTTCGATCGGTAAGACTGCCTCCATGCCGTAGACCAAGGAGAAAGGAGTTGCCCCGGTTGACGTCCTTGCTGAGGTACGGTACCCATGTAGAGAAAACGGTAACATCTCGTGCCAATCTTTATAAGTCACTGTCATCTTCTGCACAATTTTCTTGATATTCTTATTCGCTGCTTCTACAGCCCCATTCATCTTCGGCCGGTAGGGAGAAGAGTTGTGGTGCTGTATCTTGAATTGCTCGCAGAGCTCAGTGATCATCTTGTTATTGAGATTGGTACCGTTGTCTGTAATGATCCTTTCTGAGACGCCGTATCGACAGATCAAGTTATGCCGAATGAACCGTGCCACAACGTTCTTGGTTACGGTAGCATAGGAAGCTGCCTCAACCCACTTCGTGAAGTAATCAATCGCTACCAGGATGAAGTGATGCCCGTTGGATGCCGTAGGTTTAATTTCACCGATCATATCTATGCCCCACGTTGCGAACGGCCAAGGTGCAGTCAAGACATTCAGAGGAACTGGAGGAACGTGCACCTTGTCTGCATATATCTGGCATTTATGACACGTCCGAGAATGTTGATAACAGTCGGCTTCCATTGTGGACCAGAAATACCCTGCCCGAAGGATTTTCTTTGCCATAGTGTGTCCACTGGAATGTGTTCCGAAGGTCCCTTCATGTAGCTCTGCCATGATCCTTTCTGCTTCAGTCTTATCCACACAACGCAGTAAGGTCGAATCATGGTTTCGCTTATACAGGATGTCGTTGCTAAGGAAGAACTTCGCTGCGAACCTTCTCAGAAACTTCTTATCATTGACAGACGCACCTTCAGGATACTCCTGAGCTTCCAAATATCTCTTCACATCATGGTACCAAGGTTTCTCAGTCACCAACTCAGTCTCAAGACCACAACAATATGCCGGTTCGTCCAATTTCCAGATGATGATCCGGGGAGCCTCGTTGTCCCATTTGACTTTGAACATGGAAGACATCGTAGCTAACGCGTCCGCCAACTGATTCTCCTCTCTTGGAAAGTGTTCAATGGTTATCTCTGTGAAGTGGGGGATCAAGGTCAACACACATTCTTTGTAAGGAATAAGATTCGGATGTTTCGTATCCCACTCTCCTATGATCTGATTGATCACGAGAGAGGAATCTCCGAAGACGCTCAGAAACTTGATCCTTAAGTCAATCGCAGCTTGGAGACCCATGATGCATGCCTCATACTCTGCCATGTTGTTGGTGCAGTTGAAACATAGCGGGGCAGTAAGTGGAGTATGAGTGCCTTGAGGGGATATGATTACAGCGCCGATACCGTTACCCAAAGCATTGGAGGCTCCGTCAAAGTGCATGGACCATCGGGATCCTTCCTCAGGTCCTTCATCCGGTCCAGGTATTTCACAATCAGTTACTATCATGATACTCTCGTCTGGAAACTCGAAGTTCATTGACTGATAGTCGTCTACTGCCTGATGTGCCAAGTGGTCTGCCAATACACTTCCTTTGATGGCTTTCTGGGTCGTGTACTGGATGTCGTATTCTGTCAAGATCATTTGCCATCTTGCTATTCTCCCAGACAGAGTAGGCTTTTTGAATATGTACTTTATAGGATCCATCTTTGAGATCAACAAGGTAGTGTGAGTCAGCATATATTGTCTCAGCCGGCGAGCAGCCCATACCAAAGCGCAGCAAGTTTTCTCAAGCAGTGAGTATCGGGTCTCACAGTCGGTAAACTTTTTGCTAAGGTAATAAATGGTATGCTCTTTTCGACCAGACTCGTCATGCTGCCCCAGCACACACCCCATTGAGTTGTCAAGTACTGTTACGTATAGTATCAGAGGTCTCCCTTCAACCGGTGGCATAAGGATGGGGGGTTCTTGGAGATACTCTTTGATCTTGTCAAAGGCGGCCTGACATTCATCGTTCCAACGTACTACCTGATCTTTCTTCAGTAGCTTGAAGATTGGTTCACAAGTAGCGGTTAGGTGCGAGATGAATCGAGCAATGTAATTCAGGCGTCCTAAAAAGCCTCTGACTTCTTTCTCTGTCTTGGGAACTGGCATCTCTTGAATGGCTTTAACCTTGGCAGGGTCCACTTGAATACCCTTATCACTCACAACGAAGCCTAGCAACTTTCCAGATCTAACCCTGAAGGTGCACTTGTTCGGGTTCAACCTCAGCTTGTACAACTTCAGACGGTCAAACAGTTTCTGCAGATGATCAAGATGTTCCTCCTCAGTTTGGGACCTTGCGATCATGTCGTAAACATACACTTTTATCTCATGATGGATCATGTCATGAAATAAAGCAACCATGGCACGTTGGTAGGTTGCCCCAGCGTTTTTCAACCCGAATGGCATGACCTTGTAGCAGAAGGTGCCCCACTGAGTAACAAAGGTAGTCTTTTCCATGTCTTCAGGAGCCATCTTGATCTGATTATACCCTGAAAAACCATCCATGAAAGAGAACACTTTGTGCTGAGTAGTATTGTCAACCAGGACATCAATGTGAGGTAGGGGGAAATCATCCTTGGGGTTGGCCCTATTCAGATCCCTGTAATCAACACACATTCTGACCTTACCATCCTTCTTTGGTACCGACACCACGTTGGCAACCCATTGAGGGTAAGAAGTCACTGCAAGAAACCCGGCATCAAACTGCTTCATAACCTCAGCTTTGATCTTTTCGGACATCTCTGGACGCATACGGCGGACCTTTTGCTTAACCGGAGGACAGTCTTCCTTGGTAGGCAGATGATGGACCACGATATCAGTATCTAAACCAGGCATGTCTTCGTAGGACCAGGCGAAGATCTCCACATAATCATGTAGCATCTGAGTCAACCGTTGCTTCACGCTGAGCTCTAGGTTGGCACCAATCTTAACCTCCTTTCTGTCTGCCTCGGTACCCAGATTTATCGTTTCCACTGGCTCTTCATGTGGTTGAATTGCCCTCTCTTCCTGGAGTAACAGTCTTGCAAGCTCGCCAGGCACTTCGCAATCATCTTCACCTTCGTCTTCGGCTAAGTTGATCGGATTTTCGAAGTCATAACTGGAAGTAGCAGAGTCGTTACCAGTGAGATCCAGAGTGGATTGAAACCTGTATGAGTGAGTGTGTGTAAATACAGCTGTTTTGCAATATATAAAGAAAGGAAAGAAAGAAAAGGAGCATAAGATTTGAAGTGCGAGAAAACGTCCAAGGTCTTTATTCATGATATATGAAATGACAATTAATATGCCCTCACAAATGAAGCCACGGTGCCCCGGGTAAGACACCGGGCCATAAAGTTTTAATTCATTGTTTATTACAAATAACAAAAACAAAGGAGTTTATTACTGCGTAACAAAAGTAACAGGAGTATGATCTTTAGCAGTCTAATTGGTCAATCCCCCATCAGTCGTCGGGTAGATCTAGCTATCAAACTCTGACTCTTCCACCTCATCTTCATCCCCAATGGCATTCACTCCTGGATTGGTGATGAGCACATGAGGTCTTCCAGTTCTAGCTTTGCGTACAGCCCTCTGAGCCTCTGCAGTAAAACCCAGTCCGAACTTGTCAGTTTTAGGTGTAAAATCAGGGAGCCTGCCCCAGTTAGCGCATTCACCTTTCTTGATTACAGCCCGGGCGTCCTTCAAGGAAGCCATCTTCAATGGAAAGTCCTCTTCAACCACTGCTTCTGTTGCTGCCAATGTTGGAGGTACCTCTTCAAAATGCTGAAAGGGGGTTTCAATAAACTCCCCATCCATCTCAATATATCGGAAGGAATTCAAGTGACTAACCATATACTCCTCCTCTCCCTGCACAGTGACAATCTTCCCACTGACGGGGTACTTGAGCTTTTGGTGTAGGGTAGAGGTCACTGCCCCAGCTTTGTGAATCCAAGGTCGACCCAGTAAACGGGAATAAGATGGACGAATATCCATCACATAGAAAGTTGAGTCGAATACTTGAGAAACCACACGAATAGGAATGTCTACCTCTCCATGAACCATCCTCTTAGAACCGTCAAAGGCTCTGACAATGATGTTGCTAGGTTTCAGCTCCAGGCCCTCACAATCCAACCGGTCTAAGGCCTTTTTGGGTAGCACATTCGGGGAAGAACTGGTTTCCACCAACACGTGAGCAAGAGTAGTTCCCCTGCATTCTATAGAGACATGCAGGGCATCATTGTGGTTCTTTCCCTTAGCAGTAAGGTCAGCATCCGAGAACCCCAAACCATTGTCAGCTGTCAAATTGGCTACGCAATCAGTAAACTGGTCTGCAGATGTCTCCTGCGGCACATGGGCCGTCTTTAGAAATGAAATCAAGGCCTTAGCATGGGCCTCTGAGCACAGCAGCAAGGAGAGCATAGAGATCTTGGAGGGGGTATGCCCCAGCTGTTCAACAACATTAAAATCGCTCTTCTTGATTATTTTAAGAATTTCCTCCATCTCTTGCTGGGAGGCTTCAACATTCACAGATTTTGGTGCCTCCATCCGGGCAGGCTCATCTTCAATCCCTTTGCCCCGAGCATTAGATGAATCGGCGGCAGGGGAAACAACTTGATCAGAAATGGGAACAGGTGCACTTGCAGGTGTTATAACGAGAGGTCTTCGAATAGCTGGTGGTGCAATGTCAGGCGAGAAGAGCCTGCCACTGCGGGTAACTTTGGCTGGACCAGTGATATTGCTGATGCTGGTACCAGTGTTGAACTCTTGCTTTATACCATGTACATATACATCTGCCCTATAGTGCCATGGGACAGCCTTATCAGATTCATAGGGGAGAGGCCCCGGAACAGTAATCACAATGGGTGCGACAGTCATGATTTTCACTGGCTTCCTCGGGGGAGCCTTGATTGGATTGTTAAAAATGGTAACAACTGAGACTTCTTCCACAGGAACAAACGGAACAGCGGTCTTCTTGAACAGAATCTCTTTGCTGTCCATCAGGCTTTTGATGCCCAACTTCAGCAAAGGACAACCAGAAAGGGAAACAGCACAGAAAAGGCAACCTTCGCTACAACCCGGAAATAAACCGGCCAGCAGTAGGTTCCTCTTAACAGTCATCAAAGGAGTAGTTACATCATTCACAGAAACGGCATACACATCTTCATCAATGGCATTCACTCCATGCTGGGGCATAGGAGCAGTCACCACATTTGGCCTCTCAGGCGCCTCAAATTGTATCTCCTTCGCATCAATAAGGTCTTGCACCTTATTCCTCAAGGCCCAACAGTCATCAGTGGAATGCCCCGGGCTATCGGAGTGATAAGCACAGCAGGAATTTGGATTGTACTTGGGAGAGGCAGTATTCACAACCTTCGGGGCCTCTCGGACCGTCACCAAGTTGGTGGATAGCAACTGCGGCAAGATTTGCGACAAGGTCATACTCAGCCGGGTAAACTCTCTTCTAGGTCTTTCAGCCCTTTGTGGATTGGTTTGCCGAGGAGCGGAAGCAGGCTTAGCAATCACCACCGCGTTGACAGATTGGCGGCGCTCTGGTTTATCATGTCTTCTAGGCCCATATACATCACTGGCCTCCTTCTTAAAGGGTTTCTTCTCAGAACCTGAAGATGCACCTTTCTGAATTTTACCGGACTTCATTCCAGCCTCTATTCTCTCCCTAGTCAGAATAAGATCAGTGAACCCTGCAGACGAATTACCGATAAGATGATTGAAAAATGGCCCAGATAGGGTCCCCAATAACATATCCACCAGCTCACGGTCTGTTAACGAAGGCTGCACCCTGCCAGCCAGATCCCTCCACTTCTGCGCATACTCTTTAAAACCTTCGCTTGATCCTAGCGACATACTCTGGAGTTGGGTACGTGTAGGAGCAAGGTCGGCATTATATTGATACTGCTTGTGAAAAGCAGTAGCCAACTCCTCCCAGTTACGAACTTTGGTCCCATCCAGCTGATAGAACCATTCGAGATGAGTCCCTGAAAGACTCTCCTGGAAGAAGTGGATCCACAAGTTCTTGTCCACTGTGTACGGTTGAATCTTCCGCACATAAGATCTGAGGTGTAGCTTGGGGTAAGACGCCCCGTCATACTTGGTGAAAGATGGTGCCTTAAACTTGTGAGGAATAATCACACCAGTAGATAAGCCCAAGTCTCCGAAATCCAGCCCAGGCACTTGTTGGATCTCTATTGCATTCAGTCTGTCTTCCAACTGCTTATACCGGTCTTCAGTAGGAGGATATTGTTCCTCATTAAAGTCAGTCTCGTTGTCAGAGACTACTGGACTTGAAGCCTTTCCCCCTGGGGACTGTCTTTGCCTACAGAAGAACCAGCTTCTTCATTCTGCAGAGTGTTACCAAACCTCCGGCCCGAGTTGAAAAGAACAGTTCTCTTCTTCTTCTTCTCCTTCTTCAGGAGCAAAGCCTTCAGCTTTTCTTGTCCTTGAGCCAAACCCATGATCAGCTCCTGAAATTGCACGTTTTGTGCCTGAAAGGCCTTGATAGACATCTCGGTTGATGATGAGTCAGGGTTCATGATGCTGAAATAAACAGCGAAGAACAGTAAGCAACCTGAAAAGCAGAATACCTGCTATGCACATGATGAATGGAATGCGTATGATTTATGTTTTCAAAGACAATCGGGAATCAACTTTGTAAACAAAAAGGAGCACACTTCATTAGATTCAACTTTGAAATTTAAATTGTTCAACAGATTGCCCTTAGGCGTTACATAAAAGGGAAATACTGAAAAGGGAAATAAAACTGTAAAAGAACATCCAGAGCTCCTTATTGATCCCAGGGTCTCCTCTTCTCAGTACGGATGTAGTCATTCAGAGCTCGCTCGTTCTCCAACTGCTTTGTCAGCTTCTGGATCTTCAATTCTTGCTCATTGAATTTTTCCCGATACGAATCCCGTTCTTCTCGCAGTTGCAACCAAGACCTCTTTAATGTCTCATAATCAGTAGGTATCTGAGGAGGGAGGATAGTTGGAGGAGCCCCATCTTTGTCAGGATACTCAAGAATGACGGGTCTGACAGCTTCGTATGGCATACCTAACTTCTGAGCACGGATGCGGACCCATTTGTAGTAGGCTTCCATAGGTAGAGAAGTCTTTGGCCCCAACTCTTGTGGATCAGCTTTATGAACTCTGTCCCAAGCCTTGATGAACCTACGACGCATCTCATCACTATCCACCTGAAACTCAAAACTGATGTGAGGCACCAACATCTCATGAGGCCCTGCTCTTCTGGCCCTTCCAAACTGACGGAGCGCTAGACATGGATTGTAAGAGATTCCTCCTTGAGTACCAATCAAAGGAACATTAGGGTATTCTCCGCAACGATCAATAACAGCTATCTCATCCAAACCTCTGAAAGTCCAAATGATGTCCTTGTCAGTGAGAGACATTAACCTATGAGCCCAACCTCTTCCTTCTTGGTTCTTCAGTACGAACTTAGGGAGGTGCAAAATAAACCACCTCACCAACAAAGGGATACAACACCACAGAGTTCCTCGTCTTCGGGAAGTACGAGCATAAAGTTGTTGCAGGATGTCACCCAAGAGAGTGGGCACAGGATTCTGAGACATGAAGATCCTTATGGCAGTGACATTGATGAAGTTGTCAGGATTGGGAAACAAGACTAAACCATAGATTAAGAGAGCCAAGATGTCTTCATATGCCCTAAAGTCCAAGTCATTCCAGAAACTGTTAGCTTTACCAATCAGAAACTTGGCCAAGAAACCCTTAACTACGCTTCTAGTCACCCAGTTTTCCATTACTTCTTGGTGGGTCAAGGGGAGAGCTGCAGCAACCTCCTCAAGCCTGAGGGTCTTTTCCCAACCAGTGAAGGGAGTCTGATCCAAGATAGGGATACCAAGCAAATCAGAGAACTCTTCCAGGGTAGGGACCAGCTGGAAGTCTTGAAAGGTGAAACACTGGTACAGAGGGTCATAGAACTGGGTCAGGACACTCATCAACTGTTGATCCCGCTTTGCAGTGACTAAACTAAGAAGAGAACCATGCCTCTGGATGAAGGAAGTGGTATTTGGAATCCTGCTAACCAACTCTTCAAGCAACTCAGGTGGGTGAACAAAGCTGAACCGGATAGTATTCCTTCGCACAGGCATCATGATGTCCTACAAAACAGAGCAAAGGTGAAACCCTCTTGTCTTTGAAATGGTCAGTCCCTATGCAGGATGCATTCAATGCTCATGATGTTATGATGTTATGATAAAGCACACCACAAATATTTACAAAGGCAAACATGGTAAGGCACACAAGTCACACAAGACAAGCCCTTAAAGTTTAGGCCAACATGAGGTCTAGGTATTACCCTCTTTCAGTTTGTTGGTTCATACCTGTCCTATCAAAAGTAACTGGGTTCTTAGAGGATCCCAATATCATTGACTACCCTCGATCGGTCATAACTCCAGCATCGCAATCTTTTCTTGCGGCCAGAACCATCACGAGAGTTTAGCCTCAATGGGCGTAGCATACTGCTACTGTTCTAATGGCCAAGTTGTGTCATTTAAGGTTCTAAGGTCTGTTGGTGCTTAATGACTCCTCAGAAGACCCATATTATCCTCGTTGCAACACAAGGGATATCGGTACAAACCAAGGTGCCACACCAACGTAGCCACTGCTTCACCCATGTCGGTCTACGCCGGACAGGTCCCTCACAGCTTATGCTACCTAAACAGGGTATCCCCAGATCCGGGTTAGGATCTATGTAACTCCGATGCAACCCACAATGTAAAGCATACAAGTCAAACAATTGAAAACACAGTTATGAACTATCCTAAGGTACACCTCACTTTATAAACTGGTCCCCAGCAGAGTCGCCAGTTCTGTGATCGGTGGATCTGGAACTGACTGTTTAACGCTGGTTCGTGAAATGTTGCGGAAGCAAGAGTCGCCACCGTCTTTTATTTTCTCCAAATGGAAAGGACAGAAGCACAGAAAAATTCCTTTTGAGATTAGTTCTCGGTTCGGGAGGTAGATTTATAGAAAGGGAAGGTGTTAGCACCCTTTCTATCCATGGTTATCCATGGGCTCTTAGATACTTGCTCATTGTGTTTTCAAATTGTTTGTTTGCTTTTCAACTGTGAGTGGGTTTTGAAAAAAGTTTCATTTAAAATTTCAGTTCGACTCTTGTATCAGTCCTCATCAAGAGTGTTTGAAAAGTCGTTTTTGAAAGCTTTTTGCAAAGTGTCAGTGTGAAAAGAAGTTTTTGATTTGTTTTGAATTAGAGCAAGTATCTACGAGTCATCTACCTACCCTAAGGAATTCGTCTGTGTAAATGTCCTTAAGATAGTGCCGTCCCACCATTGAGAGGTAGGTCGCACCACTGTTGGAGGTGTTCGGGTCAATTCGAGGGTTCGGGACATTGTGGTCACCAGAGCAATAGGAAGACACCTTAGAAGCTACCCCCATGCCATGTTCATGGACATGAGGACTTACTAAAACGTCCTCTACTCGACGACCACGTTTCGAGGGGCAAGGCAACAATGAGGCGTACCCTAGGAGTGGTGTGTGATTTGTGTGTCAATTTCAGTTATTATTTGTCTTGTCATGCATTGGCGTTCTACGCTTTGATTTTATTTTTGGCTATTCATTCTTTCATGCAAATTATTAGCAGTTAAAAGGTGCGGGAAGATAAAAGTCCTACGCTATTACAAAGGCGCGGGTCTACATCGCCAAATTAAACCAAGACCCGATTTGAAATAAATAAAATGCGGAAAGTAAATATCCTAATTATCTATTACAAAGCTTTGGGGCAATTACATGAAATTTAAAAAAGGGAAATAAAAGGAAATGTGCGAAAAGAAATAAAATCGAGAATGCGAGGGCGTTGGACCCTTTTAAAGAAATTAAATTGAAATCATAAATTAATTAAATTAAATAAAAGAAAGAACTTATTTTTTGGAGCTTTTGTATTTATGGAATTTAATGAGAAAATTAATTGGAATTAAAAGTTAATTAAAACCCTAGTTCTAAATCGTTTTTAATTTATTAAAAAATGTTTAAGTTGTAACCTAATTTAACCTAATCATTTAATGACAAATTTATTTACAAAAATAATTAATTATTAATAATAATAAGAAGAAATTTTAATTATAAAAAGAAAGAGTAAAAAAAGCTAGAAACCCTAATTTTTATATTTTTAGTTTATTAAAGAAACATTAAAATTAAACCTAAAATTAAAGCTAAATTGGTTGACAAAATTTATTTACAAAATAGCATTAAATAAAATATATTTTTATTTTCATGATTTTCTGATTTTTTTGTATTTTTATATTATTAAAATTAATTTGAAGAATTAAAAGAAAATAATTAAAACAAAATAAAAAGGAAAAGAATAAAGGGAAGAAATACAAACAAAGGGGGTTTGTTGACCCTTTTGGAGGTTTGTAGAAAGCAATTAGGCCCAACAGATTCAAGGCCTGTTGACTTTTTCCAGCGCGTGTGTGGCATGGTCAACTGATGTGTATGATGGACCTCTCATCCTGACCTTCAGATTCGTCTCCTGGGACATGTGGCGCGCCAAGGTATTGGATGCATGGTAGACCACTGAAGGACATGCTGCGTAGGAACACATTAAGCAAAATAATATTGAGAAGGGAGGGGGCCTGGGAATCGAACCCAGGTCCCAATGCTTGAAGGACAACACACTTCCCACTCAGCCAAATGCGTTTCTTTGTCAAACTAGTGGAATCTGATCAATATGAGAGAGAATACAAGGGTTAGTGGAAAAAATAAAAAAGGCGCCAGTTATTTGAATCAGCCAACCACAGTCCAACACGCATCATCTTCTCCAATTGCTTCGTTTTCACCTGGAAAAAAATAGAATGGATAGCGGGGGTTTTAAACCCCCACTAAGTGAAGAACACAAAAATAGCGATTAGGCCCTGGGCTCATATAAATTGAGCGCGAGGTGTGTTTTTGAATCATTGGAATGTCACGAATCCAAGGGTGTTGATCTTATGGCTCAATTTTTCCATATGCAAAAGTCCCCAATTTCAAGCTTATGAAAACCTAGAAAATTTCCATGGCAGATTCTCGTACAGGGCATGTTAGTTCAATTAAAGGGCACCAAAAGCTTCAGCATAATCATGTTAGTGTAAAACAATATTTAAAATGCATTAATATGGCATGAAATTCAAAGTACGATTATGCAAAAATTCACGGACAGGACGACTTCATTCTACCAGTTCTTTGTGTATGGAGGCTTGAAACGTATTGGGTTATGTTCAGGAAAGTCTCAGCAAGCTTTTGAGATACTTTTCACGCCTTGAAATGCCTTCTAGATGCCAAAACAGTTTTGAGGTTTTTTAGAAAAAAGTGAGTTTGGGTTCTTGATTCTGAGCGCAGCCAGCTTCCTTTGTGCATTAGGGTTGCAATATGTATATGTATGTGAATGTTTTAGGTCAACAAAACAAGCCCAACATCCAAGTTTTAATGCCTTTGAATTTTTGTAATCTTCCATGATTTTTTCAATCTTTTTCATACCTTTCTCATTCCAATCAATGAAGATTCTTGCCTTTTTAGTGATGCACGAAATCTTGAGTTTATGATAGACCTATTAGCTGCACAAAAAGATTTAAAATACATGCTTGAGTATTTTTTCATATTTAATTTTAATTAAATGAATTAATAACATTAAAAATTCAAATAATTAATAGAAAATAAGAAAATAACTCCCCTTTGGGTCAATGGGTCGTGCATAGCTTTTGTGATGATTCTTGGAAGAAATTGAGGCCCATTAGCAATTTTGAGGTATTTGAAGCAAAGTTGACTTTTCAAAATTCCCAAAAATTTCCCAACTTCCACAAGGCATATCTTGCTCAATGTTTAAGCTTTGATCATGTTCTTAGACATTTTGGAAAGTTCTTGAAGTCCTTTAACCAATGCCTTTGGTCCCATGTCATTTTGATTTACCAATCTCAAGTTATGGTCTTTGACTTAAAGTGCCTTTTTGTTGACTTTTGAAAATGACCTATAATGTTGAGATTGATAACTTTTTGTGAGAGCATTTCTTGGACTTGAATTGTGAAGATGAGTTATAGTAAATGTCATTCTCTTAAAAATGAGCTTTGGATGGAATTTTTCTGATAAACCATGTGGAAGTTATGCCTTGGTCAAGTTACAGTTGACTTGTTCAACTGTCCAAATATAGAAACTTTTGCATCTTGAGACTTTTTGAGCCATACCTTGAAAATCATGATCAAGCATTGATCAAATGATGTTTGTGGCTTCAAAATAAGATGTTGACCAAAAATTTGGACTTTTGACTGTCAAATGACCATTTTACCCCTACAGTTGACTGTTGAGCAATTAGGGTTTTTGACTGTGCAATTTTGTGCTGTGAGTCTTGAAACTTGGCCTAAGGATGCTTGACAATGTTTATAGGCATGTGGGACTTGATTGGACCCTTGGAAACTTAAATTTCTTTGCCAGAACCAAAACCCTAGTTTTTTTTACTGTTAGGAGGCCATTGGACTGTGCAACCCTTGGCAGATTTTGAAGCATGCTCTTTGCAAATCTTGAAGAATATGGGAGGGCAAATTTTGGGGTACAACACTTCCCTTCGCTTTACATGGCTATTGTACCTTTGTACGCTAGTCAACAGGTGCAACTCATTTTTCACTAGTATACGGCATGGAGACAATACTCCTAGTTGAGATGGAAATTCCATCACTCTGAGTTCTAATGGAAACTAAGCTCGAAGATGTCGAGTGGGTTCAAACACGACTTGATCAGCTCAACCTCACTGAAGAGAAACACTTGACAATTGTGTGCCATGGTCAATTATATCAGAAATGGATGAAGAAATCCTTCGATAAGAAAGTCCGTCCTCGCGTATTCAAAGAAAGGGACTTGGTACTCAAATATATTCTGCTACCATACCTCGATTGGAAACCCAATTACGAGGGTCCATTTATGGTAAAAACGAAATTCTCTGGCGGTGGTCTTATCCTCACAACAATGGACGGGGAAGAATTACGACATCCGACAAATACAAACGCAGTCAAAAAATACTGTATAATAAATCTCGCTAAGCTCGACCCCTAAAAAGGCGACTTAGGAAAAAAGGAGCGTCCGGTGGATTGAAAACCCTAAAAGGGCAATCCAGGAAAAAAATTAAGGACATTCATCAAAAAAAATTATCCGGGTGGATTGAAAACCCGAAAGGGCGTTCCATGCAAAAATTAGGGATTTCATGCAGAGAAATAAAGAACAAAAAGACTACGATCTAAGAACCACAGATATGAACCACAAAGGAAGGGATTGGTCTAAATCATCAGACTAAAAAAAATAAGATTGGAGCTATCAAGAGAATATTGGGGAAAACAACAGTAGCAATCATCATTTTCATTTCCATTTACAGCTTTTTATCAAAACTTTCTGTAATTACCTCTTTCTAGGGATTGCATCTTGTACACTTGCCTGTTAAAAGGCATATTTATTTATAAAAACGTTGAAGTTTCTTCAAATATTTCAATTGCGTTTATTTATTTTTAGGCTTGTTTGTAAAGTACTACAATTATTTTTGTGAATATTGTTTGAAATCATTTTTTGGGGAATTGACATACCAATAAAAGCATTTGATAAAACTTCGAAAAGAATTTTGATTAGAAAAAAATCGAAGGAAAATCCATGCCTATTTCCAAGTCCTCTACTACATCCACATCCACGCCTATTTCTACGCCCATTCCTACGTCCATGACTATGTAAATATCTGCGTCAACATCCACATACTACATCCATGCATACGCCTACGTCTACGATACAAACATCATGACCTCTCTGACATCTTTCACTAAATCCAAATCCACTTGGAGATACAACAATGGGCAGCAAATACCGTCAGGGAGTTGGTAACTACGAGAACTCGATGGTTTAACAAAAGATATCTATCAAAAGCATACACATACATTTGGGGCATATACATGCATTTGGGGTATACACATACTTGGGGAAGGCACATACAAACATTTGGGGCATAAAAACATAAGAATTCTTGTACATGCACATATAAACATTTGAGGCATACATCACACTTGGATAACACATCAGTCTAGGGCGTTATGCATACATGGAATCTTGCAAAGCTACTTTGGTTAAAAATTACAAATTTTCTTGGGGTTCATATTTAACAGGCTTATCTGTACAAACTATGTAGTTCAAACTTTAAGCAAAATTTGGGGTTTATTTTCTTCATGTTGATGGTTATGGTTGAGACGACACAACCAACATCATCATAAATTTGGGGTATTTTCTTCATGTTGATGGATATGGTTGAGACGACACGACTGACATCATCGTAATTTTGGGGTTTATTTTCTTCATGTCGATGGTTATGGTTGAGACGACACAACCAACATCATCATGAATTTGGGGTTCATTTTCTTCATGTTGATAATTATGGTTGAGGCGACACGACCAATATCATCGTGAATTTGGGGTTCGTTTTCTTCATGTTGATGGTTATGGTTGAGACGACACGGCCAACATCATTATGAATTTGGGGTTCATTTTCTTCATGTTGATAATTATGGTTGAGTCGACACGACTAATATCATCATGAATTTAGGGTTCATTTTCTTCATGTTGATAATTATGGTTAAGACGACACGAGCATCATAATCATCATGAGTTTGGGGTATTTTCTTCATGTTGATAACTATGGTTGAGACGACACGACCAATATCATTATGAATTTGGGGTATTTTTTTCATGTTGATGGTTATGGTTGAGACGATACGACCAACATCATCGTGAATTTGGGGTATTTTCTTCATGTTGATGGTTATGGTTGAGACGACACGTCCAACATCATCGTGAGTTCGAGGTATTTTCTTCATGTTGATGGTTATGATTAAGATGACACAACTAACCTCATCAGTGAATTTTGGGTTCCATCGCTTCAAATCTAGCATATTTCATTTGGTTATCAAATCTTGGCTGAGGGATGACACAACCAACATTGTCATTCCAAGGTCTAAATATCGGGTTTCAAGCTTTTTCAATTATCTATCCCCTAGGTTGCGATATATATACAAATCTTCAAGGTTATATTATTCATCCCCTAGGTTGTGATGGATAATGTAAGACCACCCATGTTGTCTTTTATCCCCTAGGTTGTGATAAATACACAGGTTCATCCTCGTACTATTTACTCCCTAGGTTGTAGTAAACACAACGAAATTTGCGTAATCCATTGCATCAGTCTCCATGTAGCAATGTGTTATGAAATATTGTTTTATTCGTCCCCTAGGTTGCAATGAATATACAAAACCTGCATCACAAACTTACTATATTAGTCTCCTAGCATTAGTAGGTCAGCTTTTCAAAACTTGTATCATTTACCCCTTAGGTTACGATAAAAAAGCAAATTCTGCAATCCCTTAGATACTGACGAGTTATCAGCGTCGTCAGGTCTCAATCAACTTAGGTCCAAATGCTGGTAGGGTGATACGCCATCATCTATGCATATTCTTCACATGCATATGAATGATGTACAACGTATTCTTATACTAGCTCAGACAAATCTTGGGGTTTTCCAATATTTAATAAAATTTTGATTAAACATGGAGACCTGTGTATTCTTGTACTATTCAATTGAAAGATGACTAAATAGGGGAAGTTGTTATACCCCAAATTTTCCCTACCCTTAATTATATTTAAGTTTTCTTTAAATAAATCGTATTATTTAGTCTTCACTTTTATAGGGGTTTTTAAAATCAGAGTCGGGTGTAATAATCCAAAAGGAACCATCAATTAATGATGGCCCATTAAGCTTTAATAAGAGCCCATTTCTAATGAGGGGAGGTGTATTCTTTTAGAAGCTGCACAAGTTCTTTTAAATTAAGCCCATTTATACTTTTGATGAAAAGAAACAATTTGTTTTTTATTTAAAGGCCCATTTCTTTTTTTGAGAAAAAATTGTTTTTTTATTGATTTGTCGAAATATTCGGCCCAAAACGACATGGCCCAATTTAGTTTCAATTTAATAAAAAAGAAGTTTTTTTTTATTGAAACATTGTATCTTGGGCCTAACAATTTTTTGTTTTCGTTTGCTGAGAAGAAATGTACAGTCGCCCCAAAGCAGTAAACGTGTGGCCAAATTACATAAACAAGAGGATGCACATAGCCCAAACTTCTGGCCCATTCTCGGTTCTTGGTTTTATCTTGAAGAGAACTTTGTTTAATTATTTTTCACTGTTACTAAATGATTGTTTTTATTTAAAACATTCTATTATTATTATTTTTAATTGATTTCTTTTTCATTTTATTTAAAAGAAGGTGAACTATAAAAGAAACCTTTTAGATAGGCCCATTTGGATTTTTTTAGTTGTTGTTTCAATTAATCAATAACGTGGCCCAAATCAAGTTCCACTAACAAGTATTGTGGAGATCAAGCACGCGTGTGGATGAAAAGACGATGTTCTTCAACCATTAAAATGCAGAAATAGTAGCTTAAATGCAAAAAGTGAATCAGCTAAATCTAGAAACATAATTCATTACAGAAATTTGCAATTCAATAGAATTCAATAAGTTACAGACAATAGATTCAAAATAATTCCTAAAACGTAAACCCTAATCAAATCTGAAAATTAAAATTACAGAGACTTTTTGTTTCCTAAAAATTTTAGAAAACAAACATAAATCACACGATTTTGTTTCCTAAAAATTGGTTGTCCTAAATCAGCATAAAAGGCAAAGAAAATTACAGAGATGAGGAGGAAGAGAGACAGTAAGAAAATAATAGTAAAGAGAAAAGAAGAACAGGGGTGATTTGCCTCTACGAACTACCGCTCCTTGTGAATCTAGGGTTCCAACAACCCTAGCCCTCTTCTGCCGCTGTCTTCAGGGTGCTCCCAGTTGACCACCACTCGAATGTCATCTCGTTGCCTATGAAAAATCAGAACAAGAAAGGGGTTAGGGAATAACAGATCAGAACACAAGATTCACGAACGAGGTAAACATAAACTTAGCTTTTTCTGTTGGTAATTATTGTGATTTGGGGTTATTTAGGGTTTGATTTACAGTAGAGGGTGGGTTTGATTGAGCGCCGCCACTTGGATTTTTCTGATTAGGGTTTAATGTTGGTTAGGGAGAATGGAGGAGGGACTGAGAGAAGAGAGGCAAGGAAACAATCAGAGAGAGAGAGAGAAAGATAAAGATTGAGAATAATGAAAATGTTTGTAAAATGAAATGTATTAGGTTCAGTAATCCCATGCCTGCATGTCCATGACCAACTATCATGGGCCCCACTTATCAATCACATAATCTAAATCAAACCATTCGAATCACCATTGTTGTACCCCAAAATTTGCCCTCCCATTTTTACTCAAGACATGCTTATTGAGGCCCCTAACTGCTCAAGGTTAACCAAGAATTGACCAGACAAATTCTCCTCCTAAGCAATGGACCTCCACCTAGGGTTTTATTTCTCACAAAGAATTTTGGTTTGCAAAAGCTTCAAATGATTTCAATGACACCCTATACGCCTCAGCATAATGGCCTAACTGAAAGAAATAAAATAAGTGTAAGTTGAAAGATGAAAATATGCCTAAGAGCTTTTGGGTCAAAGCAGCTTCGACAACAGTATGCAGTCTATTTTGATGCCCAACGAAGCAGTGTTAGCTAGGAGTTTTGGTTACACAAGTTTTGAATAGCTGACACTATGATCGAAGAAAGAACAGTTTGAAAAAGGGTGAGGATGCTTTTATGGAGTCTTCAATTGATGAAGGGATAATAAAGAGCTTCACTACATTGAACCATTATCGAAGGGCTCATTTTCGAACTATGGAAATGTAAGCTATTCGAAGAATTACAAGGAAAGACATTTCGACTGACGTGTTGTTTGAATGGGAGTTTCAAAAAGAAGAATATTTTGAATTCAAAAGGTTTTATCTTATCCAAAGAAGCACGAGGAAGTATAATGGTTCGAAGGACATGCAACCTTCAAACATGGCGTGATTGAAGGACAGTTAGGGACGAATCATCCAAATATAAGTCATCTTAGAGTTTTTGGATCAATGTGTTTCAGGCATGTACCTGAACAAGTGAGGAAGAAGTTGGATGATCGAAGTGAAGTCTTGGCGCTCATAGGGTATCATTTTATTGGTGCATACAAGTTGTATTCACCTAATCAAAGACAAACTAGTGATCAGTAAAGATGGTCTTATAGACGAAAGCAAAGTTTGGGATTGGATTCGAAGTTCACTTCGACAAGAAAATAAACAAGTTGATACTTCGACTGCACAAATCGAAGAATCACATATGCAACTGTGTTCGAAGGAGACGAATAAAACGTAGCTTCGACACTGTCACAACTGTCACAACTTTTTTCTAAGGAGAAAGAACCGAATGAAGGTTCGACCATTTAAGATGAAGAGGTGATACTTAATTTAGTAGAATTGAAAGGGAGGAGATCGAAAGGAACAAGAACTGATTTTGACTAGGCCAATTGGATATGAGAGTTTTCCAGATCAAGCAACCAATGCAGATGGTGACTTAATCGAAGAAGCCATGATGATGAAGCCTTGAGCAATTCGAATTAGAGTTCAGAGCCATCGAAAGGAGCAAAACTTGGGATCTTGTCGAAAGAACCAATAAGAAACCATTGGATGTGAAATGGATCTACAGGGGCATGTAAGCTTTCGATTCCCATCAAGTTGGAGGCCCAAACAACTTATAACAAGCTGGAAAAGACGCATAAAATAGATTGGCACATGATTGGATCAAATATAGAAATTTTCATGCAAATCAAATCTAATCTCTCTGTCATAATGTGAAAAGATATGAAGCCCAATTATTGACCTAAACCCTTTGTCTATATAAACCTAATAATCTCAAAAGCAGAACAGACGAAAAATCGCCTCAAACACATGCGCATCTAGCCTCACTAAATTACTAAAAAATTCTGAAGTATTTCAAGAACCATAAGATTTTCAAACCCTTATTTGCATTGCCTTTCACTACGAGCAAAAAATCCCAATCAACTTCAGTCTCTCCCAGGGTAAGATTGGATCACTTACAGTGATCCAAATAGCCAGAAAATACGCATGCAAGCATCCCAGTGACATTCATGTTTGAGATCCTATATTTTTGTTTTTTGTTGCATTCTAACGTTTGATGATGATTGTAATATGTTTCTGATATGCATTAGTACATGTTTGGATCATTGAACAAGTCCAATACACCCTGGATTGCGCCCTGTCATTATCATATCGATCAGCCTCATTTTGTTGATAGCGTATGATACATTGATTTAGAGCAAAAAATAAGGCCTCTATTGGATTCCTGGGGTCTAATTTAGGGAGGGTAGGGTCCCTTTAACTATCTAATATGGTTTGTTTTTATAGGTTTTGAAGATGTATATATGGGAGAAGACGGCCGGAGCTAGGGCTCCGACGCTTCTCCGATTCTATGATTTCGTCTTGAAATATTTTTATTAGTACCTCTTGGACCAACAAATAGACATTCCAGTTCAGTTGGTAAAAGTAGCGCGTGATACGGATTTTTTGTGTGCTAGGGAGGGGGTTCAGTCCCTGCCTCTTGCACAATTATTTTTCCAAATTGTTTTTGTAGATCCAGTGTTCCAGGGTCAAGCGTGCGCACCATGTGCCATCATATCCACACCATAAAGTCTCAGATCCACACCATCAAGTCTCATATCCAATGTTTTCAACATGCAGTCTTACCATGGACCCTCAAGGAGCCTCCTCACCAGATCCCAACGTGGCTTGGGCTTGCTGAATATTTGGGCCTTACAAATTCCAGATCTCACACCCCCACTCATTGCTGCTTGGATCAGGCCCGGTTACAATTTTCTTTTATTTATTTTAATCTGATTTTT
Source organism: Vicia faba (assembly GCA_948472305.1). Lineage (NCBI taxonomy): Eukaryota > Viridiplantae > Streptophyta > Magnoliopsida > Fabales > Fabaceae > Vicia > Vicia faba. The sequence goes on from OX451737.1 coordinate 517,894,043, forward strand.
TATCTTTTAATTCCTTTTTTATAACCATATAAAAATAATTGAAATCACAAAATTAGGTTTAAGATTTTTTTAGTATAATTATTTTTGTTAATTAATTAATAATTATTTAACCATTTTTCTTTAATTTAAAATTCAGTAGATTTAGGTTAATTCACTTTCTTTGCATAACAAAAATTCCAAAAAAAAAAATAGATTTGTTTTTTTTCTTTTCCTTTCTTTCAATTAACTAGTCTAATTTTAACATTTTTCAAATAAGCAAAAATAAAAAAGAGTTTTTTTCTTTTAACTTAGAGCTTTCTAGAATTTAGACGTTATTTTCAATTCGCGCGCGTTATTTCCTTTCGCACTTTTCTCATATTATTGTACCTGCTTCCTGGTTGTAATAGTTTAAAATAGAACTTTTACATTTACTGCTTTATTTCCCCCCCAAGTTTTTGGATATGTAATTTATCCCCCTCCCCGAAGCCTTGTAATAGTTTAGGATTTATATTTCTGTACTTTTAATTTCTGCAAACTATGAACTGTTTAGATGTATGCTAGTTAGGATTGTATGACGAGAATAAAACTAGCAAACCTAAATGCAAAAAGATAAATAATTGAAAACAACACTATTGCACATGTGTACCTCTAGGGTACCCCACTTCGGTTGCCTTTGGAAAAACAATCACAACTCTCGAAACGTGAGAGATTTTAGTGGCTACCCTCCGGTTTAAAGATCATAAGTCCCTTGATGACCCTATCGACGTTGCCTCGGTAAAAATGATCTTAAAACCCTAGGGTAGTTACTAAGGTTTCCTGCCCAGTTTCCTTTGTGACTGTATAAACGTCCCTTCGAATGTCCCTCAAACATCCAACGATTAGGGCTACCTACTCACTAATAGTAGGATAGCACTGTCTAAAGGAAATGAGGAAAAGAACAATCATTTCGAGTAAATTAGATAGTTGTTAGATGCTTGCTCAAACAAATTTTTACACTTACACAAAACAACTTTCAAAAACATTTTCAAAATGCTTTATCAACACTCTTGAGGACTGATACAAGAGTTATCATAAAGCAAACTGGCTTACTATTGGCATTTCAAAAATACTCTCAAAACACACAAAGCACAAGGTATTTGAAAATGAGCTAAGCATCTAAGAGCCCATAGAAAACTATAGATGGAAAGGGCGCTAACACATTCCCTTTCCATAATCTACCCCCCTTACTCAGAAAACTCCCGAAAGGTATTTTTATGTTCTTTTCACCCTTTCATTTGTTGGATAAAATAAAAGTCGGTGGCGACTCTTGCTTACCGCAATATTTGCAAACACAAAATGCAAAACTAGTATAGCATTCGGTTATGCCACTGTATCACAGAACTGGAGACTCTGCCGGGGAAAGAAAAAGTGGGTTTACCTTTGAGTTTATTTCATTATTTATTTTCTTTACATTGTGTGTTTTGTATGCTTTATCTTTGAGGGCATGTTTGGGTTGTTACTAAAATTTCGAGACCCGGATCTGGGGCACCTTTTAGGTAAGTAGCAATAGATCGTCGGGACTGTGTGGGGTATACTAACACGGTTGAAGCGATAGCTACGTTAGTGTGACACATTTGTTGGTACCAGTATCCCTTGAGTTTAGTCAAGGAGAATACAGGGCCGTTGTGTGGTGTCATGAAGCACTAACTGACCTTAGAACCTTTAATTGAACAACTTGGCCATTAGGAAGTAGTGAGATAGTCGGCTTTGGTGCAGTCCAAAGTTGGTTGATACTCGATACTACGCTCATTGAGATTGGACTTTCAGGATATTTCGGTCTCTAATAAAGAGGCTTGCGTTGAAACAATGTTCGATGAAGAAAGATCAGTGATATTGAGATTCCATAGAACCTGGTTACTTTCTAGGACAGGTTGAACCAACTAAACTTTAAGAGGGTACTTACCTACAGAACCCATGCGAGCTTAAACCTAAGAAATTTCCTGTGTGCTTGTATATATTTTTTTGTACATAACATTATGACATCATAACATGGCATATCGCACTAACCATTTCAAGGATTTTTAGGACTTATCTTTGTGTTGTTTTGTAGGACATGGCTTCCACTCGCAAAAATACTATCCAAGTCAACCTCGTAAGAGCGCTTCCTTAACTCAAAGAGTTGGCATCAAGGATTCCTGAGAATTCTCCATTCACCAAGAGACATGGCCGACTCCTCAATTTGGTCACCTCGACCCCTGATGAAGACGTGGTGAAAGTTCTCTTTCAATTCTTTGACCCTCTACACCATTGCTTTACATTTCCTGATTACCAGTTAGTGCCTACCATGGAAGAGTTTTCTCAGTTATTAGGAGTGCCTATTCCAAATCAATTACCCTTCAAAAGTATGGAAAGAGACTCAAAACCTAAGGAGATTGCTCAAGCTCTGTATTTACAACGGTCCAACATTGTGGTAAATTGGGAAACAAGAAGTGGTGTCAAAGGGTTTCTAGCCAAGTTTTGTTTGAGAAGGCTCACTATTTTTGGGATACTCTAGATTTACAAGCCTTTGAAGAAGTGTTGGTCCTTCTCATCTATGGGATGGTACTATTTCCTAATTCAGACCAACTCATAGATGTGAAGGCGGTCAAAGTTTTTCTGTCTCGTAACCCAGTGCCTACTTTACTTGGAGACATTTTGCACTCTTTTCACACTTGCACCGCAAGGAGAAGAGGGGCCCTTAGGTGTTGCACTCCTTTATTGGCTAGGTGGTTTATTTCGCACCTACCTCAATATGTTTTGAAGAATGAGCAAGGCATGAGATGGTCTAATAGGTTGATGTCCCTCACGCATTCGAATATTCACCGATGCCCTCGATCTTTGGAACACGTGACCATTATTGATTGCTGTCGGGAATTCACTAATGTCCCTCTCCTAGGCATTAGGGGAGGAATCACTTATAACCCTTGTTTGGCGCTGCGACAATTTGGGTACGCTAGGAGGGATGGTCCTCATGATGCACTTGTTCAAGGAATTACATTCGACTATGAGAACGATGTCCAAGGGTACTGCCAGAGGTTCATACGAGCTTGGGGCATGGTGAAAAAAGTGGATAAAAAGACATTGGGGCATAAGAACACCATTCCTTTCGAGCCTTATCTTAAGTGGGTACGAGCGAGTGTTCAAAATCTCATGATGCCTTATGAGTCCATTCTACCTATCATCATGGAACCTATTATAGAGAGAGATGTTCCTTACATTATTCTCCATCCTGACATGCCGAATACTCTCGAGGAGTTGCAAAGATCTTGGATTCAACTCAAAGAGGAATGAGACACTTTTAAAACCTAGTTCTACGCAAGCGAGTAGAAGGTTTTGGAGCTTACAAGACAACTTCATGAAGAATAGAGTTTGAATGCCTACATTGCACCAAAGAGGATGCACTCATGGAAAGCTTGAGTCCTGTTTGTTTTAGGAGTTTTGTTTTATCTTTGTTTCTTTCATTGTAAGCCCAAGAGGCATCGTTGTAACCATTTAAACTTATGAATGCAATTAATGTTTGTTCTCTCTTTGTCTAAGCAAACTTAAATCTTAAAAGTCCTTAAAAACATTGCATAATCATATCATGCATATCATTACATAAGAAGGTGTTCCAAAACAGGTTTCTTATCTTTTCGCTGTTTATTTTTTCAAAAAGAAATGGCTCTTGAACAGACAGTTAAAAATCTTCAAGCACAAAATTCTCAATTCCAGCAGATGTTCCTGGCTATAGACAAGGGACAAGAAGACCTGAAGTCTCTAATTCTCAAAGACAGGAAGAAGAAGACAAAGAAACCATTAGGTGTACTTAATATGGGAAGGATATTCAGAGGACAAGAAAAAGAGCTATAGACTTCGAAACTCCGTCAAATAAGCGAGACAATAAGGAAGAGCATCCAAAAGAAGAAGATAACAACCCGAGGACCGATAAAGAAGAAGTTGATTACTCAGAGGAACAATATCCCCCTGCTGATGAAAAATACAAGCAGCTGAAGGATCGTCTTAATGCTATGGAAATTCAGAGGGTACCTGGCTTGTATTTTGAAGAATTAGGGTTGGTCTCCCGAGTGGTCATTCCTCAGAAGTTCAAGGTTCCCGTATTTTCTAAATATGACAGGGTTTCGTGTCCTAAGCTGCATGTAAGATCCTATGTCAGGAAGATTCAACCTCACACTGCTGATAGGAATTTATGGGTGCATTTATTCCAGGAAAGTCTATCAGGGACTCAATTGGAATGGTTCTATCAGCTGGAGGGAACCAACATCCGTATCTGGGGGGATCTGGTTGTTGCTTTCTACAGGCAGTACCAATACAACACTGACCTTGATCCAACCCGTACACAACTTCAAAGCATGTCTATGTGTTCTAGCGAGGGCTTCAAAGATTACGCCCAGAAGTGGAGAGATCTTGCGGGAAGAGTCCATCCTCCTCTGTCTGATAGAGAGCTGGTAGATATGTTCTTGGGTACTCTATCTGGTCCATTTTTCAACCATTTGATTGGAAGCTCTTCAGATGGGTTTATTGAGCTGAAATTGATTGGTGAGCAAGTAGAAGCTGGTATCAAGAGTGGTAAGATTCAGAGAGATGCATCTTTAATTACAGTGAAGAAACCATTCTATGGGAAGAAGGAAGTAAGTGTTGCACACGGTCAGAGGAATCAAAGCAAAGCTGAACTCTGTCCAATAGTAGGAGTTGTGATGATCTCCAACCCCACATCAAATCAACACCAAAACAATCAGCACAAATAGGATGCACCCAGAAGGTAGTTCACTCGGATTAACATGTCTTTATCTCAGGTTTTGCCACACCTGTTAAAGTCTAATCTAGTTACTTTAAGGGAGGCTCCTAAAAATCCAAATACTACATCTCCCCGATATAATCCAAATGCTCGATGTTCCTACCATTCCAACAGTCCGGGGCATGATACAAATGATTGTTGGGCTCTGAAAAACAAAGTGAAAGATCTCATTGAGGCTAAGGAGATTGAATTTGACCCTTCGAAAACCCCCAATGTGATAACGGCACCAATGCCCAAGCATGGCTAGGGTGTTAACGTTGTTGATGACGACCTGTTTGTTTCTTCTGTTAATGACCTAGTTACTCCTCTTCTGAATGTTAAGAAGAATCTTTTACGAGCCGGTTTATTTCTAAGCTGTGGTGAAGGTTTCCACCTGTGTATGTCTCTACCCAATGGTTGTTTGTTGTTGAAGATGGGTGTCCAGCGCCTGATGATCAACAAAGAAATTTTGTTTGAGAAAGCTCCCCCTGTAAGAAGTCTGTGTGAAGATATATCAATTATTACCATTTCCGACAATCCTCCCAGAGTCTCCTCGAAAAGACCCGTCAGGATTACATTCGCTCTTAAGGTTGCTCCTTTGATTATCACTTTTCCTAGGCTGATACCATATTCCTCAGATAAAGTTGTTCCTTGAAATTAAGGGGCTGAAGTTTACTACCATGGCGTCAAGCAAGACCTATTGGCTATTAAAGATGAAGCTGCTGAAGATACTAATCATGACATCGACAAAATTGTTTGGACCAGTAAAATTACCAGGAGCGGAAGGATTTTCTCTCCTGAAATCTTTCTGAGGATTGTTGCCACTCCTTTGGTTATTCCTGTTGCCACTCCTGTTGTTACTCTTATTGATACTCCTACTGTTATTCCTGTTGTTATCCCTGCTACTGAGTCAGCTGAGACTCAGGGCAAAGAGGTACTGGTTGAGTTTGCCCAGACGGAGGCACATAAAGAGGTCGTTCCTGAAGCTTATAAAAAAGAAATGGAAGAGATTCTAAAGATCATACAGAAGAGTGATTACAATGTTGTGGAGCAATTGGGGCAGACCCCTTCAAAAATATCAATGCTGGCTTTATTACTATGCTCTGAAGCTCATGCCAAAGCTTTGGTGAAGTTCCTGAAGTCTGCTCATGTGCCACAAGAGACTTTTGTCGACCAATTTGAGGACAGTGTTACTAGTCTAACTGCTGACAACGAATTTGGTTTCTCTGATGCTGATTTAACACCCAAAGGAAGAAAGCATAATGATGCCCTGCATGTATCTATTGAGTGTAGGGGAACTACCCTAGCTCGTGTTCTAGTGGATACAAGTTCATCATTGAATGTCTTACCTAAAAATGCTTTGGACAAATTGATTGTGAATGACTCACACTGAAGCCCAGCAATATTGTGGTGAAAGATTTTGATGGTTCTAAAAGAATGGTGCACAGAGAGGTAGACATTCCTGTTAAAATTGGTTCTCAGACCTTTGACTCTACTTTTTATGTTATGGAAACCCACCCATTTTACTCTTGTCTATTGGGTCGCGCTTGGATCCATGGGGTCGGTGTTGTTATTCTACTTTGTATCAAATGCTGAAGTACCCGGTTGATGGAAAGATTGTTACAGTTCATGGCGAGGAAGAATATATGGTGCGCCACCTAAACTCTTTCAGGTATGTTGAGATGGATGACGAGTTCATTGAAACCCCCTGCCATAACATTGAATAGGTTCCTCAGACAATTGCTGCAACCAAGACTGCTATCAATGTACCAAAGATTACCAGACCTCCATTGAAGATGGCGTCTCTGAAGGATGCCAAAGCAGTAGTCGAAGAAGGCGTGTGTACCATTTGGGGCCAACTCCCTGATATCCCATATAAATCTGACAAGTTTGGATTGGGTTTTACTTCAGGAGCCCAAAGAGCTATTTTTCGTGCTAGCGCCGGAGGACCACCACTATGCATCAGCAACCATGGAATCAATGCTTTGGAGGACAGTGATAGTGACAGCGACATGGACAAATGGATCTTCCCAACTATCAACAGTGGACTCAAAAATTGGGAGGCCAAGGATTTTGTTCACATTACTTTTATCCAGGAGTAATTATCTTTTTGTTTTTTGGGATATGTAATGTTTGAACAATTTAAACTCTAAAGCCTTGTGACTTACCCGAGGCACAATGGTCTATTTGTGAGGGTTATCACTTCATATTCATATGTCATTAATAAATCATTGGACATTTTCCATACAAATTTTACGCTCTCTGTCTTTCTTTTTTTACTTTATCAAAATATATATGTTCTCTTACACACACCCACACATCAAACTGCAGATCTACGTCCACTCTAGATCCCATTAATAACGGTTCTTCTATTACCAATTATGATTTTGAAAAACCGATCTACCAAGCCGTGGACGAAGGCGAGGAAGATTGTGAAGTACCAGGAGAACTTGCCAGACTATTACAACAGCAAGAAAGGGCAATACAACCTCATGAAGAGCCAGTTGATACAGTAAACTTGGGTACTAAAGAGGATAAGAAGGAAGTCAAGATAGGTGCCACCTTGGAGCATAATGTCAAGGAGAAGTTAATACAAATTTTACATGATTATGTGGAGATCTTTTCCTGGTCATACGAAGACATGCCAGGGCTAGATACTGATATTATGGTTCATCGTCTGCCAACAAAAGAAGACTGCCCTCCAATGAAACAGAAGGTTTGTCGTATGCATCCTGAGATGTTAGAAAAGATCAAGGTTGAACTCATGAAACAATTCAACGTAGGTTTCTGAGCTATTACTTCTTATCCATAATGGGTTGCTAATGTTGTTCCGGTTCCTAAGAAGGATGGTAAAGTACACATGTGTGTGGATTACAGAGGCTTGAATAGGGCTAGCCCCAAGGATGACTTTCCGCTTCCCCATATTGATGTTATGGTTGACAATATCGCGCAACATAAGGTATTCTCCTTTATGGATGGTTTCTCCAAGTACAATCAAATCAAAATGGGGCCTAAAGATATGGAGAAAACAACCTTCGTCACACAGTGGGGCACTTTCTGCTACAAAGTTATGCCATTTGGGTTAAAGAACACCGAGGAATCCTATCAGCGTTCCATGGTAGCTTTGTTTCATGATATGATCCATCACGAGATAGAGGTCTACGTCAACGATATGATAGCCAGGTCTCAGGCTAAAGAGGAGCACCTTGATCACCTGCAAAAGCTGTTTGAATGACTTAAAAAGTACAAAGTGAGACTGAACCCGAATAAGTGTACCTTTGGAGTAAGATCTGGTAAGCTCTTAGGCTTCGTTGTCAACAGAAAAGGTATTGAAGTAGACCCCTCAAAGGTTAAAGCCATACAAGAAATGCCAACTCCTCGTACTGAGAAGGAGGTTAGGGGATTCTTGGGACATCTAAACTACATTGCCAGATTCATTTCCCATCTAACCACTACTTGTGAGCCAATCTTCAAATAATTGAAGAAAGATCAAGCAGTGAAGTGGAATGACGATTGTCAAACCGCCTTTGACAAAATCAAGGAATATCTCCAAGAGCCTCCAATTTTGATGTCGCGGGTTGAAGGAAGACCTCTGATCATGTACTTAACAGTGTTAGAAAACTCAATGGTGTGTGTGCTAGGGAAGCATGACGAGTCTGGTCGAAAAGAGCATGCAATATACTACCTTCGCAAAAAGTTTACCGACTGTGAAACAAGATACTCACTGCTCGAGAAAACTTGATGCGCTTTGGCATAGGTTGCTCGCCGACTGAGACACTATATGTTGACTCACACTACCTTGTTAATATCTAAAATGGATCCTATCAAATACATCTTTGAGAAGCCCGCTCTCTCCGGAAGAATAGCAAGATGGAAAAGGATCCTGAACGAATATGATATTCAATACACAACCCAAAAAGCAATCAAGGAAAGTGTATTAGCTGATCATTTGGATCAACAGGCTGTGGACGACTACCAATCCATGAATTTTGAGTTCCCGGATGAGAACATCATGTTAGTGACTGATTATAAAGAACCTGGACCGAATGAAGGACCTAAAAAAGAATCTCGATGGACTATGGTTTTTGATGGAGCTTCTAACTCACTCGAAAATGGAATCGGTGTTGTGATCATATCTCCCGAAGGCTATCATACTCCTTTCACTTCCAGGCTATGTTTCAACTGTACCAACAACATGGCTGAATATGAAGCATGCATTATGGGTCTCAAAGCTGCTATCGATTTGAGAATCAAATTCCTAAGCTTACATGGAGACTCGGCCCTGGTAATCAATCAAATCAAAGGAGAATGGGACATGAAGCATCCTAATCTCATCCCCTACCGGGAGCATGTGTTGACATTAATTCCATATTTTGAAGAAGTTACCTTTGATCATTTTCCACGAGGAAAATCAACTAGCGGACGCGCTAGCTACCATGTCATCCTTGTTTAAGGTCATATGGGATAATGAAGCTCCTCATATCACTATTGAAAGAATGGACGAATTGGCATACTGTTATGAGGTTGATACTGAAGAAGTAGTGGATAAACCTTGGTTCCACGAAGTGAAAAGATACCTCCAAGCCCAAGAGTATCGTGAGGGAGCTTCCATTAATGATAAGAAGTTCCTAAGAAGATTCTCTGCCAAGTTTTTCCTCAATACCGAAATTATCTACAAGTGCAACCATGATTCTACTTTGCTTCAGTGTGTAGACAAGATCGAAGCAGAGAAGATTATGGCAGACATGCACGAAGGCACCTTTGGCACCAATTCTAGTGGGAACACAATGGCTAAGAAGATTCTGAGGGAAGGATACTACTGGTCCACTATGGAAGCCGACTGTTATCAGCATTCCCGAACTTGTCACAAGTGCCGGATCTATGTTCATAAAGTACATGTACCTCTGGTTCCTTTGAATGTCTTGACTGCTCCATGGCCTTTCGCAATGTGGGGCATCGACATGATTGGAGAGATTAGACCTACAGCTTCTAATGGAAACCGCTTCATCCTGGTTTCCATTGATTACTTCATAAAGTGGGTCGAGGAAGCCTCATTTTCTTCTGTTACTAAGAACGTTGTGGCTCGGTTCATCAGACATAACCTTATTTGTCGGTATGGTATTCTAGAAAGAATCATTACAAATAATGGTACCAATCTTAATAATACTATGATCACCGAGCTCTGTACACAATTCAAGATTCAGCACCATAACTTTTCTCCTTACCGGCCGAAGATGAATGGTGTTGTAGAGGCTGCTAATAAAAACATCAAGAAGATAATACATAAGATGATGGTGACATACAAAGATTGGCATGAGATGTTACCATTTTCTCTTCATGGTTACCGTACCTCGGTACATACGTCAACAGGGGAAACTCCTTTCTCTATGGTATACGGTATGTCTTACCCATCGAAATCTACATCCCTTCCTTGAGAATTATGAATGATACAGGGTTGAACAAAGACGAATGGTTTCAGACTCGACTCGACCAATTAAACCTGATTTACGAGAAGAGGCCCGCGGCTGTCTGTCATGGTCAGATATACCAAAAGCGTATGATTAAAGCTTTTAACAAGAAGGTCAGACATCAGGTATATTAGGTTAGTGACCTAGTAATAAAGCGCATTATCCTGCCGCAAGGTGATCACAGGGGCAAATGAATCACCACATACGATGGGCCATTTGTGATCAAGAACATATTTTCTGGTAGAGCCATGATCTTAAACACTATGGACGGTAATGACCTTCCGCACCATGTAAACGCGGACATAGTTAAAAGATACTACGCATGAGCAAATACTCGCTAGGTTGAGTGGCCTAGGCAAAAATAAGGGCATCTCGGCAAACCAAAAGGGTTCAAGAAAAAGTTATGGATATATATATATATATATATATATATATATATATATATATATATATATATATATATATATATATATATATATATATATATATATATATATATATATATATATATATATATATATATATATATATATATATATGTATATATATATATATATATATATATATATATATATATATATATATATATATATATATATATATATATATATATATATATATATATATATATATATATATATATATATATATATATATGAAAAATATGTACACCCGGAAAGTCGAAAACCTGAAAGGGAGGCTTGGGCAAAAAAGGGTATCCCGGTGGACTGAAAACTCGAAAGGGCGGTTCAGGTAAAAGTTAGGGATTAAAAGAGTACAACTATGTCCCATTGGATCACCTTACAGACAGACTTCGGTAACAAGTGTCAAGTTCAAATAATACTAATCAATCCAGTCAGCTTCGGACAAGCAGCAAAGGGATGAGACGCTCAAAGACATAAAGGTAATAGCAGGATGGGAACCCAATGGGATTGTTTCACATAGTTATTTTGCTTTGTATGTTATTTTTATATAGTTTCATTTTTACGACGGCATTCTCTTACTAGGATGTCTGTCTCCTTGTATGAAAACGCCTGTTATAGGAAGTCTTCTTCATATTAATACAAAGCTATTTCTTTGAAAGTGCAAAACTATTTGTTTTTATTTTTCTGTTTTGTTTGCAAAAACGTCCAGTGATTATTTTTGAACATATGCATTTTAATGTGATTACCGTTTACAAATACACACATAAAAAACAAAAAGACAGTTACTAATGGCTTTAAGAAACGAGATGGTGTCTAAAAAAGGCCATCTGCAAATCCCCGCAAATACTTTCTCCAGCAGGTACAGAGGCAGAAACACCCCACTACAAAGTCACTACCATATCCTCAGCTTACAGCCTAATGATGCTAAAGTTTCTGATATCCCCAGCAGAGAAAGAATCTCCAATTATTTCCCCGACATCTTAAAGAATTCCCTAGCCTAGTTCACAAGCTTTTTGGGTTCCCAACATGGTTTCATAAAAATCCCCAAGCAGTTCACAGAGTTTCCCTTTTCCAATAGAGTTTATTTCTCTAGCAACGAAAATCTGTCTCCCAGCATTTTAACTTCAACAAAATTTGAAAACTTACATTTTTCATCCCCAGCAACAATCAGGGATTTATTTTCCTCAGTTCAGCAACAGTGCAATAGAACAACTGATACATTCACATATTGCAATCATATATCATTTTACAAACATCAAAGCATACGCAACATAAATGCATATATCACAATCTCATTTATTTTGAGAACATCATTACCCAATGCACTTCATGCATCATGATATTGCATACAGCTAATTCTTTACCTTTTCATGAAAGATCAACAGACGAATATCATTAACAATTTTCAAAAGTTCCAAATTAAATTCCTGAAACCAGATGGAGAAACTATCTATGAACAACTGATTGTAGATCAATTCCTGAAACAAGACAGGGAGACTATCTACAAAACCAGGTTAGAAATTAATTCCTGAAACCAGACAGGGAAACTATCTCAACGACCAACAAAAGCAAGTTCCAGATTAACTCCTGAAACCAAACATGGCAACTATCTGTGAATAACTGATTGTAGATAAATTCCCAAAACAAGACAGGGCAACTATCTACAAAACCAGGTTAGAGATTAATTCCTGAAACCAGACAGGGCAACTATCTCAATGACCAACAAAAGCAAGTTCCAGATTAATTCCTGAAATCAGACGGGGCAACTATTTGTGAACAACTGATTGTAGATCAATTCCCAAAACAAAACGGGGCAACTATCTACAAAACCAGGTTAGAGATTAAATCCTGAAACCAGACAGGGAAACTATCTCAATGACCAACAAAAGCAAGTTCCAGATTAATTCCTGAAACCAGACAGGGGAAACTATCTGTGAGCAACTGATTATAGATCAATTCCCAAAACAAGATGGGACGACCATCTACAAGACCAGGTTAAAGAGTATTTCCTGAAACCAGACATGGAAACTATCTCAGTGACCAACAAAATTAAGTTCCAGATTTATTCCCAAAACAAGATGGGGCATCTATCTGAAGTAACAACTCATCATACACTATGAAGCCTGGACAAGGCCAGATAACAGTTAACCTTAAATTCAAGTTAAAACCTGGACCCAACCAGATAATATTTCAACCTCTTCAATTACTGCAAATCTTGGAAAGCATCCAGACAATAGTTAATTTCATATTCCCTAGAAAGTTAATGTGAAACCAGTATTTCAACCAGATAATAGTTAACTTTCATCCCTTCAGTCAAGGGATAACTCCCCAGAAGAGTAATGGGCAACTAAAGTTCCTAGACTTTATTCCCTAAATAGAAACCAACATTCCCCAGCGGAGTCCTCCTCAAACAACAAGAACAGGAATCCCCACAAAGAGACCTCTTATGAAGTCATCATCTACTTTGGATGGCATCTTTAAGCCTATCTCCAACAACTCTCAGCCATCTTCTCCAAATGGCATTTGTAAGCCCATTATATCATCAACCAATGGTGTTACTTCATGCGAGTGCAAATTTTCGGGCACTCTAGTATTCAATCATCTTCCACCTTCAGATCATGAAAGGCAGACAAGCCAATCAAAATCTTCAGGTTTAAGAAGATTGAACAGGGGCAGCTGTTGTACCCCAAAATTTTCCCTACCATTTTTACTCAAGACATGCTCATTGACGCCCCCGACTGCTCAAGGTTAACCAAGAATTGACCAGACAAATTCTCCTCCTATGCAATGGGCCTCCACCTAGGGTTTCATTTCTCACAAACAATTTTGGTTTGCAAAAGCTTCAAATGATTTCCATGACACCCTATACTCCTCAGCATAATGGCCTAACTGAAAGAAAGAAAATAAGTGTAAGTTGAAAGCTGAAAATATGCCTAAGAGCTTTTGGGTCGAAGCAGCTTTGACGGTAGTATGCAGTCTATTTTGATGCCCAACAAAGCAGTGTTAGCTGGGAGTTTCAATTACACAAGTTTTGAATATATAACACTATGATCGAAGAAAGAACAGTTCAAAAGAAAGGGTGACAAGGCTTTTATGAAGTCTTCAATTGATGAAGGGCTAGTAAAGAGCTTCACTACATTGAAGCATTATTGAAGGGCTTGTTTTCGAACTATGGAAATGTAAGTTATTTGAAGCATTACAAGGAAAGACATTTCGACTGACATGTTGTTTTAATGGGCGCTTCAAAAGAAGAATATTTTGAATTAAAAATCTTTTATCTTCTCCAAAGAAGCACGTGGAAGTCTAATGGTACGAAGGACATGCAACCTTCAAACATGGCCTCATCGAAGGACAGTTAGGGACGAATCAGCCAAATCAAAGTCATCTTAGAGTTTTTGGGTCAATATGTTTTAGGCATGTACCTGAACAAGTGAGGAAGAAGTTGGATGATCAAAGTGAAGTCTTAGGCCTCATAGGGTATCATTTGATTGGTGCATATAAGCTGTATTCACCCAATCAATGATAAACTAGTGATCAGTAAAGATGGTCTTGTAGACGAAAGCAAAGGTTGGGATTGGAGTCGAAGTTTATTTTGACAAGAAAATGAACAAGTTAATACTTCGACTGAACGAATCAAAGAATCACCTATGAAAATGTGTTCGAAGGAGACAAATAGAACGAAGCTTCGACACTGTCACAACTGTCATAACTTTTTTCGAAGGAGAAAGAACAAAGTGAAGCTTCGACCACTCAAGATGGAGAGTTGATACTTAGTTTTCTCAAATTGAAAGAGAGGAGATCGAAAGGAACTAGAACTGAGTTTGACTAGGCTGATTGGATATGAGAGTTTTCCAGATCAAGCAACCAATGCAGATGGTGACTTAATCAAAGAAGCCATGATGATGAAGCCTTGAGCAATTCAAATTGGAGTTCAGAGCCATGGAAACGAGCAAAACATGGGAGCTTGTCGAAAGAACCAATAATAAACCATTGGATGTGAAATAGATCTGCAGGGGCATGTAAGCTTTCGATTCCCATCAAGTTGGAGGCCCAAACAACTCATAGCAAGCTGGCAAAAACGCATAAAATAGATTGGCACATAATTGGATCAAATATAGCAAGTTTTCATGCAAATCAAATCTAATCTCTCCATCATAATGTGCAACGATATAAAGCCCAATTGTCGACCTAAACCCTTTCTCTATATAAACCGAATAATCTCATAAGCATAACAGGCGAAAAATTGCCTGAAACACATGCGCAACTAGCCTCACCAAATTACCAAAAAACACTAAAGTCTTTCAAGAACCATAAGATTTTAAAACCCTTACTTTCATTGCCTGTCACTACTAGCAAAATATCCCAATCAACTTCAGTCTCTCCCAGGGTAAGATTGGATCACTTACAGTGACCCAAATAGCCAGAAAATACGCATGTAAGCATCACGATGACATTCATGTTTGAGATCCTGTATTTTTTTTTCATTCTAACATTTGATGATGATTGTAATACATTTTTTAGATGCATTAATACAAGTTTGGATTATTAAACAAGTCCCATACACCCTGGATTGCACCCTGCCATTATCATACCGATCAAACTCGTTTTGTTGATAGCGCATGATACATTGATTTAAAGCCAAAAATAAGGCCTATATTGGATTCTTGGGGTCTAATTTAGGGGGGTAGGGTCCCTTAACTATCTAATATGGTTTTTTTTTGCAGGTTTTGAAGATGGCTATACTGGAGAAGACGACTGGAGCTAGGGCTCCGACGCTTCTCTGATTCTATGATTTTGTCTTGAAATATTTTTATTAGTACCTCTTGGACCAACAAATAGACATTCCAATTCAATTGGTAAAAGTAGCGCGTGATAAGGATTTGTTGTGTGCAAGGGCAGGGGTTCGATCCTTTCCTCTTGCATAATTATTTTTCCAAATTGTTCTTGCAGATCCAGTGTTCCAGGGTCAAGCGTGTGCACCATAGGCCATCAGATCCACACCATCAAGTCTCTGACCCAACGCTTTCAACATGCAGTCTTACCATGGACCCTCCAGGCGCCTCCTCACCAGATCCCAACGTAGCTTGGGCTTGCTGAATATTTGGGCCTTACAAATTCCAGATCTCACACCCCCCTCACTACTGCTTGCATCAGGCCCGGTTACAATTTTTAGTAGAATTATTTTTGTTAATTAATTAATAATTATTTAACCATTTTTCTTTAATTTAAAATTCCGTAGATTTAGGTTAATTCACTTTCTTTGCATAACAAAAGTTCCAAAAAAATTAGATTGTTTTTCTTTTCCTTTCTTTCAATTAACTAGTCTAATTTTAACATTTTTCAAATAAGCAAAAATAAAAAAGAGTTTTTTTTCTTTTAACTTAGAGCTTTCTAGGATTTAGACGTTATTTTCGATTCGCGTGCGTTATTTCCTTTCGTACTTTTCTCATATTATTGTACCTGCTCCCTTGTTGTAATAGTTTAAAATAGGACTTTTACATTTACTGCTTTATCCCTCCCCCCCCCCCCCCCCCCCCCCAAGTTTTTGGATATGTAATTAGGTACTTTACATAATGTAATTAGTAGGGGTGAATTAGGTACTTTAAAATTTTTCTAGTTTTAGTGATGATGAATATTATTTTTCTGGTTTATGGTGAGTTTATGAAAGAGTAAAGTGCAGAAAAATAAAGAGACACAAGCGATATATCCTGGTTCCCCTCACAGTCCGAGAGTACTCCAGTCTCCTTTCAACATGAAAGATATTTCCTTATAGTTGGAAAACTTAACAAGAACTATCAAAACCAAGAACAATCCTCTTGGATTTTCACTATGTCAACAATGAGAACAATCCTCTCAAAGTGACTTTACTTGTATCCAAAAATCTTGGAAAAACAAGATTTCAAAATCACTTGAACTTATTTTCAACAATCCTAAAAAATAAGAGTTGCACCCAAAAATTTTCCCTCCAATTTTCACACCAGGTAAACTCCTAGAGGTCCTCAATTGCTTAAGTTCACTAAGGATTGGCCAGACAAATCCTCCTCCTAAGACAATGAGCCTCAAAATAAGGTTTCACTCCTCATTAATATGTTTTAGTTTCCAAGGGTCCTAAGTGGTTTCCATTTCCCTAATATGTACTGAAGATCATCCATGTCAAGTTTCATGCCTTGCACAAGATGTTTGTTCAGTCAACTGCTCAAATGCCTGAAAATCAACTGTACTAGGTCAAAAGTCAATTGTGACCCACATTAAGTCAAACATCAATATTTTGATCAACATCATCATTTTTAAGTGATATCCATCATTTTATCAAGGGTTGATCATGATTCCTCAAGGAATTCTCCTAATTCATCAAAACTCAAAAATTGCTAAATTAGGGTTCCTATAGGAAAAGTCAACCAACTTTCACCAGGCATAACTTTCTCATACTTTATCATAAATTTCTCATCCAATGCTAATTTTTAAGAGAATCCAATTCCCTACAACTCATCTTCATCCCTCAAGTTCAAAAAATGCACTCATGAAAAGATATAAATTCAGACATTATAGGTCCTTTTCAAAAGTCAACAAAAACCCCTTTTATGTCAAAGCTTCTTAAATGAACATGGAAGATCCAATTGAGATGAAACCAAATATGTTTCTTAGGGAACATCCTAATATTTCTAAAAAGTCCAAGAACACACTCATAAGGTTAAAATTGAGAGAGATATGCATTGTCAAAGTTGGCCAATTTTTGGAAGAAAAAAATGCATGAAGCAAATATTGACCAAACTTGGATTTTTTCCAAATTGGCCTATCTTTTCAAGTTTGAAACTCATTCCTAACATGTTCCACGACCTCTAAGCCCACGCATACATTTTTCTACTATTTATGCTATTTATTTTGATATTTTATTCATTAAAATTCAGAATTAAATAAATAAATAATAGAAATAATGTAAATTTTGATGTGAATCCATTTTGGGAAAGTTTTATGTTGGTTTATGTCAATTGATTTCGTGCAATAATCCTTCAAATATGTCCAGGTTCATTCACATGTGAAAATGGCATAAAATCATCAAATATAGCATTTTTTTTCAAATTTTGATCATGGTCTTAAAACACAACATTATGAGGGAGATTATTTCCATGCTTTCTTGTCTCCTCATTCTCCTCTAAATATAGAGCCATACAAGCTTGAAACACACAAAATTCCTCTCTAAAATCTCTCAAAAAGCTCTTCAAAAAGCTCTCCAAAAGCTCTTCAAAAAGCTCTCTAGAAATCAAAGAATTGGTACAATTTATATCTCGAGGTTCCAGTCTCTCTCGATTGACATCAAGCCTCAAACCATCCTCTTGAAGTCCTCAGGACTCATACAAGGCCCAAGAGCAATCCATCACACACCTAGCACGCCCCCATTTGACAACACCAGTTTGGTAAAATTTTAAACTTCGAATCTCTAATTTTAATCATATTTCATGGCATGCTAACGTTTGTTTGAGTTTATATAGAACAATTATGGATGGTTGAATCAGAGGTTCTACGCAAGAATCTGAAAACACCTTGGTTAGGGCATGAAGCTTTCGAAGATTCGGGCCTAGGGATTTCTGATGATTGCACCCCCTGTTTACTTTTGCTACTAGGCCCATCTTTATTTTCTTGTTTTATTCATTTCATTTATTTCTTTTAATCCCTTTTTTTATTTTAATCAATAAGCAAATATAAAAATCACATAAAAATATATTTAGGATTTTTCTTAATTAAATTTTAATTTTTATAAATTAATTAACTAATCACTTTAACTTTTTTTTTAAATTAAAATTAATAGAACTGAGGTTTAATTTCATTTTAATTATTTTCCTTTTCGTAACAAAAATACCAAAAAACATAGAATTAATTTATTTTATTTAAATTTCATGTTTCTTTAATAATTAACTTTTTTTTTAAATATAGATCTAGATCAATTATTTTTTAACTTAAACCATTTTCATAAATTAAAACAAAAAACAACAAAAAGATTTTTTATATCTTAGGATTTTTAGACGTCTTTTCAAATTTGCGCGTTATTATTCTTTCGCACTTCCTTTTATTATTGTAAATGTATATTGGGATGTAATAGATGATTAGTAGGATCTTTACCGCTTTTATTTATTTTTTCCTCTAATTTTGGATATGTACATAATCCCCCTCTTCCGAAGCCTTGTAATAGCTAGGTTTTATATTTTTGCACTTTTAAATTACTGCAAGTATTAACTGCTAGATGTAGGACTAATAGGATTTTATGGCAAGAATAATCAAACATTAGAAAACTTAACAAAAGACTAAAATAACTGAACATAACACAACTTGCACATATGCACCCTTAGGGTATACCTCACTTGGTTGCCTCAGAAAATAATGGTCATGTCCCTCGAACGTGGGGATGTCTTAGCAAAGACCCTTAATTCTAAAGTCATCATAAAGATCATGGTCCCTAACGTCCCTCGAGTTACCTACGAGAAATGATCTTGTCCCTCGATGTTGTCTATATGATGACAGCCCCTTTGAATGCTAAGATATCTTTACATGTTGCCTTCGATGACCATAGCGTCCCTTTCAATAGTCCATCAACATCCAACGATAGGGCTATCTACTCACTAATAGTAGGATAACGCTGTCTAAAGGAAATGAGAAAATGAACAATCTTTTTCGAGTAGGTAGAAACTCTTAAGTACTTGCTCAAAACAATAAAAACTCTTTTTCATAAACACTTTCAAAACAGTTTTCAAAAACAACTCTGTCACACTCTTGAAGACATATACAACGGTTATCATGAAGTTAAACAAAAACTTTTCAAAACACACACAAGCAATTTCAAAATGAGCAAGTATCTAAGAGCCCGTAGAAAACCACGGATAGAAAGGGTGCTAACACCTTCCCTTTCTATAATCTACCCCCCCCCCCCCCCCCCCCCCCCCCCCCCCCGTACTCAGGAACATCTCGAAAAAGGTTTTTTCTGTTCCTTTTCCTTTTCCTTTATTGGATGAAATAAAAGTCGGTGGCGACTCTTGCTTACCACAACATTTGCGAACAAAAAACGTAAACCAGTATTAACATTTGGCTCTGCCATAGTATCACAGAACTGGCGACTCTGCTGGGGACTTAATAAGTGGGGTATACCTTAGGATCTAGGTCATTTCGAAAATTACTTTCTTATTTTACTTTGCTTGCTTTATATTCAAGGGTTTTGTTGGGGTTATGTAGATCTTACACCCAGATCTGGGGACACCTTTTAGGTAAGTAACAATAAACTGTGAGGGAATTGTGCAGGGTATACCGACACGGTTGAAGCAGTAGCTATGTTGATGTGACACTTTGGTTGGTATCGGTAACCCTTGAGTCAATCAAGGAGAGTACGGGGCCGTTATGTGGTGTCATAAGCATCAACTGACCTTAGAACCTTTAATTGCACAACTTGGCCAGTAGGACGTAGCGAGATGGTCGGCTTTGGTGTATTCCCAAGGTCGACAGATACTCGATGCTACACTCATTGAGGTTTGACTCCTGAGTTTTGTTTGGTTGCGAGTCAATCGCCTATTGAACAAAGCTTGGGGGAAAGATCAGTGATATTGAGATACCTTAGAACCCAGTTACTATTTATAGGACAGGTTGAACCAATCCAGCTTCAAGAGGGTATGACCTTAATACTCATGCAGGCTTTAAACCTAAGGCTACTTGTGTGACTCGTTTGCTTTCTTTGCCTAACAATTTGAACTCCTTGCAGGGCTTTGTTTGTATTCCTTACAGGACCTTGTTTGTATAAATCCAATAAATTGGTTTCTTACCCTGCATTTTTGCTGAATGCATAGCATACACATCATAGCATCATACCATAGAATTTCCTTAACCATTTCAAGGATCTCGAGGGCCTGTGATGCATGTTATGATGAACTAGATGTCTAGTAAGGGGCACGGGGATTTATTTTCTTCTAGCCAATGCCTTCAAAAAATCAAAACAAGATAACTTGAGTCAGGGGATATGACCCACTTGATATGGTGAGCTTGAATCTCGTAGAAGGACATTCGACGATACAAAGTTTTTCAATCAAAGCTGCAAATCTCAACTTCTGACATTTTCTTGTTTACCCCGCGAGATCCTTGAAAACATTGCATACATATATCATACACATCATTGCATAACAGGTACTATAATAGGTTTTTCATCTTCTTCCTATTTATTTCAGCAATAATGTCTTCTAAACAAAGCATCAAGGATCTCCAGGCACAAAATACCCAATTTTAGCAAATGTTCGTAGCCTTGGCTAAAGGGCAGGAAGATCAGAAGGCCCTTATTCTGAAGGAGAAGAAGAAGAAGAAGAAGATCGTTGGTGTCCTGAATCTGGGCAGAAGATTTAGGAGACCGCTGAAACAAACAGTTGATCTGACCTCTTCATCCAAAGAAGGGGCGAACCAAGAGGGTGAAACAAGGTAGGAAAACCCTAGTTCGAGAGTTTCCGAGGATGAATCTGACTACAACGATGAACAGTATCCCCCGGCTGAGGATAGGTACAAACAGTTAGAGGATCGTATGAGCACGATGGAGATCCAAAGAATACCAGGGCTAGATTTCGAAGAGTTGGGTTTGATATCTGGGGTAGTCATTCCACATAAGTTCAAGGCTCCGATATTTGCAAAGTATGATGGGGTGTCTTGTCCTAAGCTTCATCTTCGTTCCTATGTGAGAAAGATTCAACCTCACACTACTGATAGGAACTTGTGGATCTATTTCTTTCAGGACAATCTATCTGGGACTCAACTTGAGTGGTTCTATCAATTGGAGGGAACCAATGTCCGCAACTGGGAACATCTGGATGCTGCTTTTTACAAGCAGTATCAATATAATGCTTACCTTGCCCCTACCCGTACTCAACTCCAGAGTATGTCCATGGGTGCAAGCGAAGGTTTCGAGGACTAGGCGCAGAAGTGGAGAGATCTGGCAGGGAGAGTCCAACCCCCTTTGTCTGATAGGGAGTTGGTGGATATGTTCCTTAGTATGTTGTCTGGTCTATTCTTCAATCACTTGATTTGTAGATCCTCAGTTGGTTTCACCGAGTTGATATTAACTAGAGAAAGAGTAGAAGTTGGGATCCGGAGTGGCAAGATCCAGAAAAATACCTCTTCGAGTACAGAGAAGAATTCATTTGGTGGAAAGAGGGAAGCCAATGTTGTGCACGGGAAGAAGGGGCGTAGTAAGGTAGACTACCACTAATCTTTAGGGGCAGTGCTGATCTCTAATTCGGCACGCGCACAAAGACCACAACAACGAAAAAATCAGCCAAGGGTGGAAAAACCTCAAAGGCAGCTCACCCAAATCAGCATGCCATTGTCACAAGCATTGCAACAGATGTTGAAGATGGATCTAATTACGGTAATAAACCCTCATCTGAACCCTAAGACTTCCTCTCCTAACTACAATCCGGATGCAAGGTGTGCTTATCATTCTGACAGCCCGGGGCATGATACTAACGATTATTGGGCACTGAAATACAAGATTCAGAACATGATTGACGCTAAGGAGATCAAATTCGACCCGCCTGAGGCTCCCAACGTGATCACTTCTCCCCTGCCAAAACATGGCTAGGATTGAAAGCATTTTTGTTCATTTAATTCTCAAGTTGTATTTTATTTTCTTATTCGAACAATTATTGTTATGTCAAAACTTTGTTATTTCATTAATGCATTACACATGTTTGTCTTGAATTAATCTATTTTCACTATGCTTAAACTGCTTTATACTTCCTTTTCGTGATATTCAACTCTTGATTAAGAGCTCTAAGCCTTAGAGGGAGGATGACGAAAATGATACCATAATCTCTACAGTATGCTTTTGAACAGACCTCGCTGACGATGTACAGACATTTTTTCAAATCCCAAACAGTGGAGTTATAAGGAAGATAATCCCTAGTCAACCCCTTTGAGCCAAAGAAGTAGGAGTTTTTCTTTCACACAAATTAAAACCCTTAATCATAACCTGGGGCAGGGTAGTTTTCTCAGTTAATTCAAGAGTGCATTCAGTCGCGATCTTCTGCTTCGTACATAATGAATGGTATCGAAGACGTCCTTCCAAAACAGAAGATGGTGATAGCTCCGCATAATCATCAAGATAGGAAGTCATTATCTCTCAAAATGAAAGCCCATTAAGTCAAAACCTATGAAGGAGACTTAAGAAAAAAATAGGGGCATCCCACTGACTGTAATCACAAAAGAAACAGTTCAGGCAAAAGACAGGGATAATAAAATCAAAAAGAAAGAGGTCCTATAAATCCTCGAGAAAAAAGATTACAAAAATGACTGTCTATTCAAAATAAACTTTCAGTATCTGAACCATTACCGGAATATCAAGGACAGTACTTCAGGACCCAACTGGGATTCTAAACGTGCAATTAACTGTGCATAGGACTGAAGGACATCACTATGAATGGGTGGGCATAAATAAATTTTGAGACTTTATCCTTTGTTTTTTAAACTGTGAACCAGGCCACGTTATAACCCTTAAAAGTACTAGTTTAAGCACTGGTTAGTTTGAGAGCATACTGTTACAAAGGTATCCTGACTCCTATAGGACTTGTTACGAATCCCGAGTTGATATCACCTACTTGCAAATTTTGTTTTACTACACAAAACACATTTTCAAAAAAAAAATTCAAGACGGATATGAGTTTTGCATTCTTTAAATGACATTGTTTGCATATGACTAATTGTTTGACCGTAGAGAAATCCGCACAGTGGATATTCAATTAACAGACATCCTCTCAATGGACAGAATCACCTCAGTAGGAAAGACACTTCCAACAACAGGTTTTCCATAAGCAAAGGGGCATGACATGATGTCCAACACACTTGGGGCAGTATCTCCAAGAGTGCCAAATAACTAGGGGCAAATCTCCATCTGGATCACTTGGGGAATTATGCACGCATTCCAGCAACAAATCATGTGCCATCAAGAAGACATTTTTGACAGTACTACAACACAACACTATAGACAGTGACAACTCCCTACATCTTGAGAACATGGACATAGTCAGAAAATACCATGCATGAAAAAGACCCACTAGGTCGACTGGCCTAGGCAAAAATAAGGGCATCCTGGCGAACCAAAAAAGGTTTGAGCAAAAGTTAGGGATATACATATGAAAAAACTATACACCCGGCATGTTGAAAACCTGAAAAGGCGGCTTGGGCAAAAAAGGGTATCCCGGTGGACTGAAAAGATAGTCCAGGAAAAAGTTAGGGATTAAAGCATACGACTATATCCCATCATCTTGTCACTTTCCTACCAGTAGAAGACTTATTATTCTGATCGGAAATTACCAAGCACATCATGAGTTGGGATAACACTCAAGCCACCCACAAATCCTCCACAGGTACTTTCTCCAACAGTTACAGGGGCAGAAAAGTCCTGATGCAAAGTCATTGTCGTATCCTCAGCATACTACCCTGTGACATCTACACTCCCCATAGAGTAAAGGCAACTAAAGCTTTGACATCGGCTTCCCCAAATAGGAGTTACTTTCCCCAGCAAAGTTCCTTCAGAATGCTGACATCTATATTCCCCAGCCGAATTTTATAATCGTAAGCGGTTCATAAAATTTTCTCCCAAGCAGAGTTTATTTCTATGAATACAGAAGCTCAATCCCCGACAGAGTTCATCCCTTCAGATACAGAAGTTCATCCTCCAACAAAGTTATTCTCTCGCAGAGTTATTCTCAAAAAGAGTCTCTCCTCCGGCAGAGTATCTGTAAACAAGGAGCAAATATCCAGCATAGTAATCTCCGTTCACCATCCCCGACGGAAGTAGAAGAACCACTTTTTCTACAATAGTCAAGAATGTTATTTCCAATACTCTCCATCAGCAGTCAAGGATTTATTTTCCCAGACCCAGATATGTCACAATGGCATTTTATGTTCATACATCATGACGTGCGCATACATATTGCATACAACATAATCTTATTTATTTTGAGAACATCATCACACAATGCATTTCATGCATCACATATAATTAATCATGTATCTTTTCAGGAAAGATGGTTATCATCAACAATTCCAACAGTTCAATCCATGAAGCTATACATGTCATATCTGCAGACAACTAATGGAAAATCAGTTCCCGAAACCAAACAGGTCAACTAATCTACATGATCAAACGAAGCAACCTTACCTAGGTCCCTTCTCGATTTCGATGCAATTTTATCAAAACTCCTCACGAAGCAACCTTACCTAGGTTCCTTCTCGGTTCCGATGCAGTTTTACCCAAACTCCTCACAAAGCAACCTTACCTAGGTTCCTTCTCGGTTCAGATGCAGTTTTACCCAAACTCCCCACGAAGCAACCTTACTTAGGTTCCTTCTCGGTTCCGATTCAGTTTTACCCGAAGTCCTCACGAAGCAACCTTACCTAGGTCCCTTCTCGGTTCCGATGCGGTTTTACCCAAACTCCCCACGAAGCAACCTTACCTAGGTTCCTTCTCGGTTCAGATGCAGTTTTACCCAAACTCCCCACGAAGCAACCTTACCTAGGTTCCTTCTTGGTTCAGATGCAGTTTTACCCAAACTCCTCACGAAGCAACCTTACATAGGTTCCTTCTCGGTTCAGATGCAGTTTTACCCAAACTCCCCACGAAGTAACCCTACGACCTAGGTTCCTTCCCATAAGCCCTACTATCCAGGCTTTCATCTCAAAGTAACCCTACGACCCAGGTTCCTTCTCATAGCCCTACTATCCAGGCTTTCATATCGAAGCAACCTTACCCAGGTTCCTTCTCATAGCCCTACTATCCAGGCTTTCATCTCGAAGTAACCCTACGACCCAGGTTCCTTCTCATGAGCCCTACTATCCATGCTTTCATCTCGAAGCAACCTTACCCAGGTTCCTTCTTATAGCCCTACTATTCAGGCTTTCATCTCGACGTAACCGTACGACCCAGGTTCCTTTTCATAATCCCTACTATCCAAGCTTTCATTTCGAAGTAACCCTACTATCCAGGTTCCTTCTCACAACCCTACTACACAGGCTTTCATTTTGAGGTAACCCTACTATCCAGGTTCCTTCTCATAGCCCTACTATCCAGGCTTTCATTTCGAAGTAACCCTACTATCCAGGCTTTCATTTCGAAGTAACCCTACTACCCAGGTTCCTTCTCATATCCTATTATCCAGGATTTATTTTCGAAGTAACCCTATTATCCAGGTTCCTTCTCATAGCCCTACTATCCAGGATTTCATTTTGAAGTAACCCTACTACCCCAGTTCCTTCTCATAGCCCTACTATCCAGGATTTCATTTCGAAGTAACCCTACCACCAAGGTTCCTTCTCATAGATCTACTATCCAGGCTTTCATTTCAAAGTAACCTTACCACCCAGGTTCCTTCTCATAGCTCTACTATCCAGGCTCCTTTTCATGAATTACTTGACGTAGTTTTGCATGGACTTATCCCGAGAAATCCTAATACAGGTTCCTTCTCTTTTATCTCAGGACAACAGTTTACAACACTGTAAAACCTAGACCCGACCAGATACGGTCTATTTCATATTCCCCAGTAAGTCGCTATGAAGCCTGGAATACGACCAGATAGCAGTCATCCTTATCATCCTTAACCAGTCACTATGAAGCCTGGACCCGACCAGATAATAACTCATTTTTGTCTCATAAATCAAAAGTTAATTCCCCAGTAAAGTAATGGAAAACCGAAGCTCCTATACTCTATTTCCCAGGACATAAATCGACATTTCCCGGCGAAGTCCTCCTCAACGGTAGGTACAAGAATTCTCGCAAAGGAATCTCTTATCAACCGATATCTTTTATGGATGGCATATTTAAGCCCATCTCTGAAGATTCTCCGTCGCCTTCCAAATGGAATTTGTAAGCCCATTCCCGATATTATCGATCAGTATTACTTCATGCGAGTTCAAATTTCTGGGCACTCTAGTGTTCAATCATCTTCCACCTTCAAATCACGAAAGGCAGACCAGCCAATCTACATCCTCAGGTTTAAGAAGATTTAATAGGGACAGCTATTGCACACCAAAATTTTCCCTCCAATTTTCACACCAGATAAACTCCTAGATGTCCTCAATTGCTCAAGTTGACTAAGGATTGACCAGACAAATCCTCCTCCTAAGACAATGAGCCTCAAACTAGGGTTTCACTCCTCATCAAGATGTTTGAGTTTCCAATGGTCCTAAGTGGTTTCCATTGCCCTAATATGTCCTCAAGATCATCCATGCCAAGTTTCATGCCATGCACAAGAAGTTTGTTCAGTCAACTACTCAAATGCTTGAAAATCAACTATAATATGTCAAAAGTCAACTATGACCCACATACAGTCAAACTTCATTATTTTTGGTCAACGTCAACATTTTTAAGTTATATCCATCATTTTATCAAGGGTTTATCAGGATTCCTCAAGGAATGCTCCTAATTTATCAAAACTCAAAATTTGCTAAATTAGGTTCCTATAGGAAAAGTCAACCAAACTTTGATCAGGCATAACTTTCTCATACTTTATTAGAAATTTCTCATCCAAGGATCATTTTTAATAGAATCCAATTCCCTACAACTCATCTTCAGCCCTCAAGTTCAACAAAATATACTCATGAAAAGATATAAATTCAGATATTATAGGTCCTTTTCAAAAGTCAACAAAACACCTTTTAGGTCAAAGCTTCTTACATGAACATGGAAGATTCATTTGAGATGAAACCAAAGATTTTTCTTAGGGGACATCCTAAGATTTCTAAAAATTCCAAGAACACCCTCATAGGGTTAACATTGAGAGAGATATGCATTGTCAAAGTTGGCCAATTTTTGAAAAACAATTCATGAAGCAAATATTGACCAAACTTGGATTTTTTTCCCAATGGGCCTATCTTTTCAAGTTTGAAACTTATTCCTAACATGGTCCACGACCTCTAAGCCCACCCATACATTTTTCTACTATTTATGCTATTTATTTTGATATTTTATTCATTAAAATTCAGAATTAAATAAATAAATAATAGAAATAATGTAAATTTTGATGTGAATCCATTTTGGCCAAGTTTTATGCTGGTTTATGTCAATTGATTTCATGCAATAACCCTTCAAATATGTACAGGTTCATCCACATGTGAAAATGGCATAAAATCATCAAATATGGCATTTTTTTCAAATTTTGATCATGGTCTTAAAACACAACATTATGTGGGAGATTCTTTCCATGCTTTCTTGTCTCCTCATTATCCTCTATAAATATAGAGCCATACAAGCTTGAAACACACAAAATTCCTCTCTAAAAAGCTCTCAAAAAGCTCTTTAAAAAGCTCTCCAAAAGTTCTTCAAAAAGCTCTCCAAAAAATCAAAGAATTGGTGCAAGTCATATCTCGAGGTTCCGGTCTCTCTCGATTGACATCAAGCCTCAAACCATCCTCTTGAAGTCCTCAGGAGTCTTACAAGGCCCAAGAGCAATCTATCACATTCCTAGCACGCCCCCATTTGACAACACCGGTTTGATAAAATTTTAAACTTCGAATCTCTAATTTTAATCACATTTCATAGCATGCTAACGTTTGTTTGAGTTTATATAGAACAGTTATGGATGGTTGAATTAGAGGTTCTATGCAAGAATCTTAAAACACCTTTGTTAGGGCATGAAGCTTCCGAAGATTCGTGCCTAGGGATTTCTGATGATTTCACCCCCTGTTTACTTTTGCTACTAGGCCCATCTTTATTTTCTTATTTTATTCATTTCATTTATTTCTTTTAATCCCTTTTTTTATTTTAATCAATAAACAAATATAAAAATCACATAAAAATAGATTTAGGATTTTTCTTAATTAAATTTTAATTTTGGTAAATTAATTAACTAATCACTTTTACTTTTTTTTTTAAAATTAAAATTAATAGAACTTAGGTTTAATTTCATTTTAATTCATTTTCATTTTCATAACAAAAATACCAAAAAAACTTAGAATTAATTTCTTTTATTTAAATTTCATGTTTCTTTAATAATAAAATTTTATTTAAATATAGATCTAGATCGATTATTTTTTAACTTAAACCATTTTCATAAATTAAAACAAAAAACAACAAAAAGATTTTTTATAACTTTGGATTTTTAGACGTCTTTTAAAATTTGCGCGTTATTATTCTTTCGCACTTCCTTTTATTACTGTAACTGTATATTGGGATGTAATAGATGATTAGTAGGACCTTTACCGCTTTTATTTATTTTTCCCCCAGTTTTGGATATTTACATAATCCCCCTCACCGAAGCCTTGTAATAGCTAGGTTTTATATTTCTGCACTTTTAAATTACTGCAATTATTAACTGCTAGATGTATGACTAATAGGATTTTATGGCAAGAATAATCAAACATTAGCAAACTTAACACAAGACTAAAATAACTGAACATAACACACCTTGCACATATGCACCCTTAGGGTATACCTCACTTGGTTGCCTCGGAAAATAATGGTCATGTCCCTCGAATGTAGGGATGTCTTGGCAAAGACCCTTAATTCTAAAGTCATCATAAAGATCATGGTCCCTAACGTCCCTCGAGTTGCCTACGAGAAATGATCTTGTCCCTTGATGTTGCCTATATTATAACAGTCCCTTTGAATGCTAAGATATCTTTACATGTTTCCTTCGATGACCATAGCGTCCCTTTAGATAGTCCCTCAACATCCAATAATAGGGCTACCTACTCACTAATAGTAGGATAGCACTGTCTAAAGGAAACGAGAAAATTAATAATCTTTTTCGATTAGGTAGAAACTCTTAAGTACTTGCTCAAAACAATAAAAACTTTGTTTGACAAACACTTTCAAAACAGTTTTCAAAAACAACTTCGTCACACTCTTGAGGACAGATATAAGGGTTATCACGAAGTTAAACAAAAACTTTTCAAAACACACACAAGAAATTTCAAAATGGGAAAGTACCTAAGAGCCCGTGGAAAACCACAGATAGAAAGGGTGCTAACACCTTCCCTTTCTATAATCTACCCCCCGTACTCAGAAACATCTCAAAAAAGGTTTTTCTGTTCTTTTTCCTTTTCCTTTGTTGGATGAAATAAAAGTCGGTGGCGACTCTTGCTTACCGCAACATTTGCGAACAAAAAATGCAAACTAGTATTAACAGTCAGTTCTGCCACCGTATCACAATAATCAAGTATAGCAATATTTGATTTGAGTAAGTTTGTGTAGCAATGATCACTTTGAGTGAAGTTATCAATTAATTGATCTTCTCTTCCAATAACTATAGTATACAATGACTCAAGATATATAATGCTCAAAGTTTTCTGGTTGACAATATGTGAAATTATGCAGAAAACTTGTGTATGAAAGTGTATAAAAGCTTGAGTTTGATTATTTTGAAAATTTGGAAAATATGATTGGAAGAGGTTTCTAAAATGATTTTTAAAATGAGTATTTATATGTTCATAGCACCCTTTTCAAACAGCATATAATTCTGCAAATGAATCATGAATAATTGCCAAGATTAAGTGAAAGGTTTCCATGAAATGGTGTTATGAACAGGCATGAGTAAAGCTACTGTTTTTCAAAATCGTTCAACATGAAATCGATTGCACCCTTGTATAAATCGATTGCACGGGGTTTCAACAACTAAAAATTTCAAACATTTTGAGTGAGAAATCGATTTCACAAGTGTATAAATCGATTGCACTTGAAGTCAGTACCAAAAATTGATTGAGAGCGATCGATTACACAAACATGTAAATTGATTTCACTTAGAAACAGTAGCTAACATTTTGAATATGTGAAGCATGTAATCTATTGCACCAATATGAAAATCGATTGCACATAAGTTAAAATTGATTTTTTGCTTAGAAAACTTGAGAAAAAGTTTGTACAAGATAAAATATTTCTTTTGACCATTGAGCATCTATATCTTAAGTTCAAAGTAAGTATTATCATTATACCTTGAAATTTTCTAAGTGCTTGAACCAAAGACTTTATCCAAAGATGCTTTTAACTTGATCAATCATCTTTTCCTTCTTGTCAAAATAGTTTGTCTTCATCAAAACAAAAGTGCATTTGAGAAGCTTGATTTTACATTCTCCCCCTTTTTGAGGATGACAAACGATCTTGCTTGATGCGTTATAATTTCCGGAAAGAAACTTCTTCCCCTAAGATGTATAACTCCCCCTTTGTATGAGAAGCTTTGAAATCATTTGGGTTTGCTCCTCTTGAAGGATTCTTTGTACCTTAAAAGTTTAAGACAAGGAAATACACAAGCATAAAGTGTAACATCCTTCTCCCCCTTTGACATTTTCAAAAATAAGAGAAAGATGCATAAAAATATACATATACTAAACCTTCTCCCCCTTTGTTATTAGCAAAAAGGAATGGGGAAAGACTTAAAATATATAATGAAATTCTAAACATAAAAACAATTTTTACCTATGAGTTTTACCTTAAGAGTTACTTCATAAACCATTCATCCTTGATGAATTTGAAGCATTTTCAACAAAGTTGTCTTTTACTTAGAAGTTGTCTTTTGTTCTTTAACATAAAGTACATCTTCAATGGATATGAAAGTTAGTGTATTAACTTTTCCAATTCCAAGAATTCTTCCTTTAAGGTATTCCATATATGTGAAATAATCCTTGGACTTGTGAACTAAATTTGAAAGTTAGTGTATGTCTTCCATCAAATGCTTAGAGCCACCACTTATCAAAACATCATAGATTTAAAGTGGTCCTCAAACAAGCCTACAAAACAAATTAAGTTTGATTTGGTTCCCAATGTGCTTTATGTCCATCATAGTTATTTCCCTTTTTAACCCACACATAATGCCCACTTGCTACACTAAAGTTTCTAACATAGCAAGCATTAGGTGTATGGCCAACAATACCACAATAAAAACAAGTAGGTTCAAAGTTACTTCTATATCTAGAAGGATAAGATTTCTTCTTAGAAAATGTTTTCTTTTTAGGATAATGATGAACCACTTTAGGTTTGTTCACTTTCTCTTTGGATGATTGATCACTAGCCTTAACAAAGATAGTTTTATTAGAACTTGGTTTTGAAAACTTTGAATATCCAAGTCCACTTTTATCATTGTAATATCTTTGTTGGCTAAGAACACCTTCTAATCCAATTTTCCCTTTTTCATATCTTTCAATAACTCTTTTTAATTAGAAAATTTGGAAAGAGAGTAATTCAAAATTTTTGCATACAAAATTCTGTTATTGTTCATCACTTAAATTTTTTTTTTATCTTTAAAATCTTTTTCCATAGTTTCACATTTTTCTTCTAAAGATGAAATTTGTTTCTTTTGAGATGAAATAGTTTTATACAGAATTTTGCATTCATTTAATATTTCATCTATAGCACCTTATGCATTACTATAAAAAAGAGAAAATACATTACTAACCTCATTATCTTCATTATCGGAATGGTGTGAGGCCATCAATGGTAGATTTGCACGTTGATTATTTTCAGAATCGGAAACTAAACTCTCCCATGCTATATATGCTTTCTTTGACTTCTTATCTTTATTTCTCTTGAAATATTTCTTCTTATTTTCAAGTGTAGGATATTCACTTTTAACATGTCCCTTTTCTCCACATTCAAAGCATATAACCTTCCTTGTTGGTGCTTCCCTTTTTCTTTCTTTTCGTAGAACCTTTTCAATCTTCCTGATGAGATCATCATCTTCACTACTAGTGGATTAATCCTCTTGATTGCTATCATGATTTTTTATCCTTGTATTTAAAGCAATGTATTTTGAATCTTTTACTTGGATTTCATTCTTTTCAAGTCTTGCAAGTTCTGTCTCATATTCTTGAAGTTTCCTGAACAAAGTGGCAGAAGTCATTGTTGATAGATTCTTCTTCTCGGATATTGCTGTCACTTTTGGTTTCCATTCCCTGGATAAGTATCTAAGCACTTTAAGATTAAGCTCATCATTAGTTAATGTCTTACCGAGTGCTTTCAAATGATTTTTCAAGTGCACAAATCTTTTCTGCAAGTCGAGGATTGATTCTCAGGGCTGCATTCTGAATTGTTCGTATTCTTGACTCAATGTATTTAATCTCGATATTTTAACTCCAGGGGTTCCTTCATGAGTTTCTACCAAGGTATCCCATATTTCTTTCGCTGTTTTGCATGCCGAGACACGAAATAATTCATCCATGCTAAGTGCACCTTGAAGAAGATTGATTGCCTTTTTATCATAGAGGACCTTTTTCTTATCATCTTCATCCCATGAAATTTTAGGCTTCGATGAGCTAGCACCATTGACCACTGTTATAGGAATAAATGGACCATTCTCGATGACATCCCATATTTCTTCTCCTTGTGCTTCTAGATGTGTCTTCATGCGTATTTTTCAGAAGTCAAAATATTCACCACAAAATAGAGGAGGCTTGTTATTACTACCACCATCTCTGAAAACGGGATTTTGATTTGCGGAAGCCATTCTAGATCTTTTAAGAACAGGTTACCTATAACCTTCTCTGATACCAATTGTAAATATAAGAGTATGCCTAACAGTCCGAGAGTACCCCAGTCCCCATTCAACATGAAAGAGATTTCCTTATAGTTGGCAAACTTAAACAAGAACTACCAAAACCAAGAACAATCCTCTTGGATTTTCACTATGTCAACAATGAGAACAATCCTCTCAAAGTGACTTTACTTGTATCCAACAATTCTGGAAAAACAAGATTTCAAAATCACTTGAACTTATTTTCAACAATCCTGAAAAATAAGCAAGTATAGCAATATTTGATTTGAGTGAGTTTGTGTAGCAACGATCACTTTGAGTGATTTTATCAATGAATTGATCTTCTCTTCCAATAACAATAGTATACAATGACTCAAGATATATAACGCTCAAAGTTTTCTGGTTGACAATATGTGAAAGTGTGCAGAAAACTTGTGTATGAAAGTGTATAAAAACTTGAGTTTGATTATTTTGAAAATTCGGAAAATATGATTGGAAGAAGTTTTTAAAATGATTTTGAAAATGAGTATTTATATGTTCATAGCACCCTTTTGAAATAGCATATAATTATGCAAATTAATCATGAACAATTTCCAAGATTAAGTGAAAGGTTTCCATGAAATGGTGTTATGAACAGGCATGAGTAAAGCTGTTGTTTTTCAAAATAGTTCAGCATGCAGTAAATTGCACCTTTGTGTAAATCGATTGCACGGGGTTTCAACAGCTAAAAATTTCAAATATTTTGAATGAGCACTTGATTGCACAAGTGTGTAAATCAATTGCACTTGAAGTCAGTAGCAAAAATTGATTGAGAGCAATCGATTGCACAAACATGTAAATTGATTGCACTTAGAAATAGTAGCTAATATTTTGAAAATGTGAAGCATGTAATCGATTGCACCAATATGCAAATCGATTGCACATAAGTAAAAATTTATTTTTTTCTTAGAAAACTTGAGAAAAAGTTTGGACAAGATAAAATGTTTTGTTTAACCATTTAGCATCTATGTCTTAAGTTCAAAGTAAGTATTATCATTATACCTTGAAATTTGGTAAGTGCTTGAACCAAAGACTTTATCCAAAGATACTTTTAGCTTGATCAATAATATTTTCCTTCTTGTCAAAATGGTTTGTCTTCATCAAAACAAAAGTGCATTTGAGAAGCTTGATTTTACACCCCCTCCTCGAAGCCTTGTAATAGTTTAGGATTTACATTTCCGCACTTTTAATTTCTGCAAATTATGAGCTGTTTAGATGCATGCTAATGAGGATTGTATGGCAAGAATAAATCCAAATGCTAGCAAACTCAAATGCAAAAAGATAGATAACTGAAAACAACACAATTGCACATGTGCACCTCTAGGGTACCCCACTTTGGTTGCCTTCAGAAAAATAGTTACAACTCTTGAAACTTAAGAGATTTTAGTGGCTACCCTCTGGTTTAAAGTGCATAAGTTCCTTGATGACCCTCTCGATGTTGCCTCGGTAAAACTGATCTTAAAACCCTAGGGTAGTTACTATGGTTTCTTGCCCAATTGCCCTTGTGACTGTATAAACGTTCCTTCAAATTTCCCATAAACATCCATGCTAAGTTCACCTTGAAGAAGATTTATTGCCTTTTTATCATAGAGAACCTTCTTCTTATCATCTTCGTCCCATGTAGCATTACGCTTTGACGAGCCAGCACCATTGATTATCGTTATAGGGATAAATGGACCATTCTCGACGGCATCCCATATTTCTTCTCTTTGTGCTTCTAGATGTTCCTTCATGCGTATTTTCCAGAAGTAAAAATATTTACCACAAAATAGAGGAGGCTTGTTGTTACTACCACCATCTCTGAAAATGGGATTTTGATTTGCGGAAGCCATTCTGGATCTTTTTAGGAGCAGGTTACCTATAACCTGCTCTGATGCCAATTGTAAGTACGAAGTGCGCCTAAGAGGGGGGGGGGGGTGAATTAGGTACTTTAAAATTTTTCTGGTTTTAGTGATGATGGATATTATTTTTCTGGTTTATGGTGAGTTTATGAAAGTGTAAAATGCATAAAAATAAAGAGACATAAGTGATATATCCTGGTTCCCCTCACAGTCCGAGAGTACTCCAGTCCCCTTTCAACATGAAAGAGATTTCCTTATTGTGGCAAACTTAAACAAGAACTACCCAAAACCAAGAACAATCCTCTTGGATTTTCACTATGTCAACAATGAGAACAATCCTCTCAAAGTGACATTACTTGTATCCAAAAATCCTGGAAAAACAAGATTTATAAAACCACTTGAACTTATTTCCAACAATCCTGAAAAATAAGCAAGTATATAGCAATATTTGATTTGAGTGAGTTTGAGTAGCAATGATCACTTTTGAGTGATTTAATCAATGAATTGATCTTCCCTTCCAATGATAATAGTATACAATGACTCAAGATATATAATGTTCAAAGTTTTCTGGTTAACAATATGTGAAAGTGTGCAGAAAACTTGTGTATGAAAATGTATAACAGCTTGTGTTGGATTTTTGAAAATTCAAAAAATATGATTGGAAGAGGTGCTTAAAATGATTTTGAAAATGAGTATTTATATGTTCATAGAACCCTTTTGAAACAGCATAAAATTATGTAAATGAATCATGAAAAATTGCCAAGATTGAATGAAAGGTTTTCATGAATTGGTGTTATGAACAGGCATGAGTAAAGCTGTTGTTTTTCAAAATCGTTCAGCATGCAATTGATTTCACCCTTTACGTAAATCGATTGCACGGGGTTTCAACAGCTAGAAATTCAAATATTTTGAGTGTGCAATCGATTGCACAAGTGTGTAAATCGATTGCACTTAAAGTCAGTAGCAAGAATTGATTGAGAGCAATCGATTGCAGAAACATGCAAATCCATTGCACTTAGAAACAGTAGAAAATGTTTTGAAAAATTGAAACATGCAAATCGACTGCACTCAAGTGAAAATTGATTTTTTGCTTAAAAAAACTTGATTAAGGATTTAGACAATATAAAATATTTCTTTTGATCATTGAGCATCTATGTCTTAAGTTCAAAGTGAGTATTATCATTATACCTTGAAATTTTGCTAAGTGCTTGAACCAAAGACTTTATCCACAGATGCTTTTAGCTTGATCAATAATCTTTGCCTTCTTATCAATCATGGTTTGTCTTCATCAAAACAAAACTGCATTTGAGAAGCTTGATTTTACATTTATTTCCCTGTGGTTCTTTGGTGTATGCTAGCTACTTAAGTTATGTGAATTACATCCAAGCAAGATTAGTAATTTGGATAGTGTATCAAGAACCAGAGTGATTGGGTTATGTGATATGAAGCTGATGTCCTAAATGTTGTTGTAACATCGTTTCTTTGCTCATTGGAAGTTGTATGGTACTATGGATGTAGAGATTAATGTTGAATATTATTAACAGAAGAGTCATTTATGACTATAATGAGAAGGCTCTAGTCTTGTCTAAAGTAGTATGGTTGCTGAATGCAGGACTACCATCTAGCAATAGCAAGTAAGGGCAGAAGAATGGTATCAGATAATGTGATATGATCAGGAAGCTTATGATGAAGTGGGTTTCGTCTGATGCAAACAAATGTGTTATTCTGGAACATGTGAAGCAAGCAATCTAATTTTCTTTGTATGTCCTTATCAAAGTGAATAAGTCAGAGGGCTTGGTTGTACTCTCAAGGAGCTAGAGTATCTAGTTCAGGTTTATATTAACAAGGGTATTAATGTGTTCAGCTAGTATGTGAAGTTATAGTCCTTCACTTTGAGAGTGTGAAGCCTTTCATGTGCTAAAGTGTTCATTTTCAGATGGAAGTGTGACACGTGTATTTGACCATGCATGTGTACTCATTGGAGTTTTAAATTCCAAGAGAAACAATCCAGAGTGAATAATGGCATGAAGAATGATTTTTGGACGGTGCACACTTTTTTTTGGTGCACTTATTTTCCTCGAGAACACACTTTTTGACTAAGATCATTGCTATAGTAAAGAGTCATTAATCCCTAAGTAATAGCTCGGGTACTTAAGGGGGTCATCCCTTCACTTTCATTTATCTTATGTTAGTTTGTTCTCATTAAAGCTCTTATGACTTTTATTTGAGTTTGGGTGAGTACATTATGGGTATGGTTTTGTGGGGGATATCTTTGTCATTTTTTGGCTAAAAAGGGGGAAAAGGTATTGCTCATCATATGAGTATTGCATATGTTCTTGCAATTTATTTGCATGGATGTTTAACAGGTTTTCTCAACATCTTGTCCAACATCATGTCTGTGTCTTGTCTCAGTTTTTGTGTCTTGTGATCTGAGTTATAAATACAGTTGTGTTCTGTGTTATGAGTTGTCCGGGTTGGTGTTTGGTTGCTTAGGGTAAATTTTATGTTTCTTCTTAAGGGTTCTATTATGCCCCCAAAGAGGAAGATTGATCTCTTCGTGACAATAATTGGTTCCTGGGTTAAGGGGGAGTAACTGGATAGTCAGATGTATGTTTTGGTTATCTCCTTCCTCGCATGTAGAAAGGTTAAAAGCATCTGGTTGAAATGACTCCAGGACTTTTTTCTCCTTGATTTTTAATCATGGGTTTATTGTGTAAAAGGAGCTTCAACCAAAGGTTTCTGGATCTGTAGTGAAAAAGGAGTTTTAGCCAAAATTTGCCAAAATGGGGAGATTGAAAGCTCCAAAGATTTGAGCTCGAAAGGTTTGACTAATTTTGGTAAAACTGGATGTTGAACAAGATGTCTCATTATGATCAATCGACATCTTGTCTGGTATAACTGGATGTTTCGATTCTGTAAGTGGGTTACAAATAAGGATTATTCTGGGAATATTTGGTAATCATATGATGTGTTCAAGTTGAAGAACTCATAAGTATTGAACTAACATGTTTCATCATCAGAGAAACATGTCAAATGAAGATGTCCTATAAAGATTCATTCGACAATTCTTCTGTGACCAGCTGGAGAGTTGGATTTAATTTATATATTTCATGTGAGGAATATTCTGGGAATATTGTACTATCCTGTGTGGAGCATAGTTTTAAGATTGAAGAGATTCAAGCTGAATTTTAGGAGATTGTTTAGTTTCTAATTATGGAGATAATTTAGGAAACTAATGATTGAAGTCCTATGATGTAGGAGATATTATTGTTGCCTTATTTGCAACAGGTCAATAGTGATTTAAAGCCTAATCCAGTACGTTGAAGATTATATAAGGAAGGCTTAGACCTAGTGCTTGTTAAGTAATCCTTGTATAACATCTGCTTTTAATATAATAAAAGTAATTACTATCATAAATACTTTAATGTCCAAACAAAAACAGTTTTAAGAATAATTATAAAGGACCTAAATGTCATTAGGTGCCTTAATCATTACTTATTGCATATATATTTATTAATCATTACTTATTTCATATATATTTATGATATTAACCCTCATTAACAAATTTTTTAGAGGAATGCAGTAAACAAGAAAAAATTTCGTGAGTCCCAATTTTCCTCTGCCTTTTGGTTTTTCAACCACACATAAACCATTGTCCTAATTAATCATCACAATCTTTTATGAATTTTGAACTCTGCCCACATTCAAAAAGCATAACCTTTTGGATTCTTACAGTTCACTATATAAACCCTAAACACTTGTCTTCCATATCTATCAGTTTCATCCTTGCAAACATTTTCTGTAAACGTGAGATTTGTTTATTTCTTCTTCCTAAACTCATACTTTATTCAAAAACTAAAATTATTAACTAACAAGAATTATCTATTTTTTATGTAACTTTATGGATCTATGAATATGTGTTGCTTTGAGTTTCCAGTATCTTCTTCTTATTTTCCTCAAAATTTGAGTTGATTCTCTAATTTCTCTTTCCGGTCTCAAAATCCTCTTCGCGTTCCCCATAGAGGCCATCCATGTTCTACTCTTATTACTACCTAATGATTCTTCATCTGTTCAATAAGCTTCCATGTCATCTCTCAACGACATTTTCATACTGTAATTTCGTTACAGATTTTAAAACTTGATTCAAAGATTTTGATGCTCATTTTTTTAAAATGTTGTTGTGTGCTTCTAAATCCTATTATATAAATTTTATTTTGTAGAATAAATGTTGCAGAAGCTACAAATGCTTCGTACATGTTCCATCAATACGAAGAATGATGGGTAAGAGTTATAGATGTTGACTATAGAGTGCGACGTTTCTTCCGCTCTTCCCAAACTTTGTCATCAATTTTCTCTATTTTAGTACTACTTTTGATGTTTGATTGTTTTGTATTAGTACAACATTTGGTTGAATGTTTGATTATCATATATTTAATTTTGTATTGTGATTCAAGATCCAAAAATATAGATGAATGTTTAATATTTAATTTTGATTAACATTGATTCAGGTGATTCATCCTATGTTTTCGCGAGTAACAGTAACCTACTCAACATGTTGAGGGTGAATGGTCAGTTATTTATTGCATTTGTTGCATCAAAAGTAAGATAGTGATTACAATATTTTGATTTTAAAAAATGATAATAAAATATTTTCAAATAAACTTTATAAGGGTAATCATGATTAAAAAAATGATAAATGGTATTAATGGGAAAAAAGGTTAAATAGTATATAAGAAATAAATCTACTTTTAATATAATAAAAATTATTACTATCATAATTACTTTAATATCCAAACAAAAATAGTTTTAAGAATAATTATCAAGGACCTAAATGTCATTAGATACGTTAATCATTACTTATTGCATATATATTTATTATATTATCCCTCGTTAACAAAGTTTTTAGCGGATTGCAGCATTTGAATCCTACCCACATTTGAAAAGCACAACCCCTAAACCCTTGCCTCCCATATCTATCAGACTTAATGCTTTATTCAAAGACCATAATCATTTACTAACAAGAATTATCTTCTTCTTTTATATAACTTTATGGATCTATGAATCTGTGTTGCTTTGAGTTTCCAGGTACTTCTTCTTTTCCTCAAAATTCGAGTTGATTCTCTAATGTCTCCTTTTCGATCTCTCAATCCTCTTTGCTTTCCCCATAGAGGTCATCCATGTTCTACCCTCATTACTATTTGGTGATTCTTTGTTTGTTCGAGAAGCTTCCATATCATCTCTCAACTAAATTTTTACACTGTAATTACCCCACGTCTTCTTATTTTAGTTTAATTTTGGTTTAATTTCATTACAGATTTTGAAACTTGATTCAAAGATTTTGATGCTCATTTTTTTAAATATTGTTGTGTGCTTCTAAACCCTATTTTGATATATAAATTTTATTTTGCAGAATATGTGTTGCAACAACTGCAAATGCTTCGCACATCTTCCATCAATACGAAGAATGATGGATCAGAGTTAGAATGTGACGCTTCTTTCGCTCCTCCTCTCCAACTTTGTCATTAATTTTCTCTATTTTAGTGTTTTTTTATTAGTGAGAAAATTGGTTGAATGTTTGATTATCATATATTTAATTTTATATTATGATTCAAGTGTCAAAAATATAGATGAATTTTCAATATTTAATTTTAATTAACATTGATTCAGGTAATTCATCATATGTTTTTGTGAGTAACAATAACCTACTGAACATGTTGAGGATGAATGGCCAGTTGTTTACTGCATGTGTTGCATCATAAGATAGTGATTCTCAATATTTTGATACAATCTTTCTACATTTAACTTTGTAACAAAATAAAATTAACTTTATAAGGATAATCATGATTAAAAAATGATAAATGGTATTAATGAAAAAAAAATGGTAAATGGTATACAAGAATTAAAATAATGATAATGAAAAAAAATTTATTGATATAGAAATAATAATTAAAAATAATAATAATAATAATACAATATAATTAAAAAACTTATAGAAAATTATAAATATTATTTTATATATAAATAAAATTAAAAAACTTACTGCATATATAAAGATTAATAAATATAAAAATAATGATTAAAAATAATAATAATAAAAAATAATTAAAAAACGTTCTATATAATGAAAGAGACTGTCAAGTTTTTAGGCATAAAAAAATGAACAAAAAATTATTTAATAAAGAAGATGTCAGAAAAAAGAATAAAAAATGAATTGTACTGATGTAATTATTCATCACATAAAATATGTTGATAAGATGATTTTAGTCCTATAAAAATAAATTAATCAATTAAGAATGATTTTTATAGACTTATTTAAAAGTATCATTGTTGTACCCCAAAATTTGCCCTCTCATTTTATCAACATTTCTCATCACAATGCTCTTGGAATTCAAGATCAAGCTAGGGTTTGCTTTGCTCAAGACACCTCATTGCACTGTTGACCTAAATTAGAGTTTGAGTTTGCACAGGTATTTTTTGACTTACAATGCCCAAAGTGACTTTCATACTTCATGATGGACTCATAAGTTTGTCCATACCAAGTTTCAAGTCTTGAATCAAATTCTTGCCCAGTCAATTGAACAGTTGACCTAGAAATCAACTATATTGGGGAAAAAGTCAATTGTGGCCAATTTACAGTCAAACCTCATGAATTTTTACCAACATAAACATTATCAATTCATATGAACCATTTGATCAAGTTTGGACCACAACTCCACAAGAAATTTGATCAGATCACCAAAAGGGCAAAATGGTCATTTTTAGGGTTTTGACTGTACAAAGGCAATTTCTGACCTTTTGACATATCCAATGGAAATTAAAGCTTAACCAAGGACTCAAGGACTCAATGGAATCATCTTGACTTATTCAACAAGTTCAAAAGATCTCAAATGCATGGGATTGACAGATGAATTTTTCAGTCAACTGATCAAAATTTGACAGTACACTGAAAAGTCAAACTTTGACTTTTTGGTCAAAATCAAGTGTCAAGGGTCATTTTCCATCAAGATATGCCAAATTATGAAACTTGTTCATCAAGAAACCCAAAATTGCAAATTAGGGTTTGAAATTGAAAATTTTCATAACTTAGAATTTTTCCAAGTTATGAAATTTTCTTAATTTTTCCTAACTTTATCCCACATTTTCACCATGATGCAAATGAATTCAAACAAAAACTCCAACATGAAAGTTGTAGTCCTCCACAAAGTATACAACATTGATTCACAAAGTTTTCTTAAAAGAAGCTTGGATCTCAAGTTATGATTTTTGGAACAAGGGTACCTAAAACTTTTAACTTAGAGAAATTTTGCCCTAGTTTAGGCAGGATTTTGACCTATCTTCTTGGCCATTTTTCACATAGTTCCACTTGGAGTCTCAAGTTTCATTTCAACGATGGATTAAAGTTCATGTTACAAGCTTTCCAAATTGTCCAAGAACTCCTCAAACACATTTGTGGTTAGGGAGAATCGAATGCTTGTATTTGGCAAAAACTCACTTTGTATCCATGGCAAATTCATGTTCACTCAAGTGGCATTTTCAAACCAGCATGCCTTGTACTAGTTTGAAGGCCTCTAAACCACTTCACACTCCTTAATTTAATGCAAATCCATTAGGCTAATACATTATCTTGGTCATTTGGACATTGTACACCAAACTAATCCCTAAATGGTAAAAGCCAAATTCCCATTTTTTTAAAAGTATGCTTTATGTCAAACCATGATCTTTGAGCATAGGGCCAAGATCTCAGAAGCCAAATCAAATCAACAAATTGCAGGGACCAAGAGGATTGTATGCAGCATATTTGATGGCTTGTACAGGCCTGTAATCACAACTTCCTATTCTTAATTCAAAAACAAGCAACTTGTCAAAAATCCTCACAACTTGAAAACCATCCATTGTGAACTTACACAAACATTTCAAACAACTTTCACACAACCCTTTGAGAAAGATACACGAGTGTTTGAGCCCCTAAACACCTCATAGCCAGAAATCACACTTCTTTGGAAAAACAGGGCAGGTGCTGCAACTTGAGTGCCATAGCTCATTTGGCTCGTGCGTTTTGTCCCTTTCTGCTTCAAACACCTTCCATTCAACTCACTCAAGCTATCCCAAACCTCGATTGCCAACTGTAACTCCATTTACAGTGTTCACCATTTCCATTTCAAGCTTGTGCAGGTTGAGTTCTATAGGCTGTTTCAAGGGCTTTCAAGGCAAGCTAGCTATTGGAAAATATCAAGTGAAGTTCAGGCAACCTACCAGGCACCTCAAAACTTGTTAAGAAGCACTGCATTGCCCTACACGAATCCAACTGAAACTGGTTTTTCTTCACTTTCTATCTCTCTATTTAGGAACATTTAGCCTTAGGTTTGTGAATAAAAAATGTAGTATTCAATGCTAGGAAGCCATACATATGCTCAGATTTCATTTATATTAAGTGTGCTAGGAGAATTTCATCCATGAACATGCTGAAAAACTAGGTCAGATTTTAGGGCCGGAGAAATTCTCTCTGGTCTTTTAGAGTTAGGATTAATGTTTTATATGGTTAGAATCGTATTGAAATTCTCTACAAGTTTGATGTTGTGAGTTTTGGCAAAAAATCACGTATACAGGATCTAGCATTTGAACCAAGGCACGCGCGCGTTTCAGTCTGGAGGAAGAAGATGAAGTTGGCTTGGGCTGGGTCTGGCCTGGCTTGCTTCTAACACCTCCCACTTTCATTTTTGCACCCTCTGGCCCAATTTCTTGAATAATGATATTTTTGCATTTTTGTTTTCATTTTTGATTTTGTTATTTTATTTCTAAATATAAAAAATGCTCAAAAAACATTTTCATATTTTTTTACATTTATTTGGCATTTTATTTTAATTTTTCTAATATAGAAAACATTTTAAAATACTTTTATATCATTTATTTAAACTTAAAAATAATATGTAAATATATACTTTTATTTGTATTTCTTATTTTTGTTCACACTAAAAATGTTAGTAAATATAATTTATTTTTTATAATACATATTTAATATATTTAATATATATATATATATATA
This sequence comes from Vicia faba, assembly GCA_948472305.1. Taxonomy (NCBI): domain Eukaryota; kingdom Viridiplantae; phylum Streptophyta; class Magnoliopsida; order Fabales; family Fabaceae; genus Vicia; species Vicia faba. Next base: position 517,938,105 of record OX451737.1, read on the forward strand.
TATATATATATATATATATATATATATATATATATATATATATATATATATATATATATATATATATATATATATATATATATATATATATATATATATATATATATATATATATATATATATATATATATATATATATATATATATATATATATATATATATATATATATATATATATATATATATATATATATATATATATATATATATATATATATATATATATATATATATACTTTTATTTTATTAAATACTTAGAATAAAAATACAAAAATACTACATTTTTATTTTTATTATTATGTATACTAAAAATACCCTTTTTTAAGTATATTTCATTTTTACACATATTAATATATTTTTGTACCCAATACATATTGTCAAACACCGCTAAATCACCACATCATCATTATCATATAACCAATCATCATACCATGTCACATATAATGCAATGCACTTCATTAGACTCATGCATGTGGTACCAAAACAAAATTTCATTGATGACACAGTTGTTGTACCCAAAAATTTCCCCCCCAATTTCCACGACAAATTAATTCAGGACACTCCCTCAGGCTCATAGAAGTTTCAATTCCTCAAGGGTACTCAAGGAATTGACCAGACAAGTCCTCCTCCTAAGAAATTCACCTACAACTAGGGTTTTGTTTTTCTCAAAGGAAATTGAACTTCTAATTCCTCAAGTGAGTTTCATATTTTCTCATATGCTTCAAAGAATTCTCATGTTAGGTTTCAGGTCTTGCTTCACAAGTTTGCTCAGTCAATTGCTCATATGAGTGAAAATTAGTTAAATTGGGTAAAAAGTTAACATTGATCAATCTACAGGCAAACTTCAAGATTTTTGGTCAACATCAATATTTTTAAGTCATATTAATCATTTTATCAAGGGTTGTTCATGATTCATCAAGAAAACTCAAGATTCATCAAAAGTCAAAAGTTACTAAATTAGGGTTTTCTTAAGGAGAAGTCAACTGAACTTTGACCAAGCACAACTTTCACATACTTCATCAGAAATTCCTCAAACGAAGCCTAACTTGAAGGAAATTCAATTCTCTACAAGTTTTTATCTCTAAGCTCAAGGCCAAAAATGCCTCATTTAAGAGATATGAGCTAAAACTTTACAGGTCATTTTAAAAGTCAACAAAAAGAGACTTTTTGTAAAGGCAATTTAAATCAAGTTAAAGACTTCAAATGAAAAAGTAATCAATTAAAAATTAGTAGGAGACACCCTTAGTTTTACAAAAAGTCAAAGATTACCTTCATATGAAAAAAACTGAGAGAGTTATGATTGGTGCAAGTTGAGCAAACTTGGAGCAATGCATGAAACTTTCATTGAACAATTTTGAATTTTTGGACTAATTGACCTATCTTTTAAGGTCTAAACATGTTAATGACACCTTAGAGTACCTATAAGTCCATTCATGCATCATTTTAATTTTAATTTCATTTATTTTTATTTTTATTCATTTAAATTCAAAATTAAATCAAATATATGTTAAATAAATGTATAACGCATAAAAGGCTTGTGATATGAATCTTTTGGAGGCCCAAGGTTAGGCTACAGACCGTGTAGAACTATTTGTGAATCAAATATTTTGGTTTTGTAAGATCTTAACTTATTTTCAAAACAAAATCAAAGATATGATTTCATGAGGTATCCAAGCCCACCATTTGACCTAATCTTCTCTTCTATATATACTCTTACATTCAGACCAAAAGGAGGGAGAATAGAAGCTTGTAGAGCCAACCCTAATTCTTCAAATTTGCAAAGAAACTAGGGCACGATTAAACTCTTTCTCTAGCAAGTTCCAACCAACTTTGTGCATTACACCAGCTTCCTGAGACCTCCAGGAGTCGTTCCCAATCACTACTCAAGCCTACAACATCTCAGAACTCTCCAACCAAACATCTCCGGTTTGTTCATGTTTTGCAATTTCAAACTGCTTATTAATGCAATATAAATGAATTATATGCATATATTCATGATCATATTGATGATTGGAATTATTTTAAACCATTGTTTCTAAGTTTGAGTGCAGGTATCGCAGTTCACCATTGTTAAAGTTCGAAGCTATCAAAGCTTCGAAACCCTAGCTATAAGCTTTCTCAGTCAAAACTAACACCACCATTGAATTTGGTAGGTCTCAATTAGTGGATTGGGACACTTTTCTTTTTTTTTGCTTCAGTTTTATAGGTCTAGAATTTGGCCTCACCAGAGAAGAAGGTTGCGCCACCGTTGGTGGTGGCACTGACCTGAGTCAAGAGCATGCGTGGCTCCCTCCCTCTCTCTGATTGGTACATTCAAAAAAATTTGACCCCACCACTAGCGCGTGTTTTCAATTCTTGTTGATTTCTGATTATTAGAATTTAACTTGTTTTATATATATTATGTGTATTGAATTAATGCGAAACAACTATGGTCAGGTGGTAAGTGAGATGCTTGTTAAACGAGAGGTCGTGGGTTCGATTCCCCTTTTGTCAAAATATTTTTCTTTAACTTCCAGGTTAATGCAGGTTCATTATATGTTGATTGATACTCATTCTCAATCAGAAACAAGCATCTGGCTTGACGGACGTAGCTATCACCTTTGAGCCAAAGGGGGTGGGTTCGATCCCCACCCCATGCATCTTCTTTTTTCAGTTTTTCTAACCCTTGTTTTTCATTCCATTTAATTATCTATTTTTCTAATTAACCAATTAACTAAAAACCATAAAATACTTTTTCAAAACATAATTAGTTTTAAGTTTATTTCTTAACCAATTGATTTTCTTTAACTAATTAGACTTTAGGATTTTATTAATTAAAATAAATTAAAAATTGGGTTTTTTTAAATTACTTTTAACACTTAAATTATTTTCTACAAAAACACCAAAAATATATTTTCTAACACATAGAATCTTAAGGTTTTAAACATCCCTTTCTAACACTTTCATTCATCTTTTTCCAGTTATTTTCTTAGTGAAGCATATCGGACGCACTCTCTAATGTAATACCGTAGATTTATTTTCCGTATCTTTTTTTTGTTATTATGTATCTGCTCCGAGGATGTAATAGCGTAGGAAATTTATATTCTCGCACTTATAATTTTATGCTATGATTAGTAATTAGGATTGTATGGCAAGAATTAAAATCAAATGTAGACAACCTTAATCTAAGAAAAAATAATTGAAAACAAACACTCTTCACACTTGCACCTTTAGGGTAATCTCTCTTGTTGCCTTACGAATATCGGTCATGCCTCTCAAAAGTAAGGATGCTTTAGAAAAAGACCCTTGATACAATCATCATAGTCCCTATGATAAAAGAGATCATAGTCCCTATGATACAAAAGATCATAGTTCCTCGATATCCCTCGAGTTGCCTACGAAAATATGGTCTAGTCCCTCGGTGACCCTACGAGCAAAATGATGATAGTCCCTTCAATAAAATTACTAAAGTATCCTTTCATGTTTCCTTGTTTGACCATATGATGACCCTACGTTTGTCCTTTCACATCCAATATATAAGATCCCCTACCAACTACTGGTATGGATAATACTATCTCTAAAGGAAAATGAAAAGAGTAGGAAAGCCAAAAACCTAGTGGGTAAGACTCTTAAATGTTTGCTCACAAACAAAATATTTTCTCACATCACACTTTAGAAACAATAAATACTTTATGAAACACTTTGTATATATTCTTGAGGACTGATAGAAGAATTATTACAAAGTCTACCTTGCATTGGCATTTCAAAATTTTTCAAGCAATTCACACAAAAAAATAAAGTGAGCTAAGCAATTAAAAGCCCGTAGATAACTACGGATGTAAAGGGAGCTAACACCTTCCCTTTATATAATTTACCCCCCGAACTCAAAATCTTTCAAAGGTCTTTCCTGTTCTCTTCACATTTCCTAAATATTGGATAAAAGAAAAGTCGGTGGCGACTCTTTCTAACTGCATATTCACGATAACACTAAAAAGTCAATTATTTCGCCGTATTACAAAACCGACGACTTTGTTGGGGAGATAAACTCAAAAGAGGGGTTACCTTAGAGTTTAGATCACTTTTACTTGTTTAATTGTTTGAATTGTTTGCTTTAAATTTAAGGGTTTGTTTGGGTATTATTTGTGTGAAAGATCCTACACCCGGATCTAATGATTCCTTAGGTAAGTAGCAATAAATTATAAATATTGTACGATGTATACCAATATGGTTAACATGATAGCTACAGTTAATGTGACACTTTGACTTGTACTGATGTTCCTTGAGTCAGTCAAGGATAACATTAGGCTTCCACGTGGTTTCATTAACACTAACTTGCTTTTAGAACCTTAATTGACCCATCTTGGCCATTAGAAAGTAGTGAGATAGCTGGATTTGGTGCAGTCTGAAGTTGGTTGATACTCGAGGCTACGCTCATTGAGATTCAACTTTCGGGACATTTTGGTAGCAAGTCAGTTGTTGTGCTAAAATAAAGCCTTTGAGAAAGATCTATGATATGAGATTCTTAGAACCCAATTACTATTTTAGGACAGGTTGAGCCAACTTAACTATATTGGGGAAGGATACTTACCTATGGACTTCATGAAAGCCTTTAAACCTAAGACTCTTGTATTACTTGTTTGTGTTTGCTACTTATTTAACACGAGCATAACATCATAACATCATATCATCATAACATAACATTTTCACTAACCATTTCAAGGACCTAGGAATTTATCTTTGTTCTTTGTTGCAGGTTATGGCCTCCGCTCGCAGAAACACTATCTGAATCAACTTTGTAAGGGTACCTTCCAAGCTTAAGGGGTTAATCTCAAAGGTTCCCGAAAACTCTCAATTCACCAAAAGGCATGGTAATCTACTCAGTTTGGTTACCTCATGTTTTAAAGAAGACATGATGAGTGTTCTGTTCCAGTTCTTTGATACTAAGCATCACTGTTTTACCTTCCCAGATTATCAATTGGTACCCATAATGGAAGAGTTCTCCAAGCTACTTGGAGTACCTATTCTTGATCAGACACCCTTGACTGGTTTAGAGAAACCTGAAGTTATTGCAGCAGCCTTACATCTGAAGCGGTCAAACATCATATCTAATTGGGAAACAAGAAGTGGAGTTAAAGGTCTTCTTGCTAAATTTCTGATAGAGAAAGCATAGTTGTCTCTAGATGCTATAAGTTTTCATTCTTTTGAGGAGATCTTGGCTCTGTTGATCTATGGTGTAGTACTATTCCCTAATCCCGGCCAACTCATAGATGTGAACACCATCAAAATATTTCTTACTCATAATTATGTGCCTACTTTGCGTGGAGATATTTTGCACTCTCTTCACACTCGTACTATGAAGGAGTGAAGGACTCTCATGTGTTGCATACCTTTACTATCCAGGTGGTTTATTTCGAACCTTCCCTGATTAGTGATGAAGAATGAACAAGGTTTGAGGTGGTCTCGAAGGATAATGTCACTCTCTCATTCAGATATATATTGGTGTTCCCTATCTCAGGAGGACATCACTATTATTGACCGCTATGGGGAATTCCATAATGTGCCACTCCTTGGCATAAGGGGAGGTATTACTTATAACCCTTCTTTAGATCTACGTCAATTTGGTTATGCTCGATGAGACGGTCCTCATGATATGCTTATTCATGGTATTGTATTTGATTAAGAGAATAATCTTCAAGATTACCATCAAAGGTTTATACGTGCTTGGGACATGGTGAACAAGATTGATAGCAAGACTTTGGGACAAAAGAACTCCATCCCTTTGGAGCCTTACCTTAGATGGGTGCGATCTCGTGCTCAAAATCTTATAATGCCATATCCTAGTGTCTTACTAGTGATTATGGAGCCTATTGTTGAAGGAGATGTTCCTCATACCATTTTTCGTCCAAATATGCTTACTGAACTTGAAGAGATACATAAGTCAAGGATTCAATTGAAGAAGAAAGGGACACCTTTGAGACTCAGTTATATGCTAGTGATAAGAAAGTGTTGGAGCTGAGAAAAAAACTTCACGAAGAGCAGAGCCTTAATGCATATGTCAACACAAAGAGGAAGCATCCATGAGAGACTTGAGTCTTAGGTCTTAGGAGTTCATAATTTGTTTCCTTGAAACCCTTTTGTTTTCATTGAAAGCCTAAGAGGCTGTCATAATTTGAACTTACTAATAAGAGTCTTTATTTGTGTTTCCTTTTGATTAACAAATTTAAATTCCACGAGGTCCTTGAAAACATTACATATGCATCTACATTCCATACATATCATTGTAAAATAGGTTTTCAAGACAGGTTTCTCATCTTCTTACTGTTTATTTTAGCAGAAATGGCTCTCGAACAGACGATCAAAGATCTCTAGGCTCAGAATGCTCAGTTCCAAGAGATGTTCCTAAGCTTAGCCAAGGGGCAAGAAAAACTGAAGGCGCTCATCGCCAAGGAGAAGAAGAAGAAGAAGACAAAGAAACCAGTCGGAATAATTAACATGGGGAAAAGGTTCAAAGGTCCAGTCAAACGAGCTCAAGATCTTGATATCCCATTGGACAAAGATGATGAACAAGATGAAGATGGTAAGAGTGTTAAAACTAAGGAAAAAGCAACCATGGTTCTGGAAAATGTTCTGATGAAGAGGGAGAAGATTATTTGGATGAACAATATCCCCCTACTGATGAGAAGAATAAGTTGTTAGAAGAGCGCCTGAAAGCTATGGAGATTCAGAAGGTGCCTTGCTTGAACTTTGAGGAATTGGGTTTAGTATCAGGAGTCGTTATTCTCTTAAGTTCAAAACTCCTACCTTTGCTAAGTATGACGGTATTTCTTGCCCGAAGCTGCATTTGAGATCATATGTTCAGAAAATCCAACCACACACTACTGACAAGAAATTTTGGCTGCATTTCTTCTAAGAGAGTCTGTATGGAACACAATTGGAATGGTACTATCAACTCGAAGGTACCAATATTCATACATGGGAAGATTTGGCTGCAGCTCTCTATAGCAGTATTAGTATAATTCTGATTTAGCACCAACCCACATGCAACTACAGGGTATGTCCATGGGTTCTGCTAAAGGCTTTAAAGAGTACGCACAGAAATTGAGAGATCTTAGAGGCAGAGTTCAACCACCTTTAGCTGATAGGGAATTGGTTGACGTGTTCATGAGTTCTCTAACATGTCCTTTCTATAATCACCTACTTGGAAGTTCTTCATCCAGTTTCACTGAGCTGGTATTAACAGGGGAACATGTTGAGAATGGAATCAGAAGTGGTGAAATTCAGGTGGCCACATCTTCGAATACTGCGAAGAAGTCATACAATAGTAAGAAAGAATCCAATGCTATATACGACCAGAAGGGTCGTAATAAGAGTGACTGCAACCAATCTGTGGGGGCAGTTCTGATCTCTAATCCTATGCCAGTGCAACAACAACAACAAAATAATCAGCATAGGCAGGTCACAGCCATGATACATTTCACAAGAATTAACATGTCGTTGTCTCAAGCATTGCAACACATGTTAAAGGCAAAGTTGATTACATTGAAGGATCCTCCTCAGAATCCAAATACTTCTTCTCCCAGTTATAATCCCAATGCAAGGTGAGCATATCACTCCAACAGTCCTGGACATGACACTAATTATTGTTGGGCTCTGAAAAATAAGATTCAAGATATGATTAACTCTAAGAAGATTGAATTTGAACCTCCTGAGACTCCTAATGTGATTACCTCTCCTATGCCTAATCATGACAAGATCTTTAATGATGTCAATGATGTTTCTTATGTTTCTTCTATGAGTAACTTGACTACTCCTCTGATGATTTTTAAGAAGAAGTTGTTGCGAGCTGATTTATTTCTGGGTTATGTTGAAAATTGTTACCATTGTGCGTCCCAATCCAATGGTTGTGTGCTGATGAAGGAAAGTATTCAATGTTTTATGGATGATGTGTAACTCTATATGAGAAGATTCCTTTTGTGGAGAGCTTATGTGAAAGCGTGTCTCAAGGCCTGAAGCTTGAAGATGTGTCTGTGATTACAATTTCTAGCACTCCTGTAAGGATCACTTCTAAGGGTCCTGTGAAGATTATTGTCGAGCCTAGGGTTGCTCCTCTGATCATTATCGCATCGGGGACAATTCCATATTCCTCTAACAATGCTATCCCTTGGAATTATGGAGCTGATGTTTACTACCATGGCGTTAAACAAGAACCATTGGCTGTCAAACGTGAAAATACTGAAGTTACTGATCCCAATGTTGTCAATATTGTTGGGACTAGTAAAGTTACCATAAGTGGAAGGGTTTTATCTCCAGAGATCTCTCCAAAGGCTGTTACTATGCCAGTTCATATCACTGCTACTGAGTCAACTACTGAGACTCGAGGTAAAGAACAAATGACTGAGACTACCCAGATTGAGGCATCGAAAGAGGTTACTGTTGAAGATACCTCCAAGCAAGAGATGAAGGAAGTACAGAAAATTATTCGAAAGAGTGACTATAAGATTATTGAACAGTTGGGGAAGACTCCCTCCAAAATATCTATGTTATCTCTGTAATTATGCTCTGAAGCCCATGCCTAGGCTTTGGTAAAGTTTTTGAAATATGCTCATGTACCGCAGGAAATCTCTATTGATCAGTTCGAAGATTTCATAGCTAGCCTAACAAATGATAATGGGCTAGGCTTTTCTGACCGTGATCTGACTCCCGCAGAAAGGAGCCATAATAAGGCTCTGCATGTCTCTATTAAGTGTAGGGGAACTACCTTATTTCATGTGTTGGTATACACAGGTTCCTCATTGAATATATTGCCAAAAGTTGTTCTAGACAAACTTGACTATGAAGGGGTTATGCTAAAACTCGGTGATGTTGTGGTAAGAGCTTTTGAGGGTTCAAAGAGAATGGTGCATGGGGAAGTTGATCTTCCAATCAAAGTGGGTTCCCAGGTCTTCGACTCTACTTTTTATATGATGGAAATTCATCTAGCCTATTCATGTCTGCTTGGAAGTATTTGGATTCATGGGACAGGTGTTGTTACTTCTACTTTCCGCCAAAAGTTGAAGTATCCAGTAAAAGGAAAAATCATTACAGTTTGTGGCAAAGAAGAATACATGTTGAGATGGATTGTGAATTCCTCGAGACTCCTTACCAGACCTTTGAAGTTATTCCTCAGACAAATCTTGTTGCTAAACCTGCTCCGACTGTTCCCAAGGTTACCAGGATTCCACCAAGAATGGATTCTCTAAAAGACGTTAGGGCTGTGGTAGAAGAGGGTGGTTGCACTATTTCAGGTCAGCTTCTTGAGATTCCTTATAATTCCGACAAATTGGGTTTGGGTTCACCACAGAGGCTTAGAGGGTTGTTCGTCGTGCTCGTGCTAATTCTGGGAGACCACCATTCCGCATCAACAACAATGGAGTTCACAAAAATTAAGTCAACACTGTAGAAGATGCTGATAGCGACTATGACCTAGACAATTGTATTTTTCATACCACCGACGGTGGGCTCAACAATTGGAAGGATGAAGACTTTATACCAATCTCCCTTAGTCAGGAGTAAATGTTATTTCCAGTTTTCTTGTTTTCAAGTTTTTGGTTATGTAATTTGGATAATAAACCACGTGCCTTACCCGGGGCACAACGATTCATTTGTTAGGGTTGTCATAATTCATTCACATATTTTCATTCAATAAATCATTGGACTTTTGCATTCAAATTTTGTGCTCTTCATCTTTGTTTTACTTTATTGCTTTAAAAATAGCTATGTGTTCTTACACACACACACATAACAAATTGCAGATCCATATCCACTCTCGATCCCATTGATGATAATTCTGCTATTGCCAATTATGACTTCGAAAATATGATCTACCAAGTCGAAGACGGAGGTAAGGAAGATTATGAAGTTCCTGGAGAGCTTGCTAGACTGTTAGAGCAAGAAGAAATGGCCATACAACTACATGAAGAGTCAGTCGAGGTTGTGAACTTGGGTATCAAAGAGGACAGGAAAGAAATCAAGATAGGTGTCGACCTAGAAGACAATGTCAAAAAGAGGTTAATCCGGATATTACGTGACTACGTTGAGATCTTTGCTTGGTCTTATGAAGACATGCCAGGGCTTGATACTGAAATTGTGGTTCACCATCTATCGATGAAGGAATGTTGTCCTCCTATTAAACACAACGTTCATCGTATGCGTCCTGAGATGTCTGAAAAGATCAAAGTTGAGGTTATAAAGTTGTTCAATGCAAGTTTCTTAGTTATTACCTCATATCCTCAGTGGGTTACAAATGTAGTTCCAATACCCAAGAAGCAAGGTAAGGTGCGTATGTGTATAGACTACATGGAGCTGAATAGGGCAAGCCCCAAAGATGACTTTCCGCTTCCACATATTTATGTTCTGGTTGACAACACCATTCATCACAAAGTATTTTCTTTCATGGATGGTTTCTCTAGTTATAAAGTTATGCCTTTTGGTTTGAAGAACTATGGTGCAACATATCAGCATGATATGGTATCTTTGTTCCATGATATGATCCATCATGAGATAGAGGTTTATGTTGATTACATGATAGCCAGGTCTCAGACTGGAGAAGAACATCTCGACCACCTGCACAAGCTGTTCGAGAGGTCGAAAAAGTACAAGTTGAGGTTGAATCCAAACAAGTGCACCTTTGGGATAAGATCCAGTAAACTCCTAGGTTTCACCGTCAGTGGTAAAGGTATTGAAGTTGATCCTGCCAAGGTTAAAGCCATTCATGAAATGCTAGCTCCCCGTACTAAGAAAAAGTTAGAGGTTTCTTAGGACGATTGAACTACATCGCTAGATTTATTTCTCATTTGACCGCTACTTGTGAGCCAATATTCAAGTTACTGAAGAAAGAACAAGTAGTGAAGTGGAATGATGACTGTCAGATAGCTTTTGACAAAATCAAGGATTACCTCCAAGAACCTCTGATTTTGATGTCGCCAGTTGAAGGAAGACCCCATATCATGTACTTAACGGTGTTAGAGAACTCAATGGGGTATGTATTGGGGAAACATGATGAGTCTGGTTGAAAAGAGCATGCAATATACTACCTTAGCAAAAAGTTTACTGACTGTGAAACAAGATACTCACTGCTCGAGAAAACTTGATATGCTTTGGCATGGGCTGCTCGCCAACTGAGACAGTATATGTTGACTCATACTACTTTGTTTATCTCTAAGATGGATCAAATAATATACATATTCGAGAAGCCCACTCTCTCTGGTAGAATAGCAAGATGGTGGATGGTCTTGACAGAATACGACATTCAGTAAACTACTTAGAAAGCAATCAAAGGAAGTGTAATGGCTGATCATTTGGCTCATCAAGCTGTAGATGACTATCATTCTATGAATTTTGAGTTCCCATATGAGATTATCATGCTAGTTATTGATTATGAAGAACCTGGAATGTATGAAGAAATTGAACTGGGATCCCGATGGACTATGATTTTTGATGAAGCTTCCAACGCGCTTGGTAATGGAATTGGTGATGTAATTGTCTCTCCCAAAGGTTTCCATATGCCGTTTACCGCTAGAATTTTCTTAGATTGTACCAACAATATGGACGAGTACGAAGCATGCATCATGGGTATCAAAGTTTCCATTAATATGAGAATTAAGTTCTAGGATGTATATAGGGATTCAGCCCTGGTGATCAGTCAAATTAAGGGAGAATGGGACATGAAGCATCCAAATCTCATTCCTTACCAAGAGCATGTGTTGATGTTAATTTCATGCCTCGAAGAAATCACTTTTGAACATATCCCACGAGAAGAGAATCAATTGGCAGACGCACTAGCTACCATGTCATCTATGTTTGAAGTCATATGGGATAATGAAGCTCCTCGGATTACTATTCAAAGGCTAGACGAAGCGACATATTGCTATGAAGTTGATATTGATGGAGTAGAGGAAAAGCCTTGGTTTCATGAAGTGAAAAGATACTTAGAGGCTTAAGAGTACCCCAAGGGGCGTCTATCAATGATAAGAAGTTTCTAAGGAGGTTCTCCGCCAAGTTCTTTCTGAGTAACGGAATATTGTGCAAACGCAACCACAATTCAACTTTGCTTCGTTGTGTAGACAAGAAGGAAGCTAAAAAGATCATGGAAGATATGCACAAAGGTGTCTTTGGTACTCACTCCATTGGACATATGATGGATAAGAAGATTCTGAGAGCGGGTTATTATTGGTCTACCATGGAAACCGATTGCCATCATCATTCTAGAACTTGCCACAAATGCCAAATTTATGATGACAAAGTACATGTGCCTCTGGTTCCTTTGAATGTCTTGACTGCTCCTTGGTCGTTTGCAATGTGGGGTATTGATATGATTGGAGATATTAATCCTACCACTTCCAATGGACATCGTTTCATACTCATCAATATTGATTACTTCATGAAATCAGTAGAGGCAGCTTTGTTTTCTTTTGTTACCAAGAATGTTGTGGCTCGGTTCATCAAGCATAATCTCATCTGTTAATACGACATTCGTGAAAGGATCATCACAAATAATGGTACCAATATTATGATCATAGAAATCTGCACGCAGTTCAAGATTAAGCATCATAATTCTTCTCAGTAGCGACCAAAGATGAATGGAGCAGTGGAAGCCGCCAACAAGAATATCAATAATATCTTGCATAAGATGACAGTGACATACAAAATTTGGCATGAGATGTTACCATTTACTTTTCATGGTTATCGCACTTCAGTACGTATGTCAACTGGAGCAACCTCGTTCTCTCATGTGTACCAGGATGGTGATTTGGTAATAAAGCGTATCATCCTACCATAAGGTGATCCCAGGGGCAAATGGACTCCTACATATGAAGGGCCATTCATGATCAAGAAGATATTTTCTGGTGGCGCTATGATACTTACCACCAAAGACGGTGAATATTTTCCGCACCCTGTGAACACGAACATAGTAAAAAAATACTACGCGTAAAAGAGACTCGCTGGGTTGATAGCCTAGGCAAAAATAAGGGCATCCCAGAAAACCAAAAGGATTCGGGCAAAAATTAGGGACATATAAGTTAAAATTATACACCCGACAAGTCAAAAACCTGAAAAGGCGGCTTGGGCAAAAAAGGTTATCCTGATGGACTAAAAACCTAAAAGGGAGATGTAGGTAAAAGTTAGGGATTAAAGCGTACGACTATGTCCTGTTTGATAATCTACTTACATCCAGTGTTATTACCAATGACATGTTGAGACGGTACATATCAATCCAGTCATCTTCTTTCGACGGTAAGTGATGAGATGCTTGAAAACATAGGGGCAATAGAAGAGTTGAAACTCGATGGGATCATTTCCATGTAGGTGTTTTTCTTTGTTTACCACTTTGTACTTTTCATATTTTACGAAATTTCCTCTCACTAGGATGTATGTCTCTTTGTATGAAACTGTTTGTTTATAGGAAAACTTTTTAAATCAATACAAGTCCTTTTCAAATTTCGAAAATGTTTTACTTCCTCTGTTTTGTTTGAAAATACGTCCAATGATTACTTTAAATGAACATATGAATTTGAACATGATTACTGGTTACAAATATTTGCATATATAATATGAATAACAATTACTAAAGACCCTAGGAGTTGGGATAAAGTTTCAGCTATTCTCAAATCCCCACAAAGAAATCCTCACGAAGTTACACCCAACAAAGGTGCACTTCCCAGTAGGTCTAATATGCCCTCGAGTAGAAATTAGGGCATTCTCCAACAGTTTATCTCCATATCCCCAATCGATAGCTTGACATGATCATTTCCCCCAGTAGATTGCCTGACAGACAGGAATGTGATCATTTCCCCAGCATCTTGCAGAAACTTCCTCAGTGCAGTCTATGGATTTTTGTTCCCCATCAGAATTTTTATTCCACCAACACAATTTACAAGAATTTAATTTTCCAGTGGAGTTTATTTCTCCAACACCGTAAAATCCCTGACAAAATTCTCTTCTCCAGCAGGGTTTATTCAAGGTGGCTATCCCCAGAAGAGTTGAAACTTGTATCTGAAACCTGGTCAGATAATGCATAAGAGAATTATCCATCTCTTTTATCCCCAGTCAGGGTACATAAAAATCAAATTCCCCAGTAAAAGAATGACGAACTACTGACTTTCCTGAAATACTTTTATCCCCAAGCAGAAGTCGGAGATCCCCAGCAAAATATCCACAAACAGGAAGTGGGAATCCCCAGCAAAATCATTCCCAGCATAAGTTGAAGTTTCATATTCTTCATCCTCAGCAACAGTCGGGGATTTATTTTCCCCAACTAAACATATAAAACACATTCTCATTTATTTTGAGAGCACCATTACGCAATTCATTACATACATCATGACATTGTATAAAACTAACTTTGTTTTTAAGGTTAGTTCACAAACAGATAAATATTGTCAATAGTTTAGCATCCTTTGGATACAATTAGTCGACGATTCATTCTGATAATCCTTTGGATACAATTAGGAGTAGACTCATTCCAGTACATCTTCTAGATACAGTTCAGATACGATTGAGACATAGATTCATTCTGATACTCATTCTCATACATCTTCTAGATATAGTTCAGATACGATCGAGATATACATTCATTCTGATATTCATTCCAGTACATCTTTTAGATACAATCAGGTGTAGATTCATTCTAATACAAATCTCAGATACAGTCGGTGAAGACTCATTTTGATCCATTTATAGATATAGTCAAGACATATACTCATTATAGAATATTATTCAGATACAGTCGAGACATAAGATTCATTCTGACACTCCCCAGTACATCTGCTAGATACAGTCGGATGCAGACTTATTCTAGTATACTTCTCAGAAACCGTCGAACGTAGATTCATTCTGATACTCCTATCAATAGACACTTTGGATGGCATCTATAAGCCTGTCTCTGATGACAGTTATAAAGGAAAAGGAAAAGGAAAAGAGTAGGAAAGACAAAAACCTAGTGGGTAGGACTCTTAAATGCTTGCTCACAAACAAAACATTTTTTCACATCACACTTTCAAAACAATAAATATTTTACGAAACACTTTGTATAGATTCTTGAGGACTGATACAAGAATTATTACAAAGCCTGCCTCACATTGACATTTCAAAATATTTTCAAGCTATTCACACACAAAAATCAAGTGAGCTAAGAAATTATGAGTCTGTAGATAACTATGGATGTAAAGGGTGCTAACACCTTCCCTTTACATAATTTACCCCCTGAACTCAAAATCTTTCAAAGGTCTTTCCTGTTTTCTTCACCTTTCCTAAATATTAGATAAAATAAAAGTCGGTGGCGACTCTTGCTAACCGCACATTTACGATAACACTAAAAAGTCAGTATTGCATTTTCTGCATAAAACCAGTATGATTCTCTTGTGATTCCACACTAGAACAGACCCCAAACTAACATAATTCATTATTGTTTCACAACATAAAAATAACACATCATAGTAGGCATCATATACATCATTTCATAGCATTACAACATTAATCTTTCACCAATTTCATCATCTATTTCATCATAATTATCATGTTATCAAATTCATCATAAAACCCCAAACAACTTACATACCTCTAAACCCTATATCAATCATAATAATAAGGATAATCCCTACCTTAGATTCTATCTTTGATTCATGTTCCAAACTCTACAATTGATTATCTTCTCTTTCCTTCGTACCCTAGCTCTTCGCCGTTGTCTTCCCGATTTTCACGATTGCACATAATGAAACATTGAGACTCACTTTTTCTTATTTAACCCTTGGACTCTTTCTATGGTCTTCTCATATTACCCTCACTAATCCTTATAACAGTACCACCTTGCCATTAACACTTCTACACCATATATTCTATTTATTTTATTAATAATAATTATAAATAATAAAAACTAATTATCTAAAATATAAATAACCCTGATATTCATCTTAATACACTTTACCCCACAACACAACATAATCAAAAATAAATCACACATCAAATCATCAATAATTCACACATAATCACATCACGCGTCATAATTCAACAAAACATCATATATTCACAAATATTCATCATATAATCAATTAAATAATAATCTAATTATTTTAGGGTGTTACAACTCTCCCTCACTTAAAAGAATTTTCGCCCTCGAAAATTACCTGGCGGAAACAAAATCAGATAAGACTCTTTCATCTTATCTTCACGTTCCCAAGTCCAACTTTCACCAGCTTATCCACCCCACAATACCTTCTCTAAGGTGATGTTTTTACCTCGCAATTGCTTCACTTCCTGACCTTTTATTCACACAGGTGATGCTTCAACAGTCAGGTTATCTCTCACGTGTACATCATCCATTTGGATCACATGCAAAGGATCTGGATAATATCTCCTCAACTGAGACACATGAAACACATCATGAAGATTCGCAAGCGATAGTGGTAAGGTAATCTGATAAGCCACCTCACCTATCTTCCCTGATATCTGATATGGACCAACAAAATGCGGCATAAGCTTTCTCGACTTCAAAGCTCTACCAACACCGGCTACCAGAGTAACTCTAAAAAACATATGAACATCCTTTTGAAATTCAAGTTCCTTTCTCCTCTTATAGTTATTACTCTTCTGAAGACTCTGACAAGCTTTAATCCTCTCTTGGATCATCTCAATTGTTTCCTGCATAATCTCAGGTCTGAGCTCAGCACTCTCGCCCGACTCATACCAACATAATGGAGTCATACATCTCCTACCCTACAACGCTTCATACGGTTCCATCCCAATACTCGTATGAAAACTATTGTTGTATGTAAATGCAGTCAATGGAAAGTGGTTGTCCTAAGCATCTCCTTATTCCAACACACAAGCTCTTAATAAATCCTCCAAAGACTGAATATTCCTCTTTGTCTGACCCTCCGTCTGTGGATGATATGTGAAACTCAACGCCAACTTAGTACCAAAAAAATTTGCAAACCTTCGCAGAACTTCGATGCTTGAAGGTATCCCATGCAATCCCACAATCTCTTTAATATACATCTCAGCTAGTTTCTCCATAGAATGATTGATCTTCATCGGAAAGAAATGAGCCAACTTAGTCAACCTATCCATAATCACCCAAATCGAATCATTTCCTTTAGCAGTCTTTGGCAAACTTGACACAAAATCCATAGAAATATTGTCCCATTTCCATTGTGGAATGTTCAACGGCTGCATCAGACCCAAAGGCTTCTGATGTTCAATCTTAGACTTCTGACAAGTCAAACAAGCATATACAAATTTAGCAACTTCCTTTTTCATACCAGGCCACCAAAACAAGTTCTTCAAATCTTGGTACATATTCCTAGCACTGGGATGAATACTTAACCCACTTCTATGTCCTTCCTCAAGAATACTCTTCTTAAGTTCTGGAACATCTAGAACACACACTCTATTTCCAAACCGCATTACACCATCCTCGTCAACTCGAAACTCACCTCCATTATCTTGGTTAATTAAGGACAATTGATCGACCAATTTCAAATCAGACTTATGACCTTCTCAGATTTCTTTTAAAATATCACTAGTCAGTTTCAATATTCCCAACTTCAGACTATCAGGAGTCTCTTCACACACCAAACTCATATATTTTAATTGGTCCATCATTTTTAACTCTCGAACAATAAGAACCGACATATGCAATGACTTCCTACTCAATGAATCAGCTACCACATTTGCTTTACTAGGATGGTAATTCAAATCAAAGTAAAAATCATTTAACAACTCAAGCCATCTTCTCTTCCTCATATTCAATTCATTCAGATCAAATAATTACTTTAAAATTTTGTGATCACTGAACACTTCAAACTTAGAGCCAAAAAGATAATGTCTCCAAATCTTCAACACAAACACCACATTTGCTAACTTTAAGTCATGTGTAGGATAATTTCTTTCATGAACCTTCAGTTACATAGAAGTGTAAGAAACAACCTGTCCATTTTGCATTAGCACACTGCCTAGACCCATCTTAGACGCAACACAATACACCACAAAAGACTCACTCGGATTAGTAAAAACTAATACCAGAGTAGTCGTAAAATTCTTCTACAATTCTACAAAACTTTATTCACATGCAACATCCCACACATAATCTTGACCCTTTTGAATCAACTGACTTAACGATAACTCCATCCTAGAACGTCCTTCAATGAACCTTCGATAATAAACCACAAAACCAAGAAAACTTTGAATCTCAATCACAGACTTCAGAGTTTTCCTTTGCAACCCTGCACCAACTTTAGAAGGATCCACGACAATCCCATCATTAGAAATAACATGGCCAAGGAAACTCACTTCCTCTAACCAAAACTCACACTTCGAAAGCTTAGCATACAACTTCTTCTCTTTCAACACTTGTAGCACATTTCGTAAATGCTCCACATGTTCTTCTTCTGATTTAGAATAGATCAGAATATCATCAATGAAAATCATGACAAACTTATCCAGATAGGAATGAAATGTTCGACTCATATACTCCATGAAAACACCTGGTGCATTAGATACCTTGTTCGAAACACCGTCTTTGGAATATAATTTATTTTAACACGAATCTGATTGTAACCCGACCTCAAATTAATCTTTCTAAAAACACAAGCACCCACCAACTGATCCATCAAATTATCGATCATTGGGAGTGGATACTTATTTTTAATAGTAACCTTATTCAAGTGTCTATAGTCCATACACAATCTCATACATCCATCTTTCTTCTTAACTAACAACATAGGTGCACCCCACAGAGAAACACTTGGTCGGACGAACTTCTTCTTAAGCATCTCTTCCAATTTTTTCTTCAACTCACTCAGCTTGAAAGCTAAAATCCTGTAAGGATCCATTGACATCGGACTTGTACTTGTCACCAATTCTATAGAAAACTCCACTTCACCATCTAGAGGTAAATCACTTATATCTTCTGGGAACACCTCTGGAAATTCACAGACAACAGGTAGATCAATGCTTGCAGCTTTACGATCAACTTGCAATGACGTAAACATCACAAACATCAAAGCATCATCTTCCAAAAGTTCATTAACTTGCTTAGCAGAGCACAAAATTAGTTCTCCATTATCACCAAACTTAGGGAACCTCAAAGTTTTATTATAACAATTGATATGAACATAGTTGAACTCCAACCAATTCATACCAAGTATAACATCAATTTGGTGTAAGGGTAGACACACAAAATCCATCATAAAACTCTTACCATAAATGATCATAAGACATCTTGAACAAACAAAAGTAGTAGTAACAGAACCACTAGCAGGAGTATCTATTACCATACTATCATTTATTTTAGACAACTTAAATCCCAGCATATTAGCACATTCACGTGAAATAAATGAATGAGTAGCACCGGTATCAATAATTGTACCTAATTCAATATTTTTAATAAAACAAGTACCTCGAATCAAGTTGTCCTTCTTGGAATCCTCTAATCCACTCAGAGCAAACACCCTATTATTGGTATGTGCAGAAGCATCATTATTCTTTGGCTTCTGACACTAGGTATTGATATGGCCATGTTCCCCATAAATAAAACAAGTTGGACCATTGTCCTTGCACTTAGGAGCACGATGAACCGTCTTACCACATTTGTAACATCTCAAAACCTTATTCTCACATTCATTAGAATGGTGACCTTGTTCACCATACCTATAACACTTGACAGGAGCAGGAGCTTCTCCCCTGCTTATCTTTTTCCCATAGGAAACCTTCTATTTCTATTTATCAGCTGGAGCATCAGAAGGCTTCCTACGATCCGGATGTTGTTTTCCTCTCTTCTCATTCAGACTCTTGTAGTGATCCGAATGAGCTTTGATATCTTCTTCATATATCCTACAGATGTTCACCAACTCTGGAAACCTACAGATCTGCTGATATTCAATGGCCCGCTTAATTTTTGAATGTAACCCATTCTCAAACTTGATACACTTCGAGAATTCAACAGTTGCTTCACTGTAATATGGATAACACTTTGTCAGTTCCAAAAACCTCGAAGCATACTCAGTCACATTCAAATTTCCTTGTTTCAATTCTATGAACTCAATCTCTTTATTCCTGCGCACATCCTCAGGAAATTACTTCCTCAGAAACTCTCCAAATCTAACCTCTAAAAAGAACCTAAACGGATAATCATCATTCAAAATCTTCACGTAATCTTTCGATTTTCTACGACATCAAGAATGGATGGAGAAGGATGGCAAAGTACCGAGAAGAAGATGAAGACACTTATCTGCTAAGTACTTGTAGAAACAAAGATTGAAGGCCATAGAGGAGGTTATGATTCCGCTTATAGGTACAAAAATCCTTCTACTTTTCTTTGTCTTCTTACGTTACTTATTCTTCCTTCTTTTTTGTGCGTGCTCTGTTGTCGAGAGAACCAAATAGAGCATTGTTAAAGTTGAGAAATAAACTCAGCATATTGATAAGAATGCAGAGTGGTCGCTGCAGAGAGAACCAAAGAGGATTCAGTGTGAGAGAGAGGTTGTTGAAGGTTGGAGGCGAAGGATTTAGAGAGAGAGAAAGAAAGGATGGTGAAGATGAGAGTGAAGTATGGAAAAAATAGAAAAAATGGCGCGTGTTAGAGAGAGTTTGTTAAGAAGGTGAAAGAATGAAAATATGGTGGAGGTGGTGAAAGAAAGAAAATATGTTGGAGATGAGAGTTCTTTTATATAGTTTGTTGAAGGTTAAAGTGACGGTTATGGATGAAGCCTTTAGATCCCTAGGATCTGAAGTTAGTTATAGGGATCGATGGTGGAGATTATTCAGTTAGAGGGTGATAGATTTGTTATGTTCTGTTAAAGATGAGTTGTATTGTTAGTTAGCAGTTAGGAAACTCTGTTAACCATTAGTATTAGTAACATAAGTGTTAGTTAAAGTTAAAACTATGAGGTTTAAGTCAGTTTGTGAAATGTTGGTTAAAAATGGTTAGGGCTCAGTCTAATTTTCTGTTAGTAGCTAGGAGCCATAACAGTTGGCACGGTTAGTGTTTGGGGTGAAGGGAAATAGGTAGTGAAGTTAGATTTTTGCTAGAGTATGAGCAGAAACAATAAGTTTTGAATTGATTTTAATTAGCCAGAATCTCGGTTTAAATCATGGCTGTATTTGACACTACTTAAATTGGAATGCTTGACGTGGTACAAAACTTGTATGTTGTTTTTTTTGTATGTACACTTTTGATTGAGTTCATGCTTGAAAGTGTTTAAACAATGGGAACTAAGAAGTGTAATATGGTGGGAGAACTGACTTTAGGTTTCGCATTTTATCTCAAATGTGCGGATAGCAAGAGTCGCCACCGACTTTTCTTTTATCCAATAAGGAAAGGGTGAAAAGAACAGGAAATACCTTTGATATTTATTGAGTTCGGGGGTAGGTTATGAAAAGGGAAGGTGTTAGCACCCTTTTCATTCGTAGTTATCTACGGGCTCTTAATTGCTAGCTCACTTTTGAAAATTCTTCGTGAATGTGTTTCAAAATATTTTGAAAATGCCAATAGTGAGGCAACTTTGTCATGATTCTTGTATCAATTAAGAATGCGTACAAAGTGTTAATTTGAAAATATTTTGAAAGTGTTTTTGAAAAATTTATTTTTGTTTTGTGAGCGAGGAAGCGATTAAGAACTACCTACTTACTCAAGGTCTTTCGTATTATTTTCCTCCTTTTTTAGATAGTTCTATCCTACCATTAGTTAGTAGGAAGCCCTATCGTTGGATGTGAAGGGACAGGCGCAGGTCATCGTACAGTCATAAAGGCAAATCGTATAGGCGCTTTAGAAATTTTATTGTAAGGGACTAGATCATTTATCGAAGGCATCATCGAAAGGTCATTGAGAGACTACAATATTTTTTAACCGAGGGTCATTGCTAAAGAGTCCCCATGTTCGAGGGACATGATTGTTTTCCGAGGCAACAAGTAAGGTCACCCTAGAGGTGCGAGTGTGAAGAGTGTTTCATGTTCAGTTATTTTAGTCTTGCAATTAAGGTTAGCTATCAATTGTTTTCATCTTTCCATACAAGCCCAATTACTAACAATTATAACGAAAGCAATAAATACGGAAAATAAAGTTCTACGATATTACAAGGCTTCAGGAATGGGGGTAGAAATAGTAAAAATAGGGGGAAAGAAACCCTAATTAACTATTATAAACTGTAAGCAGTTACATAATCGGAAATATAATAACATATGCGGAGCGTTAAAAAAAGGAAAGGAAATTGTCTTGCGATTGTTTAATATAAAAAGTTTGATAATTAACCTAAAAACTAATTAATTTAAATTAATGTAAAAAGTTATTTATTAAAAAACCTAAAAAACCCTAAGTTTATTTTGATTAAAAAAGATAATTAATTAGTGAAAAACCTAAAAAAAAAACTAAATTTAATTTGAGTTGATTAAATAAAAACCTAAAAACTAAATTAGGGTTTTTAAAGAATATAAAGGTTTTTGAAAAAAACTTTTGTAAAAAATGAAGGAAAATAAAATGAAAGAGTAAGAATAATAGAGAATTGTAAGAAAATAGACCAAATGGTAGGGGTGGGTGTTGAACCCACGCCCTTTGAACCTTTAGCCAACATGCTCACCATCAGGCCAAGTGCACCTTGGGGTTAGGATATGGCTTCAGCGCGTCATGTACCTTGCAAGGAAAATAAATATAAAAAAGAATTAAAATACAAAAAGGTTGGGATCGAACCCACATCTTGGCATACTAACACCTTATCGCGTGCGCTTCAACCGCTGAGGTGGTGATACATCCATTAACTTAAATGAAATAAAACATATATAATATAAAAACGATGCCTGAACCAGAGAGACGCTGGAGCCCTAGCTCTGGTCGTCTTCTCCGGTTGCCTTTTATCAACCGGCAAAGAACAAAGGCGTCAGCAAACAAAAGGCACATTACCTCCCTAAATCAAGGGTTGCAAATCTAATGGAAGGATTATTTGGAGCTAAAATAGCCTGGTTTAAGAACTATGGTGAAAAAGACTCGGATCGATGCAAACATGATGTTTTACGATTTGGCCTGCATGGGATCATTATGATGATCCAAACCTGTTCAAACACATCTCAGAAATATGTTAATGACATTAGTATGGCTTAAAATAAAACGAAAATCAAGATTTAAATTTTGTGAAAATTATGAAATCAGATATGAATGCATGGCATTTCATGAGCTTTGGACCATCAAATTTGGTCCATTCTTACTTTGTACGATCGCTAGAAATGAATGGAGTGGCTTGTTTGTATTGAAAGGGCTTGTGATAAGGGTTTTGAAGATTTTTAGGGTTCTTGAAAAGTTTGATATTTTTGACAAGTTTTTGAGGCAAGGGTTTCGTGTAATGGTTCTCCCTTATTTATGTCTGAATGAAGAGCATATATAGAGAGAGGAATTAGGTCAGACCAAGGGTGGGCTTGGAATTTTGCAAGAAGATATGATTTTATCTTATTTTATTTTGACTTTAAATTAATAAAAAAAAAAAAATAAATAAAATAAAAAACCCAAGGGGTGTATGAATGAGTTATGATGTGTATAAAGAGTATAATACACGTTTGGACTTTAAAACAATGGCCCATTAGCCCAAAAATCAAGTTTGCTCAATTTGAACTTCATGCATTTGCTCAAAATTTCCCAAATTGCATTGGTCATAACTCACTCAATGTTTATCTTTTGAAGGTGATCTGGGACTTTTTGGAAAGCTCAAGATGTCATCTACAATATATCTTTTTATCATTTTTTTAATTTGGAGAATTTATCTTGATGTAAGTTGTCTTTGCAAAAAGTGTTTTTTTGTTGACTTTAGAAAATGACCTGTAATGTATTGGCTCATATCTCTCAAATGAAGCATTTTTTGGACTTTAGCTTAGATATTTAAATTTGTAGATAATTGAATTTCCTTAAAAATGAGCTTTGGTTGGGGAAAACTGATGAAGCATGTGAAAGTTATGCTTGGTCAAAGTTCAGTTGACTTCTCCTATGAAAACCCTATTTTGGCAACATTTGACTTTTGATGATTTGAGGGATTTTCTTGAGGAATCATGATCAACCCTTGATGAAATAATGAATATGACTTTAAAATATTGATGTTAACCAAAAATCTTGAGGTTTGACTGTATAATGACCACAATTGACTTTTTACTCAATATAGTTGATTTCCAATCATCTGAGTCATTAACTGGGAAAACTTGTGATGCAAGACATGAAACTTGGTGTGAGCATTCTTAAAGACATATAAGGAACCATGGAAACAAATTGAGGCCTTTGAAACCAAAACTTCCTTGTGAAAAGTGAAACCCTAGTTGTGGACCCATTTCTTATGAGGAGAATTTGTCTGATCAATTCTTGGGCATCCTTGAGCATTTGAGAACCCCAGATGAATCTTTTTTTCTGAAGAGAAGGGAGGGAAAATTTTGGGGTACAACAGCTGCCCCTGTTCAATCTTCTTAAACCCGAGGAGTTAGATTGGCATTTCCGCCATTCGTGATCTGAAGGTAGAAGGGCATTGAACACCTAAGTGCCCAGAAATTTGAACTCGCATGTGCAGGAGGTAACACTGTTGGTTGATGATATTGCTTGAATGGGATTAAAGATGCAATTTGGAGAGGTGACGGATAGTTATCAGAGATGGGCTTATAGATGCCATCCAAAGTAATTGTTGATAAAATTATCAGAATGAGCCTACGCTCGACTGTATCCGAAGAATGCTTTCCAGAATGAACCTTTGGGGAAGGTATTTGAGTAGCTTCTTTTCATATTCAGTCTCTGAGGGAGAGATGCTTGTCAGAATAAACCTCTGAGGAAGATGCCTTTCAGAATTCAGTCTCTAAAGGGAAATATTTTTCAGAATTTGGTCTCTGAAGGAAACGCTTGTCATATAGATAGTTTCCCAGTCTTGTTTCGGGAATTGATCTATAGTCTGTTTTTTGTTGGTAAACCCGTCCTGTTTCGAGAATTCATACCACCCGGTGATAAAGATAGTCTCCCCATCCTGTTTAGGGAATTTATCTTCACCTGGTCATAAAGATAGAAAGATAGTTTCCCTATCCTGTTTCGGGAGTTAATCTTTGCTCGGTCATAAAGATAGTTTCCCCATCCTATTTAAGGAGTTAATCTTCAACCTGTTTATGTAGATAGTCTCCTCGTTCTGTTTCGAGAACTGACCTATAATTTGTTTTCATAGATAGTTGTCATGTCTTGTTTTAGGAATTAATTTGTGTCTGGTCATATAGATAGTTTCCCTGTCTTGTTTCGGAAATTAATTTGTGATCTGTTTGAAAATTGTTGATGATATTCGTCTGTTTGTAGGTTTTTACCTTAAAAGATAAAAAGTTAGTTGTATGCAATGTCATGATATATGTAATGCATTGCGTAATGATGTTCTCAATGTAAATGAGAGTGTAATATGTGTGTCTTATGCATATGCTATGATACTTGTAAATGATGTATAGATGTGAGATGTCATTGAAGCGTATTGGTAGCTTTGTATAACATCTTTGACTGGGGAAAATAAATCCCTGACCGTTGCTAGAAATGAAGAATATGTGTAATCCTTAATCTTGTTTTGAATGTCTTTGCTGGGGATTCCTGCTTTCTATTTGAGGATACTCCATTGGGGAATGTTAACTTCTATTTCGGGATAGAAGATTTCAGGAACATTGGTCGTTCATCGCTCTACTGGGGATTTAATTCTTATACACCCTGACTGGGGATAAAAGAGATGGATGACCTTTTGAGGTGCTGTCTAACCAAGTTTCTGATATGGATGTCAACTCTTTTAGGGAGGCTAAGGTTAAACGATATCTGATCCAGTTTCAGATTCCGTAACAACTTTCTGGGGATAGCAACCTGGATTACCCTTTGCTGGTGAAAGGAATTTTGCTTGTGATTTGTAGTAGTTAAGGGAATAGATTCGAGCTGGGGAGACTGAATTTTGTTGGGAAAATAAACCCTGTTGAAGAAATAAATATTGCTGGAGAAATACTATGCTGAGGAAATGAGCCCTACTGGAGAAGAGAATTCTGCAGGGGATTTTATAATGTTGGAGAAATAGACCCGCTGGGGAAGAGAATTTCTATGAACTGTGCTGATGATATAATCTCTGATGAGGATTGGGACTCTGTATGTTAGTGACATTATCAGAGAAAAGATCATACTCCTCTATTCGCTAAAGGGATCTGCTGGGGAGTATGATTAGGTTAATTGATGGAAAATGCACCAGTTTCTATCTTGAAGGCATATTAGTCTTGTGGGGGAATGTATCTCTGTTGAAGATAAACTTGTGTAGATGACTCTGTGGGGACAATCCCATGGAGGTTGTTCTGTGGGGATTCCTCTGTGGTGAAGTATGGACGACTTGAACATTATCCCAATTCCTAGAGTCTTTAGTAAATGCTTATTCCTGTTTTCATGCATATATTTGTTAACAATAATCATATTCATATTCATATGTTCATTCAATTTAGTCATTGGACGTTTTTGCGAACAAAACAAAAAAAAGTAAAACAAAGATTTGAATTTTGAAATGGTATTTGTATTAATAATTTGCCTATAAACAAGCAATTTTTTACAAAGATACGGAAATCCTAATAAAAGGAAATCATCGTAAAATTGAAAAAAAAAGTACAGAGTAACAACAAAATATATAGCTATGTGTAAACAATCTCGTCGAGTTTCAACTCTGCTATTGCCTTTATGTCTTCGAGCTTCTCATCCCTTGTTGTCGGAAGAAGTTGACTAGATTGATCTGCACCCTTTGAATTTGACATTGGTAATAAAGTTCATTGTATTTAGATGATCCAACAGGACATAGTCATACGCTTTAATCCCTAACTTTTTCCTGGACCGCCCTTTCAGGTTTTCAGTCCATCGAGATACCCTTTTTTACCCAAGCCGCCTTTTCAGGTTTTTGACTTATATATATATATATATATATATATATATATATATATATATATATATATATATATATATATATATATATATATATATATATATATATATATATATATATATATATATATATATATCCCTAATTTTTCCCCGAACCCTTTTGGTTCGCCGGGATGCCCTTATTTTTTCCTAGGCCAGTCAACCTAGCGGGTCGTTTTCATGCGTAGTATCTTTTGATTATGTCCGCGTTCACAAGGTGCAGAAAGTCTTCACCGTCCATGGTGGTCAGTATCATAGCGCCTCCAGAAAATATCTTATTGATTACAAATGGACCTTCATAGGTGGGAGTCCATTTACCCCCAGGATCACCTTATAGTAAGATGATTCACTTTATTACCAATTCACCAGACTGATATGTCAGATGCTTGAATTTCTTGTTGAAAGCTTTGATCATATGTTTCTGGTACATTTGACCGTGACAGACATCCTCAAGCCTCTTCTTGTCGATCAAATTCAACTGGTCTAGCCTAGTCTGAATCCATTCATCTTTGTCTAAATAAGCATCTTTCATTATTCTCAGAGAAGGAATCTTAACTAGAGAAAATGAGGTTGCCCCAGTTGATGTTCGTTCTGAAGTGTGATAGCCGTGGAGAGAAAATGGTAACATATCATGCCAATCTTTATATGTCACAGTCATATTCTGTATAATCTTCTAAATGTTCATATTGGCGGCTTCCACTGTGCCATTCATCTTTGGTCAATATGGAGAAGATTTATGGTGCTTGATCTTGAACTGCGTGCAGAGTTCCGTGATCATAATGTTGTTAAGATTGGTACCATTATCCGTGATAATCCTTTCAGGAATTCCATACTGACAGATAAGGTTGTGCTTAATGAACCGAGCAACGACATTCTTGGTAAAGGAGGCAAACGAGTCTGCTTCAACCCACTTGGTGAAATAATCAATGGCGACGAGGATGAAACAATGTCCATTGGAAGCGGTAGGCTTGATTTCTATGATCATATCAATGCCCCACATCACAAACGGCCAAGGAGCAGTCAATACATTCAGAGGGACCGGAGGCACACGTACTTTATCAGCATAGATTTGGAATTTGTGACAAGTTCTTGAGTGGTGATGAAAATCAGTTTCCATGGTCGACCAATAATAACCTGCTCTCAGAATCTTCTTAGCCATAGTATGTCCACTAGTATGAGTACCAAAGATAACTTTATGCATATCTTCCATAAGTTTCTCGGCTTCCTTCTTGTCAACACAACGAAGCAGAGTTGGATTACGATTGCACTTATACAAAAATCCATTGCTCAAGAAGAACTTGGTTGAGAACCTTCGTAGGAATTTCTTGTCGTTGATAGATGCTCCTTTGGGGTATTCCTGAGCTTCATGGTTTCTTTTTACTTCATCAAACCAATGTTTCTCCTCTACACTGTCAATGTCAACTTCATAGTAATGTGTCTGTTCGTCTAGTCTTCCAATAGTAATCCGAGGAGCCTCGTTGTCCCATCTGACTTTGAACATGGACGACATAATAGTCAATGTGTCTGCCAACTGATTCTCTTCTCGCGGGATGTGCTCAAAATAAATTTCCTCAAAATGTGAGATCAAGGTCAGCACATGCTCTCAATAAGGAATGAGATTTGGATGTTCCGTATCCCATTCTCCCCTAATTTGACTGATTAGCATGGCTGAGTCCCCGTATACGTTTAATACCCATGATGCACGCTTCGTATTATGCCATGTTATTGGTACAATCAAAGAATAATCTGGCGGTAAAGGGTGTATGGCAACCCTGAGGCGAGATAATTACAACACCAATTCCATTTCCAAGTGCATTAGAAGCCCCGTCGAAAACCATAGTCCATCAGGATCCTGGTTTAGTTCCTTCATATGGTCCAAGTTCTTCACAATTTGTAACTAGCATAATATTCTCGTCTGGGAACTCGAAATTCATAGATTGGTAGTCGTCTACACCTTGATGAGCCAAGTGATCTGCCAGAAGACTTATTTTGATTTATTTTTTAGTGGTGTACTAAATATCATATTATGTTAGGACCATTTTCCATCTGGAGATTCTTCTGGAGAGAGTTGGCTTCTCGAATATGTATTTGATGGGATCTATTTTAGAGATCAATAAAGTAGTATGGGTCAACATATAATGTCTTAGTTGGCGAGCAGCCCATGCCAAAGGGCATCAAGTTTTCTCGATCAATGAGTGTGATACGGTGGGAGAACTGACTTGGGTTTTGCGTTTGTGTTTGCAAATGTTGCTATTTAGCAAGAGTCGCCACCGACTTTTTATTTTATCCTAAGGAAAGGTCAAAAAGCACAGGAAAGACCTTTGAGATGTTTTCGTGAGTTCGGGGGTTAGATTATGAAACGGGAAGGTGCTAGCACCCTTTTCATCCATGGTTATCCATGGGCTCTTAGTTACTTGTTTTAGATCACTTGCTTTTGTTTGAATGTGCTTGTGGTGTGTGTTTTTTGAAAGTATTTTGAAAATGGAACTTCATAATGGTTCTCGTTTCTATAAGAACGCTAACAAAGTGTTTGTTTCGAAAATAGTTCAAAAGTGGGTTTGTGAGATGTGTTTTAAAATGGCAAGTGTGTTTTGCAAGTTTGATCAAGTAACTAAGAGCTATCTACCCTATTTTACTCAAAAATCTTTCTCATGTTTTAACCCTTTTAGCAGTGTTGTTTCACCATTATGTTTGATGAACAACCTTGCGTTAGGATGTTTAAACGGGACGGGCATGGGACGTTTGTATAGTCATAGAAGGCAACATATGGACGTTTTAGCAATGTCGTTTTAGGGACTAGATCGTTTACCGAAAGCAACATCGAGGGTCATCGAGGGACTACGATCTTTTATCGAGGGTCTTTGCTAAAACGCCCATGCTCGAGGGACATGACTATATTCCGAAGCAATAAGTGAGATTACCCTAAGGGTGCATGTGTGCAAAGTGTGTTTTATTGCATGCATTTGTCTTTGATTTTTAGGTTGTCTACTTGTTGGTTTTATCTTGCCATACATATCTTATTTACTAGCATTTGTATAAAGCAATAAAAAGTGCAAAAATAAATCCTACACTATTACAACCATATTGAAGTGCATAGAAATGTAAAGAAAAAAAATAAGATAAAAAAGAAGTAAAAAATGAGTGTATTTCGACCCAGGCAGCAGCACCCTTCGATTTGCATTCTGCTGGCCTCCTTCGATTGAGGCTAGCACCACAAAGTCATGTCTTTCGATTAGGCTTTGGCACCAGTCAGGTCATGTACTTCGATTTGGCCTTGGCAGGAGCGAGGTCCTGTCCTTCGATTGGGCAAAGGCAGCAGCAAGTTGTATCCTTCGACTGGGCGAAGGCAGCAGCAAGTTGTATCCTTCGACTGGGGCCTTTCTGCCTTGTTGCCTTCTTCGATTGGGCCAGTGAAGTCAGTGTGAGCGTGTCTCTGGCTAGGCCTGGAAGTCAGTCTGGAAACCAAAGGTTTCGTTTCATACTCCTGTCTCCTGTTTCTTTCATTTCAAGCATTAAATGGCAACATGGCCTAAGGCCATGCTAGTATTTATCTTTCAAACAGTTTAATAATTAAAACTAGTTCAGGTAAACAGAAAGCAAAACGAAACATGTTAACAGGGTGGAAACGAAAGGAATAGCAGTATGTACATTCTTGAAACGAACAAGAATAATTACATGTCATGCCATGAAATGAAAAGCTCAAAGGTAAGAATAACTTACCTTGCTTCAGGCTGGAACGTGTGCTAGGCCTTTAAGTGGTCTCCTTGAATGATTCTGGATTCGGAGGGAGAAACCAGGGGTTATGTCCTTGATACTGGATTCAACAGAGAAGAAAAAGTGTGAGGTTCTTCCTACTGGATTCAAAGGGTAACAAGGTGTATGGATGTTTCAGGTTCTAAGGAAACAAGTGTTTGGATTCTGGATATTTTTGATTTCTCAAGTGTTGATGAACTTGAGATTTTTTATTTGTGTTTGAGAACATTTGGGAGAGGTTCGTCTGGTAAAAAATCCCCCCCAGCTTTGTAAAAAATTCCGCTATTTATAGAGAAATAATGAACATGTTCGTCCAAGCCAGCCTTGCAAAGAATAATAAAAATAATGGGTAACGTGACAGTACAAGTGAGAGGCATGTTGGCAGTAGCAGCAGTGGGGTGCAGAAGATCTGACATTGCTTGTGCTCAAAACAAAATCAGATGGAAAGCTGCTTTTGTGATAAAGTACTCTCTGCTTGAAGAAAAAGCATGTATCCTTTAACCCAGAGTAGCAGTATCCAACAGACCAAGTTTGAAACCCTTGTGCAAACTTCTGACTATGTAAAGATCTGGACGCAACACAGCCTGGCAAACGAGATTTGGTCTTGAGTCAAAGGCAAGAGTGAGATCGAAGCGCACTGGTTCGAAGGAAGCTTTTGTCTCAGTCGAAGCCTGTGGTCGAAACAAGCTAACTCGAAGGATGATATTGCCCAATCGAAAGCTCCCGCTCGAAGCAAACATATTTCCCAATCGAAAGTCCGTGTTCGAAGGAAGCAATGTTGCCTAATCGAAGCATGTTTGTAGGCAGTAAACTTGTCCAAATCGAAGCAGGCTTGCAGGCAGCTACTTGTCCCAATCGAAACAGGCTTGCAGGCAGCACGCTTGGTGAATGGAAAAGGGTTTCCTTGCAGGGGAATGTGTGGCCAGTAGGTCATGGCCTTCGATTGCAACCATGCAGGCAGCACGCTTGTCCAATCGAAAGGTTGAATCGAAGGATGTTTCTAATCCAAATGAAGGATGTACCCAAGTTGCATTCGAAAGAGGCATACAGGAGGCCAAATGTCCAGGTTCGAAAGAGGCACGCTAGTAGCCATTTTAAGCAATCTAAAGAGGCCAAGAGTCAATCGAAGTATGCTGAATCGAAGGAGACATGTTTTCCACCAAATTTTTCAAAATGTTATTTTTATCTGTTTTCTCCATTTTTGACAGTTTCCTTTTAATTTTGGTATTGGAAAATCCAAATGCACTTGTTCAAGCTTGTACCTTGAGAATCCTTGTGAGAAAGGCCCTGATAATTGAGAGGGAAAATTTTGGGGTACAACAGTTGCCCCTGTTCAATTTTCTTAAACCTGAGGATATAGATTGGCTTTCGAGCCTTTCAGGATCCGAAGGTGGAAGATAATTGAACACTAGAGTGCCCAAAAATTTTCACTCGCATGGTGTAGTATCAGCATTGTGATTTCGGGAATGGGCTTACAGATGCCATTTGGAGAGATGATGGATAGTTGTTGGAGATGGGCTTAAAGATGCCATCCAGAAATGTGATAGAATCTTGTCGGAGATGGGCTTAAAGATGCCATCCAAGAATGTTTGTTGAACTGTATGTCGTAAGTGAGTATCAGAAAGGTATCCATGTTTGGAATATCTCTGATATGGGGGTCTGAATAAGCAATAGATTAACATCCATGTTGGGAAGCATCCGTAAACTGTTTTCAAAAGTTGAGTTTGAACAAGCGATAGATTGACATCCATGTTTGGAAGCACCCGTAAACTGTTTTCAGAAGTTGAGTCTGAACAAGCGATAGATTGACATCCATATCTGGAAGCACCCGTAAACTGTTTTCAGAAGTTGAGTATGAACAAGCGATAGATTGACATCCGTATTTGGAGAATCCGTAAACTGTTTTCAGAAGTTGAGTCTGAACAAGTGATAGATTGACATCCGTATTTGGAGAATCCGTAAACTGTTTTCAGAAGTTGAGTCTGAACAAGCGATAGATTGACATCCTTATTTGGAGAATCCGTAAACTGTTTTCAGAAGTTGAGTCTGAACAAGCGATAGATTGACATCCGTATTTGGAGAATCCGTAAACTGTTTTCAGAAGTTGAGTCTGAACAAGCGATAGATTGACATCCATATCTGGAAGCACCCGTAAACTGTTTTCAGAAGTTGAGTCTGAACAAGCGATAGATTGACATCCGTATTTGGAGAATCCGTAAACTGTTTTCAAAAGTCTTGAAGTTGAATAAGCATGAGTTGGTCGAGTAGATATTTGTCCTGTCTGGTTCCAGGTATTAATCTCTGACCCGAGAAAGAAAGATAGTTTTCCTGGCTTGCTACAGGTATTAATCTTCAATCTCTTCATGTAGATAGTTTTCCTGGCTTGTTTTAGGTATTAATCTACAATCAGTTGTCCACAGATAGTTTTCCTGGCTTGCTACAGGTATTAATCCGGAACTTGAAAAGGTTGGCCGATGAGATAGTTGTCCTGTCTGGTTTCAGGTATTAATCTCTGACCTAAGAAAGAAAGATAGTTTTCCTGGCTTGCTACAGGTATTAATCTTCAATCTCTCCATGTAGATAGTTTTCCTGGCTGGTTTCAGGTATTAATCTACAATCAGTCGTCCACAGATAGTTTTCCTAGCTTGCTACAGGTATTAATCTAGAACTTGAAAAGGTTGGCCGATGAGATAGTTGTCCTGGCTGGTTTCAGGTATTAATCTCCGACCTGAGAAAGAAAGATAGTTTCCTGGCTTGTTACATGTGTTAATCTTCAATCTCTTCATGTAGATAGTTTTCCTGGCTGGTTTCAGGTATTAATCTACAATCAGTCGTCCACAGATATTTTTCTTGGCTTGCTACAGGTGTTAATCCGGAATTTGAAAAGGTTGATGGTAGCCATCTGTTGATTGACTTTTTCCTGAAAAGGTAAAACATTAGCTTTATGCAATGTCATGATGTATCAAATGCATAATGTCATGATGTTCTCAAAAGTAAATGAGATTGTGTTGTATGCACTTATCATGTATGTAAATAGGATGTATGAAATGTGAAATGTTAATGAATGTATTTTTGTCTAGGAAAATAAATCCTTGACAAAAGCTGGGGAGTCATTAAATCCCGGACTGCTGTTGAAGAGTATGTGTGCCTTCAAACTTTGCTTAGAATATTTCCAATGGATTCCTGTTTTGTTGTTTGAGGAGAACTCCGCTGGGGGAAGTTGAAAACTCTGTGGGGAGTATGTTTATTTCTGCTTGGGAAAAGAGTTTAGGAGTCTTAGTCGTCCGTTGCTTTATTGGGGAGTCAAAGTTGAACTGATATCTGGTTGGGTCCAGGTTTCACAGTAACTTGCTGGGGATTGTAGAGTAGTCTACCGGGGAAGAGGAGTTGTGGTCCTTTGATTTGTAGTAGTCGGAGAGGCAAACTCAAGCTGGGGAATCCTGGTGTTGTTGGGGAAATAAACCTTGTCGTCAGTTCGCTAGAGAGGTGACATCTTTGTTGGGGGAAGTCCTCGAGGATTCTTGAGGTTGATTCAGCTGAGGAAAGGGGGTCAGAGATTATACTCTTGCTGGGGAGTCATCCTATGAGAAGGACTTTGGGGAGACTTGTCATTGCCCTTAGTAGCGAATATTTGTGGCACTGCCAAAAAGTTTGATTGTACGCAACTCTTTGTCGGGGTTGACGCTCAATGCCCCAAGTGAAGGAGATGGAGACCTGCCTCTGGTTACTCTGCACTTCTTTGAGAGATTTCCTGGAATCTTGACTGGACTGCCCCAGGTGTGCTGGATAGTGACATGTCATGCCCCTTGTTGATAGGAGATTTGTCAATGGAAGTGTCATCCTTCTTGAAGTGATTTTGTTCACTGAGAGAGCTTTTGTTCACTAGATATTCATTGTGTGAATTTCTCCGCTGTTAAACAAATAGCCATATGCAAATAATGATATTCAAGTAATGCAAAATTTATGTTTGTCTTGAAGTTTTGAAAAATGGGTTTTTTAGCAGAAAAATTTTTATAAGACAAATTCAACACAAGATTTAGGGCAAAGCCTTACAGAAGTCAGGATACCTTTCTTAACAGTATGCTTTCGAACTAACCCATGCTTCAATTAGGACTTTTGAAGGGTTGTAACGTGGCTTGGTTCACGGTTTAAGAAACAAAGGATAAAGGCTCAAATGTATTTGTACCCACCCGTTCTTCGTGATGTTCTTCAATCCTAAACTCAGTTAATTGTGCATTTGAACTCCAAATGAGTCTGGAACGATGTTTTTGGTGATGGTTCACACAAGTTGAATTTTGGAAGGCAGTCATCATTTTTTTTGCAACATTTTTCATGTTGTTGAGGATTGGTAATGACCTCTTTATTTTGATTTGTTATCCCTAACTTTTGCCTGACTGTTCCTGTTTTCGAGATTACAGTCAGCGGGATGCCCCAGCTTTCTTAAGCCTCCTTTATAGGTTTTGGCTCAGTGGGCTTTTCTCTTTTGAGATATTGACTGCCTATGAGATAAAGAACCATCACTGTCTTTTGATTCCAGAGGAATGCTTTTGATGTCGTTCGTTGTATTACAAACTGAGAGTTTGCGACTTCAATGCGCATCTTTTGAATTAACTGAGTGACTACCCTGCCCCAGGTTTAAATCAAAGGTTTCAATTTGTTTAAAAACATAAAACTCCTACTTCTTTGGCTCGAAGGGGTTGACTAGGGATTATCTTCCTTATAACTCTAGTGTTTAGGATTTGAAAGAAATGCCTGTACATCATCAGCAAGGTCTGTCCAAAAGCATACTGTATGAGATTACGGTATTGTTTCGTCATCCTCCATCTAAAGGCATGTAACTTTTTTATCAAGAGTTGAATATCAAAAAGAAAGCATAATTATAGTGAAAATGAAAGGATGAATTCAAGACAAACATATGCAATGCATTAATGAAACAGAGTTTGACATTAATAGATAATTGTTTGAATAACAAAGAGATTACAACTTGAAAATTCAAAATGAACAGAAGCCTCTTTGTCTGAACTTATCACTTTAGGTGGTGAGCCTTTGAGGGACGACAGAAGAATTCAGTATGGCCATCTTGTGTGAACTCTAGCATTCCTTCGTCGATCAGGTTTTGAATCTTGTACTTCAACGCCCAACAATCGTTTGTATCATGTCCAGGACTATCAGAATGATAGGCACACCTGGCATCTGGATTGTAGCTGGGAGAAAAAGTTTTGGGATTTGGATGAGGTCTTATTGGTGTAATCAGATTCATCCTCAGCATGTGTTGCAAAGCTTGGGACAGTGGTATATTGATGTTAGTAAACTGTCTTTTGGGCTCGCTTTGCCTTTGCTGATTTTCCGATTGATGTTGGCGAAGCCGTTGTTGGGCTCGTGATGTGGAAGCAAAGTGAGAAGGTCTTCTCTCCTTTAAACCGGTTTCTTGTCTCATGGGAAGCTGAGCAAGGCCTTGATTTCTGATCCTGATTATTTGCCCCATACGGTTGCAACCGTCCTGACAAAATTGATTGATAATGGTTCCCAACTCTTCTTGTATTCGGGCTAGGCCTTGGATAAGAGCCATCTGCCCTAGCATCTGGGTTCTCATTGCTTCAACCTCAGTTTGCAGTTGTTCCAACTGTTTGTCCTTATTGCCTTCCGGATTTTTCTCGGCCAGGCTCCTAGCGAGTAGTACTTTCAACTCTTCCTGCCCCTTGGATAGGTTCAAGAACATTTCTTGAAGTTGAGCGTTTTGAGCCTGGATGTCCTTGATAGTCTGCTCTAGAGCCATCTCTACTGAAATAAACAGTAGGAAGATAAGGAGACCTGTGAGGAAGGAACCTGTCATGATATGATGCATGATATGTGGATGCATGTTTTCAAGGATCTCGCGGGATAAACACAAGAAAAATGTTAGAGGTTGAATTTTGATGAACATCTTTGATTGGAGAACTTTGTAATGGTGGATGTCTTTCCACGAGAATCAAGCTCACCATGTCAAGTGGGTCATAGCCCCTGATTCAAGTTGTTGCACTTGATCTTTGACGGTGTTTGTTTAGAGGAGAACCCTCTTGCTCTTTGGTAGACGTCTGGTTCAACGTGCCCCTGTATCAAAAGACCCTCGAGATCCTTGAAATGGTTATTGAAAATGCTATGGTATGATGTTATGATGTTATGTACATGTATGCAAAAGTAAGCAAGTATATATACATACAATCATATTCACACAAAGCAGACAAGTCCTTAGGTTTAGGCTTGCATGGGGTTTGTAAGTAAGTACCCTCTTGAAGTTAGTTGGCTCAACTTGTCCTAAAATAGAAACCGGGTTCTAAAGAGCTCAATATCACTGGATTATTGTCTATGTTCATTGTTTTGGTTTAGCCACTTAACTGGCGACCAAAATATTCCAAGAAAACAATCCTCAATGAGTGTAGTATCGAGTATCTACCAACTTCGGACTGCACCAAAGTCGGTCATCTCACTACCCCTAAAAAGGCCAAGATGGTCAAGTAAGGTTCTAAGAGTTCGTTAGTGCTTCATGACATCACTCAGCGGCCCCGTATTCTCCTTGACTACTCAAGGGCTACCGGTGCCCACAAATATGTCACACTAACATAGCTACTGCTTCAACCATGTCGGTATACCCCGCACAGTTCCCTCACAGTTTATTGCTATTTACCTAAAAAGGTGCCCCCAAATCCGGGTGTAGGATTAAACAAACCCAAAGAAGGAAACCAAAAAGTAAAGCAATCAAATCAATCAAAGTAAGCATGTAAAGGTGATCTAAAACCCTAAGGTAACCCCATTTTTAGAAATATCCCCAGCAGAGTCGCCAGTTCTGTGATACGGTGGGAGAACTGACTTGGGTTTTGCGTTTGTGTTTGCAAATGTTGCGGTTTAGCAAGAGTCGCCACCGACTTTTTATTTTATCCTAAGGAAAGGTCAAAAAGCACAGGAAAGACCTTTGAGATGTTTTCGTGGGTTCGGGGG
Organism: Vicia faba; assembly: GCA_948472305.1. Classification (NCBI taxonomy): domain Eukaryota; kingdom Viridiplantae; phylum Streptophyta; class Magnoliopsida; order Fabales; family Fabaceae; genus Vicia; species Vicia faba. Next base: position 517,975,763 of record OX451737.1, read on the forward strand.
GTAGATTATGAAAAGGGAAGGTGCTAGCACCCTTTTCATCCATGGTTATCCATGGGCTCTTAGTTACTTGTTTTAGATCATTTGCTTTTGTTTGAATGTGCTTGTGGTGTGTGTTTTTTGAAAGTATTTTGAAAATGGAACTTCATAATGGTTCTCGTTTCTATAAGAACGCCAACAAAGTGTTTGTTTCGAAAATAGTTCAAAAGTGGGTTTGTGAGATGTGTTTGAAAATGGCAAGTGTGTTTTGCAAGTTTGATCAAGTAACTAAGAGCTATCTACCCTATTTTAGTCAAAGATCTTTCTCATGTTTTAACCCTTTTAACAGTGTTGTTTCACCATTATGTTTGATGAACAACCTTGCGTTAGGATGTTTAAACGGGATGGGCATGGGACGTTTGTATAGTCATAGAAGGCAACATATGGACGTTTTAGCAATGTCGTTTTAGGGACTAGATCGTTTACCGAAGGCAACATCGAGGGTCATCGAGGGACTACGATCTTTTATCGAGGGTCTTTGCTAAAACGCCCATGCTCGAGGGACATGACTATATTCCGAAGCAACAAGTGAGATTACCCTAAGGGTGCATGTGTGCAAAGTGTGTTTTATTGCATGCATTTATCTTTGATTTTTAGGTTGTCTACTTGTTGGTTTTATCTTGCCATACATATCTTATTTACTAGCATTTGTATAAAGCAATAAAAAGTGAAAAAATAAATCCTACACTATTACAACCATATTGAAGTGCATAGAAATGTAAAGAAAAAAAATAAGATAAAAAAGAAGTAAAAAATGAGTGTATTTCGACCCAGGCAGCAGCACCCTTCGATTTGCATTCTGCTGGCCTCTTTCGATTGAGGCTAGCACCAGCAAAGTCATGTCTTTCGATTAGGCTTTGGCACCAGTCAGGTCATGTACTTCGATTGGGCCTTGGCAGGAGAGAGGTCCTGTCCTTCGATTGGGCAAAGGCAGCAGCAAGTTGTATCATTCAACTGGGCGAAGGCAGCAGCAAGTTGTATCCTTCGACTGGGGCCTTTCTGCCTTGTTACCTTCTTTGATTGGGCCAGTGAAGTCAGTGTGAGCGTGTCTCTGGATGGGCCTGGAAGTCAGTGTGAAAACCAAAGGTTTCGTTTCATACTCCTGTCTCCTATTTCTTTCATTTCAAGCATTAAATGGCAACATGGCCTAAGGCCATGCTAGTATTTATCTTTCAAAGAGTTTAATAATTAAAACTAGTTCAGGTAAACAGAAAGCAAAACGAAACATGTTAACAGGGTGGAAACGAAAGGAACAGAAGTATGTACATGCTTGAAACGAACAAGAATATTTACATGTCATGCCATGAAACGAAAAGCTCAAAGGTAAGAATAACTTACCTTGCCTCAGGCTGGAACGTGTGTTGGGCCTTTAAGTGGTCTCCTTGAATGCTTCTGGATTCGGAGGGAGAAACCAGGGGTTATGTCCTTGATACTGGATTCAACAGAGAAGAACAAGTGTGAGGTTCTTCCTACTGGATTCGAAGGGTAACAAGGTGTATGGATGTTTCAGGTTCTAAGGAAACAAGTGTTTGGATTCTGGATATTTTTGATTTCTCAAGTGTTGATGAACTTGAGATTTTTTTGTTGTGTTTGAGAACATTTGGGAGAGGTTCGTCTGGTCAAAAATCCCCCCCAGCTTTGTAAAAAATTCCTCTATTTATAGAGAAATAATGAACATGTTCGTCCAAGCCAGCCTTGCAAAGAATAATAAAAATAATGGGTAACGTGACAGTACAAGTGAGGGGCCTGTTGGCAGTAGCAGCAGTGGGGTGCAGAAGATCTGACATTGCTTGTGCTCAGAACAAAATCAGATGGAAAGCTGCTTTTGTGATAAAGTACTCTCTGCTTGAAGAAAAAGTATGTAGCCTTTAACCCAGAATAGCAGTATCCAACAGACCAAGTTTGAAACCCTTGTGCAAACTTCTGACTATGTAAAGATCTGGACGCAACACAGCCTGGAAAACGAGATTTGGTCATGAGTCAAAGGCAAGAGTGAGATCGAAGCGCACTGGTTCGAAGGAAGCTTATGTCTCAATCGAAGCCTGTGGTCTAAACAAGCTAACTCGAAGGAAGTTATTGCCCAATCGAAAGCTCCCACTCGAAGCAAACATATTTCCCAATCGAAAGTCCGTGTTCGAAGGAAGCAATGTTGCCCAATCGAAGCATGTTTGTAGGCAGTAAACTTGTCCAAATCGAAGCAGGCTTGCAGGCAGCTACTTGTCCCAATCGAAACAGGCTTGCAGGCAAAACGCTTGGTGAATCGAAAAGGGTTTCCTTGCATGGGCATGTGTGGCCAGAAGGTCATAGCCTTCGATTGCAACCATGCAGGCAGCACGCTTGTCCAATCGAAAGGTTGAATCGAAGGATGTTTCCAATCCAAATGAAGGATGTGCCCAAGTTGCATTCGAAAGAGGCATACAGGAGGCCAAATGTCCAGGTTCGAAAGAGGCGCGCTAGTAGCCATTTTGAGCAATCGAAAGAGGCCAAGAGTCAATTGAAGTATGCTGAATCGAAGGAGACATGTTTTCCACCAAATTTGTCAAAATGTTATTTTTATCTGTTTTCTCCATTTTTGACAGTTTCCTTTTAATTTTGGTATTGGGAAATCCAAATGCACTTGTTCAAGCTTGTACCTTGAGAATCCTTGTGAGAAAGGCTCTGATAATTGAGAGGGCAAATTTTGGGGTACAACAATGAGTATCTTGTTTCATAGTCGATAAATTTTTTGCTAAGGTAGTATATTGCATGCTCTTTTCGACCAGACTCATCATGTTGGCTTAGTACACACCCCCATTGAGTTCTCTAGCACTGTTAGGTACATTATTAGAGGTCTTCCTTCAACCGGTGGCATCAGAATCAGAGGTTCTTATAGGTATTCCTTGATTTTGTCAAAGGATATTTGGCAATCATCGTTCCACTTCACTACCTGGTCTTTCTTTAGCAGCTTGAAGATTGACTCACAAGTAGCGGTCAGATGAGAAATAAATTGGGCAATGTAATTCAGATGTCCTAAGAAACCTTTGACTTCCTTCTCATTACGGGGAGAGGGAATTTCTTGAATAGCTTTAACCTTGGCAGTATCAACTTCAATACCTTTACCACTAACAACGAAACCCAAGAGTTTGCCAGATCTCACCCCAAAAGTGCACTTGTTTGGATTCAACCTTAGCTTGTATTTCTTTAGTCTCTCAAGAGCTTATGTAGATGGTCAAGATGCTCTTCTTCAGTATGAGACCTAACTATCATGTCATTGATGTAGACCTCTATCTCATGATGAATCATGTCGTGGAACAGAGCTACCATGGCATGCTGATATGTTGCACCGGCATTCTTCAGACCGAAAGGCATGACTTTGTAGTAGAAGGTTCCCTACTGTGTGACGAAGGTAGTTTTCTCCATGTCTCTGGGTGTCATCTTGATCTGATTATAACCTGAGAAACCATCCATGAAAGAGAATACCTTGTGTTGAGAAATGTTGTCGACTAGGACATCAATATATGGAAGTGGGAAGTCATCTTTGGGGTTTGCCCTATTCAGATCCATGTAGTCTACACACATATGTATTTTTCCGTCTTTCTTAGGTACCATAACCACATTTGCAACCCATTAAGGATAGGATGTCACTGCTAATAAACCTGTGTTGAATTGTTTCATAACCTCAGCCTTGATTTTCTCTGACATCTTGGGACGCATTCGACGAGCCTTCTGCTTTATTGGAGAACAACCCTCTTTCATCGACAGACGGTGAACCACAATATCAGTATCGAGAACTGGCATGTCTTCGTATGACCAAGCAAATATCTCAACATATTCATGCAACATCTTGATTAATCTGTTCTTGACATTGTCTTCTAGATTGGCGCGTATCTTGACTTCTTTTCTGTCTGCTTCAGTACCCAAGTTTACAACCTCGACTGGCTCTTCATGCGGTTGTATAGCCTTTTCTTCTTGTATTAATAGTCTATCAAGTTCTCCAAGTATTTTACAATCTTCCTCACCTTCGTCCTCGGCTTGGTAGTTCGGATTTTCAAAGTCATAAGTGGCAATTGCATAATCGTTAGCAACGGGATCCAGAGTGGATGTGGATCTGCAATTTATTGTGTGGGTGTATAAGAACACAACTATTTGATAAAAATTAAAAGAAAGATAGAGAGCGCAAACTTTGAATTCAAAACATCCAATGCTTTATTAAATGAAAATATATTTATGAAATGACAACCCTTAACAAATGGACCATTGTGCCCCGGGTACGGCACAAGGTTTAATGTTATTGTTTAAAAATTACATAATCAAAACTTGAAAGCAACAAAAACATAAATGTATCTATTACTCTTGACTAAAGGAGATAGAGATAATGTCTTCGGTCTTCCAGTTGCTGAGTCAATTGTCGATGGTAGGAAATATCTAGTTCTCAAGGTCATAATCACTATCAGCATCTTCTATAGAATTGACTTCGTTGTTGCCGAGAAAGAATGGTGGTCTTCCAGCATGAGCGCAATGAATATCCCTTTGAACCTCTACAGTGAAACCCAAACCAAATTTGTCAGATTTATATGGAATGTCAGAAAGCTGACCCCAAGTAGTACAACCACCTTCTTCTACAACGGCTTTAGCATCTTTCAATGAAGCCATTCTGGGCGGAACCCAAGTAACTTTGGGAATGGCAGAGACGTCTTCAGTTGAGGCAGGAGGGATAACTTCAAAAGTATGATAGAGAGTCTTGATGAATTCGCTGTCCATCTCTACATACCAGAATAAGTTCAAGAGGCTAACCATATACTCCTATTCACCGCACATAGTAACAACCTTTCTGTTTACATGATATTTTAACTTCTGATGTAGGGTTGAAGTAACAGCACCTTCCCCATGGATCCATAGGAGTCCTAGTAAGAAAGAATAAGCTGGCCGAATATCCATCACGTAGAAGGTAGATTCAAAGATCTGCGAACCTACCTTGATTGGAAGATCCACTTCTCCGTGTACCATCCTCTTTGATCCGTTAAAGGCTCTCACTACAATATCACTAGGTTTCAAAATCACCCCTTCGCAATTAAGTTTATCAAGGGCACCCTTTGGTAGAACATTTAATGAGGAACCAATATCAATCAACATGTGAGCTAGAGTGGTGCCCCTTCATTCAATGGAAACATGCAAGGCCTTGCTCTGGTTTCTTCCTTCCGGAGTCAAGTCAGCATCAGGAAAACCTAATCCATTGGCAGTCATTAAGCTAGCAATATAACTTTCAAATTGATTAGCTGAAATCTCTTGTAGCACGTTACCAGTTTTCAAAAATTTCACCAAAGCTTGTGCATGAGCTTCAGAACATAATAACATGGATAACATGGAGATCTTAGATGGCGTATGCCTCAGTTGTTCAACAATATTATAGTCGCTCTTACAGATAATCTTAAATACCTCCTCCAACTCTTGCCTAAATTTGTCTTCATTTGTAACTTCTTTAGGTGCATCCGTCTGGGCAGGCTCTGATATTTGCTCTTTACTTTGACCCTCAGTGCTTGACTCGGTAGCGGTAACTCTAACAGGTGTAGAAACAGTCTTCGGAGAGATTTCTGGGGAGAAAATTCTTTCTCTTCTAATAACCTTACTAGTCCCAACAATATTGTCAATGTTGGAATCAGTAGCTTCAACAACTTTATCTTCAATAGTCGATAGTTCTTGCTTGACGCCATGGTAGTAGATGTTGGATCCATATTACCAAGGAATAACTTTACCCGAACAATATGGGATAGGTCCAGGTGTAGTGATGATTAGTGGAGCAGCTTCCAGATTGGTAATAATCCTTACAGGACCTTTGGAGGTAATCCCGACAAGAGTGTCGGATATTACAGATAAATCTTGAAATAAATTCACAGCAGCCAGAATTTTCTCGATTAGAATTATAGGATTGTCCATCAGGCGTTGAATTCCTTCTTTCAGTAACCTGCAACCATTGGGTTAGGCTGTGTAGCAGTAACATCTTTCAATACATCCCAGAAATAAATTGGCCTGCAACAGATTCTTCTTGATAATTAGGAGGGGAGTAACCAATTCACTTATAGTAGTAACATAAAGAACATCATCAATAGCACTTATGCCTTTGTCATTCTTTGGCATAGGTTCATTAATCACATTCGGGGCCTTTGGAGGATCAAACTCAATTTCTTTGTTATCAACCATATCCTGGATTTTGTTTTTCAGGGTCCAGCAGTTGTTGGTGTCGTGCCCAGGACTGTTGGAATGGTAAGCACACTTCGCATTAGGATTGTAGCGAGGAGAGGAGGTGTTGGTGTTTTGAGGAGGCTCCCTTAATGTTATCAACTCTACTTTCAGTAAATGTTGTAATGCCTAAGATGATGGCATGCTGGTCTTTGTAAATTGTCTTCTCGGAGCGTCTGACCTACGTTGATTGCTTTGTTGTTGTTGTTGTACAGATGCAGGATTTGAAATCAACACCGCTCCTACAGATTTATTGTGGTCACTTCTAACACGACCCTTCTGGCTATAAACAGCATTAGTTTCCTTCTTACCATTGAATGTCTTCTTTACAGCACTCGAAGACGCAGCCACTTGAATCTTCTCGCTCTTGATACCACTTTAAACTCATTCCCCAGTTAAAATCAGCTTAGTAAAACCAGATGAAGAGCTTTCGATCAGATGGCTAAAGAATGGCCCTGTCAAAGTGCCCATGAACATATCAACTAGCTCCCTGTCAGATAAGGGAGGTTGCACTCTTCCATCTATGTCTCTCCACTTTTGGGCATACTCTTTAAATCTTTCATTTGAGCCCATAGTCATATTTTGTAATTGCACCCGAGTTGGTGCAAGGTCAGCATTATATTTTGATACTGCTTGTAAAAAGCAACAGCCAGGTCTTCACAAGTGCAGATATTGGTTCCTTCCAACTAATAGAACCACACTCGAGTTGTGTTCTAGACAAACTTTCTCGAAAGAAATGAACCCATAATTTTCTGTCGGCAGTATGGGGTTGTGAGGGATAATAACCCTCGAAATGAGACTTAGCTTCTCAAAGTTCAATCCAGGAACCTTCTGGATTTCCATGGCCTTAAGATGATCTTCCAATTGTTTGTATTTGTCATCTGCAGGAGGATACTGCTCATCAGAATAGTCTTCATCCTCAGGAACTTTTCCAGAACCAAGGTTACTTCCCCCTTCAGCTTTAACACTTCTACCGTCTTCCTCTTGATTTTCGTCTTCATCATAGGAGATATTAGTAGCTTGAACCTATTTAGCGGGACCTTTGAATCTCCTCCCCATGTTGAGGATAGCAACAAGCATTCTAGTCTTCTTCTTCTTGGCGATGAGCGCTGTCATCTCTTTCTGTCCTTGGGCTAAGTTTGGGAGAGTTTCCTGGAATTGAGAATTTTGTGCTTGGAGTTCCTTGAAATTTTGTTCAAGAGCCATCTTTTACTGAAATAAACAGTAAGCAGATGAGAAAACCTGTATTAGAAAACTTGTTATATAATGATGCATGATATGTAGATGTAATGTTTTCAAGGATCTCGCAGGGTAAACAAAAAAGAAGTGTTAGGAGTAGAATTTGGTCGCAGCTTTGGCTGAAGAACTTCGCGTCATTGAACGTCCTTCTGTAAGAGTCAAGCTCACCATGTCAAGTGGGTCCTAGCATTTGACTTCAGATAACTCACTTCGGTCTTTCACGGCATTTGGTTAGAGGAAAATAAATCCCCTTGCCCCTTGCAAGATGTATGGTTCATGATACTTTGACGACATTTGGTTAGAGGAAAATAAATCCTCTTTCCCCTTGCTAGACGTCTGGTTCATAATAAACCTGCAACACAGGCCCTCGAGATCCTTGAAAAGGTTAAGAAAATGATATGGCATGATGTCATGATGTTATGATGTCATGTTTGAACAAATAATCAAACACAAGCCAAGCACACAAGGCCTTAGGTTCAGGCTTGCACGGAGTTTGTAGGTAAGTACCCTATTTAAGTTTATTTGGCTCAACCTGTTTTAAGAATAATAACCGGGTTCTAGGAGTCACAATATCACTAATCTTTCTCCCAGGCATTGTTTTAGCACAGCATCTGATTTGCGACCGAAATATCCCGAGTTTCTGATCTCAATGAGTGTAACATCGAGTATCAACCAACCTTGGACTTCACCAAAGCCGGCCATCTCACTACCTTCTAATGGCTAAGTTGGGTCAATTAAAATTCTAAAGGTCGGTTAGTTCTTATGACACTATGCAGCATCCCAGCATTCTCCTTGACTGACTCAAGGGACACCAACATAAACCAATGTGTCACACTAACATAGTCATCGCTTCAACCATATCAGTCTACGCCGTACAGTTTCCATGATCTATAGCTACTTACCTAAAATGTCCCCAGATCCGGGTATACGATCTTTGCAAAAATTAAGCTCGAGAAAACATCGAATTGTAAAGCAATAAAATCAAACAAGTAAAGAATTTAAAAGTCATCTAACTATAAAGGTTACCCCACTTTTAGTTTCTCCCCAGCAGAGTCGCCAGTTCTGTAATACGGTGGGAGAATTGACTTTATGTTTTGCATTTTATCGCAAATATGCGGATAGCAAGAGTCACCACCGACTTTTCTTTTATCCAATAAGGAAAGGGTGAAAAGAATAAGAAAGACATTTGAGATTTATTGAGTTCGGGGGGTAGGTTATGAAAAGGGAAGGTATTAACACCCTTTTCATCTGTAGTTATCTACGACCTCTTAATCTCTAGCTCACTTTTGAAAATGCTTTGTGAATGTGTTTGAAAATATTTTGAAAATGCCAATAGTGAGGCAACTTTGTAATGATTCTTGTATCAGTTAAGAATGCGTAAAAGGTGTTAATTTGAAAATATTTTGAAAGTGTTTGTGAAAAAATATGTTTTTGTTTTATGAGCAAGCAAGCGATTAATAACTACCCTATTGTCGTACCCCAAATTTGCCCTACCGAGACGATTATATTTTCAAGAATAAAGATAGAAAAGAAATATTTAATTAAAGATCGTACAGAAGTATCTGATGGCCCATCTTTATCCAATACTAGGGGGTGTACTTAAATTCAGCAAAATGGGGCTTTCTAAATCGGAAAGACCCATAAACTCAGTCGCGAGGCATGTTGGCCAATGGCCCATGTGATTCGAAAATTAAAAATTATTCGAGTAATTATTAAGTTCTTAGTTATTAAATAGTTGTTATCAGTGAAGGAGAGGTGGAACTTAAATTTAAGAATGTATGTTTGTTAATAAAAGAAGACGTGAAGAATCAATGTTGGCCCATTTCTTTTAAATAGAAAACAACAAAAGGGGGTGTGTTTATCAATATAAGGCCCATTAAGATGGCCCATCTGATGTTTAGAATAAGAATAGAAATATTATTATTATTATTATTATTGTTTTTGGTTTTAATGATAAAGGATATATAAAAGAAATATTAATATTAAAAAAACTATTTACTATTATTATTTTGAATAAATAAATAATATTATTATTAAAAGAAAACATAATGTTTTTTATTTAAAAGTTGTCTTAAATTTTTTGTTTTATTTATTAAAGTTTGGTGTTTTGGGAGAAAAGGCCAATTGGACCTGGTTGTATTGAAAATATAATAAAAAGTTTTTGCTGTAAATACGAGTTGGGCAGATAAAACATGATGGCCCAATCTTTTACAAAAAAGAATTATTATTCATTAATCATTATTGATAAAGTTTTTAAAGAATGTTATTGGGATAAATAATTAGATTAACGCACAGGCCCAGTGTAAATAAATACATTTGTTTGCCGAATTCCCGATAACACACACTATACCAATTCAAACCAAAATTCATGCATATTTTGTTCATTTACGCATACTGTAGAAATTAAAAATAAATCACATCTTTTTACAATCAAATCCAGAAACATCAAATACAATACAGTTTACGGCAAATCAAATCTCTAGAAAACAAATCTCTATTCAATCAAAAGTCTGGGAGAAAATCCGGAAATCCCAATACAAATTGTATTCAATCAAACAACCAACTAAATCCCTAATTATCTCAATCTAATCCCTAATCCCTTGTAATCTCCTAAAATCATTATAATTGTAACAACAAAATTCTAAAACCCTAAATCAAAACCACTATAAATACATAAGACGTTAAGAAGAATAGGGGGATCGAAGATACAGAAGAAAAGAAGTTTGATTTGGAGAAAACCGCGGAGCTGGGAGGAAGAATACAAAGACTGAAGAAGAACAACACCGCGAACAAGAAGGTTGAAGCGATTGGGGTTTCGATATCCGAAACCCTAATCACCCTCCCCAACACCGGACATCTCATCACTATCACCATCATCGGCCACCGGAATCTGCAAAAAAAAAGAGAGAAAGAAGGGATTAGCCCCAAATCGAAACAACTTAAGAATCAGAATCAGAACAATCACGAAAGAGGGTAATTGTACTTAGCTTGCTTTTCCTTTTTTATTAATTGGGGGGTTAGGGTTTTATTTATAGCGCCGCAGTGAAGGGTGAGGGTTGGGGTTTGGGTGTGAGAGACGAAAGGGAGATGAGAACAAGAGCTGGCTGTAAGCAAAAACAATGAAGAATGAATTGAAAAAAAACAATGTTAATATCCATTAAGATCCCATGCACGTGCTCACATAGTAATAAACATGGTCCTTCAATTTTGTCTCTTTGATTTTGATCTGACGGTCGTAAGGCCAAGTCATCATGATGAGCCATACTCCCACGCCACACTCGATTACACCAGCCCCCTCCTAAACGTTTTGGGCCTAAGCCCACTGTTATTCGCACCCCCTCTCTTGTATTTTGCTAAGTTATCAAACAACCTACACCCCCCCCCCCCGTGTGCAAGAACTTACTTGGGCAAGTCTAAACTACTTTCAGCACCCCCTTTATTTTACTGAATAACTAGTAACGCACCCCCCTGGTTAATTATCTTTTTTCTAGTTTCTTATATAATTATTATATTTTAATATTTTATTATTATTATTATATTATTATTATAATTACTTATTTCTTTTCATAATTAATTATTATTACTAATTATTATTATTAATATATTTTACTTACTATGTAAAAATTACTATATTAACATGTAAATTATTTTATTCAAAAAGGCATATATTATTTTCTTATATTATTTGCATTAAATATTTTTTAATCATGCATTAATCAATATTTTTTCGCAATTAACACGATGAAAAATACTAACCAATCTCAAACTATTTTTCGCAATCAGCTAATCTAAACAACAATTTTTTTTTTTAAAAAGGGTTTCAAATGGATTTTGACTTACCGCGCATTTAGCAAAAATATCCGCAATCACTACTCCCGGTCAAAATGCTAGGTGATTCAAAGTACATTTGCAATCCCTAAAAAACACCAACCCATACGAACTACGAGTTGAGACTATGATTCCTCATAAGAGGATACGTAGGTATGCGATCAAAAATCGTGGCGAGTTCCCAAATTAAAACTTAAAACCCTATTTTACCCCAAACTTAATTCTAAACCTAGTATCCTTGTGAACAAGGTAGATGAAAGGTGCCTAACACCTTCCTTTCGTCTAATTGAGTCTGAAACCTAGAATCTCTGTCTGCAAATTAGTGTTTTCTGTTAGATTCCTTTCCCTAGGATAAAAACTAATAGTGGAAATTCTTGATTTAAAATCCAATTGCTACAGTCGGCGACTCTATTGGGGACACAACCCTAGTTTTTAGGTCTTTGCTTTGGGTTTTTCTATTTTCTTTATTTATTTATTTCATTCATTTATTAACTGCATTTATTTAATTATTGCCTCTTTTATCATTATATATTTACTGCATGGCGGGACTGTTATCTCAAAATATTTTCAATATAACCCTTAGAAAGAAGGTTCATCTATTAGCTTAGGGGGTACATCATCCCTGCGAGTTTATGTGACGACTATGCCTAGAGTCGGTGGACTTCCAAAAAAGGAATACTTATCGAGAGATACCCTCTTGACGAGTAGGACTTTGGAAGGCCACCCATGACTCTTTGTAACGACCTTAACCAAAAATTTCATGACGAGACCTTTCACGACTTTGAGACGAAGGTCTCAGTCCGTAAAGAGGCTCCACACAAGAGAGGCCCTTGTGCCTTTTCCTTCTGGTGTTATTCATGATACCCTTAAGGAAACCACCTTTTGGGAGGGTAAATTAACCATAGGTAAAAATTAAGGAGCCTACCTTATAAGGGTACCTGTCACAAAAACCTATCACAAAATCCCGTCACTCAGCCATACATCCATGCATTCATATATTTCATATATTCATCATTTGCTTTCTTTTATTTGTCTTATTCACATGGTACAAAACAAAAGGTAATAAAATCAAGAGTTTTAGTGACTATATTTAAAAATGGATACCAGAGGGAAACAACTCATATGTGTCAATGCCTTCAAGACGAACATTTCTGAAATCAAAGCTATAAAGGGGAAATTAACTGAAAGAGCTCTGAAGATGTACGCCCGCCGCTATGGGGATACCCTTGACTTGACCAGAGTAGAAGTTCAAATGGATGTTGTTTCTGCCCTCACTCAGTTTTACGACCCTCCACTGAGATGTTTTACCTTCCAAGACTTCCAACTAGCGCCGACTCTGGAAGACTTTGACAGAATTCTGAACTTTTCCAAAGAGAAACCCTATGTAGGTATCAGACAAACTGTTGAAGTCAAAGCTTTGGCAAAGGGCTTAGAGATCTCTTACCTTGAGTTAGTGCAAAATTACCGAAGAGAAGGTCCGATACAAGGGATCAAAAGGACATATTTAGAAGCCAAGGCCCTCGAATTTGCTAATTGCAAAGAATGGGAACCTTGTGTCGATTGTTTAGGGTTGCTTTTATTTGGTGTAATTTTATTTCATTGGACTGTGGACTATATTGACCCTGCGACCATTAGCATATTTTGGGGTGTGAAAGTCTTAAATGCAGATCTGACTCCCACTTGCTCGCTGACATTTATTACACCTTGCATACAATGTACAAAAATAGAAAAGGCACTCTAAATTGTTGCATCCCACTTATATATACTTGGTTCATGACTCATCTTTACAAAGAAGGTTATATGATTCTAAACTTGACCAGACGCGGGTGGCCACAGAAATTAAGGTCTCTCACTGCAAACTCGATATTATGGTATGTTAGGAAGTTGGATATTGGATACATCACTATTAGCTGTGGGGACTTTCCTAATGTCTCGTTGATCGAATCTTGAGTTTGTATTAATTGCAACCCTAATTTGGCCCTATGATAGTTAGGGTATCCTTTGGAAGACAGACCTTCGGACGAACAACTACAACCATTGATCATCCACGACATGGGTATAGAAGATCAAGGGTTGCTCAACAAGTTTATCCGGGCTTGGAATAAGGTTAACAAAAGGAAAGTCGAAAGAAAGAATACCATAGTGAGAGGACCCTACACCAGATGGGTCCGAGATAGGGTACAAATTATCAAGTTGCCATTCGATATAGATCCAGTGTATAAGTCAGAGGTCCCAGAGGTTATGCCTATATCCTTGGAAGAAGTCGACAATCTGAAGAGCGACCTAAAGAAAGCTCAAAGGGAAAAAGAAGAGCTAGAACTCAACCTTCTCAATCTGACCAAAGAGAAGAAGCAGATGCATCTTATACTAGAGTCAAAGGACCAACAAATTGAGAGAGATCATAAGGCATTGGAAAAAGAGAGTCTCAAATGGAAGTGTACAACTGAAGAACTGTTGAGTGCGACCTTCAACCTAGATTCCCACAACCAAAAGTTAGAGGAGGCTGCTACTGAAATCGGAAGGTTAACCATATGGTATGAAAAGGAAACACGTGACAAAAAGGTGCTAGAGAAAAATCTAAGAGCCCAGATCCAAAGATTGGCGCAAGCTTCCTTAGATCAAGAAGAGCAAGTAAAGTACCTAACCACTGAACTTCAAGACAGCCAAGAATCAGAGGTTAAATCACGCCTTGAAAGGGTAGAGGCATAAAGACTCCTAACTCGGAGAACTCAAGAATATGAGCATGTGGGCCTCGAGCTACATGGCCTCCAAAAAGATTTCCTTATTCAACAAAGACTTTATACGGAAATAAGGGGTGAAAAGATATATTGGGAAGAGCAGTATACCAAGATTGCCCAAGCTGGGAGAGATAACCATAAGATAATTCTGCATCTTTACCAAGAGTACCGGTATTACAAGGACAACCATGAAAGACTCGCTTTCTTAGCCAATAACCTCATTGAGGATATCCCTAGAAGTTTGAGAGACGCGAGAAGTGTAATGGTTCCCCTTCCAAAGGATGTTGAAGACTTTCTCAAACTTTGTCGAGCAATGGTGGATGGTTTCAGAGCCGACATCCACAAGCGCACCTAGAAGATTTATTTCCCTTTTATTTATGTCTCATGCAAATTTGTTTAGATTTCAAGTTATAATATTTTTCAATATCTGGATTATGTTACTTTCAATAAAGGCATTTATTTTCCCTATCTCATTGGCGTATCTATTTTAAAGATAGTTACCAAGTAAAATAATAAGCAAAAGACAAGCATGTACCCAAATAAATAAGACATTTAAAACAAGTAACCATTACATGTTCATAATCATACGCATGCATGCATTCATAAACACCCACATATCATATCAAAGTTCATCTTTTTAAAATCTCTTCAGTTAAGCCATTGGTAGAAGAAGATCGGCACCTCATTGGCCTCCATATCAAACCAGGGCCTACCAACAAAAAGCAATGGAGAAAATCGAGGAGACTTAGGATGCATTCAAAGAGGACCTCGACCAAGTAAAGGGGGATGTAAGTTCATTGAAAGGAGATTTGAGTCAAGTTATCCTAGCTTTGAAGAACATTATTGACAGGCAAGATCAAATTCCCAGGGTAGCTTTTGAAGAAGTAGCCCAAACAATTGGTGCATCAAGCAGTCACCAACTAAGGAAAGAGCCAGAAGCAGGACTCTAAAAGTCCGTCATGGCCCAGCAAGAGACCAGAGAAGCTGAAACTGAAGGGTTTGTCCCACCGCCATCAAAAGCAGGGGCATCACATACCCTACAAATTCTAATCAACACTGCAGATAACTACCTTGACATGCAATACGGAGACCACGACCCAGAGGATTCTAACCAGGAACCCTTAAAGACAACTGGTACTCATGCTATTGATAATCTACTAGTAATGAATCAGTAAAAAGCTCTGGAGGAAAGGTTAAAAGTTTTAGAGGGTTATGATGCCTTCGAAGTAGACACTCTCGAAATGGGCCTAGTTTCTGATGTGGTAATTCCGCCAAAGTTCAAAGTGCCTGACTTTGAAAAATACAAGGGCTCCCTTGTCCAAGAAATCATTTGTGCATGTATTGCAAGAAGATGCATGCCCAGGCCCGCAATCAAAAGCTAATGATTCATTGTTTTAAAGATAGCCTGAGTGGAGCATCTTTGGATTGGTATATACAATTGGAGCGAGTACACATTCGAACATGGGAAGATCTTGCTAATGCTTTCTTAAGGAATTACAAATATAACCCGGACATAGCGTCTACCCGCATGCAACTCCAGAATCTGTCTCATAAAAAAGAAGATTCTTTTAAAGAGTATTCTCAAAGATGGAGGGAGATGGCATCCCGTGTGCAACCCCCGCTATTGGAAAAGGAGTTAGTAGACATGTTCATGGGAACCTTTCAAGGGTTGTATTATGATAATATGGTTGTAAGTATCTCTTGGGGTTTCTCAGATCTAGTGACTATCGGAGAAAGAATTGAAACTAGAATAAAAAGTGGGAAAATAACAGGGGGACCATCAAATTCCCCCTATAATTCAAAAAGGCCTGCTTCAAACTTCCCAAAGAGAAAGGACGGAGAAATTAATGTCGTGGCCTCACAACCAAGGGAACAACAACCATTGATGATCCCGCAAGGACAACAGCAAGGTAGAAGGCCACAAAGAAATTTTGATCCACTCCTCATGCCACCTAGCCAGTTATTACAACAACTGGTTAAGGCATCCTTGGTGGAAATCAAGCCTCTAGCTCCTCCAGTCGGGCCACTCCCGCGAAGGTACAAAACTGCCGCCAAATGTGAATACCATGATAACTCTCTGGGGCACACCATAGAACAAGGTTGGGCATTTAAGCATAAGGTCCAAGACTTGTCAGAATCTCAAGACATCACTTTTGGGAAACTTAAAATCAAATCAACCCTTATGCCTCCGCATGGTGGGCCAACAATAAATGCAATTGAAGTAGTCACTGACTTTGGGGCAACCAGACATGCAAAAACCCCAATCAACTTGGTGAAGGAATATTTATTCGAATGTGGGTTCCTATTGGAACATAATGAAGCCTTTGAAAGAACGCTACAAAAGCTAATGGACCAGGGAATAGTCCAATTCGGACCATACCTTGAAGAAAAATATGTAGCTACTCTAAAGGATAAAGCATGGGTCCATCCAATCCAAGAAAGCTTTGTCAACAAGGGAATAGATAAGGGAGAACACGTGGTAAGGATATCCAGCAAAGTCAGCACCAAAAAGGCAACTAACTTCATCATAGAATGCGCCCCAGGAGAAGAACTCAAAAGATGGACTATCGTGGAGATTTCTGAGATATTTTTCTTTCCTAAGTAATTTTTCTTGTTTTAAAAAGAACCTATGTCAATCCCGAGGCATAGGGGTTTCTTGTAAGGGTTCCCCCATTTTTTTCAGACAACATTTGCAATTAATAAAAGTTATATTTTGTTTTCAGTTAAGATCCTTGTCTTTCTTTTGCATTTATTCCTTAAATTTAAAAATGAAAATACTTTATCTACATATGCATCCTCAATATTCATATGCTAAAATCTGCACCAAAACATGATAAATGTGCAAATCCATGCCCAAAACCACAGATAATGTTACTTCTGCAATCCAATATAATTTTGATGCTCCTATCAACCAAGCTGAAGAGAAAGGTGACGAAGATCTTGAACTTTCTGAATAGATGCGAGGGAAATAAAGTGAAAGGATGAAAACATACAAAGAGGCTATTTAGACTATTAATCTAGGTACAATGGAAGAAATCAAGATAGGAGAAATGTTAGAGCAGAGCGTAAAAGAAAGGATAATCAAGCTATTATCTAGCTCACCAACCACTGCTAGAATATCAACCTATTAAGTTCGGCTTTCCAGACAAAGGTGTCATGGTTATAGGTGACTATGAAATACCGAGACCTGACGAAGGACCCAAGCCAGGGGCACGTTAGACACTTATGTTCGACGGAGCTTCAAATGCACTAGGGCACGTTATAGGGGTAGTTTTGACTTCTACAAAGAGTTATCACAAGCCCTATACTGCAAGATTGTGTTTCGACTGCACCAACAATATCGTCGAGTATAAAGCCTGTATACTAGGACTGGAAGCTGCCATCAATCTGAGAATAAAGCACCTTGAAGTATTTGGGGACTCCACATTAGTCATATACCAAGTCAACGACGAATGGGATACTAAACACCCAAGATTGGTTCCATATTGGGGATCATGTTTTAAAGTTGGCTGTGGAATTTACAGAGATCACTTACATTCATATCCCACGTGAAGAAAATAAAATGGAAGACGCTCTGGAAACTATATCAGCTATGTTCAAAGTAACTTGGTCAAACCACGAACCACGCATTACAATCAAACACTTCGTAGAGCCCGCATATTGCCTTGCTATTGATGAAGGACCAGATAACAAGCCCTGGTTCTACGACATCAATTCAGACACGACTTTATCAACTCAAACTTATTGAAGAAAAATGCTTGACAGCTCTGTGCCACAGTCAACTATATCATAAGCGGATGAAGATAGCCTTCAACAAGAAAGTTCGCTCTCGAATATTCAAAGAAGGAGATCTAGTGCTCAAGAAGATTCTGCTACCTCGCCTCAATTCACGTGGTAAATGGACACCCAACTATGAAGGTCCATACGTAGTCAAAACAGCATTCTCCGGTGGT
Organism: Vicia faba; assembly: GCA_948472305.1. Taxonomy (NCBI): domain Eukaryota; kingdom Viridiplantae; phylum Streptophyta; class Magnoliopsida; order Fabales; family Fabaceae; genus Vicia; species Vicia faba. Next base: position 517,993,773 of record OX451737.1, read on the forward strand.
GGTCTTATCCTCAAAACAATGGATGGGGAAGAACTACCACATCTGGAAAACTCAGACGCAATCAAAAAATACTATGTATAAAAAGCTCATTAACCTCGAACCTTAAACATGCGACTTAGGAAAAAAGGAGCGTCCTGATGGATCGAAAAACCTAAAAGGCGATCCAGGAAAAAATTAGGGGCATATAAACAAAAACTCTCTCGGTGGATTGAAAACCAGAAAGGGAGATCTAGAAAAAAATTAGGGATCATACAAAATAAATAAAGAACAAAAATACTGCGATCTAAGAACTACCACTGCGAACCACGAAGGGAGAGATGGATCTAAATCAGACAAATCATAAGCAAAGGTAATAAGGGCTATTAAAAGGATATTGGGGAACAGCAGCAACAATTATCATTTTTCATTGGCATTTACAGTTTCAAAAATTTCTGTAATTATCTCTTTCTAGGAATTGCATCTTGTACTCTGACCTATTCAGAGGCATATTAATATAACATTCACTTTTCTTTTCATCTTTCAAAACTCTGTTTTTTTTTCTTTTTTAGACTTGTCTGCAAAATACTACGATTATTGCTTGTGAATATTGTCTTGAAATCATTTCGGGGGAATTAACAAATAAAAGCATTTGACAAAACATTGAAAAAGGATTTTGGTCAGAAAAAACATCAAAAAAAAGAAAATCCACGTCTACGTCCATACACATGTTCACTCCTACGTCTACGCCCGCAATACAAAGTCTATACACATGTCCACTCCTACGTCTACGCCAGCAACACAAAGTCATTGTCCATACATGCGTCTACACCTACGCCTGCACTTACAACACACAAATCTACACATATGTCCATGCATACGTCTACGTCTACACCTGCGCCTACAATATAGAAAATCAATGTTAAAAAATATTTCTAGCACTTTCCACCACATTCAAGTCAAATTCAACGATGCTACGACAATGCAACATACAACTCCAGGGAATTACTAATTCAAAACCAATGGTTTAAAGGAGAGAATGCCAGAAATAGTCTTCATAGCATTTCAAGGCATACACGCATTTCACACATACATTTTGCATATCCAAAGCATATATACACTATACATTTTTGCATACATTAAATACACATACACTTAGGGTTCCATCTCAATTTCAGACATCATACGCATGTATCAATCAGCAAACAAACAATCTCACCCTCGATTCAATCATCTAAGGGTCAGTCAACAAAATACTTCTCCTACGATTCAACTCGTCACCTAGGCCTCCATGATGTGACGCGTTCAACCCATCACCTAAGTCTCCATGCAGTGATGAGTTCCTTATAAAGTGTTTCATTACCTAAGTCTCCATGCAGTAATGTATGAAGCTCAGTACATTGCCACCATGCATCAATGTATTCTCCTCATCTAACCCATTGCCTAGGACATCGTGCAGTAGTGTGGTTCCTTGTTCGGTAATGTAGACCATTGCCTAAGACGTCGTGCATAAATGTGTTTCTTTATTCCGCAACACAGATCATCGCCTAAGACGACATGCATCGATATTCTAAAACCAAAACCTGGTTCATTGCCTAAAACCTTGGGCTGCAGTGCAACCTAACCCACTGCCTAAGACATCGTGCAAGAGTGCGGTTCCTTGTTCGGCGATATAGACCATTTCCTAAGACGTCGTGCAGCAATGCGCTTCTTTATTCTGCAACACAGATCATCACCTAAGAGGACATGCAGCGATGTTCTAAAACCAAAACATGGTTCGTTGCCTAAGACTTTAGGTAGTAGTGCAACCTAACCCACTTCCTAAGACATTGTGCAGCAGTGCAGTTCCTTGTTACGTAATACAGACCATTGCCTAAGACGTCGTGTAGCAATGTGTTTATTTATTCTGTAACACAGATCATCGCCTAAGACAACATGCAGCGATGCTCAAAATTAAAAAATATAGCTTATCGCCTAAGACATCATGCATCGATTTGCGAACATAACCCATGGCTTCAGTCTCCAAGCAGCCATGCAACATCAAGTGTTTTTTTATTCATCTCCCCAAATGGATGAAAAAGCAAAAGCAAACCAAAACATACAAGACAGCTTTCTCAAAGCTCAAGACCATCTGCCTCGTCACTAAACCCTGGTAAGCGATATATCATCAGCTTCACCTATTTTCTCAAGACTCGTAAGGGTATGCTATATCAGCGTAACCTTGTGATTGGTCGGACAAATTTTGGGTATTCCAAGTATTTAATAAACTCCTAATCAGACTGCGCAAGACTCGCGTTTTCTCATGATATTCAATTGGAAGATAATTGAGTAGGGGCAGCTGTCGTACCCCAAATTTGCCCTACCACGACGATTATATTTTTAAGAATAAAGATAGAGAAGAACTATTTAATTAAAGATGGCACAACAGTATCTGATGGCCCATCTTTATCTAAGACTAGGGGTGTACTTAAATTCAGGAAAATGGGGCTTTCTAAATAGGAAATACCCGTGAACCCAGTCGTGAGGCATGTTAGCCAACGGCCCATGCGATTCGAAAATTAAAAATTATTTGAGTAATTATTAAGTTCTTAGTTATTAAATAGTTGTTATTAGTGGAGGAGAGGTGGAAATTAAATTTAAGAATGTATATTTGTTAATAAAAGAAGAGGTGAAGAATCAATGTTGGCCCATTTCTTTTAAATATAAAATAGCAAAAGGGGGTGTGTTTATTAATATAAGGCCCATTAAGATGGCCCATCTGATATTTAGAATAAGAAGAGAAATGTCATTATTATTATTGCTGTTTTTGTTTTAATGATAAAGGATATATAAAAGAAACATTAATATTAAAAAAACTATTTATTATTATTATTTTGAATAAATAAATAATATTATTATTAAAGAAAATGTAACGTTTTTTATTTAAAATTTGTTTTAAAGTTTTTTATTTATTTATCAAAGTTTGGTGTTTTGGGAGAAAAGGCCAATTGGCCCTGGTTGTATTGAAAATATAATAAAAAGTTTTTGCTGTAAATACGAGCTGGGCTGATAAAAGATGTTGGCCCAATATTTTTCAAAAAAAAAATTATTATTTATTAATCATGATTGATAAAGTTTTTAAAGAATGTTATTGGGCTAAATAATTAAATTAACGCACAGGCCCAATGTAAAGAAATATAGTTGCTGGCCCAATTCCTAATAACATACACTGTACCAATTCAAACCAAAATTAATGCATATTTTGTTCATTTACGCATACTGTAGAAATTAAAAACAAAACACATATTTTTACAATCAAATCCAAAAACATCAAATACAATACAGTTTACGGCAAATCAAATCGCTAGAAAAAAAATCTCTATTCAATCCAAAATCCGGGAATTGCAGCAAATCCGGAAATCCCAATACAAATTGTATTCAATCAAACAACGAATTAAATCCATAATTATCTCAATCTAATCGCTAATCCCTTCTAATCTCCTAAAATAATTCTAATTGTAACAACAAAATTCTAAAACCATAAATCAAAACCACTATAAATACATAAGACATTAAGAAGAACAGGGGGATCAGAGATACATAAGAAAAGAAGCTTGATTCAGAGAAAACTACAGAGATGGGAGGACGAATACAAAGAATGAAGAAGAACATCACCACAAACAAGAAGGTTGAAGCGATTGGGGTTTCGATATCTGAAACCCTAATCACCCTCCCCAATGTCGGACATCTCATCACCTTCACCATCATCAGCCACCAGAATCTGCAAAAAAAGGAGAGAAAGAAGGGATTAGCCCCAAATCGAAACATCTCAAGAATCAGAATCGGAATAATCGTGAAAGAGGGTAATTGTAATTAGCTTGCTTTTCCTTTTTTGTTGATTGAGGGTTAGGGTTTTGTTTATAGCGTCGCAGGGAAGAGTGAGGGTTGGGGTTTGTGAGTGAGAGACGAAAAGGAGATGAGAAGAAGAGCTGGTTGTAAACAAAAAAAATGAAGAATGAATTTAAAAAAACAATGTTAATATCCGTTTAGATCCCATGCACGCGCGCCCATAGTAATAAACATGGTCCTTCAATTTTGTCCTTTTGATTTTGATCTGACGGCCATAAGGATAATTCATCATGATGAGCCATACTCCCTCGCCACACTCGATTACGCCAGCCCCCTCCTAAATGTTTTGGGCCTAAGACCACTGTTATTCGCACCCCCTCTCTCCTATTTTTCTAAATTATCAAACAACATGAACCCCCCCCCCCCCCCCTGTCCAGGAACTTACTTGGGATAACCTAAGCTACTTTCAACACCCCCTTTATTTTACTGAATAACTTGTAAAGCACCCCCTGGTTAATTATCTTTTTTCTAGTTTCTTATATAATTATTATATTTTAATATTTTTTTATTATTATTATATTATTATTATAATTACTTATTTCCTTTCATAATTAATTATTATTACTAATTATTATTATTAATATATTTTACTTACTATGTAAAAATTACTATATTAACATGTAAATTATTTTATTCAAAAATGCATATATTATTTTCTTATATTATTTGCATTAAATATTTTTTAATCATGCGTTAATCAAGATTTTTTTGCAATTAACACGATAAAAAATAATAACCAATCTACAACTATTTTTCGCAATCAACTAATCTAAACAACTTTTCTTTTTTTTGAAAAAAGGATTTCAAATGAATTTTGACTTACCGCGCATTTAGCCAAAATCTCCGCAATCACTACTCTCGGTCAAAATGCGAGGTGATTCAAAGTACATTTGCAACCGCTAAAAAACACCAACCCATACGAACTACGAATTGGGACTCTGATTCCTCATAAGAGGATACGTAGGCATACAATCAAAAATCGTGGCGAGTTCCCTTATTAAAACTTAAAACCCTATTTTACCCCAAACTTAAACCTAAACCTAGTATCCTTGTGAACAAGGTAGATGAAAGGTGCCTAACACCTTCCTTTCTTCTAATTGAGTCTGAAACCTAGAATCTTTATTTGCGAATTATGGTTTTCTGTTAGATTCCCTTCCCTAGGATAAAAACTAATAGTGGCGACTCTTAATTTAAAATCCAGTTGCTACACCTACCATTAGTTAGTAGGAAGCCCTATCGTTAGATGTGAAAGGGCAGGCACGGGTCATCGTACAGTCATAAAGGCAACTCGTAGGGGCGCTTTACCAATTTTATCGTAAGGGACTAGATCGTTTACCGAAGACAGCATCGAAGAGTCATCGAGGGACTACGATATTTTTTAACTGAGGGTCTTTGCTAAAGTGTCCCCATGTTTCAGGGACATGACTTTTTTCCGAGGCAACAAGTAAGGTCACCCTAGAGGTGCAAGTGTGAAGAGTATTTCATGTTCAGTTATTTTAGTCTTGCAATTAGGGTTAGCTATCGATTATTTTTATCTCTCCATACAAGCCTAATGTTGTACCCCAAAATTTGCCCTCTCATTTTATCAAGATTTCCCCTCACAAGACTCTTTGAACTCAAGACCAAGCTAGGGTTTGCTCTGCTCAAGACATCTCCTTGCACTGTTGACCTAAAATTAGGGTTTGAGTTTGCACAAGGATTTTTGGACTTATAATGCCCCATGTGACTTTCATACTTCATGTTGGACTTATAAGATTGCTCATACCAAGTTTCAAGCCTTGAATCAAATTTTTGCCCAGTCAATTGGACAGTTGACCTAAAAATCAACTATATTGGGGGAAAAGTCAACTATGGCCAATTTACAGTCAAACCTCATAATTTTTTATCCACATCAACATTATAGACTCATATGAACCATTTGATCAAGTTTGGACCACAACTCCTCAAGAAAATTGATCAGATCATCAAAAGGGTAAAATGGTCATTTTTAGGGTTTTGACTGCAGAAGGGCAATTTCTGATTTTTCACCTAGCCAATGGAAAATTGGGTTCAAGCATTGGTTCAAATACTTAATGGCATCATCTTGACCTAATCACAAGATTCAAAAGATCTCAAATGCATTGGATTTACAGATGAATTTTCCAGTCTTCTGATCAAAAATCAACTGTACACTGAAAAGTCAAACAATGACTTTTTGGTCAAAATCAAGTGGCAAGGGTCATTTTTAATCAAGATGTGTCAAAACATGAAACTTGTTCACCAAGAAACCTAATTTTGGAAATTAGGGTTTAAGATTGAAAAATTTCATAACTTAGAAATTTTCTAAGTTATGAAAATTTCTTATTTTTTCCCAACTTTTCCCAACTTTTTCACCATGATGAAATTGGATTCAAACAAAACTTCCAACATGAAAGTTGTAGTCCTCCATAAAATATACAACTTTTATTCACAAAGTTTACCAAAAAGATGCTTGGATCTCAAGTTATGATTTTGTGAACGAGGGTCCATGAAACTTTTAACTTAGTGAAATTTTGCCCTAGTTTAGGCAGGATTTTGACCTATCTTCATGGAAATTTTTCACATAGTTACAAGATGAATCTCAAAATGCATTTCAAAGATGGATTGTATATAATTTTACAAGCTTTCCAAAATGTCCAAGAACTCTCCAAAATCATTTATGGTTAGGGATAATCGAAGGTTTGAAAATGGGAAATTATCACTTTGGTCCATGGCATTTTTCATGTTGAGACAAGTTGCAATTTCTGTCCAACCTTGCTTGTACTTGTTTACAGGTCCTTAAACCCTTCCATACTCAAAAATTTAATGAAAACACAATGGATTAAGGCATTGTTCTGAGCTTTAGAAGTTTACACATTGAATTAGTCTAAAAATGGCAAAAAGGCAACATTGCCACTTTGATAAAGTTGGCTTTATGTCAAGTTGTTCCTCTTGAGCTATGAACCCAATATTTTGCAGCAAACCAACTCCACAAACTTAGGGCAAGGTACACCAACTTTGTGCATCTAGGAAGGAGGCCTGTACAGGCTCTTGAGCATTGTCATTTCACTTTTGCATCAAAAGTAAGTCAACTTGCAAAATCACCACAACTCTTGTATTTGTTAAAACCAAAGTTTATAAACATTTCAAACGGGTTTTTTACATATCACACTAAGCCAGAAACACGAGCTAGCAAGTCCTCAAACCTTCCAAAACACCAAAACACAAGTTCTTGTCAAAACAGGGTAGGTTCTGCATTTTGATTTCCAAATCACAATCCACTTGTGCGTTTTGCTTGCAACCAGTTCCAACACACTCCATACAACATACCTAAGTTATCCCAACCATTCCGAAGTCACTGTAACTCCATTTACACACTTCCCCGTTTTTGAATTCTGACTTTGCAGGTTAAGTTCTATAGAGAGATTCAGGCAAGTTCAAAGCAAACTAAGCATTGGGAAAGCTCAAAGGAACTTCAAGGAAGCTCACAAGTATCTCAGGCCTCCTCACAACCCCTACATTGCCATACTCGAGCTTGAATGAAAATGGTAAAGTTCAAACTTCTATCTCTCTATTTAGGAATCATTAGGCTTAGGTTTGTGAATAAAAAATATAGTCTTCATTGCCCTTGAGCTGTACATATGTATAGAATTCATTTAAGTTAAATGAGCTGGGAGAATTTGAATGATGAACTTTCTGAAAAAACTAGGTTAGAAATCAGGGCCAGATAAATTCTCTCTGGTCTTTGAGAGTTAGATTAAGTTTTTTACATGGTTAGAATCGTATGATCATGCTCTATAACTTTCATGTTGCAAGTTTTTGTTTTTGAACACGTATGCAGGATTTCCAAGTTTGAACAGGGCACACGTTTTTGTTTGATCAGAGGTTGAAGATGAAGAGAATCTGGGATGGGCCTGGTTTTGGTTGGCTATTGACACCCCACTAGCTTGCTGTTTACACCCCCTTGGCCCATTTGTTTATTTTTCCATATTTTTCACTTCTATTTTCATTTCTGACTTTTTATTATTTTTTCTAAATATAAAAAATCACTACAAATATTTTCTTAAATTTTCACTTTTTATTTTTTTATTTTTGTTATTTTTTTGGACATAGAAATAATTATTAAATAATATACTTTTATTTTCTTAAAATAAAAACTTGTAAATATTATAAAAATATTATTTATTTTTATTTTTATTATTTATACACTTAAATAATATTTCATACATATTTTTATTTTTCAACATTTTGTATATATTTTATTTTATTTTTTGTATATAACCAAATTAGGGTTTCCACCCCTTTCAAAAAAGACCATTAATATTTTTAATATTTTTAGGATATTAAATAACTTAGTTTTACATAAATAAAAATAAATACAAAAACATTTTGCATATTTATATTTAATTGCACATTTAAATATTTGTCAATTTATCATTTGTACAATGAGTTCAATTTGGTTGTAATAGTTGACTTAGGGTTTTATTTTCTTGCAAATATCCCCCTATCCAAATTTGTATCCCCCTCCCCATAATCATGTTGTAATAGTTGTAGATTTACTTTTACGCACTTTATTGCTTTCAAGTATGCCATGATAGAAATATTAGGGTTTGTATGCAAAAATCCAAAATCAAACAAATAGCTTGACTAAATACAAGACAAAAATGCATGAAAATGACAACACAATGCACACAAGCACCCTTAGGGTTTCATCCACTTGTTGCCTTAAAAATGGCCATGGTATGCATGCTACGTATCTTGGCAAAACAAAATCAAAACAAAAAGATCATAGTCCCTCGATGACGCTATCTTGGTTGCCTATACAAAAATGATCTAGTCCCTCAAAAAATTGCTAAGATACTTTGCAATATTGTTATCATGGCCATACGATGACCCGCGCCTGTCCCGTTTAACATCCAAACACAAGGTTGTTTACCAAATACAATGGTAAAACAACAATGTCAAAAGGTTAAAAATGTGTAGGAAAGATGTTTGAGTTAGGGTAGACAACTCCTAGTTACTTGATCAACTTGCAAAACATCCTTGCTAATTTCAAAACACACAATTCCAAAACATTTCTCAAATATAAACTTTCAAACATTGAAGCATTTTTCAAAAGACATACACCTTTGTATATATTCAAACAAGAATCATTACAAAGGTTGCCTAGACAAAGGCCTCTTTTCAAAATATTTTCAAAACCACACACACAAAGCACCATTTTAAACAATTGAAAAGCAAAAGCAATTGATCTAAACAAGTAACTAAGAGCCCATGGAAAACCATGAATGAAAAGGGTGCTAGCACTTTCCCTTTTCATAATCTACCCCCCGAACCCAAGAAAACATCTCAAAGGTCTTTCCTGTGCTTTTTGACCTTTCCTTTGGATAAAATAAAAAGTCGGTGGTGACTCTTGCTAAACCGAAACATTTGCAAACACAAACGCCAAACCTCAAGTCAGTTCTCCCACCGCATCACACCTAATCACTAACAGTTATAAGGAAAGCGATAAATGCGGAAAATAAAGTTATACGCTATTATAAGGCTTCCGGAATGGGGGTACAAATAGTAAAAACGGGGGGAGGGGTGGGAAAGAAACCCTAATTAACTATTACAATGTATAATTAGTTACAGAATTGAAAAAATAATAACATACGCGAAACGGTAAAAAAAAGAAAAGGGAAAGGAAATTGTCTTGCGATTGTTTGATAGAAAAAGTTTGATGATTAACCTAAAAACTAATTAATTTTAATTAATTAAAAAAGTTATTTATTAAAAAACCTAAAAAACCCTAAGTTGATTTTGATTAAAAAAGATAATTAATTAGTGAAAAACCTAAAAATCCTAAATTTAATTTGAGTTGATTAAATAAAAAGCTAAATTAGGGTTTTTAAAGAAAATAAAGGTTTTTGAAAAAAGGTTTTGTAAAAAATGAAGGAAAAGAAAAGGAAAGAGTAAGAACAATATAGAATTGTAAGAAAATAAACCAAATGGTAGGGGTGGGTGTTGAATCCACGCCCTTGGAACCTTCAGCCAACATGCTCACCATCAGGCCAAGTGCACCTTGGTGTTAGGATATGGCTTCAGAGCGTCATGTACCTTGCGAGACAAATAAATCAAACAAAACATTAAAATGCCAAAAGGTTGGGATCAAACCCATGCCTTGGCATACTAAGACCTTATCGTCCGCGCTTCAACCACTAGGGAGGTGATACATCCATTAACTTAAATGAAATGAAAATATATAATATACAAACGATGCCTTAACCGGAGAGACGTTGGAGCCCTTGCTTCGGTCGTCTTCTCTGATTGCCTCTTTTATCAACCTACAGAGAACAAAGGAGTTAGCAAACAAAAGGCACCCGACCCCCCCTAAATCGAGGGCTGAGAATCCAATGGAAGGATTATTTAGAGCTAAAATAGCCTCGTTTAAGAGGTATGGTGAAAACGACCCGGATCGATGCAAACATGGTGTTTTACGATTTGGCCTACATGGGATCATTATGATGATCCAAACTTGTTCAAACATGTCTTACAAATATGTTGATGACATTAGTATGGTTTAAAATAAAAGAAAAATCAAGACATGAATTTTGTGAAAATTAAGGAATCGGAGATGAATGCATGGCATTTCATGAGCTTTGGACCATCAAATTTGGTCCATTCTTACTCTGTACGATCGCTGAGAATGAATGAAGTGGCTTGTTTGTAGTGAAAAGGCTTGTGATAAGGGTTTTGAAGATTTTTATGGTTCTTGAAAAGTTTGATATTTTTGACAAGTTTTTCGTGTAACGGTTCTCCCTTATTAATGTCTGAATGAAGAACATATATAGAGAGGAATTAGGTCAGACCGAGGGTAGGCTTAGACCTTTGCAAGAAGATATGATTTTATCTTATTTTATTTTGACTTTAAATTAATAAAAATAAAAAATAAATAAAATAAGGGGTGCATGAATGAGTTCTGAGGTGTATAAGGAGCATAATACACGTTTGGACTTTAAAACAATGGCCCATTAGCCCAAAAATCAAGTTTGCTCAATTTGAACTTCATGCATTTGCTCAAAACATTTTAACTTGCACTGGTCAAAACTCACTCAATTTTAATCTTTTGAAAGTGATCTAGGACTTCTTGGAAAGCTCAAGATGTCCTCTACAAACTATATTTTTTTTATCATTTTTGCATTTGGAGAATTTATCTTGATGTAATTTGTCTTGACAAAAAGTATATTTTTGTTGACTTTTGAAATGATCTGTAATGTATTGGCTCATATCTTTCAAATGAAGCATTTTTTGGACTTGAGCTTAGTGATACAAAGTTGTAGAGAATTGAATTTCCTTAGAAATAAGCTTTGGTTGTGGAAAAAATGATGAAGTATGTGAAATTTATGCTTGGTCAAAGTTCAGTTGACTTCTCCTATGAAAACCCTATTTTGGCAACTTTTGACTTTTGATGGTTTGAGGGCTTTTCTTGAGGAATCATGATCTACCCTTGATCAAATGATGAATATGACTTTAATATATTTATGTTGACCAAAAATCTTGAGGTTTGACTTTATGTTGACCACAACTGACTTTTTACCCAATACAATTGATTTTCAATCATCTGAGTCATTAACTGGGCAAACTTGTGATGCAAGACATGAAATTTGGTATGAGCATTCTTGAAGACATATAAGGAACCATGGAAACCACTTGAGGCCTTTGAAACCCAAACTTCCTTGTGAAAATTGAAACCCTAGTTTTGGACCTATTGCTTAGGAGGAGAATTTGTCTAATCAACTCTTAGGCATCCTTGAGCATTTGAGAACCCTAGATGAATGTTTTTTCTAAAGAAAAGGGAGGGAAAATTTTGGGGTATAAGAAGAAGAAATTTAGTCATTCTACCTTTCAATGTCTCTTCTGCAGGCTTAGTGTAGACTTGCAGTGGATTTTTCTTTTCAATTCTGAACACGTACTTATGTGTTGATGTATGTATCTACAAAGTCATTATGTGTTTGGACTTAGACTAGGTCTGTTGTATTGATGCGTGATGGCTGGAACTATATTGATATATTGATGTTGAACTGATTTTGGACATGAAGTGGTTTAGCTTTATGGATTGTTTAATGACTGTTCTTGTGAAGTGTTGTGTATTGTTTTAAACTTTCATGATGTCTATTTTGCTGAATTGAATTGGTTTGATGAGTTGGATTAGTGTATAGCTAGTTTTAATTAGATTGAACATGTTTTGTTTTTTATGAATTGTGGATTGTTTTTTTGTTGATATTTCAAGGTTGCGGCTATGCTCATTGTGTTAAGGCATGGTTCAAGGTTGATGAAGATGTGAAGTTTTTGAACTCATGGAGGAAGTATGAAGATAGGTGGAGAAAATTTTGGGCATGGCATGAAGATTTTGGAATGGAAAAGTTTGAAGACGAGAGTAAAGAGATGGCCATGGCAAGGCTTGAAGAATGATTAAATATTAGCTTTAGGTTTAGCATATGTGTATGATTGGTTCTTGAAAAATTCAACCTTCGCAACATAGGAATTTGGGACAAGTCTTTCAAATTCTTCCTTAGGTAATATTTCAATTTTTTAATGACTAAGTGAAGTGAAATGTATGTTGGTTATATTTGTAAGGAATCATGGTTTTATGTTTGAACAAAGTTGTAAATTTATGTTGACTTGAATATTGATGAAGCTTGTTTGCTTTTCTTTTGAATTGCCTTTGAATCTTGTTTCTAATACATGGTAGAAATTTAATGAATCTTGAATGTTCTTGAATGAATGTATGGAATATAGTTTATTCCTTAAGTCAAAGTAACTTGTATGCCAAGAAATTCATACGAATATACCATTTCCAAATTTAGTCATGAACCAAATCCCAACTTATGCTATTGAATAAATTAATCTCGTGGAATCATTTGATTGAAACCTCATCTCAATTCTCCATTGATCAGAACCAAATCAAGCTTCCTTCTTGATGAACCTCTATCTTAGATCTCAAATTCATATTAAATTTCTCTACAAGCAACAAATAATAAGCAATTGAGAGGACAACAATGCCTTGATCATAGTGAACCCATTTATTCATCTTTTGTACCATATCCCGTATATGGTACCTCAATCCTCAAAGATATCTTGAATTGGTGAGCATATAATAGAAATGCCTCGAAGAATCATTTGATGAAGCAAGATTTGAAGTGTAGCAAGAAGCATGATCACCAAAATATTATGGACATGAAGCCTTAAGAAAAAGCACCTCAGCTAATGAAATGATAATCCTAATCCCCTTGCCTTGGATGTTCAATGAAGAAGAAGATAATTTAAGATGTTGAGAGGAAGTAAACCATAGCTCATGGGATCTTTATTTGAATTCCTGATGAAACCCTAGCATTTGCAGCCCTATTGCACTTGGCTCTTGAAGTAACTTTGATAAAAGATGGATTTGCATCTTAGTGAACCTTGAGGAAGATATCATTGTATCTTGATAAGAAAGAAGTCTGCAATAGCCATGAATCAAAACCCTAGCTTCAAACCATGATTCCTGAAGAAACCAACTGATTCAACCTTTCATGAAGATGAGAGCCTAAAAGCACAGAGAAACCATAATTCCTCAATATCCTTGATCCCATGCAAAATTTATTGGTGATGCATAATTTATTGTATGACCTAATGAAAGCAATGTGTATGAGAAAAATAAGATGCATAAGCCAGATGATTTTATTAAAGGGTAGGACAAATTTGGGGTATGACACCATATAACCTAGAAGTCGAGTCCTTTTGGACATGAAAGAATTTTTGAAAAAATAGCTTCAATAAGAGTCGATACACACACGTGGGAGTCGGCTCCTTCATGTTGTGTATTGACCCCAAATGTGTGGGAGTCGACTCCTTTTTAACATAAATGAGAGTTAAAAAAATTTCCCTGGGAGTCAACCTACAGCTCGAGGGAGTCGACTCCTTAGTGTTGTGTGTCGACTCCAAACCCTCTATGGATCGACTCCTTTTGAATAGAGAGTAATTTTTCAAAATTCTTTCAGTGGGAGTCGACTCCTACCACGGGTGAGTCGACTCCAAACATGATTTTTAAAATGCATATTTTTGACTTTTTAAACTTGTCCAAATGATTTTGACATGATCTAAAGGTGTCCTAAGATGAAAATGCAACCTAGATATAGAGAGATGACGTCTAACATACAAATACTACAAATTAGCTAGTTTTGACATCATTCAAAACATCTAATAGAGAATATTTCACTTATATACTCCGCATTTTTTATGATGGCATAATATGTGACGTATTTGTAGTCTCTGATCATATCTCCCCTCGAATATGTACATCTTTATTTTAATATTAGCAAACAACTTTGTTATTTGTTCTTGTATTGTATATGTTATACCCCTTTGACAATATCAAAAAGAGAAAAAGACCACAAAACATAAGAAGTGTCAAGTAAAACACATAATCAAATATAACCCACTCAGAGGCATTACAAAGATAATTCGATCAACAAAAACCACACTCACATAGAATGACATTGAACTGGAAAAGTATAATAATAAATATCCAATAATGCACAAAAATGTAACATAGATAAATAACATGTCCAAGTATACTATCATAAGATATTTCAAATGCAAAGAATTCATGCCATGAAATACAAATGATGATAAAATACAAAAGATTAAAACATGAAGTCACTATAAGCATATGGATTGAAATCACTCATAGGTTAACAACAAAAAATTTGGAAGTGAACATTCATGGGATTGCATTACACAACAAATATATTACATATCTTTGGAACATAAACACAAAATAAAATTTCAATAGACATAGATAAACAACGCAAGAAATAAGAACTTACGGACAAAGAGATAAGTGAAATCATATTACCTCACCGGATGAAAGATGGAGGATGCACTTAAAGAACAAAGAACTTTCGAACAGAGTTGAAATAGCTATAAAGAGTGCCTTAAAATCTTAGACTTCAACGTTCCTACCACATTCATCTTTGCCAAGTTCCCATTTGTTGGCATTTGAGTATCAAGAGATTATGCATCAACCATTTTGATATTGCATTATTTGTCACTTAAACATCCCTTCTTTGAGTTGTCTTAGAGTATGTAGTCAATTGCGGTGATGCCTCTAAGAATATTGTCGACTTGATACCATTTTAATATTTAGGAGCACTTTAGATTTATCAGTTCCTTCTTTGGTGTCTTTGAGTATTTCTTCTTAAGATATACCTACATCATGAAAAGAAATATCTTTCCCGAATTTTCTAGGATAAGATTCATTACAAGTGTCAAGCACGAACTCTTCAACAATAAGTAACAATAGAGATAGTAGTGGAAGAAGGATTGTCTACACTATCTTTACCAAGTATTACACTCTTGCCATTTCCTCCATAAGTTACATACCCATTATTATTTTCCACAAAGTCAATAAATAAGGGAAATGTTACATGTTATATGCCTTGAACATCCACTATCAAGAACTCATATTCTCTTCATTGAGCCAAAACATTTATCCTACAATATCAATCAAGAGTGCTAGGTACCAAATTCTCATTGGGTCCTCGAGAGTTAGTGAAAACTTGGTTGCATTTAGGAAATCATTGAAACACACCTTTAGGAACCATAAATCTCCTAAATTTTCATTTTGCAATGGTATGACCTTTCTTGCAACAATAGTGACATGTCAAGTTATGATTAGAGTGACTTTTTCTATTTGATTCCCTTTTAACAAAACTATATTTTTTGTATGGAGGATTTAAATCCTTTTTAAATTTTCTACAATCAATATCAAAGTAAATTTTGGTTCTAAAGCCTTATTCAATTTGATTTTAGAGAAATAACCACTTTTTGCCAAATATGATAAGTTTCACAACCAAACCAAGAAGGCTCTTCATCATCATTTTTATCTTTTTGAATATCTAACATGTACTTCTTAACAGCTTCCATATTTTTATCAATTTCTAAAACTTTGCCTTCTAAATATGAAAATATTCTTTTGTTTGAAGCCAACCTTTTAAAAGCTTCTACAGCTTCACCATGTAGATTTTCAAAAGCAATTTGCAATTCAGAATAAGACATATTATTATTAAGCTCATGTTTAGAATGACTTATATTATTTTTATTTTGATGGGCCATGAGGCAAAGGTTTTCCATCTCATCATCATCACTTTCCCTAGCAATGTATGCTTTTTCAGGCTTCCTAGACTTCTTCTCCTTATAATGAGTTGTGAGACAAAAAAAAATTCGCTTCATCATCATCACTTGAGTTATCTTCATTTGAGGATTCATCATAATTTTCCAAAGCAATGTATGCTCTTCTAGGCTTTCTAGACTTCTTGTATTGATCCTTTCATTTATCCTTCAGAAGCAATGGACAACCCGGTTTGTAGTGACCAGCCTTTCCACAATTATAACATGAACTCTTTGATATTTATTTCTTATTCTCATCTTGCCTTGATGAATTTGATTGTCTTTTATAATTTATGGGACCTTTTTTGGAGTGTTTCACTCCATTATTCTTGAGATACTTATTGTATATTCTAACAAACAGCCCCATATCTTCATCATCCAAACAATCACCATCACTAGATCCACTATCATATTGATCTTTAGTTGAAGACTTAGAGCTAGAATTCACAAGAAAAATTGACTTCTTGTCTATCTCTTTTTCCTTGTTCTTATCTTTCTTAATCTTTTTCCCGTACTTCTCTAGGCACATGAGCTCTTGCTCGTGTTCTTCAAGTTTTCCAAATAAAGTAGTAATATCCAGTATCAATAGATCATTAGCTTCCTTGATTGTAGTAACCTTTGGCTGTTATTCCCTATTAAGACATCTCAACACTTTTTTAGTAGTAATTTCAATGAAAACGGGCTTACCAAGTGCATTCAAACGATTAACAAGATGAGTGAACCTCTTTTGTATATCGATAATGTTTTCACCATGCTTCATATAAAAGAGTTCAAACTCTTGATTCAAATTATTGTTTCTAGCTTGTTTGACCTCATTAGTTCCCTCATGAGCAACTTACAATGAGTCCCACATGGCTTTAGCGCGTGTGCAATGGTGTGATACAGTGGCAGAACCGGCAGTTATACTGGTTTGCGTTTTTTGTTTGCAAATGTTGCGATAAGCAAGAGTCGCCACCGACTTTTATTTACTCCAACAAAAGAAAAGGAAAAAGAACAGAAAAAACCTTTTTCGAGATGTTTCTGAGTACGGGGGGTAGATTATAGAAAGGGAAGGTGTTAGCACCCTTTTTATCTGTGGTTTTCCATGGGCTCTTAGGTACTTGCTCATTTTGAAATTTCTTATGTGTGTTTTGAAAAGTTTTTTCTTTAACTTCGTGATAACCCTTGTGTGATACGGTGGGAGAACTTACTTGAGAGTTTTGTGTTTGATCGCAAATGTTGTGGTTAGCAAGAGTCGCCACCGACTTTTATTTTATCCCAAAAGGAAAGGTGAAAAAGCACAGGAAAGACCTTTGAGATTATTTCTTGAGTTCGGGGGGTAGATTATAAAAAGGAAAGGTATTAGCACCCTTTTCATCCATGGTTTTCCATGGGCTCTTAGTTACTTGCTAGATCACTTGCTTTTGTTTTAAATTGTGCTTTGTGTGGTTTTTTTAAAAAGTATTTTGTAAAGAGGCCATTGTTTAGGCAATCTTTTGTAATGATTTTCCTTCGTAAAAATGTATAAAAAGATGTTGATCTTTTGAAAATGTTTTCAAGTTTTGTAAAATGTTTTGAAAGTGTAGTTGTTTGTTTTGAAAATAGCAAGGATGTTTGTTTGAAATTGAGCAAGTAATTAGGAGCATTCTACCTACTCAAAAGTCTTTCTTGTTCATTTTCTTTTCCTTTGACATTGTTGTCTTACCATTGATTTGGTAAGCAACCCTATCTTTGGATGTAAACGGGACGGGTGTGAGTCATCGTATAACCATGATTAGCAATGTTGCAAGGTATCTTAGCATTTTTCTTTGAGGGACTTAAGATCATTTGAAAGGCAACTTAGATAGCGTCATCGAGGGACTATGATCTTGTATTTGCTTATTTTTGCTAAGATACCTTACATGCGTAATATAGCCATTTTGTATAAGGCAGCCAAGTGGAATAACCCTAGGGGTGCTTGTGTGCAAATGTATTATTTTCATGCTTGATTTTGTCTTGCATTAGGGTTTTTTAAGTATTGGTTTTAGTCTTTGCATACAAACCCTAATTACTAGCATTTGTATATAAAAGCGATAAATTGCGGAATTTAAAGTTACTACGCTATTATAATATTTGTGGGAGGGGTGTACAAATTATAAATGGGGATTGCAAGAATTTAAACCTAATTAGTCTATTACAACCATATTGAGTTGGTACAAATATACAAGGATTTAAATGAATACAATGTACAAAATAAATATGCAACAATGTAAATGTGAAGAAAATGAATATTTTTATTTGTATTTTTTAGGGAAAAGGGATTTGTTTTAACCTAATTAATTAAAATAAAAATAATTAATAAAAAGTAAACCCTAAATTTGCTAGGAAAATATTTTCAAACAAAACCCTAAATCTATTAATTAAAATAAAAGAAATTAAGTTTTATAAGAAAAGTGTTTTTGGTATTTTAGTCTTGGAAATAATTTATAGTCTCATGAAATATTTTTGGCCTTTTTTATATTAAAATAATATATTTTAATTGGTCTAAAAGAAAATAAATAATAATCTAATTTTAAATTAAATTTACAAGACTAGTTAGTAAAAATAAATAAAGTATAGTTAAATAAAATATATTTTTGTGAGAAAAATAAAATAAACTAAGCAAAAATATAAATCTATCATTTTTTGTACTTTTTATGATTTTTTAATATTATAAAAATAATTAAGAAAATAAATAAAAAGAAAATAAGAAAATAAAATAAAATTGGGCCAAGGGCGTATAAATGAAATGGGGGGTTAGCCAGCAAAAACAAAAAAAAAACAATCCAGGCCCAAAGAGGCCCAGCGCCTGCAAAAAACAAAAGTTAGGAAGCAAAAAATATGAAAAAATCAAAAAGGGTACCATTGGGGCTCGAACCCAGGTCCCAAAGGTTACAGGCGCGCGCTTCTACCACTGGGGTGGCTATACATCCGTTAACATAAGCAAAACAATAAATATATGATACAAAACGCACCCTGATTACTTCATCTTCAACCTCTAGCCAGACCAACTATAACTTGCTCATTTCTAATCAAAAATGAAAACTGTAAACATGAAACTTGTAGCAAATTTCCTCACGGTTTCAGAAATATAAAGCATTAAAACTATAGATCAAAGATAAGCATGAATTTTAATTTCCCTAATCTGAATCCTAAAAATCTCAGAAATTTCAGTCTCAAAATTCTCTAAGCTCAAGCAAAATTAATGGAAACTATGGACATGGTTAGCTTCAGGGCAATGATGTCTACATGTTTTGTTCACAAATAAATCATTAATGATGCTTGTATGAAGAGTTCAAAGTTAAGAAAACTTACCTCAAAACTGGAAATCATGTTTTGAGTTTGAACTTGTTTCAAGTGATGGTGATGATCAGGTTAGCTTCCTTGAGGTCCCAGGAAGCTAATGCAATGATTAGCTGGAGCAATGGATGGCTGAAATGGTCTGGAGAAGTCAATGTGCAGAGCTCTGTTTTTGAAAATGGAGGATGGTGTTAATGGTGTTACAGTTATGTAACAGGGTGTGGGGTCAGTTCTATATGATGTTTAGAAGCTTTAGAAACCAAAAGGCCAAGGAACGCACGAGTAGATTATGAGTTTCAAGTTTTTGGTCAGTATGTGTGAAAATGGAGGTATGGAATGTGATTCTGAGTTCTCGGTCTTTTCATGGCATGAGCATTCGTGTCTTTTGTGCAAATAGTTTGTGTATCTATACTCAAAAGGATTGGAGTGCGTTGGCAAGTCAGAAGTACAAGTTTCAAGCCTTTTGGCTAGGTTACTTGATTTTGAAGAAAAGAAGGAAACAAGTTTCAAGAGGAGGTACAAGCATGGGCTGGGTGATTGTAAGTGTATAAACCATTTCTTATGGGTTATAGGACTTTTTTTATCATAAGAGAACAAGTGCAAGGCTCAAGAACAAGTTGTGTACACAAAGTCACTTTATCAAAATGGCAATGTAACCTTTCTTCCAAAAATGGATATAAAGCATGTCCATGCATTGAATGCTTGAAGTGAGACCTCTAACAGCTGTGTAAACCATTAATTATGGAGTGCCTAAAAAGTTTGAGGCTTGAAAAGTAGTGCTTATGCAGCATAGTTTGAATTTTGAACTTGGTTCATCACAAAATGACTTGTATTTCAAGTGATAAAACCCTAACTTCATCTCTTCGATTCTCCCTACTCAAGAATGATCTCAAGGAGTTCTTGGACATTTTGGAAATCTTGTAATGTTCTCTACAACCCATATTTGAAATTCTTTTGAAGATTCCCCTTGGAACTATATGAAAAAGTGCCATGAAGTTGGGTCAAAGTCTTGACCAAACTAGGGCAAAGTTTCACTAAGTGTTTAGTTTCATGACCACATGTTCTTAAAATTATAACTTGAGATACAAGCACTTTTGGAAGAAGTTGAGTGAATCAAAATTGTAGATTTCATGGATATATACAACTTTCATGTTGGAAGTTTCTCTTGAATCACTTTGCATCATGGTGAAAATTTTGCTCAAAGTTATGAAAAATAAGAAATTTCCAATACTTAGAAAAATTTCTAAGTTTAGAAATTTTAACTTTTCAACATGAAATTTTGAATTTTTGATTTCTTGATGAATAAGTTTCATATTTTGACATGTTTTGATGAATTGTGATCTTTGACATTTGATTTTGACCAAAAAGTCAAAGTTTGACTTTTCAGTATACAGTTGACTGAAAATTCATCTGTTAATTCATTGGACTTGAGCAATGTTTTGAGCCATGTCATTAGGTCAAAATGATGAAATTGGACTCTTGAGATCATGCCTTGAACCAATTGATCATTTTCTAGGTCAAAAATCAGAAATTACCCTTTCTCAGTCAAAACCCTAATTTTGATCATTTTGCCCTTTTAATGATTTGATCAAATTTCTTGAGGAATTGTGGTCCAAACTTGATCAAATGACACATATAAGTTTAAAATGTTGATGTGGATAAAAAATTATGAGGTTTGATTATAAATTGGCCATGGTTGACTTTTTTCTAATACAACTGATTTTCAGGTCAACTGCTCAATTGACTGAGCAAAAGTGTGATACAAAGCTTGAAACTTGACATGAGTAATCTTGGGGATCCATAATGATCCATGAAAACATATGGGGCATTGTAAGTTCAAAAATCCTTGTGCAAACTCAAACCCTAATTTTGGTCATCAGTGTTTAAAAAGGTGTCTTGAGCTGATCAAACCTTAGTGCAGTCTTGAACCAAGGAGATCTTGTGAGTAAATTTTTTCTAAAATGAGAGGGCAAATTTTGGAGTACAACAGCTGCCCATGTTCAATCTTCTTAAGGCAGAAGAGTTAGATTGGCGAGTTTTTCTATTCGTAACTCGAAGGTGGAAGATGATTGGACATTATAGTACCCAGAAATTTGCACTTGGTGATGTGAAGGTAGAGGGAATGGGCTTAAAGATGCCATTTGGAGAGGTGATGGAAAGTTTTTAGAGATGGGATTGTAGATGCCATCCAGAAATGATTGATGAACCGTAAGCTGAAACTGAATGAGTATCAGAATGGCGTCCGTGTCTGGAGTGTATCTGAACTGTATCTGAAAGAGACTCTAAATGAGTATCAGAATGGCATCCGTGTCTGGAGCATATCTGAACTGTATTTTAAAGTTGACTCTGAATGAGTATCAGAATGACATCCGTGTCTGGAGCGTATATGAACTGTATCTGAAGGTTGACTCTGAATGAGTATCAGAATGGCATCCGTGTCTGGAGCGTATCTGAACTGTATCTGAAGGTTAACTCTGAAGGAGTATCAGAATGGCATCCGTGTCTGGAGCGTATCTAAACTGTATATGAAGGTTGACTCTGAATGAGTATCAGAATGGCATCCGTGTCTGGAGCATATCTGAACTGTATCTGGAAGTGAGACTTTGAATGAGTTTTCAGGATGGCATCCGCGTCTGGAGCGTATCTGAACTATATCTGAAGGTTGACTCTGAATGAGTATCATAATGGCATTCGTGTCTGGAGCGTATCTGAACTGTATCTGAAGGTTTACTCTGAATGAGTATCAAAATGGCATCCGTGTCTGGAGCATATCTAAAATGTATCTGGAAGTGAGACTTTGAATGAGTTTTCAGGATGGTATCCGCGTCTGGAGCGTATCTGAACTGTATCTGAAAAGCCTTTGAACATTGTTAATGATAGCTGTTGATCAACCTTATCCTGAAAAGGGTAAAATGTTAGCTAAAATGCAAAGTCATGTGGTATAAAATGCATGGTATAATGAATTCGTGTTATCAATGTTTATGATATATGGATGTGATGTATGCGTATGTGAGCTAATATGTTGCACTGCTGTTGGATTTGGGGAAAATAAATCCCTGACTGTTGCTGAGGATATGGAGTGTAAGTCTTCATGTCGTGAAGTTGAAGTGTTGATCAATTTCCGCTTAGAGAAATAAACTCTGTTGTAATGGAAATGTTGTGTACTGCTTGTAAAAGTCTGTTGGGGAATCCTGAGAAATTGGACGACTTCTACTTGGGATTGATAGCTGGAAGCTTCGTTCTGCTGGGGATTAATCTGCACACTGTGGGGGATTTATGGAAATACCTTAGAGAGATTTCCCTATCTCTTAAAGCCATCAATGATTGTATTTCTATTTTTTTTATTTGTAAATAGTAATTATGTTTAAATGCATATGTTCAAAAATAAATCATTGGACGTTCTTGTAAACAAAACACAAGAGTAAATAAAAACAGGTAGTTTTGCACGTTCAAAGGGATATCTTTGTATTGACTTTGAGTAAGTATTTTTGTACAATGAGACAAACATTCTAGTCAGAGAATGTTGTCATAAAAAAATGAAAATTTTGATACAAAGAAAAGATAGTTATGTGCAATAATCCCATGGGGTTCCCGTTCTGCTATAGCCTTCGTGTCTCTGAGCATCTTATCTGTTCGTTTCCTTGTCCGAAGCTGATTGGATTGATCAGAACCTCTGAGTTTTTCAGGTTGTCTGTAAGGTGGTCTGACAAGACATAGTCGTACACTTTAATTCCCTAACTTTTTCCTGAACCGCCCTTTCAGGTTTTCAGTCCACCGGGATACCCTTTTTTGCCCAAGCCGCCCTTTCGGGTTTTCAACTTGCCGGGTGTACAATTTTTTTTGTTTTATCCCTAATTTTTTCCCGAACCTTTTTGGTTCGCCGGGATGCCCTTGTTTTGCCTAGGCGTGTCAACCTAGCGGGTCTCTTATGTGTAGTATCTTTTGACTATGTTTTTGTTTGCAGGGTGCGACAGGTCATCGCCATCCATGGTGGTCACAATCATTGCTCCACCATAGAATATGCTTTTGATTACAAACGGTCCTTCATATGTAGGAGTCCATTTTCCCCTAGGATCACGTTGCGGTAGTATGATGCGTTTGATCACCAGATCCCCGACTTGATACACTTGGAATCTGACCTTTTTGTTAAAAGCCTTGATCATTCATTTTTGATACATTTGACCATGACAGACAGCAGTAAGCCTTTTCTCATCAATCAAGTTCAGTTGATCAAGTCGAGTCTGGATCCAATCTTCTTCATTCAGCCCTGCATCCTTCATAATTCTTAGAGAGGGGATATGGACCTCAATAGGAAAGACAGCTTCCATGCCGTATACCAGAGAGTAGGGTGTTGCCCCGATTGATGTGCGAGCTGTGGTACGATACTCATGGAGAGCGAATGGTAGCATCTCATGCCAGTCTTTGTATGTGACTGTCATTTTCTGTATGATCTTTTTAATGTTCTTATTTGCTGCTTCGACAGCACCATTCATCTTCGGCCGGTAAGGGGAAGAATTGTGATGCTGGATCTTTAATTTCTTGCACAGGGTGGTGATCATAGTATTGTTCAGGTTCGTACCATTGTATGTGATGATCCTCTCTTGGATACCGTAACGATATATGAGATTTTGTTTGATGAATCGAGCGACAACATTCTTGGTAACGGAAGCGAAAGAGGCTGCCTCAACCCAATTTGTAAAATAGTCAATGGCCACTAGGATGAAGCGGTGTCCATTAGAGGTTGTTGGCTTGATTTTCCCAATCATATCGATTCCCCACATAGCAAAGGGCCAAGGAGTCGTCAAGACATTCAGAGGAACCGGAGGTACGTGCACCTTGTCATCGTAACTGACACTTATGGCAGGTTCGAGAGTGTTTATAGCAATTTGCTTCCATGGTAGACCAGTAAGAGCCTTCCCATAGGATTTTCTTTGCCATCGTATGCCCACTGGAGTGGGTGCCAAAAGTTCCCTCGTGTAGATCAGCCATGATCTTTTCCGCCTCAACCTTGTCTATGCAGCGGAGTAACACAGAGTCATGATTGCGTTTGTAGAGAATTCCATTACTAAGGAAGAATTTAGCAGAGAATCTCCTTAAGAACTTCTTGTCATTGATTGAAGCTCCTTCTGGATGGATACTCATGAGCCTCGAGATACCTCTTGACTTCGTGAAACCAAGGTTGGTCAACTACTTCTTCAGTATTAATCTCGTGACAGTGTGATGGTTCATCCATTTGTTCAATGGTGATCTGGGGAGCTTCGTTATCCCATTTAAGTTTAAACATGGATGACATTGTGGCTAGTGCATCTGCTAGATGATTTTCTTCTCGCGGGAAATGCTCTAAGGTAATCTTCTTAAAATGTGGGAGCAACTTCAAAACATGTTCTTTGTAAGGGATAAGGTTAGGGTGTTTGGTGTCCCATTCCCCTTTAATCTGGATGATAACCAAAGTTGAATCTCTGAATACATTTAAGGATTTGATCCCCAAGTCCATGGCAGCTTTGAGACCAAAAATGCACGCTTCGTATTCTTCCATGTTATTTGTACAATTGAAGCAGAGTATTGTCGTAAAAGGAGTATGACATCCTTCAGGAGATATGAGTACAACACCAATACCATTATCGAGTGTGTTGGATGCCCCATCAGAAACCAGGGTCCATCGGGATCCTTGTTCAGGTCGGTCATATGGCTTAAATTTTTCACAGTTGTTTACCATCATGATATCTTCATCCGGAAATTCGAACTTCATGGACTGGTAGTCTTCCACAGCTTGGTGAGCAAGGTGATCAGCTAGTACACTGCCCTTTATTGCTTTCTGGGTAGTATACTGTATGTCATATTCTGTCAAGATCATCTGCCATCTCGATATTCTCCCAGAGAGGGCAGGTTTCTCGAAGATGTATTTTATTGGATCCATTTTAGATATCAACAAGGTAGTATGAGTCATCATATACTGTCTACCGGTGAGCAGCCTATGCCAGAGCGCAACAAGTTTTCTCGAGCAGTGAATATCTTGTTTCATAGTCGGTAAACTTTTTGCTCAGGTAATAAATAGCATGCTCTTTTCGGCCAGACTCATCATGCTGCCCTAACACACACCCCATTGAATTTTCCAAAACGGTCAAATACATGATCAATGGTCTTCCCTCGACTGGTGGCATTAAAACAGGAGGCTCTTGCAGGTACTCTTTGATCTTGTCGAAAGCAGTTTGGCACTCGTCATTCCATTTGACTACTTGATCTTTCTTCAGTAATTTGAAGATTGGCTCACAAGTAGTTGTCAGGTGAGAAATGAATCTGGCAATGTAGTTTAAACGTCCCAAGAATCCTCAGACTTCCTTTTCAGTATGAGGAGCAGGCATCTCTTGTATTGCTTTCACCTTGGCAGGATCTACTTCAATACCTTTATTGTTGACAACAAAGCCTAGGAGTTTACCAGACCTCACCCCAAATGTGCATTTATTTGGGTTCAACCTCAGCTTGTACTTCTTTAATCTCTCAAAGAGTTTCTGTAAATGATCAAGATGCTCTTCTTCTGTTTGAGATCTATCTATCATGTTGTCCATATAGACCTATATTTTGTGATGTATCATGTCGTGAAATAAGGCTACCATGGCACGCTGATAGGTTGCCCCAGCATTCTTCAGTCCGAATGGCATAACCTTGTAGCAGAATGTCTCCCATTGTGTGACAAAGGTTGTCTTCTCCATGTCCTCAGGCGCCATTTTGATTCGGTTGTAACCTGAGAAACCGTCCATGAAGGAAAACACTTTGTATTGTGTCGTATTGTCACCTAGGATGTCTATATGGGGAAGTGGGAAATCATCCTTAGGGCTTGCCCTATTCAAATCTCTGTAGTCTACGCACATTCGTACCTTTCCGTATTTTATGGGCACGGGGACAACATTGGTGACCCACTGCGGATAGGAGGTGACGGCCAAGAATCCAGCATTGAATTTTTTCATGACTTCTGCTTTGATCTTCTCTGACATATCTGGTCGCATACGACGGACCTTTTGTTTTACCGGTGGACAATCTTCTTTTGTTGGTAGACGATGTACCACGATATATGCATCAAGTCCTGGCATGTCTTCATACAACCAGGAAAAGATCTCAACATACTCGTGTAGCAACTGGATCAGACGCCCTTTGACACTGGATTCCAGATTGGCACCCACCTTGACTTCCCTTTTATGTTCTTCGGTACCTAGGTTGATTGTATCCACCGGTTCTTCGTGGGGCTGAATGGTCATCTCTTCTTGTTGTAGTAACCTGGCGAGTTCCCCTGGTACTTCACAATCTTCCTCACCTTCGTCTTCGGCTTGGTAGATTATATTTTCAGAGTCACAAAAGGCCATAGCAGAACCGTTACCCATGGGATCCCGAATGGATGTAGACCTGCATTGTGAGTTTGAGTGTGTGTAAGAGTATAACTATCTTTGAAAGAAATGAAAATGTAAAAAGAAAAACAATGAGCAAGTTTGTATGCAAAAACGTCCATGATTCATTGATGTCATATGGAAATGAGATAATAACCCTTACAAATGGACCATTGTGCCTTGGGTAAGACACAAGGTTTTAAGAGTCTGAATTGTTTTAATATTACAGATCCAACAAAATGCAAAGACAAATTATTGTGGGATAAAAGTGATCGGGACAAAATCTCTAGCCTCCCAGTTGCTGAGCCCTCCACTGACAGTTGGGAAAATCTAATCCTCTAGGTCATAGATGTCTTCATCATCATCCACTGTATTGACTTGGTGGTTGTTGATCTTTAAGGGTGGTCTTCCAGCACGAGCGTAGCGTACAGCCTTCTGGGAACCTAAAGTGAAACCCAGACCAAATTTATCATATTTGTATGGGATATTTGGGAGTTGTCCCTAAATAGTGAACCCACGTTCTTCTATCACTGCCTTGGCATCCTTTAAAGATGACATCTTGAGTGGAGGCCTTGTGATCTTGGGAACTTTAGATACAACCTTGGTTACTGCCATATCTTTCAGGACTTCTTCCAAGTGTTGGAATGGAGTTTCAATAAATTTACCATCTAGTTCCACATATTTGAAGGAATTTAGATGGCTGACAATATACCATTCTTCTCCATGAACAATGATGATCTTCCCTTGAATCGGATATCTCAGCATTTGGTGCAACGTAGGGGTAACAACGCCAGCATTGTGGATCCACGGTCGGCCTAATAAGTAGGAGTATAAAGGGCGAATATCCATTACATAAAAGGTTGAATCAAATGTTTGGGTTCCAACCTTTATGGGGATATCCACTTCCCCATGCACCATCCTCTTTGAGCCGTCAAAGGCCCTCACTACTATGTTGCTTGGTTTCAAAGTCAATCCTTCGCAGTCAAGCCTATCAAGAGCTTTTTTAGGCAACATATTCAGGGGCAAACCGGTGTCAACCAACACATGATCCAGAGTTGTGCCCCTACATTCTACGGATACATACAATGCCTCATTATGCTTTCTCCCCCTTGGCATTAAATCAGCATCCGAAAAACCTAAGCCATTATCTGCAGTCAAACTGGCTACACAGTCTTAGAACTGATCAGCAGATGTTTCTTGGGGTACATGGGCAGTTTTGATGAATTTTACCAAGGCTTTTGCATGAGCCTTGGAGCATAGTAATAAAACCAGCATGGAAACTTTTGATGTAGTTTGCCCCAGTTGCTCGACCACATTGTAGTCACTTCTTTTTATGATCTTTAGAATTTCCTCCATCTCTTTCCGGGAGGTCTCAGGGATAGCCACTGATTGTGCCTTCGTCCGGACAGGCTCAATCAGAATATCTTTACCTCGAGTCTCAGTTGACTCGGCAACAGGGATTGTAACAGTTTTGTCAACAAGAGTATTGTCAGAGATGATTGCAGGACTAGGAATAGCCTTTGGAGGAGAAACAACAACATGAATGATTACGGGTCCAAAAACTGCTTTTGGGAGAGCAATTTCTGGAGAGAAAACCATTCCGCTTCGGGTAATCTTACTAGTCCCTACGATATTACTGGTGGTGGAATCAACTTTCTCAAAACTTGAATCTTCAGCAGCTGGCCAATCTTGCTTGATATCGTGGTAGTAGACATCACCTCTATAATTCTAGGGGACGGTTTTGTCTGATGAATACGGGATTGGTCCAGGCATTGTAATTATCAAAGGAGCTATCTTAGGAATTGATGTAATTCTAACGGGTCTTTTGGTGGAGACACTGGAAGAATTATCGGAAATGGTCATGATGGAAACATCATTATAAGAAACAGTTGGAATTAAAGCCTTCTCGAATAAAATTTCCTTGTTATCTATTAGACACTGAATGCCTGCTTTTAAGAAAGGACAGCTGGTTGGCGGGGACAAACAGAAACGACAGCTTTCATCACAGCCTGGGAATACACCGGTACTCAACAAGTTCTTTTTAATAGTTAGGAGTGGGATCATAAGTTTATCAACTGAAGTAACAAACATATCTTCCTCAATGGCGTTGGTATTATGGCCATGTTTGGGAATAGGGGCAGAAATGACATTGGGCTTTTCTGGCGCATTGAATTCAATCTCTTTGGCTTCAAGGAGGTCTTGTACTTTGTTCTTTAGAGCCCAACAGTTGTTAGTGTCATGGGCGGGACTCTCAGAATGGTATGCACAGCAGGCATTAGGATGATAGTGAGGAGAGGTTGTGTTAGGATTCTTTGGAGCTTCTTTCAAAGTCACTAGGTTGGACCTTAACAAATGTGGCAATACTTGAGATAGTGTCATATTAATTCGAGTGAACTGTCTGACTGGTCTTTCCATTCTTGGTTGGTTGCTTCCTTGTTGAGTAGGTGCGGGTTTAGGAATTATGACAGCCTCCACCATTGGACGGTGTTCAGCCCTATCTTGATTTCTCTGAGGGTATACAGCAACCACTTCTTTCTTTCCGATGAATGGTTTCCTTACAGCAGCAAAGGATGCATCTTTTTGAATATTTCCATTATTTATCCTAGCTTCTACCCTTTCTCCAGTCAATATCAGTTCGATAAAACCTGTCGATGAACTCCCAATTTGGTGATTGAAGAAGGGACCAGACAAGGTGCCCAAAAACATGTCTACCAACTCTCTTTCAGATAGTGGAGGCTGGACTCTTCCTGCTAAGTCCCTCCATTTTTGCGCATAGTCCTTGAAGCCTTCACTTGAAACCATGACCATACTCTGGAGTTGAGTACAGGTGGGTGTAAGATCAGCATTGTATTGGTATTGTTTGTAAAAGGCAGCAGCAAGATCTTCCCAGTTATGAACATTGGCTCTTTCTAACTGATAAAACCAATCCAGTTGAGTTCCAGATAGACTATCTTGGAAGAAGTGTACCCATAAGTCCTTGTCAGCGGTATGAGGCTGGATTTTCCTTACATAGGACCAGTGATGCATTTTGGGACATGAAACTTTGTCATACTTGGCGAACACAGGTGCTTTGAATTTTGGAGGAATGAAAATCCCAACACTAACCCCAACTCCTCAAAGTCCAATCCAGTCACTTTTTGGATTTCCATTGCACTTAACCGTTCTTCTAGATGCTTATACTTGTCATCGGCTGGAGGATATTGTTCTTCAGAATAGTATTCTTCTTCCTCTTCCTCTTCTGACTCTGACTGGACAATTGTTTCTTTGCCCTTCCCATCTTGATTGTCTTTCTCACCGGATATCGTTGCAAAGTCTAATGCCCTTCTTGTTTGCCCTTGGAATCTTCTTCACATGTTTAAAACTCTGATTATTTTATTTTTCTTCTTCTTTTTCTCTTCAACCAGCAAGGTCTTCAACTCTTCTTGTCCTTTGGCTAGAGTTAAAAACATCTGTTGAAAATTTTCATTTTGAGCTTGGAGGTCCTTCACCATTTGCTCGAAATCCATCTTACTGAAATAAACAGTAGAACAATGAGGAGACTTGTTGCAACAAACCTGCTTATGTTATGATGAATGGTAAATGCATATGTAATGATTTCAAGGATTTTAAAGATTCAAATTTGTTTTTAGACAAAAAAGGAAACACACATTATATTAATAAATTAAAGCTTGAGTACATCAATGCCTCTTTGGGAAAAACGAATACAAAAACTCTAAGATAGAAAGGTAGTACACATCCTTTTTGGTGCGATGTAGGCATTCAGGTTCCTCTCCTCATGAAGTAGTCTAGTGAGTTCCAAAACCTTCTTCTCGCTTGCGTAGAATTGGGCTTCGAAAGTATCTCGCTCCCCCTTGAGTTGTATCTAATCTCTTTGTAAGTCTTCAAGAGAGATGGGCATGTCAGGATGTAGGATAGTGTATGGAACATCTCCTTCCATGACAGGCTCAATGATTACCGGGAGAATGGAGGGGTAAGGCATCATAAGACTCTGAGCACAGGTTCGTACCCATTTGAGGTAAGGATCAAGAGGAATAGAACTCTTGTGCCTCAATGTCTTGCTATCTACCTTATTCAACATCCTCCAAGATCGGATAAATCTCTGGCGAAGACCTTGATCTTCGTTATCATAGTCAAATACCAAACCTTGAATCAGCATCTCATGAGGGCCATCCCTTCGGGCGTAACCAAATTATCTTAAGGCTAAGCATGGGTTGTAGGTAATACCTCCACTAATGCCAAGTAAAGGGACATTAGGTAATTCTCCACAATTGTCAACAATAGTAATATTCTCTATGGATTGGGAACACCAATGAATGTTTGAATGTTTGAGCATCATCAACCTTTGTGACCACCTTGAACCTTGCTCGTTCTTTAATACAGATTGGGGAAGATGCGAAATAAACAATCTTGTCAAAAGAGGAGTGAAACACATAAGGACACCTCGTTTCCTCATAGTGTGAGTGTGAAAAGAGTGTAGGATGTTGTGATACGGTGGGAGAACTGACTTGAGGTTTTGCGTTTGTGTTCGCACTTGTGCGGTTTAGCAAGAGTCGCCACCGACTTTTTATTTTATCCTAAGGAAAGGTCAAAAAGCACAGGAAAGACCTTTGAGATGTTTTCTTGGGTTCGGGGGGTAGATTATGAAAAGGGAAGGTGCAAGCACCCTTTTCATCCATGGTTATCCATGGGCTCTTAGTTACTTGTTTTAGATCACTTGCCTTTGCTTTTCAATTGTTTGAAATGGTGCCTTGTGGGTGTGATCTTGAAAATGCTTTGAAAAAGAGGCCTTGTATAGGCAACCTTTGTAATGATTATTGTTTGAATATATACAAAGGTGTTTGTCTTTTGAAAAGATATTTCAATGTTTTGAAAGTTTGTTTTGGGAAATGTTTTGAAATTGTGTGATAGTTTGAAAATAGCAAGGATGTTTTGCAAGCTTTTGATCAAGTAACTAAGAGTTGTCTACCCTATTTTACTCAAAGATCTTTCTTATGTTTTCAATCCTTTTGACAGTGTTATTTCACCATTGTATTTGGTGAACAACCTTGTGTTAGGATGTCAAACGGGACAGGCGCGGGTAATCGTGTACAATCATTGAAGGCAACTTGTGAGACGCTCTAGCAATTTTGTAATGGACGAGATTGTTTTATCGAAGGCAACATCGAGGGTCATCTAGGGACTACGATCTTTGTTTATTGAAGGGGCATTTGCTAGAGTGTCTCATATTCGAGGGACATGATTGTTTTTTCGAGGCAACAAGTGAGGTTACCCTAGAGGTGCAAGTGTGAATGGTGTGTTGATTTTCATACATTTGTCTTGTATTAGGTTATCTAGCGATTGATTTTAGATGTTCGCATACAAACCCTAATTACTATACAGTATATTAAAAACAATAAATTGCGGGAATTTAAAGTCTAAGTTATTACAAAAGAGTATTCGGGGATGGGGGTACAATTATTTACAAATGGGGATGAGTCTCACATGAATAATAATGTTCAAACATGTGTTACAACCAAATCGAACTGTCGCAATTCAACATAAGATTATAACAATTTATAAGATAAAGAAAATCAAAGAATTATGAGATGCATGTATTTATTTATAAATAAACAAATAAAAATTAACCTAATAAAGATTAAGTATTATTATTAATATTTTTTTATGTTTTATGATTTATGAAAAGAAAAAGTTTTAAAGAAAGAAAAAAATATTTAAATTAACGATTCCATTATTTTTGTATTTAATTAAATGTAACAATTATTTAAAAAAAGATACTATATCAAAACAAAATTTTAATACATTAATTTTAATATTAACAAAAGAAAAGGAAAGAATTTATTTAGAATGAAAACAAATAAATAAAGTATTTGGTTTAAAAAAAAAGGGCTTTATGGAAATGTTAAGGAGTAGGCCCAAAGGAGAACAAATCAAGATGGGAAGCAACGAGGGGGGGGGGGGGGGGTATGCGCTGGAAAATGCTGTGGGCTTAAGGAAATTTGGGAGCAGGTCAGGCCCAAATGGAATGCTGCGGTACAATGTTTAGGGGTTTCTGAACTAGGGTTTGCAAGTTTTTGCCACAGCAACGCCGTTCTCTCACCTTCTTCTTAGTTTCTTCATCCTTCTCAAGCATGTTGATTCTCTCCATGCCCTAGGTTTCCAGAGCGCCACCCTAACTCTCTCCTCTTCACGGTGGTCCAAGGCATTTGTTTAATCGGTACAGTTTTATCTTGTTTTGATTCTTAGGGTTTTTACAGATTCCATTCATTTGATTCTCTTGATTTTGTTCAGATTTGTTTTCTAATCCATGGTTGTTATGAACATGATGCAGTATAGGGGGGTGAGAAAACTTACCTTGAGCGTTTGTTTCTGAAGGAGAGAGAGGGAGGGTTGGACCGACGATGCTCTTGGTGGCCAGAGGCGGAAGAAGACGAGATGATGCTTGGTAACCCTCTTTCTTTCATCTTTGAAGGTTAATTCTGAACTTGATTCTGATGTAAGATTAAGATTGCGCCTAAGAGGGGGGGTGAATTAGGTGGTGGTCGATTTTTGACTTATTTTATACTTTCTGGTTTTGATTTAGTGCTTTGAAAACTGTAAAGTGCAGAAAGTAAAGAGACACGGAGAATTATCCTGGTTCCTTCCACACCCCGGAAGTACGTCTAGTCCCCTTGCAAACACGCAAGAGATTTTACTATATTGTTAGAACTTTTACAAGACTCTTCCTAGTCTTATCCACTAAAGAACCTAACAAATAACCAAGAACACCCTCTTGGATTTCCAATAAGTCTAATGAGAACAATCCTCTCAAAAGATACCTCTTGTTTCCAATAATGGACAACAAGGAACAAAAGTAATCTAATACTTAATTCCAACAATCCTGGAAATAAGTTACACTTTGTATGTTTTTATGAAGTATGATTTCTTGAAAGATGTTGATCACATAGAGTGACTTCTTTGAAGTTTCTTCTTTCTTCTCTTGTAAGCAATTCAAACTGTAACACAATGGTTAGATAATGCTCAAAGATTTCTGTTCTTTATATGTGTGAAAGTGCAGAAAATCTTTGTTCTTAAAAGTTATGAAATATGAAGTTTGAATATTTTACAAAGTTCAGATTTTATTGCATAAGAGAAGAGTTGTTTATGATTTGAAATATTTTGTAATATATAGTAATCAAGATACCTTTCCAAAAGGACACTTTTCTGTTTGAAAAACTTGACAAGATGCAATGTTTGATCATATAACTATTGGAGAAAAGGTGTGAAGGATATCTTGAAACCAGTTCAGATTTTTCAAAATTTTCAATGTGCAAATCGATTAACATAAGATGCAAATTGATTGCACGTGTTTGTAACGTTCAGAATTTCAAAAAATTTGAAGATGTTGTGTCAATCGATTTACAAGAGTTAAAAAATCAGTTTGTTTTGTGATCAATCGATTTACACAACCTGTAAATCGATTGCTGGCAGGAGTAAACAGTTTTTTGAAAAAGCATGTGTAAATCGATATACACAAGATGTTAATCAATTTACAGCAGAGAAAAACTTAAAAATTGTTTTGAAATATAATTGAAGTGATGTGGCAAGTGTGTATATCATTTTTGAGCATTTCTAATCAATGTAGTTTAATTGAGAATTGATATACTTGATTGCTTGCCAAGTTCCTTGAAGCTTTGAGTGAATGATGCTTTAAGTTAATTTCCACTTCTTTTCCTTCTTTCCATAATGCTTGTTTGTCTTTCATCAAACTAGCTTGTTTGTCTTTCATCAAAACTAAAGTTGAGTTGAGGCTTGAGATTACATTCTCCCCCTTTTTGATGATGACAAACCATTTTCCTTTATGTGTTGATCAGAATTTGAGCAGAGTGTGTTTTCTCCCCCTGAGAAGATTTCTCCCCCTATGGAGAAAAAGATTTGAAAGCTTGCTCTGTAAAGACAATGAAAACAAACAACCATAAAGTGCTATTACATCCTTCTCCCCCTTTGACATTATCAAAAAGAAGGGAAAGATGCAACAAGAAATTATAACAGAAAGAAATATATATGAACATGAATGAAAAACAAAAACTTCTAAAATTATCGAACAAAGTTTAAGAACACAATACATAAAATGAACACTTGAAATACAACAAGACAAAAACCATAATGATACTTATAACAAGAATTTAATAACATTGATCAGGAACATTTTAGAAAGGTCCTTGATATGGAAATTATTGTTGAAGAGGTGGTTCGGTGTATTGAGGAGGCGGAGGTGCAGGATTGGTTGGGTCGTATGGAGGGATATGAAGATGTGAATAAAGATATGAAAATTGTTGGTTCACATCATTCTGAAAAGCATTTATTCGAGATGAGGTAGAGTCATTTATCTCAGTCCATCGAGCATTGATGTTAGAATTGAGAGAAGCAAACTTTTGCGTCATGAAATCCATAACATCTTGATTTGTTGGACCAGAAGAAGCAGCAGAAGGAGGAACTTCATGGTCTTCTTCATCTGCATTATTACCTTCATCGCCGACAACATCCTCTCCAATGTAAGTGATGGTCTTTGCTTCAGCATTGAAATGAACACCCATCCTTGAATCAACATTTTTGATGGAGATCCTAGTGGTGATTGGATCCATTTCAATCCGCTTAAATCCAGTGAAATCTATATCAAAAGCTGCCATAATCCTTGTAATGAAATATTCATATGGTAGAAAGGTGGCCCTTGCGGCAACTTTTAGCATATGCACCACAATCAATTTTGCCCAATTAACCGGAATTCCATTTTTCCTTGCATAGATGATTTGCAGTTCTAGGTCGGTCACCGTACAATGATTCCCTGCTCTAGGAAACAGAATATACACCAGAAAATAGTGAAACAACCTATCATCAATATGAAAATTTCCAGCACTCCATGTGTCCCTAGCTGGAATAACCCCGCCAAGACTTCGAATCCGCTTGGCACGGTATTCAGATTCGGATAACCTTCCAATGCTATAGAAAAATTCTCGCTTCTGATAGTTTTCCCAAGCAGCATCTTCTGGATCATAGAGGGTACTTCCAGAATATGGAATGTTCAAAATTCTGCCAATAGTTTTGGAATACAGAGGGATTCTTTTTCCAAGGACATAGGTATAACATTTGTTGTTGTCATAGCACATATTGCTGTAGAAAATTCTAACCAGATCCGGGTAATAGAAACCATGTGAAGATATTAATGGTTCTAAACCATAAGCAATGAAATCTCTTTGAAACGAGAAGCATTCATCTGGAAAAGTAGATAACATACCAAACTTTGGAGCAGAGATGATTTTCTTTTGAAAATGCTTGATAAATTTGTCCCGCTGTGGATCCGAGAGGTATTCGAGCACATAGTTTTAAGATGTTGACGTAGCTTGCTTCTTTCCTTTCTCTGAGGCAGAGGCTTTTCTCTTGGGAGCCATGGATCTTGTTAGGGTTTTGAGAAGAGAGATATAGAGTTCTTTGTGTTGTTATGTGAGAGAGTGTGTTGGTGTTATGAGATAGTTTTGGTGAGTTTAAATAATATAGAGAGTAAGTGAGGTTTTTATGAGGTTTTAATTTGGTGATTTGGTCAAGGTTTCATTGATTGGGCAATAGTAAGATGGGAGGTTGAGAGACAAAGAATGTTTGACCAATATATTAAAAGCTCATACAAGTATCACATGTGAAAAAATAAATTGCATAGAGAAAATACACAGAAAATGCTTCAGATTCTGTGGTAAATCGATTTGCCCCTTGGTTAAATCGATTTACACAGAACATTTTTATAAAAAATAATTTTCGTTCAGTGGTAAATCGATTTACATATTGTGTAAATCGATTTACACAAAAGATTTTATAAAAAAAATGATTTGCTTCAGTAGTAAATCGATTGACATATGGTGTAAATCGATTTACTTAAAGAAAAATTTAAAAAATCATTATTTTTAACATTTGAAACAATGTTTAACCACATATATATGTACATTAAGGTATAGTTAAGGATTGAGTGCACCTTAAATATCTTGTTCATCGAGGATTCCAAGTTCACGACGAATTTTGAAAAATGCATCCTTTGCAAGTGGTTTTGTGAAGATGTCCGCGAGTTGATTTTGAGTGTCCACGAATGTGATCTCGACATCTCCTTTGAGTACATGGTCTCGGATGAAATGATGTCTGATGTCAATGTGTTTCGTCTGGGAATGCATAACTGGATTTTTCGTAATATTGATCGCGCTTGTGTTATCACATCGAAGAGGAATGCATCCAAGGTTTACTCCATAGTCAAGTAATTGTTGTTTTAGCCAAAGAATTTGAGTGCATCCACTTCCAGCCGCAATGTATTCTGCTTCGGCAGTGCTGAGAGCTACGCTTGCTTGCTTTTTGCATGACCATGAAACCAAGGCATTTCCAAGAATGTGACATGTTCCACTTGTACTTTTGCGATCAGTTTTGCAACCTGCATAGTCAGCATCAGAATAACCAACTAGATTGCACATACTACCTTTTGGATACCATAATCCGACGTTGGTTGTTCCTTTGAGATATTTTATTATGCGCTTGACTGCTGCAAGGTGAGACTCTTTAGGATTGGCTTGATATCTTGCACATAGGAAAACGCTAAACATAATGTCAGGTCTACTTGCTGTTAAATAGAGGAGTGAGCCAATCATTCCACGATACTTAGTTATGTCAATAGAATTCCCTGATTCATCTGGATCAAGATAGGTGCCGGATCCCATAGGAATTTCACTTTCTTTGCTACTTTCCATCTCAAACTTCTTTATAAGGTCTTTGCAATATTTTGATTGGTTTACGAAAATACCATGTTTGAGTTGCTTAATTTGAAGACCAAGAAAGAAATTCAATCTTCCCATCATAGACATCTCAAACTCTCCTTGCATCATAGACGAAAATTCCTTGCACATATTTTGGTTAGTTGAACCGAAAACAATATCATCTACATAGATTTGTACAAGTAAGGTATGATGATTAACATTTTTTATGAAGAGAGTGGTATCAACTTTACCCTTTACAAACCCTTTTTCACATAGGAATGCGCTTAGTCTATCATACCAAGCCCTTGGTGCTTGCTTCAGCCCATAGAGAGCTTTCTTCAGTTTGAAGACATGATTAGGATGTTTGAAGTTTTCAAATCCGGGAGGTTGCTTTACATAGACTTCTTCATTTATGAATCCGTTGAGAAATGCGCTTTTTACATCCATTTGAAAAAGTTCAAAGTCCAATGAGCATGCATATGCAAGTAATAGTCTTATTGCTTCCAAACGTGCTACCGGAGAAAAAGTTTCTTCAAAATCAATTCCTTCCTCTTGGTTGTATCCTTGAGCAACTAGTCTTGCCTTGTTTCGAGTGATTATTCCATTTTCATCCATCTTGTTTTTGAAAACCCATTTGGTTCCAATGATACGTTTATTTCCTGGATTAGGAACAAGTTCCCAAACTTCGTTCCGCTTGAATTGGTTTAACTCCTCTTACATGGCAAGGATCCATTGATCATCTTCTAGTGCTTGAGCCACTTTAGTAGGTTCAACTTGAGATACAAACGCCATATTTAAGCATGCATCCTTAAGATTTAGCCGAGTAGATACTCCTTTGCTAATATCTCCAATTATATTGTCAATTGGATGATCACGATGAGTTCTCCATTCTTGAGGAAGATCATCATCATTTTCATTTTGATGTGAAAGTTCATGTGTTTGTTCCGGATTGACAATTTTGCCATCTCCGCAGGAAATCTCATGAGATAGATCTATAGAATCATCATCATCATAAATAACAACTTCCTCCTTGGAGGTGTTAGATTCATCAAAAGAAACATGCATTGATTCTTCTATAGTTAAAGTTCTTTTATTGTAAATTCTAAAAGCTTTGCTAGAAAGGGAGTAACCAAGAAAGATACCTTCATCCGATTTTTCATCGAACTTACCGAGATTGTCTTTGTCGTTGTTAAGGACAAAACATTTGCACCCGAAAATATGAAAGTGAGAGATATTTGGTTTTCTTCCTTTGTAAATCTCATATGGAGTTTTCTTTAGTATAGGTCTTATGATCACGCGATTGCTTACATAACATGTCGTGCTTACCGCATCCGCCCAAAACTATTTAGGCAAACTTGAGTCAATTAGCATGGTTCTAGCAAGCTCCACCAAAGACCTATTTTTCCTTTCAACTACTCCATTTTGTTGTGGAGTTCTTGGTGCTGAAAAATTGTGGAAGATCCCATTTTCTTCACAGAATTCTTCAAATAGACTGTTTTGGAACTCTCCACCGTGATCACTTCGGATTGATGTTATCTTTGATGACTTCTCATTTTGAACTTGTTTTGCATATCTCTTGAATGCCTTGAATGCTTCATTCTTGTGCACTAAAAACAAAGTCCAAGTGAAACGGGAAAAATCATCTACAATAACTAATGCATAAATGTTACCTCCAAAGCTTCTTGTTCTAGATGGACCAAAAAGATCCATGTGCAACAATTGAAGTGGTCTTGTTGTTGAAACCACATTCTTTGGTTTGAAAGTTGATTTGGTCTGTTTGCCCTTTTGGCATGCACTACATAATTTGTCTTTGATGAACTTCATCTTTGGTAGACCAATAACTAAGTCATGCTTAACCAATTTGTTCAAGTGCTCCATGTGAATGTGAGCAATCCTCTTATGCCATAACCAAGCGTCATTGTTGTTTACCATAAGACATTGTACCTTCATATACAAATCATCTAGAGTAATCAAAAAAATATTGTTAGATCTTATACCTTTGAGTTTTACCTCATTGGTTGCCTCATCCATAATAAGGCATTCTTCTTTGTTGAATTTGATCTTGAACCCTCTATCGCAAAGTTGACTTATGCTAAGAAGGTTGTGCTTTAATCCTTCAACATAGAGAACATCCTCAATTTGAATGGATGGAGGTGTGCCAACTATTCCAACGCCAAGAATCTTTCCTTTTGTGTTGTCTCCATAGGTGACATACCCTTTGGCTTTATGTACTAGATATGAAAATTGGTGTACATCTCATGTCATATGCTTTGAACATCCACTGTCAAGATACCAAACATTTGAATTGGATTTCAAGCATACCTACAAAAAACAAATTATTTCTTGTTAGGTACCCAAGTTGCCTTGGGTCCTTCATAGTTAGTTCCCTTTTTCACCCATGCATAATGTCCACTAGCCATACTGAAATTTCTAATATAGCATGCATTTGGTGTGTGTCCAATAATACCACAGTAAAAACAGTTTGGAACAAATTTGCTCTTGTATCTAGGAATTTGTTTTCTTTTAGATACATTAGCCTTTTTCTTTTGATGATTATGAACAACTTGCTTCTTTTCTACTTTCTTGGGATTGGAACTATTACTAGCCTTTACAAAAACAGTGGGATTGTTACTTGGTTTCTTAGTATTCACATAACCAAGACCTCTTTTATCATTTGGATATCGTTGTTGGCTTAGTAATCCTTCCAATCCTATTTGTACTTTTTCATATCGTTCAATGACTCTTTTCAATTGAACAATTTTAAAGACATTTGATTCACACTTGGAGCATGCAAAGTTTTCCTTTTCTTTAATAAAATTCTGTTTTTGAAGATCAAAATCTTTAGTCATGGTGTCAATTTTTTCTAGACAAATTAGAAGTTCTTTTTCTTGTTTTGACACCTTTTTGTATAAACTTTTGCATTCTTTCAAGAGTTCATCAATTGCACCTTGAACATCATCATCAAAAAGATTAAATTCATTACTAACCTCTTCTTCATTGTCGGAGTGATGCGATGCCATTAAGGCTAAGTTTGCACATTCGTCGCTTTCCGATTCTGATGAACTGCTCATATCATTATCTTCCCATGCTATGTAGGCTTTCTTTTGTTTTGAGTCCTTTCCTTTGAATCCATTTTTCTTTGGTACATTTGGACAGTTTGGCTTGATGTGTCCTTGCTTTCCACATTCATAACATGAGACATCTTGTGTTGATGTGGAGGCTTCTCTTTTCTTGAAGTGCTTTCTCTTATGTGCATGAGATCCTCCTTTGTCATTTCTGCCAAAAAACTTCCCAAGTCTTTTCACTAGAAGCATGAAATTTTCATCTTCTTCCGGATTGTCTTCTTTTACCACTTCTTTTGAATCAATTTTTAGAGCAATGTTTTTGGACTTCTTTTCTAGATTCTCATGTTTTTCAAGTCTACCGAGTTCCGTTTCGTATTCTTGAAGTTTGCCAAATAATGTAGCGGAAGTCATTGCGGAGAGACTCTTCTCTTCCGAGATTGTCGTTACCTTTGGTTGCCATTCCCTAGTCAATGATCTAAGGATTTTCAAGTTGAGTTCATCATTTGACAGGGTTTTACCAAGAGCATTTAAGTGATTTGTCAAATGCACAAATCTCTTTTGTAATTCAAGAATGGATTCTCCGGGCTGCATTCGAAATAGTTCATATTCTTGACTCAAGGTATTTAGCCTTGATCTTTTTACTTCAGCCGTTCCTTCATGAGTTTGAACCAAGGTATCCCAAATTTCCTTGGCTGTTTTGCAGTTTGAGACACGGAAAAATTCGTCCATACTGAGTGCACCTTAAAGAAGGTTTATTGCCTTTTTGTCATAGAGAACTTTCTTTTTATCATCGTCGTCCCATGCAGTTTTGGGCTTTGCAGACCCAACGCCATTGATTACCGTTATCGGGATAAATGGACCATTTTCAACAGCATCCCATACTTCCTCTCCTTGTGCTTCTAAATGCGCCTTCATGCGTATTTTCCAAAAGTCAAAATATTCACCACAAAATAGAGGAGGCTTGTTGTTACTACCACCATCTCTGAAAACTGGTTGATGATTTGCGGAAGCCATTCTGGATCTCTAGGAGCAGGTTACCTATAACCTGCTCTGATACCAAATGTAAGATTAAGATTGCGCCTAAGAGGGGGGGTGAATTAGGTGGTGGTCGATTTTTGACTTATTTTATACTTTCTGGTTTTGATTTAGTGCTTTGAAAACTGTAAAGTGCAGAAAGTAAAGAGACACGGAGAATTATCCTGGTTCCTTCCACACCCCGGAAGTACGTCCAGTCCCCTTGCAAACACACAAGAGATTTTACTATATTGTTAGAACTTTTACAAGACTCTTCCTAGTCTTATCCACTAAAGAACCTAACAAATAACCAAGAACACCCTCTTGGATTTCCAATAAGTCTAATGAGAACAATCCTCTCAAAAGATACCTCTTGTTTCCAATAACGGACAACAAGGAACAAAAGTAATCTAATACTTAATTTCAACAATCCTGGAAATAAGTTACACTTTGTATGTTTTTATGAAGTATGATTTCTTGAAAGATGTTGATCACATAGAGTGACTTCTTTGAAGTTTCTTCTTTCTTCTCTTGTAAGCAATTCAAACTGTAACACAATGGTTAGATAATGCTCAAAGATTTCTGTTCTTTATATGTGTGAAAGTGCAGAAAATCTTTGTTCTTAAAAGTTAAGAAATATGAAGTTTGAATATTTTACAAAGTTCATATTTTATTGCATAAGAGAAGAGTTGTTTATGATTTGAAATATTTTTTAATATATAGTAATCAAGATACCTTTCCAAAAGGACACTTTTCTGTTTGAAAAACTTGACAAGATGCAATGTTTGATCATGTAACTATTGGAGAAAAGGTGTGAAGGATATCTTGAAACCAGTTCAGATTTTTCAAAATTTTCAATGTGCAAATCGATTAACATAAGATGCAAATCGATTGCACGTGTTTGTAACGTTCAGAATTTCAAAAAATTTGAAGTGTAAATCGATTAGCATGTTGTGTCAATCGATTTACAAGAGTTAAAAAATCAGTTTGTTCTGTGATCAATCGATTTACACAACCTGTAAATCGATTGCTGGCAGGAGCAAACAGTTTTTTGAAAAAGCATGTGTAAATCGATTTACACAAGATTTTAATCGATTTACAGCAGAGAAAAACTTAAAAATTGTTTTGAAATATAATTGAAGTGATATGGCAAGTGTGTATATCATTTTTGAGCATTTCTAATCAATGTAGTTTAATTGAGAATTGATATACTTGATTGCTTGCCAAGTTCCTTGAAGCTTTGAGTGAATGATGCTTTAAGTTAATTTCCATTTCTTTTCCTTCTTTCCATAATGCTTGTTTGTCTTTCATCAAACTAGCTTGTTTGTCTTTCATCAAAACTAAAGTTGAGTTGAGGCTTGAGATTACATCTGAGACCCTTTGTTGTTCTTTGAATGTTTGATGATGAAAACTGTTGTTTGCTTTTTTCGTTGTTGATGATAAGTATTTCTGAAAACTGTTTGCTTCTGAATCTCTTCCTTTTTGATGTTGATGATGATCTTAGATCTGAAACTCATTGTTTTTCTCTACCTTGAATATTGGTGATGATGATACTTTGTTGAAGTTTCTGAAAACCTCTGAACCTCTTCCTTGTTAATTATGAATAATATGAAACTTGTTGGTTACCTTCTGAAATTCTCTTCTTTTCTCTTTGTATATTAATGATGAGGGACCTCTGAAACTACTGTGTTTTGTTGATATTATCTTTCTTCTTTCTGAATGTTCATGGTTGATGGTTGATGGTTGATGGTTGATGGTTGAGTTTGCAGCTTTGCAGTTTGAAATGCAGGCTTGCAGTTTGAAATGCAGGCTTGCAGT
The DNA here is from genome assembly GCA_948472305.1 of Vicia faba. Classification (NCBI taxonomy): domain Eukaryota; kingdom Viridiplantae; phylum Streptophyta; class Magnoliopsida; order Fabales; family Fabaceae; genus Vicia; species Vicia faba. The sequence goes on from OX451737.1 coordinate 518,037,159, forward strand.
TTGTGACAGGCTTGTTGAGCTTGAGTAAGCTTAGCTTTGAAACTGTAGTTTGCAGTTTGCTTGGCCCAGCTGATTGGAATTGCAGGCTTGCAGTTTGTGATGCAGGTTTAGCAGTTTTGTAATGTAGGTTTGGCAGTTTTGTAATGCAGGTTTGTGGTTTTGAGATGCAGGCTTGTGTTTTTTAGTTAACAGGTTTGGGTTTCGTCTGAGTATTTAGCAGGTTTGGGTTGTAGCTTATGCAGGTTTGAAATGCAGGCTGAGTTTGTGCAGGCAGGTTTGCAAGCTTGCTGGTTCTTTAGTTTGGTTGTGGTGTTTATTGTAGGTTTGGAGCATGGAATGCAGGTTTGTGGTTTTTTGATTTTGCAGTTTAAACTGCTGATTTTTGCAAGCAGGTTGAGAAGCTTGGTTTTACAGGTTTTGACTTGCAGTTTGTGCAGTTTTTTTGTGGCCAACTATTTCTCTCTTTCCTTGGACTGTTATATATATTTTTGTTATATTTACTGCCTTTTACAGCCTGCCTTAGCCAAAATTGCAAACCTCTTCACTAGGTCTTCTTATTCTCTCTCTGTCTCTCATAAGCATTTTTGCTTATTATTTTAATTCTGAAAAGTTTGTCTAGGCTGGAAAGTAATGATAGCTAGGACAAGTCTTCTTGCTTGTAGTTTGGTTTATCTCTCTGCATTGTGTACTTGATGCATTTTTGTATTGTGTACTTTCTGTACTTGTATGCTTTAGTTGCTATGCTTCTTGACTTGTTTTGTAACTCAGTTTGACATGCTTGGTTACTGCAATTTGAAATTCAGTTTGCAATACAGTTTTCTTTGTATGCAGCCTTGTACCTTTGTATTTGAACCATGTTTTTGCATCTAGTTTGACATGCTTGCATTTTATTATTTTTTTTACTTTTCTCTTTGTGAACCAAGAAGAGTAATCTTCTTGTGATTTGCAAAGAGGAAAATAAAACATGATGAACAAATAGCATTCTGATTCCGGCCGATAAACTTTAATGATGATTTCTTTTCTTTCTTTTCAATTGAAAATTCTTCTGTATTAATCTCTTTTTCTCTGTCTTTTGCAGGTGCGTACCAATTGGACGATAGAGGAAGCAGTAGAAACCAAAGATCTTGAGCATGGGAGCACTTGAAGTTTAGGAGATTTAGGCTTAGAAATAGATAGATTTTTTCATTTGTTATAAACAATCATTATTGTAAATACTATGAGTTGTAAGCTTACAATATTCGAATAAATTTTGTAACAACATTTGAAATGAATAAACAGTCTTTATCCAAAAGAAAATTCTACTGTCAAATATCTTCCAATCTTTCCTTGCATGTTTATTTAATTATTTAAGACTCTCAAATCAAAATAATTGGAACTGTATCCCAATAATTCTAATCCAGATAAAATAAATAATCAACAAACTTTGCAGTCTCGCAACCTTGCATCAATCACAATACGCATGGTATTCCAATTAACATATGCATTGTACAGTTAAACAAACAAGCATTCCATTAAATGGTAAACCTTTCACTCCACTAATCAAGCAGAAGCCTTAATGTTCCAAACAAAAGTCTCAGCTCTTATCCTAGATAATCAGGCTTTGAGAATAATCAGTAAATTTGAACAAGCAATTTCTTAGGATTCAATTTCTTCTGAGAGATGTGAGAGAAAACCCTAATTTTGGATTGTCTGCTAAAGAAAGATCTGTCTGATCGATTCCTGAGTCAATCTTAACAAATCAGAGAAAACCCTAATTCTGGATTGACTGATAAAGAAAAGTCTGTTTGACCGATTCTTGAGCCAATCTCAAAAATCAGAGAAAACCCTAGGGTTGTGATTTCTTGTGAAAAAGGGAGGGCAAATTTTGGGGTACAACAGTTGCCCCTGTTCAATCTTCTTGAACCTGAAGAGTTAGATTGGCAAGTTTGTCGTTCGCGACTCGAAGGTAAAAGATGATTGGACACTAGAGTGCCCCTAAATTTTCACTCGTCAAAGCATAGTTGAGGGAATGGGCTTAAAGATGCCATTTGGAGATGTGACCGAATCTTGTCGGAGATGGGCTTAAAGATGCCATCCAAGAATGTTTGTTGAACTGTATGTCGTAGGTGAAAGGGTGAGTATCAGAAAGGTATCCATGTTTGGAACATCTCTGAGTTGGGGGTCTGAATAAGCAATAGATTAGCATCCGTGTTTGGAGAACCCGTAAACTGTTTTCATGAGTTGAGTCTGAACAAGTGATAGATTAACATCCGTGTTTGGAGAATCCGTAAACTGTTTTCAGAAGTTGAGGTTGAATAAGCGATAGATTAACATCCGTGTTTGGATAATTTGTAAACTGTTTTCAAAAGTTGAGTCTGAACAAGTGATAGATTAACATCCGTGTTTGGAGAATCCGTAAACTGTTTTCATGATTCCGGAGTTGAAGTTTGCTAATCTTATCCTGAAAAGGGTAAAATATTAGCTAAAACACAAAGTTATGTTGCAAGAAATGTATGATGCAATGTATGTGTTATATCAATGTTTATGATATATGAATGCAATGTATGCACATGTAAGCCGATGAGCTGTCTTGCTGAGGAAGATAAATCCTGGATAGTTGGAGATAATAAAATCTTTGCCCGCTGTCGGGGAAAACAAATCCTTGACTGCTGCTGGGGATTGAAAATCCTTTGATCGTTGAAAATGAGAATTCTGGGGACCACTGTTGAAGAGTATGTGTGTCTTCGAGCTTTTTGATAATCTTTGTGGGGAGAAGTTATACTGCTTGGGGAAAGTCAGGAGTTCAGGTTATATGCCAATCTACTGAGGATTCCTGCTTTGTCGTTTGAGGAGAACTTCGCTGGGGAATATCTGAAAACTCTGTGGAGAATTGAGAATGAGAATCTTTATTCTGCTTAGGGGAATTTGTACTGAGGAGCCGAGAACGAGAATCTTCGATCTGCAGAGGGTTTAAAAAAATCTGACAAATTCATGCTGAGAGTAAAGAAAACTCTGGAGAATCAAGGATGAGGATCTTGATTTTGTTGGGGAGTAAGAACTCTGTGGGGAATAGCCATACTTTTGAAGAGTAGCTATCCTGTTGGAGAGTAAAACTCAGGATTCTGGAAAAAGCTTATTCCTGTTTGGAAGAAGTTCAGGTTTAGGTTGTACGCCACTTTGAGAATGAGAATCTTCATTCTGTCGGGAATATCAGGAATTCAGGTTATATACCACTTTGAGAATGAGAATCTTCATTTTGTCGGGAATATCAGGAATTCAGGTTATATACCACTTTGAGAATGAGAATCTTCATTCTGTCGGGAATATTAGGAATTCAGGTTATATACCACTTTGAGAATGAGAATCTTCATTCTGTCGGGAATATCAGGTTATATGCCACTTTGAGAATGAGAATCTTCATTCTATTGGGAATATCAGGAGGTTGGGAGTATGCCAATCTACTGGGGTAGCAATAATGAGAATCTTCATTCAGGCGTTTGGGTCAAGAGGTTGGGAGTATGCCAATCTACTGGGGTAGCAAGAATGAGAATCTTCATTCAGGCGTTTGGGTAAGAAGTTTGGGTGTATGCCAATCTACTGGGGTGGCAAGAATGAGAATCTTCATTCAGGCGTTTGGGTCAGGAGGTTGGGTGTATGCCAATCTACTGAGGAAGCGAAAATGAGAATCTTCATTCAGGCGTTTGGGTCAGAAGGTTGGGTGTATGCCAATCTACTTAGGTTTCGAGGGTGAGAATCTTCATTCTATTAACGGTATCAGGAGTTTGGGAGTATACCAATCTTCTGAGGTTTCAAGGATGAGAATCTTCATTCTGTTAAGGGTATCAGGAGCTTGGGAGTATACCAATCTTCTAAGGTTTCAAGGATGAGAATCTTCATTCTGTTAACGGTATCAGGAGTTTGGGAGTATACCAATCTTCTGAGGTTTCAAGGATGAGAATCTTCATTCTGTTAACGGTATCAGGAGCATGGGAGTATACCAATCTTCTGAGGTTTCAAGGATGAGAATCTTCATTCTTGAGAGAAACAGAATTTTATGAGCTTCATTTGTCCATTATTCTGTTGGTGGGTTGTTTCTGTTGAGATTTAGGAACTCGTCCGGAACTCGACTGAAGTAAAGCTTTGTCGCTTGAATTTGATTGTACCTTTCCTGAAAGGTAAAGGTTAGTGGCATATATCAAACAATGATGTTCTCAAAATAAATGAGATTGCGTTGCATGATGTCCTGATGCACGGAGGTGTAATGTTTTTCAAGACGACCTTTCGCTGGGGAAAATAAATCCCGAGCTGATGAAGGAGAAAAGAGTTGGATTCTTTATCTCTGATAGTGAAGAAAATCAAAATAAATCGCTGAGAGATTTATCTAAAATATCAAAAACTCGGAATATCTTCCACGGGCATAAGAAACAGGGAGATCTTAGTGTCGATCTGACCAAAACAGAGAGGGTCTTTGATTAACTCTAACTCAACCAGATGATGGAGGAATCTTTGACGACTACTACTCCAAAAGGTAATGATAACCTTTACCTGCCGATCAATCTTCATATGTTATGAATGTTATTGAAATGTAAGTTGTTTGGAGAATAAATCCTTGACGAGTGTTGGGGAAATAAACCCATGACTGCTGGTCTGCTAGAGAGGTGCTGAACTTCTCGAGGATGCTTGAATTTCTTTTCAGAAAGATTCCAGAGAGATTTGTCACGGCCCCTATTATCAAATGTTTGTGGCACTACCAGGAAACTTGGATTGTACGTAACCTTTTGATGAGATTGACGTTTTAATGCCCCAAGTGATGGTGATGGAGACTTGCCCCAGGTTTATCTACGATTGAGAGATTTCTTGAAATCTTGACTGGACTGCCCCAGGTTTACTGAACTTGAATGATTTGTTAAAATCTTGACTGGACTGCCCCATGTTTACTGGACAATGTCATATCAGGCCCCCTTTGTTGATAGGAGATTTTTGCAACGGGAGTGCCATCCCACTTGAAGTGATTTTATTCACTGAGAGAGCTTTCGTTCATTCGAACATTCACTGTGTGAACTTCTTCGCTGTCAAACAAATAACCACGTGCAAACAACGATATTCAAATAATGCAAAGTTTATGCTTGTCTTGAAGTTTTGAAAAATGAGTTTTTCAGCAGAAAACTTTTTATAAGACAAATTCAACACAATATTTAGAGCAAAGCCTTTACATGAGTCAGGATACCTTTTGTAACAGTATGCTTTCGAACTAACCCATGCTTCAATTAGGACTTTTGAAGGGTTGTAACGTGGCTTGGTTCACGGTTTAAGAAACAAAGGATAAAGGCCCAAAGTATATTTGTATCCACCCGCTCTTCATGATGTTCTTCAATCCTAAACTCAGTTAATCATGCGTCAAACTCTATTTGTGTTTGGAACGATGTTTTGGTGATGGTCCACACAAGTTGAATTTTATGGGAAGGCGGTCATTTTTGCAACATTTTTCATGTTGTTGAGGATTTGTAATGACCTCTTTCTTTTGATTCATTATCCCTAATTTTTGCCTGACTGTTCCTGTTTTTGAGATTATAGTCAGCGGGATGCCCCAGCTTTCTTAAGCCTCCTTTGTAGGTTTTGGCTCAATGGGCTTTTCTTTTTGAGAGATAATGACTGCCTATGAGATAAAGAACCATCACTGTCTTTTGATTCCAAAGGAATGTTTTTGATGTCATTCGTTGTATTACAAACTGAGAGTTTACGACTTCAATGCACATCTTTTGAATTAACTGAGAGACTACCCTGCCCCAGGTTTGATTAAAGGTTTCAATTTTTGTTTAAAACAGAAAACTTCTACTTCTTTGGCTCGAAGGGGTTGACTAGGGATTATCTTCCTTATAACTCCAGTGTTTAGGATTTGAAAGAAACGCATGTACATCGTCAGCAAGGTCTGTCCAAAAGCATACTGTATGAGATTATGGCATTGTTTCGTCATCCTCCATCTAAAGGCTTGTAGCTTTTTTGCAAGAGTTAAATGTCATAAAGAAAGTAGAAAGCATAGTTCAAGAATAGTGAAAACGAATGGATGAATTCAAGACAAACATATGCAATGCATTAATGAAACAGAGTTTGACATCAACAGATAATTGTTTGAATAACAAAAGAAATTACAACTTGAAAATTCAAATGAAACAAAAGTCTCTTAGTTCGAACTTGTCATTTCAGGTGGAGAACCCTCAGCGGAAGATTTTCATCTCGCCATCCGGCATGAATTTCAGCACTCCTCTGTCAATCAAGTCTTGAATTTTGTTTTTCAAAGCCCAACAGTCGTCGGTGTCATGTCCAGGACTATAGGAGTGGTATACACAAAATGCATCGGGGTGATAGCCAGGAGCAGAGGTATTGGGATTACAAAGAGGATCCTTTAAAGCAAGCAGATTGACCTCTAACAAGCGTTTCAGTATTAGAGATGATGGTATGTCAATCTCAGTGAAATGTCTTCCAGATGTATTTTGCTTACGCCAATTACCCCGTTGACGCTCGCGAGGTTGTTGTTGGGCTTGTGACCCTGAAGCAAGTTGGGGAGCCTTTCCCTTGTCTTCTTGTCTCAAAGGAGGTTGAATGATGAATTGATCTTCAACCCTAGTTGTTTGCCCCACTTGGTTATCTTGAAGCTGTTTGTTGACGAGGACCCTGAGCTCCTCTTGTCTTTGAGCCAGGTCTTGAATGAGAGCCATCTGGCCCACCAGTTGTCCCATCATCTGGATCTTCATTGTTGCCAACTCAATCTGTAGTCCTTCTAATTGATCATTCCTGATGCCACCTGGACTTCCTTGGACCATGCCCCTTGTGAGGAGAGCTTTCACTTCTTCTTGCCCCTGGGACAGATTCAAGAACATTTCTTGAAGTTGAGCATTCTGAGCCTGGATATCTTCAACAATCCTCTCTAGATCCATCTCTACTGAAATAAACAGTAGGAGAATAAGGAAACCTGAAAGGGAAAACCTATTATGATACAATGTATGATATGTGGATGCATGTTTTCAAGAATCTCGCGGGGTAAACACAAGAAAATGTTAGAGGTTGAACTTCGATCAACATCTTTGATTGGATAACTTTGTATCGGTGGATGTCTTTCCACGAGAATTAAGCTCACCATGTCAAGTGGGTCATAGCCCTTGATTCAATTTGTTGTACTTGATCTTTGACGGTGTTTTTTTTAGAGGAAAATGAGTCCTCTTGCCCTTTGGTAGACGTCTGGTTCAACATGACCCTGCATCAAAGACCCTCGAGATCCTTGAAATGGTTATTGAAAATGCTATGATATGATGTTATGATGTTATGTACAAGTACGCAAAAGTAAGCAAGTGTATATACAGATAATCACATTCACACAAAGTAGACAAGTCCTTAGGTTTAGGCTTGCATGGGGTTTGTAGGTAAGTACCCTCTTGAAGTTAGTTGGCTCAACCTGTCCTATAAATAGTAACTGGGTTCTAAGGATCTCAATATCACTAGATTATTTTTTGTGTTCATTGTTTCAGTTTAGCCACTTTACTGGCGACCGAATTATTCCAAGAAAACAACCCTCAATGAGTGTAGTATCGAGTGTCTACAAACTTTGAAATGCACCAAAGCTGGTCACCTCACTACCCCTAATAAGGCCAAGATGGTCAAGTAAGGTTCTAAGAGTTCGTTAGTGCTTCATGACATCACTCAGCGGCCCCGTATTCTCTTTGATTAACTCAAAGGCTACCGATACCCACAAATAAGTCACACTAACGTAGCCACTGCTTCAACCATGTCGGTATAACCCACATAGTTCCCTCACAGTTTATTGCTACTTACCTAAAAGGTGCCCCCAAATCTGGGTGTAGGATTTAAAACAAACCCAAACAAGGAACCCAAAAAGTAAAGCAATCAAAGCAATCAAGGTAAGCATGTAAAGGTGATCTAAAACCCTAAGGTAACTCCACTTTTAAAGCAAGTTCCCCAGCAGAGTCACCAGTTCTGTGATATGGTGGGAGAACTGACTTGAGGTTTTGCGTTTGTGTTCGCACTTGTGCGGTTTAGCAAGAGTCGCCACCGACTTTTTATTTTATCCCAAGGAAAGGTCAAAAAGCACAAGAAAGACCTTTGAGATGTTTTCTTGGGTTCGGGGGGTAGATTATGAAAAGGGAAGGTGCAAGCACCCTTTTCATCCATGGTTATCCATGGGCTCTTAGTTACTTGTTTTAGATCACTTGCCTTTGCTTTTCAATTGTTTGAAATGGTGCCTTGTGGGTGTGATCTTGAAAATGCTTTGAAAAAGAGGCCTTGTATAGGCAACCTTTGTAATGATTCTTGTTTGAATATATACAAAGGTGTTTGTCTTTTGAAAAGATATTTCAATGTTTTGAAAGTTTGTTTTGGGAAATGTTTTGAAATTGTGTGATAGTTTGAAAATAGCAAGGATGTTTTGCAAGCTTTTGATCAAGTAACTAAGAGTTGTCTACCCTATTTTACTCAAAGATCTTACTTATGTTTTCAATCCTTTTGTCAGTGTTATTTCACCATTGTATTTGGTGAACAACCTTGTGTTAGGATGTTAAACGGGACAGGCGCGGGTCATCGTGTACAATCATTGAAGGCAACTTGTGATACGCTCTAGCAATTTTGTAAGGGACGAGATCGTTTTATCGAAGGCAACATCGAGGGTCATCGAGGGACTACGATCTTTGTTTATCGAAGGGGCATTTGTTAGAGTGTCTCATATTCGAGGGACATGATTGTTTTTCCGAGGCAACAAGCGAGGTTACCCTAGAGGTGCAAGTGTGAATGGTGTGTTGATTTTCATACATTTGTCTTGTATTAGGTTATCTAGCGATTGATTTTAGATGTTCGCATACAAACCCTAATTACTATACAGTATATTAAAAACAATAAATTGCAGGAATTTAAAGTCTAAGTTATTAAAAAAGAGTATCTGGGGATGGGGGTACAATTATTTACAAATGGGGATGAGTCTCACATGAATAATAATGTCCAAATATGTGTTACAACCAAATCGAACTGTCGCAATTCAACATAAGATTATAACAATTTATAAGATAAAGAAAATCAAAGAATTATGAGATGCATGTATTTATTTACAAATAAACAAATAAAAATTAAACTAATAAAGATTAAGTATTATTATTAATATTTTTTTATGTTTTATGATTTATGAAAAGAAAAAGTTTTAAAGAAAGAAAAAATAATTTAAATTAACGATTCCATTATTTTTGTATTTAATTAAATGTAACAATTATTTAAAAAAAAGAAACTATATCAAAACAAAACTTTAATACATTAATTTTAATATTAACAAAAGAAAAGGAAAGAATTTATTTAGAATGAAAACAAATAAATAAAGTATTTGGTTTAAAAATTTAAAAAAAAAGGGCTTTATGGAAATGTTAAGGAGTAGGCCCAAAGGAGAACAAATCAAGATGGGAAGCAAAGAGGGGGGGGGGGGGGGGGGTATGCGCTGGAAAATGCTGTGGGCTTAAGGCAATTTGGGAGCGGGTCAGGCCCAACTGGAATGTTATGGTACAATGTTTAGGGGTTTTTGAACTAGGGTTTGCAAGTTTTGGCCACAGCGGCGCCGTTCTCTCACCTTCTTCTTCGTTTCTTCATCCATCTCAAGCATGTTGATTCTCTCCATGCCCTAGGTTGCCAGAGCACCACCCTAACTCTCTCCTTTTTCACGACGGTCCAAGGCATTTCTTTAATCGGTACAGTTTTATCTTGTTTTGATTCTTAGGGTTTTTACAGTTTACATTCGTTTGATTCTCTTGATTTTGTTCAGATTTTTTTTCTAATCCATGGTTGTTATGAACATGATGCAGTATAGGGGGTGAGAAAACTTACCTTGAGCGTTTGTTTCTGAAGGAGAGAGAGGGAGGGTTAGACCGGCGGCGCTCTTGGTGGCCAGAGGCGGAAGAAGACGAGATGATGCTTGGTAACCCTCTTTCTTTATTCTTTGAAGGTTAATGATGAACTTGATTCTGAGACCCTTTGTTGTTCTTTGAATGTTTGATGATGAAAACTGTTGTTTGCTTTTTTCGTTGTTGATGATAAGTATTTCTGAAAACTGTTTGCTTCTGAATCTCTTCCTTTTTTATGTTGATGATGATCTTAGATCTGAAACTCGTTGTTTTTCTCTACCGTGAATATGGGTGATGATGATACTTTGTTGAAGTTTCTGAAAACCTCTAAACCTCTTCCTTGTTAATGATGAAGAATATGAAACTTGTTGGTTAGCTTCTGAAATTCTCTTCTTTTCTCTTTGTATGTTAATGATGAGGGACCTCTGAAACTACTGTGTTTTGTTGATATTATCTTCCTTATTTCTGAATGTTCATGGTTGATGGTTGATGGTTGAGTTTGCAGCTTTGCAGTTTGAAATGCAGGCTTGCAGTTTGTGACAGGCTTGTTGAGCTTGAGTAAGCTTGGCTTTGAAACTGTAGTTTGTAGTTTGCTTGGGCCAGCTGTTTGGAATTGCATGCTTGCAGTTTGTGATGCAGGTTTAGCAGTTTTGTAATGCAGGTTTGGCAGTTTTGTAATGCAGGTTTGTGGTTTTGAGATGCAGGCATGTGTTTTTTAGTTAACAGGTTTGGGTTTGGCCTGAGTATTTAGCAGGTTTGGGTTGTAGCTTATGCGGGTTTAAAATGCAGATTGAGTTTGTGCAGGCAGGTTTGCAAGCTTACTGGTTCTTTAGTTTGGTTGTGGTGTTTACTGCAGGTTTGCAGTATGGAAAGCAGGTTTGTGGTTTTTTGATTTTGCAGTTTAAACTGCTGATTTTTGCAAGCAGGTTGAGAAGCTTGGTTTTACAGGTTTTGACTTGCAGTTTGTGCGGTTTTTTATGGCCAACTATTTCTCTATTTCCCTGGACTGTTATATATCTCTTTGTTATATTTACTGCCTTTTACAGCCTGCCTTAGCCAAAACTGCAAACTTCTTCACTAGGTCTTATCTTTCTCTATCTCTCATAAGCATTTTTGCTTATTATTTTAATTCTGAAAAGTTTGTCTAGGTTGGAAAGTGATGATGGCTAGGACAAGTCTTCTTGCTTGTAGTTTGGTTTATCTCTCTGCATTGTGTACTTGCTGCATTTCTGTACTGTGTACTTTCTGTACTTGTAAGCTTTAGTTGCTATGCTTCTTGACTTGTTTTGTAACTCAATTTGACATGCTTGGTTACTGCAGTTTGAAATTCAGTTTGCAGTACAGTTTGCTTTGTATGCAGCCTTGTACATTTGTATTTGAACCATGTTTTTGCATCTAGTTTGACATGCTTGTATTTTATTATTTGTTTTTACTTTTCTCTTTGTGAACCAAGAAGAGTAATCTTCTTGTGATTTGCAAAGAGGAAAATAAAACATGATGAACAAATAGCATTATGATTCTGGCCGACAAACTTTAATGATGATTTCTTTTCTTTCTTTTCAATTGAAAATTCTTCTGTATTAATCTCTTTTTCTCTGTCTTTTGCAGGTGCGTACCAATTGGACGATAGAGGGAGCAGTAGAAACCAAAGATCTTGAGCATGGGAGCACTTGAAATTTAGGAGATTTAGGCTTAGAAATAGATAGATTTTTTCATTTGTTGTAAACAATCGTTATTGTAAATACTATAAGTTGTAAGCTTACAATATTCAAATAAATTTTGTAACAACATTTGAAATGAATAAATAGTCTTTATCCAAAAGAAAATTCTACTGTCAAATATCTTCCTATCTTTCCTTGCATGTTTATTTAATTATTTAAGACTCTTAAATCAAAATAATTGGAATTGTATCCCAATAATTCTAGTCCAGATAAAATAAATAATCAACAAACTTTGCAGTATCGCAACCTTGCATCAATCACAATACGCATGGTATTCCAATTAACATATGCATTGTACAGTTAAACAAACAAGCATTCCATTAAACGGTAAACCTTTCACTCCACTAATCAAGAAGATGCCTTAATGTTCCAAACAAAAGTCTCAGCTCTTATCCCAGATAATCAGGCTTTGAGAACAATCAGTAAATTTGAACAAGCAATTTCTGAGGATTGAATTTCTTCTGAGAGATGTGAGAGAAAACCCTAATTCTGGATTGTCTGCTAAAGAAACATCTGTCTAATTGATTCCTGAGTCAATCTTAACAAATCAGAGAAAACCCTAATTCTGGATTGACTGATAAAGAAAAGTCTGTTTGACCGATTCTTGAGCCAATCTCAAAAATCAGAGAAAACCCTGGGGTTGTGATTTCTTGTGAAAAAGGGAGGGCAAATTTTTGGGTACAACAGATGTCTCCTAGCAAAGTAGGCACCGGGTTGCGGGATATGAAGATTTTGACGGAGTTCACATCTATGAGTTGGTTAGGATTTGGAAACAAAACCATCCCATAGATGAGGAGAGCCACAATTTCCTCAAAGGCTTGCAAATCTAAGGAATTCCAACAGTTTTGGGCTTTCTCGAACAAGATCTTTGCTAGGAAACCTTTGACACCACTCCTTGTTTCCCAATTGGTTGCGACATCAGATGAGTGCAAGTGTAGAGCTTGAGCAATCTTTTCTGGCTTTGGGTCTCTTTCCGTACCGTTGAAAGGTAGTTGATTGAGAATGGGAATCCTCAAGAGTCGGGAGAACTCTTCCAAAGTAGGCACAAGTTGATAGTCGGGAAATGTGAAGCAATGGTGTAAGGGATCAAAGAACTGAAAGAGTACCTTCATAATGTCCTCATCTGTGTTAGAGGTGACCAAGTTGAGTAGGCGACCATGTCTCTCAGTGAATGGAGAGCTTTCAGGAATTCTTGAAGCTAGCTCCTTAAGTTGTGGAGGGATTATTACAAGATTGACTTGAATAGTTTTCCTGCGAAGAGAATCCATATCCTACAAAACAGAATAAAGATAAATCCAAAAATCCTTGAAATGGTTAGTGAATGTGTGTGATGTTATGATGTTCATAATGTTATGTACAAATAATATATGTACAAACAAAGAAAACAAGTCCTTATGTTTAGGCTTGCATGGAGTCTCATAGGTAAGTACCCTATTGAAGTTTAGCTGGCTCAAACCTGTCCTAGTAATAGTAACTGGGTTCTAAGGAGCTCAATATCACTGGTTTCTTTCCTTGGTCATTGTTTCAGCACAAGCCTCTTTAATGGCCACCGAAATATCCCAAGAAACCAAACCTCAATGAGTGTAGTATCGAGTATCTACCAACTTCGGACTGCACCAAAGCCGGTCATCTCACTACGTCCTAAAGGCCAAGTTGGTAAAGTAAAGGTTCTAAAAGTTCATTAGTGTTTCATGAAATCATTCAGCGGCCTTGTCTTCTCCTTGATTAACTCAAGAGCTACCGGTACCCATAAATATGTCGCACCAATGTAGCTATTGCTTAGACCATGTCGGTATACCCCACACTGTTTCCACAACATAATGCTACTTACCTATAAGGTATCCCAAATCCGGGTAGAGGATTCAAAACCAAACAAAGAACCATAATATAAAGCAAACAGGTCAAACAAAGAAAGCAAGTAAATATGATCTAACCCTAAGATAACCTCACTTTTAGAATTATCCCCAGCAGGGTCATCAGTTCTGTGATATGGTGGGAGAACTGACTTGAGGGTTTTGCATTTGATCGTAAATGTTGCGGTTAGCAAGAGTCGCCACCAACTTTTCTTTTATCCAAAAAGGAAAGGTGAAAAAGCACAGGAAAGGTGATTGTGCATTTAGCCAAAATCTCTGCAATCATTACTCTCGGTCAAAATGTGAGGTGATTCAAAGTACATTTGCAACCCCTAAAAAACACCAACCCATACGAACTACGAATTGAGACTCTGATTCCTCATAAGAGGATACGTAGGCATACGATCAAAAATCGTGGCGAGTTCCCCTATTAAAACTTAAAACCCTATTTTACCCCAAACTTAAACTTAAACCTAGTATCCTTGTGAACATGGTAGATGAAAGGTGCCTAACACCTTCCTTTCGTCTAATTGAGTCTGAAACCTAGAATCTCTGTTTGTGAATTAGGGTTTTAAAATCCAGTTGCTACTCCTACCATTAGTTAGTAGGAAGCCCTATCGTTGGATGTGAAAGGGCAGGCGCGGGTCATCGTACAGTCATAAAGCCAACTCGTAAGGGCGCTTTACCAATTTTATCATAAGGGACTAGATCGTTTATCGAAGACAGCATCGAAGAGTCATCGAGGGACTACGATATTTTTTAACTGAGGGTCTTTGCTAAAGTGTCCCCACGTTTCAGGGACATGACTGTTTTCTGAGGCAACAAGTGAGGTCACCCTAGAGGTGCAAGTGTGAAGAGTGTTTCGTGTTCAGTTATTTTAGTCTTGCAATTAGGGTTAGCTATCGATTATTTTTATCTCTCCATACAAGCCTAATTACTAACAGTTATAAAGAAAGCGATAAATGCGGAAAATAAAGTTATACGCTATTATAAGGCTTCGGGAATGGGGGTACAAATAGTAAAAACGGGGGGAGGGTGGGAAAGAAACCCTAATTAACTATTACAAATTGTAAGTAGTTACATAATTGAAAAAATAATAACATACGGGAATCGGTAAAAAAAAGAAAAGGGAAAGGAAATTGTCTTGCGATGTTTGATAGAAAAAAGTTTGATGATTAACCTAAAAACTAATTAATTTTAATTAATTAAAAAAGTTATTGATTAAAAAACCTAAAAAACCCTAAGTTGATTTTGATTAAAAAATATAATTAATTAGAGAAAAACCTAATAAGCCTAAATTTAATTTGAGTTGATTAAATAAAAACCTAAAAACTAAATTAGGGTTTTTAAAGAAAATAAAGGTTTTTGAAAAAAAAGGTTTTGTCAAAAATGAAGGAAAGGAAAAGGAAAGAGTAAGAATAATATAGAATTGTAAGAAAATAAACCAAATGGTAAGGGTGGGTGTTTATTCCACGTCGTTGGAACCTTCAGCCAACATGCTCACCATCAGGCCAAGTGCGCCTTGGTGTTAGGATATGACTTCAAAGCGTCATGTACCTTGCGAGACAAATAAATCAAACAAAACATTAAAATGCCAAAAGGTTGGGATCATGCCTTGGCATACTAAGACCTTATCGTGCGCGCTTAATCCGCTAGGGCGGTGATACATCCATTAACTTAAATGAAATAAAAATATATAATATACAAACGATGCCTTGACCGGAGAGACATTGGAGCCCTTGCTTCGATCGTCTTCTCCGATTGCCTCTTTTATCAACCTGCAAAGAACAAAGGAGTTAGCAAACAAAAGGCACCCGACCCTCCTAAATCAAGGGCTGAGAATCCAATGGAAGGATTATTTAGAGCTAAAACAGCCTCGTTTAAGAGGTATGGTGAAAACGACCAGGATCGGTGCAAACATGGTGTTTTACGATTTGGCCTACATGGGATCATTAAAATGATCCAAACCTGTTCAAACACATCTTAGAAATATGTTATTGACATTAGTATGGTTTAAAATAAAACAAAAATCAAGACATGAATTTTGTGAAAATTATGGAATCGGAGATGAATACATGGCATTTCATGAGCTTTGGACCATAAAATTTGGTCCATTCTTACTATGTACAATCGCTGAGAATGAATGAAGTGGCTTGTTTGTAGTGAAAAGGCTTGTGATAATGGTTTTGAAGATTTTTAGGGTTCTTGAAAAGTTTGATATTTTTGACAAGTTTTTCGTGTAACGGTTCTCCCTTATTATTGTCTGAATGAAGAAGATATATATAGAGGAATTAGGTCATACCAAGGGTGGGCTTAGACCTTTGTAAGAAGATATGATTTTATCTTATTTTATTTTGACTTTTTGATACGGTGGAAGAACCGACTGTTATACTGGTTTTCATTTTTTGTTCGCAAATGTTGCAGTAAGCAAGAGTCGCCATCGACTTTTATTTCATCCAACAAAGGAAAAGGAAAAAGAACAAAAAAAACCTTTTTCAAGATGTTTCTGAGTACGGGGGGTAGATTATAGAAAGGGAAGGTGTTAACACCCTTTCTATCCGTGGTTTTCCACGGGCTCTTAGGTACTTGCTCATTTTTTAAATTGCTTTTGCGTGCTTGTTTTGAAAAGGTTTTACTTCGTGATGACTCTTGTATCAGTCCTCAAGAGTGTGACGAAGTTTTTTTTGAAAATTGTTTTGAAAAGTGTTCGTGTAATAAGTTTTGTTTGAGCAAGTACCTAGGAACTAATCTACCTACTCGAAAAAGATATGTTCATTTTCCTTTAGACATCGCTATTATATTATTGAGGAATAGATAGCACCATCATTGGAATTTTAAAGGGACGTTTGAATGGGAGAAATGGTCTCTGAAGGCAACAAGTTGAGATACCTTAGCATTTCGAAGGGACTATCGTCATAAGATCAATTCATAGGCAACTCAAGGGACAAGTAGGGACTATGATCTTTATGACGACTTTGAATTATGGGTCATTGCTAAGGTATCCCTACATTCGAGGGATACGACCATTATTTCTGAGGAGACCAAGTGAGGCAAACCCAAGGGGTGAACATGTGCAACTGTGTTCTTTTTCAGTTACATTTATCTTGCAGTTTAGTGATCTACGATTGATTCATTAATCATACATGCCTAGGTTGCTAACAATTATATACAAGCATATAAAAGCGAGAAAGTAACAATCCTACGTTATTACAAGGCTTTGGGGAGGGGATTACATATTCAAAAACCCGGAACAAATGATAAGCGAAATATTAAACCTAATTTAACTATTACAACTTAGGAGCAATTACAATATAATAATAAAAAGAAAATTAAAAATGCGCGGTAAATTAAATTCGAGAAGTGATTGGCCGACCTAGAAATCTAAATTGCGAAAATATTTATTTTATTTTTAACGAAAAAGTTAAGTTAAGTACACAATTAGACCTAGTTATAATTATTTTGAATTATATATATAAAATATCAAATTTCCCTAATTTAATTAATACTAATTAATTAATAAAATATTTTTACAAAAAAAAAGAATTTTTGATGTTTTTTATGATTTTGATTAAAATAAAAAATTATATATTTTTGGTGTTGTTAAAAAAAAACATAATTAATAAATAATAAAAAAAGAAAAAAGAAAACCAAAGGGTGAGAAATTGGGCCTGTAGAGGCAACCCAGGGGGGTGCATTCTGGAATTTTTTTCCATACCCACTATTCTGAGCCCAAACATACGCCAAATCCAGTGTGTTGGTCTCTTGATGATCTATGGTATGACTGCGCGTATGGGACGTTGGATCTGGATGTGATGAGATCTTGGGGGTTAGATCTGAGGTCGTATGATGCTCTTGTGAAGGTGAGGCGCATGGGATCTGAAAAGAAATATTTAGAAAACAAGAAAATGTCTAGATCTGGGATCGAACCCAGGTCCTCCCACTTACACACGTTCTTCGTTGCCAGCTGCGCTAGGATGTTAACTTGTTAATATAATAACAATAATATGTCTTATATGAAACCAAGTGATTAACTGGAAAGAAGAAAAAAAAGCACGCGCTTATTCAAAACACCAAATGGGATCAAGCCACTGTGATACGGTGGGAGAGAACTGACTGTTTTTGGAATGCTGGTTTGTGTTTCGCGTTTGTTTTTGCAAAATGTCGCGGTAAGCAAGAGTCGCCACCGACTTTTATTTTATCCAACAAGGAAAGGGAAAAAGCACAGAAAAATTCCTTTTTCGAGATATTTCTCAGGTTTGGGGGGTAGATTATAGAAAGGGAAGGTGTTAGCACCCTTTCTATTTGTGGTTATCCACGGGCTCTTAGGTACTTGCTCATAATGTTTTCAAAATTTGATTTTCTTTGTGTTTGTGGGTTTGAAGAAGTTTTTGTTTGAAAGGTGTAAGTGTGAAAAGTTTTGTTTTGGAAAGAGCAAGTATCTAAGAACCATCTACCTACTCGAAAAAGGAATCGTTCTATGCTAATGTCCTTTAGACAATGCTGCCCCGCTATTGATGAGTAGGTAGCATCGTCGTTGGAGTTTTAAGGGTCAATTCGAATAAGGGACGTGCGGTCACTAAAGCAATGTTAGGACGCCTTAGCGGTAACCCTAATGTCTTAGATCATTTTTCCGAGGCAACCGTTTCGAGGCAACTTATGATCTTTGGACAAGAGGGCGACCTCTAAAACTTCCTATACTCAATAACCGCGTACGAAGGCAACCAAGTGAGGTGTACCCTAAGAGTGCGCATGTGCGAGTGTGTTGTTTTCAATTAATTTTGTCTTTGTACATGTCAATGGTTATCTATGTTAATTTTAAGTTAAACATTCGATCTTGTCATGCATCCCTTATTATCAAACATCTAACAGTTTATAAGTTGCGGAAATTAAATTGCGGAAATTAAACTAACTATTACAAGGCGTCGGGTATTTACATCGCCAAAAGCAACCCTTGAAATTAAAATGCGGAAAAATAAATAAAGTGATAAAAATAGTCCTAATTAAGCTATTACATTCCGGAAACAGATACAAAATTGAATAAAATGGATCGCGTGCGGAAAATTAAATCGAGCGCAAGTTTTTAGGGTTTGACCCTTTGATTAAAGAAAAGATTTTTGGTTATTTTTTAGTTAAGAAAGAAATTAAACTAAGTTAATCATTAAATTAATAAATAAGTTAATTAATTAATGAAAATAAATATTTTTGGACTTTTTGGTATTTAAAGAAATAAAAATAAATTTGATCAATGTTAATAAAACCTAATTGTCTAAGTTAATTTTAATTATTGCAAAACATATTAAAAGTTATTCCTAATTAAAACTAAATTAATTAAATTAATATTTATTAACAAAAATAAAATACTGAAATTTAATTTAATAAACAAAATATATTTTTTGGTTTTTAATTTTATTAAGAAAAAGATTTAATTGGTTAGTTAAATTATGAAAAAATAATTAAACAAAACAATTAAATAAAATAAGTGAAAAATGAAATAGAAAGACTTAGGAGGGATTTGGGCCCAATTTGGAGGTCTTGATAGCAATTCTAAGGCCCATCACCAGCTGGCCTCATTTGACTTCCCTGATTCCATGTATACGCGTTGACTTTTGCCCATGGTAGACCTCCAGGTTATGGCCACCAGATTTGGCCTTTGGCCATCGGGCTATTGAATGATTGAGAGACCATAGTGGGCTGCACGCTTGGAATTACACTGGATCACCTGACTGCAAAATATAACAAATAATATGGGGACCTGGGATTCGAACCCAGGTCCTATTGGATTTTGAACACACGCCACTACCACTCAACCATCACGCTTCATCTGTCAATGTATTAAACCATAATAATAATATGGGATAACGTGTAATATGCCAGAATAAAAAAATAAAACGCGTGAATATTTGAACCAACCAACCAAGGGGAGACAGGTTTGTCGTCACTAACCTCCAGCCCCCCTGTAAATTTACCTACGGATTTATATCCGCGGCTAAATTCGTATGTCCACCCTAAAATCAGTTATAGGCCATGAAAATTAAATCCAAGACCATGGTTATGCTCGTCTTTCTCCTCTGGTCCTGCCTATGTCCATCAATGGAGCTAATTTTGCCTGTGAAAGAAACGCCCAAAAAACAAACTACAAAACCCTAGGTTCGGTTATGGGGTTACAGTCCATAAAAATGCAATCAAACAATGCCAAAAGTTCAGAAATTTCATAAGCATCATAAATATGTCAAAGATTTGCCAGGAAAATGCAAGAATATGGAGTTACGATTTTGAATACAGGGCCATGAAACGTGATGCTTACAGTGCATTTTGATGCGTATGGAAGCTTGCTTTAGGTTGGTTCTGCTTCAGTGATCCTCCAGCAAGCGATTGGTATTGAGTTTTGCCTTTGTAAATGCCTCTAAGTGTGATTTTAGTTTCACACTTTTTCCACCTTTTTTCAAGTTTTGTTCTTGATGTTCTTGCAGCCTCTAGGTCTAGATTTCGTGCCTTTGCCTTGTATATGTATGATGGAGTGTATTAGGTCAACTTTTGTGGACTGAATCCTTGCACATTGATGCCTTGAGATTGGATTTGATCCTCCATTGAAGACTTGCCAATTTTGTCAAAAACTCAATCTTTTTGCACATGGAATGCTTGATACAAGTTTGATCATGGCATTGATGATGATTAGGTCCTGAAAAAAGAAAAAGATCTCATGTAATCAAGTTTTGGGATTTTATTTGATTTAAATTGATTTAAATAGATTTAAAATGAAATAATTCAATAAAAAATCAAATAAAATAGAAAAATTGATAAATGGACACAAGGCTTAAGCTAGGACACGTGTGTAATGTGGAAAGCCCAAATCAAGTGGAAAAGAATGGGCCCATTTGACAAAATTTGAAGTTTTGAGGATAGTTAACTTTTGGCAATTTTGCAAAAATGCCCAACTTCAACAATGCATACCTTCTTCAATTTTGAACTTTTGGAAGTGTTCTTGGACTTTTTAGAAATCTTGAGATGTCCTATAACCAACCCTTTTGGTTTCATCTCATTTTGATATTCCATGCTCAAGTTATAAGCTTTGGCAAAAAAAGGTGTTTTTGTTGACTTTCAAAAATGACCTATAATGTCCAAATTTGTAACTTTTAGTGAGTGCATTTCTTGATCTTGGGGTATGAATATGGATTGTAGGAAATTTCATCCTCTTAAAAATGAGCTTTGTATGGATCATTTCTCATAAAGTATGAGAAAGTTATGCTTGGTCAAAGTTGAGTTGACTTTTCCTGCAAAACCCTAATTTAGCAACTTTTGAGTCTTGATGAATTTTGAGCAATACTTGATGAATCATGATCAACCCTTGATAAAATGATTAAATATCCTTCAAAATGAGAATGTTGACAAAAAATCTTGAAGTTTGACTGTATTTGGGTCACAGTTGACTTTTGCCCTAGCACAATCGATTTTTGGACCCTTTGAGCAATTGACTGAGCAAACTTCCTCTGCAAGGCTTGAAATTTGACATGGATGACCTTGAGAACATATTAGAACATTAGGGAGAATTTGAGGTCACTTGGATTCAAGGATCTTGATGCAACACAAAACATTAATTTAGGGTAGATTGTCTTAGGAGAGAGTTTGTCTGACCAACTCTTGGACTAACTTGAGCAATTTGGAGATTCTTCTTGCAATGTTTTGAGAAATATGAGAGGGAAAATTTTGGGGTACAACAGCTTCCCCTATTCAATTTTCTTAAACCCGAGGATGTAGATTGGCTTTCGTGCCTTTCGTGATCCAAAGGTGGAAGATGATTGAACACTAGAGTGCCCAGAAATTTGCACTCGCATGAGGTGGTATCAGCCTGGTGATGTCGGGAATGGGATTACAGACGCCATTTGGAGACTGCTGGTAGGTGGTATGAACTTCGACTGGAATAGGAATCAGGGAGATCTTAGCATCGATCTAACTGAACCAGAGAAGGTCTTGGATACTTTGACTGGATAAGAATCAAAAGAATCTTAGGATCGATTTAGCTGAACCAGGCAAAAGTCTTGGAATATCTTCAACTGGAATACGAATTAGGGAGATCTTAGGGTCTATCTGACTGAACCAGAGAAGGTCTTGGATTAACTTTGACTAGATAAGAATCAGAAAAATCTTAGGGTCGATTTAACTGAACCAGACGAAAGTCTTGGAATATCTTCAACTGGAAAATGAATCAGGGAGATCTTAGGGTCGATCTGACTGAACCAGAGAAGGTCTTGGATTAACTTTGATTGGATAAGAATCAGAAAAATCTTAGGGTCGATTTAACTGAACCAGACGAAAGTATTGGAATATCTTCAACTGGAATACGAATCAGGGAGATCTTAGGGTTGATCTGACTGAACCAGAGAAGGTCTTGGATTAACTTTGACTGGATAAGAATCAGAAAAATCTTAGGGTCGATTTAACTGAACCAGACGAAAGTCTTGGAATATCTTCAACTGGAATACGAATCAGTGAGATCTTAGGGTCGATCTGACTGAATCAGAGAAGGTCTTGGATTAACTTTGATTGGATAAGAATCAGAAAAATCTTAGGGTCGATTTAAATGACCGAGACGAAAGTCTTGGAATATCTTCAACTGGAATACGAATCAGGGAGATCTTAGGGTCGATCTGACTGAACCAGAGAAGGTCTTGGATTAACTTTGACTCGATAAGAATCAGAAAAATCTTAGGGTCGATTTAAATGAACAATACGAAAGTCTTGGAATATCTTCAACTGGAATACGAATCAGGGAGATCTTAGGGTCGATCTGACTGAACCAGAGAAGGTCTTGGATTAACTTTGACTGGATAAGAATCAGAAAAATCTTAGGGTCGATTTAACTGAACTAGAAGAAATTCCTGGAATATCTTCAACTGGAATATGAATCAGGGAGATCTTAGGGTCGATCTGACTAAACCAGAGAAGGTCTTGGATTAACTTTGACTGGATAAGAATTAGAAAAATCTTAGGATCGATTTAACTGAACCAAACAAAAGTCTTGGAATATCTTCAACTGGAATACGAATCAGGGAGATCTTAGTGTCGATCTGACTGAACCAGAGAAGGTCTTGGATTAACTTTGACTGGATAAGAATCAGAAAAATCTTAGGATCGATTTAACTGAACCAGACAAAAGTCTTGGAGTATCTTCAACTGGAATATGAATCAGGGAGATCTTAGCGTCGATCTGACTGAACCAGAGAAGGTCTTGGATTAACTTTGACTGGATAAGAATCAGAAAAATCTTAGGATCGATTTAACTAAACCAGACAAAAGTCTTGGAATATCTTCAACTGGAATACAAATCAGGGAGATCTTAGCGTCGATCTGACTGAACCAGAGAAGGTCTTGGATTAACTTTGACTGGATAAGAATCAGAAAAATCTTAGGATCGATTTAACTGAACCAGACAAAAGTCTTCCATAGATGTAGTTTTTCCTTTTGAGGGGACTACTAGGTCATATGAGTAGTCAACGGTGTTTATTGATTCGTCTTTCCCTGAAACAGTAAAGAGTCAGTCATATGCAATGTCATGATGTATGAAATGCATGATATATATCAAGCAATGATGCTCTAAACATAAGTGAGATTGTATGGTATGATGCGTATATGCATGTATCATGATGTATGGAAATGTAATGTTTCTAGCTGGGGGGAATAAATCCCGGATAGCTGCTGGAAACAAGAGTTGAATTCTTTGTTTCCGCTGGATATGGCGAACGAAGAGAATAAACTTGCAGGCGAGGATGACTCCGTTGGGGGAATAAACCGATGAGGAGATTACTCTGTGGGGAAGAGATGTTCTGCTGAAGATTCCACTGATAAATTCCTCCAGGATAAATTATCGTTGCTGGTGATATTGAATCCTGTTGGGGGATTGAATTCCTGTTTGTAAAAGGAAAGAACTTCGCTGGGGACGATCTCTCAGTGGTGACTTTACTGGGGATAACCTGTTAGACTTTTGTGGGGATAATCCTCTTAATTCTGCTGGGAATGATCCTTTGAACTCGGCTGGGGAGATTTATTTTGTACTCCGCTGGGGATAAACTTCCAGAGTCTACTGGGGATGATGCTTCAACTCTGTTGGGGAAGCTTTTTCAGACTGTGCTGGAAAAAATTTAACTCCACTGGGGGTATCTTGTATTCTGTCGGGGAACATTCTTATACTCCGCTAGGGAATATTAAGACTGTCGGGGATATCAAGCCTTCTTAGTGATGATGGTAGATCAACTCTGCTTGGGGAGAACATTGCTGATTTATTCATAGTTTCAAGTCCCAGCTGGGGGAGAGCTACCATTACTGCCTTACTCTGCGGGGAGTGAAGGTATCTTAGCCATATTCTTCAGATGGATTTACCCGGTACCTGGTGGACAAAGCAACTATACAGTTTGGAAAATTTTTATTGCCCCTGTTTCTGATATTACCTGTAATCGTCTTTTGTTTCGCATGTAAATATTCATGAGCAGCAATTAATGTCAAATGCATATATCAAAAATGAACATTGGACGTTTTTTTTCAAAACAAAACAGATAAAGAAGAACAGTTTGAAATTTCTTCGAAAATGAATTGTATTGATTTTGAAGTTTGGCCTGTAAATAGGCGTTTTTGTACAAGAGGTTGACGTCCTAGTAAGAGAACGCCGCCGAATAATAGGATTTACACAATTTGTGAAAAACTAAACATCTATGTGAACAATCCCACTGGGTTCCAACTATGCTATTGCCTTTATGTCCTCGAGCATCTCATCACTTTGCTACTTGGTTAAAGGTAGATCAGATTGATTAGTGTCGTCCGAGCTTGATAGTCGATACCGAAGTCTGGATGCAAGATGATCCAACGAGACATAGTGTTACGCTTTGATCCCTAATTTTTGCTTGGACCTCCATTTTGGGTTTTCAGTCCACCGGGATACCCTTTTTTGCCTAAGCCGCCTTTTCAGGTTTTCGACTTGCCGAGTGTACAGATTTTTTCATTTTCGTCCCTTATTTTTGCCCGAACCCTTTTGGTTTGCCGGGAAGCCCTTATTTTTTCCTAGGCCAGTCAACCTAGCGGGTCTTTGATTATGCGTGGTATCTTTTCACTATGTCTGCATTGACGGGGTGAGGAAGGTCGTCACCATCCATGGTGGTTAGAATCATAGCTCCTCCTGAGAAAATGTTCTTAACCACAAATGGCCCTTCATAAGTAGGGGTCCATTTGCCCCTGGGATCACCTTGAGGTAGTATGATGCGCTTGATAACCAGGTCCCCAACTTGATACTCTTGTCGTCTGACTTTCTTGTTGAATGCCTTGATCATCCATTTTTGGTACGTCTGACCATGACAAATAGCAGTAAGTCTCTTTTCGTCGATTAGGTTCAGCTGATCAAGCCAGGTCTGAATCCAGTCATCTTCGCTCAAATTTGCATCTTTCATAATCCGAAGAAAGGGTATCTGAACTTCAATGGGCAAGACTGCCTCCATGCCATATACCAAGGAGTAGGGTGTTTCCCCTGTTGACGTCCGCGCTGAGGTACGGTACCCATGAAGAGCAAATGGTAACATCTCGTGCCAGTCTTTGTATGTCATTGTCATCTTCTGCACAATCTTCTTAAAGTTCTTATTAGCCGCTTCAACAGCCCCATTCATCTTCGGCCGGTAGGGAGAAGAGTTATGATGTTGTATCTTGAATTGCTCGCAGAGCTCGGTGATCATCTTGTTGTTGAGATTGGTACCATTGTCCGTAATGATCCTCTCTGGTACACCATATTGACAGATCAGATTATGCCGAATGAACCGTGCCACGACGTTCTTGGTTACAGTAGCAAAGGAAGATGCTTCAACCCATTTCGTAAAGTAATCAATTGCTACCAGGATGAAACGATGTTCGTTGGATGTTGTAAGTCTGATCTCGCCGATCATATCAATGCCCCACATTGCAAAAGGCCAAGGTGTCGTCAAGACGTTTAGAGGAACTGGAGGTATGTGCACCTTATCAGCATAGACTTGGCACTTGTGACATGTCCGAGAATGCTGATAACAGTCGGCTTCCATTGTGGACCAATAATATTCTGCCCGTAGGATCTTCTTTGACATGGTGTGTCCACTAGAATGTATCCCGAAAGTACCTTCATGTAACTCCGCCGTGATCCTTTCTGCTCCGTTCTTATCCCCACATCGCAGTAAGGTTGAATCATGGTTATGCTTGTAGAGAATACCATTACTGATGAAGAACATCGCCGCGAACCTCCTTAGAAACTTCTTATCATTAACGGATGCACCCTCGGGGTATTCTTGAGCCTCAAGGTGCCTCTTTACTTCATGAAACCAGGGCTTTTCTGTTACCTCTTCAGTCTCAATATCACAACAATGTGCAGGTTCGTCCAGCCTTTCAATGATAATCCGGGGAGCTTCGTTGTCCCAATTGACTTTGAACATAGAAGACATCATAGCCATCGCGTCTGCCAACTGATTCTCCTCTCTAGGAAAGTGTTCAAAGGTTATCTCCTCAAAATGAGGAAGCAACGTAAATACATACTCCTTGTAAGGAATAAGGTCTGGGTGTCTCGTATCCCACTCGCCTTTGATCTGACTAATCGCGAGAGTGGAATCTCCGAAGACACTTAGAAACTTAATCCTTAGGTCAATTGCTACTCGAAGATCCATGATGCATGCTTCATACTCCGCCATATTGTTGGTGCAGTTGAAACATAGTCGGGCGGTGAACGGGGTATGAGAGCCTTTAGGAGATATGATTACGGAGCCAATTCCATTTCCCAAAGCGTTCGAAGCTCCATCAAAGTACATAGACCATCGGGATCCTTCCTCGGGTCCTTCATCCGGTCCAGGTGTCTCACCATCAGTTACCAACATGATATTCTCGTCCGAGAATTCAAAGTTCATAGACTGGTAATCATCCACTTCCTGATGTGCCAAATGATCTACCAACACACTTCCCTTAATTGCCTTTTGGGTCGTATATTGGATGTCATACTCAGTCAAGATCATCTTCCATCTTGCTATTCTTCCGGACAAAGCAGGCTTTTCGAAGATATACTTGATTGGATCCATCTTCGATATCAATAAAGTAGTGTGAGTCAGCATATACTGTCTCAGCTGGCGAGCAGCCCATGCCAAAGCACAGCAAGTTTTCTCGACCAGTGAGTATCGGGTCTCACATTCGGTAAACTTTTTGCTAAGGTAATAAATAGCATGCTCTTTTTAGCCAGACTCGTCATGCTTCCCCAGCACACACCCCATTGAGTTGTCGAGTACTGTCAATTATAAGATCAGAGGTCTCCCTTCAATTGGAGGCATCAGAATAGGTGGCTCTTGGAGATACTCTTTGATCCTTTCGAAAGCGTCCTGGAATTCATTGTTCCATCGTACTACTTGATCTTTCTTCAGTAACTGGCAGTAGCAGAGTCGTTACCAGTGAGATCCAGAGTGGATATAGACCTGTATATGTGAGTGTGTGTAAAATAGCTGTTTTGCAATATGTAATAAAAGAAAAACAAGGAGCGCAAAATTTGAAATGCAAGAAACGTCCAATACTTTTATTAATGATATATGTAGATGACACACATAAAGCCCTCACAAATGAAGCCACAGTGCCCCGGGTAAGACACCGGGCCATAAAGTCTAAAACATTTTCTGTTACAAATTCAAAACAAAAAGTTTCATTACTGGGTAACAAAAGAAATAGGGATGAAGTCATTTGCTGTCCAGTTGCTTAATCCACCATCGGCAGTTGGGTATATCCAGCTGTCAATATCAAACTCTTCATCATCGTCATCCCCGATAGCATTCACTCCTACATCCTGTTTAGGCTTTTCCGGTGCTCCGAACTCAATCTCCTTCGCATCGATCAAGTCTTGTACCTTGTTCTTCAAAACCCAACAATCATCTGTATTATGTCCCCAGGCTATCAGAGTGAAAAGCATAGCGGGCATTAGGGTTGTACTTAGGTGATGCAATGTTGGGATTCTGCGGAGCCTCCCTTGGAGTTACTAGATTGGTCTTTAATAACTGCGGCAGAATCTGAGACAAAGTCATGTTGAGATGGGTGAATTGCCTTCAAGGTCTCTCGGCCTTTTATTGATTGTTGCGCTGAGTAGCACCAGCAGGTCTTGAAATAACAACCGCATTAACAGCTTGGCGATGCTCAGGTCTATTCTGGCTTTTCGAACTGTAGACAGCACTGAATTCTTTCTTAAAAGGCTTTTTCTCGGTGCTTGATGAAGCACCCTTTTGTATCTTACCAGCCTCAATCCTTTCACCGGTCATAATTAGCTCTGTAAACCCAGACGAAGAGCTTCCAATCAGATGGTTGAGAAATGGACCAGACAATGTCCCCAGAAACATATCCACAAGCTCCTGATCAGCCAAGGGTGGTTGCACTATTCCGGAGAGGTCCCTCCACTTCTAAGCATAATCTTTGAAACCTTCGCCTATTCCCATTGACATACCCTGGAGTTGGGTACGCGTGGGAGCAAGGTCGGAATTGTATTGGTACTGCCTGTAGAAAGCAGCAGCCAAATCTTCCCAACTGTGGATACTGGCTCCGTCTAACTGGTAAAACCATTCAAGCTGAGTCCCTGAGAGACTCTCTTGAAAGAAGTGGATCCATAGGTTCTTATCAGCGGTGTACGGCTGAATCTTCCTTACATATGACCAGAGGTGCAGCTTCGGACAAGAAACTCCGTCATACTTAGCAAAGGCTGGTGCCTTGAACTTATGGGGAATTACCACCCCAGATGATAGACCTAGATCACTAAAGTCCAGACCAGGCACTTTCTGAACTTCCATCGCACTCAACCGGTCTTCCATTTGTTTGTATCTATCCTCGGCCGGAGGATACTGGTCTTCGTTGAAGTCCATCTCATTGTCTGAGACCATAGGGCTAGGAGCCCTCCTTTCCTCTTGACTATCTTTCCCTCCAGATGAGGTGGTCAAATCAACTTCATCTCGTAGCCTGTTTCCAAACCTGTGACCCGTGTTAAACAGGATTGTCCTCTTCTTCTTCTTCTTCTCTTTCAGAATCAGGGTCTTCAGATCTTGCTGGCCCTTAGCTAGATTCATGAACAGCTCTTGGAATTGGGCAATCTGGGCCTGTAGGGCCTTGATTGCTTGCTCAGTTGATGGTTCAGCAAACATGATGAGTGCTGAAATAAACAGCGAAGAAGATAAGAGACCTGTAATGGTACCTGTTATGAGGTGCATGGGATGAAATGCGTATGATATGATTTCAAAGACATCGAGAGATTCAAATTCATAAACAAGAAAGGAAACACACTTTTATTAGATAAACTTGAAATTCAAATTGTTCAACAAATTGCCCTTAAGGCGTTACAAGAAAGGAAATACTGAAAAGTAAATAAAAACTGGAATGGAAATAATCAAAGGGCAATCAGTGCTCCCATGGTCGCTTCTTGTCGGTGCGGACATAGTCATTGAGAATCCGCTCGTTCTCTAGTTTCCTAGTCAACTTCTGGATCTTCTGCTCTTGCTCGTTAAACTTTTCTTGGTAAGCATCTCGTTCTTCTCTCAGCTGCATCCAAGACCTTTTCAGTGCCCCAATGTCAGTGGGCATGTAAGGATGGAGGATGGTAGGAAGAACCCCCTCTTCATTAGCAACTTCAACAATGATAGGCAGGACAGCTTCATACGGCATACCCAGCTTTTGGGCACGGATACAAACCCATCTGAGATATGGCTCCATTGGAAGAGAAGTCTTTGGACCCAGCTCATGTGGATCAGATCTGTGAACTATATCCCAAGCCCTTATGAATCTGCGGCGTTACTCGTCGCTATCCCCTTGAAAATCAAAGATGATACTAGGCATTAGCAGCTCATGAGGTCCTTCTCTTCTGGCTCGCCCAAACTGACGTAAGGCCAAGCACGGATTATAAGAAATTCCTCCATTGGTTCCTATCAGTGGAACATTGGGGTATTCCCCACAGTGATCAATGATAGCCACCTCGTCCATACCCTTGATAGTCCAGATGATGTCATTATGAGAGAGAGAGAGACATAACCCTATAGGCCCAGCCCATGCCTTCTTTGTTCTTCAGCACTGATTTGGGGAGGTGCAAAATAAATCACCTCGCCAATAATGGAGCACAGCACATCAAGGTTCCCCGCTTACGAGCAGTATGGGCATAAAGCTGATGAAGAATGTCACCCAAGAGAGTGGATACTGGATTGCGAAAGATGAAGATTTTCACCGCATTGACATCTACAAAGGAGCCCGGGTTCGGAAACAATACAAAGCCGTATATCAGAAGAGCCATAATATCTTTGAATGCCTTGAAGTCTAGACTATCCCAGAAATAATTAGCCATACCAACCAAGAATTTAGTCAGAAAGCCCTTTGCTCCACTTCTAGTTTCCCAATTAGCCATTACCTCATCCTTTGTCAAATGAAGGGCTAAAGCAATCTCTTCTGGCCTAAGGATCTTCTCCCAACCAATAAACGGGGTCTGCTCCAGAATAGAGATACCGAGCAGATCAGAGAACTCTTTTAAGGTGGGAACCAACTGGTAGTCCTTAAAAGTAAAGTAATGGTACAGCGGATCATAGAACTGGACCAGGACACTCATCATCTGCTCGTCCAATTTGGAGGTAACCAAACTGAGAAGATACCCATGTCTTCTGATGAAGGAGGTAGTATCAGGCATCTTTGCAACCAATTCTTTAAGCATGGTGGGAACCTGGACAAAGTTGATCCAGATGGTATTCCGACGCATGGGCATCATGACCTACAAAATAGAACAAAGATGAATCCCTCCTGTCTTTGAAATAGGTTAGTCCAATGCAAGATGCATGCAATGTTATGATGTCATGACGTCATGATAGAAAGCACATCACAAGTATCCACAAATAGCAAACATGGTAAAGGCACACAAGTCACACAGAGATCCTTTAGATTTTAGGCTGGCAAGGAGCTTAGGTACTACCCTCTTTCAGTTCAGTTGGTTTAAACCTGTTCTAAAAATAGTAACTGGGTTCTAGAGGATCTCAATATCACTGACTACCCTCAATCGGTCATAATTCCAGTTTAGCAACCTTTTCTTGCGGCTAGAATCATCGCGAGAGTTTAGTCTCAATGAGTGTAGCATACTGCTACTGTTCTATGGCCAAGTTGGTCAATTTAAAGGTTCTAAGGTCAGTTGGTGCTTAATGACCCCTTAGATGACCCATATTCTCCTCGTTCCAACACAAGGGATATCGATACCATCTAAAGTGCCACACCAACGTAGCTACTGCTTCAACCGTATCAGTCTACGCTGTACAGTTCCCTCACAGTTTATTGCTACTTACCTAAAGGGTATCCCCCAGATCTGGGTTAGGATCTATAGTAACTCCGATACAAACCCACAAGTATAAAGCATACAAAGCAAACAATTGAAAACATAATGATCTAATCCTAAGGTACACCCCATTTATAATATTCCCCAGCAGAGTCGCCCGTTTTGTGATACGGTGGGAGAGAACTGACTGTTTTTGGAATGTTGGTTTGTGTTTTGTGTTTGTTTTTGCAAAATGTCGCGGTAAGCAAGAGTCTCCACCGACTTTTATTTCATCCAACAAGGAAAGGGAAAAAGCACAGAAAAAATCATTTTTCGAGATATTTCTCGGGTTCGGGGGGTAGATTATAGAACGGGAAGGTATTAACACCCTTTCTATCTGTGGTTATCCATGGGCTCTTAGGTACTTGCTCATAATGTTTTCAAAATTTGCTTTTCTTTGTGTTTGTGGGTTTGAAGAAGTTTTTGTTTGAAAGGTGTAAGTGTGAAAAGTTTTGTTTTGGAAAGAGCAAGTATCTAAGAACCATCTACCTACTCGAAAAAGGAATCGTTCTATGCTAATATCCTTTAGACAATGTTGTCCCACTATTGATGAGTAGGTAGCATCGTCGTTGGAGTTTTAAGGGTCAATTCGATTAAGGGACGTGCGGTCACTAAAGCAATGTTAGGACGCCTTAGCGGTAACCCTAATGTCTTAGATCATTTTTCCAAGGCAACTTATGATCTTTGGACAAGAGGGCGACCTCTAAAACTTCCTATACTCAATGACCGCGTACGAAGGCAACCAAGTGAGGTGTACCCTAAGAGTGCGCATGTGCGAGTGTGTTGTTTTCAGTTAATTTTGTCTTTGTACATGTCAATGGTTATCTATGTTGATTTTAAGTTAAACATTCGATCTTGTCATGCATTCCCTATTATCAAACATCTAACAGTTTATAAGTTGTGGAAATTAAATTGCCGAAATTAAACTAACTATTACAAGGCGTCGGGTATTTACATCGCCAAAAGCAACCCTTGAAATTAAAATGCGGAAAAATAAATAAAGCGATAAAAATAGTCCTAATTAAGCTATTACATTCCGGAAACAGATACAATATTGAATAAAATGGATCGCGTGCGGAAAATTAAATCGGGCGCAAGTTTTTAGGGTTTTGACCCTTTGATTAAAGAAAAGATTTTTGGTTATTTTTGAGTTAAGAAAGAAATTAAACTAAGTTAATTATTAAATTATTAAATAAGTTAATTAATTAATGAAAATAAATATTTTTGGACTTTTTGGTATTTAAAGAAATAAAAATAAATTTGATCAATGTTAATAAAACCTAATTGTCTAAGTTAATTTTAATTATTACAAAATATATTAAAAGTTATTCCTAATTAAAACTAAATTAATTAAATTAATATTTATTAACAAAAATAAAATATTGAAATTTAATTTAATAAACAAAATACATTTTTTGGTTTTTAATTTTATTAAGAAAAAGATTTAATTGGTTAGTTAAATTATGAAAAAATAATTAAACAAAACAATTAAATAAAATAAGTGAAAAATGAAATAGAAAGACTTAGGAGGGATTTGGGCCCAATTTGGAGGTCTTGATAGCAATTCTGAGGCCCATCACCAGCTGGCCTCATTTGACTTCCCTGATTCCATGTATACGCATTGACTTTTGCCCATGGTAGACCTCCAGGTTATGGCCACCAGATTTGGCCTTTGGCCATCGGGCTATTGAATGATTGAGAGACCATAGTGGGCTGCACGCTTGGAATTACACTGGATCACCTGACTGCAAAATATAACAAATAATATGGGGACCTGGGATTCGAACCCAGGTCCTATTGGATTTTG
Source organism: Vicia faba (assembly GCA_948472305.1). Lineage (NCBI taxonomy): Eukaryota > Viridiplantae > Streptophyta > Magnoliopsida > Fabales > Fabaceae > Vicia > Vicia faba. Next base: position 518,069,753 of record OX451737.1, read on the forward strand.
AACACACGCCACTACCACTCAACCATCACGCTTCATCTGTCAATGTATTAAACCATAATAATAATATGGGATAACGTGTAATATGCCAGAATAAAAAAATAAAACGCGTGAATATTTGAACCAACCAACCAAGGGGAGAGAGGTTTGTCGTCACTAACCTCCAGCCCCCCTGTAAATTTACCTGCGGATTTATATCTGCAGCTAAATTCGTATGTCCACCCTAAAATCAGTTCTAGGCCATGAAAATTAAATCCAAGACCATGGTTATGCTCGTTTTCCTCCTCCGGTCCTGCCTATGTCCATCAATGGAGCTAATTTTTCCTGTGAAAGAAACGCCCAAAAAACAAACTAGAAAACCCTAGGTTCGGTTATGGGGTTACAGTCCATATAAATGCAATAAAACAATGCCAAAAGTTCAGAAATTTCATAAGCATCATAAATATGTCAAAGATTTGCCAGGAAAATGCAAGAATATGGAGTTACGATTTTGAATACAGGGCCATGAAACGTGATGCTTAAAGTGCATTTTGATGCGTATGGAAGCTTGCTTTAGGTTGGTTCTGCTTCAGCGATCCTCCAGCAAGCGATTGGTATTGAGTTTTGCCTTTGTAAACGCCTCTAAGTGTGATTTTAGTTTCACACTTTTTCCACCTTTTTTCAAGTTTTGTTCTTGATGTTCTTGCAGCCTCTAGGTCTGGATTTCGTGCCTTTGCCTTGTATATGTATGATAGAGTGTATTAGGTCAACTTTTGTGGACTGAATCCTTGCACATTGATGCCTTGAGATTGGATTTGATCCTTCATTGAAGACTTGCCAATTTTGTCAAAAACTCAATCTTTTTGCACATGGAATGCTTGATACAAGTTTGATCATGTCATTGATGATGATTAGGTCCTGAAAAAAGAAAAAGATCTCATGTAATCAAGTTTTGGGATTTTATTTGATTTAAATTGATTTAAAATGAAATAATTCAATAAAAAATCAAATAAAATAGAAAAATTGATAAATGGACACAAGGCTGAAGCTAGGACACGTGTGTAATGTGGAAAGCCAAAATCAAGTGGAAAAGAATGGGCCCATTTAAAAAAAATTTGAAGTTTTGATGATAGTTAACTTTTGGCAATTTTGCAAAAATGCCCAACTTCAACAATGCATACCTTCTTCAATTTTGAACTTTTGGAAGTGTTCTTGGACTTTTTAGAAATCTTGAGATGTCCTATAACCAACCCTTTTGGTTTCATCTCATTTTGATATTCCATGCTCAAGTTATAAGCTTTGGCAAAAAAAGGTGTTTTTGTTGACTTTCAAAAATGACCTATAATGTCCAAATTTGTAACTTTTTGTGAGTGCATTTCTTGATTTTGGGGTATGAAGATGGATTGTAGGAAATTTAATCCTCTTAAAAATGAGCTTTGTATGGATCATTTCTCATAAAGTATGAAAAAGTTATGCTTGGTCAAAGTTGAGTTGACTTTTCCTACAAAACCCTAATTTAGCAATTTTTGAGTCTTGATGAATTTTGAGCAATACTTGATGAATCATGATCAAACCTTGATAAAATGATGAAATATACTTCAAAATGAGAATGTTGACAAAAAATCTTGAAGTTTGACTGTATTTGGGTCACAGTTGACTTTTGCCCTAGCACAATCGATTTTTGGACCCTTTGAGCAATTGACTGAGCAAACTTCCTCTGCAAGGCTTGAAATTTGACATGGATGACCTTGAGAACATATTAGGACATTAGGGAGAATTTGAGGTCATTTGGATTCAAGGATCTTGATGCAACACAAAACCCTAATTTAGGGTAGACTGTCTTAGGAGAGAGCTTGTCTGACCAACTCTTGGACTAACTTGAGCAATTTGGAGATTCTTCTTGCAATGTTTTGAGAAATATGAGAGGGAAAATTTTGGGGTACAACAGCTTCCTCTATTCAATTTTCTTAAATCTGAGGATGTAGATTGGCTTTCGTGCCTTTCGTGATCCGAAGGTGGAAGATGATTGAACACTAGAGTGCCCAGAAATTTGCACTCGCATGAGGTGGTATCAGTCTGGTGATGTCGGGAATGGGCTTACAGATGCCATTTGGAGACTGCTGATAGATGGTCTGAACTTCGACTGGAATAGGAATCAGGGAGATCTTAGCATCCATCTAACTGAACCAGAGAAGGTCTTGGATACTTTGACTAGATAAGAATCAAAAGAATCTTAGGATCGATTTAGCTGAACCAGGCAAAACTCTTGGAATATCTTCAACTGGAATACGAAATAGGGAGATCTTATGGTCTATCTGACTGAACCAGAGAAGGTCTTGGATTAACTTTGACTAGATAAGAATCAGAAAAATCTTAGGGTCGATTTAACTGAACCAGATGAAAGTCTTGGAATATCTTCAACTGGAAAATGAATCAGGGAGATCTTAGGGTCGATCTGATTGAACCAGAGAAGGTCTTGGATTAACTTTGACTGGATAAGAATCAGAAAAATCTTAGGGTCGATTTAACTGAACCAGACGAAAGTATTGGAATATCTTCAACTGGAATACGAATCAGGGAGATATTAGGGTCGATCTGACTGAACCAGAGAAGGTCTTGGATTAACTTTGACTGGATAAGAATCAGAAAAATCTTAGGGTCGATTTAACTGAACCAGACGAAAGTCTTGGAATATCTTCAATTGGAATACGAATCAGGGAGATCTTAGGGTCGATCTGACTGAATCAGAGAAGGTCTTGGATTAACTTTGATTGGATAAGAATCAGAAAAATCTTAGGGTCGATTTAACTGAACCAGACGAAAGTCTTGGAATATCTTCAACTGGAATATGAATCAGGGAGATCTTAGGGTCGATCTGACTGAACCAGAGAAGGTCTTGGATTAACTTTGACTGGATAAGAATCAGAAAAATCTTAGGGTCGATTTAACTGAACCAGACAAAAGTCTTGGAATATCTTCAACTGGAATACGAATCAGGGAGATCTTAGGGTCGATCTGACTGAACCAGAGAAGGTCTTGGATTAACTTTGACTGGATAAGAATCAGAAAAATCTTAGGGTCGATTTAACTGAACCAGAAGAAATTCCTGGAATATCTTCAACTGGAATATGAATCAGGGAGATCTTAGGGTCGATCTGACTAAACCATAGAAGGTCTTGGATTAACGTTGACTGGATAAGTATCAGAAAAATCTTAGGATCGATTTAACTGAACCAAACAAATGTCTTGGAATATCTTCAACTGGAATATGAATCAGGGAGAGCTTAGCGTCGATCTGACTGAACCAGAGAAGGTCTTGGATTAACTTTGACTGGATAAGAATCAGAAAAATCTTAGGATCGATTTAACTGAACCAGACAAAAGTCTTGGAATATCTTCAACTGGAATACGAATCAGGGAGATCTTAGCGTCGATCTGACTGAACCAGAGAAGGTCTTGGATTAACTTTGACTGGATAAGAATCAGAAAAATCTTAGGATCGATTTAACTAAACCAGACAAAAGTCTTGGAATATCTTCAACTGGAATACGAATCAAGGAGATCTTAGCGTCGATCTGACTGAACCAGAGAAGGTCTTGGATTAACTTTGACTGGATAAGAATCAGAAAAATCTTAGGATCGATTTAGCTGAACCAGACAAAAGTCTTCCATAGATGTAGTTTTTCCTTTTGAGGGGACTACTAGGTCATATGAGTAGTCAGCGGTGTTTACTGATTCGTCTTTCCCTAAAACGGTAAAGAGTCAGTCATATGCAATGTCATGATGTATGAAATGCATGATATATATCAAGCAATGATGCTCTAAACATAAATGAGATTGTATGGTATGATGCGTATATGCATGTATCATGATGTATGGAAATGTAATGTTTCTAGCTGGGGGAAATAAATCCCAGATAGCTGCTGGAAACAAGAGTTGAATTCTTCGTTTCCGCTGGAGATGGCGAACGAAGAGAATAAACTTGCAGGAGAGGATGACTCCGTTGGGGGAATAAACCGATGAGGAGATTACTCTGTGGGGAAGAGATGTTCTGCTAAAGATTCCACTGATAAATTCCGCCAGGATGAATTATCGTTGCTGGTGATATTGAATCCTGTTGGGGGATTGAATTCCTGTTTGTAAAAGGAAAGAACTTCGCTGGGGACGATCTCTCAGTGACGGCGTTACTGGGGATAACCTGTTAGACTTTTGTGGGGATAATCCTCTTAATTCTGCTGGGAATGATCCTTTGAACTCGGCTGGGGAGATTTATTTTGTACTCCGCTGGGGATAAACTTCCAGAGTCTACTGGGGATGATGCTTCAACTCTGTTGGGGAAGCTTTTTCAGACTGTGTTGGAAAAAATTTAACTCCACTGGGGGTATCTTGTATTATGCCGGGGAACATTCTTATACTCCGCTAGGGAATATTAAGACTGTCGGGGATATCAAGCCTTCTTAGTGCTGATGGTAGATCAACTCTGCTTGGGGAGAGCATTGCTGATTTGTTCATAGTTTCAAGTCCGAGCTGGGGGAGAGCTACCATTACTGCCTTACTCTGCGGGGAGTGAAGGTATCTTAGCCATATTCTTCAGATGGATTTACCCGGTACCTGGTGGACAAAGCAACTATACAGTTTGGACAATTTTTATTGCCCCTGTTTCTGATATTACCCGTAATCGTCTTTTGTTTCGCATGTAAATATTCATGAGCAGCAATTAATGTAAAATGCATATATCAAAAATGAACATTGGACGTTTTTTTTCAAAACAAACCAGATAAAGAAGAACAGTTTGAAATTTCTTCGAAAATGAATTGTATTGATTTTGAAGTTTGGCCTGTAAATAGGCGTTTTTGTACAAGAGGCTGACGTCCTAGTAAGAGAACACCGTCGAATAATAGGATTTACACAATTTGTGAAAAACTAAACAGCTATGTGAACAATCCCACTGGGTTCCAACTATGCTATTGCCTTTATGTCCTTGAGCATCTCATCACTTTGCTACTTGGTTAAAGGTAGATCAGATTGATTAGTGTCGTCCGAGCTTGATAGTCGATACCGAAGTCTGGATGCAAGATGATCCAACGAGACATAGTTTTACGCTTTGATCCCTAATTTTTTCCTGGACCGCCATTTTGGGTTTTCAGTCCACCGGGTACCCTTTTTTGCCCAAGCCGCCTTTTCAGGTTTTCGACTTGCCGGGTGTACAAATTTTTTCATTTTCGTACCTTATTTTTGCCCGAACCCTTTTGGTTCGCCGGGAAGCCCTTATTTTTGCCTAGGCCAGTCAACCTAGCGGGTCTTTGATTATGCGTAGTATCTTTTCACTATGTCTGCATTGACGGGGTGAGGAAGGTCGTCACTATCCATGGTGGTTAGAATCATAGCTCCTCCTGAGAAAATGTTCTTAACCACAAATGGCCCTTCATAAGTAGGGGTCCATTTGCCCCTGGGATCACCTTGAGGTAGTATAATGCGCTTGATAACCAGGTCCCCAACTTGATACTCTTGTCATCTGACTTTCTTGTTGAATGCCTTGATCATCCATTTTTGGTACGTCTGACCATGACAAATAGCAGTAAGTCTTTTTTCGTCGATTAGGTTCAGCTGATCAAGCCAGGTCTGAATCCATTCATCTTCGCTCAAATTTGCATCTTTCATGATCCGAAGAAAGGGTATCTGAACTTCAATGGGCAAGACTGCCTCCATGCCATATACCAAGGAGTAGGGTGTTTCCCCTGTTGACGTCCGCGCTTAGGTACGGTACCCATGAAGAGCAAATGGTAACATCTCGTGCCAGTCTTTGTATGTCATTGTCATCTTCTGCACAATCTTCTTAATGTTCTTATTAGCCGCTTCAACAGCCCCATTCATCTTCGGCCGGTAGGGAGAAGAGTTATGATATTATATCTTGAATTGCTCGCAGAGCTCGGTGATCATCTTGTTGTTGAGATTGGTACCATTGTCCGTAATGATCCTCTCTGGTACACCATATTGATAGATCAGATTGTGCCGAATGAACCGTGCCACGATGTTCTTGGTTACAATAGCAAAGGAAGCTGCTTCAACCCATTTCGTAAAGTAATCAATTGCTACCAGGATGAAACGATGTCCGTTGGATGTTGTAAGTCTGATCTCGCCGATCATATCAATGCCCCACATTGCAAAAGGCGAAGGTGTCGTCAAGACGTTTAGAGGAACTGGAGGTATGTGCACCTTATCAGCATAGACTTGGCACTTGTGACATGTCCGAGAATGCTGATAACAGTCGGCTTCCATTGTGGACCAATAATATTCTACCCGTAGGATCTTCTTTGACATGGTGTGTCCACTAGAATGTATCCCGAAAGTACCTTCATGTAACTCCGCCGTGATCCTTTCTGCTCCGTTCTTATCCACACATCGCAGTAAGGTTGAATCATGGTTACGCTTGTAGAGAATACCATTACTGATGAAGAACTTCGCCGCGAACCTCCTTAGAAACTTCTTATCATTAACGGATGCACCCTCGGGGTATTCTTGAGCCTCAAGGTACCTCTTTACTTCATGAAACCAGGGCTTTTCTGTTACCTCTTCAGTCTCAATATCACAGCAATGTGCAGGTTCGTCCAGCCTTTCGATGATAATCCAGGGAGCTTTGTTGTCCCAATTGACTTTGAACATAGAAGACATCATAGCCAGCGCGTCTGCCAACTGATTCTCCTCTCTAGGGAAGTGTTCAAAGGTTATCTCCTCAAAATGGGGAAGCAACGTCAATACATACTCCTTGTAAGGAATAAGGTCCGGGTGTCTCGTATACCACTCGCCTTTGATCTGACTAATCACGAGAGCGGAATCTCCGAATACACTTAGAAACTTAATCCTTAGGTCAATTGCTACTCGAAGATCCATGATGCATGCTTCATACTCCGCCATATTGTTGGTGCAGTTGAAACATAGTCGGGCGGTGAACGGGGTATGAGAGCCTTTAGGAGATATGATTACGGAGCCAATGCCATTTCCCAAAGCGTTCGAAGCTCCATCAAAGTACATAGACCATCGGGATCCTTCCTCAGGTCCTTCATCCGGTCCAGGTGTCTCACAATCAGTTACCAACATGATACTCTCGTCCGAGAATTCAAAGTTCATAGACTGGTAATCATCCACTGCCTGATGTGCCAAATGATCTGCCAACACACTTCCCTTGATTGCCTTTTGGGTCGTATATTGGATGTCATACTCAGTCAAGATCATCTACCATCTTGCTATTCTTCCGGACAAAGCAGGCTTTTCGAAGATATACTTGATTGGATCCATCTTCGATATCAATAAAGTAGTGTGAGTCAACATATACTGTCTCAGCCGGCGAGCAGCCCATGCCAAAGCGCAACAAGTTTTCTCGACCAGTGAGTATCGGGACTCACAGTCGGTAAACTTTTTGCTAAGGTAATAAATAGCATGCTCTTTTCAGCCAGACTCGTCATGCTGCCCCAGCACACACCCCATTGAGTTGTCGAGTAATGTCAAGTATAAAATCAGAGGTTTCCCTTCAACTGGAGGCATCAGAATAGGTGGCTCTTGGAGATACTCTTTGATCCTTTCGAAAGCGGCCTGGCATTCATTGTTCCATCGTACTACTTGATCTTTCTTCAGTAACTTGAAGATTGGCTCACAAGTAGCATTTAGGTGCGAGATGAATCGAGCAATGTAGTTCAGTCGTCCCAGGAAGCCTCTGACTTCTTTCTCTGTTCGGGGAGCTGGCATTTCCTGTATGGCCTTCACCTTTGCCGGATCCACTTGAATACCTTTATCGCTTACGATGAAGCCCAGCAACTTACCAGATCTCACCCCGAAGGTGCACTTGTTCGGGTTTAACCTCAGCTTGTACAACTTCAACCTGTCAAACAGCTTCTGCAGGTGGTCAAGATGTTCTTCCTCCGTCTGGGATCTTGCAATCATGTCATCTACGTATACCTCAATATCGTGATGGATCATGTCATGAAACAAAGCAACCATGGCACGCTGATACGTTGCCCCAGCATTCTTCAGTCCAAAAGGCATGACCTTGTAGCAAAACGTACCCCACTGAGTAACAAAGGTTGTCTTCTCCATGTCTTCGGGAGCCATCTTAATCTGATTATAACCGGAGAAATCGTCCATAAAGGAGAATACTTTATGCTGAGCAGTGTTGTCAACCAGAACGTCGATATGAGGTAGAGGGAAATCATCCTTGGGGATTGCCCTGTTCAGATCCCTATGGTCAACACACATTTGAACCTTACCATCCTTCTTCGGCACAGGAACCACGTTGGCCACCCACAGAGGGTAAGAAGTAACTGCTAGAAAACCGGCGTCAAATTGTTTCATCACTTCAGCCTTGATTTTCTCAGACATCTCTAGGCGCATTCGGTGGACTTTCTGTTTTACTGGAGGACAGTCTTCCTTGGTAGGAAATCGGTGAACCACAATATCGGTATCCAAACCAGGCATATCCTCGTAAGACCAGGCAAAGATCTCAACGTAGTCACGCAGCATCTGAATCAACCATTGCTTCACACTAAGCTCCAGATTTTCCCCGATCTTGACCTATTTCTTGTCCTCTTTTGTACCCAGATTTACTGATTCCACCGGCTCTTCGTGCGGCTGAATAACCCTCTCTTCTTGAAGTAACAGTGTTGCAAGTTCACCAGGCACTTCGCAATCATCTTCGTCTTCGTCTTCGGCTAAGTTGATCGGACTTTCAAAGTCATAACTGGCAGTAGCAGAGTCATTACCAGTGAGATCCAGAGTGGATATAGACCTGTATATGTGAGTGTGTGTAAAATAGTTGTTTTGCAATATGTAATAAAAGAAAAACAAGGAGCGCAAAATTTGAAATGCAAGAAACGTCCAATACTTTTATTAATTATATATGTAGATGACACATATAAAGCCCTCACAAATGAAGCCACAGTGCCCCGGGTAAGACACCGGGCCATAAAGTCTAAAACATTGTCTGTTACAAATTCAAAACAAAAAGTTTCATTACTGGGTAACAAAAGAAATAGGGATGAAGTCATTTGTTGTCCAGTTGCTTAATCCACCATCGGCAGTTGGGTATATCCAGCTGTCAATATCAAACTCTTCATCATCGTCAAAGATTTGCCAGGAAAATGCAAGAACATGGAGTTACGATTTTGAATACAGGGCCATGAAACGTGATGCTTACAGTGCGTTTTGATGCGTATGGAAGCTTGCTTTAGGTTCGTTCTGCTTTAGTGATCCTCCATTAAGCGAATGGTATTGAGTTTTGCCTTTGTAAACGCCTCTAAGTGTGATTTCAGTTTCACACTTTTTCCACCTTTTTTCAAGTTTTGTTCTTGATGTTCTTGCAGCCTCTAGGTCTGGATTTCGTGCCTTTGCCTTGTATATGTATGATGGAGTGTATTAGGTCAACTTTTGTGGACTGAATCCTTGCACATTGATGCCTTGAGATTGGATTTGATCCTCCATTGAAGACTTGCCAATTTTATCAAAAACTCAATCTTTTTGCACATGGAATGCTTGATACGAGTTTGATCATGACATTGATGATGGTTAGGTCCTGAAAATAGAAAAAGATCTCATGTAATCAAGTTTTGGGATTTTATTTGATTTAAATTGATTTAAAATGAAATAATTCAATAAAAAATAAAATAAAATAGAAAAATTGATAAATGGACACAAGGCTGAAGCTAGGACACGTTTGTAATGTGGCAAGCCCAAATCAAGTGGAAAATAATGGTCCCATTTGACAAAATTTGATGTTTTGGGGATAGTTGACTTTTGGCAGTTTTGCAAAAATGCCCAACTTCAACAATGCATACCTTCTTCAATTTTGAACTATTGGAAGTGTTCTTGGACTTTTTAGAAATATTGAGATGTCGTCTAACCAACCCTTTTGGTCTCATATCATTTTGATATTCCATGCTCAAGTTATAAGCTTTGGCAAAAAAGGTGTTTTTGTTGACTTTCAAAAATGACCTATAATGTCCAAATTTGTAACTTTTTGTGAGTGCATTTATTGATCTTTGGGTATGCATATGGATTGTAGGAAATTTCATCCTCTTCAAAATAAGCTTTTGATGGATCATTTCTCATCAAGTATGAGAAAGTTATGCTTGGTCAAACTTGAGTAGACTTTTCCTGCAAAACTCTAATTTTGCAACTTTTGAGTCTTGATGAATTTTGAGCAATCATTGATGAATCATGATCAAACCTTGATCAAATGATGAAATATCCTTCAAAATGAGAATGTTGACAAAAAATCTTGAAGTTTGACTGTATTTGGGTCACAGTTGACTTTTGCCCTAACACAGTCGATTTTTGGACCCTTTGAGCAATTGACTAAGCAAACTTCCTCTGCAAGGCTTGAAATTTGACATGGATGACCTTGAGAACATATTAGTACATTAGGGAGCATTTGAGGTCATTTGGATTCAAGGATCTTGATGCAACACAAAACCCTAATTTGGGGTAGACTGCCTTAGGAGAGAACTTGTCTGACCAACTCTTGGACTAACTTGAGCAATTTGGAGATTCTTCTTGCAATGTTTTGAGAAATATGAGAGGGCAAATTTTGGGGTACAACAGCCACATATCTTCTTCTTTCTTCCTCTGTCATGTTAGATAACGACCCTTTACCTACAGACGATGTTCGTAGCTACAACCCTGCATCATTCAAAAATCAAATACAAGTAATATAAATTCCCATGGAGACCATGAATCGACTGGGCATGAAGCCCTGAACACCATAGTACCCATGTCTAGCCTTAATTTTGCATGCATTAGGAAACCCTAAAATGGAGCTTAAAACCCTAGGAATGGCATTTCGTGATTCCTGTACCTATATTCAAATAAAAAAATCAAGATACGTTGCATACATGATGATAAACATGAATATGTATTTATAACATGTTTATGATTCCAAAATCAATGAAAACGATTTTCAAAAAAATAGAAAACCATGAGACTTGATGAGCGCGATTCTGGATGTTTCGGGCCTTGAGGATGCTTGTTATTGCTTCAATGATCGCCCAGGAACATGATTTGACCTTCAGCACGCCTTGAAGTGGTCTGTGATAGAAAATCTGATTCTCACTTTTTTTCCAAAAATGGAAAACTTGGTTCTTGCTCTTGGAGGAAGTTACGCGTTTGAATCCTTTGCCTTTAGGGTTCACAATAATCTTGTATATGTATGGAATCAAATTAGGTCATTTGTTTTTGGCAAGAATCCAAGATATGAATGTGTTTTCAATTTTCTTCCATTCTTTCCAATTGTGGAAATTCTCTCCTTTCATGGCAATGCACGATCTTTCTTGGCTATTTACAGCACAGGAGATCTTCATTCAATGCAAAAAATATCCCAAAAACAAATTATGTGATTTGTTTTTATTTTATTTGATTTTATTTGATTTTATTTCAATTTTAAATGAATTAAATCATAATAAATTAAATAAATAAGTGGATGAGACATGTAGTGGTTCATGGGTCATGGACCATGTTAGGAACAAGCTCCAAACTTGAAAACATAGGCCCATGTGGAAAAAATACAATTTTGGGCACATTTGACTTTTGACAATTTTGCAAAAATGGTCAACTTTGACAAGGCATATCTCCTCCAATTTAACCCAAGAGAGATATTCTTGGACTTTTTAGAAATCTTAGGATGTCCACTAAACAACCCTTTTGGTCTCATCTCAATTGGATCTTCCATGTTCATGTGAGAAGCTTTGACCCAAAAGGTGTTTTTGTTGACTTTTCAAAAGGACCTACAATGTAGAAATTCATATCTTTTGATGAGTGCATATTTTGAACTTGTGGGATGAATATGAATTGTAGGGAGTTACATCCTCTTCAAAATTAGCCTTGGATGGAAAATTTTTGATAAACTATGAAGAAGTTATGCTTGGTCAAAGTTTGGTTGACTTTTCCTAAGAAACCCTAATTTAGCAACTTTTGAGTTTTGATGAATTAGGAGCATTCCTTGAGGAATCATGATCAACCCTTGATCAAATGATGAATATCACTTCAAAATTTTGATGTTGACCAAAAATCTTGAAGTTTTACTGTATGTGGGCCACAGTTGACTTTTGACCTAATACAGTCGATTCTCAAGCATCTGAGCAGTTGACTGAGCAAACTTCTTGTGCAAGGATTGAAATTTGACATGGATGATCTTGAGAACATATTGGGACCATGGAAGGAATTTGGTACCTTTGGAGTTCACACATCTTGATAAAAATGGAAACCCTAGTTTGAGGTACATTGCCTTAGGAGAGAGTTTGTCTGGTCAACTCTTGGGCATCCTTGAGCAAGTTAAGGACCTCAAAGGGCATGTATTGAGTAAAATTAAAGGGCAAATTTTGGGGTACAATAGCTGCCCCTATTAAATCTTCTTAAACCTGAGGATGTAGACTGGTTGTTTGCCTTTCGTAATCTGAAGGTGGGAGATGATTGAACACTAGAGTGCCCAGAAATTTGCACTCGCATGAAGTAATACTTGATTGGTGATATCGGGAATGGGCTTACAGATTCCATTTGGAATTCGATAGAGAATCGTTGGAGATGGGCTTAACGCGCCATCCCGAAAATATATCGGTTGCATGAAAGATTCCTTTGCGAGAATTCTTGTACCCTGCCATTGAGGAGGACTTTGCTGGAGAATGTTGATTCATGTCTTGGGAAATAGAGGCTAGGAGATTTGGTTGTCCATTACTCTATTGGGAAATTAACTCTTGATTAAGGAAGTTGAAGTGAACTGCATATCTGGTCAGGGTCTAGGCTGCACTGCGACTTACTAGGGAAAAGTGAAATCGATCGTAACTGGTCTGGTTTTACAGTGTTGTAAACTGTTATCTGAAGATAAAAGAGAAGGAACATGTATAGGGCTTTCTCGGGATGATTCCATGCAAAACTGCGTTAAGTGATTCATGAAAAGGAGCCTAGATAGTAGGGCTATGAGAATGAACCAGGATAGTAGGGTTACTTCGAAATGAAAGCCTGGATAGTAGGGCTATGAGAAGGGACCTGGATAGTAGGGTTAATTCGAAATGAAAGCCTGGATAGTAGGGCTATGAAAAGGAACCTGTAAAGTAGGGTTACTTCAGAACAAAAGCCTGGATAGTAGGGTTGTGAGAAGGAACCTGGATAGTAGCGTTACTTCGAAATGAAAGCTTGGACAGTAGGGCTATGAGAAGGAACCTGGATAGTAGGGTTACTTCGAAATGAAAGCCTGGATAGTAGGGCTATGAGAAGGAACCTGGGTAGTAGGGTTACTTTGAAATAAAAGCCTGGATAGTAGGGCTATGAGAAGGAACCTGGATAGTAGGATTACTTTGAAATGAAAGCCTGAATAGTAGGGCTATGAGAAGGAACCTGGATAGTAGGGTTACTTCGAAATGAAATTCGGGATAGTAGGGCTACGGGAAGGAACCTGGATAGTAGGGTTACTTCAAAATGAAAGCCTGGATAGTAGGTCTATGAGAAGGAACCTGGATAGTAGGGTTACTTCGAAATGAAATCTGTGATAGTAGGGCTATAAGAAGGAACCTGGATAGTAGGGTTACTTCAAAATGAAAGCCGGGATAGTGGGGCTATGAGAAGAAACCTAGATAGTAGGGTTACTTCGAAATGAAAGCTTGGATAGTAGGGCTATGAGAAGGAACTGGATAGTAGGGTTACTTTGAAATGAAAGCCTAGATATTAGGGCTATGAGAAGGAACCTGGATAGTAGGGTTACCTCGAAATGAAAGCCTGGATAGTAGGGTTGCCTCATTTGATCATGTAGATTAGTTGACCTGTTTGGTTTCGGGAACTTATATTCCATTAGTTGTCTGCAGATATGACATATATAGCTTCATGGATTTGTTGCAGCTAATAGTCTTCTCCTGAAAAGATAACAGGGTTAATTATGTGCTATGCATGAAATGCATGGCGATACGATGTTCTCAAATAAATGAGATTATGATGTATGTGATATGTATGCGCATGTCATGATGTATGTACATGAAATGCTATCGGAGTATGCCCGGGTCTGGGAAAATAAATCCCAGACTGCTGCTGGAGATTTATGAGTATTCTGTCAGGAAAAGATTCTGCTTGAAAATAAACTATGCAGGGAACAAACTTAGGAAGTGCATTTTTGTAGCTGAAGTGATGAACTCTATCGGGGATTGAGCCTCTATATCCAGAGAAATAAACTCTGCTTTGGGGATGAAATTTACTGACCCGCCCGTGATTATGAAATTCAGCTGGGGGATATAGCTGTCAGGTTTCTAAATGACCCTGGTTGGGGAAGTTAGGTCCTGTTTCAGGAAAGCTGACATCAATACTTACGAATACTTTTACTCTGTGGGGAGTGTATGTACTAATGATTATGCTCCAAAGCTGACTCTATCTCGATACCTGCTGGGCAGAGTAACTGTCGGGTTTGGCACTTCTTGTTTTTGCCCCTGTTTCTGGAATTACGAGTAATTGTCTTTGTTTCTTATGTAAATATTTATGAGCAAAAATCATTTTCAAATGGATATATCAAAAATAAGTCATTGGACTTTCTTGAAAAACAAGACAGAAAAATAAAAACAAACTCAAAATTTCTTGTGAAAATAATTTTGTATTGATTTCTAAAGTTGGCCTGTAATAGGCGTTTTTGTACAAGGAGACTGACGCTCTAGTGAGATAACGCCTCCGTAAAAATAGAAGCTATACAAATTTTTGTAAAAGAAAAACAGCTATGTGAAATAACCCCATTGGGTTCCAACTCTGCTATTGCCCTTATGCCTTTGAGCATCTCATCACTTTGCTGTTTGTCCAAAGTTGATTTGGTTGATTGGTGTTGTCCGAGTTTGATAGTCAATACTGAAGTCTGTTCGCAAGATGATCCAATGAGACATAGTGATACGCTTTATATCCCTAACTTTTTCCTGGATTGCCCTTTCGGGTTTTCAGTCCATCGGGATACCCTTTTTTGCCCAAGTCGCCCTTTCAGGTTTTCGACTTGCTGGGTGTACATATTTTTTCATTTTCATCCCTTATTTTTGCCCGAACCATTTTGGTTCACCGGGAAGCCCTTATTTTTGCCTAGTCCAGTCAACCTAGCGGGTCTTTTGATTAGGCGTAGTATCTTTTCACTATGTCTGCATTGACGGGGTGAGGAAGGTCGTCACCGTCCATGGTGGTTAGAATCATAACTCCACCCGAGAAAATGTTCTTAACCACAAATGGCCCTTCGTATGTGGGAGTCCATTTTCCCCTAGGATCACCTTGCGGCAGTATGATACGCTTGATCACTAGATCCCCGACTTGATATTCTTGACGTGTGACTTTCTTGTTAAAGGCCTTGATCATTCGTTTTTGATACGTATGACCATGGCAGATAGAAGTAAGTCTCTTTTCATCGATTAGATTTAACTGATCAAGTCGGGTTTGGATCCAGTCTTCTTCGTTTAAACCCGCATCCTTCATAATACTAAGAGAAGGTATCTGGATTTCGATGGGTAGGACTACCTCCATGCCATATACTAGGGAGTAGGGTGTTGCCCCTATCGACGTCTGTGTTGAGGTATGGTACCCATGAAGAGCAAATGGGAACATCTCATGCAAGGATTTGTATGTCACCGTCATCTTCTGTACAATCTTCTTGATGTTCTTGTTAGCCGCTTCAACAGTGCCATTCATCTTTGGTTGGTAGGGAGAAGAATTATGATGTTGTATCTTGAGTTGTGTACAGAGATCGGTGATCATTGTGTTATTGAGATTCGTACCATTGTTAGTAATAATTCTCTCGGGCACACCATATCGACATATCAGATTATGTCGGATAAACCGTGCCACTACATTCTTGGTTACTATAGCAAAAGAAGCTGCCTCAACCCACTTCATGAAGTAAACAATGGCTACTAGGATGAAGCGATGCCCATTGGAAGCAGTAGGCATGATTTCTCCAATCATGTCGATGCCCCACATTGCAAAGGGCCACGGAGCTGTCAAGACGTTCAAGGGGACCGGAGTCACACGCACCTTATCAGCATAGATTTGGCATTTATGACAAGTCCGAGAGTGCTGATAACTATCGACTTCCATAGTGGACCAGTAATATCCTTCCCGTAGGATCTTCTTAGCCATGGTGTGTCCACTAGAATGGGTTCCGAAGGTACCTTCATGTAGATCCATCATAATCCTCTCCGCTTCGCTTTTGCCTACACACCGTAGTAATGTAGAGTCATGATTGCGCTTGTAGAGGATTCCATTACTGAGGAAGAACTTTGCAACGAACCTCCTCAGAAACTTCTTATCATTGACAGATTCCCCTTCGGGATACTCTTGAGCCTCAAGATACCTTTTGACTTCGTGAAACCAGGGTTTGTCAGCCACTTCTTCGGTATCAATTTCACAGCAGTGTGCTGGTTCATCCAACCTCTCAATGGTGATTTGGGGAGCTTCATTGTCCCATCTAACTTTGAACATAGAAGACATGGTAGCTAGTGCGTCCTCTAACTGGTTCTCCTCTCGTGGGAAATATTCAAAAGTTACCTCTTCAAAGTGTGGGAGCAATGTTAACATGTACTCTTTGTATGGGATGAGATTCAGATGCTTCGTATCCCATTCACCTTTGATCTGGCTTATTACCAAGGCTGAATCCCCGAAAACATCCAAGAACTTGATCTTGAGGTCAATAGCGGCTTTGAGGCCCATGATGTAGGCTTCATACTCTGCCATGTTGTTAGTGCAGTTGAAACATTGTCGGACGGTGAAAGGAATATGATAGCCCTCAGGAGATATGATTACAGTTCCGATGCCATTACCCAGTGCGTTAGAAGCTCTGTTAAAAAACATAGTCCATCGGGATCCCTCCTTGGGTCCTTCATCTGGTCCAGGTTCTTCGTAGTCAGTCACCAGCATAATATTCTCATCTGGGAACTCAAAATTCATGGACTGGTAGTCATCCACGGCCTGATGAGCCAAATGATCAGCCAATACACTCCCTTGATTTCTTTTTGGGTCATATATTGTATATCGTACTCAGTTAAGATCATCTGCCATCTTGCTATTCTTCCGGAGAGAGCGGGTTTCTCGAAGATGTATTTGATTGGATCCATCTTAGATATCAACAAAGTAGTGTGGGTCAGCATATACTGTCTTAGTCGGTGAGCAGCCCATGCCAAAGCGCAGCAAGTTTTCTCGAGCAGTGAGTATCTTGTCTCATAGTCGGTAAACTTTTTTCTAAGGTAGTATATTGCGTGCTCTTTTTGACCAGACTCGTCATGTTGCCCCAGCACACACCCCATTGAATTATCTAGCACTGTCAAGTACAATATCAAAGGCCTTCCTTCAACCGGAGGCATTAGAATTGGTGGTTCTTAAAGGTATTATTTGATTCTTTCGAAAGCGGTCTGGCATTCATCATTCCACTTTACCACTTGATCTTTCTTCAGAAGCTTGAAGATGGGCTCACAAGTAGCAGTCAGATGTGAAATGAACCTAGCGATATAATTCAAGTGTCCCAAGAAACCTCTAACTTCCTTCTCTATACGGGGAGCTGGCATTTCTTGTGTGGCCTTTACCTTTGCAGGATCTACTTGGATGCCTTTGTCGCTAATAACGAAACCCATAAGTTTACCAGACCTTACCCCGAAGGTGCACTTGTTCGGATTCAACCTCAGCTTATATATCTTCAACCTGTCGAACAACTTTTGTAAATAATCAAGGTTTCTTCCTCAGTTTGAGACCTGGCTATCATGTCATCAACATAAACTTTGATCTCATGGTGAATCATATGATGGAACAAAGCGTCCATGGCGCGCTGATAAGTTGCCCCAGCATTCTTCAACCTAAAAGGCATCACCTTGTAGCAGAAGGTGCCCCACTGCATGATAAAGGTTTTCTTCTCCATGTCTTCAGGATCCATCTTGATCTGGTTGTAGCCAGAGAAACCATCCATGAAGGAGAAGATTTTGTGTTGCACGGTGTTGTCAACCATAACATCAATGTGAGGAAGATGGAAGTCATCCTTGGGGCTTTCCTTGTTCAAATCTCTATAATCCACACACATTCTCACCTTACCTTCCTTCTTAGGTATCGGAACGACATTAGCAACCCATTATGGATAAGAAGTGACAACTAAGAATCATGCGTCGAACTGCTTCATGACCTCTTCCTTGATCTTCTCTGACATTTCAGGGTGCATACGGCAGACTTTCTGTTTAACCGGAGGACAATCTTCTTTGGTTGGCAGACGACGAACCATAATATCAGTGTCTAAGCCTGGCATGTCTTCATATGACCAGGCGAAGATCTCAATGTAGTCGTGCAACATTTGTATCAACCGCTGTTTGATTTTAACTTCCAAATTTGCACCAATCTTGACTTCCTTTCTGTCTGTTTCTGTGCACAGGTTTATCGTCTCAACCGGATCTTCATGAGGCTGTATAGCCCTTTCTTCCTGTTGTAATAGTCTAGCAAGTTCTCCAGGCACCTCACAATCATCCTCACTTTCGTCTTCGGCTTGGTTGATCGGATTTTCGAAGTCATAACTGGCAGTAGCAGAGCTGTTATCAATGGGATCCAGAGTGGATATGGATCTGCAGTATGATACGTGAGTGTGTGTAAGAGCATAGCTACTTTGATAAAGTGAAAACAGAAAAGAAAAACATAGAGCGCAAAATTTGTATGCAAGAAACGTCCAATGCTTTATTAATGATATATGAAATGATAAATAATAGCCCTCACAAGCAAAGCCAATGTGCCTCGGGCAAGGCACAAGGATGTATAGTTTTAAATTGTTTATTACAAATCTCAAATCAAGTAAGATAATTACTGCGGAATAAAAAAATGGTATAAAGTCCCTAGTCGTCCAGTTATTTGGTCCACCGTTGGTAGTTAGGTAGATCCAACTGTCAATGTCTGAGTCTTCCTCGCTATCTTCAATGGCATTAATTCCCCAATTACTGATGTGTAGGGGAGGTCTTCCAGCCCGAGCGCGTCGAATAGCCCTTTAAGCTCCTGAAGTGAAGCCCAAATCAAACTTGTCAGTCTTGTGAGTAAAATCAGGGAGTTGTCCCCAGTTGTTACACCCACCTTTTTCAACCAATGCTCTGGCGTCTTTGAGGGAAGCCATCTTCAAAGGAGGTTTGTTGGTAGTAGTTTTAGCCGATGCCGAGATCTGGGGAACCTCTTTAAAATTCTAGCAAGGAGTCTCTATGAATTCCCCATCCATCTCAACGTACCTGAAGGAATTGAGATGGCTCACCATATACTCTTCCTCACCCCGCACAGTGACAATCCTCCCTTTTACTGGATACTTTAACATCTGATGCAATGTAGATGTGACTGCCCCAACTTCATGGATCCAAGGACGACCCAACAAACAGGAGTACGATGGACGGATGTCCATTACATAGAAAGTGGACTCAAAGGTCTGGGAACCTACTTTGGCGGTGTGATACGGTGGGAAGAGAACTGACTGTTTTTTAGAATGTTGGTTCTCGTTTTGCGTTTGTTTTTGCAAAATGTTGCGGTAAGCAAGATTCGCCACCGTCTTTTATTTTATCCAACAAGGAAAGAAAAAAAGCACAGAAAAATTCCTTTTTCGAGATGTTTCTCAGGTCTGGAGGGTAGATTATAGAAAGGGAAGGTGTTAGCACCCTTTCTATCCGTGGTTATCCACGGGCTCTTAGGTACTTGCTCAAAATGTTTTCAAAAATTTGCTTTTCTTTGTGTTTGTGGGTTTGAAATAAGTTTTTGTTTGAAAGGTGTAAGTGCGAAAAGTTTTTGTTTTGTTTTGAAAGAGCAAGTACTTAAGAACCATCTACCTACTTGAAAAAGGAATCAATCTGTGCTAATGTCCTTTAGAAAATGCTATCCCACTATTGATGAGTAGGTAGCATCGTCGTTGGAGTTTAAGGGTCAATTCGATTAAGGGATGTGCGGTCACTAAAGCAACGTTAGGATGCCTTAGCGGTAACCCTAATGTCTTAGATCATTTTTCCGAGGCAACTATGATCTTTGGACAAGAGGGCGACCTCTAAAACTTCTTATACTTAATGACCGCGTTCGAAGGCAACCAAGTGAGGTGTACCCTAAGAGTGCACATGTGCGGGTGTGTTGTTTTCAGTTAATTTGTCTTTGTACATGTCATGGGTGATCTATGTTGATTTTAGGTTTAAATGTTCAATCTTGTCATGCATTCCCTATTACCAAACATCTAACAGTTTATAAGTTGCGGAAATTAAATTGCGGAAATTAAATTGCAGAAATTAAACTAACTATTACAAGGCGTCGGGTATTTACATCGCCAAAAGCAACCCTTGAAATTAAAATGCGGAAAATAAATAAAACGATAAAAATATTTAAAGTCCTATTAAACTATTACATTCCGGGAAACAGATACAATATTGAATAAAACGGATCGCGTGCGAGAAATTAAATCGGGCGAGTTCTAGGGTTTTGACCCTTTGATTATTAAAGAAATGATTTTTTGGTTTATTTTTGAATTAAAAGGAAATTAAACTAAGTTAATTATTAAATTAATAAGCTAACTAATTAATTGATGAAAATAATATTTTTGGATTTTTGATATTTAAAGAAATAAAAATAAATTAATCAAAATTAATAAAAACCTAATTGTCTAAGTTAATTTTAATTATTACAAAAAGATACCAAAGGTATTCCTAATTAAAACTAAATTAATTAAATTAATATTTATTAACAAAAATAAAATACTGAAAATTAATTTAATAAACAAAATATTTTTGGTTTTTAATTTTATGAGGAAAAAAAGTTGATTGGTTAATTAATCATGAAAATAATTAAATTAACAATTAAATAAAATAAATAAGGAGAGAGTAATAGAAAGACTTAGAGGGGGGGGGGGGGGGGGGTTGGGCCCAATTTGGAGGTTTATTCAGCAATTCAGAGGCCCAATAGGCGCTGGCCTGGTTGACCTTTCCTGATTCCCTACGCGTCCATTGACTCAATCCCATGGTGGACATCCCAGCTGGACCATCAGATTTGGCCTGGGGCCATCTGTCCATTGATTGAATGAAGGAGTATGATGCATCACGCGTTGGAGTTTACACTGGATAACCTGTGAAAAAATAATAACAATGCAATATAGGGGACCTGGGATTCGAACCTAGGTCTTGTTGATCATTGGACAACGTCTCTACCACTTGACCAATGCGCTTTAGTTGTTAATGCATTGAATAATAATAATAATATGGGAAATAACATTAATATGCCAGAACAAAATAAAAACGCGCCAAGTATTTGAACCAACCAACCATGGGGAGACACGTCTTCGTCTTCTTCCTTCAACCCTGTATATTTACCTGCAGATTTATATCTGCAGCTAAATTTGCATGTGCATCCTAAAATCTATTCTAGTCCATGGAAATTGATTCCAAGCACATGGTTGAATTCGTCTAGGCCTCCTAAACAAACCTACATCCCTCTTGAATCCTGATTTCGCCTGTAAAAGAAATACCCAAAAAACACAAACCACGAACCCTAGGTTCGGCTAGGGGGCTACAGGCCAGATAAATGCAATTGGCTAATGCAAAATGCTTTTAAATTGGACGATAATCATGAATATGCAAAGATTTTGTAAGAAAAGTACAAGAATAAGGATCTACGAATTCAACTGAAAAGCATATTTTTGAGACACTTACAGAGCTTTAGGGTGCGTATGGAGATTAGTTTTGGGTTGGTTTTGCTCCAGTGATTTTCCAGCAATGGATTAGTGTTGAGTTTCGCCCCTGAATTTGCCTCTAAGAATGATTTCAGTTTCACACTTTCTTGGCAATTTTTCAAGTTTGGTTCTTGGTGTTCTTGCAGCCTCTAGGTCTCAAATTTGTGTCCTTTCACTTGTATATGTATGCTGTAATGTATTAGGTCAACAAATAGGTCTTGAATCTTTGCACATCGATGTCTTGAGATTGGATTTGATCCTCCATTGAAAACTTGCTTAATTTGCCAAAAATCCAATCTTTTTGCACATGGAATGCTTGATACGAATTTGTTACACTTGATGATGATGATTCAATCCTGAAATAGCCAAAAAGAGATCAAATAATCAATGTTTGGATTTTATTTTATTTAAATTGATTTAAAATGAAATAATTCATTAAAAAAATCAAATTAAATAATAAAATTGACAAATGGTCACAAGGCTGAAGCTAGGACACGTGTGTAGTGTGACAAGATCAAATCAAATGGAAAAGAATGTGCCCATTTGACAAAATTTGAAGTTTTGGGGATAGTTGACTTTTGGCAATTTTGCAAAAATGCCCAACTTCAACAATGCATAACTTCTTCAATTTTGAACTTTTGGAAGTGTTCTTGAACTTTTTAGAAATTTTGAGATGTCCTCTAACCAACCCTTTTGGTCTCATCGCATTTTGATATTACATTCTCAAGTTATAAGCTTTGGAAAAAAAAGGTGTTTTTGTTGACTTTCAAAAATGACCTATAATATCCAAATTTGTAAATTTTTGTGAGTGCATTTCTTGATCTTGGGGTATGAATATGGATTGTAGGAAATTGCATCCTCTTAAAAATGAGCTTTGGATGGGTCATTTCTCATAAACTATGAGAAAGTTATGCTTGGTCAAAGTTGAGTTGACTTTTCTTGCAAAACCCTAATTTAGCAACTTTTGAGTCTTGATGAATTTTGAGCAATCCTTGATAAATCATGATCAACCCTTGATAAAATGATGAAATATCCTTCTAAGTGATAATGTTGACAAAAAATCTTGAAGTTTGACTGTATTTGGGTCACAGTTGACTTTTGCCCTAGCACAGTCGATTTTTGGACCCTTTTAGCAATTGACTGAGCAAACTTCCTCTGCAAGGCTTGAAATTTGACATGGATGAACTTGAGAACATATTAGGACGTTGGGGAGCAATTGAGGTCATTTGGATGCAAGGACCTTGATGCAACACAAAACCCTAATTTGAGGTTTACTGCCTTAGGAGATGATTTGACTGTCCAACTCTTGAGCAATCTTGAGCCACTTGGAGATTTTTCTTGCAATGTTTTGAGAAATATGAGAGGACAAATTTTGGGGTGCAGCAGCTGCCCCTGTTCAATTTTCTTAAACCTGAGGATGTAGATTGGCTTTCGGGCCTTTCGTGATCCGAAGGTGGAAGATGATTGAACACTAGAGTGCCCAGAAATTTGTGCTCGCATGAAGTGGTATCAACCTTGTGATATCGGGAATGGGCTTACGGATGCCATTTGGAGATTGTTGATAGGTGGTCTGGACTTCGGCTGGAATACGAATCAGGGAGATTTTATCGTCGATCTGACTGACCCAGAGAAGGTCTTGGATTAACTTTGATTGGATAAGAATCAGAAAAATCTTCGAATCGATTTAACTGAACTAGACGAAAGTCTTGGAATAACTTCAACTGGAATACGAATCAGGGAGATCTTTGTGTCGATCTGACTGAACCAGAGGAGGTCTTGGATTAACTTTGGCTGGATAAGAATCAGAAAAAATCTGAATCGATTTAACTGTACCAGACGAAAGTCTTGGAATAACTTCAACTGGAATAAGAATCAAGGAGATCTTCGCAGCGATCTGACTGAACCAGAGGAGGTCTTGGATTAACTTTGGCTGGATAAGAATCATAAAAATCTTCGAATCGATTTAATTGAACCCGAAGAAAGTTTTGGAATAACTTTAACTGGAATACGAATCAGGGAGATCTTCGCAGCGATCTGACTAAACCAGAGGAGGTCTTGGATTAACTTTGGCTGGATAAGAATCAGAAAAATCTTCGAACCGATTTAGCTGAACCAGACGAAAGTCTTGGAATAAGTTAAACTGGAATATAAATCAGGGAGATCTTCACAGTGATCTGACTGAACCAGAGGAGGTCTTGGATTAATTTTGACTGGATAAGAATCAGAAAAATCTTCGAATCGATTTAGCTGAACCAGACAAAAGTCTTGGAATAATTTCAACTGGAATACGAATCAGGGAGATCTTTGTGTCGATCTGACTGAACCAGAGGAGGTCTTGGATTAACTTTGACTGGAATACGAATCAGGAAAATCTTCGAATCAATTTAACTGAACCAGACGAAAGTCTTGGAATAACTTCAACTGGAATACGAATCAGGGAGATCTTCGCGTCGATCTGACTAAACCAGAGGAGGTCTTGGATTAACTTTGACTGGAATACGAATCAGGAAAATCTTCGAATCGATTTAACTGAACCAGACGAAAGTCTTGGAATAACTTCTACTGAAATACGAATCAGGGAGATCTTCGCGTCGATCTGACTGAACCAGAGAAGGTCCTCCATAGATGCAGTTTTTCTTTCGAGGGGACTACCAGGTCTTATGAGTAGTCAACGGTGTTTACTGATTCGTCTTTCCCTGAAATGGTAAGGAGTCAGTCATATGCAATGCCAAGATGTATGAAATGCATGATATATATCAAGCAATGATGCTCTCAAAATAAATGAGATTGTGTGGTATGATGCGTATATGCATGTATCATGATGTATGGGAATGTAATGTTTTAGCTGGGGAAAATAAATCCCGGACAGCTGCTGAAGAATAGAGTTGGATTCTTCGTTTCCGCTGGGGATGGCAAACGAAGATGATTGTGAGAATAAACCTGCAGGAGAAGATAACTCTGTTGGGGAATAAACTGATGAGAAGATTACTCTGTGGGGAAGAGATACTCTGTTGAGGATTCCACTGATGAATTTCGTTGGGGACGAATTACCGTTGTCGGTGATACTGAATCCTGTTGGGGATTAAATTCCTGTTTGTGAAAGGAAAGAACTCCGCTGGGGATGATATTTCAGTTGTGACTTCACTGGGGATAACCTGTTAGACTTTTGTGGGGATAATCCTTTGAATTCGGCTGGGGAGATTTATTTTATACTCCGTTGGGGATAAACTTCCAGAGTCTATTGGGGATGATTCTTCAACTCCGTTGGGGAAGCTTTTTCAGACTGCACTGGGAAAATTTTAACTCCACTAGGGGTATCTCGTATTCGGCCGGGGATATTCTTATACTTTATTGGGGAATATTAAGACTGTCGGGGATATTAAGCCTTTCTAGTATTGATGGTAGATAAACTCTGCTTGGGGAAAGCATTGCTGATTCGTTCATAGATGCAAGTCTCAGCTGGGGGAGAGCTACCATTACTGTCTTACTCTGCGGGGAGTGAAGGTTTCTTAGCCGTATTCTTCAGCTGAATCTACCTTTGCACCTGGTGGACAAAACAACTATACAGTTCAGACAATTCTTATTGCCCATGTTTCTGATATTACCCGTAATCGTCTTTTTGTTTCGTATGTAAATATTCATGAGTAGCAATTAATGTCAAATGCATATATCAAAAATGAACATTGGACGTTCTTTGCAAAACAAAACAGATAAAGGAAAAACAGTTTGAAATTTCATTGAAAATGAATTGTATTGATTTTCTAGTTTGGCCTGTAAAATAGGTGTTTTTGTACAAGAGGTTGACGTCCTAGTAGGAGAACACCGCCGAGCAGATAGAATTTACACAAATTATGAAAAACAAAACAGCTATGTGAATAATCCCACTGGGTTCCAACTCTGCTATTGCCTTTATGTCCTCGAGCATCTCATCACTTTGCTACTTGGTTGAAGGTAGATCAGATTGATTAATGTCGTCCGAGCTTAATAGTCGATACCGGAGTCTGGATGCAAGATGATCCAATGAGACATAGTGTTACGCTTTGATCCCTAATTTTTTCCTGGACCGCCCTTTCGGGTTTTCAGTCCACCGGGATACCCTTTTTTGCCCAAGCCGCCTTTTCAGGTTTACGACTTACCGGGTGTACAGTTTTTTCATTTTCATCCCTTATTTTTGCCCGAACCCTTTAGGTTCGCCAGGAAGCCCTTATTTTTGCCTAGGCCAGTCAACCTAGCGGGTCTTTGATTATGCGTAGTATCTTTTCACTATGTCTGCATTGACGGGGTGAGGAAGGTCGTCACCATCCTTGGTGGTTAGAATCATAGCTCCTCCTGAGAAAATGTTCTTAACCACAAATGGCCCTTCATAAGTAGGGGTCCATTTTCCCCTGGGATCACCTTGAGGTAAGATAATGCGCTTGATTACCAGATCTCCAACTTGATATTCTTGTCGTCTGACCTTCTTGTTAAATGCCTTGATCATCCATTTTTGGTACGTCTGACCATGACAAATAGCAGTAAGTCTCTTTTCGTCGATTAGGTTCAGCTGATCAAGCCGGCTCTGTATCCAGTCATCTTCGCTCAAACCTGCGTCCTTCATGATTCGAAGAGAGGGTATATGAACTTCAATGGGCAAGACTGCCTCCATACCATATACCAAGGAATAGGGTGTTGCCCCTATTGATGTCCGTGTTGAGGTACGGTACCCATGAAGAGCAAATGGTAACATCTCGTTCCAGTCTTTGTATGTTACTGTCATCTTCTGCACAATCTTCTTAATGTTCTTATTACCCGCTTCTACAGCCCCATTCATCTTCGGTCGGTAGGGAGAAGAGTTGTGATGCTGTATCTTGAATTATTTGCAGAGCTCAGTGATCATATTATTGTTGAGGTTGGTACCATTGTCTGTAATGATCCTCTCTAGTACACCGTATCGACAAATCAGATTATGCTGAACGAATCGTGCCACAACGTTCTTGGTTATAGTAGCAAAGGAAGCTGCTTCAACCCACTTCGTAAAGTAATCAATAGCTACCAGGATGAAATGATGCCCGTTGGATGTCGTAGGTCTGATCTCTCCGATCATATCAGTGCCCCACATTGCAAAAGGCCAAGGAGCCATCAAGACGTTCAGAGGAACTGGAGGTATGTTCACCTTATCAGCATAGACCTGGCACTTGTGACATGTCCGAGAATGCTGATAACAGTTAGCTTCCATTGTGGACCAATTATATCCTGCCCGTAGGATTTTCTTTGCCATGGTATGTCCACTGGAATGAGTTCCGAAAGTACCTTCATGTAACTCAACCATGATCTTTTCTGCTTCGTTCTTATCCATATATCGCAGTAAGGTTGAATCATGGTTACGCTTGTAGAGAATGCCATTGTTGATGAAGAACTTCGCCACGAACCTTCTCAGAAACATCTTGTCATTAACATATGCACCCTCGGGGTACTCCTAAGCTTCAAGGTATCTCTTCACCTCATGAAACCAGGGTTTATCCGCTACCTCTTCAGTCTCGATGTCACAACAATGTGCAGGTTCGTCCAATCTTTCAATGACAATCCGGGGAGCTTCGTTATCCCAATTAACTTTGAACATAGAAGACATCGTAACTAGCGCGTCCGCCAACTGATTCTCCTCTATAGGGAAGTGTTCAAAGGTTATCTCCTCGAAATGGGGAAGCAACGTCAATACATACTCCTTGTAAGGAATAAGATTTGGGTGTTTCGTATCCCACTCGCCTATGATCTGACTGATCACGAGAGCAGAATCTCCGAAGACACTTAGAAACTTAATCCTTAGGTCAATGGCTGCTCGAAGACCCATGATGCATGCTTCATACTCCTCCATATTGTTGGTGCAGTTGAAACATAATCGGGCGGTAAACGGAGTATGAGAGCCTCTAGGAGATATGATCACGACGCCAATGCCATTACCCAAAGAGTTCGAAGCTCCATCAAAGTACATAGACCATCGGGATCCCTCCTCAGGTCCTTCATCTGGTCCAGGTGTCTCACAATCAGTTACCAACATGATATTTTCGTTCGGGAATTCAAAGTTCATAGAGTGGTAATCATCCATTTCCTGATGTGCCAAATGGTCTGCCAACACACTTCCCTTAATTGCCTTTTGGGTCGTATATTGGATGTCATACTCAGTCAAGATCATCTGCCATCTTGCTATTCTTCTGGACAAGGTAGGCTTCTCGAAGATATACTTGATTGGGTCCATCTTTGATATCAATAGAGTAGTGTGAGTTAGCATATACTGTCTCAGCCGGCGAGCAGCCCATGCCAAAGCGCAGCAAATTTTCTCGAGCAACGAGTATCGGGTCTCGCAGTCGGTAAACTTTTTGCTAAGGTAATAAATAGCATGCTCTTTTCGGCCAGACTCGTCATGTTGACCCATCACACACCCCATTGAGTTATCGAGTACTGTCAAGTATAAGATCAGAGGTATCCCTACAACTGGAGGCATCAGAATGGGTGGCTCTTGGAGATACTCTTTGATCCTTTTGAAAGCGGCCTGGCATTCATCATTCCATCGTACCACTTGATCTTTCTTCATTAGCTTGAAGATTGGCTCACAAGTAGCAGTCAGGTGCGAGATGAATCGGGCAATGTAGTTCAATCGTCCCAGGAAGCCTCTGACTTATTTCTCTGTTCTGGGAGCTGGCATCTCTTGTATGGCCTTCACCTTTGCCGGATCCACTTGAATACCTTTATCGCTCACGACGAAACCCAGCATTTTACCGGACCTCACCCCGAAGGTGCACTTGTTCGGGTTTAACCTCAGCTTGTACAACTTCAACCTGTCAAATAGCTTCTGAAGGTGGTCAAGATGTTCTTCCTCTGTCTGGGATCTTGCAATCATTTCGTCGACGTATACCTCAATCTCGTGATGGATCATGTCATGGAACAAAGCAACCATGGCACGCCGATACGTTGCCCCAGCATTTTTCAATCCAAAAGGCATGACCTTATAGCAAAAGGTACCCCATTGAGTAACAAAGGTTGTCTTCTCCATGTCTTCGGGAGCCATTTTAATCTGATTATAACCGGAGAAACCATCCATAAAGGAGAATACCTTATGCTGAGCGGTGTTGTCAACCAGAACGTCGATATGAGGTAGAGGGAAATCATCCTTGGGGCTTGCCCTGTTCAGATCCCTATAGTCAACACACATTTGAACCTTACCATCCTTCTTCGGCACAGGAACCACATTGGCCACCCACTGTGGGTAAGAAGTAACTGCTAGAAAACCGGCGTCAAACTGTTTCATAACTTCAACCTTAATTTTCTCAGACATCTTTGGGCGCATTCGGCGGACCTTCTGTTTCACTGGAGGACAGTCTTCCTTGGTAGGTAGGCGATGAACCACAATATCAGTATCCAACCCAGGCATGTCTTCATAAGACCAGGAAAAGATCTCACCGTAGTCACACAGCATCTGAATCAATCGTTGCTTCACACTAAGCTCCAGATTTGCACCGATCTTGACCTCTTTCTTGTCTATCTCTGTACCAAGATTCACTGTTTCCACCGGCTCTTCGTGTGGCTGTATATCCCTCTCTTCCTGAAGTAACAGTCTTGCAAGTTCACCAGGCACTTCGCAATCATCTTCATCTTCGTCTTCGGCTAAGTTTATCGGATTTTCGAAGTCATAACTGGTAGTAGCAGAATCGTTACCAGTGAGATCCAGAGTGGATGTAAACCTGTATATGTGAGTGTGTGTAAAATAGATGTTTTGCAATAGGTAATAAAAGAAAAACAAGGAGCACAAAATTTGAAATGCAAGAAACGTACAATGCTTTTATTAATGATATATGAAAATGACACACAAAAAACCCTCACAAATGGAGCCACGGTGCCCCGGGTAAGACACCGGGCCGTAAAGTTTAAAACATTGTCTGTTACAAATTCAAAACAAAAAGTTTCATTACTGGGTAACAAAAGAAATAGCGATGAAGTCCTTTGTTGTCCAGTTGCTTGGTCCACCATCGGTCGTAGGATAGATCCAGCTGTCGAACTCAGACTCTTCCACATCGTCTTTAATGGCATTCACTCCCGAGTTGCTGATGAACACGGGAGGTCTTCCGATCCGTGCATTCCGAATAGCCCTTTGAGCTTCTGCAGTGAATCCTAAACCAAACTTGTTAGTCTTCTGTGTAAAATCAGGGAGTTGGTCCCAATTTGCACACCCACCTTTCTCGACAACAGCCCAGGCATCCTTAAAGGAAGCCATCTTCATAGGAGAATCTTCAACAACAATCTTAGTTGATGCCAGAGTTTGGGTAACCTCTTCAAAATGCTGAAATGGGGTCTCAATGAACTCCCCATCCATCTCTACATATCAGAAAGAGTTGAGGTGGCTCACCATGTACTCCTCCTCTCCTTGCACTGTCACAATCTTCCCTTTCACTGGGTACTTCAGTTTCTGGTGGAGCGTTGAGGTTACGGCTCCAGCTTTGTGGATCCATGGACGACCCAGCAAACAAGAATAAGATGGCCGAATGTCCATCATATAGAATGTAGAGTTGAAAATCTGAGAACCAACCTTAATCGGAATATCAACTTCTCCGTGCACCATCCTCTTAGACCCATCAAAGGCCCTGACAACAATATTGCTAGGTTTCAACTCCAACCCTTCAGAGTCCAACCGATCTAGAGCCTTCTTAGGAAAGACGTTTAATGAGGAACCAGTATCCACTAATACATGAGCAATAGTGGTGCCTCTGCATTCAATGGAGACATGCAGGGCATCGTTGTGATTCTTCCCCTTAGCAGTCAAGTCGGCGTCAGAAAAACCCAACCCATTATCAGCAGTCAGACTGGCCATGCAATCTCTAAACTGATCAGCTGATGTCTCTTGTGGTACGTGCGCAGTCTTCAAGAATGCAATTAGAGCCTTGGCATGGGCCTCTGAGCATATTAACAGTGACAACATAAAGATTTTGGACGGGGTTTGCCCCAGCTGTTCAACTACATTGTAGTCACTCTTTTTGATGATCTTCAGAATTTCTTCCATCTCTTGTCTAGAAGCTTCAACATTAATCGTCTTTGGTGCCTCCGTCTGGGCAGGCTCATTGGTGGTCCCCTTGCCCCGAGTGTCAGATGACTCGGCGACAGGGGTAAGAATAGGAACTTGAACAGGAATAGTAGTCGGTACACTGGCAGGTGTAATAACAACAGGTTTTCGGGCAGTTGGTGGAGAGATATCAGGTGAGAAAAGTCTTCCGCTGCGGGTGACTTTAGCAGGTCCAACAATATTGTTGACGTCAGTATCAGCATCTAACTCTTGTTTAACTCCATGAAAATAAACACCAGCCCCGTAATGCCAAGGGACAGCTTTATCAGAGGTGTAGGGGATAGGCCCAGGAACAGTGATGATCAATGGTGCGATTCTTGGAATAGATGTAATTCTAACAGGCTTTCTCGAGGAAGCCTTGGAAGAATTGTAGAGAATTGTGATAATAACTACTTCTTCAGTATGAACTAAGGGAACAACAGTCTTCTCAAACACAATTTATTTACTATCCATCAGGTGTTGGACACCTGATTTCAAAAGTGGACAACCGGTTGGTAGGGCAGAACACATACGGCACCCTTCCTCACAGCCCGGAAATAAATCGGCTAGCAAAAGGTTCTTCTTCACAATCATCATAGGGGTAACAATGTCGTTCACAAAAACCACAAACGAGTCTTCATCTATAGCATTCACTCCATGCTTGGGCATAGGAGCAGTCACAACATTAGGTCTTTCGGGCGCCTCGAACTAGATCTCCTTAGCATCAATTAAGTCCTGTATTTTATTCTTCAAAGACCAACAATAATATGTATTATGCCCCGGGCTATCAGAGTGAAAAGCACAGCGGGCATTAGGGTTGTACTTCGGTGATGTTGTATTTGGATTCTTTGGGGCTTCCCTTGGAATCACTAGATTGGTCATTAATAACTGCGGCAGAATCTGGGATAAGGTCATGTTGAGCTGGGTGAATTGCCTTTGAGGTCTCTCGGCCTTTTTTGGATTGTTGTGCTGAGGAGCACCAGTAGGTCTTGAAATAACAACCGCATTAACAGCTTGGTGACGTTCAGGTCTATTCTGGTTTTTCGAACTGTAGACAGCACTGGACTCCTTCTTAAAAGGCTTTTTCTCGGTGCTTGATGAAGCACCCTTTTGTATCTTACCAGCCTTAGTACCAGCCTCAATCCTCTCACCGGTCATAATCAGCTCTGTAAACCCAGACGAAGAGCTTCCAATCAGATGGTTGAAAAATGGACCAGACAAGGTCCCTAGAAACATATCCACAAGCTCCCGATTAGCCAAGGGTGGTTGCACTCTTCCGGCGAAGTCCCTCCACTTCTGAGCATAATCTTTGAAACCTTCACCTGTTCCCATTGACATACCCTGGAGTTGGGTACGCGTGGGAGCAAGGTCGGAATTGTATTGGTACTGCCTGTAGAAAGCGATAGCCAAATCTTCCCAACTGCGGATAATGGCTCTGCCCAACTGGTAAAACCATTCAAGTTGAGTCCCTAAGAGACTGTCTTGAAAGAAGTGGATCCATAGGTTCTTATCAGCGGTATACGGCTGAATCTTCCTTACATATGACCGAAGGTGCAGCTTTGGACAAGAAACTCCATCATACTTAGCAAAGGCTGGTGCCTTGAATTTGTGGGGAATTACTACCCCAGATGATAGACCCAGATCACCAAAGTCTAGACCAGGCACTTTCTGAACTTCCATCGCACTCAACCGGTCTTCCAGTTGCTTGTATCTATCCTCAGCCGGAGGATACTGGTCTTCGTCGAAGTCCGTCTCATTGTCTGAGACCACAGGGCTAGGAGCCCTTCTTTCCTCTTGATTATCTTTCCCTCCAAATGAGGTGGTCAAATCAACTTCATCTCGTAGCCTGTTTCCAAACCTGTGACCTGTGTTAAACAGGATTGTCCTCTTCTTCTTCTTCTTCTTCTCTTTCAGAATCAGGGTCTTCAGATCTTGTTGACCCTTAGCTAGATTCATGAACAGCTCTTGGAATTGGGCATTCTGGGCCTGTAGGGCCTTGATTGCTTGCTCAGTTGATGGTTCAGCAGACAGGATGCTGAAATAAATAGCGAAGAAGATAAGAGACCTGTAATGGGTACCTTTTATGAAGTGCATGGGATGAAATGTGTATGACATGATTTCAAAGACATCGAGAGATTCAAATTCGTAAACCAAAAAGGAAACACACTTTTATTAGGTAAACTTGAAATTCAAATTGTTCAACAAATTGCCCTTAAGGCGTTACAAGAAAGGAAATACTGAAAAGTAAATAAAAACTGGAAAGGAAATAATCAAAGGACAATCAGTGCTCCCATGGTTGCTTCTTGTCGGTGCGGACATAGTCATTGAGGATCCGCTCGTTCTCCAGCTGCCTAGTCAACTTCTGGATCTTCTGTTCTTGCTTGTTAAACTTTTCTCGGTAAGCATCATGTTCTTCTCTCAGCTGCATCCAAGACCTTTTCAATGCCCCAATGTCAGTGGGCATGTAAGGATGGAGGATGGTCGGAAGAACCCCTTCTTCATTAGCAACTTCAACAATGATAGGAAGGACGGCTTCATACGGCATACCCAGCTTTTGGGCACGAATACGAACCCATCTGAGATATGGCTCCATTGGAAGAGAAGTCTTCGGACCCAACTCATGTGGATCATATCTGTGAACTCTATCCTAAGCCCTTATGAATCTGCGGCGTTGTTCGTCGCTATCCCCTTGAAAATCAAAGATGATACTAGGCATTAGCAGCTCGTGAGGTCCTTCTCTTCTGGCTCGCCCAAACTGACGTAAGGCCAAGCATGGATTGTAAGATATTCCTCCATGGGTTCCTATCAGTGGAACATTGGGGTATTCCCCATAGCGATCAATAATGGCCACCTCGTCCATACCCTTGATAGTCCAGATGATGTCATTATGAGAGAGAGACATAACCCTATAAGCCCAGCCCATGCCTTCTTTGTTCTTCAGCACTGATTTGGGGAGGTGCGAAATAAACCACCTCGCCAATAATGGAGCACAACACATCAAGGTTCCCCGCTTACGAGCAGTACGGGTATAAAGCTGATGAAGAATGTCACCCAAGAGAGTGGGTACAGGATTACAAGAGATGAAGATTTTCACCGCATTCATATCAACAAAGGAGTCAGGATTCAGAAACAATACCAAGCTGTATATCAGAAGAGCCAGAATATCTTCGAATGCCTTGAAGTCCAGACTATCCCAGAAATAATTAGCCTTACCAACCAAGAACTTAGTCAGAAAGCCCTTTGCTCCACTTCTAGTCTCCCAATTAGCCATTACCTCATCCTTTTTCATATGAAGGGTTGAAGCAATCTCTTATGTCCTAAGGATCTTCTCCCAACCAGTAAACGGGGTCTGCTCCAGAATAGAGATACTGAGCAGATCAGAGAACTCTTCTAATGTGGGAACCAACTGGTAGTCCTGGAAAGTAAAGCAATGGTACAATGGATCATAGAACTGGACCAGGACTCTCATCATCTGCTCGTCTAATTTGGAGGTGACCAAACTGAGAAGATACCCATGTCTTCTGATGAAGGAGGTAGTATCAGGCATCTTTGCAATCAATTCTTTAAGCATGGTAGGAACCTGGACAAAGTTGATCCGGATGGTATTCCTACGCATGGGCATCATGACCTACAAAACAGAACAAAGATGAATCCCTCCTGTCTTTGAAATAGGTTAGTCTAATGCAAGATGTATGCAATGTTATGATGTCATGATGTCATGATAGAAAGCACACCACAAGTATCCACAAATAGAAAACATGGTAAAGACACACAAGTCACACAGAGAGCCCTTAGATTTCAGGCTGGCAAGGAGCTTAGGTACTACCCTCTTTCAGTTCAGTTGGTTTAAACCTGTCCTAAAAATAGTAATCGGGTTCTAGAGGATCTCAATATCACTGACTACTCTCGATCGGTCATAATTACAGTTTAGCAACCTTTTCTTGCGGCCGAAATCATCGCGAGAGTTTAGTATCAATGAGTATAGCATACTGCTACTGTTCTATGGCCAAGTTGGTCAATTTAAAGGTTCAAAGGTCAGTTGGTGCTTAATGACCCCTTAGCAGACCCATATTCTCCTCGTTGCGCCAAAAGGGATATCAGTACATACTAAAGTGCCACACCAACGTAGCTACTGCTTCAACCATATCGGTCTATGTCGTACAGTTCCCTCACAGTTTATTGCTACTTACCTAAAGGGTATCGCCCAGATCCGGGTTAGGATCTATAGTAACTCTGATTCAAGCCCACAAATATAAAGCATACAAAGCAAACAATTGAAAACACAATGATCTAATCCTAAGGTACACCCCACTTTTTAAGGGTTCCCCAGCAGAGTTGCCAGTTCTATGATACGGTGGAAAGAGAACTGACTGTTTTTTGGAATGCTGGATCGCATTTTGCGTTTGTTTTCGCAAAATGTCGCGGTAAGCAAGAGTCGCCACCGTATTTTATTTTATCCAACAAGGAAAGGAAAAAAGCACAGAAAAATTCATTTTTCGAGATATTTCTCGGGTCCGGGGGGTAGATTATAGAAAGGGAAGGTGTTAGCACCCTTTCTATCCATGGTTATCCACGGGCTCTTAGGTACTTGCTCAAAAATCTTTTCAAAAATTTTCTTTTCTTTGTGTTTGTGGGTTTGAAAGAAGTTTTTATTTGAAAGGTGTAAGTGCGAAAAGTTTTTGTTTTGTTTTGAAAGAGTAAGTACTTAAGAACCATCTACCTACTCGAAAAAGGAATCAATCTGTGCTAATGTCCTTTAGACAATGTTATCCCACTATTGATGAGTAGGTAGCATCGTCGTTGAAGTTTAAGGGTCAATTCGATTAAGGGATGTGCGGTCACTAAAGCAACGTTAGGGCGCCTTAGCGGTAACCCTAATGTCTTATATCATTTTTCTGAGGCAACCGTTTCGAGGCAACTATGATCTTTGGACAAGAGGGCGACCTCTAAAACTTCCTATACTTAATGACCGTGTTCGAAGGCAACCAAGTGAGGTGTATCCTAAGAGTGCGCATGTGCGAGTGTGTTGTTTTCAGTTAATTTGTCTTTGTACATGTCATGGGTGATCTATGTTGAATTTAGGTTTAAATGTTCAATCTTGTCATGCATTCCCTATTACCAAACATCTAACAGTTTATAAGTTGCGGAAATTAAATTGCGGAAATTAAACTAACTATTACAAGGCGTCGGGTATTTACATCGCCAAAAGCAACCCTTGAAATTAAAATGAGGAAAATAAATAAAACGATAAAAATATTTAAAGTCCTATTAAACTATTACATTCCGAGAAACAGATACAATATTGAATAAAATGGATCGCGTGCGAGAAATTAAATCGGGCGAGTTCTAGGGTTTTAACCCTTTGATTATTAAAGAAAGGATTTTTTGGTTTATTTTTTAATTAAAAAGAAATTAAGCTAAGTTAATTATTAAATTAATAAGCTAATTAATTAATTGATGAAAATAATATTTTTGGATTTTTGATATATAAAGAAATAAAAATAAATTAATCAAAATTAATAAAAACCTAATTGTCTAAGTTAATTTTAATTATTGCAAAAAGATATCAAAGTTATTCCTAATTAAAACTAAATTAATTAAATACTGAAAATTAATTTAATGAACAAAATATTTTTGGTTTTTAATTTTATGAGGAAAAAAAGTTGAGTGGTTAATTAATTATGAAAATAATTAAGTTAACAATTAAATAAAATAAATAAGGAGAAAGTAATAGAAAGACTTAGGGGGGTTTTGGGCCCAATTTGGAGGTTTATTCAGCAATTCAGAGGCCCAATAGGCGCTGGCCTGGTTGACCTTTCCTGATTCCCTACGCGTCCATTGACTCAATCCCATGGTGGACATCCCATCTGGACCATCAGATTTAGCCTGGGGCCATCTGTCCATTGATTGAATGAAGGAGTATGATGCATCACGCGTTGGAGTTTACACTGGATAACCTGTGAAAAAATAATAACAATGCAATATGGGGGACCTGGGATTCGAACCCAGGTCTTGTTGATCATTGGACAACGTCTCTACCACTCGACCAACGTGCTTTAGTTGTTAATGCATTGAATAATAATAATAATATGGGAAACAACATTAATATGCCAGAACAAAATAAAAACGCGCCAAGTATTTGAACCAACCAACCAGGGGGAGACACGTCTTCGTCTTCTTCCTTCAACCCTGTATATTTACCTGTGGATTTATATCCGCAGCTAAATTCGCATGTGCATCCTAAAATCTATTCTAGTCCAGGGAAATTAATTCCAAGCACATGGTTGAATTCGTCTAGGCCTCCTGAAAAAACCTACATCCCTCTTGAATCCTGATTTCGCATGTAAAAGAAATACCCAAAAAACACAAACCACGAACCCTAGGTTCGGCTAGGGGGCTACAGGCCAGATAAATGCAATTGGATAATGTAGAATGCTTTTAAATTGGACGATAATCATGAATATGCAAAGATTTTGTAAGAAAAGTGCAAGAATAAGGATCTACGAATTCAACTGAAAAGCATATTTTTGAGACACTTACAGAGCTTTAGGGCGCGTATGGAGATTGGTTTTGGGTTGGTTTTGCTACAGTGATTGTCCAGCAATGGATTAGTGTTGAGTTTCGCCCCTGAATTTGCCTCTAAGAATGATTTCAGTTTCACACTTTCTTAGCAATTTTTCAAGTTTGGTTCTTGGTGTTATTGCAGCCTCTAGGTCTCAAATTCGTGTCCTTTCACTTGTATATGTATGCTGCAATGTATTAGGTCAACAAATAGGTCTTGAATCTTTGCACATTGATGTCTTGAGATTGGATTTGATCCTCCATTGAAAACTTGCTTAATTTGCCAAAAATCCAATCTTTTTGCACATGGAATGCTTGATACGAATTGGTTACACTTGATGATGATGATTTAATCCTGAAATAGCCAAAAAGAGATCAAATAATCAAAGTTTGGATTTTATTTGATTTAAATTGATTTAAAATGAAATAATTCATTAAAAAATCAAATTAAATAATAAAATTGACAAATGGTCACAAGGCTGAAGCTAGGACACGTGTGTAGTGTGACAAGATCAAATCAAGTGGAAAAGAATGGGCCCATTTGAGAAAATTTGAAGTTTTGGGGATAGTTGACTTTTGGCAATTTTGCAAAAATGCCCAACTTCAACAATACATAACTTCTTCAATTTTGAACTTTTGGAAGTGTTATTGGACTTTTTAGAAAGCTTTAGATGTCCTCTAACCAACCATTTTGGTCTTCTATCATTTTGATATTCCATTATTAAGTTATAAGCTTTGGCAAAAAAGGTGTTTTTGTTGACTTTCAAAAATGACCTATAATATCCAAATTTGTAACTTTTTGTGAGTGCATTTCTTGATCTTTGGGTATGAAGATGGATTGTAGGAAATTGCATCCTCTTCAAAATGAGATTTGGATGTCTCATTTCTCATAAAGTATGATAAAGTTATGCTTGGTCAAAGTTGAGTTGACTTTTCCTATAAAACCCTAGTTTAGCAACTTTTGAGTCTTGATGAATTTTGAGCAATCCTTGATAAATCATGATCAACCCTTGATAAAATGATGAAATATCCTTCAAAGTGATAATGTTGACAAAAAATCTTGAAGTTTGATTGTATTTGGGTCGCAGTTAACTTTTGCCCTAGCATAGTCGATTTCTGGACCCTTTGAGCAATTGACTGAGCAAACTTCCTCTACAAGGCTTGAAATTTGACATGGATGAACTTGAGAACATATTAGGACATTGGGGATCACTTGAGGTCATTTGGATGCAAGGACCTTGATGCAACACAAAACTCTAATTTGAGGTTGACTGCCTTAGGAGATGATTTGACTGTCCAACTCTTGAGCAATCTTGAGCCACTTGGAGATTTTTCTTGCAATGTTTTGAGAAATATGAGAGGGAAAATTTTGGGGTGCAACAGCGGGGATGTCCACTTCCCCATGCACCATTCTCTTTGACCCATCAAAAGCCCTTACCACGATGTTACTAGGCTTTAAGGTCAAGCCCTCACAGTCCAACAAATCCAACGCCTTCTTAGGCAGAACATTCAGCGAAGACCCAGTATCTACCAGCACATGAGCCATAGTTCTGCCCCTGCACTCAATCGAGACATGCAGAGCATCATTATGCTTCCTCCCTTTCGGTGTCATGTCTGCATCTGAAAAACCCAGCCCATTGTCAGCAGTCAGGTTAGCCACATAATCTTTGAATTGATCAGTTGAGGTCTCCTGTGGCACATGCGTAGTCTTGAGGAATGCAATCAAAGCCTTCGCATGGGCTTCGGAACACAACATCATAGACAACATGGATATCTTTGAGGGGGTCTGCCCCAGCTGCTCGACCACGTTGTAGTTGCTCTTTTTGATTATTTTCAATATTTCCTATATCTCTTGCTTAGAGGCTTCCACGACAATTTTTCTAGGTGCCTCCGTCCGGGCAGGCTCACCTATAACTTCTTTGTCGCGGGTACCAGATGATTCGCCAGAAGGGGTAATAATTGGAGTAAGAACAGGAGCAGTAGTTGATGTACCAGCAGGAATAACAGATGGAATGACAATAGGCTTGTTGACAGTCTTAGGGGAAATCTCGGGAGAGAAGACCCTTCCACTTAGGGTAACCTTACTGGTCCCGACAATGTTTCTAATATCAGTATCAGCCTCTTCATTTTTCAAATCTTGTTTGATTCCATGATAGTACACATCGGCACCATAATGCTAGGGGAGAGCTTTGTCTGAGGCATACAGGAAAGGACCAGGAACAGTGATTATTAGTGGAGCAATACTTGGAGCAGATATAATCCTAACAGGTCTTCTCGAGGAGACCTTGGAAGGATTGGCGGAAATGGTTATAATGGCAATGTCTTCAAATGGAACAACAGGAATCAAAGTTTTCTCGAACAAAATTTCTTTGTTGTCCATTAGGCGTTGAACACCTGACTTCAGCAAATGGCA
Organism: Vicia faba; assembly: GCA_948472305.1. Lineage (NCBI taxonomy): Eukaryota > Viridiplantae > Streptophyta > Magnoliopsida > Fabales > Fabaceae > Vicia > Vicia faba. The sequence goes on from OX451737.1 coordinate 518,109,455, forward strand.
ACCAGAAGGCAGAAATGAGCACATGTGGCAACCTTCACCTTATCTCGGAAATGAACCGGCCAACAGCAAATTCTTCTTCATAGTCATGAGAGGAGTAGAAACTTCATCCACCAAGGTCACAAACAAGTCGGTATCAACAACATTAACTCCACGACCATGCTTAGGCATGGGAGAAGTTATGACATTGGGCTTTTCTGGAGCATCGAACTCAATTTCCTTGGCTTCGATCAGATCTTGTACCTTATTTCTTAGAGCCCAACAATCATTGGTATCGTGGCCAGGACTCTCAGAATGATAGGCACACCGAGCATTTGGATTATATCTGGGAGATATGGTATTCGGATACTTGGGAGCCTCTTTCAAGGTCATCAAATTGGATCTCAGCAGATGAGGTAGAACTTCAGCCAACATCATATTGATTCGGGTAAACTGTCGTTGTGGTCTTTCTGCCCTTGGTTGATTGTTGCGTTGTGGAGAAGCTGCGGGCCTAGGTATCATTACGGCACTTACTGTCTGACGATGTTCAACTCTGCTTTGGCCTCTCGAGCTATATATGGAACTGGCTTCCTTCTTTCCACAAAAGGATTCTTTACCGAACTCAAAGAGGCATCCTTCTGTATCTTGCTGCTCTGAATCCCAACTTATACTCTCTCCAGTCAGAATCAGCTCGGTGAAACCAGCTGACGAGCTGCCGATCAAATGATTAAAGAATGGACCAGATAGCATCCCCAGAAACATATCAACCAACTCCCTATCAGACAACGGGGGTTGGACTCTTCCAGCCAAGTCTCTCCACTTCTGTGCATAGTCTTTAAAGCCTTCACTTTCCCCATGGACATATTATGGAGTTGAGTATGAGTAGGAGCAAGGTCGGCGTTGTATTGGTACTGCTTATAAAAAGCAGAAGCCAGATCTTCCCAATTTCGGACATTGGCTCTCTCCAGTTGGTAGAACCATTCAAGCTGAGTCCCTGACAGACTATCTTGAAATAAGTGAACCCACAAATTTCTATCAGCGGTGTGGGGCTGGATCTTTCTGACGTAGGAGCAGAGATGGAGTTTTGGGCAAGACACCCCATCATACTTTGCAAAGACTGGAGCCTTAAACTTCTGCGGGATGACCACTCCCGACACCAATCCCAATTCTTCGAAATCCATCCCAGGCATCCTCTAGACTTCCATAGAACTCAAACGATCTTCCAACTGCTTGTATCTATCCTTAGTGGGAGGATATTGCTCATCATTGTAGTCGGTGTCATTGTCAGAAACTTTAGGACTGGGGTCCTTCTCCCTTGTCTCTTCTTCTTGATTCTCCCCTTCTTTAGATGAAGAGGTCAGATCGACTTGTTACTCCAACGGTCCTCTAAACCTTTTGCCCATATTCAGAATACCGGCATCCTTCTTCTTTTTCTTTTTCTCCCTCAGGATGAGGTCTTTCAGATCCTCCTACCTTTTTTCCAGATTTATGAACATCTACTGGAACTGGGCGTTTTGTGCCTGAAGATCCTTGATGCTTTGTTTGGAAGACATTTCTGTGTGAGATAAACAGCGAAGAAGATGAGAAACATGTAATGGTACCTTTACATGCAATGTTATGAATGGGATGCGCATGCAATGATTCCAAATACTTTGGGAAATTTAAATTTGCGAACCAAAATGAAACAAATATTTTATTAGTTGAATTCAAAGTTCAAATTCCTTTTAGGCGTTACAATTAAAAACAAATCTAAAACTAGAAAAAAATCAAAATTCCCATGGATGCTTCCTCTTTGTGTGGAGATAGACATTAAGTCCTATTTCCTCATGGAGCTTCTTTGTGAGCTCTAAAACCTTCCTTTCCTGGGTATAGAACTGATCCCTGTAAGTATCACGCTCTTTCTTTAACTGAATCCAAGACTTTTGTAATTCTCTAAGATTAGTGGGCATATCGGGATGGAGAATCGTGTAAGCAATACCCCCCTTCAGTAGTGGATTCCACAATCACTGGTAGAACGGCCATATAGGGCATCATAAGTTTCTGGGCGCGAGCTCGTACCTATTGGAGATAAGGTTCCATGGGAATGGAAACCTTTAGCCCCAAATCCTTGGCGCCAGATCTGTTTACCATGCTCTTAGCTCGTATAAACCTCTGGTGATACCCTTGAACATCATCCTCATAGTTAAATACAATGCCCTTGATAAGTAACTCATGGGGACCATCCCTTCGAGCGTAACCAAATTGTCGTAGAGCTAAACAAGGATTTTAGGTTATGCCCCCTCTGATGCCAAGTAATGGGACGTTAGGGTACTCCCCACAGCGGTCAATAATAGCAATGTTTTCCATAGCTCGGGAACACCAGAGAATATCTGTGTGAGCGAGTGACATTATTCTTTGCAACCAACCTAAACCTTCTTCATTCTTCAGTGCTGACTTAGGGAAGTGAGAAATAAACCACCTTGACAGCAATGGCATGCAGCACATAAGAACCCCTCTTCTCTTCATGGTACGAGTACGGAGAGCATGCAAAATGTCTTTGAGCAAGGTAGGCACGGGGTTGTGAGAGAGGAAGATCTTGATATCATTCACGTCTATGAATGAGTCTAGATTAGGGAATAGTACTAACCCATAGATTAGAAGGGCCAAGACCTCCTCAAAAGCCTGAAAGTCCATATCATTCCAAAACAGATGGGCCTTGTCTATCAGGAACTTGGCTAGAAACCCCTTGACTCTGCTTCTTGTTTCCCAATTAGATACCACGTTGGCCTGTTTCAGATGTAAGGCTGAGGCAATGACTTCTGGCTTAGGAACTTCTTCCAAACCTGTGAAAGGCAACTATTCAAGAATGGGTATATCCAACAGCTGAGAGAATTCTTCCATGGTAGGCACCAACTGATAATCTGGGAAGGTGAAGCAGTGGTGCTTGGGATCAAAGAACTGAAAGAGTACACTCATCATCTTTTCATAAAAGTTTGAAGTAACCAGATTGAGAAGTCGAACATGTCTCTTAGTGAACGCAAAAGTTTCAGGGACCCTTGATACTAGCTCCTTGAGTTGGGAAGGTACTTTCACAAAGCTGATTCGGATAGTGTTTCTGCGAGCGGAAGCCATGATATGCAAAACAGAACAAAGATAAATTCCCTTGGTCCTTGAAATGGTTGGTGTAATAAGAATGGATGTTATGTTATGATGCATGATGTCATGTTCAAACAGGATAAATCACATATAAGCAAAACACACAATAGACCTTAGGCTCAAAGGCTTGCATGAGGTTAAAGGTAAGTACCCTCTTGAAGTTTAGTTGGTTTCAAACCTGTCTTAGAAAAGTAACAGGGTTCTAAAGATTCTTAATATCAATGATCATCCTTTATCGGGCATTGTTTCAGCTCAAGCAATCTTTTCTTGCGGTCGAAATATCCTGAAATTATTATCTCAATGAGTGTAGCATCGAGTATCAACAAATCCTTAGCTTTATACCGACGCTGGCTATCTCACTACTTTCTAATGGCCAAGTTTGTTCAACTAAGGTTCTAAGGTTCGTCAGTGCTTCACGACACTACGCGGCGGCCACGTATTCTCCTTGTTTCCACACGAAGGATACCGGTACCAACCAAAGTGTCACACCAACACAACCATCGCTTAAACCATATCGGTCTACACCATAAAGTCTCCACGATCTATTATTGTTTACCTAAAAAGTGCCCCAAATCAGGGTGTAGGATCTTTAACAATGCCCAAGCAAAAACCCTTAAAGATAAAAGCAGGCAAAACAAACAAGAAAGCAATTTTAAAAATGACCTAGATCCTAAGGTAAACCCCACTTTATTTTAGTCCCCAGCAGAGTCGTCAGTTCTGTGATACGGTGGCAAAACCGACAGTTATACTGGTTTGCATTTTTTGTTCGCAAATGTTGCGGTAAGTAAGAGTCACCACCGAATTTTATTTCATCCAACAAAGGAAAAGGAAAAAGAACAAAAAAAAACATTTTTCGAGATGTTTCTGAGTACGGGGGGTAGATTATAGAAAGGGAAGGTGTTATCACCCTTTCTATCCGTGGTTTTCCACGGGCTCTTAGGTACTTGCTCATTTTTTATATTGCTTGTGCATGCTTGTTTTGAAAAGTTTTTACTTCGTGATGACTCTTGTACCAGTCCTCAACAGTGTGACGAAGTTTTTTTTGAAAATTGTTTTGAAAAGTCTTCGTGTAATAAGTTTTGTTTGAGCAAGTACCTAGGAACTAATCTACCTACTCGAAAAAGATCTGTTCATTTTCCTTTAGACAGCGCTATTCTATTATTAAGGAATAGATATCACCATCGTTGGAATTTTAAAGGGACGTTCGAAGGGGAGAAATGGTCTCTGAAGGCAACAAGTAGAGATACCTTAGCATTTCGAAGGGACTATCATCATAAGATCAATTCATAGGCAACTCGAGGGACAAGTAGGGACTATGATCTTTATGACGACTTTGAATCGTGGGTCATTTCTAGGGTATCCCTACATTCGAGGGACACGACCATTATTTCCGAGGAGACCAAGTGAGGCAAACCCTAGGGGTGAACATGTGCAGCAGTGTTCTTTTTTCAGTTACATTTATCTTGCAGTTTAGTGATCTACGATTGATTCATTAATCATACACGCCTAGGTTGCTAACAATTATATGCAAGCATATAAAAGCGAGAAAGTAACAGTCCTACATTATTACAAGGCTTTGGGGAGGGGATTACATATTCAAAAACCCGGAAAAAATGATAAGTGAAATATTAAACCTAATTTAACTATTACAACTTGGGAGCAGTTACAATATAATAATAAAAAGAAAATTAAAAATGCGTGGTAAATTAAATTCGAGAAGTGATTGGCCGACCTAGAAATCTAAATTACGAAAATATTTATTTTATTTTTAACGGAAAAGTTAAGTTAAGTACACAATTAGACCTAGTTATAATTATTTTGAATTATATATATAAAAACATCAAATTGCCCTAATTTAATTAATACTAATTAATTAATAAAATATTTTTTCAAAAAAAAAGAATTTTTGATGTTTTTTATGATTTTGATTAAAATAAAAAATGATATATTTTTGGTGTTGTTAAAAAAACATAATTAATAAATAATAAAAAAAGAAAAAAGAAAAAGAAAGGGTGAGCAATTGGGCCTGTAGAGGCAACCCAGGGGGTGCATTCTGGAATTTTTGTCCAGGCACACTATTCTGAGCCCAAACATACGCCAGATCTAGTGTGCTGGTCTCCTGATGATCTATGGTATGATTGCGCGTATGGGACGTTGGATCTGGATGTGATGAGATCTTGGGGGTTAGATCTGAGGTCGTATAATGCTCTTGTGAAGGCGAGGCACATGGGATCTGAAGAGAAATATTTAGAAAACAAGAAAATGTCTGGACCTGGGATCGAACCCAGATCCTCCCACTTACACACGTTCTTCGTTGCCAGCTGCGCTAGGATGTTAACTTGTTAATATAATAACAATAATATGTCTTATATGAAACCAAGTGATTAGATGGAAAGAAAAAAAAAGCGCATGCTTATTCAAAACACCGAATGGGATCAAGCCACATATCGTCTTCTTCCTTCCGCTGTCGTGTTAGATAACAACCCTTTACCTACAGACGATGTCTGTAGCTACAACCCTACGTCATTCAAAAATCAAATAAAAGCAATATAAATTCCCACGGAGACCATGAATCGAGTGGGCTTGAAGCCTTTAACACCATGGTACCCACGCCTAGCCTTAATTTTGCCTGCATTAGGAAACCCTAAAATGGTGCTTGAAACCCTAGGAATGGCATTTCGTGATTCATGTACCTATACTCAAATTAAAAAATCCAGATACGTTGCATACATGATGATAAACCTGAATATGTATTTAGAACAATTTTATGATGCGAAAATCAATGAAAACGATTTTCAAAAAAATAGAAAACCATGAGACTTGATGAACGCGATTATGGATGTTTCAGGCCTTGAGGATGCTTGTTATTGCTTCAATGATCACCCAAGAACACGATTTGACCTTCAGCACGCCTTGAACTGGTCTGTGATTAAAATTTTGATTCTCACTTTTTTTGAAAAAATATTGAAAACATGGTTCTTTCTCTTGGAGGCAGCTGTGCGTCTGAATCCTTTTCCTTTAGGGTTCACAATAATCCTGTATATGTATGGAATCAAATTAGGTCATTTATTTTTGGCAAGAATCCAAGATACGAATTTGTTTTCAATTTGCTTCCATTCTTTCCAATTGTGGAGAACCTCTCCTTTCATGGTATGGAACGATCTTTCTTGGCTATTGACAGCATAGGAGATTTTCATTCAATGCAAGAAATATCCCAAAAACAAATTATGTGATTTGTTTTGATTTTATTTGATTTTATTTCAATTTTAAATGAATTAAATCATAATAAATTAAATAAATAAGTGGATGAGACATGGAGTGGTTCATGGGTCGTGGACCATGTTAGGAACAAGCTCCAAACTTGAAAAGATAGGCCCATGTGGAAAAAATGAAATTTTGGGCACATTTGACTTTTGGCCATTTTGTAAAAATGGTCAACTTTGACAAGGCATATCTCCTCCAATTTTAAACCTAGAGAGATGTTATTGGAATTTTTAGAAATATTAGGATGTCCCCTAAACAACCCTTTTGGTCTCATCTCAATTGGATCTTCCATGTTCATGTGAGAAGCTTTGACCCAAAAGGTGTTTTTGTTGACTTTTCAAAAGGACCTATAATGTAGAAATTCATATCTTTTGATGAGTGCATATTTTGAACTTGTGGGCTAAAGATGAATTCTTGGGATTTTTATCCTCTTCAAAATGAGCCTTGGATGGAAAATTTCTGATAAAGTATGAAGAAGTTATGCTTGGTCAAAGTTTGGTTGACTTCTCCTAAGAAACCCTAATTTAGCAACTTTTGAGTTTTGATGAATTAGGGGCATTCCTTGAGGAATCGTGATCAACCCTTGATCAAATGATGAATATCACTTCAAAATGTTTATGTTGACCAAAAATATTGAAGTTTGACTGTATGTGGGCTACAGTTGACTTTTGACCTAATGCAGTCGATTCTCAAGCATCTGAGCAGTTGATTGAGCAAACTTCTTGTGCAACGCTTGAAATTTGACATGGATGATATTGTGAACATATTGGGACCATGGAAGGCATTTGTTACCTTTGGAGTTCACACATATTGATAAAAATGGAAACCCTAGTTTGAGGTACATTGCCTTAGGAGAGAGTTTGTCTGGTTAACTCTTGGGCATCCTTGAGCAAGTTGAGGACCTCAAAGGGCATGTATTGAGTAAAATGAAAGGGCAATTTTTGGGGTACAACAGACTTTAAATTAATAAAAATAAAAAATAAATAAAATAAAAAACCCAAGGGGCGTATGAATGAGTTTTGAGGTGTATAAGGAGTATAATACACGTTTGGACTTTAAAACAATGGCCCATTAGCCCAAAAATCAAGTTTTCTCAATTTGAACTTCATGCATTTGCTCAATAAAATTTAACTTGCACTGGTCATAACTCACTCAATTTTTATCTTTTGAAAGTGATCTGGGACTTTTTGGAAAGCTCAATATGTCCTCTACAAACTATATTTTTATCATTTTTGCATTTGGAGAATTTATCTTGATGTAAGTTGTCTGGATAAAAAGTGTATTTTTGTTGACTTTTGAAATGATATGTATTATATTGGCTTATATCTCTCAAATGAAGCATTTTGTGGACTTGAGCTTAGACATACAAAGTTGTAGAGAATTGAATTTCCTTAGAAATGAGCTTTGGTTATGGAAAAACTGATGAAGCATGTGAAATTTATGCTTGGTCAAAGTTCAGTTGACTTCTCCTATGAAAACCCTATTTTGGAAACTTTTGACTTTTGATGATTTGAGGGATTTTCTTGAGGAATCATGATCTACCCTTGATCAAAAGATGAATATGACTTTAAAATATTGATGTTGACCAAAAATCTTGAGGTTTGACTGTATGTTGACCACAGTTGACTTTTTACCCAATACAATTGATTTTCAATCATCTGAGTCATTGATTGGGAAAACTTGTGATGCAAGACATGAAACATGGTATGAGCATTCTTGAAGACATATAAGGAACCATGGAAACCACTTGAGGCCTTTGAAACCCAAACTTCCTTGTGAAAAGTGAAATCCTAGTTGTGGACCCATTGCTTGGGAGGAGAATTTGTCTGATCAACTCTTGGGCATCCTTGAGCATTTGAGAACCCTAGATGAATATTTTTCTAAAGAAAAGGGAGGGAAAATTTTGGAGTACAACAAGCATAAATTTAGTCATTCTACCTTTCAATGTCTCTCCTGCAGGCTTAGTGTAGACTTGCAGTGGCTTTTTCTTTTCAATTCTGAACACGTACTTATATGTTGATGTATGTATCTACAAAGTCATTATGTGTTTTCACTTAGACTAGGTCTGATGTATTGATGCGTGATGGCTGGAACTATATTGATATATTGATGTTGAACTAATTTTGGACATGAAGTGGTTTAGCTTTATGGATTGGTTAATGACTATTCTTGTGAATTTTTGTGTATTGTTATGAACTTTCATGATGTCCATTTTGCTGAATTAAATTGGTTTGATGAGTTAGATTAGTGTATAGCTAGTTTTAATTAGATTGAACATGTTTTGTTTTGATGAATTGTGGATTGTTTTTTTGTTGATATTTCAAGGTTGCGACTATGGTCATTGTGTTAAGGCATGGTTCAAGGTTGATGAAGATGTGAAGTTTTTGAACTCATGGAGGAAGTATGAAGATAGGTGGAGAAAATCTTGGGCATGGCATGAAAATTTTGGAATGGAAAATTTTGAATATGAGAGTAAAGATATGGCCATGGAAAGGCTTGAAGAATGATTGAATATTAGCTTTAGGTTTAGCATTTGTGTAAGATTTGTTCTTGAAAAATTCAACCTTCGCAACATAGGAATTTGGGACAAGTCTTTGAAATTCTTCTTTGGGTAGTAGTTCAATTTTTTAATGACAAAGTAAAGTGAAATGTATGTTGGTTATATTTGTAAGGAATCATGGTTTTGTGTTTGAACAAAGTTGTAAATTTATGTTGACTTGAATATTGATGAAGCTTGTTTGCTTTTCTTTTGAATTGCCTTTGAATCTTGTTTCTAATACATGGTGGAAATTTAATGAATCTTGAATGTGCTTGAATGAATGTATGGAATATAGTTTATTCCTTAATCAAAGTAACTTGTATGCCAAGAAATTCATACGAATATACCATTTCCAAATTTAGTCATGAACCAAATCCCAACTTATGCTTTTGAATAAATTAATCTCGTGGAATCATTTGATTGAAACCTCATCTCAATTCTCCATTGATCAGAACCAAATCAAGTTGCCTTCTTGATGAAACTTTATCTTAGATCTCAAATTCATATTAAATTGCTCTACAAGCAACGAATAATAAGCAATTGAGAGGACATCAATGCCTTGATCATAGTGAACCCATTTATTCATCTTTTGTACCATAGCCCCTATATGGTACCTCAATCCTCAAAGATATCTTGACTTGGTGAGCATATAATAGAAATTCCTAGAAGAATCATTTGATGAAGAAATATTTGAAGTGTAGCAAGAAGCATGATCACCAAAATATTTTGGACATGAAGCCTTAAGAAAAAGCACCTCAGCTAATGAAATGATAATCCTAATCCCCTTGCCTTGGATGTTCAATGAAGAAGAAGATAATTTAAGATGTTGAGAGGAAGTAAACCATAGCTTATTGGATCTTTATTTGAATTCCTGTTGAAACCCTAGCATTTGCAGCCCTAATGCACTTTCTCTTGAGGTAACTTTGATAAAAGATGGATTTATATCTTAGTGAACCTTGAGGAAGATATCATTGTAGCTTGATAAGAAAGAAGTTTGCAATAGCCATGAATCAAAACCCTAGCTTCAAACCATGATTGCTGAAGAAACCAACTAATTCAACCTTTCATGAAGATGAGAGCCTAAAAGCACAGAGAAACCCTAATTCCTCAATATCCTTGATCCCATGCCAAATTTATTGGTGATGCATGATTTATTGTATGACCTAATGAAAGCAATGTGTATGAGAAAAATAATATGCATAAGCCAGATGATTTTATTAAAGGGTAGGACGAATTTGGGGTATGAAACCATATAACCTAGAAGTCGAGTCCTTTTGGACATGAAATAATTTTTGAAAAAACAGCTTCAATAAGAGTCGATACACACACATGAGAGTCGGCTCCTTCACGTTATATATTGACTCCAAATGTGTGGGAGTCGACTCCTTTTTAACATAAATGAAAGTAAAAAAAAAATTCACTAGGAGTCAACCTACAGCTCGAGGGAGTCGACTCCTTAGTGTTGTGTGTTGACTCCAAACCCTATATGGATCGACTCCTTTTGAATAGAGAGTAATTTTTCAAAATTCTTTCAGTGGGAGTCGACTCCTACCACGGGTGAGTCGACTCCAAACATGATTTCTTTTTTAAAATGCATATTTTTGGCTTTTTAAACTTGTCCAAATGCTTTTGACATGATCTAAAGGTGTCCTAAGATGAAAATGCAACCTAGATATAGAGAGATAACGTCTAACATACAAATACTACAAATTAGCTAGTTTTGACATCATTCAAAACATCTAAGAGAGAATATTTCACTCACATACTCCCCATTTTTGATGATGGCATAATATGTGACGTATTTGTAGTCTCTGATCATATCTCCTCTTGAATATGTATATCTTTCTTTTAATATTATCAAAGAACTTTTTTATTTGTTATTTGTTCTTGTATTGTATATGTTATACCCCTTCGACAATATCAAAAAGAGAAAAAGACCACAAAACATAAGAAGTGTCAAGTAAAACACATAATCAAATATAACCCACTCAGAGGCGTTACAAAGATAATTCGATCAACAAAAACCACACGCACATAGAATGATATTTAACTGGAAAAGTATAATAATAAATAGCCAATAATGCACAAAAATGTAACATAGATAAATAACATGTCCAAGTATACTATCATAAGATATTTCAAATGCAAAGAATTCATGCCATGAAATAAAAATGATGATAAAATACAAGATTAAAACATGAAGTCAATATAAGCATATGGATTGAAATCAATCATAGGTTAACAACAAAAAATTTGGAAGTGAACATTCATGGGATTGCATTACACAACAAATATATTACATATCTTTTGAACATAAACACACAATCAAATTTCAATAGACATAGATAAACAACGCAAGAAATAAGAACTTACGAACAAAGAGATAAGTGAAATGATATTACCTCACCGGATGAAAGATGGAGGATGCACTTAAAGAACAAAGAACTTTCGAACAAAGTTGAAATAGCTGTAAAGAGTGCCTTAAAATATTAGACTTCAATGTTCCTACCACATTCATCTTTTCCAAGTTCCCATTTGTTGGCATTTGAGTATCAAGAGACTATGCATCAACCATTTTGATATTTCATTATTTGTCACGTAAACATACCTTCTTTGAGTTGTCTTAGAGTATGTGGTCAATTGTGGTGATGCCTCTAAGAATATTGTTGACTTGATACCACTTTCATATTTAGGAGCACTTTAGGTTGATCAGTTCCTTCTTTGGTGTCTTTGAGTATGTCTTCTTAAGATATACCTACATCATGAAAAGAAATATCTTTCCCGACTTTTCTAGGATAAGATTCATTACAAATGTCAAGCACAAACTCTTCAATAATAAGTAACAATAGAGATAGTAGTGGAAGAAGGATTGTCTACACTACCTTTACCAAGTATTTCACTCTTGTTATTGTCTCCATAGGTTACATACCCATTATTATTTTCCACAAAGTCAATGAATAAGGGAAAATTTTACATGTTATATGCCTTGAACATCCACTATCAAGAACTCATATTCTCTTCATGGAGCCAAAACATTTATCCTACAATATCAATCAAGAGTGCTAGGTACCCAATTCTCATTGGGTCCTTGAGAGTTAGTGAAAACTTGGTGGCATTTAGGAAATCATTGAAACACACCTTTAGGAACCATAAATCTCCTAAATTTTCATTTTCCAATGGTATGACCTTTCTTGCAACAATAGTGACAAGTCAAGTTATGATGAGAGTGACTTTTGCTATTTGATTCCCTTTTAACAAAACTATATTTTTTGTATGGATGATTTAAATCCTTTTTAAATTTTCTAGGATCAATATCAAAGTAAATTTTGGTTCTAAAGCCTTATTCAATTTGTTTTTAGAGAAATAACCACTTTTTGCCAAATATGACAAGTTTCACAACCAAACCAAGAAGGCTCTTCATCATCATTTTTATCTTTTTGAATATCTAACATGTATTGCTTAACAACTTCCATATTTTTATCAATTTCTAAAACCTTGCCTTCTAAATATGAAAATATTCTTTTGTTTGAAGCCAACCTTTTAAAAGCTTCTACAGCTTCACCATGTAGATTTTCAAAAGAAATTTGCAATTCAGAATAAGACATATTATTATTAAGCTCATTTTTAGAATGACTTACATTATTTTTCTTTTGATGGGCTAGGAGGCAAAAGTTTTCCATCTCATCATCATCACTTTCCCTAGCAATGTATGCTTTTTCAGGCTTCCTAGACTTCTTCTCCTTATAATGAGTTGTGAGACAAAAAAATTTCGCTTCATCATCATCACTTGAGCTATATTCATTTGAGGATTCACCATCATTTTCCCAAGCAATGTATGCTCTTCTAGGCTTTCTAGACTTATTGTATTGATCCTTTCCTTTATCCTTCATAAGAAATGGATAACCCGGTTTGTAGTGACCAGCCTTTCCACAATTATAACATGAACTCTTTGATATTTATTTCTTATTATCATCTTTCCTTGATGAATTTGATTATCTTTTATAATTTATGAGACCTTTGTTGGAGTGCTTCACTCCACTATTCTTGAGATACCTATTGTATATTCTAACAAATAGCCCCATATCTTCATCAACCAAACAATCACCATCACTAGATCCACTATCATATTGATCTTTAGTTGAGGACTTAGAGCTAGAATTCACAAGAGCAATTGACTTCTTGTCTATCTATTTTTCCTTGTTCTTATATTTCTTAATCTTTTTCTCATACTTCTCTAGGCACATGAGCTCTTGCTCGTGTTCTTCAAGTTTTCCAAATAAAATAGTAATATCCAATATCAATAGATCATTAGCTTCCTTGATTTCAGTAACCTTTGGCTGTTATTCCCTATTAAGATATCTCAACACTTTGTTAGTAGGAATTTCAATGAAAATGGAGTTATCAAGTGCATTCAAACGATTAACAAGATGAGTGAACCTCTTTTGCATATCGACAATGTTTTCACCATGCTTCATATAAAATAGTTCAAACTCTTGATTAAAATTATTGTTTCTAGCTTGTTTGACCTCATTAGTTCCCTCATGGGCAACTTACAATGAGTCCCACATGGCTTTGGCGCGTGTGCAATGGTGTGATACGGTGGCAGAACCAGAAGTTATACTAGTTTGCATTTTTTGTTCGCAAATGTCGCGGTAAGCAAGAGTCGCCACCGACTTTTATTTCATCCAACAAAGGAAAAGGAAAAAGAACAGAAAAAACCTTTTTCGAGATGTTTCTGAGTACGGGGGGTAGATTATAGAAAGGGAAGGTGTTAGCACCCTTTCTATCTGTGTTTTTCCATGGGCTCTTAGGTACTTGCTCATTTTGAAATTGCTTGTGTGTGTTTTGAAAAAAAAAATCTTTAACTTCGTGATAACCCTTGTGTGATACGGTGGGAGAACTGACTTGAAGGTTTTACGTTTGATCGCAAATGTTGCTGTTAGTAAGAGTCACCACCGACTTTTCTTTTATCCAAAAGGAAAGGTGAAAAAGCACAGGAAAGACCTTTGAGATTATTTCTTGATTTCGGGGGGTAGATTATGAAAAGGGGAGGTATTAGCATCCTTTTCATCCATGGTTTTCCTTGGGCTCTTAGTTACTTGCTAGATCACTTGCTCTTGTTTGAAATTGTGCTTTGTGCGGTTTGGAAAGTATTTTGTACAGATGCCATTGTTTAGGCAATCTTTGTAATGATTCCCGTTCGTAAGAATGTATAAAAAGATGTTTGATCTTTTGAAAATGTTTTCAAGTTTGTAAGAGGTTTTGAAAGTGTAGGTGTTTGTTTTTTTTTAAATAGCAAGGATGTTTTGAAGTTGAGCAAGTAATTAGGAGCATTCTACCTACTTAAAAGTCTTTCTTGTTCATTTTCTTTTCCTTTGACATTGTTATCTTACCATTGATTTGGTAAGTAACCCTATCTTTGGATGTAAATGGGATGGGCGTGGGTCATCGTATAACCACGATTAGCAATGTTACAAGGTATCTTAGCATTCTCTTTAGGGACTAAGATCATTTGAAAGGCAACATAGATAGCATCATCGAGGGAATATGGTCTTTGTATTTTGTTTATTTTTACTAAGATGCCTCACATGCGTAATATGGCCATTTTGTAAAGGAAACCAAGTGGATTTACTCTAGGGGTGCTTATGTGCAAGTGTATTGTTTTTCATGCTTGATTTTGTCTTTGATTAGGGTTTTCTATTTGATTGGTTTTAGTCTTTCCATACAAACCCTAATTACTAGCATTTGTATATAAAGCGATAAATTGCGGAATTTAAAGTTACTACGCTATTACAATACTTGTGGGAGGGGGTGTACAAAGTATAAATGGGGATTGCAAGAATTTAAAGCCTAATTATCTATTACAACCATATTAAATTTATACAAGAATTGAAATAAATAATGTACAAGATGAATAAATATGCAAGAATGTAAATGTGAAGAAAATGGATATTTGTTTGGATTTTTTAGAGAAAACGCGTTTTGATTTTAACCTAATTAATTAAAGGCAAAAACAATTATTAAAATAGTAAAAAGTAAAAACCTAAGTTTACTAAGAAAAGATTTTAAATAAAACCCTAAATCTATTAACTAAAAAAAAAGAAATTAAGTTTATGAGAAGAATATTTTTTGGTATTTTTGTCTTTAAAAATAATTTATAGTATTGTAAAATATTTTTGGTCTTTTTTATATAAATAATATATTTAAATTGATATAAAAGAAAATAAAAACCAAAAACTAGTTTTTTAATTAAATTTACAAAACAATTAGTAAAAATAAAATAAAGTATGATTAAATAAAATAATTTTTGTGAGAAAAAATAAATAAACTATGTTAAAATATAAATCTACTATTTTTATATTTTTTATGATTTTTTTTAGTACTAGAAAAATAATTAAGAAAATAAATAAAATGAAAATGAGAAAAGAAAATAAAATGGGCCAGGGGCTGTATAAGTGAAACAGGGAAAACAAAGGCCCAAGGGAGGCCCAGCGCATGCCAAAAAGTCAGAATGCAAAGAAAAAATGTTTAAAAAAATCAAAAGGATACCACTGGGGCTCGAACCCAGGTCCCTCTAGTTACAGGCGCGCGCTTCTACCACTGGGGTGGCTATACATCCGTTTATATAAATCAAAACATAAATATATATGGCAAACACGTTCCTGAGGCCAACTTCATCTTCAACCTCACGCCCAGCCATAAGCTCTGTAACTCAATCAATCCTCAACAAAAATGAAAACTGTAAACATGAAACATGTAACAAATTTCCTCACGATTTCAGAAATGTAAAGCATTAAAACGATAGATCAAAGACAAACGTGAATTTCATTGGCCCTAATCTGAACCCTAAAAATATTAGAAATTTCAATCTTAAAATTCTCTAAGCTCAAACAAAATTAATGAAAACTATGAACATGGTTAGCTTTAGGGCAATGACATCTACATGTTTCATTCAAAAATAAATCATTCATGATGCCTGTATGAAAAGTTCCAAAGTTAGAAAACTTACCTTGCAAGAGGGTATCGGGTTTCAAGTTTGAGCAGCTTTCAGTGAGTTCCAATGATTGGGTTAGCTTCCTCAAGTTCCCAGGAAGCTAAAGGGATGCTTAGCTTGAGCTGAAAGTGCCTGAGGAGTTCTGGAGAAGTCCAAGTGCAAAGCTCTATTTTTGAAAATGGTGGATGATGATGGAGGTGTTATAGTGGTGCTGCAGGGGTTGGGATTGTTTGTGTATGTTGTTTAGAAACTTTTGAAAGCAAAAGGCCAAGAAACGCACGAGTAGATTTGAAGATTGGCTTCAAAACTAAAAAAAGACAAGTTTTGAAGTGTTTTTGGTGATTTTCTTCTAGGTGTTTTCAAGGCTTAATCATTTGTGTGTTTTGTGGCAAATGGTTTGTGCATCTATAAGCAAAAGAGTTTGAGAGCTTTGGACAATCAGAAGTACCAATTACAAGCTATTTGTTAGGTTACTTGATTTTCAAGAAAAATGGGAAAACAAGTTTCAATGTGAAGTACAAGCATGGGCTGGGTGATTGTAAGTGTCTAGTAATTTTCTCTTATTTTATAAGACATGTATGATCAGAAAAGAGCAAGTGCAAAGCTCAAGAACAAGTTTTGTGCAAAAAGTCACTTTATCAAAATGGCAATGTGCACTTTCTTCCCAAAATGGATATAAAGCATGACCTTGCATTGAATGCTTGAGATGAGACCTCTAACAGTTGTGCAAGCAATTAATTATGGAGTTCCTAACAAGTTTGAGGCCTGCAAAGTAGAGGTTATGCAGCATAACTTTGAATTTGAATTTTGTTCATCACAAAATGCCTTGTAATTCAAGTGATAAAACCCTAACTTCATCTCTTCGATTCTCCCTACTAAAAAATGATCTCAAGGAGTTCTTGGATATTTTGGAAAGCTTGCAATGTGATATACAACCCATATTTGAATTACTTTTTAATATTACCCTTGGAACTATATGAAAAAGTTCCATGAAGTTGGGTCAAAATCCTAACCAAATTAGGGCAAATTTTTACTAAGTGTTTTTGTTTCATGACCATGTATTCTTAAAATTATAACTTGAGATCCAAGCACTTTTGGAAGGATTTGTGTAAATAAAAGTTGTAGATTTCATGGAGATATACAACTTTCATGTTGGAAGTTTCTCTTGAATCATCTTGCATCATGGTGGAAATTTTGCTCAAAGTTGTGAAAAAATAAGAAATTTCCAACACTTAGAAAAATTTCTAAGTTTATAAATTTTCACTTTTCAAAATGAAATTTTGAATTTTGGATTTCTTGATGAATAATTTTCATATTTTGACATGTTTTGATGAATTGTGATCTTTGACATTGGATTTTGACCAAAAAGTCAAAGTTTGACTTTTCAGTATACAGTTGACTTTTGATGAGTTGACTGCAAAATTCATCTATTAATCCATTGGACTTGCAATGTTTTGAGCCATGTCATTAGGTAAAAATGATGCAATTTAACTCTTGAAATCATTCTTAAAACCAATTGACCATTTTCTAGGTCAAATATCAGAAATTGCCCTTTCCCAGTCAAAACCCTAATTTTGACCATTTTGCCCTTTTGAAGATTTGATCAAATTTATTGAGGGATTATGGTAAAAACTTGATCAAATGATATATATGAGTTTAAAATGTTGATGTGGATCACAAATTATGAAGTTTGACTGTAAATTGACCATAGTTGACTTTTTCCCTAATACAACTGATTTTTAGGTCAACTGCTCAATTGACTGAGCAAAAGTGTGATCCAAGGCTTGAAACTTCACATGAGTAATCTTGAGGGTCCATAATGATCCATGAAAGTCATATGGGGTATTGGAAGTTAAAATATCCTTGTGCAATCTCAAACCCTAATTTTGGCCATCAGTGCTTAAGGAGGTGTCTTGGGCTGATCAACCCTAGTGCAGTCTTGAGCCAAAGGAGATCTTGTGAGCAAATCTTGATAAGTGAGAGGGAAAATTTTGGGGTACAACAGCTACCCCTGTTCAATCTTCTTAAGCCTGAAGAGTTAGATTGGCGAATTTTGCCATTCGTGACTCGAAGGTGGAAGATGATTGGATATTATAGTGCCTAGAAATTTGTACTCGGTGATGTGATGGTAGAGGGAATGGGCTTAAAGATGCCATTTGGAGGGATGACGGAAATTTGTTGGAGATGGGCTTGTAGATTCCATCCAGAAATGATTGATGAACTGTATCTGTAGGCTGAAACTGAGTGAGTATCAGAACGGCGTCTGTGTCTGGAGCGTATCTGAACTATATCCGAAAGTTAAATTTGAATGAGTATCAGGATGGCATCTGTATCTAGAGCATATCTAAACTGTATCTGTAAGTTGAATCTGAATGATTATTAGGATGGCATCCGTGTCTAGAGCGTATCTGAATTGTATCTGAAAGCTTGAATCTGAATGAGTATCAGGATGGCATTCGTATCTGGAGCGTATGTGAATTGTATCTGAAAGATAAGTCTGAATGAGTATCAGGATGGCATCTGTGTCTAGAGCGTATCTAAACTATATCTGAAAGCTAAATCTGAATGAGTATCAGGATGGCATCCGTGTTTGGAGCATACCTGAACTGTATCTGAAAAGCTTAGTCTGAATGAGTATCAGGATGGCATCCGTGTCTAGAGCATATCAGAACTGTATCTGAAAAGCTTTTGAACATTGTTAGTGGTATCTATTGATTAACCTTATCGTGCAAAGGGTAAAATGTTAGTTAATATGCAATTTCATGTTTTATGAATATGCATGGTGTAATGAGATTGTGATACATATATTCGTGTTATCAATGTTTATGATATATGGATGTGATGTGTGCGTATGTGACCTAATCTACTGCACTGTTTGTTAGATTGGGGAAAATAAATCCTTGACTGCTGCTGAGGATATGGAGTGTAAGTCTTCATGTTGTGAAGTTGAAGTGTTGACGAATTTCTGCTTAGAGAAATAAACTCTGTTGTAAGGGGAATGTCGTATACTGCTTGTAAAATCCTGTTGGGAAATCCTGAGAAATTTGATGACTTTTACTTGGGATTGATAACTAGAAGCTCTGTTCTACTGGGGATTAAACTGCATACTACGGGGAATTTTATGGGAATAGCCTAGAGAGATTTCCCTATTTCTTAAAGCCCATAGTGGTTGTCTTTTTACTTTGTTCATTTGTAAACAGTAATTATGTTCAAATGCATATGTTCAAAAATAAATTACTGCACGTTTTTGTAAACAAAACACAAGAGTAAAGAAAAAAAACAGATAGTTTTGTACTTTCAAAGGGATGTCTTTGTATTGACTTTGAGTAAGTATTTTTGTACAATGAGACAAACATTCTAGTAAGAGAATACCGTCATAAAAAATGGAAGTTTGATACAAAGAAAAGATAGCTATGTGCAATAATCCCATGGGGTTCCCATTCTGCTATAGCCTTCGTGCCTTTGAGCATCTTGTCTATTTGTTGCCTTGTCTGAAGCTAATTGAATTGATCAGAACCGTTGAGTTTGCAGGTTAAAGCCAAGGGTTGTCTGTAAGGTGATCCAATGGGACATAGTTGTACGCCTTAATTCCCTAACTTTTGCCTGGACCTCCCTTTCGGGTTTTCAATCCATCGGGATACCCTTTTTTGCCCAAGTCGCCCTTTCGGGTTTTCAACTTGTCGGGTGTACATATTTTTTTTTATCCCTAATTTTTTCTCGAACCTTTTTGGTTCGCCGTGATGCCCTTGTTTTACCTAGGTGTGTCAACCTAGCGGGTCTCTTATGCATAGTATCTTTTGATTATGTCCGCATTCACAGGGTGTGCCATGGTGGTCAAGATCATTGACCCACCCAAGAATATGATTTTAATCACAAACGGTCCTCCGTATGTTGGAGTCTATTTGCCCCTGGGATCACCTCGCGGCAGTATGATATGTTTAATAATTAGATCCCCAACTTGATACACTCGGCGTCTGACCTTTTTGTTGAAAGCCTTGATCATCCGTTTTTGATACATTTGACCATGACAGACAGCAGTAAACCTTTTCTCATCAATCAAGTTCAGTTGATCAAGTCGAGTCTGGACCCAATCTTCTTCGTTCAGCCCTGCATCCTTCATGATTCTTAGAGAGGGGATCTGGACCTCAATAGCCAAGACAACTTCCATGCCGTATACTAGAGAGTAAGGTGTTGCCCTGGTTGATGTACGCGTTGTGGTACGGTAACCGTGGAGAGCGAATGGTAGCATCTCATGCCAGTCCTTGTAGGTTACTGTCATATTTTTATGATCTTTTTAATATTCTTATTTGAGGCTTTGATAGCACTATTCATCTCTGGACGGTAAGGGGAAGAATTGTGATGCTGGATCTTGAATTGCTCGCATAGGGTAGTGATCATAGAATTGTTTAAATTCGTACCATTGTCTGTAATGATCCTCTCCGGGATACTATACCGGCATATAAGATTCTGTTTAATGAACCGGGCTATAACATTCTTGGTCACAGAAGCGAAAGAGGCTGCCTCAACCCACTTTGTAAAATAGTCAATGGCCACTAAGATGAAGCGGTGTCCATTGGAGGCTGTTGGTTTTATTTCCCCAATCATATTGATGCCCCACATAGCAAAGGGCCAAGGAGCCGTCAAGATATTCAAGGAACCGGAGGTACGTGCACCTTGTCAGCATAGATCTGACACTTGTGGCAGGTTTGAGAGTATTGATAGCAATCTGCTTCCATGGTAGACCAGTAATAGCCTGCCCGTAATATCTTCTTTGCCATCGTATGTCCACTGGAATGGGTGCCAAAAGTGCCCTCATGTAACTCAGCCATGATCATTTCTGCCTCAACCTTGTCTACACAACGGAGGAAAACAGAGTCATGGTTGCATTTATAGAGAATGCCATTACTAAGGAAGAAATTAGTAGAGAATATCCTTAAGAACTTCTTATCATTGACTGAAGTTCCTTCCAAATATTCTTGAGCCTCGAGATACCTCTTGACTTTGTGAAACCAGGGCTGGTCCACTACTTCTTCAGTATTAATCTTGTGACAGTGAGTTGGTTCATCCATTCGTTCAATGGTGATATGGGGAGCCTCGTTATCCCATTTAAGTTTAAACATGGATGACATTGTGGCTAATGTGTCTGCTAGTTGATTTTCTTCTCGCCGGAAATGCTCGAAGGTAATCTTCTCGAAATGTGGGATCAATGTCAACACATGTTCTTTGTAAGGGATAAGGTTAGGGTGTTTAGTGTCGGATTCCCCTTTGATATGGCTGATGACCAAAGCTGAATCTCCGAATACATTTAAGGATTTGATCCCCAAATCTATGGCAGCTTTGAGACTAAAAATGCACGCTTTGTATTCTGCCATGTTATTTGTACAGTTGAAGCAGAGTCTTGCAGTAAAGGGAGTATGACATCCTTCAGGAGATATGAGTACATCACCAATACCATTGCCGAGTGCGTTGGACGCCCCATCAAAAACCAGGGTCCATCAGGATCCTTGTTCAAGTCTGTCATATGGTCTGAATTCTTCACAGTTGTTTACCATCATGATGTTTTCATCTGGGAATTAGAACTTCATGGACTGGTAGTCTTCCACAGCTTGGTGAGCAAGGTGATCAGCTGGTACACTGCCCTTTATTGCTTTCTGGGTAGTATATTGTATGTCATATTCTATCAGGATCATCTGCCATCTCGCTATTCTCTCAGAGAGAGTAGGTTTCTCGAAGATGTATTTTATTGGATCCATTTTAGATATCAACAAGGTAGTATGGGTCAACATATATTGTCTTAGCCGGTGATCAGCCCATGCTAGAGCGCAGCAAGTTTTCTCGAGCAATGAATATCTTGTTTCACAGTCGGTAAACTTTTTGCTCTGGTAATAAATATCATTCTCTTTTCGGCTAGACTCGTCATGCTGCCCTAGCACACACCCCATTGAATTTTCTAAAACATTCAGATACATGATTGTTATAAGGTGGCAGAACCGAATGTTAATATTGGTTTGCGTTTTGTGTTTGCAAAATGTCACGGTAAGCAAGAGTCGCCATCGGCTTTTATTTCATCCAATCATGGAAAAAGAAAAAGTACAGAAAAAACCTTTTTTCGAGATATTCTGAGTACGGGTGGTAGATTATAGAAAGGGAATGTGTTAGCACCCTTTTTATCTGTAGTTATCTACGGGCTCTTAGGTACTTGCTCATTTTTTAAATTGCTTGTGTGTGTTTGTCTTGAAAATGTTTTACTTCGTGATAACCCTTGTATCAGTCCTCAAGGATGTGACGAAGTTGTTTTAAAAATTTGTGTTGAAAGGTGTTTGTGTGAAAAGTTTTTATTGAGCAAGTACTTAAGATTCTACCTACTCGAAAAAAGATTGTTTGTTCTCGTTTCCTTTAGACAGCGATATCCTACTATTAAGGAGTAGGTAGCACCGTTGTTGGAGTTGTAAGGGACATTTTAAAGGGACAAGTACAATCACTAAAGCAATAGTTAGAAAACTTTAGTAGTAACCCTAGATCCTTAAGATCTTTCCGAGGCAACATTTTTTAGGCAACATTTTGATCTTTTAGGCTGGAGAGCGACCACTAAAATTTCCTATGCTTAATGACTGTTTACTGAAGGCAACCGTAGTGAGGCAAACCCTAGGAGTGAAACATGTGCATATGATTTGTTTAAATTATTTAATCTTTGCACATTAGGTGATCTACCGTTTTAAATTTCAAGCATTCTTTTCATACAATCATATTAGACATGCATCTAGACAGTTAAAGATTGCGGGAATTTAAAGTGCGAAAAATAAACCTAGCTATTACAAGGCTTCGGGGAGGGGGGATTAATTACATAACCAAAAATCGGGGATTTAAACAGTAAATAAAAACCCTAGTTTTAACTATTACAAACCAGTAAGCAGTTACATAATTAATCAAAAATAAATACGCGCAACAATCGTAAATACGAGAGAACTCGGGTTTTGACCCTTGGCTACCTAATTGGATTAATTAAAGAAAAAAATAATTTTTTGTCATTTTTATTTAAGGAAATAAAAACCAAATTGAATTTAATTAAAGAAGAAAAAAAATCATTTTTTGTCATTTTTATTTAAGAAAATAAAGACCAAATTGAATTTAATTAAAGAAAAAAATCATTTTTTGTCATTTTTATTTAAGGAAATAAAGAATAAATTGAAAAATATCCTAATCACTAATTTAGTTTTAATTATGAAAAATCATTAAATTAATGAAGAAAAAAAAACAATTAACCTATTTTTGTGTTTTTATTTTGAGAAGGAATTAAAATTAAGAATTAAACCTGATTTCTATTTGAGTTTAATTATGAAAAAAAGATTTAAGTTAACCTAATTAAACTAATTAATGCAATGAAATATTTTATGGAAAAAAAGACTAAACCTAATATTGTTTGTGATTTTCTTATTTTTATGTTTTGATTAAAAATGATTTTTGGAAAATAAATAAAATAAATAAATTAAAACAATAAAAAGAATTGAAATAAAATAAAAAAGAAAAGATTGGGCATGTGTGGTAGAATGCAGACTGGGGGGTGCACTGCCAAATTGGTAGGCCCAAATTGGTTGGCCCATGTTCCTTGCGTGTGATCCCATGTGGATTAGCTTCAGAGAGTGTACCATGCGCTGTTGTGGTTGGATGTTGGATCTGGACCAAGGAATATCCAAAGGGTAGGATTTGTGAGCGTATGATGGACGCATGGAATGGTGATATACTGAATCTGCAGTAAATTGTTAGGAAAATAATAAAAGTGTGAATTAATAATTAAAAACTTAACTCTGATTAATTACAAGTTAATCATGAAATAAAATCAATATTGATTAAATCAAAACAACTTTTATGTCAAAAATTATTTTAATTAATTGAAAGCCTAAAACTAATATTTAATGATTTTTTTGTGATTTTATATGTTAATTAAATTAATGATAGAAAACAAATCAAGTGAATAATAAATAAATGAAAATGGTTAGAAAAGAAAATAGTCAAAAAAGTGAAAAATACATGGGGTGGGTGATGAACCCATGCCCCTTGGGTCACAGTTAGGCGCCTCATCCACCAAGCCAAGCTATTGTTTATGATTCAAACTTGTTCTACGTAACAACAAGAACTCATTTGGACAGTTAATAAACATTAGCAATGCATGAAATTAATTATATGAATGTTTGAAAGAAAAGCAAATCATAGAAGATGAGTATGCTTGTTTCAAGCATCAATGGCCATGACTTTCGACCTATTCTTACCCTTAGATACCTCAGGAATGATTTGTAATTGATGGCTTGGACTGAAAGTGGTTGGATCTTCGGTTTTGACTTTACACTAGTTTTGACAGAATTTGAGGTTTTTAGAGAGTGTTCCTGGGCAGCCAATTCCATGCTCCCTAGTGTATGAGGGTGTTGTGTTTATATAGAGGATGAATTTAGGTAAAAAATAATGGAAGAAATCTCATGGTATCTTGAGGGATTATGAAGATTTGATTTGATTTTGGCCTTGTATGATTTCTTTCTAAAATAGCTCCAATCATGACTTTTTCAATCTAAATCATCCTTGCACGAATTACATGCTAGCTGTATATGGACTCATAATGTGCACAAAAATCCCAAGATTTGATTTGCTTTTATTATTTTACCATTTAATTTGATTTATTTTGGTTTAAATGAATAAAAAATCAAAATAAATAATAAAATAATAAAATAATAGGTGGAAAAGCTCAAGGGTCGTGGGTGCTATTAGAAACATGTTTCAAACAAGAAAACATGGGCCCCTTTGGAAAAAGTGCAAATTTGATCAATGTTGACTTTTGATAATTTTCTAAAAATTGCCAACTTTGACAATGCACAACTCTCTCAATTTTGATCCTAGGAGGATGTTCTTGGACTTTTTAGAAATCTTAGGATGTCCTCTAAACAAACCTTTTGGTTTCATCTCAATTGTATCTTCCATATTCATGTATGAAGCTTTGATCCAAAAGGTGTTTTTGTTGACTTTTCAAAAGGACCTATAATGTCAAAATTCATATCTTTTTATGAGTGCATATTTTGAAGTTGAGTGCTGAAGATGAAGTATTGGGAATTGCATCCTCTTAAAAATGAGCCTTGGATGGAAAATTTCTGATAAAGTATGAAGAAGTTATACTTAGTCAAAGTTGGGTTGACTTTTACTAAGAAACCCTAATTTAGCAACTTTTGGGTTTTGATGAATTTGGAGCATTCCTTGAGGAATCATGATCAACCCTTGATCAAATTATGGAAGTAACTTCAAAATGATGATGTTGACCAAAAATCTTGAAGTTTGACTGTATGTGGGCCACAATTGACTTTTGACCTAATACAGTCGATTCTCAAGCATCTGAGCAGATGACTGAGCAACTTTCTTGTGCAAGGTATGAAACTTGACATGGATGATCCTGGGAACATATTAGGACCTTGGAAGGAATTTGGGACCTTTGTGGTTCACCTATCTTGATGAAGAATAAAACTTTAATTTAAGACACACTGCCTTAGGAGAGAGTTTGTCTGGTCAACTCTTGGGAAACCTTGAGCAAATTGGGGACCTCACTTGACATTTGTTGAGTAAAATGAGAGGGAAAATTTTGGGGTACAACAGCTGCCCCTGTTCAATCTTCTTAAACCTGCGGATGTAGATTGACTTGTCTGTCTTTCGTAATCTAAAGGTGGAAGATGATTGTTATCCCAACTTATGAGGTGCTTGGTAACTTCCGATCGAAATGATAAGTCTTCTACTGATAGGAAAGTGATGAGATGACGGGACATAGTCGTACGCTTTAATCCCTAACTTTTGCTTGGACTGTCTTTTTAGATTTTCAGTCCACCGGGATACCCTTTTTTGCCCAAGCCGCCTTTTCAAGTTTTCGGCTTGCCGGGTGTACATATCTTTTTTGTTTTTATCCCTAATTTTTTCCCGAACCCTTTTGGTTCGCCAGAATGACCTTATTTTTGCCTAGGCCAGTCAACCTAGCGGGTCTTTGTTCACGTGCAGTATTTTCTGACTATGTCCACGCTCTCAAGGTGTAGGGAGTTATCATTGTCGGTAGTGTTGTGTTGCCACACTATCAGAAGATGTTTGTTTGATCGTACAGGATTCGTTGCTGGAATTCATGCCCAATGCCCCCAAGTGATTCAGATGGAGATCTACCCCTGGCTATTTGGCATCTTTGAGAGATTCCTTGAATCTTGACTTGACTGCCTCAGATGATGAACAATGATCATGTCGTGCCCCTTGGTTGGAAGTGTTTTTCCACTTGAGGTGATCCTTTTTATTGAGAAGGTTTTTGTTCACTACATATTCGTCATGCGAATTTCTCTGCTGTTGAACAAATTGTCATATGCAAATAATGTTATTTTAAGAATGCAAAGCTTACGTCTGTCTTGAAGTTTTGAAAATGCAGGTTTTTTTTAATAGAAAAAATAGAATTTTGCAAAAAGTGATATCAACTCAGGATTTGTAACGGACCTTCAGGAGTCAGGATACCTTTTGTAACAGTACACCTTCGAACTAACCCATGCTTCAACTAGGACTTTTAAGGGTTATAACGTGGCCTGGTTCACGGTTTAAGAAACAAAGGATAAAGGCTCAAATTTTATTTGTACCCACTCGTTCTTCGTGATATTCTTCGATCCTAAACTCAGCTAATTGTGCATTTAGATCCTGTTTGAGTCTTTGCTCTGATATTCCAGTGATGGTTCAGGTACTGACAAATTATTTTGAATAGGCAGTAATTTCCTTTTTTGTTGAGGGTTTGTAGGACCTCTTTCTTTTTTATTTTATTATCCTTGTCTTTTTCCTGAACTATTTCTTTTTGTGATTACAGTCAGCGGGATGCCCCAATCATTTTTTCTTAAGTCTCCTTCATAGGTTTTGACTTAATGGGCTTTTATTTCGAGAGATAATGACTGCCTGTCTTGATGATTATAGGGAACCATCACCGTCTTTTGTTTCGGAAGGACGTCTTTGATGCCACTCATTGTGTACGAAGCGGCAGATTGTGACTGAATGCACCTCTGAATTAACTGAGAAAACGACCCTGCCCCAAGTTATGATTAAGGGTTTTAATATGTGTGAAAAGAAAAACTCCTACTTCTTTGGCTCGAAGGAGTTGACTAGGGATTATATTCCTTATAACTCCACTATTTAGGATTTGAAACAATGCATGTACATCGTCAACAAGGTCTGTTCAAAAGCATATTGTAGATATTGTGGTATTGTTTTCGTCATCCTCCCTCTAAAGGCTTACAGTTTTTTAGTCGAGAGTTGAATATCACGAAAAGGAAATATAAAGCAATTTAAGCATAATGAAAACAAATTAATTCAAGATAGACATGTAAAATGCATTGATGAAATAATAAAGTTTGTCATGACAATAATTGTTTGAATAAGCAAAGAAAATACAACTTCAGAATTTAAATGAACAAAAATGCTTTCAATCCTAGCCATGTTTTGGCAAGGGAGCAGTGGTCACGTTGGGAGTCTCAGGAGGGTCGAATTCGATCTCCTTGGAATCAATCATATTTTGAATCTTGTATTTCAGCGCCCAACAATCGTTAGTATCGTGCCCCAGGCTGTCAGAATGATAAGCACACCTTGCCTCCGGCTTGTAGTTAGGAGAGGAAGTCTTAGGGTTCGGATGAGGGTTTATCACCGTAATCAGATTCATCTTCAACATATGTTGCAATGCTTGTGACAATGGCATGTTAATTTGGGGGAACTTCCTTTGAGGTCTTTCCACCCTTGGATGATTGTTTCGTTGTTGTGGTTGTTGTGTGCGTGCCGAATTAGAGATCAACACTGCCCCCATAGATTGGTGGTAGTCTGCCTTGCTACGCCCCTTCTGGACGTGCACAGCATTAGCTTCCCTCTTGCCACCAAATGACTTTTTCTATGTACTCGAAGAGGTATTTTTATGGATCTTGCCACTCCGGATCCCAGCTTCTACTCTTTCTCCAATTAGAATCAGCTCGATGAAACCTGTTGACGAGCTACCGATCAAATGATTAAAGAATGGACCAGATAGCGTACCCAGAAACATATCAATCAAATCCCTATCAGATAACGAGGTTGGACTCTTCCAGCCATGTCTCTCCACTTCTGTGCATAGTCTTTAAAGCCTTCACTTGCCCCCATGGACATACTCTGGAGTTGAGTACGAGTAGGAGCAAGGTCGGCGTTATATTGATACTGCTTATAGAAAGCAGCAGCCAGATCTTCCCAATTTTGGACATTGGCTCTCTCCAGCTGGTAAAACCATTCAAGATGACTCCCTGACAGGCTATCTTGAAAGAAATGAACCCACAGATTTCTATCAGCGGTGTGAGGCTGGATTTTCCTGACGTAGGAATGGAGATAGAGCTTTGGGCAGGACACCCCATCATACTTAGCAAAAACTGGAGCTTCGAACTTCTGTGGGATGACTAATCTCGACACCAATCCTAATTCTTCGAAGTCCAGTCCAGGTATCCTCTGAACTTCCATGGCACTTAGAAGGTCTTCTAACTGCTTGTATCTATCCTCAGCAGGAGGATATTGCTCATCGTTATAATCAGTATCATTGTCAGAGACTGCATGGCTAGGGTCCTTCTCTTCTTACTGACTCTCCCCTTCCTTGGATGAAGAGGTCAGGTTAGTTTGTCGCTTCAACCGCTCTCCAAACCTCCTGCCCATATTCAGAATACCGACAGCCTTCTTCTTTTTCTTCTTCTCTTTCATAATGAGGGCTTTCAGATCCTCCTGCCCTTTTTCCAGACTTATGAACATTTGTTGGAACTGGGCGTTTTGTGCCTAAAGATCCTTGATGCTTTGTTTAGAGGACATTTCTGCTGAAATAAACAGCGAAGAAGATGAGAAACCTGTAATGGTACCTGTTTATGCAATGTCATGGATGATATGTGTATGCAATGATTTCAAGGAATCTTAAAGGCTCAAATTCGTTTAACCAGAAGAAACACACGTTAATTGCATTGATAAGTTCGAATTGTTACAAAGAATGCCCTTTAGGCTTACAAATAAACAAAACAAAACTGAAAGCAAAAAGAAACTAGGTCTCCCAAGAGCGCATCCTCTTTGGTGCGATGTAGGAATTTATGTTCCTTTCTTCATGAAGTAGCCTTGTGAGCTCCAGGACCTTCTTCTCGTTGGCATAGAACTGAGCTTCAAACGTGTCCCGCTCTTCTTTGAGTTGAACCCAAGACTTCTGTAATTCTTCATGATCAGTTGGCATGTCAGGGTGATGAACAAAAGAAGCAGTGTCTCCTTCAGCAACTGGTTCCGTAATTATTGGTAGGACAGCAGGGTAGGGCATCATCAGACTTTGGGCGCGAGCTCGTACCCATCGGAGATAAGGATCAAGAGGAATGGAATTCTTGTGCCCTAGCGTCTTACTATAAATTTTATGTACCATGCCCCAAGCTTTTTATGAACCTTCTACGATAGCCTTGAACGTTGTTCTCATAATTGAAGGCGATTCCTTGGATAAGCGTATCATGAGGACCATCTCTTCTCGCATAACCAAACTGACATAGTGCCAAACAAGGGTTGTAAGTGATTCCTCCCTTAATGCCTAAGAGGGGGACATTAGGGAATTCACCACAACGATCAATGATGGTAACATCTTCTGAGAACCGTGAACACCAATGAATGTCTGAATGCTTAAGGGACATCAGCCTACGAGACCATTTCAAACCCTACTCATTCTCAAAACAGACCTGGGTAGGTGCGAAATAAACCACCTAGCCAATAGAGGAGTGCAACACAGGAGGGTTCCCCTTCTCTTTAGAGTGTGAGCATGCAAAGAGTGCAGAATATACCCGAGTAATGTAGGTATTAGATTATGAGACAGGAAAACCTTGATAGTGCTCACATCTACGAATTGATCAGCATTAGGGAAAAGTACTGTCCCATAAACGAGAAGTGCCAGCACCTCTTCGAAAGCTTGTAAATCTAAGGTATCCCAAAAATGATAGGCCTTCTTAAATAGATACTTAACCGGAATTCCTTGAACGCTCCCTCTAGTCTCCCAATTTGCCACTATATTAGACTGTTGTAAAGACAGAGCTCTAGCAATTTCTTCAGGCTTTGGATGTTCTTCTGTACCATTGAAAGGCAACTGGTCAAGAATAGGTACCCTTAACAACTGAGGAAACTCCTCCATAGTAGGTACTAGCTGGTAATCCAAGAAGGTGAAACAATGGTGCACCGAATCGAAGAACTGAAACAGCACTTTTAACAACTCTTCATCAGGTTTTGCAGTGACCAAATTGAGCAACTGACTATGCTTTCTAGTGAAATGAGAACCTTCGAGAACCCTTAATGCCAGATCCTTTAGTTGGAGAGACACTTTCACAAGGTTGATCTGTATAGTGTTCCTACGGGAAGATGCCATGTCCTACAAAACAGAGCCAAAAATAAGCCCTAGGGATCCTTGAAATGGTTAGTCATGATATGCTATGCTTATGATGTCATGATTAGGTTAGAAAATCACAGGTATAGCAAACAACAAACAAGTCACACCAAGTCCTTAGGTTTAAGGCTTGCATGAGTTTTAAGGTCAAACCCTCTTGAAGTTGGATTGGTTCAACCTGCTCTATAAATAGTAACCGGGTTCTAAAAGGGATCTCAATATCACTGATCTTTCCCTCAGCTTCGTTCAATAGGCGATGGACTTGCAACCAAATAAAACTCAAAAGTCAAACCTTAATGAGTGTAGCATCAAGTATCTATCGACCTTGGGCATACACCAAAGTCGGCCATCTCGCTACGTCCTACTGGCCAAGTTGTGCAATTAAAGGTTCTAAAGTCAGTTG
The DNA here is from genome assembly GCA_948472305.1 of Vicia faba. Classification (NCBI taxonomy): domain Eukaryota; kingdom Viridiplantae; phylum Streptophyta; class Magnoliopsida; order Fabales; family Fabaceae; genus Vicia; species Vicia faba. Next base: position 518,140,203 of record OX451737.1, read on the forward strand.
ATGCTTCACGACACCACGCGGCGGCCCCGTACTCTCTCTAATTGACTCAAGGGTTATCGGTACCAACCAAAGTGCCACATCAACGTAGCTACTGCTTCAACCGTGCTGGTATACCCCAGTATAGTTCCCTCACAGTTTATTGCTACTTACCTAAAAGGTGTTCCCCAGATCCGGGTGTAGGATCTATAGTATCCCCGGACAAACCCTCAAAAGTAAAGTAATCAAGACAATCAAGAGAAGCAATTTTAAAATGATCTAAATCCTAAGGTATACCCCACTTATTTAAATTCCCCAGCAGAGTCTCCAGTTCTGTTATAAGGTGGCAGAACCGACTGTTAATACTGGTTTGCATTTTGTGTTTGCAAAATGTCACGGTAAGCAATAGTCGCCACCGAATTTTATTTCATCCAATCATGGAAAAGGAAAAACAACAGAAAAAACCTTTTTTCGAGATATTTTGAGTACGGGGGTAGATTATAGAAAGGGAAGGTGTTAGCACCCTTTATATCTGTAGTTATCTACGAGCTCTTAGGTACTTGCTCATTTTTCAAATTGTTTGTGTGTGTTTGTCTTGAAAATGTTTTACTTCGTGATAACCCTTGTATCAGTCCTCAAGGATGTGACGAAGTTGTTTTGAAAATTTGTTTTGAAAGATGTTTGTGTGAAAATTTTTTATTGAGCAAGTACTTAAGATTCTACCTACTCGAAAAAAGATTGTTTGTTCTCGTTTCCTTTAGACAGCACTATCCTACTATTGAGGAGTAGGTAGCACCGTCGTTGGAGTTATAAGGGACATTCGAAAGGGACAAGTACAATCACTAAAGCAATAGTTAGAAAACTTTAGTAGTAACCCTAGAGCCTTAAGATATTTCTGAGGTAACATTTCTGAGGCAACATTTTGATCTTTTAGGCTGGAGAGCGACCACTAAAATTTCCTATGCTTAATGACTGTTTACCGAAGGCAACCGTAGTGAGGCAAATCCTAGGAGTGAAACATGTGCATATGATTTGTTTCAATTATTTAATCTTTGCACATTAGGTGATCTACCGTTTTAAATTTCAAGCATTCTTTTCATACAATCCTATTAACCATGTATCTAGACAGTTAAAGATTGCGGGAATTTAAAGTGCGAAAAATAAACCTAGCTATTACAAGGCTTCGGGGAGGGGGGATTAATTACATAACCAAAAATCGGGGATTTAAACAGTAAATAAAAACCCTAGTTTTATCTATTACAAACCAGTAAGTAGTTACATAATTAATCAAAAATAAATACGCGTGACAATCATAAATACGAGAGAACTCGGGTTTTGACCCTTGGCTACCTAATTGGATTAATTAAAGAAAAAAAATCATTTTTTGCCATTTTTATTTAAGGAAATAAAAACCAAATTGGATTTAATTAAAGAAGAAAAAAAAATCATTTTTTGTCATTTTTATTTAAGGAAATAAAGACCAAATTGAATTTAATTAAAGAAAAAAAATCATTTTTTGTCATTTTTATTTAAGGAAATAAAGAATAAATTGCAAAATATCCTAATCACTAATTAAGTTTTAATTATGAAAAGTCATTAAATTAATGGAAAAAACAATTAACCTATTTTTGTGTTTTTATTTTGAGAAGGAATTAAAATTAAGAATTAAACCTAATTTCTATTTGATTTTAATTATGAAAAAAGATTTAAGTTAACCTAATTAAACTAATTAATGCAATTAAATATTTTATGAAAAAAGACTAAACCTAATATTGTTTGTGATTTTCTGATTTTTATGTTTTGATTAAAAATGATTTTTGGAAAATAAATAAAATAAATAAATTAAAACAATAAAAAGAATTGAAATAAAATAAAAAAGAAAAGATTGGGCATGTGTGGTAGAATGCAGACTGGGGGGTGCATTGCCAAATTGGTAGGCCCATGTTCCTTGCGTGTGATCCCATGTGGATTAGCTTCAGAGAGTGTACCATGGGCTGCTGTGGTTGGACGCTGGATCTGGACCAAGGGATGATCCAAAGGGTAGGATTTATGAGCGTATGATGGACGCATGGAATGGTGATGTACTGAATCTGCAGTAAATTGTTAAGAAAATAATAAAAGTGTGAATTAATAATTAAAAACCTAACTCTGATTAATTTACAAGTTAATTATGAAATAAAATCAATATTGATTAAATCAAAACAACTTTTATGTCAAAAATTATTTTAATTAATTGAAAGCCTAAAACTAATATTTAATGATTTTTTTGTGATTTTATATGTTAATTAAATTAATGATAGAAAACAAATCAAGTGAATAATAAATAAATGAAAAGGGTTAGAAAAGAAAATAGTCAAAAAAGTGAAAAATGCATGGGGTGGGTGATGAACCCATGCCCCTTGGGTCACAGTTAGGCGCCTCATCAACCAAGCCAAGCCATTGTTTGTGATTCAAACCTATTCTACGTAACAACAAGAACTCATTTGGACAGTTAATAAACATTAGTAATGCATGAAATTAATTATATGAATGTTTGAAAGAAAAGCAAATCGGAGAAGATGAGAATGCTTGTTTCAAGCATCAATAGCCATGACTTTCGACCTATTCTTACCCTTAGATACCTCAGGAATGATTTGTAATTGATGGCTTAGACTGAAAGTGGCTGGATCTTCGGTTTTGACTTTGCACTAGTTTTGATAGAATTTGAGGTTTTAAGAGTGTTCTTGGGCAGCCAATTTTGTGCTCCCTAGTGTATGAGGGTGTTGTGTTTATATAGAGGAGGAATTTAGGTCAAAAATAATGGAAGAAATCTCATGGTATCTTGAGGAATTATGAAGATTTGATTTGATTTTGGCCTTGTATGATTTCTTTCCAAAATAGCTCCAATCATGACTTTTCAATCTAAATCATCCTTGCACGAATTACATGCCATGCTAGCTGTATATGGGACTCATAATGTGCACAAAAATCCCAAGATTTGATTTGCTTTTATTATTTTACCATTTAATTTGATTTATTTTGGTTTAAATGAATAAAAAATCAAAATAAATGATAAAAATAATAAAATAATAGGTGGAAAAGCTCAGGGGTCGTGGGTCCTATTAGAAACATGTTTCAAACAAGAAAACATGAGCCCCTTTGGAAAAGGTGCAAAATTGATCAATGTTGACTTTTGACAATTTTCCAAAAATTGCCAACTTTGACAATGCACAACTCTCTCAATTTTGACCCTAGGAGGGTGTTCTTGGACTTTTTAGAAAGCTTAGGATATCCTCTAAACAAATATTTTTGTTTCATCTCAATTGGATCTTCCATGTTCATGTATGAAGATTTGACCCAAAAGGTGTTTTTGTTGACTTTTCAAAAGGACCTATAATGTCAAAATTCATATCTTTTTATGAGTGCATATTTTGAACTTGAGCGCTGAAGATTAATTGTATGGAATTGCATCCTATTCAAAATGAGCCTTGGATGGAAAATTTCTGATAAAGTATGAAGAAGTTATGCTTGGTCAAAGTTGGGTTGACTTTTACTAAGAAACCCTAATTTAGCAACTTTTGGGTTTTGATGAATTTGGAGTATTCCTTGAGGAATCATGATCAGCCCTTGATCAAATGATGGAAGTCACTTAAAAATGATGATGTTGACCAAAAATATTGAAGTTTGACTGTATGTGGGCCACAATTGACTTTTGACCTAATACAGTGGATTCTCAAGCATCTGAGCAGTTGACTGAGCAACCTTCTTGTGCAAGGTATGAAACTTGACATGGATGGTCTTGGGAACATATTAGGACCTTGGAAGGCATTTGTGACCTTTGTGGTTCACCTATCTTGATGAAGAATGAAACTCTAATTTGAGATACACTGCCTTACGAGAGAGTTTGTCTGGTCAACTCTTGGGCAACCTTGAGCAAATTGGGGACCTCACTTGACATTTGTTGAGTAAAATGAGAGGGCAAATTTTGGGGTACAACAATGATCAACGGTCTTCCCTCAACTGGAGGCATCAAAACAGGAGGCTCTTGTAGGTACTCTTTGATCTTGTCGAAAGCAGTTTGGCACTCATCATTCCATTTGACTACTTGATCTTTCTTCAATAATTTGAAGATTGGTTCATAAGTAGTTGTCAGGTGAGAAATGAATCTGGCAATGTAGTTTAAACGTCCCAAGAATCCTCTGACTTCCTTCTCAGTATGAGGAGCAGGCATCTCTTATATTGCTTTCACCTTGGCGGGATCCACTTCGATACCTTTATTGCTGATGACAAAGCCTAAGAGCTTACCAGACCTCACCCCAAATATGCATTTATTTGGGTTCAACCTCAACTTGTATTGCTTTAGTCTCTCAAACAGTTTCTGTAAATGATCAAGATGCTCTTCTTCTTTTTGAGGTCTAGTTATCATGTCGTCTACATGGACCTCTATTTCGTGATGTATCATATCGTGAAATAAGGCTACCATGGCACGCTGATAGGTTGCCCCAGCATTCTTCGGTCCGAATGGCATAACCTTGTGGCAGAATATGCCTTACTGTGTGACAAAGGTTGTTTTCTCCATGTCCTCATACGCCATTTTGATTTGGTTGCAGCCTGAGAAGCCGTCCATGAAGGAAAACACTTTATGTTATGTCGTATTGTCAAATAGAACATTAAATATGGGGAAGTGGGAAATCATCCTTAAGGCTTGCCCTATTCAAATCTCTGTAGTCCATGCACATTCGTATCTTGCCGTCCTTTTTAGGAAAGGGAACAACATTGGGAACCCATTATGGATAGGAAGTGACTGCCAAGAATCCGGCGTTGAATTGTTTCATGACTTCTGCTTTGATCTTCTCTGACATATCTGGTCGCATACGACGGACCTTTTGTTTTACCGGTGGGAAGTCCTCTTTTGTAGGTAGACGATGTACTACGATATCTGCATCAAATCCTTACATGTCTTTATACGACCAAGCAAAGACCTCAACATAATCGTGCAGCAACTAAATCAGACGCTCTTTGACACTGGGTTCCAGATTGGCACCCACCCTAACTTCTCTTTTGTCTTCTTCGGGACCTAGGTTAATTGTGTCCAATGGTTCTTCGTGGGGCTGAATGGTCCTCTCTTCTTGTTGTAGTAATCTGGTGATTTCTCCTGGTACTTCGCAATCTTCCTCACCTTTGTCTTCGGCTTGGTAGATCATATTTTCAGAATCACAGAAAGCCATAGCAGAACCGTTACCCATGGGATCCCGAGTGGATATAGACCTGCATTGTGAGTGTGAGTGTGTGTAAGAGTATAGCTATCTTTGAAAGAAATGAAAATGTAAAAAGAAAAACAATAAGCACAAAGTTTGTATGCAAAAATTTCCATGATTCATTGATGTCATATGGAAATGAGATAATAACCCTTACAAATAGACCATTGTGCCTCGGGTAAGACACAAGGTTTTAAGAGTCTGAATTGTTTTAATATTACAGACCCGACAAAATGTAAAGACAAATTATTATGGGATAAATGTGATCGGGACAAAATCTCTAGCTTACCAGTTGTTGAGCCCTCCACTGACAGTTGGTAAAATCCAATCCTCCAGGTTATAGTTATCTTCATCATCCTCCACGGTGCTGACTTGGTGGTTGCTGATCTTCAAGGGTGGTCCTCCGGCACGAGTGCGACGTACATCTTTCTGGGCTCCTGAAGTGAAACTCAAACCAAATTTGTCAGATTTGTATGAGATATCTGGGACTTGGCCCCAAATAGTGCACCCACCTTCTTCTATCACTGCCTTGGCATCCTTCAAAGATGACATCTTGAGTGGAGGCCTTGTGATCTTGGGAACTTGATACACATTCTTGGTTACTGCCACAGTCTGCGGGACTTCTTCAAAATGCTGGAATGGAGTTTCAATAAATTCACCATCTAGCTCTACATATCTGAAGTAGTTTAGATGGCTGACTATATACTCTTCTTCTCCATAAACGGTGATGATTTTCCCTTGAATTGGATATTTCAGCATTTGATGCAACGTGGAGGTAACGGCACCAGCATTGTGGATCCACGGTCGGCCTAATAAGTAGGAATATGAAGGGAGAATATCCATTACATAAAAAGTTGAATTAAATTTTTGGGTTCCAACTTTTATGGGGATGTCCATTCCCCATGCACCATCCTTTTTGAGCCGTCAAAGGCCCTCACTACTATGTTGTTAGGCTTCAAGATCAATCCTTCATAGTCAATCCTATCAAGAGCCTTTTTAGGCAACACATTCAGAGATAAACCGGTGTCAACCAAGACATGAGCCAAAGTCATTCCCCTACATTCGACTGAGACATGCAATGCCTTATTATGCTTCCTCCCCCTTGGCGTTAAATCAGCATCTGAAAAACTTAAACCATTATCTGCGGTCAAGCTGGCTACGCAGTCTTGGAACTGATCGGCAGATGTTTCTTGGGGTACATGGGCAGTTTTAAGGAACTTTACCAAGGCCTTTGCATGAGCCTCGGAATATAGTAATAAAGCCAGCATGGAAATTTTTGAGGGAGTTTTCCCCAGTTGCTCGACTATGTTGTAGTCACTTCTTTTTATGATCTTTAGAATTTCCTCCATCTCTTTTTAGGAGGTCTCAGGGATAGCTACTGATTGTGACTTCGTCCGGACAGGCTCAACCATAATACCTTTACCTCGAGTCTCGCTTGACCTGGTAGAAGGAATGTTAGTATGGGTGATAACAGGGATTGTAACAGTTTTGTCAACAAGAGTATTAGCAGAGATGATTATAGGACTAGGAATATCTTTTGGAGGAGAAATTTCCAGAGAGAATACCCTTCCACTTCGGGTAATCTTGATTGTCCCTGTGATATTACTGACATCGGAATCAACTTTCTCAGAACTTGAACTTTTAGTAGCTGGCCAATCTTGCTTGATACCGTGGTAGTAGACATCACCTCCATAATTCCATGGGACGGTTTTGTCTGACGAATACGGGAATGGTTCAGGAATTGTAATTATCAACGGAGCTACTTTAGAAACTGATGTAATTCTAACGGGTCTTTTGGTGGAGACCCTGGAAGAATTGTCGGAAATGGACACGATGGAAACATCATTATAAGAAACAATTGGAATTGAATTCTTCTCGAACAAAATCTCCTTGTTATTTATTAGGCATTAGACACCTGCTTTTAACAACGGACAACTGGTTGGTGAGGATAAACAGAAATGACATCTTTCATTACAGTCCAGGAATACACTAGCATTCAACAAGTTCTTTTTGATAGTCAGGAGTGAGGTCACAAGTTCATCAACTGAGGTAACAAACATATCTTCTTCAACGACATTGACATCACGGTCGTGCTTGGGCATAGGGGAAATAATGACATTGGGAATTTCTGGCGCATCGAATTCAATCTCTTTGGCATCAAGAAGGTCTTGTACTTTGTTCTTCAGAGCCCAATAGTTGTTAGTGTCATGGCCAAGACTCTCAGAATGGTATGCACAACGGGCATTAGGATGATAATGAGGAGAGGTTGTGTTAGGATTCTTTGGAGCTTCTTTCAAAGTCACTAGATTGGATCTTAACAAATGTGGCAATACTTGAGATAGTGTCATATGAATTCGGGTGAACTGTCTGACTGGCCTTTCCATTCTTGGCTGGTTGCTTCTTTGTTGAGCAGGCGCTGGTTTGGGAATCATGGCAGCCCCCACCATTGGACGACGTTCAGTCCTATCTTGAATTCTCTAAGGATATACAGCGGCCACTTCTTTCTTTCCAATGAATTTTTTCCTTACAGCAGCAGAGGATGCATCTTTTGAATCTTCCCATTCTTTATCTCGGCCTCTACTCTTTCTCCGGTCAATATCAATTCAGTAAATGCTGCTGATGAACTCCCAATTAAGGGATTAAAGAAGGAACCAGACAAGGTGCCTAAAAACATGTCTATCAACTCTCTTTCAGATAAGGGAGGCTGGAATCTTCCTGCTAAGTCCCTCCACTTTTGTGCGTAGTCTTTGAAGCCCTCACTTGAAACCATGGCCATACTCTGGAGTTGAGTACGGGTGGGCGCAAGATCAGTGTTGTATTGGTATTTTTGTAAAACGCGGCGGCCAGATCTTCCCAGTTATGAACATTGACTCTTTCCAACTGATAAAACCAATCAAGTTGAGTTCCAGACAGACTATCTTGGAAGAAGTGCATCCATAAATCCTTGTCAGCAGTATGAGGCTGGATTTTCCTCACATAGGACTGGAGATGCATTTTGGGACATGAAACTCCATCATATTTGGCGAACACCGGTGCTTTGAATTTTTGAGGGATGACAATCCCCGATACTAATCCCAACTCCTCAAAGTCCAATCCAGGCACTTCTTGGATTTCCATTGCACTTAACCGTTCTTCTAAATGCTTATACTTTTCGTCGGCCGGAGGGTATTGTTCTTCAGAATAATCTTCCTCTTCCTCTTTAGAATCTGAATCTAGCTGGACAACTGCTTCCTTGCCTTTCCCGTCTTGATTGTCTTTCTCACCAGATGATGTAGCAAAGTCTAAAGTCCTTCTTGCTTGCCGTTGGAATCTTCTTCCCATATTTAGAATTCTGGTTACTTTCTTTGCTTTCTTCTTTTTATCTTCAACCAGCAAGGTCTTCAACTCTTCTTGTCCTTTGGCTAGAGTTAAGAACATCTGTTGAAACTGGGCATTTTGTGCTTGGAGGTCCTTCACCATTTGCTCGAGATCCATCTTACTGAAATAAATAGTAGAAAGATGAGAAGACTTGTAGTAAGAAACCTGCTTATGTTATGATGAATGGTAAATGCATATGCAATGATTTCAAGGATTTTAAAGATTCAAATTTGTTTTAGACAAAAAGGAAACACACGTTATATTAATAAATTAAAGCTTGAGTACATCAATGCCTCTTTGGGAAAAATAATACAAAAATTTAAGATAAAAAGGTAGTACGCATCCTCTTTGGTGTGATGTAGGCATTCAGAGTCGGCTCCTCATGAAGTTGCTTAGTGAATTCCAAAACCTTCTTCTCGCTGGCGTAGAATTGGGCTTCAAAAGTGTCTCTCTCCCTCTTGAGTTATATCCAATCTCTTTGTAATTCTTCAAGAGAGGTGGGCATATTAGGATGCAGCACAGTGTGTGGAACATCTCCTTCCATAACGGGCTTAATGATTATCGGGAGAATGGAGGGATAAGGCATCATAGACTCTGAGCTCGAGTTCATACCCATTTGAGGTAAGGCTCAAAAGGGATGGAATTCTTATGCCCCAATGTCTTGCTATCTACCATGTTCAACATCCTCCAAGCTCGGATAAATCTCTGGCGAAGACCTTGATCGTCGTTCTCGTAGTCAAATACCAAACCTTGAATGAGTAACTCATATGGTCCATCCCTTCGGGCATAACCAAACTGTCTTAAGTCTAAGCAGGGGTTATAGGTGATACCTCCCATAATGCCAAGTAAAGCGACATTAGGGAATTCTCCATAACAGTCAATAATAGTAACATTCTCTATGGATCGGGAACACCAATGAATGTTTGAATGTTTGAGCGTTATCAACCTTTGTGACCACCTTGAACCTTGCTCGTTCTTTAATACAGATTGGGGAAGATGTGAAATAAACGATCTTGCCAAAAGAGGAGTGCAACACATAAGGATACCTCTTTTCCTCATAGTGCGAGTGTGAAAAGAATATAGAATGTCCCCTAGCAAAGTAGGCACCGAGTTGCGGGATATGAAGATTTTGACGGTGTTCACATCTGAGTTGGTCAGGATTTGAAAACAAAACCATCCCATAGATGAGGAGAGCCACAATTTCCTCAAATTCTTGTAGATCCAAAGAGTTCCAGCATTTTTGGGCTTTCTCAAACAAGAACTTTGCTAGGAAACCCTTGACACCACTCCTTGTTTCCCAATTAGTTATGACATCAGATAGTTGCAAGTGTAGAGCTTGAGCAATATCTTCTGGCTTTGGGTCTCTTTCCGTACTGTTGAAAGGTAGCTGATTGAAAATGGGAATCCTCAAGAGTTGAGAGAATTCTTCCAAAGTTGGCACAAGCTGATAATCGGGAAATATGAAGCAATGGTGTAAAGGATCAAAGAACTGAAAGAGCATCTTCATCATGTCTTCATCAGTGTTGGAAGTGACCAAGTTGAGTAGGCGACCATGTCTCTCGGTGAATGGGGAATTTTCTGGGATCCTTGAAGCTAGCTCCTTAAGTTGTGGAGGGATCCTTACAAGATTGACTTGAATAGTTTTCCTGCGAATAGAATCCATGTCCTATAAAATAGAACAAAGATAAATCCCAAGATCCTTGAAATGGTTAGTGAATTAGAGTATGATGTTAGGATGTTCATGATGTTCATGATGTTATGTACAAGTAAATATACACAAATAAAGCAAACAAGTTCTTAGGTTTAGGATTGCATGGAGTCTCATAGGTAAGTACCCTCTTGAAGTTTAGTTGGCTCAAACTTGTCCTAGTAATAATAACTGGGTTCTAAGGAGCTCAATATCACTGGTTTGTTTCCTTGGTCATTGTTTCAGCACAAGCCTCTTTAACGGCGACTGAAATATCCCAAAAAAAAAACCTCAATGAGTGTAGCATCGAGTATCTACCAACTTCGGACTGCACCAAAGCCGGTCATCTCACTACATCCTAATCGCCAAGTTGGTCAAGTAAAGGTTCTAAAAGTTTATTAGTGCTACATGACATCACTCAGCGGCCCCGTATTCTCCTTAATTAACTCAAGGGCTATCGCTACCCACAAATATGTCGCACTAACGTAGCTATTGCTTAGACCATTTCGGTATACCCCGCACAGTTTCCACAATGTATTGCTACTTACCTATAAGGTATCCCAAATCCGGGTAGAGGATTTAAACCCAAACAAAGAACCATAATGTAAAGCATACAAGTCAAACAATGAAAGCAAGTAAATATGATCTAACCCTAAGGTAACTCCGCTTTTAGAATTGTCCCCAGCAAAGTCGCCAGTTCTGTGATCAGTAGGAGAACTGACTTGAAGGTTTTGCGTTTGATCGCAAATGTTGCGGTTAGCAAGAGTCGCCACCGACTTTTCTTTTATCCAAAAGGAAAGGTGAAAAAGCACAGGAAATACCTTTGAGATTATTTCTTGAGTTCGGGGGGTACATTATGAAAAGGGAAGGTATTAGCACCCTTTTCATCCATGGTTTTCCATGGGCTCTTAGTTACTTTCTAGATCACTTGCTCTTGTTTGAAATTGTGATTTGTGTGGTTTTTGAAAGTATTTTGTAAAGAGGTCATTGTTTAGGCAATATTTGTAATGATTCTCGTTCGTAAAAATGTATACAAAGATGTTTGATCTTTTGAAAATGTTTTCAAGTTTGTAAGAGGTTTTGAAAGTGTAGGTGTTTTTTTTTTTAAATAGCAAGGATGTTTTGAAGTTGAGCAATTAATTAGGAGCATTCTACCTACTCAAAAGTCTTTCTTGTTCATTTTCTTTTCCTTTGACATTGTTATCTTACCATTGATTTGGTAAGTAACCCTATCTTTGGATGTAAACGGGACGGGCGTGGGTCATCGTATAACCACGATTAGCAATGTTGCAAGGTATCTTAGCATTCTCTTTAGGTACTAAGATCATTTGAAAGGCAACATAGATAGCGTCATCGAGGGACTATGATCTTTGTATTTTGTTTATTTTTGCTAAGATACCTCACATGCGTAATATGGCCATTTTGTAAAGGCAACCAAGTGGATTTACCCTAGGGGTGCTTGTGTGCAAGTGTATTATTTTTCATGCTTGATTTTGTCTTTGATTAGGGTTTTCTATTTGATTGGTTTTAGTCTTTTCATACAAACCCTAATTACGAGCATTTGTATATAAAGTGATAAATTGCGGAATTTAAAGTTACTACGTTATTATAATACTTGTGGAAGGGTGCTGTACAAAGTATAAATGGGTATTGCAAGAATTTAAAGCCTAATTATCTATTACAACCATATTGAATTTATACAAAAATTGAAATAAATAATGTACAAGATGAATAAATATGCAAGAATGTAAATGTGAAGAAAATGGATATTTATTTGGATTTTTTAGAGAAAATGGGTTTTGATATTAACCTAATTAATTAATGGGAAAAATAATTAATTAAAATAGTAAAAAGTAAAAACCTAAATTTACTAAGAAAATATTTTAAATAAAACCCTAAATCTATTAACTAAAAAAATAAAAGAAATTAAGTTTATGAGAAGAATATTTTTTGGTATTTTTGTCTTTAAAAATAATTTATAGTATTGTAAAATATTTTTGGTCTTTTTTATATAAAAGAATATATTTAAATTGATATAAAAGAAAATAAAACCAAAAACTAGTTTTTTAATTAAATTTACAAAACAATTAGTAAAAATAAAATAAAGTATGATTAAATAAAATATTTTTTGTGAGAAAAAATAAATAAACTATGTTAAAATATAAATCTACTATTTTTTATATTTTTTATGATTTTTTTAGTACTAGAAAAATAATTAATAAAATAAATAAAATGAAAATAAGAAAATAAAATAAAATGGGCCAGGGGCTGTATAAGTGAAACAGGGGGTTAGCAACAAGAAAAAAAAACAAAGGCCCAAGGGAGGCCCAGCGCATGCCAAAAAGTCAGAATGCAAAGAAAAAATGTATAAAAAAAAATCAAAAGGGTACCATTGGGGCTCGAACCCAGGTCCCTCTGGTTACAGGCGCGCGCTTCTACCACTGGGGTGGCTATACATCCATTTATATATATCAAACCATAAATATATATGGCAAACACGTTCCTGAGGCCAACTTCATCTTCAACCTCACGCCCAGCCAGAAGCACTATAACTCAATCAATCCTCAACAAAAATGAAAACTGTAAACATGAAACTTGTAGAAAATTTCCTCACGATTTCAGAAATGTAAAGCATTAAAATTATAGATCAAAGACAAACGTGAACTTCATTGGCCCTAATCTGAACCCTAAAAATCTGCGAAATTTCAATCTTAAAATTCTTTAAGCTCAAACAAAATTAATGAAAACTATGAACATGGTTAGCTTTAGGGGAATGATATCTACATGTTTCATTCACAAATAAATCATTGATGATGGTTGTATGAAAAGTTCCAAAGTTAGAAAACTTACCTTGCAAGAGGGTATCGGGTTTGAAGTTTGAGCAGCTTTCAGTGAGTTCCAATGATTGGGTTAGCTTCCTCAAGTTCCCAGGAAGCTAAGGGGATGCTTAGCTTGAGTTGAAAGTTCCTGAGGAGTCCAAGTGCAAAGCTCTGTTTTTGAAAATAGTGGATGATGATGGAAGTGTTGCAGTGGTGCTGTAGGGATTGGGATTGTTTGTGTATATTGTTTATAAACTTTTGAAAGCAAAAGGCCAAGAAACGCATGAGTAGATTTGAAGATTGGCTTCAAAACTCAAAAATGACAAGTTTTGAAGTGTTTTTGGTGATTCTGTGTTCTAGGTGATTTCAGGGCTTAAGCATTTGTGTGTTTTGTGGAAAATGGTTTGTGGATCTATAAGCAAAAGAGTTTGAGAGCTTTGGACAATCATAAGTACCAATTACAAGCTATTTGCTAGGTTACTTGATTTTCAAGAAAAATGGGAAAACAAGTTTCAATGTGAAGTGCAAGCATGGGCTGGGTGATTGTAAGTGTCTAACAAGTTTCTCTTGTTTTATAAGACATGTATGATCAGAAAAGAGCAAGTGCAAAGCTCAAGAACAAGTTTTTTGCAAAAAGTTACTTTATCAAAATGGCAATGTGCACTTTCTTCCCAAAATGGATATAAAGCATGGCCTTGCATTGAATGCTTGAGATGAGACCTCTAACAGCTGTGAAAGAAATTAATTATGGAGTGACTAACAAGTTTTAGGCCTGCAAAGTAGAGGTTATGTAGCATAACTTTGAATTTGAATTTTGTTCATCACAAAATGCCTTGTAATTCAAGTGATAAAACCCTAACTTCATCTCTTCGATTCTCCCTACTCAAAAATGATCTCAAGGAGCTCTTGGACATTTTGGAAAGCTTGCAATGTGCTATACAACCCTTCTTTGAATTAATTTTGAATATTCCCCTTGGAACTATATGAAAAATTGCCATGAAGTTGGGTCAAAATCCTGACCAAATTAGGGCAAAATTTCACTGTGTTTTTGTTTCATGACCATGTATTCTTAAAATTATAACTTGAGATCCAAGAACTTTTGGAAGGAGTTGTGTAAATCAAAGTTGTATATTTAGTGGATATCTACAACTTTCATGTTGGAAGTTTCTCTTGAATCATCTTGCATCATGGTGAAAATGTTTCTCAAAGTTGTGAAAAAATAAGAAATTTCCAACACTTAGAAAAGTTTCTAAGTTTAGAAATTTTCACCTTTCAAAATGAAATTTTGAACTTTGGATTTCTTGATGAATAAGTTTCATATTTTGACATGTTTTGATGAATTGTGATCTTTGACATTGGATTTTGACCAAAAAGTCAAAGTTTGACTTTTCAATATATAATTGACTTTTGATCAGTTGACTGCAAAATTCATCTGTCAATCCATTGGACTTGCATTGTTTTGAGCCATGTCATTAGGTCAAAATGATGAACTTGAACTCTTGAAATCATGCTTCAGACCAATTGACCATTTTCTAGGTCAAAAATCAGAAATTGCCCTTTCCCAGTCAAAACCCTAATTTTAACCATTTTGCCCTTTTGAAGATTTGATCAAATTTCTTGAGGAATTATGGTCCAAACTTGATAAAATGATACATATGAGTTTAAAATATTTATGTGGATAAAAATTATGAGGTTTGAGTGTAAATTGGCCATAGTTGACTTTTTCCCCAATATAATTGATTTTTAGGTCAACTGCTCAATTGACTGAGCAAAAGTGTGATCCAAGGCTTGAAACTTGACATGAGTAATCTTGAGGATCCATAATGATCCATGAAAGTCATATGGGGTATTGGAAGTTAAATTATCCTTGTGAAATCTCAAATCCTAATTTTGGCCATCAGTGCTTAAGGAGGTGTATTGAGCTGATCAACCCTAGTCCGGTCTTGAGCCAAAGGAGATCTTGTGAGCAAATCTTGATAAGTGAGAGGGCAAATTTTGGGGTACAACAAATTGTTTTACAAAAAATAATTTTTTTATTTTTTTTATTTAATCAGAATATCAATAAAAATTAGATTCTAGTTTATTTTTTTATAAACATTTAATTGTAATTAATTAATTAGTTGAATTAGGTCAATTTAAATTCTTATTTTCATAATTAAAATCAACTAGAAAATTAGGGTTAATTTTCAATTTAATTGTTTTCTCAATCAAAAATATTTTTGTGATCCCCTTTGAATTTAAACTTTGATTCCCGTATTTAACTCTCGCGCGTAATATTTTATATTTTATTTTCCAATTATTGTATTTGCTTCGGGTTTGTAAAAGTTTTTTAATTAGGGTTTACCGCATATTATTTAGTGTTTAATCCTCGGTTTATGATTATGTAATCCCCTCCCAAAAGCCTTGTAATAGTTGGGGTTTTTATTTCTCGCTTTTAATTTCCGCAACTATTAAACTGTTAGATGTATGGACATTAGGATTGCATGTGAAAGATAAATCAAATTAAAATGGTAGACAACTCTAATTGTGCAAAGATAATTAACTGAAAAAAGGCACACTTGCACATGCTCACTCCTAGGGTTTGTTCCCACTTGGTTGCCTCTGAAATAACGGTCGTGTCCCTCGGATGTAGGGATGCCTTAGCAATGACCCGCGATTCAAAATCGTCATAAAAGATCATAGTCCCTACTTGTCCCTCGAGTTGCCTACAAATTGATCTTATGACGATAGTCCCTTCAAAACGCTAAGGTATCCTAACTTGTTGCCTTCATAGACCATTTCTTCCCCTTCGATTGTCCCTCTAAAATTCCAACGATGGAGCTACCTACTCCTTAATAGTAGGATAGAGTTGTCTAAAGGAAATGAAAATGAACAGACTTTTTTTCTCGAGTAGGTAGAGAACTATTAAGTACTTGCTCAAAACAAAAACTTTTCACACAAACACTTTTCAAAAAAATAGTTTTCAAAACAACTTCGTCACATTCTTGAGGATCGATACAAGAGTTATCATGAAGTAAACAAAACTTTTCAAAATAAGCACACACAAGCAATTTAAAAACGAGCAAGTACCTAAGAGCCCGTGGAAAACCACGGATAAAAAGGGTGCTAACACCTTCCCTTTCTATAATCTACCCCCCCCCCCCCCCCCCCCCCCGTACTTAGAAATATCTCGAAAAAAGGTTTTTTCTATTCTTTTTCCTTTTCCTTTATTGGATGAAATAAAAGTCAGTGGCGACTCTTGCTTCCTACGACATTTGCGAATACAAACGCAAACCAGTATAACAGTCGGTTATGCCACCGTGTCACACTCATTCTTCAAAGCCTATGGTCGAGTGAATCTAAATTATGAGCATATCATGACCCAAGATTTTCCAAAGTGATCATCTGGTTACTATTACTCCTTCAACCGAACCCACCGTTGTTTGAAGCTTTCACTCGGCTGAATCTGAATTGCGTAATCTTGTCCAAAACCTTCAAATTACCAATGATCTTGAAGGAAAACCCTACCTTGGTTTTATGATTTGAAACCCTCAAAGATCTTTCGACCTAATCGGTCACACTGAATCCTAATTAGAAGTTATCAAACTATCTCTTGATCACACAACAAAAATGATTATGTGTAGTTGTTGTATGCATGCAATGGGAGAGTATGAAGGTGGTGAAAATCTATGTATATTTTTTATTCCATGTATGAGAAATGATGCATGTAAAATCAAGCTTTTCAAATTCACTTTTGTTTTGATGAAGAAAAACCATTTTGACAAGAAGGAAAAGATTATTGATCAAGCTAAAATCATTTGTGGATAAAGTCTTTGGTTCAAGCACTTAGTAAATTTCAAGGTATAATGACAATACTTACTTTGAACTTAAGACATAGATGCTCAATGGTCAAAAGAAATATTTTATATTATCCAAACTTTTACTCGAGTTTTCTAAACAAAAATTAATTTTTTACTTGGGTGCAATCGATTTGCATATTGGTGCAATTGATTGCATGCTTCATGTTTTCAAAGCATTAGCTATTGTTTCTAAGTGCAATCGATTTGCATGTTTGTGCAATCAATTTCTCTCAATCAATTTTTGCTACTGACTTCAAGTGCAATCAATTTACACACTTGTGCAATCGATTGCTCACTCAAAATATTTTAATTTCTAGTTGTTGAAACCCCGTGCAATCGATTTACACAAGGGTGCAATCGATTGCATGTTGAACGATTTTGAAAAACAACATCTTTACTCATACTTGTTCATAACACCATTTCATGGAAACTTTTCATTGAATCTTGGCAATTGTTCATGATTCATTTGCAGAACTATATGATGTTACAAAAGGGTTCTATGAATATATAAATACTCATTTTCAAAATCATTTTAAGTACCTCTTCCAATCATATTTTCTGAATTTTCAAAAATCAAACTCAAGTTGTTATACACTTTCATACACAAGTTTTCTGCATACTTTCACATATTGTCAACCAGAAAACTTTGAGCATTATATATCTTGAGTCATTGTATACCATTGTCATTGTAAGAGAAGATCAATTCATTGATAAAATCACTCAAAGTGATCATTGCTACACAAACTCACTCAAATCAAATATTGCTATATACTTGCTTATTTTTCAGGATTGTTGAAAATAAGTTCAAGTGGTTTTGTAATCTTGTTTTTCCAGGATTGTTGGATACAAGTAAAGTCACTTTGAGAGGATTGTTCTCATTGTCGACATAGTGAAAATCCAAGAGGATTTTTCTTGGTCCAAGAGGATTGTTCTTGGTTTTGGGTAGTTCTTGTTTAAGTTTGCCACAATAAGGAAATCTCTTTCATGTTGAAAAGGGACTGGAGTACTCTCGGACTATGAGGGGAACTAGGATATATCGCTTATATATCTTTATTTTTATGCACTTTACTCTTTCATAAACTCACCATAAACCAGATAAATAATATCCATCATCACTAAAACCAGAAAAAATTTAAAGTACCTAATTCACCCCCCCCCCCCCTCTTAGACGCACTTCGTACTTACAATGCACGAATGACTATATATAGGTGTGTGAGTGTAAATGAGAAAATAGAAAAAATTAGGTTTGCAAAATTACAAAATTAGACATTTTGATCAGTGAGAGTCGACCCATTCAAAGTGGGAGTCGACTCCTAAGGGAAAGGGAGTTGACACATACAGCCTAGGAGTCGACTCTTTTTGAACATAAAATAATTTTTGAAAAATAACTTTAATAGAGGTCGATACACACACGCGTGAGTCGGCTTCTTAGTGTTATGTATTGACTCTAGATGTGTAGGATAAGTGTCAGGATGACATCCGTCTCTGGATCGTACCTGGACCTTTTCTAGAGGAGAATCTGGAGTAAGTGTCAGGATGACATCCCTTTCTAGATCGTACTTGAACTGTTTCTAGAGGAGAATCTGGAGTAAGTGTTAGGATGACATCCGTCTCTGGATCGTACCTGAACCGTTTCTAGAGGAGAATTTGGAATAAGTGTCAGGATAACATCCGTCTCTAGATCATACATGAACCGTTTCTAGAGGAGAATCTGGAATAAGTGTCAGGATGACATCCGTCTCTGGATCGTACTTGAACCATTTCTAGAGGAGAATCTGGAATAAGTGTCAGAATGATATCCGTCTTTAGATCGTACCTGAACCGTTTCTAGAGGAAAATCTGGAATAAGTGTCAGGATGACATCCATCTCTGGATCGTACCTGAACCGTTTCTAGAGGAAAATCCGCTTTATTTAGAACATTTCCGCTGTGAATTTTTGTTTTGTTGTTTTGAGAAGAAATTCGTTGGGGAAGGGAAACTCCGTAATCTGCTTGGGGATTTTGTGAGATCCTGCTAGGGAATCCTGAGAAGCTTGGAGACTTCACTGGGGAATTTTTCTTAGATGTCAGTGCAGTAGTTGGAGATTCTTGCTCCGCCGGGGATATGAGAACACCTGACATCATTAGGCTGCATGTTAAGAATATGGAAGTGACCTTGTAGTAGAATGCCCCTG
This sequence comes from Vicia faba, assembly GCA_948472305.1. Lineage (NCBI taxonomy): Eukaryota > Viridiplantae > Streptophyta > Magnoliopsida > Fabales > Fabaceae > Vicia > Vicia faba. Next base: position 518,159,291 of record OX451737.1, read on the forward strand.
CCTCGGTACCTACTGGAGAAAATATTTATCGGGGATTTTGTAAATGGTTTAACTGTTATCCCAACTCTTGGAGTCCTTGGTGAATGCAGATCAGGCTAATAAACCTTTTATTGATAGACAAGGGACAAGATGACGGGACGTAGTCGTACGCTTTAATCCCTAACTTTTATTTGGATTGTCCTTTCAGATATTCAGTCCACCGATGTTGTACCCCAAAATTTTCCCTCTCATTTTACTCAAGGCATGCCCATTGAGGTCCCCAACTTGCCCAAGGATGACCGAGAATTGACCAGAAAAATTCTCCTCCTGAGGCAATGAACCACTAACTAGGTGTTGCACCCCAAAATTTAACCTCCCATATTTCTCAACAAATGTCATGTAAGGTCCCCAAATTGCTCAAGGAAGTCCAAGAGTTGACCAGACAAACTCTCTCATAAGGCAGTCTACCTCAAATTAGGGTTTCATTTTTCATCAAGATGCTGGAGTCCAAAGGATCCCAAATGCCTTCCAAGGTCCTAATATGTTCTCAAGATCATCCATGTCAAGTTTCAAGCCTTGCAGGGGAAGTTTGCTCTGTCAATTGCTCAAAAGGCCTGAAAATCAACCATGCTAGGTCAAAAGTCAATTGTGGCCCACATACAGTCAAACTTCAAGATTGTTGGTCAGAATCCTCATTTTGAAGTATTATTCATCATTTTATCAAGGGTTGATCATTTTTCCTCAAGGATTGCTCACAATTCATCAAAACCCAAAAGTTGCTAAATTAGGGTTTTGTAGGAAAAGTCAACTCAACTTTGACCAAGCATAACTTTCTTATACTTTATCAGAAATGACCCATCCAAAGCTCATTTTGAAGAGGATGCAATTCCCCACAATTAATCTTCAACTCCCAAGTTCAAAATATGCACTCGCAGAGAGATATGAATTTTGACATTATAGGTCATTTTGAAAAGTCAACAAAAACACCTTTTGGGTCAAAGCTCCATACATGAACATAGAAGACTCAATTGATATGATACCAAAAGGGTTGCTTATAGGACATCCTGAGATTTCTAAAAAGTCCAAGAACACTGCTCTAGGGTCAAAATTGAGAGAGTTATGCATTGGCCAAGTTGACCATTTTTGCAAAATTGCCAAAAAGTCAAATATGCTCAAATTTGCATTTTTTGCTAAATGGGCCCAAATTTTTATGCTTGCACTTCACTTATAATGTGGTCCACGACCCAAATGTGCACTCACATATTATTTGCTTCATTATTTATTTTACTTTGATTTTTTATTTATTAAAAATTAAATTAAATCAAATAATTGGTAAATAATAGCAAAGATTTGTTTTGGTTGGATTTTTGAACAGAATCACAAGCTCATTATGCTGGAAGATCATAATCAAATCATATCAATGGCATGATTGGCATGAGTATGAAAAGATATCATATGGCTTAAAAATCAAATATTCCATTCATGAATTCTCAAGATTGGGTCCAAAATTGTTAACCTAATTGGATTCAATACATATACTAAAGTTTGTGGAACCCTAAAAGGAGATTTTTCGTGCACAAAACTCAGAATTTTTGATAAAAAATGTGAGATCCAAATTCTGGAATAGAGGACCTTTGAGAGCAATTCAAGGCCAGAAATCAATTCCTTGGCGTTTCAGGGAGCATTCCCAATCATTTGAAGGCGTCAGAACATCCAAAATCTCCTCCTATCATTCACACGATTTGCACAATTATTCAAAATCAATTACTATAATTCATGCATATTCGGCATGTTTAAATTACATATTTGTGTTCATTATCATGTTTGCAATGTTTTTGGACAGTTTGATTTAATTTATAGTGCAGGAATAAGCTTCTGCCATTGTTAGGTTTTCGTGCTCCAATTTGGGGTTTTGGGTTTCAAGCAGAATTAGGCCTGATAATGGGTATCATGATGATCAGAATTTCAAACCCAACTGATCCATGGTCCCCAATTGAATTTATATTGCATATGCTTGATTCTTGAATGACACAGGTTTCAGCAACAGACATGTGTCTGTAGGTAAAAGATCATAACTTAAAACGATGGTTCCAAGGAAGAAGACAACAGCGTGTCGCAACCTGACTGGCTAGTTTAAATTCTGGCGCATTATTCTGGCCAGAAACTTGTTTTTTTTTATATATTATTTGTTTTATTGTATTAACAAGTTAATATTCGGCGCAGTTGGTCAGAAGAAGGAAGTCATAAGCTCATTGTTCTGGTTTCGATCCCAGGCGTGAGCTTTTGGCATTTTATTCATTGTTTTCACCAGATCCAGCATATACACCTTCTAAGGTTCAGCATCTTCTGATCCACCAGCCAGGTCCAGATCTAGTATACCTCATCTTCTGAGGTTCAGCATCTTCTGATCCACCAGCAAAAACCAGGTCCAGCGTACCTCACCTTCTGAAGGCCACCATCTTCTGGACCCACTAGCCAGAACCAGGTCTAGCGCACCTCACCTTCTAAAGTCCACCATCTTCTGACCCATCAGCCAGAACCAGATCTGCTGACAGCAGGCCCACTCGGTTACTTCCATTATTTTTCTTTAATCTCTTTTCTTTAATTATTCTGTTTTTTTATCAACACAAAAATTATTTTATTTTAAATCAACCAATCAAAAATCACAAAAAAGATTTTTTTTCTTAATAAATGTTTTTTTATTAATTAGTTTAATTAATTTAGGGCAACTTTAATTTCTTTCACAATTAAAATTCAATCATAAAATTAGGTTAATTCTTGATTTAATTTTTCTTCCTTTCTCAAATAAAATAAAAATACAAAATTAGGTTTTAGAATGAATTAATGTTTTTCTTAATTTAAAATTAATTAGAACTTAGGATTTTCTTTTTAAATCAATTCTTTCATTATTTTCTCAAATAACAAAACATGACAGAAACTTTTTTTTAACCAAATAGGATTAGTCAAAGGTCAAAACCCTAGTCGTTTCGTATTTGATTCATCGCGCGCTTATTATTTATTTTGACAATATTTTTGTAACTGTTCATGGTTTGTAATAGTTTAATTTAGGGCTTTTACTTATCGCTTTTCCCCGGGTTTTTGGCTATGTAATTAATCCCCCTCCCCGAAGCCTTGTAATAGCGTAGATTTACTTTCTCGCTTTTTTAATTCCCGCAAATATTTAACTGTTTAGATGTATTCTAATAGGATTGTATGACAAGAATGCATGACAAATTAATACGGTTAGAAAACCCTAATGTGCAAAGATTAAATAACTGAAAACAAATCACTCGCACATACCACTCCTAGGGTATACTCTCACTTTGGTTGCCTTTGGTAAACGATCATTAAGCATAGGGTGTCTTAGTGGTTGCCCTTCTGTCTAAAAAGATCAAACGTCTCGTTCGAATGTTGCCTCGGAAATGTTGCCTCGAATATGATCTTAAGACTCTAGGGTTATTACTAAGATGTCCTAATATTGCTTTAATGATCGTACGTCCCTTTCGAATTGACCCTTACAATTCCAACGACGGTGCTACCTATTTCTCAATAGTGGGATAGTGATGTCTAAAGGAAAAGAGAATAGAAACGATCTTTTTTCGAGTAAGTAGATGCTAGTAGGTACTTGCTCAAATCAAAACTTTTCACACTCACACTTTTCAAACAAACTTTCAAAACAACTTCGTCACACCTTTAAGGACTAATACAAAGGTTACCACGAAGTCAAACTTTTCAAAAACAAAGCACATACACAAGCAATTTTAAAAAGATGAGCAAGTACCTAAGAGCCCGTGGAAAACCATACTCAGAATATCTCGAAAAAGGATTTTTTTTTTGTACTTTTTTCCTTTCCGATTGGATGAAATAAAAGTCGGTGGCGAGGTTTGTCAAGAATCATCTTCACATGGTTCAAGATTGCTCAAGAGGTTGCACAGTCAAACCACCTCCTAAGCCAGCTGAAATTAGGGTTTTGGTTCTTTCAAGGAATTTGAGGTTTTCAATGGTTCAATCAAGTCTCATATGCCCATATACATTCTCAAGCACCTACATGCCAAGTTTTAAGGCTCACAACGCCAGTTTGCACAGTCAAAAGCCCCATTTGATCTACAGTCAACTGCAAGGGCAAAATGGTCATTTTGTAGTCAAAAGCCAAAAAATTTGGTCAACATCTTATTTTGAGTCCACAATCATCATTTGATCAAGTCTTGATCATGATTCCATAAGGAAGACTCAAAAATCATCAAGATGCAAAAAGTTACTATTTTTGGACAGTAGAAAAGTCAATTGTATCTTGACCAGGGCATAACTTTTTCATGGTTCATCAGAAAAATCCCATCCAATGCTCATTTTGAAGGGATGACATTTCCTACAATCCATCTTCACATTCCAAGTCCTAGAAATGCTCTCACAAGAAATTATCAATTTCTACATTATAGGTCAATTTCAAAAGTCAACAAAAATGCACTTTAAGTCAAAGACCATAACTTGAGATTGGTAAATCCAAATGACATGGGACCAAAGGAATTGGTTAGAGGGCTTCAAGACCTTTTCAAAATGTCCAAGAACATATTCATATGATCAAAATTGAGCAAGATATGCATTGGAGAAGTTGGGAAATTTTTGTGAATTTGCAAAAGTCAACTTTTCTCAAAACACTTTGTTTTTGCTAATGGGCCTCAAATTTCTTCTTGAAACTTTATCCATGGCCTATGCACGACCCATCAAGCCTAATGGAATTATTTTCTTATTTTTTATTAATTAATTGGATTTTTAATTGATTTTAATTCATTTAATTAATTTAAATTGTAGGAAAATACAAAGATTTGATTTTTCAATCTTTTGTGAAGCAAATATGGTCAAGATATGCTGGCAATTTCGTGTACAAATCAAAGAGACAAAAATCTCCAAATTTAGCAAGTTTTTCCAATCATGAAGATTCAAAAATATGTGATTTCCAATCAAATATTGAATCATCATTCCAAGGGATTTTTGCTCAAAGATTTGACCTAGTTTCAGTCCTCTATAAATACACAAACAAATCCTAATCATGCACACGTGAAAGCTCTGCAGAAGAAGCCATAACCACATTGAAAAATTCAAGAAAACTTGAAAACTGTTTTCTATATTCCAGGCCAATTCGAGGCGTTTTATTAACTCTAACACATTGCAGGAGCCCCCAGGAACGTGTAGCAATCAAAACCAGACGCTAAAGCTCAAGAAATCATCACTTACAGTCGCACGGTTTGACACTTTTTTTCATAATCATAATTCATGATTCATGCATCATTAACATGATTTCTTGTTTGTTTTGTGTTGCTAGAGACCTCATGAAGCTATTGGCATAGTTTAATTGAATTAAAACGCACAGAATCACAAGATGCCATTGATAAATTCTAGGGTTCATAAGCCTTCGAATTGGGGCTTTACAGTACAGGAAAAATTAAGCCTTGTGAGACCCATGATTGAATTCAGGAGACTCAGACGAACCTAACTGGACCATCGCGAAACATTTATGTAAAGCATAGAGCTAGTCGCTATTTTTCGTCGTTGCAGTTTGTGGGGGTTAAAAAACCCCGCTATCTGATTTGTTTTTTTACAGGCACAGCAAAGACGATGATGAGGTGGTGATACGTGGTTGGTTAATTCAAAAACATGCGCGCTTTATTTGTTTTGCAGCTTAGCGTTTTGTTTCTTAATATTATAATTGATTGTTATTATATTATCAAAAGCAGGCAATTGGCGTAGTGGATGATGTGCTGGCTGGGAATCATTGGGACCTTGGTTCGAATCCCAGGTCCACCCAAAACTCCTATATTATTTTTCTTAACATAATTGTGTGCAGATTTCCAAAAGGAGTTTACCATGTGCCTCAAACATCAGCATGCCATGTGTCTCCTAGCTTGAATCCTGTGGCCAAAGATGAGGGATCATGGTACTCCCTAGTCAACCAGCGCCTGGGCAATCAAAGAAAGTCAACAAGGCTTGTGTGCAAATGGGCCAGAAATTTCTAGATTAACCTCCTTAATGGGCGAGCACCCCCCCTGGTTTATTATTTTTCTTTTATATTTTTTCTATTTAATTATTTTACTAATTATTATTATTATTATTATTTAACCCAAATTAATTATTTTCATAATAAATTCAGAAACAATATTTTATTATTATTATTATTATTTAAATTAATTTCACCCTTTATTATTTTTGTAAATAAATGTAATTAATTAATTTAGTCTTTTTTAATTAGGCTAACTTTGACTTTTTCTCAATAATTTAAAATCAACATAGAATTAGGGTTTTCTTGACAATTTTAATTTCTTTTCTTTTATTTCATTAAAAACATAAAAAACTTAAAAAAATATTTCTTTTATTTAATTAATTAGAATTAGGTTTAATTAAATGCAAAAAGGACAAAAAATTCATTCTTTTCTCAAAAAGGGTCAAAACCCTAAGGACTTCTCCGATTCAATTTCTTTTCGCGCATAATATTTTTGATCATTATTTATGTAATTGCTCCGAGCATGTAATAGCGTAATTAGGACTCTTTTTATCGCTTTCTTTAATTTTCTCGCATTTACTTTTCAAGGTTTGTTTTTGGCGATGTAAATACCCGACGCCTTGTAATAGTTTAGATTTAATTTCCCGCAATTTAATTTCCGCACAATATTAATTGTTAGATGTTTGATAATAGGGAATGCATGACAAGATCCAATGTATGAACTTAAAATCAACATAGATAACCCATGACATGTACAAAGATAAAATTAACTGAAAAACAATACACTCGCACATGCCACTCTTAGGGTACGCCTCACTTGGTTGCCTCGACGTGGTCATTGAGTATAGGGTGTTTTAGAGGTCGCCCTCCTGTCTAAAGATCAAAGTTGCCTCAAAACAGTTGCCTCGGATAAAACGATCTAAGACATTAGGGTTACCGCTAAGGCGTCCTACAATTGCTTTAGTGACCACATGTCCCATAATCGAATTGACCCGAAAAAACTCCAACGACGGTGCTACCTACTTCTCAATAGTGGGATGGTACTGTCTAAAGGACATTTACACAGCTTAATTTCTTTTGAGTAGGTAGAGGTTCTCAGGTACTTGCTCTTTCAAAACAAAAACAACTTTTCGCACCTACACTTTTCTGACAAAAGTTTTCAAACAAACACTTCATACACTCTTGAGGACTGATACAAGAGTTAAATCGAAGTTTTCAAACAAACTTTTTCAAACCCACAAACACAAGAAAAGCAAAAACATTTTGAAAACATAGTGAGCAAGTACCTAAGAGCCCGTGATAACCACTGATAGAAAGGGTGCTAACACCTTCCCTTTCTATAATCTACCTCCCAAACCGAGAAACATCTCAAAAAGGAATTTTGTTGTGCTTTTGTCCTTTCCTTGTTGGAGAAAATAAAAGACGGTCGCGACTCTTGCTTACCACGACATTTCGCGAACCAGCATTTCAAAACAATCAGTTATATTCCCACCGATCACAAAACTGTCGACTCTACTGGGGACATTTAATAAGTGAGGTGTACCTTAGGATTAGATCATTCTATGTTTTCAATTGTATGCCTTGTTTGCTTTAATATTGTGGGCTTGCATCAGAGTTTCATAGATCCTAACCCGGATTTGGGGAATACCCTTTAGGTAGCAATAAACTGTGAGGGACCTGTCCGGCGTAGACCGACACGGGTGAAGCAGTAGCTACGTTGGTGTGACACCTTGGTCTGTACCGATATCCCTTGTGTTGGAACGAGGAGAATATGGGTCTTCTGAGGAGTCGTTAAGCACCAACTGACCTTAGAACCTTAAATTGACCAAACTTGGCCATAGAACAGTAGCAGTATGCTACACTCATTGAGGCTAAACTCTCGCGATGGTTCCGGCCGCAAGAAAAGATTGTGAAGCTGGAGTTATGAACGATTGAGAGTAGTCAGTGATATTGAGATTCTCTAGAACCCGGTTACTATTTTCTAGGACAGGTCTTAACCAATTGAAACTGAAAGAGGGTAGTACCTAAACTTCATGCTGGCCTGAAATCTAAGGGCTCTTTTGTGTGACTTGTGTGCCTTCAAACTTGAACTACTTGCACATTCTTGTTATCTGACACATGAGTTCCTTGCAGGTTTTGTTTACAGTCCTTAATCTGGACTTATTACAGGGCTTACTTACACCTCACACCTTTGCATCCACGTACATAACATCATACGCATCATAACATCATACCATAGCATTCCCTTAACTCATTTCAAGGATCTTAAAGGTTTGTGATGCAGGTCATGATGAACCAACTGTCTAGCAAGGGGCAAAGGGGATTTATTTTCCTCTAGCCAAGGTTGTTTGGGGATCAAAACATGATGACTTGAGTCAGGGGCTATGACCCACTCGATATGGTGAGCCTAACTCTTGAAGAAGGACTCTCAACAACATGAAGTTCCTTCAATCAAAGCTACCGGATTCAAATTCTAACAAGTTTCTCTGTTTACCCCACGAGATCCTTGAAAACATTGCATGCATATCATACATATCATTGCATTACAGGTACCCTTTTACAGGTCACTTATCTTCTTCGCTGTTTATTTCAGCAATCATCATGTCTTCTGAACCTTCCGCTGAACAAGCTATCAAGGCCCTCTAGGCCCAGAATTCCCAGTTCCAAGAGTTGGTTATGAGCCTAGCCCAGGGTCAACAGGAGTTGAAGACTCTGATTCTGAAGAAGAAGAAGAAGAAGAAGAGGACCGTCTTGTTCAACACTGGACGCCGATTTGGGAATGGACTACAGAATGAGGCTGAGCTGACTACCTCATCTGTAGGCAAAGACAGTCCCCAAGAGAGAAGGGTTCCTAGTCATGTGGTCTCCGACAACGAGACGGATTATAATGATGAACAGTACCCTCCTGCTGAGGATAGGTACAAACAATTGGAGGACCGCCTGAGTGCTATGGAGATTCAGCAAGTGCCCGGTTTGGACTTTGGAGACCTGGGCTTATCCTCTGGGGTGGTGATTCCCCACAAATTCAAAGCACCTGCTTTTGCAAAATATGACGGAGCTTCCTGTCCTAAGCTGCACCTCCGGTCGTATGTAAGGAAGATCCAACCTTACACTGCCGACAAGAATTTGTGGATCCATTTCTTCCAGGATAGTCTTTCATGGACTCAACTCGAATGGTTCTATCAACTGGATGGAGCCAGTATTCGTAACTGGGAGGATTTGGCTACTGCGTTCTATAAGCAGTATCAGTATAATTCCGACCTCGCTCCTACGCGTACCCAACTCCAGGGTATGTCACTAGGGACGGGTGAAGGATTTAAGGAGTATGCTCAAAAGTGGAGAGACCTTGCTGGAAGGGTGCAGCCACCTCTGACTGACCGTGAGCTTGTTGATATGTTCTTCGGGACCCTGTCTAGTCCGTTCTTCAACCATTTGATTGGAAATTCTTCAGCCGGGTTCACAGACCTTATCTTGACTGGGGAAAGAATTGAAGCTGGCATCAAAAGTGGGAAGATTCAAGAAGCTACACCTTCTGATACTCATAAAAATCCCCACAATGGAAAAAAGGAGTCCAATGTTGTACATGGTAAAAAGAGTCGTCATGATCAACATGTAGGGGCAACCCAGATCTCCGATCCCACACTTGTTCAACAAAGACAGAGCAATAGGCGTAGGGTAAGATATCAAGATAGGAAGTATACTGACATCAACATGCCTTTGTCTCAAGCATTACAACAATTGCTGAAGGAGAAGCTGATCACACTAAAGGATCCTCCTCAAAATCCTGATACTTCCTCTTCCAAGTATAACCCGAGTGTGAGATGTGCCTACCATTCTGACAGTCCTGGACATGACACCGACGATTGTTGGAGTTTGAAGAACAAGATCCAAGACTTGATTGATTCCAAGGAGATCAAGTTTGATCACTGATCTTATGCCAAATCATTGAAGACTCTTGTTCATTTGAATTTTCAAGCTGTATTTTTCTTTGCTTATACAAACAATTAATGTCATGGCAAACTCTCTTATTTCATTAATGCATCGCATATGTCTGTTTTAAATCAATCCATTCGTATTCACTATATTCAAATTGCTTTCATTTTTTTTGTGATGTTCAACTCTGGATAAAACAATTCTAAGCCTCTTGAGGGAGGATGACGAAAATGATACCATGATCTTTACAGTATGCTTTTGAACAGACCCCGCTGATGAGGTACAGGCATTGTTTCAAATCCTAAAAAGTGGAGTTATAAGGAGGATAATCCCTAGTCAACCCCTTTGAGCCAAAGAAGTTGGAGTTTTTCTTTTCAAAAATTAAAACCCTTAATCATAACCTGGGGCAGGGTAGTTTTCTCAGTTTAATCCAGGTGCACAGTAAAAGGCATCAAAGAAATCCTTCCGAGACAAAAAGACAGTGATGGTTCCGAATAATCGTCAAGACAGGCAGTCGTTATCTTTCAAAAAAAAAAGCCCAATAAGTCAAAACCTATGAAGGAGACTTACAAAAAACTAGGGCATCCCGCTGGCTGTAATCGCAAAAGAAACAGTTCAGGCAAAAAGACAGGGATAATAAAATCAAAAAGAAAGAGGTCCTGCAAACTCTCAAAAGAAATGACTGCCTATTCAAAATAAACTATCAGTATCTGAACCATCACTGGAATATTAGAGCAAAGACTCAAACAAAATCTAATGCACGATTAGCTGAGTTTAGGATCGAAGAACATCACGAAGAGCGGGTGGGTACAAATAAAATTTGAGCCTCTATCCTTTGTTTCTTAAACCGTGAACTAGGCCACGTTATAACCCTTAAAAGTCCTAGCTGAAGCATGGGTTAGTTCGAAAGCATACTGTTACCAAAGGTATCCTGACTCCTGTAGGGCTCGCTGTAAAATCTTGAGTTGACATCACATTTTACAAAAATTCACTTGTTTTATTGAAAACTGCATTTTCAAAAAACTTCAAGACAGACATAAGCTTTGCATTCTTAAAATAACATTGTTTGCATATGAATAGTTGTTCGAACAGCAGAGAAATTCGCACGACGAATATCTAGTGAACGAAAACCTTCTCAAAAAAGAGTCACCTCAAGTGGAAGAAGCACTTCCAATCAAGGGGCACGGCCTGATCATTGTCCATAATCTGGGGCAGTCAAGTCAAGATTCAAGGAATCTCTCGAATAGCCAGGGAAAATCTCCATCTGAGTCACTTGGGGCATGGGACATGAATTCCAACAACGAATCTTGCATGATCAGACATCTTCTGGTGGTATGGCGACACAACACTACTGACAGTGATAACTCCCTACACTCTGAGAGCGTGGACATAGTCAGAAAGTACTACGCATAATCAAAGACCCGCTAGGTTGACTGGCCTAGGCAAAAATAAGGGATGAAAATGAAAAATCTGTACACCCGGCAAGTCGAAACCTGAAAAGGCGGCTTGGGCAAAAATGGGTATCCCGGTGGACTGAAAACCCGAAAGGGCGGTCCAAGCAAAAATTAGGGATCAAAGCGTACGACTATGTCCCGTCATCTCGTCACTTTCCTACCAGAAGAAGATTTGTCCATCGGCAGTTATCAAACACCTCGCCAGGTACCTTCTCCCACAGAAGTTGGGGCAATAAGAATTGTCCGAACGGTGCAAGCTGCTTTATCCATCAGGTACAAAGTAGATTCAACTGAAGAATATGACCGAGACACCTTCACTCCCCGCAGAGTAAGACAAGATTCAGCAATGCTCACCCCAAGCAGAGTTGGCCTCCCATCAGCCCTAAAAAGGCATAGTATCCCCAGCAAGTCAACAATACTCTCCCCCGAGCAGAGTTGGTCTACCATCAGTCCTGGAAAAGTTGGGTATCCCCAGAAGAGCTTAATATTCTCCAGCGGAGTATAAAGATATTCCCTAGAAAGCATCCCTGGCAGTCTTAATATTCCTCGACAGAAATATAAGGTTATTCCCCGGCAGAATACAAGATACCCCCAGTAGAGCCATTTCCTCAAAAGTTTCCCCAGGAGAGTTGAATCATCTCCCCAGTAGATTCTGGAAGCTTATCCCCTGCAGAGTATAAACGTATCTCCCCAGCCATATTCAGAAGGTTATCCCCACCAGAGTCTAACTGGGTTATCCTCAGCAAATTGCAACGGAGAGATCGTCCTCAGCGAAGTTCTTCCTATCCCCAGCGGAGTTCATCAAAATCCCTAACAGAACTTATCAACGGAATCCCCAGCGGAGTTATCGTCAAAATCTCAGCGAAATATATCTCCCCACAGAGTAATTCCCCGCAGAGTAATCTCTTCACCAGGTTTATTCCCCAACAGAGTCATCTTCTCCTACCGGCTTATTCTTGCAATCATCTTCGTTCATCATCCCCAGCGGAAACGAAGAACTCTACTCTTCAACATCAGCCCAGGATTTAACAAACTCCCCGACACTCGTCAAGGATTTATTTTCCCAGACGAAAATACATTCATAAATATATCACATTTCACATTTCATGCATGATAAAGTGCATACGACACGACCTCATGACATCATGCATCTCATACATCATGACATTACATACAACTAACTCTTTACCTTTTCAGGAAAGAACGATCAACAGATAAAAGTCATTACCTTTTAAAGTAGCAATCGTCCCAGATTCCTTCACCATTCCCGCTGAGGTAGTAATCGTCCAAGATTCCTTCACCATTCTTACTGAGGTAGTAATCATCCAAGATTCCTTCACCATTCCGCCGAGGTAGTAATCGTCCCAGATTCCTTCATCGTCCCGTTGAGGTAGTAATCGTCCCAGATTCCTTCATCATTCCGTTGAGGTAGTAATTGTCAAGATTCCTTCATCGTCCCGTTGAGGTAGTAATCGTCCAAGATTCCTTCATCACCCTGCTGAGGTAGTAATCGTCCCAGATTCCTTCATCACCCTGCTGAGGTAGTAATTGTCCGAGATTCCTTCATCATCCTGCTGAGGTAGTAATCGTCCCAGATTCCTTCATCATCCTGCTGAGGTAGTAATCGTCCCAGATTCCTTCATCATCCTGCTGAGGTAGTAATCGTCCCAGATTCCTTCATCATCCTGCTGAGGTAGTAATCGTCCCAGATTCCTTCATCATCCTGCTGAGGTAGTAATCGTCCCAGATTCTTTCATCATCCTGCTAAGGTAGTAATCGTCCCAGATTCCTTCATCCTCCTGCTGAGGTAGTAATCGTCCCAGATTCCTTCATCATCTATTTGGAGTAGTAATCGTCTCGGATTCCTTCATCATTATCAAAAACCTCCTCTGGTCCAGTTAAATCGATTCCTAAAGATTTTTCTGACACCAAACCCGTCAATAGAGATAACCCGTCAACGAAGACACAACTACCCATTACATTTCCAGATGGCATCTGTAAGCCCATCCCCGACAAGATTTTGTCACATTTCCAGATGGCATCTATAAGCCCATCCTCCTACCAACAATCTCCAGATGGAATCTATAAGCCCATCCTCCTATCCATCATATCTCCAAATGGCATCTGTAAGCCCATTCCCGACATCACCATGCTGATACCAGTTCATGCGAGTGCAAATTTCTGGGCACTCTAGTGTTCAATTATCTTCCACCTTCGGATCACGAAAGGCTCAAACACCAATCTATATCCTCAGGTTTAAGAAAACTGAACAGGGGCAACTGTTGTACCCGAAAATTTGCCCTCCCATATTCTGCAAGGTTTGTCAAGAATCATCTTCACATGGTTCAAGATTGCTCAAGAGGTTGCACAGTCAAACCACCTCCTAAGCCAGCTGAAATTAGGGTTTTGGTTCTTTCAAGGAATTTGAGGTTTTCAATGATTCAATCAAGTCTCATATGCCCATATACATTCTCAAGCACCTACATGCCAAGTTTCAAGGCTCACAATGCCAGTTTGCACAGTCAAAAGCCCCATTTGATCTACAGTCAACTGCAAGGGCAAAATGGTCATTTTGCAGTCAAAAGTCAAAAATTTTGGTCAACATATTATTTTGAGTCCACAGTCATCATTTGATCAAGTCTTGATCATGATTCCACAAGGAAGGCTCAAAAATCATCAAGATGCAAAAAGTTACTATTTTTGGACAGTAGAAAAGTCAACTGTATCTTGACCAGGGCATAACTTTTTCATGGTTCATCAGAAAAATCCCATCCAATGCTCATTTTTAATGGGATGACATTTCCTACAATCCATCAACACATTCCAAGTCCTAGAAATGCTCTCACAAGAAATTATCAATTTCTACATTATAGGTCATTTTCAAAAGTCAACAAAAAGGCATTTTAAGTCAAAGACCATAACTTGAGATTGGTAAATCAAAATGACATGGGACCAAAGGCACTGGTTAGAGGACTTCAAGACCTTTCCAAAATGTCCAAGAACATGTTCATATGATCAAAATTGAGCAAGATATGCATTGGAGAAGTTGGGAAATTTTTGTGAATTTGCAAATGTCAACTTTGCTCAAAACACTTTGTTTTTGCTAATGGGCCTCAAATTTCTTCTTGAAACTTTACCCATGGCCTATGCACGACCCATCAAGCCTAATGTAATTATTTTCTTATTTTTTATTAATTAATTGGATTTTTAATTGATTTTAATTCATTTAATTAATTTAAATTGTAGGAAAATACAAAGATTTGATTTTTCAATCTTTTGTGAAGCAAACATGGTCAAGATATGCTGGCAATTTCGTGTACAAATCAAAGAGACAAAAATCTCCAAATTTAGCAAGTTTTTACAATCATGAAGATTCAAAAATATGTGATTTCCAATCAAATATTGAATCATCATTCCAAGGGATTTTTGCTCAAAGATTTGACCTAGTTTCAGTCCTCTATAAATACACAAACTAATCATAATCATGCACACGTGAAAGCTCTGCAGAAGAAGCCATAACCACATTGAAAAATTCAAGAAAACTTGAAAACTGTTTTCTATATTCCAGGCCAATTCGAGGCGTTTTATTGACTCTAACACATTGCAGGAGCCCCCAAGAACGTGTAGCAATCAAAACCAAACGCTAAAGCTCAATAAATCATCACTTACAGTCGCACGATTTGACACTTTTTTTCATAATCGTAATTCATGATTCATGCATCATTAACATGATTTCTTGTTTGTTTTGTGTTGCTAGAGACCTCATGAAGCTATTGGCATAGTTTAATTGAATTAAAACGCACAGAATCACAAGATGCCATTGATAAATTCTAGGGTTCATAAGCCTTCGAATTGGGGCTTTACAGTACAGGAAAAATTAAGCCTTGTGAGACCCATGATTGAATTCAGGAGACTCAGACGAACCTAACTGGACCATCGCGAAACATTTATGTAAAGCATAGAGCTAGTCGCTATTTTTCGTCGTTGCAGTTTGTGGGGGTTAAAAACCCCCGCTATCTGATTTGTTTTTTTACAGGCACAGCGAAGACGATGATGAGGTGGTGATACGTGGTTGGTTAATTCAAAAACATGTGCGCTTTATTTGTTTTGCAGCTTAGCGTTTTGTTTCTTAATATTATAATTGATTGTTATTATATTATCAAAAGCAGGCAATTGGCGTAGTGGATGATGTGCTGGCTGGGAATCATTGGGACCTGCGTTCGAATCCCAGGTCCACCCAAAACTCCTATATTATTTTTCTTAACATAATTGTGTGCAGATTTCCAAAAGGAGTTTACCATGTGCTTCAAACATCAGCATGCCATGTGTCTCCTAGCTTGAATCATGTGACCAAAGATGAGGGATCATGGTACTCCCTAGTCAACCAGCGCCTGGACAATCAAAGAAAGTCAACAAGGCTTGTGTGCAAATGGGCCAGAAATTTCTAGATTAACCTCCTTAATGGGCCAGCACCCCCCCTGGTTTATTATTTTTCTTTTATATTTTTTCTATTTAATTATTTTACTAATTATTATTATTATTATTATTTAACCCAAATTAATTATTTTCATAATAAATTCAGAAACAATATTTTATTATTATTATTATTATTTAAATTAATTTCACCCTTTATTATTTTTGTAAATAAATGTAATTAATTAATTTAGTCTTTTTTAATTAGGCTAACTTTGACTTTTTCTCAATAATTTAAAATCAACATAGAATTAGGGTTTTCTTGACAATTTTAATTTCTTTTCTTTTATTTCATTAAAAACATAAAAAACTTAAAAAAATATTTCTTTTATTTAATTAATTAGAATTAGGTTTAATTAAATGCAAAAAGGACAAAAAATTCATTCTTTTCTCAAAAAGGGTCAAAACCCTAAGGACTTCTCCGATTCAATTTCTTTTCGCGCATAATATTTTTGATCATTATTTATGTAATTGCTCCGAGCATGTAATAGCGTAATTAGGACTCTTTTTATCGCTTTCTTTAATTTTCTCGCATTTACTTTTCAAGGTTTGTTTTTGGCGATGTAAATACCCGACGCCTTGTAATAGTTTAGATTTAATTTCCCGCAATTTAATTTCCGCACAATATTAACTGTTAGATGTTTGATAATGGGGAATTCATGACAAGATCCAATGTATGAACTTAAAATCAACATAGATAACCCATGACATGTACAAAGATAAAATTAACTGAAAAACAATACACTCGCACATGCCACTCTTAGGGTACGCCTCACTTGGTTGCCTCGACGTGGTCATTGAGTATAGGGTGTTTTACAGGTCGCCCTCCTGTCTAAAGATCAAAGTTGCCTCGAAACGGTTGCCTCGGATAAAACGATCTAAGACATTAGGGTTATCGCTAAGGCGTCCTACTATTGCTTTAGTGACCACATGTCCCATAATCGAATTGACCCGAAAAAACTCCAACGACGGTGCTACCTACTTCTCAATAGTGGGATGGTACTGTCTAAAGGACATTTACACAGTTTAATTTCTTTTGAGTAGGTAGAGGTTCTCAGGTACTTGCTCTTTCAAAACAAAAACAGCTTTTCGCACCTACACTTTTCTGACAAAAGTTTTCAAAAAACACTTCATACACTCTTGAGGACTGATACAAGAGTTAAATCGAAGTTTTCAAACAAACTTTTTCAAACCCACAAACACAAGAAAAGCAAAAACATTTTGAAAACATAGTGAGCAAGTACCTAAGAGCCCGTGGATAACCACGGATAGAAAGGGTGCTAACACCTTCCCTTTCTATAATCTACCTCCCGAACCGAGAAACATCTCGAAAAGGAATTTTGTTGTGCTTTTGTCCTTTCCTTGTTGGAGAAAATAAAAGAAGGTGGCGACTCTTGCTTACCGCGACATTTCGCGAACCAGCATTTCAAAACAGTCAGTTCTATTCCCACCGATCACAACCAGGCTCAGCTATTTTAGGATGATTTGGATTTTCAGGCTTTTGAAGATGACTTGGCTCTTCTTATCTATGGTTTGGTTCTCTTCCCTAATCCGGACTCCTTTATAGATGTGAATGCTATGAAGATTTTCCTTACTCGCAACTCTGTGCCTACCTTGCTTGGGGATATCTTGCATGCCCTCCATACTCGTACTATGAAGAGAAGAGGGACTCTTATGTGTTGCATGTCGTTGCTGTCGAGGTGGTTCATTTCTCACCTCCCTAAGTCTGTGTTGAAGAACGAAGAAGGTTTGGGTTGGTCTTACAGAATAATCTCACTTGCTCATATGGATATTCTTTGGTGTTCCCGGGCTAGGGAAGACACTTCTGTTATTGACCATTGTGGGGGGTACCCTAATGTCCCATTACTTGGTATCAAAGGGGGTATAACTTACAGTCCTTGTCTAGCCTTGCGACAATTTTGCCGTGCTCGAAGAGATGGTCCCCATGAGTTACTTCTCGAGGACATTGTATTCGACTATAAGGAGGATGTTAAGGAGCATCGCTTGAGGTTCATACAATCTTGGGGAATGGTGAACAGATCTGACCCCTAAGAGTTGGGACCGAAGACTTCCCTTCCTATGCAGCCTTACCTCCAATGGGTCTGAGCTCATGCCCAGAAGCTTATGATGCCTTATGCAGCCGTATTACCAGTGATTGTGGAGCCCACTAATAAAGAAGGTATTTCTTACATGGTTCTCTATCCTTACATGCCCATTGATCCTGGGGAGTTACAAATGTCTTGGATTCAACTGAAGAATGAGCGGGATACTTACTGGGAGCAGTTCCATGAGCAAGAAAGGAAGGTTCTAAAGCTCAACAGGCATCTCGAGGAGGAAAGAGTGATCAATGACTATATCAGCATAAAGAGGAAGCGTCCATGGGACTTTTGATTTTGCTTTTGCTAGTTTTAGATTTGTTTTATTTACTTCTTTGTAACGCCTTAAAGGCATTGTTGAACCTTTCAAAGTTAAGCTAATAAAGTTTTGTTTATTTTTTGTTTGCAAATTTAAATCTCCCAAAGTCTTTGAAATCATTACATGCGCATCCCATTATCATGCACATCATTACAGGTACCACTACTAGTTTCTCATCTTCTTCACTGTTTATTACAGTAGAAATGTCTTCCGGTCAAGCCATCAAAGATCTTCAGGCACAGAACGCCCAGTTCCAACAGATGTTCATAAGTCTGGCTAAGGGGCAAGAGGATCTGAAGACCCTTATTCTGAAAGAGGAGAAGAAGAAGAATGGTATTCTGAACATGGGTAGAAGGTTCAGAGAAAGGTTGAAGCATCAAACTGATCTGACCTCTTCATCCAAGGACGGGGAGAACCAAGAAAGGGAAAAGGACCCTAGTCCTGCAATTTCTGACAACGATACTGATTACGACGATGAGCAATATCCTCCTGCTGAGGATAGGTACAAGCAATTAGAAGACCATTTGAGAGCTATGGAAATTCATAAAATACCTGGTTTGGATTTCGGAGAATTGGGACTGGTATCGAGAGTGGTCATCCCTCATAAGTTCAAAGCTCCGGTTTTTGCCAAGTATGATGGAGTGTCCTGTCCAAAACTCCATCTCCGCTCGTATGTTAGGAAGATTCAACCCCACACTGCTGATAGAAATTTGTGGGTGCATTTCTTTCAAGATAGTATGTCAGGGACTCGGCTTGAATGGTTCTACCAGTTGGAGAGAGCCAGTGTCTGAAACTGGGAAGATCTTGTTGCTGCTTTCTACAAGCAGTATCAGTATAATGCCGACCTTGCTCCCACTCGTAATCAACTACAGAGTATGTCCATAGGATCAGGAGAAGGTTTTAAAGATTATGCTCAAAAGTGGAGAGACTTGGCTGGGAGAGTTCAACACCCGTTGTCTGATAGGGAGTTGGTTGACATGTTTCTGGGGACGTTATCTGGTCCATTTTTCAATCACTTAATCGGCAGCTCGTCATCTGGTTTCACTGAGTTGATTTTTACTGGAGAAAGAGTAGAAGCAGGCATTCGAAGTGGTAAAATATAGAAGGATGCCTCTTCGAGTTCGGTAAAGAAACTGTTTACTAGTAAGAAGGAAGTCAGTGCAGTCTATAGCCCAAGGGGCCAAAGCAGATCTGAACACCGTCAAACGGTAAATGCTGTAGTGATACCAAGACCCATAGTTGCTCCACAATGCAACAATCAACAAAGGGTGGAAAGACCACAGTGGCAGTTTACCCTCATCAATATGACTTTGGCTGAAGTACTGCCTCATCTGTTAAAATCCAACTTGGAGACCTTGAGAGAGGCTCCCAAGAATCCAAACACGACCTCTCCCAGATACAGTCCCAACGCGCGGTGCGCCTACCATTCTGAGAGTCCAGGCCATGATATAAACGATTGTTGGGATCTGAGAAACAAAGTACAAGATTTGCTTGAAGCCAAGGAGATAAAGTTTGATGTTCCAGAAAAGATGAATGTTATAACTGCTCCCATGCCCAAACATGGTCGTGGAGTTAATGTTGTTGATACCAATTTGTTTGTGACCTCTGTTGAAGAAATTTCTACTCCTCTTATGACTGTTAAGAAGAATTTGTTGTTGGCCGGTTTATTTCCGGGTTATGGTGAAGGTTGCCACATGTGTTCGATTATACCTACTGGTTGCCGTTTGTTGAAGTCAGGTGTTCAGCGCCTGATGGATAATAAAGAGATTTTGTTCGAGAAGACTATGATTCCCGTTGTTCCCACTAAAGACGTCGATATTATAACCATTTCCGCCAATCCTTCCAAGGTTTCCTCGAGAAGACCTGTTAGGGTTACACCTGTTCAAAGAGTTGCTCCGCTAATAATCAATGTTCCTGGTCCCATCTCGTACACCTCAGACAAGGTTGTCCCATGGCATTATGGTGCTGATGTGTATTACCATGGTGTTAAGCAAGAGCTGAAGAATGAAGAAGTTGATACTGATGTCAGTAATATTGTCGGGACTAGTAAGGTTACCCGAAGTGGAAGGGTCTTCTCTCCCTAGATTTCCCCGAAGACTATCATCAAGCCTACTGTTATCCCAATTACTGCTCCAACCAGCACTCCTAACATTTCTCCTGTTCCTACTCCAGTTATTACACCTGCTACTATTCTTATTCTTACTCCAGTTATCACCCCCGCTGCTGAGCCATCTGGCACTCGGGGCAAGGAAATCATAGGTGAGCCTTCCCGGACGGAGGCACCTAAGAAAATCATTGTGGAAGCCTCTAAACCAGAAATAGAGGAAATACTGAAAATTATCAAGAAAAGCGACTACAGTGTAGTCGAACAGCTAGGGCAGACTCCATCAAAGATCTCCATGTTGTCTCTACTGTTGTGTTCTAAAGCCCACGCGAAGGCTTTGATTGCATTTCTCAAGACTGCGCATGTGCCGCAGGAAACTTCTGCAGATCAGTTCAAAGATTGTGTGGCTATCCTGACTGCTGACAATGGGCTAGGCTTTTCAGATGCGGATCTGACCCCTAAGGGGAGGAATCATAATGATGCTATGCATGTCTCGATTGAGTGCAGGAGCACAACTATGGCTCATGTGCTAGTAGATATCGGGTCTTCGCTGAATATTCTGCCAAAGAAAGCGTTGGACCGTTTGGATTGTGAGGGTTTGACCTTAAAGCCAAGTAACATTGTGGCAAGGGCTTTTGAAGGATCGAAGAGAATGGTGAACGGGGAGGTGGACATCCCTGTTAAAGTGGGTTCTCATACTTTTGGGTCCACCTTCTACATAATGGATATCAAGCCATCATATTCTTGCTTGTTGGGTCGTCCTTGGATCCATAGGGTTGGGGCAGTTACTTCCATGCTCCATCAAATGCTGAAGTACCCAATGAAAGGAAAGATCTTCACAGTGCAAGGTGAAGAAGAGTATATGGTGAGTCATCTCAATTCCTTCCGCTACGTGGAGATGGACGGGGAATTCATAGAAACTCCTTGTCAGAACTTCAAGGAGGTCCCTCAGGCTTTGGCGTCAACTGAAGTTAATACCAACAAACCTCCACGGAAGATGGCTTCTCTCAAAGATGCTAGGGCTGTAATTGAAGAAGGTGGATGTACCAATTGGGGCAGCTCACTGATTTCACTCACAAAACTGACAAATTTGGTTTGGGCTTTACTACAGGGGCTCAAAGGGCTGTTAGGCGCGCACGGATCAGAAGACCTCCTCTACACATCAACAGTCGGGGAGTTAATGCAATTGAGGATAATGAAGAAGATTCAGACATCAACAGCTGGATCTACCCAACAACTAACAGTGGACTGAATAACTGAACGGCGAAGGACTTCATACCCGTTTCTTTTATTCCGCAGTAATTGACTTTTGTTTTAAGATTTGTAATAAACAGTTTGAAACTTTACGGCCCGATGCCTTGCCCAAGGCACCTTGGCATTGTTTGTGAGGGCTA
Source organism: Vicia faba (assembly GCA_948472305.1). NCBI lineage: Eukaryota > Viridiplantae > Streptophyta > Magnoliopsida > Fabales > Fabaceae > Vicia > Vicia faba. The sequence continues at coordinate 518,181,038 of OX451737.1, forward strand.
TTATTTGTCATTTCATATATCATTAATAAATCATTGGACGTTTCTTGCATTACAAATTTTGCGCTCCTTGTTTTTCTTTTCTGTCTCTTACTTTATCAAAACAGCTATTCTCTTACACACACTCACGTATCATACTGCAGATCCATATCCACCCTGGATCCCATTGATAATAACTCTGCTACTACCAGTTATGACTTCAAAAATCCGATCAACCAAGCTGAGGACGAAGGTGAGGATGATTGTGATGTGCCTGGAGAACTTGCTAGACTGTTACAGCATGAAGAAAGGGCCATACAATGGAAGTGTATTAGCGGATCATTTGGCGCATCAGGCCATGGATGACTACCAGTCCATGAATTTCGAGTTCCCAAATGAGAATATCATGTTGGTAACCGACTACGAAGAACCTGGACCAGATGAAGGACCCGAGGAGGGATCCTGATGGTTTATGTATTTTGATGGAGCCTCGAACGCGTTAGGTAATGGCATTGGCGTTGTAACTATATCTCCCGAGGACTATCATACTCCGTTCACCGCCCGATTATGTTTTAGCTGCACCAACAATATGGCGGAGTATGAGGCATGTATCATGGGTCTTCGAGCTGCTATTGACCTGAGGATTAAGTTCTTGAGTGTATTCGGAGATTCTGCTCTGGTGATAAGTCAAATCAAAGGCGAGTGGGATATGAAGCACCTGAATCTTATTCCTTACAAAGAGTATGTACTGACATTGCTCCCACACTTTGAGGAGATAACCTTTGAACACTTCCCACGAGAAGAGAACCAGTTAGCGGACGCGTTAGCCACCATGTCTTCTATGTTCAAAGTTAGGTGGGACAATGAAGCTCCCCAGATTACCATTGAGAGGTTGGACGAACCCGCACATTGCTGTAACATTGAGACTTAAGAGGTAGCAGATAAACCTTGGTTTCACGAGGTAAAGAGGTATCTTGAGGCTCAAGAATACCCCGAGGAGGCATCTGTTAATGATAATAAGTTTCTGAGAAGGTTCGCTACGAAGTTCTTCATCAGTAACGGAATCCTCTATAAGTGTAACCATGATTCAACCTTACTGCGGTGTGTAGACAGGAGCGAGGCAGAAAGGATCATGGAAGAGTTGTATGAAGGTACCTTCGGAACTCATTCCAGTGGACATACCATGGCTAAGAAAATCCTACAGGCAGGACATTACTGGTCCACTATGGAAGCCGATTGTTATCAGCACTCTCGAACCTGTCATAAGTGCCAAGTTTATGTTGATAAAGTGCATGTACCTCTGGTTCCCCTGAATGTTCTGACAGCTCCTTGGCCCTTTGCAATGTGGGGCATCGACATGATTGGCGAGATCAGACCTACTGCGTCTAACGGGCATCGCTTCATTCTGGTGGCAATTGATTACTTTACAAAGTGGGTTGAGGCAACTTCCTTGGCTAAGGTAACCAAGAATGTCGTGGCACGGGTTATCCCACACAATTTGATATGTCGATATGGTGTACCAGAGAGGATTATTACTGACAATGGTACAAATCTCAATAACACAATGATCACCGAGGTCTGCAAACAGTTCAAGATACAGCATCACAACTCTTCTCCCTATCGGCCAAAGATGAATGGGGCCGTTGAATTAGCTAATAAGAACATCAAGAAGATTGTGCAGAAGATGACAGTGACATATAAAGACTGGCACGAGATGTTACCATTCGTTCTTCATGGGTACCGTACCTCAGCACGGACATCGACAGGGGCAACACCCTACTCTTTGGTGTATGGCATGGACGCAGTCCTACCCATCAAAGTCCAGATACCCTCTCTCAGGATTATGAAGGATGCGGGTTTGGACGAAGACGATTGAATCCAAACCCGGCTTGATCAGCTGAATCTAATTGATGAAAAGATACTTACCGTTATATGTCATGGTCAGACGTATCAAAAGCGAATGATCAAGGCCTTTAACAAGAAAGTCAGACGTCAAGAATATCAAGTCAGGGATCTAGTGATCAAACGCATCATACTACCGCAAGGTGATCCCAGGGGCAAATGCACCCCCACATACGAAGGGCCATTTGTGGTTAAGAACATTTTCTCGGGAGGAGCTATGATTCTAACCACCGTGGATGGTGACGACCTTCCTCCCCCGTTAATGCAAACATAGTGAAAAGATACTATGCATAATCAAAGACCCGTTAGGTTTATTGGCCTAGGAAAAAATAAGGGCTTCCCGGCGAACCAAAAGGGTTCGGGCAAAAGTAAGGGATGAAAATGAAAAATTGTACACCCGACAAGTCGAAAACCTGAAAAGGCGACTTGGACAAAAAAGGGTATCCCGGTGGACTGAAAACCCGAAAGGGCGGTCCAGGCAAAAATTAGGGATCGAAGCATAACACTATGTCTTATTGGATCATCTCGCAACCATATTTCGATATCGACTACCAAGCTCGGACAGCGCCAATCAATCTGATCAACCTTCGGCCAAGCAGAAAAGTGATGAGACGCTTGAAGATATAAAGGCAATAGCAGAGTTGGAACCCAATGGGGTTGTTTCACATAGCTGTTTTTCTCTTTCTTTTATACAAATTGTAATTTCTATCTTTCGGCGGTGTTCTCTTACCAGGACGTCGGCCTCTTTGTACAAAACGCCTATTACAGGCCAACTTCAAAAATCAATACAATTCATTTTCACAAGAAATTTCAAGTTGTTTTTCTTTTTCTGTTTTGTTTCGCAAGAGCATCCAATGATTCATTTTTGATATGTGCATTTGAAAATAATGGCTTGCTCATAAATATTTACATGAGAAACAAATACAGTTACTCGCAATTCCAGGAACAGGGAAAACAAGAAGTGCCAAAACCCTACAGTTACTCTGCTCATCAGGTACAGGGATAGAGCCAGCTTGAGAATATGAGCAGTGGTACATACACTCCCCACAGAGTAAAAGCTGTCCAAAGACAATGGTATTAGCTTTTCCGAACAGGAAAAAACTCTCCCCAACTGAGGTTCACAATCGCGAGTGAGTCAGTAAATTTTGCCCCAAGCAGAGTTTATTTCTCTCACAAGCAGAAATTCAATCTCCAATAAGATTCATTATCACCAGCAACGGAAATTCATCCCCAACTGAGTTATTTCTCCAAGTCAGCAGATCTATCAACAGAGTATCTCCTCTCCAACAGAGTTATTCCCTGCATAGTTATCCTCAGACAGAGTCTCGTCCGGCAGAATATTTACCAGCCAAGGGGAAAACCCCCAGCATAGTCATCGTTGTTCACCATCCCTAACAGAAGCAGAGGAACTATGGTTTGTTACAGCAGTCAAGAATACCATTTCTCACACTCTCAAAACAACAGTCAGGGATTTATTTTCCCGGACTCAGATTATTATGTCAGCATTTCATGTTCATACATCATGACATGTGCATACAACACATATAACATAGTCTCATTTATTTTGAGAACGTCATTATACAATGCATCTCATGCATCGCACATAAATAACCATGTATTTATTTCAGGAAAGACAATTATTATCAACAATTTCCAACAGGCCCATGATCAACACTCGAAGCTGAACAGAGTAATCATCAGCGCGACAAGAACAACCTTACCCAGATATTTTTCAATTCTTACATTCATTACATATTGCGTTGATTCCATTCTTCTAACATAGGCGCGCGCCTAGTGTAGTGACAAAGCATGTTATTGAAAGGGCAAAGGGCGTGGGTTCAACACCCACCCCTGGCATTTGTCCATTATTTTCTATTTCTAACCTTGTTTTTGTCATTTTCCCCGAAACCCTATTATTTGGCAAACTTAACATTTTTTTAATTAACTTAAAAAATAAAACCCTTTTTTACAAACCCTAATTAATTAAGTTTTAGCTTTTTTAATTAACTTTTTTAATTAACATTTTTTTCTTAAATAAAACTAATTAGATTTCTAGGTATTTGATTAATTATCATTCTTTTTCATGAAAAATTACCAAAAAAAACATTTCTTTCCTATTTTCATCTTGCTTTTTTTTCTTAGATAAATTGTATAGGTTTCACAATTGTAATAGCGTAGCTTATTTTTTTTGTATTTAATTATCATGTAATTGCTCCTAGTATGTAATAGCCTATGCTTTATTTTCCGCACTTTCTAATATGTAACTGCCCCAAAATCGTGTAATAGGTTTAGGTTTATCTTTTCTGCCTTTATTTTCTGCTACTCTATTTCTATGATTCCGCTTAGTAATTAGGGTTTGTATGGAAAGATAAAAACTGAACAATAGAAAATCCTAAATCTCAAGATAAATAAATGAAATAAACACATTCGCACACTTACACCTCTAGGGTAGCCTCTCTTGTTTCCTTCGAAATAAAACGGTCATGTCTCTCGAAAGTAGGGACGCTTTAGCAAACTCCCTCAAATAAAAGATCATAGTCCCTCGATGACCCTTTTGACATTGCCTTTTGATAAATGATCTAGTCCCTTACGAAAATTGCTAAAGCATCCTTACAAGTTGCTTTCGATGACCGTACGATGACCCTTCGCTTGTCCTTTCACATTCAACGATAAGGTTTCCTACTAACTAATGGTATGGATAGCACTATCTAAAGGAGAATGAAAATTACAAGAACGACCTTGAGTGGGTAGAACTGTTAATCGCTTGCTCATAAATCTTTCAAAACAAAAACATTTCACACAAACACTTTCAAAATATTTTCAAACAAATGCTTTGTATACACTCTTGAGGACCGATACAAGAGTTATTACAAAGTTTCCCTTATATTGGCAAACTTTCAAAATATTTTTAAAACACACACAAAAAAGGCAAGTTTTCAAAAGTGAGCTAAGTGATTAAGAGCCCGTAGATAACTACTGATGAAAAGAGTTCTAACACCTTCCCTTTTCATAACCTACCCCCCAAACTCAAAAATATATTAAGGTCTTTCTTGTTCTTTCCACCCCTTTCTTATTGGATAAAAGAAAAGTCAGTGGCGACTCTTTCTATCCGCAACATTTATGATAAAATGCAAAAACAAGTCAGTTCTCCCACTGTATTACAGAACTGGCGACTCTGTTGGGGAGTATAAAAAGAGGGGTTATCTTAGAGTCTCAGATCACTTTTACTTGCTTTATTTCCTTACTTTGTTTGTTTTATATTTGAGGGTTTCTTGGGTTTAAATTCTTGTAAAGATCCTACACTCGGATCTAGGAATGCCTTAAGTAAGTAGCAATAGATCATGGAAATTGTACAACATAGACCGATATGGTTGAAGTGATGAATACGTTAGTGCGATACTTTGGTTTGTACTGGTGTTCCTTGAGTCAGACAAGGATAACACTAGGCTGCCGCATGGTGTCATGAACACTAACTGGCCTTTAGAACCTTAATTAACCCATCTTGGCTATTAGAAGGTAGTGAGATAGTTGACTTTGGTGCAGTCCAAGATTGGTTGATACTCGATTCTACACTCATTGAGATTTAACTCTCGAGATATTTTGGTGGAAATTCAGTTGTCGTGCTAAAATAAAACCTACAAGAAAGATCGGTGATATGAGACTCCCAGAACACGATTACTATTCTTAGGACAGATTGAGCCAACTTAACTTCAAAAGGGTACTTACCTACGAACCTCAAGCAAGCCTTTAAACCTAAGGCTCTTGTGTGCTTTGTTTGTGTTTGCTACTTGTTCAAACATGACATCATGACATTATAACATATCATTTTCACTAACTATTTCAAGGATCTTAGGAACCTTTGGTGCAGGTTTATCATGAACCGGACTGCTAGCAAAGGGGCAAGAGGATTTATTTTACTCTAACCAGATGCCATCAAAGACCAAAGTACATTTTCTTGAGTTAGAGATGTGATGCGGTGGGAGAACTGACTAGATGTTTTGTGTTTCATTTGCACTTGTGCAGTTAGCAAGAGTCACCATCGACTTTTCTTTTATCCAAAAGGAAAGGTAAAAAAGCACAGGAAAGACCTTTCAAGAATTTTCTTGGGTTCGGGGGGTAGATTATGAAAAGGGAAGGTATTAGCACCCTTTTCATCCATGGTTTTCCATGGGATCTTAGTTACTCATTTAGATCACTTGCTTTTGTTTGATTGTGTGCTTGTGGTGTGGGTTTTGGAAGTATTTTGGAAAATTTCTTTGTAATGGTTCTCGTCTCTATAAGAACGTATACAAATTTTTGTTTCGAAAAATGGTTCAAAGATGTGTTTGTGAATCGGGTTTCGAAAAGTGTTTTGAAAAGAGGTTTTGCAATGGTTCTCGTCTCTATAAGAACGTATACAAAACATTTTGTCTTTTGAAAGTGTTTTGAAATGGAGGTGTAGGTGTAAAAGTTTTGTCATGAGAAAGCGAGTGACTAAGAGCGAATCTATCTACTCGAAAGGTTTTAAGTTGTTCTTTTCTTCTTCCTTTTAATGGTGCTATCTTACCATTGATTTGGTAAGAAGCCCCACCATTGGATGTGAAGGGACAGACGCGGGTCAATTTTACAATCATTGAAGGAAACTTGTGAGACGCTTTAGCAATTTTGTAAGGGACGAGATCGTTTTAATCGAAGGCAACATCGAGGGTCGTCGAGGGACTACGATCTTTGTTTATCGAAGGGTCATTGCTAAAGTGTCTCATATTCGAGGGACATGATTTTATTTCTGAGGCAACGAGCGAGGTTACCCTAGAGGTGCGTGTGTGAGAAGTGTGTTGGTTTCAAGTTATTTTATTCTTGGATTAGGTCATCTAGCGATTGATTTTTTTGAATCTTGCCATACATGCCTAATTACTATACAGTATATAGAAAGCAATAAATTGCGGGAATTAAAATTCTAAGCTATTACAGAATGTTCGGGAATGGGGGTACAATTATTACAAATGGGGATGACTCAAATGAAATAGCAATGTCCAAATATCAATCAATACAACCAAATCGAATTGTTGTGCGATTTAATATAAAGCTATGACAGTTTATGAAACAAAATATGAAATGAAATGTATTTACTTGAAAAGAGAAAAATAAAATCTATTCTAAAAAGAAATTGATTAAATTAAAATCCATATTATTATTATTATTAATTATGCAAATAAATTTAAAGAAAGAAACTAAACTAAATTATTGTTTTTGGTGTTTTTATTAAATGTAAAAAGTTAATAAAAATAAGTTGTATAAAAAAGAGAAAATGAAAAAAATCAAACACTAAAATCTAAATTAATTTAATAAAAAAAAGGTTTTAAGTTTTCTTAGTATATTGTTAACAAAAAAAGAAATAAATTAAATTAAAAAAACAACAAGTAAAAATGGGCTTAAGGGAATGTAATGGTATTAGGCCCAAAGAAAACATAGTTATAAATGCTTAAAAGAAACAGACCAGGGGGGGTGTAAACGTGAAACAGATGGGCTTTAAGGGATTTGAACAACCAACAGGCCCAATGTTTCTTAAGCTGTGTTTAGTTTGTTTGATTAGGGACAAAGCCAAATTAGGGTTCTGGGACCCTTTGGCTTACAGCGGCGCTGCCTCATCTCCTTCATTCTCCTTTCCAAATTGTTCATATTTTGTTCATCCTAACTCATCCCTAAACTTCTCATTAAACGTCCCTATCCCTCTTTGCAAATGAAATCATTCTTGGCCTCTCTAACTCATTCTGATTTGTGTTTTTCTGGAAACCCTAGATTCTGATTTATGCTTAAGATGCTCGATTATAGCTTATCTGATCTTCCCCCCCAACTTTTCATTACCAGAGAGCCACTCAATCTCATCTCCTGACCAAGCCCTAATGGTTTCTTTCGTGAAAAGGTGACGTTCTGTAAATTTGAAGCTTGAACAATTTTTGTTGTTGTTTTGTCTTGTTACGTTTTTTATGTTAATCAAACTTATTGTCTATTGAGATGTAGGAAATGATTTATGAGTAAGGTGAAGAATCCATACCTTTGGAACTTTTCTGTGAAATGAAAAGGGGGTAATGAGACTGAGGGAGGCGCTCCCTGGTGGCGGAATTTGCGAGGAGGGAGAGATGATGACGAAAGCCTTGGTATTTCTGGTAACCTTTTCTGTCCTCTGTGCTTTGAATGATGATGATGTTGTTCGATGGATTTTGGGATTTTTTGTGATTGTTGGTTTTAGTTTGATGATGTTTGCTGATGATAATGATTCGATGATGTTGGTTATATGGGATGTTGTTACTGTGTTTTAGGCTTTTGGAGTTTGTTGAATGTTTTTTGGTTATGGTGTTGAAATGGTTTTACAGTTTGGGTTTTTAATGTTTGACAGTATTTTTGAAGGTTGTATTTTATTGGCTTGAGATTAGGCTTGGGATTTTCTTTTGACAGTTGAGACTTTTTGAGTTTGAAAATGGTTTGATGGATGATGGTTTTGGAATTTTACTGGTTTTTGTTACAGTTTGAAGGTTGGTTTGACAGTTTTGACGCTTGATGATGGTTCTTGTGGATTTACTGGTTTATGTTCACAGGTTCTTGGCGGGCAGGTTTTAGGTTTTTTGGGTTATACAGGTTTTGAAGGTTTGTTTGAGGCCTTTTGGTTTTGAACTGTTTGCTACAGGTTTTGTTTGATGTTTCAGCAGGTTTTAGATTTGAGGATGGTTTTGGATTTTGTGGCTTTTGCTTTGTTACAGTTTTTTAGAGGTTGATATTTGCTTGGTATATTTGTTGATGAGTTGCAGGTTTGTGACTTGTTTTGAAAATGGTTTGAGTTTTTTTGGAGTTTTTGGTTACAATGTTTGGTATTGTTACGGGTTTTGGACTTTTTGGTTTTTTGATATTTAGATGGTTTATCAGTTTTGGTTTTGAATGTTTTTGTTGTTTTGGATTTGTTGGTTAACACGTTTGAGGAGTTTGTTAATGTTGAGTTAACAGGTTTGATGGAAGATGGTTTGAGGCCATTTGGTTTTTTGAATTGTTTGACAGTTGGGGGTTTTGGTTTGTATGTTTCAGCAGGTTTTGATGCTTGGAGGCTTTGACAGTTTTTTTGGATTTTGATCAAATGTTTTCTATCTCCTCTTGCTTCAACGCTTTTACTGTTATATTATGTTGCTTTGGTTGGATTTCTATTCAAAATGGTGGGAAAACCACCAAATTTTGAATACTTTGGCATATTGTTCTTATGCTCTTTTCCATGCAGTTTTTGTTTTCTAGCAACTATTATGCAATTGTGACAGCAGGGCAGCAGGGTTGTGCATCCCTAGGTGACTTCTTTCCTCTCTTCTCTCTCAATGACCCTAAGAATCAATTACTATTTTACCTTTTTCTGAAAAGTTTGCAATAAATGGAAAATGATGAAAATGCTTATTGAACAAGCCTCTTGCTTGTTGACTTGGTTTATCATATTGCTATATTTTCTTTTTGTTGCTGTCTGCTTCCTACTACTATGCTGCTTGTTGTTTCCTCATTTGCATTTTGTTTTTGTTGTTGTTTGGCTCGGTTTGCAATATTTGTTTGGGAAACTTTGTTTGATTTGTGTTGCCTTCTGTTTGGTGATGCGTTGTTGTTTGGGCCTTTGGCTGCTGTTTGGATAGCTTTGCTTGCATTTCTTGTTTGGATAGCTTGCTTACATTTCTTGTTTGGATAGCTTGCTTACATTTCTTATTTTTCTTTTTTTTAACAAAGAAGAATAATCTTCTTGTGATTTGCAAATAGAAAAATAAAAAATGTGATGAATTAAAAATGGCTTTCTGATTCCAAATTGCAAACTTTAATGATGAACACTTTTTCCTTTTGAAAATTCTTGCTCATGTCCAATTAATTTGTACTAACTTTTTCTTCTGTCTTTCATTTTCATGTGAGCACAATGGAGAGGACAAAGCAGGGGAAGCAAAAGACTCTGTGGCAAGCATGGAATCAAAGGAACCTCAGTCAACCTTAGGCATGGATTCATTTTCTTTTCTTTGTAATTTAGAGAGAAACATTCAACAATTGTACTAATTTTTTTTTAAATACAATAAGTTGTAAAACCTAAAGTATTTAAATAATAAATTGTTTTGTAACAACTTTTGAAATAAATGGAGAAAGTCTTATGAGATATTCTGGTGTCCATTGAAATCTTTAATCAACAATAACTTGTAATCTTCTCTTTGCATCCTAACTAATTCTTAAAGATTCCCAATCAAGATAATTGAAACAAAATGCTCCCATTTGATAATCTTAAACTCCAAGTAATCCAGTAATTATGTAATCTTGCAACTGCATTCTAATCAAAACACGCACTGTCTATTCCATTTCCTAAACAAGCAAATGTTTTAAAAGATGCAAATTATCTGGTTAACCTGGATCAAACAAAACATGAATGTCCCAAATGACAGTCTCAGATTCCATCTCTTATCCCAAACAAACATGCCTTGAGAACAAACATTAACCTTTCAGTAAACTTGAAAAAGCATGAAAACATATGAAAGCCAATTGGATCTTTGAGAATTCATTTCTTTTGAGAATTGCAAGAAAAAAACCCTAATTGTTGGTTTACTGCCACAGAAGAAAATCTATCTGATCGATTCCTGAGCCAATCTTGAATATCTGAGAAACCATAGGGTTGTGTCTTTTATGGAAAATGGGAGGGCAAATTTTGGGGTACAACAGCTGCCCCTGTTCAATCTTCTTGAACCTGAAGAGTTAGATCGGCGAGTTTTGTCGTTCGTGACTCGAAGGTAAAAGATGATTGAACACTAGAGTGCCTATAAATTTGCACTCGACAAAAGTGTAATTGAGGGAATGGGCTTAAAGATGCCATTCAGAGAGATGTTAGAATCTTGTTGGAGATGGGCTTGTAGATGCCATCCAAGAATGTTTGGTTGTAAATCGAAAGAAATAGCATCAGAATGGTGTCCGTATTTGGAACGTATCTGAACTGTATCTGCACTTGAATCTGAATAAGCGACAGAATGGTTTTCGTGTCTGGAGCGTATCTGGACCGTATCTGTAGGATGAAACTGAATAAGCGACAGAATGGCTTCCGTGTCTGGAGCGTATCTGAACTGTATTTGAACTGTATCTTTAAATTAAGTCTGAATGAGTAACAGAATAACTTCCGTGTCTGGAGTGTATCTGTACTGTATCTGAATGAGAGATCTGAGTGAGTAATAGAATGACTTCCGTGTCTGGAGTGTATCTATACTGTATCTGAAGTTGAAATCTGAATGAGTAACAGAATGACTTCCGTATCTGGAGTGTATTTGTACTATATCGGTACTTAGAATCTGAATGAGCAACAAAATGACTTTCGTGTCTAGAGTGTATCTGAACTGTATCATGAAATTGAAACCCGAATGAGTAACAGAATGACTTCCGTGTCTGGAGTGTATCCGTACTGTATCTGAAGGCTGAATCTGAATGAGTATCAGAATGGCATCCGTATCTGGAGCGTATCTGTACTGTATCTGAAATCTTTGAATATTTGTTAAAGATAACTGTTAATCTTATCCTGAAAAGGGTAAAATGTTAGCTAAAACACAAAGTTATGTTACATGAAATGTATGATGCAATAAATGTGTTTTATCCATGTTTATGATATATGAATGTAATGCATGTGCATGTAAGCTGATTTGTTGTATTGCTGAGGAAAATAAATCCTTGACTGCTGCTGGGGAAAATAAATCCTTGACTGCTGAGGATTCCGTTGTGAGAGTAATGCCATATACTTCTTGAGGAATCTGCTTGGGGAATCCAGAGAATTTTAATGACTTCTACTGGGGATTATTGACGAGAGTCTTTGTTCTCTCGAGAAGCGATAAAAACTCTGTGGGGAAAAAGTTTATCCTGTAGTGAAAACTCTGTGGGGAAAAGCTTAATTCTGCTGGGGAGTTCAGGAGTTTGGGTTGTATGCCAATCTACTGGGGAGTTACCCTAGGTTGGGGAGAAACAAAAAGTTAACCGTTATCTGGTTTATTTTCAGTCTTTAAGACAACTTGCTGGGGAAACCTGGAGAAACTGGATGATTTCCGATGTGGGTTGATAATTTGAAGTTTCGGCTCCGCTGGGGATTGGTAGTTGGTAGTCTCAGCCCCGCTGGGGACCTGTAGTTCAAAGTTTTGGCTCTGCTGGGGATTTGTATGAAGTGCTGTAGGGATTGCTCATGGAATAGCCTAAAGATGTTTTCCTAATCTTTCTACCTGTCAGTAATTACTCTTTTTCATCATGTTTATTTGTAAACAGTAATTATGCTCAAATGCATATGTTCATTAATAAATCATTGGACGTTTTTGCAAATAAAACACAAGTGTAAAGAAAAAGGCAAATAGTTTTCTGTACTTTGAAAGAGATATCTTTGTATTTACTTTGAATAAGTATTTTGTACAAAGGAGACAGACATCCTAGTAAGAGGATGGTGTCATAAAAAATGAGAAAATTTTATACAAAGAAAGATAGTTATGTGTGAAAGAATCCCATGGGGTTCCCATTCTGCTATAGCCTTCGTAACTCCGAATATCTTGTCCGTTCGTTGCTTCGTCTGAAGATGATTGGATTGACCAGAAGCTCTGAGTCTGTCTGTGAAGAGATTGTCCTTAAAGTGATCCGACGAGACATAGTCATAAGCTTTAATCCCCTAACTTTTGCCTGGACCGCCCTTTTGGGTTTTCAGTCCACCGGGAAACCCCTTTTTGCCCAAGTCGCCCTTTCGGGTTTTCAACTAGCCGGGTGTACAGGTTTTTTTTTATCCTTAATTTTTGCCTGAACCGCCCTTTCAGGTTTTCGATTCACCGGGATGCCCTTTTTTTGCCTAGGTGTGTCAACCTAGCGGGTCACTTATGCGTAGTATCTTTTGACTATGTCTGCGTTTGCAGGGTGCGGCAGATCGTCGCCGTCCATGGTGGTTAAAATCATTGCCCCACCAGAAAAGATGTTCTTGATCATAAATGGTCCCTCATAGGTAGGAGTCCATTTGCCCCTGGGATCACTTTGTGGCAAGATGATGCGCTTGATTACAAGATCTCCAACTTGATACACTTGGCATCTGACTTTCTTGTTGAAAGCTTTGATCATCCGCTTTTTGATACGTCTGACCATGGCAAACAGCAGTAAGTCTCTTCTCGTCAATTAAGTTTAACTGATCAAGCTGGGTTTGGATCCAATCGTCTTCACTCAAACCAGCATCTTTCATGATTCTCAAGGACGGAATCTGAACCTCGATAGGTAAAACAGCTTCCATGCCATATACCAAGGAATAGGGTGTTTCCCCAGTTGATGTACGAGCCGTGGTACGATACTCGTGGTGAGAAAACGGTAGCATCTCATGCCAGTCCTTGTAGGTGACTCATTTTTTGTATGATCTTTTTGATATTTTTGTTCGCAGCTTCGACAGCACCACTCATCTTTGGCCGATAGGGGGATGCATTGTGATGTTGAATTTTGAACTGTTCGCACAAAGCGGTGATCATAGTATTGTTAAGGTTTGTACTGTTATCAATGATGATCCTTTCGAGGATACCGTACCGACAGATAAGGTTCTGCTTGATGAAGCGGGCAATAACATTCTTAGTAACGGATGCGAAAGAAGCTGCTTCGACCCACTTTATGAAGTAATCAATGGCCACTAGAATGAAGCGGTGTCCATTGGATTCTGTAGGCTTGATCTCTCCAATCATGTCGATTCCCCACATAGCGAAGGGCCAAGGAGTTGTTAAGACATTTAGAGGAACCGGAGGCACGTGCACCTTGTCTTCATAGATTTGACATTTATGGCAAGTGCGGGAATACTGATAACAGTCAGCTTCCATGGTAGACCAGTAATAGCTTGCCCGTAGAATCTTCTTAGCCATCATATGCCCGCTAGAGTGAGTACCAAAGTTACCTTCATGCAGTTCAGCCATAATCCTTTCAGCTTCAATCTTATCCATACAACGGAGCAGAATAGAATCATGATTACGCTTGTACAGGATGCCATTACTCAGGAATAACTTAGCTGAGAATCTCCTTAAGAATTTGTTGTCATTGACTGAAGCTCATTCAGGGTATTCTTGAGCCTCGAGATACCTTTTGACTTCATGAAACCAAGGTTGGTCCACTACTTCTTCGGTATTAATCTCGTGACAGTGTACGGGTTCGTCCATCCGTTAAATGGTGATTTGGGGAGCCTTGTTGTCCCAATTAAGTTTAAACATGGATGACATTGTAGCTAGAGCATCTGCTAGCTGATTCTCTTCTCGCGGGAAGTGCTCGAAGGTAATCTGCTCGAAATGTGGTAGCAATGTCAGAACATGTTCTTTGTAAGGGATGAGGTTTGGATGCTTAGTGTCCCACTCTCCTTTGATTTGACTGATAACCAAAGCTGAGTCCCCAAATACAATCAAAGATTTGATTCCCAAATCTATGGCAGCCTTGAGTCCAAAGATGCACGCTTCATACTCTGCCATGTTATTCGTACAGTTGAAGCAAAGTCTGGCGGTGAAAGGAGTATGGAATCCTTCTGGATATATGAGCACAACGCCGATACCGTTTCCAAGTGCATTGGATTCCCCATCAAAGTACAGGGTCCATCGGGATCCTTGTTCAGGTCCGTCATATGGTCTGAAATCTTCAACATTGCCCAATGTCATGATGTCTTCGTCAGGGAAGTCGAACTTCATAGATTGATAATCTTCGACAGCTTGATGAGCCAGATGGTCAGCTAGCACACTCCCCTTTATAGCTTTTTAGGTCGTGTACTGTATATCGTATTCCGTTAGGATCATCTTCCATCTAGCTATTCTTCCAGATAGAGCAGGCTTCTCAAAGATGTATTTGATCGGATCCATCTTAGATATCATCAAAGTGGTATGAGTCAACCTGTACTGCCTTAGCCGGCGAGCAGCCCATACCAAAGCACAGCAAGTTTTCTCGAGCAGTGAATATATTGTTTCACAGTCGGTAAACTTTTTGCTAAGGTAATAAATGGCATGCTCTTTTCGGCCAGACTCGTCATGCTGCCCCAGTACGCACCCCATTGAATTCTCTAGGACGGTCAGATACATGATTAGCGGTCTTCCTTCGACGGGTGGCATCAAGATAGGAGGTTCTAGCAAATACTCCTTAATTTTATCGAAAGCAACTTGACAGTCATCATTCCATCTAACTACCTGATATTTCTTCAACAGTTTGAAGATTGGTTCACAAGTAGATGTTAGGTGAGAAATGAACCTAGCAATGTAGTTTAGGCGTCCCAAGAAACCTCTGACCTCCTTCTCAGTGCGAGGAGCAGGAATTTCTTGTATAGCTTTGACTTTGGCAGGATTAACCTCGATGCCTTTGTTGTTGACAATGAAACCCAAGAGTTTACCGGATCGGACTCCAAATATGCACTTGTTAGGGTTCAATCTTAGCTTGTACTCCTTTAATTGGACAAACAGCTTTTGCAGGTGATCACGGTGTTCTTCTTCAGTTTGTGAACGGGCTATCATGTCATCTATGTAGACCTCTATCGCATGATGTATCATATCATGAAACAAAGCTACCATGGCGCGTTGATAGGTTTCCCCGGCATTCTTCAGTCCGAATGGCATCACTTTGTAGCAGAACGTACCCCACTGTGTAACAAAAGTAGTTTTATCCATGTCTTCAGGTGCCATTTTAATCTGGTTGTAACCTGAAAATCCGTCCATGAAAGAAAATACCTTGTGCTGAGCCATATTGTCAACCAGGATGTCGATGTGCGGAAGTGGAAAATCATCTTTAGGGCTGGCTCTGTTTAAGTCTCTATAATCCACGCACATTCTCACTTTGCCGTCCTTCTTAGGCACGGGCACAATGTTAGCAACCCATTGATGATAGGAAGTAACAGCCAGAAATCCAGCATTAAGCTGCTTCATAACTTCTGCTTTGATCTTCTCTGACATGTCAGGTCTCATGCGGCGGACCTTTTGCTTCGCTGGTGGACAGTCTTCTCTTGTGGGTAGATGGTGTACCACAATGTCTGTGTCAAGTCCTGACATATCTTCGTATGACCAGGCAAAGATCTCAACATACTCATGCAACAGCTGAATTAGGCGCTCCTTGACACTCAGCTCTAGATTGGCACCTATCTTGATTTCCTTTTTGTCTTTCTCAGTTCCCAAGTTGATTGTATCCAACTGCTCTTCATGAGGCAGAATAGCCCTTTCCTCTTGTTGTAGAAGTCTAGCCAATTCCCCTGGCACCTCATAATCTTCCTCACCTTCGTATTCGGCTTGGTAGACCAGATCTTCAGAGTCACTGAAGTTTATAGCAGTATCGTTACCCATGGGATCCGGAATGGAAAAGTACCTGCATTTGTGAGTGTGGGTGTGTGTAAGGGCATAACCACATTTAAACAAATAAAATGTAAAAAGAAAGACAATGAACACAAAAGTTTGTATGAAAAACGTCCATGATTCATTAAATGGCATATGCAGATGAAAAATAAGAGCCCTTACAAATGGGCCGTTGTGCCTCGGGTAAGACATAAGGTTGAAAAAGTACGAATTGTTTGAGAATTATTACAGATCCAACATAAATGGAAAAGATAAATTACTATGGTATGAAAGTAATCGGAACAAAGTCTTTTGCTTCCCAGTTGCACAGCCCTCCGTCGACAGTTGGAAATATCCATCCTTCCAAGCTGCCCTCTTCTTCACTGTCTTTTAGAGCATTGACTCCATGATGACTGATCTTCACAGGTGGCCCTCTGGCACGGGCGCGACGCACGGCCTTCTGAGCAGTTGAGGTGAACCCTAAGCCTAACTTGTCTGATTTGAAAGGAAAGTCTGGAAGCTGCCCCCAGATTGTGCTTCCTCCCTCTTCAATCACTTCTTTTGCATCCTTGAGAGATGACATCCGAGGCGGAGGTCTGGTAATCGTGGGTACAGAGGACACTATCTTAGTCGCCACTATCTCCTGAGCTACCTCCTCAAAATGCTGGAAAGGAATTTCGATGAATTCGCCATCCAATTCTATATAACGGAAAGAATTCAGATGACTGATCATGTATTCCTCTTTGCTATGAACAGTTATGATTTTCCCCTGGATAGGGTACTTGAGCATTTGATGCAGAGTGGAAGTGACATCTCCAGCATGGTGGATCCAAGGTCTTCCCAACAGGTAAGAATAAGAAGGACGGATGTCTATCACATAGAATGTGGAGTTGAAGGTTTCAGTTCCCACCTTAATCGGGATGTCCACCTCCACGTGGACCATCCTTTTAGAACCATCAAAGGCTCTGATAATTATATTGCTGGGTTTCAGGGTTAAGCCTTCACAATCCAGTCTATCCAAGGCTTTCTTTGTCAAGACGTTCAAAGACGAACCAGTGTCTACCAGTACGTGTGCTAGGGTTGTCCCTCTGCATTCCACCGAGACATGCAAAGCATCATTATGTTTTCTCCCTTTCGAAGTTAAATCTGCATCGAAGAATCCTAGACCATTGTCAGCGGTTAAACTAGCCACACATTCCTGGAACTGATCAGCGGAGGTTTCTTGTGGCACGTGGGCCGTCTTCAAAAATCTTACCAGAGCCTTAGCATGAGCTTCTGAACAAAGCAACAGGGCCAACATGGAGATCTTTGAGGGGGTTTGCCCCAGCTGTTCCACCACATCATAATCGCTTTTCTTGATTATTTTCAAAATTTCCTCCATTTCTCTTTGAGAGGTTTCAGGGATGATCAACGGCTGAGCCCTCGTCCTGACGGGCTCTTCTTGGATCCCTTTCCCTCAAACATTAGTAGCAGCAGAGGGGATAACCACGGGGGTTGTGACTTCTTCTATGATTGGTGTTCTTGCAGATATGTTTACCGGTGTAGAGATAACCTTAGGAGCAGCTGAGGGTCCAAGAATTGCCTTTGGAGGGGCAATCTTTGGAGAAAAGATTCTTCCACTGCGGGTAACTTTGCTTGTTCTGGCAATGTTACTGATATCAGAATTGTCTTCTTCAGAACTCTCTTCCTTGACAGTCTGTTCAATCTGTTTAACACCATGATAGTAGATTTCTCCACCATAGTTCCATGGTATTAATTTGTCGGACTTGTACGGGACTGGCCCGGGCATGGTTATCTTCAAAGGTGCAGCCTTCGGAGAAGGTGTAATCCTAACAGGTCTTTTAGGGACCTTGGAAGGATTGGCGGATATGGTTATTATTGAAACATCATTAACAGGAGTTGATAAAACAGGAGACTTCTCAAATAGGATTTCTTGGTTATCAATTAGGCGTTGGACGCCTATCTTCAACAACGGACAGTGGGTTAATGAGGATGAACAAAGGTGACAATTTTCTTCACAACCTGGGAAAACCCCAGCCTTCAACAAATTTAACTTGATTATAGGGAGCGGAGTTATCAAATCATCTACAGTAGCAACAAACAGATCCTGCTCAACAGCATGGGCGTTGTGGTC
This sequence comes from Vicia faba, assembly GCA_948472305.1. Classification (NCBI taxonomy): domain Eukaryota; kingdom Viridiplantae; phylum Streptophyta; class Magnoliopsida; order Fabales; family Fabaceae; genus Vicia; species Vicia faba. The sequence continues at coordinate 518,199,344 of OX451737.1, forward strand.
GTGCCTTGGCATTGGAGCAGAGATAACATTGGGTTTTTCAGGTGCGTCAAATTTAACTTCTTTAGCATCTATCAGATCCTAAATTTTATTCTTCAGGGCCCAACAATTGTCAGTGTCGTGCCCTGGGCTCTCCGAATGGTAAGCACACCTGGCATTCGGATGGTAATATGGAGAAGCAGTGTTAGGATTTTTAGGAGCCTCTTTCAGCATGGCAAGGTTCAACTTCAGAAGATGTGGTAGGACTTGAGCAGGAGTCATGTTTATCTTGGTGAATTGCCTTACTGGCATTTCCACCCTTTGCTGGTTATTTCTCGGCTGATCATTTCTCAGCTGATTATTTCTGGGCTGGTCTGATACAGACTTCTAAATCATAACGGCCCCCACCGTTGGTTGGCCCTCAACTCTTCCTTGACCCCTCTGAGAGTAGACAGCTAAAACTTCCTTCTTTCCCGTGAAAGGTTTTCTGATGGCAGCAGAAGTAGATGCATCTTTTTGAATTTTCCCGCTCTTAATACCGGCCTCCACTCTTTCTCCGGTTAGAATCAAATCAATGAACCCAGCGGACGAACTTCCAATCAGGTGATTGAAGAAAGGATCTGACAGGGTACCTAGGAACATGTCCACTAGCTCTCTTTCTGACAATGGTGGTTGCACCCTTCCAGCTAAGTCCCTCCACTTTTGGGCGTACTCTTTGAAGCCATCATTGGTAGCCATAGCCATACTCTGTAGCTGAGTACGGGTTGGCGCCAAGTCGGTGTTGTATTGATATTATTTATAGAAGGCGGCTGCCAAGTCTTCCTAATTATGGACGTATGCTCTCTCCAACTGGTAGAACCAATCAAGTTGTGTTCCTGACAAACTGTCTTGGAAAAAGTGGGCCCACAAGTCTTTGTCAGAAGAATGTGGCTGAATTTTCCTGACATAAGATCGTAGGTGCATCTTTAGGCAAGACACCCCATCGTACTTAGCAAACAGTGGTACTTTAAACTTAGGAGGGATTAGAATTCCAGAAACCAACCCTAGCTCCTCAAAATCCAGCCCAGGTACTCTTTGCACTTCCATAGCAGCTAGACGTTCTTCCAAGTTCTTGTATTTGTCATTGGCCGGAGGGTACTGCTGTTCGGAGTAGTCCTCATCTTCCTCTTCTTCTGCTTCAGAATCAGATGGCACTGCCGTTCCCTTACCTTTTCCTTCCCCCTCTTCAGATGTCGATGGAAAATCCAAGACCCTTCTGGCTTGTCCTTCAAATCTTCTGCCCATGATAGCCATGCTGGCTCGCTTCTTCTTCTTTTTCTCTTTTCCTTTATCTAGCAGAGTCTTGAGCTCCTCCTGCCCCCTTGGCCAAGGTCAAGAGTAGCTGTTGAAATTGTGAATTCTGAGCTTGTAAGTCTTTGACCGTTTGTTCTAGATCCATCTTGCTGAAATAAATAGCAGAGAGATGAGGAAACTTGGTGTGAAGACCTGCTTATGCATATGATGAATGAAGATGCGATATGCAAATGATTTAAACGAAATTTAGAAGATTTAAATTTGTCCAAACCAAAAAGAACACACGTCATATTAAATAAAACCAAGTTTGAATACATCACGCCTCATCGGGATTACAAAGAAAGAAACTAAAATACAGCAAAATTCTCAAGACAAAAAGACCAAACGCATCCTTTTTGGAGCAATGTAAGTATTCAAATTCTTCTCTTCATGAAGCAGTTTGGTGAGCTCCAGAACTTTCTTCTCACTGGCTTAGTACTGGGTTTCAAAGGTGTCTCGCTCTTCCTTCAACTGAATCCAGGCTTTCTGCAGGTCTTCGAGAGAGGTAGGCATGTCAGGATGAAGAACGGTGTATGGGACGTCTCCTTCAATAATAGGCTCAATGATGACAGGAAGGATAGAAGGGTAAGGCATTAAGAGACTCTAGGCACGAGCCCGTACCCACTTAAGGTAAGGCTCGAGAGGGATAGAGTTTTTATGTCCCAAAGTTCTACTATCCACTTTGTTCACCATTCCTCAAGCACGTGTAAACCTCTGGCGGTAACCTTGGTCCTCTTTGTCGTAGTCGAAAACCAGACCCCGGATGAGCATCTCATGAGGGCCGTCCCTTCGGGCATACCCAAACTGCCGAAGAGATAAACACGGGTTGTAGGTGATACCTCCCCTAATACCTAGCAGAGGTACGTTAGGTAACTCCCCACAGCGTTCAATGATAGAGATATCTTCCAAAGATCTTGAGCACCAACGGATATCAGAGTGAGTGAGAGACATCATCCTTTGAGACCAAGTCAATCTTTGCTTGTTCTTCAATGCTGACTGAGGCAGGTGTGAAGTGAACCACTTAGCGAGTAGGGGTATACAACACAAATGGGTACCTCTTTTCTTCATGGTATGGGTATGCAGACAATGCAAGATGTCTCCTAGCAAGGTGGGTGTAAGATTGCGAGAGAGAAAGACTTTGATGGCATTAACGTCTATGAATTGGTCCGAGTTAGGAAACAGAACCAAACCATAAATGAGGAGAGCTAGCACTTCTTAGAAAGCTTGGAAATCCATGTCATCCCAGAATGAACGAGCTTTTTCCAACAGAAACTTAGCTAAAAATCCTTTAACCCCACTTCTTGTCTCCCAATTGGTTGTGACGTCGGCCCTCTTCATATGTAAAGCTTCTGCGATGACTTCAGGTTTTGGAATCCCTTCTAGACTGGTGAACGATATCTGATTAAGCACGGGCACCCCTAAGAGTAGAGAGAACTCTTCCAATGTTGGTACCAACTGATAGTCTGGAAAAGTGAAACAATGATGTACAGGATCAAAGAATTGGAATAGTACACACATCATCTCTTCTTGGAAGTTGGATGTAGCCAAATTGAGGAGTCGACCATACTTCTTGGTAAAAGGAGAATCCCCGGGAACTCTTGAGGCTAGCTCTTGAAGTTGAGGATGCGCTTTTGTAAAGCTGATTCAGATGGTGTTTCTTCAGAGAGGATTCATTTCCTACAACACAAAAACAAAGATAAATTTCTAAATCCTTGAAATGGTTAGTGAGCATGCATATGATGTTGATGATGTTTATGATGTTTATGTACAAACAAGCATATATACACACAACAAACAGATCCCTATGTTTCAGGCTTGCATGAGTTTGTAGGTAAGTACCCTCTTAAAGTTTTAGTTGGCTCAACCTGTCCTAGAAATAATGTTTGGGTTCTAAAGGATCTCAATATCACCGACCTTTCTTTTAGGCATTGTCTCAGCTCAATCAATCTTTTCTTGCGGCCGAAATATCCCAAAAGTTTAGCCTCAATGAGTGTAGTATCGAGTGTCAACCAATTTTCAGCTTTACAACGAAACTGATTACCTCACTACGTCCTAATGGCCAAGTTTGTTCAATTAGGGTTCTAAGGTTAATTAGTGCTTCACGATGCCACTCAGCGGCCCCGTATTCTCCTCGATTCACCACGAGGGATACCGGTACCCACGAATGTGTCACATTAACATAGCCATTGTTTCAACCATATCGGTCTACGCCGTACAGTCTCTACAATCTATTGCTATTTACCTAAAAAGGTACCCCAAATCCGGGTAGAGGATTCAAACCCAAACAAAAGAACCAAAAGATAAAGCATACAAGTCAAACAATATAAGCATGTAAAGGTGATCTAAAACCATAAGGTAACCCCACTTTTAAATAGATCCCCAGCAGAGTCGCCAGTTTTGTGATGCGGTGGGAGAACTGACTAGATGTTTTGCGTTTCGTTCGCACTTGTGCGGTTAGCAAGAGTCGCCACCGACTTTTCTTTTATCCAAAAGGAAAGGTAAAAAAGCACAGGAAAGACCTTTCGAGAATTTTCTCGGGTTCGGAGGGTAGATTATGAAAAGGGAAGGTATTAGCACCCTTTTCATCCATGGTTTTCCATGGGCTCTTAGTTACTCGTTTAGATCACTTGCTTTTATTTGATTGTGTGCTTGTGGTTTGGGTTTTGAAAGTATTTTGGAAATTTTCTTTGTAATGGTTCTCGTCTCTATAAGAATGTATACAAAGTTTTGTTTCGAAAAATGGTTCAAAGATGTGTTTGTGAATCGGGTTTCGAAAAGTGTTTTGAAAAGAGGTTTTGCAATGGTTCTCGTCTCTATAAGAACGTATATAAAATGTTTTGTCTTTTGAAAGTGTTTTGAAATGGAGGTGTAAGTGTAAAAGTTTTGTCGTGATCAAGCGAGTAACTAAGAGCGAATCTATCTACTCAAAAGGTTTTAAGTTGTTCTTTTCTTCTTCCTTTTAATGGTGCTATCTTACCATTGATTTGGTAAGAAGCCCCACCATTGGATGTGATGGGACAGGCGCGGGTCAATTTTATAATCATTAAAGGCAACTTGTGAGACGCTTTAGCAATTTTGTAAGGGACAAGATCGTTTTAATCGAAGGCAACATCGAGGGTCATCGAGGGACTACGATCTTTGTTTATCGAAGGGTCATTTCTAAAGTGTCTCATATTCGAGGGACATGATTGTATTTTCGAGGCAACGAGCGAGGTTACCCTAGAGGTGCGTGTGTGAGAAGTGTGTTGGTTTCAAGTTATTTTATTCTTGGATTAGGTCATCTAGCGATTGATTTTTTTGAATCTTGCCATACATGCCTAATTACTATACAGTATATAGAAAGCAATAAATTGCGGGAATTGAAATTCTAAGCTATTACAGAATGTTCGGGAATGGGGGTACAATTATTACAAATGGGGATGAATCAAATGAAATAGCAATGTCCAAATATCAATCAATACAACCAAATCGAATTGTTGTGCGATTTAATATAAAGCTATGACAGTTTATGAAACAAAATATGAAATGAAATGTATTTACTTGAAAAGAGAAAAATAAAATCTATTCTAAAAAGAAATTGATTAAATTAAAATCCTTATTATTATTATTATTATTATTATTATTATTATTAATTATGCAAATAAATTTAAAGAAAGAAACTAAACTAAATTATTGTTTTTGGTGTTTTTAATAAATGCAAAAAGTTAATAAAAATAAGTTGTATAAAAAAGAGAAAATGAAAAAAATTAAACACTAAAATCTAAATTAATTTAATAAAAAAAAAGTTTTAAGTTTTATTAGTATATTGTTAACAAAAAAAAGAAATAAATTAAATTAAAAAAACAACAAGTAAAAATGGGCTTAAGGGAATGTAATGGTATTAGGCCCAAAGAAAACATAGTTATCAATGCTGAAAAGAAACAGGCCAAGGGGGGGGGGGGGGGGGGTGTAAACGTGAAACATATGGGCTTTAAGGGATTTGAACAACAAACAGGCCCAATGTTTCTTAAGCTGTGTTTAGTTTGTTTGATTAGGGACAAAGCCAAATTAGGGTTCTGGGACCCTTTGGCTTACAGCGGCGCTGCCTCATCTCCTTCATTCTCCTTTCCAAATTGTTCATATTTTGTTCATCCTAACTCATCCCTAAACTTCTCATTAAACGTCCCTATCCCTCTTTGCAAATGAAATCATTCTTGGCCTCTCTAACTCATTCTGATTTGCGTTTTTCTAGAAACCCTAGATTTCGATTTATGCCTAAGATGCTCGATTATAGCTTATCTGATCTTCCCCCCCAACTTTTCGTTACCGGAGCGCCACTCAATCTCATCTCCTAACCAAGCCCTAATGTTTCTTTCGTGAAAAGGTGATGTTCTGTAAATTTGAAGCTTGAACGATTTTTGTTGTTGTTTTGTCTTGTTACGTTTTTTATGTTAATCAAACTTATTGTCTATTGAGATGTAGGAAATGATTTATGAGGAAGGTGAAGAATCCATACCTTTGGAACTTTTCTGTGAAATGAAAAGGGGGTAGTGAGACTGAGGGAGGCGCTCCCTGGTGGCGAAATTTGCAAGGAGGGAGAGATGATGACGAAAGCCTTGGTATTTTTGTTAACCTTTTCTGTCCTCTGTGCTTTGTATGATGATGATGTTGTTCAATGGGTTTTGGGATTTTTTGTGATTGTTGGTTTTAGTTTGATGATGTTTGCTGATGATAATGATTCGATGATGTTGGTTATCTGGGATGTTGTTACTGTGTTTTAGGCTTTTGGAGTTTGTTGAAAGTTTTTTGGTTATGGTGTTGAATTGGTTTTACAGTTTGGGTTTTAAATGTTTGACAGTATTTTTTAAGGTTGTGTTTTGTTGGCTTGAGATTAGGCTTGGGATTTTCTTTTGACAGTTGAGACTTTTTGAGTTTGAAAATCGTTTGATGGATGATGGTTTTGGAATTTTACTGGTTTTTGTTACAGTTTGAAGGTTGGTTTGACAGTTTGGACCCCTGATGATGGTTCTTGTGGATTTACTGGTTTATGTTCACAGGTTCTTGGCTGGCAGGTTTTAGGTTTTTTGGGTTATATAGGTTTTGAAGGTTTGTTTGAGGCCTTTTGGTTTTGAACTATTTGCTACAGGTTTTGTTTGATGTTTCAGCAGGTTTTAGATTTGAGGATGGTTTGGGATTTTGTGGCTTTTGCTTTGTTACAGTTTTTTTGGAGGTTGATATTTGCTTGGTATATTTGTTGATGAGTTGCAGGTTTGTGACTTGTTTTGAAAATGGTTTGAGTTTTTTTGGAGTTTTTGGTTACAATGTTTGGTATTGTTACAGGTTTTGGACTTTTTGGTTTTTTGATATTGAGATGGTTTATCAGTTTTGGTTTTGAATGTTTTTGTTGTTTTAGATTTGTTGGTTAACAGGTTTGAGGAGTTTGTTAATGTTGAGTTAACAGGTTTGATGGAAAATGGTTTGAGGCCATTTGGTTTTTTGAACTGTTTGACAGTTGGGGGTTTTGGTTTGTATGTTTCAGCAGGTTTTGATGCTTGGAGGCTTTGACGGTTTTTTTGGATTTTGATCAAATGTTTTCTATCTCCTCTTGCTTCAGCGCTTTTACTGTTATATTATGTTGCTTTGGTTGGATTTCTATTCAAAATGGTGGGAAAACCACCAAATTTTGAATACTTTGGCATATTGTTCTTATGCTCTTTTCCTTGCAGTTTTTGTTTTCTAGCAAATCTTATGCAATTGTGACAGCAGGGCAGCATGGTTGTGCATCCCTAGGTGACTTCTTTCCTCTCTTCTCTCTCAATGACCCTAAGAGTCAATTTCTCTTTTACCTTTTTCTGAAAAGTTTGCAATAAATGGAAAATGATGAAAATGCTTATTGAACAAGCCTCTTGCTTGTTGACTTAGTTTATCATATTGCTATATTTTCTTTTTGTTGCTGCCTGCTTCCTACTGCTATGCTACTTGTTGTTGCCTCGTTTGCATTTTGTTTTTGCTGTTGTTTGGCTCGGTTTGCAATATTTGTTTGGGCAACTTTGTTTGATTTGTGCTGCCTTATGTTTGGTGATGCGCTGCTGTTTGGATAGCTTTGCTTGCATTTCTTGTTTGGATAGCTTGCTTACATTTATTGTTTGGATAGCTTGCTTACATTTCTTATTTTTCTTTTTGTGAACCAAGAAGAATAATCTTCTTGTGATTTGAAAATATAAAAATAAAAATGTGATGAATTAAAAATGGCTTTCTGATTCCAAATTGCAAACTTTAATGATGAACACTTTTTCCTTTTGAAAATTCTTGCTCATGTCCAATTAATTTGTACTAACTTTTTCTTCTGTCTTTCATTTTCATGTGAGCACAATGGAGAGGACAAAGCAGGGGAATCAAAAGACTCTTTGGCAAGCATGGAAGCAAAGGAACCTCAGTCAACCTTAGGCATAGATTCATTTTCTTTTCTTTGTAATTTAGAGAGAAACATTCAACAATTGTACTAATTTTTTTATATTTTAAATACAATAAGTTGTAAAACCTAAAGTATTTAAATAATAAATTGTTTTGTAAGAACTTTTGAAATAAATGGAGAAAGTCTTATGAGATATTCTGGTGTCCATTGAAATCTTTAATCAACAATAACTTGTAATCTTCTCTTTTCATCCTAACTAATTCTTAAAGATTCCCAATCAAGATAATTGAAACAAAATGCTCCCATATGATAATCTTAAACTCCAAGTAATCCAGTAATTCTGTAATCTTGCAACTGCATTTCAATCAAAACACGCACTGTCTATTCCATTTCCTAAACAAGCAAATGTTTTAAAAGACGCAAATTATTTGGTTAACCTGGATCAAACAAAACATGAATGTCCCAAATGACAGTCTCAGATTCCATCTCTTGTCCCAAACAAACATGCCTTGAGAATAAACATTAAACTTTCAGTAAACTTGAAAAAGCATGAAAACATATGAAAGCCAATTGGATCTTTAAGAATTCATTTCTTTTGAGAATTGTAAGAAAAAAATCCTAATTGTTGGTTTACTGCCACAGAAGAAAATTTGTCTGATCGATTCCTGAGTCAATCTTGAATATCTGAGAAACCCTAGGGTTGTGTCTTTTATGAAAAATGGGAGGGCAAATTTTAGGGTACAACAAGAGGCTAGGACCCACTTGACATGGTGAGCTTGATTCTTATGGAAGAACATTCAAAAACAAAGATGTAAAGTTCTTCAGTCAAAGCTGCAGTCAGACTCAACTTTTCTAACATTTCATTTTTGTTTATCCAGCCAGATCCTTAAAAACATTGCATACACATCCACATACCGTGTCATTGCATAACAGGTTTCCCAGACATGTTTTCTCATCTTCTTGTTGTTTATTTTAGTAAAAGATGGCCCACAAACAAACCGTCTTATTGTTTACGCATTTTACATTGATTTCGATATGATACAAGTTTGGTATGTTCTTAAGTAATTTTGTTGGTAATTATACGATAAAAGCTGTTATTATTTTTGGAATTATTTTTGTCACCCATGCGTTTATCACTGTCTCATTTTGTTTATTAGAAACTGTTGACCATGCTTCTTGTTAAGTAAGTTCGGAAGGTAGTTATACAAAAGACGATTAATTATTGATTATAGGAGTGCAGGTGCAAATTTGTATTATTCTATTTAATCACTTTTAAAAGAGAGAAATCCATTGGATACTCCATTAAATTTTAAAAAAAATGAAATTTTGATCACTAAATTATTTAATTGTAATTTTTTTAGGACAAGTGAGTAAAAAAAAAGAAAAAAAATTATTTAAAAAATAAAGACCCATAATCATCCAACTTTGCAAAAGGTAGGCGTCCCTTATCATTATCAATCTCATGTTTTGCTAGATAGTTAGGATAAACATTCTCCTCCTTAAAAGTATGAAATATTTCAACTCGTCATTTCTTAGAGATAAACTCTTAAATGTTGTGAAGAATTGCAACATAATGATGTCAAACATTAACAGACTCTAATGTAAGCTTGATAGTAGAGTTGGAGTCAGAATAACACATCAAGTCTTCAAATGGAAATATTACCAACATAGAGATTATAGAGGACATCCGGGTCTTTCCAAAAAGTCCAAGACCACTTTCAAATGATGAAAATGGAGAGAGTTATGATTGGTGCAAGTTGGGAAAATTTGAGAAAATGCATGAAACCCAAAGTGAGCAAACTTGGAATTTTGGGTTAATGGGCTGGTCTTTCAAGGTCCAACGAACATAAGGCCTCAATATGAACCTCTGAACTTATTCATACACCCCTTGGATTTTTATTCCATTTATTTTTGATTTTATTTATTTAAATTCAAAATAAATGAAATAAAATAAAAGGCTTTCATACAAAGGTCCAAGCCCAATCTTGTTTGACCTAATTCATCACTATATATTCTCACTATTTTAGACAAGGCATCACACAAAAACTTTGCACAAGATCACCTTTCCAAAATTCCAAAAAATATCAAAACTAGGGCAAATCGAAACCCCATCTTGCAGCCTCCCTCAAGGCCAAATACTTGTCCCATTCAATTCCAGAAGCACTATAGGGTAAGATTGGATCGGTTGTGATGATCCAAATGGCATAAAACTAGTGCGCATGCATCGTCGATTTCGTTTTTTCATAAAATTCATCCTTTCATTTTCATTTTGCTTCAATGTATACTAAGTTTATTAATATGCTTCTGAGATGTTAATGTGCAGGATTGAACCATCGCATGGCCCCCATGATGGCTTAATCACGTTTGGCCATGTTTGCACCGTTTGAGGTTGTTCACGTTGTATCTCACAATACAACAAGATTTAGCCCAAACTAAGGGTTCCATTGAAATCACAAGGCCCAAATTAGAGGGGGTAGGGTACCACTGAGTCATTAAATTTATTTTTATTTTTGCAGGAACGAAGAACAAGCTCACCGCAGAAGACGACCGGAGCTAGAGCTCCAGCGCTTCTCCGATCCAGAAAATTTGGTTTATTTTATATTTAATCGTTTCCATTAATGTACCAGATGAAATAGCCACCACAGTGGAAAGCGCGCGTATGATGAAACATTCTTATACCAGGACGTGGGTTAGATCCTGCCTTTTGACATTTTATTTTTTGTATTTTCCAATTCTTGCAGGTTCATTACATATTGCGCTGATTCCATTCTTCTAACACAGGCGTCTGCCTAGTGCAGTGACAAAGCATGTTATTTAAAGGGCAAAGGGCGTGGGTTCAACACCCACCCCTGGCATTTGTCCATTCTTTTCTATTTCTAACCTTGTTTTTGTCATTTTCCCCGAAACCCTATTATTTGGCAAACTTAACATTTTTTTAATTAACCTAAAAAATAAAACCCTTTTTTACAAACCCTAATTAATTAGGTTTTAGCTTTTTTAATTAACCTTTTTTATTAAATAAAACTAATTAGATTTCTAGGTATTTAATTAATTATCATTCTTTTTCATGAAAAATTACCAAAAAAACATTTCTTTCCTATTTTCATCTTGCTTTTTTTTTTCTTAGATAAACTGTATAGGTTTCACAATTGTAATAGCGTAGCTTATTTTTTCCGTATTTAATTATCATGTAATTGCTCCTAGTATGTAATAGCCTATAATTTATTTTCCGCACTTTCTATTATGTAACTGCCCCAAAATCGTGTAATAGGTTTAGGTTTATCTTTTCTGCCTTTATTTTTTGCTACTCTATTTCTATGCTTCCGCTTAGTAATTAGGGTTTGTATGGAAATATAAAAACCGAACGATAGAAAACCCTAAATCTCAAGATAAATAAATGAAATAAACACATTCGCAAACTTGCACCTCTAGGGTAGCCTCTCTTGTTGCCTTCGGAATAAAACGGTCGTGTCCCTCGAAAGTAGGGACGCTTTAGAAAAGTCCCTCGAATAAAAGATCATAGTCCCTCAATGACCCTTTCGACATTGCCTTTTGATAAATGATCTAGTCCCATACGAAAATTGCTAAAGCATCCTTATAAGTTGCCTTTGATGACCGTATGATGACCCTTCGCTTGTCCCTTCACATCTAACGATAGGGTTTCCTACTAACTAATGGTATGGATAGCACTATCTAAAGGAGAATGAAAAGTACAAGAACGACCTTGAGTGGGTAGAACTGTTAATCGCTTGCTCACAAACCTTTCAAAGCAAAAACATTTCACACAAACACTTTCAAAATATTTTCAAACAAACGCTTTGTATACACTCTTGAGGACCGATACAAGAGTTATTACAAAGTTTCCCTTATATTGGCAAACTTTCAAAATATTTTCAAAACACAAAAAAAAAAAGCAAGTTTTCAAAAGTGAGCTAAGTGATTAAGAGCCCGTAGATAACTACTGATGAAAAGGGTGCTAACACCTTCCCTTTTCATAACCTACCCCCAAAATTCAAAATCTATCAAGGTTTTTACTGTTCTTTCCACCCCTTCCTTATTGGATAAAAGAAAAGTCAGTGGCGACTCTTTCCATCCGCAACATTTACGATAAAATGAAAAAACAAGTCAGTTCTCCCACTGTATTACAGAACTGGCGACTCTGTTGGGGAGTATAAAAAGAGGGGTTACCTTAGAGTCTTAGATCACTTTTACTTGCTTTATTTCCTTGATTTGTTTGTTTTATATTTGAGGGTTTCTTGGGTTTAAATTCTTGCAAAGATCCTACACTCGGATCTAGGAATGCCTTAAGTAAGTAGCAATAGATCATGGAAATTATACAACATAGACCGATATGGTTGAAGTGATGAATACGTTAGTGCGATACTTTGGTTTTTACTGGTGTTCCTGGAGTCAGTCAAGGATAACACTAGGTTGCTGCATGGTGTCATGAGCACTAACTGACCTTTAGAACCTTAATTAACCCATCTTAGCCATTAGAAGGTAGTGAGATAACCGATTTTGGTGCAGTTCAAGGTTGGTTAATACTCGATGCTACACTCATTGAGATTCGACTCTCGAGATATTTTGGTGGCAATTCAGTTGTCGTGCTAAAATAAAACCTACGAGAAAGATCGGTGATATGAGACTCCCAGAACCCAATTATTATTCTTAGGACAGATTGAGCCAACTTAACTTCAAAAGGGTACTTACCTACGAACCTCAAGCAAGCCTTTAAACCTAAGGCTCTTGTGTACTTTGTTTGTGTTTGCTACCTGTTCAAACATGACATCATGACATTATAACATATCATTTTCACTAACCATTTCAAGGATCTTAGGGACCTTTGGTGCAGGTTTATCATGAACCGGACTGCTAGCAAAGGGGAAAGAGGATTTATTTTCCTCTAACCAGATGCCATCAAAGACCAAAGTACATTCTCTTGAGTTAGAGGCTAGGACCTACTTGACATGGTGAGCTTGATTCTTATGGAATAACGTTCAAAAGCAAAGATGTAAAGTTCTTCAGTCAAAGCTGCAGTCAGACTCAACTTTTCTAACATTTCATTTTTATTTATCCCGCCAGATCCTTAAAAACATTGCATACATATCCACATACCACGTCATTGCATAACAGGTTTCCCAGACATGTTTTCTCATCTTCTTACTGTTTATTTCAGTAAAAGATGGCCCTCGAGCAAACCGTCAAAGAACTTTAGGCCCAGAATGCTCAGTTTCAACAAATGTTCCTGGACTTAGCCAAAGGTTAGGACGAGCTGAAAATCCTCATCACCAAAGAGAAGAAGAAGAAGAAGACCAGAAAACCAGTCGCCATCCTCAACATGGGAAGAAGGTTCAGAGGTCCTCCCAAACAAGTTCAAGACTGTGATATTCCCTCTGGCGAAGACGACAATCAGAGTGAAGATGGTAAGAGTGTGAAGGCTGAGAGAGGAAGCAACCTTGGTTCTGGCCAATATTCTGATGCTGAGGAAGAAGACTATTATGCTGAATAGTATCCTCCTATTAATGAAAGATACAAGCAGTTGGATGATCGTCTCAATGCTATGGAGATCCAGAGAGTGCCTGGTTTGGACTTCGAGGAGCTGGGTTTAGTCTCGGGAGTTGTCATCCCTCACAAATTCAAGGTCCCTACTTTTGCGAAGTATGATGGTGTGTCTTGTCCTAAGCTCCATTTGAGGTATTATGTTCGGAAGATCCAATCCCACACTGCTGACAAGAAGTTATGGGTACATTTCTTTCAAGAGAGTTTATCTGGGACACAATTGGAATAGTTCTATCATGCACCAAACTTGAACTTCTTTATATCTAATGATGTTGAATGAAGGTTGACATGAATATGACCTAAGATTATAGATCACACCTTGAAGTAAAAGCTCTTGTGGTCCACTTGTTGACCAAAACTTTGACCTTGGGAACAAAAACCCTAATTTAGAAATCAAGCTTGATCCTTTGATGTCTTCAACCAAAAACCAAAAACTTTGAATCTCCAATCATTCTTGACCATTAAATAAGATCTTAGACATTAGACAGTCTTTTTTATCCTTTAATTGCAAGTCTCTACCTTGTACAATAAGAAAAGAAAGCAACACATATTTTTGTATTTTGAATAAGGTTAGCAAAATTAAAATGTAAACAAGCATAGATGCAAAAAGAAATACAAATGGTGTTTGGTGATCTCCCACAAAGGTTAAACCAAAGGGATAAATGTTAGGTCCTGGTAGAAGAGAGACACTTTAACGCTTAAGTAAGTGACGAGCGTATATGTGAGGTTTTTAGATAAAAATAACGTGTATAGAAAACTAAGACCTTGTTAGACTTTTATAGTGAGGTCCTAGGATTTCAAGGACTTGGAACCTTTTGTTTATTATGTTTTGATGGACAACTGTTAGATAATCTTGTAAGTCTTTGTTATCTGACGGTCGATAAAGAATCTTAGTTAACCCTGATCTAGTGTATTTGTAAACTGTGTTCATCTCCTAAACTGTCCAATATACTAAAACATATGTGAACCGATTCTCCATATATTAGGCTTTAGTCCAGACCGGTTCATCTCATGGACTATCCATATTATTAGAATTCCGGTGACTCAATTCCCTCAAAGTTGACCATTGACTGAAACCGAAACATAAAAAACTTAATTTAAAATGAAATGAATAATTATCAATTTGCCCTATAGCTTGTCCTATTAATATTGAACATATATGTATGTGTAACCGACTTCTTTCACCATTAAGAATATATAAAATAAAATAAGTTTTCTGTTTTACAAGATTAATAAGTTTTTCCCGTAAAAAAAACGATTAATAAGTTTTTGGTTTTATACAGAGACTAGCGAAAGTTTATCAATATGTCAATTTTTCTTTACGAGAAACTCCAATTTTTATTCTGTAAACTCGCATTGGTATATTTAGTAAAGAAAGAAACATAGCATTGGCTTATCTTAACATAACCAAAAGATAAAATAGTATTAAATTTGTCTGAACTTCCTGACTAGGTACATCTCCTTTATAGAACCCCAAATTGACAGCATAGCATGTCATAAAATATTGTCTCCAACTCAAATGGACCCCATCTCAAAACCTTGTAGCTCAAAATTCTGTGGCTCAAGAGAATTAAAGCCGTTGATGGGCCTTATAATTACCCTAAAACGCTGTTCTATGTTGAAATATTCCCCTACAAGGACCCTTGTAAATTGAATTAAACAAAAATAGACGAGCTCTATGATGATGAATTCATGGTTAAGTAACATGACATTGGAAAGATATCTATGTACATATGACATTCCCTACATCCATGTTTGTGAATGTGAGGTCCCATTGCTTCCTTGAGATTGGAAATCATGGTGATGGTCATGTTGAAGCAGGCCTCAACATGGGACAACCTGTTTTGCTCTTGCAAATCATTTAAGTTATTCATGCTCTTGTACTTTTATGTGTTTTTTACTCCACCCTTGTTTCCTTTTACTCATTTTTTCTTGCCTCTCTGCTATCCACTCAATTATTTTATTCAATAGTATCCCCATATTCATACTCAAATTTCAATTTTCTTTTGGATCACTTTGCATTGCTAATTAAACACAACAATGTTAATAAATAAAATATATTAGACTCGTCCCTTTAAACAAATTTAATCGATAACTATATAAAAGGAAAAGCTTACCATATTTATGCCTCATTAAGTTATTTCTTACAGTTTTACTACACCATTACGAGTGTTGTAAGTTTCTGTACCGAATTTGAATTCCACAATTTTTCAAAAAATATAACCGTTTTACATAACATATTATTAGTTAATGAGTATTAAATTCTTATTAATGCATATAGTAAATTACGAACTCAAATTTTCAATGCATATCAAAATAAGATAATTAATGTTGCCAACTTCTCTCAGCTTAATTATAAGTAAAAAAAAACATCATTAATACTTTTTTATTTCAAATATAAGCAAAAGATGATTATTATTTGTTATTATTATTTATATTATTTCAAAAAACACTCTCAGATTAATTATTAATATTGTAAAAAATGATCATTATAAATAGGAGAAGACCAGTAACTATTTTTATTAAATATAAATTTAATTATGTTTAGTTATAATTGAGTCAAAAGAGAAGACTTAATTTAACTATTTAAATTTATTTATTTTTGTCATGTATTCACCCTTTAAAATGATCGACATTTATATTGTAGGTTGAAATTCACAACTTTGCATGTTGTCTCTAAACAATTATAAATTGAACTAATTTAATGGGAAATTATTTTAATTTATTTAAAAAATTGACTATTTATTGATTTAATTATTATTAAATGAGAAGAAAAATTTGTAGCCAGTAGTAGAACAAGTTGAAGAGAGAAAGAGACAAGTAATTAATAGGTGTGAAATGTGAATCAATGAATACAGAACAAAAAAAATTAAGGAGCGTGTAATAATAATAAAGAGAATGAAAAAACATTAATTTCCCCCCAAACAATTCCAAAACTAATAATTAAAAAAAAGCAATATAAAATAAAAAAATAAAACCCCTGAGAGAGGAAAGTTTCACTTTACAATCAGAAGATAGCTAGAAGAAACATGTTGGAGTAAGAAGAAGGAATGTGAAGCGACAGAACAAAACTGAGAAAAATGGGTGGAGTGACGTCATCAATGGCGGCGAAACTGGCGTTCTTTCCGCCGAATCCACCGTCGTACAAGCTGGTTAAAGAGGGAGTAACGGACTTGCTGTTGATGGAACCGTTCCCGCACCGCGAAAACGTTGAAGTTCTGCAGTTTCGGAATCGTCGTGGAACGGAGATCGTGGCTATGTATGTTCGTCATCCAATGGCGAAATCGACGGTGCTTTATTCGCATGGAAATGCTGCTGATATTGGTCAGATGTATGAGCTTTTTGTTGAGCTCAGTATTCACTTGCGTGTTAATCTCATTGGGTATTTCATTTTTCCCCCTTTTTTGAATTCTTGTTTTTAATTTGAATTTCAGTTACGATTTTTTCTTCTTTTTTATTTGTTTATTTATTAATTGGATTTGTTTCTGTTGCTCAATTGTTGGATTTCTTTTATTTTTGTGTATTTTTGTGTAATTGTGTCCGAGTTAACTGATGTTGAGTTGACTCAGTCTTGGTTATTTGTTAGGATAAAGAAGATTGATTGTATTGTTTAGGTTTGATTTTGTTGGTTTTGATGTTGATGGATTTATTAGGGTGAATAATTCACTGGTTTTGGTAAGTTTGATTTAGTCAAAGATTGGGACTGTTTTGTCTTCACAAGTTAATGATATGAAGGATGAGTCATGTATTTTATTCTCTGTGGTTCTTGTGTAGTTAGAGGATAAGGATTTGAAGGTGATAGTGTAGTATTCCATCGTTTTCGTTTTTTCTTTTGTGTTTAATTTGTTCGAATGTGGTGATTGTGATGTTGGAGTTTAGGTAGCTATCTGAAAATTTTACTCAATGGATATGAAATGACAATCTACATGTTACAATTTTCCGATTAAAAGAAAATGAAAACCTATATGAAAGTGGGATCAAAAGAAACGGGATCAAGTTGTGTTGCACTGAAACTGATCTGTATTCTTTTATTCTCACTTTCAGATAGGTTTCTATTTTCTTTTAAATAGAATTTTGAAAACGTTAGTTAAGTACACTATAAAGAAGACGATTAAAGAGCATAAAGTTGGTAATTTAGATGCCAAGTTTATTTCAGAAGTTGATATCTAACATCTTTTATGCTCAATGGCAAGTTTTTTGTCTCACAGGAAGTGTATATGGTTCTTTGTCTGCAGTGTGACCAAAATTTATATTTTAGCCTTAATATTTGTGCTGCTAGAGGTGATATTTAAATGGATAGTATACTTGAATTGACACCATATACTTGCATTCAATTTCCTGCTTTGTTTATTTGGCACATTCAATTTAGGGCCTACAGTTACACCTTAGAAGAAATTGTAAACTTTGTTTCATTAAGAACACTTCAGATGGCTTGCTATACTAAGGATGTGCATCTAGACATTTAGAGTTCACATTCCATTATATTTTATTTGCATTGTGCCCTTTAATTTCAATCTTATATTTTCTTTCAAATGTCACTTTTATAAGGTAAAAGTTTCTTTTACCTTGCCAAAAATATTACATTGAGGCAGAAATAAGAAGTTCATGATTAAGAATACTGTTTGAGACTACATTTTTAGACCCTCGCCTTTTATAATCAATCTTTAGGAGACTCTCTTAAAATAGTTGGCTTGCTTATCATGTCTTTTGTGTTGTGTTTGTAATAAAATAATTGTAAGGTATATGTTAATTATGTTTTTTTTTCTATGTATGCAGATACGATTACTCTGGCTATGGACAGTCGTCAGGGAAGGTAACAGCCTTATATGCTTCTTTTTGGTTTATTTAATTCTTTTGTTCTCAGCAAACAGAAGCATAATGAAAAACAGATATTTTCCACAGCCAAGTGAGACTAATACTTATGCTGACATCGAAGCTGTATATAAGTATCTTGAAGAGAACTATGGTACTAAGCAGGAAGACGTAATCCTTTATGGTCAATCTGTTGGGAGTGGTCCTACTTTGGATATTGCTGCTCGTTTACCCCAATTGAGGGCTGTTATTCTCCATAGTCCTATACTATCAGGGTTGAGAGTGATGTACCCTGTGAAAAAGACATACTGGTTTGACATTTATAAGGTTAGATTTTTCATTATCATACATGTTTAATGTCCTTTCGATTGAGAATCGTGTATATGAGCTATTATGTAACTTAACTTTATTCTATGTTGTTGGTTTGTAGAACATTGATAAAATTCCGCTGGTGAAGTGTCCAGTGCTAGTAATTCATGTAAGTATCCTATACTTGTTGTGTTGGATTTTTCACTAGCTAATATTGTGTCACCATAATTTCTATAGTTGCTGTTGCCATGATTTTTCACTGATATTTTAGTGTGTTACCGTTGTGTTCAATTTTTCATGTCATAAGCTAGTGTACACAATTAGGAACTAGGAATATGTTGATTGTGGCTAATTTTAAGGCATCAAAGTTGAAGAGCCTTTATTGCTAATTAAATTTCCTTCAATGCATTCTTGTGAATATCGTAACTTAGCAAGTGTTGCTTTTTCTGATGTTATTTTTTTGGTACTGAGCTTTTCATTCTACTTTTACTAATTTGGCATCACTTTTATACTTTATTCAGGGAACTGCTGATGAGGTTGTTGATTGTTCTCATGGTAAGCGTTTATGGGAGCTCTGCCAACAAAAATACGAACCCTTGTGGCTTAAAGATGGAAATCACTGTAATTTGGAGCTCTATCCAGAATACCTTAGACATCTCCGACGATTCATATCAACGGTAGAAAAGTCACCACCCCAAAGACTGAGTTTTAGGAGAAGTGTGGATAAGGTAGAACAATCCAGAGGAAGTACTGATATCTCGGAAAAGCCAAGGAAGAGCATGGAAAAGCCAAGAAAGAGCACAGATTGCAGAGACAAACCACCAAAAAGTACTGATCGGACAGAAAAACAGAAATATCATGAATTCAAATTCAAAAGTTCTGATAAATTAGATAAGTTAAAGGTCCAATATGACCAGACAGAGAGGTCGACAGAGAGGTCGAGAAGAAGCGTAGAGTACAACAACGACAAATCTAGAAGCATTGAGTTCCAAGAGAAATCCAGAAGAAGTGTTGATGTTCAGTTTGAAAGGCCGGGGAAGAGTATTGATTGGCTGGATAAAATTCGAGCTACTTGAACCTTTTGAAGCTTCTGCAATATTGGAACTGGGTTCGCTTGGTGGGAGGGGGAAAGTACAAAGATACAAACACGGTTACTTACACTGGTTGTTTAATTTAACTTATGGTTTGCAGAATATGCATATGATGCTATTGCACTTGTATACTTCCATTGTATTTTTACATTTGGATATGTTGGGCTGGGGATTCTATATTCTTAGTTTTTCCTTTTATTATTATTATTATTATGATTATTATTTATCTTCAATTTCAATTGATGAGACTCTAACATTGTTTTCATTTCATAGTTCCACTGCGTTGTAACATTTGATTTGGAGATGTTGGGGGAGCTCTATGTTCATAGTTTTTGTTGTTATTTTTATTTTCAATTGATGTAACTTTAACCTTGTTTTAGTTATAACTAGTGTGTGGATCTGCTGTACATGTTAATTTTATTTTTTAAATATTATTGAGTTGTTATCTTATTGTTTACGCATTTTACATTGGTTTCGATATGATACAAGTTTGGTATGTTCTTAAGTAATTTTGTTGGTAATTATACGATAAAAGCTGTTATTATTTTTGGAATTATTTTTGTCACCCATGCGTTTATCACTGTCTCATTTTGTTTATTAGAAACTGTTGACCATGCTTCTTGTTAAGTAAGTTCGGAAGGTAGTTATACAAAAGACTATTGATTATTGATTATAGGAGTGCAGGTGCAAATTTGTATTATTCTATTTAATGACTTTTAAAAGAGAGAAATCCATTGGATACTCCATTAAATTTAAAAAAAAAAATGAAATTTTGATCACTAAATTATTTAATTGTATTTTTTTTTAGGACAAGTGAGTAAAAAAAAAAAGAAAAAGAAAATTATTTAAAAAATAAAGACCCATAATCATCCAACTTTGCAAAAGGTAGGTGTCCCTTATCATTATCAATCTCATGCTTTGCTAGATAGTTAGGATAAACATTCTCCTCCTTAAAAGTATGAAATATCTCAACTCGTCATTTCTTAAAGATAAACTCTTTAATGTTGTGAAGAATTGCAATATAATGATGTCAAACATTAACAAACTCTAATGTAAGCTAGATAGTAGAGTTGGAGTCAGAATAACACATCAAGTCTTTGATGTCAAGTTCTCAGGACCGTAAACCCAAGCATCGTTAGTATTTTGAATCATTCCACCAAATTCCAAGACACCAAGATTACCGAGGCTACTGCCATCAACATTTAAAATTACATTACTACCTTTGTGTGCATTCCATGTTATCTTTCTTGATGGATGAGACATATTGTGCTTGAGAAAAATATTTAGCTAACTGAGTAACATAATTCATTGTGATGATCTTCAAAGTAGAGGAAAATATCACTTCATTCGCAAGATATAGTTTGTCCTTAGCGCGCCACAACAACCAAGAAGCAGCCAAAAATATAAAGCTACCATCGATGTCATGTTTAATCCAATCATATAAATTATCCCCTTAAAAGAATAGTAGGTCCAAGAAGTCAATAGATTTCTAAAAGCGAATAGTGAATTCACACTCTCTCAAACAGTGTAGAGTCGTCTCAGCATCCTGATTGCATCTAGGGCAAAGATTCATTTGGAGCATACCACGATGGCACAACATTGATCTTGTAGAAAGGGACTTATGTAAATCCATTCAAAAGAAGAATTTCACATTCTCAAGTGCAGGAATATACCACACCCACTTCCAAGTGTTATTGTCTATTGTATTATTAACAAATTCAAATATGTTAAGCCAGATATAGTCATACCGAGCAATATAGATACCGTCTAAATTGTCTTTCAAGGTTAGACGATTAGGCCCCAGAGAACTCAAACAAATGGAAGCGCTTTCATGCGGTTATAAAAACTAGAGGAATATTAGTATATAATGAATTAAAGTTCCTCAAATTCTCATCTGAGTAAACAACATTCACTCGCATTTCTAGATCGTAGATATCCACATAGAGAACTTGCTCCGCTAATTTCCCTATCCCAGACCAATTGGAAAAGAAGAAATAGGAGTTCTCACCCCCAACCTAAATTCAAATCCATCTTTAAAAGCAAAGAGAGCTTTCACAATTGCATTCCAAGTAACTGATACTTTTTTTCCATATTAAGAAATGTTTCTTCGTAGATGTAATTATGCTTTAGAACTTGGACCCGTAGGGAATCACAATCCCGATGGAGACCCCAAACCAGCTTCCCAACATAGAAGTATTGACCAATCTTATTTTTTGGATCCCAAGACCACCCAACTTTTTGGGCTTAATGATTTTACTCCAGTCAACACGATGCACACTAGAGTTTGAATTATCTATCCACAAAAAATTCCTAGCCATCTTATCAATAAAATCACAAGTTGGCTGAGGTAGCCAAGTCATATGCATATAATAATTTGGGATGGAGTTCAGAAAATATCTAACCAGAGTCAACCCACCAACCTTGTTTAATAATATATGTTTCCAAGATGCTAACTTTTAACTGATTTTCTCCTATATGAACTCAAAATCTTTGTGTTAAAGATGACCATACAACCTAAGGAAACTCAAGTACTTTTCTAGAGTAAGAGTTCGTGTGATACAGTGCTAGAGACAATTAAATTCATTTTAATCTTCTTAGTGGTAGTGGAGAAGGACACCTTTGATATAGAAACATTTACTTTAAGGCCAGAAAACATGGAAAATGATTCAAGATCTGAGAAACGATCTCTTCTCGGGAGTTAAAATCTCCGCAAAAAGAAAATATCATAAACAAAAAATAAATGTGATAGAAGGGGTCCATTACGAGATAACCTGACAAGTTTCCAATGACCTTCATCAACTATCCTAATGATTATTTGTGACAAGAATTCCATGCAGATAACAAGGAGATAGGGTGAAAAAGGGCGGCCTTTTCGTAATACAAAAATTGGAAGGTATAGTAGTGAATAATCCAATCCTACCTCTATATAGAATAGTCTTATTTTATTTGTTGTTACTGGGATAAAATTTTATATGACCATGTAAAACCTGATTTTGATTTTACAACACCATGACAAAACCTTATTACATACATTATGATTTTCTATAGTCAAGAAGTCCATGCATTCACATAGTCAAGTTTCCCCGACTGTCTGATCAAGATCACACTTTTCTATTTTAAAATTAATTTTTTTATGTCTTGTATAAAAACCAGTGTTGTTTTTGTGGACTGTGTGATTAAGATCCAAAGATTATTAATAGTTTAATTACTTGAATGCATCAAAAAAATGATTGCACGAGATTTTGCATCTCAAATCCAAAATATGCACATTTGACCCAATAATTTATTCAAGTTTTTTCTTCCTATGAATGCGATATATACACTCCAAATGTATTATTGTTGTTGTATGTAGAATATTGTCACGAGTTTGAATTTTGATGTTGTTGTTGTTCTACTGCTATATTTTTTATATTTTTTTAAACGACATACAACAACAATTATTTAATACAACCATTGTTATGTGTAGAACACTTATCAAGTTTCTCCATTGTCCTTAAACAAATCTTGCCCGTCCATTTAGTGACTATCAATTCTCAAGACACTATTATTAGTGATCTGCGTGAAACCTAAAACTTAGACGAACTTCATCTTCTACCTCTAAACGTCATCTTTCATTTATGAAACTCTATTTCTCCTCTAAACCAAGATCGAAAATATCATTTCTTCCATACACAAAACTCGAAAATATCATTTCTTTCATTAACAAATTTCGGAATGTTATCATCTCTTCTCCAACTTGAATGAGACAAGGAACGTATAGATTCGAGCTAGCAATGTTAATTATTGTTATTATTGTTGTTCTTTTTGTTGTTTGTTGTTGTTGTTGTTATTCTTGTTGTTGTTATTGTTGTTATTGTTGTTGTTGTTGTTCTTCTTCTTCTTCTTCTTCTTCTTCTTCTTGTTTTTGTTGTTCTTGTTGTTGTTCTTGTTGTTTTTGTTGTTGTTCTTGTTGATCTTGTTGTTCTTGCTGTTGTTAGAGTTCTTGTTGTTGTTGTTTTACTACTGCATTTTTTTAATTTTATTAAAAGACCTACAACAACAGTTGTTTAGTAAAATCGGGGTTGTATGTAGCGCGTTATCTAGTTTATTACCATGGGTAATATATTTGATTGTAAATAACACACTTACAATCACACCCTACCTAACAACGGTTGTTCAACCGTTATTATGGGTCTTTTGCGGCCGTTGTTATATGTTTTTTTCGTAGTAGTGAAAAAACCACATTAATGATCACCAAGTTTCATCATATGTTATAGTAGGCTGAAGCACGAGTTTGAAATTTCCCCAACGGACATTCCATACATTAGGTACATGGGATGTGCCACATGCATTTGATGAATTACATATTTTCCCACATGCATCATAGGTTGAAGTCCAAACATTGGACTCACATATTTGCTTGTAACATCCATGTGTGGTGTGGTTGTAATGTTACCACATCGACTTTGTGGTGGCTTTGAACAATTTGTTTGCCTTCCACTGCTAACATTACAGCTAGATTGCCTTTTATTTTTCTGAATATAAAAATTCAATTAATATTTCAAAACAAATATAAATACAATATAATTACTAAAACTAAATATAACTTTTGTATTTAGCTTAAAGAATCAGATAGTTATATCGACTCAAACTCAACATTCTGTTTAGATGTCCTGTCTTGTGTATCTTGAAAAATATATCAAAATAGCTAAAATATAATATTCAATGCAAGATATATACTAAGAATAATTTTAAAATCACAAGGAAGGCCCATTTAGGGTCACATTTTTGTTAGAGCCCAATATTTAAAAATAGTATGACCCAATTCACTTTTTGGATTTGTTTTGGAAAAATGTTTTATTTTAATTATAACATTATTATTATTATTATTATTATTATTATTATTATTATTATTATTATTATTATTATTATTATTATTATTATTATTAACATTATTATTATTATCGACCTATTATTAATTATACTAATTTTTATTATAATTAAAACATTATGTTATAAACTTAATTAAAACTTTATTTTGTTTACTGATTGAAAAAACGTCGGGCCTTCTAAAAACGCACAACCCAAAGCGAACCGGCCCATTCCAAATCCAAAAAACACATGCTCCAAAACTAACAAACAAGCACTGTTTGGATTGAGAGAAAAAACATGTGTCACAAAAACGAAAATTGTGCACTGTACAAATCATTTAGAATATGAAACACATGTTTTAAAACTAACAAATATTGTTTGAATCAAATAATCAAATAAAATCAAATTTGTGCATTAAGTTTCCAGAAACATTATCGTATCATAAACAAAAACAAATTGATACAAATTAATACAAATCAAAACCTGATAAGGACATAATCAGACAAAATCAAGTTCATAATCAATACAAAATTAAAGTTATATACAAATTATAGACCAATTAATTTGTTTCCTAAATCTATACTAACCTAAAAACACTATAAAAAACCTAAAATTAACAGTGAGAAAAAGAACATAGAATTTATAGAGAAAATTTTATAAAAAAAAGAAGAGAAATTGGAAGGAGTTTGAAGAGCAGAGAGAAAGCCATGTTTCTATCACCGCCGTAAATACATCACTCCAACTTAGGGTTTCAATATCTAAAACCATAAGTCTACTTCCACCTTCATCATTCTCGCCGTCACCTCATACCTGTAAAAGAAAGAAAGGGAGGTTAGCGAAAGGGTCAGGGATCGGAACAAACGAGAAATCTCATCAAGGGTAACGAATCACTTAGCCTTGTTTTTTTGTTTTTGTTTTTAATAGTTGTTGTCATGATTGATTTTGGGGGTGGGTGAGAACGATCGCTGCTGGGGAGTAGATTGGTAGCGGCGGCGAGTTTAGGGTTTGTTGTTAGGTTGAGGGAAGAAGAAGAGAGAGGATAAATACGAGGAGAGAGAGAGAGAGAGATGAACGATTAGAAATGAAAAATAGTTTTGTAAAAAACAATATATTTTGTCTAACAATCTCATTCATGTCATCTCGTGTTTATTATCGTTCACCCTCAATCGTAGCTGTCTGATCATCATCATATGTCACCAACATGCATACTCACGGTAGTATCGTGCGACCACCCACACAGAGTCTAGACGGACTCCCAAACTTTTGGGCTAAGCCCATTACCAAACCCACCCCCTTTATTTTGTTTTTGCTAGCCGCGCTGGAAAGCATACCCCCATCAGCCTCATGGGCCCAATCCAATATCTGGACTTGGGCCCCTTACTGCTCACACCCTATTTTTTACTACCTTAACTATATTTATATCCCTTACCGCTCACACCCCATTTTTTACTACCTTAACTATATTCATACCCCCTGCGCTTTTGGGCCTGAATTCAGGCCTATGCTGTTAGCACCCCTATTTTTTGCTACCTTAACTATATTCACACTCCCCTTGCTTTTATTTTTCTTCATTATTTTTATATTTTCTATTTTTTTATGATTATAACATTATATTAATTATTATTATTATTAAATCACATAATTATTATTTTCTAATTTCATCCAAAATATTATTTATTTTTATTGCATAAAAATATTTTTAATCATGCATTTAAATAATGTTTTCTACAATTAACACATAAAAAATATTCAACCAAGAATAAATCATTTTTCATATTAATTCAACATCTAATTTTCGAAAAGGATTACGAAGCATATTTTAATTAACTGCGCGCTTTGTCTAAATATCTCTGTCATTCACACACCTAGACTAAGTATGCGGGAAATTCAAATATCTTCGTAATCCATAAAAAACACGAGCCAACTGCAAACTACGAATTGAGACTCTGATTCCTCATAAGAGGATACATAGGCATACGACTAAAATCATGGTGAGTTCCCCTAATAAAAATTAAAACCATATTTCCTAAGATCGCGCTTGTAACCCTAGTATCCTTGTGAACAAGGTAGATGAGGGGTGCCTAACATCTTCCCTTCGTCTAGAACCGAGTCCAAAAAACCTAGGATCTCTAACCTTTAGTGTTATCCTTTATATTCCATTCCTTAGGATAAAAATTAAGGGTGACAACTCTTATTTTAAAACTAGTTACAACAGCTGACGACTCTGTCGTAGACTCAACTCTAGGTTTAGAAGCCTTGTCCTTTTGTTTTAGGGTTTTTAGGATTTTTTCTTATTTTTTGGGTTTTTATTCTTTCTTATTTAATTATTTATTTATTTCTTGCTTATCCTTTTTTTATTATTTATTACATTTATTCATTTGTGGTGGGATTTAAATTCTGCAAAATTATTCTCAAAACCCTTAGAAAGAAAGTTCGTCTATTAGTCAAGGGGATACATCATCCCTTAGGCAAACACTATACATTATTCTTATTGGTCAGATCATGATGGCCTATGAAGTTTAGCATTGTTTAACTATTTACATAGGTAATGTGTAAACTTCACTTTATGGTTGGTTGTGGCACCCCATATTCAAATCATTGTCTTCTATTTAGCGTCATGGTTGTGAAACAAGTTGATTAAATTGTGGGGTAATTGATTGAGTTGGTTATTGGTTGCATGAAATGCATGCTTTATGGATAATTATGTGGAAGTACATAATCATTGTTGTTTGTGATTCGAAGGAGGAATATGATCATGTTCTTGTTGCATCAATTGTATGTCATGCATCATTATGCCGTTGTTGTTGAAAGAGGAGAGTTGCAAGTCTAGAAGGGTGGAATAGTAACTTGTCACAAACCTAGAGGAGGGGGGGTCGTGAACCTAGAAGGGTGGGTTCGAGGTCTAGAATGAAGGACCTGGTTCGTATGAAGAACATTTGTTGATTGGTACCATATGCATTGTGTGGGTGTTATAAGTCGTATTGCATTCACATGTATATGTATATGAATTGCTTGAGAAGGTGTGGGATTGTGATGTTGTTGTGTATTGGATGCTTGATATGTTGTATATTTTATCTACTTGTTGCATTCTTTACATATTTTTATATCAAAGTATATTTCTCACTCCTTTTGCTTTATGTTGTCCACCATGGACGTCTTGTAGATACTCAAGAACAGAGTTTGCTGTTGTGAGTGGGAAATAAAACTTGGAGTTATTTTCATTTGTTTATCACTTCCTTAGTGGTTTAGTGCTCTTATTCTGTAACATCGGGACTGGATCATTTTTATGATATTTGAAGTTGATTGTTAAAGTTGAATTACTTTGTCTTGTGGAAATTAATACCTATTACGTTGAGTTGCTTTTGAAGTTGTTCAGAGTTGTATATTGCAACTCCATTTTTAATCATTTTGTGAAAGATAAGTCTTTATAAGACTAAATTTCACAGTTGTTATGTTTTAATACTGGATTTAATACTTTTTCGCTGCAATGAGCCTATGTTATGGCGAACGTGTGATGATAGATGTTGTATGTCATTGATAATTCTACTGCATGTTTTCTAAATGTTTATGTAGTGTTGAAGGGTTATCGTTGGCGATACCTTAGATCGTCGAGTAATCCTTTAATTATAAGTTTTGGAATTTAGAGTGTTACACTGGTCATCCTATCAAACACAAATAATCCACTCATCTTTTTCTCTCCATCTACGGATTCATGTGATCTAAATTTAGGTTGACAAACTTGTTTCGCCATGTACTTATCTTTTCCAATTGTCTTGAACCACGTATGTAATGATAAGGACACCATATCCACATTCATATTTGGGAAATGATAGATATCAACAACTATCTCTAAAATTCACCAACTAACTAAAACCTTCCCTCCTAGATAGCCTTCTTAATGGTTTTCCAAAAGACAATACAATTAGTCGGTTTCTGGTTATATAAATTGTGCCACTTAAAGTACATTTTGCCTTTGATTTCGTTGAATGGAAGAATATTATGACCATATATTATCTAAATATGTTTATATTTAAGAAGATAATCAAATATATTTTCAACTTTTGTGATATTAAAGATATATTTCATCTTATCTTCTTATGAATAAGTGCCCTTCCCTAACGTAGGCATCAAGGTGGAAGTATCATATTTGTTGTTGAACTTTAATGTTAATTAAGGAATGAACTAAAATCACTAATTGACTAATCCTTATTTAAGTGATTGCATAAGGGAGGAATTTTGTCCCTTAGTTATACATTCTTTAAGTACTCCAAAAAGCGTTAAGTATGATGTGTGAAGATGTTGAGTTACTAAACTACGCAATGTATAAAATATAAAATTAAAAAAAGAAGCTTAAAACTGTTTGATTTAATTGATTGTCTCTTAAAATGATTATAAAGTCCAATAATATTTACAGGTAAACATTATATATTATTCTTATTGGCTATTTACACATGTAATGCGTGAATCTCACTTAATGGTTGGTTGTGATTAGGGATGTTCAAAACCAAACCGGCCTAATAGAAAACCGCAAAATTGAACCGAACCAAATCGAAACCGCAAAAATCACATTTGGTTCGGATGTGTTTGGGTCATTTTCTTGCGGAACCGCACGGTTCGGTTCGGTTTGCGGTTTGTATTTTAAAAACCAAACTAAACCAAACTAAACCGCATTACGTTATAAAATCTTACTAACCAATATATATTTCTTTAATTCTTTAGAGAAATAAACATGTATTATGTGTATATTTTATCATACTTTGTATTATATTCATTTTAATTTACAAATCATAAATAAAAAAAATATTATTCATTTATAAATACTATTTTCACAAAATATATTTTATCGTATTCTTTGTATAATATTTATTTAAGAATGCAATCTTGTTTATATCATTCTTTAGATTTAGATAAAATTATAATACGCAATTTTATGTATCAAATTATAAACTTATTTTGTCAATTATAAAATTTTATGGTAATGTACAAACAATTAAACACAAAATTATATTTTCCTCTATATTTGTTTGTATGACTTAATAATTTTTTTTGTAAAAAACCGAACCAACCGAACCAATCCAAACCCCATTAGTTTGATTTGGTTTGGTTCGGATTTATTTTTAAAAGTCAACCGAACCAAACCGAACCGTGTGTTTTTTTCTCATGCGGTTCGGATGATTTTTTGCTTCAAAACCGCTCAAACCGCACCGCGAACACCCCTAATTGTGACACCCCACATTCAACTCGTTGTCTTCTATTTCGCAATATAGTATGTTGATATTATTCTTATATATTGAACTTTTTTCTATTTCGCAACATAATAGTATTTAATTTAATACTATTATATTTTAAAATGACATCGATCTCAAGCAATCAATTAATAGTATTTAATTTAATTATATTTAATAATTTTTTAAATAACACATTTTTTTCCGTTTCAAATTAAATGTTATTTAAATTTTTTGCACACAAATTAAAAAATATAATAATAGTATCATAAGACATTGAACTTTTATTATATTAATCTCGTAAATGTGTTGGAAATAGTGTAAAAAGTAATAATTAAAGGACATGATTGAAAAATTAACAATCATTTTTACATTGAAAAGTGATAATGATATTCATTTTAAAATAAATTTTATTTTCTAAAACGATACTTATTTTAAAACAGAACGAGTGTAAATAATATAATTTTTTATTGTCTCAGCTATTTTTTAGGTAAATAAGAATTCACTTTATCTATTATAAATATATAAAATATAAAGTATTTGGAAAAACCATAACTACCCTTATGAGATTATGTTCAAACTTTTCTGATTCCAGGATTAATAATATCTTATTCCAAGCTTGCTTCACTTATATTGATTTGAAATTTATAACTAATAAAGTGTCATCTCTCCATTTTTTCATCCTTATTTTTAATTTATTTTATTATTTTATTAACCTCTAATTAAGCTTCAATTGTCTATTAAACTTCAACAAAAAAACGTGGGAAAAAACATTCAAAAGCAAAATAAAATATCTGGAGAATGAACAATCACACAACTTCCCATGGGCAGTAATTATAGTCGAAATGCATTAAAATTAAAACATGAAGACACCATCAAAAACCATTTCAAGCCCAGCCCGCACAGATAAATTTCCTCCACCATTATTGCAATTCCTAAAAACCAATGCATCAAGTAGAAGCAAAAAGTCAAAATCAAGCCTCATGTTCATTCTCTGCAAGAAAAACAACAACAACACCATTGAAACAACTCAAGAACCTTATTCCCCTAAACCCTTTACTGTTAACGCAGTGTATATCCACTCCGTACAGATCTTCTTCTCTTGTGAGTAGGTTTTAGAGTTCACCTTTGAGGAACAAAGAGACAAAGTCTATTTTCGATAATGAGAAGTTCGCAATCACTGAATAGAGAGTTCGTTTATGATAAAGAGGATTCCATAGGTACTACTGAGATATTTGGTTCAGTTAGATATTTGGAAAATGTTAAAGAGTTGTTGTTAAAGGGAAGGGTGAAAAAGGAAGAAGATGGGGATTCTACTATGGTGGCACATTCGATTGTACTCACTCGGTGCAAATCGAAATCGACCAAGGTAAATTACCGAATTTACCCTGAGGTAAATAGTTTGTGGAAAAATGACAAGGTTGGGTTTTGTTGTTACTTTTATTCTAAATTGATTTCATTTGAATAATATTAAATACTTTATTTTTGTTACCAATTGTAATCGTTGCTTTTTATTATAGTAATACACGTTTAACGAGAATCCACACAAAATTTTTGTTACCAATTATAATTGTCGCTTTTTATTATAGAAACAATGAGTGTTTTTAAGGAGGTGTACCAGATGTCTGACGAGTACAAACAAAACATGTATATTGATGACGATTTGAAGACATGTAAGATATTTACTATCAGTCTGAGGTGTGAAATAGAAAATGTTCATCTATGGAGGGACAGTCTTAGACACACATCTCATTCTTTAGAGTAATGTCAACACTTATGGCCTAAAAATCCAACTACATTAAGGTAAATAACAATGAATGAATTGTGCATAATTGTGTCTAATTATGTGTTGGAAATTTTTCAGATGGTGATGAATGGTAGGTTCTAAATGGAAATGTAAGATTATTTCATCCTCTTATTTTTGTTGTTGTTTTTAGATTGTAGGTTAGAATTGACAAGTTTTGTCTGATTAATTATTTCATTATTGTCTATGTATTATGTACTTGAGTTATAGTGAATCTATTTTGCTAATTCTCTTTCTTATTCTAAAATTTATGGATTTTAAAATTAGAATTAGATGGAGAATGACTAGAAGTTGTGTATGTGGTTAAGAATGATTGATAATGGTTGAGAACAGTCCTCAATATACAATTGTTTATGAAAGGGAGCAATGCATGGTTCTTTTCCATGGTCCATATAGATACTTTTTGACGCTGTTGATTCGTTGGGTGCTAATTGTTTCTAGAAAAAAATGATTCTAGGTTTTATAGCATCTAAGTAGTTTAGAAGAGGCAAAAAATTATTAAAGACAAAACATTTGATGAGTGCACTGAATCTTGAAAGTTTCTTCATATGAGACACTTCCCACTTTAAGGAGGCTTCTTCTAAAATGGTTTATGTTTATCTGAGATATTTTATTTTTTGTGTATGCAGAAGTTTCAACCTTTATCCATGTTTGGATCTTGAAATTGTTTTTCTTGATAACCGGGTTAAAAGCAAATTTTGGAATTAACAAACAGTTGCGGTAGAGAATAGAACAACACCCTTCCTTTCATTTTTTTAATTTCAATGATGCTTTTGTTTTGAAAATTGTTAAAAATGGAGCAAAATAAAAGATTAAGTTTAGTAGTGTTTTGACAACATCATATTTTGTAAATGACAAGTCAATATTTATGCATTGTCTTCATATTAAAGTTTTACTTAGGAGTGGTAAAATGGGTCGTGGCCCGCTAGATTAGTCCATGTATTCGGTAAAAAATGATAGATTGAGTTAGAATTTTAGATCCGCGGTTCACCAAAATCTGCCCCGTCAAAACCCACCACCCGTCAAAGTTCGTTCCGCCAAAATTTATCGCCCGTTAAAGTTCGTTCCGCCGATTCTTTACGTCTCACCTTAAGTCTGTCCCTTTTTAGTTAATTCTAGTCATTTCAATTCTTGATGATTTTATTTTATTTATTTATTTGTGAATACATGTAAAAAAAAATTTAAATATAATTTGTTAAAAAGATGCTTTTTATAAAAAATTATTCTAAAAAATAAGTGAAAAATCTAATTGAAATGTAAAAAAAAAAAAACTTATTAAAAAATTTTTAAAAATAAATAAATAAAAATAGACGGACAAGTCCTCCGCCCGCCACCTTGACGGGTTGAGCTTGATTCTTATACCAATTTCCATTTGACAGGCTTGTCCGTCCCGCTTTTTTTTTGGCAAGTTTAAGACGGGAAAGGGTGGGAGAGGGCGATCAATCCCTTTTATCACCCCTAGTTTTATTGCTCCAGGCCACTATTCTTCCATTTATATATTTTCTTTTTTAATTAAATTAAAAATTTTAATCTAATAAAAATCTTGAAAAGTCTTTATACTATATATATATTTATAAATATGGATTAATACTTAAAAGTTTGATCCATATTATTATCCTATATTTATACTTTTGTGAATGTTAGCCCATTAAATGAATTCACACTTTAATGTTAGTATTCTTATTAGTTTTAATTTTAAGAAGAAAACACAAAACCAAAACACTTTTAGTAAATCCAAAAATTACATTTCAAAGATCAGTGTTTGGAAATGCCACTTCCTTGAAATTGAAGTTGATGGAAACTCAAGCTTCTTCATCTTATGTAAATATTATTATCAATTTTCGTTGCTCTGGTTATACTTGTTGAAGTCAACAACAAATACTAAAATTCCAAACTGTGATGAAGGTAAATTTATCCTTCAAACCTTCAATCTTTGTCGGTCTGAAATTTTTTCGCACCGTTTGATTTTATTTTCTTTGCAATCAAACAGGTGATATTCACGGTTTGGTGATTGAATTGGGGTTTTTGTTGCAT
This sequence comes from Vicia faba, assembly GCA_948472305.1. Taxonomy (NCBI): domain Eukaryota; kingdom Viridiplantae; phylum Streptophyta; class Magnoliopsida; order Fabales; family Fabaceae; genus Vicia; species Vicia faba. Next base: position 518,232,731 of record OX451737.1, read on the forward strand.
GGCGAATTCTTGCAAGTCAAAGGAAGAATTTGCAAATGAAGCAATCAAACGTGCTTTGAGGTCTCTACGGAAGCGGCATTTGAGCGAAGAAGGAGCTCATGCTTCTGCTTTTGCTGCTCTTTCTAAACCTATTGTTTCCCAGGTTCCTTTTATGCGCTTTGTTTTAGGGTTTTTTTCTTTCTGAAATTGATCACAAATTCATATTTGGTTTCTAGTAGATTTGAATTAAATGAAACCTTTGTCGCAATCCCTAATTAGTTTGTAGAAATATTAATGGATCTTTGATTTCTATTTAGTAAGGAATAGTGCTTTTAGAAGCATTTTTCAGTCTTTAATAGATAGTAAGTAGTAACATATCCACTGGACAAGAAATTGACACTGACACTTGGGCACTTGTTTAATTTGAGAAAATGAAAGTGATTGAATGTAATAAGTAATCTCACTACCAATTCCTAAGAACATAATGGATGGGCATGATGGTGTAGATTCTCCAGTATTAGTGATATATGAGAATCGTGATGTCCCAAATGCAGATCCACTAGAAGTTAATGACCCCAATCCCAACTTCATTGTGCTTAGTGATAGCTCTAGATCTGGAGGGGGTTCTGTAGAAAGTGGTAACGGACTCCTCGTCCCTTCTACTAAGGGAAGTATCGACGATTCTTCTGCAGAAGATGGAGTGGGGAACTCCAGCAATCTGAACTTTAGGGAGGTGGTTACCCATCTTGCTTCTTCCATCAGGTCTTATGCGGATTCAGATGCTGCTATAGCGTCTCGAGATGAGCGACGAGCTCACTTTTTTAGGAGTAGTAGTGCAGTTTCTAACCAGCATTACCTTTTTCATGACAGCCAGGTAGAAATGGTTAAACAGGGACGCGCAGGCTTAGTGGAGCTGGCAGATGCCCATATGTACCGCTGAGTGGACCCTGAACTGGTGGAAACAGTTTCTTACTTTTGGAGTCAGTACTAATAGATGCTTATTGTTGCTTTTTTAAACAGGATCCTAATTGCTGTTGTTACTTGGACCGTCGTGTGCATTTAAATATTGGATGTTTTTACTTAGTTAAATGTTGTATTTGTGTCCTTATAGGGCTCTGAATGGAAAGAGAAAGCAGAGAGTTTTGAAGTGGAACTTCAGCAATGCTACAAAGCTCAATCCCGAGTATCTGAGCAGCTTGTTGAGGAAATAGCTGAATCAAGAATTTTGAAAGCTTTGGTTCAAGAGAAAGAAACTGCAACTGCTGGTTTGCAAAAAGAGTTGACTGAAGCAAGGTTGCTTGTTTTCCCTTTTATGTTTTTAATTCCAAAAGCCCGGTGTTGTCGATGGTGGATGGCGTTCCATGGCGAAGAGCCAAAGTCCCGCCATTCCAGCCGCTTCGCGACGCCGTTATAGCGGAAAAACCCGCAATATCGACTGATATTTACTATTGCAGTGAGCCCAAAAACCGTCATGTATATCTGCCATAGCTCCGCCATGGAGGATATTTGATGACACTGCAAAAGTCTTGTACTGTTGTTACTTTATAGTTCAAACATTTTGCTTATGAGTTAAGAAAGCGACTCAAATAAATTTTGCAGGGATGAGTGCATGCAATTGAAAAAGGACTTGGAAGACAAAATTAAAGCTCTTGAAGTGGTTCTGAGTGAGAATGCAGAACTTAAAGTACATTTGGAGCAGATGACAGTTAGAGCCAAGAATGCTGAAACTGAAAATAAGACATTGGTGGATCGCGTGATGTTAGAAAAAATGAAGAACGCCGAACAACTAAATGAGGTTATAATACATTATCATTCTCCATACGAACATTTGAAATAAATGGTTGTTTGTACGTTCTCCATATGAACATAGGGCCTGTGTAGATTGTTTGAGAGAACTTGTGAAAACAACTTATGACATTGTTTATAAGCTGTTTTTAACTTATTTTCATAAGTTCTCCAAGATACCATATAAGAACAGCTTATAGCTTGTAAGCTGTTGTTTTCATAATAACAGCTTCAAAGAAGCTGTTTATTGAAACAAGACTATAATTATTTGAAATAATAAAGTTCAGCCAGGTAATCAATCGGATTGTAATTTAGTATTCCCTCCGGTTCTTTTATAAGAAACACTTCACTTTTTTAGATTCATTGAATAATTAATGTATCTGGTCTGTAAACAGTCCAGTACATTAATTATTCAATGAATCTAGAAAGGTGAAATGTCTCTTATAAAAAGGACCGGAGGGAGTAGTTCATTTGCCTTTAATCTGATAATTGTGTCATGGTCTTATTTGTAGATGTCAGTTCTCTGACAATGTTACACTCTGCCACTATTGCATCTAGTTTTGAACTTATTTTGTGATTGCGTGAAATTTAGATTATATGCCGCCGAGTCAAGTAATTGTGTGATTGTTACAGCATTAAATACTAAACTGTGATGATATTTTAATTCTATTAGCTGCATAGATTCTGAATGTTTCATGGTGCTGATATAACTATTATACTTTCTATCAACTTAGGCAAACCAACTGTATGATGATATGATCAAGCAGCTAAAGGCTAGTGGTTTAGAAAAATTTGCAAGGCAGCAAATAGATGGCATAGTTCGCCGAAGTGAACACGGTACCGATGCCTTTTTACAATCAAACATCCCTTCCACATGCAAACACAGACTCCAAGCACATGAAGGTGGTTGTGCTTCCATATTGTTCGAGAACAATTCCAATAAATTGATTACCGGGGGACAGGATCGAACAGTTAAAGTGTGGGATACAGATTCAGGCTCCTTAATTTCCAATCTTTATGGATGCCTCGGATCTGTATTAGATCTCGCAATCACCAATGATAATCAATCTGTTATTGCTGCTAGCAGCTCAAACAACTTGTGTGCGTGGGATCTCAACTCGGGTCGCGTCCATCATACCCTTACTGGCCACAAAGATAAAGTATGTGCTGTTGATGTCAGCAAGGTTTCCAGCCGTCATGTTGTCAGCGCCGCTTACGATCGCACTATAAAAGTCTGGGATTTGCTTAAAGGTTATTGCACTAACACAATAATTTTCCACAGCAACTGCAATGCTCTTTGCTTCAGCAGTGATGGACAGACCATATTTTCTGGACACATTGATGGAAATCTTAGATTATGGGATATCAAAACCGGGAAACTACTTAGCGAGGTTGTGGCACATTCACTTGCTGTCACGTCAATATCTCTTTCCCGAAATGGAAATGTTGTATTAACCAGTGGAAGGGACAATTCACACAATTTGTTTGACGTGCGATCTCTAGAAGTTAGCAGCACACTAAAAGCTGAAGGAAATCGAGTGGCCTCTAACTGGAGTCGCTCGTGTATTAGTCCGGATGATCAAAATGTTGCCGCCGGATCATATGATGGGTCAGTCTATGTGTGGTCGGCATCTAAAGCTGAAACAGTCTGTACTCTGAAGGAACATACTTCTTCTATCCTGTGCTGTGCATGGAGTGGTCTTGGAAGACCCTTAGCTTCAGCTGACAAGAATGGAGTTGTTTGTATCTGGACCTAAAGAAGTTCTATTTCTTTCATATATTAGCCGGTTTCGAAAAAGGATATTCATTTTAGGAACAATGTATATATTCATTTGTAACAGAAAAACAATTATGTTAAGTCTCACACTGTAATTATTGTAAAAACAGCTGAGGATTAATACACTGGAATATGTTTTACGTTTACTCTTCTAGTGTTACTGTATAACTCCTCTGTTTTCTTGTAACTTTTGTTCTGCACATATCACACATGCTATGTGCAATTACGCTACGGAAGTGGCGGTTTTATGAAAACATAACAGATAATAAAGCTTCAGCCAAAAGGAAACAGGAAACAGTTTTTAGAAATAAATAATTGATGGTGGAAACCAATTCACTACGCGATGGAAATCCTTTAAAACAAGCAAGTGGATCACGCTGGACTCTAGAGTCAAATGATTGATACTACAGAATAATAATACTACTAAAATGTTTTATCACATTTGCTTATGTCAATAGAATGGAATCTTTTCAAGTACATACTCTGTTTCTTTTATTATAAATCGCTTTCAAAAAAAATTGTACTCAATTATAATTTTTTTATAATATTAATAAATCATTAATAATATTGTTTCTTATTATAAGTCATTTTTTAAAAAAATTGTACCGAATTATGAATATTTTTATAATATTAATAAATCATTAATGATATTTTTTCTGTTTTACTCTCAATTATTTATTGTTCTCTCTTATTTTAATTTTTTAAATTTATATATTTTTTATTTTAATAAAGGATAATTTTATAAAATCATTCATAATTTTTTTATATAATAACAATTACATTTTTAATATGTGCAAAAATATTAAAACAATTTATATTAAATAAATAAAAATGAGGAGGTAAACTGTAAGTTAGCGAATTCTATGGATTACCCACTTATGCCCAATTAACACAATTATTAATTATAACTTCTATAAAAATAAATAAATGATTTATCCGTTGTAGAGTATTTAACTAAGTTACAATCAGTTGAGTATATGTTACGCACAACCCAAATTAAATTCTAAAAACCATTCCAAAAGAAGTTTCAAATATTAAAAAAATAAATAAAATTTATTGCACTTTATGTGAATGGTGTCACATAGTTTCACTTTTTTGAATCTATTTTCTCTCATCATTTACAAACCTTTCCAAATGCAATTGCGTCAGTTATAACCCATAGTACATATAAAAACAACAGTTTCATTCCATTATTTGTAACACACACAGTGTTTCAAAACGAAACGCAACAATTCTTAATCACATTCCTCTCTCTTCCACACCATGTTACTCATTAATGCAATAACGTAATCAGCATGCAACAGAAAGATGATTCTTGAAGCATTCAATAAGAGAAACCATGCAATGCCACAGAAACAAAATCACAAACACCATGTTATCACTTGAAAATCAATAAAAAAAAATAATAAAAAAATTAAATTTCCTTGTTTTCACTCATTGCACCCTTTGCTTCCATACATGAACAACAAAATTTTATCCTATTATATCATCTCCATCATTGCTCATTGTTGATTCCCTCAAGAAACCTTTTAGTTCCTCACATTCTTTATTCTCCAATCATCTATATAAAGCATCCTCTGCCCCTTCTCTGTTTCATCAAACTTCCATTCAATTAACTAATTCCAAAGAAAGAAGCATGGCAATCAAGAAGCTATTATTGATTGTTCTATCCATTGCTCTTGTTCTCGAAATATCCGAGAGCTTTGATTTCCACGACAAAGATTTGTCATCGGATGAAAGCTTGTGGGACTTATACGAGCGATGGAGGAGTCACCACACGGTTTCTCGAAACCTTGGTGACAAACACCAGCGATTTAATGTGTTCAAAACAAATGTGATGCATGTCCACAACACTAACAAGTTGGATAAGCCTTACAAGTTGAAACTTAACAAGTTTGCTGACATGACCAACCATGAATTTAGGACTACCTATGCTGGATCAAAGGTTAATCATCATAGAATGTTCCGTGGCATGGCACGTGGAAATGGAACCTTCATGTATGAGCATTTTAACAAAGCTCCTACTTCTGTTGATTGGAGGAAGAAAGGCGCAGTTACTGATGTCAAGGATCAAGGCCAATGTGGTAAGTAATTGAATAGTTTCAATTTAACTTTGGCAAAATAAATAGATGTTTCATTTTTCCACGGTTTAACTGCGATAAATATTTTATGAGATTCTATTTAATCACAGTTTTAATGTGTCAAATTTTGGACAGTGGGTGGTATCCATGTATTATTTTATTTTGTATTATATTTTTTTATGACATTGTTGTTTGTGACTAATGTTTTGTATAGGTAGTTGTTGGGCTTTTTCAACAGTAGTAGCTGTTGAAGGAATCAACCAAATCAAGACAAAAAAGCTAGTGCCTTTATCTGAACAAGAGCTTATAGATTGTGACAATGAGCAAAATCAAGGATGCAATGGTGGACTAATGGAATATGCTTTTGAATACATCAAGCAAAAAGGTGGTATAACAACAGAAAACTATTACCCTTACACAGCAAAGGATGGATCATGTGATGCATCAAAGGTGAATATTATACTAAACTTTGATTAAAAAATCCAATATAATTTTTCTGATGACTTTAAGATGCAAAAACCATTTATTTATGTTCCAGGAGAATGTCCCAGCTGTGTCAATTGATGGCCATGAGACTGTTCCGGCTAGCGACGAACATGCATTGCTCAAAGCTGTTGCCAACCAACCTGTTTCCGTAGCCATAGATGCCGGAGGATCTGATTTCCAGTTCTACTCTGAGGTAAATAATGGAGTAGTAATATTCAGGGTTTAAGCTATCATATTTTAGTATTCAGGGTAGTCTTAAACTTTGAAATGCACTGTTTAGGTTTACCATAATTTAATGTGACAAATATTTTATTAGATTTTTTAAAGCTATAGTTTGAACCTGTCAAAATTTAAAATATGTGCAATAGTCCATCTTGCACATCTTAAAAAACGGCTTTGTTAGTATCGATTTTGAAATTAATTTGTATCTTAAATTTGTATACATATATAATTACAGGGAGTATTTACCGGTGATTGTGGAAAAGAGCTAGATCATGGTGTAGCAATAGTGGGATATGGGGTAACTGTTGATGGAACCAAATACTGGATTGTGAGAAACTCATGGGGACCTGAATGGGGGGAACAAGGTTACATCAGAATGCAAAGAAACGTATCTGACAAGGAGGGACTTTGTGGCATCGCTATGGAGGCTTCTTATCCAATCAAAAAGTCCTCTAAAAATCCAAGAGGACCTTCATCATCTATAAAGGATGAACTTTGAATGCTAGTTTCAAACAAAATTAAGTTCGATGTTGTTTATTAGTGTGTTGCAAATAGTATTATTACTTTATGTTATTGTAATATTTGAATCTTGGATTTGATGCTATTGTATTATCTGGATATTTATGCTATATTGCACAAAGAAATAAAACTTTCAATTTGATATAACATGTATGACATCATCTGCAAACATAATCTATATAGATAAGATTTATTTCTCCTAACAACAAACTCAGAAGTTTCCAATTCTTAGATGAGATATCATCTTGAATATAAGTTGACCAAGTTTTTCCATTCACAAAACAAATCCTAAAATATTAGATGTTCAATATCAGAATCGGGTTTATATCGTTCTACATTATAAATTATGACACAATTTCAACTGTTCAATAACAAATCTAATATGAAAGTGTTAGAACTGTTCATAATCTTATAATTTCTATCGATATAGAAATCAAGAATAAAACTTAAATTTATACCCGAATATAATTATGAGAATGAAAGCGAAAGTGTACCTGAATTTGCCATTGAGAATTACCAAAGATTTGAGGGTATTTGATCTTCTAATTTGTAGAGTTCTTTATGGCTCTTTGTTTCTCCTCTGATGGGGATGATGAGAGAAATCATGATAAACCGTTTTGTGTTGTCTACAAATGGGACCATAACCCCTATAAATAACCTTAGGGTTATTTCTTAGTTTTCAATATTCTAATTTAACCTCTCATCAAATTAGATATTGGCTTATGGTATCTATACAATTACCTTTCATGATATTTATGCTTTTAGCCACATATTTATTGCTAATTAGACCAGTACAACTTTGACTAATTACATAATGGCCATAACACATGTAACATTACAATTGTAACCCAAATATTCCAACAATCTCCCACGGATCACATATGTAATCATACACATGTGTTAGACTTTATGAGCTCAAAATTCGCCATTATATTCCTTAAACATATCCAAATTATCATGTTCATTAGTCATGTCAATATACGGAATCAAGGTAATTTGCGTTATATCAATCATAACTAAACCCATCAATGATTACCAATATTGACACAAGTAAATGACATAGATCCATCATGAAATGTGCAACATGAAAATCACATGAAGTTGGTTTGTATATGTCGATTTTCAACTGGTCTTACTTTACTTTAATAAAATCATTCAACAACTTTATTGTACAAAATGTAAATTACTGAATATCAAACTTTATTAATTTGGAAAATATCAAAAATCATAGTATGCATACATAATACCTAAATATAGAACATAAAATTCATAAGTGGCTAACTCCCGCTAAACCAAAGACTCCTCTAATAGTAAAACACTCATGCGAGCAGTATGCTCATGAAAGACCTTGGGTGGAGGATCTTTTGTAAGAGGATCTTCTATCATGGAGTTTGTCCCCAAGTGTTCTATAGAAATCTGTCCACTTAGTACCCTTTCCTTAACAACTAGGAACTTGATGTCAATATGTTTTGACTTGGTCGAACTCCTATTATTGTTGGAATATATGACAGCTGATTTGTTGTCACAATATAACTTAAGTGGCTTCTATAATTTGCTGCTCAGTGATGGATGAAGTCGTAAGAGTTTGATTGACATTGCGCCAAGAAACTGCACCACCAATCAACATGTGGATATAATCTGAAGTGAATCTTTTACTGTCTTGACATCCAGCAAAATCTGAGTCAGAGTATCCAGTGATCATATAGTCTTTTATTCTCTTTAAATACCTCATAACATTTTTGGCTGCTTTCCAATGATCTATTCCTGGATTGCTCAAATATCTGCCTAGCATCCATTGAGGAATGTTGTCTTGACATCCATTTGACGGATTTTCAGATCATAATGTGCCACAAGAGTCATGATTGTCCTAAAAGAGTCTTTCGATAAAACCAGAGAGAAAGTCTCTTTAAAGTAAATCTGTTCCTTTTGAGTATAACCAATAACCATAAAACGAGCTTTATACCTTTCCACATTACCGTTAGAATCTCGTTTGATCTTAAAAATTCATTTGCAGCCAATGGGTTTCACACCTTCTGGTAATGAGACAAGTTCCCTAACTTTATTGTCTTGCATGAACTTATTTTCCTCCTTCATTTCTTCAATTCACTAACCATTATTTTCTTCATGTGCTTGAAGAAAGACTATATAATCAACCGGAATAACATTTCTCCTTTCTCTAATGGATCTCCACAAAGATATTGGTTCTTGTAACACTTGTTCTTGAGGATTTTGAGTTTGTTCTTCATGAATTACCAAATCATCTTGAGTATGAGGAAATCAACAATTTCTTGTGGAGGTTCCATACTTGCTTGATCAAAAGTAACTGCATAAATCGGTTCTGGAATCGTTACCGATTCTTCCTCTAAAACAAAGTCTCTAATCTTATTCTTCCCCCAAAACTTAATATCCTCAAAGAATGTGGTTATTCCCATCTCAAAAATTGAATTGAATTTGGAATCATAAAATTTGTAGCCCCTAGATCTTTCAGAATAACCAATAAAGTAGCTGCTCACTAATCGGGAGTCCAATTTATTTTCATTCGGCTTACAAGGTGAAATTCTGGTACAGCAGACTCAAATGTCATACAAGGATGTCGAGACATCTGATCTGACATAAACACACAGGCAAAACAGTACTGAAAAGATAAATAACACACCAGAATTGTTTACCCAGTTCAGTGTACAACAACACCTACTTTGGGTGCTACCAAGCCAAGAATGAAGTCCACTATCAGTAGTATCAATTTGCAGACCCTACAGCCAACACACCAGTTGACGATCTACACACTTAATCACTACCCAATTACCCTTCTACCTAGGTCCTCCCTATATATGGAATATTCCCATCCCGCTTCCAATCATCTCAATGATGTCTAGCAGTCAACACCTCAGTCACTACATCAACGGTCCTTCACCAAAATTCTGATCACATGGATAGAAGTTTGGAAGACACACTTCCATGACAACCTAGCTAAGTCTCCAAGCCACACTCCACTATTTGTTAGTTTTTCTCGTAACTAAGAACACATCCTGGAGTTGCTTCAAAGCTTCCTCCAAGAACAATACACCTCTTACCTACATGCTTTGAGATGAATATGGTAAACTTCCCACAACCCGGGAGGTTTACCTTGACAAAACCCTGGACTTCTACATTTTGAGACGTGTCTTTTTTGGGTTACAACACCTTCTATTTATAACCTGTTACCCAACTGGTTTTGGACCTTCAATCACAGCAAATCGGTTGTAACAAATTGCATAAACTTCTGCCCCAAGAAAGGTCTTCAATCTTTACTTTCCTAAATAATCTCCTTATTTAGAAAGTCTTCATTCTCCTTGATTTTTTATTGAACTTTTTGGACCTTTAAATATGCGCCACATAGGATGCATAATATTCTCCTGAATATTCTACTTATGTTAAGAATAAACAGAATCTCATTAATCCAGCTCAGCAGGCACGATGTCAAGACATCTTCTTTGACATATTGTTCCAGTTGTTGAAAAAGTTCAACACAACATATTCTGATATTGTAATAGGACTTCTTGTTGTACCTGTTCTTCTTAGCAAGTTTGTACATCCTATTCTACATACACTATTGCTGCTATTATTTGTTTTACAAAAATTAAGCCAATCCTAAAACAAGAGAACTAACACCTCCCCCTTTGGCAAATTTTGGCTAAAAAAATTAATCTAAAAACAATTGCAATCTAGGAGATTACAGTAATTCAGAATCTACTGCACACAATAATAGATCTTAAGTTGAAAATGATGTATCAACATCTTGTTAGACATCTTCTTTGCAGCACTCTGAAGAACTCAATTGCATCAGCACCAACGAACATCAGTTTCAGGATAAAAGGAAGGAAAGTCCTGAAGTTTGGTTGATGCACACAAGGAAGAAGATAGCAGAAGACAACTTGTACTCCCCCTCAATGCAAGAATATCTTCTAAACATAGAAGACCAATAGTGGAATAAGAGAACTCTCAATAACTCCTTAAGACAAAATCAACCACCGCTCCTGATAACTCAGAACACAGGTCACAACTGTGTTCATAACTCAGATCACAGGTCACAAATATATGTCACAAATAGTAACCCACTTGACATCTGTGAACATTACTAATAACTACTTGTGGAAGCAGCAGTAGAATTTGAGCAGCAGCATCTGAGCTAATTCACCTTTCTCCCCCTTTATAGCCAAAACTTGGAAAAGGAGGCCTTCATAATACCAGACCCAAGCACAACTTACCCAAACTTGAATAAAAGCCATAAGAATTATGGACTCAAGAAGCTCACGGGGTTACAGAGAAACAAGAGAACTCTCTATAAATAACTGGGAATTTTACTTGGAAAATAATGATCCTAGATTGTAGCATCAATCTTGGTCAAAAGGAAATGATATGTGAGGAGAAAACTTCAAGTATCAATGTGCACCGTCCATAATGGCTTTGAATGCTATAGCTACTTCCTGTACATACACATGCATAGTCAGACAAATTTTTCTCCCCCTGTTTACAACCACGTGTTTGAACACATAGGCCACTCCACCCTATGTTGATCATGCATGAACATGTCCAGTATAATATCCTGACACTTAGTCAGACATTGTCTTCTTATTTTAGTGATCAACACATCTTCTCCCACCAATCAGGGATGCTTCACCAGATTATCCACCTGTTCATACTGGATTCTAAGTGTTCTTCTTTCACTTAGACTTAGTGATATATACTAAGATAACAAAATATCACATTTGTGACACCTCTTCATAATATAGACCCTCAAGGAGTCTTTTTGAAATCTATAGAGAAAAAAAATTCTCTCAGACTTCCCAATAAACTTCTAAGAGATATGTGATCTTCTGATCTTCACCGGGATTTTCATAATTAGAAACCACCATGTCTTGTTAAGTTTATCCATAACTTCACAATGTCACAACATGTTGTTTCGACATCATTTCCTCATAGAACCTTTACAAAAGTGAATAGTATTATGGATTGATAATACATGTATCATTGCAGCAACAATTTACAGATATCCACATGACTCTCTTTGTCATGAGTAACTAATGCTCCAGCTGAAGATGAAGACTAGATGAGAAACTTCAGCACTTCCTGCATATGTTGAACCTTGACTCCCTCAGTAGAGTCAAACCAGAGTCATATATTCTCACTCCTTGAGAATATTTCCAGGAACCCTGACTTCTTCACAACACAAGGATACATTTGATCATTGTCTTATCCTAACTACACTCGATATCACGACCTTTTGAATATGCAAGATGTCATGTATAATAGGTGTGAAGTCACTCACAAACTCCAAAAACTCTTAGTTTCTCCATATCACCAAACCTTTTCTGGAGTGACTTGTAGCAAAAAAAATACCCTTTAAGTATCGGTTAGCAGCCTTCTGCCTTTATATCCACTAGTAGTTGCTGATACTAGTGGAGTCTTCAACAAATAGTCATGCATTCATCAAGCATGCTATTGTGGACAAGATTAGACACTCCATATTTTAATCCACATAGTCAGAAATGCCACTTCTCACAATAATGCTTAAGTATCCAACTTCACATGAACAATCCCAAGCATTAAACAAAACAGCCATCAACAATCATGATGTTAAGACATCATGTGGTATATCAAGTTCATAATACATAACCTAATCAAATTGGTTCTCAACCATTTAAAAGACTCATTGTGCATAGAAATCCTTTAAGAAGCTCCCATTATAACACACAACCGGTGCACAGGTTCCTGCATGTTTTACAATCTGGTTTGTAGTAATGGCTTTGCACACCTGATTATCAATCACTTCTAACTTACAATAATCATCTTTAGACCTGCCAAGATAATTCAACATAAACACCTTCCTATATTCCTTACTTCTGTTATAAGCACAAGTCATCAAAAGAATTCATCTCCATAATCTCTTTGCACTCCAGTGCACCTGCTCCCAATTCTCTTTCAAGGGAAATTCTTCTTTGAAACACATATTTCCACTTTTTAGCAATGCCAATAGAATGGAAGGAAATGTTGTCAAGAGGAGCATCAGGCACCCTGACAGAAAACTTCTTGCTTGTAGACTTCTTCAAAGGAGAGATGTCCTGGACATCATCCTCATCATCATCTGACGAGCTATCAGATCTAACTTTTCTTTTGTTGGAGGGAGGAACTGCTTTACTCCAGGGCTTTGGGGGACTATACATAGTCGTCTTCTTGATACTCTAGGCAGAGGATTTGACATCTCCTAACAATCAGCAGGATAGTCTTCTTTGTCCCATTCACTGCTGCAGAGAAAAATAAATTTTCGCAGAACCAACACATCCTCTTGGAGAAGGATGGTATACTCTAGAAGCATTTGGCTAGACTCTTCAGAGACTCATAAGGATATAAATAGCTACATATTTTAGCAACATGTCTTAGTATGTTATCCAACATCATCTTTATTATAAGGTAATACCTCTATATGCTTGAACATTACAAGCTCCAAACAAACCAATTAGTCCACTGACTCCTTCTGTCATGGACAATCAAAACTTCATTATGGAGAAAACACAACACTAAACACCCACTAGTTCACTGGGAATAACTCAAAGTACCTTGAACTAGTCACATAACCAGCACACCTCTGATTCATGCCCTTGCACCTTTATACATATTATAATGACTCTTTGGATGGCTAAGATTTCATGCAACCATAGTCTGAAACTAACTTCCAACCATTTCTTAGTGTGCTTAAAAGCTTTACTAAGATTAAAACTCTCCAACAAAAGGAGTACCCCTTAACCAATGTGCTAATTAAATCCTCCTTCTGCACATTACTAGTATTTTCTAACACTAGTAAAGTCTTCAGGACAAGATAGTAGTTATACATTAATTGAGCATACTTCTCCTTCAATCAGAATCTCCTTATTCAACACCATAGATAGAACTGCCACTAATGAGTGTGGAGTTTGAATATTGAGATTCATAGTTCCAAGTATCTTTAATAGACTATCATCAACAATGATGTTCCAACATCACTTGAGACATCAGCAACATTACCATAGAGCTAATCCAATTTGGTTCTAGAAACATCATCTAAGGGACTTATTTCCACCCATGCCCTTTAACAAACTCCCCATTCTCACAAAAGGATCTCACAATGTCTCACAACAGAAATATTCTCTCACTATATTCTGTAGTAAGCTTCTGACAACTTTCTTCTTCACACATGTGATACTTGTTAAATCTTTGACAAGACATTCAATCATGGCAGCCAAAACATTCCAGGTTAGGTCAGTGACTTGACCTTAAGCTCAACCCTTGGAGAACATAGAATATACTAGCTTCTCCTGACTAGAACCACATAGACCGAACATGGGCATAGACAGCTACACCTAGTAGCCACAGGTCACAACATGTTACCTATAATTTTCACAAGCTTGAATTACACGCAAGCTCCATAACTACTACAACAATAACCATAAATAGGTTCTAATCCCCCCTATCATGGACAAACAAGGATTCTGCTGAGGATGAACACTTGGACACCAGAAGATAAACAAGAGAGTTCACGCACTCACTGAAACATATCAACACTCTTGTGAAAATAACTTATCCTGAATCTGATATACCAACTCTAGGTCTTCAGACTTTTACAAGATCATGTCTGATACATGGCCCTACATAACCATACAAATATCTATACCTCTTTGGATAACCAAGATATTGTGAACACATACTTGGACATCATACAAACACAAGCCCTCAAATAGCTTGTTTTAAGCATACTTGCAATAGAGGAAAACCAACTTCTTCATATTCCTTTGTTCTAACAATCACCAGCAATTGCTAGTACTAGTGAAGTCTTCAATATAGTAGTTATGTAGTCACCAAGCATACTACTAAGGACAGGAATAGGATATGCATCTTCTAGTCCACAAAGTCGAAACTCCTTCTTTTGACAACCATGTTGATCCTCAATCTTCCATAATCATAATCTCAAACCTTCCTTTACAAAATGATGTTACAACATCATTTAGGACATCAACCTTTCTTCACAAATCCCAATAATTTAGTTCTTGATTTATAAACCAAAGATATTATTAATCTTGATAGTATTTTTAAGAAAAGATCACAAAAGATTACATCTTATGCGACTCATTTAGGTTGATACAGCCACATGAACACTATAGAGAGAAATAAACTCTCAATAATATCTGAATCATCAGTTCAAATAGTAGATTTACATACATACCTCAGATAAGTACTTAGCTCCCGACAAGGTCTTTATCATCAGTAACATGCACATCTTCACAAGATCAGACTTATACTTAGCTCCTGACAAGATATTTGTCATCATAGGAAAAACTTCCCCATACACACAACTGTAGATGATGCTCCTTTTCAACAGATGTTAGAGCACTTGAGTTGACATCCTTCTTCTTCATTGTTCAACATAAGATGATCCTTTTAACATTCTAGACTTGGTCAGAGACTGGTCTTTAGCTCCATCATGATCAAGCGCTCTAACTTTGAACTTCACAGGTGAACAATAATACTCACCTCATAATCTACACAATAACTTCCTTTTTAGAGGAAGCACTCACCTAGAGATGATGTCCCAACATCAGATATGACATCATCCATTCTTACTATGGTTCTGGGGGTAACTTCCATAGTAATTTATAATCAACTCTTGTGGGGATTAACACAAGGAAACAAACCAGCAACAACTGATCAATCTTCAGGATCAGACTACCAACATATGCAAGGGATTGCATGAGCCACATCTCAATAAGCTTTTCTTTAGACCTCATGTCTGACTTTGAGATGATGGATGCCATTGTCTATACCTATAGAGGAAGTTTCCTCTATTAGGTCTCTGGAACAGTCTCTGTTAGGCATGACAAAAATACTTTTCAGAGCATCTGTCTCCCTTGGTTCTTAAAAAGCAATGGGCTTCAAATTTTAACATCTTCAAAGTTATCACGACATTCTGTCTGACATCATATCTACCCTTGACAGGGGAATCTTTTTCAATAAATTCTGAGGATACACAAATAGAATCACCAATTCTTTTCCTCAAGGGCAATCAAAACAATATTCAGGAGCATCAAACACTGTGGTTGGATCACAATACTCCTCTTTAAATATAATCTGTTCTACAACCACAAACAGGATTCCATGAGTCTGGTTCCTTTGATCAGAAGGATCTTCCAGATACGAGCTCATCTCATATATATATATATATATATATAAAGGGTCTGGTGTAGATTCATTTATGAGTTCTTCTCAAGAGCATAGAGCTCAACTTCTATACTCCCATAATCCTTGGTCAGAAATAAACTAACACATAGAGTAGATAAATTGTTGATTGTGTCATAATTAACCTGCACAAACCAGATGCCTCCTCTTCCAGATCAGGAGCAGGTTCCAAACAAAAAGTATTAAAAAAAATTATTTAGTACCCAAAGCATCTGTTCTTCAACTGGTAGTTGCATAATGTTCTAACATCCCATAGAACATCAATTCCTTCTTCTTGGAACACACCATCCTTAACAGTCTTCAAGATCAATATGCAGAAGTATATGAGCATCATTGATAAATTGATTCTCATCAACCTTATTGATAAATGTATTTATGAGTGGATTTGAGGAAAATCTCAAGTATCTTTGACACTATTAATACAGTTTAAAATGTCAGCATATATTCTGTTGAGGGTAACAACCCTAGTATTATTCTCATACTTTCAGGGTTATATCAGAAACCATGCAGCAGAATATAAGGAACTCCTCAATAATATTCAGACACAATGCTCACACCACTATCCAAGTACAAGCATGGCAACCTAGGATTGAAAAATAAACCCTACATACAACAGCCTCCCACTAAGTTGAAGGCCTGATGGGAACAACCAGGAATAATACCTGTCACATATAACTAATGATCCTTTCCAAGAGATCATCCAAACAATAGTATGAATTGTCCAAGTTCATACCTCTTTTCAGTAAATACTTTCTTCCTTGCCCATGACCAGAAAGTACCTTCCCATGATCTTACCTAGAGCAGAACATGATGCCTGCTCTGATATCAATTGAAATTCTGGTACAACAGACTCAGATGTCATACAAGGATGTCGAGACATCTGATCTGACATAAACATACAGGCAAAACAGTACTGAAAAGATAAAGAACACACCAAAATTGTTTACCCAGTTCAGTGTACAACAACACTTACTCTGGGGGCTACCAAGCCAGGAATGAAGTCCACTATCAGTAGTATCAATTTACAGACCCTACAGGCAACACACCCGTTGACGAGCTACGCACTTAATCACTACCCAATGACCCTTCTACCTAGGTCCTCCCTAGATATGGAATATCCCCATCCCACTTCCAATCATCTCAATGATGTCTAGCAGTCAACACCTCAGTCACTGCATCAACGACCCTTCACCAAAATTCTGATCACACAAATAGAAGTTTAGAAGACAAACTTCCATGACAACCTAACTAAGTCTCCAAGCCACACTCCACTATTTGTTAGCTTTTCTCCTAACTAAGAACACATCCTGGAGTTGCTTCAAAGCTTCCTCCAAGATTAATACACCTCTTACCTACAGGCTTCGAGATGAACATGGTAAACTTCCCACAACCCGAGAGGTTTACCTTGACAAAACCATAAACTTCTACATTTTGAGCCGTGTATTTTCTGGGTTACAAACCCTTCTACTTATAACCTATTACCCAACTGGTTTTTGGCCGTCAATCACAGCAAATCAGTTGTAACAAACTGCAGAAACTTCTTCCCCAAGAAAGGTCTTCAATCTTTACTTTCCTAAATAATCTCCTTATTTAGAAAGTCTTCATTCTCCTTGATTTTTGATTTAACTTTCCGGACCTTTAAATATGCACCACATAGGATGCATAATATTCTACAGAATATTTTGCTTATGTTAAGAACAAACTGGATCTCATTAATCCAGCTCGGCACGCGCGATGTCATGACATCTTCTTTGACATGTTGTTCCAATTGTTGAAAAATTTCAACACAACATGTTCTGACATTGTAATAGGAATTCTTGTTGTACATGTATTTCTTAGCAAGTTTATACATCCTATTCTACATTACACTATTGTTGTTATTATTTGTTTTACAAAAATTAAGCCAATCCCAAAACAAGAGAACTAACATAAGGCCTTGCCTCAGATAGACATCCCCACACATGAAAATGTTTCATACTAGGCTTTCTCCCAGTCCAAAGTTTATAAGGTGTTTTGGCAGCTATTTTTTTGGGTACTCTATTTAGAATATAAGTTGCGGTCTTTAGTGTATCTCTCTAGAGTGACTCTGGCAAGTTAGAATGACAAATCATACTCCTTACCATATACTTAAGAGTCTGCTTCCATCTTTCAGCAACATCGTTCATGCTAGGTGATCCTGGCATAGTATGCTGTGAGACAATTCCAAATTCAAGAATTCGCCATAGGGAGTTATTGTGTCAAGTAAATATAGATTATCATAACTCATAAGTGAACCGGTTCCAACAATATTTGAATTAAAATACAACTACATATTATTTTCAAATGAACACAAATAACCTGATTTTGTCGAAATAAGAAACTGCAATTAAATTCCGTCTAAATGACGGCATAACAAAAATGTATTTTAAATTCAAACAAAAATCTAGGACATAATAATAATAATCTAAAATGCCCTACAATTTCCACCTCCACCGACTTTCCATCTCCAACATATATGTATCTTTCAAAATCATTTGGCTTCCGGAAGTTCAGACAATCCTTTCTTTGCACGCCAAGCGTGATATTTAAGACATTTCTTTTTCACATGTCCAGACGATTTGCAAAAGAAATAATTACCATCCTGTTTTTGCTTCTTTTGCCCTTGTCTTTAGAGGTGCTAGCAAAACGAGCACTTTCAATCTTATCTTGTTTCATTCTTTCTTCTTCTTGCACACAGAATGAAATGAGCTCATTAAGAGACCGTTTCTCCTTTTGAAGTTATAAGATAGCTTAAACTGACTAAATTATGAAGGAAGAGAAAGTAATACTAAATGAATGAGAAAATCTTCAGGCAACTAAAGCCTTAGTGCCTTATGTTTTGAAACAATGTTTGACATGCTCATAATGTATTCATTTATATTTCCTTTGCTTTGATACTTCATGGAAATCAAGTTCTGAAGAAGAGTATTTGTTTCTGCCTTATCAGTTTTCTTAAAGAACTTTTCAATCTCTGCAAGGAAATATTTGGCATTAGTTATATCTTCTTCTATAGTACCCCTAAAGACTTCAGGAATCCCGCGCTTAATGATCATGAGACACATACGATTGAAACGATCCCACTTCTCATAATCTGTCCTCTTTTCAGAGTTAGTAGATTCTGTAGGAGAAACATATTGTTCCTTTTTTAATGCAAGGTCAAGATCCATGAAGCCAAGAACAATCTCTATGTTCTCTTTTCAGTCCTTGAAATTTGTCCCATTATGGACCGGAACCAAATTCATATTAGCAGATAGTGAAGTAATTGTAGCTGAAAAATAAGAAAAAAATTAAACATTTTTAAATATACTCACAAAAAATGAATTATCAATTTTTTTAAATAAAGACATAACCCGTCTCAAGATACCTAGTGCACCTTCAATATTGAGTCTTTAGTCACTAATATTAACTATTAGTGGTACTCTTGTTGTAACGATCAATCATTGATAATAAAAAAACATCGAATAATAAATATCTTTTTGGATTGATTTATTATTCACATGTAAGACCATATAATTATCACATGTTTGCCATCACAGGTGCGTATGAAAATCGGCCAACCACCAACTATTATTTGAGTTAGTTGATAATTGCATGGATAAACATACACACAAATAAGAAAATATATAAAAAGTTTCACAAGACATTTCCACAAAAGAGGTCACGTTGACGCCTTTTTCATTTCAATTGACTCACAAAAAATGTTAAATTTGTATAAAATTACAAACCGTAGCCGAAACTTGAACAAAGTTGTACTCAAAATTTTTCGTCTGAATAATTGGTCCCCAATGTCAAGTTCCACTAACGGCTTTCTATGTGGCAAGACAGGTGGATTAAATAATTTTTTCTTTTCTGATATGAAATTCATTACATAAGTAAGTGGCATATCTCATGTTTCAAAATCAAATTCCTTCAACAGTGGTCCCTCTCTCCAACAGTGGTATCTCCTTCTTATGGTCCCAACATTGACGAATCTTGAGTTGGTTGATGCGGTCCTGTTGTACCCCAAAATTTGCCCTCGCATTTTTCACAAGAAATCTCAGCTTCAGGCATTTCCTGACTTTTCAAACTGGCTCAAGAATCGGACAAACGGACTTTTCTCGTCAGTCAAACAAAAATTAGGGTTTCATTGATTTTTCAGGGCTCTGGATTTTCTCACACAGTTGGCTTAGGGTTTTGGTTGATTCTGGCTCATTTTTTAATCTGGCGAATTCTCTTTGGCATTTAATCGGGAATTAAGGTTTTTGTGGGCATATTCTCAGAAAGATTAAAATTCCACAGCACTTTGCAAGATATTCCAAGATTCGGGTTGAATTCGCTTTGTTTTGATTTAATCAGTAAAAGAGGCAGTTGGTTTGAATTCACGTTGGTTTGTTTGAGCCAGTCAAAAGAAATATGCAGTTTGGATTTACAGTGCTTGGTAAAAAAATCAATAAGAAAGGGTTGCGTCTGATCAGTTATTGCGTTTAACTCTATGTTGCTTTGGATGATGGAGACGTCAAGTTCATTTATTTTGATCAATGAAGAATCAATGTTTAGTTGATTATTTATGGTTCTAAGAATTAAATATCTGGAATTTAATTTTCATTTATTTTAATTTAAGGAACCATGAATAATAAGTAAATAATTGAAAAGGAATTGAAAAGAATTAAATGAATCAATAGAATTTTTATTTCATATTTAATATTTGTTACAATTATTATTTGGATACAAGTATTTATTTACGAAGTATTTAAAATAATAATAGTTTACAATAATTAAATTGAAAATAAAAACTATCCTATCTTTTCTAAACATTTTCTAAGTCCCTAATTCTTCACTTCGCTCCGGTGCTCCATTTTTCACCTGCAAAAGAAAAGGAGAAAAGTCAGAAAGCAGATAAAATAATAAACGACAGGAGAAATTCATCATTAAAGGCCACTGATTGGGATCAGTTAACCCTCTCTGCAAATCACGGGATTTCTCCCGGTTCACAAAGAGGGAAGAATTTTATTTGATCATGAATGCAAAGTTGAGAAAAAAATGCAAAGTGCCAAACTACAAAAATCTCAAGCAAACTGCACAGTTCAAACTCAACTGAAAAGAAAATCCAATTTGCAACTTTATGTCAAAATGCAAAGTGTCAAACTTGCTGCCAAATGCCAAAAGGTACAGGTTATTGCACAAAGCTGTCAAAGAAAGGATAAAATATGCAGAGGAAGTCTTTATGCAAGTCAAAATTTTCTTTCATCATTTCCCAACAAGTAGCCTTTTCAGAAAGTACACAAGGAAAACAGTTTAATATTCTTTGAAGTGTACCGAAGAGAGAGAAAGAAAAGAGGAGAAGTGTGGGCTTACTGTTTGGCTTTAGGCATAAGGAAAATACAGAAAATAAAACTGCAATAAAACAGTAAGGCAAAAGGCTAAAAGAAGCATTATTTCAGTGTTACTCAAATTAGGCAGAAGTACACAGCAGAATTAATCACCAAAACAGAAAAATGCCAAAAAAAAACCTTGCAAGTCTGCCCAGTAACTTGGTTCAAGAAAAGATGCCAAAGTCTAAGGTATTCAAAAAAAGTCTTAGGCGCCAAGAGACCAAGAGGCTGGAGGACAAAAGAAACAAATATAAAATTGCAACAGCAGGGATAACAAAAAATAGATATAGAGATTAACTGTATAAACAAACAAAAAAAAAGAAGAGACCACTGAGCTTCAGAAAACCTGATTGAGCCATAATACCAATATCACAAAAATACAAACACGTAACCTCAAACCTGAAACCAGTCCAGAACCTCAAGCCTGAAACCAGTTCAAGCTACACCTGAACAACCATACCAGCATAACCTCAAAAAGCCTTACCATTTTCAAAACTCACCCTACTGTCAAACAAAGACCTGGCCTAAACCAGAACGCCCATGACCCTGTCAAAATCCAGCAAAACCCAAGAACACCTAAAACCTGCATTAGCCTTAAACTGCCTGAAGCCAAACAATGGTCTAATAAACCAGTTCAAACCTCAGTCCTAACCTGTCAAAGACCATCACCAAAAGAAAAAAATCTGTACCATTCACATACAAGTCTAACCACATAAACCTGTCAAGTTCTTAAACTCTAAGAGCCAAAGAAACATAAAACCTGCAGTAGCTCAATCCAACAAGCACAAAAAAAACCTGAAGAGGTCTAAACCAGTAGTAAAAACCTGCAAAGCTTCAAGCCAACCTTGCCAAGAATCAGAAATGGTGCAAACATAAGATTCAAGCCTCAAGCCCTCAGAACTTGAAGAGTTCATCACAGGGACATTCATAAACAATCCAAAAGCATTCAATTCAAAACCAACCTAAGCAAGCATACAACGAACGTTCAGGGCAACTGTAAGAGGAGAGGAAAATAAGCATTCAAAATCAGACCCCACGAGCCCTCAGTAGAAAACATCATTGGGCAAGCTCAACAATCCAAGGACAAATCATTCAAGGCAAGCATACGGAGTTATCAAGGCAACACAGGTCAGAAGAAGAGGAAAAGCAACAAGCATACAGTGGTAAAGAAGAGGAAGAAAGAGGTGAACGTCAAGAAATAGGGATTTTCAGTCAAATCATCATCAAATCCTAAATGGGCAAAAAGTAAAGATACCAGTTAAAGCTAGCTTCATCGTGCAAAGCCTCCTCACCATTAAGCCGCCTCAGCGCTTCCTCGTCCTCTTCTCCTCCATTGTCTTCACCTCAAGGTAGAATATTCCTTCCTCATCTTTTTTTACCACCTCGTTAAACAAACAATATGAACACAAATCAGAATATAAAATCATGACATGCAAATCTAAAACATCCAACCAGTTTAAGACATTTCGTTACCTTGATTTACCGTCGCTTGGACAAACGTGAAGAGAGGAGAAGAGGTGGTAACGCTGGTGGCTAAGGCGAGAAGCTCCGATTTCTGAATCCATGGGCAAAGAGCGAACGATCGGAGAAGATGAACGAGGAAGAACATGAAAGCGAACGAATGGCGCCGTTTCCACACAAACCCTAAGCCAATTGTCCCAACTGAACAGCAAATCAAAACCCTAAAACCGTTCGTTCAACCATGGGCCTAAGGCGTTTCTGATACCACTTAAGCCCAAGACAATACCATACCCCCCCCCCCCCCCCCCCTTTTGTCTTCAGTTTTGGACTTATTGCCTCTAAGGCCCATTTAGATTTTTAAATCATTTTCTTTTATAAAACAAATTATTAATTAACTAACTTAAATTTTCTAACAAATATTTTGTTAACACTAACCTTTCTTTTTATATCTAACTTTATATCTAACTTTTCTTTTTCTAATTTAATTCTTATTTGTACATAACAATTAAAAATATATTTCTGTTTAATGTACATAATTCATTTCTTGACATTTAATTAAATTATTTTGTACATACAAATAGAACCCTTTTTTATTATACCATGTAATTAAAATTGAAAATACCCTTTTTATTCTTTCAATTAAAATATTTTTTTACATGACAAATGAAAAATACCTTTTATAATTAAAACTTAGAAATATTTTCTTTTTCTCAGAACACCATTTTAATACATAATTTAATTAGAACTAAAAACTTTCAATTAAGACATTTTCTTTTTATACATATCAAGAAAAATACAAAGTCACTAATTGATTAAATAAACATTTTTCTTTAGGTTAAAACAATACCTTAATACGCATTAACTCCACATTGTCGCACATGTAAATAATTACATATATAAATACACATATGCACGTACACTTACACAATATACTTGCATTTTGATACATTATACATTTGCTTATGTTGATACTCATTTACACTTGATTGGTTCGATTTGGTTAATTTATTGGACACTATGATCCTAAGTCTCATCCCTATTCATAAATTTGTACCCCCACTCCCGGATACTATTTTGTAATAGCGTAGATTTTACATTTCCGCAATTTACAGTTTTCCAATTATACCATGGTTAGACCTAGGGTTTGCATGTACATAAAATCAAACGCTAGATAACCTAATACAAGACAAATACATGAAATCAATACACAATCACACTTGCACCCTCTAGGGTAATCCCACATGTTGCCTTCCAAAATGGGCCATGCTTGCACGTCGAGAATCTTTGGCAAAACAAAATCAAAATGATCATAAGTCCCTCAAAATGTTGCCTAAACGGAATGATCATAGTCCCTTCAAAACAAATTACCGAAGACACTTGGCACCATTGCATTCATGGTCCATACGATGACCCGCGCCCGTCCCGAACAAACTTCCTAAACGCAAGATTGCCCACCAAATTCAATGGTGGAACAAAATTGTTAAAAAGGGGTTAAAACATAGCAAAAAACCTTTGAGTACAATAGGGTAGACAAAACTCTTAGTTACTTGAGATCGACTTGCAAAAACACTTGCCTTCTTTTCAAAAACCATAATCCACAACACTTTCAAACAAACTCTCAAAACATTTTGAAACATCTTTTCGAAAAGATATACGCCTTTGTAAAACATTCGAGTAAAGAATTGTTACAAGGTTAGCCTAAGACAAGGCATCTTCTTCCAAAAGATTTTCAAAAACACTCACACATACACACCACTTTCAAGCAATCAAAAATCAAGGCAAGTGATCTAAAAAACCAAGTAACTAAGAGCCCATGGATAACCATGGATGAAAAGGGTGCTAATACCTTCCCTTTTCATAATCTACCCCCCGAACCCACGAAATATCTCAAAAGGTTTTTGCTGTGCTTTTTTAACCTTTCCTTTTGGATAAAATAAAAAGTCGGTGGCGACTCTTGCTCAACCGAACAAGTGCGAATACGAACGTAAAACACTAGTCAGTTCTCCCACCGTATCACAGAACTGGCGACTCTGCTGGGGAGAAATTTAAAAGTGGGGTTACCTTAGGGCTTTTTAGATCACCTTCTTGCATGATTATTTGTTTGCTTTGCTTGCTTTACCTCTTATGGTTCTCTTGTTTGGGTTTGAAATCCTATACCCGGATTTGGGAAACATTCATAGATAGCAATACGTTGTGGAAACTGTGCGGGGTATACCGACACGGTCGAAGCAATAGCTATATTAGTGCGACATATTTGTGAGTACCGGTAACCCTTGAGTTCAATCAAGGAGAGTACGGGGCCGTTGAGTGATGTCACTAAGCACTAATGACCTAGAACCTTACTTGACCATCTTGGCCTTTTATTAGGAGTAGTGAGATGACTGGCTTTGGTGCAGTCCGAAGTTGGTAGATACTCGATACTACACTCATTGAGGGTTGTTTTCTTGGAATATTTTGGTCGCTAGTTAAGTGGCTAAACCAAAACAATGAACAATGAAAACAATCCAGTGATATTGAGCTCCTTAGAACCCGGTTACTATTTATAGGACAGGTTTTTAAGCCAACTAAACTCAAGAGGGTACTTACCTATGAAACCCCATGCAAGCCTGAAACTAGGGTTTGGTGTGATTTGCTTGTACATATGTTTTGTGCATACATCATGAACATCATAAAGCATCATATGCATTCACTAACCATTTCAAGGGTTTGGATCTTCATCTTTGTTCCTGTTTTGTAGGTCATGGAAATTCCTCGAAGAAAAACCATCCAAGTCAACCTTGTGAGAATCTCTCCTCAACTCAAGGAGCTCGCCTCAAGAATTCCGGAAAACTCATCCTTCAGTGAAAGACATGGTAGACTGCTCAACTTAGTCAGCACCAACATTGAAGAAGACATGATGAAAGTGCTATTTCAGTTCTTTGACCCTCTTCACCACTGTTTCACTTTCCCTGATTACCAGTTGGTGCCCACTTTGGAGGAGTTTTCTCAACTCCTGAGAATTCCTATCCTTAATCAACTACCCTTCAACAGTACGGAAAAGGAACCAAAGCCGGAAGATGTTGCTCGAGCATTACATCTACAACCCTCCGACATCAAGGGGCATTGGGAAACCAGAAGCGGCGTCAAAGGATTCTTAGCAAAGTTCTTGTTTGAGAAGGCACAAGAATGTTGGAACTCATTGGATCTACAAGTCTTTGAAGAGATTGTGGCACTCCTTATCTATGGGTTGGTCTTGTTCCCGAATCCTGACCAATTGGTAGATGTCAACGCCTTCAAAATCTTCTTGTCCAGAAATCCAATACCAACATTGCTTGGGGACATCCTTCACTCATTTTACACACGAACAATGAGAAAGAGGGGTGTTCTCATGTGCTGTACTCCTATCCTTGCAAGGTGGTTTATTTAGCACCTTCCGCAATCTGTCTTGAAGAATGACCAAGGTACAAGGTGGTCCCAACGGTTGATGACTCTTACTCACTCTGATGTACATTGGTGTCCTCGGTCCAGAGAAAATGTCATCATCGTCGATCGTTGTGGAGAGTTTCCTAATGTTCCTTTACTTGGAATCAGAGGAGGTATTAACTACAACCCTTGCCTAGCTTTGAGGCAATTTGGATATGCACGAAGGGACGGCCCTCATGATATGCTGATTCCTAGCCTAGTTTTTGACTTCGACAACGATGCGCAAGGGCTTCGCCAAAGATTCATCAGAGCTTGGGGAAAACTCAACAAGGTTGATAGTAAGACTCTGGGACACAAGAACTCCATCCCTCTTGAGCCCTATCTCAAGTGGGTACGAGCCCGAGCCCAAAGTCTAATGATGCCTTATCCTCATGTACTCCCAGTGATTAAAGAGCCCGTCAATGAAGGAGAGGTTCCCTACACCATCCTGCATCCAGACATGCCTACATCATGGGAGGAAATGCAGAAAAGTTGGATTCAGCTCAAGGAGGAACGAAACACTTTTGAAGCTAGCTATTACGCCAGTGAAAAGAAGGTTCTAGAGCTTACACGCCGACTCCAAGAGCAAGAGGCCCTCAACACCTACATCGCACCAAAGAGGATGCGCAATGTCTTTCTGCCTTAAGAAGTTTATTTTGTAATATTTGGCCCATGGGGCATTTATGTACTAACAGATTTCTTCTTATTAATATGACGTGCATTCTTCTTTGTCTAAAACAATTTTGAATGTTCTAAACCCTTGAATGCATTTGCATAAGCATACCATTCATCATGTGCATAAGCAGGTCTCACTCCAGGTTTCCTTATCTGTCTGCTGTTTATTTCAGTAGGATGGATCTCGAGCAAACAGTCAAAGACCTACAAGCTCAGAATGCACAGTTCCAGCAGCTCCTGATGACCTTGGCTAAGGGTCAGGAGGACATCAAGACTCAATTGGGGAATAAGGACCCAGTGAAGAAGAAGAAAAAGAGGATTGGGGTGGCTACCTTGGGGAGAAGATTTGACAGAGAAGCTCGGAGAGTGCTTGAATTTCCTCCTACTTCTGATGAAGGGACTAGTAAAAGAGATGGAGTTGCGGTACCTTCCGAATCTGATGCGGAAGAAGAGGATGTCGAAGAGGATGAAGATTATTCCGATCAGCAATACCCTCCAGCTGATGATAAATACAAGGGTTTAGAAGACAAATTGGCCGCCATGGAATTACAAAGAGTACCGGGTTTGGATTTTGAAGACTTGGGTTTGGTCGTCGGGATCGTGATTCCCCCAAAATTCAAGGTGCCAGTGTTTGTGAGGTATGATGGGCTGTCCTGCCCCAAAATGCATCTCAGGTCCTACGTGAGAAAGATTCAACCCTATACGGCAGATAAAAACCTCTGGATTCATTTCTTTCAAGACAGCTTGTCGGGAGCTCAGTTGGAGTGGTTTTATCAGCTAGAGGGAACCAGTGTCAGAAATTGGGAAGATTTGGCCACCGCTTTCTACAAACAATACCAGTATAATTCTGATCTTGCTCCTACTCGTACCCAACTTCAGGGTATGTCACTAGGAACAAGCGAGGGATTCAAAGAATATGCACAAAAATGGAGGGATTTGGCTGGCAGGGTGCAACCTCCTTTAACCGATCGTGAGCTCGTTGATATGTTTCTCGGGACCCTATCTGGGCCTTTTTTCAATCATCTAATTGGTAACTCTTCTGCGGGGTTTACCGATTTGATCTTAACAGACGAAAGAATTGAAGCTGGCATCAAGTCAGGAAAGATTCAGAAGGGTGTTGCTGCAAGTGTTGAGAAGAAGCCTTTTAAGAAGGAAACGACTGTGGTATATTCTCAGAGAAGAGCAGGGAAGACGGAGCGTCGGCCAACTGTGGGGGCCGTAATGATTCAAAATACACCGAGTGAGCAGCCTCGCTACAACCAGTCCAGACCAAATCAGCAACGAGTGGAACGGCCACAACGGCAGTTCACCCGTATTAATATGACTCCAGCGCAAGTGCTTCCTTATCTGTTGAAGTTGAACCTCGCCACCATCAAGGAGGCACCAAAGAATGTGAATACGTCCTCTCCTCATTATCATGCTAATGCTAAATGCGCCTACCATTCAGACAGTGTTGGACATGACACCAATGATTGTTGGGCACTCAAGCATAAGATCCAAGACCTGATAGAAGCGAAGGAAGTAGAGTTTGACGCTCCGGAGAAGCCTAATGTGATATCTGCACCCATGCCGAAGCACGGCCGAAATGTCAATGCCATTGAAGAAGATTTGTATGTTGCTGATGTCAATGATCTGATAACTCCTTTGTTAACCATTAAATTGAATCTGTTAAGGGCCGGGATCTTCCCGGGATGTAAAGAAGACTGTTATTGTTGTTACTCTCTGCCGTTTGATTGCCCACTACTGAAGAAAGGCATCCAAGGCCTTATGGATAGTCGACAGATCCTGCTTGAAAAAGTTTCTGTTGTTCCAGTTCATACTGAAGATGTCTCAATCATAACCATTCACGACAATCTTTCCAAGGCCGTCAAAAAGCCTGCTAAGATTACACCAGCTGCAAAATCTGTTCCCTTGAAGATAACAATGCCAGGGCCTGTTCCCTATGTTTCTGAGAAGTCGATACCTTGGAACTATGGCGGTGACATCTACTACCATGGTATCAAGCAAATCGAGGTAATTGAAGAAAGTTCGGATGATGAAGAAGCCAGCATTAGTAACATTGCAGGCACTAGCAAAATCACCAGGAGCGGGAGAATATTTTCTCCGGAGATTGCCCCTCCAAGAGCAATCTTTGGACCCTCATCTGCGAAGGTCATCCCTGCACCAATAAAACTCTCTGCTAGAACTCCTTTGATTGAAGAAGTTGTTGTTCCTAGTGCTGTCTCTCCTACCATTGTTGATAAAGGAAAGGGAATACAAGATGAGCTCGTCAGGACGAGGGCTCAACCATTGGTTATCCCTGAAACCTCCAAGAAGGAAATGGATGAGATCTTGAAGATAATCAAGAGGAGTGACTACGATGTGGTAGAACAGCTGGGGCAAACCCCCTCCAAGATCTCCATGCTGGCATTGCTACTTTGCTCAGAATCGCACGCTAAAGCTTTGATTAAGTTTCTGAAGGCAGCTCATGTGCCCCAGGAAACTTCTGCGGATCAATTTCAGAATTGCGTGGCTAGCCTGACTGCGGACAATGGATTAGGTTTTTCTGATGCCGACCTAACTCCTAAAGGAAGAAACCACAATGATGCTTTGCACATTTCAGTTGAGTGTCGGGGAACCACCCTCGCGCATGTCTTGGTCGATACCGGTTCGCCGCTGAATGTATTGCCTAAGAAGGCCTTGGACTGACTAGATTGTGAAGGGTTGGAGTTGAAGCCGAGTGATATTGTTGTCAGAGCTTTCGATGGTTCGAAGAGAATGGTCCATGGAGAGGTTGAAATTCCCATCAAGATAGGCACTGAGGTGTTTAAATCCACTTTCTATGTGATGGACATCCGTCCGTCATACTCTTGCTTCCAGGGTAGGCCTTGGATACACCATGCTGGGGAAGTCACCTCCTCCTTACATCAGATGTTGAAGTATTCTGTCAAGGGAAAGATCATCACTGTCCATGGCGAAGAAGAGTACATGATTAGCCACTTAAATTCTTTCCGGTATGTGGAGGTTGAAGGAGAGTTCATTGAGACACCGTTTCAACATTTCGAAGAAGTCCTTCCTGAAATAGCAGTAGCAAAGTTGGCAGCTGAGACACCGAGACAGATGGCCAGGATGGCATCTCTGGAGGATGCAAGGGCCGCAATAAAAGAAGGGAAGAATTCAGCATGGGGGCAGTTACCCGACTTTCCGCATAAGACTGACAAGTTTGGATTAGGATTCACAGCCGCTGGCCAGAAAGCTATGCGCCGGTCGAAGATTGAGAGGGCGCCGGTCAAAATTTCTCCCTACGGAATTAACGCTTTGGAGGATGAGGACAAGGGGAGAAACATCGAAGAGTGGATTTACCCGACTGTCAAAGGAGGATTGAGCAACTGGGAGGCAAAAGACTTTGTCCCCATCACTTTTATTCATCAGTAATTTATCTGTTAAACATGTTCAATTTGGTCTGTAATATTTACTTTCAAACAATCCGTACACTATCTTTTCACCGCATGCCTTTGCCCGGGGCATGTAGGTCCACTTGTAAGGGTTTTTGATTATTTTTCATATCCATATGCCATGTTTAATGATTCATTGGACGTTTTTCATTTGATAAACTGCTTGTGTTCATTTTCTTTCCTTTTGCATTTTTGTTTAAGGATGGCTATCCCTTACACACACCCACACTCACCAATGCAGGTACCCATCCACTCCGGATTCCATGGGTGACTATTCTGTTATATCTTCCAACAACTCTGAAGACCTGGTCAATCTAGCCGAGTATGAAGATGACGAAGGTTGTGAAGTACCCGGGGAACTAGCCAGACTTCTGCAACAAGAGGAAAGGGCCATCTTACCGCATGAAGAGCCATTGGAGACTGTCAACTTGGGGACCGAGGAAGACCGGAAGGAGGTGCAAGTGGGTGCCAATCTGGAACCAAGAGTCAAGGAGCGCCTAGTACAGTTGTTGAATGAGTATGTTGAGATCTTCGCTTGGT
Source organism: Vicia faba (assembly GCA_948472305.1). Taxonomy (NCBI): domain Eukaryota; kingdom Viridiplantae; phylum Streptophyta; class Magnoliopsida; order Fabales; family Fabaceae; genus Vicia; species Vicia faba. The sequence goes on from OX451737.1 coordinate 518,263,746, forward strand.
CTTATGAAGACATGCCGGGTTTAGACACAGACATCGTGGTTCACCGTCTCCCCACAAGAGAGGATTGTCCACCAATCAAGCAAAAAGTCCGCCGAATGAGGCTTGATATGTCTGAAAAGATCAAAGCAGAAGTAATGAAGCAATTCGATGCTGGCTTTCTGGCTGTTACTGTCCTATCCTCAATGGGTCGCTAACATTGTGCCAGTACCTAAGAAAGATGGCAAAGTCAGGGTGTGTGTGGACTACCGGGATTTGAATAGGGCCAGCCCCAAAGATGATTTTCCGCTGCCGCACATTGACATTTTGATCGACAATACAGCTCAGCACAAAGTGTTTTCCTTCATGGATGGATTCTCGGGCTACAATCAAATCAAAATGGCCCCCGAGGATATGGAGAAAACAACTTTTGTCACACAATGGGGCACTTTCTGTTACAAAGTGATGTCGTTCGGGCTGAAGAACGCAGGGGCAACTTATCAACGCGCCATGGTAGCTTTATTTCATGACATGATACATCATGAGATTGAAGTTTACGTAGACGATATGATAGCTCGGTCACAAACGGAGGAAGAGCACCTTGAGCATCTGGAGAAGCTGTTTGCCAGGTTAAAAGAATACAAGCTCAGGCTGAATCCAAGTAAATGCACTTTTGGAGTTAGGTCTGGTAAACTTCTGGGATTCATTGTAAGCAACAAAGGCATTGAAGTCGATCCGGGAAAAGTAAAAGCAATACAAGAGATGCCTGCTCCCCGTACCGAAAAGGAGGTTAGAGGATTCTTGGGGTGCTTAAACTATATTGCCAGATTCATCTCACATCTGACTTCTACCTGTGAGCCAATTTTCAAACTCTTGAAAAAAGATCAGGTAGTGGAATGGAACGACGATTGTCAAGCTGCTTTTAATAGAATCAAGGAGTATTTGCTAGAACCTCCTATTCTGATGCCACCCGTCGAAGGAAGACCATTGATCATGTACTTAACCGTCTTGGATAACTCAATGGGGTGTGTATTGGGCCAGCATGACGAGTCTGGTCGAAAAGAGCATGCTATTTATTACCTTAGCAAAAAGTTTACCGACTGTGAGACTCGCTACTCACTGCTCGAGAAAACTTGCTGCGCTTTGGTATGGGCTGCTCGCCGACTGAGACAGTATATGTTGACTCATACTACCTTGTTGATTTCCAAAATGGATCCTATCAAGTATATCTTCGAAAAGCCCGCTTTATCTGGAAGGATAGCTAGATGGCAAATGATCTTAACTGAGTACGACATCCAGTACACCACCCAAAAGGCCATAAAAGGGAGTGTACTAGCTGACCATCTGGCTCATCGGGCTATCGAAGATTATCAGCCCATGAGATTTGACTTCCCGGACGAGGACATCATGAATTTGGACAGCATTGAAAGTAACGGACCATACGGCGGACCCGAAAAGGGATCCCGATGGACCCTGTACTTTGATGGTGCTTCAAATGCACTTGGAAATGGTATTGGCGCAATACTCATTTCTCCGGAAGGTTGTCACACACCTTTCACGGCCCGACTTTGCTTCAGCTGCACAAATAACATGGCTGAATATGAAGCTTGCATCTTTGGTCTCAAGGCTGCTATAGACTTGGGAATCAAATCTTTGGTCGTATTTGGGGACTCAGCTTTGGTCATCAGTCAGATCAAAGGAGAGTGGGATACCAAGCATCCTAATCTTATCCCATACAAAGAATATGTCCTGACATTGTTGCCTCACTTCGAGCAAATTACCTTCGATTATTTCCCGCGAGAAGAGAATCAGCTAGCAGATGCCTTAGCTACAATGTCCTCCATGTTTAAACTCAACTGGGATAACGAGGCTCCCCAAATCACCATCGAGCGAATGGATGAACCGGCGCATTGCCACGAGATTAATACCGAAGAAGTAGTGGAACAACCTTGGTTTCATGAAATCAAAAGGTATCTCGAGACTAGAGATTATCCTGAAGGAGCTTCAGTGAATGACAAGAAGTTCTTAAGGAAATTTGCTGCTAAGTTCTTCCTGAGCAACGACATCCTCTACAAACGAAGCCATGATTGCGTATTACTCCGATGTGTGGACAAAGCTGAAGCAGAGTTGATCATGACTGATATACACAGCGGCACATTTGGCACTCACTTGAGCGAGCATACAATGGCTAAGAAGATCCTAAGGTCAGGCTATTATTGGTCTACCATGGAAGCTGACTGCCATCAACACTCCCGTACTTACCGCAAGTGTCAAGTCTATGCTGACAAAGTTCATATCCCTCCGGTTCCTCTCAACGTCCTGACTGCTCCGTGGCCCTTTGCAATGTGGGGCATTGACATGATTGGAGAGATCAAGCCCACGGCTTCAAATGGACATCGTTTCATTCTGGTCGCCATCGACTATTTCACCAAATGGGTCGAAGCAGCTTCCTTCGCCTCTGTCACTAAGAATGTGGTTGCCCGCTTCATTAAGCAAAATCTCATATGTCGGTATGGTGTTCCAGATAGGATCATCACAGACAACGGTACAAATCTGAATAACACAATGATCACCGCGTTGTGCGAACAGTTCAAGATTTATCATCACAATTCATCTCCCTATCGGCCGAAGATGAACGGTGCTGTTGAAGCTGCGAACAAAAACATTAAGAAGATCATTCAGAAAATGACAGTCACTTACAAAGACTGGCATGAGATGTTACCGTTTGCTCTGCATGGATACTGTACTACAGTACGCACTTCAACCGGGGCAACACCATTTTCTTTGGTGTATGGCATGGAAGCTGTCCTGCCTATGGAAGTCCAGATTCCTTCTCTAAGAATTATGAAGGATGCAGGTTTGAATGAAGATGATTGGATGCAGACCCGACTTGATCAACTCAATCTGATCGACGAAAAACGACTTGCTGCTATATGCCATGGTCAGACGTATCAAAAACGAATGATCAAGGCCTTCAATAAGAAAGTCAGACGTCAAGTGTATCAAGTCGGAGACCTCGTAATCAAGCGGATTATCTTACCGCAGAGTGATCCCAGGGGCAAATGGACTCCTACATATGAAGGACCATTTGTGATCAAGAGCATATTTTCTGGTGGTGCAATGATTCTGACCACCATGGACGGCGATGACTTACCGCACCCTGCGAATGTAGACATAGTCAAAAAATACTACGCATAAGATAACCCGACAAGTCGAAAACCTGAAAGGGTGACTTGGGCAAAAATGGGCATCTCGGTGGATCGAAAACCCGAAAGGGCGGTTCAGGCAAAAATTAGGGATAAAAACAAAAAAATCTGTACACCCGGCAAGTCGAAAACCCGAAAGGGCGGCTTGGGCAAAAAGGGGTTTCCCGGTGGATCGAAAACCCGAAAGGGCGATTCAGGCAAAAGTTAGGGAATTAAAGCGTATGACTATGTCTCGTCGGATCACTTCAAAAGACAATCTCTTCATCAACCAGTTCCAGGCTTCTGATCAATCCAGTCATCGGCAAACGAAGCATTGAATGGACAGATATTCAGAGTTGGGAAAGCTATAGCAGAATGGAATCCCATGTAATTATTTCACATAGCCATCCTTTATTTTGTATAAATCTTTCAATATTTACGACAAAATCCTCTTACTAGGATGATTGTCTCCTTTGTACAAATATACTCATAGAAAGTCAATACAAATACTTTTCCCAGAAATTTGTGTCTTTTCCGTTCTTTGGCACTATTTGTTTTATTTTGAGAAACGTCCAATGTTTTGTTAAATAGGCATATGCATTTGAACATAATCATTTCCTTACGAATCAAGAAAGAGGATTACTGATAGGTCAAAGGTGCGACTGGATATCTTGGTACCCTTCAAAGAAAATCCCCAGGAGATTTGGAACCCATATCCCCAGCAAACCCTGAAGCTTATCCCCAGTAGATTTTGGAAGCTTATCCCCTGCAGACCACGAACGGCCCTCCCGAATTTTATTCAAAGTTATTCCTCATAAGGGCTTATAACTGGGTTATCCTCAGCTTATTGCCACGGAAGATCGCACTCGTCAAATTTATTCCTATCCCCAGCGAAGTTCATCAGAGTTCCCCAGCATAACTTACCAATACAATCCTCAGCCAGAGAATCCTCCGGAGCTCAATTCCCCTCAGAGTTTAAGTTTCAGTATCCCCAGCGGAACCAGACTAATGAACCTTTTCCCCACGGAGTTTTAGGAAGGAAAATCTTGAGTTCCCCAGTGAAGTCATCAGAGATACTTCCCTCCAAGCTGAAGAGTCTCAATCTCACCTCCCCAGCATGAGCCGACTAGATTGGAACTCCCCAATAGAAATCGTCAAGAATTCCTCAGAAGATTGGTATGCAACCCAAGCTCTTTATTCTCCAGCAACAACCAGGAATTATCCTTCCCAGCAGCAGTCAAGATATTTTATCTTCAGCCATCCCGGATTCATATATTCTTCGCAAGACAGCTCTCCAGCTTACATGCGCACCCATTCACATTCATATCATATAATATATATTGTATCATGCATCATGGCATTGCATATAACTAACTCTCCACCTTTTCAGATAAGATCAGTCGACAGACTAAAATCGTTATCTTTCAAGACTTCTGAAAACAGTTCACGGGTTCTCCAAGTAATGGATGTTAACCTATCACTTGTTCAGACTCTTCTCAACTTTTGAAAACAGTTTACGGACGCTTCCCATCAACGGATGCTGCTCTATTGCTTGTTCAACTTCAAGACTTCTGAAAACAGTTCACGGGTTCTCCAAGTAACGGATGTTAACCTATCACTTGTTCAGACTCTTCTCAACTTTTGAAAACAGTTTACGGACGCTTCCCAACAACGGATGCTGCTCTATTGCTTATTCAACTTCAAGACTTCTGAAAACTGTTCACGGGTTCTCCAAGTAACGGATGTTAACCTATCACTTGTTCAAACTCTTCTCAACTTTTGAAAACAGTTTACGGACGCTTCCCGACAACGGATGCTGCTCTATTGCTTATTCAACTTCAAGACTTCTGAAAACAGTTCACGGGTTCTCCAAGTAACGGATGTTAACCTATCACTTGTTCAGACTCTTCTCAACTTTTGAAAATAGTTTATGGACGCTTCCCAACAACGGATGCTGCTCTATTGCTTATTCAACTTCAAGACTTCTGAAAATAGTTCACGGGTTCTCCAAGTAACGGATGTTAACCTATCACTTGTTCAGACTCCTCTCAATTTTTGAAAACAGTTTACGGACGCTTCCCAACAACGGATGCTGCTCTATTGCTTATTCAACTTCAGGACTCCTGAAAATAGTTTACGGATTCTCCAGACACGGATGTCAATCTATTGCTTGTTCAGACCCCCCAATTCAGAGATGTTCCAAAATGCGGATGGCTTTCTGATACTTGTCCACTCACCATTGACGTATAGTTCAACATAACCCGATGGCATCTTTAAGCCCATCACCAAATGGCATCTTTAAGCCCATCACCAAATGGCATCTTTAAGCCCATTCACCTCTACCATCATATCGCCGAGTGCAAATTTTCTGGGCACTTTAGTGTCCAATCTTCTTTTACCTTCAAGTCGCGAAAGGCAAACTTGCCAATCTAACTCTTCAGGTCCAAGAAGATTGAACAGGGGCAACTGTTGTACCCCGAAATTTGCCCTCGCATTTTTCACAAGAAATCTCAGCTTCAGGCATTTCCTGACTTTTCAAACTGGCTCAAGAATCGGACAAACGGACTTTTCTCGTCAGTCAAACAAAAATTAGGGTTTCATTGATTTTTCAGGGCTCTGGATTTTCTCACACAGTTGGCTTAGGGTTTTGGTTGATTCTGGCTCATTTTTTGATCTGGCGAATGCTCTTTGGCATTTAATCAGGAATTAAGGTTTTTGTGGGCATATTCTCAGAAAGATTAAAATTCCACAGCACTTTGCAAGATATTCCAAGATTCGGGTTGAATTCGCTTTGTTTTGATTTAATCAGTAAAAGAGGCAGTTGGTTTGAATTCATGTTGGTTTGTTTGAGCCAGTCAAAAGAAATATGCAGTTTGGATTTACAGTGCTTGGTAAAAAATCAATAAGAAAGGGTTGCGTCTGATCAGTTATTGCGTTTAACTCTACGTTGCTTTGGATGATGGAGACGTCAAGTTCATTTATTTTGATCAACGAAGAATCAATGTTTAGTTGATTATTTATGGTTCTAAGAATTAAATATCTGGAATTTAATTTTCATTTATTTTAATTTAAGGAACCATGAATAATAAGTAAATAATTGAAAAGGAATTGAAAAGAATTAAATGAATCAATAGAATTTTTATTTCATATTTAATATTTGTTACAATTATTATTTGGATACAAGTATTTATTTACGAAGTATTTAAAATAATAATAGTTTACAATAATTAAATTGAAAATAAAAACTATCCTATTTTTTCTAAACATTTTCTAAGTCCCTAATTCTTCACTTCGCTCCGGTGCTCCATTTTTCACCTGCAAAAGAAAAGGAGAAAAGTCAGAAAGCAGATAAAATAATAAACGACAGGAGAAATTCATCATTAAAGGCCACTGATTGGGATCAGTTAACCCTCTCTGCAAATCACGGGATTTCTCCCGGTTCACAAAGAGGGAAGAATTTTATTTGATCATGAATGCAAAGTTGAGAAAAAAATGCAAAGTGCCAAACTACAAAAATCTCAAGCAAACTGCACAGTTCAAACTCAACTGAAAAGAAAATCCAATTTGCAACTTTATGTCAAAATGCAAAGTGTCAAACTTGCTGCCAAATGCCAAAAGGTACAGGTTATTGCACAAAGCTGTCAAAGAAAGGATAAAATATGCAGAGGAAGTCTTTATGCAAGTCAAAATTTTCTTTCATCATTTCCCAACAAGTAGCCTTTTCAGAAAGTACACAAGGAAAACAGTTTAATATTCTTTGAAGTGTACCGAAGAGAGAGAAAGAAAAGAGGAGAAGTGTGGGCTTACTGTTTGGCTTTAGGCATAAGGAAAATACAGAAAATAAAACTGCAATAAAACAGTAAGGCAAAAGGCTAAAAGAAGCATTATTTCAGTGTTACTCAAATTAGGCATAAGTACACAGCAGAATTAATCACCAAAACAGAAAAATGCCAAAAAAAACCTTGCAAGTCTGCCCAGTAACTTGGTTCAAGAAAAGATGCCAAAGTCTAAGGTATTCAAAAAAAGTCTTAGGCGCCAAGAGACCAAGAGGCTGGAGGACAAAAGAAACAAATATAAAATTGCAACAGCAGGGATAACATAAAATAGATATAGAGATTAACTGCATAAACAAACAAAAAAAAAAAAGAAGAGACCACTGAGCTTCAGAAAACCTGATTGAGCCATAATACCAATATCACAAAAATACATACACATAACCTCAAACCTGAAACCAGTCCAGAACCTCAAGCCTGAAACCAGTTCAAGCTACACCTGAACAACCATACCAGCATAACCTCAAAAAGCCTTACCATTTTCAAAACTCACCCTACTGTCAAACAAAGACCTGGCCTAAACCAGAACGCCCATGACCCTGTCAAAAGCCAGCAAAACCCAAGAACACCTAAAACCTGCATTAGCCTTAAACTGCCTGAAGCCAAATAATGGTCTAATAAACCAGTTCAAACCTCAGTCCTAACCTGTCAAAGACCATCACCAAAAGAAAAAAAACCTGTACCATTCACATACAAGTCTAACCACATAAACCTGTCAAGTTCTTAAACTCTAAGAGCCAAAGAAACATAAAACCTGCAGTAGCTCAATCCAACAAGCACAAAAAAAACCTGAAGAGGTCTAAACCAGTAGTAAAAACTGCAAAGCTTCAAGCCAACCTTGCCAAGAATCAGAAATGGTGCAAACATAAGATTCAAGCCTCAAGCCCTCAGAACTTGAAGAGTTCATCACAGGGACATTCATAAACAATCCAAAAGCATTCAATTCAAAACCAACCTAAGCAAGCATACAACGAACGTTCAGGGCAACTGTAAGAGGATAGGAAAAGAAGCATTCAAAATCAGACCCCACGAGCCCTCAGTAGAAAACATCATTAGGCAAGCTCAACAATCCAAGGACAAATCATTCAAGGCAAGCATACGGAGTTATCAAGGCAACACAGGTCAGAAGAAGAGGAAAAGCAACAAGCATACAGTGGTAAAGAAGAGGAAGAAAGAGGTGAACGTCAAGAAATAGGGATTTTCAGTCAAATCATCATCAAATCCTAAATGGGCAAAAAGTAAAGATACCAGTTAAAGCTAGCTTCATCGTGCAAAGCCTCCTCACCATTAAGCCGCCTCAGCGCTTCCTCGTCCTCTTCTCCTCCATTGTCTTCACCTCAAGGTAGAATATTCCTTCCTCATCTTTTTTTACCACCTCGTTAAACAAACAAGATGAACACAAATCAGAATATAAAATCATGACATGCAAATCTAAAACATCCAACCAGTTTAAGACATTTCGTTACCTTGATTTACCGTCGCTTGGACAAACGTGAAGAGAGGAGAAGAGGTGGTAACGCTGGTGGCTAAGGCGAGAAGCTCCGATTTCTGAATCCATGGGCAAAGAGCGAACGATCGGAGAAGATGAACGAGGAAGAACATGAAAGCGAACGAATGGCGCCGTTTCCACACAAACCCTAAGCCAATTGTCCCAACTGAACAACAAATCAAAACCCTAAAACCGTTCGTTCAACCATGGGCCTAAGGCGTTTCTGATACCACTTAAGCCCAAGACAATACCATACCCCCCCCCCCCCCCCCTTTTGTCTTCAGTTTTGGACTTATTGCCTCTAAGGCCCATTTAGATTTTTAAATCATTTTCTTTTATAAAACAAATTATTAATTAACTAACTTAAATTTTCTAACAAATATTTTGTTAACACTAACCTTTCTTTTTATATCTAACTTTATATCTAACTTTTCATTTTCTAATTTAATTCTTATTTGTACATAACAATTAAAAATATATTTCTGTTTAATGTACATAATTCATTTCTTGACATTTAATTAAATTATTTTGTACATACAAATAGAACCCTTTTTTATTATACCATGTAATTAAAATTGAAAATACCCTTTTTATTCTTTCAATTAAAATATTTTTTTACATGACAAATGAAAAATACCTTTTATAATTAAAACTTAGAAATATTTTCTTTTTCTCAGAACACCATTTTAATACATAATTTAATTAGAACTAAAAACTTTCAATTAAGACATTTTCTTTTTATACATATCAAGAAAAATACAAAGTCACTAATTGATTAAATAAACATTTTTCTTTAGGTTAAAACAATACCTTAATACGCATTAACTCCACATCGTCGCACATGTAAATAATTACATATATAAATACACATATGCACGTACACTTACACAATATACTTGCATTTTGATACATTATACATTTGCTTATGTTGATACTCATTTACACTTGATTGGTTCGATTTGGTTAATTTATTGGACACTATGATCCTAAGTCTCATCCCTATTCATAAATTTGTACCCCCACTTCCGGATACTATTTTGTAATAGCGTAGATTTTACATTTCCGCAATTTACAGTTTTCCAATTATACCATGGTTAGACCTAGGGTTTGCATGTACATAAAATCAAACGCTAGATAACCTAATACAAGACAAATACATGAAATCAATATACAATCACACTTGCACCCTCTAGGGTAATCCCACATGTTGCCTTCCAAAATTGGCCATGCTTGCACGTCGAGAATCTTTGGCAAAACAAAATCAAAATGATCATAAGTCCCTCAAAATGTTGCCTAAACGGAATGATCATAGTCCCTTCAAAACAAATTACCAAAGACACTTGGCACCATTGCATTCATGGTCCATACGATGACCCGCGCCCGTCCCGAACAAACTTCCTAAACGCAAGATTGCCCACCAAATTCAATGGTGGAACAAAATTGTTAAAAAGGGGTTAAAACATAGCAAAAAACCTTTGAGTACAATAGGGTAGACAAAACTCTTAGTTACTTGAGATCGACTTGCAAAAACACTTGCCTTCTTTTCAAAAACCACAATCCACAACACTTTCAAACAAACTCTCAAAACATTTTGAAACATCTTTTCAAAAAGATATACGCCTTTGTAAAACATTCGAGTAAAGAATTGTTACAAGGTTAGCCTAAGACAAGGCATCTTCTTCCAAAACATTTTCAAAAACACTCACACATACACACCACTTTCAAGCAATCAAAAATCAAGGCAAGTGATCTAAAAAACCAAGTAACTAAGAGCCCATGGATAACCATGGATGAAAAGGGTGCTAATACCTTCCCTTTTCATAATCTACCCCCCGAACCCACGAAATATCTCAAAAGGTTTTTGCTGTGCTTTTTTAACCTTTCCTTTAGGATAAAATAAAAAGTCGGTGGCGACTCTTGCTCAACCGAACAAGTGCGAATACGAACGCAAAACACTAGTCAGTTCTCCCACCGTATCACAGGTCCCAACAACGATTAGGTAAGTCCCACTTGCTATAGTTTATTCATTTCGAGTATTAATTGCGTGCTCCATGTGTTGGTCCCAAATTCTAGGGTTTCTGGTTTTAATCTGTTGGTAATGCTAGAGTTACCCTTGTTTTTTCTTAAAATATATAGGCAATGAGGTTATATAAGGTTGTGTTTTATACCAAAGGGTCATTTGTAAAGGATGAAGGGTTAAAATATGAAGGAGAGGATGTTTACGATGTATGTGGGCAAGACCCTGATTTCTGGTCATACTTTGAAGCATGTGACTTAATTAAGGGTATCGATTCATCGTCTAAAGCTGAATATGTGAAAATATGGTGGAAGTCTGAACATGGCTCACTTGAAAATGATCTAAAACCCCTTATTAATGATGAGGATGCAACAATGTTAGCCATGTGTGCTGAGGAGACTAAGTGTGATGTTGAGATATATGTACAAAAGCAAGATTATCTAGTGGTGAGAAAACTTATATGGAGAGGTTAAAAGAGAAAGAAAAAGGTCATGTTAATGTTGAGGAAAATGAAGATGGTGAGAACAGTGAATCATCTGAAGACTCTTTGAATGGTATACACTTTGAATATAGTGAAGAAGAGAGGATGCACGATTTTGATGAAGATATTGGTGAAGGTGGTGGTACAGGTGGAGTGGATAATGGTGATGGTACATGTCAAATGGATAATGGTCAAAGAATACATAAAGGGTTGACTACAACTGAGATCAAGGGGAACATGTAATTAAGGATGCTTACATCATAGAAGAGCTTGATAGTGGGGCAGATGATGATAGTGATGATGGTAGGCCTTCAGTGATAAGGTTTAATGAACATGAAGACCTTAGAAAAGAATTTAAATTCAAGGTGGGAATGGAATTTTCTTCTTTGAAGAAATTTAAAAAGGTTGTACTGGAACACAATGTGTTGAATGGTAGGGAGGTTATATTTGCCAAAAGTAATGGGACAAGGTGTATGGTTGTTTGTAAGGACAAACAACAATGTGATTACACAGTTTTATGTAGCAGGATTTTGAGAACAACATCATTCAGGATCAAAACTCTATTTTAGAAGCACAAATATGGAAGAAAGTTCTTCAACAAGAATGCTAATGTTGATTGGGTATCTAGAGTGATTGTTGACAAGTTGAAGAATAATTCAGGTATGAAATTAAATAAAGTTGTAGTAGATGTAAGATTGAGGCTTGCTACAGAAATTAATGGATGTAGGGCTTTCAAAGCAAGACAGCTAGCTAGAAAGATTGTTGAAGGGGACTCAACCAAGCAATACAGTATGATATGGTCATATGGAGCTGAATTGAGGAGGGCATCCAAAGGAAACACATTTAAGTTGAACATTTATGGTTTTCCACCTAGGTTTGAAAGGTGATACATGTGCTTTTATGGTCAAAAAAAGCATTGAAGTTTGGATGTAGACCATTCATAGGGTTAGATGGATGTCACCTAAAAAACAAATATGGTGGAATCTTATTGATAGCTGTCAGTAGGGATGCCAATGACCAGTATCTTACACTTGCCTTTGGGGTTGTGGAGAATGAAACTAGGTACTCTTGGAGTTGGTTTGTTAAGTTACTTCTTGACGACATTGGTTCTGATAGTAGGTGGTGCTTCATGTCTGATCAACAAAAGGTATGCTTAAAGTTACTTGTTACTTTGGTGTTTAATGTTACTTATTGATGTCATTTTCATGTATATGCAGGGACTGGTGAATGTATTTGAGGAAGAATATCCTGAGTTTGAACATAACTTTTTCTTAAGGCATTTATATGCTAACTTAAAGAAGAAGTTTGGAGGTGGTACACTATATAGAGATCTCATAATGGCTGCAGTAAATGCAACCTATTTTGAAGCTCACGAGAATAAGATGAATCAAATTAAGGAGGTAAGTCCATATGCTTTTGGATGGCTAAATGATATTCCCAAGAATAAGTGGTTTAAATATGCCTTTCCCTTGTACTCTAAGTGTGATGTTCTTATGAACAACCTAAGTGAGTCATTCAATGCTATTATTTTGATGCAAAGGGATAAACCTATAATTACCATGTTTGAGTGGATTAGGAACTATCTTATGGATAGGTTTGCCACTCTTAGGGAGAAGGTTGAAAATTACAAAGGAGAGATCATGTCTAAACCACTTAGAAGGTTAGATAGGGAGATAGAAAAAATTCTAATTGGATGCCCACATATGGAGGTAGATTAACATTACAAGTAAGTCATGTAATGTTCATAGAAAAATATGTTGTAGACTTGGCAAAACATACTTGTTCTTGTAACTTTTAGGACTTGGTTGGGATCCCATGTAGACATGTTGTTGCAGCCATACATAGGAAGGTAGATAGTCCCATTAAGTATGTACACAAGTGTTACTATAAGTCTACTTATGTATCATGTTACAATGAAGTTATCAGTCCCATTAATGGCCAAAACAAATGGCCAAGGACTACTGACCCTGACATCTTACCACTAAGTTACAAGGGAGGTTCTGGTAGACCAAAGAAACTCAGAAGAAGAGAGCCAGATGAGGCTAGTCAAACAAGATGGCAAATGACAAACACAAGCCACATGTGCAAGACTTGCTTGGAATATGGACACAATACAAGGACGTGTAAGAAAAACAAACAATTGGCAGTTGTTGAAGGTGAGTTGTCAAGAGATGTTGCACCCATCCAAGGAATCCAAACACAATATGTGGCTACTGCAGGATCCAAAAAAAGGGTTATTAACTCAAACTTAACAAAAACTTTACATTAGAAATTTATATATAATTTTCAATGACTTGTTACATTTATGTTGGATGCAGGGTGGGCCAAAAGGTATAATAAAAAAAGGGGGAACATCTAAGAAATCAAAGGGTACTGCATGAAATGGGAGTCAGGCTACTACAGGAAATGAGGCTCAAGCACCAACTCCAAGAAATATGAGTCATGCTACTCAACCTGAAGAAAACCCTGCACCAACTGATGTGACACCTACTCAACCTGGGGTACACCTTTCATAAAATTCGGTTACCTCATCTGAGGCAATGAGAATGTACTGTGGTATTGATCCTGATGAATTATAGGCATTGTTGAATGATGGTGACATACTAGATATTCCATCAATAATAATTGATACTAGTCATGCAAAGAATAATATGCCTGGTCCCAAAATCTTTATTGGTAAATATCCTAAGGTATCAAAACCTGCTAAACCTGCTGTTAACCTAACTATGAGTGACCTTGTAAGTTTGTAACTTGTTCTGATAGACTTATTTGGCATGTTATATTTTTTTTACCATGATAACTCTATGTTATCATAACAGGTGAAAATAATGATATCACCAAGGAAAAAGTCAAAGAATGTTGCATCTCCAATTAGAAAGAGTGGCAGACTTAGGACTTTGATGACAAAGAATATAGAGAGACCTGGAAGGGATCCAAATGATCCATTTGTAATACCTAAATAAGAATCAACCATTGGAAGTTTTAGGGGAAAGAAGAAATGGGATGACATCCAGAAAAGCATGACTCAATAAACTCAAGAGTGACACAAATGTATTTTGGTTGAACCTTATGTCTTATGAACCTAGTGTTTTTTATGTAATATGAAACAAATGTATGTTGTATTATGAACCAAGTGTTTTGCGATAAACTTTATAATGTGCTTTGTTATGCACTTTGTAATGTGCTTTATTATGTACTTTGTAATGTGTTTTGTTATGCACTTTGAACCTTTACTGTATTTTGTACTCATGTTACAGTATGTGCTTTGTAATGTGCTTTGTTATGGACTTATGTCTCAGTATTATTTTGTACTCATGTCTTAGTATGTGCTTTGTTATGCACTTAACAGTCAAATTACAAGCTTTTAATACCAAATATTATAAATTATGTCAACTTAATCATAACAAACAATATTGATAATATTTCAGCACCTACAATTGATAACAATTCAACAACTACAATCAAGTACATTTATCAAGTACATTGAAGCAAGACCTACAATTACAATACATTCTCATTACATTAAATAATTCAGCAACTACTATTGATTAGGGGTGGTAAACCGGGTTGGGCCCGCCGGGTTGGCCCATTTGATCCGCCATTTTTGGCAGGTTGGGCTGAGGTCTTCGACTCGGTACTTTAAGTTGGTCCGCCCCGTCTAACCCACTTAAAAAAGCGGGCCGAGGCGGGGCGGGGCAGGTTTTCCCTGCGGATTTTTTGTTAAAAGTTTTACTTTTTTATTAAGAATTAAAACAAATTTAACTATAACAACAACACTTATCTCTTAGGATTGTATTATAAATTACTATACAAACACATTATATTATAATTATAACGTTCTTTCTATAACTTTCTAATACATGTATTGATTAAAAATGATTGAAATAAAAGAACAAATGTATTACATGCATAATTATTAAGTTTTCAATATATTAGCTCACATGTTTTCTTTAGAAATAGATGTTGATTTTAAGAAAAGGAAGAATTTGATTAGTGTATACATGTGACAAATTTAGGATTTAACTATTAAAGAATCGAACAATATAAGAGTCTATATAATATAAACAGTGAGAATGTTCGGTGTTGATATTTTACACATTACTATTTTATGCACTGTGATGTTTTATGTACTGTTATTATTATCATTATTGGTTTTGTGTAAATTCTAAATTGAGTTCTTTTAGTAGTTAGTTTTTAAATATGATTAGGATGATATGTATTGTTTATTTATTTTAATATTTTTTTATTGTGCTTGAGTTTATTTTGTTGTAATTGGTCTTTATTTATTAAATTTTTTGAAGTGTTTGGACTTAAGACATCATGAAGTTTTATTATGTGTTGTTAAAAAAATTTCTTCATCGACCTCTTTGGTAATAATTAAAATTTTTCTAAATCATGTATTAAATCAAATTGTAAAATAAAATAAAAAAATAAAAAATTGGCGGGCCGGTCCGCCGATTCGCCAACTCGTTAGTAAACGGGGCGGGCTTGACTTTTGAGCTCGGACCCCTACGTTGGCCCGTCCCGCTTCGCCCCACTTTTAGACGGGCTTAAATGGGCCGGGCCTAAATGGGGCGGGCCGCCCGCTTTGCCACCCCTACTATTGATTAAAAAAATACACATTTATCATAAATGACACAACAAGACACAACATCTTCAATCTTCCATGAAATTTCCCAGTTTTCAATTTGGTCTTCAAGTTCTTGTTCTTCTTCCTTGAATCTTTATACAAGGACTTCATATACCCCACAAATGACATGGCTTCAAACTCTGAGTTCCAAATGGTAACATCTTCATTTCTAGATTTTACGCCAAGATCTTCATCCCATATGAATAAATGACATGTATCAGAACTCTTCCAATAAGGACATCTCCAAAATAACCTACCCTTATTTGGTCCATTCCTGCAATAATACGATACCATTCGAATATGACATGCACAATACTTTCCAACTCGCGATTTCACTGAAGCATAAGATATTATGTTATGGAGCTGAAGGAGGATGGGGATGAAAGAAGAAAGAAGAAAGAAGATGAACCATTGAACCAACTCTTATGCTGCAGATTTTCACGAAGAAGAATGTTAACGAAGAGGAAAGGAAAGGAATTAGGTCAAAAATAACATATGACTCATCTTTAATAAGGGTCAGTGTACACACTGTATTTCATGAAAATATATAAAACAAATTATTTAATCCACCTGTCTTGCCACATAGGAAGCCGTTAGTGGAACTTGACGTTGGGGATCAATTATTCAGACGAAAAAATTTAAAGGGACCAATTCTTGAAAGAAAATATTTGAGGGACTAAAAACGAAATTTGAGATATTTAGAGAGACCAAAAATTTATTTAACCCTTATTAATAATGATGGTTGGTTTCAGTTAAATAATAAAAGTGGTTCCCTTTTCAATGCTAGCAATAAAATAAATAAATATTAACCAATGTGACTAGTAATGTTGCAGTATCTGTTGGCTGTCACTAACGGATATAATATATCACAGTAGCAGAGAATAAAGTATCTGGGAAAGTCTAAGCTAAGAGCAGCTCCAGCGGTAGTTTTTCAAGCATTTCCACCAGAGTGGAGCAATAAAAAGTCAGATTTTTCAACGGTTCAACAGATGGAGTTCGCCAACTTGAAATTGGTGTTGCTTCAGCAAGCACCGTTCGTGGCTGACACAAATGATAAAGGAGTATTAATTGAAATATTTTAATCAGTTTGTATCAAATTAACATTTAATATAAATAAAAATATTTATATATGAAATAAAATTATGGGACTCAATATGAGTTCTTTAGAATTGTACAATTGGAGTGAAAAATTAGTTGAGTTGCTTTAAGCTGACGTGACTTTATGAGTATCGCAAAAAGCCCATAAATGAATTCACGGTTGGAGATGCTCTAAGTGCAATATTTGTTCTTATAAAATATTGAAAAACTAAGTATGAACCAAAAACTCAAACAGAACGACGACAATTTCCAAAATTATTAAAACAGGTCCTGAACAATGACAAATTCTATTTTATTTTATTTAGTTTATTTATGATTTGACGTATCCACGGTGTATATCTTATAATCCATGGCATAGACATTAATCCATAATGACTATAATCATGAAAATCATTACTGAAATATAAATTATACACTAATGGTGGAAGATCGAAAGAATCTCAATTTTAAAATCTCAAAATTCAAATTGAATCAGATATGAGTGACTCTATACTAATTTATATCTGAACACAATTATGAAAATGAAAACGGAAACGTACCTGAATTTTTCATTGAGAATCACCGAAAGTTTGAGGGTATTTGATATTTCTATTTGTAGAGTTATTTATGGGTCATTGATTCTCCTCTAATGGAGATGAAGAGAGAAATCATATTAAGTCGTTTTATATTGTCTACAAATGGAGACCATAACTCTTATAAATAACCTCACGTTATTTCTTAGTTTTTTCTGCCACTTTTTTACTTTTTTAATTATTTCTAACTAACAACAATTATGCCATTTTGTTTATATTTACACGTTATAATCACACCTAATTATGTGCTACATACCACTTCCCAAAACCCTCATCCAAACCAAAAGTCATTCAATTTGAAATTTAAATTAAAACACTCATATTATAGCTGCTACGTACACTGAGTTTTGAAATTCTAATTATTCCACTAAACCCTAATCACGTTTTTTGTTGCAAGATTTAAATTGGCAGCACAAGATGAACAACCATCATAAATGTTGAGTTCTTGAAACGGTAAATCTATACAACCAAAGAAATCGTTTTTCCCAAGATGCAACAAATAACTCATTCACCCAACTCTATTAAAACACAAATCAGAAAACCTAATTTCATCTTCTTACCTAATTTCATCTTCTTCCTGCTCCGCTCCATCTCTTTTCATTCTTCTCTCTTTGTTGCTACCAATTTCGTTTCGTTGTAATCTCAACCATCTAATATTCTCATCCTAACCTGTTAATTTATTTGTTTCAGACGTTCAAGCGTAAGAATGGTGGTCGCAACCAAGACCTCTGAATCTCAACAACATCAATAACCAACAACACCCGTTATAGATCTATAAAAGAATTTCCTTCAAATGCAATTTTTAACGTTAATTTGATTCATACATATGTAAGTGACGAAGGTGAGTGATTGAAACATGTGATTGAAAGTTGAAACTGAAATGTAGTTTGAAATATCATATTTTATGTTGTATTCTTTTCGTTTTCAGGGTTGTCTTACTATTTCTCCTTTTCCAAAAAAAAAAGAGCTTAACTTGACACCTAAAATGGGATATCTTTATCTTTAGGTTTGAGAGTTGCAGAAGGGGATTTTTGAGCTTGCATGTGACGAACAACACAACCATGATATTGTTTATTTTTTTCTGTTATGTATGTTTTTTTTATTCAGATTTTATTTCTCAATTTTTTAAATTAAAATATGAGATTGAGTTTTGGCTTTTTTTATTTGTTTAGTCTTGGTGAATACAAAGCTCACACATATATATTTACGATTGATTCTCCAAATAGATAGAAGCTTATTTCTTTTGCTTCCTCTTTTAATTTATTATTAATCTATTTAAATTTCAATTTCTCCCATCACATGTTTGATAAAAGAAGGCAGTATATTCTCATCAATTTTGTTGTTTATTTTGCTTACTATTATATTTATTTGTATCTAATTGAGATTTTTGTATTTATTTTCTTGATTTAATCGGTTCTTCTTTTGGAATATGTATGGATATGGAGGCTGATAATTGATTTCAGCCTTGAATCAGTAGGGGACCAATCAACAAATTGAATAACAGATTGTTTCACAGTTTAATTTTTATACATTGATACGTAAAATGAAATTATGCTGATTGCGATTTGATTTTGTCATGTGAAAACAGGTTTAATATAGTCACAATCTGTCTTAACAAGGAATTATCAAACTTTACCTCATGGTCGATTCAAGCATTTGTTTTTGAGGTTGAAGATAGAGAGAGGATTAGTGGTTCGGCTTATGGGGGTCAACAGGACATCTGTTGCACCAATGATCTTCATAAACTCACTGTGTGCAATGATGGACAGGGCTGTCACCGGCCTTCTCCCATGAATTCAAATTGGCCTGAAGTTTATGGCGTGGCTTTTTATCATGCCCAAGAAATAAACAGTTTATTTTTAGTTTTAATGCTTTATAATATTATTGTTTGCAGAATTGTCTTAGCATTTTAAGTGCCAATATTCACCATGGTCATGGCTGAGTGACCATTTGCTTCTCTAATTTCACAAACAAAAATATTGCTAAAGAAGAATTGGAGACTGCCACAACCGAACCAGAGACCACTATTTTAAATCTACTTAATCGAGTCGATTTTCACATGTGATTCATCATCAAAGCCAAGTGTTAACTTATATTTTCATTCAAGTTATTTGATAGTTAACCTTATAATAGTAAATATATGTTCAATATGGTGCAGATGATTTGATTTCCCGAGCATTTGATTTCCATCTACAACCGTAATTGAAGATTAGGAAATTGAAACCATTGAATTTTATGCTTCCACAAGGAATATCAATGGCTTTAATTGGCAGGTACTGATTATATACTAATTGTATTTTCTGACAGATAGCAAATGCAAATGTCTCATTGCAATGTTTGGAGGAACTGTTTTTGGAAGAAGAACGAGATTTTGATGAACATGAGGATAGTCAAAGCGATGAGACTCTTATTCACCCGAAGTTCTAAAGTAATATGTTTTTAAGGGTGTTGCTGAAGTTCACTTCCAATTTCAGAAGAACCATAAGCAAGGCAATAATTATCTAAGATGTATAAGATGATAAAACCAACGTTGATATGCGATCATTTTCTGGTTCTATAGAAGAATGTTTTTAACAAGATTTGATTCAAATAATGTATATGTATATTATTATTGCTTTCATATTTTGTATGTCATATCAACATTGGTTTTGGCATAATATATTTTTCTACTGCAAATTATGTTGGCCTATGTTTTAATGGAATTTATTTTACACCAAATTCTAAGTTCTTTTGAATGTAGCATTGCCTCTAGCAAACACACAACTCCAAGTTTCGTTCAATTAACATATTTACAATCTTTTTTAAATAGAATTTCTCTTCTCCTAAAGAGAAGATAACCTACAAGTTGGTGTTGATGTGCCTTCAAAATTCTAATTTATTTTGAATCGAAATTATAATTCTCATTTGTCGTGAAATTTGAATAAAATTTTTATTTTGTATTGATATTTTTTTATTTTTAATTGCTACTAGTAACAAACCCGTGCTATCGCACGGGTCTCGTCTGGATTCACATTATATTTATAGATTATTAAATTATTAAGTATGTTACCATGTTTTCAGTTGAGTATATGTCTCATGTAAACCATGTTGGCATTTAACTTCATATTTGTAGCAAGCGTCAGTCCTATCAACAAATCACGTCTGCATGAACAAATAGGAAAAATTATATACTTCTTAAAAAAAACAATGATATTTATGCTCTAAGATATCCGTGCTATCGCACGGGTCCCGTCTAGATTCACATTATACGTTGTCAAATCTCATTTGTCAAGTTTGAATATATTTTTTAGTTGATTAACATTCACATAGTTACAAATATAGACTAATAATATGCATCAACTTTTAAATTAAGAAATAAAAAGAACTCTTATATTAATATATTTGACCAAAAGAGTATTAAATCTTTAATGTTAATTTGATTTTATTAAAAAGATTCTACAATTTAGTCAAAAATGAATTCTATACTGAATTAATATAAAACAGTAGCAAAAGAAAGATTTAAAAGATGAGCATTAAAATGAACAGTTTACGGTTGATATTTATAGATACGTTCACATTTACCTGTGGATCTATGCCTGTAAAGTCCTTCATTAAGATGAACAATCTACGGCTATTAAATTGAGAAATAAAATGAGAAATAAAAAAGAAATCTTAGATTAATATATTTGACTAAGAGAGTATTAAGTCTTTATTGTTAAATTATATAATATAAGAATTGAATAAGAAACAATTAATATAAGAAAACTATAGAGTTAGCAAAAATGTAATTTAAGTGTCATAATTTAGAATTAGTAAAAAACATTAATTATATATAAGAAAAAAATAGAATAATTTGAAATAGTATATTCTGAAAATAGCAATGAAAAGTCTTTAAAAACGACGTTTAGAAAACCGGTGCATTAGAAATTAATATGAAATTAACAACATTAAATAGTAAGAAACTCGTGCTATCATACGGTTACCGTCTGAATTCACATTATACGTCTCTCACTCTCATTTATCAAATTTGTATATATTTATTCAGTTAATTAACATTTATATAGTTACAAACATAGAAAGCGCATTGAACTCGTGTGTCTATTTATAAAAAAATATTTGTAATTTATTCCGATTTATAATAATAATTGAATAATAAATTAAATTTTTTTCGTTTATAAAAATATTTGTAACTTATTCTAATTTAAAAAAATTATTGTAACTTATTTCCGTATATAAAAATATTTATATCAACATATAGACTTTTTCCCGTTTATAAGGGACTTGAACCCGTGTGATAATTTATAAAGTAAAATTTAATTTATTCATGTTAAAAATAATTGTTTTAATACTTCAATTTTTATCCTTTATAAAAATATTTGTAACTTATTCGCGTTTATAAAGTTATTCTAACTTTCTTTGCGTTTATAAACACATTGAACTCGTGTGTCCATTTATAAAAATATTTGTAAGTTATTCTCTTGTATAAAAATAATTGTAACTTATTCCGTTTATAGAAATAATTGTATCATTAAACTTTTACTTTTTATCATTAATTTTTTATGATTACCATTTATGATTAAATTTTCATGACTACCATTTAATATTTTTTATCATGATTACCATTGAAAAGATTCTCATAAATTTTAGTTATTTAATAAGTTTTAAAAAATTATAGAATTTCAATTGATTTTATTTTGTTTTATTAAACTTTTTATAAAAATCTAAATTATTTTAAAATATATCAATAGCATTCAAAATTATATAGTTTTTTCTTAAAATACTTTTTGAATGCTATTTAAAATTATATCAATATTATATATTTTATTTTTATTAATTCAATTTAATTGAATTTCAATGAATCGATTAATCTTTTGAAAATGATCTAATTGAATTAATTGATCAATTAACTCTTTGTAAAGTTATCATACATATAATAGTTTCTTTCAAAAGTATTTTCTTAAGAAATATTCAAAATAAAGTATTTTAAGAAATATTAATAAAAATGAGACGATTTTTATTAACATTTCTTAAAAATACATGCTTTTTAATAATATTTCATAAAAATACATGATTTTTAATATATTTTAGTAACAAATATTATTTAAACTATAATAATACTTACTTAAAATTTTAAACAAATCACAATTTTGCTAATATTTTTTAATAAATTTGTTTTAAAATGATAGAAAATTTTATCGATTTTAATGATTCACTTTATATATTTAATTTCAAGTTAATCATTACTCATTTTAGAATATTTATTTTTTTGAAAATTATTTTATCATTTTGCAATAAATCATTAATCATAATTTATATGATTTTAAGATACTTATAATCATAAATCATAATTATTTTATCAATTAATCATAATACATAATTTATAATTGCAATAATTCAAATTTTAAACTCAAATGTACTTTTCCATATTTCCAGGGACAGACCTTTTGAACCTTCATCATATATACATTCTCTTTAATTTGTATTTAAAACACACTTTGTACATAGGTAGTGTATCTAAAAAAACATATTGGAATTGGAATTCAAATATAAATAAATTAACCGTGAATGAAACATTGGAATTGGAATTCAAATATAAATAAAACTCAGGCGCATTGATGTTACTATTTAGACCTGTTACAAAATCTGTATTAAAATGGACACAGAGAATCAAAATATGAGAATCAAAATCTATATATAAGGTTTAGAATGCATGAGAAGTTGTGATATCTTGGAATATCAAAATAATTCATTCTAATTCCAATAATAAACATTTAATCTTGTAGTGTAATGATAAATAGTGGGTATTTTTAAATCATGCAATGAATAATATTCCATTTAATTATAATAGATCTAATTTGGCCATTCTAATTCCTTCCTCATTAACCGTGAGTCAAACATTAGAATTCAAATTCTGTAAAAAAAAACATTGGAATTCAAATATAAATAAATTAACCGTGAATGAAACATTGGAATTGGAATTCAAATATAAATAAAATTCAAATATAAATAAAATAACAGCATAATGTTGATTAGTCTATTATACCCTTGGAATAAGAAAAGTTATAACATCTAATCAAAAGGTTAGACTTGGAATTTCCAGGTACTTTACTTTTAATAGATTGATAATAGATAATTTTAGAAACAAATATTACAATTTTTAATAAAATATTTACGATTTATTTTTTTAAAGTACGACTAATTAATATATTTTTATACAATATTAAAAACAAATATTACAATTTTTTAATCAAATATTGGAGTACCATTTAATTCGATACTTTACCAATATATCTTTTGAATGAAGACATTATTATCATTTATTTTTATTATACTTATATGGAAATTATTTTGAATGTTTGATACTGTTTCATATTGTAAGAATATTATATACATTAGAATATATAAAGATATGAAAAAAATTAAATCAAAATTTTACAAATATATCTTTTGAATGGAGGTATTAATATTATTTATTTTTATTATATATAGAAAATATTTTGAATGGTCACATTAATACATTTTATTTTTATGCATGATTTGATTTCAAAAATTTATGATCAATAAATTTTGAATGGAATTATAATTTAACCAATAAAATTTTCTACCGACCTCTAAATATATTTGTGTATATTTTTTGAAAGGTTACATTTATATTCTTGAAAAAAATAACGTAGTTTAAAGGATGTATTGTTAACTATAAATATATTGTTAATAAAATTAACAAAAAAAGTATATTATAAATATATAAAAGATAAAGTAAAATAAGAACTCTAATGTTTATCTTAAATATTTAATTTATCATTCTATAAATGTAAGAATAAATATTATTTTGTAATTATTTAGATCCTTATTTGACCTAAAATAAATTATTTCAATTTCTATAAAAAGGTTAATAAAACAAAACAAAATCAATTGAGATTTGATAATTTTTTTAAGTTTATGAAATAACTAAAATATATCATAATATTTTCGAATTAACTTTATAATTGTAATCATGATAAAAAAATATTAAATGGTAATCATGAAAATTTAATGATAAATGATAATCATAAAAATTTATGATAAAATAAAAAATTATTGATACAATCATTTTAATAAATTAAATAATTTATAATTAATTTTATAAAAGTGAATAAATTACAAATAATTTTATAAATGTAATAAATTAAACTATTTATAAAATTATTTATATCAATAATAGTAAATTACATATATTTTAATAATGGACACACGAATTCAACATGCTTATAAACCGGAAAAAAGTTACAATAATTTTATAAACAGGAATAAGTTAATATCATTTTATATAAATTAATGGTATAATATAATGTATTAAATATTTATATAACACTTTATTAAATAAATTTATTTCATGAAATTAATTTTATATAATATCATTAATATTTAATTATTGAAAATTCGCAATAAACTGAAAAATATTTATTACAAATCGAATATAATAAAACATATGAAATAAATACATAATTTTGAAATGTTATATATGATTCATTGTAATAATAAATGTTAAATTATTATTTAATATTATAATAAATTTTCCGATATTCTTAGATTTAATTTATTCTTTTTCCCCGTATATAATAATAATATTATATTATTATTTAATATTATAATTTTTGATTGACAATAATAAATTCATTTTAATTAGTTAGACATTAAGATAATAAATTTAATATATATCACTAATACACGATATTTATTTATAAATGTAATTAACTAAGAGACACATATTTATCACTGTTGAATAAATAAATTTAAGATGATAGGGTAAATATTTATTTTTACAATTATTTTTATAAACTTAAATAACTTACAAATATTTTTATAAACGAACAAAATTCAAATATTGATGTAATTGTTTTTAACATGAATAAGTTAAAATGTTTTTATAAATTGTCACACGGGTTAAAGACACTTATAAACGAGAAAAAGTCTACATATTAATATAATTAATTTTACAAACTAAAAATAAATTATAATAATTTTTATAAACATGAATAAATTATAAATATTTTTATAAACCGGAAAAATTCAAGTATTGATACAATTATATTTATAAAAGAGTATAAGTTTCATATATTTTTATAAATAGACACACGCGTTCATTTTTATAAACGAGAATAATTTAAAATTATTTTTATAAATGAGAAATTCAAATTTGATAAATGATTATATATTGTAATTATATTAATATTAACCAACTGAGTACATGAAATAAATTCACGGGTAGAATAAATGTATCTATGACATACCAGATAATTGGAGTTAAAGAATTGAAGTGGGCTAAAAATCCTAATTCATGACAAGGAGAATGTACCGTGTTCTACTACTACTAATGTTATGTACAAGGAAGTCTTTCAAGCACTTTGATAGTTGGTAAACTTTATATCTTATACTTTACTATTCAAATTAAAAATCTATTTTGAATTAAAATATATAGTATGTACATTTTCCATGTATTTCAAGAAGTATATAATTTTTCCTATTTGTTCATGCAGACGTGATTTGTTGATAGGACCGACGCTTGCTACAAATATGGAGTTAAATGCCAACATGGTTTACCTGAGACATATACTCAACTGAAAACATGATAACATATTTAATAATTTAATAATCTATAAATGTAATGTGAATCCAGACGAGACTCGTGTGATAGCACGGGTTTGTTACTAGTAATCATGAAAATCATTACTGAAATATAAATTATACACTAATGGTGGAAGATCGAAAGAATCTCAATTTTAAAATCTCAAAATTCAAATTGAATCAGATATGAGTGACTCTATACTAATTTATATCTGAACACAATTATGAAAATGAAAACGGAAACGTATCTGAATTTGTCATTGAGAATCACCGAAAGTTTGAGGGTATTTGATATTTCTATTTGTAGAGTTATTTATGGGTCATTGATTCTCCTCTAATGGAGATGAAGAGAGAAATCATATTAAGTCGTTTTATATTGTCTACAAATGGAGACCATAACTCTTATAAATAACCTTACGTTATTTCTTAGTTTTTAATATTTTAATTTTATCTTTCATCAAATTAGATATTAATTTCTAATATTTATACAATTACTTTTCATGATATTTATACCTTTAGCCATAAATTTATTACTAATTAAACCACAACAAATTTAACTAATTACATAATATGACCCTGAGAGATATAATATTATAATTATGACCTAAAAGAAGGTTGAATCTAAAAGACGCTAAGAAAATGAGTAGTAACCAAAAACATATGCTAACAATCTATAGCTTAGGAAAATGCTTAGGGGATATAGGGTACAATTTCTTCCTAACCACAGCACAAGATCGACCATCAATTAGTCTATTAAATTCAAGAGGGTTGAAGGTAACGTAACGTTCAATCTTCTGCTCATTATCACCAAAGATGTTACATAGGGCATACAAATAACCCCACGGCAATTTTTCTGTTGATCACATTGAATGTCCTACGGCCCAAAAAACGTCCCTGTAAACCATGCAACTCAAATCAAATGCTGAATGGTATCCTGGGACAGCATTCGGTGGTGGAGGTGGTGCACGTAGAACTGACAATTAAATTTATTAAGACAAAATTTATTCAATCTATTTATTAAAAAATTCATTCGCTAAATAAAAAATAAATTAATGGATTGAATTAAATTCATTCATTTATATACATGGACGGATCCAATTCATCCACCATATTTTGATGATCCAGTAAATCATTTTTATATTATTATTTAAATCTAATAAATTTAATTTTTTAAAATTAATAAAAACTTTTTTTTTTTTGAAAATTAAGAAAACCTTGTTATTCAAAATTTTGAAAAATCGAGTTTTTTTTTGGAAGATTGAGTTTTTTTTAAAAATTGAAAAATTGAGTTTTTTCTAAAAGTCGAGTTTTTTCGGAAAATCGAAAAAATCGAGTTTTTTTTCTAGAAAATCGAGTGTTTCTGGAAAATCAAAAAATCAAGTTTGTTTGAAAAACAAGTTTTTTTTCGGAAAATCGAAAAATCGAGTTTTTCCGGCAGAAAATCGAAAAATCTAGTTTTATTGAAAAATCGAGTTTTTTTTCGTAAAATAGGAAAATCAAGTTTTTTCAAATAATCGAAAAAACAAGTTTTTTTTTGGAAAATCGAAAAATCAACTTTTTGGGAAAATCGGAAAAAAACGACATTTTTGGGAAAATTGAAAAATCGAGCTTTTTTGGAAAATCGAGTTTTTTGAAAAATAGAAAAATTGAGTTTTTTTCTTCAGAAAATCGAAAAATATCGAGTTTTATCGGAAAATTGAAAATCGAGTTTTTTGAAAAATCATAATATCGAGTTTTTTTTTTTTAAAATCGAAAAAATCGAGTTTTTTTACGGAAAATTGAAATATCGAGTTTTTTTAGAAATTTAAAAAGTCGTATTTTTTCGACAAATCGAAAAGTCGAGTTTTTTTTGAAAAATTGTATTCTTCAGAAAATTGAGTTTTATTTTTGAAAAACAAAAAATCAAGCTTTTTTTGGAAAATTGTATTTTTTTTCCAGATACTCAAAAAAATCGAGTTTATTCGGAAAATTAAAAAATCGAGTTTTTTTATAAAATTGAAAAATTGAGTTTTTTGAGAAAATCGAAAAAATTCGAAAATACGTAAAAATCAAGTTTTTTTTAGAAAATCAAAAAAATCGAATTCTTTAAAAAAAATCAAATATTGAGTTTTTTTGAAAATACAAAAAAAATCGAGTTTATTCGAAAATACAAAGTATATTTAAAATAAATAAATGAATATATTTAAAGTAATATTTTTTAGATGGATGGTATTCATCCGTTAATATATTGTTAATGGATGAATTTTATTCTTAATAGATAGATTAGATTGAATATTTCTAAGAAATTTTTAGTGAATTATTAATGGATTAATGAATTATTTTGACTCATTCATTATTAATTCAATCCATATCCATTCAATCCAGTGCTGCATTTAGTTTCAGCTGTAGACAGTGCTCCATGGTGCTGGTTGTGGCAGGGATGCATTTCATCTTGGAAAAAAAAACGTCATAAGAAGGATTTTATGTGAAAAAGACATTGAAGGTGACATTGTTAATGTGTCTTCGTAGGTAAACAAATCTAGATCTTGTTCTTTGTTTTTTTTTTTTTGGTTTGAAAAGTTGTGTTTGTTACGTGTTGCAAATTTATAGAATTTCTCTTGTTTTTTTGGGTTATATTATTGTTCAAAATCTATTGGTAAACTTTACCTCTGCTCGGAAAATAAAGTAAATTGCATAATTGTCTTAATACAACTGCATACTTAAAATAAAAACATAACTGCAAACTTCTATAAGTTATTTCCCTCCACTTCTTTCTTTTTCTCTCTCACATAAACTCTCGACGCTTTAGGCCTCTCATATCCCACTTCCACTAACACATCCCCTCTTTTGACTAACGCTCTCTTAATATTCTAACAAATTCACAACTAATTTCAAATTTTGGAGTACTACACTGGATCATATAGCAACCTTTCATGTAACTTGAGTCACCAAGTCAAGGTAAATAATCTCAACGATTCATTAATTTCAACATTTTCTTAATTCTGGTATTATCAGTCAATAAATACAAATAAGTGTAAATGCTGTGCTAATTATTTCTGAGGCAGTCAATGCAAAACACAAGGAAGCTCACTTGTAAACTTCTCTTAGTTCTCGTCAAAAGAGGAAAATGAGGAACACATTTTGTCGTTGCTTCACTAATATGAAGTATGAACATGTTGACTTTGCATACATATTGTAACATTGTATAGAATAAAGAGTGAAGAAAAAACTGTGCAAAGAAAATATAAAATAAAAGAACAAGAAAAATTAGGAATTGTATTCTATCATTTTGACTGTTGATACAGATTGTATCTTTGTATTGTGTTGTGGCTATTCACCTTTTGTCCAAATTCAAAGCTTAGCAATGACAGTGCTGCTTTTTCTTTTCTTAATTAATGATGAAAAATGCTTATCAATAGTAATACTCAGAAGGAAAGTAAGGTTACAATTACTACATCTGAGTATTTTATTTACTTGATCAATAAGAAACATAGTGCAACAATATAGTTACAGATTCGATTAGACATATATAATCACAATGTTGAATTTCATTCTATCTTATTTTTTGTTTTCTTGAAATTCAACATGTTGTAATGAAAACAACACTAGTATAATGATTCATTTAACCTTGAATAGACACACTATACATCACACATATTATTATACATTTTATTTCATATATTCGTCGAATTAACTAATGCTTGATTTGGAACAACATGACCCTGACGTTCTTACTATCGGGTCTCTCTTTAGGATTATCCATGGTACAAAAACAAGCAATCTTCAAAACCAGAAGCATCTGTTCCTCATAACCATTACCTATGAGCTTTGCATCAATTGCCTCCTTCGGATTTTCTGAAGTTATCACATTTCTCATCCACTTGACCAAACTCATCTCATCAGTATTTTGAAAAAAATCATCAGAAGGAAGCTTTCCTATCACCAAAACACCAAGCATAACACCGAAACTATATATGTCACACTTGTCACTGAATTTGAATATCTGGTGATACTCGGGCGCAATATATCCCACCGTGCCAGCCACGTTCGAAGCTGTGATATGCGTCTGTGCATCAGGCATTGTTTTTGCGAGTCCAAAATCCGCAATCCTAGCTTCCATATCATCATCAAGAAGAATGTTTGCAGGCTTGAGATCTCGATGAATTATGCGAGGACTTTGGCTCGTATGAAGGTATTCAAGCCCTTCCGCGATACCAAGTGCAATCCTATGCCTTGTCAACCAATCCAACTCCGCTTCACCTCTTTCAACTTTGTTCAACATATCCTGCAAACTTCCATTCTTCATAAACTCATAAACAAGGTAATGACAATCCGGTCTAGAAACATGAGCCAAAAGAGGCAAAAGATTGCGATGACGAATCTGGCCGACAGTATCAATCTCCGACTTAATTTGTCGCATCTTCTTATGCAGAAGCTTACTATCTTCTTCAGCCAACTCCGCTGCATCCTTCGACGGCTGAATAATCTTCTTTATAGCAATCATTTTACCATTACTCCCCGGTAACTCCGCCTTGTAAACCTCTCCACATCCACCTCTCCCGATAAGCTCCAACGAGGCTAAACTGTCTTCTTTCTCCAAGAAAGCCAAATCCTCAGCTTTCTTAATCAAAGAACTATAAATTGCGGGACCAGAACCCTTTCCTTTTCCTTTAATCATAATCAAAGCCAACTTAAACAACAACGAAAACACGAAACCGGAGAGTATCCCAGCGAATGCTCCGGCCACAAATCCAAGAGCCCATCCAGTAAGCTTCCTTCTGTTCTTCTTATGCTTGTGGTGAGGATCCACTGCTGCAGGACCAGGTGCTGGAGCAGGCGAATGAGAACCACCAGAACGAGTCCTTGTTCCATTTGATTTCGAATTATCATTCTCAGCAAGGATATAGCGTTTTGCCGCGGTATTAGTATTGGTGTTAGTATTATCATATTCTAGAAGCTTCTGATTCAACGGCAGGCTTTCAAGAAAACGGTTACCAGAGAAGTTAAACTGTCTGAGATTACGAAAAGACCGAACCGAAGTAGGAACTCTTCCTGTAAAGTGATTATTCGCAACAGAAAGAGTTTCTAAATTCGGAAAATACCGAAGAAAATTCAAGTTTCCGGAGAGTTTATTGCCCGAGATATCGAGAAAACGAAGACGGACAAGCGAAGAGAATTCAGAAGGAACTTCGCCGGAGAAAAAATTATCAGCAACATTAAGAATCTCGAGTTTTCTGCAGTCAACTATGGAGGAAGGGATACGGTCAACGAGTTTATTGTTTGGAAGAGAGAGTTCTTTGAGATCTGTGAGTTTTCCTATGGTTGGTGAAAGTGTGCCACTGAGTTTCTTTGATTTGAAAACGAGTTTCGTGACTCGGAGGGAGTAGCTTTCGTTGGTGGTGAGTCGTCTTTCACAGAACACGCCCGCCGTGTTACAGGGGTGGTTGGTGGTGTTGGTTTTGAGGCCGAGGTTGTTTTGGAGAGATGTGAGGGCTTTTGCGTCGGAAGAGTGGAGGTGAAGTTTGGAATGAACGGGGAAAAGAAGAGAGAGGAATGAGAAGAGTACGAGGATTTGGTGGATAGTGCTGGTTTTAGCCATTGAGGCTAATTGGAAGAATCTCTGTTGTGGATGGTTGTTTGAGTTGTTTTAGTTTATTTTTTTATAGGCGTAAAACGTGTGGACTACTCACAGACTTTGTACTCAGTCTTCTTTCAGCTTTGAATTTTCTTACACCATTTTACAAGTTTTGCCATTTTTATATTATTTTGTCATGGTCTTTTTCTTCTTCTAGTATTGTTGTTGTGTTTACTCTCGTGTCACTCTCTTGTATATGGAATTGAAAAGAAATCCATCTGGTGCAATGAGAAATTGCTTATTACCTTCATAATCAACTTTGATGGAAGAATATAACAACAATGATCAAGTTTATCTCATTTAATGGGTTCGGTTACATTGAACAATTTCAACCATAACTTTATATCAATGGCAACTGTTGGTTTCAAATTTTGAAATATTTGCCACCGAAGAAATTACCAGGTTGAGTCGCGGATTAGGTCGCTCTCTTTAAGACGTTTCGTGGCACTGCTCAAAATTATGCAAAACAATCAAACTACCGCGCCGCCTCTAGGATAAAACAACCCAGTTCTATACTGTACGATTACTATTTGCATGATAGATAATCGGTCTAGAAATACACCCTCTGATGGTACAAGACTATTCAAATGATTAAACTTGAAAATTTCTCAACTCAAATGAGGAGAAATTAACATAATTCTCTAAAGAGAATTCAAGAAAAATACTCGGAAAATTCAACGAGTAGGAAGAAAGGGGAAGAAGATGGCGCTTCGACAATTCGAGAGACGCAGAGTTATGAGAGTGATGAAGGAAAAACTAATAGAGTAGTTTTTGGTGTGTTTTGGAATGAAACATATGCATTCCTTATATAGTGAAGTAGGATAGTTAATATTTCTCACATGAGCAATGTGGGACTAAATGGTTTTTTCAACCAAAAAAATATTCTAACAATGTGGGACTTGAGAAATTTTTAAATTCAACATATTGAAACATGGACATGTTCCAACAATCCCCCACTTGAATTTAAAAAATTGATTTTAGAAGTAACGTCAAACGTTTCTAAGATTGTGCATAAACAAAGGTGTCTGCGACTTGAACCTTTGCATAGCAAGTAGGATTCCAATTCAACAAGAGTGACACAAATGTCTTGAACTCTATCTCAGACATCAAACCCGCACACAACATTTTCTTAAGGTGTATTCTAATAGCCCGTGATTTAATGACCCTGCACGTGTATCCCAGTTTAATGAAGGCTCTAGGAATTCTGCCTCGAAATTCCATAGGAACCGGCCTAAGTTCCACAATCACATAGGTGAGTCTATCAAGAGTACTCCTGTAGCCTAGGTACTCCCTCATACAGAGTATAGATCTCATAAAGAGTTTCTATTATCTCAACCTCTTACTACTTCAGGATTCATGCTTTACTTGCATGATCATCTCATATTACTCATAACTTGTTATTACCCATTGAACCTATTTCTTGGGATCTCCAGTCATTTAGGTCGGGTTACCATCATGAGCAACTTATTTTCCTATAGGCATTAGTCTTATCTTATATGATGTATTATAGACTTTCTCTCTAGCTAATCCTTTCGTCAAAGGATCTGCTAAATTTTCATCAGTGCCTACTTGATCCACTCTTACAGCTCCTTTAGAGCTACAATCTCTAACAATGTTGTACTTTCTTCTTATTTGACGTATTTTACCATTATAATAACGATTCTCAATTTTTGCAATAGCCGCGGTACTATCGCAATGGATCAACACAACTGACATATGTTTTTCCCATAAGGGAATCTCAGTTAGCAAGCATCTTAACCTACTTGCTTCTTCACTAGCAGTCGCTAATGCTATATTCTCAGGATAGTATGTTTCTTTGATTTCCAAGATACAACTCATCTAGCTATGTTGAATACATAGTCATTAGTTTCTTTGGAATCATCTGATAAGGTATTCCAATCTGCATCATTATATCCTTCAGGTACAATAGGAAATCTATGATAATGTAGACCGAGATTCATGGTCCTTTTAAGGTACCGTATGACTCGCTCACTAGCTTGTCAATATTCATTACTCGGTCTACTAGTAAACCCGCACAACCATCCCACGACATATGCAATGTCAGGTTTAGTACAATCAATGGAATACCTAAGACTTCCAATGATGCTCGCATGTTCTGTTTGTCTAACACTTTCACCAGTGTTCTTAAACAGCTTCACGATTAGATCATTTAGTGTGCTCGCAAGTTTACTGTCAAAGTAATTATATTTCTTTAAGATCTTTTTCACATATTGTGATTGATCCAAAGAAATTCGTTGCTCGGATTTTGTGATCTTGATACCAAGAATCACATTCACTTCTCCGAGGTCTTTCATATCAAAGTTGTTGCACAACAACGATGTCATATCATTAATGGCCTGAATGTTTGATCTAAATATGAATAGATCGTCTACATATACACATATGATAGTGCAAATACAATTCTCAAATTTGTAATAAACGTATTTGTCATTTTCATTCACTTTGTACACATTCGATATCATTAAGTTATCAAACTTTACATGCCATTGCTTTAGAGCTTGTTTTAGCCCACACAAAGACTTATCTAACTTACAGACCTTGTTTTCTTATCCATAGATCACAAACCCTTCCGGTTGTTTCATATATATTTCTTCTTCTAAGTCACCGTTTAAAAAAGTTGTTTTAACATCCATTTGGTGTACTATTAAGTTATAAATAGCAGCTATTGAAATAAGTACCCTAATGGATGTAATTCTAGTGACAGGAGAAAAGGTGTCGAAGAAATCTATATTTTCTCTTTGTCTAAAACCCTTGGCAACAAGGCGAACCTTGTATTTATCAATAGTTCCATCAGGTTTTAGTTTCTTTTTCAAAACCCATTTACAACTGATTGGTTTGCAACCAGGAGGCAAGTCTACTAAGTGTCTGGTCTTGTTAGATTCTAGAGATTCTATCTCATCATTGATAGCTTCTTGCCATAACTAAACATCCAGAGATGACAAGGCTTCTTGAAGATTCATTGGATCTTCTTCTACATTATAAACCGCATAATCAGGCCTATAATCTTTAGCAACTCTTACTCGTTTACTTCGTCGAAGTTCTGTTTCTACATTGTCGTTGCTTTCTGTGCTTCTTATCACATGAATGTGACTCGATTGTGTGCCCCTACTATTTCTCAATTTGAAAGGAAATTTGTCTTCATAGAATTCAACATCAGTTGATTCTATGATCACTTTTTCCTTTAGGTCATAAAACCTATATGCTTTACTGTTTGCTGCATACTGAATGAAAACACATTCATATGCTCTACTAACGAGTTTCACTCGTTTCGGATCCAGAATTCTGACATAAGTCAGACAACCCCAAGTTCTCAAATAAGACATGTTTGATTATCTTTTCTTTAATATCTCATAAGGAGAGATCTTACATTTTGACTTGGGGACTCTATTCAGGACATAGCAAACAGTCAATAAAATTTCCCCCCACCAGTGAGGTGCAACACCAGAATTCATCATAATTGCAACAACAAGTTCAGTAAGAGTTCTATTATTTCTTTCTGTTTTACTATTCATTGCAAGATAGTATAGTGCAGTCGTTTCATGTACAATTCCATGTATGAAATTCATTAATAAACTAGAATCATACAGTCTATCTATCACTGTAAATTCTTATTATATCATTTTCAAATTCTTTACAAAAATTTTAAACATATAAACTTCATTCTTCGTAATGGCGTACAAATCTACCCCAATAGACTAACTAAACCATATCTTATTTAAAAGAAAACCAGAAACAATATTCTTTCTAATCTTAGGAACCTGCATAACGTTCTTTAAGATTAAAGTCTTTTTGAAGGTGAAATTTAGCTCTATGTCTACAATTCCAACAACATTCATGGTCTGGCCATCTCCCAGCAACACTTTCTTATATTTAGTATTCGTGTATGTTTAAACATAACACGATCATAGCAGACACAACGAGAGACACATGTGTCTATCCACCAACCAATATATATATCAACCATGTTGATTTCAATGACCATAGCAATAAATTGCCCATTAGCTAGGTTGACCTGTGCATTAGGGACAACACCAAGTTCAACCTTACTTCTACATTTTCTAGTCATATGACTTGATTTTCCATAGTTAAAACAAAGAGAAACCAACGTCATTTCTTTTAGGTGGTGGTTGTTACCTAGTTGGAGCTATTGGGATCATAGAAGGATTCTCATTCTTAATTCGGTTCGCAATATTGTAGTTCTGATTCTTTAATCATTTGCCAAATGGCTTCAGAACTACACCAAATTTCTTTTTGTTGTTTGAAACAACCAAGACCTTTTCTTTTTGATATTGTCTCTAAGATTCCCTTTTTGTTTTTTTAAACATTTAAACTATGGGGTAGTTTGTCAATAATAAAACCAATTTGAAATTGTTCATTTAAACACATACCTTTTGTGATGATCTTTTAAGAAATCTTTTGAAGTTCGTAATATTGAGCCTCCATCGACCTTACATCTTTGCATTTGATACTTGAAGTAGCGGCTAACAACATACTTCTTTGCTCCAGCTTCTACGTCATACTTCTTTTTTTTAGTCTTTCAATCTTGTTTTGCAGTATCACATCAACTGTAATTATCATACAAATCATCTACGAGTATATTCAAAATATGATTTTGTAGAGATTTTCATTCTCTTTCTATAAGGTGATTTCCTTACTATGCTGTAAATCATTCGCTTTAACCTGTGCAGCAGATTCAACTTCAACACTATTAAGTGTTTCTTCTAAATCTCCAGATTTACTACCGTTAGTTTGTTCGATTGTTCCAGAAGGAGCAACAGAGTGTCATCGATCAGAATGTTAGCAACTTTTTTCAACGTTAAGAACTTCATCTTTTGTTGCCAACGTTTGAAGTGACTTCTCTCAAACATGAACGATTTCTCAAAGACAATATCCGCAAAAGAACCAATAATTTCTTCGGTAGTCATGGCAGTTTGAAACGTCTTAAAATTGTTGGTTTCAAATTTTGAAATATTTGCCACCGAAGAAATTACCAGGTTGAGTCGCGGACTAGGTCGCTCTCTTTAAGACGTTTCGCGGCACTGCTCAAAATTATGCAAAGCAGTCAAACTACCGCGCCGTCTCCAGGATAAAACAACCCAGTTCTATATTGTACGATTACTATTTGCATGATAGATAATCGGTCTAGAAATACACCCTCTGATGGTACAAGACCATTCAAATATGGTATCAACACCACTCGTAGTATCTGGTACAAAGACCAGTCATAATAATTTCTCAAACAAAAAGAAATTCAAATAATTCTCCAAAGAGAATTCAAAAGATTAAACTTGAAAATTTCTCAACTCAAATGAGGAGAAATTAACATAATTCTCTAAAGAGAATTCAAGAAAAATACTCGGAAAATTCAACGAGTAGGAAGAAAGGGGAAGAAGATGGCGCTTCGACAATTCGAGAGACGCAGAGTTATGAGAGTGAGGAAGGAAAAACTAATAGAATAGTTTTTGGTGTGTTTTGAAATGAAACATATGCATTCCTTATATAGTGAAGTAGGATAGTTAATATTTCTCACATGAGCAATGTGGGACTAAATGGTTTTTTCAACCAAAAAAATATTCTAACAATGTGGGACTTGAGAAATTTTTAAATTCAACATATTGAAACATGGACATGTTCCAATCGTAACAATTTTGTTAATCTCATTTTCTTATAGTTTTTATAGGTATTCTTCAACCTCGACTCTTTTCTATCTTATATATTTTCATTACAAAAGAATTTATAAGTCTTCTCCTTACTAGCTTAAATCATTAAGATTTATTTTTCATCATCTTTTCTATTGTAAGTAACATCTCATCATTCTATCTAATATTGTTATTTTTAATTTTATCTCGTCTAGTAATACCACACAACCAATGTAACATCCTTATTTTTTCTACACATATTTTATTCTCGCGTTGATTTTTAATCGTTCAACGTTATGTCTCATATAACATCGCAAGTCTTACCGATATTCGATTTTTTTTTAGTTTGAGTGGTATTTTTGTGTTATATAAAACCTTTGAGACCTTTCTCCATTTTAGCCATCCGGCTTGAATTCGATGATTAATATTTACTTTTATTTTCCCATCATTTTGTATAATGGACCCAAAATATTAAAACGTGTGACTTGTGGTTAGAAAAACACTTATCTTTTTACTAAACTTACATTTCATATACTTTGTCATACTTCTCTTTGTCATACTTCTGCTTAAGCGGAAGCCACGCGTTTCTAAGACTCGTCTTCAACCTCTCATTTAAATCCTCATTTGATTCTTCAAATAGGACTATATCATTTACAAAAAATCATACATCTTGGTGCTAGCTCTTAGATGTGCTACGTGGGAATATTCAAAATCAAAGTAAAAAAGGTAAAGGTATATGGTTGATTATTGGTGTAATTAACTTGTAATGGAGAAATTGTTCGTCTCTTCACCTTGTGTTCGTACACTAGTAGATATCCCTTCATACATGTATTTGATAGATTAAATATAGGAAATTATATCTCCTTTCTTCGTTAGGTCTTTCTACAAAATATCTCTAGGAACTCTATCATTCGCCCTCTCCAAGTCAAACAAAATTAAGTGTGAGTCTTGTTGGTTCATTCGACACTGATCCATCACACTTCTTAGTAGATAGATTGCTTATATGGTCGACCTCCAAGATATAAAATCAAATTGGATATCAATAACTTGGATCTCTTTTCTTAGTATATGTTCAATCCCTTTTTTCCCTAGCTTCATGGTATGACACATAAGTTTAATCCCCTTATAATTTTCACAACTTTGTATATCCCCATTATTCTTATATATTTAAACTAAAGTGTTTCTTCTTCATTCATCTGACATTTTCTTTGACATCATAATTTTGTTAAAGAGTTTGTTGAGTCACTCAATACATTTATCTTCAAAAAATTTCCGTATTCCAACAATATTGTTACTCATCCTTTTAAATGCTTTGTTCACCTTATGTTTTTTAATTTGACTATAGTAATTGTAGTTTTGATCTTCTTCTCTAATGTCGAGCACATTAGATTTCAATGAGATATCATGTCCTTCATTGCGTACCAAAATGCACTTTCTGTGCATCAGAACAGTCCATGACTCGAAAGATCCTTTCAATATCCTTGAGTCACTCCAGCGCTCCTTCAGGATCATGCTTCCCTTTGAACATAGATGGATGGTTCCTCTGAAAATTTTCCAAAGCACGAGTCCCATCGTTCCCACCAGCATTAGGATAATTCTGCATTGCCTGAGCCAAAGCCTGCAACGCATTAACAAGTGCACCATTACCTCTTCCAGCCATTACTTTGCTTCACATTACAACATCAAACAATGGTTAGATAGAAAAATATCGACATTATTCCACTGTCACACTACATTAACGACTCAACAACCTGGCCGGATGGACCGACCTACTCTAATACCAATTGTAACACCCCACTTTCCCACAATAGTAATTAAATTAACATATATCAGAGTACATAAGCAGGATGTCACATACTTCAAATATTCATAAAGTTTAACGTTACTTTATTACTTCTTTTATTCAAACATATTCAATTCGGCAGCGGAATAATAAAATTAGTTCCATTCCATGTCATTACAACTTCAACAACAATTAAAACTCCACAAATGTGTGGTCCAACATAAGTCAAATAGAAGATATGTAACAAATGAAGTAAAGCAAAACATAACAAAGATTCCCAATTCCCGTGTTACGTATCAGAGCGACTCCTAAGACTCGATCAGGTAACACTCACTCTAAGCACTACTCGGGTACCTGATTATCTATACTCCTAGGGGAGCACATACACAACAACACAAAAGGGGTGAGAATTCCATTCAATAAATATACGGTGAATATCGCATGCTAAGGAGTAGTAATCACACAATTCACACATCACACAACACTTCACAACATAACACATCATTCACGTAATACAACGTCAACTCAAAACAATGCAATACAATGAGACCGACATCAACTCAATGTATGTGGTACCATCAGGGCATAAGCCCTCATCTCGTATGCCAATTTGGGTAATAACAAGGCATAAGCCCGCATCACAACGCCTTTACAGGACAACAATAGGGCATGAGCCCTCATCACTATGCAACATGCGACATCATATGCAACAACATAACTATACAACCACAAGGCATAAGCCTTCAACATTCTCCAATACAGACCATCATCAATATGCAACATGCGACATCATATGCAACAACATACTATACAAGCACAAGGCATAAGCCTTCAATATTCGTCAATACAGACCATCATCATCGTCATTATACAACATAAATTCCATATAAAATCTCATG
The DNA here is from genome assembly GCA_948472305.1 of Vicia faba. Lineage (NCBI taxonomy): Eukaryota > Viridiplantae > Streptophyta > Magnoliopsida > Fabales > Fabaceae > Vicia > Vicia faba. Next base: position 518,303,566 of record OX451737.1, read on the forward strand.
TTTTAAACTTAATTTATTATTATTACAAGCCTTCTTATGTCCACCTAAGCCTTACTAGTCATTATGGATCGATAGAATATACTCCACACGCGAAAATGGGAATTTTTACACCTTCACCTACCCATACGCGTATTGCTGCCTAAGATACGCGTATTGCCTTGCTGCCAGCCCTGCCTTATGAGTAATGATGCCTGTCTTGCCTGCCATACGCGCAATGCTGACTACAATACGCGTAATGCCTTATGTCTTGCCCTGTCTTACGCGTAACTCTCCTGTCATACGCATAATGTTGCCTGTATACGCGTAACACTGCCTGCCATACGCGTAACGATAGTCTGTGACCAAAAGAACTTTTTTTTTTGCATCAGAACGATTTACACTCGTTTTGAGCACTTTCCACCTTCAGAGTTGGGTCCAAAACAACATTTTTTTCACATATTAACTTAGAGATTTCATTCTACTTCATTATTCTACAATCCTACACCAATTTCTACATCAATTCTTCCAATTTTCATCACATCCCTAGATCTATAATTTTTTAGATTTGGTATTTTTATGAACAACACAACAACAGCAGAATCACAACAGCAACATATTAATAACATCATTGGGTTCACAAATTGCACATAATGATCATATCAAACAACAGAATTCAGACCAAGAAGACATTCATCAATTCATTCATGAAAAACCTAAAGAGGGAAAGGAACCCTCATTATCCTCTCATGTTAATATCACCAATTTAGAGAATCCATTCACCCCCTTACCTTAATTTGTAGTTTTGATGCTTCAACAACATAGACTTTCCTTTTCCCTAGTTCTCTCTTCTCTTCTCTTCTATGTTTCTACATGACAATAGTTTTTCTCCCCAAATGGTCTAACCCTCTTCTATTGTCTTTTATTATTACTAACACTCAACTAATATTATAATAATAATATTAATATTAATAATATTATTAATAATCTTAATAATAACTATAATATTAATAATAATAGTATTATTCCTCAAAACTAAGTTTCACCACAAAATGCTAAAGCAAATTCAAAATCAACAAACAATGACTAAGTATTTAAATAGGGTGTTACAACTTTCCCCCACTTAGAATATTTCCGTCCTCGAAAATTACCTTATATGAACAACTATGGATAACACTCTCGCATCTTGCTCTCTAACTCTCATGTCATACTTTCCCCAGCTGCTCCTCTCCAAACTACTTTAACTAGAGGGATTTCCTTGCCTCTCAACTTTTTCATTTCACGGTCTTCGATCCTCACTGGTAAGATTATCCCTTACTTGCATGTCATCCATCAGATTTACATGAGATGGGTCCGCAGTATACTTCTGAAGTTGCGATACATGGAACACACTATGCTGATTCGAAAGATTGGGTGGTAAGGCCACCCTATACGCAACGATTCCCACTTTATCTGAAATTTTATATGGGCAAATAAACTGAGGAGTAAGCTTCTTCGATTTCAACACTCGCCCAACACCGGTCACTGGGTTGACTCTCAAAAAGACATGATTTCCTTCCTGAAATTCAAGGTCCTTCCTTCGCTTTTCATGGTAACTCTTTTGTCTACTCTGCGAAGCTTTCATCTTTTCTTGAATTAACTTCACTTTTTCTGTAGTCTCTCATACAATTTAGGGTCCAAGCATTACACTTTCACTAGATTCGTACCAACACAAAGGCGTTCTGCACCTCCGACCATACAATGCCTCAAAAGGTGTCATACCAATACCGGAATGAAAACTATTGTTATAAGTGAACTCAATAAGTGGAAGGTAAATATCCCATGTACCTCCTTGATCAAGAACACAAGCTCTCAATAAATCCTCTAAGGATTGAATCGTCCTCTCGGTCTTACCATCAGTTTGCGGGTGATATGCAGAACTCAATCTCAGTTTAGAACCTAACGCATCCTGCAGACTCTTCCAAAAATCAGAAGTAAACCTTGGGTCTCTATCGAATATGAAACTTGACGGAACATCGTGTAGCTTCACAATCACATGAATATAAATCTCTGCTAACCTTGACACCAGAAAACTGATACCGATTGGAATAAAATAAGCTGACTTTGTTAGCCTATCCATAATCATCCAAATTGCATCATGTCCTCTTAGAGTGCTTGGCAATCCCATCACAAAGTCCATGGATATATTGTCCCATTTCCATTATGGAATATCTAACGGTTCCAATAGCCCTGCAGGTTTCTGATGTTCGACTTTCAACTTCTGGCAAGTCAAACATGCATACATGAACCACGCCACATCACGTTTAAATCCTAGCTTTGTTCATACGTTTCTTTGTTCATACTTTGCTTTGTTTGGACTTTGCTTTGTTCAGAATTAGGGTCTGCTTTTGCTTAGAGTTTACTTTGTTCAGAGTTCGAGTCTGTTTTTATTATATGCATACTTAATGAATTGATTAGTGTATAAAATTGTTCTCTATGCTTTGTTATCATAAAAACTTAAGGATTGTAGATGCAAAACCAACTGTTAAGGGTATAAGGGGGGTGAAATTTGTAAAATTTTCAGTTTATGGGTGGTATCCCAAATAGAACTTGGGGAGTTTATGGTTTTAATTTTCAATTTCAAGAACTTATTTCCTTGGACCGTATGGAAGCGACATGACATTTGGACTATTGAACTAGTAGAGTAATGATTCATGTATTCTTGGATTTAAAGAAGAAGATGAAGAATACATTGAAAATCTAGAAAACCTCTTTTAGTGTCTGATTTTTCTGTGGCTAAATTGGTCACAAGTTTAAGGTTACACATTATTTTCCATGTCAACAAAAATTGATGTTGTTACTGATATTTTGTGGAAAGGACTAATGTGATACATTTTGAAAATTTGAGAGCAATACGGTCTTTTTAAAAGTTAAGGGTCCAAATTAAACATGAGTCAAAGATAAAGGACGAAAAGGGTATTTAGCCACTAGATTAGACTCTTACAACTTAAATGTGAAATTGAAAGATTCAAAACACATTAAAAATAATGGTATGTGAGATAAATAACAATGACAAATAATTGTTAGAATTAATTTAGGTTTTATAATTAATTAGATATTAATTTATATTTAGGAATATCTTTTAGATTTTTTATACCTTTGTTAGAAGATATATATCTTAGATCTTCTTATATCTTTGTTAGAAGATATATTTTAGATTTAATTTTGTGTATAAATAGTCTAGCGGAGTAGGTTATTGTAATTCATTGTAAATCCTTATTTAGAAGTTGTCAGTAAATATTCTTTTTGCCTTTTATCTTCCTTGTGCACCAATAATTGGTATCAGAGCTCCTGGTTAGAAACTCTGGAATTTGGAGAAATTCTGGGATTTGGGAAACATTGTTTTTATTGAGTTTCTGTGTAAATTGCACAAGGTTGAAGATGAACGGAAACGGCGGAGATATCCATTCCAAGCTTCCAGTATTTGATGGCAAAAACTGGAATCGTTTGAAGATCCAGATGCGCGTGTTATTTGGTTCTCAAGATGTGTTAGATCTTGTCACCGATGGCTATAATCTGTTAGAAGCAGATGCAACAGAGGCACAAAAGGTAGCACAAAAGGCGCTGAGGAAGAAAGATTAGAAGGCGTTGTTCTACATCCATCAATGTGTGGATGCTAATGTGTTTGAGAAGATTGTTGATTCTGAAACAGCGAAGGCTGCATGGGACATACTGGTCAGATGTTACGGTGGTGACGCATCAGTGAAGAAGGTGAAGCTTCAGTCTCTTAGAAAGTAATATGAGAATCTCAACATGAAGGACAACGAGAAAGTTTCTAAGTACATCTCTAGAGTGATTCTGATCACTAATGAGATGAAAGCTTGTGGAGAAACCCTTTCTGAACAAACAATCATTGAGAAGATCTTGAGATCTTTAACTTCTCAATTTGATTACATTGTGGTAGAAATTTAGCATTCCAAAGATCTGAGCACCATGAGAGTTGAAGAGCTGCAAAGTAGTCTAGAGGCGCATGAGTTGCGTATGACTGCAAGAACTTCTGAGAGGGAAGTAGAGCAGCAGGATCAGAAGGTAACTTTTGGTAAGAAGCATCAGAAGCAGACTTGGTCAGAAGCCAGGAAGAAAACTAATGGTGGTCAAAGGTCAGAAGCTTCAAACTCTGAAAGGCAGAAGAATGTCCAGAAGGGAAAGGAGAAGTCTGACAAGAAAAATGTTCAGTGTTACTGTTGCAAGAACTTTGGTCACTATGCCAGAGATTGCTGGTCCAACAAAGAAAAGAAGTCAGAAGAAGAAAATATAGCAAGAGGAGAGTCTAATGATGAACATGTGCTATTGTTGGCTTCTGAACCTGATGATATGAATTCATCAGAATAGTGGTATATGGACATAGGGTGTTCAAACCATCTTACTGGAAACAAGAAGTGGTTAGTTGATTTTGACTCTGGGAAGAGTACAAAGATCAGATGTGCTGATGATAAATACCTTAATGCAGAAGGTATGGGAAATGTCAAAATCAATCTAAACAATTGGAAAGCAGCAGTGATCCAGAATGTATGGTATGTACCTGGCATGAAAAGCAATCTGATGAGTGTGAGACAACTGGTTGAGAAAGGTTTTTCAGTTACCATGAAGGACAATCTTCTGAAGCTGTATGACTGTAATCAGAAGCTGATTATGGAGTCAGAACAGGGAAGGAACAGAACATTCAAGGTGAATGTTAGAACTGCAGACTGTGAATGTCTTAGTGCAACAAGTGTTGTCATGGAGAGTGAGTTGTGGCACAAAAGATTTGGTCATCTGAATTTCAGAAGTTTAGCACTACGCCAAAAAAGACTCACGAAAGCGCTTTTTTTGGCCTTTAAAAGCGCTTAAAAGCGCTTTCGTAGGTGGCGCTGCTATAGGTTTTAGCAGCGCTTTTTGTTTAATGAAAAGCGCTCTCATAAGTTTTCTTTTAGCAGCGCTTTTTTCTGGAAAAGTGTTGTCTTAGGTAGGCTTTTAGCGACGCTTTTTTCTGGAAAAGCGCTTTCATAGGTGGTCTTTTAGCAGCGCTTTTGCCTGGAAAAGCGCTGTCATATGTTTACCTTAGACAATACTTTTTGTGAAAAAAGCGCTTTCATAAGTTACCTAAGGCAGCATTTTTCTTGAAAAAGCGCTTTCATAGGGTGTTTTTTTAGAGGTATAATTTATATAATTCATATACGTGCATTGTTTGCAGCATATTATTTATATAAACCAGTTGCCATAACCTGTAATTCATAAACCGTGGTAATGCATTGTATACCATTGTAATCCAAAATACATATACACCATTTTTGTACCTCAAAATATATAAAAACCATTGTTATCAGCATTGTAACTCAAAATCAGTCTTACAAAATCAACCCTAACAACAAGAAGATGTGGCTCAAATTAAATAGTACTCAATAATTTAAAGATAACTGATACACTTACAAAACCTTCCTCAAATATCCAAATCAAATATAACAATAATTAAGGACATACAAGAGTTTCTGCAATAACTTTGAAAACAAAAAATAACAAAATTGTAATACTGCTTCCTTTCTAACTCTCAGTCTGCTCCCTTAACCTTCGGATGGTACTCCGAACAGTCACAGCACTAGCATTATTGTCAAAATAATAAGCACAAAGAAAATCACAAGGTTAGCAACTATATACAAGCAATTAATCAATTGAGAAAACATGTTTTTGAGCAAGATTCTTACTTCAAAGTGTAAGCACCACCAGCCTTGACCTTCCCACAATCTTTGCAGCCCCAAATACCAACAGCCTTTCTCTTAACAGCATACTACATACAACAAATTGAGAACATAATCAACCAATGCAGATCGAAAAAACTCGTCACAAAACACCTTAAAAAAACTACCTTTCCACAAAACTCGCAAAATAATTTACTGTGCTGACTGACTTCCATCTTCTTAATTTGCTTCCTGAAACTAGCACCATATCGGGTGCCTGAAATTAGAACACAAACCTATCAGTTATCACCATTTACGACACAAAAACCATAAACTCATCTTAGCTGAGAATTTCATTTAAATTAGAAGCAAATAATCTAAGCTAAACCTAATTGAAATTAAAAAACCCACAAAGTTTTTAGGGTTAGAACAAACACATTTATAGTGAATTGAAATGAAATAAATATCTACAAAACAAACAAATCTGAAACCGAAAAGCACAACAAACAAGACAAAATGTTGAAAAGTAAGAAAATTGATAGAACATATCGTATTTGCCAATAATACCGACCTTCTTAGTTCTCTTAGTCTGTAACCAAAATCACAAACAATAATCACATAAGAATGAAATTAGAATAACAGTTTAAAATTCAGCAAGCTGTGAAAATGAACGAACCATTTTGGAGCGGCTTCACGGGATGCTGTGAGAAACGAAGATAAGCGGCTATACTGCAAATGGTTTCCAACAAGGGTTTCTGTTGAATAACTTATAATAATAATTCGGGTATGGGCTTAACTAATGGGCTTAGAAAAGTGATACGAATTGTGTTTTGATATTTATTATAAAACTACCTACGAAAGCGCTTTTAAAAGCGCTTTCTAAAGGTCATCTATAACAGCGCTTTTACATCAAAAAACGCTTTCGTAGCATATCCTATAGCAGCGCTTTTAAAAGCGTTTTCTAAAGGCCAACTTTAGCAGCGCTTTGGAAAAGCGCTTTCTAAGGCTGACCTTTAGCAGCGCTTTTGAAAAGCGATTTCTTAAGGTACCCTCTGAAAGGCCAACTTTAACAGCGTTTCCCAAAAAGAGCTTTCTAAGGGTGACCTTTAGAAGCGCTTTTGAAAAGCGCTTTCTTAAGGCACCCTTTGAAAGCGTTTTTTTAAGCGATTTTTTTAAAAACCTACAGCAGCGCTTTTTTCCAAAAGCGCTTTCTTTTATGTGCTGCTAAAACTTATCTTTGGCGTAGTGTAGGGCATCTGAAATCAAAGAATCTGGTACATGGAATTCCTACAATCAAGAAGTCGAAGAAGTCATGCAAGGTGTGAATGGAAGGGAAGCAACCAAGATTCCCATTTGCATTAGAAGTAGCTCCAAGAGCAAAGTAAGCCTTGGTAGTAGTACATTCTGATGTGTGCGGTCCGTTTCCAGTAGCATCGACTGGAAGGAATAAATATTTTGTGTCATTTGTTGATGAGTTCACCAGAATGACACGGGTATCTCTCATAAAGTTCAAACACAAGGTGTTTGCTGAACTCAAGAAGTTCAGACTGAAGGCTGAGAATCAGAGTGGCCAGACTCTGAAGATTCTTAGAACTGATGGTGGTGGTGAGTACAACTCCATAGAATTCAGAAGTTTCTGTGAGGAAAATGGAATTGAGCTTGAGGTTACTGCTCCATATACTCCTCAACACAATGGTCTTGTTGAAATAAGAAACCGTACTTTGCTTGATATGGTGAGAAGCATGCTGAAAGAGAAGAAGTGTCCTCATACTTTGTGGGGAGAAGCTGTTGCAACTGCATGTTATGTTCTCAACAGATGTCCAACAAAGAAATTGAAGGAAATAGTTCATATTCAGAAGTGGACTGGAGATAAGAAAAGTGTTAGTCATCTGAAGGTGTTTGGTTTTGTGTGTTACAAACATGTCCCAGAAGCCATAAGACAAAAGTTGGATGATAGAAGTAAAGTGATGTTACTGGTGGGGTACCACAGTACAGGTTTCTACAAACTTTATTGTCCAGAAACTAACAAAGTTGAGTTCAGCAGAGACGTCATTGTATAGGAATCAGAAGTTTGGAATTGGGAAAACTCTCGTCCTGACTTTGATGAGAGAACTTCTGAAGAAAAATCAAAAATACATGTTTCTGAAGCTGGTAAAGACTCTGACTTTGAAGAAGATACAGAAGGAGAAGATGATTATGACTCTGACTCCGATGGTGATCCAAACTCTGAAGACAGTCAAGGTTCTGGAGAAAGTCTAATTTTTGAAGCAAGTGCTTCTGAAGGGGAAAGTTCTGGTGTCCAAAGTTCTGAAGGTCCAGTTCATAGGCAACAAAGAGTCAGAAGCATCCCAAGAAGATTTGCAGAGTTTGACATGTTGCAAGATACTGAAGTAGACTCTGAAGGGGAAGTTATTCAGTGTGCAATGTTAGTAGACTCTGAACCCGTGAGTACGAAAGAGGCTCTTAAGCAGCAAGTCTGGTTGCAGGCCATGAAAGAAGAACTTGATGTTATAGAGAGAAACAAGACATGGAAGCTGACTGAACTTCCAAAAGGCAAGAAAGCCATCAGCGTTAGATGGGTTTTCAAGTAGAAGCTAAAGCCAAATGGATCAATTGGCAAACACAAATCAAGATTAGTAGCAAGAGTCTTTCTACAGAAGCCTGAGCTGGATTATTTTGAAGTGTTTGCACCTGTAGCGAGACATGAAATAATCAGACTAGTCATTGCAATAGCTGCTAACAGGAATTGGCCTCTGATGTATTTAGATGTAAAATCTACATTTCTGAATGGTCCATTACAATAAGAGGTATATGTATCACAACCTCCTGGATTTGAGAAAAAGAATCAGGAATGAATGGTGTTCAAATTACACAAAGCATTGTATGGATTGAAGCAAACGCCCAGAGCTTGGAATTTGAAGATTGATTCGTTTTTCAAGGAACAAGGGTTTCAGAAGTGTGAGATGGAGTAGGGTATTTATGTTCAACATACTTCATAAGGTAATATGATTCTGGTTTGTTTGTATGTTGATGACATATTACTCATAGGAAGTTTTGAATAAGAGATAGTTGAGTTTAAGAAAGTTCTGATGAATGCATTTAAGATGACAGATCTTGGAAAAATGAGTTTATTTCTAGGGATGGAATTTATGTACTCTAAGAAAGGAATCATTTTGCATCAGATGAAGTATGGATTTGAGCTTCTGAAGAGATTTGAGCTAGAGAATTGCAAAGTTGCTATCACACCTGCTGATACGAATCAGAAGTTGGACTCTGATTTTGATGGAGATGATGTGGATGCTACAACCTTCAAACAGATGGTTGATTCTCTGAGGTATTTGTGTAATACCAGACTTGATATTTGCTATGCAGTTGGAATGGTTAGCAGATTTATGAGTAAACCAAAGTGGTCTCATTACCAAGCTGCTGTCAGGATTCTGAGGTATGTAAAGAGAACTCTGAAGTATGAAGTGCTATTTCCATCTGGAAGAAAGATCGAATCAGAATTTCTGAGTTATTCAGACTCTGATTGGTGCGGAGATAGAGTGGACAGAAGAAGTACTTTTGGGTACTTATTCAAATTTCTGGGAGGTTCTATTTCTTGGTTTTCCAAGAAGCAAATTGTTGTTGTACTGTCAACTTGTGAAGCTGAATATATTGCAGGCGCTTTGACTGCATGTCAAGCTGTGTGAATTCTGAACTTGCTGAAAGATCTGAAGGTTGAGGTAAATAAACCTCTAAAGCTGATGATTGATAACAAGTCTGCAATCAATCTTGCCAAGAATCCAGTGTTGCATGGGAGAAGCAAGCATATTGAGATCAAGTATCATTTCCTGAGGAATCAAGTTTAGAATCGAATTTTAGAAGTTGTGCACTGTAGCACCCAGAAGAAGCTGACAGATGTTCTGACAAGGGCTATCAAAATTGATCAATTTCTTGGTTTAAGGGATGAAATTGGTGTTGTCAGTTTTGGGTAAATATAAATTAAGGAATGATGTTAGAATTAATTTAGATTTTATAATTAATTAAATATTAGTTTATATTTAGGAATATCTTTTAGATTGTTTATATCTTTGTTAGAAGATATATGTCTTAGATCTTCTTATATCTTTGTTAGAAGATGTATTTTATATTTAATTTTGTGTATAAATAGTCTAATGGAGTAGGTTATTGTAATTCATTATAAATTTTTATTTTGAAGCTGTCAGTAAATATTTCTTTTTCCTTTTATCTTCCTTGTGCACCAACAATAATTAAATGACTTTAAGAAAAATAATTATGTCACACTATATAATCAAATGCACAAGAGTAAGAATGAAATTAAAGACGATAACAGGTATAATTTCTTTATCATGTTCGGTCAAACAAATATACTTTTATTGGGTGAGTAGTTCTTCGGTCCAATATGCTTTAAGAGTTGTTACAAGAGATTATACAATGAAGTGCAAGTAAATACTCTTTCAAGTTTATAAGAACATCTCTTATTTTTTATCTAAATGTTTCTCAAACTCCCTTTCTCTTAATATATCAATCACACAAATTCAATATTTTTACAAATATTTTTCAATTCTCTTAGATATCTCGTAACGGTCCTCCAATTCATAGAGCAATAAATCTTAAAATTTCTTTCTCTGTCTCTCTAATAAATTTGTATGTCTAAAAAACTATTCAATAATAACTATGTCTTTCGTACCCAAAAATGGTTGAAAAAGGTTTTAAGAAAAACACACTATATTTTCCTAAAACACACTGTGTTCCCTACGAAACGCATGACACAACGTGTTCCCTGCACACAAACTGAACTCTAGCAAATTTCTGCCAAAAGTTTCTAAGATCACTTTCCATAATTTTTCACATTGAATTTAAAATTCATCATAATGTCAATTTATCCATCAATAATCTTATTATTATCTAAAAAACTTAAACCACTCTTCAACGAACTTAATCAAATTAAACTAATATTTGAACCTTGACTTAGACAATGAATTAGTAAATTCATCAGTTAGATTTTTCTTCCTTCTTCACGAATACGTCTATTATATTGTTAATAAATGATGCTTGACTTAAAAAAAATAAATGGTTGGTTGATAGTTAAGAAGATTAAAAATCTTCTATTACAAACAAAATAAAACAAATAAACATTATCTTATCTATTTTGTTCAAATTTTCTATAAAAAAGTAATGTAAATATTTCACATCATGAGTATATAAGTGTGTCCAGAACAACACCATCAAGAATAAATATTTCTTGTACAATGAACACGGCAAAGACCCTCGCACCCCAAATAGACGCCAAAAACACATTGCGCACTGTATCGGTCAAACTATCAAAATAGCAACAATTAAATGACAAAGTTTTATGCTTTTCAATTATTATTGTTTTTTGTTTTCTAAAAAGGTAAAAGCACTTGTATCATTTTCAACAAAGTGTTTACTTTTTCTGCTCTCAGTATTCAAAATTGAAATATAATAATCAGCACTGAAAATTAGCATTTTGATTCATCCATTGCAGTTATCACCGGCCTCTATTCTGATTTTTGATGTTACAGATGTTAAATGTGGTTATACTATCGTAAAAATAAGTCTAATTAATGTTTTTTAGTATTAAATTATGCTGATGGAAGTTTGAGATTATTTAAAAACAACTTCTTAAGCTTGAAGAAATATTCTTCTAAGATATTAGTCACTAAAAGATATTTTAAGATTTAATCTCAAGTATAAAAATAATATTGATAGAGTCGTGAATATTAGTTATTTTTATTATATCTAAGTAAATTTTAATTTAGTTGCCTAAAAATAGCTTAAATATTAACTGATAATTTAGATAAAAAAAAAGTAAATTCACTCACTCTCTAATGAAGCTCCTCAAAGACAATTATAAAAATATTGTCTAGTTTTTTTTTTTAATTCAATTTTTTTTTTGTGTTTGCATAAATAGAGAAGGCTTTTGGCTTTTTTATAAACTATTTATCTAAAAAGATTAGGATGCGTGTCATTAAAAAATTTTAGTCTATTAGATAAAAAAGTAAATATGAATAATATATTTTTATAATAATAATAGTTATTAAAAGTATTAAATGTTATACTTAAATTAAATTATAAATCAATTGTGTTATGAATAATTAAATAATTTGTCTCTTAATAATTTCATTCTTTATTTAATTAATCTGTATCGATTATATTGTCTATATAATGTTTTATAAATATGATCAATCTCATTATATACGATTACACCGATAAAATAATACATAATCATTACATCTCTCTCTTCTCTTTATTCTTTATTTCTCTTTATTTTATAACATGTTATCAGCACAAAACTCTACCAAACTTAAAAAGAAAAAAAAATAAATTTTTAACAATTAGAGTAACATTGATCCTTTCTTTTATGTTTTTTTATTTATTTATTCATTTTGAATTTTGATACAATTTATATGATACATCCCCGAAGGATATCAAAACAATAATTTATTATATAGTTCCTGAACAATTCATTAAACATCTCTGAATGATAGCAAATATACAATTTCTTATATAATTTCTAAAGAATTTGACAAACATCCACGAATGATAGCAATATGATAATTTATTATATAATTTTCGAAGAAATTATCAAATATCCGTGAAGGATAAAGAAATAATAAATTTATATTGTTCGTGAAAAATATGTGAAGCATTCTCGAAGGATCGAAAAAATATTGATTTTCTTATATAATTTCTTAAGAATAAATAAATCATTCCTAAAGGATGGAAAAATAAAGAATTTCTGATATACTTTCTGAAGAACATATAAATCATACATAAAAGATGATATAGTTCTTGAAGAATATATAAAACATTTCTGAAGAAAGAAAAAATAGTTCCTGAAAAACATTTTAACTCTGGAAAAATTACTTTTATAAAACATTATAAGTTATAAAAATTATGCGATTGATTTTCGTATTGAATCTATGCTATGAGTAAATTTGAGAAAAAAATATTTTATATATGTTATATAAGAAGTTTGATTTGTTATTAAGAATTAATTGTATATTTTTATTTCATATAAATGTTATCTTGCATTATTTTTCTTAAATTATAAAATGAAGAATATAATTACTTTGATTAGATAACGAATAAATTTTAGTGAAGGAGAATATTAGTAGTATAGAAATGAAAGATTTCGTAACTATGGGAATAAGAAAATATTTATATTTAGTGATGATAAATACTATTGAATTTTATTTAGTGGGTAATTAGTGAAATGATTAATAAAAATTATGTTATCCAGTACCAACAATTTTCTCTTCATTTATTTTGTTTTACTGCGAAATAAAATCTTTCCATAATTAATATTGATTATCCATCAATACCAATAATCTAAATAAAAATAAAAATAAACATTTATCCAGTCTAATATGCTACACGTGAAATTCTTTTCTCTATCATGTATAAATTTTTCGTGGCATCTATAACTTCAAAATAAATAAATAAAATTGTGGCATACTTTATAAAATGTTTAAAATTATTTTTGAATTCTCTTTATGTACTTATTTGAAATTTATTTATTTATTTGAGATACAGATGTATCCATATTAAGATATATTTTATTAAAATATTTCGTATGAAAACTTAACTTTTAATTGGTTTAAAAGCATAGTTTTATTGATCTACTGATGAATATATTAAAATAGAAATAGAAAACATTGCTACGAATTTTGAGTGAAATTTTTAATTTATTTTTATATGGAGACTTTTATTGAAAAAAGAATTTAATTGAAATACATTGATATTCACATAATTTTTAAAGATAATTTTTTATTTTATTTAGTAAAGCGAAATACTAATGTCAGTACTATATCTGACACCTCAAAAATAATTGAAGGCTTCGGAAAAGCCAGTTTATTGTTAAATGGAGAAACAATATTACACATTGAGAATGTACTATTTTCTCTAAATCTAATAGAAATTTATTAAGTTTCAAAGATATTCGCCTAAATGGCTACTCATATTGAAACAAAAGATGATGGAGGTATTGAATATCTTTGTATTAACACAACATAATTAGGACAGAAAATGTGTAATAGAAAAGCTATCGGTTTTTTCCTCGGGCTTGTACTACACTTATATTAGTACAATTGAAGCACATGTCATTGTAAACTAGAAGTTTACAAATAATAATAAATTTGTAATTTGGCATGACCGGTTGGGCCATCCCCATTATATAATGATGCGAAAAATAATTGAAAATTCATGCGGTCATCAATTAATGAGTCGGGAAATTATTCAATCAAATAGGTTCTCATGCAACTCTTGCTCGCAAAGGAAGTTGATAATTCGGCCATCACCAACAAAATTTGGAAATGAATCTAGCAGTTTTTTGTAGCGTATGCATGGTGATATTTATGGGCCAATACACCCATCATGTGGACCATTTGGATATTTTATGATTTTAATTGATCCATCACCTAGATGGTCACATGTTTGTTTATCATCAACTCGCAACCAAACGTTTGCAAGATCGTTAGCTTAACTAATTCGAATAAGAGCTCAATTTTATGATTATCCTATCAAGAAAATATGTCTTGACAATGGTGCAAAATTTTCATCTCAAGCATTTAATAAATATTGTATGTCTATTGGAATTGACATTGAACATACAGTAGCACATGTTCATACACAAAATAGACTTGCAAAATCATTTATCAAACATATAAAATTAATTACAAGACTGCTTATTATGAGATGAAAAGTCTCAGTTTCTGCTTGGGGACATGCAATTTTGCATGTTGCAACATTGATTCGCATCAGGCCAACGAGTTATCACACCTCTTCCCCTTTAGAATTAGTTTTTGGTAAAGAACCTAATATTTCTCATCTAAGAGTTTTTGGATTGCGATGTATGTGCCAATTTCTATACCGCAACGCACTAAGATGGGTCCTCAAAGGAGGATGTGAATATATATTGGATATGAATCTCCATCAATTATAAAATACCTTAAACCAACAACAGGAGATTTATTCACTGCTCGTTTTGCTGATTGTCATTTTGATTAATCAAATTTTCCAGCATTGGGGGAGAGAATAAGAAGCTGGAAAAAGAGATCAATTGGAATGAATTATTATTATCTCATCTTGATCCTCGAACAAAACAATGTGAACTAGAAGTTCAAAAGATAATTCACTTACAAAGCTTAGAAAATCAACTACCAAATGCATTCACTGATCCAAAAGATGTGACTAAATTATATATACCAGCTGCAAATACTCCAATAAAAATGGATATCCATACTGGACAATCCAATAAGTCTCAATCATGCCTAAAGCGTGGCAGACCAATCGATTCCAACGATATAAATCCTTGAACAAGAAAGAGAGCTAAGAATAAAGATGACCCAAGTGAGGATATAGAAAATCTAAAAGAATCTTCAGACATAGTAAACATTTCATCTCAAGAAGAGATTGATTAGGTACCTGGAACTCAGGAAAATAGAGATCTCGATAAATCATGTCCAAAATGGAATACAATGGAATCGACACAAATTCGACATTGATGATATTTTTTCGTACAATATAGCGCTAAATATGATAAATGAAAATGAGGATCATGAACCAACGTCTATTGAAAATTATAGACAAAGTCAGGATTGACCAAAATAGAAAGATGAAATTAGAGCAGAATTAAACTCACTCTACAAAAGACAAGTTTTTGGACATGTAGTCTGAACACCTGAAGGTATAAAGCCATTTGGTTACAAATGAGTTTTTGTGAAAAGCGAAAGAAGAATGGTGAAAATAAAGATTGATGTTTTTCTCAATGATTTTCACAAAGACCTAAGATCGAGTTTCTATTAAATTTCGATAATTAATTAGTCTTGTAGTGCATGAAGGGCTTGATTTGAACATAATGGATGTTGTAACATCTTATTTACATGGTTCACTTCATATGGACATAAAATTGAACAAGTATCTTCATGGGCTAAAATAATATGGACATAAGTGATATAATTGTCTCAATGAATATTTGCTGAGGGAGAGATATACAAATAAGTCCATAAGTCCTTGTATTTTTATGAAAAATTATAAAAATTAATTTTCTATAATATTTGTCTATGTAGATGACATAAATATTATTAGAACTTCTGAAGAGTTTCTAAAAGCTATAAATTGTTTAAGGAAATTATTTGATATGAATGACTAAAGAAAAAGTCATTACTAAATATACATTTAGATCATGGAACTTTCATACACCAAGAAGGTTATATAGAAAAGTGTTAAAATGTTTCTATATGGACAAATATCATGTGTTATATAGTATAAGTTCTAAAACATTTGTATATGAACAAATCTCGTATGTCGTGTACCCCGATGATATTAGATCGTCGGACGTGTAGAATATTCTTTTAGACCTCGAGAAGAGGATGAAAACTAATTGGTCCTGAAGTATCATAACTTAGTGTAATTCAAGCACTAATCTATCTTCTTAATTATACAGATATCGATATATCAATTTTTGTTACTCTATTAGTAAGATACAGTTCTTCACCTACACGAAGACATTAGAACAGAGTCAAATATATACTTTGTTATCTTAAAAGTACAATAGACATGAGTCTGTTTTATACCAAAGTATCCAAACTCGAATTAACAGGTTATGCAGATGCATGTTACTTGTCAGATACTCACAATGATAGATCACAAATAGGGTATTTGTTTACATTTGGTGGTACAACTATTTTATGGAAATAAGTGAAACAAACAATAACCAAAACTTCATCTAATCATGCAGAACATTTAGCACTACATGAGGCTAGTCGAGAATGCGTCTGGTTGAGATCCTTAATCCAACACATACAAAATACTTGTGGTTTATCTTCAGGAAAAATAAATACAACGACCATATATGAAGATAATATCGTATGCATCAATCAATTGAAAGATGGTTATATTAAAGGAGACCGAACAAAATATATCTCTCCAAAATTCTTTTTCACTCATGATCTTCAGAAGAATGGTGATATAAACATCCAACAAATTTATTCATGTGACAATCTTGCAGACATTTTCACAAAGTCACTCCCAAGTAGAAATTTTAATCAACTAGTACAAAATATTGGTCTTCATCCTCGAAGAAATACTTGTTTAGATGAGGGGGAGAAATAAATTTATTTTAAAAGGATATTGTACTCTTTTCCCTTTACTAGGTTTTTTTTATTGAATTTTTTCTAGTAAGATTTTAACAAGGCATATCCAAAAAAAAACATCCAAGGGGAGTGTTATGAATAATTGGATGATTCGTCTCTCAATAACTTCATTCCTTACTTAATTAATTTGTATTTATTATATTGTCTATATGATGTCCTATAAATATGACCAATCTCATTGTATATGATTACACCGATGAAATAATACATAATTATTATATCTCTCTCTTCTCTTTATTCCTTATTTCTCTTTATTTTATAAAGAATTGACATTTCTATTTATTTAAACTTATTAATCTATATTACTTTTTTATATTTAAATATATTAATATAATTTAGAAATAAAATATGATATTTAATATAAATTAAATTGACTTAATTAAACTTTTTGTCTCCTAACCAAATTGTTTATTTTAAATTGTTATATTATTTAATAAATATTACTATTAAGTCACTATGTAACTTTGTTAGCCTCGTTTCTGTTAATTTTATTCAAAGAAATATTATTTATCTTGACATTGTCGAACTCACCATTTGAGCAAATTGCATCTTTCTTTCATGAAAATAATCACATGAGTGCATATCTTGTTTAAAGCATACTTTGTTTTTGGGTTTCTTCCGGTTCAACATCATTCTTAAATTTCCTTGGTGTTCCTCTTCATACCATGATTTCACATGTGTTCAACTTCAACCCAATTAATGTTCATCTCCATCTCAATTTGTGTTCATTGTAGTCTTCAGAATCCTAGGTTGTTCGTGCTCACCTTCATTTTCATGTCCAACATATCCAATTTTTCCCAAAGTTTGAGATCTCAATCTAGTTCGCAACAAAACATCAACTCTTTGGTATGATTAGATATGTTATGGAAAAATATAAGAGGAAGAAATATTACTTCCAAGAGGATACAATTCTGAGATCCGTAATAAACATTACAAATTTGAATTTTGAAAAAAAAATAGAGATGTGGAAACTATTAAAAAAAAACCCAACGACAAAGGATGTAATTTCTTTAAGAGGTTCGATGATTACATTGTTGATGAAAGAGATTTGAAGATTTAAAGGTGGAAGAAGAAAAATTTTAAAATGAAGAATGAGTTGGATAATACGAGAAAATAGTTGAAGATGTCAATGATGTTTCAGTTTGTCTATTTAGGATTGAATTTAGTGTTAGTGATAATCTTCATGTCCAAACTCAGACCTTCTAAGGCTTGGCCTAGTATGGCCTATTTCCACCACTATTAAAGTTATGTTATTGAAAACTTGTGTTGAAGGACCTACGTTATAAAAGTTATGTTGGCTAATTTGTGTGTTATAATATGTATTAGTTAATCTCTATGTATTGGTCAACATGTGTGTGCCATAAAACCCATTTTAAAAATGTGTGTTATGAACAATATTTCAGCAACACTAGTTTCCTAAATTTTTAGTATAAATAATATTGCAACATCATGAGTAATGCATTAACAACTTACTTAAATTAGACAATAATATTGCATTAAGTTGTGAATTAATACCTTTTTATAATAAAAATATAATATTACATTTCCATCAAAAGATATCATAAGATTACATCAAAATATAGTACCATTGTCACAACAAAAAATTTAAACCAGAAAATATGGCATACTTGGCCACATAGTATACTAATGTTGCATAAATCTTAAACACATCAAGGTTGACTTAAAACAACTCCAAAAACTTTTTTTATGTTGTCTTCTTGTTTGCAAAATGATATGTTTATGTTGTGGTGTTTTATGGAGCAACTTGTGTAGTAAGAGCTGATGATGGTTGAGATGCATCTTGTGTTGACATAGGCAATAGTTTACATGTTGCCTTGTTGTGTTCATCCATATGACATATAATGCACTTAATTCCAAACCCCGCTCTTTTCAACTATGTTTTGTCTCTCCATTTCATATTATCTTTATTTGTTTTCTTATTTGACTCTAATTGTCTCTTTATATGTGGTGGTTGAAGGTCACCAAACTCAGTCTTGGACAAAAAATGTTCCCTATTTGTTGGAAATTTTATGTGATTTTAACAAACTCCGTAAGTCTTGTTACTATATTAGTCGATGATAAATTGATTTATATCTATGGTTAGATCAATCGTGAAAGAAATGGTGTGACTACAAGGCAACCTTGTCAACATCTACTTCCTACACAACCGTTTCTTTTTTGACAGATTCACTCAATATTATCTTTATAGAAAAAGACATGTCTAACCTTAGAGTCATGTTCTCCACAATGCATTGGAGTAAAAAATGATATATCATTATTTAACTTCAATATACCAAATCAGTTTGCATAAGAAAATTATGAATCAATTTCTAAACCAAATGTATCGAATCAGTTTGAATCAGTAAATTATGAATCAATATTTAAATCGAATCACTTTGCATTAGCTTAAACTAGTGACATAAATCAGTTTACCTAACATGAGTTTACATAATATCAGTTTACCTAAAATTATAAATCAGTATTATAAATAAATTTCATCAAAGTTGTAAATTATGAATCAGATTACCTAATATCCCATTTGTTTGTATATGTTAACTCCCTTTCAATATTTTTTATGATGTTGGATTGCAGGTTCTCTTTGTACATGGAATTTTTTTGTCTGTTAAAGTCTCATCTCTCCATGAAGTAAACTTTTATCTCTTTGATTATTATCATAATTTGTTTAACTCTTACTCTCAGAAATACTATATTGATTGAAAGTCTCAAACATATTGTTGACCAATGTATCACATCTTGGATCACTTGTCAATCGTGATTTGATTTAGAATCTTGGGGGAATTACATTAGCTATGTGAAATTTTATTCATTAATTTCCCGTATTTATTTCCTTTTCCTTTATCAAGCATTAACATAAATTGCATTTGCAACACTCCACTTTAATTCCTTCAACTTTATACCAGGAAACTATTTCCTAAAATAGTTGTATAGATGCCTGTAACAGATTAGGCTAAAAAAGTGAACATTAAACCAATACCAAACAAATACCAGTTCCACATCAAACCAATGAATTTTGAATAAGTAAATCAGTAAATTAAACATAATTTTTTTTAACTGATCCAAAACCTTTGATTATCACCTAGTAGCCACTCTTCAAGTATTGTTTTGAAGAAACGTATGTTCCACCTTTTAACTTGTAATCCACCATTTTGTTAGAAAGCTTAAATGTTTAGAAAATTTCCCTAGAACTTTCAACTCCTGGACCAAGTTTGGTTCTGCAATTAGTCCTTGAGTTTTGATGATAATAAAATATACATTGTATAGAGAATAATTTTGTACTCAAATGGTTTGTTAAGTGTAGAGATTCTGATAAGAAGACTCTGGACTAGCAAGTTATGGACTCTGGACTAGTGAAGTTCTGGGATCTTAACAAGCATTTCTGATCTTCAGACATCAAATGCACTGTGAACATTTGTAGAATACAAAGATATGTTTACAATGAAAATATGCATTTGAAAGCATCAAGTCAAATCTTGAAAGAATCTTATCCAAAATGACTCTGATATTTCAAGACTCTGAAGTCTCAATGTTTTCAATGATCTGAAGACCAACTATGAACTCTAGTCAAGCTTCGTCATATCTTATTTGAGGACTCTGACTCAAAGAAGTTAACTCTGAAGGAAGATAATGAGGAAATATAAAAATAATATAATATCATATATCCTCTCCACTGCCTTGCAAAATAGGATAAAGGATTATACTGTTGTACAAACTTTTGAACATATCCCATCCTTCCTCCCACTATGATGCAAGCGTTACTCTACTACTGTACAATCTAGCATCTTCATGCAAGCTGTATTATTTTTGATATTCCAACTTCACCCTCCAACGAATCTATTCATCACCTATACAAAGGAGTCTTTGAAGCACGGAAAAACAATAATGTGAGAAGAAACAAGTGAGAAGCACTGAGAACAAAAATTTTAGAAACTACACAAAGAAGAAAGTTGTTGTTATTCTGAAAGCTTTATATATTTCTATCTTTGTTATAAATTTTTGTTGTATCAAACACTAGAATAAATAACACTTTTTATGACGAAGGTTACACCTCGAACAATGAAAAAACGAGGGTATAGGTCCTGGGAGCGCTATGTTGTATTAATTTTTTTAAAATAAAAATATTAGACCTCGGTTATTTATTATAACCGAGGTAAGATATCAAAAAGGGAGCTCGCTTCGACACCCAGTTGCTGCATTTTATATTTTTTTCAATTGATAATAGGCATTTCTCACTTGGCGCCTTTCCAATTTCCATTTTTATTTTTTTATATTTGTTTCATTAGTATTTACCTTGGCTATAGGATCCAACTGAGACGTAATATATTTTGAATTTACATTTTCATAATACTAATTTAAAAATATTATTTTAATACTTTATTTGATAAATTTTAACCCCTCGGTTTTCTTAAATATCCGACGTGATATATCTTTTTAATAAATTCCAAGAATATGGCGCTATGAAGTTATTTTTATACTTTTATATTTTTAATAACACTACCATGTCGATTTTTGTGTAAAATCGAAATGACACTTATTTTGCATAAGATACTTCATAGAACTATCTAACTAGTTTCTAACTTTTCATTTATCCTATCAACACTCAAACGTCAGTTTGTTGCTCTTATTTTGCAAAAAAAACTAGGCGATATTCATCAAAACTCTTCCAAAAGATATTCATCAAACATCATTTTTGCAACAAGTTTGTTCTTCACTGAATCGTCAGTTTGTATATTCATAAATGTTAGTTTTTCACTTTGTATATTGATCATTTTGTTTAGGGTTTCTTCTTTACTTTGTCTATTGATCATTTTGTTTCATCTTTATTTTTCATTTGTGTTGACTAAAATGTTACTGTTGATAGTCATGGCCGATTCGACAAGCACCTCCCATACAACATATGCTGCAAACTCTGTTAATACACAAAGTCGTAAAAGAAAAACTAGAGGTTCCACGATGTACACAAAGGTGAAAAAATCCAATGAATCTGGTATTCGATACCAGGTTGGAGTTGATGCAGTAACTGGCATGGTTGAAGGTGAAAAAGCTTATGATTTTTTAGGTTACATTGCGTTACAAGGTAGAAGTAAAGTGAGTATTTTGATAAATAGTTGGCATGACATTGACGATGAATTAAAAACCGACATATGGTCTGATATTAAGGTGTTTATCTTGTATCCTATCATTTTTTTACAAGTATATTTTTGTGCAGTACTAATAACATCTCTATTATGTAAACATAAGATCACTTCATTGTTACTCCAGATAATGACTGCGTGAAAAAGAAAATGTTTTCTTATTATGGTGAGAGTTGGAGAGGGTTTAAGACACAACTCACCCATGATTATATTAAACATGGAGAACATAAAGAAAAACCTCTGTACGAGATATATTCATTTATTGATAAAGCTACTTGGGAGAAATTTGTAGAGTCTCACAAAACTCCTAAATTCTTGGCAAAGAGACAAAAAGGAAATGAAAACCGAGTTAGAAATATTTATCCATATAGGTTAGCTCGTGGAGGGTATCGAAGAATTAAAAAAAATGAGGGACAAAAAAAGAAAAAAATGGAAGAAGAGCTGGGAGATTCTATAAGTCTTGATCGAAGTCCATCTCCACCATCACGCTATGATAAATGGAATAGGGAACACCAAAGAAAAGACGACGAGTACACATGAGAAGCTACGCGCGAAATGTCTTAAAGGATTATAAGTAGATACTTTTTTCAAGAATATCTATTTTAGTTAAATCAATTTGGTAAAAATAAAATTTAATGTGTTGTAGGATGATCTTGTTGAATAAACCAAAGCCGGCCTCTTCACTTTATAAGGTCGTCATGACATCTTGGTAGAAGCGATTGGAATGGAGGAGCATCCTAGGTGTGCCCATCGTCTTGGTAGAGGCATTGGCTTCAAGGTATATTTTTGACGTTGTCAATCATCTACAGAATAATGAGTAAGAGAGAGGTTGAAGAGATTGTTGTTATTAAGTTGGGGGAGAAAAGGGATAAGTTGTGGGAGAGCTTCTTGGAGGAGGAGAGGGAGAGGTTGTGGTAGACGGTGCAAGAGAAGTTCTTGGATAAGGAGAGAGAGGTTGTGGCAGACTGTGCAGGAGAAGTTCATTGAGGATGAGAGAGAGAAGTTGTTGTAAATGGTGCAGGAGAAGTTTTTGGAGGAGGAGAAGGAGAAGTCGTTGTAGGAGGTGTGGGAGAGTGTCCAGATGGAGCAAGAGGAGCGAGATAGGATGAATGAGAAGAAGATGACCAAGAAGTGTACCCACGATGTTCTTGAGGTATAAGTTGTATTTTATTGTTATTATTGTCTACGTATTTCAGTTTTGGATTGTTTTTATGATGCATACATTGAGTTTGTTGGGTATACTCAAACCTTACAAATTCAATTCAAATGGAAATTCAAGAGAATATAGTTGAGAAAGTTACAGGTGGTACAAGCGCGACACATAGTTTTTCTGCCAACCAGGGAAGTGTTGAACCCTCACCACCAAATCAAGATAGCCTTCGGAGACTAAAGATGATGATGCCGAGTATTGAATACATTACTATGAGTTTCAAATTAAGTCATGATCACTTTGTCTGTTGTTTCTTAACAAGACTTCGTTAAATGAATTTTTGAAGGGAGATGAGGAACTAGACGAGTCCATAATGCAATTTTGGTGCTCGTGAGTAGTGTTATGTTGATTTCTATTTATATACATACGTTCTGGTACTTTAACATAAAAATTTGACCTTGCAGGTACATCCATGACTTTTTTAGAAAGGAATATTCTAAGAAGTATTGTATCTTAGATGCTGTGGAGATTGCTCTTACTTGTGATTCTCCAGGTCACGAAGTCAAAAATTGCATACAAGATAAGTTGATGGAGATAGAGCATCAAAGATTGTTATTTGGCCCTATTTTACCGCGAGTAAGTATATATTAGTTTGTATTTTCATTTATAAATCAATTTTATCCATATTACTAAATATTGTGAATGTTTATGCAACCGACATTGGTACCCACTTGTCATATGTCCCAAGAAAATTAGTGTATTTGTGTTTTACTCGATTCATTCGACATTGTCCGAAGTTGTGATCACCGCTTTGAATGGGTAAATTGTATTATTCCTTATACTCAAATTTAAATTTAGAATTGAATAGTTTTTATTCGTGTTTAATTTTGACCTACATGTGTAGAGCGATGGAGGAATATAATGCGCGAAAGAAATTTTTTATCGGTAGAAAGCCAAACTTTCATTACCCAAGAGTAAGTATAGTAATTGTGTTATTTGAAATTATATTAATTATGTGTATTAGTGTGACATTAATAAATGAAAATTATTTGTAGTGGCGTAAACAAACTGATTCCCATTCTTGGGGATATTACATCATGAGATATATCCTCCATATTGTCTCTGATGGCATTACACAAGGATTTATGAAGAATAAAGTATTAGCTTAATCCATGTTATGTATACTTCTTAAACTAATTTTGTTGTTTTTAGCTTAAATTGTGTTCTAGTTGTAGGAGCTTAGCAACCAAAAACTATATTTAGCAGAGGAAATTGATGACATCCGATTTCGTTGGGCCAGTGTCTTCATATCTCTTTATAAAGCTCGGGAACAAGAACAATAGTTTCTGTTGGTTGCTAACAATGTTATTTTGTATATAAACAGATGTTTTCTTATTTTATCTTGATGATAACAATGTTATTTTGTATATGAACATAGGTTTGAAATGATATATGATATTATTCCAATTTTGTTACATATTTTGTGGTTTTTGTGAAAAATAATACTGGCAGGCTAATAGATTTATTATAATGATATGATATAAGCCATTGGAAATCATACAGGCAAAAAATGATACAGTGGGCCAATGAAATTGATAAATATAGCCAAAAGCTAAATAATAAACCCCCCGGTTATTCTCTAAAATCGAGGTAAAACGAATACCATTTTACCTCGGATTATAAATAAAACTGATAGTTATATGAAGCGACAATAAAATAAAATAAAATAAAAAAATATGCAGTTCCTAGGGATCGAACCCATGGACTTTTCAATAATAACTTCGGTGTTAAAAACACCGAGGTGTTAAGTGAAGACTTCTCATGACGACCTCAATAACCTCGATTGGGTTGTCGAGGTAAAACGCATTTCACGTCCGATGTTACAAGCGTTATTCACAAATTTTGTAATCTTAACATGTTGGTTAAATTCCTTGAGGGACTAGGGTATAGTCAAAATCCTTGAGAAGTCTTTGACAATGTGTCATTGAAGTTGTGATCAAAATTTTGATTAGTGGATTAAATCCTTATTGAGAAGGAGAAATCACCTTGGCGGGTGGACTAGAGTAACTTAGTTAATGGTGAACCGTGATAAAAATGCTTGAGTTCCTTTATCATTATTACATTTGTGTTGTTTGTGTTTAGGAAAACAAATAAAGTTTTATTCTTGAAACACAATTTAAACTCCCCTTTCTTTTGTTTCATTGAACTTTCATCAACTTCATATTCACTATCATACAATATGAAGTTCATCACTAGTGTACTCCTCCCTGTCACTCAAATCTCTATAATTTAGCTCTGGATCACAACCTTAATTTTTATCATCAACTAAACATTCTAGAAATTCAGGAGCACATTCAGTCTCACTAGGTTTTTGTATTTTAGATGTCCTTCCCCCCCCCCCCCCTTTTTTTTTAATATTGCCAACACAAGTTTCCTTCTTTTTGAGTTTCCATTTTCTTTGGTTTAATATACTTTTTGGCCCCATATATTAACTTCGGGGTTCA
Organism: Vicia faba; assembly: GCA_948472305.1. Classification (NCBI taxonomy): domain Eukaryota; kingdom Viridiplantae; phylum Streptophyta; class Magnoliopsida; order Fabales; family Fabaceae; genus Vicia; species Vicia faba. The sequence continues at coordinate 518,329,225 of OX451737.1, forward strand.
TTTTAGTCTATTAACTTAAAAAAGATCCATATTAGTCCCTTAACTTGTCAAAATGTACCATGCCAATCCTTTTCGTCTAATTAACAACAAACTTGGAGACTGATTTCTGAGTTTTTCGTCGCTAATTAAACATAAATGACTAACACGCTATGTTTTGAAGAGTTAAGGCACCAATATGAATATTTTTAAGTTAAGAGATCAAAATAAACCCTGAGGCTAATATACGGGACCAAAAAGAATATTAATCCTTTTTGTTTCCCTTTCCATTTCACTTTATCTTTATCCTTCTCCTTTCCTTTTTCTATCTTTTCCCTTTTTTTCGTTTCCTTTTTCTATCTTTTCCCTTTTTTTTCGTTTCCTTTTTTCCTTCTCTTTCCCTATTTTTGTTTGTACGTCATCATGTTTTGTTTGTCCACCAAAGTTATCTTCAAGTCTAAAATCTTATACCGAGTCTTTAAAATGAGGATCTAATGCATTGTCCTCACTTGTATCATACATTTTAACATTATAATTTAGTTTTACATCTAATCCATTGTTATACCTCATCTATTAACTCAATGGTTTCAATTCCAACACTTGTCATATATTTTTCTTTTCCCATATCAATAGGGTCTTTCTCACCATTAACCTTGTCCAATTCCGGGGGATCATTGTTCAAATCCATTAGTGGAGACTTCTCACCATTAAACTCATTGAATACAAGCCATCATATTCAATTGATATTGGGACATTTTCTAAATTATTTGGTTGTGGTAATGGGTGGAGCGCATATAAATGCACATTTCAATGGATAAATGCAAAAAATTTATATCCTACTTGTATCTAAATCATCTTTTTATAGAATCATCTCAATTATATTTATTATGTCATAAAACCACTAAGTCTCTACCATTGGGCACCACTAGTCCTTCAAGCTACCTATTACTTGAAAATAGGACCACTAATCCAGATCACGTGCATGTAGAGTCTTTATTCCATCGTTGCATAAATGGGTAATTTCACTAATCAAATTTGTATGTTTCTTCGTATTTATGTTGGCTAACTTTTGTGATGAACCCTAATCAAATCCATGAAGTGAAGCCAATGAGATGAAGATGGTTCTATGAAATACGAAAGATGAGCCTTATGTATTCGTCATTTTTAATTTGGGGTTTTTGTGTTCCAATGTCGAGCCTTATTCATGTAACTTCTACTTCGTGATAATCAGAAAGATGACATCACTTAAATGTTGAGTAAAAAAAGTCATGTAAAATTACAAGTGACACATATAATGCTAGTGTTGCAAAACAAAATGTTTTTGTAACAAAACTAACAGAAATGACCAAGTTGACTTATCAAGTTATATTTAAGAGACATTAATAGTAATGTTTCTTAAAGGGTAAATTACACTCATCTCCCCTAAGTTTTATTAAAATGACACTCACACCCCATCTAGTTTTAAAACATGCACCAACCTCCCCTGAGGTCTAGGGGTGTTCGCGGTGCGGTTTGGGCGGTTTTGATGTTAAAAATCATCTGAATTGCAAGAGAAAAAAATGTGTAGTTTGATCCAGTTTGATTTGGTTGGCTGTTAAAAAAAACCAAACCAATGCGGTTTGGTTCAGTTCGGTTGATTTGTTTTTTATAAATATTTTATTGAGCCATACATACACATATAGATGACAACATAACTTTATATTTAGTCATCCATACACTATCAAATAACAATAAAACTCATCATATTTGGATAACAACTTCCCATTTAATATGTAAAAATTAGATTAGATGAAAGTGAAATAATAAACATAAAATAATAGCATAAAACAATATCAAAAATATTATAATGAACAAAAAAATAAAAGAGATGAGAGATTAGTGAAGTTGAAAAATAAAGAACATAAAAGAGGAGAGATTAGAGAAGAAGACATGTGATTACAACGAAATTTAAAGAACGAACATTTGCATAAAAATGACAAGGTGAAAAAAAAATAAGAGAGTAGAGAATAGAGAAGAAGATGCAAGATGTATCTGGCGAAGAAGGCGCGATAATACTAGAAGATATTTGAGAAGACTGGAACTAAAACCATAAGTGTAAAAATGAGAAAATTGTTCGTAATCATAAAGCTCACATGTAATAGGTTTAGGTTTGGGTTAGATGTGAGTTAAGTAAAATTTAGGTTGTAACATAATACGGTTTGATTTGGTTTGCAAAATATAAACCGTAAATTGAACCAAACTGTGCGGTTTTGTTAAAAGATGACCCAAACAGATCCGAATAAAATGCGATTTTTTACAGTTCCGGTTTGGTTTGGTTTAGTTTAGTTTATAGTTTTTTATTAGGTTGGCTCGGTTTTGAACACCCCTACTGAGGTCTAATAAAATGAAACTGACACCCTCTCTAATTTTTAATGACAACCAAAAACCATATTTATAGATGATAATTATCTACGATTTTGTCTGTCACTAAAAACTTTTGTTTGTATATATAAACTTAGGAAAGATTAATATATATTTTCATACTAGATGAGGTGTCAATATCATTTTAACATACATCAAAGAGGTGAGAGTAATCTTCCCTCTTTTAAATAAGGAATCGACTTGAAAAAAAGAGTTTAGTTGACTAAAAGATTTATTAAGTTAATAAGATTTTATGAAATATCAAATTAAATATGAAAATAAAGTTAGATTATCTTTAAAAAGTTTTGAAAATAAGTTGGAAAACAATGATCTAATGACCTAAGTTGTTTTTATAATTTCTCCGAAACAAATACTCTCAAATCAAATAACTATTTAGTATATTATATGGCATTTTACTGTTCTCCAATACATTGAATAGTAAAATGTTATAATAATAAATAAATTTTTTAAAAATATTTTTTTCTTTTTAAAAAAAAAATAATTTAATTAACGAGTACCAATATAAAATTGTATGATTAATCAACTTCATAATTTTATTAACCAACATTTTATATTTTATTAATTAACTTTATTTTACTATTAAAAGTTATTTTTAATATCTAAGTATTTATTAACCAATTTTATAATTTTATTAACTAATATTTTAATTTTTATTAATCAATTTTGTTTTACTACTAAAAATTATTTTTTAATATCTTAATGTTAATTGATCAATTTCATCACTTTATTAATCAATTTTTTATTTTATTTTTGATTAATCAATTTTATTTTACTATTAAATTATTTATAATATCTAAGCGTTTATTAATTAAATTCATCATTTCATTAATCAAATTTATTAAACAATTTTATTTACCACTAAAAATTAATATTCATGAGTATTATTCACTGTCGTTTTTACGTTATTGTTCACGTCATTGTTCATATATATATTTTATTAAAAAAACATTATTGATCATATAAATATGATCAATAGTATATATCATGTAAGTATTTAGTGTAAGAATATCATTGTTATTTAAATATAAATCAAATTACTTGTATACCACTAATTCAATGAAACTTTCTAAAATAAATTAGACTCAAATCTAGATATTAGCATGCGAATAGTTAAAGGTCAAATCCAAACTTTGATTTCCACTTCTGCATATATTATTAAAAAAAAGTTGAGCCAGTTAAACGGATGCTTCATTGATCCCACCCAAGTTACTAAAGACTAACATGTATTTATACTACCCTCCTTCATTATTCTATACATCTTTTATGAGTCAAGTCAATGCACGAAGTCAACAAGTCGTTGCTGAAGATAGCTGGATGGTGAGGTTGGCCCATATATATTTTTTGAAGAAGAAAAAGAGACATTTGTCTCCATTCACTTTTCCTTTTTTTTTCCCACAACTTAACAATCACGTGAAAGATTCTTATGTTTTAATTTGTGTCGTGTTTTTCCCCCAGATGGTCGTATCAATTAAGGCACCAAGAAAATGAACGTAACTAAGAAAATGAGTTTTTTAATCATAATGATATTTCTGAGTTTAACTTAATTATTTTGTCCTCATATATGTACACTCAAAAGTTTCAACACAGTATGTGACACCAATTCTTATCTCACTATTTTAACTATTTTTTAATTATATTACTTTTATGTATTTCAAAAATATATCTTACATCAAATATTACAAAAAACACAGTATAAGTGTCTAAATTTCAGGTCTCCATTTATCATATTGTTAATTTTATCCCAACTTTTTAATAAAAGCGATTGATTTTTAGTTTAGACGTAGATTTATTCACGTGGTTCTTCTTTGTATTATATAATATTTTATTAATAAAATTAATAAGAAATATATGTTATTATACATGTGTAGTATGAATTTATATTATACGTCTATCAATTCATCATTTATAAAATATGAATTTATTTTTTAATTGATTGATATTATATAATTATAAATAAAGATTAATAATATGTATTAATTTTTAAGTATTGATATGTACATATAACATTACAAAAAATATTCTCATTTGCGACGTGAATTTCACGTCACAATTTAAAAAATTATGTCACAACAAATTATTTGCGACGTGCACGATCACGTGACTGGAGAGCGGGTGGAAAATTTTTTGCGACGTGATTTTCATGTCACAAAGTTGTGACGTAAAAATCATTATTTGCCACATGATTTTCACGTCACAAATTAATGACGTGAATATCATACCACTAAATGATTACATTTAATATACCTTTTGTCTTCCACTTCTGTTTTTTATATATAAAAATGAGGTTGCGACGTGATTTTCACATCACAACTTGTAACGTGAATTTTTTATTTAAATTTTAATAATTGAAATTTATTTTTCTTTTATAATTAATTAAATTAATAATATTAATTAATAAATTCAATATATAGTAAATTAAATTAATAAATTCAATATATAATAAATTCAATATATTAAATTTAATATAGTAAAATTAATAAACTAAAATTATGAATTTAAGAATTAGTTAGTAGGTTTAATTAATTAGTGATCTGGACTGGGCTTGCACTTGTCCCACGGTTGGGAGACCCAATCCAGCACCTTTGTATAAGGCCTAAAGGCAAGCAACCTAGGCTAGGGACCGTTGGGCAACTCCCCATGTATCCGTTGGAGAACGTGGCCCACATGTCCGCGTCACTATCATCTTAACTGCCCTATAGAAATCACGGGTCCAATCCCTATTCTCACGGAGCAGTCTTTATTATTGGGCCTCATTATGGCCTAACAATGGGGACCTTGGCCCCAACGCTGAGGGTTATAAATACCCTCTCATTTGAGAGGGCCGGATATTCATTCTCATACTCACACTCATACTTACTTGCACTCTCCCTGAAACTTACTTTGGCATCAAAGTGTCTTGCAGGTACCCCCCATCTCGCCTTCAACCTCAGCTCGACGTAAGGCCTTGACGATCACTCTGGTCAGGTACGATCAATGGCGCCGTCTGTGGGAAAATAGCTTCCCCGTCTTCATTCACCTAAGACAAAAGCAACTCTAAATTCTTGATAGTCATGGTCGACCCAGCTGCCAACAACATCTTGGACGCCCACCTCGCCGACCCGAACAACAATGTCGTCGAACACATGGGCAACAACAACAACAACAACAATGGAAACGACAACGACATGGCTGGTCTCATGCAGAATTACCGAGACGGTATGACTGCCTCTTCCTCAGCATGCTCTCGACCAAATGAGGGCGCCAATCTGCCCCAGAACTACGAGCCGAACGCTTTCTAGGAAGTCCCCGTCCCTCCGGGCGTTGATGCCACGATAAGGGCCTTGTTCGCGGTCATAAACCAGACGAACTACATGATCTTCTCGCAAGGCGAGCAATTAAGGGCGCTCGAAGACTCTCGTTGTAACACCCCAATTCTACCCCAAGCAAATTATGCAAAATAAATCAGAGTTATAAAATTTCATTCATACAAACCAATCTGGACGTCACAAATTCTTCTAACAAATTCATTGCATTCATCATGGATATATAACACTTTTAATAAAACATCGGATGAACCATCAACATATCATATTTAATAAAATAATTCAACAACTACGCAGCGGAATTCTTCAATAACATCTTTAAATAAAATAGCAACTTCGAAACATTTCATATTTAGTAAATAAACAATTTAAAGTTCAACAACTAAAAATCAACAATCAAAAATCAGCAAACGTTCATCCCCCCGAGTGTTACATATCAGAACAATGACACCGACTTGATCTATTGAAGGTATACGGCCTTCACTCTCGATTACCTGCATGTTACCAACATAGGGGCAACATTCAAACAGAAGAGGTGAGATATCTAACAATATAATAAAGCGCATGATAATTAATATATTAAATTAGATCAATAATATCACCACTTCTCATCTCATAATCAACAATAATTACAGCATATATACTCATTCATCAACATCAAATACATTTCATTATTCATTCATATAATGCGACTCAAAACTATGCAAATGCATGTGGTACCATTGGAGCAGAACTCCCATCTCAAAAATCTAATCTGCCAATTAATAGAGGCATCAACAAGGCATAGCCTTCATCTCAAAATTTGCCAATCCAGGTCATCTCAACGAGCATAAGCTCCATCTCAAAAAATTCAATGTGTGCGACTCAACATAAATGTAATAACACACTCAGTTAACAACATCTCAAAACACATCTCAAAACAACAACATCTCAATCATCTCAAAACGACAACATCTCAATCATCTCAAACAACAACATCTCAATCATCTCTGAACAACATCTCATAAACATCTCAGAACAACAACATCTCAATCATCTCAAAATAACAACATCTCATAAACATCTCAAAACATATCAATTAAAGCATCTCATAAACATCTCAAAATAATTTATTAAACATCATTTATTTATCAAACGTCATTTATTCATCATAAATTATCAAACACAACTTTATTAATAACATCTCACTAATAACTCAGTTGTATATCAATACTACATTAAGCCATATTGTTATTCTGCTACTGTACATCATTATTGTCACTAATCCTACTGTCATATTTCTAACAGCAGTCTCTAACATCTCATATTTATCATTCTGTCCAAAATCCAGCATAATTGTCATCTACGGGAATTAATTCTAAATCCAAAATTGGTTACTGGGATTACACCTCTTAATTATCATTTAAATCACCTAGAATAGAGTTCACCGCGTTAGCTAATCAACGCTTCGAAAGACATCTCAAACAGCATCCTACAACTCAAGTTACAGTAATTAGAAGTCAATTCTGTCAAAAATCCAGCATTATGTATCGACACAAAACTCCTTGGATCGACTCATCCTGCTTCTCCTGCATACTATGAGTCGACACATCCTCCTTATGGATCGACTCATTCTGGTTTTCAATACAACATGTATCGACACATGCACTTCACTGGTCGACTCATCCCGAGTCTTGCAACTAACATGCATAGACGCAAGCCTTGCATGCATCGACTCATCCTGAGTCTAACATCGAACATGTATCGACACAAACCCTTCATTCATCGACTCATCCTGATTCTAACATCGAACATGTATCGACTCATCCAGCTTGAGGTCGACACATCCTGGTTCCTCCTGCATAATTTTCCGCGTTTTCTACTGTATTTTTCTACGGGAATCATACTACAGCCCTAAAAACCTTATTATGATCATGATAATTCATCACCTAATATTACACTCTATTACTCCATTGATCAAACAACATAATAACATTCTTATTCATCAAAAATTCATCAAATCTTCATCATACATCATTCATAATGCAATTTATGCAAGAATAAACAACAATTACATCTAACCCCATATATCAAACATCATGAACCCAATTATAAAGCCATAACCCCACCCTTACCTTGGATCGAAGGTCGCTTTACAATTTTCGGTTTGAATCTTTGTTTTTGTCGTCTCCTTCTATTTTCCAGCAGCTTCACATTCTTCACAATCCTTATTTCTCTTCTTACTGCTTCCTCCTTTTATTCTTCTCACAAATAATAAAATAACCTAATATTATTATATTATTCCTTATTGGGCTCAAACCTACACCCCCTTATTACTTCCACTCACACCATATAGGCCCACATTAAATAATATTACACTTCTAATATTATTTCACCACCCAATAATATAATACCTCAAATATATTATTATTTTTCCATTTAATAAAATAAATTCAATTTAATAACACTTCTTCACATATATTCTAAAAATAATTAAATTAAATTATGGGCGTTACAACTCTCCCCCACTTAGAATATTTTCGTCCTCGAAAATTTACCTCAATCAAACAATTCAGGATAGGAGTATCGCATCTTGCTCTCTAATTCCCAAGTCATGCTTTCTCCTGCAGCTCCTAGCCAAACCACTTTAACCAAGGCAATCTCTTTGCCCCTCAGAGTCTTCATTTCATGATCCGCGATCCGTACAGGCATCGTCTCCACCATAAGATTATCTCGTACTTGCACATCGTCCATATGAATCACATGAGATGGATCTGAAATATACTTCCGAAGTTGCGACACATAAAACACATCATGCAAATTCGAAAGATTAGGCGGTAAAGTCACTCTATAAGCAACATTCCCCACTCGCTTGTCATGATAACTCTTCTGTCTACTTTGTGAAGCTTTCATCTTTTCTCGAATCAACTTCACCTTCTCGGTAGTCTCACGAACAAGTTAAGGTCCAAGTAAAACACTCTCACCAGATTCATGCCAATATAACGGAGTTCTACATCTCCGACCATACAACGCTTCAAAAGGTGTCATTCCAATACTAGAATGGTAACTGTTATTATATGTGAACTCTATCAACGGAAGATAAGTATCCCACAAACCTCCCTGCTCAAGAACACATGCTCTCAACAAGTCTTCCAACGATTGAATCGTCCGTTCATTCTGACCATCTGTCTAAGGATGATACGCTGAACTCAACCTCAACTTAGAACCCAACGCTTCTTGCAAACTCTTCCAAAAATCAGAAGTAAATCTTGGATCTCTATCTGACACAATGCACAAAGGAACATGCAGTTTCACAATCACACTAACATAAATCTCAGCCAACTTCGACACTGGAAAACTGATGTTAATAGGAATAAAATGAGCTGACTTCGTAAGCTTATCAACAATCACCCAAATTGAATCATGTCCTCTTAAAGTACTAGGCAACCCTGTCACAAAGTCCATTTAAATGCTATCCCATTTCCATTCTGGAACTTCCAACGGTTGCATCAATCCTGCAGGCTTCTGATGTTCAACTTTCGACTTCTGACAAGTCAAACATGCATACACAAACTGAGCCACATCACTCTTCATCCCAGGCCACCAAAACAAACCTTTCAAATCTTGATACATCTTTGTAGCTCTTGGATGAATACTCAACTTACTTCTATAACTCTCTTCAAGTATCACTTTCTTCATCTCAGCATCATCAGGAATACATATCCGATTACGAAATCTCAACACACCTTGCTCATCTAGCTTAAAATCACTATTCTCATATTGATCGATCCCAACCATCGAATCTACCAGTTTCACATCTAACTTCTGAGCTTCTCTGATACTGTCTAAAAATTCATTATTAATCTTCAACATACCCAACATAACACTCTGCGGAGTAACCTCGCAAAATAAGCTCATATCTCTGAACTTCTCAATCAATTCCAACTCTTTAATCATCATTGCTGACATATGTAAAGTCTTTCGACTCAATGCATCAGCTACCACATTCGCCTTTCCTGGATGATAATTCAAAATGAAATCATAATCCTTTAACAATTCTAACCATCTTCGTTGCCTTATATTCAATTCCTTCTGATCAAACAAATACTTTAAGCTCTTATGGTCACTAAACACTTCAAATCTAGAACCATAAAGATAATGCCTCCAAATCTTCAATACAAAGACAACAACAACAAGCTCTAAATCATGTGTAGGATAGTTCTTCTCATGAGTCCTCAACTGCCTCGACGCATAAGCAACTACCTTACCATTCTACATAAGCACACCTCCTAAACCCATCTTGGAAGCATCACAATAAATCACAAAAGGCTCTCCTGGATTAGGCAACGTCAAAATCGGAGCCGACGTCAACCTCTTCAATTTCGTAAAACTTTCTTTGCATTGAACATCCCAAAAAATGCTCTACCTTTACAAGTTAACTTAGTCAACAAAGGTGACAACTTAGAAAACCCTTCGATAAACCTTCTATAATAACCAGCTAATCCCAAGAAGCTTCTAATCTCAGTAGCTGACTTTGGAGTTTCCCATTGCAACACAACATCAACCTTCGATGGATCTACAACAATGCCACTACCTGAAATCACATGACCAAGAAAACTAACCTCTTTCAGCCAAAATTCACACTTGGACAGCTTTGCATACAACTTCTTCTCTTTCAAAACTTGCAATACTACTCTTAAATGTTCAGCATGCTCTTCGTCTGACTTAGAGTAAATCAAAATATCATCAATGAACACCACTATGAACCGATCCAAATAAGTATGAAAGATACGATTCATATATTCCATGAATACTCCCGGCGCATTAGTAACACCGAAAGGAATCACTGAATACTCGTAATGTCCATAACGCATTCTGAAAGCCGTCTTCTGAATATCTTCATCCTTCACTTTAATCTGATGGTAACCCGACCTCAAATCAATCTTTCTAAACACACGGGCATCCACTAATTGATCCATCAAGTCATCTATTCTTGGAAGCGGATACTTGTTCTTAATTGTCACCTTGTTCAACTGTCTATAATCAACACAAAGCCTCATACTTCCATCTTTCTTCTTCACTAACAACACTGGAGCTCCCCACGGTGATACACTTGGTCTTACAAACCTCTTCTCATGTAACTCTTCCAATTGCTTCTTCAACTCTAACAACTCAGACGCAGACATCCTGTATGGTGCCATAGACACAGGTCTGGTACCAGGTACAAGGTCAATTGCAAATTCAACTTCCCTCTCTGGCGGTACATCAGGAATCTCATCAGGGAAAAATTCAGGAAATTCACATACCACCGGCAATTCCTCAATTATAGCTTGAGTCTCTACAGATAGCAACGCCATCAACGAAAACATTTGTGCTTCCTCTTGCATCAACTTTCTCAACTGTCTAGCAGACAACAAACCATCTTCCTCTTCTTCAGGAGTATAAAACTTCACAGACTTGTCATAACAATTAATATGAACACAGTTATGCTCTAACCAGTTCATACCAAAAATCATATCCAAACCTCTTAATGGCAAACAAATCAAATCAACAACAAAGTCTCTGTCGAAGATCGACAAGGGACACTTAGCACACACAAAAGAAGTAGTCACCGATCCCTTGGTCGGAGTATTGACGACCATTTCTCCACTCAAAGAAGACAGCACAAGACCCAATCTTTCAACACAATCAGCAACAATAAAATAATGCGTAGCACCAGTATTAATAATAGTAATTAAAGGAGTATTATTAATGAAATTGTACCTCTAATAAGTTTGTCCTTGGAAGCTGTCTAATCCTCCACCAAAGCAAACACTTTACCACTTGACTGAGCCTTCTTTGGCTTCGACACTGGCTACCAATGTTCCCTTCTTCCTTACAATTGAAACAAACCACATTCTTGTGCTTGCACTCAGATACAATATGTCCGTTTTTACCACAATGGTGACATCTCTTCACTTCAACAGTGCACACATTACTCTTGTGTCCAGGTTTCCCATACTTAAAACAAATCACACCAGCAGGAGCATCTCCCCCACTAGTCCTCTGACCATGAGCAACTCTCTGCTTACCCTTACCAGCTGGGGCATCATAAGGCTTACCACGACTCTGTGGGTGCTTACCCCTCTTCTCACTGATAATCTTGTAATGTGCATTATTATCTTCCTCATAAATCCTACAACTATCAACCAAATCAGCAAAGACACAGATCTTATGGTATCCAACTGCCTTCTTAATCTCCGGGCGCAACCGATTCTCAAATTTAATACACTTTGAAAATTCAGCATTTTCCTTAGTGTAATGCGGATAAAACTTGGCCAACTCAGCAAACTTGGCAGCATACTCAACAACAAACATACTTCTTCGCTTCAGCTCAAGGAACTCAATTTCCTTCTTACCACGTACATCTTCAGGGAAATACTTTCTCAAAAACTCCCTACAGAACATAGCCCAAGTGACATTCTCACCTGCAGCTTCTAACTTCTGATAAGTCTCTAGCCACCAGTCATCAACCTCGACTGCTAGCATATGAGTCCCATAACGAACCTTATGCGCTGGAGTGCAGTCCATCACGCGAAAGATCCTCTCAATCTCTTTCAACCATTCCAATGCTCTGTCAGGATCATATTTTCCCTTGAAGGTATGTGGATTCTCTCTCTGGAAAGTCGCCAAGCTACGAGATCCAGCATTCCCGTCAGCATTCGGCTGATTTTCCATCGCATGAACCATTGCTTCTAGAGCAGAAGCAAGAGCAGCATCATTCCTTCCAGCCATATCAACTTCTCACTACAACACAAACAACTGTTAGAACTCAAAATAACAACACTCGATTGTTAGACAACTAAGACTCGACGACAAGGTCAGACCAACCTTTTGCTCTGATACCAACTTTGTAACACCCCAATTCTACCCCAAGCAAATTATACAAAATAAATCAGAGTTATAAAATTTCATTCATACAAACGAATCGGGACGTCACAAATTCTTCTAACAAATTCATTGCATTCATCATGGATATATAACACTTTTAATAAAACATCAGATGAACCATCAACATAGCATCTTTAATAAAATAATTCAACAACTACGCAGCGGAATTCTTCAATAACATCTTTAAATAAAATAGCAACTTCGAAACATCTCATATTTAGTAAATAAACAATTTAAAGTTCAACAACTAAAAATCAACAATCAAAAATCAGCAAGCGTTCATCCCCCCGAGTGTTACATATCAGAGCAATGACACCGACTCAATCTATTGAAGGTATACGGCCTTCACTCTCGATTACCTGCACGTTACCAACATAGGGACAACATTCAAACAGAAGGGGTGAGATATCTAACAATATAATAAAGCACATGATAATTAATATATTAAATTAGACCAATAATATCACCACTTCTGATCTCATAATCAACAATAATTACAACATATATACTCATTCATCAACATCAAATACATTTCATTATTCATTCATATAATGCGACTCAAAACTATGCAAATGCATGTGGTACCGTTGAAGCAAAACTCCCATCTCAAAAATCTAATCTGCCAATTAATAGAGGCATCAACAAGGCATAGCCTTTATCTCAAAATTTGCCAATCCAGGCCATCTCAACGAGCATAAGCTTCATCTCAAAAAATGCAATGTATGCGACTCAACATGAATGTAATAACACACTCAGTTAACAACATCTCAAAACACATCTCAAAACAACAACATCTCAATCATCTCAAAACGACAACATCTCAGTCATCTCAAACAACAACATCTCAATCATCTCGGAACAACATCTCATAAACATCTCAGAACAACAACATCTCAATCATCTCAAAATAACAACATCTCATAAACATCTCAAAACATCTCAATTACAGCATCTCATAAACATCTCAAAATAATTTATTAAACATCATTTATTTATCAAACATCATTTGTTCATCATAAATTATCAAACACCACTTTATTAATAACATCTCACTAATAACTCAGCTGTATATCAATACTACAGTAAGCCATACTGTTATTCTGCTACTGTACATCATTATTGTCACTAATCCTACTGTCATATTTCTAACAGTAGTCTCTAACATCTCATATTTATCATTTTGTCCAAAATCCAGCATAACTGTCATCTACGGGAATTAATTCTAAATCCTAAATTGTTTAATGGGATTACACCTCTTAATCATCATTTAAATCACCTAGAATAGAGTTCACCGCGTTAGCTAATCAACACTTCGAACGACATCTCAAACAGCATCCTACAACTCAAGTTACAGTAATTAGAAGTCAATTCTGTCAAAAATCCAGCATTATGTATAAACACAAAACTCCTTGGATCGACTCATCCTGCTTCTCCTGCATACTATGAGTCGACACATCCTCCTCATGAATCGACTCATTCTGGTTTTTAATACAGCATGTATCGACACATGCACTTCACCGGTCGACTCATCCTGAGTCTTGCAACTAAAATGCATCGACGCAAGCCCTGCATGCATCGACTCATCCTGAGTCTAACATCGAACATGTATCGAAGAAAACCCTCCATGCATCAACTCATCCTGGGTCTAACATCGAACATGTATCTACTCATCCAGCTTGAGGTCGACACATCATGGTTCCTCCTGCATATTTTTCCGCGTTTTCTACTGTATTTTGCTACGGGAATCATACTACAACCCTAAAAACCTTATTATGATCATGATAATCCATCACATAATATTACACTCTATTACTCCATTGATCAAATGACATAATAACATTCTTATTCATAAAAAATTCATCAAATCTTCATCATACATGATTCATAATGAAATTTATGCAAGAACAAAAGCAATTACATCTAACCCCATATATCAAACATCATGAACCCAATTATAAAGCCAAAACCCCACCATTACCTTGGATCGAATGTCGCTCTATAATTTCCGGGTTGAATCTTTGTTCTTGCCGTCTTCTTCTATTTTCCAGCAGATTCACGTTCTTCACAATCCTTATTTCTCTTTTTACTGCTTCCTCCTTCTATTCTTCTCACAAATAATAAAATAACCTAATATTATTATATTATTCCTTATTGGGCTTAAACCTACACCCCCTTATTACTTCCACTCACACCATATATGCCCACATTAAATAATATTACACTTCTAATATTATTTCACCGCCCAATAATATAATACCTCAAATATATTATTATTTCTCCATTTAATAAAATAAATCCAATTTAATAACACTTCTTCACAAATATTCTAAAAATAATTTAATTAAATAATTAATTAAATTATGGGCGTTACACTCGTCGAGCCCCCAGAAGATATAGAAGACCTGACACTCCGCCTCCTCGTCAAGATGAAGACCGTCTTCAATCTTCCCCGCAGAGACACAGAAGAGACAGGTCGCAGAGCCTCTCTCCCTGATGGACTGGAAGACGCCCCACGCTAGAGAGAACCATGCCTGAGGCTACCCGGAGACACGATCTTACTCCCCACACAGCGAACAAGGTTCCCTTGAAAATAGAAACATGGGTAACATAGAAACACATCCTTGACCAAGGGATCCTCCATGAGGCCAAGGACATCGCTATGACTGCCACTACAACCAGTCTCCCTTCTATTCCCCCTAAAGGAGCGACAAAGACAACCCTCGCGATCCTTTATCACAAGCAATCATGGAGGCACCCATTCCTAAAGGAATGGAGAAACTTCCCCAATTGAAGGAGTATGATGGCATTGTCGACCCAGTCGACCACGTCGACGAGTTCCAAGCAATGCTCCAGTATCATAACATCGGGGGATCGATCAAGTGTCGGTTGTTCCCCACGACATTGAGGAAAACTGCAATGGACTGGTATAAAAATCTGCCCCCATGTATTGTACCCCAATCTTTGCCCCTAAGATTCCTTCATCATATTATATCCATTCAATCACAACAAAGTCACGCACTAGGGTTTGTTTCCTCTCCCTATTTTCTGTCTTGCTATATGGGGAATCACCAAGCACCTTGACTTGTATTTTGTGATCATTTATGTTGTACCCCAAAATTTACCCTCTCATGTCTCAAGGACTTTTAGAATTACTTCAGTCAAGTTTCAAGCCTTAGACCACATTTTCTAAGAAGAATCATTCAAATTATCAAAAGGGGGGCAAAATGAGCAAAAATTGGAGTTTCAGCTGGAAAAAGTCAACCGGACACCAAAAAGTCAGACATTGATTTTTGACCAAATTTGGGTCCCATAAATCACATTATGTCAAGACATCCAAAAAATGAAATTTGATCATCAAAAATCAAGAGAATAAAAAATCTAACTTTGCAAGACTTTGAAATTTTTCTAAGTATTTTCTATACTTAGTTAAATTCATTTGCTTCATGACATTTTACTACAATTCCAAATAATTCAAAATGATGCAAGTAATTTAAGTTATTATAAAGTGGCATTCTCTCAAAAAACCTTACCACAATATTTTTCCCTTGACATAATGTGCATAAAATATTCCACAAGACCAAATTTGTGACATGCTACAAATCATACTGTCCAAGTTAAACAAAATGTGATATGCCATATTGCCACAACACCCCATGCTGCCCTGCAAGAAAGCTTGTGCCATGCTGCACCACAAGTATGCATGATGCCCAATACAGTCCAAAACTGCTCTATGCAGTCTGCCCAAGCCTGCATCATTGCACCAAAATGGCAAAGGAAAATTGTGTGAAGAAAGTGCCAAAACAGTAGGCAAAAACAATTCAAAATAACTTATTTTATTTCCCCCCTAAACCACAGTCAAAGGTCTACAAAAGGGGATTGTCTCATAAGACATAGAAGTTGGATTTTGGAGGAGGATTGAGAGAGAGAAGAGAGAGTTTTGTTGAACAGAAAAACAATATTCTTTGAAAACTTGACTGATTCATTTTCAAAACAAAAAGTTCTGTTCTTATTCAAAATAGGACCCCAACCCATTATTCCACCATACAAACTCTCCCATAAGCCAAACACTTCATCACCCACAAAGATTGTCCAAACATAAAAACAGTCCCTGGTAGTGCTATCATCTCCACCCTCAAAACACCAAAAAACATCACAGTACAGTCTAGCTCAGTCTCAACAGTCCGGAGCAGTTTTCTGAAGATTCATTAGGACCATCACAGTGGTGGGAAAAGCATTCAGATCTAAAAATAGCCAGTGCAGCCCAAAGGTAAGTCCTCTTGACTTGATATCTTTTCATACATCATTAATGATTTGTTGTTTTTGAAGATAAGATGTAGTATTTTATTGTCCCTTGGAACTAGTCATTTGCACATTGTTTAAGTTTATTCAATCATTTGTTGCTCATGTTTATCAATCATATCCTGTAAACTGACATGTATGGACAGCAAAACAATGTTTAAGACAGGAAAATGCAGCATGTATCGACACATATCCTCATGTGTCGACTCATCCTAGTGAAAAAACAGGGTATGAGTCAACACATAACCCACATGCATCGACCCATACTGAGTTCAGGTCACAAAACAGAAGCTGGAAGAGCCTATGAGTCGATACATACACGTTTTGCATCGATACAAGAAGGTGCGTGAGTCGACATATCCTATTATGTGTCGACTCATACTGAGCTATTTTTGTTTTACAGGGGCAAGGAAATCTATGTGTCGATGCATAGCAGCATGGGTCGACACATAGCAGTTCAAAATGCATTTTTTCCTTTTATCTTACACTGTTTTTGCATTATTTTCATTTTTATTCGATATGGTTGTAATATTTCAGTTTCTACTTCATCCCCATTGTTAAATTGTACCCCCATCCCCCTAAAGCGATGTAATAACTTAGACTTTACTTTCCTCATTTTTACTTGCTTTTCATATATTGCTAGTAAATAGGATGTATGGCAAGATAAAATCAATAAATAGATGACTTTCAAAAACAAGACAAAATGCATGCAAACTAACACACTTGCACACTAACACCCTTAGGGTGATCCCATTTTATTTCCTTTCGGAAGATAGTCATGTCCCTCGAATATGGGACGTTTTAGCAAAGACCCTTCGATAAAAAAAGATTGTAGTCCCTCGATGACCCTCGATGTTGCCTTCGGTAAACTATCTAGTCCCTAAATGACATTGCTAAAACGTCTCATAAGTTGCCTTCTATGACTATACAAACGTTCCACACCCGTCCCTTCACATCCAACGGTGGGGCTTCTTACCAAATCAATGGTAAGATAGCCACATCTAAAGGATAAGGAAAAGCATATTTAAGACCTTTCGAGTAGGTAGATTCGCTCCTAGTTACTCGCTCGCTCACGACAAAAACGCTTTTACACACCAACACTCTCATTTCAAAAACATTTTCAAAAGATAAAAACATTTTGTGTACGTTCTTATAGAGACGAGAACCATTGCAAAATATCTTTCCGAAAAACCCTTTTCGAAACACATTCCACAAATACATCTTTGAACTATCTTTCTAAACAAAACTTTGTACGCGTTCTTATAGAAACGAGAACCATTACAAAGAGATTTTTCAAAACACTTTTAAAGACCACACCACAAGCACATTGTCAAACAAAAGCAAGTGATTTAGCGAGTAACTAAGAGCCCATAGAAAACCATGGATGAAAAGGGTGCTAACACCTTCCCTTTTCATAATCTACCCCCCTAACTCAAGAAAACATCTCTAAAGGTCTTTCCTGTGTTTTTTCACCTTTCCTTTTAGATAAAAGAAAAGTCAGTGACGACTCTTGCTAAACCACAACATTTGCAAACACAAACGCAAACCTCAAGTCAATTCTTCCACCGTATCACAATTTATATTTAATTATTCTTTAACTAACAAATACAATGTATGTGTATCCTAATTGTTGATGATGTATGTGAAAGCATAATGCATTCCATCAAAGTCAACTTTTGGATTCAAGAGTTCCTTCTTTGTACCTTCCTCAACAAAGCTTTATTGAGATTCAAGCTTCTAGGAAAGATACTTTAAAGTAACATCATGACAAAGTCTTTCATGATTCATTATGCCTCAAGTTTTTAAATTTAGCTCAAAAGCACAAGGGTTGGCTAAAGAAGTTTTGACTCAATTAGACAAATCTTTGATTTCAATGATCACAAGTGCATATCTCCTTCAATTATCAAGATTTGGAAATGGTTTTGACATCCTCCAACCAACAATGAGGTCTTCCAGTTGTAAGTAAGGTGGTTATTCTTCTTCTCTAGATCCTTCTAATTTGTTCGCCATCTTCAGCGTATCCATCT
The DNA here is from genome assembly GCA_948472305.1 of Vicia faba. Taxonomy (NCBI): domain Eukaryota; kingdom Viridiplantae; phylum Streptophyta; class Magnoliopsida; order Fabales; family Fabaceae; genus Vicia; species Vicia faba. The sequence continues at coordinate 518,348,159 of OX451737.1, forward strand.
AACCATCACATCAACTCTCTCTTCAGACGCTCCATGGAATGAATGTGCCAAAATTTCATTTTTATCGAAGGTTTGATGGTCGGGAAAATTACGTACCCATCTCTCATGGAAATCATGGGAGATGTTATGATGCAAAAAATAGAGAGAAAATGATAAGAGAATGTGAGAAACTGTAAAGAATGTTGGAGAAATAGGTGTTTTATTTATAGAAAATACAATTATATGTAGTATCCATCTCAGATGGCGCCTCCTCCCATAAATATAGAGCATCCGCCACCTCATATTGTAACACCCCAATTCTACCCCAACCAATTTTACGGAAAATCAGAGTACAAAATTTCTAAAATAATCAGGATGCTACACATTCAACTCATAGACACATAAACCTGTCATGCTTTTAGAATAGATACATAACACTTAAAGAAAACAGAATGAACACAACTCATGAATAAAGTCTTCATAACATAAACCAACTTTGATTAATCACGCAGCGAATTCATAATAATTATCCATAAGAGACATAGCATCTTTTGAATCATAAAACAACACCAATACGATAACTCCTCAAAAAACAACATAAGGTTCGATAAATAAACAACAAAATAAGAAAAGCGTTCATTCCCCCCCCCCCCCCGAGTGCTACGTATCCGAGCAAATGACACCAAACTCAAACTAACAACGCTAACGGCTACTGCTCTTGGTTACCTGTACATTACCAACAAAGGGCAACATTCAAACAGAAGGGGTGGGATATCGAATACCATAATATAACATATGATAAATAATATATCCGAATCAGTTTATGTAAAATCACCACTTAATACCAAATCAACATAAAGCAATATCATTCTCCAACACTTCAATTCAACTTATAACATTACTGTGCATAAACAACACTTCAAATAAGCAATAAATCAATGACTCCAAATGCGACTCAACTATGCAAATGCATGTGGTACCATTGGAGCAGAACTCCCAACTTAGAAAATGCCAATTTACTGAGGCATAAGGCATAAGCCCTCAACATAAATCTTGCCAATAAAGGCCAACGTGGTGAGCATTCGCTCCAACTTAGAACATGCCAATCCAGGCCAACTTTAATGATATACTATGCTATGCGATGGTATAAACAACCACAACTTGGCAACGCAACAACAATATAATAAAGGTCAACATAACAACAATTTACACCTTCAACATTGGCCAAAGGCCTATATCACCAATTAATCAAGGGTAAATACACAACATTTATTCACCATGGATATATCGAAACAAAACGACATTTCGGTCAATTTGCAAAATACATCAATATACCAACATACTGAATTAATCAACTCGTCTCCAATTATTTACCAACTTAATCCATTAATCCCATTGCTAAATTATTTTCATCACCAATAAAATATTAATTCAACCATTTGAAATATATATAGTCTACTGTTATTTGTTCTCCCTAAAATTGCTAACTTATTATACAACTAATGGGTGTGCCATTCTTCCATATAAAACTAATTTCTGGCAACTAAATTAATTTACTGTTACTGAAAACAGTGACATTCCTATATACTGCTATGAGCCATTACTGATATCTATTAAAAATTATGTAGTATAACAAAACAGAGAAAACAGAGAAAACAGACAGAGGCAAGTGCCCCTGCCTCACAGTGCCAAAGTGGCACTTCTCTCCCACCCTTGCCTAGTGTCGATCGACACTCCCTCTTTCATCTAAAGGTTGCCGAACGGCAGCCCCCCACATACAACCAGTGCCAAACGGCACATCCACAAGTTGTCGAACGACAACCTCCCCATTCCATTTCTTCTTCTTAATTCTCTATGCGTAGTTTCTATATTGCTTCAGTAATCCTTCTGTCTCCTAATCCAACTCAACCCACACAATAACAAAGCAACTCATATATTTTCATTGACAATTCTATAACTGAATCAATATTAATCTTTATTATCACAACAACACGAGCCAATCACAAGCCAATAAAACAATAACGATATCACAAACAATTTCCCATATACAAGTATCATACAACCTATTATAGTATAAGAAACCCACCCTTACCTGGTTTGATTTCGAAACAATCAAGAAAGCTTCAATGGAATTTCTGAGGTTGGCCCTAGCATCAACTTTCCTCGTTCTTCTCCTCTTCTCACAAACCCTATTCTACTTTCTCTTATTTGTTTTTCCTGATAACACCACTTTCTCTCTTTCTTCTATTTTTCTAATAAAATACTATTATTCAATTCTTAGTAACTTAAATGGGCCTAACCAATACACCCTCCTTATTACTTCGCGACACCACACTTAAGCCCATCATCAATTCTAAGCTTACTAGTAAAATGATACCTCAACTTATTTATACCTATATAAACCTGATTAAACTATTATTCCAGCTTAATAAAATAATCCCGACTTCAACAATAAAAATTCAAATTAAAAATAAAATAATCAAAACAATATTTAATTAAATAAATAATTAAATATCGGTGTGTTACACACATGGCTTAAGGGAAGTGTATATGCTATGTGGGATGGCGCCTAAGGCCAAACTTTAAGTAGATCCGCCATCTCATTTGGCTCCTACATGTTAATATTTTTCGAAACATAGTTATTTGCATAATTTTCTCTAAAACATGGTTATTTGTGTATTTTTTTTCAATATCTGATTATTGCAAAAAAAAATTATTTTCTTGTGTTGTTTTTGTTGATTAAGATGTTGAATTGTAATTCTAGATTATAAAAGTTGATTAATCTAATATAGTTCAAATTTCTTATTTGAATTGATGAAGATTAATTCATATATTTCTTTTTCTTTATCTCTATTGTTTTTGGTGTTTAGTTCATTCTGCTCAAAACTTTCAATTTGCGTAAACTCTTTTCAATTTTCACCATTAACGCTTCTGCAAAGTAATTCTATTTTTGAAAATATATCAAAGAGAATTTTGTCTATTCAACCCCCATTCTAGACGGTGAATATTATATTCAACCAACTCTTATAGTCGATTGGACCAATCTCTGCCAAGGTGATATTGTCTAGAGTGGAGCCTTGGAATGCTCAAAATATCTAGTTAATATTGTATAAGTCATCTAAAATTTTGTGAATTTTCCTCAATTTCTCCATAATGGCTATGTTTCTCACCATCCAAAATGAGTAAAGTTGTTGTTTTAGACAACCTATGCGCCAATGATTTAGTCATATACAATTATTAAAGTTTGACCTACATTTCCACTACAGTCTTATCCCTTCTGACTTTCCTCAAAATTTTATCTTCAAGGCACAAAATCACGACACACTTGGTCTTACCGATCATCTTGGTTTTCTCCTCTTGTTGTAGGCTTATTGACATCAACTATTCACATTTCAATACTGATCTTACCTGATCAGACTTGGACCGTCACGATTGGCTTGGGCAGAATTTGAGTGAGATGGGGGGGGGGTACCTGCAAGACACTCCGATGCTAAAATGAGTGACAAAATGAGCAGGCAAAAGTGTATAGATGCATAAGAGATGAATACTTGACCCTCTGGGAACATAGGGTATTTATAGCCCCCAGCGCTGGGCCAAGGTCCCCTCATTGGGCTGACCAGAACTGGCCCAATAAAGGAACTGCCAGGTTCTACGTGTGTAGTGGGGCTCCGCACGTGGTCCCCTTCCTGGTGATGCTCTGCGAAGAATGAGGAGGGACGAAGATGCAGTTTTTCCGGAGTTTATATGATTCGATAACGGTCAGAGAGGACAGAATTTGACCTACGGGGAGAGTGCTCGAGCAGGACTCGAGCAGGAGTTCCCTTAGTCGGGGACACCATGTGTCGCGGGCAATGGCGGGCATGGCTGCAGTCTGTGGTTGGGCACGTTGGCGGTGGTCCGCGGGCGCGCATTCCTCAAGGAGTTGCTTGGATTGGGCCTTTATCCCTGCTTTGGGCCAGGGCGGGCCCAGTCCAGAACAGGAGCCCTCCAAGTCGTTGCTCCTGGAGCAGGAGTTATGACTTGACTTCATCTCGCCTTTACCACGGGGATCTGATGCCCGAACCAGGATATTGCTTCCTCATGCATGCTCGAGGAGTTTCTCACAGGTTGCGTTCGTAGCGTAATCCTCGTCGACGCGTGCTCGGGGAATTCCTCGCGGGCTGTGTTTGTTGGGTACACGAGGCAATCCTTAGGAACCGTGACGCCACCCTAGCGATAATAGGGTCATCACTGTCTAGGGGAGTAGATGTCGAGGAGGGGAAGTTCGTGGCTCCCCAGGGAGACGTTTCGTATTCCACGTCATCCCTATAAATAGGGTCCTTGGGTCCCATATTTTGTTTTTCTTCTTCGTGCTTCTCCTTCTTCCTCTGCTTCTGCCGCCGTTGTTTTTCTACAACATCGCAAGATTACCGCACCTCCCTCCGTTGACTACTTTCATCGCTGCCGTACATTATTCTTTTCTTCCAAGTAAGTGTTCCTTCCTACTGTTTTTCTTCATTGTAGTTAGTTTTAACGTTATTTGGATGTTAGAAACCCATATTTGGGACTAGTGCCTGGTATATTCATGTCTGTGCCCGGTGAACCCATAGTTTTAGGTATGTGACTCACAATGCTGCCCGTGACCTTCATAGTTTTAGGCGCACGCTCTATGATACTGCTCGTGATATTGGTAGTTTTAGGCATATGATCTATGATACTGCCCGTCACATTCATAATTTTGGTCGGCGCACCCATGAGCTGGCCGAGATGTTGACCCCTTAGCAAGTATGTAGGACAACTCGTCGTAGCATCTTAGTGTCAGGCAGGCGAAGTCAGGGCCTTGTTCGAGTCATCCATGTTTATCGCCTGGGGTATGCATGTTATTCTCTTGTTGTTTCCGATGCCTGGTTGAGCTGAGGTGTCCGTGTTTGGCTTGTCGCACGCTACTTCTCGTCACTGTGGCGAGCATGCGGATTTGCTCTCGAATTTCACCGGTTTCCTGTGCTTTGCAGGTAAATAGCCGACGAACCAGAATCTTCGAGGCGTAATGAGGCCGAGGACCAAAGTACCGAAGAGAACGTGACTTTAGTTGATACCGTTGATGACCCCTCGTTGGATTGGGTGGGCGCCGAGCCCCGAGGGATTTCCTCGGTGTATTGTCGGCGTAGTCGGCACGCATACACTGTCGTCGAACATGGCGGTAGTCGGCCAAGTTTCTAGAAGAATTTTATTGTGACGAGGCCGTCCATCGATGCACGAATCTGCTCGGAGTTCACCGAGTATGGGTTTCCAATGTACGAGATCGTGTTTAGGGATCTCAGTCTCACGCTTCCTTTCAGTGATTTCCAAGTCGGGGTGTTTTGCCATCTGAACTTAGCCTCTTCCCAACTTCATCCTAATTCGATCGCCTTCCTTCAGGCGTTCGAGCTGACATGCCGCTTCTTGAGGATCAGGGCGACCATTCCCCTTTTCTTCAGAGTTTTTCACCTGCAGCGTCAGTCTCGAGGAGGAAGGCATAGTTGGGTTTCCCTGAAACAGTCGAAGAGGCTGTTCAGGATGTACATAGATTCAGTACGGGGCTTCAAGGACAAGTGGTACATTCTGCAGCCGGTCAGCCAGACTGCTTTGGATTCTATGTATGAAGAGGAAACCATGGTAGTCGACGAGAACAGGGAGCCCCTCATGGATGCCGAAGGTCGACCGACAATGGGATGCGTATCCAAGTTCCCGTTACATTGGGTGCTCGGGCCATTACGACCATGGTACCGGGTACTATCACACGCCCGCGAGAAGTATGTGCGTCGAGGATGAAGAAGCCTATGGCATCCTTTGCAAATATGTCGACAGCTTCTTCCCTGCCCGGTGGGTCACGAGGGAAGGGGAAGATATTCTTGACGAGGAAGGGTACCCGACGTTCGAGGCCCGTCCCATCGACACAAAGGCGCTCGTCGAGTGCCAATCTTACGGGCAGGTCGTAGATCTATTAGGTTTCTTGCTTTTGTTTTGTTGTTTTATTCCATTTTCGTTGTTTTTTACTTGCTCGCAACTAACCCGAGTTTTCCTCTTCTTTGCAGGCGACATGGCTGAACGAAGGGAGAGGCTTTTGAAACTGACTGAGGACAAGAGAGTAAACAGAAGGCTGGTGCGAGCTCCGCAGGCCACGAGGGTGGACCCGCCGACTAGTTCGGGCGATGCTTCTAGTGGGTCCCCGGTCTCCCCTGACGCCGAGCAGCCCACTGAGCTGATCACGAGAAAGAGAAGTCAGGTAGATAATAGGTCGGAGGTTGGCAATGAGTCTGTCGCTGCGAGGGCCTTCGGCTTACCCCCATGTTTCAAAGAGGAAGATTTCTTCGAGGGGTTTCCCCTGACAGTGAGCAACAAGGAGGCCGAGACCATCAGGCGGCTCAACAAAGAAAGCCGGAGAAAACACCTGGCCGCCAGTATGGTCGGGATGGTGAAGATGGCTGAGATGGTCGTTGTCCTTGCTGAGGAAGGGTCGGACTCCTTGGATCGCGTCAGGGAGTTGGAGTCGGAGAAAGCTGCCCTCACTGCCAGCTCTCGTAAGTTAAAGGCTGCCCTCGAGTGATCTGAGGAAATGTTCCACGAACAAGCCGACTTGCTGGCGGTGGAGAAGGAAAACTCCGGGAGGGTTGCTGAGGAGAGGGATTGTCTTCGACTAGATAGGGAATGCTTGGAGGCCGACAACGAACGTTTGTCTAAGGAAGTGAAGGAGCTGAAAGCTGCCATGCTTCCTGCTGGAGATGAGTCGGAGGATACAGCCCCTTTGCGGAGCCGTTCGGATCCGGTCGCGCGCATCCATCTCCTTGAAACAGACTGTGTTGATGCTTTAGCGGACATGTTTGAGGTCGCGGTCAGCCAGCTCGCCATATTGAATTCGGGCACGAATACCGAGGGAGTGGGTTTCATGTCCCAGATTATTGATGGACACTTCGTGCCTCCTCCTGAGTCTCTTGTGGTGGATGCTGGTAGTCCCGGGGAAGTTTAGTCGTGGAGTTTCTGGTCGGGCATGCGTTCCCGCTTATTGGTATTTGTTTTGGGCCTGCGTGCCCGTGCTTATTTTTGGGGCCTGCGTGCCCGTACATATTTCCTTTGGCCGTTGTGCCATAGCCTGTAATTCCGAACATCGTCGGCCTTTTTGGTCGGTTCAATTTTATTCGTCTTGTGTATGAGCTTTTAAATGGATGTTCATTTTAACTTTAAACTTGCTCGTGTCTAAGTTTTATACTATGACGAAATTTTCTCTAAGTTATGTCCTCGAGCCACGCTTGTATTCAGCTGTTACTTTGTGGCGAAATTTGCCTAAGTTATATCCTCGAGTGGAGATCCTTTCGACCCATTTGGTGGTCCGACGTACTTAGAAATGCGTCGGTCGTGCAGAGTGAAGCCTGCCTACTCGGGCGTATGACCCTGATCGAGGTCGTATGCCCATGGCGTGAACTGCCCCTCGCGAGCTGGGTGTTCTGCCATGTGGGTACTTCGACAGTGGGGCTCGATTGAGGTGTCCCTGTTGGGCATCATCGTTCGTCCTCGTTTGGCTGAACGGTGTTATGTCGTTTGGGTATAGATTGGGCCCGTACCTTGGCCTATCTACGTGGTCGAGACATTTCTCTCTGTTGACTAGATGTGGATGTTCGACGTCGAGGATCCTTAGTGTTCAAGGGTTTTAAACTACAGTACTGCTTTAGTTTAGCAGTGTTCCAGGGTCGTGGTAATGGTTGTCCGTCTAGCTGCTTGAGGTAGTATGCCCCGGTGCCTGTGGCGCCGTGGACGTGATATGGCCCTTCCCAGTTCGCGGCTAATTTCCCTTTGCAGGAGTCTTTCTGGTTTCTTCGTAATACCAGGCTGCCGATCTTGAACTCGCGTTTGATGACCTTGTCATTGTGACGTAGGGACACTCGTTGTTTTAGAGTGGCTTCGCGCAGGGCTGCCCCCCATCGAATTTCTTCGACCAAGTCGAGTTTGTCCCTGAGTGCTTCGTCGTTCATTTCTTCGTCGAGGGGAATTTCTGTCCGCCTGGAGGGTTCCCTGATTTCTACGGGGATGACGGCCTCGGTGCCGTATGTTAGTCGAAAAGGGGTTTCGCCCGTTGTTAAATGAGGCGTGGTGAGATAAGCCCATAAAACAATGTGCAGCTCCTCGACCCACCCTCTTTTAGCTTCGCCGAGCCGACGTTTGAGCCCTCGCAGGATGACTCTGTTGGCGGCCTCGGTTTGCGCGTTTGTTTGAGGGTGCTCAATCAAGGTGAAATGTTGTTTGGTTCCCAGTTTGGTGACGAAGTTTTGGAATCCGTGGTCGGTGAATTGGGTGTCGTTGTCGGTGACTAGTGCCTTTGGGATTCCGAACCTGGCGAGGATGTTTCTTTTGTAGAAACGGAGGATGTTGTGCAAGATGATCTTTGCGAGAGCCTCGACCTCTATCCATTTCGTGAAGTAATCCACGGCCACGATGAGGAACTTGTTTTGGTAAGTCCCTTGCGCGAATGGTCCGAGGATATCCATCCCCTACCACGCAAATGGCCACGGGGACGACAGTATGCTCAGCTCGTGAGGGGGGGGAGAGATGCATGTCGGTGTGCTTTTGGCACTTGTCACACTTCTTAACATGTTCTTTATCGTCATGCTGCATCGTCGGCCAATAGTACCCCACTCGCAGGGCTTTCCTTGCCAGGGACTTACCGCCCATTTACTGGGCGTTAATCCCTTCGTGTATCTCTCGTAATACTTCAGGGACTGTGGATTCGTTGATGCATTTCAGGAGGGGAATGGAGAACCCCTTGCGGTATAGTTTATGCTCGAGCACCACGTAGGAGCATGCTCGTCGTTTCGTGGTGGTCACTTCTGTCTGGTCCGAAGGAAGCTCTCCCTTTGTTAGAAAATTGTACACTGGGGTCATCCAGCACGAGGTGGCTCCGATGGCGTGAACCTCGACTGGGGTCGAGGTTCTTTCGATGCTTGAGCGCGACAAGGATTCTTGTATGACGGATTTGTTTCCGCCCTTCTTTCTTGTGCTTACGAGCTTGGACAGTATGTCTGCCCTTGTGTTTTGCTCGCGCGGGACGTGTGATATTTCTGCTCGGTCGAACCTTTTCATGTGTTCTTTGACTAAGTTTAGGTATTCGACGAGGCTGTCATTTTCAGCTTGGTAACTCCCTTGGACTTGGGAAGCAACGAGTTGAGAGTCCATGAAAATTCGTACCTCGCTGGCTCCTAGGTCCTCGGCTAGCCTTAGTCCTGCGAGCTGGGCCTCGTATTCTGCTTGGTTGTTCGAAGTCGGGAAAGATAGGGTTAACGAGTGCTCGATCACCACGCCCTCCTCTTTTTCCAGGAGGATCCCCGCGCCGCTTCCGGAGGAGCTGGAAGCTCCGTCGACGAAGATGGTCCATTTGTGCTCCTTCCTTGCGGGTGGGTCGTGAGCGGTCATTTCCGCGACGAAGTTGGACAAGGCTTGTGCCTTTAGAGCTTTTCTGCTCTCGTATTGAATGTCGAACTCGAAGAGTTCCAAGGACCACTTCAACATTCGGCCCGCCATGTCAGGTCGACCTAAGAGTTGTTTTACCGGTTGGTCGGTTCGCACTATGACTGTGTGGGCCAGAAAATAGTGTCTGAGTCTCCTCGCCACGTTGACGAGGGCTAGAGCTACTTTTTCTATCTGTTGGTATCTGCTCTCGGGTCCTTGTAGGGCTTTGCTCGTGAAATAAACGGGTTTCTGCCCGTCGGTGGTCTCGCGAATGAGAGCCGCACTGATGGCTTCGTTCGAGACGGCCAAGTATAGAAATAGAGGTTCCCCGTCGACTGGTCGAGACAGTACGGGAGGTTGGAATAGACTTTGTTTTAGGTGGCGTAGTGCCCGTTCACATTCCTCGGTCCATTCGAAGGCTGCTTCTTTGCGAAGGAGTTTGAAGAAGGGGAGGGCATGCTGAGCGGATCTCGCGACGAAGCGGGACACTGAGGTGAGCATGCCGTTCATGACTTGTATCGATTTTTTCGACGTAGGTGTCGGGAGGTCAGAGAAGGATCGACATTTGTCGGGATTAGCTTCAATCCCTCGTTCCGTCAGGTAAAACCCGAGGAATTTCCCTGCTTTAACCCCAAACATGCATTTCTCGGGATTGAACCTCATCTTACATTGTCTTGCTTGGGCGAAGACTGCTTTGAGGTGGGCTGCATGATCAGTGTCTACTAGGGACTTGACGATCATGTCGTCCATGTAAACCTCGAGCATGTCTCCGATTTGTTTGTGGAACACTCCGTTCATCATATGTTGGTAAGTTTCCCCTGCGTTTTTTAGTCCAAAGGGCATTACGTTGTAGTAATAGTTTCCCGAGCTGGTCATGAAGGCAGTGCAATGCTTGTCGCCCATGGCCATTGGGATTTGGTTATAGCCTGAATAGGCATCCATGAACGACAGTATTTTGTAATCGGCCGAGTTGTCGACCAGCATATCTATGCTTGGTAAGGGAAAAGCATCTTTCGGGTATGCCCGATTGAGATCAGTATAATCGACACACCTCCGCCATTTTCCGTTATTCTTTTTTACTAGTACAACATTTGACAACCAGGTTGAATACCGGGCTTCAGAAATAAAATTTGCATCTAAGAGGTCTTTTACAGCTTTTTGAGCAGCCTCCGTTTTCTCCGGAGACTGCCTACGCCTATGTTATACTACTGCCTTAGCGGCTGGGTCTATGGCGAGACGGTGGCAGGCGACCTCGGGGTCGAGTCTGGGCATCTCCGCGGCGCTCCACGCGAACAAGTCAGCATTCTCGCGCAAGCAGGCTTTGATTTGCTTCCTTGCCAGGTCGGGGAGGTCGGTACCAATCTTCACTCCCTTGCTTGGGTCCTCGCCGAGGGGGACGAGCTCGAAGTCCCCGTCTGGAATTGGTCGGAGGGGGATTTGCTCGCCGTTGGGAGGTTCGTCCTGATCGAAACGGGTATCCAGAGCTATGGAGTCGACCTTTGGGGGAGCTCTCTGGCCTTCTGCTTCGATGGTCTCTGATTTGTCGGGCTCATCTCGTGTCGTCATCGGTCTCTTGGCGGGCCTTGTCCCAGTGTCGACCGTGTCGCGTCCCTTGGATGCGGCGTTGAAACACCTTCGAGCAGCGGCCAGGTCCCCCTGGATGGTAGCAACCCGTGCCCTCTTGGTGTAGAACTTCATCTTCAAGTGGATGGTGGAGGGAACCGCGGTCAGCTCTGCTAGTGTTGGTCTCCCCAGGATGCAGTTGTAGAGGGACGGACAATCGATGACGAGGAAGCGCACTTTGACCTGCCTCGTCACCGTGCCCTCGCCGAAGGTAACCATGAGCTCGACATATCCCCAAGGTTTGGAGGTCGAGCCGTTGAAGCCCTGTAAGTCCGACCCCACATACGGCGAGAGGTGCGAGTCGTCTAACTGCAGAGTCCGGAATAATTGACTGTACATCACGTTGATGGAACTTCCTTCGTCGACGAGGATGCGGTGCACGTCAAAGTTGGCCATTCTTGCTCTTATTAGCAGAGGAATGACTGCGTTAGGGGCTCCTCTGGGGAGCTCTTCGAGGTAAAAGGTGATGGGCTCCGACCTACCTTTCACCCTTTCAAAAATCACCTTCTGAGGAGGTGCAAAGTCGACCAGTTCATCCAGCTTTCTCTTGGCCGAATTGATGGTTAGATCGTTGAATCCTCCACCATTGATGACCATGGTGGAGGGAAAGTATTCCCACCTGCTGTGTGTCATGAGTGGCTCCTACAGGTGTTCGGGGACGTAGAAGTCCTCTGGTCTGGTGACGGAAAAGGCGGTCTGGACGGGGACCGACTCGTCAGATGGTCGTGCGTCTTCCTCCGGTTCTCTTATCTCCCAGGCGTCGCGATGAGGAGCGTCGTTTCACCGGTATTGGACGAGCCTCCCTCCCTTGATGAGGGTTTCGATGGCGTCCTTCAGGTGGACGTAGTCTTCAGTCAGATGACCATGGCTCCTATGGTACTGATAGTATTTGCTCTTGTCTACTATGGGCTTGGCAGAAGCAGGTCGAGGGCGCTTGACGCTGCCGTCTTTAAAATCCGTGCTGGAACACTCCGCCAAGATGCGCTCGCGGGAAGCTGTGAGCGGAGTGTATTATGTGAAACGCCCCGAGGGTCCTCTTTGCTCTCGGACTTCTCGGGGTCTGTCCTCTTTTCTTTTCTCCCCGGTTCGTCGAGGAGGAGCGGCTTCTTGGCGCGGGTTGCTGCTGGATCCGCAAGTTCTGGGGTCCCAGGCTCTGTTGGCCGCCCCCTTTCCTCGTAATCCATATATGCCCGGGCCTTCTCGAGGAGAGCGTCGAATGTTCGGGGTGGTTCGATGCCCACCGCCTTTCTGAATTCTGTGCCGGGGAGGAGCCCCCTCTCTAGCAAGTACCTTTTTATGTGGTCCGCGCAGGGGACCTGTATGGCTTCGCGATTGAAGAGATTGATAAATTCTCTCAAGGTTTCATCCTGTCTCTGGATGATGGCCTCGAGTGTTGCCCCGGTCTTCGGGTGTCGCCGAGACACAGTGAACAAACTTATGAATTGATTCTTCAGGTTTCGCCACGAGGTGATTGATCCCGGGGCGAGGCCTTTATACCAATCCATTGCTGCCTTTCTGAGGGTCGTGGGAAACAACCGGCATTTGATGGGTCCCCCGACATTATGGTAATGCAGCATAGCCTCGAACCCGTCTATGTGGTCGACTGGGTCCGCGACTCCGTCGTATTCTTTTAGATGTGGAGGCTTCTCCATGCCCGGGGGAATGGGAGCCTCCATGATGGCTTGTGACAGGGGACCACGTGGGTCGTCCTCGTCACTTCGCTCTAGGGACAGAGATGGGGACATGAGATATTGTCGTGCCCGACGGTCCTGGTCGTGCTAGGTATCCCTCGAGCGGGGTGCTCGTTGGTCAATTCTTCCGTGCCTGTCTCCAGAGTGTCTTCTTTCTTGCCGTATGGGGCCATGGTTGTGCCCTCCGGTTTCAATGACGGGTTGCCTCTCCAAGGGGGGTCGTCTCCCCGACGGTCATGGCGAAGGGCTTCGGGAGGCGTCTCTGTATTGTCTCCGCGGGGGAGATGGGAGATGTACCTCTGTTACTCGAGGAGATGGAGTCTGAGGCCTCCTGTGTCTCCTCGCGGGTCTTCTATCGTCTTCTAGCGCCCTCAATCTTCCCCCTGGGCAAAGATGAGGTAGTTGGTTTGATTGATCGCCGTGAATAGTGCGTGGGTTGTGGCATCTGCCCAAGCGGGGACAGAGACTTCCTGAAATTGGGCATCTAGATAGTTTAGGGGAGCTGCACTGTCTTCTTCGAGTGGCGGAGGGACTGAAGAAGATGAGGCAGTAGCTCCGTCGCGGTGGACTGAGGGTCCGAGGATGGTGCCGCTGGGGAGTGTGCTATGGTCGGGGTTGCCGGAGTTGTCGGGAATTCTATTTTTATCCGCGAGGTTGTTGTTGACGTCGACGACGCGGATGTTCTGGTCGTTCCGACTTGGTCAGCCATGACGGTAGGAGGTGATTTTGAGCTTTGGTCTTTGAGGGTTTGCAAGACGGGGAAGCTAGTTTCCCACAGACGACGCCGCTGATCTTACCTGATCAGACTTGGACCGTCACGACTGGCTCGGGCAAAATTTGAGTGAGATGGGGGGGGGGGGGGGTACCTGCAAGACACTCCGATGCTAAAATGAGTGACGGAATGAGCAGACAAAAGTGTATAAATGCGTAAGAGATGAATACCTGACCCTCTGGGAACAAAGGGTATTTATAGCCTCCAGCGCTGGGCCAAGGTTCCCTCATTGGGCTGACCAGAACTGGCCCAATAAAGGAACTACCGGGTTCTACGTGTGTAGTGGGGCTCCGCACGTGGTCTCCTTCCTGGTGATGCTCTGCGAAGAATGAGGAGGGACGAAAACGCGGTGTTTCCGGAGTTTAGATGATTCGATAACGGTCAGAGAGGATAGAATCTGCCCTACGGGGAGAGTGCTCGAGCAGGACTCAAGCAGGAGTTCTCTTAGTCGGGGACACCATGTGTCGCGGGCAATGGCGGGCATGGCTGCAGTCTGTGGTCGGGCACGTTGGCGGTAGTCCGCGGGCGCGCATTCCTCGAGGAGTTGCTTGGATTGGGCCTTTATCCCTGCTTTGAGCCAGGGCGGGCCCAGTCCAAAACAAATACTTTCACACACTTTTGTTGAATAAAAATTACTTTTTTCTTTACTTCCTATAGTCTCAAATCATTGTCTCCAAATAGCTTCTAGATATCTTATTTAAAACACATGGTGCTCACTTATAAACTTAGACCTTTTGTCTCACAAATAGTGTCACTTGTTATGATATGAAAAAAATTCAAACACATCAAGAATAATAACATATGGGGGACAAACAAAAAAATTAATCACACTAAATAGTCTCAAAGAATAATTATCTACCAACTAACTTGAAAGCAAAACCACAATAATGAACAGGGTAAAAGATGAGAATCAACACGAAATAATATTTTATCCAACTTAATTCAAAATTATATACTATGGAGGAGATAATATCTCTTTAATCCATTATTAATCAAGAGTCTTAACAAAAGATTACAAATGAGTAACAAAAAAAATTATCTCAACAAATTCATAAAAATATCTGTTGAGAATCAAGTGTGAGGAAGAAGTCACACATTGATTATAAAACGGGAAGATTGAGCACTTATATATGAGAGAACCCACTCATCTATCACCTTAAGATTTTAGATGGACAAGTGGTGTGTCTCTCACAAAGGTGTGTCCCAAGTAAAATACTCTCTCCTCGGAATTGCCCCTACAGTGGTATCATGAGCCTTTGGTTTCGAGATAGGGACCAGCTTACTTGTATCGAGCGGTGGTACAAGTGTATGTGGAAGAGAGTCATTCCACATGAGGGGGAGCATTGTGACTCACACTTGAGGGGGAGTGTTGAGAATCAAGTGTGAGGAAGAAGTCCCACATTGATTATAAAAAGGGAAGATTGAACACTTATATATGAGAGAACCCACTCATCTATCACCTTAAGGTTTTAGATGGACAAGTGGTGTGTCTCTCACAAAGGTGTGTCCCAAGTAAAATGCTCTCTCCTTGGAATTGCCCCTACAATACCTTTTAATTTTTACCTATATGTGATCAAAACTCTTTTCCTCAATGTGTTTTAAATTTTTTTCATCCCTTAAATTACCTCTAAATATTACTAAAATATCAGAATAATAAATTTTAAAAAGTTCTCTCGATTTTTCTAACCACCTCTCTAGAAATCACTTCCATACAAAAAAAAAAAAATTTATTCCACGTTATAGTGTAAAGAAGTATCCTATATAATTACAAAAATGTTCATGTAAAATCAAAAATATATTTTCAGTGTATATTTTTTTATTAAATTTTAGTTAAATCCGGAAATACATTTTCATAAACACCCCATGCATATAAAATTTATTTATTTTTAAACACCACCCTTATTTTATGACATAATTTATTCTGAAAATGTATTTTCAATATTTTCTAAAAATACATTTCTCATTTTTGTTCAAACCAACAATTTATTTATAATTATTACTAGCTTGTTAAGATAATACTCACTCCTTTTAAAATGTCAATTTTCTTCGAAGAACTTTTCCTAATCAATTATCATTTTCAAATTTTAAAATAATATTAATTTTAAAATAATATTAATTTTAAATATTTATTAAAATTACTCAGAATTATTTATTATAGAGAAATAAAATTAAAATAAAAATATTAAAAATGAAACATATTTTTTAAACTATAATTAATTATTTTTTTAATATATAAATTTATGTTTAAACCCGCGTTTGAAGATTCTAAATTTATTTATAAACATGTAAAATTGATTTTGATTTCATTTAATCGATTTTGAGTAAGTAAGATTGATTTTTTTAAAAAAATTCATTTTAATTTAAACTAAGGTTTGAAATTTTTGGGTTTAAATGTAATGTTTTAACTGAAACTTATTTTTTAACTTCTTTTATATAAAAGTATTAAAACATAAATTATTTATATTTAATTCACCTTTAATAAAATTGAAATTTTACTGAAATAACAATTTTAAAAATATTATTATTGGACAGTATAGACATAACTCTCATTCACTTTGAGATAGAAACCATAACTATAGAGTGTCTCGAAAATTATGTATAATGATTTATATATTTAATATTTGTTTTCCTTTAATTTTTATATTTTACATCATTTTTTCTTTTTTTTATCTAATAATTTAATATTCATTTAACTTTTATTTATTATAATGATTTTGTTTAATAAAATTTAACACTCTATTCTATTATTTTTATTTCATATTTTTATTATTTTTTTTATATTTTTATTTTTATAATTTTATATTAATATCAATTATCGATCGAAATAAAATTAAAATAATTAAGAGTTAAATAATTTTTTTTAATTTTTTCTAATTTTATATTCTTAATTTATTTAATTTTTTTTAATTTTATCGGAATAATCATTATTAAAATAAATAAAAATAGATAAAACAATGGTTTATTGGAGGTTAAATAGAAAAAATAGAGAAAAAAGTGTATTTTTTTATGTGTCTAAATCAAAAGAATCAAATCTTTATTTATAGATAAAAAATGATGAGTTTTGATGAAAATAAAAATAAATAAATAAATTAGTTTTTATAAAATAATTGATTAAAAATAAATAAAAAATTAGTTTATGATAAAATAATTGATTCTAAATAATTAAGGTGAATTAAAAATCTAAGCAATCACGAGAATCAATAAAGTTTTGCAAAATATTATGTGTGACTTCAGTCCCTCTTCATTTAATATGTTGAATGTTGAATGTTTTTGACACATATTAACTCAACTCACTTTCAACCTTTTATTCAACATCTCATTACACATATTCAACTATTGAATAATTTTTTCAACACTCCTATTATACATAATCTAATTTTGCATGTTGAATTAATTCATCAATGTGGCAAAAAATATCCAAATTGAATTGATATGTAAATATTCCTTTCTGGTGCAGGAATCGGAAGTGTATTTTCGAAAATTTTTGAGATAAATTTTATTGTAAAACAGATTAACTCTTAACAAACAAATAAGTTATATGTGTGCGCATCAAAAATATATTTTTGATTTTTATAAATATTTTTAAAATTTTGTATGATACAGTAGAAAAATATGAAATAGAATGACAAATCCTAAGAAAAAGGATAGAACCCGAGAGTGCACCTCCCACATCACTCCATGAAGATGATAAGAACTTACATTCTTTCTACTCTGAAATTGCTACATTGAATCCTTAGAAATCACAAAAGCTCATGTATTAGCATACTTTGTATATAGCTTATTTTATTGATGTATATACATGAGTCAGCTTAGATAAGTTTTGTTAGTTAGTTAGTATTTTATACCTTGCTGGCATCTGGTCATTGGTTGTATATATAGAGTTCACACTCTCTTATCTGTAACTACTTGATTCATTGAATAACAGAACACTTTACTCTTTCTTTCATCTTGTTCAATGAACCTTTCTTGGATGTTCATGGCTTCTTCACCTTGCTGGTGTGTTCTCATGGCCATTATTGACATGATATCAGAGCTTATATAGCTCTGGTAGCCATCGATTCTTTCTTCTCCGTGATTCTCTTCTTTCATTTTTCTCTTTTCTCCTTTGAATCACGTTTCTTCTTCTTCCTTTCATTCATGGCGAACCAGAGCTACGCCGACTATACTACCAATTCTGCGAATCCGTTTTATCTCCATCCGAACGAGAATCCTTCACTCGTTCTTGTTTCACCTCTTCTCACGGACAAAAATTATCATACCTGGGCGCGATCAATGCAGATCGCTCTGATCTCCAAGAACAAGGAGAAGTTCATCGACGGTACTTTTCCTAAGCCACCAATATCCGATCCTCTGTACTCACCATGGATTCGATGTAATACGATGGTTCTTGCGTGGATTCAACGATCGATTTCAGAGCAAATTGCTAAATCAGTGTTATGGATCGATAATGCCTCTGGTGTGTGGAAGAACTTGCAGATTAGGTTTTCACAAGGCGATATTTTCCGCATTTCTGACATCCAAGAAGATCTCTACAAATTCAAACAAGGTACTCTTGACGTCTCAAACTATTTTACTCAGTTGAAGGTTATGTGAGACGAATTAGAGAATTACAGACCTATTCCATCTTGTAGCTGTGATATTGCCTGTTCTTGTGGTGCCATTGCATCCATTAGATTGTATAGGGAACATGATTATGTCATACGATTTCTGAAAGGTTTAACTGAAAAGTTTGCTCACTCTAAGTCTCAGATAATGATGATGCATCCCCTTCCTAGCATAGAAAAAGCCTTTTCCCTAGTTATTCAACAGGAGCGTGAAATTGACAGTTCAGTATCTAGTGTTATCCCATCCATTGCTGCCAATGAGCAGGCTACAGCCTTGCAAACTCAAACTCATGAGGCTAATTTCACTATTAAGCAAGGAGGTTTCCACAATATCGTGGCAAACCTCAAGCCTCTCAAGGATCTAATACACCTAGGGGAACTAATAGGGTCTGTGTTCATTGTGGGAGAACAAATCATACCATTGAGACATGCTTTCTTAAGCATGGTTATCCACCAGGTTACAATAGTTATAAAGGAAAGAGTAAATCTCAGGGTGGTGCACACACAAATTCATGTGCTGCAAATGTGAGCAATGGCAGCAATGGCACTGAATTTTCTTCTCAAGGCTCAGCTACTTCTTCATTTGGATTTACTAAAGAGCAGTATGATAGCATTCTTGCTTTGCTTCAACATTCCAAACAACCATCCACTGTCAATTCTGTATCTACCTCTCCTTTAGCTATGCAATCCACTTCTTCCAATGTGAAT
This sequence comes from Vicia faba, assembly GCA_948472305.1. NCBI lineage: Eukaryota > Viridiplantae > Streptophyta > Magnoliopsida > Fabales > Fabaceae > Vicia > Vicia faba. The sequence goes on from OX451737.1 coordinate 518,366,992, forward strand.
GGTAAGCACTCTGATCTTTGGATCCTGGATACAGGGGCCACTGATCATTTCTCTTTTAATTTTGCTTCCTTCACTGATCATAAATACATTGTTCCCATACCTGTAAATCTGCCTAATGGATCTCAAATATTTGCTTCTATTTCTGGCACAGTAGCTATCTCACCTTCCTTCATTCTGAAAAATGTTCTTTATGTCCCTAGCTTTCATGTTAACCTAATTTCTGTGGCTAAACTTGTTGAGCACAACCAATTCACTGTCCAATTTACTCATAATTCTTGTACTATTGTGCAGAATCATTCCAAGGAAATGAATGGTATAGCTAAGCTGCACAGGGGGCTCTATACTCTTGATTCTACAGATTTCAATTCATTTGTAAATAATTCTTCTGTTTCTCATAATTCTTCTTGTAATCTGTGGCATATGAGATTAGGCCACATCTCTAAGATAGGTTTACATAGTATTGCTAAGGCTTTTCCATTCATCATTTGTAATAATGACAATGTACCTTGTGATTCTTGCCAATTTGCTAAGCAAAAGAAGCTTCCTTTTCCACAAAGCATATCTAATTCTACTGTTCCTTTTAACATTTTACATGCTGATTTGTGGGGCCCTTTTTCTACTGTTTCTGCCTTAGGACATAAATATTTTTTGACACTTGTTGATGACTTTACCAGACATACATGGGTCATTTTTCTCAAAAGCAAAGATCAAACAAAATCTAGCCTCATTAACTTTGTAGCTTACATAGAAAATCAATTTCAGACCACTTTAAAATGCCTAAGATCAGATAATGGGACTGAATTTGTTGTTTTATCTGATTTTTTTCTTTCCAAGGGTATCCTTCATCAAAGAACATGTGTAGAGACCCCTCAACAGAATGGTGTGGTGGAAAGGAAACACCAACACATTCTGAATGTTGCTAGATCTATTTTCTTCCACTCCAATGTTCCTTTGAACATGTGGAATTTCTGTATCCAACATGCTGTCCATCTAATAAACAGGCTTCCCACCCCTCTTCTTAAGTTCAAATGTCCTTATGAAGTCTTATTCAAACAACCACCTTCCATGATGCATCTCAAAGTTTTTGGATGCCTCTCTTATGCTACATCTCTTCAAGCTCATAGAACAAAATTTAACCCTAGGGCTAGAAAAGCTATTTTTCTTGGCTACAAAGAAGGAACAAAAGGTTATATCCTATATGATTTAGCCAATCACAATTTCTTCATTTCAAGAAATGTAGTTTTCTATGAAAATGTTTTTCCCTACAAACTTGCTTCACCTGGCCATAATCAATCTGAACCATCCAACCATATTCCCTCCTTTCCTATTTTAGATGATCCCTTACCTACATCCTTTCCTACTTCCCAGCCTAGTACCACTGATATTTCTTTTTCCACTGACAGGTCCACATCTGATTTGATATCTCAACCTATAAATTCTGAGTCTGCTACTCTTCATAACATCCAGCCTGTTAGTCCTCCCAGTACTAGCCCTATTTCCAATCAGTCTGTTTCCAATGATGGGACCCCCCATACCAATTCTGACTCTATCCTTAATACCATTCCTTTACATTCCAGTCCTCCCAATTCTCATGGTCCTCCTGAGTCTCCTTCTTCTAATAGTCATTCTGAACATGAGCTGTCTTCCTCTAATAGTCATTCTGAGGTTCCTCCCTCTAATAACATTTCCACTAGACATTCATCTAGGCAGTCTAATCCTCCTCATTATTTGAAGGACTAACACTGCTATTCTACTCTCTCAAATAACACCTCTCATAATCTCTATCCTCTATCTTCTGTGTTGTCTTATGACAAGTGCTCTCCTTCCTATAAACACTTTTGTTGCAATGTCTCATCTAAGTCTGAACCCAAAACCTTTGCCCAGGCCATAAAATTGGAATGTTGGAAACAAGCTATGAATGCAGAATTACTTGCTCTTGAACAAAATCACACTTGGACTGTAGTTGACCTTCCACATGGGAAGACTCCTATTGGTTGTAGGTGGGTCTACAAGATTAAATATAAGGCAAATGGCACAATTGAGAGGTATAAGGCCAGGCTAGTGGCAAAGGGGTACACTCAGATGGAGGGCATAGATTTTTTTGATACTTTTTCCCCTGTGGCTAAGATAACTACTGTGAGAGTTCTTTTGACTATTGCAGCAATTAAAGGTTGGCATGTTGAACAATTAGATGTCAACAATGCTTTTCTTCATGGTGATCTTCAAGAAGAGGTATACATGACTCTCCCCCCTGGCATTTCTTCTTCTAATCCTTCTCAGGTTTGCAGATTACAAAAATCTCTTTATGGTCTAAAGCAAGCTAGTAGGCAATGGTATTCTAAACTCTCCTCCTTTTTGCTGTCTTTGGGTTATGTCCAATCACAAGCAGATCACTCTTTATATGCTAAATCTGAAAACTCTCATTTCACTACTATCTTAGTTTATGTTGATGATATTGTTGTAGTTGGAAATTCTTTGATGGAAATCCATAATGTCAAAGCTCTTCTTGACAAACAGTTCAAAATCAAGGATCTAGGCAATCTGAGATATTTCCTTGGATTTGAAATAGCTAGATCAACAAAAGGAATTTTTATGAATCAAAGGAAATATACCCTTGAGTTTTTAGAAGATACAAGGTTTCTTGCTGCTAAACCATCAGCCATTCCTATTGATCCTACTCTCAAACTTACCCCTGAAGATAGTGATCTCTTGGCTGATCCTACTGTGTACAGAAGGTTAATTGGTAGATTAATCTACTTGACCAATACTAGGCCTGACATCTCTTATGCTGTCCAGCATTTGAGTCAATTTGTTTCAAAGCCTTGTACATCTCACTACCAGGCTGCTCTTAAGATACTGAAGTTTTTGAAATCTTCCCCTGCTACAGGTATCTTGTTCTCAGCTTCAAGCTCTCTAACATTGTGTGCCTTTGCAGATTCTGATTGGACAAGATGTCCCACTTCTAGAAAATCTGTTACTGGTTTCTGTGTGCTCTTAGGATCCTCACTCATCTGTTGGAAATCAAAGAAGCAGAATACTGTTTCTAGATCCTCTACTGAAGCTGAATATAGGGCTCTTGCTTCCCTAACTTGTGAGTTGCAATGGCTTCAGTTCTTGTTACAGGACCTCATGATATTTCTACCTCAACCAGCTTCTGTTTATTGTGATAGCAAGTCTGCCACATACCTTGCACACAATCCAGCATTCCATGAAAGAAGCAAGCACATAGAATTGATTGTCATGTGGTTCGTGAGAAAATCAACTCCAAACTGATTCACCTTCTTCCTGTCTCTACTAAAGACCAGCTAGCTGATGCTTTTACTAAACCTTTACATTATCCTCTCTTCTCCTCCATCATGTTCAAGTTGGGACTTTGTAGTCTCCACAGTCCAACTTGAGGGGGCGTATTAGCATACTATTTGTATATAGCTTATTTTATTGATGTATATACATGAGTCAGCTTAGATAAGTTTTGTTAGTTAGTTAATATTTTATACCTTGCTGGCATCTGGTCATTGGTTGTATATATAGAGTTCACACTCTCTTATCTGTAACTACTTGATTCATTGAATAACAGAACACTTTACTCTTTCTTTCATCTTGTTCAATGAACCTTTCTTGGATGTTCATGGCTTCTTCACCTTGCTGGTGCGTTCTCATGGCCATTATTGACATCATGCCCCTAAGTTCTTTCGCATGATTAGATTTTCCAACTTAGCCAATTTACATATCTTTTTATTCTACCTCATCTGTTTGAATCTCTCCCAAAAAGAGTTGGAACATTTTCTAAACTCTTGTTCAACAGAGTTATAAAACAGAAAAACACATGCAATAAGTTAGAATGACTCGCACAAATAATTTAATCAAGACTTTTCTACATCACAAAATGACTTAAAACATAAAATACTTATTGTAATACAAATAGTTTTACAAAACACACTTTATTAGCAAGCTGAAACAAGCTATACTTCTAAGACCTTAATAGGTTATCAGCTAGTAATAAAAACATTTATCCCAACCTTACATAAACACTACATTACGACCCTACAACAAAACATAAAACTCTCAAACCAATCTTAATCATACATAAATGAACACATGAAGCAGTATTAATAATGTGACATGAAATTTCCTTGTGTCACTCCACACAACAACGATACATGAAATATTTCTCCATTTGACGACCGCATTCAGCGCAAACAACTTTCTGGGGTATTCCACCAGTACTGCCAGGAAGAATAAGCCGATTACAATGATGCGGCTGTTGAATTTCCTTAATATAATCATTCAATGCAGGAACCCAACCATCTTGTTCAATATTATGTTTCCATTTATCAAAATCTCTCAAACTTGTTAAAGCAGTATCACCTTTAGCTCTTGCCATTTCAGATGGTCCTCTACAGAATATCGCCCACCCTCGGTCGCTTCCATCGAAGCTAAGCACTGTCATAACTTCACTCATGATCTTGTCGTTTTCAACTGTCTTTCCGTGTTGTAGTTTTGAGTATAACATGCTCTCGAGTCTTGCCCAAAAGAACCAAATCGATGTCACGTTTGGGAAAAAGTAACTGAATCTTTTTGAGTTGAAGGTGGTTATCATTCTCTGCATTCGCTCTTTTGCATTGCTTTTTCCTACGTATACCATCTCTAAATCGAAGTTGCTTGTTCTTGCTAGGTTCATCGCTGTTTTTGTGAACGTTTCTATCCACTCTAGATCTTCTCCTCCATATAGACATATGATTTTTCCTTCTGTCATCTGCAACAAGGACAAGAAAAATATTCTGTTCAAAAGAAAATGCAATTCATCACCAAGTTCGACCAATTGTGCTTATGTTTCTGACTATTCGGGATCAAAATAAACGGGCTATAAATTTACGTACCCAGTCTAAAACTGCGGGATCAATGCCATCCACAAGAAGCTCAAGGCTCCAAATCTCTTGCTTCCACAAGGATTCTTCTTTCTCACTTGTGAAAGGGAATGCCAAATTTCCCCAAATCCATATCATATGAAGAGCATTTTGGGAGGACAATCTACCTTGTGGATCAAGAGCTACTAGAATAGCTCTCTTTGTGAAATTCCACACTTCTTTGATATACTTAATCACTGATGGTTCGATAATGAATGGATCGCGAACACTGAACCATGGCATTGATGATTGAAGATACTCAAACTTTTGCTTATTCACTTCATTCCATGTTGCTTTGTCCACAACAGGAATCCATACCATCTCATAGTATGTCTCGCCCCTCGATCTTGCATCTTTGTACAAATTATCCAGTATCATAATCTCTTCTTGTGAAATATCAAGATCTGATATGAGAAGTAACACATGTTTCCTCCTTAGTACCTCAAGACTAACCTGTTTATCATGTTGTACAATAATTAACTCTCACACACAAAATGGACTAGTTTAATTTTGACTGTAATCTAAAAACATACCCTTAATTTTGAAGTTCCATCTATAAGTGGAGGGATATCATCCTTTGCATAAATTAGTGCTCTCATGATTTTCATGTTGTCTACATGAACTGTCTCGAAAAGACGTATCAGATTGTGAAATGCCTCAATATGCCTCTTTTCATCTGTACCGGAGTAAGGATGCAATTATCAAATTTTCTTTCCATACATAGTTTTAACTTCTTATTGAGCATAAAATGTCGCAAGAAGAATCTTGAATTCATGTTATAGATATCTCAGAAAAGCAATGCAGCGGACTCGAAGTAAGAACAACATCCAAATTTATTAAGTTTCTAATTATGTTTTCAACAATGTGCTCACCTATATATTGATAGCAAAGAGCAAGTTGGTTTTTGAGGTGCTCGTATATACTAGCGACTTTGTGAGCCAAACTAGATAATTCCCATGCCTCTGAAGCTGATGACATGGCCCTGCAAGAAAAAAAGTCATAGTTATTCAACACAAGAATTGTTAGCATCTAACGGAATTCGAACATGAGATCCTGAAAAGAGCACACTCTCAGGACTCATGTCTTCACCATCAGGCCAACTTCTGGGAGTTCGATATCTTAGTTACCATATTTCAAAAATGATTTAGTAAATTCAAGTGATGAAAATATATCATTTTTATATCATATGGTAATTAACTTACTCATTTCTCATCCCTATGAGACTTGCAATTTGTGAAGCACAGGCTACAATACTTCTAATGACCCAATAAGTAGCAATAGGAATATGAGCACTTGCAACAGACATAGGAGGAACATCTTCTGAAATATATTCAGAAGGTAACTCCTTGAATTCAACAATGCACATTGTAACATCAAGTGCAGCCTTCACAAGCTTATTGAGTGCATCAAATTGTGGTCTCAATGAAACAGAATTCTCTACGATGTCAGGTAGTTGTTTAAGGAGAGCCACAGATTTTGCAAGTGTGTTTGAAGCACTTGATTGAGCAACAAGCCAAAACTCTCCGAAAATAACAGCAAATGCTGCTAAGGCTAACACAACTTTTGCATGCCATGAATAGCTTGATAGGTAATTCAGTAACACCATTGTTGATGCATGTGCATCTCCACCTCCTGAGCATTTGCATGATAGCTGCGTACATAAATTTTCTATCGATTATTTCTTCTTCATTTTTATATGGACTGGAACGAATAAATAGGTTCATAATATAAGAACAACCTCGCAGGAAATTTTGTTAATAATAAAAGCGAGTGCATCAAGCATATCAAATTCAGCCAAAGCAACAGCAGTTTCCAATGTCTCTTGCTCTTTTTTCACCTGTCACATGAACCATATATAAACCATAATAATAGTTTAGAACAAATGTCACATGCAGGTGGTTAACAAGTTTAAACAAAACATGTAACATGCATGCATTTTAATGTACTAGTTTACATGTTCATGACCCTCGACGCTTCGAGCAATGACTTGAATCAAGATTTCATCAACAATTTGAATAAGAGGCTTAACATCGATTTCGCGACCATCAGGTGCATGAGTGGACTGAACCTGTTTCATCATAGCACTATCATCAGAAGTAGAGAACATGCGTCTCTCCTTCTTTAGCTGCATTTTGTTAGGAGCAGCTTGTAACTGACGAAGATTACTACTAGCCATGTTGCTGAAAAAGAAGAAACAGAAAACAAGAGGGAAATTATTATTTGGTGTGAGTATAATTAGTTTCAATAATAGAGTTTATATAATGAGAGGAAGTGGAATAAAGGGTTATTGCACCAGTACCTTGCTTGTAAGAGAGGGTGTAGAAAAAGAAGCTAAAGTGAAAGTCCTGTTACTTAGGATAAGACGGAATGAATAAGGCTTAGGAATAGATATAAATATGTTATATGTTTTATGCTAAAATAAGAAGTGAGATTCGATTAATTTAAGAAGTATTTTTTTATCATAACTTTTAATGTACCTATAAATATGTTATAGCAAAAACCAATGCTAAAATAAGAAGTGAGATTCTGTGCTTTATGACATCATACAGGTCATGTCACCATTCCTTTAGACTTAAAAAAGGAAATGAACAGCAAAAGTAATTTTATAACCTTATTTCAATTTTGCCACTCAATAATGTTTTATTATATATCTTCTTAATAAATATATAATATAAGTAATTATAATATATTAATTTAATTTTATTATAAAAGTCATATATTATTGGACAAATATCTGTGATTAAAAAATCAATTAAATTTAATATTTTTTTCTAAATATCACTAACATAAAATAGACGGAGAACAGTTATAGTACATTAATTATTACTTTTTCACACTTTAATTTGTTTTTAACTTTTTAAGAAATAAGAAACTAAAAACAATCATAGACACATATAGTTCATATACTGGCCTTTTTTTTTTGTGAATAATTAATTAATTATATATATATATATATATATATATATATATATATATATATATATATATATATATATATATATATATATATATATATATATATATATATATATATATATATATATATATAGTATCTCGCACTACACACAAAATATGTCTAGGGCCAGCAAAGTAGAAAAGTGACAATGATCCAATAAAATAAGTATCACAAGTAAAAGATACAAAACAAGATAAATAACTCACATACATCCACTTACTATTACTATTGTGGGAAAATGTGATAGTAAACCCCGAATGATTAACCTATCTTAAGTTTATCTTATCCGTTATAACGTGAGTAGAGTAGTGTTTATCAGTTTTTAACGAGGACAGTGGACATTTAATATCTTGGTGATTTTCAGATTTCGTGGACACAAATAGTACTGTTTAAAGTTAATATATTTGTTTGATGATTATATCACAAAAGACGTATATTTTCCCAACTGCATGTGGTTAGAATGAGACTAGATCACTTATTTGATAAAATATAGTTGCTGTTGTCTAATTGATTAAGGTTTTCGATGACTCTTTAAGGTTGTTGTAGGGATCATCATGATCAATTTATTTTTTTGGATGGTTGGTAAAAAATAAACTGATGTGCCTTTCATATTATTTGGATTGCTCCAGTGTGGATAGTTTGGAAAACACGGAATAAACGGATTTTTTTAGAAATCAAATTTGTTGTTTATGTCTATATGTAAAAACGTTAAATTTCAATCTTTCTTATGGTTGAAATTCCACTTTCCAACTTTCTTTTTCATTTATCATAGCTAAAAAATAATTTTATTATTGTGTATTACAAACATTGTCGTCTAATTTTTTATTTTGTTGTGTTGTTGTCTCTTTATTTTAGATGTTATATTTTTATTTTTATTTTTTTTTAGTTTTTCTAGTATGTCTTATGGTTAAAAGAATTTTTCGTGATTAATATGTTTTTAATTTCTTAAAATTTTTTATCTCAAAATGACCTATTTAGTAAAATAAAATAAAATTAATACCTAATATGTTAATTTAAATGCGTCAGACTAAATATTTGTGATGGAAAAATTAATTATAATTAGTATTTTTTAATAATAATTAAAATAAAAATGAGAACAATTATAATATATAAAATTAGTAAATAAATCATTCAAATTAAGTTTTTTATACAACTTATAAATAAAAAAGAAAAAATAATAATTATAATATATTAATTTAAGTTTGTTATAAAAATCATATGCATGGTAAATATTTTGTGATTAAATAGTTATTTAAAATTAATAGTGTATCAAAAAAATAAAATATTTATAATTTTTTAAACTTTAATTTTATTCAAGTCACTTACGAAGTTGTTGAATTGTAAAATTCATAGACAACTTATTTATTCAAATCACATGTTAACCAATATCAACATGTCAACTTTAGTTTACAAAAGTAAGAATCCTTTAATTTAAAATATAGTTTAATTAGTATAGAAGTCTTTTAATTTAAAGTGTCACTTTGTTATCTTATTTAGTAAACGTTATTTTTAAGTTCTTCAAAAATATTTTCGTTAATCAATTTAATTCATTCTGTTAATTTTTAACTTTTAATATATTATACGAGACAATATTGTTGATACAAGAGAGGTATTAAAGTCTAAAATAAAGGAAACTAAACAAAAATTACACTAGAAATAGATTTTCTTGTCGAATTTAAATTATACACTCCTAATATCTCCAAATGGAATTCTTCATAATAAACTGCTTTTGGGTAATGGTGAAGGCTCATGTTGGCCAAAATATTTGTGCATTTATTAACATGTTCAATCCTAACCTCTCAATCCTGATCAAGAAGATTTTTTATCTATTGAAGAGTGGTCTTTCCTGTGCTCATTTGGGATCATATGAATCTCAACCTTCCTGTGGCCTATTTCATAAGCCATATACAAGCCTACTTGAACTCCCATCAACTCTACTGCAAAGAGCGTGCCAACTTCCATAATATTTGAGAAACCTCAACACCACACTCTATTATTATCCTTTAGAACTCCGCCACACCCTTCTTTCATATTGTCTTTGACTACTTCATCCTTTTTTAGCCTTATCCAATTCTCATTAGGAGGAGACCAACTAATGTGATGAATATATTCCTGTTTAACAAAAAAAAAAAAAATCATATAAAAATACACTCAATCTGAAAACATATTTATTTTATTGTATTTTTATTTATTTCGAGTGTGTTATTTTTAAAAGTTATGTTATATATATATATATATATATATATATATATATATATATATATATATATATATATATATATATATATATATATATATATATATATATATAAACACAAAATTGAAAACAAAGATAGACCGTGTGTGTTTGATTCGGCAGGGAAGAGAATTGATTTTGTATAATTGATTTTGATTAAAGTGAGTTGGATGTAAAATTATTTATGTTTAGATATATTTATGTAAAAGTAAGTTGAATAATTAATTTCAATGTAAAAATTATGTTTAAACTCAAAAACTATAAATTATAGCTTCAAGTAGAATCAATTCTGGGGATAGAATCAATTCTACTTTAGAAGAATCAAACATTCAAAATTATTCTAAAATCAATTCTACACTTCTAGAATTCCAAAAGATAAACCAAACACACATCACTATTTAAGCAATGTTACAAACAACTTATATATATATATATATATATATATATATATATATATATATATATATATATATATATATATATATATATATATATATATATATATATATATATATATATATATATATATATATATATATATATATATATATATATATATATATATATATATATATATATATATATATATATATATATATATATATATATATATATATATATATATATATATATATATATATATATATATATATATACCAACTCTTGTGCTTTCTTCTCTGCAGGTATCCCTCAGAGAAAAATCATTTAACTTATGATTATCTCAAGTATTCGTAGCACAATCTCTCTGAAAAAATATCTTAGTTTTTCCAATCCTCAATATATGTGTGTGTGTGTATTTTGTGCGTAACAATGTCTAAAGCCCCATCAATAGCCTTTTCAATAGTGTTTTGATTAGCTATTTCTGATGGTTTTTATAGTTTTCACTCCAAAAGTTGAACTTCCACCACCATGAAAGAGTTGAGACCTATCAACCTTTGCACCACCATATACAAGATTATCACTAAAGTTTTGGTCAATCGCCTTCACTCCCTCATTGATATCATTATTGGCCACTATTAAAACAAAATTCCTATCATATAGGGGCACTTCTGACAATGTGGTTATTTGTAAGAAATTGTCGTCCACAAGCTCAAGTCGAAGAAGAAAATTAGAGATGTCACATTTAAGTTAGATATGATACAGCGTTTGATAATGTCAATTGAGAATTCTTCAAAAGTTTCATTTTGGATTGGTTTCCCTTAAACCACCGTCCAATTTATTATGCATGTGTTACTGACCCACTTTCTCCTTACCTCTTCATCATATGTATGGATAAACTCTCTGTTACAATTAGTATTATTGTTTGTAATGACTCTTATAAATTGATATGCATGTCTAGCAACGTCTCTCACCTCTCTCATCTCTTGGTTGTAGACTATGTCTTCTTATTTGTAAAGGTTAAGAAACCTCAACTCATAACTATTACAAACATGTTTGAAAGTTTTAGCCATGCATCAAGCATGAAGATCAAACTTGCCAACTCTTGTGCTTTCTTCTCTGCAGGTATCCCTCAGAGAAAAATCATTTAACTTATGATTATCTCAAGTATTCGTAGCACAATCTCTCTGAAAAAATATCTTAGTTTCCCAATCCTCAATGGAAAAGTTAAACAAATTGATTTCTACTTTATCATTGAGAAGATGCAAACAACCATGGCCTCATGGAAGAATAAGATTCTTAACAAACCTAGAAGGATAGCCCTTGCTTCATTAGTACTCACCTTCATCCCCTTATACTACATAGAAAACATATAATTCCCTTAAAGAATATTTGGTACCATAAACTAAATGACTAGAAACTTCATTTGAAAGGATACTAAAATACTGGAACCAATATGGTTAGTTAGAAAAATTATTGTATGAAGGAGATGGGTGGTGTTGAAGCGGTATAGCGGTAAGCAACATAAGTTTTGAAAATATTTATCCGGAAATTTATTGAGTCCATAAAGATTGATTATTGAATTACCGTTCGACAAATTCTCGCGTTTATGAGTTCGGTTTTAAATGGGTTTGTTTGTAAAGAAAAGGTAAAAACTATTGACAAGAAAATAAATATATTAAATAGAAAGGAGAAACCTAACAGTCAAAAATTTACACTACTCGTCACAAACTTAAACCTATTGATCAGTTATACACAACCTAACAATACTCGTCAAAATCATCACAGACACCACGAGATGTACCCACAAAGAAGGTTATGTCTAACTCTAATTCGCGAGACCAACCTGTATTACTCTATCGGCAATGTCTTGCGCGCTACAATAACACGGAGGCATTAAGATTTTGCATCCAAAGTTAATATTAGCTCTAAATCTATCTCTAGAATCTAGAAACTAATAGATATCCATCCTTAATCAAGATTTGTTAGGTATATGTATATAACAACCTAAATCCAAACATAAAGTAAAAAGATTAAAGAAGACATCAAGATTGATTTGTAAAGCAAGCTTTATACAACACCATGATCAACAAATATACATATGTTCAAAGTAAATATACAAACATACCTAACAAATAGAAAAATACTTAGAAAATAAATAGAGAAAAACCAAACATCTCACGGATTGTTAGCGCCGATTGATGAGAATATCGACTCCGGGTCATCAAGATGCAAGCTCCAATATTGTTTTATAGCTTCTCAAGACCAAAAATGGAGGTTTGATGAATTGGGACCAAAAATACCCAAAATATAATCTAAAAATGTGTTTTTGGCCCTAAATACGCATTTCTGACTGTTCAGTATCGTCCGACGACCAAAAAGCATCGGCCGGCGAAAGATAACAGCAAGTTGAAAAACCAACATAACATTCTGCACTGTTTCAGTCATAACTTTTGAACCGTAACTCCGATTTGCCCCTGTTTCGAAGCGTTGAAAATCTCATTCAACACTCCTTCTAACAATGACAAAATATAAACTAAATTGATGATTTCTTATTCTTTTATTTTGAGCCTTATTTATTGACGAGTTGCTCAAAATCCCGCATTTGAAGCCGTGTCTTCGATACTTTATTGCTCATGCTCAAAATACACATCAATACCTATAAAATGAATAGAAAAACATCAAACAATACACTTTATACAAGAAAATGAATTATACACAAACTAAACATATTTATACACAAAGTTGGGTTATTCAACTGATATTGACAACCAAGAGTCGATAAGTGCAACAAAAATTATATATAAAATAACTGCACTTTTGCACTTATCAAATTCTCCCCAACTTAAAACATTGTTTGTCCTAAAAAAAATCAAATAACTCAAAGAACAAAGAAACAATACTCAAAGAACCACAAATCAACATGTTTTTGAAAACGGGAAACAAATGCAATGGTTCAATTGAAAAACAGTATACACAAAGTAAACACTTACCACTAAACTATGACTATAACATAAACACGAAACAAATGCTAAATACAAAGATTATACCAAACATTCTAAAACAACACTATATTCACAAATGAATGACACCTAGCAAACACAATCATCGGTAGATGAAAACATACAAAATAGGGTATTTTCACTCATCCAACAATTTTGCAAACAATAGACTAAATTATGCATTCATCAAAAAATTTACATTGAAAATATAAAAGCAAGAATATCAAGGGCTTTTCAAGGTTGAAATGTGGCTTGGTTAATAAATAAGTGATAAGTCCTAAAGCTAATCGAAACAAAAACTTGCCTAAACCTAAGGGAGTAATTACTTCCATAAAATTTCAAACAATAGAATTTCAATCAAACTTCTTCTTTACCATAAGTTTCACACCAACACACATCACTTATTAACACGACATTATTCCATACTATTTCTGTTTTTCTTTTTTTCAAAGCTTTTTAAATTTTTTTCCTTTCTTTTTCTATCTTTTCATTTTCACATTTTTTTCTTTCTTTCTTTTCTTTTTCTATTCAACCTCATAGCAATCAATCAATAAATACACAATCATTTTTCTCCCCAACTTAAATTCAACCATACATTAAAGTGAATACTTCCTACTTTCTAAGGAAAGGTAAAAATTCAAACCAAAATAATAGTTGAGGATTCAAGAAAACAACGAATCAACATCCATGCAAAAAGGGAAATTAAACACTCATAGACAAACATTTAACAAATACAACATGAATATCCACAAAAAGCTCAAAGGAGTTACTAATGATCACACACTCACAAGGTGAATTGACTATTTGGCCAAGGTAGTTGTGCTCAAAATGGAACAAAAAATGCCTTGATCACTTTCTTGCATTCATACAATCAACACAAATAAAAGATTAAACATAATAAAATCCAGTTAAAACAAGAATTGTGGTCTCCAGCACATGTGAATAATGGAAAGCTATCTCACAAAAAGGGTGGGAACTAAAGTGATTCATAAATGAACAAGTATATAAAAGAATGAATGACATAAAAAATTGTAAAAAGTCTAAGTATCATGAATATGCTAAAGTATAGAAAGCGATAAACACATACCTCGAGCGTACACGAAACTTTAACAAAATCATTATCACGTATTTGTAAGTCGAAACGATTAAACTTGACAAATCACCTCAATATTCTACAAGTTACCAGACCAAAATTTGATAACAAAAAACAAAAAAATAATTAGAAAAATAATACTCCTACGAAATTTTAATGTATAAAATTTACAATATATACAACGAACAAAACTCCTCAAGCTAAACACGATAAGCTTTCGGAAAACACAAATTGACATAACAAAATAAATACAAATAACGATATGAAAACCGGGTGAAAGTGAATTAACAAGTTTGTTGTACCCCAAAATTTTCCCTCTCATTTTATCAAGATTTCCCCTCACAAGACTCTTTGAACTCCAGACAGGATTAAGGTTTTGCTCTACTCAAGACATCTCCTTACACTGATGACCTAAATTAGGGTTTGAGTTTGCACAGGGATTTTTGGACTTCCAATGCTCAAAGTGACTTTCATACTTCATGTTGGACTTATAAGATTGCCTCTACCAAGTTTCAAGCTTTGAATTAAATTTTTGCCCAATCAATTGGACAGTTGACCTAGAAATCAACTATATTGGGGAAAAAGTCAACTGTGGCCAATTTACAGTCAAACCTCACAATTTTTGATCCACATCAACATTATATACTCATATGAACCATTTGATCAAGTTTGGACCATAACTCCTCAAGAAATTTGATCAGATCATCAAAAGGGTAAAATGGTCATTTTTAGGGTTTTGACTGCACAAGGGCAATTTCTGATTTTTCACCTAGCCAATGGCAAATTAGGTTCAAGTAGGGATTCAAGGACTCAATGGAATCATCTTGACCTATTCACAAGGTTCAAAAGATCTCAAATGCATTGGATTGACAGGTGAATTTTTCAGTCAACTGATCAAAGTTTAACTGTACACTGAAAAGTCAAACTTTGACTTTTTGGTCAAAATCAAGTGCCAAGGGTCATTTTTCATCAAGATATGTCAAAACAAGAAACTTGTTCATCAAGAAACCTAATTTTGCAAATCAGGGTTTAAAATTGAAAAAATTTCATAACTTAGAATTTTTCTAAGTTATGAAATTTTCTTATTTTTTCCCAACTTTGCCCAACATTTTCACCATGATGCAATTGGATTCAAACAAAACTTCCAACATTAAAGTTGTAGTCCTCCACAAAGTCTACAACTCTGATTCACAAAGTTTTCCCAAAAGAAGCTTGGATCTCAAGTTATGATTTTTGGAACAAGGGTCCATGAAACTTTTAACTTAGTGAAATTTTGCCCTAGTTTAGGCAGGATTTTGACCTATCTTCATGACCATTTTTCACATAGTTACACATGAATTTCAAATATGGATTGTAGAGAATGTTACAAGCTTTCCAAAATGTCCAAGAACTCTCCAAAATCATTTGTGGTTAGGGAGAATCGAAGGTTTGAATTTGGAAAAAACTCACTTTTGATCCATGGCGTTTTCATGTTGATACAAGTTGCAACTTCCATCCAACATTGTTTGTACTTGATTACAGGTCCCTAAACCCTTTCATACTCAATAATTAAATGTAAATCCATTGGTTTGAGGCTTTGTTCTGATCATGGGAGGATTACACAAGAAATTAATCCAAAAATAGCAAAAAGGCAACATTGCCATTTTTGTCAAATTTTGCTTTATGTCAAATTGCATCCTTGAGCCTTGAACCAAATCTTGGATAACAGACAATATCCACAAACTTGAGGGGCCAAGATCACAAAGTGCAAGTTGAAAGATAGCCTGTACATGCCTGTCTTGTACCACTTGATACTTTTGCTTAAAATACAAGAAACTTGCCAAAATGCCATAACTTGCATATCTGTGATAACCAACTCTTGCAAGCATTTGAGACAAGTTTTTGACATTACCTTGAGCCCAAAACACGAGCCCTCAATCCCTTAAACACTCTTGAACATCAAAACACCAAAAACTTACAAAACAGGGCACTCCATGCAGTTTCACTTCCATCTCACAAGTTACTCGTGCGTTTTGCCCCAAACTTGTTCCAATACATTCCATATAACCTATCCAAGCTATCCCAACCATTAGTCATTGACTGTAACTCCATTTGCAAGCTTCACCATTTCTATTTTCAGCTTGTGCAGGTTGACTTCTACATGCTTGTTCAAGCACATGCAAGGCAAACTAGGCATTGGGGAAGGTCAGAGGAAGTTCAAGCAAGCTCCCAAGCATCTCAGGCCTCACTAAAAAGCTCCACATTGCCATACACGAGTTCATCTGAAACAGGTATTTGTCAACTTTCTATCTCTCTATTTAGGAATCATTAGGCTTAGGTTTGTGAATAAAAAATGTAGTACTCATAGCCCTGAAGCTGTACATATGCTCAGTTTTCATTTAAGTTAATCGTGTTAAGAGAATTTGATTCATGAACTTCCTGAAAAAGTTAGGTTAGAAATTAGGACCAGAGAAATTCTCTCTGGTCTTTGAGAGTTAGATTAAATTCTTTATATGGTTGAAATCGTCTTGAAAAATGTTATAACTTTGGTGTTATGAGTTTTTGCATTAGAGCATGTATGCAGGTTTCCATATTTGAATCAGGCGCGTGTGTTTTTGTTTGACAAAGGTTGAAGATGAAGTTCAGTGGGCTGGGCTTGGTTCTGGCTTTGTTTTTGACACCCCATCTTTACTGATTGCACCCCCTGGCCCATTTCTTTATATTTTTGTTTTTTTTTCTATTTATTTTTCATTTCTGATTTTATTTTATATTTTCTAAACATAAAAAATATCAAAATTTTTTTTATAAATTTTCACATTTTATTTTTTTATTATTTTTTAGACATAAAAATAATTATTAATTAGTATATACTTTTATTTTCTTTAATAAAAAACTTGAAAATAATACATAAAAAATATTACATTTTTATTATTATTTACATACTTAAATAATATTTTTCTAATATATTTTCATTTTTTTGATATTTGTACATATTTCATTATTTTTATTATTTTATTATGCATAAATAATATAATTAATATATATACTTTCTTAAAGAAAATTAGAGTTTTTACCCTTAATAAAAAAATAATCTTTTATTTCTATTTTTTTTAATACATTAAATATTTTATTTTTACATACATAAAAATAAATAAAAACATTTTTTGCATATTCATAATATTTTGCATATTTATTTAATTGACCATTTAAATACTTGCCTATTTATTTATTTGTACCATTTATTCAATTTGGATGTAATAGTAAATATTAGGGTTTTATTTTCTTACAAATACTTCCCCATTCAAAAATTGTATCCCCCTCCCCATATCAATGTTGTAATAGCTTAGGTTTATTTTGCGCACTTTATGCTTTCAAATATGCCATGTTAGAGATTAGGGTTTGTATGCAAATGTCCAAAATCAAAAACAAATAGCTTGACTAATACAAAGACAAAAAGCATGTAAATTGACAACACAATGTACACATGCACCCCTAGGGTTTCATCCACTTGTCGCCTTGAAAATGGCCATGTTATGCATGTTGAGTATCTTGGCAAAACAAAAACAAAACAAAAGATCATAGTCCCTCGATGACGCTATCTTGGTTGCCTATACAAAAAATGATCTAGTCCCTCAAAAATTTGCTAAAGATACTTAGCACAATTGCTATCATGGTCAAAACGATGACCCGCACCTGTCTCGTTTAACATCCAAATACAAGGTTGTTTACCAAATGCAATGGTAAAACAACACTGTCAAAAGGGTCAAAAATGTGTAGGAAAGATCTTTGAGTAAAATAGGGTAGACAACTCTTAGTTACTTGATTAAAACTTGCAAACCATCCTTGCTATTTTCAAACACACATCACAACACAATTTCAAAACATCTCCCAAAACAAACTTTCAAATATTGAAACACCTTTTCAAAAAATAATACACCTTTGTATACATTCAAACAAGAATCATTACAAATGTTGCCACAACGATGGCCTCTTTTCAAAATATTTTCAAAACCACACACAAAGCACCATTTCAAACAATTGAAAAACAGAAGCAAGTGATCTAAACAAGTAACTAAGAGCCCATGGATAACCATGGATGAAAAGGGTGCTTACACATTCCCTTTTCATAATCTACCCTCTGAACCTAAGAAAACATCTCAAAGGTCTTTCCTGTGCTTTTTGATCTTTCCTTTGGATAAAATAAAAAGTCGGTGGCGACTCTTGCTAAACCGAAACATTTGCGAACACAAACGCAAAACCTCAAGTCAGTTCTCCCACCGCATCACAAAGTTGAAAAATGAAAATTTGAGAATTTAAAAACTAATCTGAGTTCAACTTGTTAAAACACAAGTCAACACGTAACAAAAATGAATACAAACAAACATGCTTGTTTTACGTCATAAGCTCGACGCTTTTATTGTGCGAGTTAGTAACCTCCCCTTGTCATGCCATGGTATGGTAACACCGCACAAACCTAAAGAAATTTTCCTAACATCCACACAACAAACGTTACAAATACGAGACAATTTACAACAATACATGAAAAAAAAAGAAAAACACATATATGCACAAGTATCATATACAAGTTAATGTACAATTTCTATAGAATATATACATTAATTACAAAACTAAAAAGCAAAAGAATTATCGCATTGCAAAGACAATAGAACCAATCCCTGTCAATAGCGCCATTTTGTTGAAGTGGTATAGCGGCAAGCAACAAAAGTTTTGAAAGTATTTATCCGGGAAGTTATCGTGTCCACAGAGATTGATTATTGAACTGTCGTTCGACAAATTCTCGCGTTTATGAGGTTGGTTTTAAATGGTTTGATTTGTAAGGAAAGGTTAAAAACTATTGACAAGAAAATAAATATATTAAATAGAAAGGAGCAACCTAACAGGCAGGAATTTACACTACTCATCACAAACTTAAACCTATTGATCAGTTATACACAACCTAACAATACTCATCAAAATCATCACATACACCACGAGATGTACCCACAAACAAGGTTATGTCTAACTCCAATTCGCGAGACCAACCATATTACTCTATCGGCAATGTCTTGCGCGCTACAACAAAACAGAGGCATTAAGCTTTAGCACCCAAAGTTAATATTAGCTCTAAATCTATCTCTAGAATCTAGAAACTAATAGATATCTATCCTTAATCAAGATTTGTTAGGTATATGTCTATAACAACCCAAATCCAAACATAAAGTAAAAAGATTAAAGAAGACATCAAGATTGATTTGCAAAGCAAGCTTTATACAACACCATGATCAACAAATATACATATGTTCAAAGTAAATATAAAAAAATACCCAACAAATAGAAAAATACATAGAAAATAAATAGAGAAAAACCAAACATCTCACGGATTTTCAGCGCCGATTGATGAGAAATCCGACTCTGGGTCATCAAGATGCAAGCTCCAATATTGTTTTATAGCTTCTCAAGACCAAAAATAGAGGTTTGATGAACTGGGACCAAAAATACCCAAAACATAACCTAAAAAAATGTGTTTTTAACCCTAAATACGCATTTCTGACTGTCCAGTATCGCTCGGAGATCAAAAAGCATCGCCCGTCGATAGATGACAGCAAGTTGAAAAACCAACACAACATTCTGCATTGTTTCAGCCATAACTTTTGAATCGTAACTCTGATTTATGCCCGGTTCGAAGCATTGGAAACTTTTTCAATTCTCCTTCTAACAATGACAAAATGTAGACCAAATTGATTATTTCTTATTCTTTGATTTTGAGCCTTATTCATTGACGAGTTGCTCAAAATCTCGCGTTTGAATCCCTGTCTTCGACACTTTATTGCTCATGCTCCAAATACGCATCAATACCTGTAAAATGAATATAAAAAAAGCAAACGATACACTTTATACAAGAAAATGCATTATACATAAACTAAACATATTTATACACAAAATTGGATTATTCAACTGATATTAACAACTAAGAGTCGATAAGTGCAACAAAAAGTATATACAAAATAACTGCACTTTTGCACTTATCAGGTGGCCTAAGGATTTTATTAGTTAGAGATTCAAACACAATACTTATCTAAAATATCATTTTAGATATGCTTTAAGAAACTAATATACTTTGGGTGAGTGTCTTCTCCAACAAATACTTGTGTGGTATCTATTTTCTTTCTTTTTCTCTAATTCTGGTCCTTTACCTAGAACTCTGTTTTCAAATCAAAAAACTAGTTAAAAGATTGGTTTGATTGGAAACATGTATCCAAATCAACTTCTATATGGTTCATCCATTATACTTTCCATGTTCCCCTTGTTGTTATTGTATTATTTGTTCATATTCATGATCTTACTCTAATGTTGAAAGAATTTTGTTCAACTATGCCTCCCCCCATCAATCATTTTTCTACTCATCTCCCTCCTAACACTATCACATAGCTCACTGTAATATCTCATATCCTCTTGAGTGTTCTATTTGTTGTCAATTTTTACAAATAGAGTAACTAATAAACTCAAAAGATATTAAGTCTTACTCAACAGAACTTTGCTAATTGGTAAAATAAAGTATATTTTGGTAACATCGTTAAATGGTAAATTGTTACTATGAGACAACTCTCATTTGAGATATTTTTCTTTTTCTCCTTCTTGTTATATATATATATATATATATATATATATATATATATATATATATATATATATATATATATATATATATATATATATATATATATATATATATATATATATATATATATATATATATATATATATATATATATATATATATATATATATATATATAAGAGAAAGAAGAGAATTAGTAAGAAAAGAGAACTTAAGGAAGAAGAAGAAGCTCATGGAATCATCATCATCATCACCAACTTCATCTCATTTTCTTCATCATCTTCTTGGATTAAGGTGGATTCCTAGACAAATTTAGCTTTTGGGGAAAATTTCATGAATTAGGGGATTATGGTTTATGTGTGTTTGCTTAATCATGAATTGTTACTAACACGTGATGACCTTGTTGATTTCAATGCTTCTATGTGTTATTCCATGTCCTTTACATGTTATTTGGTGTATAATCTTGATATGATTAGGAGTGTTGTGATAAATTGTGAAGTTAAGTGGCGTTGATGTGAATTGTTGTGCTAATCCATGATATTTGGTGTTGCTTTGATGTAACATGAAGCTATATGATGGTTGTATCTTCTTATTAAATGTTGAAGTCATGGTATGAAATGCTTGGATATGTTAGAATATGATTGAAGTTATGCATCAATGAGCGATTAGTTTCTCGGGATGGATCGTTCCATTTATGAAAAGTGTCAGATGGCAAGGATGGTTAATGATGATCAAATTGTGAATTGAACTAGCTTGTATGTAAACATATTGTGTATATTGTGATTGTGATATAATCACATGGAAATGGTGTATAATCCCATGATGGCCGTAACATAGCCAAATGAATATTAATGAGACTAATTGTGTATTCAGGAATAACCTTATTCGTATGTATCCCAAGTTCAAAACTCATATAGAGTAGTAACCGAGAAGGCGAATGATTAATTGCTAGATACCATGACCCGTGTCCATAGTCTATGGATTTGGATCGACTGGGAATAAGTATTTCAGGCTATGGGAAGTCTTTGACCTATGAAGATAGTTTATGGGAAGTTCCTTGATTGTACGGGCAATCGTGACCCATGTCCATAGTTCGTGGATTCAAAACGGTCGGGGGTAAATTTTCCGAGGTAATAGAGATCTGTGATCTGTCTCCATAGTCCTGGACATGGGATCGGCTGGGGAGAAGATACTTTATTGTTGTATTCTTGAATAGTGATACATTGAGTTATGTGAACTCATGTTATGTGTTTTCCATACAAAGCATGAATTCCCTTACATTCTTAAGTCCTTGTTCTATTGTGTAAATGTACACAAGTAGGATGAAGTCGAATGGCTTAAGTTAAAAAATTGATAAGAGATCCCTTTAGAGCCGATTGGACACGTAAGATAAGTGAACTCACTGAGATTATTATCTCACCCTAATATTATTATTGTTTATTAGGTGGTTCCTTGCAAGTTACAGGCAAGAATACACTTGTTGATAATCTTTCGAAGACTTTCATTATCGTAATCTTCTGCCGTGGGTTTTGTGAAATATGGATATTATACATAAATCTTAGTTTTTAGGCACTCTTCTATATCATGTATCATATTTGTATATTTTATTTTGGACATGTATATATAATGAATTTTGATAGGCTTTTATGTTGTATTTGTACCAATTAACATTGCATATAATGTATTTTTAGATGTATATGTTAGAACAAAATTGGTTTGTACCATATCCCTTAGGTTTTGATGATAACAAAGTATTTAAAGAACAATTGGGTATCTAATGTGTGTTTAATTGTGTGGGTACAACGATTAAATTTTTTATTTGAATTCAGTTCTGATACTACACTAAACATCAAAAGAGAAGCTCTAAAGATACAAATTCTGAAGATCAGACTCTAAAGAATCAACTTCTAATCAATTCATCTTCTAATGATAAGAACCTGAAGATTATAATCTCTGATCAAGTTAACTTTTAAAGGTCAAAGTCAGCCTATGATGACCTAAAGTCTGAATAATCAGAAGCTAAGACTTAGACTTTAAAAGATTAGAACCTGCTGCCAGTAAAAGATCAAGAACAAGGGAAAGTATGACATGTCACTATCAGACTTTTGTTAGTATTGAATATGCCTAAGAGGGGGTGAATTATGTACTTTGAAATTCTAGTTTTATGGATATGAGTTGTTCTTATTTTTCTAGTTTGGTACAAGAGTTAGAAAGCAATAAAGTGAAGAAAAAGTAAAGAACACAAGGATGTATCCTAGTTCTCTTCACAATCCGAAGGTACATCTAGTCCCCTTTCAACATAAAATATATTTTATTATTGTTAGATCTCTATACAAGACAACATAGCCTTTCTATCCAAGATTTTAACCAATAACCAAGGCAACAACACCTTAAACCAACCAAGTTTAAATGACAAAATCCTCTCAAAATAAACTCTCTTGCTTCCAATAATCCTAGATAGCAAGGATACAAACAAACCAAGTAGAACAAGAAAACAAAATCCTTTCTTTTTTACTTTCTTGTTTCCAACAATTCTGGACAACAAGGAAACATACCTAATATCAAAAAATCCTTGATACTTAGGAATTTCTTACAATAAATGATTAATAAAGATGTAGAGTAATTATCACTTTTATAATCTTAAGTGATATATCAATGTAATTGATCTTCCCTTCCAATGACAATAATTCACATACACTAAAGTGTTAGAATGCTCAAGAATTTTTTGGCTTAGATGATGAGAATGTATGCAGAAAAATTCTTGAATAAAAGTTGAAATACTTGACATGAGAAATTTGAAAGTTTAAGTGTTTAATTGGAAGAGATGAGAAATGATTTCAAATTTGATGTATTTAAAATTGCATAACACCTCTTTGAAACATGGTCAAGTTGGAGACATTTTTATGAAGGTTTGCAATAGTTTAGAATAACAATGGTTCATGAAAAGACATAATTTTGAATTATGTACAGGAGTTATTAAGTCAGTTGTGATGCAGTGGGAGAACTGACTTGATTGTTTTGCGTTTTATCGCAAATGTTGCGGTTAGCAAGAGTCGCCACCGACTTTTCTTTTATCCAAAAAGGAAAGGTGAAAAAGCACAGGAAAGACCTTTGAGATTGTTTCTTGAGTTCGGGGGGTAGATTATGAAAAGGGAAGGTATTAACACCCTTTTCATCCATGGTTTTCCATGGGCTCTTAATTAGTTGCTAGATCACTTGCTTTTGTTTGAAATTGTGCTTTGTGTGGTTTTTTGAAAGTATTTTGTAAAAGAGGCCATCGTTTTAGGCAATCTTTGTAATGATTCTCGTTCATAAGAATGTATACAAAGATGTTGATCTTTTTTGAAAATGTTTTCAATGTTTGTAAGATGTTTGGAAATGTGTAGGTGTTTGTTTTGAAAATATCAAGGATATTTGTTTTGAAATGGAGCAAGTAACTAAAAGTGATCTACCTACTCAACTGTCTTTCTTGTTCATTTTCTTTTCCTTTGATATTGTTGTCTTACCATTGATTTGGTAAGAAACCCTATCTTTGGATATAAACGGGACAAGCGTGGGTCATCGTATAGTCATGATTAGCAATGTTGCAAGATATCTTAGCATTTTTGAGAGACTAAGATCATTTTGTAAGGAAACTTTGAATAGCGTCATCGAGGGACCATGATCTTGTATTTGTTTGTTTTTGATAAGACACCTTACATGTGTAATATGACTATTTTGTATAAGGCAACCAAGTGGGATAACCGTATGGGTGTTTTGTGTACAAGTGTATCATTTTCATGTTTAATTTTGTCTTGGATTAGGGTTTTCTATTTGATTGATTTTATCTTGCCATACAAACCCTAATTACTAACATGTTATATAAAAGCGATAAGTTGCAAAATTTTAATGTCCTACGCTATTACAACATTTATGGGAGGGGGTATACAATTTATGAATGGGGATTTGTAATAATATAAACCTAATTAAGCTATTACAACCAAATTGAATATGTACAAATATTGGAATAAATAATATACAAAAATGAATTAAATATGTAAAGGTATGTAAATGCAAAGAAGATTTTGTTTGGTATTTTATGTGAAGAAAAGTTTTAACCTAAACCTAATAAATAAAGCAAGATTAACTTAAATCAATTAAGAAAATAAATTATTTTTTAGAAAAGATTTTTTAATAAACCCTAATTCTATTTGATTAAAAGAAAATAAATTTTTTTAAGAAAAAAGTAAGTATTTTTGTATTTTTTTTTGTCTTGAAAATAATATATGGCATTATGTGATATTTTTGGTCCCTGTTTTTATATTAAAATAAATATTTAATGGATATAAATAAAAAATAAATATTAAACTAGTTATAATTTAATTTACAAAGTTTACTTAATAAAATAGATAATATATAATTAAATAAAATATTTTTTGTGAGAAAAATAAAATAAAATAAGCTAAAATATAAATCTATCATTTTTATATTTTTCATGATTTTTAATATTAAGAAAAATATATTTAATAAAATAAAAATGAAAATAAAATGAATAATAAAAATATATTGGGTCAGGGGTGCTGCAAGCAAACAAGAGGTATCATATTAGCAAAAACAAAAAGGCCCAAGAATGAGAGGCCCGGCGCTGCCAGAAATCAAAAAAATGAACAAAAGTGTGAAAAATGCAAAAAGGAAGGCGCTAAGGCTCGAATACGTATGTTGTACCCAAAAATTTTCCCTCCCATATTTCTTAATACATGTCAAGTGAGGTCCTCAAATGGCTCAAGGAGGTCCAAGGGTTGACCAGATAAACTCTCTCCTAAGGCACTCTACCTCAAATTAGGGTTTCATTTTGCATCAAGATGCTTGAGTCCAAAGGATCCCAAATGCTCAATATAGTCCTAATATGTTATCAAGATCATCCATGTTAAGTTTCAAGCCTTGCAGAGGAAGTTTGCTCAGTCAATTGCTCTAAGGTCTGAAAATCGACTGTGCTAGGGCAAAAGTCAACTGTGGCCCACATACAGTCAAACTTCAATATTTTTGGTCAACATTATCATTTTGAAGTATTATTCACCATTTGATCAAGGGTTGATCATGATTCCTCAAGAATTGCTCACAATTCATCAAAACCCAAAAGTTGCTAAATTAAGGTTTTATAGGAAAAGTCAACTCAACTTTGACCAAGCATAACTTTCTCATACTTTATAAAAAATTACCCATCCAAATCTCATTTTGAATAGGATGCAATTCCCTACAATTCATATTCATCTCCCAAGTTCAAAATATTCACTCACAAGAAGATATGAATTTGGACATTATAGGTCACTTTGAAAATTCAACAAAAACACCTTTTGGGTCAAAGCTTCATACATGAACATGGAAGACTCAATTGAGATGAGATCAAAAGGGTTTCTTAGAGGACATATTAAGCTTTCCAAAAAGTCCAAGAACACCTCTCTAGGCTCAAAACTGAAAGAGTTATGCATTGGCCAAGTTGACCCTTTTTACAAAATTGCCAAAAGTCAAAAGTATCCAAAATTGCATTTTTTGCTAAATGGGACCAACTTTTTATGCTTGCACTGAGTTTGTAATGTGAACCACGACCCATGAGCCCTTCCATTTGTCATTATTTTATTTTTGTCATTTATTTTGATTTTATTCCATTTAAATCAAATAAAATCAAAATAAAATAATGAAAATATCAAAAACTAATTAAATCTTGAGATTTTATGCATGATTAGGTCCATTACACAGCTGGAGACAAGATCAAATCGTTCAAGGCTCCATTTGGACACAAAAAGATTGAATTTGCTTAATTTGGAAAGATTTGGTGCAAGGATTGAATCATGAATCAATAATCATAATTGGAAAAGATTTGAAACAAATTGTAACCCTAATACATTCTTGGATACATAAGGAACAAAGGCAGATAAAAAAGGAAGAGGCTAGAGGCGTGCAAAAGACAGAACGAATTTCAAAAATTCAAGAAAAAGTTGCAAACTGATTTCCAAGTTTCAGGCCATCTCAAGCCATTCTAATCATACCAATCATTTGCTGGACATCCTAGGATCATGTTTCAATCGTTAGCAAGCTTCCCCACGGTCAGAATCACTCTGTAAGAGTCACACGGTTTGTCTCTTTTCATGAAATCGATTACATTGATTCTGGCATATTTAGCATGATTAATTGATATATTCACAATCCTTGAGTTGTTTGCAAGCTAATGGTTATGATTAATTTCATTTTTATTGACTGTACATCAAGTTTCCATGGCTAGGGTTCGTGCTTTGTTTTTAGGGGTTTTGTGTACAAGGAAAATTGGCCATTAATAATGGTACCATGATGCTAATGAGGTTGCAACGAATTGATTGGTACCATTGGTTGTCATTTACCATACACATACAGGATTTTGGAATGAACAAGGGTTATACCTACGCTTGGTGTCCTTAGGTAAAAGCCTTTTATCTAAAACGACGGAAGCAACAAAGAAGATAATGGCGTGGCAGGTTGTGGATGGTCAGTTTTAATTTCGCGCGTTTTAGGAAGTGTGGCACATTGTTTATGTTATATTCTATTTCTTGCATTATTGTCACAACTAAACAAGCCAGCGTAGATGGTAAAGCTGTTGGTCTTTGATGCACACGTCCTGGGTTCGATCCCAGGCGTGTGCATTTTATTATTTTCTCAATAGTTTCAGGTTAATCTAGTGCTTCCCAGCCTCAAGCGTATTCTGTGTACTCTCAACATCAGCCATATGATGAATTCCTGGCCAGATCCAAGGTTCATCCCTTGAATTTCCACCATACGCCTGAGTCAAGCATGCCCATGGGATTGTGAAAGGTCAAACAGGCCAGGAGCTTATTGGGCTCAGATTTGCAAACCACACCCCCTTCTTGCTAAACAACACCATGCCCATTCTTTCTCTTTTCTATTCTTTTTTCTTTTCTTTTATTTAATTTAATTAGCTTAATTATTTTTTTAACCAAAATCAATTTCTTTTTTCACAAAAAATCATAAAGTCAAGTTTCACAAAAAATTTAGAATTAGGTTTTTTATTTTATCAAATTTAATTTAATATTAGTTTAGTTTAATCTAGGGTAATTCTAACTTTTTTTAAAATTAAAACCAATTAGAAAAATTAGGGTTAACTTTTGATTTAATTTTTATTTCTTTCTCAAAATAAAAAAAATACGAAAAAATAGGTTAATTTAGTTATTTTTCTTAATTAAAATTAAATTAGTAATTAGGTTCTTGGTATTATTCAATTAAGCTTTATTTTCTCAAATAATCAAAAACGACAAAAAAATTGATTTTCCTTTTAAATTACAATTAGGTAGTTGGGGTCAAAACCCTAAGTCTCTCGTTTTCGATTCATCGTGCGCGTTAATTATTTTTTTCAATATTAATGTAACTGCCCATGGTATGTAATAGTTTAAATTAGGATTTTCTTTATTTATCGTCTTTTACGGTTTTTTTGGCTATGTAATTAATCCCTACCCCGAAGCCTTGTAATAGCGTAGGTTTTATTTCTCGCATTTTAATTCTCGCAAATATTAACTGTTTAGATGTATGTTAATAGGATTGTATGACAAGATTGCATGCTAATTTAAAACGGCTAGAAAACCCTAATGTGCAAAGATAATAACTGAAATCAAATCACTCGCACATGCGCACTCTTATGGTATACTCTCACTTCGAATGCCTTCAGTAAACGATCATTAAGTATAGGGTGTCTTAGTGGTTTCCCTTCTGTCTAACAAAGATCAAAAGTCCCGTTTGGAAATGTTACCTCAGAAATGCCGCCTCGGAAATGTTGCCTCGAATATGATCTTAAGACTCTAGGGCTATTACTAAGACATCCTAACATTGCTTTAATGATCGTACGTCTCTTTCGAATTGACCCTTACAATTCCAACGACGGTGCTACCTATTTCTCAATAGTAGGATGATGCTGTCTAAAGGAAGCGAGAATAGAAACAATCCTTTTTTCGAGTAGGTAGATGCTAATAGGTACTTGCTCAAAATCAAACTTTTCACACTTACACTTTTTTTCAAATAAAGTTTTCAAAAATAACTTCGTAACACTCTTGAGGACAGAAACAAGGGTTAAAACGAAGTAAAACAAAACTTTTCAAAACAAACACACACAAGCAATTTTAAAAGATGAGCAAGTACCTAAGAGCCCATGGAAAACCATGGATAGAAAGGGTGCTAACACCTTCCCTTTCTATAATCTACCCCCCGTACTCAAAATCTCAAAAAAGGATTTTTTTTCTGTGCTTTTTTCTTTTCCGGTTGGATGAAATAAAAGTCAGTGGCGACTCTTGCTTACCGTGACATTTTGCGAATAAAAAACGCAAAACGCAAACCAGAATTTTCAAAACAGTCGGTTCTGCCACCGTATCACAGAACTGGTGACTCTGCTGGGGACTAATAAGTGGGGTATACGTTAGGATCTAGTTCATTATGATTGCTTCTCTTGTTTGTTTTGGTTGCTTTACTTTTAAGGGTTTTGTTTGGGAGTTACTATAGATCCTAACCCGGATCTGAGGACACCTTTTAGGTAAGTAGCAATAAACTGTGAGGGAACTGTACGGCATAGACCGATACGGTTGAAGCAGTAGCTACGTTGATGTGGCACATTGGTTGGTACCGGTATCCCTTGTGGAGAAACGAGGAGAATACGGGGTCGCTGCGTGTGTCGTTAAGCATCAACTAACCTTAGAACCTTTAATCGACCAACTTGGCCATTAGAAAGTAGTGAGATAGTCGACCTCGGTGTAAAGCTGAGAACTGGTTGATACTCAATGCTACATTCATTGAGACCATACTCTCTAGATAGTTCCGGCCGCAAGAAAAGATTGCGTGAGCTGAAACCATGACCGATGGAGAATGGTCAGTAATATTGAGAACCTCTAGAACCTGATTACTTTTGCTAGGAGAGGTTGAAACCAACTGAACTTCAAGAGGGTAATACCTTTAACCCCATGCAAGCCTTAAACTTAAGGGCTTTTGTGTGACTTTTTTGCCTTTGCCATGCCTGTTATCTGCTATACATGTGTTTCTTTTGGCATGACATCATGCATCATAACATAGCATTCATACTTCATTACACTAACCATTTCAAAGACCAAGGGAATTTATCTTTGTTCTGTTTTGCAGATTATGGCTCCCGTGTGCAGAAATACCACCCGAGTTAACTTTGTACAAATACTTGCTCAACTTAAAGAGTTAGCCTCAAGAGTTTCTGAGACTTCTACGTTCATTAAGAGACATGGTCAGCTTCTTAGCCTGGTTACCTCAAAGCTTGATGAGCAGATGATGAGCAGATGATGAGTGTACTTTTCCAGTTCTTCGATCCTATGCATCATTGCTTCACCTTTCTAGATTACCAGTTGGTTCCTACTTTGGAAGAGTTCTCTCACTTATTGGGCATATCCATCCTTGAGCAGGTACCCTTCACAGGTATGGAAGAGGTTCCTAAACCAGAAGACATTGCCTCAGCTCTGCATCTGAAACGGGCTGATGTAGTATCCAATTGGGAAACACGAAGCGGGGTCGAAGGTTTTCTATCCAAATTTCTGATAGACCAGGCTCATCTATTCTAGGATAGTTTGGATTTTCAGGCTTTTGAAGATGTCTTGGATCTCCTTATCTACGGTTTGGTTCTCTTCCCGAATCCGAATTCCTTTGTAGATGTGAACGCGGTCAAGATTTTCCTTTCTCGCAATCATGTGCCTACTCTACTAGGTGATATCTTGCATGCCCTCTACACTCGTACTGTGCGAAGAAGAGGGACCCTTATGTGTTGCATGTCGTTGCTGTCGAGGTGGTTTATTTCGTACCTCTCTAAGTCTTTGCTGAAGAACAAAGAAGGTTTGGGTTGGTCCTATAGAATAATGTCACTTGCCCATACAGACATTCTTTGGTGTTCCAGGGCTATGGAAGACACTACAATTATTGATCGTTGTAGGGGATACCCTAATGTCCCATTGCTTGGAATCAGAGGAGGTATAACTTATAATCCTTGTTTAGCTTTGCGAAAATTTGGTCGTGCTCGAAGAGACGGCCCCAATGAGCTACTTCTTGAGGTTATTGCATTTGACTACAAGGAGGATGTTCAGGAGCACTGCCGGAGGTTTATACGAGCTTGGGGCATGGTGAACAGATCTTACCCCCAAGAGTTGGGACCAAGGACTTCCCTTCCTATGAAGCCTTACCCCCAATGGGTCCGAGCTCGTGCCCAAAAGCTTGGGATGCCTTATGAAGCTGTATTGCCAGTGATTATGGAACCCACTAATGAAGAAGGTGTTCCTTACACAGTCCTATATCCTCACATGCCCACTGATCCTGGGGCGTTGCATAGGTCTTGGATTCAGCTGAAAGAGGAGAGGGATACTTACCGGGAGAAGTACCATGATCAAGAAAGGAAGATCTTGAAGCTCACCAGGCAGCTCGAGGAAGAAAGAGTGATCAATGACTACGTCATCACCAAGAGGAAGCGTCCATGGGACTTTTAATTTTTATTTTTCTAGTTTAGATTTGTTTTCCATTTACTTCTTTGTAACGCCTGAAAGGCATTGTTGAACCTTTTTACAAGTTAATCTAATAAAGTTTGTTTATTTTTGGTTGGCAAATTTAAATTTCTCAAAGTCTTTGAAATCATTACATGCGCATCCCATTATCATGCAC
Source organism: Vicia faba (assembly GCA_948472305.1). NCBI lineage: Eukaryota > Viridiplantae > Streptophyta > Magnoliopsida > Fabales > Fabaceae > Vicia > Vicia faba. Next base: position 518,398,835 of record OX451737.1, read on the forward strand.
ACCATTACAGGTACCATTACAGGTTTCTCATCTTCTTCGCTGTTTATTTCAGCAGAAATGTCTTCTGATCAAGCCATCAAAGATCTTCAGGCACAAAACGCCCAATTCCAACAGATGTTCTTAAGTCTGGCTAAAGGGCAAGAGGATCTGAAGACCCTGATTCTGAAAGAGAAGAAGAAGAAGAAGAAGGTTGGTATTTTGAACATGGGTAGAAGATTCGGAGAAAGGATAAGACAATCAGTTGATCTGACCTCCTCATCCAAGGATGAGGAAAACCAAGAAAGGACAAAGGACCCTAGTCCAGCAGTTTCTGATAACGATATGGATTACGATGATGAGCAATATCCTCTTGCTGAGGATAGGTACAAACAACTAGAAGACCGTCTGAGTGCTATGGAGATTCAGAAGATCCCTGGTTTGGATTTCGGAGAACTAGGATTGGTATCGGGAGTGGTGATCCCTCATAAGTTCAAAGCTCCGTATTTTGCCAAGTACGATGGAATATCCTATCCAAAACTCCATCTTCGTTCGTATGTCAGGAAAATCCAACCTCACACTGCTGATAGAAATTTGTGGGTGCATTTCTTTCATGATAGTTTGTCAGGGACTCAACTTGAATGGTTTTATCAATTGGAAGGAGCCAATGTCCGAAACTGGGAAGACCTTGCTGCTGCTTTTTACAGGCAGTATCAATATAATGCCGACCTTGATCCCACTCGCACTCAGCTCCAGGGTATGTCTATGGGTGCAAGTGAAGGTTTTAAGGACTATGCTCAAAAGTGGAGAGATTTGGCTGGAAGAGTCCAACCCCCTTTGTCTGACAGGGAGTTGGTTGACATGTTTCTAGGGACGCTATCTGGTCCATTTTTCAATCATCTGGTCGGCAGTTTGTCGTCTGGGTTTACTGAGTTGATCTTGACTGGAGAGAGAGTAGAAGCTGGTATCTGAAGTGGTAAGATACAGAAGGATACCTTATCAAGTGCAGCAAAGAAACCTTTCACCAGTAAGAAAGAAGCTAGTGCAGTCTACGGCACGAGGGGCCTAAACAGACCTGAACACTGTCAAGCAGTCAATATGGTAGTGATATCAAGACCCACAATTTCTCCACAATGCAACAATCAACAAAGGGTGGAAAGAACACAGAGGCAATTCACTTGGCTCAATATGGCCCTGACTCAAATTCTACCATAATTATTGAAGACCAATCTGGTAACTCTGAGGGAAGCCCCGAAGAACCCCAACACCACATCTCCTCACTATAACCCGAATGCCCGCTGCGCCTATCACTCTAAAAGTCCAGGTCATGATACAAACAACTGTTGGGCCTTGAAAAACAAGGTGCAAGACTTGATCGAAGCCAAAGAGATTGAGTTTGACGCTCCGGAGAAGCCCAACGTCATAACTGCTCCCATGCCCAAACATGGTCATGGAGTAAATGCTGTGGACGATGATTTATTTGTAACCTCTGTAGAAGAAATTTCTACTCCTTTGATGACGGTTAAGAAGAATTTGTTGCTGGCCGGTTTATTTCTGGGTTATGGTGAAGGTTGCCACACGTGCTCAATTCTGCCTGCTGGTTGCCACTTATTGAAATCAGGTGTTCAGCGCCTGATGAATAATAAAGAGATCCTGTTCGAAAAGACTATGATTCCGTTGGTTCTAATTGAAGATGTTGCCATCATAACCATTTCCGCCAATCCTTCCAAGGTTTCCTTGAGAAAACCTGTTAGGATTACACCTGTTCCAAGAATTGCTCCGTTAATAATTACCGTCCCTGGTCCTATCCTATACACTTTGGATAAGGCTGTCCCTTGGCATTATGAGGCTGATGTGTATTACCATGGAGTTAAACAAGACTTAAAGAGTGAGGAAGCTGATGTTGATGTCAGCAATATTGTTGGAGCTAGCAAGGTCACCAGAAGCGGAAGACTCTTTTCTCCCGAGATTTCCCCTCCGACTGTTCACATACCTGTTGTCATTCCATCTGCTGGTACATCAGCTACCATCCCAGTTCCTATTCCAGTTATCACCCCCGTCGTCGAGTCATCTGGGACTCAGGGCAAAGAAATCATAGGTGAGCCTTCCCGGACGGAGGCACCTAAGAAGATCATTGTGGAAACCTCGAAGCAGGAGATAGAGGAAATACTGAAGATTATCAAGAAGAGCGACTACAACGTAGTCGAGCAGCTGGGGCAGACCCCGTCAAAAATTTCCATGTTCTCCTTGTTATTGTGTTCTGAAGCCCATGCAAAGGCTCTAATTTCATTCCTCAAGACTGCGCATGTTCCACAGGAGACTTCAGCTGATCTATTCAAAGATTGTGTAGCTAGTTTGACTGCCGACAATGGGTTGGGTTTCTCAGACGCAGATCTGACTGCTAAAGGAAGAAATCATAATGATGCTTTGCATGTATCGCTCGAGTTCAGGGGAACTACTATGGCCCATGTACTGGTGGATACCGGGTCCTCATTGAATGTTCTGCCAAAGAAAGCATTAGACCGTCTGGACTGTGAAGGATTGATTCTAAAGCCGAGCAATATTGTGGTCAGGGCTTTCGACGGGTCAAAAAGGATGGTGCACGGGGAGGTGGACATCCCTGTTAAAGTTGGCTCTCAGACTTTTGCATCCACCTTTTATGTGATGGATATCAGACCATGATATTCTTGCTTGCTGGGTCGCCCTTGGATTCATAAGGCTGGGGTAGTGACTTCCACGCTCCATCAAATGTTGAAATATCCGGTAAAGGGGAAGATTGTCACGGTACGAGGTGAGGAGGAGTATATGGTGAGTCATCTCAATTCCTTTCGCTACGTAGAGATGGATGGGGAGTTCATCGAAACTCCTTGTCAGAACTTTGAAGAGGTCCCTCAGACTTTGGCGTCAACTGAAGTTGCTACTGATAAACCTCCGATGAAGATGGCTTCTCTCAAGGATGCCAGGGCTGTAATCGAAGAATGTGGGTGTACTAATTGGGGTCAGCTCCCTGATTTCACGCACAAAAATGATAAATTTGGTTTGGGCTTTACTACAGGGGCTCAAAGGGCTGTCAGGCGCGCACGAATTGGAAGACCTCCTCTGCATATCAACAATCAGGGAGTTAATGCGGTTGAAGATGGTGAGGAGGATTCAGACATCGGCAGTTGGATCTACCCAACAACCAATGGTGGATTGAACAACTGGACGACGAAGGACTTCATACCTGTTTCTTTTATTCCATAGTAATTGACTTTTGTTTTAAGAGTTGTAACAAACAGTTTGAAACTTTACGGCCCGGTGCCTTTCCCGAGGCACCTTGGCTTTGCTTGTGAGGGATTATTATTTGTCATTTCATATATCATTAATAAAACATTGGACGTTTCTTGCATTAAAAATTTTGTGCTCCTTGTCTTTCTTTTCTGTCTCTCACTTTATCAAAACAGCTATTCTCTTACACACACTCACGTATCATAATGCAGATCCATATCCACTATGGATCCCATTGATAACGACTATGCTACTGCCAGTTATGACTTCTAAAATCCGATCAACCAAGTCGAGGACGAAGGTGAGGATGATTGTGAGGTGCCTGGAGAACTTACTAGACTATTACAGCAGGAAGAAAGGGCCATACAACCTCTTGAAGAGCCAGTTGAATCAGTGAATTTGGGTACAAAGGAAGACAGGAAAGAGGTCAAGATAGGTGCGAATCTGGAGCCCAGTGTCAAACAACGGTTGGTACAGATGCTACGCGACTATGTTGAGATCTTCGCTTGGTCTTATGAAGACATGCCTGGTTTGGACACTGATATTGTGGTACACCGCCTGCCGACTAAAGAAGACTGTCCTCCGGTAAAGCAGAAGGTTCGCCGTATGCGCCCTGAGATGTCTGAGAAAATCAAAGCTGAGGTTATGAAACAGTTCGACGCAGGATTTTTAGCTGTCACTTCTTACCCGCAGTGGATTGCCAACGTTGTTCCGGTGCCTAAGACAGATGGTAAGGTACATATGTGTGTGGACTATAGAGATCTGAACAGGGCGAGCCCCAAGGATGACTTCCCACTTCCTCACATCGATGTTCTGGTCGACAACACCATGCAGCATAAGATCTTCTCCTTCATGGATGGTTTTTCTGGATACAACCAGATCAAGATGGCTCCTGAAGACATGGAGAAGATAACCTTCGTTACACATTGGGGAACCTTCTGTTACAAGGTAATGCCTTTTGGGTTGAAGAATGCTGGGGCAACTTATCAGCGTGCCATGGTCGCTTTGTTCCATGACATGATTCACCATGAGATTGAGGTTTATGTTGATGACATGATCGCAAGGTCCCAGACTGAGGAAGAGCACCTTGACCATCTCCAGAAACTGTTTGACAGGTTGAAGACATACAAGCTGAGGTTGAACCCGAACAAGTGCACCTTCAGGGTAAGGTCTGGTAAGCTGTTGGGTTTCTTCGTTAGTGATAAGGGTATTCAGGTGGACCCTGCCAAGGTAAAGGCCATACAGGAGATGCCAGCTCCCCGCATAGAAAAGGAAGTTAGAGGCTTTTTGGGACGTCTGAATTACATCGCCAGGTTCATTTCACACCTGACCGCTACTTGTGAGTCAATCTTCAAGCTGCTGAAGAAAGATCAAGTGGTAAAATGGAATGATGAATGTCATACTGCTTTTGAAAGAATCAAGGAATACCTCCAAGAGCCGTCAATTTTGATGCCTCCAGTGGAAGGAAGACCTTTGATCTTATACTTGACAGTACTGGACAATTCAATGGGGTGCGTGCTGGGGCAGCATGACGAGTCTGGTCAAAAAGAGCACGCTATTTACTACCTTAGCAAAAAGTTTACCGACTATGAGACCCGATACTCATTGCTCGAGAAAACTTGCTGCACTTTGGCATGGACTGCTCGGTGGCTGAGACAATATATGCTGACTCACACCACCTTATTGATATCAAAGATGGATCCAATCAAATATATCTTCGAAAAGCCTGCCTTGTCCGGAAGAATAGCAAGATGGCAGATGATCCTAACCGAGTACTGAAACAACCGGCTGAAAATCATCAAAACAATGAAGTCGCCGTCGAACGTCTTTTATCCCACATGTAGGGAAAGGTAAACATCGAGAAAACCTGATGAGGGAGAAGTCACGATCTTGCGATCGAGAGATCGGGTAAGGGAGTCTGTTACGCGAGGGGAAGGTATTAGCACCCCACACGCCCGTAGTACTCTACGGTATCCATTCTTGTTGTCTATCTTATGGGTGTGTTCAATCTATGCTTACTGTTTATTATACTACTGGAAGGGAAAATGCATGCAAAAGAAAAGGGAAAAAATGTAGGGAAAATAAAATTGTGCTCGTTCGGGCCCTACCCCGATGCCTACGTATCCCTTTTGAGGAATCAGAGTAGCCGTAGTTCGGCTTATGTGTTTTTGTTGGTTTGTATTTTTTTAATGAACAGTATTAATTTCTCCTTCTGCCGCAACTCGACCTTTGGAGACTTACGCGTCGGCACAAAAGTGAATTAACTTGTCCTCTTGAAAAGTTTGGAAAAAACTGTGCCTGGGCGCACAAAAAGTTTGAATTTGTTTGTGTTTGTAATGAACGATATTAATTTCGCCTTCTGCCGCAACTCGACCTTTGGAGACTTACGCGTCAGCACAGAAGTGAATTAGCACGCTCTCTCTGAAAAGTTTGAAAGGAAGGCCCGAAGGCAAAAAGAATTTTACGTTCGTTGGTGTTTTTGTTTGTAGAGAATAACTAGTTAGTCTCAAGGGAGAGATTTTAGCCATGTCTCTACTTATTCGTGAAATGATTCTTTGAGACTTGAACCATGCCCAACCTTAGGATAAGAGAATAATAAGATCTAGAAGAAACCCTCTTATCATCTCCCACACCTAGCAAAGATATGATTCTTGTCAGTGAATTTTTATGTATGTTCGAAGTTTGAAAAAAAAAGAGTTTTAGTTTTAGATGCGTATGCAAAAGGGGGAAAGAAAGTCACATGAAGACTAGCCTATTTCTAAACCTGATTTTATCATGCGTTGTTAGACCTAAGTCAAGGATGAATAAAAGGGAAACGTCTACCTAATGTTAGCATGCATATGGTTTGCAGTAAATAACGTGATAAAGCGCAGAAATGAGGGATAAATTGAGGTCGGGATGATACCAAACGGAGAAGGTCCATTTCCTCTTCAAAGCCATACTAGTGATATGAAAACTCTACAGAAACTGCTCCGCGCGAATGATCAAATAATTAACCTCCAAGCATTCTCCATTACAAAAGTTGCATCGTCACTATCACGAAATCTCGACTCTTCGAAGCCATGCAAGCAATAAGAAAATTCTACCGAGAGCTTCCTCGAATTTACTTGATGACAATTAAGCTCCTAACTTGCTTCCAAAACCAAGTCATTTTTGCTCAACAACATCACATAAAAAAGCTATTAAAAATTGTCTTGGCAAAAATAAGAACAAAATGGTTACCGCACGTGAAAAGAATAATTAAAATTTTCAAATAAGGTTCTAAGGAGAGATCCTAAAGAACAATTATCCTTTTATTGTTTTTATCATGTTTATCATGGCATCCCTATCACCATTTATATTATCAAAGGTAATGAAAATAAGAATGGAATAACCTCTATTGAAAAGAAATTAAATAACCAACATAAGAGTGTAAATTTAATTAAATAACCAACATAAGGGTGTAAATTTTATATTGGTGTGTAACCAGCATATGCCCAGGCGGAGGACCTAAGTTGTAGTCCATGATTCAGCATTTTTATTTAATATCCAACTTCCAAAAATGGGCCTACTATACCGCGATTTCAGCCAAAAAAGAAACACTAAAAGTCAGCCAAAAAAAACACACAAGCATCACCAATTATTATTATTAGTTAATTGAAATATGTATTTAATATCAGATAGAAAAGAATAAATTAAAAGGAATAAAACATAAAACAATGTTTAGATGTGTGTTTAGGGTTGAAGGACAGAAACGCTTCAGCTCCTCAGTCACAACTCTTCTTCGTCTTCTTCCCAAATGCGGCGGCCGCAAATTCCCTCCGTCCGTCCCCGACACCAATGTCCCCGTCTCATCTATTTCTCTCTCAATCGCACATCTCTCTGTCCTCCAACATCATCCACTTCGCGATGGCTCTTCTGGAGAACTCCGGTTGTTCTAGAAACCGAAATCAGGCGGTGACGATGAACACATTCGAACCAGAGGCATGGGGAAAATACTCGGAGAGTCGAAGGTTACGTCGTATTGTCAAGAAAAGTAGTAGAGTTGAGAGAGAAAAGGTGATTCACCAGTGAGAACGGCGATGTTGACGGTGAGTCTCCGGTGATGTTATGATTTCAGGTAATGTTTTTCTTCACTACTTTTCGCTTCTGGCTTTGAATTTTCTTTCTCTTCTCCTGAATTTATATGTTTCTTGTTATTCTGGCGATGGTTTTGGTGATGAAGAACTCCTGCAGAAGGTGATGAAAGGCGAATGTTGATGTCGAAGAATCGTGGATAAATTGTAAATTGCTGCGCCTAGGGTGTTGACGTCGCAGGAAGAGGAAGTAAGTTGATGAAGAGGTTCAGAGGGAAAGGTCGACAATGTTGATTGTCGTTTGAAGATGGTGCAGAGACAAACTCAGATTTATAGAGAAACTTGATATATTTTTTTTCGGTGAGTTTCTTTAGACTTTTCTGTGTTGAATAAAAAGATGAATCTGAACTGAATGATGATATGTATCTCCCTCTCTGAGTTTCTTCTCTCAATTTGTCTACCCCCCTTCTTTCTTCTGTGATTCTGAACTTTGATGTGCATTGAAATTATTCTGGATGCAGATTATCGCGATGATGCTGAGATGAAGAGGATGCAGTCACAGAGATCTCAGAGGGGATAAAGATGATGAACCTGCAGAGAAATTCAGAGAGAATTCAAAGGAAGTTGCGGAGAATTTGAGACTGGTGAGTTTTTTTGTGAAAGTGTTGAATGATGAATGTGAATCTTTTCCCTCCTTTCTTCTTCTGCTTTTGGTGTTATCATTGTGATGTTATTGATGATGAAGATGAAACAGGCTGTGTTTACAGGAGACTTTGAAATGATGATGATTTTGTTGTTTTTAGTGGAAGAAGTTTTGCGATGTGCTGAGATGAAAGATGATCATTGATGTGTGAAGAATTTTGAAAGTGACAACATATTGAAGAAGATGATGGAGCATGATGATGATGGATATTGCATATTTGATGAAGATGATACAAGATTGCTGAAGATAATGGGGAATTAGAAAGAGACAAGAGGATGAAGATTGCAGCCATTCTCAGAAGAATGAAGAATCCCCGTTATTGATGACAGAACCAGTTTATATAATCAGTCAGGATCTGCAAAAGTTTGTTAGAGGTAAGTGCATCTGAGCCCTTGGTTTGAATTAGTTGGTTAGATAATGAATGGTTGAGATGAATTCGGTTAGAGCAGTTTTGGTTCTGTTATGACAGTTGGAAGTTAGTTATTGGAATTGGTAGTTAGAGAGTTTGTTACTCTGTTGACAATTTGCAGGGCTAGAAAAGCGGTTAGGTGGTTAGTTAGGAGATTCTGTTATGTTAGAATTCTGTTGGAAAATTTTGGTCAGAAGTTTAGTTCCTAAGCTGTTGAGCTGAACTGTTTAATTAATTTTCTACTTTCCAACTTTCTATGCAGTTTGTTTTCTGTTTTTTTCGGTTATTGCAGTTAGAGAGTTTGTTAGTAGTTAGTTATGGTTACAAGTTAGTTGTATTGAAATTCTGTTTGCAGTTAGTAGTTTAATTGTTAGAGAGAAAGTTAGAAGTTAGAAAATTTGTTAAGAATAGTTAGTTGGCAAGCTGAAGGTTATGTCATTGGCTTATTAGTTTTGGTTCTGATTGTGGATTGTTTTAATGCGATTTTACAGGTCGAGTTCCAAGTGGCCAGTAGGATTTTTGTTGAAGCAGTGTGAAGATTATGGTGAAGAGGTAAGGTCAAACTGTGGGATTTCGTGGAAGACATATGAAGATTAGCCTTTGGTGTTGTGTAGGATTTTTATAATTTCTTTTGTAACATGATGGTAAAATTGTAATGAAAATGTCTTAAATGCCATCTTGTATTGTAATGTAGCATGGAATTTATTCCCACCAATCCATAATTTTTTTATATTCTGAAATTGATGTGGAAGAAGGCCATTAAACAGATTATCTTGAATGTTCAAATCTGTAAGTGGAAGTTCCGCCAGGTAGGTGACTATTGTTAGTGATCGCTGGTTGTGATTGGATTAAGGAGAGAGCGATGGGGTCATGAGAAATACACGATAATTTGTTGTGAAGATGTCGTGATTAAATTCATAGCACATGTATGTATGATTAATTTCGGCCCTCTCATTCAATGTGGTGGATAGTTAGATTAGAAATGGACTGAACATTGAATTGTTTAGTATAAAAGCGATGTTCAATTTGATGTCAAAAGATTCTCACATCATAATGTACAAAAACTTTAATAGCTCCCCTAAAGTCCACACTTGCAACATACATAGCTAGATCATGCACCAAATCATGCATTTTGAAAGTGAAACCAATGTCATAAACGACAAAATCTTGAAGAAAAGATATTGACAGCAGTTCAAACAAATATTGGTTGGCACTATATTTCAACGTTTGATTTTGATTTCTGTTTTGAGTTGGAAGAAAACCAAGGGCTCTCCATAGTGATGTTACATGAAAACTATCAAATGCATGACACTTTGGGTAAGTGGAGAACAAAGCAAAGCATTTCTTCATATCCTATGACATTTGATCATAACTTAACTTAAGTGCAGGTAAAATCCCATATGTGTCCGGTAAATTCCAAATTTCGTTGTCTTTCATGTTTCCCCAATACCGAATTGTTTCATATTTTGAAAAAAGTAAACTCCCAACTGTTCTCACCGCCAAGGGAAGACCACCACATTTGTTTCACAATTTCCCTTCCAATATTTACCAAATGTGGATACCTCATTGCTTCTCCTTCTTTAAAGGCCTCCTAGAGCACCCACTTGTATTAGGTGCGCAGTGACGACTTGAGACACGGATAGAATAATGTTCAAAATGTCTTCGAAATGAAACAAAGCATGATCTTCCAATAGACATAAGGAAATGAACCCAAATCTTCAGACTTAACAAATAAAAACCTTGCAACTTGATTTTGAGATGAAGAAAATAACCTCGTAGCTTGATGAAGAAGAAATCCATAACAACCATCAATCCAAAACCCTAAATTCACAAATCAATGCACCAGAAGAATCAGTCTTGTTTGATAAACACCTCGAACCAAAGGAAAACCCGAGCTCCGCAACCAATGGTTCTCCGAACCATGATTCGACAAAACCTGAATTGGTTAATTGAAGAGTGGATGAATTCCATGTCAAAATCATTAAGCCTGATCAAATGATAGGCACACTTATATGAGGAGATGTCTTGATTCAAAGACCATGTATGCTATGTCACGCCCATAAGTTCTTGACAAGAAAAAAAACCTGTAACCTGTTGTTTATCAGAAGATAATAGCCTTGCTGCTTGAGGGGGAAGAAGTCCTTTATTGGATATGAGCGCCTTAACCACTGTGAAACCCTAGTATCGCACAACCACTGAACTTTGAACCTTAAAGCTATATTGAGTGAAATGTATGCCATGTTAGTGGCCTAATGAAATAGATGCAGATGAATGCAAAAAGTCTAAGCCAAAATAAAAGAAATTAGGAGGGCAAATTTTGGGGTGCAACAACTGCCCCTATTTAATCGCCTTTAACCTGAAGGTGAGATTGACGTCAACCTTTCGAACTTTCAGGGAGGAGGAAGATTAAATACTAAAAGAACCCAAAAATTTGCGCTCCGGAGTCAGTCAGGTATACACTATATTTTTGGTTTTCTGTACTTTCTATATTTATTTATTTTTTAGGTAAAAAGGATTATCAGGGTTAGATGTATGTTTAACCAGAGTTTGACACACCGAAGGATAACTTGGTTATCGAGGAACTCTTTTTGGGGTTTAGTAACAAAACACCTGTAAGAAAGATATCAAAAGGTATATGCCTGAAGTCTGTAGCAGACATACAAAAAAAAGTATCAGAGACACATATCTGGGGTTGGTAGCGGATATACAAGAAAGAGACATCAAAAATACATATTCATGGTCGGTATCAGACACATAAGAAAGAGATAGAAGAGATAAATATCTGTGGTCGGAATCAGATATGTAAGAAAGAGATAGAAAAGATACATATTCGTGGTCGGTATCGGATATGTAAGAAAGAAAAAGATACATATCCGTGGTTGGTATCAGATATGCACGAAAGAGACAGACCAAAGAAAGCTCTTACAAAGAAAACACCAATCGAAGGTGAACTTACTGAGGGAAGAGACCAAACAAATGGGACTCCTGACAAATGATACCAGTCGACGATGGATTTTAGCAAATGATACCAGCCGAAGCGGGGTTTTTTAGAAAGATACCAGCCGAAGCGGGATTTTGAAAGATACCAGCCGAAGGGGAATCTTCATCGAGGAATACTATGCCGAAGGTAGATTCCTAAGAAATGAACGCCGGTCGAAGGCGAACTTACAACTGCAAAGAGACCAGCCGAAGGGGACTCTTAACAAATGATACCAGCCGAAGGTGGATTTTAAAGGATGCCAGCCGAAGGTGGACTTTAGGATAAAGAAACCATCCGAAGGGGAATCTTCATCGAGGAATACTATGCCGAAGGTAGATTACTAAGAAAAGAACGCCGGTCGAAGGCAAACTTACAATTGCAAAGAAACCAGCCGAAGGGGACTCTCAACAAATGATACCAGCCGAAGGTGGATTTTAAAGGATGCCAGCCGAAGGTGGACTTTAGGATGAAGAAACCAGCCGAAGGGGAATCTTCATCCAGGAATACTATGCCGAAGGTAGATTCCTAAGAAAAGAACGCCGGTCGAAGGCGAACTTACAACTGCAAAAAGACCAGCCGAAGGGGACTCTCAACAAATGATAAAGGTATGCATATCTGGTCAGAGTTAGATACACAAGAATGAAGTTGATCATCAAGAAACAAATGTTTAGAATTGCTAGCGAACACAGGAATGAGACTAACCGAAGAAAGCCCCAATAAAAAGGACGCATTCGCCTAAACAAGGGCGCCATACAACTGGACTTTGAAGAGACACTGAAAGACTCTTAACTTAAAAGATTAGCTAGGCTAACGAAAGGAGGACCCGAGTAACATGGATAAACCAAAACAGGGAACCGACTAAGCATGACCTTTAAAGAGCGTTGATCGAAGGTGAACTCTGTAAGAGAAAGGGACTGGTCAAAGCAGACTTTAACAAAGAAAAACATGTTAGGCTTTCGAATGGGTTGCAAATACGCAAGAACTAAAAATCCCTCAGGCCAGAGGCGGGGTGTTAATTCTTCAAGAGTGGCAATTGTCTGAATTACCACACACCAAGTATGGATACTCAAACACTTGATAAGCAAGAAAGGTTATAAGCCAACTCTTACTCATACTCTAACGACAAAGCAATCACGGGTAAAATAACCAAAGGCTTGCAAAGAAAAGCGCAAACCACAAACTTACTGGGGAAATAGAGAAATACCAAAGACCCGATTGGTATCGAATCAAAACAAACTCCGATGGGGAAACATAATTGAATTACCCTAGGCTTGTTGTAGAGATAAATCAAATCTGAGCGCATAACAATCTGGTTACTGCAGGTGGACACAATTGGCTTATACTCATGCATGTTTGAAATTTTTTTTTATATAGCGTAATGCTCCATACAATGGAAATGCTACGCGTTTTAATAGATGCAATGTAATGATGCAACATAATGATGCATGTTTAGTAATGCACTGGAAAACACATCAGTAATCGGCTGTCGAGAAGACAATGAACTTCTGAATGATTATTCTGGCACATCTGATCTTCTGTAGAGAAAAGGCAATCTGTACTTCAATGGGGAACTGAGATTCAGAACCGTCAACCCCTAAATATCGATATCACTGGGAAATAACTTCCTGGGATAATACTACAAAAATAAATTGTAGTTCAGTGAAAATCTTGAATTCTGATCAAACTCCCAACTTCACGGGGAATAAGTTATTTATCCTCTATTGGAAAGAGAAAAGCTTTGCTGGGAACGGAAACTTCCGGCATAGAAATTCTTGACGAAGATAACTTCTGTTGGGGAGTATATAAATTCTTAAATAAAAAGAATTCTACTCAGGCCGCACTGGGGATAACATTGTTGGGAGGTGAAATATCCTCACTTGGGGAAGAAACAACATCCCGGGATAGAAACTCCACTAGGGATATCTCAACAACATCTTCTACTACTGGTAACACAAGAGTTATGACTGGAATTCTCCTGTACACCTCACCAGAGAGAAAGGACACTTGCTTCATTAGGGCACGAAGAATAGTTGCACTGGGGAAATTGGATCTCATTATACAAACATCTTCACGTTAGTCACATACAGACCCTTCTTGATTCATTTGCTGGCATGCATCTTGTCATGCAAGACCAACAGTATTTGCAAAACAGAAATTTGGGCAACATGCCCCTGTTTGGAATGGAAAACCTTACCGAAGAATAGATAATTTGAATTATCAATTACCGGGTAAAAACCGTGATGCAAGATTGCAACTTCAATACGTCGACTCCGAGGAGAAATGCCACTAAAAAATGGACTTTAGAGGAGATGCTGCAAAAATAAATTGCAGTCCAATGAAAAGGGGTCAACCATACTTTAAACAACTTCTATATTTCTAGGGAGAAAGAACAATCTTCTTCCGCAGAGAAATCAAGATGCTTCACTGGGGAGAAAATGTCTCAAAAGAGGAACCCCTTGGTAGATAGGTCTATGTCAAGTAGCAACAGGTCTTTTACTGGGAGGAGGCGTCCCCTTAGGAAGCAATATTCCCATCGAGTCTTGTTCGAGTAAACAAACCCAAATAATCTTTGCGTTACTGCTCATGTCCTACTGTGGATAACAATCCAAACTTTAACTGGGGGTAATAACCTTGACTTAGGACAAAGGATGTCAGTAAATGGACTTAAGTCTATGATAAGTTAAAGATTACAATCTGGACTTCTCAGCATGATTTTCAAATTCATAGGTCATTTAGCCTGCGTATGGACTTGGTCTGGTCAACCATTGAAAAAAGAGAGAAATCCCTTACATAAATTCCTGCCCCAGTTTGTAAGCCTTTTACGGAAAGTTGCCTCGAGAGGACTTTTTGAGATATGTATCACTAAGATAAACTGCCCCAGTGTCATGATGTTCAGATAATCAAAATTGGAGATGATTCCAACTATGCTTGAGTGAATGCCCATTCATCTTCAAATTCTGAGAAGGTTCTCCTCTGATCAATGCATTCTTAAAGAGATTTGTCAAATCTCGACATAACTGCCCCAGTTTGACTGTACTTTGAGGGATAGCATCCCGACTTGAATGCCTCAGATTGGTTGAATACCTACTCGAAGGAATATTCGACACACCTGCCCCTTGCTTAACAGAATCTCGACAAACCTTTTCCTTTACCTCATGCTCACAGATGGATGAGAAATCTGAGTATTTTCGAAGGCAACATAACCTTAGAGTGGTTGGCTCTTGAATATAGGTTATCTCACAACCATACTCCTTGACTTGAACTGCTTCAATCTCTAATCAGATACTTGAAGAAATATGTCCCTTGGGACCAACTGAGAGTAATGCACCACTGCTTATCAGAAACTTTGGGCGACCAACTTTTACAATCTACTTCAGATCATTTCTCAGACTGGTATTCTTTTACTCGACGGAGTCAAAAGAAGATTTGCCCCAGGTTAAGACTATTCTCACAAATGATTCACTTGTAAATGATATCCTGAAGCAATTTGTCCTTTGAGATAATTAAATTCTCATCTGATGCTCATTATGTAAACTTACTCGATGTTTAAGCACTTGCTCATATGCAAAGAATGTTTATTATAAGAATGATAATTGTAATGCAAAGCTCATGTTTGTCTTGAAGTTGAAAAACTTATAAAAAATATTTTGAAACATCAAAGATTTGTACAAAAGATAGTAAAAAGATGGAGTGATACCAACTCAAAAGTTTTTGCAAGCCTCTCTAGGAGTCAGATTATCGTATTCTTGTTACAGTGTGCTTTCAAATTAACCCTTGCTTCAGTTAGGACTTTTCAGGGTTGTAACGTGGCCTGGTTCATGGTTTTAGGAAAAAAACGGATTTAAGGCTCAAAATATTTGGTGCCCACCCATTCTCCACGATGTTCTCCAGTCCTAAGTTCAGTTAAACCAATATGAGCACTCATCTCTCAAGAAGAGTTTACCATGGTTGAGGAGGATGGAAGTCACTCACCTCTTTCATTCTTGATGTCTGATCACACGACTTCATTCTTTGTCGAGGATTTTTATTTGGTGATCCCCTTTCGCTTTTCACACTTTTCGCTTTCTTTTTGTATTCCCTAACTTTTTCCTGGACAAATTCCTTTTGAATTTGATTTTGAAGTCCAGCGGGATGCCCTGACTTTTGCCTAAGCGACTTGTCTTTTCAAGTTTTGGCTTAGCGGGGCTTTTTATCTCTTTCTTGTATTTTGAACCAGTCGTGTGATTTCGAGTCGTTTTTGACTTCCTGAGAAAGTGTGACTATCTTGCTGTTTGGTTGACGAGGAATAACCATTATTGTATCATCATCTTTTTGACCTTTTGATGTGCGAGAGATATCCATTGTGGTATCGTTATTCTTTGATGCACTCTGTTGATAGATGAAAGTTTAACCACTATGGTTTTGTTCTTTCTCAACCTTCTGAAGGATAACCTTTGTTGTATCCTTTGATGCGCACTCTTAACGAGTTTTGAACGCCCAATCAGATTAACTGAAATCTACCCTGCCCCGGGTTAAATGTGAGGGTTTTTCTGAAAAGAAAAGAAACTCCTACTTCAAGGCTAAAAGGGGTTGACGAGGGTCTATCTCCCTTATATCTCCGGTGTTTGGGAATTTGAAACAAGGCCTGTACATCGTCAGCAGGGTCCTACTCAAAAGCACACCGTTTGAAATTTTTGGTATATTACTCATCATCCTCCCTCCAGAGGTTTTTTGCTTTATTTAACAAGAGTTAAGTATCAAAAAGTCAAAGGAAAACATTAATGAGTGAATACGAATGGATTAATTCAAAACAAACATACTCAATGCATTATGATTAATATTCAATAATAAGCAAGTTTCGCATATAAGAAAGTACTGAACCAAGACAAGAAAGATTACGGATGAGAATGCAAATGTAATTTGAAAATGCCATGTTAAGGAGACTTGTCTCTGTATGGACTTGTTGCTTCGAACGATGATCTGTCAATCTTAACATTCACTGGGTCGACGGAGACTTCAAATCTGTCTGGCTAGCCTGAAATTAATAGCCTTTGCATCCAGCAAGTCTTGCATATTTTCTTTGAAAGCCCAACAATCTTCAATGGAATGGCCTATTGCCCCAGTATAGTAATCCCATCAAGTTCCATCACCATGTGTGATGAGGACCTTATCAAGTGAACTTGCATAAATTGCATCACAAATTATCTTCTATCATAGAGAAGAAATGCCAACCATCTTCTATCACACAGAAGAGAAATCCAGCCGCTGAATTCCGGAGCGTCTCCAACTACACAAAAGAAGCGACGTCTTCTATTACATAGAAGCGACATCCAACAACCATACCAAATAATCTTCTACTACACAGAAGAAAGTAAACTTCATATCTTACTTCACAAGAGAGAAGTTTTAGCAACCGAATTACGGAGAATCTCCTACTTCACAAAAGAGTCTCTGTCTTCTACTACACAGAAGCAAAAATTCAAAAACTGTAACATAGAATCTTCTACTACACAGAAGAAACTAAACTCTGAATATAGCATTCGACCTTTGAGGTATTTTTCTTCTACACAACAGCAGATATCCAAGAACTCGACGTCTTATACTTCTTCATCATAAAAGCATCACCCCCATCTTATACTTACACATAAGAAGCAATCAGCTGAGGAAAAAGAGTCTGAAATGGTTTTCCCAAACATGGACTGAACCTTGGAAAAGAACAAGTACCAAACTTCATACTTCAACCCCTTGCAGTATTCAATATCCTAACTAAGTGCCCCAGAGTGGGAAACACATCTAGCATTTGTATCGAAATCAGGAGAGAAATTTGTTGGAGGATGACCCAGAGCACGAAGCTTAAACCACTGAGCTTCTAACGTACGAGGAAGTAACTGGATACAAGGCATTGAGATTGTATCAATCTGCTTCTTAAGCTTTTCTATCTCTGCTGGTAAGTTTTACCCCCTGAGTTCACTCGGAGACCAGAATCTAGCTGCTAGCAAGGAAATTCGAGAACACGAAGCTCTGGGTGAGACCCATAAAGTATCTCATGATTTGAAGAAAAAAAAAAGTCCCATAGGCCGGGGATGAATGACAGCTCATGTTGCAACAACGTATACGAGATCACTTTTCTTTGCCGACACTGTCTTCAAAACTTCCATACCTGACTCAACTAAGTCTTCAACTGGCTATTTTTCTCTTGGGGATTTCTGACTACAGGCTATTGCTTGCGTATCCCCAATAAACAGCCCCATCTGATTCTTTTCATAACTTGAATCTTCTGAGTACCTGCTATGGATGCATGAAGGTTCATGAAGATGCATGAGGTGAGTGAGAGAATTCCTCTTCTGATATGATTTGGACACCACAGTCTCTGGATTGATCTCGTCTTGGACCTTATCTCTAGATGACGTATCATCTTCAATCGAATGATCAATTGCCCCGGAATAATACACGTAAAAGATTCTTTCAGGAGAATGAATGAATGCTTTTCCAAGCGAATCGATATAAACTGAATCATCAGGCATATTGCGCCATAAAAAAAAGAATACAATCCATCCTCTATCAGAAAAAGAGACATCCACCTGGTAAAAAGAGTGTGGCAGTTGGAAAAATAGGAATTGGACCTTTGGAAGAGACGCCAAATAGGTGATGGGCTTTATATTTCAACCCTTTTGTAGTCTTTAATATCAAAACCGGGTACCCCAGAATAGGGGATGCATCTAGTATACATATTGTAATTAGAAGAGACGTTTGTGGGAGGAAGTCCTCAAAGATCAGAGTTGGGAAGAATTGGGGATACTAGGATGTCATGCATTGGGCTCGCATCAACATACTCATCAGGATTCTTATGTCTTGGCTTAAAAGCTTTGCCTCATGAATTCACTTGGGGAATAAAAACTGACTATGTTGAACAAATTAGGGAACACAAAGTTATGGAGGATGCCCCTGGTTTAAAGGTCTAATACCCCAGTGTGGCAACCACATCTGACGTTGGTCAATAAGAACGAAGCACTGATATAAGATCCCACAGCAAATGGGAACTATCTACTGATGAGATGTTTCAAGAACTCATGATTGCGTAGCACTCCATAGTTGGAAGCAATTCCCAAAAGATGAGGAGAAGAGAGAACCTTTACTGTGACAGTGGGTGTAAGATTGTTGACATCGTCATTAGAGCTTTCATGACCTGGCTCATCTGAGTTTTCAATCAATTATCTTCCTGCTTGAAGAGATTTTTGACTACGGGCCAAAGCTTGTATGTATACCCGGAGTTATTCCATAACTGATCTCTGAGCACGTGCAGTAAGAAATCAAAACTAAACCTCCGAGGAGAACCATGTCTGAATAATAATCCCCAATCTCTGAGTACATGTTATGGATGCATGAATATACATGGGATGCATGAACGGATGCTATTTCATGTTCCGTCATTTCCAAGGAACTTACGTGCTTTGATTTTGATTTACGTAAGTAAAAGATGGAAAAGTTTGGCACAAGGCTTACAAATACGATTCCTTGGAAATCATAGGACACGTATGTTAAGCATGTGGTTAGCCATGTTATGTATGCAAAGGTATGAGATCAAATGGGATCAAGGTTTCATTATTTCTGAATATGATCGTTGCGTTGTTCTGAACCATATGAGCATCACCAGACCAAAGGTCCGACATAGCTTCCACACATATAAGGGCTGAGTACTATGTAGGTCTAAGTAGCATGAGATCAAGGCTTCAGGAACATCAGATACTGTTGAGCATTTCTGAATATGCTGGGAATGCCAAGATTAAAGGCTTGAATGAACTTCCAAGTAAGAAAGGCAGGAATTCAGAAAATAAATCTGAAAACCACGTAGTCCTCAACAGGATATGGCATCTGAATAAGTCACCAACATAGTATGGCATTTGAAAAAGTCACAAACAGAAATCCAGAATATAACCATTAGAACCAATAGTCACTGTCTGATCACAGTCTCCATCTGAGCATGAGTAACCATTTGAACATAGTCACAAATTGTACCTGTGATAAAATTCCCTCCCCACTCACGGGTGAAGACTAGGTCAGGGTAAGACAATGGTAACTCGAAAATCACGGGTCCTCTTGAAAGTGCTATGGGCTTACCCACAGACATGGGTGCCGATAGTAATTCATTTGAACCTCACCCGAGCGTGGTATATGACAAGACTGCACTAATCGGACCACGTCCTATAGCCGTCATGCCCCCACTCTATTCCTAGTGTCCTAGTGCACTTTGGCCTGGGTACTGGGCCTTTTACCTCAATAGTGACATCCCCACCCAACATGGAAAACAGAGTCCAGCATAATAGACAACAAATAGGGAAAGCAATAAAATGCAATGCAAACTTATGCTCAGACAAACATGTACAATAGAGTAAACTGAAAGCATAAAAATAAACACCCAAAGAAAAGAAAACAAGAGCTAGGAGCGACTCCGGGATGGACCAGCATTTGGTGTAAATTTAATTAAATAACCAACATAAGGGTGTAAATTTTATATTGGTGTGTAACCAGCATATGCCCACGCGGAGGACCTAAGCTGTAGTCCATGATTCAACATTTTTATTTAATATCCAACTTCCAAAAATGGGCCTACTATACCGCGATTTCAGCCAAAAAAGAAACACTAAAAGTCAGCCAAAAAAAACACACAAGCATCACCAATTATTATTATTAGTTAATTGAAATATGTATTTAATATCAGATAGAAAAGAATAAATTAAAAGGAATAAAACATAAAACAATGTTTAGATGTGTGTTTAGGGTTGAAGGACAGAAACGCTTCAGCTCCTCAGTCACAACTCTTCTTCGTCTTCTTCCCAAACGCGGCGGCCGCAAATTCCCTCCGTCCGTCCCCGACACCAATGTCCCCGTCTCATCTATTTCTCTCTTAATCACACATCTCTCTGTCCTCCAACATCATCCACTTCGCGATGGCTCTTCTGGAGAGCTCCGGTTGTTCTAGAAACCGAAATTAGGCGGTGACGATGAACACATTCGAACCAGAGGCATGGGGAAAATACTCGGAGAGTCGAAGGTTACGTCGTATTGTCAAGAAAAGTAGTAGAATTGAGAGAGAAAAGGTGATTCACCAGTGAGAACGGCGATGTTGACGGTGAGTCTCCGGTGATGTTATAATTTCAGGTAATGTTTTTCTTCATTACTTTTCGCTTCTGGCTTTGAATTTTCTTTCTCTTCTCCTGAATTTATATGTTTCTTGTTATTCTGGCGATGGTTTTGGTGATGAAGAACTCCTGCAGAAGGTGATGAAAGGCGAATGTTGATGTTGAAGAATCGTGGATAAATTGTAAATTGCTGCGCCTAGGGTGTTGACGTCGCAGGAAGAGGAAGTAAGTTGATGAAGAGGTTCAGAGGGAAAGGTCGACAATGTTGATTGTCGTTTGAAGATGGCGCAGAGACAAACTCAGATTTATAGAGAAACTTGATATATTTTTTTCCGGTGAGTTTCTTTAGACTTTTCTGTGTTGAATAAAAAGATGAATCTGAACTGAATGATGATATGTATCTCCCTCTCTGAGTTTCTTCTCTCAATTTGTCTACCTCCCCCTTCTTTCTTCTGTGATTCTGAACTTTGATGTGCCTTGAAATTATTCTGGATGCAGATTATCACGATGATGCTGAGATGAAGAGGATGCAGTCACAGAGATCTCAGAGGGGATAAAGATGATGAACCTGCAGAGAAATTCAGAGAGAATTCAAAGGAAGTTGCGGAGAATTTGAGACTGGTGAGTTTTTTTGTGAAAGTGTTGAATGATGAATGTGAATCTTTTCCCTCCTTTCTTCTTCTGCTTTTGGTGTTATCATTGTGATGTTATTGATGATGAAGATGAAAAAGGCTGTGTTTACAGGAGACTTTGAAATGATGATGATTTTGTTGTTTTTAGTGGAAGAAGTTTTGCGATGTGCTGAGATGAAAGATGATCATTGATGTGTGAAGAATTTTGAAAGTGACGACATATTGAAGAAGATGATGGAGCATGATGATGATGGATATTGCATATTTGATGAAGATGATGCAAGATTGCTGAAGATAATGGGGAATTAGAAAGAGACAAGAGGATGAAGATTGCAGCCATTCTCAGAAGAATGAAGAATCCCCGTTATTGATGACGAAACCAGTTTATATAATCAGTCAGGATCTGCAAAAGTTTGTTAGAGGTAAGTGCATCTGAGCCCTTGGTTTGAATTAGTTGGTTAGATAATGAATGGTTGAGATGAATTCGGTTAGAGAAGTTTTGGTTCTGTTATGACAGTTGGAAGTTAGTTATTGGAATTGGTAGTTATAGAGTTTGTTACTCTGTTGACAGTTTGCAGGGCTAGAAAAGCGGTTAGGTGGTTAGTTAGGAGATTCTGTTATGTTAGAATTCTGTTGGAAAATTTTGGTCAGAAGTTTAGTTCCTAAGCTGTTGAGCTGAACTGTTTAATTAATTTTCTACTTTCCAACTTTCTATGCAGTTTGTTTTCTGTTTTTTTCGGTTATTGCAGTTAGAGAGTTTGTTAGTAGTTAGTTATGGTTACAAGTTAGTTGTATTGAAATTCTGTTTGCAGTTAGTAGTTTAATTGTTAGAGAGAAAGTTAGAAGTTAGAAAATTTGTTAAGAATAGTTAGTTGGCAAGCTGAAGGTTATGTCATTGGCTTATTAGTTTTGGTTCTGATTGTGGATTGTTTTAATGCGATTTTACAGGTCGAGTTCCAAGTGGCCAGTAGGATTTGTGTTGAAGCAGTGTGAAGATTATGGTGAAGAGGTAAGGTCAAACTGTGGGATTTCGTGGAAGACATATGAAGATTAGGCTTTGGTGTTGTATAGGATTTTTATAATTTCTTTTGTAACATGATGGTAAAATTGTAATGAAAATGTCTTAAATGCCATCTTGTATTGTAATGTAGCATGGAATTTATTCCCACCAATCCATATTTTTTTTATATTCTGAAATTGATTTGGAAGAAGGCCATTAAACAGATTATCTTGAATGTTCAAATCTGTAAGTGGAAGTTCCGCCAGGTAGGTGACTGTTGTTAGTGATCGCTGGTTGTGATTGGATTAAGGAGAGAGCGATGGGGTCATGAGAAATACACGAGAATTTGTTGTGAAGATGTCATGATTAAATTCATAGCACATGTATGTATGATTAATTTCGGCCCTCTCATTCAATGTGGTGGATAGTTAGATTAGAAATGGACTGAACATTGAATTTTTTAGTATAAAAGCGATGTTCAATTTGATGCCAAAAGATTCTCACATCATAATGTACAAAAACTTTAATAGCTCCCCTAAAGTCCACACTTGCAACATACATAGCTAGATCATGCACCAAATCATGCATTTTGAAAGTGAAACCAATGTCATAAACGACAAAATCTTGAAGAAAAGATATTGACAGCAGTTCAAACAAATATTGGTTGGCACTATATTTCAACGTTTGATTTTGATTTCTGTTTTGAGTTGGAAGAAAACCAAGGGCTCTCCATAGTGATGTTACATGAAAACTATCAAATGCATGACACTTTGGGTAAGTGGAGAACAAAGCAAAGCATTTCTTCATATCCTATGACATTTGATCATAGCTTAACTTAAGTGCAGGTAAAATCCCATATGTGTCCGGTAAATTCCAAATTTCGTTGTCTTTCATGTTTCCCCAATACCGAATTGTTTCATATTTTGAAAAAAGTAAACTCCCAACTGTTCTCACTGCCAAGGGAATCCCACCACATTTTTTTCACAATTTCCCTTCCAATATTTACCAAATGTGGATACCTCCTTGCTTCTCCTTCTTTAAAGGCCTCCTAGAGCACCCACTTGTATTAGGTGCACAGTGACGACTTGAGATATGGATAGAATAATGTTCAAAATGTCTTCGAAATGAAACAGAGCATGATCTTCCAATAGACATAAGGAAATGAACCCAAATCTTCAGACTTAACAAATAAAAACCTTGCAACTTGATTTTGAGATGAAGAAAATAACCTCGTAGCTTGATGAAGAAGAAATCCATAACAACCATCAATCAAAAACCCTAAATTCACAAATCAATGCACCAGAAGAATCAGTCTTGTTTGATAAACACCTCGAACCAAAGGAAAACCCGAGCTCCACAACCAATGATTCTCCGAACCATGATTCGACAAAACCTGAATTGGTTAATTGAAGAGTGGATGAATGCCATGTCAAAGTCATTAAGCCTGATCAAATGATAGGCACACTTATATGAGGAGATGTCTTGATTCAAAGACCATGTATGCTATGTCACGCCCATAAGTTCTTGACAAGAAAAAAAACCTGTAACCTGTTGTTTATCAGAAGATAATAGCCTTGCTGCTTGAGGGGGAAGAAGTCCTTTATTGGATATGAGCGCCTTAACCACTGTGAAACCCTAGTATCGCACAACCACTGAACTTTGAACCTTAGAGCTATATTGAATGAAATGTATGCCATGTTAGTGACCTAATGAAATAGATGCAGATGAATGCAAAAAGTCTAAGCCAAAATAAAAGAAATTAGGAGGGCAAATTTTGGGGTGCAACAAGTACGACATCCAATACACAACCCAAAAAGCAATCAAAGGGAGTGTATTGGCGGATCATTTGGCGCATCAGGCAGTGGATGACTACCAATCCATGAATTTCGAGTTCCCGAACGAGAACATCATATTGGTGACCGAATGTGAAGAACCTGGACTGGATAAAGGACCTGAGAAAGGATCCCGACGGTCTATGTATTTTGATGGAGCATCAAACACGTTGGGTAATGGCATTAGCATTGTGATCATATCTCCCAAGGGCTGTCATATTCTGTTCACCGCCCGATTATGCTTTAACTGCACCAACAATATGGCAGAGTATAAAGCATGTATCCTGGGTCTTCGAGCTGCTATTGACCTGAGGATTAAGTTCTTAAGTGTATTCATAGATTCTGCCCTAGTGATCGGTCAGATCAAAGGCGAGTGGGATACGAAGCACCCAAACCTTATACCTTACAAAGAGTATGTATTGACGTTGCTTCCACACTTTGAGGAGATAACCTTTGAACACTTCCCGAGAGAAGAGAACCAGTTAGCGGACGCGCTAGCTACCATGTCCTCTATGTTTAAAGTCAGGTGGGACAATGAAGCTCCCCATATTACCATCGAGAGGTTAGATGAACCCGCACATTGCTGTGACATCGAGACTGAAGAAGTGGCAGATAAACCCTGGTTTAACGAGGTAAAGAGGTATCTTGAGACTCAAGAATACCCCGAGGGGGCATCTGTTAATGATAAGAAGTTTCTGAGAAGGTTCGCTGCGAAGTTCTTCATCAGTAATGGTATCCTCTATAAGCGTAACCATGATTCGACCTTACTACGGTGCATGGACAAGAGCGAGGCATAAATGATCATGGCAAACTTACATGAAGGTACCGTCGGAACTCATTCTAGTGGACATACCATGGCAAAGAAAATCCTACGGGCAGGATATTATTGGTCCACTATGGAAGCCGATTGTTATCAGCACTCTCGGACCTGTCATAAGTTCCAAGCCTATGCTGATAAGGTGCATGTACCTCAAGTTCCCCTGAATTTTTTGACAGCTCCCTGGCCTTTTGCAATGTGGGGCATCGACATGATCGGCGAGATCAGACATACTGCATCCAACGGGCATCGTTTCATCCTGGTAGCAATTGATTATTTCACGAAGTGGGTTGAGGCAACTTCCTTTGCCACAGTAACCAAGAGCGTCATGGCGCGGTTTATCCGACACAATCTGATTTATCGATACGGTGTACCAGAGAGGACCATTACTGACAATGGTACAAACCTCAACAATACGATGATCACCAGGCTCTGCCAAACAGTTCGAGATTCAGCATCATAACTCTTTTCTCTACCGACCGAAGATGAATGGGGCTGTTGAGGGGGCTAACAAGAACATCAAGAAGATTGTGCAGAAGATGACAGTGACATACAAAGAATGGCATGAGATGTTACCATTTTCTCTTCATGGGTATCGTACCTCAGCAAGGACATCAACAGGGGAAACACCCTACTCTTTGGTGTATGGCATGGAGGCAGTCCTACCCATTGAAGTCCAGATACCCTCTCTCAGGATTATGAAGGATGCGGGTTTGAGCAAAGATGACTGGATCCAGACCCGACTTGATCAGCTGAATCTAATCGATGAAAAGAGACTTACTGCTATTTGTCATGGTCAGACGTATCAAAAGCGAATGATCAAGGCTTTTAACAAGAAAGTAAGGCGTCAAGAATATCAAGTCGAGGATCTGGTGATCAAACGCATCATACTGCCGCAAGGTGATCCCAGGGGCAAATGGACCCCCACGTACAAAGGGCCATTTATGGTTAAGAACATTTTCTCAGGAGGAGCCATGATTTTAACCACCATGGATGGTGACGACCTTTCTCACCCCGTCAATGCAGATATAGTGAAAAGATACTACGCATAACCAAAGACCCGCTAGGTTGACTGTCCTAGGCAAAAATAAGGGCTTCCCGACGAACCAAAAGGGTTTGGGCAAAAATAAGGGATGAAAATAAAAAAAAACTGTACACCCGGCAAGTCGAAAACCTGAAAAGGCGGCTTGGGAAAAAAAGGGTATCCCGGTGGGCTGAAAACCCGAAAGGGCGGTCCAGGCAAAAATTAGGGATCAAAGCGTAACACTATGTTTCATTGGATCATCTTGCGACCAGACTTCGGTATCGACTATCAAGCTCGGATGGCGCCAACCAATCTGATCCACCCTCGACCAAGTAGCAAAGTGAGGAGACGCTCGAAGATGTAAAGGCAATATTAGAGCTGGAACCCGATGGGATTGTTTCACATAAGCTGTTTTTATTTCTTTTACACAAATTGTATAATTTTTGTTCCCTCGGCGGTGTTCTCTTACTAGGACGTCAGCCTCTTTGTATAAAACGCCTATTACAGGCCAACTTCAAAAAATCAATACAATTCGTTTCCACAAGAAATTCCAAATTGTTTTTCTCTTTCTGTTTTGTTTTGCAAGAACGTCCAATGTTTCATTTTTTATATATGCATTTGAAAATAATTGCTGCTCATAAATATTTACATAAGAAACAAAAGACAATTACTCGTAATTTCAAGAACAGGGGCAAACAAGAAGTGTCCAAACCTTACAGTTGCTCTACCCACCAGGTACAAGGATAGAGCCAGCTTGAGAATATGACTAAAGGTACATACACTCCCCGCAGAGTAGGAAGTATCCAAAGACAGTGGTGTTAGCTCTTCCCAGCCAAGGTTCATAATCGCGAATGAGTCGGAAAAATTCTCCCCAAGAAGAATTTATCTATCACCAGCAATAGAAGTTCACCATCAGCGGAGTTTATTTCTCCAAATCAGCAGATCATCCAATAGAGTATCTCTCTTTCCCATAAAGTCATTCTTCCACAAGATTATTCTCAAACAGAGTCTCTCTCGGCGGAATATTCTCGAGCAAAGCGGACGCAAGTCTCCCGCTAATCATCTTCGGTCACTATCCCCAGCGAGAACGAAGAACTCAACACCTTATACTCTCCAACAGCAGTCCAGGATTCATTCTCCCCAGCCATAGAATTTCACAAGAACATTGCACATCCATACATCATGGCATGCGCATATGCATCATACAACACAATCTCATTTATGTTGAGAACATCATTACTCAATACATTTCATACATCATAACATTACATATGACTAACTCTTTACCTTTCAGGGAAAGATGCAATCAAGTTCTCGCAAGTTTTCTCTGGTTCATTCAAATCAATACTAAGATTTCTATCCCAATTCAAGCTATGAAGCCCAGAAATCGACCGGATAATACCTTGATTTATCTAAAACACTACGAAGTTTGGAATCGACCAGATAGTAGTATATCTTACATACAAGCTATGAAGCCCGGAAATCGACCGGAAAACAGCTTAATCCCCCCGGCAAGTTACTGTGAAGCCTGGAAATCGACCAGATAGTAGTACAAGACACTGTGAAGCCTGGCGCACGACCAGATAACGGTATAAGACGCTATGAAGACTGGATCACGACCAGATAACGGCAAAGGACACTGAAGCCTGGGACATGACCAGATAACAGTATAAGGTATTGCGAAGCTTGGAATTCGACCAAATAGCAGTTTACTCGGCCAATTACTATGAAGACCATAAATCGACCAGATATTAGTATGCCTTAAATTCAAATTGAAGCCCGGATGCGAACGGATAACCACCAAATTCATTCTGAAGCCTGGAGCATGACCGAATAAGAATTGAGAAATTGCAAAGCCTGGAAGACGACTAGATAGCAAGTCTAATCTCATCTCCCCAGTAAGTCGCTGCAAAACTTGGAACACGACCAGATAGCAGTTCATATTCACCTCCTCAACTAAGAGATGATTCCCCAATAGAGTAACAGACAACTGAAGTTCCTAAAACTCTATTTCTCTCAAGACAGAGAATAGCATTCCCCAGCGTAGTCCTCCTCAACAACAAGTATACGGGTCCTCGCAAAGGAATCTCTTACGCGATCGACACTTCTTCTGATGGCATCTTTAAGCCCATCTTCCATCATTGACTTCCAAATGGCATCTATAAGCCCATTCTCGATATTGCAAGACCAGTACCACTTCATGCGAGTGCAAATTTATGGGCACTCTAATGTTCAATCATCTTCCACCTTCGGATCACGAAAGGCAGACAAGCCAATCTACATCCTCAGGTTTAAGAATATTGAACAGGGGCAGATGTTGTACCCCAAAATTTCCCCTCCCATATTTCTCAATACATGTCAAGTGAGGTCCTCAAATGGCTCAAGGAGGTCCAAGGGTTGACCATACAAACTCTCTCCTAAGGCAGTCTACTTCAAATTAGGGTTTCATTTTGCATCAAGATGCTTGAGTCCAAAGGATCCCAAATGATCACTATTGTCCTAATATGTTCTCAAGATCATCCATGTTAAGTTTCAAGCCTTACAGAGGAAGTTTGCTCAGTCAATTGCTTAAAGGTCTGAAAATCGACTGTGCTAGGGCAAAAGTCAACTGTGGCCCACATACAGTCAAAATTCAAGATTTTTGGTAAATATTCTCATTTTGAAGTATTATTCATCATTTGATCAAGGGTTGATCATGATTCCTCAAGAATTTCTCACAATTCATCAAAACCCAAAAGTTGCTAAATTAGGGTTTTATAGGAAAAGTCAACTCAACTTTGACCAAGTATAACTTTCTCATACTTTATAAAAAATGACCCATCCAAAGCTCATTTTGAATAGAATGTAATTACCTACAATTCATCTTTAGCTCCCAAGTTCAAAATATGCACTCACAAGAAGATATGAATTTGGACATTATAGGTCACTTTGAAAAGTCAACAAAAACACCTTTTGGGTCAAAGCTTCATACATAAACATGGAAGACTCAATTGAGATGAGACCAAAAGGGTTGCTCAGAGGACATCTTAATCTTTCCAAAAAGTTCAAGAACACCTCTTTAGGGTCAAAATTGAAAGAGTTGTGCATTGGCCAAGTTAACCCTTTTTGCAAAATTGCAAAAAGTCAAAAGTGTCCAAAATTGCATTTTTTGCTAAATGGGTCCAACTTTTTATGCTTGCACCGAGTTTGTAATGTGAACCACGACCCATGAGCCCTTCCATTTGTCATGCTTTTATTTTTGTCATTTATTTTGATTTTATTCCATTTAAATCAAATAAAATCAAAATAAAATAATGAAAATATCAAAAACTAATTAAATCTTGAGATTTTGTGCATGATTAGGTCCATTACATAGCTGGAGACAAGATCAAATCGTACAAGGCTCCATTTGGACACAAAAAGATTGAATTTGCTTAATTTGGAAAGATTTGGTGCAAGGATTGAATCATGAATCAATAATCATAATTGGAAAAGATTTGAAA
Source organism: Vicia faba (assembly GCA_948472305.1). NCBI lineage: Eukaryota > Viridiplantae > Streptophyta > Magnoliopsida > Fabales > Fabaceae > Vicia > Vicia faba. The sequence continues at coordinate 518,428,131 of OX451737.1, forward strand.
CAAATTGTAACCCTAATACATTCTTGGATACATAAGGAACAAAGGAAGATAAAAAAGGAAGAGGCTAGAGGCGTGCAAAAGACAGAACGAATTTCAAAAATTCAAGAAAAATTTGAAAACTGATTTCCAAGTTTCAGGCCATCTCAAGCCATTCTAATCATACCAATCATTTGCTGGACATCCTAGGATCGTGTTTCAATCATTAGCAAGCTTCCCCACGGTCAGAATCACTATGTAAGAGTCACACGGTTTGTCTCTTTTCATGAAATCGATTACATTGATTCTGGCATATTTAGCATGATTAATTGATATATTCACAATCCTTGAGTTGTTTACAAGCTAATGGTTATGATTAATTGCATTTTGATTGACTGTACATCAAGTTGCCATGGCTAGGGTTCGTGCTTTGTTTTTAGGGGTTTTGTGTACACGGAAAATTGGCCATTAATAATGGTAACATGATGCTAATGAGGTTGCAACGAATTGATTAGTATCATTGGTTGTCATTTACCATACACATACAGGATTTTAGAATGAACAAGGGTTATACCTACACTTGGTGTCCGTAGGTAAAAGCCTTTTATCTAAAACGATGGAAGCAACAAAGAAGACAATGGCGTGGCAGGTTGTGGATGGTTAGTTTGAATTTCGCGCGTTTTGGGAAGCGTGGCACATTGTTTATGTTATATTCTATTTATTGCATTATTCCGGAGCGTCTCCCACTACACAAAAGAAGCGACGTCTTCTATTACATAGAAGCGACATCCAACAACCATACCAAATAATCTTCTACTACACAGAAGAAAGTAAACTTCATATCTTACTTCACAAGAGAGAAGTTTTAGCAACCGAATTACGGAGAATCTCCTACTTCACAAAAGAGTCTCTGTCTTCTACTACACAGAAGCAAAAATTCAGAAACTGTAACATAGAATCTTCTACTACACAGAAGAAACTAAACTCTGAATATAGCATTCGACCTTTGAGGTATTTTTCTTCTACACAACAACAGATATCCAAGAACTCGACGTCTTATACTTCTTCATCATATAAGCATCACCCCCATCTTATACTTACACATAAGAAGCAATCAGCTGAGGAAAAAGAGTCTGAAATGGTTTTCCCAAACATGGACTGAACCTTGGAAAAGAACAAGTACCAAACTTCATACTTCAACCCCTTGCAGTATTCAATATCCTAACTAAGTGCCCCAGAGTGGGAAACACATCTAGCATTTGTATCGAAATCAGGAGAGAAATTTGTTGGAGGATGACCCAAAGCACGAAGCTTAAACCACTGAGCTTCTAACATACGAGGAAGTAACTGGATACAAGGCATTGAGATTGTATCAATCTGCTTCTTAAGCTTTTCTATCTCTGCTGGTAAGTTTTACCCCCTGAGTTCACTCGGAGACCAGAATCTAGCTGCTAGCAAGGAAATTCGAGAACACGAAGCTCTGGGTGAGACCCATAAAGTATCTCATGATTTGAAGAAAAAAAAAGTCCCATAGGCTGGGGATGAATGACAGCTCATGTTGCAACAACGTATACGAGATCACTTTTCTTTGCCGACACTGTCTTCAAAACTTCCATACCTGACTCAACTAAGTCTTCAACTGGCTATTTTTCTCTTGGGGATTTCTGACTACAGGCTATTGCTTGCGTATCCCCAATAAACAGCCCCATCTGATTCTTTTCATAACTTGAATCTTCTGAGTACCTGCTATGGATGCATGAAGGTTCATGAAGATGCATGAGGTGAGTGAGAGAATTCCTCTTCTGATATGATTTGGACACCACAGTCTCTAGATTGATCTCGTCTTGGACCTTATCTCTAGATGACGTATCATCTTCAATCGAATGATCAATTGCCCCAGAATAATACACGTAAAAGATTCTTTCAGGAGAATGAATGAATGCTTTTCCAAGAGAATCGATATAAACTGAATCATCAGGCATATTGCGCCATAAAAAAAAAGAATACAATCCATCCTCTATCAGAAAAAGAGACATCCACCTGGTAAAAAGAGTGTGGCAGTTGGAAAAATAGGAATTGGACCTTTGGAAGAGACGCCAAACAGGTGATGGGCTTTATATTTTAACCCTTTTGTAGTCTTTAATATCAAAACCGGGTACCCCAGAATAGGGGATGCATCTAGTATACATATTGTAATCAGAAGAGACGTTTGTGGGAGGAAGTCCTCAAAGATCAGAGTTGGGAAGAATTGGGGATACTAGGATATCATGCATTGGGCTCGCATCAACATACTCATCAGGATTCTTATGTCTTGGCTTAAAAGCTTTGCCTCATGAATTCACTTGGGGAATAAAAACTGACTATGTTGAACAAATTAGGGAACACAAAGTTATGGAGGATGCCCCTGGTTTAAAGGTCTGATGCCCCAGTGTGGCAACCACATCTGACGTTGGTCAATAAGAACGAAGCACTGATATAAGATCCCACAGCAAATGGGAACTATCTGCTGATGAGATGTTTCAAGAACTCATGATTGCGTAGCACTCCATAGTTGGAAGCAATTCCCAAAAGATGAGGAGAAGAGAGAACCTTTACTGTGACAGTGGGTGTAAGATTGTTGACATCGTCATTAGAGCTTTCATGACCTGGCTTATCTGAGTTTTCAATCAATTATCTTCCTGCTTGAAGAGATTTTTGACTACGGGCCAAAGCTTGTATGTATACCCGGAGTTATTCCATAACTGATCTCTGAGCACGTGCAGTAAGAAATCAAAGCTAAACCTCCGAGGAGAACCATGTCTGAATAAGAATCCCCAATCTCTGAGTACATGTTATGGATGCATGAATATACATGGGATGCATGAACGGATGTTATTTCATGTTCCGTCATTTCCAAGGAACTTACGTGCTTTGATTTTGATTTACGTAAGTAAAAGATGGAAAAGTTTGGCACAAGGCTTACAAATACGATTCCTTGGAAATCATAGGACACGTATGTTAAGCATGTGGTTAGCCATGTTATGTATGCAAAGGTATGAGATCAAATGGGATCAAGGTTTCATTATTTCTGAATATGATCGCTGCGTTGTTCTGAACCATATGAGCATCACCAGACCAAAGGTCCGACATAGCTTCCACACATATAAGGGCTGAGTACTATGTAGGTCTAAGTAGCATGAGATCAAGGCTTCAGGAACATCAGATACTGTTGAGCATTTCTGAATATGCTGGGAATGCCAAGATTAAAGGCTTGAATGAACTTCCAAGTAAGAAAGGCAGGAATTCAGAAAATAAATCTGAAAACCACGTAGTCCTCAACAGGATATGGCATCTGAATAAGTCACCAACATAATATGGCATTTGAAAAAGTCACAAACAGAAATCCAGAATATAACCATTAGAACCAATAGTCACTGTCTGATCACAGTCTCCATCTGAGCATGAGTAACCATTTGAACATAGTCACAAACTGTACCTGTGATAAAATTCCCTCCCCACTCACGGGTGAAGACTAGGTCAGGGTAAGACAATGGTAACTCGAAAATCACGGGTCCTCTTGAAAGTGCTATGGGCTTACCCACAGACGTGGGTGCCGATAGTAATTCATTTGAACCTCATCAGAGCGTGGTATATGACAAGACTGCACTAATCGGACCACGTCCTATAGCCGTCATGCCCTCACTCTATTCCTAGTGTCCTAGTGCACTTTGGCCTGGGTACTGGGCCTTTTACCTCAATAGTGACATCCCCACCCAACATGGAAAACAAATTCCAGCATAATAGACAACAAATAGGGAAAGCAATAAAATGCAATGCAAACTTATGCTCAGACAAACATGTACAAATGAGTAAACTGAAAGCATAAAAATAAACACCCAAAGAAAAGAAAACAAGAGCTAGGAGCGACTCCGGGATGGACCAGCATTTGGTGTAAATTTAATTAAATAACCAACATAAGGGTGTAAATTTTATATTGGTGTGTAACCAGCATATGCCCAGGCGGAGGACCTAAGCTGTAGTCCATGATTCAACATTTTTATTTAATATCCAACTTCCAAAAATAGGCCTACTATACCGCGATTTCAGCCAAAAAAGAAACACTAAAAGTCAGCAAAAAAAAACACACAAGCATCACCAATTATTATTATTAGTTAATTGAAATATGTATTTAATATCAGATAGAAAAGAATAAATTAAAAGGAATAAAACATAAAACAATGTTTAGATGTGTGTTTAGGGTTGAAGGATAGAAACGCTTCAGCTCCTCAGTCACAACTCTTCTTCGTCTTCTTCCCAAACGCGGCGGCCGCAAATTCCCTCCGTCCGTCCCCGACACCAATGTCCCCGTCTCATCTATTTCTCTCTCAATTACACATCTCTCTGTCCTCCAACATCATCCACTTCGCGATGGCTCTTCTGGAGAGCTCCGATTGTTCTAGAAACCGAAATTAGGCGGTGACGATGAACACATTCAAACCAGAGGCATGGGGAAAATACTCGGAGAGTCGAAGGTTACGTCGTATTGTCAAGAAAAGTAGTAGAATTGAGAGAGAAAAGGTGATTCACCAGTGAGAACGGCGATGTTGACGGTGAGTCTCCGGTGATGTTATAATTTCAGGTAATGTTTTTCTTCATTACTTTTCGCTTCTGGCTTTGAATTTTCTTTCTCTTCTCCTGAATTTATATTTTTCTTGTTATTCTGGCGATGGTTTTGGTGATGAAGAACTCCTGCAGAAGGTGATGAAAGGCGAATGTTGATGTTGAAGAATCGTGGATAAATTGTAAATTGCTGCGCCTAGGGTGTTGACGTCGCAGGAAGAGGAAGTAAGTTGATGAAGAGGTTCAGAGGGAAAGGTCGACAATGTTGATTGTCGTTTGAAGATGGCGCAAAGACAAACTCAGATTTATAGAGAAACTTGATATATTTTTTTCCGGTGAGTTTCTTTAGACTTTTCTGTGTTGAATAAAAAGATGAATCTGAACTGAATGATGATATGTATCTCCCTCTCTGAGTTTCTTCTCTCAATTTGTCTACCTCCCCCTTCTTTCTTCTGTGATTCTGAACTTTGATGTGCCTTGAAATTATTCTGGATGCAGATTATCACGATGATGCTGAGATGAAGAGGATGCAGTCACAGAGATCTCAGAGGGGATAAAGATGATGAACCTGCAGAGAAATTCAGAGAGAATTCAAAGGAAGTTGCGGAGAATTTGAGACTGGTGAGTTTTTTTGTGAAAGTGTTGAATGATGAATGTGAATCTTTTCCCTCCTTTCTTCTTCTGCTTTTGGTGTTATCATTGTGATGTTATTGATGATGAAGATGAAAAAGGCTGTGTTTACAGGAGACTTTGAAATGATGATGATTTTGTTGTTTTTAGTGGAAGAAGTTTTGCGATGTGCTGAGATGAAAGAGGATCATTGATGTGTAAAGAATTTTGAAAGTGACGACATATTGAAGAAGATGATGGAGCATGATGATGATGGATATTGCATATTTGATGAAGATGATGCAAGATTGCTGAAGATAATGGGGAATTAGAAAGAGACAAGAGGATAAAGATTGCAGCCATTCTTAGAAGAATGAAGAATCCCCGTTATTGATGACGAAACCAGTTTATATAATTAGTCAGGATCTGCAAAAGTTTGTTAGAGGTAAGTGCATCTGAGCCCTTGGTTTGAATTAGTTGGTTAGATAATGAATGGTTGAGATGAATTCGGTTAGAGAAGTTTTGGTTCTGTTATGACAGTTGGAAGTTAGTTATTGGAATTGGTAGTTAGAGAGTTTGTTACTCTGTTGACAGTTTGCAGGGCTAGAAAAGCGGTTAGGTGGTTAATTAGGAGATTCTGTTATGTTAGAATTCTGTTGGAAAATTTTGGTCAGAAGTTTAGTTCCTAAGCTGTTGAGTTGAACTGTTTAATTAATTTTCTACTTTCCAACTTTCTATGCAGTTTGTTTTATGTTTTTTTCGGTTATTGCAGTTAGAGAGTTTGTTAGTAGTTAGTTATGGTTATAAGTTAGTTGTATTGAAATTCTGTTTGCAGTTAGTAGTTTAATTGTTAGAGAGAAAGTTAGAAGTTAGAAAATCTGTTAAGAATAGTTAGTTGGCAAGCTGAAGGTTATGTCATTGGCTTATTAGTTTTGGTTCTGATTGTGGATTGTTTTAATGCGATTTTACAGGTCGAGTTCCAAGTGGCCAGTAGGATTTGTGTTGAAGCAGTGTGAAGATTATGGTGAAGAGGTAAGGTCAAACTGTGGGATTTCGTGGAAGACATATGAAGATTAGGCTTTGGTGTTGTGTAGGATTTTTATAATTTCTTTTGTAACATGATGGTAAAATTGTAATGAAAATGTCTTAAATTCCATCTTGTATTGTAATGTAGCATGGAATTTATTCCCACCAATCCATAATTTTTTTATATTCTGAAATTGATGTGGAAGAAGGCCATTAAACAGATTATCTTGAATGTTCAAATCTGTAAGTGGAAGTTCCGCCAGGTAGGTGACTGTTGTTAGTGATCGCTGGTTGTGATTGGATTAAGGAGAGAGCGATGGGGTCATGAGAAATACACGAGAATTTGTTGTGAAGATGTCGTGATTAAATTCATAGCACATGTATGTATGATTAATTTCGGCCCTCTCATTCAATGTGGTGGATAGTTAGATTAGAAATGGACTGAACATTGAATTGTTTAGTATAAAAGCGATGTTCAATTTGATGTCAAAAGATTCTCACATCATAATGTACAAAAACTTTAATAGCTCCCCTAAAGTCCACACTTGCAACATACATAGCTAGATCATGCACCAAAATCATGCATTTTGAAAGTGAAACCAATGTCATAAACGACAAAATCTTGAAGAAAAGATATTGACAGTAGTTCAAACAAATATTGGTTGGCACTATATTTCAATGTTTGATTTTGATTTCTGTTTTGAGTTGGAAGAAAACCAAGGGCTCTCCATAGTGATGTTACATGAAAACTATCAAATGCATGACACTTTGGGTAAGTGGAGAACAAAGCAAAGCATTTCTTCATATCCTATGACATTTGATCATAGCTTAACTTAAGTGCAGGTAAAATCCCATATGTGTCCGGTAAATTCCAAATTTCGTTGTCTTTCATGTTTCCCCAATACCGAATTGTTTCATATTTTGAAAAAAGTAAACTCCCAACTGTTCTCACTGCCAAGGGAATCCCACCACATTTTTTTCACAATTTCCCTTCCAATATTTACCAAATGTGGATACCTCCTTGCTTCTCCTTCTTTAAAGGCCTCCTAGAGCACCCACTTGTATTAGGTGCGCAGTGACGACTTGAGACATGGATAGAATAATGTTCAAAATGTCTTCGAAATGAAACAAAGCATGATCTTCCAATAGACATAAGGAAATGAACCCAAATCTTCAGACTTAACAAATAAAAACCTTGCAACTTGATTTTGAGATGAAGAAAATAACCTCGTAGCTTGATGAAGAAGAAATCCATAACAACCATCAATCAAAAACCCTAAATTCACAAATCAATGCACCAGAAGAATCAGTCTTGTTTGATAAACACCTCGAACCAAAGGAAAACCCGAGCTCCACAACCAATGATTCTCCGAACCATGATTCGACAAAACCTGAATTGGTTAATTGAAGAGTGGATGAATGCCATGTCAAAGTCATTAAGCCTGATCAAATGATAGGCACACTTATATGAGGAGATGTCTTGATTCAAAGACCATGTATGCTATGTCACGCCCATAAGTTCTTGACAAGAAAAAAAACCTGTAACCTGTTGTTTATCAGAAGATAATAGCCTTGCTGCTTGAGGGGGAAGAAGTCCTTTATTGGATATGAGCGCCTTAACCACTGTGAAACCCTAGTATCGCACAACCACTGAACTTTGAACCTTAGAGCTATATTGAATGAAATGTATGCCATGTTAGTGACCTAATGAAATAGATGCAGATGAATGCAAAAAGTCTAAGCCAAAATAAAAGAAATTAGGAGGGCAAATTTTGGGGTGCAACAAGTACGACATCCAATACACAACCCAAAAAGCAATCAAGGGGAGTGTATTGGCGGATCATTTCGCGCATCAGGCAGTGGATGACTACCAATCCATGAATTTCGAGTTCCCGAACGAGAACATCATATTGGTGACCGACTGTGAAGAACCTGGACTGGATAAAGGACCTGAGAAAGGATCCCGACGGTCTATGTATTTTGATGGAGCATCAAACACGTTGGGTAATGGCATTAGCGTTGTGATCATATCTCCCGAGGGCTGTCATATTCTGTTCACCGCCCGATTATGCTTTAACTGCACCAACAATATGGCAGAGTATAAAGCATGTATCCTGGGTCTTCGAGCTGCTATTGACCTGAGGATTAAGTTCTTAAGTGTATTCATAGATTCTGCCCTAGTGATCGGTCAGATCAAAGGCGAGTGGGATACGAAGCACCCAAACCTTATTCCTTACAAAGAGTATGTATTGACGTTGCTTCCACACTTTGAGGAGATAACCTTTGAACACTTCCCGAGAGAAGAGAACCAGTTAGCGGACGCGCTAGCTACCATGTCCTCTATGTTTAAAATCAGGTGGGATAATGAAGCTCCCCATATTACCATCGAGAGGTTAGATGAACCCGCACATTGCTGTGACATCGAGACTGAAGAAGTGGAAGATAAACCCTGGTTTAACGAGGTAAAGAGGTATCTTGAGACTCAAGAATACCCCGAGGGGGCATCTGTTAATGATAAGAAGTTTCTGAGAAGGTTCGCTGCGAAGTTCTTCATCAGTAATGGTATCCTCTATAAGCGTAACCATGATTCGACCTTACTACGGTGCATGGACAAGAGCGAGGCATAAATGATCATGGCAAACTTACATGAAGGTACCTTCAGAACTCATTCTAGTGGACATACCATGGCAAAGAAAATCCTACGGGCAGGATATTATTGGTCCACTATGGAAGCCGATTGTTATCAGCACTCTCGGACCTGTCATAAGTTCCAAGCCTATGCTGATAAGGTGCATGTACCTCAAGTTCCACTGAATTTTTTGACAGCTCCCTGGCCTTTTGCAATGTGGGGCATCGACATGATCGGCGAGATCAGACATACTGCATCCAACGGGCATCGTTTCATCCTGGTAGCAATTGATTATTTCACGAAGTGGGTTGAGGCAACTTCCTTTGCCATAGTAACCAAGAGCGTCGTGGCGCGGTTTATCCGACACAATCTGATTTATCGATACGGTGTACCAGAGAGGACCATTACTGACAATGGTACAAACCTCAACAATAAGATGATCACCAGGCTCTGCCAAACAGTTCGAGATTCAGCATCATAACTCTTCTCCCTACCGACCGAAGATGAATGGGGCTGTTGAGGGGGCTAACAAGAACATCAAGAAGATTGTGCGGAAGATGACAGTGACATACAAAGACTGGCATGAGATGTTACCATTTTCTCTTCATGGGTATCGTACCTCAGCAAGGACATCAACAGGGGAAACACCCTACTCTTTGGTGTATGGCATGGAGGCAGTCCTACCCATTGAAGTCCAGATACCCTCTCTCAGGATTATGAAGGATGCGGGTTTGAGCAAAGATGACTTGATCCAGATCCGACTTGATATGCTGAATCTAATCGATGAAAAGAGACTTACTGCTATTTGTCATGGTCAGACGTATCAAAAGCGAATGATCAAGGCTTTTAACAAGAAAGTAAGGCGTCAAGAATATCAAGTCGGGGATCTGGTGATCAAACGCATCATACTGCCGCAAGGTGATCCCAGGGGCAAATGGACCCCCACGTACGAAGGGCCATTTATGGTTAAGAACATTTTCTCAGGAGGAGCCATGATTTTAACCACCATGGATGGTGACGACCTTCCTCACCCCGTCAATGCAGATATAGTGAAAAGATACTACACATAACCAAAGACCCGCTAGGTTGACTGTCCTAGGCAAAAATAAGGGCTTCCCGACGAACCAAAAGGGTTTGGGCAAAAATAAGGGATGAAAATAAAAAAAAACTGTACACCCGGCAAGTCGAAAACCTGAAAAGGCAGCTTGGGCAAAAAAGGGTATCCCGGTGGGCTGAAAACCCGAAAGGGTGGTCCAGGCAAAAATTAGGGATCAAAGCGTAACACTATGTCTCATTGGATCATCTTACGACCAGACTTCGGTATCGACTATCAAGCTCGGATGGCGCCAACCAATCTGATCCACCCTTGATCAAGTAGCAAAGTGAGGAGACGCTCGAAGATGTAAAGGCAATATTAGAGCTGGAACCCGATGGGATTGTTTCACATAAGCTGTTTTTATTTCTTTTACACAAATTGTATAATTTTTGTTCCCTCGGCGGTGTTCTCTTACTAGGACGTCAGCCTCTTTGTATAAAACGCCTATTACAGGCCAACTTCAAAAAATCAATACAATTCGTTTCCACAAGAAATTCCAAATTGTTTTTCTCTTTCTGTTTTGTTTTGCAAGAACGTCCAATGTTTCATTTTTTATATATGCATTTGAAAATAATTGCTGCTCATAAATATTTACATAAGAAACAAAAGACAATTACTCGTAATTTCAAGAACAGGGGCAAACAAGAAGTGTCCAAACCTTACAGTTGCTCTACCCACCAGGTACAAGGATAGAGCCAGCTTGAGAATATGACTAAAGGTACATACACTCCCCGCAGAGTAGGAAGTATCCAAAGACAGTGGTGTTAGCTCTTCCCAGCCAAGGTTCATAATCGCGAATGAGTCGGAAAAATTCTCCCCAAGAAGAATTTATCTATCACCAGCAATAGAAGTTCACCATCAGCGGAGTTTATTTCTCCAAATCAGCAGATCATCCAATAGAGTATCTCTCTTTCCCATAAAGTCATTCTTCCACAAGATTATTCTCAAACAGAGTCTCTCTCGATGGAATATTCTCGAGCAAAGCGGACGCAAGTCTCCCGCTAATCATCTTTGGTCACTATCCCCAGCGAGAACGAAGAACTCAACACCTTATACTCTCCAACAGCAGTCCAGGATTCATTCTCCCCAGCCAGAGAATTTCACAAGACCATTGCACATCCATACATCATGGCATGCGCATATGCATCATACAACACAATCTCATTTATGTTGAGAACATCATTACTCAATACATTTCATACATCATAACATTACATATGACTAACTCTTTACCTTTCAGGGAAAGATGCAATCAAGTTCTCGCAAGTTTTCTCTGGTTCAGTCAAATCAATACTAAGATTTCTATCCCAATTCAAGCTATGAAGCCCAGAAATCGACCGGATAATACCTTGATTTATCTAAAACACTACGAAGTTTGGAATCGACCAGATAGTAGTATATCTTACATACAAGCTATGAAGCCCGGAAATCGACCGGAAAACAGCTTAATCCCCCCAGCAAGTTACTGTGAAGCCTGGAAATCGACCAGATAGTAGTACAAGACACTGTGAAGCCTGGCGCACGACCAGATAACGGTATAAGACGCTGTGAAGACTGGATCACGACCAGATAACGGAAAAGGACACTGAAGCCTGGGACATGACCAGATAACAGTATAAGGTATTGCGAAGCTTGGAATTCGACCAAATAGCAGTTTACTCGGCCAATTACTATGAAGACCATAAATCGACCAGATATTAGTATGCCTTAAATTCAAATTGAAGCCCGGATGCGAACGGATAACCACCTAATTCATTCTGAAGCCTGGAGCATGACCGAATAAGAATTGAGAAATTGCAAAGCCTGGAAGACGACTAGATAGCAAGTCTAATCTCATCTCCCCAGTAAGTCGCTGCAAAACTTGGAACACGACCAGATAGCAGTTCATATTCACCTCCTCAACTAAGAGATGATTCCCCAATAGAGTAACAGACAACTGAAGTTCCTAAAACTCTATTTCTCTCAAGACAGAGAATAGCATTCCCCAGCGTAGTCCTCCTCAACAACAAGTATACGGGTCCTCGCAAAGGAATCTCTTACGCGATCGACACTTCTTCTGATGGCATCTTTAAGCCCATCTTCCATCATTGACTTCCAAATGGCATCTATAAGACCATTCTCGATATTGCAAGACCAGTACCACTTCATGCGAGTGCAAATTTATGGGCACTCTAATGTTCAATCATCTTCCACCTTCGGATCACGAAAGGCAGACAAGCCAATCTACATCCTCAGGTTTAAGAATATTGAACAGGGGCAGATGTTGTACCCCAAAATTTCCCCTCCCATATTTCTCAATACATGTCAAGTGAGGTCCTCAAATGGCTCAAGGAGGTCCAAGGGTTGACCATACAAACTCTCTCCTAAGGCAGTCTACCTCAAATTAGGGTTTCATTTTGCATCAAGATGCTTGAGTCCAAAGGATCCCAAATGCTCACTATTGTCCTAATATGTTCTCAAGATCATCCATGTTAAGTTTCAAGCCTTACAGAGGAAGTTTGCTCAGTCAATTGCTTAAAGGTCTGAAAATCGACTATGCTAGGGCAAAAGTCAACTGTGGCCCACATACAGTCAAAATTCAAGATTTTTGGTAAATATTCTCATTTTGAAGTATTATTCATCATTTGATCAAGGGTTGATCATGATTCCTCAAGAATTTCTCACAATTCATCAAAACCCAAAAGTTGCTAAATTAGGGTTTTATAGGAAAAGTCAACTCAACTTTGACCAAGTATAACTTTCTCATACTTTATCAAAAATGACCCATCCAAAGCTCATTTTGAATAGAATGTAATTACCTACAATTCATCTTCAGCTCCCAAGTTCAAAATATGCACTCACAAGAAGATATGAATTTGGACATTATAGGTCACTTTGAAAAGTCAACAAAAACACCTTTTGGGTCAAAGCTTCATACATAAACATGGAAGACTCAATTGAGATGAGACCAAAAGGGTTGCTCAGAGGACATCTTAATCTTTCCAAAAAGTTTAAGAACACCTCTTTAGGGTCAAAATTGAAAGAGTTGTGCATTGGCCAAGTTGACCCTTTTTGCAAAATTGCAAAAAGTCAAAAGTGTCCAAAATTGCATTTTTTGCTAAATGGGCCCAACTTTTTATGCTTGCACCAAGTTTGTAATGTGAACCACAACCCATGAGCCCTTCCATTTGTCATGCTTTTATTTTTGTCATTTATTTTGATTTTATTCCATTTAAATCAAATAAAATCAAAATAAAATAATGAAAATATCAAAAACTAATTAAATCTTGAGATTTTGTGCATGATTAGGTCCATTACATAGCTGGAGACAAGATCAAATCGTACAAGGCTCCATTTGGACACAAAAAGATTGAATTTTCTTAATTTGGAAAGATTTGGTGCAAGGATTGAATCATGAATCAATAATCATAATTGGAAAAGATTTGAAACAAATTGTAACCCTAATACATTCTTGGATACATAAGGAACAAAGGAAGATAAAAAAGGAAGAGGCTAGAGGCGTGCAAAAGACAGAACGAATTTCAAAAATTCAAGAAAAATTTGAAAACTGATTTCCAAGTTTCAGGCCATCTCAAGCCATTCTAATCATACCAATCATTTGCTGGACATCCTAGGATCGTGTTTCAATCATTAGCAAGCTTCCCCACGGTCAGAATCACTCTGTAAGAGTCACACGGTTTGTCTCTTTTCATGAAATCGATTACATTGATTCTGGCATATTTAGCATGATTAATTGATATATTCACAATCCTTGAGTTGTTTGCAAGCTAATGGTTATGATTAATTGCATTTTGATTGACTGTACATCAAGTTGCCATGGCTAGGGTTCGTGCTTTGTTTTTAGGGGTTTTGTGTACATGGAAAATTGGCCATTAATAATGGTAACATGATGCTAATGAGGTTGCAACGAATTGATTGGTATCATTGGTTGTCATTTACCATACACATACAGGATTTTAGAATGAACAAGGGTTATACCTACTCTTGGTGTCCGTAGGTAAAAGCCTTTTATCTAAAACGATGGAAGCAACAAAAAAGACAATGGCGTGGCAGGTTGTGGATGGTCAGTTTGAATTTCGCGCGTTTTGGGAAGCGTGGCACATTGTTTATGTTATATTCTATTTATTACATTACTGTCACAACTAAACAAGCCAGCGCAGATGGTAAAGCTGTTGGTCTTTGATGCACACGTCTTGGGTTCGATCCCAGACGTGTGCATTTTATTATTTTCTCAATAGTTTCAGGTCAATCCAGTGCTTCCCAGCCTCAAGCGTATTCCGTGTACTCTCAAAATCAGCCATATGATGAATTCCTGGCCAGATCCAAGGTTCATCCCTTGAAGGTCCACCATATGCCTGAGTCAAGCATGCCCATGGGATTGTGAAAGGTCAAACAGGCCAGGAGCTTATTGGGCTCAGATTTGCAAACCACACCCCTTTCTTGCTAAACAACACCAGGCCCATTCTTTCTCTTTTATATTCTTTTTTCTTTTCTTTTATTTAATTTAATTAGCTTAATTATTTTTTAACCAAAATCAATTTCTTTTTTCACAAAAAATCATAAAGTCAAGTTTCACAAAAAATTTAGAATTAGGTTTTTTATTTTATCAAATTTAATTTAATATTAGTTTAGTTTAATCAAGGGTAATTCTAACTCTTTTTTTAATTAAAACCAATTAGAAAAATTAGGGTTAACTTTTGATTTAATTTTTATTTCTTTCTCAAAATAAAAAAATACAAAAAATAGGTTAATTTAGTTATTTTTCTTAATTAAAATTAAATTAGTAATTAGGTTCTTGGTATTATTCAATTAAGCTTTATTTTCTCAAATAATCAAAAACGACAAAAAAATTGATTTTCCTTTTAAATTACAATTAGGTAGTTGGGGTCAAAATCCTAAGTCTCTCGTTTTCGATTCATCACGCGTGTTAATTATTTTTTTCAATATTAATGTAACTGCCCATGGTATGTAATAGTTTAAATTAGGATTTTCTTTATTTATCGTCTTTTACGGTTTTTTTTGCTATGTAATTAATCCCTACCCCGAAGCCTTGTAATAGCTTAGGTTTTATTTCTCACATTTTAATTCTTGCAAATATTAACTGTTTAGATGTATGTTAATATGATTGTATGACAAGATTGCATGATAATTTAAAACGGCTAGAAAACCCTAATGTGCAAAGATAATAACTGAAATCAAATCACTCACACATGCACACTCTTAGGGTATACTCTCACTTCGGCTGCCTTCGGTAAACGATCATTAAGTATAGGGTGTCTTAGTGGTTGCCCTTCTGTCTAACAAAGATCAAAAGTCACGTTCGAAAATGTTGCCTCGGAAATGTTGCCTCAAATATGATCTTAAGACTCTAGGGTTATTACTAAGACGTCCTAACATTGCTTTAGTGATCGTACGTCCCTTTCGAATTGACCCTTACAATTCCAACGACGGTGCTACCTATTTCTCAATAGTAGGATGGCGCTGTCTAAAGGAAGAGAGAATAGAAACAATCCTTTTTTCGAGTAGGTAGATGCTAATAGGTACTTGATCAAAATCAAACTTTTCACACTTACACTTTTTTTCAAATAAAGTTTTCAAAAACAACTTCGCAACACTCTTGAGGACAGAAACAAGGGTTAAAACAAAGTAAAACAAAACTTTTCAAAACAAACACACACAAGTAATTTTAAAAGATGAGCAAGTACCTAAGAGCCCATGGAAAACCATGGATAGAAAGGGTGCTAACACCTTCCCTTTCTATAATCTACCCCCCGTACTCAAAATCTCAAAAAAGGATTTTTTTTCTGTGCTTTTTTCCTTTCCGGTTGGATGAAATAAAAGTCGATGGCGACTCTTGCTTACCGTGACATTTTGCGAATAAAAAACGCAAAACGCAAACCAAAATTTTCAAAATAGTCGGTTCTACCACCGTATAACACCGTGACCTATAGCATTTTTGTGCGCTGCCTTACCACTGGAGTGGCTGTACATCTGTTTATAGAAACACAAACATAAATATATATTAAAAAATTCCCCCTGAAGGCAACTTCATCTTCAACCTTGAGCCATGGCCGGACCACATGTATCTCTCTCATTTCTCCATAAAAATGGAAAGTCCAAACATGAAAATTATGGGGTTTCTTCCCACGAGTTCAACCATGTAATTTATGTAAACTAACAATCAAAGATCAAATCTAATTTTACTTTCCCTAATTTGAAACCTAATTTTTACAGAAATTTCAAATCTAAAATTCTCTATGCACAGTTAATATAAATGAAATCTATGAACATGGTTAGCTTTAGTGCAAGGATATCTACATTTTTATTTCACAAATCAGGACCAAAGGATGCTTGTATGAAGAGATAGAAGTTTGAGTTTTTACCTCTTTCAGTTGAGATCGTGAATGGAGTTTGGGAAAGTTTTGAGAAGGCCTGGGGATCTATTTAGCTTGCCTGGACGTCCCTGAGTGTATTCCAAATCTTACCTTGTCTTAAAAGTCCTTGAATCTCCCTACTCAAGTCAACCTGCAAGCTTGATATTAGAAAATGGTGGATGGAGGAGGAGGAGTTACAATGAGGGAACAAGGGTCTGGATCACTTAGATATGAAGTATATTAAGTGTTTATGTGGTTAAAACTCAAAACGCACGAGTGGTTTTGGAGATGGCTGTGTAAAATACAAAACTGTCAAGCTATGGCAGATTTTCAATGGCAAAGTGTTTGCGAGTGTTTCTCAGTCTTAGTATTCGTGTGTTAGGTTGCAATACACTTATGTATTAGTATGGAAGAGGTTAGACATCAAGCTTTCTCAAGATTTCTGAGTTATAGCCTTTTGGCTCTATTACTTGCTTTTGAAGAAAAGTGAGGAGACAAGTCCCTAAGTGTTGTACAAGCATGGTCTGGTTTGGTAGAGGCTTCAGGCAAATTTATTTTGGTTTTGGCTTTTCTTGTATGCAGAGAAAACAAGTGTAAGGCTCAAGAAGTGGAATATTGCAAAAGTAGTGCTTTATCAAAATGGAAATGGCACCTTTGTGCCAAAAATGGAATTATTCTTGTACAATGCATTTAATGCTTGGCTTAAAGCTTCCAACATCTGTGAAAACATTTAATTATGTAGTGAAAGTCAAGTTAGGAGCCTGCAAAGTAAGATTTGTTCAGCATGCTTGAGGATTTGAATTTTTGTTCTTCATGAAATGGCTTGAAATCAAAGTCATAAATCACCAACTTCATCTCTTCGATTCTCCCTACTCAAGAATGATCTCAAGGAGTTCTTGGACATTTTGGAAATCTTGCAATGTGCTCTAAAACTCATATTTTAATTGATTTTGAAGATTCACCTTGGAACTATGTGAAAAATTGGCATGAAGTTAGGTCAAAAATCTGCCTAACTAGGGCAAAATTTCACTAAGTTATTTTGGTTCATGAGCATGTATTCACAAACTTATATCTTGATATCCAAGCAATTTTAGGAGAAATTATGTGTAGCAAAGTTGTAGATTTCATGGAGGTCTAAAACTTTCATGTTGGAAGTTTCCTTTGAATCATCTTGCATCATGGTGAGAATTTGGCTCAAAGTTGAGAAAAAATAAGAAATTTTCTATACTTAGAAAAATTTCTAAGTTAAGAAATTTCAACTTTTCAAAACCAAATCTTAAATCCTTGGTTTCTTGATGAAAAAGTTTCATATTTTGACATGTTTTGATGAATCATGATCTTTGGCACTTGATTTTGACCAAAAAGTCAAAGTTTGACTTTTTAGTATACAATTGACTTTTGATCAGTTGACTACAAAATTCATCTGTCAATCCAATGGATTTGCAATGTTTTGGATCATCTCATTAGGTCAAGATGATGCAATTGAAATCTTGAAATCATGATTCAAACCAATTTACCATTTTCTAGGTCAAAAATCAGAAATTGCCCCTTCTCAATCAAAACCCTAATTTTGACCATTTTACCCTTTTGATGATTTGATCAAATTTCTTGAGGAATTATGGTCCAAACTTGATAAAATAATACATATGAGCCTAAGATGTTGATGTGGATAAAAAATTATGAAGTTTGACTGTAAATTGGCCATGGTTGACTTTTTCCCCAATACAACTGATTTTTAGGTCAACTGTTCAATTGACTGATCAAAAATGTGATTCAAGGCTTGAAACTTGTCATGAGTAATATTAGGGGTCCCTAATGATCCTTGAAATTCATATGAAGCATTGATAGTCCAAAAATCCTTGTGCAAACTCAAACCCTAATTTTGGCCATCAGTGCATGAGGAGATGTCTTGAGCTGGTCAAACCCTAATCCAGTCTTGGGTCAAAGAGATCTTGTGAGGAAATTCTGGATAGGTGAGAGGGAAAATTTTGGGGTACAACATCTGCCCCTGTTCAATCTTCTTAAACTTGAAGAGTTAGACTGACGAGTTTTGCCATTCGTGACTCGAAGGTGGAAGATGATTGGACACTAGAGTGCCCAAAAATTTGCACTCGGCGGTGCAATGATAGAAGGAATGGGCTTATAGATGCCATTTGGAGAGGTGATAGAATGTTGTAGGAGATGGGCTTAAAGATTCCATCAAAGGTGATTGTTGAATTGTAATTTTGTAAGCTAAAAGAATGAGTATCAGAATGGCGTCCGTGTCTGGAGCGTATTTGAACTGTATCTGATCTGTAACTGAAAGTTGAGCCTAAATGAGTATCCGAATGGCTTCCATGTCTAGAGTGTATCTGAAAGAGGTTCTGAATGAGTATCAGAACGACATCCGTGTCTGGAGCGTATTTGTACTGTATCTGAGAAGTTTGAATCTAAAGGAGTATCAGAATGGCATCCGTGTCTGGAATGTATCTGAACAGTATCTCTGAGCTGAATCTGAATGAGTATCAGGATGGCATCCGTATCGGGTGCGTATCTGAACCGTATCTGAAAGTTGTGCCTGAATGAGTATCAGAATGGCGTCTGTGTCTGGAGCGTATCTGAACTGTATCTAAAAGAGGTTCTGAATGAGTATCAGAACAACATCCGTGTCTGAAGCGTATCTGTACTATATCTGAGAAGTTTGAATCTGAAGGAGTATTAGAATGACATTTGTGTCTGGAGCGTATCTAAACTGTATCTGAGAGCTGAATCTAAATGAGTATCAGGATGGCATCCGTATCAGGTGTGTATCTGAACCGTATCTAAAAGTTGGTCTGAATGAGTATCAAAATGGCATCCATGTGTAGTGCGTATCTGAACTGTATCTGAGAGCCGAATCTGAATGAGTATCAGGATGGCATCCGTATCGGGTGCGTATCTGAACTGTATCTGAAAGTTGAGCCTGAATGAGTATCAGAATTGCGTGTGTGTCTGGTGCGTATCTGAACTGTATCTGAGAGCTCTGAACATTGTTAATGACATCTGTTAATCTTATCCTGAAAAGGAAAAATGTTAGCTAAAATGCCAAGTCATGATACATGAAATGTATGCATAATGGGATTATGTTGTATGCAATCGGGCTTATCAATGTTTATGATATATGAATGCGATGTATGTGTATGTGAGCTGATTTGCTGTATTGTAGTTGGGTTGGGGAAAATAAATCCCTGACTGTTGCTGAGGATATGTGAGTCTTCATGTCTTGAAGTCAAAGTATTGATGAATTTCTGTTTAGAGAAACAAACTCTGTTGTAAGGGAAATGCCATGTACTGCTTGTAAAATCCTATTGGGGAATTCTGAGAAATTTGACGACTTCTACTGGGGATCAACAAATTGAAGCTTTGTTCCGCTGGGGATTTTAATGACGTACTGTAGGGGTTTACTTATGGAATATCTTAGAGATAGTTTCCTATCCTTTCAACCTATCAGTAATTTCCTCTTTTCATTTTGTTTATTTGTAAACAGTAATTATGTTCAAATGCATATGTTTAACAATGAATCACTGGATGTTTTTGTAAACAAAACACAAGTGTAAAGAAAAGACAAATAGTTTTTGCACTTTCAAAGGGATATCTTTGTATTGACTTTGAGTAAGTATTTTTTGTACAAGGAGACAAACATTCTAGTAAGAGAATGCTGTCGTAAAAAATGAAAATTTTGATACAAAGAAAAGATAGCTATGTGTATAAAAATCCCACGGGGTTTCCATTCTGCTATAGACTTTGTATCTCTGAGCATCTTGTCTATTTGTTGCCTCGACCGAAGATGATTGAATTGATAAGAACCTCTGAGTTTGTCAATGGAAGCCAAAGTTTGTATATGAAGTGATCCAACGGGACATAGTCATATGCCTTAATTCCCTAACTTTTGCCTGGACCACCCTTTCGGGTTTTCAGTCCACCGGGAAACCCTTTTTTGCCCAAGTCGCCCTTTCGGGTTTTCAACTTGCCGGGTGTACAAATTTTTTGTTTTATCCCTAATTTTTTCCCGAACCTTTTGGTTCCCCGGGATGCCCTTGTTTTTCCTAGGTGTGTCAACCTAGAGAGTCTCTAATGCGTAGTATCTTTTGACTATGTCCGCGTTCTCAGGGTGTGGCGGGTCGTCGCCGTCCATGGTGGTCAAGATCATTTCCCCACCGGAGAATTTGTTTTTGATTACAAATGGTCCTTCATAGGTAGGAGTCCATTTGCCCCTGGGATCACCTTGTGGCAAGATGATGCGTTTGATCACTAGATCCCCAACTTGATACACTTGGCGTCTTACTTTCTTGTTGAAAGCCTTGATCATCCGTTTTTGATACATTTAACCATGGCAAACAACAGCAAGTCTCTTTTCATTGATCAAATTCAGTTGATCAAGTCGAGTTTGGATCCAATCGTATTTGTTCAATCCTGCATCCTTCATAATCCTCAGAGAGGGAATTTGAACCTCGATAGGCAAGACAGCCTCCATGCTGTAAACCAAAGAATATGGTGTTGCCCCGGTTGATGTGCGAGCCGTGGTACGATATCCGTGGAGAGCGAATGGTAACATCTCATGCCAGTCTTTGTATGTGACTGTAATTTTCTGTATGATATTTTTAATGTTCTTATTTGTAGCTTCGACAACACCATTCATCTTCGGCCGATAGGGAGAAGAATTGTGATGTTGAATCTTGAATTGCTCGCACAATGCGGTGATCATAGTGTTGTTGAGATTTGTACCATTGTCAGTGATGATCCTTTCTGGGATACCGTACCGACAAATAAGGTTTTGTTTGATGAAACGGGAAACAACATTTTTGGTAACGGAGGCGAAGGAAGCTGCTTCAACCCACTTTGTAAAATAGTCAATGGCCACTAGGATGAAGCGGTGTCCATTGGAGGCTTTTGGCTTGATTTGCCCAATCATATCAATTCCCCACATAGCAAAGGGCCAAGGAGCTGTCAAGACATTTAGAGGAACTGGAGGTGCGTGCACTTTGCCAGCATAAATATGGCATTTATGGCAGGTTCGAGAGTGTTGATAGCAATCTGCTTCCATGATAGACCAATAATAGCTTGCCCGTAGGATTTTCTTTGCCATCGTATGCCCACTGGAATGAGTTCCAAAAGTGCCTTCATGTAATTCAACCATGATCCTTTCAGCTTCAAGCTTATCTATGCATCGAATTAACCCAGAGTCATGATTGCGTTTGTACAAGATGCCATTACTAAGGAAGAACTTAGCAGAAAATCTCATTAAGAACTTCTTATCATTGATTGAAGCTCCTTCTGGATATTCTTGAGTCTCGAGATACCTCTTGACTTCGTGAAACCAAGGTTGGTCCACTACTTCTTCAGTATTAATATCGTGACAGTGTGCTGGTTCATCCATTCGTTCAATGGTGATCTGGGGAGCCTCATTATCCCAATTAAGTTTAAACATAGATGACATTGTGGCTAGTGCGTCTGCTAGCTGATTTTATTCTCGTGGGAAATGCTCGAAGGTAATCTTCTCAAAATGTGGTAGCAATGTCAAAACATGTTCTTTGTAAGGGATAAGGTTTGGGTGTTTGGTGTGCCATTCCCCTTTGATCTGACTGATGACCAAGGCTGAGTCTCCGAACACATCCAAGGATTTGATCCCCAAGTCTATGGCAGCTTTGAGACCGAAGATGCATGCTTCGTATTCTGCCATGTTGTTTGTACAATTGAAGCAAAGTCTGGAAGTAAAGGGAGTATGACACCCTTCCAGAGATATGAGAACAACACCAATACCATTTCCGAGTGCATTGGAGGCTCCATCAAAGAACAGGGTGCATCAGGATCCTTGTTCAGGTTTGTTATATGGCCTGAATTCTTCACAGTTGTCTAATGTCATGATGTCTTCATTCAGGAATTCAAACTTCATGGACTGGTAGTCTTCCACAGCTTGGTGAGCAAGGTGATTAGCTAATACACTACCCTTTATAGCTTTTTGGGTAGTATATTATATGTCATATTCTGTCAGGATCATCTGCCATCTTGCTATTCTCCCAGAAAGAGCATGCTTCTTGAAGATGTATTTTATCGGATCCATTTTAGATATCAACAAGGTAGTATGAGTTAGCATATACTGTCTTAGCCGGCGATCAGTCCATGCCGGAGCGCAACAAGTTTTCTCGAGCGGTGAATCTCTGGTTTCACAGTCGGTAAACTTTTTGCTCAGGTAGTAAATAGCGTGCTCTTTTCGGCCAGACTCGTCATGCTGCCCCAATACACACCCCATTGAGTTTTCTAAAACAGTCAGATACATGATCAATGGTCTTCCCTCGACAGGTGGCATCAATATAGGAGGCTCTTGCAAGTATTCTTTGATTTAGTCAAAAGCAACTTGGCACTCGTCATTCCATCTGACTACTTGATCTTTCTTCAATAGCTTGAAGATTGGCTCACAAGTAGCTGTTACGTAAGAAATGAATCTGGCAATATAGTTCAAACGTCCCAAGAATCCTCTGACTTCTTTTTCAGTGCGAGGAGCACGCATCTCTTGTATTGCTTTAACTTTGGCAGGATCGACCTTGATACCCTTGTTGCTAACGATAAAGCCTAGGAGTTTACCAGACCGTACCCCAAAAGTGCATTTGTTTGGATTCAACCTCAGCTTGTACTTCTTCAGTCTCTCAAATAGTTTTTGTAAGTGATCAAGATGCTCTTCTTCTGTTTGAGATCTGGCTATCATATCGTCTATGTAGACATCTATTTCCTGATGTATCATGTCGTGAAATAAAGCTACCATGGCACGCTGATAGGTTGCCCCGACTTTCTTCAGTCCGAATGGCATCACCTTGTAGTAGAATGTGCCCCACTGTATGACAAATGTTCTTTTCTCCATGTCCTCAGGCGCCATTTTGATTTGGTTGTAACCTGAGAATCCATCCATGAAGGAAAACACTTTGTGTTGTGTCGTATTGTCAACTAGGATATCAATGTGGGGGAGTGGAAAATCATCCTTAGGGCTTTCCCTATTCAAATCTCTGTAGTCCACACACATTCCCACTTTGCCGTCCTTTTTGGGTACGTGGACCACATTGGCAACCCACTGGGGGTAAAAGGTGACAACCAAGAATCCAGCGTTGAATTACTTCATGACCTCTGCTTTAATCTTTTCTGACATATCAGGCCTCATGCAGCGAACCTTTTGCTTTACTGGAGGACAATCCTCTCTTGTAGGAAGATGATGTACCACAATATCTTCATCAAGTCCTGGCATGTCTTCATACGACTAGGAAAAGACTTTGAAATAATCACACAACAACTGAATTAGACGCTTCTTGACACTGGGTTCCAGATTGGAACCCACTTTGACCTCTTTTTTATCTTCTTCGGTACCTAGGTTGATCGTATCCACAGGTTCCTCGTGAGGCTGAATGGTTCTCTCTTCTTGTTGTAGCAGTCTGGAAAGTTCCCCTGGTACTTCACAATCTTCCTCACCTTCGCCTTTGGCTTGGTAGATCAGATTCTCAGAGTCACAAAAGGCCATAGCAGTATCGTTACCCATGGGATCCAGAATGGATGTATACCTGCATTGTGAGTGTGGGTGTGTGTAAGGGTATAGCTATATTTGAAAGAAAGTAAAATGTAAAAGAAAAAACAATAAGCACAAAAGTTTGAATGCGAAAACGTCCATGATTCATTGATGTCATATGAAAAATGAGATAATAACTCTTACAAATAGACCATTGTGCCTCGGGTAAGACACAAGGTTTTAAGAGTGCAAATTGTTTTGAATATTACAAATCCAACAAAAATGTAAAGATAAATTACTGAGGGATGAAAGTGATTGGGATGAAGTCTCTAGCCGCCAAATTGTTGAGCCCTCCATTGACAGTCGGGAAGATCCATTCCTCCAGGTTGAAACCATCTTCACCATCTTCCACTGTGTTGACTTTACTTGCTGATCTTCAAGGGTGGCCCTCCAGCACATGCATGACGTACAGCCTTTTGAGCACTTGAAGTGAAACCTAGGCCAAAGTTGTCAGACTTATATGGGATATCTGGAAGTTGTCCCCAGATAGTGCATCCTCATTCTTTTACCACTGCTATGGCATCCTTTAGTGACGACATCCGGAGTGGAGGCCTGGTAATCTTGGGAACAGTCTTGGTCACTGCCACATCTTGAGGGACCTCTTCAAAGTGTTGAAATGGAGTTTCAATGAATTTGCCGTCCAATTCCACATATCTGAAGGAATTGAGATGGCTAATCATGTATTCTTCCTCTCCATGGACGGTGATAATCTTCCCTTGAACTGGATACTTCAGCATCTGGTGCAATGTAGAGGTAACAGCGCCAACATTATGGATCCAAGGCCGGCCTAGCAGGCATGAGTATGAAGGGTGGATGTCCATCACATAAAAGTTGAATTGAAGGTTTGGGTTCCAACCTTTATGGGAATGTCTACCTCCCCATGTACCATCCTCTTCGAACCGTCAAAAGCCCTTACCACTATGTTGCTTGGCTTCAAAGTCAACCCCTCACAGTCAAGTCTATGAAGAGCTTTTTTGGGTAATACATTCAAAGATGAGCCAGTGTCCACCAAAACATGCGCCAAAGTGGTTCCCCTACATTCCATTAAGACATGTAATGCCTCATTATGCTTTCTTCCCCTCGGCGTCAGATTAGCATCTGAAAAACCTAAACCATTATCCGCAGTTAGGCTGGCTACGCAGTCTTGAAATTGATCAGCAGATGTCTCTTGAGGTACATGGGCTGTTTTTAAGAACTTTACCAAGGCTTTCACATGCGCCTCGAAACACAGTAGTAATGCTAGCATGGAGATCTTAGATGGAGTTTGCTCCAGTTGTTCAACTACATCGTAGTTGCTCCTCTTTATAATTTTTAAGATCTCCTCCATTTCTTTCTTGGAGGTCTCAGGGATAGTCAATGACTGAGCCTTCGTCCGAACAGGCTCAACCATAACACCTTTTCCTTGAGCCTCAGTTAACTCGGCAACAGGAGTGTCAATAAGAATGATTACAGGGGTTGTAACGACTTTGTCAATTGGAGTACTTGTAGAGATGATTATGGGTGTAGGAGTAACCTTTGGAGCAGTCACAGGGATAAACACGGGTCCAGAAATTGCTTTTAGGGGAGCAATTTATGGAGAGAAGATCCTACCACTTCGGGTAATTTTGCTAGTTCCGGCAATATTACTGACGCCAGAATCTTCTTTCTCGGAATTTATCTCTTCGGCGGTCGGCCAGCCTTGCTTAATACCATGGTAATAAATGTCCCCTCCATAATTCCACGGTATGGTTTTGTCTGATTGCTATGGAACTGGTACAAGCATTGTGATTATTAAGGGAGCTGCTTTCGGAACTGATGTAATTCTAACGGGTCTTTTGGTGGAGACCCTGGAATAATTGGCGGAAATGGTAATGATAGAAACATCTTCAATAGGAATAGATGGAACATGATTTTTTTAAAACAAAATATCTTTGTTATCCATCAGGCACTGAACGCCTACTTTCAACAAAGGACAACTAGTTGGTGAGGATAAACAAAAACGACAGTCTTCATCACAACCCGGGAACACACCGGCATTCAACAAATTCATTTTATCAGTCAGAAGTGGGGTCATGAGTTCATCAACGGAGGTAACAAACAAATCTTCTTCAATGGCATTAGTATTGTGGCCATGTCTGGGCATAGGAGCAGAAATGACATTTGGCTTCTCGGGCGCATCAAACTCAATTTCTCTTGCTTTAATGAGGTCTTGTATTTTGTTCTTCAAGGCCCAAAAGTTATTAGTATCATGACTAGGACTTTCAGAGTGATATGCGCAACGAGCATTGGGATGATAATGAGGAGATGTTGTGTTGGGGTTTTTCGGAGCTTCTTTTAAGGTTTCCAAATTGGATCTTAGAAGATGCGGTAATACTTGAGACAGAGTCATGTTGATTCTGGTGAATTGCCTGACTGGCCTTTCCACCCTTGGTTGATTATTTCTTTGCTAATCAGACGCAGGCTTTGGAATCATAACAACCCCCACCATTGGTCAGCGTTCGGCCCTATCTTGGTTTCTTTACGGATATACGGCAACAACCTCTTTCTTCCTGATGAAGGGCTTCCTTATAGCTGTAGAAGAAGATGTATCTTTCTGAATCTTTCCATTCTTTATACCGGCTTCTATCCTATCTCCGGTCAATATTAGTTCAGTAAAACCAGCGGATGAACTTCCGATTAAATGATTGAAAAATGAACCAGATAAGGTGCCCAAGAACATGTCTACCAATTCTCTCTCGGACAGAGGGGGTTGAACTCTTCCAGCCAAATCTCCTCATTTTTGTGCATAGTCCTTGAAACCTTCATTGGAAGCCATGGCCATACTCTGGAGTTGAGTATGGGTAGGCGCTAAATAAGCATTGTACTGGTATTGCTTGTAGAAAGCTGCAGCAAGATCTTCCCAATTGTGAACGTTAGCTCTTTCTAGTTGGTAGAACCACTCAAGTTGAGTACCAGACAAACTGTCTTGGAAGAAATGCACCCATAAGTCTTTATAAGCGGTATATGGTTGAATTTTCCTCACATATGACCGGAGATACATTTTAGGGCATGAAACCCCGTCATATTTAGCGAATATAGGCACTTTGAATTTCGGAGGAATCACAATCCCCGACACTAGTCCCAATTCCTCAAAGTCCAAACCTGGCACCTTTTGGATTTCCATCGCGCTTAACCGCTCTTCAAGATGTTTATACTTATCATCAGCTGGAGGGTATTGTTCCTTAGAGTAGTCCTCTTCTTCCTCCTCTTCTTCCGATTTTGACGGGACGACTGTTTCCTTGCCTTTCCCCTCTCCTTCACCGGATGTTGTTACAAAGTCCAAAGTCCTTCTTGTTTGCCCATGAAATCTTCTTCCCATGTTTAAGACTCTGATTACCTTTTTTGTTTTCTTTTTCCTCTCTTCAGCCAACAGACTCTTCAACTCTTCTTGCCCCTTGGCTAGGGTCATGAGCAATTGTTGAAACTGCGTATTCTGAGCTTGAAGATCTTTCACTGTTTGCTCGAGATCCATCTTACTGAAATAAATAATAGAGAGATGAGGAGACTTATTGCAAAAGACATGTTTATGTTATGATGAATGATATATGCATATGCAATGTTTTCAAGGATTTCAAAGATTCAAATTTGTTTTAGACAAAAAGGAAACACACATTATATTAATAAGATAAATTTTGAGTACATCAATGCCCCTTGGGCAAAATAATACAAAACTCTAAGATAGAAAAGTAGTGTGCATCCTCTTTGGTGCAATGTAGGAATTCAGAGTCTGCTCCTCATGAAGTAGCCTAGTGAGCTCCAAAACCTTCTTCTCGCTTGCGTAGAATTGGGCTTCGAAAGCATCTCGCTTTCCTTTGAGTTGTATCCAATCCCTTTGGAGGTCTTCAAGAGATGTGGGCATGTCAGGATGTAGGGTAGTGTATGGAACATCTCCTTCCTTAACAGGCTCAATGATTACCAGGAGAATGGAGAGGTAAGGCATCATAAGACTCTGAGCGCGAGTTCGTACCCATTTGAGGTAAGGCTCAAGAGGGATGGAATTCTTGTGCCCCAAAGTCTTGCTATCCACCTTTTTCAACATCCTCTAAGCTCGGATAAATCTTTGGCGAAGACCTTGATTGTTGTTGTCATAGTCGAATACCAAACCTTGAATCAACATCTCGTGCGGACCATCCCTTCGGGCGTAACCAAACTGTCTTAAGGCTAAACAAGGGTTATAGGTGATACCTCCCATAATGCCAAGTAAAGGGACATTAGGGAATTCTCCACAACAGTCGACAATGATATCATTCTCTTTGGATCGGGAGCACCAATGAATGTCTGAATGTTTGAGCGTCATCAACCTTTGTGACCACCTTGAACCTTGCTCATTCTTTAATACAGATTGGGGAAGATGAGAAATAAATCATCTTTCCAAGAGAGGAGTGAAACACATAGGGACACCTCTTTTCCTCATTGTGCGAGTGTGAAAAGAGTGAAGGATATCCCCTAGCAATGTAGGCACTGGGTTGCATGATATGAAGATTTTGACGGTGTTGATATCTATGAGTTGGTCAGGATTTGGGAACAAAACCATCCCATT
This sequence comes from Vicia faba, assembly GCA_948472305.1. Classification (NCBI taxonomy): domain Eukaryota; kingdom Viridiplantae; phylum Streptophyta; class Magnoliopsida; order Fabales; family Fabaceae; genus Vicia; species Vicia faba. Next base: position 518,456,565 of record OX451737.1, read on the forward strand.
GATGAGGAGAGCCACAATTTCTTCAAAGGCTTGCAAGTCTAAGGAATTCCAACAGCTTTGGGCTTTCTCAAACAGGAACTTTACTAAGAAACCTTTGACACCACTCATTGTTTCCCAATGAGTTGTGATATCAGATGAGTGCAAGTGTAGAGCTTGAGCAATCTCTTCTGGCTTTGGATCTCTTTCCCTACCGTTGAAAGGTAGTTGATTGAGAATGGGAATCCTCAAGAGTTGGGAGAATTCTTCCAAAGTAGGCACAAGTTGATAGTCGGGAAATGTGAAGCAGTGGTGCAAAAGATCAAAGAATTGAAAGAGCATCTTCATCATGTCCTCATCTGTGTTGGAGGTGACTAAGTTGAGTAGACGACCACGTCTCTCGGTGAATGGAGAGTTTTCAGGAATCCTTGAAGCTAGCTCCTTAAGCTGTAGAGGGATTCTCACAAGGTTGACTTGAATAGTTTTCCTGCGAAGTGAGTCCATATCCTACAAAACAAGAACAAATATGAATCCCAAAATCTTTGTGTGATGAGGTGGGAGAACTGACTTGAGGTTTTTTGTTTTGTCGCAAATGTCGCAGTTTAGCAAGAGTCTCCACCGACTTTTATTTTATCCAAAAGGAAAGGTAAAAAAGCACAGGAAAGACCTTTGAGATGTTTTCTTGAGTTCGGGGGGTAGATTATGAAAAGGGAAGGTGCTAGCACCCTTTTCATCCATGGTTTTCCATGGGATCTTAGTTACTTGTTTAGATCACTTGCTTTGCTTTGAAATTGTTTGAAATGGTGCTTGGTGTTTGGTGTGTTTTTGATAGTATTTTGAAAAGAGGCCATCGTTTAGGCAACCTTTGTAATGATTCTCGTTCGTAAGAATGTATGTAAAGATGTTTGTCTTTTGAAAATGTTTTCAATGTTTTGAAAGATGTGTGTGTGTTTGTTTTTGAAAATAGAAAGGATTGTTTTGAAATTGATCAAGTAACTAGAAACTATCTACCTACTCAAATGTCTTTCTTGTGCATTTTTATTCCTTTGACATTGTTGATTTACCATTGATTTGGTAAACAACCCTATCTTTGGATGTAAATGGGACGGGCGTGAGTCATCGTATGACCATGATAGCAATATTGCCAAGTATCTTAGCATGTTTGAGGGACCAAGATCATCTTATAGGCAACCTTTTGAATAGCGTCATCGAGGGACTATGATCTTATTTTGTTTTGTTTTGCCAAGATACTTCGCATGCGTAACATGACCATTTTTATTTAGGCAACAAAGTGGGAGAAACCCTAAGGGTGCTTGTGTGCAAAGTGTGTCATTTTTCATGCATTTTGATTTGTCTTGTATTATGTCTTGTCTATTTGTTTGTTTTTGGTCTTGTCATGCAAACCCTAGTTTACTAAACATAGTATAAATGTGATAAATTGCGTAAATGTAAACTAAGCTATTACAACAATTATTATGGGAGGGGGGATACAAGTTTTTGAATGGGGATATTGCACAAAATAAACCCTAAAAATACTATTACAAACCAATTGAATATTGTGCGAATTAAATAAATGTACAAATATTTAAAATGCAATAAAAAATGTGTTTATGTAAAATGTTTTGTATTTGTTTTTTGTATGATAAAAATGATTTATTTAAGCCCTAAAAATAAGAGGAAAAATATTATTATTTTTGAAAGGGTGAAACCCTAATTTTCAATTAAAATAAAATATGTGTTCTATATTATTATTTTGTCCATTTTTGTACAAGAAAATAATAAATAATATTATGTACAAATATTAAAAATTAAAATATGTATGAAAATGAATATTTTATGTATATAAATAACATAATAAAAATGTATAGTATTTTTAAATATATTTACAATTTATTTAAGAAAATAAAGTATATTATCCTAACAAACTATTTTTTATGTAAAAAAATAATAATAAAAAAAATTGCAAAAATAAAAGAAATTATTTTTTATGATTTTTTTTAATGTTCAGAAAAATAATTAAAAGCAATAAATATGAAAATATAAAGAAAAATGCAAAAATATAAAATAATAGTCAGGGGGTGTAAAAGTAATCCAGGGGGTGTGAAAAGCAGAAACAAAAAGGCCAGAAATGCCAAAAAGCCCAAGGCACAGCTTCGTCCATGTCCTCTGTCTTCTCCTTCGCGCGCGTTTCCTTCAAACCTGCAACTTGCTCATGCTTGCACAAAAACAAAAATTCATAACATAAAACATGTAGCATTTAATCTCACGATTCCAACCATGTAAAATTTGTAACCTAACTCTCAAAGATCAGAGAGAATTTTATCAGCCCTAATTTGTGACCTAGAAATTTTATGAACTTCAAGCTTTAAATTCTCACAGCACAGTTAATATAAATGGAAAGTATGCATATGTACAGCTTCAAATGTTATAGACTACATCTTTTCTTCACAAATCGTGGCATGTGGATGCCTAAATAGAGATATAGAGTTTTGAAAAATACCTCATTCAGTTGGATTTGGATATGGCAATGTGGGGACTTTGAGTGAGGCCTGAGGATCGTGTGAGCTTCCTTGAACTTCCTTCAAGCTATTCCAATGCTTAGCTTGCTTTGTGGATGGCTGAAACTCTTTGCACAAGTCAAGTTGCAAGCTCCAAGTTTGAAAATGGAAATGGCTGAAACAGAGCTTATAGAAGCAGGGCAAGGGCTTGGATAACTTTGGTAGGATATATGGAAGGTGTTTGAAGTGTCAATCCACAAAACGCACGAGCAAAAAATGAGTTTACTATGGTTTTGCAGAAACTGGATGTTTGGGAAGAAAAATGGAGTTTTTATGTTTTGGAGTGTTTTGGATGCTAAGCCAGTCGTGTTCAGCCTTGCAATGAGTATGTGTATTTGTATAAAATGATACAAAGTCCACTCCTTATCAGCTGTACAAGTTCTGACCTCTTTTGCAACTTTTCTTGCATTTGAAGAAAAGTGAAGTGACCAATGCAAACATACTTGTACTGGCTGGCTTGTGAGCTGCAGAGAGTTGGTATACATTGCGTGTGGCCTGTGGAAATTGTTTGCATCAAAGGGACAGGTCCAAGGCTCAAGATGGACAAAGTTGCAAAAGCTCACTTTATGAAAATGGCATTGTGCATTTTTGGCCAAAAATGGAAATGTATCTTGTATAATGCTTCAAAAGTGAAAATAAAGCCTTTAACCTCTGAGTTTGCATTTAATTATGGAGTGTAGAATGAGTTTAGGACCTGTAATGCAAGGTACAAGCATCATGGATCCGATTTGCAACTTGATACTTTGTGAAAATGGCATGAACAAAAGTGACAAAATGCCAATTTCTCTTCTTCGATTATCCCTAACCACAAATGATCTTGGAGAGTTCTTAGACATTTTAGAAATCTTGCAATGTTCTCTATAATCCATCTTTGAAATAAATTTTGAGATACCTCTTGGAACTAGGTGAAAAATGTCCATGAAGTTGGGTCAAAAACCTGCCTAAATTAGGGCAATTTTTCACTAAGTTATTTAGTTCATGGACCTATATTCACAAATTCATAACTTGAGATCCAAGCATCTTTTGGGAAAAGTTTGTGAAGAAAAGTAGTAGATTTCATGGAGGACTAAAACTTTCATGTTGGAAGTTTTCTTTGAATCAAATCTCATCATGGTGAAAAAGTGGTGGAAAGTTGGGGAAAAATAAGAAAATTTCCATACTTAGAAAAATTCTAAGTTATGAAAATTTCCAAATTCAAAACCCTAATTTTCAAAATTGGTTTTCTTGGTGAACAAGTTTCATGTTTTGACATATCTTGATGAATTATGACCCTTGGCACTTGATTTTGACCAAAAAGTCAAAGTTTGACTTTTCAGTATACAGTTAACTTTTGATCAGTTGACTGCAAAATTCATTTGTCAATCCAATGAACTTGAGATCTTTTGAACCATATAATTGGGTCAAGATGATTCCATTGGACCCTTGAAATCATGTTTGAACCCAATTGGTCATTGGCTTGGTTAAAAATCAGAAATTGCCCTTTCTCAGTCAAAACCCTAATTTTGACCATTTTGCCCTTTTGATGATTTGATCAAATTTCTTGAGGAGTTGTGATCCAAAATTGATCAAATGGTACATATGAGTCTAAAATTTTGATGTGGATAAAAAATTATGAAGTTTGAGTGTAAATTGGCCATGGTTGACTTTTTCCCCAATATAGCTGATTTTTAGGTCAACTGTCCAATTGAATGATCAAAAAGATGGTTCAAGGCTTGAAACTTAACATGAGCAATATTAGGGGTCCAAGATGATGTATGAAGGTCACATGAAGCATTGGTGGTCCAAAAATCCTTGTGCAAACTCAAACCCTAATTTTGGGGTATCAGTGCAAGATGAGATGTCCTGAGCTGAGCAAACCCTAATCTTGTCCTGAGTCCAAGAAGTCTTGTGAGAAAAATCTTGATAAATGAGAGGGAAAATTTTGGGGTACAACAGCAGCCCCTGTTCAATCTTCTTGAACCTGAAGAGTTAGATTGGCGAGTTTGCCATTCGTGACTCGAAGGTAAAAGATGATTGGACACTAGAGTGCCCATAAATTTGCACTCGATAAAGTGTAGTTGAGGGAATAAGCTTAAAGATGCCATTTGGAGATATGATAGAATCTTGTTGGAGATGGGCTTGTAGATTCCATCCAAGAATATTTGCTGAATTGTAAGTTGTAAGTCAGAAGAATAAGTATCAGAATGGTATCTGCGTCTGGAACGTATCTGGGCTGTATCTGGAGACTTGAAATCTGAATGAGAAACAGAATAACATCTGTGTCTGGGGCGTATCCGTATTGTATCAAGAGTGTGAAATCAGAAATTAAATAAGTATCAGAATGGCATCCGCGTCTGGAGCATATCTGAATTTGAAATCTGAATAAGGGCCAGAATGGCATCCGTGTCTGGAGCGTATATGAACTGTATCTTTGAAGTTGAGTTCTGAATGAGTAGTAGAATAGCATCCGCATCTGGAGCGTATCTAAACTGTATCTGAGATCTGAGTCTGAATGAGTAACAGAATGACTTCCGTGTCTGGAGTGTATATGAACTGTATTTGAATTTGAATTTGAATAAGTGACATAATGAAAACCGTGTCTGGAGCATATCTGGATTGTATCAAGATTGCATATTTGTTAAACGGTAGCTGTTAATCTTATCCTAAAAAGGGTAAAATGTTAGCTGAAACACAAATTTATGTTGCATGAAATGTATGATGCAATATATGCGTTTTATCAATTATTTATGATATGTGGATGTAATGTATGTGCATGTAAGCTGATTTGCTGTATTGCCGAGGAAAATAAATCCTCGACTGCTACCGGGGAAAATAAATCCTTGACTACTGAGGATAAGAAATACTTGGCGACTGTTGGGGATTAAAAATCCTTGATTGCTGAGGATAAGAAATCCTTGGCGACTGTTGGGGATTAAAAATCCTTGATAACTTCTCTGGGGATATAGGGATCCTTCATGTTTTGAAATCGGAGTATTGACAAAAGTTCTCTTGTGAGAAATTCCATATACTGCCTGAGTAGTCTGCTTGGGGAGTCCAGAGAATTTGATTACTTCTACTGGGGATTACACAATGGGAAACCCTTATTCTGCTGGGGAATAAAGAAAACTCAGATGACTTCTGCGGGGAATTAAAAAAAAGAGAATCTTCATTCTATTGGGGAGCAATAAAAACTCTGTGGGGAAGAAGGCTTACTACTGGGGAGTAGGTTCAGGAGTTTGGGTTGTCTGCCACTCCACTGGGGAGTTATCCTAGGTTGGGGAGAGACAAAAGTTAACTGATATCTGGTTGATTTTCAAATTTCAAGATAACTTGCTGGGGAATTTGGAGAAACTGAAAGGTTTCCGCTGGGGATTGATAGTTTGAAGTTTTGGCTTCACTGGGGAATGGGAGTTTGAAGTTTTAACTCTGATGGGGATTCAGGGTTTAAAATTTTAGCTCTGTTGGGGATCTAGATGATGTACTGTAGGGATTGCTCATGGAATAGACTAAAGACGTTTTCCTATCCTTTCAGTCTACCAGTAATTGTTCTTTTCCATCCTGTTTATTTGTAAATAGTAATTATGTTCAAATGCATATGTTCATCAATGAATCATTGGACGTTTTTGCAAATAAAAACACAAGAGTAAAGAAAAAGGCAAATAGTTTTCTGTACTTTGAAAGAGATATCTTTGTATTTACTTTGAATAAGTATTTTGTACAAAGGAGACATGCATCCTAGTAAGAGGATGGTGTCATAAAAGTAAGAAAAATTTATATAAAGAAAGATAGCTATGTGTAAAAATCCCATGGGGTTCCCATTCTGCTATAGCCTTCGTATCTCTGAATATCTTGTCCATCCGTTGCTTCGTCCGAAGATTATTGAATTGATCAGAAGCTCAGAGTTTGTCAGTGAAGAGATTGTCCTTAAAGTGATCTGACGAGACATAGTCATACGCTTTGATTCCCTAAATTTTGCCTGGACCGCCCTTTCGGGTTTTCAGTCCACCGGGAAACCCTTTTTTGCCCAAGTCGCCCTTTCGGGTTTCCAACTCGCCGGGTGTACATATTTTTTTTAATTTTATCCCTAATTTTTGCCCGAACCTTTTTGGTTCACCGAGATGCCCTTGTTTTGCCTAGGTGTGTCAACCTAGCGGGTCTCTTATGCGTAGTTTCTTTTAACTATGTCTGCGTTCGCAGGATGTGGCAGGTCGTTGTCGTCCATGGTGGTTAAGATCATTGCCCCACCAGAAAAGATGTTCTTGATTACAAATGATCCTTCATAGGTAGGAGTCCATTTTCCCCTAGGATCACTTTGTGGCAAGATGATACGCTTGATCACTAGATCCCCAACTTGATATACCTGACATCTGACTTTCTTGTTGAAAGCCTTGATCATCCGTTTTTGATACGCATGACCGTGGCAAACAGCTATAAGCCTTTTTTCGTTAATCAAGTTCAGTTGATCAAGTCGGGTCTGGATCCAATCGTCTTCACTCAAACCTACATCCTTCATGATTCTCAAGGAGGGAATCTGAACCTCGATAGGTAAAACAACCTTCATGCCATAAACCAAACAATAGGGTTTTTCCCCAGTTGATGTGCGAGCCGTGGTACAGTACCCGTGAAGAGCGAACGGTAGCATCTCATGCCAGTCCTTGTAGGTGACTGTCATCTTTTGTATGAACTTTTTGATATTTTTGTTAGCAGCTTCGAATGAACCATTCATCTTCGGCCGATAAGGGGATTAATTGTGATGTTGAATTTTGAACTGCTCGCACAAAGCGGTGATCATAGTATTGTTAAGGTTTGTACCGTTATCAGTATGATCCTTTCGGGGATACCGTACCGGCAAATAAGGTTCTGCTTGATGAAGCGGGCAACAACTGAAGTAGTGAAAAACACAAGAAGGGGGGGTTGAATTGTAAAACTGAAATCTAATGCAATGAACAAGATATTTTTATCCTGGTTCGTTTGATCTCAAACTACTCCAGTCCACCCGTCAAGGTGATTTCGCCTCTCTCCAACGAGGTCTTAATCCACTATATTCAACTGAATATTACAGACTGCTTTAACAATTGCTAAAGCCTTCTTGATCCAAACCACAACCCGATTTGTCAAGGAAACACTTTCTTACAAAGAGATAAAACTAAGTGTGTGGATGTTTTCTACAAAACTGTATCACAACTGTGATGTATACACAACTTAAAGCTTAGAAACTAGATTGCTAAACAATGATAGAATATCAGAATGTGTAGTGTTTATCAAAACTGAGAGAAGGAAGATTTTGATCAGCTTTTATGCGTGTAGAGATTTGGAGAGCATTAGCCATTTCAATCTTCAAAGTCTTGTTTATATAGCACTGAGATGTTGAACGTTGGATGCAATATTCTTGATTCAATGCTATTAACAAACTTTCCTTATCGAGCAGATCTTGTCTGGAATGAGGCCGTTGGTATTAATTTGCTTTCAATGCACAGTACCGTTGCTTACTTAATGCAAGTTCTGGCTTGGCTCATTCTGACTCTGCTTAGCTGCTGATGATCTGTTGTGTTTCTTTATCAGAGTGTTGAGCGCAGTCTTGTTCATCAGGCTTCAGCATATACGTGAGTTGATCATCTGATTCTGACATTCTGATATGGCAACCTCTGATACTGGTGTCAAGAACCAAATTTTGATGCTGATTAGATGTGATCTAGCTTATATCAATCAGAGTATCTGCAAGTCAGAACATAGTAATTTTAGGCAGCAGATAGTTCATACATGAATCTTATAAATAGTATATCTTTTCACTTTGTTATCATCAAAACTTAAATATAGGGTAGTAGATTCAAACTTTGTTCTAACAATCTCCCCCTTTTTGATGATGACAAAAACTAGATATTTTTAAATGAAAATAACGTGAAAAGGTATCAGAATGATGCATCAGAGTAAGAGGTAAAAAGATAAGGAGTAAAAAGATATCAGAGTTGAGAGATACTCCCCCTGAGTTTATTACTTCCCTTTGATTACAAGTGTTCTTCAGGATCAGATCTTTTTGCCTTTCTTTGAACATCAGAGTATCAGAGTCTTTGACTATCAGAAGCTTTATGTCAGAGCAGAGCTTCAGAGCTTTTCTTGTCAGAGCTTTGCTTTGGATCAGAGTATCAGAGCAGATCAGAGCTTCATAGTGATCAGAGCTTCTAGTCTTTAGAGTGTCCAGGAGCTTCCTTGTACCTGTTGACTTTAAGCAAAACAGAAAAAACATTTTCAAGTAATAGAGTTAGAATGTTTGAGAATTTCTGTCTTAGTTAACCGTTATTATTTAAAATATCATTCTTGTTCTCCCCCTTTTTGTCAGCAATCAAAAAGTGTAAGTGATGTGCTAAAACAATTAAGATCAGAAAAACTTGTCATATTGAAAGGTTCAGAATCAAAACATGAAAATAGTACAAAACATATTCAAACAGTACATCAGAAAATCAAAGAAAACATGAAAAAGACATGAATGAAAAAAGACTAAGGTTGAGGAGGCAAGCGTGTGAACAGGTTCTCCAGCATGGCTTGGATCTTTTCAGCAGTCTCATTCTGCTTGTGCACCATGCTGACAACAGTGTCAATCTTGCTATCCTGCACATCCATTCTTTCTTTCATCTTCTGGTCGTTTTCATCCATCCTCTGCTGCAGACGCATGTCATTCAGCTTTAGTTCTTCCAGAGTCTGCCTGTCCAAGGCAGCTTGAGAAGCATCAGAAGCAGTAAGCTTCTGAGAGCTTTCAACAACATCTTCTGCTTGACTTTCTTCAGCTTGAATGGTCTTGTCTTCTTCTGATTGCACCTTTGAAGCTTGCTGTTTCTCAGACCAAGGTTCACTATCCAGAGGGAGCACGTCTTCTTTCAGAAGCTGACTTCCAACTTCATTCAGAAGCTTGCTGAAATTCTGTTGTGCCTGCTCATAGTTGATATCCTGCAACTTGAGGGCTTCAGCACGTACCCAAAGTCTGAATTGTGACCAGAGCTGATCAGAAGCAGTTGGGTCAATCATTCCAGGACAGACTTGCTTCAAAGAAGCAATCCATTGCTGCACACCTGTTTCAAAATTCATAATACCAGAGCCAACATCTGGTTGTTTTGGTTTTGGGATGGCTATTTTATGTTTCAAATCAGCAAGACGGTCAAGACTGGTTAAGTCTATGAAAGTCCTGCTGGGGTTTTCGGAGGTTTTCTTGGTAGATGTTTGTTTTGGAGAGGGAGTTTCAGAATCAGAAATTATGATTGGACTGGGTGGTGTTTTGGGAGTATTTGGTGGTGTAGATTCTGATGAGGATGGCAATTGTGCCAAGGTGATTGTTGTTCCACCTGGCAGCTGGATTGCCAGAGGTGATGGTTGAGGTGAATGAGGTTCAGATGGTTGAGGAGAAGGAGTTTCAAAGTGATGAAACTCAGGTTGAGGTGATGGTGGATTAATTTCTGGTTGAGGAGAGGGAGACGGAATTGTTGGTTGAGGAGAAGTTGTTGGAATTTCTGGTTGTTCAGGGATAAGGGGTTCTTCTGGAATTGATGAGAGTGGTTGTTGTTGTTGTTGTTGTGGTTCTTCAGCAAATTGCTGTTGTTCTGGTTGTGGAGGAGGGACAATTTGTGGTTTAGAGTTTGATTGATCAGAAGTGTGTTGATCAATGTCAGACAGCACTTTGTCAATTGCTGATGTTGTTGAGATTGTTGGTTTGGGATGTTTGGTTCTGGGTCTTCTGAGTTTTAATGCCTCAGAAGGGTCCTCTTCTGGTACAGTTTCATCTATGGTAGGGATGGGAATTGAGATTCTATGAGAGGTTTGAGGAGGAATAGATGCTGCAATAGTAGAAGAATTTAAAACAAAAGCAGCAGATAAATTACCTCTTTTCTTGGGTGTCTGCTGGGATGATCCTTCTGAAGGTGCCTTCCTCTTCTTCGTCTTCTTCAGAGTCACTTCTTGCTGAGGTTGATGCAGAGCTTTGATAATCAGATTTGGATCTGTACCATCTGCCTTGCACGCATCCAAGTATCTGAGAACCACCTCTGGTTTGGATTCTATCTCAGAAAATAAAGGAAAGTCACTCAGAGGAACTCTTCTGCTGGTGATATCAGTAATAGGAGTAGCTCTGGGTTCCTTCTGAATATTTTCTATCAACTTCATCTTCTTCAAGTTCTTTGCGTTCAGAGGTTTCCCAACTGTTGGTTCAATGGTGCTTAGCTCTTGAGCTTCTATCAGATGCTCAATCAGCCTATTCTCTGTCAGAATATCTGATATCAACCTTCCAAAGGGTATCCAATCCCTCTTGGTTCTTTCTTCTTCCCTGGTTTCCTTTACACTTGTTCTGAGGTGGTTGAACAGAAAATGAGCCAGATTGATTTTTACCTTCTGATCAATAAAGTAGATCAGAAACTGCTGATCCACATTTATGTAATCAGGTGAACTGGTTGGCTTCCTATGGTTGAAGCACCCCAGAATTATCTTAGCCCAAACTCTATAATGATCCTTCAGATCTTTGATCTTGCTGCTGGGCACCCCATGAGTGAAAATCCTTGCAGCTATCACACCCACATCAGCGCATCTTTCAGCCATGTCCACACAACGGACGCCACCGCCACTGTAACCGATTAGCCTTGCAATGTGATCCTCGGTGATCACAATCTTCTTCCCCATAACAAAGGAGGTGACTAGATGCGTTGAAGCCTTGGCGTGAATCCAGAATTCCTTGACTAGCATAGGGAATGTTGGTCCAACCAACCTGTCAAAATACCTTTCCCACTTCTGTGCCCTAACTTCTTCAGTTAGGTCAAAACCGTTCTCCTTCAAGCTTCCAAAATCAATGATTAATTCATAAAGCACTTCAAGATTCTTCACAGGAGTGAGGAGTGTTCTGAATGGCACTTGATATTGCTCAGATGATGCTTTCTTCTGAGGACCTGCAGAAGCACTGCTGGAGGTTGCCATGTTCACACTAGAAAGGTTTTGAGAAGAAACTGAGGAAAAAGAAGTTTTGCAAGAGATGAACACAGAAATATGCAGAGAATGCTTGAGTATTAGTGAGAAAACGTAAAGAATGAGAATGAGAGATTAATGTGTTTAAATAGAGTTTCAAAATATTTTGAAAAGATAAACGTTTTTAAGAAAGAGAAAAATCATGATTGCATTTTAAAAGCATGATTACTTTTCATTAAATGCTTGCTGATTTTGGGGGATTTGAGAAAGATACTTAAAAATGGTTACCAGACATGTGTCTCAATGCACCCAATCAGCGCTTTGCCTTCTCAGAAGCGTGCACGCGTTCTGCTTCAGAGATATGCTGATGATTGGATGACACTTGTTTGATGTAGTGATCAGCACGTCTGTCTTTGAGCTTAGACTCTCAGATCTTTAGACTTGCATCTGATACAATCTGCATGTTCTATCTTTCTGAAAGAAGATTGATCAGAGGTTCACAGTAAAACAATTACATTCTGAAGGTAAATATATGGAATTAAAACATTTTCACTCTGGACAAACTTTCATGCTGAGATGTTTCAGAATGAAATTAAACCTATCTTCTGAAAGGGGTTTAGTAAAGATATCAGCCCATTGATGGTCTGTATATATAAATTTTAAGTTCAAAATACCTTTCTGAATATAGTCCCTAATGAAGTGATGTTTTATTTCTATATGCTTAGCTCTAGAATGTAAAATGGGATTCTTACTTAAGCAAATAGCAGAAGTATTATCATAGAGTATAGGAATGTTACTCTCAAAAATCTGGAAGTCTTCAAGCTGACTTTTCATCCAGAGCATTTGTGTGCTACATCCTGCTGCTGTTATGTACTCAGCTTCTGCTGTTGATAGTGCAATTGTTGATTGCCTTTTGCTGGACCAAGAGATCAGATTTTCTCCCAGAAACTGGCAGCTTCCAGAAGTACTTTTACGTTCCACTCTGTCTCCAGCAAAATCAGCATCGCAGTAGCCTACTAAGCTGTAATCACTGGATTTTCTATAAAACAAACCCAGATTAGTAGTACCTTTCAGATACTTGAAAATTCGCTTAACAGATGTTAAGTGAGATTCTCTAGGATCTGATTGGAATCTAGCACAAATACAAACACTGAATAATATGTCAGGTCTTGAAGCAGTCAGATAGAGGAGAGAACCAATCATACCTCTGTAGACTTTCTGTTCTACATTTTTGCTTACCTCTTCTCTTTCCAGAATGCACGTGGGATGCATTGGAATCTTTGATGGCTTACATTCTGAGAGGTCAAATTTCTTCAGAAGATCTCTGATGTATTTGCTCTGATGAATGTAAGTTCCTTCTGGAGTTTGATTGATCTGAATTCCTTGAAAGAATTTCAGTTCCCCCATGAGGCTCATCTCAAATTCTGCCTGCATACACTTAGCAAATTTTCTTCCAAGAGAAGGATTAGTAGAACCAAAAATAATATCATCAACATAAATTTGACAGACTAAGATGTCATTCTTAACTGATTTACAGAATAGAGTAGTGTCCACTTTCCCTCTGGTGAATTCATTTTCTAATAGAAAATTACTTAGTCTTTCATACCAAGCTCTGGGAGCTTGTTTCAGACCATATAGTGACTTCTTTAGTTTGAAAACATGTTCTGGATGTTTTGTATTTTCAAAACCAGGGGGTTGGTGTACATAGACTTCTTCTTCTATATAACCATTTAAGAATGCACTTTTGACATCCATCTGATACAGAGTGATGTCTCTATTAACAGCGAATGAAATTAAAAGTCTGATAGATTCTAACCTGGCGACTGGGGCAAAGGTTTCTGTATAGTCTATCCCCTCTTGCTGACTATAACCTTGTGCAACCATTCGTGCCTTGTTTCTGATGACTTCACCTTGTTCATTTAGCTTGTTTCTGAACACCCATCTTGTTCCAATGACGTTGAATCCTTTTGGTCTGGGAACGAGATCCCATACGTCGTTTCTGGTGAATTGATTCAGCTCTTCTTGCATTGCCAGAATCCAGTCATTATCCAGAAGTGCTTCATCAATAGAAGAAGGTTCAATCAGAGACACAAGTCCCATAAGAGTTTCTTCAGAGTTTCTGAAGCTTGCTCTTGTTCTGATTGTATCTTCCTTTCTTCCTAAGATAGTCTCTTCTGGGTGATCCAAGCTGCTTCTGGGTAATCTCTTCTGAGGTTGATCAGCAGCTGTTGTAGGATTGCTAGCAGTGCTCCTTTCAGACGTTGAAGGAATGTCTGTGTTGAGAGCTTCTGATGACTTGTCTTCAGAACCTGTAAATTCAATTTCTATACCTGCAAAAACTTCATTCTGCTTTGACTTTTCAGAGTCAAGCTTATCATCAAAACGAACACTGATTGATTCTTCCACAATCTGTGTTTTTTGTATTGTATACTCTGTACCCTCTTGAGCGTTCAGAGTATCCTAACATAATACACTTCTGTGCTTTAGAGTCAAACTTGTTCAAATAATTCTTTGTATTTAATATAAAGCAAGTACATCCAAATGGATGAAAATATGAAATGTTGGGCTTTCTGTTCTTCCACAATTCATATGGAGTCTTTTCCAGAATAGATCTTATTGAGATTCTATTCTGAATGTAGCACGCTGTGTTTATTGCTTCTGCCCAGAAGGTCTTAGCAACTTTTGTCTCATTGATCATGGTTCTGGCCATTTCTTGCAATGTTCTGTTCTTTCGTTCTACAACTCCATTTTGTTGGGGAGTTCTAGGACAAGAGAAATCATGCAGAATGCCTCTGTCATTAAAGAATGACTCAAAATCTTTGTTTTCAAATTCTCCACCATGATCACTTCTGACTTTAACGATTCTAAGATCCTTTTCATTCTGAACTTAGTTACAGAAGGTAACAAACACAGAGTGTGACTCGTCCTTGTGTCTTAAGAACTTTACCCATGTCCATCTGCTATAGTCATCTACGATTACTAACCCATACTTATTACCACTGACTGAAGCAGTTTTAACTGGTCCAAATAAGTCAATATGCAGAAGTTCTAATGGCTTAGAGGTAGAAACAACATTTTTGAATTTAAAAGAAGGTTTTGAAAATTTGCCTTTCTGACATGCTTCACACAGAGCATCTGAATTGAACTTCAAATTAGGAAGTCCTCTGACCAGATTGAGTTTGTTAATCTGAGATATTCTTCTCATACTAACATGCCCCAATCTTCTGTGCCAGATCCACTGCTCGTTGTTAACAGACAGAAGGCATTTTACATTCTGACTCTTTAGTTCAGAAAGTTTGATTTTGTAAATGTTGTTTTTCCTCTTACCATTAAACAGGATAGTCCCATCTTTCTGACTAACAGCTTTACATGATTTTTGATTAAAGATTATATCATAACCGTTATCACTTAATTGACTTATGGATAACAGATTATGCATCAATCCATCTACTAGCAGAACATTATTAATAGAGGGAAGATTTCCATTACCTACAGTTCCAGAGCCAACTATCTTTCCCCTCTGATTGCCTCCAAAGCCAACGTGGCCTCCAGGCTTAAGTTCCAGGCTTTGGAACATATGCCTTCTTCCCGTCATGTGTCGTGAGCAGCCAGAGTCCAGGTACCCTGATTGGTGTTTCTGACTTGCTGCTAAAGATATCTGCAACATGTATTATTTTATCCTTAGGTACCCAGATTTTCTTGGGTCCTGATTTGTTAGTTTTACCAAAACTCTGGTTGAATTTTGGTTTCACAGAGTGCTTACTGCTAGTGTATTTAATATCATGTGTGTGACCATATACAAAATGTGAATTCAGAGGAGTGTGTTTAATGGTTAAGTCCATGACATTCTTTGGTGTGGGAACCTTACCTTGGTATCCTATTCCTTTCCTGCCGTTTCTGCTAACTCCATAGATCATTGAAGCCATTTTGCTTCTATCTATGCTTTTAGCTAGGAACTTCTGGAAACTGTGATCATACTCCTTGATGATCTCATCAGCGTTGCTGGGAGTTTCAGAAATTGGTTCCTTCTGAGAGTTTTGTAAAGTGTTTTCTAATTTTGAAATCTTATTTCTCAGCTCAGAATTTTCCAATTTGAGACTCTCAGTCTTATTAGAGTCAGATTCAAGATTCCTTTTCAGGTCTCTGAATTTAGCTCTAATTTGCTGATAACGTTCCAGAATCTCATTGAGGCTTTCAGCAAGTTCAGCCTTTGTAAAGTTAACAGCAAAGTTAGGAAATACCTCTTCAGTATCTGATTCTGAGTCTGATTCAGAAGCTTCACTATCTTCTGAGATGTTAGCCATGAGAGCTATGTTTGCCCTCTCATCATCTGATTCTGAGTCAGCTTCAGACGAGTCAGAGTCATCCCATGTAGCCATGAGGCTTTTCTTTTTCTCTCTTCCAAACTTCTTTTTAGGCTTTTCCCTCTGAAGCTTTGGGCAGTCACTCTTATAGTGTCCTTGCTCATTACACTCATAGCAGATGATGTCCTTGGTGTTTGGCTTTTTGCTACTGGAGGAGCCTTCAGATCTTCTGTATCCAGAGGAAGAATCTGTCCTTCTGTATCTGGAAGAAGACTCGTTCTGATCAGATCTTCTGGGATTCCTGAACTTCCTTTGTCTTTGCTTCCACAGTTGATTTACTCTTCTGGAAAGGAGAGAGAGTTCGTCTTCTTCTGATGAGGATCCATCAGATGTTTCTTCAACTGCCTGCAAAACTTTAGACTCAAATTTTTTGTTAGATTTTAATGCTAAAGGCTTACCTTGCTTCTGAGGCTCGTCAGCTTCTAGATCTATCTCATGACTTCTGAGGGAGCTGATAAGTTCCTCCAGAGTGATTTTGTTGAGATCTTTAGCTAGCTTCAGAGCTGTAACCATAGGTCTCCACTGCTTGGGTAAACTTCTGATGATTTTCTTGACATGGTCAGCAGTAGAGTATCCTTTGTCCAGAACTTTGAGACCATCTACCAGAATCTGGAATCTAGAGAACATGGTTTCAATGGATTCAAATTCTTCCATTTTGAACGCCTCATACTTCTGAATGAGCGCCAGAGCTTTTGTTTCTTTGACCTGAACGTTGCCCTCATGCGTCATTCTGAGTGAGTCAAAAATATTCTTTGCTGTGTCTCTGTTGGAGATTTTTTCATACTCAGTATAGGAGATGGCGCTGAGGAGGATGGTTCTGGCCTTGTGGTGATTCTTGAAGTCACGCTTTTGTTGATCAGACATTGTTTTTCTATCAATCTTCTGACCGCTTGCATTCACAGGGTGCGTGTATCCATCTGTCACCATATCCCACAAATCAGCATCATGTGCCAGAAAGAAGCTTTCAATTTTGTCTTTCCAGTAATCAAAGTTTTCTCCATCAAAGACTGGAGGTTTGCCGCTGAATCTGTCTCTGTCCTCATTGTTGTCATTGCTGATGTGAGAATTGTTTCCTGCCATTGTGTTTTTCTGACGCTGGATCTTGTACTGACACGGTTAAGTGTTTTAGCTCAGAACCAGGCGCTCTGATGCCAATTGAAGTAGTGAAAAACACAAAAAGGGGGGGGGGGTTGAATTGTAAAACTGAAATCTAATGCAATGAACAAGATATTTTTATCCTGGTTCGTTTGATCTCAAACTACTCCAGTCCACCCGTCAAGGTGATTTCACCTCTCTCCAACGAGGTCTTAATCCACTATATTCAACTGAATATTACAGACTGCTTTAACAACTGCTAAAGCCTTCTTGATCCAAACCACAACCCGGTTTGTCAAGGAAACACTTTCTTACAAAGAGATAAAACTAAGTGTGTGGATGTTTTCTACAAAACTGTATCACAACTGTGATGTATACACAACTTAAAGCTTAGAAACTAGATTGCTAAACAATGATAGAATATCAGAATGTGTAGTGTTTAGCAAAACTGAGAGAAGGAAGATTTTGATCAGCTTTTATGCGTGTAGAGATTTGGAGAGCATTAGCCATTTCAATCTTCAAAGTCTTGTTTATATAGCACTGAGATGTTGAACGTTGGATGCAATATTCTTGATTCAATGCTATTAACAAACTTTCCTTATCGAGCAGATCTTGTCTGGAATGAGGCCGTTGGTATTAATTTGCTTTCAATGCACAGTACCGTTGCTTACTTAATTCAAGTTCTGGCTTGGCTCATTCTGACTCTGCTTAGCTGCTGATGAACTATTGTGTTTCTTTATCAGAGTGTTGAGCGCAGTCTTGTTCATCAGGCTTCAGCATATACGTGAGTTGATCATCTGATTCTGACATTCTGATATGGCAACCTCTGATGCTGGTGTCAAGAACCAAATTCTGATGCTGATTAGATGTGATCTAGCTTATATCAATCAGAGTATCTGCAAGTCAGAACATAGTAATTTTAGGCAGCAGATAGTTCATACATGAATCTTATAAATAGTATATCTTTTCACTTTGTTATCATCAAAACTTAAATATAGGGTAGTAGATTCAAACTTTGTTCTAACAACAACATTCTTGGTCACGGATGCGAAGGAAGGTGCTTCGACCCACTTGGTGAAGTAGTCAATGGCCACCAGAATGAAGCGGTGTCCATTGGATGTTGTAGGCTTGATCTCTCCAATCATGTCGATTCCCCACATAACGAAAGGCCACGGAGGTGTAAAGACATTTAGAGGAACCGGAGGCGCGTGCACCTTATCCCCATAGATTTGAAATTTATGGCAGGTCCGGGAGTGTTGATAGCAGCCGGCTTCCATGGTAGACCAGTAATAGCCTGCCCGTAGGATCTTCTTCTCCATCGTATTCCCACTAGAGTGAGTGCCAAAGGTACCCTCATGCAATTCAACCATGATCTTTTCAGCTTCAATCTTGTCCACACAACGGAGCAGAATAGAATCATGATTATGTTTGTATAGGATGCCATTACTTAGGAAGAACTTTTCCGAGAATCTCCTTAAGAACTTTTTGTCATTGACTGAAGCTCCTTCTGGGTATTCTTGAGCCTCGAGATACCTTTTGATTTCATGAAACCACGGCTGGTCCACTACTTCTTCGGTATTAATCTCGTGACAGTATGCTGGTTCGTCCATCCGTTCAATGGTGATTTGGGGAGCCTCATTATCCCAATCAAGTTTAAACATAGATGACATTGTAGCTAGAGCATCTGCTAGCTGATTTTCTTCTCGCGAGAAATGCTCGAAGGTAATCTACTCGAAATGTGGTGACAATGTCAAAACATGTTCTTTATAAGGGATGAGGTTTGGATGTTTAGTGTCCCACTCTCCTTTGATCTGGGTGATGACCAAAGCTGAGTCCCCAAACACATCTAAAGATTTGATTCCCAAGTCTATGGCAGCCTTGAGTCCAAAGATGCATGCTTCGTACTCTGCTATGTTGTTCGTACAGTTGAAGCAAAGTCTGGCTGTGAAAGGAGTATGGCATCCTTCCGGAGATATGAGCACAGTGTCAATACCGTTACCAAGTGCATGCGCCATCAAAGTACAGGGTCCATCGGGATCCTTTTTCAGGTTCGTCATATGGTCTGATCTCTTCGCAGTTGTCTACTGTCATGATGTCTTCGTCAGGGAAGTCGAATTTCATGGATTGATAATCTTCTACAGCTTGATGGGCCAGATGATCATCCAGCACACTGCCTTTTATAGCTTTTTGGGTAGTGTACTGTATGTCGTATTCTGTTAGGATAATCTGCCATCTAGCTATTCTCGCGGACAGAGTAGGCTTCTCAAAGATGTACTTTATCGGATCCATCTTAGATATCAGCAAAGTGGTATGAGTCAACATATACTGTCTCAGCCGGCGAGCAACCCATACCAAAGCGCATCAAGTTTTCTCGAGCAGTGAATATCTGGTTTCACAGTCGGTAAACTTTTTGCTTAGGTAATAAATAGAGTGCTCTTTTCGTCCAGACTCATCATGTTGCCCCAATACGCACCCTATTGAATTCTCTAAGACGGTCAGATACATGATTAGCGGTCTTCCCTCAACGGGTGGCATCAAGATAGGAGGTTCTAGCAAATACTCCTTGATTTTATCGAAAGCAACCTACATTCATCATTCCATCTGACTACCTGATCTTTCTTCAACACCTTGAAGATTGGTTCACAAGTAGATGTTAGGTGAGAAATGAATCTGGCGATGTAGTTTAGGCGTCCCAAAAAACCTCTGACTTCCTTCTCAGTGCGAGGAGCAGGCATTTCTTGTATCACTTTGACTTTGGCAGGATCAACCTCGATGCCTTTGTTGCTGACAATGAAACCTACGAGTTTACCGGACCGGACTCCGAATGTACACTTGTTTGGGTTCAATCGTAACTTGTAGTCCTTCAACCTGACAAACAGCTTTTGCAAGTGATCAAGGTGTTCTTCTTCAGTTTGTGATCAGGCTATCATGTCATCTACGTAGACCTCTATCTCATGATGTATCATATCATGAAAAAAAGCTACCATGGCGCGTTGATAGGTTGCCCCGACATTCTTCAGTCCGAATGGCATCAATTTGTAGTAGAACGTACCCCACTGTGTGACAAATGTAGTTTTCTCCATGTCCTCAGGTGCCATTTTGATCTGGTTATAGCATGAGAGTCTGTCCATGAACGAAAATACTTTGTGCTGGGCTGTATTGTCGACCAGGATGTCGATGTGTGGAAGTGGAAAATCATCTTTAGGGCTGGCCCTATTTAAATCTCTATAATCCACGCACATTCTCACTTTTCCGTCCTTTTTAGGCACGGGCACAATGTTGGTCACCCATTGAGGATAGGAAGTAACAACCAGAAATCCAACATTGAACTGTTTCATAACTTCTGCTTTGATCTTCTCTGACATGTCAGGTCTCATGCGGCGGACCTTTTGTTTCACTGGTGGACAGTCTTCTCTGGTGGGTAGATGGTGTACCACAATGTCTGTATCGAGTCCCGACATGTCTTCATATGACCAGGCAAAAATCTCAACATAATCATTCAATAGCTGAATTAGGCGCTCCTTGACACTCGGATCTAGATTGGCACCTATTTTGATTTCTTTTTTATCTTCCTTAGTACCCAAGTTGATTGTATCCAACTTCTCCTCATGAGGCTGAATTGCTCTTTCCTCTTGCTGTAATAGTCTGGCCAATTCCCCTGGCACCTCACAATCTTCCTCACCTTCCTATTCGGCTTGGTAGATCAGATCTTCAGAGTCACTGAAGGCTATAGCAGTATCGTTACCCATGGGATCCAGAATGGAAGGGTACCTGCATTAGTGAGTGTGGGTGTGTGTAAGGGTATAGCCATCTTGAAACAATAAAATGTAAAAGAAAGACAATGAGCATAAAAGGTTTATATGTGAAAAAGCGTCCATGATTCATTGAATGACATATGTAGATGAAATAAAAACCCTTACAAATGGACCATTGTGCCTCGGATAAGACACAAGGTTTTTAAAGTGCGAATTGTTTGTGAATTATTACAGTCCAACAGAAATGTAAAAGATAAATTACTGCGGTATGAAAGTTATCGGAACGAAGTATTTGGCTTCCCAGTTGCAAGGTCCTCCGCTGATAGTAGGAAATATCCAATCTTCCAAGCTTCCCTCCTCTTCGTTGTCTTCTACCATACCGACGCTTTGATTGGTAATCTTTACAGGTGGCCCCCCAGCACGGGTATGGCGCACAGCCTTCTGATCGGTCGAAGTAAATCCCAAGCCAAACTTGTATGATTTGTAAGGAATGTCTGGAAGCTGACCCCAGATTGTGAATCCCCCTTCTTCCACTACTGCTCTTGCATCCTTTAAAGATGACATCCGAGGCGGAGGTCTTATGATCTTAGGAATCGAGGATACCGCCTTGGTTGCCACTATTTCTTCAGAGACTTCTTCAAAATGTTGGAAAGGGGTCTCTATGAACTCTCCATCTAACTCCACATAACGGAAGGAATTCAGATGACTAATCATATACTCCTCCTCCCCATGGACATTTATGATCTTTCCTTGGACCGGGTACTTGAGCATCTGATGCAAGGTGGAGGTTACAGCAGTGACATTGTGGATCCAGGGGCGTCCCAATAGACAGGAATAAGAAGGACGGATGTCCATCACATAGAAGGTCGAGTTGAACACCTGAGTTCCCACCTTGATTGGAATGTCCACCTCCCCGTGGACCATTCTCTTCGAACCGTCAAAAGCTCTGACCACTATATTGCTGGGTTTTAGAGTCATCCCCTCGCAATCCAATCTATCAAGGGTTTTTTTCCGGCAAGACGTTTAAAGATGATCCAGTATCGACCAAGACATGAGCTAGGGTTGTTCCTCTGCACTCCACTGAGACATGTAATGCATCATTGTGCTTTCTCCCTCGGGGTGTTAAGTCAGCATCGGAGAAGCTCAGGCCATTATCAGCTGTCAAACTGTCCACACAGTCATGGAACTGGTCAGCAGACGTCTCTTGCGGCACATGAGCTGTCTTTAGAAATTTTACCAGTGCTTTGGCATGTGCTTCAGAGCACAACAGCAGAGCTAACATAGAGATCTTGGAAGGGGTCTTCCCCAATTGTTCAACCACATCATAATCACTCTTCTTAATGATCCTCAAGATTTCTTCCATCTCCTTCTTGGACGTTTCAGGAATAGCTAGTGATTGAGCCTTCGTCTGGACAGGCTCCTCTTGAACATTCTTTCCCTTATTCTCAACAACAGAAGTAGGGATAGGAATTGTATTGTCTTTGTTGGTGGGTACGCTTGCAGGTACAATTATTGGTGTAGGGGTAATCTTCGGAATGGCCACGGGTCCAAAGACTGTTGTTGGAGGAGCAATCTCTGGAGAGAAGATCCTACCACTGCGGGTGATCTTGCTAGTTCCAACAATATTGCTAATGTCAGAATTATCCTCTTCGGAGCTTTCTTCCTCAGCAGTCAGTTCATCTTGTTTAATACCATGGTAGTAGATTTCTCCATCATAATTCCATGGTACTGATTTATCTGATTTGTATGGGGCAGTCCCAGGCATTGTAATCTTAAGCGGAGCAGTCTTCGGAACAGGTGTAATCCTAACGGGTCTTTTAGGGGCCCTGGAAGGATTGGTGTAGATGGTTATTATTGAAACTTCTTTCACTGGAACGGGTGAAATAGGAGCTTTCTCAAACAAAATTTCCTGGTTATCAATCAGTTGTTGGATTCCTTTCTTCAACAGAGGGCAGTCAAATGATGAGGACAGGAAAACATGGCAGTCTTTGTCACAACCTGGGAAGGTGCCAGCTTTTAACAAATTCAACTTGATGGTCAGGAGCAGAGTTAACAGTTCATCCATGATAGAAACAAACAGATCTTCTTCAATAGCATTGGCATTGTGACCATGCCTCGGCATCGGAGTGAAAATAACATTCGGTTTATCAGGCGCTTCAAACTCAACTTCCTTTGCGTCTACCAGATCTTGAATCTTGTTCTTCAGAGCCCAACAGTTGTTGGTGTCGTGCCCTGGACTTTCAGAATGGCACGCGCATCTGGCGTTGGGATGATAATGTGGAGAAGTAGTATTGGGATTTTTAGGGGCCTCTTTTAGAGTGGCCAGGTTCAACTTCAAGAGATGTGGTAGTACTTGAGCCGGAGTCATGTTAATCTTGGTAAATTGCCGAAATGGCCTTTCTACCCTTTGCTGATTAGTTCTTGGCTGGTCTGGTGCAGGCTTCGGAATCATAACGGCTCCCACCGTTGGTCGGTGCTCAGTTCTTCCCTGATTTCTCTGTGAATAGACAGCAAATACTTCCTTTCTTCCTATGAAGGGCTTTTTTACAGCTGTTTAGGCAGACGCGTCCTTCTGAATTTTCCCATTTCTTATAGCAGCCTCCACTCTTTTGCCAGTTAGAATCAATTCGGTAAACCATGCGGAGGAACTTCCAATCAGATGATTAAAGAAAGGACCTGATAGAGTTCCTAGGAACATGTCCACCAACTCCCTCTCAGATAGAGGGGGTTGCACCCTTCCGGCTAGGTCTCTCCACTTTTGTGCGTAATCTTTAAAGACCTTATTGGAAACCATAACCATACTCTGTAGCTGAGTACGGGTCAGCGCCAAGTCGGTGTTGTACTGATACTATTTATAGAAGGCTGCTGCCAAGTCTTCCCAATTATGGACATCTGCTCTCTCCAACTGGTAGAACCAATCAAGTTGCGTTCCTGATAAACTATCTTGGAAAAAGTGGACCCACAGATCTTTGTCGGCAGAATGTGGTTGAATCTTCCTGACATAGGATCTAAAGTGCATTTTAGGGCAAGACACCCCATCATACTTGGCAAACAGTGGAACTTTAAACTTTGGAGGGATTACAATTCCTGACACCAACCCTAACTCCTTAAAATCTAGCCCTTGTACTCTCTGAATTTCCATAGGGCTTAGTCGCTCTTCAAGGTCTTTGTACTTGTCATCAGCCGGAGGGTATTGTTTTTCAGAGTAGTCCTCTTCTTCCTCTTCTTCTTCTTCTTCTTCAGAATCTGATGGTACTGCCGTTCCTTTTCCTTTTCGTTCCCCCTCTTCAGATGTTGTTGGGAATTCTAAGGTCCGTCTGGCTTGTCCCTGAAATCTTCTACCCATGATAACCACACCAGCTGGCTTTTTCTTCTTTTTCTCTTTTTCTTTCTCTAGCAGAGTCTTCAGCTCCTCTTGCCCCTTAGCTAAGGTCATGAGCAACTGTTGGAATTGTGAATTCTGAGCTTGCAAATCTTTGACCGTTTGTTCAAGATCCATCTTGCTGAAATAAACAGTAGAGAGACGAGGAAACTTGGTGTGAAGACCTGTTTATGCTTATGATGAATGATATGTATTCATGCAATTTTTTCAAGGATTCAGAAATTCAAATTTGTTTTAAACACAAAGAAACACACGTCATATTAATAAGATAGAATTGTGAGTACATCAATGTCCCTTGGGCAAAATAATACAAAAATCTAAGGTAAAAAGACGTTGCGCATCCTCTTTGGTTCAATGTAGGTGTTGAGAGCCTGCTCTTCATGAAGTAGCCGAGTGAGTTCCAAAACCTTCTTCTCACTTGCGTAGAATTGGGCTTCGAAAGTATCGCGTTCTCCCTTGAGCTGTATCCAACTCCTCTGTAGGTCTTCGAGTGATGTTGGCATGTCAGGATGTAGGATGGTGTATGGAACCTCTCCTTCCTTAATAGGCTCTATAATCCCTGGGAGAATGGAGGGATAAGGCATCATAAGACTTTGGGCGCGGGTTCGTACCCACTTGAGGTAAGGCTCAAGAGGGATGGAATTCTTGTGTCCCAAGGTCTTGCTATCCACCTTGTTGGGCATCCTCCAAGCTCTGATGAATCTATGATGGAGTCCTTGGTCGTCGTTGTCGTAGTCGAAAACCAATCCTTGAATTGGCATATCATGTGGGCCATCCCTTCGAGCATAACCAAACTGTCTTAAGGCCAAGCATGGGTTGTAGGTGATGCCTCCCCTAATTCCAAGTAGAGGGACATTAGGGAATTCCCCACAGCGGTCAACAATAATAACATTCTCTCTGGATCGAGAACACCAATGGATATCTGAATGGTTAAGTGTCATTAACCTTTGTGACCACCTCAAACCTTGCTCATTCTTCAAGACTGATTGGGGAAGATGAGAAATAAATGAAGATGTGAAAAACACAAGAAGGGGGGTTGAATTGTAACACTGGAAATCAAATGCAGACAACACGTTACTTTTATCCTGGTTCGTTTGACCTCAAACTACTCCAGTCCACCCGCCAAGGTGATTTCGCCTCTCTCCAACGAGGACTTAATTCACTATATTCAACTGAATATTACAACTGCTTTAACAACTGCTAAAGCCTTCTTGAGTCCGAAACCACAACCCGATTTCCTCAAGGAAATTCACTAAACAGATAATTGTATATAAAAGTGTACAGAGGTGTTTCTAAATAAACAGTATCACAGACTTGTGATGTATTACACAGCTTAATAATGTATTGATGAAGATGAAGACTGTTTGTAGTTTTACTGACTTTTTACGTTTTGTGTCGTTGTTCATCTCATCTGAATTTGTCTTCTAGTCTTCTTTATATAGGCTTTGCAATAGAGACATAAGAAGATACTTTTGGTATGTCCATAACACGCGTTTAATGAGCTTTCCAAAACAGGAGATTCTTGTCTGTTTGTAGCCGTTGCATATGATCTTGCATTGATGGAGTTGTAACGCTTGAGAGACAGTATTAGATATTCTGTTTTGCTGCGCTGGTGCATTCATAAGTTCAAACAGAACTTCTTCATATAAATGTGTTATGCATATTTGATGCTGCTGAATCTTTCATGGTCCACTTAACTTCTGTGCTTGCATAATCAGAACTTCTGATGTTGTTATGGCAGATCTTCCAGTTGCATTAGAACATCTTTTTCACATCAGAACTTATGCATGTAAAGATACTTATTATTAGCAAGCATATTTGTTCTTTATATCATGTGTTTGTTATCATCAAAACTCTTGCTGGGCTGTAGAACTAAATTATGTTCTAACAATCTCCCCCTTTTTGATGATGACAAAAACTAGTATATTTTGATGAAAAATAAAGAAAAAAAATTAAAAGGAAGGCTCCCCCTGAGTAGAGTACTCAGCTATGAAGAAAATAAAATAAAATACTTCCCTGACGATCTTCTAATTATGAGTCAACACAAAATATTCTTCATTCTCCCCCTTTTTGTCAGGAATCAAAAAGTGGTAGAGACTCTTATTGGCTTACTCTGACAGAAGTGCTTTAAACAGTGTGACATCCTCTTCTGGGTACTTCTGAGATTCTATAGAGAGCTTCTGATGCTGTATTACCATTCCTGTTTCAAATAGTTTCAGAGCCAGTAATCTTCTGTTTCTGATTGCCTCTGAAACCTGCGAATCTTTTAAATTCCAGGCCTTGGAACATATGCTTTCTTTCCTCTATGTGTAGACAGCATCCAGAGTCCAGGTGTTAATACTGGAGTTTCAACCTTGCTGTTAAAAATACCTGCAACATAGATGATTTTGTCTTTTGGTACCCATATCTTTCTGGGTCCATGACTGTTAGAGTTTCCAAAATTCTGTTTGAATTTTGGTTTAGTATGAAACGCCTTATCAACATGTTTGATATCGTGTGTTTGTTCAGTGGTGAAGTGAGAGTAGAGAAAAGTGCGTTTGATAACCAAATCCTTAACTTTCTTAGGTTGGGATTCTTTTCCTTTACCTATTCTGCAATTCTTGCTGACTCCATGGATCATTGAAGCCATTTTGCTTCTATCTATGTTGTTAGTCTTAAACTTCTGAAATCTTTGATCATATTCCTTTATGATCTTATCAGCATTAATAGGATCCTCTGAGATTATTTCCTTCTGAGAGTTTTGTAAATTATTTTCTAGTTTTGAAATTTTTTCTTTTAACTCAGAGTTTTCTAATCTCAGACTCTCAGTTTCTTCAAAGTCAGAGGCAATATCCTTTTTCAGGTTCTTGCATTTGACTATGAGCTGCTGATATCGTTCCAGAATCTCGCTCAGACTTTCTGCAAGATCAGTTTTAGACAAATTAATTGCAAAGTTAGGGAATACCTCTTCAGTGTGTGATTCTGAGTCTGAACCAGAGGCTTCACTATCTTCTGATATATTTTCCATGAGAGCTATGTTTTCTCTTTCATTATCTGACTCTGAGTCAGCTTCAGAGGTGTCTGAATCGTCCCATGTTGCCATGAGGCTTTTGTTCTTCTGCCTGTGCTTCCATAGATGATTGACTCTTCTAGATAGAGAAGACAATTCTTCTTCTTCTGATGAGGATTCTCTTAAGTTTTCTGCTTCTGCTTCTGCCTGCAAAAATTTGGTTTTATATTTGTTAGATTTTAGT
This sequence comes from Vicia faba, assembly GCA_948472305.1. Taxonomy (NCBI): domain Eukaryota; kingdom Viridiplantae; phylum Streptophyta; class Magnoliopsida; order Fabales; family Fabaceae; genus Vicia; species Vicia faba. The sequence continues at coordinate 518,483,844 of OX451737.1, forward strand.
GCGAGAGACTTACATTGCTTCTGAGGCTCATCATCTTCGAGCTCTATCTCGTGACTTCTGAGGGAGCTGACAAGTTCCTCCAGAGAGATTTTGTCTAGATCCTTAGCTAGCTTCAGCGCTGTGACCATTGGCCTCCACTGTTTTGGTAAACTTCTGATGATCTTCTTTACATGATCAGCAGTTGAGTACCCTTTGTCCAGCACCTCTAGCCCTGCCACCAGAGTTTGGAATCTAGAGAACATTGTTTCAATGTTTTCGTCTTCTTCCATTCTGAAGGCTTTGTACTTCTGAATGAGCGCAAGGGCTTTGGTTTCTTTAACTTGAATGTTGCCTTCATGCGTCATTCTCAGAGAGTCAAACATATTCTTAGCTGTTTCTTTGTTTGTGATCTTCTCATATTCTGAATATGAGATGGCACTCAGAAGAATTGTTCTGGCCTTGTGATGATTTCTGAAATCAAGCTTTTGCTGATCAGACATTGCTTTCCTGTCAATCTTCTGACCGCTTTCAGCAACAGGATGTATGAATCCATCAGTTACCATATCCCAGAGGTCAGCATCATAAGCTAGGAAGAAACTTCTGATCATATCCTTCCAGTAGTCAAAATTTTCACCGTCAAATATTGGAGGACTAATGCTGATGTCCTGACTCGTTCCCACCATAGTGTTTTTCTTACGCTAGATCTTGTACTGACACGGTTAAGTGTTAAGAACTCAGAACCAGGCGCTCTGGTACCAATTGAAGATGTGAAAAACACAAGAAGTGGGGTTGAATTATAACACTGGAAATCAAATGCAGACAACACGTTATTTTTATCCTGGTTCGTTTGACCTCAAACTACTCCAGTCCACCCGCCAAGGTGATTTCGCCTCTCTCCAACGAGGACTTAATTCACTATATTCAACTGAATATTACAACTGCTTTAACAACTGCTAAAGCCTTCTTGAGTCCGAAACCACAACCCGGTTTCCTCAAGGAAATTCACTAAACAGATAATTGTATATAAAAGTGTACAAAGGTGTTTCTAAATAAACAGTATCACAGACCTGTGATGTATTACACAACTTAATAATGTATTTATGAAGATGAAGACTGTTTGTAGTTTTACTGACTTTTCACGTTTTGTGTCGTTGTTCATCTCATCTGAATTTGTCTTCTAGTCTTCTTTATATAGGCTTTGCAATAGAGACATAAGAAGATACTTTTGGTATGTCCATAACACGCGTTTAATGAGCTTTCCAAAATAGGAGATTCTTGTCTGTTTGTAGCCGTTGCATATGATCTTGCATTGATGGAGTTGTAACGCTTGAGAGACAGTATCAGATATTCTGTTTTGTTGCGCTGGTGCATTCAAAAGTTCAAACAGAACTTCTTCATATAAACGTGTTATGCATATTTGATGCTGCTGAATCTTTCATGGTCCACTTAACTTCTGTGCTTGCATAATCAGAACTTCTGATGTTGTTCTGGAAGATCTTCCAGTTGCATTAGAACATCTTTTTCACATCAGAACTTCTGCATGTAAAGATACTTATTATTAGCAAGCATATTTGTTCTTTATATCATGTGTTTGTTATCATCAAAACTCTTGCTGGGCTGTAGAACTAAATTATGTTCTAACAATAAACCATCTTGCAAGGATAGGAGTGTAACACATGAGAACACCTCTTTTCCTCATTGTACGAGTGTGAAAAGAGTGGAGGATATCCCCAAGCAATGTAGGCACCAGGTTGCGAGACATGAAGATTTTGACAGCACTTACATCTATGAGTTGGTCAGGATTAGGGAACAAGACCATCCCATAGATGAGAAGAGCTACAATCTCTTCAAAAGCTTGCAAGTCTAGGGAATTCCAACAGCTTTGGGCCTTCTCAAATAGAAACTTTGCCAAGAAGCCTTTGACACCACTTCTAGTTTCCCAATGAGTTGTGACATCAGATGAGTGCAAGTGCAAGGCTTGAGCAATCTCTTCTGGCTTTGGATCTCTTTCCGTACCATTGAAGGGTAGTTGATTGAGAATAGGAATCCTCAAGAGTTGAGAGAATTCTTCCAAAGTGGGCACAAGTTGATAGTCAGGAAATGTGAAGCAATGATGCAAAGGGTCAAAGAACTGGAAGAGAACTTTCATCATATCCTCCTCTGTGTTGGAAGTGACCAAGTTGAGTAGACGACCATGTCTCTTGGTGAATGGATAATTCTCAAGAATCCTTGAAGCTAGCTCCTTGAGTTATGGAGGAATTCTTACAAGGTTGATTTGGATAGTTTTCCTGCAAAGTGAATCCATAACCTACAAAACAAGAACAAAGATGAATATCTAAAATCCTTGAAATTGTTAGTGAATGCATATGATGCTCATGATGTCCATGATGTTATGCACAAGTATATATGTACAAGCAAATCACACAAGTTCCTAGTTTAGGCTTGCATGGGGTTTCATAGGTAAGTACCCTCTTGAAGTTTAGCTGGCTCAACCTATCCTAGAAATAGTAACCGGGTTCTAAGGAGCTCAATATCACTGGATTGTTTCCTTGTTCATTGTTTCAATTTAAGCCTCTTTACTGGCGACCGAAATATTCCAAAGAACCAACCCTCAATGAGTGTAGTATTGAGTATCTACCAACTTCGGACTGCACCATAGCCGGTCATCTCACTACATCCTAAAAGGCCAAGTTGGTCAAGTAAAGGTTCTAGAAGTTCATTAGTGCTTCATGATATCACTCAGTGGCCCCGTATTCTCTTTGATTGACTCAAAGGCTACCGGTACCCACAAATATATCACACTAATATAGCTATTTCTTAGACCATGTCGGTATACCCCGCACAATTTCCACAACGTATTTCTATTTACCTATAATGTTTCCAAAATCCGGGTGGAGGATTCAAACCCAAACAAAGAACCATAATTGTAAAGCAAACATGTCAAACAATTGTAAGCAAATAAAGGTGATCTAAACCCTAAGGTAACCCAACTTTTAGAGTTTTCCCCAGCAGAGTCGCCAGTTCTGTGATACGGTGGGAGAACTGACTTGAGGTTTTGTGTTTCGTCGCAATTGTCGCGGTTTAGCAGGAGTCGCCACCGACTTTTATTTTATCCAAAAGGAAAGGTAAAAAAGCACAAGAAAGACCTTTGAGATGTTTTCTTGAGTTCGGGGGGTAGATTATGAAAAGGGAAGGTGCTAGCACCCTTTTCATCCATGGTTTTCCATGGGCTCTTAGTTACTTGTTTAGATCACTTGCTTTGCTTCGAAATTGTTTGAAATGGTGCTTGGTGTTTGGTGTGTTTTTGAAAGTATTTTGAAAAGAGGCCATCGTTTAGGCAACCTTTGTAATGATTCTCGTTCGTAAGAATGTATACAAATATGTTTGTCTTTTGAAAATGTTTTCAATGTTTTGAAAGATGTGTGTGTGTGTGTTTGTTTTTGAAAATAGCAAGGATTATTTTGAAATTGATCAAGTAACTAGAAGCTATCTACCTACTCAAATGTCTTTCTTGTGAATTTTTATTCCTTTGACATTGTTGATTTACCATTGATTTGGTAAACAACCCTATCTTTGGATGTAAACGGGACGGGCGTGGGTCATCGTATGACCATGATAGCAATATTGCCAAGTATCTTAGCATGTTTGAGGGACCAAGATCATCTTATAGGCAACCTTTTGAATAGCGTCATCGAGGGACTATGATCTTATTTTGTTTTGTTTTGCCAAGATACTTTGCATGCGTAACATGACCATTTTTATTTAGGCAACCAAGTGGGAGAAACCTAAGGGTGCTTGTGTGCAAAGTGTGTCATTTTTCATGCATTTTGATTTGTCTTGTATTAGGTCTTGTCTATTTGTTTGTTTTTGGTCTTGTCATGCAAACCCTAGTTTACTAAACATAGTATAAATGCGATAAAATACGTAAATGTAAACTAAGCTATTACAACAATTATTATGGGAGGGGGGATACAAGTTTTTCAATGGGGATATTGCACAAAATAAACCCTAAAAATACTATTACAACCCAATTGAATATTGTGCGAATTAAATAAATGTACAAATATTTAAAATGAAATAAAAAAATGTGTTTATGTAAAATATTTTGTATTTGTTTTTTGTATGAGAAAAATGATTTATTTAAGCCCTAAAAATAAGAGGAAAAATATTATTATTTTTGAAAGGGTGAAACCCTAATTTTCAATTAAAATAAAATATGTGTTCTATATTATTATTTTGTCTATTTTTGTACAAGAAAATAATAAATAATATTATGTACAAATATTAAAAATTAAAATATGTATGAAAATAAATAACATAATAAAAATGTATAGTATTTTTAAATATATTTACAATTTATTTAAGAAAATAAAGTATATTATCCTAACAAACTATTTTTTATGTAAAAAAAAAAAATTGCAAAAATAAAAGAAATTATTTTTTATGATTTTTTTTAATGTTCAGAACAATAATTAAAAGCACTAAATATGAAAATATAAAGAAAAATTCAAAAATATAAAATAATAGTCAGGGGGTGTAAAAGTAATCCAGGGTGTGTGAAAAGCAGAAACAAAAAGGCCAGAAATGCCAAAAAGCCCAAGGCACAACTTCGTCCCTGTCCTCTGTCTTCTCCTTCGCGCGCGTTTCCTTCAAACCTGCAACTTGCTCATGCTTGCACAAAAACAAAAACCCATAACATAAAACATGTAGCATTTAATCTCACGATTCCAACCATGTAAAATTTGTAACCTAACTCTTAAAGATCAGAGAGAATTTTATCAGCCCTAATTCGTGACCTAGAAATTTTATGAACTTCAAGCTTTAAATTCTCACAGCACAGTTAATATAAATGGAAAGTATGCATATGTACAGCTTCACCATGTTATAGACTACATCTTTTCTTCACAAATTGTGGCTTGGGGATGCCTAAATAGAGAGACAGAGTTTTGAAAAATACCTCCTTCAACTTGATTTGTATATGACAATGTAGGGACTTTGAGTGAGGCCTGAGGATCGTGTGAGCTTCCTTGAACTTCCTTCAAGCTATTCCAATGCTTAGCTTGCTTTATGGATGGCTGAAACTCTTTGCACAAGTCAAGTTGCAAGCTCCAAGTTTGAAAATGGAAATGGCTATAACAGAGCTTACAGAAGCAGGGCAAGGGCTTGGATAGCTTTGGTAGGATATATGGAAGGTGTTTGAAGTGTGAATCCACAAAACGCACGAGCAAAAAATGAGTTTGCTATGGTTTTGAAGAAACTGGATGTTTGGGCAGAAAAATGGAGTTTTTGTGTTTTGGATGCTAAGCTAGTCGTGTTCAGCCTTGCAATGAGTTTGTATATTTGTATAGAATGATACAAAGTCCACTCCTTATCAACTGTACAAGTTCTGACCTCTTTTGCAACTTTTCTTGCATTTGAAGAAAAGTGAAGTGACCAATGCAAACATGCTTGTACTGGATGGCTTGTGAGTTGCAGAGAGTTGGTATACATTTCTTGTGGCCTGTGGAAATTTTTTGCATCAAAGGGACAGGTCCAAGGCTCAAGATGGACAAAGTTGCAAAAGCTCACTTTATGAAAATGGCATTGTGCACTTTTGGCCAAAAATGGAAATGTATCTTGTACAATGATTCAAAAGTGAAAATAAAGCCTTTAACCTCTGCGTTTGCATTTAATTATGGAGTGTAGAATGAGTTTAGGACCTGTAATGCAAGGTACAAGCATCATGGATCTTATTTGCAACTTGATACTTTGTGAAAATGGCATGAACAAAAGTGATAAAATGCCAATTTCTCTTCTTCGATTATCCCTAATCACAAATGATCTTGGAGAGTTCTTGGACATTTTAGAAAGATTGCAATGTTCTCTATAACCCATCTTTGAAATTCATTTTGTTATACCTCTTGGAACTAGGTGAAAAATGTCCATGAAGTTGGGTCAAAAACCTGCCTAAATTAGGGCAAATTTTCACTAAGTTATTTAGTTCATGGACCTATATTCACAAATTCATAACTTGAGATCCAAGCATCTTTTGGGAAAAGTTTGTGAAGAAAAGTCGTATATTTCATGGAGGACTACAACTTTCATGTTGGAAGTTTTCTTTGAATCAAATCGCATCATGGTGAAAAAGTGGTGGAAAGTTGGGAAAAAATAAGAAAATTTCCATACTTAGAAAAATTCTAAGTTATGAAAATTTTCAAATTCAAAACTCTAATTTTAAAAATTGGTTTTCTTGGTGAAAAAGTTTCATGTTTTGACATATCTTGATGAATTATGACCCTTGGCACTTGATTTTGACCAAAAAGTCAAAGTTTGACTTTTTAGTGTACAGTTGACTTTTGATCAGTTGACTGCAAAATTCATCTGTCAATCCAATGAACTTGAGATCTTTTGAACCATATAATTGGGTCAATATGATTCCATTGGACCCTTGAAATCATGTTTGAACCCAATTGGTCATTGGCTTGGTTAAAAATCAGAAATTGCCCTTTCTCAGTCAAAACCCTAATTTTGACCATTTTGCCCTTTTGATGATTTGATCAAATTTCTTGAGGAGTTGTAATCCAAACTTGATCAAATGGTACATATGATTCTAAAATGTTGATGTGGATAAAAAATTATGAAGTTTGACTGTAAATTGGCCATGGTTGACTTTTTCCCCAATACAGTTGATTTTTAGGTCAATTATCCAATTGATTGATCAAAATTGTGGTTCAAGGCTTGAAACTTAACATGAGCAATCTTAGGGGTCCAAGATGTTGTATGAAGGTCACATGAAGCAATGGTGGTCCAAAAATCCTTGTGCAAACTCAAACCCTAATTTTGGGGTATCTGTTCAAGATGAGATGTCCTGAGCTGAGCAAACTCTAATCTTGTCCTGAGTCCAAGAAGTCTTGTGAGAAAAATCTTGATAAATGAGAGGGAAAATTTTGGGGTACAACACCTTGAAATGGTTAGTTGATGCATATGATGTTCATGATGTCCATGATGTTATGTACAAGTATGCATATACAAGCAAAGCAAACAAGTACTTAGTTTAGGCTTGCATGGAGTTTTATAGGTAAGTACCCTCTTGAAGTTTAGTTGGCTTACACCTGTCCTAGTAATAGTAACCGGGTTCTAAGGAGATAAATATCACTGGATTGTTTCCTTGGTCATTATTTCAGCTCAAGCCTCTTTAATGGCGACCGAAATATCCCAAGAAACTAAACCTCAATGAGTGTAGTATCGAGTATCTACCAACTTCGGACTGCACCAAAGCCGGTCATCTCACTATGTCTTAAAGTCCAAGTTGGTCAAGTAAAGGTTCTAAGAGTTCATTAGTGCTTCATGACATCCCTCAGCGGCCCCGTATTCTATTTTATTAACTCAAAGGCTACCGGTACCCACAGATATGTCGCATTAACATAGCTATTGCTTAGACCATATCGGTATACCCCACACAGTTTCCACAATGTATTGCTACTTACCTATAATGTATCCCAAATCCGGGTAGAGGATTCAAACCCAAACAAAGAACCATAATGTAAAGCATACAAGTCAAACAATGTAAGCAAGTAAATGTGATCTATCCCTAAGGTAACCCCACTTTTAAATTTCTCCCCATCAGAGTCGCCAGTTCTGTGATGCGGTGGGAGAACTGACTTGATTGTTTTGCGTTTTATCGCAAATGTTGCGGTTACCAGAGTCGCCACCGACTTTTCTTTTATCTAAAAAGGAAAGGTGAAAAAGCACAGGAAAGACCTTTGAGATTGTTTATTGAGTTCGGGGGGTAGATTATGAAAAGGGAAGGTTTTAGGACCCTTTTCATCCATGGTTTTCCATGGGCTCTTAGTTACTCGCTAGATAACTTGCTTTTGTTTGAAATTGTGCTTTGTGTGGTTTTTTGAAAGTATTTTTTAAAAGAGGCCATTGTTTTAGGAAATCTTTGTAATGATTCTCGTTCATAAGAATGTATACAAAGATGTTGATCTTTTTTGAAAATGTTTTCAGTGTTTGTAAGATGTTTGGAAATGTGTAGGTGTTTGTTTTGAAAATAGCAAGAATATTTGTTTTGAAATGGAGCAAGTAACTAAAAGTGATCTACCTACTAAAATGTATTTCTTGTTCATTTTCTTTTCCTTTGATATTGTTGTCTTACCATTGATTTGGTAAGCAACCCTATCTTTGGATATAAACAGGACGGGCGTGGGTCATCGTATAGTCATGATTAGCAATGTTGCAAGGTATCTTAGCATTTTTTAGGGACTAAGATCATTTTGTAAGGCAACTTTGAATAGCATCATCGAGGGACCATGATCTTGTATTTGTTTGTTTTTGCTAAGACACCTTACATGCGTAATATGACTATTTTGTATAAGGAAACCAAGTGGGATAACCCTAGGGGTATTTTGTATGCAAGTGTATCATTTTCATGTTTGATTTTGTCTTGGATTATGATTTTCTATTTGATTGATTTTATCTTGCCATACAAACCCTAATTACTAACATGTTATATAAAAGCGATAAATTGCGAAATTTAAATGTCCTACGCTATTACAACATTTATGGGAGGGGGTATACAATTTATGAATGGGGATTTGCAATAATATAAACCTAATTAAGCTATTACAACCAAATTGAATATGTACAACTATTGGAATAAATAATATACAAAAATGAATTAAATATGCAAAGGTATGTAAATGTAAACAAGATTTTATTTGGTTTTTTATGTGAAGAAAAGTTTTAACCTAAACCTAATAAATAAAGCAAGATTAACTTAAATCAATTAAGAAAAGAAATTATTTTTTAGAAAAGTTTTTTGAATAAACCCTATTCTATTTGATTAAAAGAAAATAATTTTTTTAAAGAAAAAAGTATGTATTTTTGTTTTTTTTTTTGGTCTTGAAATCATGCTTCAAACCAATTGACCATTTTCTGGGTCAAAAATCATAAATTGCCCCTTCTTAGTAAAAACCCTAATTTTGACCATTTTTCCCTTTTGATGATTTGATCAAATTTCTTGAGGAATTATGGTCCAAACTTGATAAAATGATACATATGAGCCTACATGTGGATAAAAAATTATGAAGTTTGACTGTAAATTGGCCATGGTTGACTTTTCCCCCAATATAGTTGATTTTTAGGTCAACTGTCCAATTGACTGATCAAAAATGTGATTCAAGGCTTGAAACTTGTCATGAGTAATCTTGGGGGTCCCTAATGATCCTTGAATGTCATATGAAGCCTTGATAGTCCAAAAATCCTTGTGCAAACTCAAACCTTAATTTTGGCCATCAGTGCATGAGGAGATGTCTTGAGCTGGTCAAACCCTAATCCAGTCTTGGGTCAAAGAGATCTTGTGAGGAAATTCTGGATAGGTGAGAGGGCAAATTTTGGGGTACAACATCAGTTTTAACGGATACCTGACTTAACAAACGCTGGACGTTTTTTGAATTTCAAATAATTTTTCAAAATCTGACAGCATGCAATCGATATACATAATCATGCAAATCGATTTGCACATATAAAAACTTGAAAAATATGCCTAAGAATTTATGTTATGACCAAGAAAAAGTTATGTAATGAGGGTTTGATTAATTGAGCATCTAAGAAATGCAATTGCTTAGATCCAAAATCTTGAAATGATTTTCTATCTTTGAAGGTCATATTTTCTTTCTTGTTACTAATAGATTTGTCTTCATCAAAAGATATTCATCATAGAGAAGTTTGACTTCATATTCTCCCCCTTTTTATCAAGATAAACATTCCTCTTTGATGCATTGTAATTTCCTGAATACTTCTCCCTCTAAGATGTATAACTCCTCTTTTATATGTGAAGCTTATAACTATTTTGACTTGATTATCTTGAATGAATATTTGTCCATTTTAAAATCTAAATACAAGGAAATACACATCCATAACACATTACACCTTTCTCCCTCTTTGACATTATCAAAAAGTAGGGAAAGATGGGTGAGAGATAATAATTTAACAAACATGAATTAATCATTCAACATAGAACATAACAAATATTGGTTATTCTTATACCTTTGAGTTTTACGCCATGAGTGACTTAATCAAACATTCATTATTTGTGAACATTATTTTGAATCCTTTTCCACAAAGTTAACTTTTACTTAGAATATTTTGCTTTAATACCTCAACATAAAGTACATCTTCAATGGATGTGAAAGTTAGCGCTCCAAATTTGCTTATGCCAAGAATCTTTATTTTATGGTAGTCCCCATATGTGACATAATCATTGGACTTTAGGACTAGATTTTAAAGTTAGTTTAAATCCCCCGGTCAAATGCTTAGAATAACCACTATAAAGATATCATAGATTTGTAGTGGTCTTTAAGCAAACCTACAAAAAAATTAAGTTTTGTTTGGTACCAAATGTTCCTTGGATCCTTCATAATTAGTTCATTTCTTTACCCATACATATGCCCACTTGCAACACTAAAGTTTCTTACATACCAAACATTAGGTGTATAGCCACTTATACCACAATAAAAACATGTAGGAACAAAGTTACTTCTATATCTAGGAGCATATGATTTCTTTTTAGGAAATCTCTTCTTAGGATGATGATGAACCTTTTGTACTTTACTCACTTTTCCTTGTTGGATTGGTCACTTGTCTTAACAAAGATAGTCTTACTAGTACTTGGTTTGTTAAAAATAGAATAACCAAGTCCACTTTTATCATTGAAATATCTTAGTTTACTAAGGACATCATCCAAGCCAATCTGTCATTTTTCATATCTTTCAAGAACTCTTTTTAATTGGACAATTTTAAAATAAATTAAATCACATTCTTAGCATGTAAGATTTTCTTTTTCTTTTTCAAGAATTTTTTTTTTAAACTTCAAAAAAAATTTCATGGTGTAAATATTTTTTTCAAGAGATAAAATTTGTTTCTTTTGGGTTGACACTTTTTTATACAAAATCTTACATTCATTAAGTAGTTCTTCAATAGCACCTAGAGCATCATTATCATAAGAAGATATTTCATTACTAAACTCTTCTTCTTTATCATCGGAGTGGCGTGAAGTCATAAATGCAAGATTAACACATTCTTTGCTTTCATAATCGGAAGATGAACTTACTTCATTATCTTCCCATGCTACATATGCTTTCTTTGAATTTTTATCATTCTTACTCTTGAATTATTTATTCTTCTTTTCAAGTGTAGGGTATTTACTTTTAACATGTCCTTTTTCTCCACATTCAAAGCATGTAACCTTTCTTGTTGGTGCTTCCTTTTTAATTATCTCCTTTTGTCTTTCTTTTCTTAGAAATTTTTTAAACTTCTTATTAAGATCATCATCTTCTTCACTAGTGGACTCATCCTCTTGATTGCTATCATGATTTTTTATTCTCTTCTTCAAGGCAATGTCTTTTGAATATTTTACTTGAATTTCATGCTTTTCAAGTCTTCCAAGTTATGTGTCATATTCTTGAAGTTTTTCAAATAACGTTGCAGAAGTCATTTTGGATAGATTTTTCTTCTCGAATATTGTTATCACTTTTGGTTGTCATTCCTTGGTTAAAGGTCTAAGCACTCTAAGATTAAGTTCATAGGTAGTAAGAATCATACCAAGTGCTTTCAAGTGATTTGTCAAATGCACTAATCTTTTCTGCAAGTCGAGGATTGATTCTCGAGGCTACATTCTAAATAGTTTGTTTTCTTGACTCAATGTATTTAATATCGATCTTTTAACTTCAACGGTTCCTTTATGAGTTTCCACCAAAGTATCCCAAATTTCCTTTGTTGTTGTGCATGCCAAAATAAAGAAAAATTAATCCATGCTAAGAGCACCTTGAAGAAGATTCATCGTTTTCTTCTCATAAAGGACTTTTTCTTTATCATCTTTATCCCATGCATCATCAGGTTTAGGAGTACCAACGCCATTAACAATCACAATAGGAACAAAAGGACCATTTACAACAACTTTCCAAACATCTTTTCCTTGAGATTCTAGACGTGCCTTCATGCAAATTTTCCAAAAATCAAATTATTCACCACAAAATAATGGAGACTTGTTATTTCTACCACCATCTTTGAAAACTGGATTTGCGTTTGCGGAAGCCATTCTGGATCTTTATAAAAAGGTTACCTATAACCTGCTTTGATGCCAATTGTTAGTATTGAGTGCGCCTAAAAGGGGGTGAATTAGGTACTTTAAATTTCTGGTTTTATGGATATGAGTTGTTCTTATTTTCCTGGTTTGATACAAGAGTTAGTAAGCAATAAAGTGAAGAAAAAGTAAAGAACACAAGGATGTATCCTAGTTCCCTTTATAATCCGAAGGTACATCTAGTCCCCTTTTAATACAAAAGAGATTTTATTGTTGTTAGATCTCTAGATAAGACAATCTAACATTTCTATCCAAGACTCTAACCAATAACCAACACAACAACACCTTAAACCAACCAAGTTGAAATGAGAATAATCCTCTCAAAATCAACTCTCTTGCTCCCAACAATCCTGGACAACAAGGATACAAACCAACCAAGTAGAACAAGAAAACACTCATTTCTTTTCTACTCTCTTGTTTCCAACAATCCTTGACAACAAGGTAACACACATAATATCAAACAATCCTTGATTACTTAGGAATTTTTTTACAATAAATGATGAATAAATATGTAGAGTAATTATCACTGAAATTATGGACCACACAATATAAATTTCATGACCGATGTCTCAACACACAAGCACAATGTCATGACAGATGTTACGACATCTGCTGACAAAACATAAACTTTTACCAAAAATAAAACAATGCAGAATTATAAAGTGTAGAAGGTAAAAGAACATAAATAATTGTTAACACAGTTCGTTGCAACTCACCTACTATGGGGGCTATGAAGCCAGGAAGGAAATCCACTATCAGTAGTATTAGTTCAAAGCTTAAACAGTCTCAATTTACTACTTCTCACCTAATCCCTACCCAGTGCAACTTCTACCTAGGCACCTACTAAATATGAGAAATTTCCATCTCATTTCCAATCACCGCATTGATAAAATACTTGTCCCAATTCCAGTGACAGTCTATGATGAAGTCACAATCACAGTAACTTGAAACCATACTAAACTGGAGTTTACACTTTAATCACAATACACAAACTCTTGCTTAAAAGCTTTAGAGTGAGAACAATAACTTAAAAAATTGTCAAGTAACAATTTGTCAACTCAAATTCAGCAACAGATACATAAGGATGTACAGATGAAAACATAAACCCCTTGAAGAACCCTCAAAACCTAAGACTAAGAAAATTCGGCTTCCCCTTATTTTTACAAAGTTCTTAATGAATTTAGGTCTAGGTAGTTTCTATAAATACTCTTCAGCAATCCTTGGGCCTTGCATCTGCTCCCAAATATTCCTTGTTGCACAAGCTGAAGGTTGCACCAATTTGTGCAGTAAAATCTCCTTGAATCTTGGAACACACACAAGGTTTCCTAAATTGTTTTAATCAACCAATTATAGCAACCTGTGTAAAGCTGGAGATATTATTTTTTCCAGATTTATAATTCTTGACTTGTGATAAATCAGTGAGATAAAAACAACTTAAATCTCATAGAATCAATTAAAGATCTGTCAAGAATAAACAGCCTGTACTGATGTTGGAATCAAATGTTACAACATTTGTCTGAACATCTGCTTTCAAATGAAACTGGCCAACAATTTTAAAACATTTGTTTTAACATCAAGCTACAAATCATGTTTTAGCAAAAATTATGCCAATCCAAAGAACATTATACTAACAATCTCCCCCGTTTGGAAAATTTTGGCTAAAACAACTTTAGTATAAAAAGTCCTGGAGAGAGGAATAAAACCACAAATAAATCAGACTGCATAAAAAATATACATACCAGAGTTATAACAACTACACATCAGACAGGTATAGTACTCCCCCTGTCTCACATAATACGTTCTCCCCCTAAAGGGAAAACCCCACATCAGAACACATGTAGTGGAACACACAACAAAAGCAAAAACATCAACTTCAACATAAAAAAGCATGAACAATCATGCTACCCCTCAATGATTGCATAAGAAACCACAAACACACAACTACTTTCCCATAAGAAGTAGAACACATTCCTATCACAATTCTAAATTAACATGTCAAGACATGTGATGTTACATCAGGACACAAAGAACATAGAGTAAATGTACACATGGAAACACATAGCACATTAGAATACATTGCACTCAAGCAATACCACATATGGAAGAACACACATTTTGGAACCTAAGGCTCCTCAAAAATGCAGACACCAAGGTCACCCGTAAGCGTTTCAAATTGATTTGCATCCAAAGTTTTAGTGAAAATATCTTCCCATTATTTTTCAATGGCTATATGATATAGAGTAGTCACTTTATCTTCAACAAGATCTCTGATAAAATGATGACGGATATCAATGTGCTTAGTCCTGCTATGCTAAATAGGATTTTTAGAAATATTGATAGCACTAAGATTGTCACAGTATAATGTCATAACATCTTGACTGACATTATATTCCTTCAGCATTTGTTTCATCCATATAAGTTATGAGCAACTACTCCCGACTGCAATATACTCAGCTTCAGCTGTAGACAAAGAAACACAATTTTCTTTTTTACTAAACCAAGAAATTAGGTTAGTTCCTAAGAAGAAACAACCGCCCGAAGTGCGTTTTCTGGCATTAACACTTCCTGCCCAATCTGTATCACAGTACCTTACCAATATGGAATTTGATCCATGTGAGTACAACATGCCATAGTTACTAGTACCATTGATGTACTTAAAAATCATCTTCACTTGATTGAGGTGACTAGTTTTTGGCTCAGCTTAGTATCTTGCATAAACCCCAACAAAAAAGGTGATATCGGGTCTGCTAGCCGTAAGGTACATAAAGCTACCAATCATGCTTCTATATACACTTTGATCAACTGCAACTCCTTTCTCATCTTTTGAAATTTTTAAGTGTGTATGAGAAGGTGTCCTTTTGTGACTAGCATTTTCCATTCCAAGCTTCTTGACTATGTTCTCTGTACACTTACTCTAAGAGATAAAGATAGAATCATCCATCTGTTTGACTTGAAGTCCAGGAAAATATGTCAATTCACCAACCAGCCTCATCTTAAATTCTGATTGCATTTGTTTGACAAAATGTTGGACCATCTGATCTGACATTCCTCCAAACACCGTGTCATCAACATATATTTGAGCTATCATGAGTTTTCCATCCTTCTCCCTAACCAATAAGGTCTTGTTTATTCCACCTTTTATGTATCCATTGTTGACTAGAAATTTTGTCAACCTTTCATACCAAGCCTTAGGGGCTTGATTTAGTCTATAAAGTGCCTTCTTCAGCTTGAACACATGATCTGGATAGGTAGGATCAGCAAACCCTTTGGGTTGTTCAATATAAACTTCTTCATGCAAGTAACCATTTAGAAAGACACTTTTTACATCCATTTGAAATAGTTTAAACTTCAATAAACATGCTACTCTTTATAGTAGTCATATTGATTCAAGCCTAGCTACTGGAGCAAAGGTTTCATCAAAATCCAGCCCTTCAATCTGAGTGTATCCTTATGTTACAAGTCTTGCTTTATTCCTGGTTACATCTCCATTTTCGTCACTTTTGTTCTTGTATATCCACCTTGTTCCAATGACATTTGTCCCATCAATCCTTGGGACCAAATCCCAAACTTCATTCCTCTTGAATTGATTCAGTTCTTCTTGCATCACATTGATCAAGAATTCACCAGTTAAGGCTTCCTTTACATTCTTGGGTTCAATATTGGAGACAAAGTGTGATACGGTGGGAGAACCGACTTGGTATTTTGCGTTTTATCTTAATTGTTGCGGATAGCAAGATTTGCCACCGACTTTTCTTTTATCCAATAAAGGAAAGGGGAAAAGAAAAGTAAAGGCCTTTTGAGAATTTTCTTGAAATTTGGGGGTAGGTTATGAAAAGGCAAGGTGTTAGAACCCTTTTCATCCGTAGTTATCTACAGGCTCTTAATTGCTTGATCACTTTGAAATTCTTTTGTGAATGTGTTTGTTTGAAAATATTTTGAAAAGTGATGTTGTTGGACAAACTTTGTAATGATTCTCGTCTCTATAAGAATACATACAAAGTGTTGACTTTGAAAATATTTCAAGAAAGTGTTGGGGTGTTGAAAGCTATTGGTTTTGAAATGTTTTGTGAGCAAGCAATTATGAGAAATCTACATACGCAAAAAGTCTTTGTTATTTTCCTCCTCCTTTAGATAATTCTATCTTACCATTGATTGGTAGAGAGTCGTATCATTGGATGTGAGGGGCAGGTGTGGGTCATCGTATAGTCATAGAAGGCAACCTGTAAGATGTTTTATAAATTTATCGTAAGGGACTAAAATTGTTTATAGAAGGCAACATTGAAGGGTCATCGAGGGACTACGATCTTTTAATCAATGGTCTTTTGCTAAAACATCCCATGTTCAAGGGACATGACTGTTTTTTATCCGAGGCAACAAGTGTGGTTACCCTAGTGGTGCATGTGTGAAAAGTGTGTTTGATTCAAATATTTTATCTTGAATTAGGGCTGTCTAATGTTGGTTTTAAAGTCTTGCCATACAAACCCTAATTACTAACAATAATATGGAAATCGATAAATTGTGGAATTTAAATGTCCTACGCTATTACAATACTTTGGGGGATGGGGGACATAAATTTACAAATGGGGATGATAAATAAAATAAACCCTAATTACTATTACAAGTCTTTGACAATTACATAATTTGTAATGCAAAATAGTAAAATACGCAAGAAAAATGTAAAGAGGGAAGAAATTATCTTATGGTTTTTTGATGGAAAAAGTTTGATAATTAACCTAATACTAATTGACTTTAATTATAAAAAAGCATTAATTAATTTAAACAAAAAAACCTAAAATCTATGTTAATTTAATTAAAAGGGAAATTAAATAAAACCTAAGTCTAATTATTTTTTAACTAAAAAAAATGAATTGGTTAAGAAAAATATTTTTGATGTTTTGTATAGAAAAAGTTTTATGGTGTTAGGTCATTCCCAGCAATGGAAAATGTCTAGTGTACCTTTAATGATTCAAAATTATAGAAAAAAATCCCAAAAAAAATAGGATTTCTAATGCCTAGGCTGACACGGGCCGTGTCACCGGACACGAGCACCCGTGTCAGCATCTGCCCATGCCTCTTCGCACATTTTTTTGCCCCAGCTAAATTGACACGGGCCGTATCGTGTGACACGGGCACCCGTGTTAGCCCCCGTCCTGCCTTTTTTTGCTAAGTTTCCAACCCAGCTGAATTGACACGGGTCGTGTCGTGTGACACGGGAACCCGTGTCAGCCCCTGTCCTGCCTTTTTTTTGCTAAGTTTCCAACCCAGTTGAATTGACACGCATTGTGTCTTGTGACACTGGCACCCGTGTCAGCCCCTGTCCTGCCTTTTTGCTAAGTTTTCTATCTGATCTGTCCTATTGTGTCCTTTTGAAAAAGAAAGAAAATGATGTATGGATAAGGATATTATAATTTTAGAAAATTTACCTCTTGAAATGAAAACTTTAGAACATGTATGGATGTTTCCGGATGCAAAGTGGTGATTGATTGAGCTTCTTTGGACCTTCTTGAAGTTATGTCAATCCTCACTTTATGCTGAAAGTTGTTGAATCACTCCAACCAAGTCAAGTTGCACGGTACTACTTTTGAGTTTAGAAGATGGTGATAATGATGTTACAGAAGTTATTCTTATGCTTGAACAACTTCTGTATGTATGTGAAGTACTTGCATTATTTGTTTGGGCAAAACTTGCAAGGTTTGAGAGGTTCAAAGTTTAGACTTCAATGCTCAAAAATGGAGTTTTTGTGGACAATTCTGATTTTTTGAGAGTAAATGGGTCTTGGGGGATTGTTCATCTCCTCTTATCTTGCAATTTATCTCTCTATTTATAGGCAATAGGTTTGGGAGGTTGAAGTAATCATATTTGCAAGATAGCCTTTATGGTTTGGTTGAAAGTGAAAAACCAAGTTGGATGAATTTTCATAGTTTCAATGCTTCAAGTACAAGCATGTTCTGAAGTTGTTGGGTGCAGAGTGTTTTTTCCATGCTTTTGAGCTTGCTTGTAATCAACTATAACCATTAAAAATCTCAATTCATCGACATTTTGTAAAAGCATGCTTTTCAAAAATGAAAGTGTTAACTTTGTGCCATTAATGGAATTATGCTTTGGACAATGCTTAAATCAAATTGACCATAGCTCAAAAGTTTGTGTAAACATTAAATTATGGTGATATTTGTAAGTTAGAAGGCCTGCAAAGTAAGATTATGCAGCATAACATGCATATTGGATTTTGTCTTCTTCACCAAAATGACTTGTAATTCAAGAATGGATGCCCAACTTCATGCCTTTGAATCTCCTAGCTTAAGTATGATAAATTTATGCTCTTGAATATTTTGGAAAGCTTGAAAAATTGTATACAACTTCCATGTTGACCACTTTGGCTAAATCAAATTGGAACCTGATGAAAATTGGCTAAGAAGTTGGGACAAAAATCTGACCAAACTTGTTGAAAATTTCTCTAAGTTTTTATACAAAAATGTCATGACTTCATGAGAATATATCTTCAAATCTAAGCATTTTTTGGACATCAAACCTCTAATACAAAGTTGTAGAATTCATCAAGATATAAAACCTTCATGTTTAAAGGTTGCATCTTGGTGGAAAAATGTCATGAAGTAATGAAATTATCAAGTGTAAAAACACTTAGAAAATTTCTAAGTATTGAAAACTTTGACTTTTTGTGGACTTTATTGACTTTCTTGATTCTTGATGATCAAGTTTGATATTTTTGAGAATCTTGATGAATCTTGATCTTTGAAATTCAATGTTGACCAAAAAGTCAAAGTTTGATTTTTTTGTGTATTAGTTGACTTTTCATCAGTTGATCCAAAATTCAACTATTAATCCATTAATCTTGAGAAATGATTTGAGCCATGAAATTAGGTCAAGGTATTGTGTTTGCATCATTAAGATCATGCTTAAAGCCATTAGGTCATGTACTAGGTCAAAAATCAATGATCAGTCCATCTCAGTCAAAACCCTAATTTTGACCATTTTTGTTCCCTTGATGATTTGAATGCTTTTCTTGAGGAATTGTGATCAACTCTTGAAACTTCTAGAGCATTTGGGATATTTTGTGAGAAATGTCTTGAGAATAGAGAGGGAAAGTTTTGGGGTACAACAACTTCCCTTGTTCAATATTTTTAAACCTGAAGAGTTAGATTGGCTTGTCGGCCATTCGTGACTTGAAGGTGGAAGATGATTGAACACTTAAGTGCCAGAAATTTGCACTCGTTCGTGCATGAAGTAAAATTTTTTGTTGATTATACCGGGATTGGGCTTTAAGATGCCATTTGGAAAGATGATGGAGAGTTGTCGGAGATGGGCTTAAAGATGCCATCCAAAGTAACTGTTGATAGAAATATCAGAATGAGTTTATGCTTGACTGTATCTGAGGAGTATCCGAATAAATCTTTAGTCGATTTAATATGAGTCAGAAAGCGGTTCTACTAAGAGAAGTATCAGAACAAATCTATGGTCGATTTTATCTGAGCCAACAGATGTTTGAAAATATTTAACTAGGAGAAGTATCAGAATAAATCTTTGGTCGATTTAATCTGAGCCAGAAAAAGGTCTACTGAGAGAAGTATCCGAATAAATCTTTGGTTGATTTAATCTGAGCCAGCAGATGTTTGAAAATCTTTTATTGAGAGAAGTATCAGAATAAATCTTTGGTCGATTTAATCTGAGCCAGAAAAAGGTTTATTGAGATAAGTATTAGAATAAATCTTTGGTTGATTTAATCTAAGCCAGAAAAATGGTCTACTAAGAGAAGTATCAGAACAAATCTTTGGTCGATTTAAATCTGAGACATCAGATGTTTGAAAATCTTTAACTTGGAGAAGTATTAGAATAAATCTTTGGTCGATTTAATCTGAGCCAGAAAAAGGTCTACTGAGAGAAGTGTCAGAATAAATCTTTGGTTGATTTAATCTGAGTTAACAGATGTTTGAAAATATTTTACTGAGAGAAGTATCAGAATAAATCTTTAGTCGATTTAATTTGAGCCAAAAAAGGTCTACTAAGAGAAGTATCAGAATAAATCTTTGGTTAATTTAATCTGAGCCAGTAGATGTTTTTGTCTTTAACTGAAAGAAGTATCAGAATAAATGTTTGGTCGATTTATTCTAAGCCAGAAAAAAGGGTCTACTGAGAGAAGTGTCAGAACGAATCTTTGGTCGATTTAATCTGAGCCAGCATATGTTTGAAAATCTTTAACTGGGAGAAGTATCAAAATAAATCTTTGGTCAATTTAATATGAGCCAGAAAAAGGTCTACTTAGAGAAGTATCAGAATAAATCTTTGGTCGATTTAGTCTGAGCCAGCAGATGTCTTTGAATCTTTAACTGAGAGTAGTATCAGAATAAATCTTTGGTCAATTTAATCTGAGCCAGAAAAAGGTCTACCGAGAGAACTATCAGAATAGATCTTTGGTTGATTTAGTCTGATCCAGCATATGTCTGAAGAGAGTGACCTACAATCTGTTTTGAGGATATCTTGATGATATCGGTCTGTCGATTGATCTTTCCTAAAAAGGTAAAGGGTTAGTTGTATGCAATGTCATGATGTATGAAATGCATTGTGTAATGATGTTCTCAAAAATGAGATTGTGCTATATGTGTTTCGTATGCATGTGCTATGATGTAGGAATGTGTAATGTTGTTGAAGTGTATCTTCATCTGGGAAAATAAATCCCCGACTGTTGTTGGGGATGAAGATTATGTGTATCCTCAAGGGATGTATTGATTTCTATTTGGGAAGTAGAGTTTAGGAACATTGGTCGTCTGTTTCTCTACTGGGGAGTTTATTTCTTATATACCCTGACTGGGGATAAAAGAGATGGTTAAACTTCTGACTTGTCTGGGGAGGATAATTCTTAACTAACATCAGGTTCGATTACAGGTTTTGTAGTAAGTCTCTGGGGATAGTGGCATCTTTACTGGGGAGAAGAATTTTGTCAGTGATTAGCTGGGGAATTTGTAGGTTGTTGGGGAAATAAACCCTTATTGATGGAGAAGTGTTATGCTGAAGAAAATAATTCTCATGGGGAGATTGAATTTACTAAAGAGGAGAAACTGTGTAGGGTCTCTTTCTTTAATTTTTGAGGAACAAACTCAGTTGGGGAAGAGAATTTCCATGAATTGTACTAATTGGGACTCTGGGGAAATTTCACGGGGAGGAGATTATATTCCTTTATTTGTTGGAGCAGCCTACCATGGAGATTGTGGGGAATGCACCCTTATTTTTGAAGACTACTCCATGAGGGATAATTTCATAGAAGTGGCTTTGGCGACTTCACTAGGGATATTCTTATGACAGGGACTCTGTGGGGATTTACAGATAGCTTGAGTGTCACCCCAGTTCCTAGGATTTTGAGTAAATGTTTAATCCTGTTCATATGTGTATATTTGTTAACAGTTAATCATGTTCATATGCATATGCTCATTCAATTTTAGTCATTGGATGTTTTTGCAAGCAAAATAGAAAAAACAAAAAGTTTGAACTTTAAAGTATATTTGTATTAATAATTTGCCTATAAACATGCGAGTTTGTACAAAGAGACGAAAATCCTTGTAAGAGGAAGTCGTCGTGAAATGGAAGAGTACAAAGTGAAAACATATATATATATATATATATATATATATATATATATATATATATATATATATATATATATATATATATATATATATATATATATATATATATATATATATATATATATATATATATATATATATATATATATATATATATATATATATATATATATATATATATATATATATATATATATAGCCATGTGGAAGTGATCTCATTGGGTTCGAACTCCGCTATTGCCCCCATACCTTTGAATATCTCATCTCTTGCCATCAGAATAAGTTGATTGAACCTTTTGAAATTTCGAATTT
Organism: Vicia faba; assembly: GCA_948472305.1. NCBI lineage: Eukaryota > Viridiplantae > Streptophyta > Magnoliopsida > Fabales > Fabaceae > Vicia > Vicia faba. The sequence goes on from OX451737.1 coordinate 518,505,855, forward strand.
GGTAATAAAGCTTGTATGTAAGTGATCCAATGGGACATAGTCGTACGCTTTTATCCTTAATTTTTGCTTGGACCGCCCTTTCAGGTTTTCAGTCCACCAGGATACCCTTTTTTGCCCAAGTCGCCCTTTCAGGTTTTCGACTTTCCGGGTGTAAGATATTTTGTATATGTCCCTTATTTTGGCTTGAACCCTTTTGGTTTGTCGGGATGCCCTTATTTTTTCCTAGGAATGTCAGCCTAGCGAGTAATTCTTATACGTAGTATTTTTTTTACCATGTCCGCGTTCATAAGGTGTGTGAAATCTTCACCATCCATAGTGGTTAACATCATAGCGCCGCCCGAGAACACTTTTTTAACCATAAATGGCCCTTCATAAGTGGGAGTCCATTTTCCCCTAGGATCACTTTATAGCAGAATGATGCGCTTTATTACCAAGTCACCATCCTGATACACCCAATGCTTGATCTTTTTGTTGAAAGCATTTATCATGCGCTTCTGGTACATCTGACCATGACAGTCAGCAGCCAGCCTCTTCTCATCAATCAAATTCAACGGATCCAACCTAGTCTGAATCCATTCGTCTTCGTCCAAGTTTACTTCTTTCATAATCCTTAGAGAAGGAATCTGAACTTCGACAGTCAGGACAACTTCCATGCTATAGACTAGGGAGAATGGGGTTTCCCCAGTTGATGTTCGCGCCGAAGTATGATAACCATGAAGAGGAAATGGTAACATCTCATGCTAGTCTTTATAGGTCACCACCATATTTTATACAATCTTCTTTATATTCTTATTGGCAGCTTCCATTGCGCCATTCATCTTAGTTCTGTATGGAGAAGAATTATGATGCTTGATATTGAACTGCGTGTAGAGTTCAGTGATCATGGCATTATTAAGATTGGGGCCATTGTCAGTGATGATCCTTTCAGGGATGCCATAACAGTCGATGAGGTTATGCTTGATAAATCGGGCTACAACGTTCTTGGTAATTGAGGCAAATGAAGCTGCTTCAACCCACTTGGTAAAGTAGTCAATGGCAACGAGAATGAAATGATGTCCATTAGAGGCAGTAGGCTTGATCTCTCCAATCATGTCAATGCCCCACATTGAGAATGGCCAAGAAGCAGTCATGACGTTCAAAGGAATTGGAGGCACATAGACCTTATCAGCATAAATGTGGCACTTATGGCAAGTCCTCGAGTGGCGATGACAATCGGTTTCCATGGTCGACCAATAGTAACCAGCTCTTAGGATCTTTTTGGCCATAGTATGTCCGCTAGAATGAGCACCAAAGATACCTTCATGCATATCCTCCATGACCTTCTCTGCTTCCTTCTTGTCTACATAATGGAGCAGAATTAAATCATAGTTGCTCTTGTATAAGATTTCATTGCTCAGGAAGAACTTGGCTGAGAACCTCCACAGGAATTTCTTGTCGTTGAATGACGCCCCTTCAGGATACATTTGAGCTTCGAGATATCTTTTCACCTCATGAAACCAAGGCTTCTCCTCTACACCATCAGTGTCAATCTCATAACAGTGCGCTGGTTCGTCAAACCTTTCGACAGTAATTCGGGGAGCTTTGTTGTCCCATATGACATTGAACATAGAAGATATGATAGCCAAAGCATCCTCCAATTGATTATATTCCCTCAGAATGTTCTAAAAGGTAACCTCTTCAAAGTATGGGATCAAGGTTAGCACAAGATCTTTGTAAGGGATAAGATTTGGATATCTTGTACGCCACTCTCCTTTAACTTGACTGATGACCAAAGCTGAGTTTCCATATATGCTTAAGAATTTAATTCTTAGGTCAATAGCAGCTTTAAGACCCAAGATGCATGCCTCGTACTCAGCCATGTTGTTGGTACAGTCGAAGCATAGTCTAGCAGTGAAAGGATTATGGTAACCTTCGGGAGAAATGATCACAACACCAATTTTGTTACCAAGAGCATTGGAAGCTCCATCAAAAACCATCCTTGCTCAGGTCCTTCATACAGTCCAGGCTTTTCACAATCTGTAATCAGCATGATATCCTCTTCCGGGAATTCAAAGTTCATAGATTGGTAGTCATCTATAACTTGATACGCTAAATGATCCGCCAACACACTTCCTTTGATTTCTTTTTGTGTAGTGTACAACATATCGTATTCAGTTAAGATCATTTTCCATCGGGCTATCCTTCTGGAGAGAGAGTTGGATTCTCAAATATGTACTTAATGGGATCCATCTTAGAGATCAATAAAGTGGTATGAGTCAACATATACTGTCTTAGTTGGCAAGAAGCCCATGCCAAAGCGCATCAAGTTTTCTCGAGCAATGAATATCTTGTTTCATAGTCGGTAAACTTTTTGCTAAGGTAGTATATTGCATGCTCTTTTCGACCAGACTCGTCATGATGCCGTAACACACACCCCATTGAATTCTCTAAAACAATTAAGTACATGATCAGAGGTCTTCCTTCGACTGGTGGCATCATAATTGGAGGTTCTTGCAGATACTCTTTAATTTTGTCAAAAGCTATTTGGCAGTCGTCATTCCATCTGACTACCTGATCTTTCTTCAACAGCTTGAAGAGTGGCTCACAATTAGCAGTCAAGTGAGAGATAAATCGGGCAATGCAGTTTAGTCGTCCTAGAAAACCTCTGACCTCCTTATCAGTACGAGGAGCTGGCATTTATTGGATAACTTTGACTTTGGCTGGATCAACCTCAATTCCCTTGCCACTAACAACGAAGCCTAGGAGCTTTCTAGACCTTATCCTGAAGATGCATTTCTTGAGATTCAGCCTCAGCTTGTATTTCTTCAACCTCTCAAACAACTTATGAAGATGACCATGGTGCTCTTCCTCAATTTGGGATCTTGCTATCATGTCATAAACATAGACTTCTATGTCATGATGAATCATATCATGAAATAAATCCACCATAGCCCGTTGATAAGTTACGCTTGTGTTCTTCAGACCAAAAGGCACGACCTTATAACAGAAGGTGCCCCACTGTGTGACAAAAGTAGTCTTCTCCATGTCTTCGGGCACCATTTTGATTTGGTTGTAACCCAAGAAGCCATCCATGAAGGAAAACACTTTGTTTAGTAGTATTGTCAACTAGACATCAATATGTGTGATACGGTGGGAGAACTGACTTAAGGGTTTTGCGTTTGACCGCAAATGTTGCGGTTTAGCAAGAGTCGCCACCGACTTTTCTTTTATCTAAAAAAGGAAAGGTGAAAAAGCACAAGAAAGACCTTTGAGATTATTTCTTGACTTCGGGGGGTAGATTATAAAAAAGGAAGGTATTAGCACCCTTTTCATTCATGGTTTTCCATGGGCTCTTAGTTACTTGCTAGATCACTTGCTTTTGTTTGAAATTGTGCTTTGTGTGGTTTTTTGAAAGTATTTTGTAAATATGCTATTGTTTAGGCAATCTTTGTAATGATTCTCGTTCGTAATAATGTATTCAAAGATGTTGATCTTTTGAAAATGTTTTCAAGTTTTGTAAAATGTTTTGAAAGATTAGGTGTTTGTTTTGAAAATAGCAAGGATGTTTGTTTGAAATTGAGCAAGTAATTAGGAGTATTCTACCTACTCAAAAGTCTTTCTTGTTCATTTTGTTTTCCTTTGACATTGTTGTCTTACCATTGATTTGGTAAGCAACCCTATCTTTGGATATAAACGGAATGGGCATGGTTCATCGTATAATCATGATTAGCAATGTTGCAAGGTATCTTAGCATTTTTCTTTGAGGGAATTAAGATCATTTGAAAGGCAACTTAGATAGCGTCATCGAGGGACTATGATCTTGTATTTGCTTGTTTTTTCTAAGATACCTCACGTGCGTAATATGGCCATTTTGTATAAGACAACCAAGTGGAATAACCCTAGGGGTGCTTGTGTACACATGTATTATTTTTATGCTTGATTTTGTCTTGAATTAGGGTTTTCTAAGTATTGGTTTTGGTCTTTCCATACAAACCCTAATTACTAGCATGTTATATATAAAAGCGATAAATTGCGAAATTTAAAGTTACTACGCTATTACAACATTTGTGGGGAGGGGTATACAAATTGAATGGGGATTGCAAAAATGTAAGCCTAGTTAGTCTCTTACAACCATATTGAATGGGTATCAACGTACAAGGAATTAAATGGATACAGTGTACAAAAGTGAATAAATATACAAAAATATAAAATGTGAAGTAAATGGATATATGTTTGATTTTTTTAGAAAAAAGGGATTTTGTCTTAATATAGTTAATTTAAAGAAAAATAATTAATAAAAGAAGTAAACCCTAAATTTGTTTAAGAAAAGATTTTTTAACAAAACCCTAAATCTATTAGTTAAAATAAAAGAAAATAAGTTTATGAGAAAAGTTTTTTTTTGGTATTTTTATGTCTTGAAAATATTTATAGTATTATAAAATATTTTTAGCCTTTTTTATATTAAAATAATATATTTAATGGGTGTAAAAGAAAATAATTAAATAACCTAGTTTTAATTAAATTTACAAGATAATAAGTAAAAAATAAATGAGGTATGATTAATAAAATAATTTTTGTGTGAGAAAAATAAATAAACTAAGTTAAAATGAAAATCTAACATTTTTTTGTATTTTTTATGATTTTTTAGTATTAGGAAAATATTTTAAGAAAATAAATAAAATGAAAATAAAGAAATAAAATAAAATTGGGCTAAGGTGCAGATAGCCTCCAGGGGGGTGAGGAATAGCAAAAAAACATAGGCCCAAAGCTGGAGCCCAACGCCTGCAAAAAAATCAGAAAAAGAAAAAAATGTAAAAAAATACAAAAGGGTACCCCTGGGGCTCGAACCCAAGTCCCATAGGTTACTGGCGCGCGCTTCTACCACTGGGGTGGTTATACATCCGCTAACATAAGCGAAACAATAAATATACAAGGCAAAACGCGCCCTGATGAATTCATCTTCAACCTCCAGCCAGACCAACTGTAACTTGCTCATTTCTCATCAAAAATGAAAACTGTAAACATGAAACTTGTAGCAAATTTCCTCACGGTTTAAGAAATGTAAAGCATTAAAACTATAGATCAAAGATAAGCATTAATTTTAATGGCCCTAATCTGAACCCTAAAAATATGAGAAATTTCAGTTTCAAAATTCTCTAAGCTCAAGCAAAATTAATGGAAACTATGGACATGGTTAGCTTCAGGGCAATGATACCTACATGTTTTGTTCACAAATAAACTATTGATGATGCCTGTATGAAGAGTTCAAAGTTGAGAAAACTTACCTCAAAACTAGAAATCGTGTTTTGAGTTTGAGCTTGTTTCAAGTGATGGTGATGATCAGGTTAGCTTTCTTGAGGTCCCAGGGAGCTAATGCAATGATTAGCTTGAACAATGGATGGCTGAAATGGTCTGGAGATGTCAATATGCAGAGCTGAGTTTTTGAAAATGGAGGATGGTGTTAATGGTGTTACAGTTCTATAACAGGGTGTGGGATCACTTCTATATGATGCTTAGAAACTTTAGAAACCAAAAGGCCAAGAAACGCACGAGTAGATTTTGAGTTTCAAGTTTTTGGTCAGTTTTTGTGAAAATGGAAGTGTGAAATGTGTTTCTGAGTTCTAGGTTCTTTCAAGACTTGAGCATTTGTGTGTTTGTGTCAAATAGTTTATGTATGTATAAACAAAAGTGTTTGAGTGCATTGGCAAGTCAGAAGTACAAGTTCTTAGCTTTTGGCTAGGTTACTGGATTTTGAAGAAAAGAGGGAAACAAGTTTCAAAAAGAGGTACAAGCATGGGATGGGTGATTGTAAGTGTTTGAACATTTCTCATGAGTTATAGGACCTGTTTGATTAGAAGAGAACAAGTGCAAGGCTCAAGAACAAGTTTTGTACAAAAGTCACTTTATCAAAATGACAATGTGACCTTTCTTCCAAAAATGGATAAAAAGCTTGTCCATGCATTAAATGCTTGAAGTGAGGCCTCTAACAGCTGTGTAAACCAATAATTATGGAGTGCCTAACAAGTTTGAGGCCTTCAAAGTAGTGTTTATGCAGCATAGTTTGAATTTGAATTTTGGTTATCACTAAAATGACTTGTAATAAAAGTGATAAAACCCTAACTTCATCTCTTCGATTCTCCCTACTCAAGAATGATCTCAAGGAGTTTTTGGAAGTTTTAGAAAGCTTCCAATGTGCTATACAACCCATCTTTGAATTGATTTTGAAGATTCCCCTTGGAAATATATGGAAAAGTGCCATGAAGTTGGGTCAAAATCCTGACCAAATTAGGGCAAAATTTCACTAACTGTTTTGTTTCATGGCCCTATGTTCTTAAAATTATAACTTGAGATCTAAGAACTTTTGGAAGGAGTTGTGTAAAGCAAATTTGTATATTTCACATAGATCTACAACTTTCATGTTGGAAGTTTCTCTTGAATCATCTTGCATCATAATGAAAAATTTGTTCAAAGTTGTAAAAAAATATGAAATTTCCAACACTTAGAAAAATGTCTATGTTTAGAAATTTTGATTTTTCAAAATGAAATCTTGACTTTTTGATTTCTTGATGAATAAGTTTCATATTTTGACATGTTTTGATGAATTATGATCTTTGGTACTTGAATTTGACCAAAAAGGTCAAAGTTTGACTTTTCAATATATAGTTGACTTTTGATCAGTTGACTTTTGCAATGTTTTGAACCATGTCACTTGGTCAAAATGATGCAACTGGACTCTTAAGATCATGCCTTAAACCAATTTACCATTTTCTTGGTCAAAAATCAGAAATTGCCCATTCCCAGTCAAAACCCTAATTTTTGACCATTTTGCCCTTTTGGAGATTTGATCAAATTTCTTGAGGAGTTGTGGTCCAAACTTGATCAAATGATACATATGAGTCTATAGTGTTTATGTGGATAAAAAATTATGAGGTTTGACTATAAATTGACCATAGTTGACTTTTTCCCCAATATAATTGATTTTTTGGTCAACTGCTCAATTGACTAAGCAAAAGTGTGATTCAAAGCTTGAAACTTGTCATGAGTAATCTTGGGGGTCCAAAATGATCTATGAAAGTTGTATGGGACATTGGAAACTCAAAATCATTGTGCAAACTCAAACCCTAATTTTGGTCATCAGTGCTTAAGGAGGTGTCTTGAGCTGACCAAACCCTAATGCAGTCTTGAGTCAAGGGAGATCTTGTGAGAAAATTCTTGATATTTGAGAGGGAAAATTTTAGGGTACAACAACTGCCCCTATTCAATCTTCTTAAGCCTGAAGAGTTATATTGGTGAGTTTTTCCATTCGTGACTCGAAGTTGGAAGATGATTGGACACTAGAGTGCCTAGAAATTTGCACTCGATGATGTGATGGTAGAGGGAATGGGCTTAAAGATGCCATTTGGAGAGGTGATAGAAAGTTGTTAGATATGGGCTTGTAGATGCCATCCAAAGTGATTGTTGAATTGTAGTTTGTAAGATGAAAGAATGTGTGTTAGAATGGCGTCCGTGTCTGGAGCGTATCTGAACTGTATCTGAAGGCTGAATCTGAGGAAGTATCAGAATGGCGTCCGTGACTGGAGCGTATCTGAACTGTATCTGAAAAGTTGACTCTGAATGAGTATCAGGATGGCATCCGTATCTGGAGCGTATCTGAACTGTATCAAAAGTTAAGAACTGAATGAGTATCAGAATGGCATCCGTGTCTGGAGCTTATCTGAACTGTATCTGAAAGCTGAGTCTGAATAAGTATCAGGATGGCATCCGTGTCTGGAGCGTATCTGAACTGTATTTGAAAAGTTGACTATGAATGAGTATCAGGATGGCATCCGTATCTAGAGCGTATCTAAACTGCATATGAAAACTTTGAACATTGTTAATGGTAGTTGTTAACCTTATCCTGAAAAGGGTAAAATGTTAGCTAAAATGCAAAGTCATGTTGTATGAAATGCATGTTATGATGTATTTGTTTTATCAATGTTTATTATATATGGATGCGATGTATGCGTATGTGAGCTAATTTGCTGCACTGCTTGTTGGATTTGGGGAAAATAAATCCCTGACAACTGCTGAGGATATGTAAGTCTCCATGTTGTGAAGTTGAGGTGTTGATGAATTTATGCTTAGAGAAATAAACCCTGTTGTAAGGGAAATGTCGTGTGCTGCTTGTAAAATCCTGTTGGGAGATCCTGAGAAATTTGGCGACTTCTACTGGGGATTGATAACTGGAAACTCTGTTTCGCTGGGGATTAAACTGGAAACTGCTGGGGACTTATGGAAATAGCATAAAGAGATTTCCCTACCTCTTAAAGCCATCAGTGATTGTCTTTCTATTTTTTTTATTTGTAAACAATAATTGTGTACAAATGCATATGTTTAAAAATGAATCATTTGGACGCTTTTGTAAACAAAACACAAAAGTAAAGAAAAACAGATAGCTTTGCACTTTCAAATGGATATATTTGTATTGAATTTGAGTAAGTATTTTTGTACAATGAGACAAACATTCTAGTAAGAGAATGCTGTCGTAAAAGATGAAAAATTTGATATAAAGAAAAGATAGCTATGTGCAATAATCCCACGGGGTTCCCATTCTGCTATAGCCCTCGTATCTCTGAGTATCTTGTCTATTTGTCGCCTTGTCCGAAATTGATTGAATTGATCAGAATCGTTGAGTTTGCAAGTTGTCCGTAAGGTGATCCAATGGGACATAGTCATATGCTTTAATTCCCTAACTTTTTCCTGGACCACCCTTTCGGGTTTTCAGTCCACCGGGATACCCTTTTTTTGCCAAGCCGCCCTTTCGGGTTTTCGACTTGCCAGGTGTACAAATTTTTTTGTTCTATCCCTAATTTTTTTCCCGAACCTTTTTGGTTCACCGGGATGCCCTTGTTTTGCCTAGGTGTGTCAACCTAGCGGGTCTCTTATGCGTAGTATCTTTTGACTATGTCTGCGTTTGCAGGATGCGGTAGGTCGTCGCCATCCATGGTAGTCAAGATCATTGCTCCACCAAAGAATATGTTTTTGATTACAAATGGTCCTTCGTATGTAGGAGTCCATTTTCCCCTAGGACCACCCTTGCGATAATATGATACGTTTGATCACCAGATCCCCAACTTGATACACTTGGCGTCTGACCTTTTTGTTGAAAGCCTTGATCATCCGTTTTTGATAAATTTGACCATGGAAAACAACAATAAGTCTTTTCTCATCAATCAAGTTTAGTTGATCAAGTCGAGTATGGATCCAATCTTCTTCATTCAACCCTGCGTCCTTCATAATTCTTAGAGAGGGCATATGGACCTTAATAGGCAAGACAACCTCTATGCCGTGTACCAGAGAATAGGGTGTTTCCCCGGTTGATGTGTGATCTGTGGTACGATATCTGTGGAGAGCGAATGGTAGCATCTCATGCCAGTCTTTGTACGTGACTGTCATTTTCTATATAATCTTTTTAATGTTCTTATTCGCGGCTTCAACATTACCATTCATCTTTGGCCGGTACGGGGAAGAATTGTAATGCTGGATCTTGAATTGCTCACACAGGGCGGTGATCATAGTATTGTTCAGATTCGTACCATTGTCTGTAATGATCCTCTCCAGGATACCGTACCGACAGATGAGATTCTTCTTGATGAAACGGGCGACAACATTCTTGGTAACGGAAGAGAAAGAAGCTGCCTCCACCCACTTGGTAAAATATTCAATGGCCACTAAGATGAAGCGGTGTCCATTAGCGGTTGTTGTCTTGATTTCCCCAATCATATCAATCCCCCAATAGCAAAAGGCCAAGGAGCCGTCAAGACATTCAAATGAACCAGATGTACGTGCACTTTATCAGCATAAATCTGACACTTGTGGCAAGTTCGAGAGTGTTGATAGCGATCTGCTTCCATGGTAGACCAGTGTTGTACCCCAAAATTTTCCCTCCCTTTCTTCAGGAAACCATCTTAGATTTTTCAAAAGTCCCCTGAAACAGATTCAAAGCCCTGGGTTATCCTTTTGCCCAAGCCAGTCACTTACAAGAGCAAGATGATCTCACAAACTCCAAAAACAATGCTTTCATCTTGAGGAAAATCAAATTCTAAGTGCTTAAAATGTTTCTTTAAAATAAGTGTTTTTTAGAAAAAATCAGCGCTTCAGAACTTCTGGACCCATTCCAGATGAAGACGGTCAGAAGTTGCAAGTTTGGTTCAGGATGGTCAGAAGTTGTCTCTTCAGCAGCTACATCAGGTCAATCAGAAGTTGTAAACGTGGTTCAGAGTGTAAGCCTCAAACAGAACATACCCCTTCAGCAGTTACACAAGCTCAGTCAGAACTTGCTAAAGGAATGCAAAAGAAATATGAAAGTATAAAGGCTCCTTCAGAACAGGTTGAAGTCAGAAGATGAAAGGTCAGAGGGATAGGTGTCACATTGATATAGAATCTCCAAGCCCAGATTATCCAGAAGTAGATCCAAGGAACGTACCAGAAAACCAGGAGAATCTCCAGAGTTTGCTAAAACAACAGGTAGCCAAGGCCAGAGCATGGTTTACACTGCTGATGCAACAACCAGAATGTTGGTATTGACAGGTCTTGTCACCATTTAATGCCCATTAATGCTTCCAACCACTCCTGAGCGATCACGTGTGGCTTGGAAAATGCTTTTGCACAGATTCTGGCATGGGTCTTCACGCCACCGCCCATTTCAGAGGTCACTTCCCCCAATCTACGCCTGCTGCTGCTACCTAGGCTGAAAAAATAGCTGTTATCACAACTTCCCAGGAATTTCTGTCAAAGAACCAGTTCAAACTCTGTTGGCGCCTTAAATGTTCAAGGTATCCACAAGAACTTTGCCTATAAATAGAAAGCTTTCACCACTGCAAAAGACGTTCAAGAAGTTCAAAAAAAAAAACAGAAAAATTGCTAAGAGAGAAACAAAACTCCTAGCAACATAACATTCTGAAACTCTGCCAAAATTTCCAGTTTTGTTTCATAACTTTAAGTTTCTCACCTTCAACTTCATCAAACGCCCAGCTCTTTTCTGTAAACCAAAACGTTCTTTCCAAAACTTCTGACCCTATACACGTTTACACCTTCACTTCCCCTTTTCCAAATCTGTCCAGAACACCACCAGAACCAAAAGCTAACTTTCACCCACCATTTTCCAGAAAGTCAGGTAAGCACCTGCTGACCCTCACCACACTGTTAAGCATCATCAGCTGTACATATTCAAGTAACATAATGTAAATATTCATGTTATTGCTGTTTATGTTCTGAGGACCCTCATACCTCAGAACATTCTGAGCCAGTTTAGGATTTGCCTGTGACCTTGGTGATTCTGACCTCTGGGACATTTTGCTATTTTGCTGGATCTGTTCCAAATATGTTTTCTGTTTTGTGGAGTAACAACAGGATTGCAGATGTTCTGATTAGTGCAGGAAAAAGCCCAGCGCTGACTTTGACGTTAGCACATCTGAAGCCTGTTTTGCTGTCAATGACCTCAGAACCTCTGAGAGTTATTGCCTTTTCAGCAGAATCGGAACTTCTGGGTTCTCCACTAACAAACTTCTGTCTTGCAGCGCAGGGAAATCAGAACCTCTGGTTTCCCCACTAACCAGATTCTGTTTTGCAGGTTCCAGAGTCAGAAGTTCTGACTCATCCAGTTTCACCAACAGGTTGATCATCTGACAGCGGATCTGGGTCAGAACTTCTGATGGTCTCCCAACAGCGCGCGGCCTCCCTCTCTCTCTCTATATCTTGTTTTTCGCTATTTTCTTTTTTGTCTATTTTTCTCGTTGAACCCCCCATGTACAAATGTGTATCCCCCTCCCCTAACTATTGTAATAGCGTAGGATTTTACATTCCCGCTTCTTATTGCTAGTAATTAGGACGTGTATGGCAAGATAAAACTCAATGAAATAGAAAAACCTAATTCAAAGAAAAAACTCTTGTATGCAATAAAACACATTTGCACACTAACACCCCTAGGGTACTCCACTTTGTTGCCTTCCAAAATTGGGCCATATTGCATGTCAGGTCTCTTTGGGCAAGACAAACAATTTAAATGATCATAGTCCCTCGATAATATTTTTCAAAACAAGATGATCAAGTCCCTTAAGAAAAATGCCCAAAGATACTTGGCACCATTGCAATTATGGTCTAAACGATGACCCGCGCCCGTCCCTTTCACATCCTAACACAAGATTGTCCACCAAATACAATGGTGGAATAAACTTGTTAAAAGGGTTAAAACATAGCAATAATCTTTTGAGAAATTTAGGAGTAGACAACCTCTTAGTTACTTAAATCAAACTTGCAAAACAAAACACTTGCCTAATTTCAAAATCACACTTCACAATACTTTCAAAACGACTTTCAAAAACAAATGAAAACCTTTTCAAAAGACATACACCTTTGTATACATCCCAACATGGATTATTACAAAGGTTGCCACCACATTGGCCTCTTTTCAAAACATTTTCAAAAATCACACACACACAAGCACCATTTAAAACAATTGAAAACACAAGGCAAGTGATCTAAGCAAGTAACTAAGAGCCCATGGATAACCATGGATAGAAAGGGTGCTAATACCTTCCCTTTCTATAATCTACTCCCCGAACCCAAGAAAACATCTCAAAGGTTTTTTGCTGTGCTTTTTAAACCTTTCCTTAGGATAAAATAAAAAGTCGGTGGCGACTCTTGCTAACCGCAACATTTGCGAATACGAACGCAAACCTCAAGTCAGTTCTCCCACCGTATCACAGAACTGGCGACTCTGCTGGGGATGATGCTTTTAAAGTGGAGTAACCTTAGGGTTTAGATCACCTTTGTTTTCAATTGCTTGCTTTGTTTGCTTTTACATATTGTGGGCTTTGTATCGGAGTTTTATAGATCCTAACCCGGATCTGGGGAAACCCTTTTAGGTAGCAACAAGGCTGTGAGGGAACTGTGCGGGGTATACCGACATGGTTGAAGCAGTCTGCTACGTTGATGTGGCACTTTGGTGTGTACCGGTAACCCTTGAGTTCAGTCAAGGAGAGTACGGGGCCGCCGCGTGGTGTCATGAAGCATCAACTAACCTTAGGAACCTTAATTGAACCATCTTGGCCTTTTTAGGGTAGTGAGATAACTGACTTTGGTGCAGTCCGAGGTTGGTTGATACTCGATACTACACTCAATTGAGGGTTGCTTTCCTGGAATATTTCGGTCGCCAGTTCAGTGGCTAAACCGAAACGATGAACAATGAAAGCAATCCAGTGATATTGGGACCTCTAGAACCCGGTTACTTTTGATAAGACAGGTTGAGCCCACAAAACTTCAAGAGGGTAATACCCAGACCCCATGCAGGCCTAAACTCTAAGGGTTTGTGTGACTTGTATGCCTTACCATGTTTGCCTTTGTGAATGTTTATAGTGCATTTAATCATCACATCATTACATCATGAGCATTGACTAACCGTTTCAAGGGTTTCGAATCTTCATCTTTGCTCTTGTTTTATAGGACATGGAAACTGCTCGCAGAAAGACAATTCAGATTAGCCTTGTAAAGATCCCTCCTCAGCTTAAGGAGCTTCTGTCCAGAATTCCCGAGAGTTCTTCATTCAGTGAGAGACATGGAAGACTCATCAACTTGGTTAACACCAACATTGAGGAGGATTTGATAAAGGTCCTGTTCCAATTCTTTGACCCTCTGCATCACTGCTTCACCTTCCCGGATTATCAGTTGGTGCCTACATTGGAAGAATCCTCCCGACTTCTGAAGGTCCCTATCCTCGATCAACTACCCTACAACGGTACGGAAGAGGAACCCAGGCTTGAAGAGATTGCTAAAGCCTTGCACCTACAAACATCCGACCTCAAAGGACATTGGGAAGTTAGAAGTGGTATCAAAGGGTTCTTAGCTAGGTTTCTGTTTGATAAGGCCCAAGAATGTTGGAACTCTCTTGACCTACGAGCTTTTGAAGAAGTCATGGCCCTCCTTGTTTATGGTTTGGTGTTGTTCCCTAACCCAGATCAGCTTATTGATATCAGTACTGTCCAGATCTTTATGACCAGGAATCCTATCCCTACACTGTTGGGGGACATCCTTCACTCATGTTACACTCGAACCATGAGGAGAAGGGGTGTCCTTATGTGTTGCACTCCTCTCTTGGGAAGGTGGTTTATTTCGCATCTTCCACAAACAGTTTTGAAGAACGAGCGGGGTTTGAGATGGTCACAACGGTTAATGACTCTCACGCATGCAGATATACATTGGTGTCCTAGGTCCCGGGAAGACGTCACTATCATTGATCGTTGTGGAGAGTACCCTAATGTTCCTTTATTTGGAATCAAAGGAGGTATAACCTACAACCCATGCCTGGCTTGGAGACAGTTTGGTTATGCTCGGAAGGATGGCCCTCATGACATGTTAATTCCTGACATAGTCTTCGACTTCGACAACGATACTCAAGGACTTCGTCAGAAATTTATCAGAGCTTGGAGGATGCCAAGTAGGATAGACAGCAAAACACTGGGGCACCGGAACTCCATCCCGTTGGAACCTTACCTCAAGTGGGTACGAGCCCGCTCTCAGAAGTTAGTAATGCCTTACCCTCACATGCTACCTGTAATCAAAGAGCCAATCTTGGAAGGAGAAGCATCCTACACCATCCAACATCCCGACATGCCCACCTCCTGGGAAGAGATGCAGAAGAGCTGGATCCAACTTAAGGAAGAACGGAATTCTCTTGAGACCAGTCTACATGCTAGTGAAAAGAAGGTCCTGGAACTCACCCGCCTGCTGCACGAGGAAAGGAATCTCAACACCTACATCGCGCCAAAAAGGATGCGCAATGTCTTTTTACCTTAAGGGGTTATTTTGTAATATTTGGCCCATGAGGCATTTATGTACTAACGAATTTCTCCTTATTAATATGATGTGCGTTCCTTTTTGTCTACAAAAGTTTGAAGGTTCTAAATCCTTGAATGCATTGCATACATACGCATTCCATTGCACCATATGCATAGCAGGTACCCTATTTCACAGGTTGCTTAATTTTCTTCGCTATTTGTGTGCACAATCATCATGAATTCGGAGTCATCCAGTGAGCAAGCGATCAAGGCCCTTCAGGCCCAAAGTGCACAGTTTCAAGAGATGGTCCTAAGCCTAGCCCAGGGTCAGCAAGAGTTGAAGACTCTACTCCTGAAGAAGAAGAAGAAAAAGAGAACGGCGATGTTCAACACCGGACGCAGATTTGGGAACACACTCCACAATGAAGCTGATCCAGCCACTTCTTCTGCTGAGAAAAACAGTCCCCAAGGGGGAGGAGCTCCTAGTCCCACAGTCTCCGACAACGAGACGGACTATAACGAGGAACAATACCCACCTGCTGCTGACAGATACAAACAATTGGAGGACCGCTTGAGCGCTATGGAAATTCAGAACGTACCGGGACTGGATTTCGGGGATTTGGGATTATCTTCCGGAGTAGTAATTCCACACAAGTTTAAGGCGCCTGCCTTCGCCAAGTATGATGGGGTCTCCTGCCCAAAGCTGCATCTGAGGTCGTATGTAAGGAAAATCCAACCTTACACGGCAGATAAGAACCTCTGGATTCACTTCTTCCAGGACAGCCTCTCGGGGTCTCAGCTTGAATGGTTCTACCAATTAGACGGAGCTAGCGTCCGGCACTGGGAGGATTTGGCGACTGCTTTCTACAGACAATACCAATACAATTCTGATCTCGCTCCTACGCGTACCCAACTTCAGGGTATGTCTCTAGGGACGGGTGAAGGGTTCAAAGAGTACGCTCAAAAATGGAGAGATTTGGCTGGCAGGGTGCAGCCTCCATTAACTGATCGAGAGTTGGTTGATATGTTTCTGGGAACGTTGTCTGGTCCGTTTTTCAATCATTTGGTGGGAAACTCCTCCGCTGGGTTCACAGATCTAATATTAACAGGAGAGAGAATTGAAGCTGGCATCAGGTCAGGCAAGATACAGAAGGCTGCCTCTACAAGTGCTGAGAAGAGGCCATTTAAGAAAGAAGCCAGCGCCGTTTATGGCCCTAGAAGGCAAGTCAAGCCCGAAAGTCGCCAAGCCGTTAATGCTTTGGTCATCTCCAAACCTGTTGCTGCTCCTCAGCAGTACAATCAACAAAGAAGTGAAAGGCCCAAGAGGCAGTATACCCGATTGAGTATGACATTATCTCAAATCTTACCCCAACTGTTATCCACCAACCTGGTGACCCTCAAAGAAGCTCCTAAGGTCGTCAACACTGCGTCCCCCAAATACAACCCAAATGCCCGGTGTGCTTATCATTCTGATAGTCCCGGGCACACTACTGATGATTGTTGGGCCTTGAGAAACAAAGTGCAAGATCTAATTGACGCAAAAGAAATTCAGTTTGAAGCGCCGGAAAGACCGAATGTTGTAACGGCTCCTATGCCCCAGCATAGGGTAAATGCCATTGAGGAAGAAGTGTATGCTGTTTCGATAGATGAGGTTGTTACCCCTTTGAAGACTGTTAAGAAGAACCTACTGCGGGCCGGTTTATTTCCGGGTTGCGGCGAAGGTTGCCCATTCTGTGCTATTTCCCTATCTGATTGTCCCTTGCTAAGGTTAGGTATCCAAGGCCTAATGGATAGCAATGAGATTCTATTCAAAAAGACTGCTGTTCATTTGGTTCCGATGAAAGAAGTTTCCGTGATTACCATCTTCAAAAATCCAATCAAGGCTCCCCCAAAGAAGCCTATTCAAATCTTGACAGTTGCGCCTGTGATCATTACTGTTCCAGGACCCCTCTCCTACGTGTCTGATAAAGCTGTCCCTTGGCATTATGGGGCGGATGTATATGTAAATGGAATCAAGCAAGAATTTGATGTTAGTGCCAGTATCTGCGATATCACCGGTCTAGCTAAAGTCACCCGCAGTGGCAGGCTCTTCTCGCCTGACATTGCGCCGCCCGCTATTCGAAAACCCCTCCTCATAAAACCTGCAAGTTTACCAAGTCCTGTTGCTGATCAAGTTGTGTCCCCTGCTGCCGAGTCATCAAATGCTCGGGGCAAAGGGATTGAAGAAGAGCCTGCCCGGATGGAGGCACCAATACCCGTCAATGCTGAGGCCTCCCGACAAGAAATGGAGGAGATTCTGAAAATAATAAAGAAAAGTGATTTTAATGTTGTTGAGCAGTTGGGGCATACACCCTCCAAGATCTCCTTGCTTTCCTTATTACTATGTTCCGAGGCCCATGCAAAAGCCTTGATCTCATTTCTCAAGACGGCCCATGTGCCGCAGGAGACGTCTGCAGTTCAGTTCACTGACTGCATAGCAAATCTGACGGCGGACAACGGTTTGGGCTTTTCAGATGCTGACCTAACCGCAAAAGGGAGGGACCACAATGATGCCCTGCATGTCTCTATTGAATGCAGGGGCACTACTCTGGCACATGTATTGGTGGACACTGGTTCTTCTTTGAATGTTCTTCCGAAAAAGGCTTTAGATCGTCTGGATTATGAAGGCCTGGAGTTGAAACCCAGCAATATCATCGTCAGGGCTTTTGATGGTTCCAAGAGGATGGTTCATGGAGAGGTTAACATCCCTATTCGTGTGGGCTCTCAAGTGTTTGACTCTACCTTTTACGTGATGGATATACGTCCATCGTACTCCTGTCTGTTGGGTCGACCTTGGATCCACAAAGCTGGGGCAGTGACCTCCACCTTGCACCAAAAACTGAAGTATCCTGTCAGGGGGAAAATTGTCACTGTGCAAGGAGAAGAGGAGTATATGGTGAGCCATTTGAATTCCTTCAGGTATATCGAGATGGACGGAGAATTTATTGAAACTCCCTTCCAACATTTCGAGGAGGTACATCCAATTTCAGCAGCTGCGGAGTCAATGGCCGAAGAGAATGATTCCTTGAAGATGGTTTCCCTAAGGGATGCCCGGGCTGTGGTTCAGAAAGGCGATGGTGCACACTGGGGTCAGCTTCCTGATTTCACTCAGAAGAACGACAAGTTTGGGCTAGGCTTTACTGCAGAGGCTCAGAAGGCGGTGCGCAAAGAGAAGATCGGAAAGGCTCCGGTATTTATTTCCAGCTCAAGGGTGAATGCTATTGAGGAGGATGTGGAGGAAGCTGAGTTTGATAATTGGATCTACCCGACTGCCAGCGACGGACCAAGCAACTGGACAGCAAAGGATTTTACCCCTATCACATTTGTCACGCAGTAATTGATTTCTTTTGATTTCCAAATTTGTAACAAACAATATGTTAAAACTCTGTTGGCTCGGTGTCCTGCCCGGGGCATCGTAGCTCCATTTGTGAGGGCTTTTTGTATGACATTTTCATATATCATCAATCAAAACATTGGACGTTTGTTGCATTTCAAATCTTGTGCTCCTTTTCTTTCTGTGTTATACATATTGCAAAACAGCTATATTTACACACACTCACTTATACAGGTTTCAATCCACTCTGGATCTCACTGGTAACAGCTCTGCTACCGCCAGTTATGACTTCGAAAATCCGATCAACTTGGCCGAAGACGAAGGTGAAGATGATTGCGAAGTGCCTGGTGAACTCGCAAGACTGCTACTACAGGAAGAGAGGGCTATTCAACCACATGAAGAGCCTGTGGAGACAATTAACCTAGGTACTGAGGCAGATAGGAAAGAGGTCAAGATTGGTGCCAATCTAGAGCTCAGCGTGAAGCAACGATTGATCCAGATGCTACAAGACTACATGGAGATTTTTGCTTGGTCCTATGAGGATATGCCTGGTTTGGACGCCGACATTGTAGTTCACCATCTACCAACCAAGGAAGATTGCCCTCCAGTAAAGCAAAAAGTTCGACGATTGCGTCCAGAGATGTCTGAGAAGATTAAAGCTGAGGTGATGAAACAGTTTGATGCGGGTTTCCTTGCAGTAACTTCTTACCCTCAGTGGGTTGCCAATGTTGTGCCAGTGCCGAAGAAAGACGGTAAAGTCAGAATGTGTGTTGACTACAGGGATCTGAATAGGGCCAGCCCCAAGGATGATTTCCCCCTACCTCACATCGATGTCCTTGTTGATAATACAGCTCAACACAAGGTGTTCTCCTTCATGGATGGTTTCTCAGGGTATAATCAGATCAAGATGGCTCCTGAAGATATGGAGAAGACTACATTTGTAACTCAGTGGGGGACCTTCTGTTATAAGGTCATGCCATTCGGATTGAAAAATGCTGGGGCAACCTATCAGCGTGCCATGGTTGCTTTATTTCATGATATGATCCATCATGAGATTGAAGTATACGTTGATGACATGATTGCAAGGTCTCAAACTGAGGAGGAACACCTTGATCATCTGAGGAAGTTGTTTGACCGACTCAAGTTGTACAAGCTGAGATTGAATCCCAACAAATGCACCTTCGGGGTGAGGTCCGGAAAATTGCTAGGTTTCATTGTAAGTGATAAAGGTATCCAGGTGGACCCTGCCAAGGTTAAAGCTATTCAAGAGATGCCGACCCCAAAAACAGAGAAAGAAGTCAGAGGTTTTCTAGGACGATTGAATTACATTGCCCGATTCATCTCACATCTGACTGCTACTTGTGAGCCAATCTTCAAATTACTGAAGAAAGATCAAGTGGTACGCTGGAATGATGAATGTCAGGCCGCATTTGAAAGAATAAAGGAATACCTCCAAGAGCCACCCATTCTTATGCCACCAGTGGAAGGAAGACCTCTGATACTATACTTGACAGTGCTTGATAATTCAATGGGGTGTGTGCTGGGGCAGCATGACGAGTCTGGTCGAAAAGAGCACGCTATTTATTACTTGAGCAAAAAGTTTACCGACTGTGAGTCTCGTTACTCATTGCTTGAGAAAACTTGCTGCGCTCTTGTATGGGCTGCTCGCCGGCTGAGACAGTATATGCTGACTCACACTACTTTATTGATTTCAAAGATGGATCCCATCAAATACATATTTGAAAAGCCCGCTCTGTCTGGGAGAATAGCGAGATGGCAAATGATCTTAACAGAATATGACATCCAGTATACAACTCAGAAAGCAATTAAGGGGAGTGTACTGGCTGATCATTTGGCACACCAACCTGTGGACGATTATCAATCATTGAACTTTGATTTTCCGGATGAAGACATCATGGTGGTAACTGACTGTGAAGTACCTGGACCGGATGAAGGACCTGAGGAAGGATCCCGATGGTCTATGCATTTTGATGGAGCCTCCAATGCTTTGGGTAACGGCGTCGGCGCTGTAATCATATCTCCCAAAGGAACTCATACTCCACTCACCGCCCGATTATGTTTCAGCTGCACCAACAACATGGCAGAATATGAGGCATGTATCATGGGTTTACAAGCTGCGATTGATTTGAGGATCAAGTTTCTAAGTGTCTTCGGAGATTCCGCTCTCGTGATCAATCAGATCAAAGGCGAGTGGGATACGAAACACCCGAATCTCATTCCTTACAAGGAGTATGTGTCGACCTTGCTCCCTCACTTTGAAGAGATAACTTTTGAGCATTTCCCCAGAGAGGAGAATCAGCTAGCGGACGCACTAGCCACGATGTCTTCAATGTTCAAAGTTAAATGGGACAATGAGGCTCCCCAAATCATAATCTGGAAGTTGGATGAACCGGCATACTGCTGTGAGCTCGAGACTGAGAAGGTAACTGAAAAACCCTGGTATCACGAGGTGAAGAGGTACTTGGAAGCCCAGGAGTACCCTGAAGGTGCATCTGTCAATGATAAGAAGTTCATGAGGAGGTTTGCTGCAAAATTCTTCCTCAGCAACGGCATTCTCTACAAACGGAATCATGATTCAACTCTGTTGCGTTGTGTGGATAAGGTTGAAGCAGAGAAAATCATGACGGAACTGCACGAAGGTACATTTGGGACCCATTCCAGTGGACACACCATGGCTAAGAAAATCCTTCGGGCAGGATATTTCTGGTCCACGATGGAAGCCGATTGTTACCAACACTCTCGGACTTGTCATAAGTGCCAGATCTATGCTGACAAGGTGCATATCCCTCCGGTTCCTTTGAATGTCCTAACGGCACCTTGGCCTTTCGCAATGTGGGGCATCGATATGATCGGTGAGATCCGACCGACGGCATCCAATGGACACCGCTTCATCTTGGTGGCAATCAATTACTTCACGAAATGGGTCGAGGCAGCTTCCTACGCAACGGTAACCAAGAGCGTCGTAGCACGTTTCATCCGGCATAATCTGATTTGTCGGTACGGAGTCCCAGAAAGAATCATTACGGACAATGGTACCAATCTCAATAACAAAATGATCACTGAACTCTGTGAACAATTCAAGATACAGCACCACAATTCTTCCCCCTATCGGCCGAAGATGAATGGGGCTGTAGAGGCAGCCAATAAAAATATCAAGAAAATTGTGCAGAAGATGACAGTGACCTATAAAGATTGGCACGAGATGTTACCGTTCGCTCTTCATGGATACCGCACCTCAGCAAGGACGTCAACCGGGGCAACTCCTTTCTCCTTGGTCTACGGCATGGAGGCGGTCTTGCCGATTGAAATCCAGATACCCTCTCTTCGGATAATGAAGGATGCAGACTTGAATGAAGATGATTGGATCCAGACTCCACTTGATCAACTAAATCTGATTGACGAAAAGAGGCTCACTGCTATCTGTCACGGTCAAACGTATCAGAAACGGATGATCAGGGCATTTAACAAGAAAGTCAGACCGCAAGAGTATCAAGTTGGGGACCTGGTAATCAAACGCATCATCCTTCCTCAAAGTGATCCCCGGGGCAAATGGACCCCTACTTACGAAGGGCCATTTGTGGTTAAGCGTGTGTTCTCAGGAGGAGCCATGATCCTAACCACCATGGATGGTGACGACCTTCCTCACCCCGCCAATGCAGACATAGTGAAAAAATACTACGCATAAATAAAAGACCCGCTAGGTTGACATACCTAGGCAAAAATAAGGGCTTCCCGGCGAACCAAAAGGGTTCGGGCAAAAACAAGGGATGAAATGAAAAAAATCTGTACACCCGGCAAGTCGAAAACCTGAAAGGGCGGCTTGGGCAAAAATGGGTATCCCGGTGGACCGAAAACCCGAAAGGGCGGTCCAGGCAAAAGTTAGGGATAAAAGCGTAACACTATGTCTCATTGGATCACTTCGCGTCTGGAATTCGGCGTCAACTATCTGGCTCAGAT
Source organism: Vicia faba (assembly GCA_948472305.1). Taxonomy (NCBI): domain Eukaryota; kingdom Viridiplantae; phylum Streptophyta; class Magnoliopsida; order Fabales; family Fabaceae; genus Vicia; species Vicia faba. Next base: position 518,527,998 of record OX451737.1, read on the forward strand.
TACGGCATCGACCAATCAGCTTCATCTTCGACCAGGCAGCAAAGCGAATGAGACGTTCGAAGACATAAAGGCAATAGCAGAATTGGAACCCAGTGGGATTGTTCACATAGCTGTTTTGTTTTCTTTTTCAAATTGTAAACTCTATGTTATTTGGCGGCGTCCTCTTACTAGGATGTCAGCCTCTTGTACAAAAAACGCCTATTCACAGGCAAAGTTTAAATCAATACAAATTAACTTGTCCATACAAATTGCCATTGTTTTTCTTTTTCTGTTTTGTCTTGCGAAGAACGTCCAATGTTCATTTTTGATATATGCATTTGACATTAAATTGCTGATTCATAAATGTTTGCATATGAAGAAAAAAAAAAAAAAAAAAAAAAAGATTAATTACAAGTGACATCAAAGACAGGGGCAATGTGGAGTTGTTTAGTGCAGTCTAGTTTGTTTTGTCCGCCAAGGCACCAAGGTAGGTTCAATTGAAAATATTGGTCAAATCATCTTAAGCTCCCCGCAGAATAAAACAAGGTTCAGCAGCACTTTCCCCAAGCAGGAGTCGATTCCCCGTCGATCCTAAAAAAAAAGGCGCAACATTCCCCGGCAGGTCTTAGAAGCTCATCCCCGGTAGATTCTGCGAGCTTATCCCCGGCGAAGTACGAACGTCTCGCCCAAGTTTCATTTAGAGTTATTTCCTCACAAGGACTTATAACTGGGTTATCCTCAGCTAAAAGCCACGGAAGACCGTTCTCGGCAAAAGTTCCTTCAATCCCCAGCGAAGTCTATCTTTGGTATTCCCAAGCAGAGTTTATCTTTGGAGTTCCCCAGCGGAGTTTACCATCATTATCCTCAGCGGAATCCATCGTTAAAGTCCTCAGCAGGCCTCTCATCAAAACTCCAGTCAAGCATCTCTTCCGCAGAGCAGCTTCCCGGCCATTCGTCAAGGATTTATTTTCCTAAGATGAAATTACACTCATAAAACATTTCACATGTTCATACATCTTGCTTACATACATGATGAAACACATACAACATCAAATGTTGAACATCATGACATCATGCACATCATACATCATGACATTGCATACAGCTTATGTCTTTGCCTTTTCAGGAAAAAGACAATCTCAAAAAAAAAAAACAACTACGACATTTCCAGATTCGACTCCTGTATCTAGCCAGGGCACGTCTGAAGAGTTCGAAGATTCGACTCCTGCATCCAGCCAGGGCATATCTGTTGACCACATTTCCAGATTCGACTCCTGTATCTAGCCAGGGCACGTCTGAAGAGTTCGAAGATTCGATTCCTGTATCCAGCCAGGGCATATCTATTGACCACATTTCCAGATTCGACTCCTGTATCTAGCCAGGGCACGTCTGAAGAGTTCGAAGATTCGATTCCTGTATCCAGCCAGGGCATATCTATTGACGACTATTTCCAGATTCGACTCCTGTATCCAGCCAGGGCACATCTGTGAGCAACCGATTGTAGATTCGATACCTGTATCCAGCCAGGGCATATCTGCATAAGGAGACTGAAGATCAAACACCTGTAACAAGCCAGGAAAACATCCGTCTTTCTCAAATATACAAGTTTCTCGCTAAGGAATCTCTTAGGCGATCGACACTTCCAAATGGCATCTATAAGCCCATTCCCGACAAGGTTCTGTCACGTCTCCGGATGGCATCTGTAAGCCCATCTCCCTATCTGTCACCTCTCCAAATGGCATCTGTAAGCCCATTCCTAACATCACATTGCTGATACTTCAACATGCGAGTGCAAATTTCAGGGCACTCTGGTGTCCAATCTTCTTTTACCTTCGAGTCGCGAAAGGCAAACTCGCCAATCTAACTCTTCAGGTTCAAGAAGATTGAACAGGGGCAACTGTTGTACCCCAAAATTTGCCCTCCCTTTCTTCAGGAAACCATCTTAGATTTTTCAAAAGTCCCCTGAAACAGATTCAAAGCCCTGGGTTATCCTTTTGCCCAAGCCAGTCACTTACAAGAGCAAGATGATCTCACAAACTCCAAAAACAATGCTTTCATCTTGAGGAAAATCAAATTCTAAGTGCTTAAAATGTTTCTTTAAAATAAGTGTTTTTTAGAAAAAATCAGCGCTTCAGAACTTCTGGACCCATTCCAGATGAAGACGGTCAGAAGTTGCAAGTTTGGTTCAGGATGGTCAGAAGTTGTCTCTTCAGCAGCTACATCAGGTCAATCAGAAGTTGTAAACGTGGTTCAGAGTGTAAGCCTCAAACAGAACATACCCCTTCAGCAGTTACACAAGCTCAGTCAGAACTTGCTAAAGGAATGCAAAAGAAATATGAAAGTATAAAGGCTCCTTCAGAACAGGTTGAAGTCAGAAGATGAAAGGTCAGAGGGATAGGTGTCACATTGATATAGAATCTCCAAGCCCAGATTATCCAGAAGTAGATCCAAGGAACGTACCAGAAAACCAGGAGAATCTCCAGAGTTTGCTAAAACAACAGGTAGCCAAGGCCAGAGCATGGTTTACACTGCTGATGCAACAACCAGAATGTTGGTATTGACAGGTCTTGTCACCATTTAATGCCCATTAATGCTTCCAACCACTCCTGAGCGATCACGTGTGGCTTGGAAAATGCTTTTGCACAGATTCTGGCATGGGTCTTCACGCCACCGCCCATTTCAGAGGTCACTTCCCCCAATCTACGCCTGCTGCTGCTACCTAGGCTGAAAAAATAGCTGTTATCACAACTTCCCAGGAATTTCTGTCAAAGAACCAGTTCAAACTCTGTTGGCGCCTTAAATGTTCAAGGTATCCACAAGAACTTTGCCTATAAATAGAAAGCTTTCACCACTGCAAAAGACGTTCAAGAAGTTCAAAAAAAAAACAGAAAAATTGCTAAGAGAGAAACAAAACTCCTAGCAACATAACATTCTGAAACTCTGCCAAAATTTCCAGTTTTGTTTCATAACTTTAAGTTTCTCACCTTCAACTTCATCAAACGCCCAGCTCTTTTCTGTAAACCAAAACGTTCTTTCCAAAACTTCTGACCCTATACACGTTTACACCTTCACTTCCCCTTTTCCAAATCTGTCCAGAACACCACCAGAACCAAAAGCTAACTTTCACCCACCATTTTCCAGAAAGTCAGGTAAGCACCTGCTGACCCTCACCACACTGTTAAGCATCATCAGCTGTACATATTCAAGTAACATAATGTAAATATTCATGTTATTGCTGTTTATGTTCTGAGGACCCTCATACCTCAGAACATTCTGAGCCAGTTTAGGATTTGCCTGTGACCTTGGTGATTCTGACCTCTGGGACATTTTGCTATTTTGCTGGATCTGTTCCAAATATGTTTTCTGTTTTGTGGAGTAACAACAGGATTGCAGATGTTCTGATTAGTGCAGGAAAAAGCCCAGCGCTGACTTTGACGTTAGCACATCTGAAGCCTGTTTTGCTGTCAATGACCTCAGAACCTCTGAGAGTTATTGCCTTTTCAGCAGAATCGGAACTTCTGGGTTCTCCACTAACAAACTTCTGTCTTGCAGCGCAGGGAAATCAGAACCTCTGGTTTCCCCACTAACCAGATTCTGTTTTGCAGGTTCCAGAGTCAGAAGTTCTGACTCATCCAGTTTCACCAACAGGTTGATCATCTGACAGCGGATATGGGTCAGAACTTCTGATGGTCTCCCAACAGCGCGCGGCCTCCCTCTCTCTCTCTATATCTTGTTTTTCGCTATTTTCTTTTTTGTCTATTTTTCTCGTTGAACCCCCCATGTACAAATGTGTATCCCCCTCCCCTAACTATTGTAATAGCGTAGGATTTTACATTCCCGCTTCTTATTGCTAGTAATTAGGACGTGTATGGCAAGATAAAACTCAATGAAATAGAAAAACCTAATTCAAAGAAAAAACTCTTGTATGCAATAAAACACATTTGCACACTAACACCCCTAGGGTACTCCACTTTGTTGCCTTCCAAAATTGGGCCATATTGCATGTCAGGTCTCTTTGGGCAAGACAAACAATTTAAATGATCATAGTCCCTCGATAATATTTTTCAAAACAAGATGATCAAGTCCCTTAAGAAAAATGCCCAAAGATACTTGGCACCATTGCAATTATGGTCTAAACGATGACCCGCGCCCGTCCCTTTCACATCCTAACACAAGATTGTCCACCAAATACAATGGTGGAATAAACTTGTTAAAAGGGTTAAAACATAGCAATAATCTTTTGAGAAATTTAGGAGTAGACAACCTCTTAGTTACTTAAATCAAACTTGCAAAACAAAACACTTGCCTAATTTCAAAATCACACTTCACAATACTTTCAAAACGACTTTCAAAAACAAATGAAAACCTTTTCAAAAGACATACACCTTTGTATACATCCCAACATGGATTATTACAAAGGTTGCCACCACATTGGCCTCTTTTCAAAACATTTTCAAAAATCACACACACACAAGCACCATTTAAAACAATTGAAAACACAAGGCAAGTGATCTAAGCAAGTAACTAAGAGCCCATGGATAACCATGGATAGAAAGGGTGCTAATACCTTCCCTTTCTATAATCTACTCCCCGAACCCAAGAAAACATCTCAAAGGTTTTTTGCTGTGCTTTTTAAACCTTTCCTTAGGATAAAATAAAAAGTCGGTGGCGACTCTTGCTAACCGCAACATTTGCGAATACGAACGCAAACCTCAAGTCAGTTCTCCCACCGTATCACAACCAGTAATAGCTTGTCTGTAGGATTTTCTTTGCCATTGTATGCCCACTGGAATGGGTGCCAAAAGTGCTTTCATGTAACTCAACCATGATCCTTTCAGCTTCAACCTTGCCTACGCACCGGAGTAACACAGAGTCATGGTTGCGTTTGTAAAGAATGCCATTACTAAGGAAGAATTTAGCAGAGAATCTCCTTAAGAACTTCTTGTCGTTTACTGAAGCTCCTTCTGGATATTCTTGGGTTTCGAGATACTTCTTGACTTCGTGAAACCAAGGCTGGTCTACCACTTCTTTAGTATTAATCTCGTGACAATGTGCTGGTTCATCCCTTTGTTTAATGGTAATTTGGGGAGCCTCATTATCCCATTTAAGTTTAAACATGGATGATATTGTGGCTAGTGCGTCTTCTAACTGATTTTCTTCTCGCAGGAAGTGCTCGAAGGTAATCTTCTCAAAAATGTGGAAGCAATGTCAAAACATGTTCTTTGTAAGGGATAAGGTTAGGGTGTTTGGTGTCCCATTCCCCTTTGATCTGGATGATAACCAAAGCTGAATCTCTGAATACACTCAGGGATTTGATCCCTAAGTCTATGGCAGCTTTGAGACCAAAGATGCACGCTTCGTATTCCGCCATGTTGTTTGTACAATTGAAGTAGAGTGTTGCCGTAAAAGGAGTATGACATCCTTACGGAGATATGAGTATCGCACCAATACCATTTCCGAGTGCGTTAGATGCCCCATCAAAAACCAGGGTCCATCGGGATCCTTGTTTAGGTCCGTCATATGGCCTGAATTCTTCACAGTTATTTACCATCATGATGTCTTCATCCGGAAATTCGAACTTCATGGACGGGTAGTCTTCCACGGCTTGGTGAGCAAGGTAATCAGCTAGTACACTGCCCTTTATTGCTTTCTGGGTAGTATATTGTATGTCATATTCTATCAGGATCATCTTCCATCTTGCTATTCTCCCAGAGAGGGCAGGTTTCTCGAAGTTGTATTTTATTGGATCCATTTTAGATATCAACAAGGTAGTATGAGTTAGCATATACTGTCTTAACCGGCGAGCAGCCCATGCCAGAGCGCAACAAGTTTTCTCGAGCAGTGAATATCTTGTTTCACAATTGGTAAACTTTTTACTCAGGTAATAAATAGCATGCTCTTTTCGGCCAGACTCGTCATGTTGCCCCAACACACACCCCATTGAATTTTCTAAAACAGCCAGATACATGATCAATGGTCTTCCCTCGACTGGTGGCATCAAAACAGGAGGCTCCTGCATGTATTCTTTGATCTTGTCAAAAGAAGTTTGGCACTCATCATTCCATTTGACTACCTGATCTTTCTTCAATAGTTTGAAGATTGGTTCACAGGTAGCTGTCAGGTGAGAAATGAATCTGGAAATGTAGTTCAAATGTCCCAAGAATCCTCTGACTTTCTTCTCAGTACGAGGAGCAGGTATCTCTTGTATCGCTTTCACCTTGGCAGAATCTACTTCAATACCTTTATTGCTGACGACAAAGCCTAAGAGTTTACCAGACCTCACCCCAAACGTGCATTTATTTGGGTTCAACCTCAGCTTATACTTTTTAGTCTCTCAAATAGTTTATGTAAATGATCAAGATGCTTTTCTTCTGTTTGAGATCTAGGTATCATGTCGTCCACATAGACCTCTATTTCATGATGTATCATGTCGTGAAATAGAGCTACCATGGCACGCTGATAGGTTGCCCCAGCATTCTTTAGTCCAAATGGCATAACCTTGTAGCAGAATGTCCCCCATTGCATGACAAAGGCTGTCTTCTCCATGTCCTCAGGCACCATTTTGATTTGGTTGTAACCTGAGAAACCGTCCATGAAGGAAAACACTTTGTGTTATGTCGTATTGTCAACTAGGATGTCAATGTGGGGAAGTGGGAAATCATCCTTAGGACTGGCCCTATTCAAATCTCTGTAGTCCACGCACATTCTCACCTTGGCGTCCTTTTTGGGCACGAGAACAACATTGGCAACCCATTGCGGATAAGAGGTGACGACCAAGAATCCAACGTTGAATTGCTTCATGACTTCAGCTTCAATCTTCTCTGACATGTCTGGTCACATTCAACAAACCTTTTGTTTTACTGGTGGGCAGTCTTCTTTTGTAGGTAGACGATGTACCACAATATCTGCATCAAGTCTGGGAATGTCTTCATACAACCAAGCAAAGGCCTCAACATACTCGTGTAACAACTGAATCAGACGCTCCTTGACACTAGGTTCCAGATTGGCACCCACCTTGACTTCCCTTTTGTCTTCTTCGGTATCTAGATTGATGGTGTCCACTGGTTCCTCGTGGGGCTGAATGGTTCTCTCTTCCTGTTGTAGTAATCTAGCAAGTTCCCCTGGTACTTCACAATCTTCCTCACCTTCGTCTTTGGTTTGGTAGATTATATTTTCAGAGTCACAAAAGGCCATAGAAGAACCGTTATCCATGGGATCCCGAATGGATGTAGACCTGCATTGTGAGTGTGAGTGTGTGTAAAGGTATAACTATCTTTGAAAGAAATGAAAATGTAAAAAGAAAAACAATGAGCACAAAGTTTGTATGCAAAAAACGTTCATGATTCATTGATGTCATATGGAAATGAGATGATAACCCTTACAAATAGACCATTGTGCCTCGGGTAAGACACAAGGTTTTAAGAGTCTGAATTGTTTTAATATTACAAATCCAACAAAATGTAAAGATAAATTACTGTGGGATAAAAGTGATTGGGACAAAGTCTCTAGCCTCCCATTTGCTGAGCCCTCCACTGACAGTTGGGAAAATCCAATCCTCCAGGTTGTAGCTATCTTCATCATCCTCTACCGTATTGACTTCGCGGTTGCTGATCTTCAAGGGTGGTCCTCCGGCACGAGCACGACGTACAACCTTCTGGGAACCTGAAGTGAAACCCAGACCGAACTTGTCAGATTTGTATGGGATATCTGGGAGTTGTCCCCAAATAGTGAACTCATCTTCTTCTATTACTGCCTTGGCATCTTTTAAAGATGACATCTTGAGTGGAGGCCTTGTGATTTTAGGAACTTGAGATGCAGCCTTGGTCACTGCCACCTCTTGAGGGACTTCTTCAAAGTGCTGGAATGGAGTTTCGATAAATTCACCATCTAACTCCATATATCTGAAGGAATTGAGATGGCTGACCATGTACTCTTTTTCTCCATGAACAATGATGATCTTCCCTTGAATTGAATATTTTAGCATTTGGTGTAGCGTAGAAGTAACAGCACCATCATTGTGGATCCACGGTCGGCCTAGCAGGCAGGAATACGAAGGGCGAATATCCATTACATAAAAAGTTGAATCAAATGTTTGGGTTCCAACCTTTATGGGGATGTCCACTTCCCCATGCACCATCCTTTTTGAGCCGTCAAAGGCTCTCACTACTATGTTGCTTGGTTTCAATGTCAATCCTCGCAGTCAAGCCTATAAAGAGCCTTTTTAGGCAATACATTCAGAGATGAACCGGTGTCAACCAACATATGATCCAGAGTCGTGCCCCTGCATTCCACTGAGACATGTAATGCCTCATTATGCTTCCTCCCTCTTAGCGTTAAATCAACATCTGAAAAACCTAAACCATTATATGCAGTCAAGCTGTCTACGCATTCTTGGAACTGATCGACAAATGTTTCTTGGGGTACATGGGCAGTTTTCACGAATTTTACCAAGGCCTTTGCATGCGCCTCAGAACATAGTAATAAAGCCAACATGGAAATTTTAGATGGAGTTTTCCCCAGTTGGTCGACTACATTGTAGTCGCTTTTTTTATGATCTTTAGAATTCCCTCCATCTCTTTCCGGGAGGTCTCAGGGATAGCCAATGATTCTACCTTCATCCTGACAGACTTAACCAGAACACCTTTTCCTCGAGTCTCGGTTAACTCGACACCATGGATGTCAGTAGGAGTGCTAACAAGAGTTGTAACAGCTTTGTCAGCATGAGTATTAGTAGAGATGATTGCAGGACTGGGAATAACCTTTGGAGGAGCAACAATAACAAGAATGATTACGGGTCCATAAACTGCTTTTGCGGGAGCAATTTATGGAGAGAAAATCCTTCCACTTTGGGTAATCTTTCTAGTCCCTACAATATTACTCATATTGGAGTCAACCTTCTCAGAACTTGAATCTCCAGCAGCTGGCCAATCTTGCTTGATATCGTCATAGTAGACATCCCCTCCATAATTCCATGGTACGGTTTTGTCTGACGAATACGAGATTGATCCAGGCATTGTAATTATCAAAGGAGCTACTTTTGGAACATATGTAATTCTAACGGGTCTTTTGGTGGAGACCCTGGAAGAATTTTCGGAAATGGTAACAATGGAAACATCATTATAAGAAAGAGTTGGAACATAAGTCTTCTCAAACAAAATTTCCTTGTTATCTATTAGGCATTAAACGCCTGCTTTCAACAAAGGACAACTCGTTGATAAGGACAAATAGAAATGACAACTTTTATCACAGCTTGGGAAAACACTTGCATTCAATAAATTCTTTTTGATAGTTAGGAGTGGGGTCATAAGTTCATCAACAAAAGTAACAAACATATCTTCCTCAATGGCGTTGGCATTATGGCCGTGCTTGGGCATAGGGGCAGAAATGACATTGGGCTTTTCTGGCGCATCGAATTCAATCTCTTTGGCTTCAAGGAGGTCTTGTACTTTGTTCTTTAGAGCCCAACAGTTATTAGTGTCATGGACAGGACTCTCAGAATGGTATGCATAACGGGTATTAGGATGATAGTGAGGAGAGGTTGTGTTAGGGTTCTTTGGAGCTTCTTTCAAAGTCACTAGGTTGGATCTTAACAGATGTGGCGATACTTGAGATAGTGTCATATTAATTCGAGTGAACTGTCTGACTGGTCTTTCCATTCTTGGTTGGTTATTTCTTTGCTGATCAGGCGCAGGTTTAGTAATCATGGCAGCCCCCACCATTGGACGGTGTTCAGTCCTATCTTGATTTCTTTGAGGATATACAACAACCACCTCCTTCTTTCTAATGAATGTCTTTCTTATAGCAGCAGAGGAAGCATCTTTTTTAATCTTTCCATTCTTTATCCCGACTTCCACCCTTTCTCCGGTCAATATTAATTCAGTAAAACCTGCCAATGAACTCCCAATTAAGTGAATGAAGAAGGTACCAGACAAGGTGCCCAAAAACATGTCTACCAACTCTCTTTCAGATAGGGGAGATGGAACTCTTCCGGCCAAGTCCCTCCATTTTTGTGCATAGTCCTTGAAGCCTTCACTTGAAACCATGGCCATACTCTGGAGTTGAGTACGAGTAGGCACACGATCAGCATTGTATTGGTATTGTTTGTAAAAAGCTGCAGCAAGATCTTCCCAGTTATGAACATTTTCCCTTTCTAACTGATAAAACCAATCAAGTTGAGTTCCAGACAGACTGTCTTGGAAGAAGTGTACCCATAAATCTTTGTCAGCGGTATGAGGCTGGATTTTCCTCACATAGGACCGAAGATGCATTTTAGGGAATGAGACTCCGTCATATTTGGTGAACACATGTGCTTTGAATTTGGGAGGAATGACAATCCCCGACACTAAGCCCAACTCCTCAAAGTCCAAGCCAGGAACTTTTTGGATTTCCATTGCAATCAACGGTTCTTCTAGATGCTTATACTTGTCGTCGACTGGAGGGTATTGTTCTTCAGAATAGTCTTCTTCTTCCTCTTCCTCTTCTGAATCATACTGAACAACTGTTTCCTTGCCTTTCCCATCTTGATTGTCTTTCTCACTGGATTTTGTTGCAAAGTCTAAGGCCCTTTTTGTTTGCCCTTGGAATCTTCTTCCCATATTTAGAAGTCCGGTTATTTTCTTCGTCTTCTTTTTCTTCTCCTCAACCAGCAAGGTCTTCAATTCTTCTTGTCCTTTGGCTAGAGTTAAGAACAACTGTTGAAACTGTGCATTATGATCTTAGAGGTCCTTCACCGTTTTCTCGAGATCCATCTTACTGAAATAAACAGTAGAGATATGAGGAGACTTGTTACAAGAAACCTGATTATGTTATGATGAATGAAAAATGCATATGCAATAATTTCAAGGATTTTAAGATTCAAATTTGTTTTAGACAAAAAGGAAACACACGTTATATTAATAGATTAAAGCTCGAGTACATCAATGCCTTCTAGGGTAAAATAATACAAAAACTATAAGATAAAAAGGTAGTACACATCCTCTTCTTTGGTGCAATGTAGGCATTCAGAGTCTGCTCCTCATGAAGTAGTCTAGTGAGTTCAAAAACCTTCTTCTCGCTTGCGTAGAATTAGGCTTCGAAAGTATCTCGCTCCCCCTTGAGTTGTATCCAATCCCTTTGTAGGTCTTCAAGAGAGGTGGGCATATCAGGATGTAGGATAGTGTATGAAACATCTCCCTCCATGACAGGATCGATGATTACCGGGAGAATGGAGGGGTAAGGCTTCATAAGACTCTGAGCACGAGTTTGTACCCATTTAAGGTAAGGCTCAAGAGGGATGGAATTCTTGTGCCCCAAATTCTTGTTATCTACCTTGTTCAACATCCTCCAAGCTCGGATAAATCTTTGGTGAAGACCTTGATCGTCGTTGTCGTAGTCAAATACCAAACCTTGAATCAGCATCTCGTGTGGGCCATCCCTTCGGGAGTAACCAAATTGTCTTAAGGCTAAGCAGAGGTTGTAGGTGATACCTCCCCTAATGCCAAGTAAAGGGACATTAGGAAATTCTCCACAATGGTCGACAATAGTAACATTCTCTATGGATCGGGAGCACCAATGAATGTCTGAATGTTTGAGCGTCATTGTTGTACCCCAAAATTTTCCCTCTCATTTTATCAACATTTCTCATCACAAGGCTCTTTGAACTCAAGATCAAGCTAGGGTTTGCTCTGCTCAAGACATCTCCTTGCACTATTGACCTAAATTAGGGTTTGAGTTTGCACAGAGAATTTTGGACTTCTAATGCTCAAAGTGACTTTCATACTTCATGTTGGACTCATAAGTTTGACCATACCAAGTTTCAAGCCTTGAATCAAATTTTTGCCCAGTCAATTGGACAGTTGACCTAGAAATCAGCTGTATTGGGGAAAAAGTCAACTGTGGCAAATTTACAGTCAAACCTCATGAATTTTGATCCACATCAACAATTTGAACTCATATGAACCATTTGATCAAGTTTGGACCACAAATCCACAAGAAATTTGATCAGATCACCAAAAGGGCAAAATGGTCATTTTTAGGGTTTTGACTGTACAAAGGCAATTTCTGATTTTTGACCTAGCCAATGGCAAATTGGGTTCAACCATGGATTCAAGGACTCAATGGCATCATCTTGACCTATTCAACAAGTTCAAAAGATCTCAATTGCATTGGATTGACAGATGAATTTTTCAGTCAACTGATCAAAATTTGACTGTACACTGAAAAGTCAAACTTTGACTTTTTGGTAAAAATCAAGTGCCAAGGATCATTTTTCATCAAGTTGTTTCAAAACATGAAACTTGTTCATAAAGAAACCCATTTTTGCAAATTAGGGTTTAAAGTTGAATATTTTCATAACTTGGAATTTTTCTAAGTTATGAAATTTTCTTAATTTTTCCTAACTTTGCCCCACATTTTCACCATGATGCAATTGGATTAAAACAAAACTTCCAACATGAAAGTTGTAGTTCTCCACAAAGTCTACAACTTTGATTCATAAAGTTTTCTCAAAAGAAGCTTGGATCTCAAGTTATGATTTTTGGAACAAGGGTCCCTAAAACTTTTAACTTAGTGAAATTTTGCCCTAGTTTAGGCAGGATTTTGACCTATCTTCATGGCAATTTTTCACATAGTTCCACTTGGAATCTCAAGTTTCATTTCAAAGATGGATTGTAGAGCATGTTTCAAGCTTTCCAAAATGTCCAAGTACTCCTCAAACACATTTGTGGTTAGAGAGAATCGAAGTCTTGAAGTTGGAAAAAACTCACTTTTCATCCATGGCATATTCATGTTCATACAAGTTGCAATTTCAAGTCAGCATGCTTTGCACTAGATTACAGGCCTCTAAACCACTTCACACTCAATAATTTAATGCAAATCCATTGGTCTAAGACATTGTTTTGGTCATTAGGGCATTGTACACAAAACTAACCCCTAAGTAGAAAAAGGTACATTGCCATTTTTGCCATAATCTTGCTTTATGTCAAACCACAATCTTTGAGCATTGGTCCAGATCTTTTGCAGCTAATCAAACCCACAAATTGGAGGGGCCAAGGGAAAAGTGTGCAGGGTGGTGGATAGCCTGTACAAGCCTGCTATACATGTTTTCCCACTTTTGCTTCATATACAAGAAATATGCAAAAGACAAGAGAACTAAAACATCAGCCAGAGAAAACTTGTGCAAACATTTTGAACATCTTTCACACATCCCTCTGATCCAGAAACACGATTGCTTGAGCCTCTAAACATCCCCTAGCCAGAAATCACCTTCCATTGGCAAAACAGGGCAGAACCTGCAACTTGACTTCCATAGCTCAATTGGCTCGTGCGTTTTGCCTCAAACTGGTTCAAACACCTTCCATTCAACTCATCCAAGCTATCCCAAACCTCAAACACCAATTGTAACTCCATTTACAGAGTTTTCCATTTTCATTTTGAGCTTGTGCAGGTTGAGTTCTGTAGGTTGATTCAAGCATATTCAAGGCAAGCAGGGTATTGGAGAAGGTCAAGTGAAGTTCAAGCAAGCTCCCAAAATCTCAATCCTTGTTGAAAAGCTCTACACTGCCCTACACGAAGTCAGCTGAAACAGGTTTTTGTCAACTTCCTATCTCTCTATTTAGGAACATTTAGCCTTAGGTTTGTGAATAAGAAATGTAGTATTCATTGCCATGAAGCTGTACATATGCTCAGTTTTCATTTATATTAAGCATGCTAAGAGAATTTCATCCATGAACATACTGAAAAAATTAGGTTAGATTTTAGGGCCATAGAAATTCTCTCTGGTCTTTGAGAGTTAAGACAAGTTGTTTATATGGTTGGATTCGTCTTGAAATGCTCTACAAGTTTGATGTTGTGTGTTTTTGCAATAGAGCTCGTATACAGGATCTGGCAATTGTACAGGGCGCGCGCGTTTTCAAAATCAGAAGGTTGAAGATGAAGTTGGCTTGGGCTGGGCTTGGTCCAGACTACTTTTGACACCTCCCTTTTCCATTTTGCGCCCCCTGGCCCAATTTCTTGTTATTGTATATTTTTGCATTTTTATTTTCATTTCTGATTATATTTTATTATTCCCAAATATAAAAAATACTCAAAAATATTTTAATAATTTTTTCACATTTATTTTGCATTTTATTTTTATTTTTCTAACATAAAAAGCAATTAATTACTTTTATCTTATTTATTAAAAACTTGGAAATAATATATAAATCATACTTTTGTTTTTATTCTTTATTTTTATTCTCACTTAAAATATTTTTCTAAATATATTTTATTTTTGTATATATATTTTATTTTATTTTATCATATTTAATATAATTAATACATATATATATATACTCTTATTTTATTAGATATTTTAGAATAAAAATATAAAATATTACACTTTTATTTTTATTATTAAATATACTTAATAAATACTTTTTCTAAACATATTTTATTTTTTCACATATACTATTTTATTTTTATTGTATATAAAAAAAAATTAATATATTTACTTTCTTAAAGAAAATTAGGGTTTTACCCTTAACCAAATAAAATTAATCTTTTATTTATTTCTTTATCTTTTTTACATTAAATATTTTTACATACATAAATAAACAAAAACCTTTTTGCATAATGCATATTATTTGATATATTCATTTATCTTGCTTATTTAAATATTGTCCATTTATTATTTGTGCCATGATTCAATTTGGATGTAATAGTAAACTAGAGTTTATATTTCTTGTCAAATCCACCACCATTCAAAGATTGTACCCCCATCCCCATAATCATGTTGTAATAGCTTAGACTTTTAATTCTCGTATTTTATGCTTTTAATTATGCCATGATTAGAGATTAGGGTTTGTATGTAAAAATCAAAATCAATAAGTAGTTTGACCTAATACAAAGACAAAAATGCCTGAAAATCAATACACAATGCACACTTGCATCCCTAGGGTTACAATCCACTTGTTGCCTTAAAAATGGGCCATGTTATGCATGTTGGTTACTTTGGCAAAATAAAAACAAAACAAAAGATCATAGCCCCTCGATGACGCTATCTTAGTTGCCTAAACAAAAATGATCAAGTCCCTCAAAAATTTGCCAAAGATACTTAACACAATTGCTATCATGGTCTATACGATGACCCGCGCCTGTCCCGTTTAACATCCTAATACAAGGTTGTTTACCAAATGCAATGGTAAAACAACACTGTCAAAAGGGTTAAAAACATTAGGAAAGATCTTTGAGTAAATTAGGGTAGATAGCTCTTAGTTACTTGATCAAAAGCTTGCAAAACATCCTTGCTATCTTCAAACACACTTCATAACACAATTTCAAAACATTTCCCAAATCAAACTTTCAAACATTGAAATCTTTTCAAAAGACAAAACACATTTGTATACATTCAAACAAGAATCATTACAAAGGTTTCCACAACGATGGCCTCTTTTAAAAACATCTTTCAAAACCACACACAAAGCACCATTTCAAACAATTGAAAAGCAAAAGCAAGTGATCTAAACAAGTAACTAAGAGCCCATGGATAACCATGGATGAAAAGGGTGCTTGCACCTTCCCTTTTCATAATCTACTCCCCGAACCCAAGAAAACATCTCAAAGGTATTTCCTGTGCTTTTTGACCTTTCCTTAGGATAAAATAAAAAGTCGGTGGTGACTCTTGCTAAACTGAAACATTTGTGAACAAAAAACGCAAAACCTCAAGTCAGTTCTCCCATCGTATCACAGAACTGGCGACTCTGTTGGGGATAACTTTAAAGTGGAGTAACCTTAGGGTTTAGATCACCTTTGCATGCTTATCTTGTTTGCTTTGATTGCTTTACATTTGGTTCTATTGTTTAGGCTTAAAATCCTCTACCCGAATTTGGGAAGCATTCATAGGTAAATAGCAATACGTTGTGGAAACTGTGCAGGGTATACCGACATGGTTGAAGCAATAGCTATATTAGTGCGACATATTTGTGGGTACCGGTAGCCTTTGAGTCAATCAAAGAGAATACGGGGCCGCTGAGTGATGTCATGAAGCACTAATGAACTCTTAGAACCGTTATTTGACCATCTTGGCTTTATTAGGGGTAGTGAGATGACCGGCTTTGGTGCAGTCCGAAGTTGGTAGATACTCGATACTACACTCATTGGGTCTGTTTTCTTGGAATATTTCGGTCGCCAGTTAAGTGGCTAAACTGAAACAATGAACACATAAAATAATCCAGTGATATTGAGCTCCTTAGAACCTGGTTACTATTTATAGGACAGGTTGAGCCAACTAACTTCAAGAGGGTACTTACCTATGGAACCTCATGCAAGCCTGAAACTAGGATCTTGTGTGATTTGCTTGTACATATACTTGTACATTCATCATGAACATCATAAAGCATCATATGCATCCACTAACCATTTCAAGGGTTTGGATCTTCATCTTTGTTCTTGTTTTGTAGGTCATGGAATCTCTTCGCAGGAAAACAATTCAAGTAAACCTTGTAAGAATCCCTCCTCAACTCAAGGAGCTTACTTCCAAGATTCCAGAGAATTCTCTCTTCAGTGAAAGACATGGTAGACTTCTCAACTTGGTCAACTCCAACATTAATAAGACATGGTGAAAGTTCTCTTCCAGTTCTTTGACCCCCTACACCACTGTTTCACATTCACTGATTACCAACTAGTACCTACTTTGGAGGAATTTTCTCAACTCCTGAAGATTCCCATTCTCCATCAACTACCCTACAACGGTACATAAAGAGAACCAAAGCCTAAAGATGTCGCTCAAGCCTTACACTTGCAACCATCTGATATCAAAGGTCATTGGGAAACCAGAAGTGGTGTCAAGGGTTTCTTGGCAAAGTTTCTGTTTGAGAAGGCACAAGACTGCTAGAATTCTCTAGATCTGCAAGCTTTTGAGGAGATTGTGGCACTTCTCATCTATGGGTTGGTCTTGTTCCCAAACCCTGATCAGCTTATAGATGTGAATGCTGTCAAAATTTTCATATCGCGGAATCCTGTGCCTACATTGCTTGGGGACATCCTACACTCATTTCACACACGAACAATGAGGAAAAGAGATGGTCTCATGTGTTGTACTCCTCTTCTAGCAAGGTGGTTTATTTCTCACCCTCCCCAATCATTTTTGAAGAATGAGCAGGGTTTAAGGTGGTCACAACGGTTGATGACCCTCACACATTCTGATGTTCATTGGTGTTCTCGGTCTAGAGAGAATGTCATCATCATTAATTGTTGCGGATAATTCCCTAATGTCCCATTACTTGGCATTAGGGGAGGCATTACCTACAACCCCTGTTTAGCTCTGAGACAATTTGGGTATGCCCGAAGGGATGGCCCTCATGATATGCTGATTCCTGACTTGGTTTTTGACTTCGACAACGATGCGCAAAGACTTCGACAAAGGTTTATCCGAGCTTAGAGGATGCCCAACAAAGTGGATAGTAAGACACTGGGGCACAAGAATTCCATCCCCCTTGAGCCTTATCTCAAGTGGGTACGAACCCGCGCCCAAAGTCTTATGATGCCTTACCCTCACATTCTTCCTATGATTAAAGAGCCTGTTATGGAAGGAGAGGTTCCATACACCCTCCTGCATCCTGACATGCCAACATCATTGGAAGAATTACAAAAGAGTTGGATACAACTCAAGGAAGAACATAATACTTTTGAAGCCAGCTTCTATGCCAGTGAGAAGAAGGTTTTGGAACTTACCCGCCGACTTCACGAAGAAGAGACTCTCAACACTTACATCGCACCAAAGAGGATGCGCAATGTCTTTTTACATTAATAATTTTTTAATAGTTTGCCCATGGGGAATTTATGTACTAACAAATTTCTTCTTATTAATATGATGTGTGTTCTTTTTGTTTGCAACAAATTTGAATTTCTGAATCCTTGAATGCATTACATGAATAACATATCATTCATCATACGCATAAACAGGTCTTCACACCAGGTTTCCTTATCTTTCTGCTATTTATTTCAGCAAGATGGATATAGAGCTGACGGTTAAAGATCTGTAAGCATAGAATTCGCAATTCCAACAACTCCTCATGACCTTAGAAAAAGGTCAAGAGGATCTTAAAGCACTGTTAGAGAAAGAGAAGGAACCAGAAAAGAAGAAAAAGAAAAGAATTGATGTGGCCACTATGGGAAGAAGGTTTGAGAACCAAGCTAGGACAGTTCTGGAATTCCCCTCGACGTCTGACGAAGGGGCTGGTAAAGGTAAGGGAGTTGAAATTCCCTCTGAATCTGAAGCTGAAGAAGAAGAAGAGGAAGAGGATGAAGATTACTCCGAACAGCAGTACCCTCCGGTGGATGCTAAGTATAAAAATCTTGAGGATCGGTTGGCAGCCATGGAGTTGCAAAGGGTACCTGGGTTATATTTCGAAGAACTAGGGTTGGTTGTTGGGATCGTCATTCCTCCCAAGTTCAAAGTACCTACATTTTCTAAATATGACGGTTTGTCCTGTCCGAAGATGCATCTGAGATCCTACGTCAGAAAGATCCAACCTCACTCTTCTGATAAGGATCTGTGGGTCCACTTTTTTCAAGATAGTTTGCCAGGTACGCAATTGGACTGGTTCTATCAACTTGAGAGATCTGATGTTCATAACTGGGAAGATTTGGCTGCTGCTTTCTACCAACAATACCAATACAATGCGGATTTAGCGCCTACTCGTACTGAACTACAGAGTATGGGTATGGCTTCTAGTGAGGGATTTAAGGAGTATGCCCAGAAGTGGCGAGATTTGGCTGGAAGGGTGCAGCCACCATTGTCGGATAGAGAGTTGGTTGACATGTTTTTGGGGACCCTGTCAGGTCCATTCTTCAATCACTTGATCGGGAGCTCATCTGCAGGGTTCACCGAATTAATTCTGACCGGTGAAAGGGTTGAAGCTGGCATTAAGAGTGGTAAAATTCAGAAGGATGCCTCCGCTTCCACTGCTATCAAGAAGACCTTCCCAGCCAAGAAGGAAGTTTCTGCTATTCATACCCAGAGAAATCAAGGGAGAATGGAGCGCTGACCAGCGGTGGGGGCTGTGATGATCCAGAACTCCTCAGCTGATCAACCTCGAAGCAATCAACCTAGAGCTAACCAACAATGGGTAGAAAGGCCACAATGGCAATTCACCCGAATCAATATGACACCAGCTCAGGTCCTCCCTCATCTGTTAAAGTTAAACCTTACCAACTTGAAAGAAGCGCCAAAAAACCCAAATACCTCTTCTCCCTATTATCATTCAAATGCTAAATGTGCATACCACTCGGACAATGTAGGGCATGATACCAACAACTGTTGGGCTCTTAAAAACAAGATGCAAGATTTGATAGATGCTAAGGAGGTAGAGTTTGATGCTCCCGAAAAACCTAATGTGATATCCGCTCCTATGCCAAAACATGGTCATAATGTCCATGCAATTATGGAAGATCTTCATGTTACCGCTGTTAATGAATTAATGACTCAGTTGCCAATGATTAAAATGAATCTGTTGAAGGACAAGATTTTCCCGGGATGTGAAAAATATTGTCACTTATGTTCAACCATGCAAACCGACTGCCCACTGTTGAAATCAGGCATCCAACGCTTGATGGATACTCAAGAGATCCTCTTTCAGAAAACTCCTGTTGCTACTATCACTCATGTTACTCTTGTTACCTTTGTTACTCCAATCAATGACATTTCTATAATCACCATTTCCGACAATCTTTCCAAGACCTGCAAAAGGCCTGTTAAGATTACGCCTGATCCAAAGCTTGTACCGCTGAAGATTACCATTCCGGGGCCTATCCCATATAAGTCCAACAAAACGATACCATGGAATTATGGAGGAGAGATCTTCTACCATGGTGTTAAGCAGATCAAATCAGTCCAAGAGAATTCCGATGAAGAAACTCCTGACATAGGGAATATTGCAGGGACAAGTAAGATAACTCGTAGCGGAAGAATCTTCTCTCCGGAGATTGCTCCTCCACGGGCAGTCTTCGGAACCTCAAGTTCTCATGTGCCTGTCAAGATATCTGTGCGAAGTCCGGTTATTGAAGAAATTGATGCTCCCGAAGTTGTACCCTCTGCTGTTACCACTGGTAAAGGTAAGGGAATCCAAGAAGCGCCCGTCAGGACGAGGGCTCAGGCTTTGATTATCCCCGAGACCACCCAAAAGGAGAAGGAGGAAATCTTAAAGATAATTAAGAAGAGCGACTATGATGTCGTAGAGCAGCTGGGGTAAACCCCTTCAAAAATATCTATGCTGGCTCTATTACTCTGCTCCGAGGCTCATGCCAAAGCCTTGATCAAATTTCTGAAGACGGCACACGTGCCTCAAGAAACTTCTGCGGACCAGTTTCAAGAGTGTGTGGCTAGCCTTACAACCGATAATGGTCTTGGATTTTCTGATGCTGATTTGACGTCTAAGGGAAGAAAGCATAATGATGCACTGCATGTCTCGGTAGAGTGCAGAGGAACTACACTTGCTCATGTTCTGGTTGATACCGGTTCATCTTTAAATGTTCTACCAAAGAAGGAGTTGGACATATTGGACTGTGAAGGTTTGGCCCTAAAGCCCAGTAATATCATTTTTAGAGCCTTCGACGGTTCTAAGCGGATGGTGCACGGAGAAGTGGACATCCCAATCAAGGTGGGAACGAAAATTTTCAACTCTACATTTTATGTGATGGACATCCGTCCTTCATATTCATGCTTGTTGGGGAGACCATGGATCCACAATGTTGGGGAAGTCACTTCTTCTCTACACCAAATGCTAAAATATCCAGTCCAGGGTAAAATCATAACAGTTCATGGTGAGGAGGAGTATATGATAAGTCACCTTAACTCTTTCCGCTATATGGAGTTAGACAGTGAATTCATAGAAACACCTTTCCAACACTTTGAAGAGGTTTCTCCTGAGGTCGCAGTAGCAAAGACAATGACTGATGTGCCCATCATTACCAAGCCTGTGTCCCGGATGTCATCCCTTAAATATGTGGAGGCTGTAATCAAGGAGGGAGGAAGTACAGTGTGGGGTCAGCTGCCAGATTTTCCCCACAAGACAGACACGTTCGGATTGGGTTTCACTGCTGCTAGCCAGAAAGCTGTGCGTCGCTCCCGGGCTGGAGGACCACCCTTAAAGATCACTTACCATAGAGTTCATGCTTTAGAAGATGATGATGAAGAAGGCAACTTTGAAGATTGGATCTTTCCAACCATTCAAGGGGGATTGAACAACTGGGAGGCGAAAGACTTCGTTCCCATTACTTTCATCAATCAGTAATTTATCTTTTGAACATTTCCTGTTTGGTCTGTAATAATTAAACAATTCGTACACTCTTTTCGCCTTATGCCTTACCCTAGGCATATAGGTCCATTTGTAAGACTTTTGATTCTTCATTTTCATATGCCATTTTTAATGAATCATGGACGTTTTCATCTATAAACTTTTGTGTTCATTTTCTTTCCTTTTACATTTTATTTTGTTTAAGGATGGCTATCCCTTACACACACCCACACTCACAAAATGCAGGTACCCATCCACTCCGGATTCCATTGGTGACTATTCTGCTTTGGCCTTCAGTGACTCTGAAGATTTGGTCTATCATGCCGAGTACGAAGGTGATGAAGACTGTGAAGTACCTGGAGAGTTAGCTAGACTTTTGCAACAAGAAGAAAGAGTTATTCTGCCCCATGAAGAGTTGTTAGAGACTATCAATTTGGGTACCGCCGAAGACAGAAAAGAGGTTAAAGTGGGTGCCAACTTGGAGCCAAGTGTCAAAGAGCGCTTAGTTCGGCTGTTGAATGAATATGTTGAGATCTTCGCCTGGTCCTATGAAGACATGCCAGGACTGGATACAGATATTGTGGTTCACCGTCTCCCTACAAGAGAAGACTATCCACCAATCAAACAGAAAGTCCGCCGAATGAGGCCCGACATGTCCGAAAAGATCAAAGCTGAGGTGATGAAGCAGTTCATGCTGGCTTTCTGGCTGTTACTTCCTATCCATAATGGGTTGCTAACATTGTGCCAATGCCTAAGAAGGACAGCAAAGTCAGAATGTGTATGGACTACAGAGACTTAAATAGGGCTAGCCCTAAAGATGATTTTCCACTATCACACATTGACATCTTGGTTGACAACATAGCTCAACACAAGGTATTCTCTTTCATGGACGGATTTTCAGGGTACAACCAGATCAAAATGGCCCCCGAAGACATGGAGAAGACTACTTTTGTTACGCAGTAGGGTACCTTCTACTATAAAGTGATGCCATTTGGATTGAAGAATGTCGGGGCAACCTATCAGCGAGCCATGGTAGCTTTGTTTCATGACATGATACATCATGAAATCGAAGTCTACGTAGACGACATGATAGCCCGTTCACAGACAGAAGAAGAACACCTCGACCATCTGCAAAAGCTGTTTGTCAGATTAAAGGAATATAAGCTCAGACTGAACCCTAGCAAGTGTACTTTCGGAGTCAGGTCCGGTAAACTTTTGGGATTTATCGTCAGTAACAGAGGCATCGAAGTTGATCCTTCCAAAGTCAAATATATACAAGAAATGCCTGCCCCCCATACTGAAAAGGAGGTTAGAGGTTTCTTGGGACGCTTAAACTATATTTCAAGGTTCATCTCTCACCTAACATCTACCTGTGAGCCAATCTTCAAGCTGTTGAAGAAAGATCAGGTGGTTGAATGGAATAATGATTGTCAAGTTGCTTTTGATAAGATCAAGGAGTATTTGCTGGAACCTCCTATCTTGATGCCACCCGTCGAAGGAAGACCTTTAATCATGTATCTGACTGTTTTGGATAACTCAATAGGGTGTGTACTGGGCCAACATGACGAGTCTGGCCGAAAAGAGCATGCCATTTATTACCTTAGCAAAACGTTTACCGATTGTGAGACTCTCTACTCACTGCTCGAGAAAAATTGTTGCGCTTTGGTATGGGCTGCTCGCCGGCTGAGGCAGTATATGTTGACACATACCACTTTGCTGATTTCCAAGATGATTCCGATCAAGTACATCTTCGATAAGCCTGCTTTATCCGGAAGAATCGCTAGATGGCAGATGATCCTGACTTAGTATGATATCCAGTACACAACCCAAAAAGCTATAAATGGGAGTGTACTAGCTGACCATCTAGCTCATCAAGCCGTCGAAGATTACCAATCTATGAGGTTCGACTTCCCTGACGAGGATATTATGACATTGGACAACATTGAAGGTAACGGACCTGAACAAGGATCCTGATGGACCCTGTACTTTGATGGTGCTTCAAAATCACTTGGAAATGGTATCAATGCGGTACTTATATCTCTAGAAGGTTGCCATACACCTTTCACTGCTAGACTCTGCTTCAGCTGTACCAACAACATGGCCGAGTATGAAGCTTGTATCTTTGGTCTCAAGGCTGCTATTGACTTGGGAATCAAATCTCTGATTGTGTTTGGGGACTCAGCTTTGATTATCAGTCAAATCAAAGGAGAGTGGGACACTAAACATCCTAATCTTATCCAATACAAAGAACATTTCCTGACATTGTTACCACATTTCGAGCAGATTACCTTTGAGCACTTCCCGGGAGAAGAAAACCAGCTAGCAGATGCTCTGGCTACAATGTCTTCCATGTTTAAACTCAACTGGGATAATGAGGCTCCCCAAATCACCATCAAGCGAAAGGATGAACCTACGCACTGTCATGAGATTAATATCGAAGAAGTAGTAGAACAACCCTGGTTTCATGAAATCAAAAGGTATCTCAAGACTCAAGAATACCCTGAAGGAGCTTCAGTCAACGGCAAAAAGTTCTTAAGAAGATTTGCTGCCAAGTTCTTCCTGAGCAATGGTATATTATATAAGCGCAGCCATGATTGTGTTCTACTTCGTTGTGTGGACAAAGTTGAAGCTGAGTTGATCATGACTGAAATATATAGCGGCACATTTGGCACCCACTTAAGCGGACATACGATGGCTAAGAAGATTCTAAGGGCAGGCTACTACTGGTCTACCATGGAAGCTGACTATCATCAATATTCTCGTACTTGTCACAAATGCCAAGTCTATGCTGACAAGGTACATATTCCTCCAGTTCCTCTCAATGTTCTAACAGCTCCTTGGCCATTCGCGATGTGGGGAATCGACATGATTGGAGAGATCAAGCCTACGGCATCCAATGGACATCACTTCATCTTGGTGGCTATTGATTATTTACCAAGTGGGTTGAAGCGGCTTCCTTGGCCTCCGTTACAAAGAATGTGGTTGCCCACTTCATTAAGCAGAACCTCATATGCCGGTATGGTATCCCCGACAGGATCATCACGAAAAATGGTACAAACCTAAATAACACTGTGATCACCTCTCTGTGTGAGCAGTTTAAGATTCAACATCATAATTCATCTCCCTATCGGCCAAAGATGAACGGTGTTGTTGAAGCTGCGAACAAAAATATCAAGAAGATCATTCAAAAGATGATAGTCACATACAAGGACTGGCATGAGATGTTACTGTTTGCTCTGCACGGATATCGTACCATGGCGCGCACTTCAACAGGGGCAAACCCCTTTTCTTTGGTATATGGCATGGAGGCTATTTTACCTATGGAAGTTCAGATCCCTTCCTTAAGGATCATGAAAGATGCTGGTTTGAGTGAAGACGATTGGATTCAAACCCGGCTTGATCAACTTAATTTGATCGACGAGAAGCGACTTACTACTGTTTGTCATGGTCAGACGTATCAAAAACGGATGATCAAGGCTTTCAACAAGAAAGTCAGACGTCAGGTATATCAAGTCGGAGATCTTGTAATCAAGTGGATCATCTTGCCGCAAAGTGATCCCAAGGGCAAGTGGACTCCTACTTACGAAGGACCATTTATGATCAAAAACATCTTTTCTGGTGGGGCTATGATTCTAACCACCATGGACGGCGACGACCTGCCGCAACCTGCGAATGCAGACATAGTCAAAAGATACTACGCATAAAACAACCCGACAAGTTGAAAACCCGAAAGGGCGACTTGGGCAAAAAAGGGTTTCCTGGTGGATCGAAAACCAGAAAGGGTGGTCCAGGCAAAAGTTAGGGAATTAAAGCGTATGACTATGTCTCGTCGAATCACTTTAAAGGACAATCTCTTCACTGACAAGCTCCAAGCTTCTGATCTATCAATTCATCTAAGGACGAAGCGACGAATGGACAAGATACTCAGAGGTTTGAAGGCTATAGCAGAATGGGAACCCCATGGAATTGTTACACATAGCCATCTTTCTTTGTATAAATTTTTTTCAATTTTTACGACAACGTTCTCTTACTAGGATAACTGTCTCCCTTGTACAAAAATATTTACAAAATTAATACAAAGATACTTCAAAGTGCAGAAATTTGCTTGCCTTTTCTTTCTTTTTTTACACTTATGTTTTATTTGAAAACGTCCAATGATTTGTTAAATGAGCATATGCATTTTAATGTAATCACTGCTTACAAATAAAACGAAATGAGAAAGGATAATTACTGATAGTTTGAAGGTACGGGAAAATGTCTTTAGGCTACTCCAGAAGAAATCCCCTACAGTATGTTATTCAGATCCTCAACAAAGTTAAAACCTTGAATTACATATCCCCAGCAGAGTCAAGTTTCAAAATCGCCATCAGGGCTAAGTTTCTAAACTCCCGATCCCCAGCGGAGTTTCTCCTCAAACAACAAAACAGGAATCCCCAGTAGATTGGCATACAACCCAAACTCCTGATCTCCCCAGCAGGATAAACATTCTCCCCAGAGTTATTTCCCAGCAGAACAAAGATTCTTATTTTCATTTTTTTGGTTGAAGCCTCCCAGTTTTTAATTCTCCAGTAGAATTTGTCGGAGTCGTCCTCATATCCCCACAAGTCACCAAGGATTTTCAATCCCCAGCAGTAAGTCCAAAGGATTCCTCAGTCTTAGCCAACGAAGGTTCTGAATCTCCAGCAGCAGTCAAGGGTTTGTTTTCCCCAGCAGCAGTCAAAGAGTTCATTGTCTCCGGTTATCAAGGATTTATTTTCCTCAGCAAGACAGCTAATCAGCTTACATGCGCATACATTACATTCATATATCATAAACATTGATAGACCACATTTTATTGCATCATATATATCATGCAACATAACTTTGTATTTCAGCTAACATTCTACCCTTTTCAGGATGAGATTAGAAGCTATCGTTAACAACTATTCAAAGATTTCAGATACAGTACAGATACACTCGAAGACATGGAAATCATTCTGCTACTCATTCAGATCTCTTGTTTCGGATACAGTATGGATACACCCTAGACACGGCGGTCATTCTATTACTCATTCAGAATTTCAAGTCAAGATACAGTATGGATACACCCCAGACACAGCGGTCATTCTATTACTCATTCAGACTTCAGCAATCAGATACACACTAGATACGCTCCAGACACGGAAGCCATTCTATCTCTCATTCAGATTCAACTATCAACTTCAAGTTCATATACACTCCAAACACGGCAGTCATTCTGATATTCATTCAAAAATCAAATACAGTTACAGCTTGGATACGCTCCAGACACGGACTCCATTCCTTTGCTCATACAAATCCAATCTCCAGATACAACTCAGATACGTTCCAGATACGAATACCACTCTGATGTTCATTCTACTGATATTCAACAGACATTTTTGATGGCATCTCTAAGCCCATCTCCAGTAATATCCTATCATATCCAAATGGCATCTTTAGTGTCCAATCCTCTTTTACCTTCGATTCACGAAAGGCAAACTTGCCAATTTAACTCTTCAGGTTCAAGAAGATTGAACAGAGGAAACTGTTGTACCCTAAAATTTGCCCTCTCATTTTATCAACATTTCTCATCACAAGGCTCTTTGAACTTAAGATCAAGCTAGGGTTTGCTCTGCTCAAGACATCTCCTTGCACTATTGACCTAAATTAGGGTTTGAGTTTGCACAGAGAATTTTGGACTTCTAATGCTCAAAGTGACTTTCATACTTCATGTTGGACTCATAAGTTTGACCATACCTAGTTTAGGCAGGATTTTGACCTATCTTCATGGCCATTTTTCACATAGTTCCACTTGGAATCTCAAGTTGCATTTCAAAGATGGATTGTACAGCATGTTGCAAGCTTTCCAAAATGTCCAAGAAATCCTCAAACACATTTGTGGTTAGAGAGAATTGAAGGCTTGAAGTTGGCAAAAGCTCACTTTTCATCCATGGCATATTCATGTTCATACAAGTTGCAATTTCAAGTCAGCATGCTTTGCACTAGATTACAGGCCTCTAAACCACTTCACACTCAATAATTTAATGCAAATCCATTGGTCTAAGACATTGTTTTGGTCATTAGGGCATTGTGCACAAAACTAATCCCTAAGTAGAAAAAGGTACATTGCCATTTTTGCCATAATCTTGCTTTATGTCAAACCACAATCTTTGAGCATTGGTCCATATCTTTTGCAGCTAATCAAACCCACAAATTGGAGGGGCCAAGGGAAAAGTGTGCAGGGTGGTGGATAGCCTGTACAGGTCTGCTATACATCTTTTCCCACTTTTGCTTCATATATAAGAAATATGCAAAAGACAAGAGAACTAAAACATCATCCAGAGAAAACTTATGCAAACATTTTGAACATCTTTCACACATCCCTCTGAGCTAGAAACACGATTGCTTGATCCTCTAAACATCCCCTAGCCAGAAATCACCTTCCATTGGCAAAATAGGGCATAACCTGCAACTTGACTTCCATAGCTCAATTGGCTCGTGCGTTTTTCCTCAAACGGGTTCAAACACCTTCCATTCAACTCATCCAAGCTATCCCAAACCTCAAACACCAACTGTAACTCCATTTACAGAGTTTGCCATTTTCATTTTGAGCTTGTGCAGGTTGAGTTCTGTAGGTTGATTCAAGCATATTCAAGGCAAGCGGGGTATTGGAGAAGGTCAAGTGAAGTTCAAGCAAGCTCCCAGACATCTCAATCCTTGTTGAAAAGCTCTACACTGCCCTACATGAAGTCAGCTGAAACAGGTTTTGTCAACTTCCTATCTCTCTATTTAGGACCATTTAGCCTTAGGTTTGTGGATAAGAAATGTAGTATTCATTGCCATGAAGCTGTACATATGCTCAATTTTCATTTATATTAAGCATGCTAAGAGAATTTCATCCATGAACATACTGAAAAAATTAGGTTAGATTTTAGGGCCAGAGAAATTCTCTCTGGTCTTTGAGAGTTAAGACAAGTTATTTATATGGTTGGATTCGTCTTGAAATGCTCTACCAGTTTGATGTTGTGTGTTTTTGCAATAGAGCTCGTATACAGGATCTAGCAATTGTACAGGGCGCACGCTTTTTCAAAATCAAAAGGTTGAAGATGAAGTTGGCTTGGGCTGGGCTTGGTCCTGGCTAATTTTGACACCTCCCTTTTCCTTTTTGCACCCCCTGGCCCAATTTCTTGTTATTTTATATTTTTGCATTTTTATTTTCATTTCTGATTATATTTTATTATTCCCAAATATAAAAAAATACTCAAAAATATTTTTATAATTTTTTCAGATTTATTTTGCATTTTATTTTTAATTTTCTAACATAAAAAGCAATTAATTACTTTTATATTATTTATTAAAAACTTGGAAATAATATATAAATCATACTTTTGTTTTTATTCTTTATTTTTATTCACACTTAAAATATTTTTCTAAATATATTTTATTTTTGTATATATATTTTATTTTATTTTATCATATTTAATATAATTAATACATACAGATGAGTGCAAGTGTAGAGCTTAAGCAATCTCTTCTGGATTTGGGTCTCTTTCCGTACCGTTGAAAGGTAGTTTATTGAGAATGTGAATCCTTAAGAGTCGGGAGAATTCTTCCAAAGAAGGCACAAGTTGATAGTCGGGAAATGTGAAGCAATGGTGTAAGGGATCAAAGAACTGAAAGAGCACTTTTATCATGTCTTCATCTGTGTTAGAGGTGACCAAGCTGAGTAGGCGACCATGTCTCTTGGTGAATGGAGAGTTTTCAGGAATTCTTGAAGCTAGCTCCTTAAGTTGTGGAGGGATCCATACAAGATTGACTTGAATAGTTTTCCTACGAAAAGAATCCATATCCTACAAAACAGAACAAAGATAAATCCCAAGATCCTTGAAATGGTTAGTGAATGTGTATGATGTTCATGATGTTATGTACAAATATGTATATACAAACAAAGCAAACAACTCCTTAGGTTTAGGCTTGCATGGAGTCTCATAGGTAAGTACTCTCTTGAAGTTTAGTTGGCTCAACCTGTCCTAGTAATAGTAACTGGGTTCTAAGGAGCTCAATATCACCAGTTTGTTTCCTTGGTCATTGTTTCAGCACAAGCCTCTTTAATGGTGACCAAAATATCCCAAGAAACCAAACCTCAATGAGTGTAGTATCGAGTATCTACCAACTTCGGACTGCACCAAATCCGGTCATCTCACTACGTCCTAAAGGACAAGTTGGTCAAGTAAAGGTTCTAAAAGTTCATTAGTGCTTCATGACATCACTCAGCGGCCCCGTATTCTATTTGATTAACTCAAAGGCTACCAGTACCCACAAATATGTTGCACTAACGTAGCTATTGCTTATACCATGTCAGTATACCCCGCATAGTTTCCATAACGTATTGCTACTTACCTATAAGGTATCCCAAATCCGGGTAGAGGATTCAAACCCAAACAAAGAACCATAATGTAAAGCAAACAAGTCAAACAATGAAAGCAAATAAATGTGATCTAGCCCTAAGGTAACCCCACTTTTAGAATTTTCCCCAACAGAGTCGCCATGATTGTGATACGGTGGGAGAACTGACTTGAGGGTTTTGCGTTTGATCACAAATGTTGCGGTTTAGCAAGAGTCGCCACCGACTTTTCTTTTATCCAAAAAAGGAAAGGTGAAAAAGCACTGGAAAGACCTTTGAGATTATTTCTTGAGTTCAGGGGGTAGATTATAAAAAGGGAAGGTATTAGCACCCTTTTCATCCATGGTTTTCCATGGGCTCTTAGTTACTTGCTAGATCACTTGCTTTTGTTTGAAATTGTGCTTTGTGTGGGTTTTTGAAAGTATTTTGTAAATAGGCCATTGTTTAGGAAATCTTTGTAATGATTCTCGTTCGTAAGAAAGTATACAAAGATGTTGATCTTTTGAAAATGTTTTCAACTTTTGTAAATTTTTTTGAAAGTATAGGTGTTTGTTTTGAAAATAGCAAGGATGTTTGTTTGAAATTGAGCAAGTAATTAGGAGTATTCTACCTACTCAAAAGTCTTTCTTGTTCATTTATTTTTCCTTTGACATTGTTGTCTTACCATTGATTTGGTAAGCAACCCTATCTTTGGATATAAACGGGACGGGTGTGGGTCATCGTATAATCCTGATTAGCAATGTTGCAAGGTATCTTAACATTTTTCTTTGAGGCACTTAAGATCATTTGAAAGACAACTTATATAGCGTCATCGAGGGACTATGATCTTGTATTTGCTTGTTTTTGCTAAGATACCTCACATGCGTAATATGGCCATTTTGTATAAGGCAACCAAGTGGAATAACCCTAGGGGTGCTTGTGTGTAAATGTATTGTTTTCATGCTTGATTTTGTCTTGAATTAGGGTTTTCTAAGTATTGGTTTTAGTCTTTCCATACAAACCCTAATTACTAGCATGTTATATATAAAAGCGATAAATTGTGAAATTTAAAGTTGTTACGCTATTACAACATTTGTGGGGAGGGGGTATACAAATTGAATGGGGATTGCAAAAATGTAAACTTAGTTAGTCTATTACAACCATATTGAATGAGTATCAATGTACAAGGAATTAAATGGATACAATATACAAAAGTGAATAAATATACAAAAATAATGTGAAGTAAATGGATATATGTTTGATTTTTTTTAGAAAAAAGGGATTTTGTCTTAATATAATTAATTTAAAGAAAAATAATTAATAAAAGAAGTAAACCCTAAATTTGTTTAAGAAAATATTTTTTAACAAAACCCTAAACCTATTAGTTAAAATAAATGAAAATAAGTTTATGAGAAAAGTTTTTTTTTGGTATTTTTATGTCTTGAAAATATTTATAGTATTATAAAATATTTTTAGCCTTTTTTATATTAAAATAATATATTTAATGGGTGTAAAAGAAAATAAGTAAATAACCTAGTTTTATTTAAATTTACAAGATAATAAGTAAAAAATAAATGAGGTATGATTAATAAAATAATTTTTGTGTGAGAAAAAAAAATAAACTAAGTTAAAATGAAAATCTAACATTTTTTGTATTTTTTAATGATTTTTTAGTATTAGGAAAATATTTTAAGAAAATAAATAAAATGAAAATAAAGAAATAAAATAAAATAGGGCTAAGGTACAGATAGCCTGCAGGGGGTGAGGACTAGCAAAAAAACATAGGCCCAAAGCTGGAGCAGCGCCTGCAAAAAAATGTAAAAAATACAATAGTGTACCACTAGGGCTCGAACCCAGGTCCCATAGGTTACAAGTGCGCGCTTCTACCACTGGGGTGGCTATACATCCGTTAACATAAGCAAAACAATATATATACAAGGCAAAATGCGCCCTGATTACTTCATCTTCAACCTCCAGCCAGGCCAACTGTAACTTGCTCATTTCTCATCAAAAATGAAAACTGTAAACATGAAACTTGTAGCAAATTTCCTCACGGTTTCAGAAATGTAAAGCATTAAAACTATAGATCAAAGATAAGCATGAATTTTAATGGCCCTAATCTGAACCCTAAAAATATCAAAAATTTCAGTTTCAAAATTCTCTAAGCTCAAGCAAAATTAATGGAAACTATGGACATAGTTAGCTTCAGGGCAATGATATCTACATGTTTTGTTCATAAATAAACTATTGATGATGCCTGTATGAAGAGCTCAAAGTTGAGAAAACTTACCTCAAAATTGGAAATCGTGTTTTGAGTTTGAGCTTGTTTCAAGTGATGGTGATGATCAAGTTAGCTTCCTTGAGGTCCCAGAGAGCTAATGCAATGATTAGCTTGAACAATGGACGGCTGAAATGGTCTGGAGAAGTCAATGTGCAGAGCTGAGTTTTTGAAAATGGAGGATGGTGTTAATGGTGTTACAGTTCTATAACAGGGTGTGGGATCACTTCTATATGATGTTTAGAAACTTTAGACACCAAAAGGCCAAGAAACGCACGAGTAGATTATGAGTTTCAAGTTTTTGGTCAGTTTTTGTGAAAATGGAAGTGTGATATGTGTTTCTGAGTTCTAGGTTCTTTCAAGGCTTTGGCATTCGTGTGTTTGTGTCAAATAGTTTGTGTATGTATAAACAAAAGTGATTGAGTGCATTGGCAAGTCAGAAGTACAAGTTCTTAGCTTTTGGCTAGGTTACTTAATTCTGAAGAAAAGAGAGAAACAAGTTTCAAAAAGAGGTACAAGCATGGGATGGGTGATTGTAAGTGTTTGAAACAATTCTCATGAGTTATAGGACCTTTTTGATCATAATAGAACAAGTGCAAGGCTCAAGAACAAGTTTTGTACAAAAAGTCACTTTATCAAAATGGCAATGTGACCTTTCTTCCAAAAATGGATAAAAAGCATGTCCATGCATTGAATGCTTGAAGTGAGGCCTCTAACAGTTGTGTAAACCATTAATTATGGAGTGCCTAACAAGTTTGAGGCCTGCAAAGTAGTGTTTATGCAACATAGTTTGAATTTTAATTTTGTTCATCACTAAAATGACTTGTAATAAAAGTGATAAAATCATAACTTCATCTCTTCGATTCTCCCTAATCAAGAATGATCTCAAGGAGTTCTTTGACATTTTGGAAAGCTTTCAATGTGCTCTACAACCCATCTTTGAATTTCTTTTGAAGATTCCCCTTGGAACTATATGGAAAAGTGAAATGAAGTTGGGTCAAAATCCTGACCAAATTAGGGCAAAATTTCACTAAGTGTTTTGTTTCATGGCCCTATGTTCTTAAAATTATAACTTGAGATCCAAGCACTTTTGGAAGGAGTTGCGTAAAGCAAAAATGTAGATTTATGGAGTTCTACAACTTTCATGTTGGAAGTTTCTCTTGAATCATCTTGCATCATGGTGAATTTTTTTTCAAAGTTGTGAAAAAATATGAAATTTCCAACACTTAGAAAAATTTCTAAGTTTAGAAATTTTGACTTTTCAAAATGAAATCTTGAATTTTTGATTTCTTGATGAATAAGTTTCATATTTTGACATGTTTTTATGAATTATGATCTTTGGCACTTGAATTTGACCAAAAAGTCAAAGTTTGACTTTTCAGTATACAGTTGACTTTTGATCAGTTGACTGAAAAATTCATCTGTCAATCCAATGGACTTGCAATGTTTTGAACCATGTCACTAGGTCAAAATTATGCAACTGGACTCTTGAGATCATGCCTTAAACCAATTGACCATTTGCTAGGTCAAAAATCAGAAATTGCCCATTCCCAATCAAAACCCTAATTTTGACCATTTTGCCCTTTTGGAGATTTGATCAAAATTTTGAGGAGTTGTGGTCCAAACTTGATAAAATGATACATATGAGTCTATAATTTTGATGTGGATAAAAAATTATGAGGTTTGACTATAAATTGGCCATAGTTTACTTTTTCCCCGATACAACTGATTTTTAGGTCAACTGCTCAATTGATTGAGCAAAAGTGTGATTCAAAGCTTGAAACTTGTCATGAGTAATCTTGGGAGTCCAAAATGATCTATGAAAGTTGTATAGGGCATTGGAAACTCAAAATCCTTGTGCAAACTCAAACCCTAATTTTGGTCATTAGTGCTTAAGGAGGTGTCTTGAGCTGACCAAACCCTAATGCAGTCTTGAGTCAAGGGAGATCTTGTGAGAAAATTCTTGATATATGAGAGGGAAAATTTTGGGGTACAACAATATGCGATGGTGGGAATTTGTATTTGGGGCTTTCCCTATTCAGATATTTGTAGTCTACACACATACGAACCTTATCGTCTTTCTTTGGCCATGGAACAACATTTGCAACCCAATGGGGATACGATGTTACTGCCAAGAAACCTGCATTGAACTGCTTCATTACCTCAGCCTTGATATTCTCGGACATATCAGGGTGCATGCGATGAACATTTTATTTGATCAGAGAACAACCTTCTTTCATTGGTAGATGATGAACCACAATATTAGTATTGAGCCCCGACATATCTTCATATGACCAAGTGAGTACCTCAACATAGTTATGCAACATATGAACCAATATGCTCTTGACACTGTCTTCCAAGTTGGCATCGATCTTGACCTCTTTCTTATCTGCCTCAGTACCCAAGTTTATCACTTCGACCGGTTCTTCGTGTGGTTGGATGGCCTTTTCCTCTTGTATCAGGAGTCTGGCGAGTTCTGCAGGTATCTCACAATATTCTCCACCTTCGTCTTTGATTTTATAGATTGGATTGTTGAAGTCATAGATGGCAATAGTAGAATTGTTGTCAATGAGATCCAGAGTGGATGTGGATCTGCAAATGTGTGTGTGTGTGTGCATATAAGGTCACATGGCTATTTGAAAATGCAGTAAAATAAAAGGAGCGCAAAATTTGAATGCAAGATCGTCCAATATTTTTATTAAATGAGCATATGATATATGAAATGACAAACCCTTAACAAATGGACCATTATGCCCCAGGCAAGGCACATGGTTTAAAGTCATTATTTTGAAGGAAATTATACAGCCAAAGTTCTTAAAGCAATAACATAGGAAATAGTAATTACTCCTGGTTGAAGGAGATCAAGATGAAGCCTTTGGCCCTCCAGTTGTTGAGTCCGCTGTCAGCAGACGGGAATATCCTGCCGTCCAAGTCACCATTACTATTAGTGTCTTCTAGTGCATTGACTTCATTATTGTTAATACAGAGAGGTGGTCCACTAGCACGAGCACGTCGAACCTCTTTCTGAGCCTTTGAAGTAAAACCCAACCCAAATTTATTAGATTTGTAGGGGATGTGAGGAAGTTGTCCCCAGATAGTGCAACCTCCATCTTCTACAACAGCCTTAGCATCCTTCAAAGAGGCCAATCTTGGTGTATCCTTGACAATCTTGGGAGCAGTAGGAGTATCATTAGCCACACTAATCGTTGGAGGGATTACTTCAAATGCTTGCAAGGGGTTTCAATGAATTCGCCATCCATTTCAACGTGTTTGAAAGAATTCAAATGACTGACCATAAATTCTTCCTCTCTGCAGACTGTGACAACCTTCCCTGTCACTGGGTATTTCAGCATTTGATGTAATGTAGAGGTGACCGCGCCTGCCCCATGAATCCATGGGCGTCTGAGCAAGCAAGAATAGGTCGGGCGGATATCCATTAGATAAAAAGTTGAATTGAAGACTTGAGATCCCACCTTGATCGGGAGATCAACTTCTCCATGGACCATCCTTTTTGAACCATCAAAGGCTCTTACCACAATATCGCTGGGTTTCAGCACCATCCCATCACACTCCAGTCTATTCAAAGCACCTTTAGGTAAAACATTAAGGGAGGATACAGTATCTATTAACACATGCGCCAAAGTGGTGCCTTTGCATTCAATAGAGATGTGGAGGGCCTTGTTATGATTCTTCCCCTCCGGAGTTAAACTACATCAGAAAATCCCAAGCCATTATCGGCAGTTAGGCTTGCAACATAATTCTCAAATTGATCAGCTGTACGTTCTTGTGGAACATGGGCATTTTTCAGGAATTTCAACAAGGCTTGGGCATGTGCGTCGGAGCATAACAAGAAGGAAAGCATGGATATCTTTGAGGGTGTCTACCCTAGTTATTCCACTATTTTGTAATTACTTTTTCGGATGATCTTCGGGATTTCTTCCATCTCTTGTCTATATGGGTCTTCAATTGTAACCTCTTTTTTTGGGGGGGGGGGTCCGTCAGGGTAGGCTCAGTAACTTTCTCTTTACCTCGGGTGTTGGCAGTTGGCCTAGCAGTAGGAATGTGAATAGATGTTGTAGTAGCTGTTGGAGGAGAGATCTCTGGAGAGAAGATCCTTCCTGTTCTAGTGACCTTACTACTTCCAACAATGTTTGTAATTTCAATCTCTTCATTTTTAGTAATCCATGGCTCTTGCTTGACACCATGATAATAAACTCATGCCCCATAATTTCAAGGAACTACTTTGTCAGATGAATAGGGAGACTGGCCCTGGTGTAGTGATGATTAAGGGAGCCACTATGGGCTCAGCAGGGATCCTTATAGGGCCTTTAGAGGTGATCCTAGTAGGAGTGTTTGAAATGGTGATTAAGGAAACATCTTCAAGTGTACTTTCAGGAAAACTTTTTACGGACGGAGTTTTCTCAAACAGAATTTCACGACTATCAATTAGGCGTTGAATACCTTTCTTCAGCCACATACAACCATTGGTCTAAGAAGCACAATGGTAACAATTTTCAAGGCAGCCAGGAAATAAACCGGCTCTCATCAGATTCTTCTTAACGATCAATAATGGAGTAGTCAAATCATTGATGGAGGAGACAAAGGAGACATCGTCAATGGGATTGACACCTTTACCATGATTGGGCATGGGAGAAATAATGACATTAGGGGTTTGTGGAGGGTAAAAATCAATCACCTTGTTATCAATCAAATCTTGGATATTGCTCTTTAAGGCCCAAAAATCATTGGTATTGTGCCCAGAGATATTAGAATGATTGGCACATTTTGCATTTGGGTTGTATGTTGGGGATGAAGTATTGGGGTTTATAGGAGGATTCCTCAGTGTCACCAAATCTTCCTTCAACAGATGTTGTAAATCTTGAGATAATGGCATGTTGATTCTAGTAAATTGCCTCCTCGGGGCATCAGGCCTTTGTTGATTGTTTGATTATTGTGATTGTTGAACTGGGGTTGGATTTGAAATCAATACAAGTCCTACTAACTGTTGACGACCGTTCTTGGCACGACTCCTTTGTCCATAAACAACATTAGTTTCTTTCTTTCCAATAAATTATTTCTTTACAACATTAGAGGTTGAGGCCATTGGGATCTTTCCACTTTTGATTCTGTTTCCACTTGCTCGCCAGTCAAAATCAATTCAGTGAACCCAAATGATGAACTCCCAATCAGCAAATTGAAGAATGGACCAGTCAAGGTGCCCATGAACATGTCCACTAATTCTCTGTCAGTCAACGAGGGTTGCACCCTTCCAGCCAGGTCCCTCCATTTTTGAGCATACTCCTTAAAGCCTTCATTTGAACCCATTGTCATATTTTGTAATTGCACGCGAGTTGGTGTAAGATCAACGTTGTATTGGTATTGTTTGTAGAAGGAAACAACTAGGTCCTCCCAGGTGTGGATATTAGTCCCTTCAAGTTGATAGAACCATTCCAATTGTGTCCCAGATAAGCTTTCTTGGAAGAAGTGCACCCATAACTTTCTATCGGCGATGTGTGGTTGAATCTTGCGGACATATGACCTCAGATGCATTTTTGGATAATAGACCCCATCGTATTTGGAAAAGACAAGAACCTTAAATTTATGGGGAATGACCACCCCGAGAACCAGACCTAAGTCTCCAAAGTCCAAACCAGGCATTGTTTGGATCTCCATAACCTTAAGTCGGTCTTTGAGATGTTTGTACTTATCATCCGCCGGTGGGTATTGCTCCTCAGAATAGTCTTCGTCCTCAGTAGATTGGTTATTTCCACCCCTAACTCTAGTGCTTCTAACCTCCTCCTCTTGACTGTCTTCTTCCTCAGAAGAAGCCTCTTCTATTTGAGCCAGTCGGTCAGGCCCCTTGAACTTTTTTCCTATGTTGAGAATAACATCCCTCTTCTTGGTCTTCTTCTTGGTGACAAGGAGTGCCATCATTTCTTGATAACCTTTGGCTAGGTTGAGGAGAGTCTCTTGGAATTGTGCATGTTGAGTCTACAGATCTTTGACGGTTTTCTCTAGAGCCATCTTATACCGATATAAATAGTAAAAGGATGAGGAAATCTGTGTCGGGAAACTTGCTTATGATATGATGCATGCTATGCGGGTGCAATGTTTTCAAGGACTTTAAGGAATTTAAATTTTCTATCCAAAAAGGAAACAAATTCAACAATTGTATTAATAAAGTTCAGAGATTACAATTGCACCTTGGGCTTACAATGAAAAAGCAAAAAGGTCTCAAAGAGACAACAACATGAAATCCTAAAAAAAAGGACTCAGGTCTCCCACGGGTGCTTCCTCTTTGGTGCAATGTAGTCATTCAAGCTTTGCTCCTTGTGAGCTCCAACACTTTCTCCTTGCTTGTATAGAATCAAGCATCAAAGGTGTCTCATTCCCCCTTGAGTTGAATCCATGATCTCTGCAATTCTTCGAGGTCGGTAGGCATGTTAGGATGGAGAATAGTATAAGAAGTATCTCCCTTGGCAACATGATCCACAACTATTGGTAAGATAACTGGATATGGTATCATGAGGCTTTTAGCACGAGCTCGTACCCATTTGAGATAAGGCTCCAAAGGAATGGAGTTCTTATTCCCCAAAGTCTTGCTATCAACCTTGTTCACCTTGCCCCAAGCTCGTACAAACCTTTGACGATAACCTTGGACATGGTTCCCATAGTCGAACATAATACCATGGATAAGTGTACCATGAGGACCATCTCTTCGAGCATAGCCAAATTTTTGTAGAGCTAATGAAGGGTTATAAGTAATACCTCCCCTAATGCCCAAGAGTGGAACATTAGGGAACTCCCCACAACGATCAATGATAGTAATGTCCTTTAGAGATCGGTAACACCAAGGAATATCCGAATGAGAAAATGACATCAACTTTTGAGACCATGTCAAGCCTTGTTCATTCTTCAATACTGATCGAGGAAGGTGAAAAATAAACCACCGAGACTGCAATAGTATGCAACACATAAGGGCTCCTCGCTTCCTCATAGTGCGAGTGTGAAGACAATATAAAATGTCCCCAAGCAAAGTAGGCACGGGGTTACGAGAAAGAAAAACCTTGACATCATTCTCATCTATGAGTTGGTCTGGATTAGGGAACTAAACCAAACCATAGATTAGAAGAGCCAAGACATCTTCAAAAGCTTGAAAATCTAAATCTTCCCAAAACAGTCGAGCCTTCTCTAACAGAAACTTGGCTAGAAAACCCTCGACTCAACTCCTTGTTTCCCAATTAGCTACAATGTCGGATCTCTTCAAATGCAAGGCCTTGGAAATAACTTCAAGCTTTGGAGTTTCCTTTGAACTGGTGAATGGTATTTGATCAAGAACATGCACTCCTAATAGTTGAGAGAATTCTTCCAATGTGGGAACCAATTGGTAATTGGGAAAGGTGAAGCAATGATGCATAGGATCAAAGAACTGAAAGAGCACACACATCATTTCTTCTTGAAAGCTTAAGGTTTCCAAAATGAGAAGTCGACCACATCTTTTAGTAAAGAGATAATCTTCAGGAACCCTTGATGCTAATTCTTTGAGTTGACGAGGCAATTTTATGAAGCTGACTCAGATGGTATTTCTACGAGCGGAAGCCATATCCTACAAAATAGAACAAAGATAAATTCTTAGATCCTTGAAATAGTTAGTGAGAATGCTATGGCATGGTGTCATGATGTTTATGATGTCATGAATAATTAATCACAAACAAAGCACACAATGACCTTAAGTTTAGGCTTGCATGAGGTTTATTGGTAAGTACCCTCTTGAAGTTTAGTTGGTTCAACATGTCCTAAAAGAAGTAACCGGGTTCTAGGAATCTAAATATCATTGATCTTTCTTCATCGGGCATTATTTCGGCACAATCAATATTTTCTTGCAGCCAAAATATCCCTAAAGTCCGATCTCAATGTGTGTAGTATCGAGTATCAACCAATCTTTAGTTTTGCGTCAAAGTCGACTATCTCACTACTTTCTAATTGCCAAGTTATTCAACTAAGGTTCTAAGATCAGTTAGTGCTT
Organism: Vicia faba; assembly: GCA_948472305.1. Classification (NCBI taxonomy): domain Eukaryota; kingdom Viridiplantae; phylum Streptophyta; class Magnoliopsida; order Fabales; family Fabaceae; genus Vicia; species Vicia faba. Next base: position 518,567,915 of record OX451737.1, read on the forward strand.
CATGACACCACACAACGGCCCCGTATTCTCCTTGATTCGACACAAGGGACACCGGTACCCACAAATGTGTCACACTAACATAGCTATCTCTTCAACCATATCGGTCTACGTTGTACAATTTCTAAGGTCTATTGCTACTTACCTAAAATGCCCCCAAATTCGGGTATAGGATTTTTACAATTAATAAACCCAAGCATAACCCACAAAGGTAAATAAGACAATTCAAGCAAGTAAAGTAAATAAAGGTGATCTAGCTCTTAAGGTAACCCCACTTTAAGTTTTCCCCAGAAGAGTCACCAGTTTTGTGATACAGTGGGAGAACTGACTTGGTATTTTCTGTTTTATCACAACTGTTGCGGATAGCAAGAGTCTCCACCGACTTTTCTTTTATTCAATAAAGGAAAGGGTGAAAATAATAGGAAAGATCTTTTGAGAATTTTCTTGAGTTCTGGGGGTAGGTTATGAAAAGGGAAGGTGTTAGAACTCTTTTCATCTGTAGTTATCTACGGGCTCTTAATTGCTTGATCACTTTGAAATGCTTTTGTGAATGTATTTGTTTGAAAATATTTTGAAAAGTGTCGTCGCTAGGCAAACTTTGTAATGATTCTCGTCTTTATAAGAATACATACAAATTGTTGACTTTGAAAATGTTTCAAGAAAGTGTTGGTGTATTGAAAGTTGTTGGTTTTGAAATGTTTTATGAGCAAGATATTACGAGCAACCTACCTACTCAAAAAGTCTTTATTCTTTTCCTCCTCCTTTAGATAGTGCTATCTTACCATTGATTGGTAGAGAGCCATGTCATTGGATGGAAGGGATAGGCGTGGGTCATCGTATAGTCATAGAAGGCAACTTGTAAGATGTTTTAGCAATTTGTCTTAAGGGACTAACATTGTTTACCGAAGGCAACATCGAAGGGTCATCGAGGGACTACGATCTTTTAATCGAGGGTCTTTTGCAAAAACATGCCACGTTCGAGGGACATGACTCTTTTTTATCCGAGGCAACAAGTGTGGTTACTCTAGAGGTGCATGTGTGAAAAGTGTGTTTGATTCAAATATTTTATCTTGAATTAGAGTTTTCTAATGTTTGTTTTAAAGTCTTGTCATACAAACCCTAATTACTAACAATAATATGGAAAGTGATAAATTGCGGAATTTAAATGTCCTACGCTATTACAATACATTGGGGGATGGGGGATATAAATTTACAAATGGGGATGACAAATAAAATGAACCCTAATTACTATTACAAGGCTTTGACAATTACATAATTTGTAATGCAAAATAGTACAATGCACAAGAAAATGTAAAGAGGAAAGGAATTATCTTATGGTTTTTTGATGGAAAAGGTTTGATAATTAACCTAATACTAATTGGCTTTAATTAGAAAAAAATTAATTAATTAAAACAAAAAAAAACCTAAAAATCTATGTTAATTTAATTAAAAGGGAAATTAAATAAAACCTAAGTCTAATTATTTTTTAATTTAAAAAAAGATTAATTAGTTAAGAAAAATATTTTTGATGTTTTGTATAGAAACAGTTTTATGGTGTTAGGTCATCCCCCAACAATGTAAAATGTCTAGTGTACCTTTAATGATCCAAAATTATAGAAAAAATCCCAAAGAAAATCAGGATTTCTAATTCATAGGCTAACACGGGCACCCGTGTCAGCATCTTCCCATTCCTCTCCGCACACTTTTTTGTCCCAGCTAAATTGACATGGGTTGTGTCGTGTGACACGGGAATCTGTGTCAGCACATGTTCTGCCTTTTTGCTAAGTTTCCAACCTAGCTGAATTGACACGGGTCATGCCGTGTGACATGGGCACCCATGTCAGCACCTGTCCTGCCTTTTTTGCTAAGTTTCCAACCCAGCTGAATTGACACGGACCGTGTCGTGTGACACAGGCACCTGTGTCATCCTCTGTCCTGCCTTTATGCTAAGTTTTCTCTGTGATTTATCCTGTTGTATCATTTTTAAGACCAAAGCAAATTATGTATGGATAAGGATATTACAATTTTAGAAAATTTACATCTTGAAATGAAAACTTTAGTATGGATGTTTTCGGTTGTAAAGTGGTGATTGATTGAGCTCCTTTGGATCTTCTTGAAGTTATGCCAATCCTCACTTTGTGCTGAAAGTTGCTGAATCACTCCAACCAAGTCAATTTACAAGGTATTGTTTTTGAGTTTGGAAGATGGTGATAATGATGTTACATAAGTTGTTCTTGTGATTGAACAACTCCTATATGTATGTGAAGTTTTTAGGTGGTTTGTTTAGGAAAAACTTGCAAGGTTTAAGAGGTCCAAAGATTTGGACTTCAAAGCTCAAAAATGGAGGTTTCATGGACAATTCTGGTTTTTTGAGAGTAAAGGGGTTTGGGGGGCTTATTCATCTCCTCTTATCTTGAAAGTGATATATCTATTTATAGGAAAGAGGTTTGGGAGGTTGAAGTAATCAGATTTGCAAGATAGCCTCTATGGTTTGGTTGAAAGTGAAAAACCAAGTTGGATGAATTTTCATAGTTTCAATGCTTCAAGTACAAGCATGTTATGAAGTTGTTGGGTGCAGAGGGTTTTTCCATGCTTTTGAGTTTGCTTGTAATCAACTATAACCATTACAAAGCTCAATGCATTGACATTTTGCAAAAGCATGCTTTTCAAAAATGAAAGTGTTAACTTTGTGCCATTAATGGAATTATGCTTTGGAAAATGCTTAAATCAAATGGACCATAGCTCAAAAGTTTGTGTAAATATTAAATTATGGTGATATTTTCAAGTTAGAAGGCCTGCAAAGCAAGATTAAACAACATAGCATGCATATTGGATTATGTCTTCTTCACCAAAATGACTTGTAATTCAAGAATGGATGCCCAACTTCATGCCTTTGAATCTCCTAGATCAAGTATGATAAATTCATGATCTTGAATTTTTTGGAAAGCTTGAAATAGTTTCTACAACTTTCATGTTGACCACTTTGGCTAAATCAAATTGGAACTTGATGAAAACTGGCTAAGAAGTTGGGACAAAAATCTGACCAAACTTGTTGAAAATTTCTCTAAGTGTTTATACAAAAATGTCATGACTTCATGAGCCTATTTCTTCAAACATAAGCATTTTTTGGAACTCAAACCTCTAATACAAAGTTTTATAATTCATCAAGATATACAACCTACATGTTGAAAGGTTTCTTTGAATCATCTTGCATCTTGGTGAAAAAATATCATGAAGTAATGAAATTATCAAGTGTAAAAACACTTAGAAAATTTCTAAGTATTGAAAACTTTAACTTTTTATGGACTTTCTTGACTCTTGATGATCAAGTTTGATATTTTTGAGCATCTTGATGAATCTTGATCTTTGAAATTCAATATTGACCAAAAAGTCAAAGTTTGACTTTTTTGTGTATCAATTAACTTTTCATAAGTTGATCCAAAATTCAACTATTAATCCATTGATCTTGAGAAATGATTTGAGCCATAAAATTAGGTCAAGGTATTGTGTTTGAATCATTAAGATCATTCTTCAAGCCTTTAGGTCATGTACTAGGTCAAAAGTCAATGATCAGTCCATCTTAGTCAAAACCCTAACTTTGACCACTTTTTCCCCCTTGATGATTTGAATGCTTTTCTTGAGGAATTGTGATAAAATATTGGAACTTATTGAGAATTTGAGATATTTTTTGAGAAATGGATTGATAATAGAGAGGGAAAATTTTGGGGTACAACACAAAGCAAGAGTTAGAAACCACTCTCATTGATCTAGTAGTGACCCTTAATTAGGATTACATATAATGAGTTCTTTGGGGGTGATCTTTTGTATTCTGATTGACAGACCCTTGTTGGCTTGATTATCATTTGATTTAACATTAATATCCTTAGTATTGATACAGTCTTCCTCCATCTCTTCGACTCATCATTCATCTAGAAAGATGTTCAACCATTGTTTTCAGCATCATGCACAACTTTTGTGGTTGAATAATCAATCACAACATTTATATATTCCATTAGGACCTGAGTCCTGGTGTTGAAAACTCTTTAAGCTCTACTGTTAGTAGAGTAGCCCAAAAATCTCCCTTCATCACTCTTATGATCCATCTTTCTGCGTTGCTCACGATCATCCAAAATATAACATTTACTGCCAAACACATGAAAGTATTTGACTGTAGGCTTCCTCCCTTTCCATAACTCATATAGAGTATTTCAGGTACCAGCCCTTAAAGTGACTCTATTATGAATGTAGTACGCACTATTCATGGCTTCTGCCCATAAATGATGTGGCAATTTTTTAGCTTGAAGCATAACTCTTGCTGATTCTTGCAAGGTTCTATTTTTCCTTTCTAAGATCCCATTCTGTTAAGGAGTGATAGGTGATGAGAATTCATGACTAATACCTTCAGAGGAATAAAAGTAAGCAAACTTGTTGTTCTCAAATTCCCTACCATGATCACTTTTGATCCTAACAATGTTGCTTCCCTTTTCTCTTTGCAGTTTTTGACACAGTTCCTTAAAGATGTAAAAGAATTATGATTTATCTTGATAAAATTTATCCAAGAGAATCTATAGAAATCATCAACAACAACATAAGCATACATATTTCTTCGAAGACTTTCAACCTGCATAGGTCCCATCAAATCCATATGAAGAAGTTCCAATGGTTTTGAAGTGGTCAAATGTTGAAGCTTCGGGTGTGAAATCTTGGTTTTATTCACAATTTGAAAATCTCGACAGACTTTTCTTTCTTAAATTTTGATATTGGGAATGCCTCTGATTGCTTCCCTAGACACAATCTTCTTTATACCTCTCAGATGCAAATGACCCAATTTTTGATGTCACTAATTGACCTCGTCTTCTTTAGATAACATACATGTGGAAGTGCAACCAACTACTCGAGATACCCATAAGTAGCAATTATCCTTAAATCTATCTGCTTTCATTAGTACTTTATTCTCCTTTTTAGTGACCACACATTCATATTCTATGAAGTGAACCCTGAGCCCTTGATTACATAGCTGACTGATGCTGATTAGGTTGTCAGTCAGACCTTTAACAAACAGAAACTCTATCTAGTTTAGGAGAACCTTCACAAGCTAGTCTTCCAATACCTTGAATCACTCCCTTGGAACCATCTCCAAAAGTGACACAACTAGTTATATGAGGTTTAACATATACCAATAGGTTCTCCACACATGTCATATGTCTAGAGCATCCACTATCAAAATACCAGTCTTCACTATACGAGACTTTAAGATAAGTATAAGAAATAAGACTCTTGACAACATCTTTCACTTTCCATTCCTTCCCAGTTCTAGATACATATGCAGTTGAGCTAGGTAGATATGGAAGTTTGTGACATCCCCAAAGCTTATTGCAAGCTTGCTCTGTGTGACCATATGTTCCATATAAATGACATACCAATGGTTGAAATATGACTTTTGTCTGAGCTTCTTATTGTCTGGCCTGATGTCGTGACATTTGATCAGACAATTTGAATTCTTCCTTTATTTTAGATGGGACAAATTTAGTCTCAGGGGCTTCTTTCTTCTTCTTCAAGAATTGATATTCAAACCTTATGCCAGTATGTCTTTTGCCTTCTTCTACTTCTTGAAGGATTTCATCCAGAGCATCAGATCCATTTTTTAACATCCTAACATTTTTGATTAAATTATCAAGTTTTGATGTTAACAGAGTTACCTTTCTTTTTAGTTTAGCAATGTCAGCTAGGTATTCTCCCTTTTCAGTCTGATGTTTTTCTATCATTGTAGCGGTAGAAATGTTTAGACTAATCCATTTGATTGACTTGACTCGCACAAATCAAATAAAAATCGCCACTACGCTTTATTGTTTCCAAAGGAAATGGAAAAGAGCGAATAAACCCAAAAATAAAGGGAGAAAATCTAGGTACGGGTGTTGGTTATGCAAAGGAAAGGTATTAGCACCCTAACATCTACGGTACTCTGCAGGAACCTCTTTGAAAATATGTGTATTTTGGCTATAAAAGATGTATACAAAAATAGATGGTAGAGATGAGAAAATAGGTATTTTTACAATTTTTACACCAGCCACAATTGCAAACCTTTAGTGCCTACATACCACCTTCTGTGTAATATGGGATTAGGGTACTCGTAGTTCACCTAAAATTTTTTAAAACACATGTGTGTTGGTTAATTTAAAGAGAATAAACATCGTCGTCATATCCGAGTTGAAAACATACTTACTGTGATACGGTGGGAGAACTGACTTGGGTGTTTTGCATTTGATTGCAAATGTTGCGGTTAGCAAGATTCGCCATCGACTTTTCTTTTATCCAAAAGGAAAGGTGAAAAAGAAAATGAAAGAACTTTGAGACTCTTTTCATCCATGGTTTTCCATGGGCTCTTAGTTACGTGCTAGATCACTTGCTTTTGTTTGAAATTGTGCTTTGTGTGGTTTTGAAATTATTTTTGAAAAGAGGCCATTGTTTAGGAAAACTTCGTAATGATTCTCGTTCGTAAGAATGTATACAAAGTGTTTGATCTTTTGAAAACGTTTTCAAGTTTTGAAAGATGTTTTGAAAGTGTTGGTGTTTGTTTTTGAAAATAGCAAGGATGTTTTGGTTTTGAAATGGAGCAAGTAACTAGAAATATTCTACCTACTCAAAAGTCTTTCATGTTCATTTCCTTTTTCCTTTGACATTGTTATCTTACCATTGATTTGGTAAGTAACCCTATCTTTGGATGTAAACGGGACGAGCGCGGGTCATCGTATAACCATGATTAGTAATGTTGCAAGGTATCTTAGTATTTTTCTTTATGGACTAAGATCATTTTGAAAGGCAACATGGATAGCGTCATCGAGGGACTATGATCTTGTATTTTGCTTTTTTTTTGCTAAATACCTCACATGCATAATATGGTCATTTTTGTAAGACAACCAAGTGAATTTTACCCTAGGGGTGCTTGTGTGCAAGTATATTGATTTCCATGCTTTGTTTTTGTCTTGATTAGGGTTTGCTACTTGTTGATTTTATCTTTCCATACAAACCCTAATTAGTAGCATTTATATAAAGCGATAAATTGTGGAATTTAAAATTACTATGCTATTACAATACTCATGGGAGAGGGGTTTACAAATTTACAAATGGGGATTGCAAGAAAATTAAACCTAATTACCTATTACAACCATATTGAATATTATACAAAATTAAAAATAAAATGCAAGAATATAAAAGGAAACGTCTCTGCTGAGATTTAGGAGCTCGTCCGTAATTAAACTTGAGGGAACATCTCTGCTGAGATTTAGGAACTCGTCCATAATTCAACCAAGGAAACATCTCTGCCGAGATTTAGGAACTCGTCTATAAGTCAAATGAGGAAACATCTCTGTCGAGATTTAGGAACTTGTCCGTAATTCAACTGAGGAAACATCGCTGCTGAGATTTAGGAACTCGTCCGTAATTCAACTGAGAAAACATCTCTGCTAAGATTCAGGAACTCGTTCGTAATTCAATTGAGGAAACATCTATGCTGAGATTTAGGAGCTCGTCTGTAATTCAACTGAGAAAACATCTCTGTTGAGATTTAGGAGTTCGTCCATAATTCAACCGGGGGAATATTTATGCTGAGTTTTAGGAACTTGTCCGTAATTCAACTGGAGAAACATCTCTGCTGAGATTTAGGAACATCATCCATAATTCAACTGAGAGAACGTCTGTCGAGATTTAGGAACTTGTCCGTAATTCAACTTTCGAAACAACTTTGCTGAGATTTAGGAGCTCGTCCATAATTCAACTGTAGAAACATCGTTGCTGAGATTTAAGAGCTCGTCCATAATTCAACTGAAGAAACATCGCTGCTGAGATTTAGGAACCCGTCCGTAATTCAACTGATGAAATATCTGTCGAGATTTAGGAACTCATCCGTAATTCGACTGAGGAAATAATTTCGCTGAGATTTAGGAACATCGTCCGTAATTCAACTGAGGAAAATATCTGTCGAGATTTAGGAGCTCGTCCGTAATTCAACAACTCTACTGAGATTTAGGAGCCTCTCCATAATTCAACTTGAGAAACGTCCTTGTTGAGATTTAGGAACTTGTCCGTAATTCGACTGAGGTGAAAGCTTCGTAGCTTGAATTTTGTGATAATCTTTCCTGAAAGGTAAAGGTTAGCTGTATGTAATGCATGATATGTATCAGGCAATGATGTTCTCAAAATAAATGAGATTAAGTCGTATGATGCGTATGCATGTTATGATGTATGGAAATGTGATGTTTTGAGCTGGAAAAATAAATCTCGGATTTCTGCTGGAGAAAAGAGTTGAATTCTTCGTTTCCATTGGAGATAATGGATGAAGATGCTGTGAGAATAAACCTGCAGGAGAGGATAACTCCGCTGGGGAATAAAATGATGAGAGAATGACTCTGTGGGGAAGAGATGCTCTACTAAGGATTCCGTTGATAAATTCAGCTGGGGTTGAATTACCGCTGCTGATGATAATGAAATCTGTTAGGGATTGAATTCCTGTTTTGTGAAAGGAAAGAACTCCGCTGGGGATATTTCCAATAGAGACCTTACCGGGGATGGCCCTTTTAGACTTTACTGGGATGATCTTCCGGAGTCTACTGGGGACAATTCTTCCAACTCCACTGGGGATATTTTTATACTCTGTTGGGGATAATAAGACCTTCGGTGCTGATGGTAGATAAACCCTGCTTGGGGAGAATATTACCGATTCATTCACAGTTGTGAGTCTCAGCTGAGGAGAGCTAACACCAGTATCTTTCTCTTACTCTGCGGGGAATGAATGCACTTTCAATCGTTTCCTCCAGCTAGGTCTATCCCTATACCTGGTGGACAGAGCAACTGTACGGTTTAGACATTTCTCGTTTGCCCCTATTTCTGATATCACAAGTAATCGTCTTTTGTTTTGTATGTAAATATTTATGAGCAGCAGTTAATGTCAAATGCATATATCAAAAACTGAACATTGGACGTTCTTTGCAAAACAAAACAGAAAAAGGAAAACAATTTGAAATTTATTCTTGAAAATGAATTGTATTGATTTTGAGGTTTGGCCTATAAATATGCGTTTTTGTACAAGAGTCTGACGTCCTAGTAAGAGAACGCCGCCGAACAAATAGAATTTATACAATTTGTGAAAAACAAAGAAAAAACAGCTATGTGAACAATCCCACTGGGTTCCAACTCTACTATTGCCTTTATGTCCTCGAGCATCTCATCACTTTGCTACTTGGTCGAAGGTAGATCAGATTGATTAGTGTCGTCCGAGCTTGATAGTCGATACTGAAGTCTGGTTGCAAGGTGATCCAATGAGACATAGTGTTACGCTTTAATCCCTAATTTTTGCCTGGACCGCCCTTTCGGGTTTTCAGTCCACCGAGATACCCTTTTTTGCCCAAGTCGCCTTTTCAGATTTTCGACTTGCCGGGTGTACAAATTTTTTTATTATTTTCATCCCTTATTTTTGCCCGAACCCTTTTGGTTCGTCGGGAAGCCCTTATTTTTGCCTAGGCCAGTCAACCTAGCGGGTCTTTGATTATGCGTAGTATTTTTTCACTATGTCTTCATTGACGGGGTGAGGAAGGTCGTCACCATCCATAGTGGTTAGAATCATAGCTCCTCCTGAGAAAATGTTCTTAACCACGAATGGCCTTTCGTAGGTAGGGGTCCATTTGCCCCTGGGATCACCTTGAGGTAATATGATGTGCTTGATTACCAGATCCCTGACTTGATACTCTTGTCGTCTAACTTTCTTGTTAAATGCCTTGATCATCCGCTTTTGATACGTTTGACCATGACAAATAGCAGTAAGTCTCTTTTCGTTGATTAAGTTTAGCTGATCAAGTTGGGTCTGAATCCAGTCATCTTCGCTCAAACCTGCATCCTTCATAATCTGAAGAGAGGGTATCTGAACTTCAATGGGCAAGACGGCCTCCATGCCATATACCAAGGAATAGGGTGTTTCCCCTGTTGACGTCCGCGTTGAGGTACGGTACCCATGAAAAGAAAAAGGTAACATATCGTGCCAATCTTTGTACGTCATCGTCATCTTCTGCACAATCTTCTTAATGTTCTTATTAGCCACTTCTACAGCCCCATTCATCTTCGGCCGGTAGGGATAAATGTTGTGATGCTGTATCTTGAACTGCTTGCAGAGTTCGGTGATCATCTTATTGTTGAGCTTTGTACCATTGTCCGTAATGATCCTCTCTGGTACACCATATCGACAGATCAGATTGTGCCGAATGAACCGTGCCACGATGTTCTTGGTTACTGTAGATATGGAAGCTGCTTCCACCCACTTCGTAAAGTAATCAATAGCTACCAGGATGAAACGATGCCCATTGGATGCAGTAGGTATGATCTCGCCGATCATGTCGATGCCCCACATTGCAAAAGGCCAAGGTGTTGTCAAGATGTTCAGAGGAACTGGAGGTATATGCACCTTATCAGCATAGACTTGGCACTTATGACAGGTTCGAGAATGCTGGTAACAGTCAGCTTCCATAGTGGACCAATAATATCCTTCCCGAAGGATCTTCTTTGCCATGGTATGTCCATTGGAATGAGTTCCGAAAGTACCTTCATGCAACTCTTCCATAATCCTTTCTGCTTCGCTCCTATCCACACAACGTAGCAAGGTTGAGTCATGATTACGCTTGTAAAGGATACCATTACTGATGAAGAACTTCGCCGCGAACCTCCTCAGAAACTTCTTATCATTAACAAATTCACCCTCAGGGTATTCCTAAGATTCAAGATACCTCTTTACCTCGTGAAACCAGGGTTTATCTGTTACCTCTTCAGTCTCAATGTCACATCAATGTGCAGGTTCGTCCAACCTCTCAATGGTAATCTGGGGAGCCTCATTGTCCCATCTGACTCTGAACATAGAAGACATCGTAGCTAGCGCGTTCTCCAACTGATTCTCCTCTCTAGGGAAGTATTCAAAGGTTATCTCCTTGAAGTGCGGAAGCAATGTCAACACATACTCCTTGTAAGGAATCAGATTTGGGTGTTTCGTATCCCACTCGCCTTTGATATGACTGATCACGAGAGAGGAATCTCCGAATACACTTAAGAACTTAATCCTTAGGTCAATCGCTGTTCGAAGACCCATAATGCACGCTTCATACTCTGCCATGTTGTTGGTGTAGTTGAAACATAGTCGGGCGGTAAATGGAGTATGAGAGCCTTCAGGAGATATGATCACGGTGCTAATGCCATTACCTAAAGCGTTTGAATCTCCATCAAAGTAAATAGACCATCGGGATCCCTCCTCAGGTCCTTCATCCGGTCCAGGTGTCTCACAGTTGGTCACCAAAATAATGTTCTCATCCGGGAATTCAAAGTTCATAGACTAGTAATCATCCACTGCCTGATGCGCCAAATGATCTGCCAACACACTTCCCTTGATTGCCTTTTGGGTCGTGTATTAGATGTCATACTCATTCAAGATAATCTGCCATCTTGCTATTCTTCCGGAGAAGGCAGGCTTTTTGAAGATATACTTGATTGGATCCATCTTTGATATCAATAGAGTAGTGTGAGTCAGCATATACTGTCTCAGCTGGTGAGCAGCCCATGCCAAAGCGCAACAAGTTTTCTCAAGCAACGAGTATCGGGTCTCGCAGTCGGTAAACTTTTTGCTAAGGTAGTAAATAGCATGCTCTTTTTGGCCAGACTCGTCATGCTGCCCCAGCACGCACCCCATTGAATTATCGAGTACTATCAAGTATAAGATCAAAGGTCTCCCTTCAACTGGAGGTATCAAAATAGGAGGCTCTTGGAGATACTCTTTGATCCTTTCGAAAGCGGCCTGGCATTCATCGTTCCATCGTACCACTCGATCTTTCTTCAGCAACTTGAAGATTGGATCACAAGTAGCAGTCAGGTGTGAGATGAATCGGGCAATGTAGTTCAGACGTCCCAGAAAACCTCTGACTTCTTTTTCTGTTCGGGGAGCTGGAATTTCCTGTATAGCCTTCACCTTTGCAGGATCTACTTGAATACCTTTGTCACTTACAACGAAACCCAGCAGCTTACCAGATCTCACCCCGAAGGTGCACTTGTTTGGGTTTAACCTCAGTCTGTACAACTTCAACCTGTCAAATAGCTTCTGAAGATGGTCAAGGTGTTCTTCCTCAGTCTGGGACCTTGCAATCATGTCGTCAACGTATACCTCAATCTCATGATGAATCATGTCGTGGAACAAAGCGACCATGGCGCGCTGATACGTTGCCCCAACATTTTTTAATCCAAACGGCATGACCTTGTAGCAAAAGGTACCCCATTGAGTAACAAAGGTTGTCTTCTCCATATCTTCGGGAGCCATCTTAATTTGGTTATAACCGGAGAAACCATCCATAAAGGAAAAGACCTTATGTTGTGCGGTGTTGTCAACCAGAACATTGATATGAGGCAGAGGGAAATCATTCTTGGGGCTTGCCCTGCTCAGATCCCTATAGTCAACACACATTCGAACCTTACCATCCTTCTTCGGCACCGGAACCACGTTGGCCACCCACTGCGGGTAAGAAGTGACTGCTAGAAAACCGGCATCAAACTGTTTCATAACCTCAGCCTTGATTTTCTCAAACATCTCTGGGCCCATTCGACGAACTTTCTGTTTCACTGGAGGACAATCTTCCTTGGTAGGAAAGCGGTGAACCACGATATCAGTATCCAACCCAAGGATATCTTCATAAGACCAGGAAAAGATCTCAACATAGTCACGCAGCATCTGAATCAACCGTTGCTTAACACTAGCTTCCAGATTTGCACCGATCTTGACCTCTTTCTTGTCTTCCTATGTACCCATATTTACTGTTTCCACTGGCTCTTCATGCGGCTGTATGGCCCTCTCTTCATAAAGTAACAATCTAGCAAGTTCACTAGGCACTTCGCAATCATCTTCACCTTCTTCCTCGGCTTGGTTGATCGGACTTTCAAAGTCATAATTGGCAGTAGCAGAGTCGTTATCAGTGGGATCCAGAGTGGATGTAGACCTGTATATGTGAGTGTGTGTAAAATAGTTGTTTTGCAAGATAGAAAAGAAAAACAAGGAGCGCAAAATTTGTAATGCAAGAAAACGTCCAATGCTTTTATTAATGATATATGGAAATGACGCACAATAAGCCCTCAAACAAAGCCACGGTGTCTCGGGTAAGGCACCAGGCCGTAAAGTTTAAAATTGTCTGTTACAAATCCAAAACAAAATTCGATTACTGTGTGATAAAAGAAATTGGCACGAAGTCCTTCGCCGTTCAGTTGCTTAGTCCACCGTCAGTAGTCGGGTAAATCCAGCTATCAAACTCAGACTCTTCATCATCGTCTTCAATCATATTCACTTCAGGATTAATAATACGCATGGGAGGTCTTCCAATCCGCGCGCGCTGAACAGCCCTTTGAGATTCTGCAGTGAAACCCAAACCAAACTTGTCAGTCTTATGTGCAAAGTCGGGGAGTCGGCCCCAATTCGCACACCCATCTTTCTCAATAACAGCCCGGGCATCCTTTAGGGAAGCCATCATCATTGGAGGGTCTTCAGCAATAGTCTCGGTTGACGCTAGCGTCTAGGGGACTTCTTCAAAATGTTGACACGGGGTCTCAATGAACTCCCCGTCCATCTCCACATACCGAAAAGAGTTGAGGTGGATCACCATGTACTCCTCTTCTCCTCGTACCGTAACAATTTTCCCTTTCACTGGGTATTTCAGCATCTGGTGGAGCGTAGAAGTTACTGCCCCAGCTTTATGGATCCACGGGCGACCCAGCAAACAAGAATAAGATGGCCGAATGTCCATCACATAGAATGTAGATGCGAAAATCTGAGAACCAACCTTAACTGGAATATCCACCTCTCCATGTACCATCCTCTTGGACCCGTCGAAGGCCATAACCACGATGTTACTCGGCTTCAGCACCAACCCTTCACAGTCTAACCGGTCTAACGCTTTCTTGGGTAAAACGTTCAACGAGGATCCAATATCCACCAATACGTGAGCTAGAGTAGTGCCCCTGCACTCAATGGAGACATGCAGGGCGTCATTGTGATTCTTCCCCTTAGCAGTCAAGTCTGCGTCGGAGAAACCCAACCCATTATCTGCTGTCAGACTAGCCACGCAATCTTTGAACTGGTCAGCAGATGTCTCCTGCGGCACGTGCGCAGTCTTCAGGAAAGCAATCAGAGCCTTAGCATGGGCCTCTGAGCACAACAATAAAGACAACATAGAGATCTTTGACGGGGTTTTCCCCAGCTGTTCGACTACATTGTAGTCGCTTTTCTTGATGATCTTTAAGATTTCCTCTATCTCTTGTCTAGAGGCTTCAACAGTAATCTTCCTCGGTGCCTCCGTCTGGGCAGGCCCACCGGTGATCCCTTTTCCCCGAGTGTCAGACGACTCGGCGACAGGGGTAAGGATTGGAACATGAACAGGGAAAGTAGTAGGTGCACTGGCAGGTGTAATAACAACAGGCTTCTGAAGAATTGGTGGAGAGATCTCAGGGGAGAAAAGTCTTCCGCTTCGGGTGACTTTACTAGATCCAACAATGTTGCTGACGTCAGTATCAGCCTCTTCGTCCTTCAAGTCTTGTTTAACCCCGTGATAATATACAGCAGCCCCATAGTGCCACGGGACAGCCTTATCTGACGTGTAGGGGATAGGTCCAGGAATAGTAATGATCAATGGAGCAATTCTCGGAACAGATGTAATTCTAACAGGCTTTCTCGAGGAAGCCTTGGAAGAATTGGCAAAAATGGTGATTATGGAAACTTCCTCAACAAGAACCAACGAAACAAAGGTTTTATCTAACAAGATTTATTTATTATCCATCAGGCGTTGGACACCTGACTTCAATAGATGGCAACCGGTAGGTAGGACGAAACACAGATGGCAACCTTCGCCACAGCCCGGAAATAAACCGGCTAACAGAAGGTTCTTCTTCATAGTCATCAATGGAGTAGCAATGTCTTCTATGGAATTCACAAACGAGTCATCATCTACAGCATTCACTCCATGCTTGGGCATAGGAGCAGTTATAACATTAGGCTTTTCTGGCGCTTCGAACTCAATCTCCTTAGCGTCAATCTGATTCTGCACTTTATTCTTCAAAGCCCAGCAGTTATTGATATCATGCCCTGGACTATCAGAGTGATAAGCACAGCGGGCGTTCGGATTATACATAGGTGATGTGGTGTTGGGATTCTTCAGAGCTTCCCTCGGAATCACCAAGTTAGTCTTCAACAACTGCGACAGAATTTGAGATAAAGCCATGCTAAGTCGAGTAAACTGCCTTTGAGGCCTCTCTGCCCTTGGTTGAGTGTTGCGTTGTGTGGAAACAATTGGTCTTGAAATAACTACCGCATTAACTACTTGGCGGCGCTCGGGTCAACTTTGGTTCCTAGAGTTATAAACTACACTAGACTCCTTCTTAAAGGGCTTCTTCTCAGTACTTGACGAAGCACCTTTCTGTAACTTGCTGCTCTTGATACCGACTTCAACTCTCTCCCCAGTCATAATTAACTCAGTAAAACTTGACGATGAACTTCTGATTAAATGGTTGAAATACGGACCAGACAAGGTCCCCAAAAACATATCCACCAACTCCCTATCCGCCAGCGGGGGTTGGACTCTACCTGCAAGATCTCTTCACTTCGCTCGCACCCATAGACATACCCTAAAGTTGGGTACGCGTGGGAGCAAGGTCGGCATTATATTGGTACTGCTTGTAAAAAGCAGCAACAAGATCCTCCCAATTACGGACGTTAGCTCCTTCTAGCTAATAGAAACATTCAAGTTGAGTCCCTGACAGACTATCTTGAAAGAAATGAACCCAGAGGTTCCTATCAGCGGTATATGGTTGAATCTTTCTGACATACGATCGGAGGTGTAGCTTTGGGCAGGAGACCCCGTCGTACTTATCAAATACAGGCACTTTAAATTTGTGGGGAATCACAACCCCAGATGCCAAACCTAACTCACCAAAGTCCAATCCAGGTATCTTCTGGATTTCCATCATATTTAACCGGTCTTCGAGTTGCTTATACCTGTCTTCAGCAGGAGGATACTGGTCTTCATCAAAGTCAGTCTCGTTGTCAGAAACCACAGGGCTAGGAGCCCTTCTTTCTTCCTGATTCTCTCCCTCTCCAGATGAGTGGGACAAATCAATTCGTCTTGCAACCTGTTTCCAAACCCTTGGCCAGGCTCATGAACATTTCCTGGAACTGAGCGTTCTGAGCTTGAAGAGCCTTAATAGCTTGATCAGTGGATGTTTCAGCAGACATGATGCTGAAATAAACAACGAAGAAGATAAGAGACCTGTAAGGGTACCTATAATGAGGTGCATGGGAATGGAATTCATATGATATGATTTCATAGACTTTGGGAGATTCAAATTCGTAAACCAAAATGAAACACACTTTTATTAGATTAAAAACTTGAAACAATGTTTGACAAATGCCTTTAAGGCGTTACAAAGAGAAAAACTGAAAGTAAATCAAAACCAGAAATAGCAAAAGACATCAGCGCTCCCATGGTCGTTTTCCGTTGGTGCTGACATAGTCGTTGAGGACCTTCTCATTCTCCAGTTGCCTTGTAAGCTTTAGAGTCTTCCGCTCCTGCTCATGATACCTTTCTCTGTAAGTATCCCGTTCTTCTCTTAACTGGATCCAAGACCTCTTTAATGCCCCAATGTCAGTAGGCATGTACAGATGGAGGACAGTATGAGGAACCCCTTCTTCATCAGCATGTTCCACAATTACTGGTAAGACAGCTTCGTGCGACATCCCTAGCTTTTGGGCATGGGCCCGAACCCACCGGAGATACGGTTCCATTGGAAGAGAAGTCTTCGCTCCTAGCTCATGTGGATCAGACCTCTTAACCCTATTCCAAGCTCGTATGAACCTACGACGATGTCCCTCACTATCCCCTTGGAAGTCAAAGACAATGCTCGAAATTAGCAACTCATGAGGACCGTCCTTTCGAGCTCGCCCAAACTGTCGTAAGGCCAGACAAGGATTATAGGTGATTCCTCCCCTAATTCCAAGTAAAGGAACATTGGGGTATTCTCCGCACCGGTCGATAATAGCTACTTCTTCCATGTCTTTAGTGCTCCAGATGATGTCCGTATGAGCAAGGGACATGATTCTATAGGCCCAACCCATACCTTCCTTGTTCTTCAAAACAGATTTGGGGAGGTGAGAAATAAACCACCTCACCAGTAATGGTGCACAACACATAAGGGTTCCCCGTTTCCGAGCAGTACGGGCATAAAGAGCATGCAGAATGTCACCTAAGAGAGTGGGCACCAGATTACGGGACATGAAAATCTTCATTGCGTTCACGTCGACGAAGGAATCTGAAGTAGGGAACAAAACCAAGCCATAAATGAGAAGTTCTAGGATGTCTTCGAATGCTTGAAAATCCAAATTGTCCCAAAACTATTGAGCCTGATCAAACAAGAACTTAGCCAGAAAGCCTTTCACCCCACTCTGAGTCTCCCAGTTAGACATTACTTCATCCTTTGTCAGATGTAGGGCTGTAGCAACATCCTCTGGCCTGAGAGCTATCTCCCAACCTGTAAATGGCGTCTACTCTAGAATATAAATACCAAGTAAATAAGAGAACTCCTCCAAAGTAGAGACCAACTGATAGTCCAGGAAGGTGAAGCAGTGGTGCAACGGGTCGGAGAATTGGAACAAGACACTCATCATCTGCTCATCCATCTTAAAAGTGACCAAACCAAGGAGGTGACCATGTCTTCTGATAAAGGAAGAAGTATCTAGAACTTTAGAAACCAACTCTCTAAGTTGAGCATGGATTTGTACGAAGCTGATGCAAATAGTATTTCTGCACATAGATGCCATGATCTGCAAAACAGAACAAAGATGAATCCCCTCGGTCTTTGAAATGGGTTAGTCTAATGAAATATGCATGCGTTGTTATGATGCATGATGTCATGATAGAAACAGACCACAAGTATTCATAGATAGCAAACATGGTAAGGGCAAACAAGTCACACAGTAGCCCTTAGATTTCAGGCTGGCATGGAGTTTAGGTATTACCCTCTTTCAGTTTAGTTGGTTTAACCTGTCCTAGTAATAGTAATCGGGTTCTAGAGGATCTTAATATCACTGACCACCCTCGATCGGTCATAATTCCAGTTTAACAACCTTTTCTTGCAGCCGAAATCATCACGAGAGTTTGGTCTCAATGAGTGTAGCATACTGCTACTTTTCTATGGCCAAGTTGGTCAATTATAGGTTCTAAGGTCAGTTGGTGCTTAATGACCCCTTAGCTGCCTCATATTCTCCTTGTTCCACCATAAGGGATATCGATACAAACTAAAGTGCCACACCAACGTAGCTACTACTTCAACCGTATCGGTCTATGCCGTACAGTTCTCTCACAGTCTATTGCTACTTACCTAAAAGGTATCCCCAGATCCGGGTTAGGATCTATAGTAACTCCGATACAAACCCAAAAAATAAAGCAAACAAATCAAACAATTGAAAACAATATGATGAACTATTCCTAAGGTACACCCCACTTATTAACTCCCCAGCAGAGTCGCCAGTTCTGTGATACGGTGGGAAGAACTGACTGTTTTTGGAATGCTGGTTTGCGTTTTGCGTTTGTTTTTGCAAAATGTCACGGTAAGCAAGAGTCACCACCGACTTTTATTTTATCCAACAAGGAAAGGAAAAAAGCACAGAAAAATTCCTTTTTCGAGATATTTATGAGTACGGGGAGTAGATTATAGAAAGGGAAGGTATTAGCACCCTTTCTATCCGTAGTTATCTACGGGCTCTTAGGTACTTGCTCATCATTTTCAAAATGGTTTTCTTTGTGCTTGTGGGCTTTGAAAAGTTTTTGTTTTAACTTCGATTTAACTCTTACTTTTGTCTTCAAGAGTGTAATGAAGTGTTTTTGAAAACTTTGTTTAAAAAGGAGTGTAAGTGTGAAAAAAAGTTTTGTTTAGGATGAGCAAGTATCTAAGAACTAATCTACCTACTCTAAAAAAAGAATCGTTCTATGCTAATTTCCTTTAGACAATGCTATCCCACTATTAGTGAGTAGGTAGCAACATCGTTGGAGTTTGAGGGTCAATTCGAAAGAGGGACATACGGTCACTTAAGAAATGTTAGGACGTCTTAGCGGTAACCCTAATGTCTTAGATCATTTGTTCGAGGCAACAATATCTGAGGCAACTTTTCTGAGGCAACTTTGATCTTTGGACAAAAGGACAACCACTAAAGCATCCTATACTCAATGACCGTTTACCGAAGGCAACCAAGTGGGAGTGTACCCTAGGAGTGCGCATGTGCGAGTGATTCAATTTCAGATTATTTTGTCTTTGCACATTTAGGGTGATCTAACTGTTTTAAATTTAAGCATTCATTCTTGTCATGTAAACCCTATTATCAAACATCTAACAGTTGAATATTTTCAGAAATTAAAGGTGCGAAATTTAAGCTAAATTATTACAAGGCGTCGGGTATTTATATCGCCAAAGACAAACCCTTTGAAATTTAAAAGCGGAAAAATAAATTAATGTCCTAATTAATTATTACAAACCGGGAGCAGATACAATAATTGAATAAAAAATAAAGTGCACGGGAAAATTGAATCGAACGCGAAACTAGGGTTTTGACCCTTTTAATTAAAAGAAAATATTTTTTGTTGTTTTTATTTTTAAAAAAAGAAATTAAATCCTAAAATTAAATGCTAAATTAATTATTAAATTAATTAAATAAATGAAAAATAATTAAGTGACATATTTTTGGAGTTTTGGTTTTTTAGGAAAAAATAAAAAGTAATTAAATTAGGGTTAAAACCTATTAATTATAATTAATTTTAAATATTTACAAAAATAGATTAAAATTATCTAATAAATTAACCTAATTATTTTAATTAATTTATTAATGAAAAATAAAATTCTGAAATTTAATTGGGTAAAAAAATATTTTTGTGATTTTTTTGTTAAAAAAGAAAATTAATTAATTGTTAGTAAAAATTAAATAAAATAAAATAAATAAGTGCAATAGATAAAATATAAAAAAGGAGAGAGATGGGCCTGATTTAGGGGGTGTGAATAGCAGTTTTTCTGGCCCATTTGTGAGGTCCATTTGACTTTTCTGATCCCATGCGTGTGCATTGACTTGGCCTATGGTGTGCCTTCAATGATGGCCACCAGATCTGGCCATCTAGCGTGCTGGATGATGAGGGAATATGGTGGGCATTAGGCTTGAGCGTGCATATGATTACCTGAAATAATTAAGAAAAATAACAAATGCTGGAGGCAGGGATTGAACCCCTGACCTCCAGCCTCTAACGCCTTGAAATCCTGCGTGGCAACCACTAGGCTGTGTTGTTCTATTTGTTAATATATTACAAACTATTAATAATATATAAAACAAAAGAAAAATTGGAAAAAACAAATAAAAGCGCACGCTCGTTTGAACAGGCCTATGGGGGCGTGACAACTCATCGTCCTTGTTCTTGAACCGTGGCTAAAAGTTGAGACACTTATACCTACAGACAAATGTCTGTCGCTACAAAAAGGGGTTCATCCAAAATCTCCTACAGGCCATGGAAATGAATTCTAGTACCATGGGTGAGTTTGTCTCATCCTCCTTATTGCAACCATGCCCATTAATAGGGCTAATTATTCCTGAAAACAAAAACCCTAAAAAACTCCAAGAAACCCTAACAATGGTGATTCACGATATAAGTCATATAAATGAAATTGGCTATTGGCAAAAGCTTGCAAATGATATGGTGATCAAGAATATGCCATTATTTTACACAATGGATGCAAGAATAAAGCTAACCGAATTAAAGAAAAGGGTGATACCGTGACAGCCTTACAGTGCACTAGAGGGCTTGAAAACGATTGGTCTCGATTGCTTTAGGTTGTGGAGATTGCCAGGAAGCGATTGAGACAAGTGACAGGCCTTGAGGATGCCTCTAACCTCTATTTCGATCTCACACTTTTTGCTTGTTTTTGTAAATTCGGTTCTTGCTCTATGCCTGATCTCCAACCTCTATTTTGATCTCCTCTCCTCCTTATGTATCACACAATGCATTAGGGTTGTTTATTCAATCCAAATCTCTCTCCATCAATGCTTTGGATATTGATTTGATTCCCTTTAACAACCTTCCAAATTTGGCTTCTTTTCAATCTTTTTGTACACATATGGCTTGATGCGAATTTGAATGCCTTGCTAGCTGTACTTAGAGCCTGAAACAATCAAAAGATCCTTTGTTATCAATGCTTTGGATTTTATTTGATTTATTTTGATTTAAATCAAATTAATTCAAATCAAAATCAAAATAATTAATAAAAATATGATATGGACAAATGGCCAAGGCTAGAGCATGTGGGCTATAATGCCAACTCAAAACAAGTGAAAAAGAATGGGCCCATTTGGCAAAATTTGATGTTTTGGGGATAGTTGACTTTTGGTAATTTTGCAAAAAAGGTCAACTTCAACAATGCATAACTTCCTCAATTTTGACACTTTGGAGGTGTTTTTGGAATTTTTAGAAAGCTTGAGATGTCCTCTAACCAAAACGTTTGGTATCATCTCAATTTGATATTCCATGCTCATGTATGAAGCTTTGACAAAAAAGGTGTTTTTATTGACTTTTCAAAATGACCTATAATGTCCAAATTCATAACTTCTTGTGAATGCATATTTTGATCTTGGGAGCTGACGATGGATTGTATGGAATTGAATCCTCTTCAAAATGATCTTTGGATGGGTCATTTCTCATAAAGTATTAGAAAGTTATGCTTGGTCAAAGTTGGGTTGACTTTTCCTAAAAAACCCTAATTTAGCAACTTTTGAATCTTGATGAATTGTGAGTAATCCTTGATGAATCATGATCAAACCTTGATCAAATGATGAAATATACTTCAAAATGAGGATGTTGACCAAAAATCTTGAAGTTTGAGTGTATATGGACCACAGTTGACTTTTTCCCTAGCACAGTCGATTCTTGGACCTTTGAGCAATTGGCTGAGCAAACTTCCTTTCCAAGGCTTGAAACTTGACATGGATGATCTTGAGAACATATTAGGACATTGGTGAGCACTTGGGGTCACTTGGACTCAAGGATCTTGATGCAACATGAAACCCTAATTTGGGTTAGACTGCCTTAGGAGAGAGCTTGTCTGGCTAACCCTTGGGCTACCTTGAGCAACTTGGAGATTTTTCTTGAAATGTTTTGAGAAATATAGGAGGGCAAATTTTGGGGTACAATAATGGGTATGTAAGCTATGTTGTTGTAACACTGTTGGATTAAGGGAAATAAATCCCTGACTGTTGTTGGGGCCGTGGAGTGTAAGTCTTCATGTTTTGAAGTGTTGATGAGCTCCTATCTATTAGAGAAATAAACTCTGTTGTAAGGGAAACACCATGTGTGGCTCGTGAAATCTTGTTGGGGAATCCAGAGAAATTCAGCGACTTCTACCGGGGAGTGATAATTGAAAATTTTGTTCCGCTGGGGATACGGGAGAGCTTGGTATCATTAAGCTGCACACTGTCGGGGATTTTAAGGAATAGTCTAAAGATATTATCCTATTATTTAAAGCCATTAATGATTGTCTTCTATTTTTGCTCATTGGTAAATAGTAGTTATGTTCAAATGCATATGCTCAAAAATAAATTATTGGACATTTTTGTAAACAAAACACAGAAATTAAAGAAAAACAGATAGTTTTGCACTTTCAAAGGAGTATCTTTGTATTAACTTGAGTAAATATTTTGTAAAATGAGACGAACATCCTAGTAAGAGATCGTCGTCGTAAAATATGAAAATTTGATACAAAGAAAAGATAGCTATGTGCAATAATCACGTGGGGTTCCTATTCTGCTATAGCCTTTATGTCTCTGAGCGTCTTGTTCACTTGCTGCCTTGTCCGAAGTTGATTGGATTGATTAGAACCGCTGAGTTTATTAGTAGAAGCCAAAGGTTGTCCGTAAAGGTGATTATTGTACCCCAAAATTTTCCCTCCCACATTTCTCAACACATGGCAAGAGAGATCCCCAAACTGCTCAAGGAGGTCCAAGAGTTTACCAGACAAACTCTCTCCTAAGGCAGTCTACCTCAAATTAGGGTTTCATTTTTCCTCAAGATGCTTGAGTCCAAAGGATCCGAAATTCCTTCCAAGGTCCTAATATGTTCTCAAGATCATCCATGTTAAGTTTCAAGCCTTGTAGAGGAAGTTTGCTCAGTCAATTGCTCAAATGCCTGAAAATCAATTGTGCTAGGTCAAAAGTCAACTGTGGCCCACATATAGTCAAACTTCAAGATTTTTGGTCAACATCCTCATTTTGAAGTATTATTCATCATTTTATCAAGGGTTTATCATGTTTCCCTAAGGATTGCTCACAATTCATCAAAACCCAAAAGTTGCTAAATTAGGGTTTTATAGGAAAAGTCAACCCAACTTTGACCAAGCATAACATTCTCATACTTTATCAGAAATGACCCATCCAAAGCTCATTTTGAATAGGATGCAATTCCGTAAAATTCATCTTCATCTCCCAAGTTCAAAATTTGCACTCACAAAAAGATATGAATTTTGACATTATAGGTCATTTTGGAAAGTCAACAAAAACACCTTTTGGGTCAAAGCTTCATACATGAACATGGAAGACTCAATTGAGATGAGACCAAAAGGGTTGATTAGAGGATATCCTAATATTTCTAAAAAGTCCAAGAACACCTCTCTAGTGTCAAAATTGAGAGAGTTATGCATTGACCAAGTTGACCATTTTTGTAAAATTGCCAAAAATCAAATGTGCTTAAATTTGCATTTTTTGCTAAATGGGCCTAACTTTTTATGCTTGCACCTCACTTATAATATGATCCAAGACCCAAATATCCAACCTCATGTTATTTTCTTCACTTTTCAATTTATTTTGATTTTTTGGTAACTAAAATTTCAATTAAATCAAATAATTGATGAATAATGAAAAAGATATGTTGTGATCTGATTTTTGGACAAGATCTCAATCAAATAATGCAAGGATATCACGATCAATTCGAATCAAGGCTGATTGGGACAAGAAAGGCATAATTTGGCTCAATATAGCAAGTTTACATATGCCATGAAAATCAAATCAATGATGAAAACTTCCAAAGATGTGATCAGTTTTTACAACCCTAATGCACTCTATGATATATATTGAACGTATCCAAGGCAAGAACAGAGGTTAGAAGTCGTGCATAGCCAAGAAGAAAAACTGAAAATTTCAAAGAAAAGTGGTGATTCAATTTCCATCCTAGAGGCCAATCCAAGTCATTCTAACATTGCCAACAGATTGCTGGACATCCCAGGAACGTATCCCAATCAATTGTAAGCCGCCTCAGGTCCAGAATCAACACGTAGCAGTCACACAATTTTCCTAGAAACTTGATTTCGATTTCATTGATTTACTCATCATATGCATGTTTTGATTGTGTATTCTTGTTCATCATTGAGTTTGCAAGTTGTTGGTATCATTTAATTGCGTTTTCAAGACAGGAATCATGATGTGCCATTGTTAGGGTTTCTTGGCTCATTTTAGGGTTTTTCAATATAGGCAAAATCAGGCTTGGATTCTGGTACCATGATACTCGTGAGGATGAGACGAGTTGATTGGTACCCTCACTTGTCATTTATATTGCTTGTATACAATTTTTGAGATGCACAAGTATGTACCTATAACAAGGTGTTTGTAGGTAAAAGTGTCCTAGGCTAAAACGATGGAGAGAGGAAGAAGAAGCTTGCGTGGAACAACATCATTGGCTCATTAAAACGGACGCGCGTTTTCTTTTTGTTTTGACCACTAATGCATGTTTTCCTATATTATTCTTTGTTCTCACTATAATAACAACTAAGCATCACAGCTCAGTTGGAAAGCAAGCTTTGGAATTGGATATAAGGTCCTGGGTTCGATCCCCAGGTCCCAACATTTATTTCATATTATTTTGCTTCAGGTGATCCTGTACCCCACATGTCCAAACATCCACCATAGGCCATCAAAATTCCACCATCAGATCCATCAGCAAGCTGGATCCAACGCTCAAGTAGCAAGAGGCTTACCATGCTCCTCAAGTTAACAACCATACCTAATCAGGAAAAGTCAAACGGGATGAGATTGGTTTGGGCCCAGAATTTCAACAACATACCCCCAGAATTGCTAAATGATATCAGGCCCATCTCTAACTTTTTATTTATTTATTTCTTTTCTTTAATTCTTTTGTTTTTTTTTTCTTTTAATCATTTTAATTGACAAACTAACTATTTTTCATAAAAAATCATAAAATCAAGAAATCACAAAAAAAATTAGAATTAGTTTTTTTTTATATTATTATCAAATTTAATTTAATTTAGTTTAACTTAGGGCAATTCTAACTTTTTTTATATAATTAAAATTAATTAGCAAATTAGGTTTAATTCTTGGTTTAATTCTTTTATTTTTCTTCTCAAATAAATAAAATACAAAAATAGGTTTTTAGATTGAATTAATTTATTTTTCTTAATTTAAAATTAATTAGAATTAAGATTTTCTTTTTAATTTAATTGTTTCTTTATTTTCTTAAATAACAAAAACATGACAAAACATTTTTTTAATCAATCGCAAATAGGTTTAGTCAAGGGTCAAAACCCTAATTGTCTCGTATTTGATTCCTCGCGCGCGTGTTAATTATTTTTACCAATATTGTTGTAACTGCTCACTGGTTTGTAATAGCTAATTTAGGGCTTTTACTTATCGCTTTTCCCCGGGTTTTTGGCTATGTAATTAATCCCCCTCCCTGAAGCCTTGTAATAGCGTAGATTTACTTTATTGCATCTTAATTTTTGCAAATATTTAACTGTTTAGATGTATGCTAATAGGATTGCATGACAAGAATGCATGACAAATTAATACGGTTAGAAAACCCTAATATGAAAAGATAAATAACTGAAAACAAATCACTCGCACATATCACTCTTAGGGTATACTCTCACTTCGGTTGCCTTTGGTAAATGATCATTAAGTATAGGGTGTCTTAGTGGTTACCCTCTAGTCTAAAAGATCAAATTCTCCCGTTCGAATGTTGCCTCGGAAATGTTGCCTCAAATATGATCTTAAGACTCTAGGGTTATTACTAAGGTGTCCTAACATTACTTTAGTGATTGTACGTCCCTTTCAAATTGACCCTTACAAACTCCAACAACGGTGCTACCTATTTCTCAATAGTAGGATAGTGTTGTCTAAAGGAAATAGAACAAAAACGATCTTCTTTCGAGTAGGTAGATGCTAGTAGGTACTTGCTCAAATCAAAACTTTTCACACTTACAGATTTCAAACGAATGTTCAAAACAACTTCGTCATACCTTTGAGGACTAATACAAGGGTTATCACGAAGTAAAACATTTTCAAAAAAAAGCACACACAAGCAATTTTAAAAAAAAGATGAGCAAGTACCTAAGAGCCCATGGAAAACCATGGATAGAAAGGGTTCTAACACCTTCCCTTTCTATAATCTACCCCCATACTCAGAATATCTCGAAAAAAGGTTTTTTCTGTTCTTTTTCCTTTTCCATGATTGGATGAAATAAAAGTCGGTGGCGACTCTTGCTTACCGCAACATTTTGCGAATAAAAAAACGCAAAATGCAAAACAGCATCAAACAGTCGGTTCTGCCACCGTATCACAGTGATCCAATGGGATATAGTCGTGCGCTTTAATTCCCTAACTTTTGCCTAGACTGCCCTTTCGGGTTTTCAGTCCACCGGGATACCCTTTTTCCCCAAGTCGCCCTTTTGGGTTTTCAACTTGCCGGGTGTACAAATTTTGTTGTTGTTTTTATCCCTAATTTTTTCCCGAACCTTTTTGGTTCGCCGGGATGCCCTTGTTTTGCCTAGGTGTGTCAATCTAGCGGGTCTCTTATGCGTAGTATCTTTTGATTATGTCTGTGTTCACAGGGTGTGGAAGGTCGTCGCCATCCATAGTGGTCAAGATCATTTCTCCACCAGAGAATATGCTTTTGATCACAAATGGTCCTTCGTATGTAGGATTCCATTTTCCCATGGGATCACCTTGCAGCAGTATGATGCGCTTGATCACCAAATCCCCGACTTGATATACTTGGCGTCTGACCTTTTTGTTGAAAGCCTTAATCATCTGTTTTTGATACATTTGACCATGACATACAACAGTAAGCCTTTTCTCATCAATTAAGTTCAGTTGATCAAGTCGAGTTTGGATCCAATCGTCTTCATTCAACCCTGCATCCTTCATAATTCTCAGAGAGGGGATCTGGACCTCAATAGGCAAGACAACCTCCATGCCGTATACCAGAGAGTAGGGTGTTACCCCGGTTGATGTGTGTGCCGTGGTACGTTAACCGTGGAGAGTGAATGGTAGCATCTCATGCCAGTCTTTATACGTGACTGTAATTTTCTATATGATCTTTTTGATGTTCTTATTTGCGGCTTCGACAACACCATTCATCTTTGGCCGGTAAGGGGAAGAATTGTGGTGCTGGATCTTGAATTGCACACACAGTACGGTGATCATAGTGTTGTTGAGATTCGTACCATTGTCAGTGATGATTCTATCTGGGATACCGTACCGACAGATGAGATTCTATTTGATGAACCGGGCTACAACATTCTTGGTAACGGAAGCGAAAGAAGTCGCCTTAACCCACTTCGTGAAATAGTCAATGGCCACCTGTTTACCTTGGGTTTTGGTAAACAACCGCTGATCCTCCAAATGGTTACTTATTTGGTTACTCGCAGGATCGATCAGATTGATCCTAGGACATAGGTTGATTTTGAAGTTCTGATTAGATTGGATAAGGCTTTAAATAAAGAGGCTTTAAATGAAATAAAGAGGTTTCAAGTAAATTGCATGAAGAAAGGACTTGGTAAAATAAACAAGGCTTAAAGTAAAAGGCTTCGACAGGAATGTAAAGAGGAAAGCAAGTAAATTTCTGGAAAAGTAAATGACTTTGATTAATAAAATTGGTGTTTCACACATACATTTCTCAACAATTCTTTCTCACACGCTGGGTACTCGAATCTATATGAGTGACTTTGTATAGAATTGTGAACACACGCGAGAAACTACATGTCTACTACTATTTATACTAAAACATCCCAAGTAACCGTCGGGCAGTTACACTGCTTCGAGATCAATCCACTTGGCACGTTCTCCACGTTCGACGCTCCAGATCCTTGCACGTTTGCACGTAGTAACTGCTGGAAACCGTTTTCCCTCCAAAAGCTTGAATTTCAAACTGCTCCACTCTGAACCATCGAACACTTTCGTCAAGAGACATCTTCGACGAGAAACTCCTTCGACGTCGAAGGCAACCAGCCTTCTTCCTTGGAAGAAATCTTCTAAGTACTTTGCCATCTTTCGACGGGCATTTCGACAGACTTAGCCAGTCGAAGACATCCTTCAGCTTTAATGGCTGACATCAACAAAACAAAGGTGTCGAATTTAGGAGCCAACAAATTGCCCCCCAAGAATGCCTTATTTCGACTCTGAAAGAAAAAGGCATTCTTTGAAACGCCATTCGACACCTGTCTTTCCACGCTTAGTCACAAATTAACTTGTGCACTTTTTGTTGTTTTCTACCAACTATTGGCAATCCCAAGAAAACCATCATTGTTCCGTACCTAGGACGTCACTTTCAGTACGGCGTGCAGTACCAAACGTCATTTCAGAATTTGTCATTATGACAATTCCCAAAAACGAGGACGCACGCTGCGTCCCTCTATTTATGCAGAACGGCTAAAACAACAGGGGGCTGCCACGCGTCCCACTAACTCTTGCAGCATTAAATGGCATTTAATGTCCTCGTTTTTGGGGATTTTTTCCACTACTATAAATAGCAGTAAGTACCCCATTGTGGGACTTTTTACGCCATCTAGCTTTCAAACTTCTCTGTTTTCATACAAGCTTGTTATCTTTGCAAACACTCTTCTTCTTTCACTTCGTCTTCAATCCTCATTTCAAACTCAACACTAAATCATGGCATCTGGTTCTACTGCTCCTAGTGCTAATGTACCATCTGAAAATGCTAAACCCAAGGTTTTCGTCACTGCTCCAGTGGTAACTTCTACAGGCAAACGAAGGGTTCCTGAACCCTTGGACATCGCCGTTCGCGATGCCTACTCACGCCATCTTATGATCCCGGTTGGATACTCCAACCAGATCTTTGCAATGTCTGGCCCCATGTATCCAAGTATCTCTGAGGCTATGAAGATCAAGAGCTATTTCCCGGTAGTTGAGAAACTCAAACCGGTTGCATGTGCCAAGAAAGACGCAGAAGACAATGAAGATCCTGCACATGAAAAAATCGACCTCCGCTTCTTCAACAGAGGTGTTAGGGCCTTCAGATCTTGCCCTAGCCTTACCCCTGATTACGTTGCTTGGCTAGCAAAGATGGAGAAGCACCAAACTTCGATCTGGAAGGATATGGGGATCTTCGACCTAGTGATGCTGTCGAAGACAGGTTTGAACTATTCTCCGGAGATGCTGATAGCTTCTCTGCTGTTCTGGGACTACTCCCACTTTACTTTCCATCTTCCCTGTGGGATGCTAACCCCCACACTCTTCGATGTGGCCGCTATTACTGGCCTTCGACCCACCAGAGACTACTTCGATCCGGAGGAGATGTCGGAGGATCAAATTGGCTTCTCCGACACCAAACCAACATACACCACTTTTATCAACCACTATCACGACAGGTCGACAGATGCTGTGTCGGATGTCGAACACATAGCGTTTCTAGCCCTATGGCTGACTCGCTTTGTATTTTGCTCGAAGTCTTTACAGGTGACCAAAAAGATGGTCACTCTTGCTACTCAACTGCATCATCGCCAAAACATCTGTCTGGCAGAACTGATTCTGGCTAGCCTCTATGATTCGATCAGCAATGGGGCCACTCTTCTAAAAATTATCGAGAACAGGGCCAGTTTGCTACTTGCTGGGCCTTTTTGGCTGCTCCAACTGTGGCTCAATGCCACTTTCGAATCTTTCTTGCCTAAGAAGATTCAGATAAATGAGCAGGCTCCAGCGATAGCGAACAGACGCGTCGAAGGAACCAGGCTGGCTCTGCTGACACCTATGGAAGATGGACTGGAGTTTCAGCAAACTTTCACCAACTTCGTTCTGATGTTCGCTCGAAGGAAAGAGTTTGTTTCAACTATGGCTCCATTTGCTCGACGGCAGGTAGGCCCAGCATGGTTCACAAGGCCACATCCAAGGACGTCGAGTGGTCCTAATGTTGATGAACATACAATACTTTGGGAGGCGTTCCTTACACCAAGGATCATGCCTCTTCGATTCAGGAGCTCTAAGACTCATCTGAGTCTGATTGCATACCAACCAAACCTGGTATCTCGCCAGTTTGGTATTATCCAAACCCTACCTTCTCCTATTTTTCCACGAGAGAAGTCAATGTTGTACTTCTGCAATGATTACACAGAAGAAGCTGCCATCAAGCATATCGAAAGATATGCTGGTCGAACAGTTCTCTCGTTGTTTGACTACCAGCTCAATTTTCTTTGTTCACCATCCTTCGAGGAGTGGTGGAAAAGCTATTATGCTGAGGCGTTCTTCGACGAGAAGGACTTCATGGATGAGCTGCAGAAGTCTTTTGTCCTTGTGTTGGACAAAATAAAGAAATGTAAGTTCATCCTTTTACATTACTTTGTCTTCTTTTTCGACTGCTAGCCTGTTAACTTTTTATTTTCTTTCAGTTGTTCGAAAGCCTGTAGCCAAGAAGGCTACAGAAGGCCAACAGGGAGGAGGCCCTTCAACAAAACCTCCACCGCCGGCGAAGACTACAGCGCCGGCGAAGACCACAAGCAACCAACAGGGGGAAGGCTCTTCGAAGAAGCCTTCTATATCGGTAACCAGACTTTCATCATTTTTTCCTGGCTTTCGACTTTTCACTTTCGATGCAATTATTAAATCGAATTCCCATTGGTTTTCTAGGCACCTTCGCCCAAGAAACGGCCAGCACTGGTGGTCGAATCTGGGAGCGATGAAGAAAGCGATTCCCCTCCTGCCCCTCTAAAAAGGCGAAAGTTGACGAAGGATGCTCCTGTTCCTGCTCCTGCTCCTGAAGGTCGAACCATCAAAATAAAAGTTGCTGGGAGAAAGCCTAGGCCACCTCCAGTGATCATTGAGGAGCCAACTGAGGAGGAACTAAACATTCTTCTTAACAAGCCGGTCGAAAGCGACAATTCCATCCCTGGGGCTGAAGCTAATCCACAGGTAATCCCTTAGACCTTTTTATAACTTAGGTATAGATACCCATATTCGATTGTGTCTCTTTCGATCTCTGAAGATTTGTCTTCTTTCCTTTTTCAGGACACCACTGAAAGTTCTCCGCCAAGGACCTCTGAAACGCTGGAATCTGCTGAACTTAGCAGGCCTCAAGAAAAAGGCTTGGGAAATGACGAAGCCCATACAGAAAATGAGGCCAATGCTGAAACGGTAGAAAAACCAACAGAGGAACCTCAAACGGAGGAACAACAGCCAGAAGCGGTTTAGGTGGTGGATCTGTCAGAAGAGAATCATGAAGAAAGGGACCAAGGCAATGCTGGCGAAGAAAATCAAGGTGCTGCTGACGAAGAGAACCAAGGTGGCACTGGCGAAGGGCACCAGGGTGACGCTAGCGAAGAGCACCAAGATGACGCTGGCGAAGGGCACCAGGGTGATGCTAGCGAAGAGCACCAAGTCGAGGCACCTACCACTCAACAGCCTCAAACTCAAGACAATGCTATTGCAGGGGTTACCTCAACGAAGCACAGGTCAAAAGAGGACTTAGAACTCTTGAAACAAACTGACCCTGTTAGCTATCTCAACGCAATCATCGAGAGCAAGAGTTCGTCTGATGCTAGTCAGGAGATTCCTACCCTGTCGGGGAAGTCTACTGAAACCTCTCCTCTCGATGACGCTTTGGCGAAGGTTAAGGCCCAGTTCTTCAAGAGGGACTTGATGAAGGCTTTAGAGGGGGACCCCACTGCTCCATCATGTTTGAAGGATGTCTTGAATGCTGTCGATTTGTTAGCTGTAGCCCCAGAAGTCTCAGGCTTGATCATGGAGTTACACTCTATGATTG
The DNA here is from genome assembly GCA_948472305.1 of Vicia faba. NCBI lineage: Eukaryota > Viridiplantae > Streptophyta > Magnoliopsida > Fabales > Fabaceae > Vicia > Vicia faba. The sequence continues at coordinate 518,600,047 of OX451737.1, forward strand.
ATCAAGTCTCAGCAGATTACATGCGCCAAAGGGGTTTTAACAGTCAGCTTGAGGTGTTGTATGGCAAAAGCTCCTCTGCGTGGACTGCTGTCTCTGATACGACTTCTCGAATTGCGGAGTTGTCGAAACAAAAAGCATCTACGCAGGAAGAAGTCGATGCCATTGATCGAGAGAATGTTTCGTTCCGGGCACAAATCGCAGAGATAGAAGCGAAGATAAATGCCAACACTATACGCAAGGAGGAACTTCTTTCGACCATCTCAGACACCGAGAGCCAAACTGAAATCAAACAAGGCCTGGAATTCGCTGAGAGGGCCCAAGGCTTCGACGCTCAGATTTCCAAACTAGTGCAGGAGAACGCCTGGTGCAAGAAAAGGTTGGAGCTGCAGCAAGCCAAGTACATTCGACTCAAGGACTCTCTTCCCTTTTGATTGATTCTCTTTTGTAACCATATTTTGTAATTTATATTCGACAACATTGCCATCTTGGCTGAGATTTATAAAATTTCCATTTTGGCATTTTTATGGTTAATTTAGTCTTGTTCTTTTATTATTTTATTTTTACCTCTTGAAGTATAGGTTTGTATTTTTTCAAATATTTACCATTTACTCTCAAGACCCTTTTATCTCCACCTAACTCTTCGACTTCATAGGCTCCACCAGAAAAAGTTTGGATAACTCTGAAGGGTCCTTCCCATTTGGGTGACCATTTCCCCATGCTTTGATCCCTTCGATCCATGGGAAGAATTACCTTCCAAACTAGTTCTTCAGGCAAAAATACCTTAGGTTTTACCTTTTTATTATAAGAGTCTTCTACTCTTTTCTTCTGAAGCCTGAGTAGGTCGAGAGCGCGTAATCTCTCTTCGTCTAAATCCACCAGTTCCTCTAACATCATGTTCCAATAGACCTCCGAAGGAATATCATAATGCCTCTGAACCCTTGCAGATTGAAGACAAATTTCTGCTGGCAACACTGCATCATGGCCAAAAGTTAGCCTATACGGTGTTGTACCAGTGGCTTCTTTTGGGGACGTTCGACAAGCCCACAGAATCTGGTCTAACGTCTTATGCCAATTCTTTGGTTTCTTCCCAACATGTTTCTTTATCAAGCCAATCACCACTTTGTTGGCTGCTTCGACTTGACCATTCGCCTGTGCATAATAAGGCGTGGATGTTAGGAGTTTGAAACCTGTTTCCTGAGCAAATTCTTGCATCTTTCGACCAGTAAAAACTGATCCTTGATCAGTTGTTATTGTCTCAGGAATTCCATATCTAAAGATAATGTTCTTTTGAATAAATTCAATGACATTTTCCTGGTCTACATTGACTAAAGGGATAGCTTCGATCCACTTAGTAAAGTAATCAATGCCTACCAGTATGTATTTCTGACTCTTTGATGATGCTGGTCGAATCTCTCCAATGAGGTCCAACGCCCATCCTCTAAAAGGCCAAGGCTTCACTATCGAGTGAAGTTCGCTTGCTGGTACATGTTGGATGCCTGTATGGACTTGACACTCTTGACAACCCTTGGCGAACTCAACACAATCTTTCAGCATAGTGGGCCAATATAGTCCTTGCCGAAACAACAACCATTTCATCTTTTGACCTGCTTGGTGAGCCCCACATGCCCCAGCATGCGTAGTCGAAAGGGCTACGTATGCCTCAGTTTCACTTAAGCATTTTAGCAATACCCCTTCAGGCGTTTTCTTGAATAACTCATTACCCATGAGTACATAACTCAACGCTCTATACTTTGTTCTTCGTTCTGTCGAAGCTCCTGGATTTTGAAGATAATCCACAATGGGTTTCCTCCAATCTTGCTCTGACAAATTATCAATGAACGAAATCTCGAAGTTACTGTGATCAGCATATCCTAGTCTCGTCGATTCCAAGTCTGATGGTGATAGACAAGTTGCTTTTATCTTTTCTCGAACTTCGATTGCTCTTTGTAATTTCGTTTTTGAAATCTTATACCCAGATGCAATTTGTGCCAAGTCATTGGCTATTTGATTTTCGACTCTGGGTATGTGTCGAATATTGATCGTTTCAAATTTTTTCAATAAACGATTTGCTATCACAAAGTACATAATGAGATTCTCCCTTATGCATTTATATTCCTTTGTGACTTGCTTAATGACTAACTCTGAGTCTCCCATGATTTCGACTCGAGTTGCCCCCAATTCCAACAATATCTCAAGGCCAGTAATTAGAGCTTCATACTCAGCCTCATTGTTCGAACAAGAACCTGATATTTTGTACTTGAATGTTGTTGGAATTTTATCTGGAGAAATAATCAAGACTCCTACCCATGTTCCATCTTTATGGCTGGAACCATCGAAGTAGAATTTCCAAGGCTCTATCTCCACATAATTAACATCCTCGACTTGAATTGAGTGGTCGACTATGAAGTCTGCAACCACTTGTCCTTTTACTGCCTTAAGAGGCATAAAGGTCAAGGAGTATTCAGTTAATGCTAATGCCCACTTGCCAATTCGACTATGCAAGATAGGTTTCGACAACATATATTTGAAAACATCAAAATGAGACGAAACATAAACATCAACTGGTTTTATATATTGCTTGAGTTTTGTACAAGAGAAATACAGACATAGACACAATTTTTCAACTTCACTATATCTAGTTTCTGCATCGTTCAAAACTCTACTGAGATAGTAAATGGGTCTTTCGACTCCATTCTCATCTTCTTGGGCTAACATGCTTCCCAGAGTTTTGTCGGATGCAGCTATGTACAATCTCATACTCCTATTGCTACAAGGAGGCACCAAAATAGGTGGCTTAGTGAGGTACCCTTTGATTTTGTCGAAGGCTTCTTGTTGCTCTTGCCCCCATTCGAACCCCTCTTTATTCAGTCGAAGTAAGGGTGAAAAGGCCTGAGCTTTCCCACTTAGATTAGATATAAACCTCCTTAAGAAATTTATCTTGCCTAAGAGAGATTGCAATTCCTTCTTATTCGATGGCGCTTTCGCTTCCAGAATTGCCTTCGTCTTGTTCTGGTTGATTTCGATTCCTTTCTTGTGGACAACGAAGCCCAAGAAATCTCCAGCTTTCACACAGAACGCACACTTCAAAGGGTTCATCTTCAGACCATGTTCTCTCATTCTTTCGAATGATTGTCGAAGGTGGTCAATATGATTCTTCCTGGAAACAGATTTTATAACAATATCATCAATATATACTTGCATAAAAGTGTTAATAAAATCATGGAAGATAGTATTCATTGCTCGCTGGTACGTTGCCCCAGCGTTCTTTAAACCAAAAGGCATCACTACCCATTCGTAAGTGCCTAAGGCCCCAGGGCATCGAAAAGCTGTTTTCGACACGTCCTCTTCAGCAATGAATATTTGATTATATCCTGAATAACCATCGAGCATACTCAGGTATTCATAGCCAGCGGCAGAATCGACTAGCATTTCCGCCACAGGCATAGGATATTCATCTTTGGGTGTAGCAGCATTCAAATCTCTGAAATCTATGCATACCCTTAACGTACCATTTTTCTTGATTACTGGCACAATGTTTGCAATCCATTCGACATACCTTGTAACACGGATGAATTTGCATTTCAGAAGTCTTTCGACCTCCGTTTTGATTTTCGACAGTATTTCTGGAGCGAAGCGCCTTGGATTTTGCTTGATTGGCTTTTTCCCAGGTTTGATTGGCAACTGAAGTTCTACCAATCCTCTGTCGAGACCAGGCATTTCGTCATAATCCCATGCAAAACAGTCTTTAAACTCTTTCAGCAATTGGATTACTTCCAACCTAAGTTCTGGATCGATTTTGGCGCTGATGTAAGTTGGCCTTTTTTCTGATCCTTCGCCTAAGTTGATTTCTTCTAAAGGGTCTTGCGCTAACATTTTAATGTTGTTCGCCAAGGGGTCCTTTTCGAAGCCCAAAGGCTCATCGTCATAGATGGCGTCGAGCCTCTGTTCCTGCATTTCTTCTGGCATGATATCAGGAGGTTTTGGATCGAAATCCTTTCCTGGGCCTACAGCAGATAATTGTTGATCATTGTCCTGTGTGGCCATGTACTTTACTTCGGCTTCGAGAGCCGTTATCATCTTGGTTTCGGCTACATAAGCCGAAATTCGCTTCAAAGATTGTGACTCAGTCATTATCACTGAATTCACTTCCCCAACCAGTTGGTTGGATATCAGTTAACCCACTGAAGTCTATGTGGGACAAGTCTTCTCTGTCTCATTGGAAACCATGCTCAGGATGCAGGTATAGGGAACAAAAGGTGTTTGGCGCTGGCGCCATGTCGAAGTCAGGTGTTGGACATGGCCCTATGTGAGCCAAGTTCTTGTCGAAATCTGCCAAACCCAGGTGATTCACTTTGCCAAGGTAATAGCTTTGATCTGCCTCTATGTTTTCGACCATCCCATCTGGACGCCATAGCAGCAGCCTTTGGTGCATCGATGAGGGCACAGCGCCAACACCATGAATCCATTCACGGCCCAACAAAAGATTGTAGTTAGGTTTGGCCGATATGACCATAAACATCGTTGGTCGAAGGATCGACCCTACTTTGATATCTAGCTGGATCACTCCCATAGTGGTCCCTATGCCGCCCTCATAGTTCGACAGGACCATGTTGTGAGGCTTAATGTCCTCATCTCTTTTGCCAATTTTCCTTAGCATAGAGTGAGGGATAATATTGATGGTTGCCCCACAATCGACCAATATTTTATTCACAGTGGTTTCTTCGAGTTTAGCCCTTATGAATAAAGGCTTGAGGTGATTTTTCATCGCCTCTGTAGGTGGCTCGAAGAAGCCATTTTGTTCCTCAGTAGTGCCATTGTCCATGACAAAATAGCACACTGGCCTATGTTTGGCCATTTCTTGCTCCACTTCCCAGTCACTTGCTTCGACTTCTACCTGTCGATTGAATTCTCTGGGCAGCACTGAAACTATATTCACCATTATATCCAAAGTATCATCAGACTCAACATCGTCTTCGTCTTCGGCTTCACTTTGGTTAGGCCAAACTAGCTTGTTGGTTACTGGCTCCCTCTCTAGAGGCTTCCTTTGCTTCCTTTGAGGAACATTCGAACTGGTTTCTGCCTTTGGTTCGTTGGCAGCCTCCCTTTCAGCTTTTCGTCTCCTTTGATATCTCCTCCATTGAGATCGAGATATGGGATTTTTACCCTTGTAGTTGCTGGACACTTGTGCAACCTTAGGTGCAGCAACTTGAGGCTCTTTCTTTTGAGTCAAAGAGGAACCTCTTGGCACTTCGAAAGAATGCCATTTCTCCTCACTTGGCCTTTTCCGACCAGAGGTTTTGTACCAAGTGTCTACTGGCACATTTGTTGGAGGCCTAAAAGTCAATGGCCTCTTTTCTTGGTTAGAACCTCTTTGGGAGGCTCTTCTGGGATCATGTCGAAGGTCAACATTCTCCCTTCTCTTATTCGCTGCTCTTACGCCTTGAATGTGCTCAGCAGCTTTTTTATCAAAGATCGAACTGCATCTTGGACACAGCATCACCTCTGATTTCTTTTTCTGGCATCTTTGTAGAAAATCTGCCAAGTTTTCATTTTCCCGAGGGAAAGCAGTCTTATTAGCCTGTTCTTGCCTCATGGCCTCTTCTGATGCTTTTGGGTCAGAAAGTTCGACCATGTTGATATTCATTGTATCTTTGTTAGCAAGAGTTAACTGCTTCATTTGTATCTCCAGATTCTCCGTCTGGCCTTGGACGGTGGCCAAGTGGGAACTGGGCTTTGATCCAGTTTTTTGTGCTTCAGCGGTCTCCGACTTCGGGTTTTCGACCGCTTTCTGGACAGCTTCAATTGTCTTCCTGGATAAATTTCCAGAAAAACTGCCAAAGATTGGCATGTTGATGTGGTCCTTTGAGACTTCGACCATGGTAATTCCTGGCTTCTTCTCCTGGATCCTGGTTGCCTCTATCACGTTCACCTCAGAGGGTTCTGCATAGTGGGCTTCAGCCTGCAATGGATTGGAGTCGACAGCCATGGGGGATTTGTCAGCAAATTTCAATCTCCCTTCTTCGATAGCGTCTTGCACAAGATTCCTGAAAAGAAAACATTGAGAAGTTTTATGGCCCAAAAAATTATGATATTTGCAAAAACCTCTCTTCTTTCTTTGATCAAGAGGAGGCACTTTTACCCCTGGGGGTACTATCATTTGGCCATCTTTAACTAGCAAGTCGAATATTTCATCACATTTTGTGATGTCAAAACTATAAGTCTTTTTTGGGAACCTATCGTTGGTCCTTTCTGGACCAATGGGATTTTTCCCATTTGAGGGGACTAACAGTTTACAAGAGTATGGTGGCCCTTGTTTCAGTTCTGCTAAATCGACTTTTCCTTCTTCGACAGTTAAAGTATCGTCGAAGGATTCTTGATCTTCGTCATCCATCTCAACGTACGCTATCCTCTCTCTCTTGTGAGTTTTCGTTGCCTTAGCTTTTTCAGCTTTGAGGCGTTCTACCTGTCGAACTCTATCGGCCAGTTGGGCCATGTCTCTCAGGTACTGGGTGTCTAGCTTCTTCCTAATGGAATAATCTAAACCGCCTGCGGCTATTTCGACCAATTCATGTTCTGGCACTTGTGTAAAACATCTCGCCTTGAGCAACCTAAACCTATTTAGATATTCGTCTATAGGTTCAGTGAAACGTCTCTTCACACTGGCCAGTTCTTTCAGGCTTATCTTGGTTTGCCCCATGTAGAATTGTTCATGGAACAATCTTTCCAACTGGGTCCAATGATGGATCGAATTGGGGGGGAGAGTTGTAAACCAAGTAAAAGCGTTCTTTGTTAAAGAACTTGGGAAGTACTTGATCCTTAGGTTTTCGTTATTCGAAATGTCACCCGCTTCGATCAAATATCTCGCCACATGCTCGACAGTAGATTCTGTCGTGTCCCCAGAGAACTTAGTAAATTTGGGGACTTTGCATCTAGGAGGTAAGTCCGTTTGTAACACGTATTCTGACAATGGAGATGTAAAGTTGGGCCTTCGAAAGCCCATGTTCATCCCATTCTGAGTCATGATCCTTTCAATCATGGTTGCCAGATTGTTTTCCAAACCCATGTTTTGGTATTGGATATGCTGAACCACTTCGTCAGCATTTTGGTTTCTGTTAACTAACCTTACCTCTGGGGTTATTACCCTAGGTTCCTCGACAGGTTGTTCCAATCGTGCCCTAAGGTTTTCTTCTACAGGCTGTTGAGCCTGGTTAATGGTGGTTTCTTCCTCTAAAAATATCCCCTGATTTCCCCTTATTTGCGCCCTTTGGGGCTGTCGAATAGGTTGGGGTACTCCAAAGAAGTCAGCCAAACGCGTCATTTGCGCTGTCACTTGCTGATTCGATTGAGTAGTGTTTTGTATTAGAGGGTTTAGCACTGTACTCAAAGTTTGTGCCAACATTTGCACCATATCATGGTTGCTTTCGTCCATTTGTTGCCTCAAGACTGCTGTCGAGGCATTTGTAAGGCCATGGGCTATTTGGGACGTTCCTCCTAAGAGTTGGGTCCTATTTCTATTCGCCATGCCTACTCCAGAGCCTTGGAGTGGCGAAGAGGCACTCACTAAAGGGTCTGAAAAAGTGGACGTAGCATTCGTCAGGCTTGCCACTTCAGAAGTTGGCATACCATAGAATGGAATAAATCCTGGGGGAACCAAAGGCCTTGTGCCTAAATTTCCCCTTGGTGGGGGAGTTCCCAAAGGCATCCTGGGGCCTGTTAACGAAGGTATTGGCCCCGTGGTTGTGACCGATACTGCTGGTGTCGAACCAACATTTGTCGCTTCACTTACAGTCGTACTAACCGTTGCTCCCACACTCGTTTGTGGGATTTCGTTATTGTTTGGAGGATTCGCCATCTCTTCCCTTCTTCTGGCAGTATTGTTATCGTTAGTGTATATTCTACCACTTCTCAATAACATACAACTCGAAAAGATGAGATTATTTTCAACAATCAACACACAGTCCCACCAGGTGTGCTAATTTGTTTACCTTGGGTTTTGGTAAACAACCGCTGATCCTCCAAATGGTTACTTATTTGGTTACTCGCAGGATCGATCAGATTGATCCTAGGACATAGGTTGATTTTGAAGTTCTGATTAGATTGGATAAGGCTTTAAATAAAGAGGCTTTAAATGAAATAAAGAGGTTTCAAGTAAATTGCATGAAGAAAGGACTTGGTAAAATAAACAAGGCTTAAAGTAAAAGGCTTCGACAGGAATGTAAAGAGGAAAGCAAGTAAATTTCTGGAAAAGTAAATGACTTTGATTAATAAAATTGGTGTTTCACACATACATTTCTCAACAATTCTTTCTCACCGCTGGGTACTCGAATCTATATGAGTGACTTTGTATAGAATTGTGAACACACGCGAGAAACTACATGTCTACTACTATTTATACTAAAACATCCCAAGTAACCGTCGGGCAGTTACACTGCTTCGAGATCAATCCACTTGGCACGTTCTCCACGTTCGACGCTCCAGATCCTTGCACGTTTGCACGTAGTAACTGCTGGAAACCGTTTTCCCTCCAAAAGCTTGAATTTCAAACTGCTCCACTCTGAACCATCGAACACTTTCGTCAAGAGACATCTTCGACGAGAAACTCCTTCGACGTCGAAGGCAACCAGCCTTCTTCCTTGGAAGAAATCTTCTAAGTACTTTGCCATCTTTCGATGGGCATTTCGACAGACTTAGCCAGTCGAAGACATCCTTCAGCTTTAATGGCTGACATCAACAAAACAAAGGTGTCGAATTTAGGAGCCAACACCACCAAGATGAAGTGGTGTCTGTTAGAGGTTGTTGGCTTGATTTCACCAATCATATCGATGCCCCACATAGCAAAGGGCCAAGGATCCATCAAGACATTCAAAGTAATCAGAAGTACGTGCACCTTGTCAGCATAGATCGGACACTTATGATAAGTTCAAGAGTGTTGATAGCAATCTGCTTCCATGATAGACAATTAATAACCTGCCCGTGGTATTTTCTTTGCCATCGTATGCCCACTGGAATGGGTGCCAAAAGTGCCCTCATGTAGATCAGCCATGATCTTTTTTGCCTCAACCTTGTCTATGCAACGGAGCAAAACAGAGTCATGGTTGCGTTTGTAGAGAATGCCATTACTAAGAAAGAAATTAGCAGAGAATCTCCTTAAGAACTTCTTATCATTGACTGAAGCTCCTTCCGGATATTCTTGAGCCTCGAGATACCTCTTAACTTCGTGAAAACAAGGCCGGTCCACTACTTCTTCAGTATTAATCTCGTGACAGTGAGTTGGTTCATCCATTCGTTCAATGGTGATCTGGGGAGCCTCGTTATCCCATTTAAGTTTAAACATGGATGACATTGTGGCTAGCGCGTCTGCTAGCTGATTTTCTTCTCGCGGGAAATGCTCGAAATTAATCTTCTCAAAATGTGGGATCAATGTCAACACATGTTCTTTGTAGGGGATAAGGTTAGGGTGTTTGGTGTCCCATTCCCCTTTGATTTGGCTGATGACCAAAGTTGAATCTCCAAATACATTTTAGGATTTGATCCCCAAATCTATGGCAACTTTTAGACCAAATATGCACGCTTCGTATTCTGCCATATTATTTGTACAATTGAAGTAGAGTCTTGTCATGAAGGGAGTATGACATCCTTCAGGAGATATGAGTACAACACATATACCATTGTCGGGTGACATTGGACGCCCCATCAAAAACCAGGATCCATCGGGATCCTTGTTCAGGTCTGTCATATGGTTTAAATTATTCGCAGTTGTTCACTATCATGATGTCTTCATCTGGGAATTCGAACTTCATGGACTGGTAGTCATCTACAGCTTGATGAGCAAGGTGATCAGCTAGTACACCGCCCTTTATTGCTTTTTGGATAGTATACTGAATGTCATATTCCGTCAGGATCATCTGCCATCTTGCTATTCTCCCAGAATGGGAAGGCTTCTCGAAGATGTATTTTGTGGGATCCATTTTGGTATCAATAAGGTAGTATGGGTCAGAATATATTGTCTTAGCCGGTGAGCAGCCCATGCCAGAGCGCAACAAGTTTTCTCGAGTAGTGAATATCTTGTTTCACAGTCGGTAAACTTTTTGCTCAAGTAATAAATAGCATGCTCTTTTTGGCCAGACTCGTCATGCTGCCCCAGCACACACCCCATTAAATTTTCCAAAACAATTAGATACATGATCAAGGGTCTTCCCTCGACTGGTGGCATTAAAACAGGAGATTCTTGCAGGTACTCTTTGATCTTGTCGAAGGCAGTTTGGCACTCATCATTCCATTTGACTACTTGATCTTTCTTCAGTAATTTAAAGATTGGTTCACAAGTAGCTATCAAGTGAGAAATGAATCTGGCAATGTAGTTTAAACGTCCAAAGAATCCTCTGACTTCCTTCTCGGTGCGGGAAGCAGGCATTTCTTGTATAGATTTCACCTTGGCAGGATCCACTTTGATACCATTACCGCTGAAGACAAAGCCTAAGAGTTTACCATACCTCACCCCAAATGTGCATATATTTAGGTTCAACCTCAGCTTGTATTTCTTTAGTCTCTCAAACAGTTTCTATAAATGATCAAGATGTTCTTCTTCTGTTTGAGATCTGGCTATCATATCGTCCACATAGACCTCTATTTCGTGATGTATCATGTCGTGAAACAGAGCTACCATGGCACGTTGATAGGTTTCCCCAACAGTCTTCAACCCGAATTGCATAACCTTGTAATAGAATATGCCCCACTGTGCGACAGAGGTCGTTTTCTCCATGTCCTCAGGTGCCATTTTGATTTGCTTGTAGCCTGAGAATCTGTCCATGAAGGAAAACACCTTATGTTGTGTTGTATTGTCAACCAAAATATCGATGTGGGGAAGTGGGAAATCATCCTTAGGGATTGCCCTATTCAAATCTCTATAGTACACACACATTCTTACTTTGCCGTCCTTTTTAGGCACGGGAACAACATTGGCGACTGATTGTGGATAAGAGGTGACGGCTAAGAATCCGGTGTTGAATTGTTTCATGACTTCCGCTTTGATCTTTTCTGACATGTCTAGTCGCATGCGACAAACTTTCTGCTTTACCGGAGGGCAATCTTCTTTTGTTGGTAGACTATGGACCATGATATCGACATCCAATCCTGCCGTGTCTTTGTATGACCAGGAAAAGACCTTGACATAATCATGTAGCAAGTGAATCAGACACTTCTTGATACTGGGTTCTAGATTGGCACCAACCTTGACTTCTTTTTTGTCCTCTTCGGTACCTAGGTTAACTGTGTCCACTGGTTCTTCATGGGGCTGAATGGTCCTCTCTTCTTGTTGTACTAACCTTGCTAGTTCCCCTGGAACTTCAAAATCTTCCTCACCTTCATCTTCGGCTTGGTAGATTAGATTTTCAGATTCACAAAAGGCCATAGCAAAATCATTACCCATGGGATCCCGAATGGATGTAGATCTGTATTTTTGAATGTGAGTGTGTGTAAGAGTATAGCTATCTTTGAAAGAAATAAAAAATGTAAAAAAGAAAGACAAAGAACACAAAGTTTGTATGCAAAAACGTCCATGATTCATTGATGACATATGAAAATGAGATAACAACCCTTACAAATGGACCATTGTGCCTCGGGTAAGACACTAGGCTTTAAAAGTATGAATTGTTTAATTATTACAGATCCGACAAAATTTAAAGACAATTATTGTTGGATAAAAGTAATTGGGACAAAATCTTTAGCTTCCCAGTTGCTGAGTCTTCCACTGACAGTTGGGAAAATCCATTCCTCCAGATCTTAGTTGTCCTCATCATCCTCCACTGCATTGACTCCGTGGTTGCTGATCTTCAAAGGGGGTCCCCCGGTGTGAAGCTTTCTGGGCTCCTGAAGTGAAACCTAAACCAAATTTGTCAGACTTGTATGAGATATCCGGGAGTTGGCCCCAAATAGTGCACCAACCTTCTTCTATCACTTCCTTGGCATCTTTTAGAGAGGACATCTTTAGCGGAGGTCTTGTAATCTTTGGGATTTGGGGAACAACTTTGGTTACTGCCACAGTTAGTGGGACTTCCTTGAAATGCTAAAATGGAGTTTCAATGAAATTTCCGTCCAATCCCACGTATCTGAAGGAGTTTAAATGACTGACCATATATTCCTCTTCTCCATGGACAGTAATGATCTTCCCCTTAGTTGGGTATTTCAGCATTTGATGTAACGTAGAGGTGACAGCACCAGCATTGTGAATCCATGGTCGGCCCAATAATCAGGAGTAGGAAGGGCGAATGTCCATCACGTAAAAAGTTGAATCAAAAGTTTGGGTTCCAACTTTTATGGGGATGTCCACCTCCCCGTGCACCATTCTCTTTGAACCATCGAAGGCCCTTACCACTATATTGCTGGGTTTTAAGGTTAAACCTTTACAGTCGAGTCTACCAAGAGCCTTCTTAGGAAACACATTCAAAGATGAACCGATATCCACCAAGACTTGGGCCAAAGTTGTGCCCCGACATTCGACAGAGACATGCAATGCCTTGTTGTGCTTCCTCCCTCTAGGTGTCAAGTCAGCATCAGAAAAGCCTAAACCATTGTCCGCGGTCAAGCTGGCCACACAGTCTTGGAACTGATCAGCAGAGGTTTCTTGTGGTACATGGGAAGTTTTAAGGAATTTCACCAAGGCATTTGCATGAGCCTCAGGACATAATAATAACGCCAGCATGGAAATCTTTAATGGAGTCTGCCCTAGATGCTCGACTATGTTGTAGTCGCTTCTCTTTATAATCTTCAGAATTTCTTCCATCTCCTTTTTGGAGGCCTCGGGGATGGATATTGTTTACGCCTTCATCCGGACAGGCTCAACCATAATGCCTTTGCCCCGAGTCTCGGTCGACTCGGCAGTAGGAGTGTCAGCAGGTGTAACTATAGGAATTGTAGTAGTAGTAGTGTCAACAGGGGTAACCAAAGGGATTGTTGTAGTAGTAGTGTTAGTAGGGGTAACCAAAGGGATTGTTGTAGTAGTAGTGTTAGAAGGAACAGGAACATGGATGATCACAGGACCGGTGACAATCTTCGAAGGAGCAATCTCTGGAGAGAAAATTCTTCCGCTTCGAGTTATCTTGCTAGTTCCCGCAATATTACTAATGTATGGGTTATCTTCCTCAAAAATTTAGTCTTCAACAACCGACCAATCTTGCTTGATAGCGTGATAGTAGACATCGCCCCCATAATTCCATGGGACGGTCTTATATGATGAGTATGGGATTGGCCCAGACATAGTAATTATTAGCGGAGCTACTTTAGGAACTGATGTAATCCTAACGGATCTTTTGGTGGAGACCCTGGAAGGATTTGCGGAAATGGTTATTATTGAAACATCTTTGTAAGTAATAGTTGGAACATGAGTCTTTTCAAACAAAATCTCTTTGTCATCCATCAGGTGTTGAACACCTGCTTTCAATAAATGGCAACTAGTTAGTCGAGATAAATAGAAGTGGCAGCCTTTATCACAGCCCAGAAATAAACCGACCTTCAATAGGTTCTTTTTGATGGTTAGGAGAAGAGTAACAAGTTCATCAACAGTAGAAACAAACATATCATCTTCGACAGTGTTAACACCACGGACATGCTTAGGCATAGGAGAGGTAATAACATTTGGGATCTCAGGAGCATCAAACTCAATTTCTTTTGCTTCAAGAAGGTCTTTCACCTTGTTTTTCAAAGCCCAACAGTTGTTAGTGTCGTGGCCTGGGCTTTCTGAATGGTATGCACAGTGAGCATTAGGATGATAATGAGGAGATGTTGTGTTAGGATTCTTCGGAGCTTCTTTCAAAGTTACCAGGTTAGATCTCAACAAATGCGGTAGTACTTGAGATAGTGTCATATTAATTCGGGTAAATTGTCTTACTGGTCTTTCTGTTCTAGGCTGATCGTTCCTTTGTTGAGTAGGCGCAGGCTTAGGGATCATGACAACCCCTACCATTGGACGATGTTCAGTTCTTTCTTGATTCCTTTGAGGATACATAACACCAACTTCTTTCTTCCTAATAAATGGTTTTCTTACAGCGGCGGAGGATGAGTCTTTCTGGATCTTCCCACTCTTAATCCCAACTTCCACTCTTTCTCTGGTCAAGATTAATTTCGTGAAGCCTGCTGAGGAGCTTCCAATTAAATGATTAAATAAAGGACCAGACAGGGTACCCAAAAACATGTCTATTAGTTCTCTTTCAGAAAGGGGAGGCTGGACTCTTCCCGCTAAGTCCCTCTATTTCTGAGCATAGTCTTTGAAATCTTCATTTGAAACCATAGCCATACTCTAGAGTTGAGTACGGGTAGGAGCAAGGTCTGTGTTGTACTGGTATTTTTTATAGAAAGCAGCGACAAGGTCTTCCCAGTTGTGGATATTGGCCCTTTCCAATTGATAGAACCAATCAAGTTGAGTTCCTGATAGACTGTCTTGGAAAAAGTGGACCCATAAATCTTTGTCCGTTGTGTGAGGTTGTATCTTCCTCACATAGGATCAGAGATGCATTTTGGAGTACGAAACTCCATCGTATTTAGAAAATATTGGTGCCTTGAATTTTGGTGGAATGATAATCCCAGACACCAAGCCTAGCTCCTCAAAGTCTAGCCCAGACACTTTCTAGATTTCCATTGCGCTTAGTCGTTCTTCCAGATGCTTGTACTTGTCGTCGATCGGGGGATACTTCTCTTTAGAGTAATCCTCTTCTTCTTCCTCTTCAGACTCTTGCTGGACAACTGCTTCCTTGCCTTTCCCATCTTGACTGTCTTTTTCACCAGATGACGTTGCAAAGTTTAGGGTCCTTCTTGCTTGTCCTTGGAATCTTCTTCCCATATTCAGAACTCCGATTACTTTCTTTTTCTTCTTCTCTTCTTCAATCAGCAAGGTTTTCAGATCTTCTTGTCCTTTGGCTAGAGTTAAGAACAACTGCTAAAATTGAGCATTTTTTGCTTGGAGGTCTTTTACCGTATGTTCAAGATCCATCTTACTGAAATAAACAGTGGAAAGATGAGGAGACTTGTCGTAAGAAACCTGCTTATGTTATGATGAATGGTAAATGCATATGCAATGATTTCAAGGGACTTAGAGATTTAAAATTGCTTTAGACCAAAAAAGGAACACACGTTATATTAATAAATCAGAGCTTGAGTAAATCATGCCTCTTTTGGGCTTACAAAGAAGTAGAAAAACTCTAAGATAAAAAAGTTGTACGCATCCTTTTTGGTGCGACATAGGCATTCAGGCTCCGCTCCTCATGAAGATGCTTAGTGAGTTCCAAAACCTTCTTCTCGCTGGCGTAGAATTGGGCTTCGAAAGTGTCTCGCTCCCCCCTAAGCTGTATCCAATCCCTTTGTAAGTCTTCAAGAGAGGTGGGCATGTCAGGATGCTGGATAGTGTACGGAACATCTCCTTCCACAATAGGATCTATGATTACCGGGAGAATGGAGGGATAAGGCATCATAAGACTTTGAGCATTAGCTCGTACCCATTTGAGGTAAGGCTCAAGAGGGATGGAATTCTTATGCCCCAATGTATTTCTATTTACCTTGTTCAACATCCTCCAAGCTCAAATAAATATCTTGCGATGACCTTGATCGTCGTTCTCGTAGTCAAATACCAAACCTTGAATGAGCATCTCATATGGGCCATCCCTTCGGGCGTAACCAAATTGTCTTAAGGCTAAGAAGGGGTTGTAGGTGATACCTCCTCTAATGCAAATTAAAGGGACATTAGGGAATTCTCCATAACGGTCGACAATAGTAACATTCTCTATGGATCGGGAACACCAATGAATGTCTGAATGTTTGAGCATCATCAACCTATGTGACCACCTTGAACCTTGCTCGTTCTTCAATACAGATTGGGGAAGATGCAAAATAAACCATCTTGACAAGAGAGTAGTAAAACACATAAGGATACCTCTTTTTCTCATAGTACGAGTGTGAAAGGAATGTAGGATGTCCCCTAGAAAAGTAGGCACCGGGTTACGAGACATGAAGATTTTGACGGTGTTCACATCTATGAGTTGGTCAAGATTTGGAAACAAAACCATCCCATAGATGAGGAGAGCCACAATTTCCTCAAAAGCTTGCAAATCCAAAGAGTTCCCACAGTTTTGGGCTTTCTCAAACAAGAACCTTGCTAGGAAACCTTTAACACCACTCCTTGTTTCCCAATTAGTTGTGATATCAGATGGTTGCAAGTGTAGAGCTTGAGCAATCTCTTCTTGCTTTGGATCTCTTTCTGTACCGTTGAAAGGTAGTTAATTGAGAACGGGAATACTCAAGAGTTAGGAGAATTCTTCCAAAGTTGGCACAAGTTGATAATCTGGAAATGTGAAGCAATGGTGTAAAGGATCAAAGAACTGAAAGAGAACCTTCCTCATGTCTTCATCAGTGTTGGAGGTGACCAAGTTTAGTAGGCAACCATGTCTTTCGGCAAATGGAGAATTTTCAGGAATCCTTGATGCTAGCTCTTTAAGTTGAGGAGGGATCCCTGCGAATAAAATCCATGTCCTTCAAAATACAACAAAGATAAATCCCAAGATCCTTGAAATGGTTAGTGAGTATGAGTATGATGTTATGATATTTATGATGTTATGTACAAGTAAATATACACAAACAAAGGAAACAAGTCCTTAAGTTTAGGCTTGCATGGAGTCTCATAGGTAAGTACCCTCTTGAAGTTTAGTTGGCTCAAACCTGTCCTAGTAATAGTAATCGGGTTCTAAGGATCTCAATATCACCGGTTTGTTTCTTTGGGCATTGTTTCAGCACAAGCCTCTTTAATGGCGACCGGAATATCCCAAAAAACCAAACCTCAATGAGTGTAGTATCAAGTATCTACCAACTTCGAACTGCACCAAAGCCAGTCATCTCACTAAGTCCTAAAGATCAAGTTGGTCAAGTAAAGGTTCTAAAAGTTCATAAGTGCTTCATGACATCACTCAGCGGCCCCGTATTCTCCTAGACTACTCAAGGGCTACTGTTACCCACAAATATGTCGCACTAACATAGCTATTTCTTAGACCATGTCGATATACCCCGCACAGTTTCCACAACTTATTGCGACTTACCTATAAGGTGTCCCAAATCCGGGTAGAGGATTCAAACCCAAACAAAGAACCATAATATAAAACATACAAGTCAAACAAAGAAAGCAAGTAAATGTTATCTAACCCTAAGGTAACCCCACTTTTATATTTTTTCCCCAGTAGAGTCGCCAGTTCTGTGATACGGTGGGAGAACTAACTTGGGTGTTTTGCGTTTGATTGCAAATGTTGTGGTTAGCAAGAGTCGCCACAGACTTTTCTTTTATCCAAAAGGAAACGTGAAAAATCACAGGAAAGACCTTTAAGATTTTTTTCTTGAGCTCGGGGGGTAGATTATGAAAAGGGAAGGTATTCACACCCTTTTCATCCATGGTTTTCCATGGGCTCTTAGTTACTTGCTATATCACTTGCTTTTGTTTGAAACTGTGCTTTGTGTGGTTTTGAAAGTATTTTTGAAAAGAGGCCATTGTTTAGGCAAACTTTGTAATGATTCTCGTTCATAAGAATGTATACAAAGTGTTTGATCTTTTAAAAATGTTTTCAAGTTTTAAAAGATGTTTTAAAAGCGTTGGTGTTTGTTTTTGAAAATAGCAAGGATGTTTTTGTTTTGAAATAGAGCAAGTAACTAGGAACATTCTACCTACTCAAAAGTCTTTCATATTCATTTCCTTTTTCCTTTGACATTGTTATCTTACCATTGATTTTGTAAGTAACCATATCCTTAGATGTAAACGGGACGGGCGCGGTTCATCGTATAACCATGATTAGTAATGTTGCAAGGTATCTTAGCATTTTTCTTTAGGGACTAAGATCATTTTGAAAGGCAACATAGATAGCGTCATCGAGAGACTATGATCTTGTATTTTGCTTATTTTTGCTAAGATACCCCACATGCATAATATGGTCATTTTTATAAGGCAACCAAGTGGATTTTACCCTAGGGGTGCTTGTGTGCAAGTATATTGATTTTCATGCTTTGTTTTTGTCTTGATTAGGGTTTGCTACTTGTTGATTTTATCTTTCCATACAAACTCTAATTAGTAGCATTTATATAAAGCGATAAATTGCGGAATTTAAAATTACTACGCTATTACAATACTCATGGGAGGGGGGTGTACAAATTTACTAATGGGGATTGCAAGAAAATTAAACCTAATTACCTATTACAACCATATTGAATATTGTACAAAATTAAAAATAAAATGCAAGAATATAAAAGGAAAAAAGAAAAGATTTTTTTGTTGTTTTTATGAAATGGGTTTTATCCTAATTAAGTGAGATGATTAAAAAATAAACAAAATTTAAACCTAAATTAATTAAGAAGGAAATTAAGTTTAAAAAAAATGTATTTTAGGTTTTTTGTGAAAAGGTTTTAACTTAATAAAAATAATATGAAAATTAATTAATAAAAATAAACCTAAGTTCTAAATTAATTTTGAAGAAAAAAAAGAAAAAAGAAAAAAAATAATTAAGCCTAAGTCTAGATATTAATTATTTAAGAAAAAGAAATTAATTTGTTTAAGAAAATATTTTTTAGTCTTTTTGTTTTATAGAGAAAATAAAATATATAAGTGTAAATAATAAATAAAAATAAATTTGGATTTTTTATGATTTATGAAAATAATAATAGTAATAATAATAATAATAATTAAAAGATAAAAAAATATGAAATAAAATAAAAAAGTCAGGGAGGTGGATTAGTAATGCAGGGGGTGTTGTGAGAAAAAAAAGACCAGGCCCACATGAAAGCCCAGGCGCTGCAAAAAAGCACAAAAAAGTATTAAAAAAATAGTGAAAAAATAACAAAAGGTAACGTTGGGGCTTGAACCCATAATCTAAGGGTGACATGAGCGCGCTTTAACCACTGGGGTGGTGATACATCTGTTAACTTGTGTGAAAGGATAAATACATAACACAAAACGTGCCCTGATTGCACTTCATCTTCAACCTCCACTCAAAGGATCTATAACTTCTTCATCTCTCAACAAAAATGAAAAGTTCAAACATGAAAGTTTTGGCATTTCTTCCCATGAATCCAACCATGTAAACAACTTAAGCTAATAGTTAAAGATGAATGAGATTTTTTCTGGCCCTAATTTAAAACCTAAAAATTTCAGAAACTTCAAATCTAAAATTCTCTAAGCTCAGGCCATATAAATGCAAACTATGGATATGTATAGCTTCTTGGCAATAGTCTCTATATTTTATCTTCACAAATCAGAATCAAATGATTCTTGTATGAAGAGATAGAAGTTTGAAAACTTACCTCTTGCAGCTGGAGTCGTGTATGGAGTTTGAGCAACCTTTATGATGGCCTGATGATTTCTGTAGCTTGCCTTGACCTCCTTAAGTGTGTTCTAACTCCTACTTTGCTTTGAGGATGGCTGAAACTCACAACTCAAGTCAAGTTGCAAGCTTCAAATTTAGAAATGGTGGATAGTGACGGAGGAGTTACAGTCAGGAAATAGGGGCCTTAATCACTTTGATATGATGTATACTATGTGTTTGGATGGTTAAAACTCAATACACACGAGTGGATTTGAAGATGGCTGTGTCAGGTTCCAAACTTTCAAGTTATGGCACATTCTGAGTTTTAGAGTGATTTGGAGTGTTTTGGGGTCTTATAATTCGTGTGTTATGTTGCAATAGACTTGTGTATATGTATGAAAAAGGTTAGAGATCAAATGCACTCAAGGTTTATGAGTTCTAGCCTTTTGGCTCTATGACTTGCTTTTGAAGAAAAGTGAGAAGACAAATCTCAAAGTGTTGTACAAGCATGTTCTGAGTTCAAAGAGGCTTTAGACACATTACTTTTGGTTTATAGAAGTTGTGTGTGCAGAAAGAACAAGTGCAAAGCTCAAGGAGTTGACAATTGCAAAAGTGATGCTTTATCAAAATGGAAATGACAACTTTGTGCCATAAATGGAAATGTAACTTGGATAAAGGCTCAAGTGCTTGGATTAAAGCTCTATCAGCTGTGTAAACATTTAATTATGGAGTGACAAACAAGTTTGAGGCCTGAAAAGCAAAGATTGTGCAGCCTAGGCTTGGATTTGAATTTTTGTTCATCATGAAATGGCTTGTAATTTAAGTTTGAAAACCCTAACTTCATCTCTTCGATTATCCTTGCTCACAAATGATCTCAAGGAGTTCTTGGACATTTTGGAAAGCTTGTAATTTTCTATACAACACCTCTTTGAATCACTTTTGAAAATTCCCCTTGTAACTATATGAAAAACTGCCATGAAGTTAGGTCAAAATCCTGACTAAAACTAGGGCAAAATTTCACACTGTGTTCAATTTCAAGACCATGACTTTATGAATTAATAAATTGAGATCCAATCATTTTTAGAAGAAGTTGTGTAAAGAAACGTTGTAGATATCATGGAGATCTACAAATTTCATGTTGAAAGTTTCTTTTGAATCATCTCGCATCATGGTGAAAAATTGGCTCAAAGTTATGAAAAAATATGAAGTTTTAAACACTTAGAAAATTTTCTAAGTTAGAAAACTTTGACTTTTCAAAATGAAATCTTGACTTTTTGATTTCTTGATGAATAAGTTTCATATTTTGACATTTTTTGGTGAATTGTGATCTTTGACATTGGATTTTGACCAAAAAGTCAAAGTTTGACTTTTCAGTGTACAGTTGACTTTTGATCAATTGACTGAAAATTCACTATCAATCCAATTGATCTTGAGCAATGTTTTAGGTCATGACATTAGGTCAAAATGATGACATTGAACTCTTGAGATCATGCTTCAAGCCAATTGATCATTTGCTAGGTCAAAAATCAGAAATTTCCTCTTCTCAGTCAAAATCCTAATTTTAACCATTTTGCCCTTTTGATGATTTGATCAAATTTCTTGAGGAATTGTGGTCCAAACTTGATCAAATGATACATATGAGTTTATAATGTTGATGTGGATAAAAAATTATGTAGTTTGA
Organism: Vicia faba; assembly: GCA_948472305.1. NCBI lineage: Eukaryota > Viridiplantae > Streptophyta > Magnoliopsida > Fabales > Fabaceae > Vicia > Vicia faba. Next base: position 518,621,047 of record OX451737.1, read on the forward strand.
TTGTAAATTGGCCATAGTTGACTTTTTTCCTAATACAGCTGATTTTTAGGTCAACTGCTCAATTGACTGAGCAAAAGTGTGATCCAAGGCTTGAAACTTGACATGAGTAATCTTCGGGGCCCATAATTGAAATTCTGGCTGCAGATACTTAATGTCACGTTTAATGTTATGACACCGTATCTGACTTTCTATAAGACAGTAAATACAAAAACAGTAAAGAACACAGTCAATTGTTTACCCAGTTCAGTGTGCAACAACACCTACTCTGGGGGCTACCAAGCCAGGGAGGAAATCCACTATAAGAGATGTTAATTCAGGAATAAACCAACCAGTTTATCTCCTTCACTTAAGACCTACCCAATGCAATTTCAATCTAAGTACAACTTAAACCTGAGTTCCTACTCACTCCCCCTCAATCACAGCAGTGATGCATAAAACAATTTGACTAATGAATTGATGAAGACACTCTTCAAAAACATATACTTGATTAAGCTTCACAGCTTTTTAATCAAGCAACACAACCACTCTTGCTTCACAGCTTTGAGTGATACACACACCTAACTTGACTCTGCTTCACAGCTTTAGTCAAGAAACATTCAAACACTCTTGCTTCAAAGCTTTGAGTGCTACACAACCCTTACAATTAAAAACCTATTCCAAGTCACTTATCACAATGATAATTGCTTGAAGTACAATAATTAAACCTATACAGTTTACAAATGATCTTCTGATCAAAAAGGGATTGCTTTCAAAACAGCAGCTCTGTTGAATATATAGCAGCTGCATCTTCAGTTAGGGTTTCCACAAAAAGCTAGGGTTAATTCCATTTGACCTTAAGACTAGGTCACAGGACTTTATCAACCAGGTTAGGGTTGAGCTAGGTTAACCCAAAGAAAACGCAGGATTCTGTTCTGGAAAGACTGAGTCATTTTCCTGAAAAAACTCAGAATTAACCAAACTGCAAACCTGTTAGTTCAGAACAGGATGTCTTAACATCTATTATGACATTTGAAAAACCTGTCTACTGATTTAGGAAAATGTGATCATTTTGCAAAATGCTCAGATACACACTTATAAACATCAGTACCTGAATGACAATATTTTTCTGCAAAGGTACCTAATGAATCAGTACAAACTAAACTAGAATGTTATGACATCAGTCATGACATTCACACATACACTTGGGTTTTACCAAAAATGCAAGCCAATAACTAAACAACTACGAACTCCCCCTTTGGCAGATTTTTGGCTAAAGACCCTAAATAATCAGAGATAGATAGCAGCAGAAAGAAATGACTGCAGAAAAATAGAATTTCTAATTAAGCAAGTACCAAAATATTCTCCCCCTCTTTAGCCACAAATGGGCCAAAGATACATGTTCATAAAAATTATACAGTTATCCAGAAAAAAGTAATAAGAGCAGCAGCAGGAAAAAAAAACTGAACACACTTCCAAACTCCACCAGGTACCAGCACCAACTCCACCAAACAGCAACTCCACCAACCATTAAGCACTCTCATCAGACTCAGAGGATTCGAGCTTCTTCCTTTTCTTGTGAGCAATGTCAGCATTCTTCTCTTTGTCTGATGTCTCAACATCCTTAGAGACATCTGGATTTGTTTCAGCATTTGAACTTTCTTGATTCAAAGGAACAGAAATGCCAGGAACTGAGTGGTTCTCGTTCAGAATTCTTGAAACAATTTTAGCTATTGCTTGACTAACATAGGCTGACCCTTCCCTATTTGCAATTTCAGGGGGAACTGAAGAAGAAGGATGAGATGGATTACCAGAGGCAGAAGCTTGGGACTTTCCTGCATGTCTTGTTCTCAACTCTTTGACCTTGGTGGGGTTAGTTCCCACTTTTCTACGAGAAGAGATCTCCAGGACTTCAGAGTCCAGACAAGAAGAGATTGTCCTAGAATCTTGATCAGAGGAAGAGGTTGAAATAGTCGTATTGGATGATGATGGTGTTTGAGACATTTTGACAGTCTTAGAGGACCAACAACAACTGAAGAGAAAATTCTGATTGAGAGACTGGGTTTTGATGAGGAGACGAGAGGGGAAGGAAGAAAAGGAGTGTCTATTCAACTTCTTAAACGAATTGAAGGAAATGGGAAAATATAATTTTAACCCAATCAGAACAAGCATAACTCCTTTAATCCTTGTTTTAAGCAAAATTAATTGCTACAATTCCTCATGTTGGCAAATACCCAACTTACCCCTCAAGTTTTCAAATTGATTTGCATCAAGAGCCTTGGTAAAAATGTCAGCCAGCTGTAGCTCAGTGGCAACATGTTCCAATTTGATTGTCTTCTCTTCTACAAGGTCTCTGATAAAGTGATGTCGTATGTCAATATGTTTGGTCCTACTATGCTGAATGGGATTCTTGGAAATGTTGATTGTACTCAGATTGTCACAGTACAATGTCATAACATCTTGTGTGACATTATACTCAGTAAGCATCTGTTTCATCCAGATCATTTGAGAGCAGCTACTACCAGCTGCAATGTATTCAGCTTCAGCAGTAGAAAGAGACACACAATTCTGTTTCTTGCTGAACCAGGAAACCAGATTATTTCCCAAGAAGAAACATCCTCCAGAGGTGCTTTTTCTATCATCAGCACTACCAGCCCAATCAGCATCACAGTAGCCAGTCAGAGCTGGTTCACAGCCATGAGAATACATCAACCCATAGTTGTAAGTTCCACTCACATACTTCAAAATTCTCTTCACTTGATTGATATGACTGACTTTGGGATCAGCTTGGTATCTTGCACAAACTCCAACTGCAAAGGCAATATCAGGTCTGCTGGCAGTTAAGTACAACAAGCTTCCTATCATGCTTCTGTACAGACTTTGATCCACCTTAACCCCACTTGAATCTTTGGAAAGCTTTAGATGAGTAGGAGCAGGAGTCCTTTTGTGACTTGCATTCTCCATACCAAACTTATTTACAATGTTCTTAGCATACTTGCTTTGAGATAAGAAGATTGAGTCCTCCATCTGTGAGACTTGCAGTCCAAGAAAATAAGTTAGTTCTCCCATGAGACTCATTTCGAATTCAGCCTGCATCTGGTCAGCAAAGTGTTTAACCATATGTTCTGACATTCCTCCAAACACTATGTCATCAACATATATTTGGGCAACCATCAACTTCCCTCCTTCAGTTTTGACAAAGAGAGTTTTTTCCAAGCCTCCTTTTCTGTAGCCTTTGTCTGAGAGAAACTTTGTTAACCTGTCATACCATGCTCTAGGAGCTTGTTTCAGGCCATATAGAGCTTTTCTCAATTTGTAGACATGATCAGGGTGGGTTGGATCCACAAAGCCTTTAGGTTGTTCCACATAAGCTTCCTCATTTAAGTACCCATTTAGAAAGGCACTTTTCACATCCATCTGAAATAACTTGAACTTCAGAAGACAAGCAATTGACAATAGGAGTCTGATTGATTCCAGTCTGGCTACAGGTGCAAAGGTTTCATCAAAATCAACCCCTTCAACCTGGGTGTATCCTTGAGCGACAAGTCTTGCCTTATTTCTGGTGACAACTCCTTCAGCATCTGACTTGTTCTTGAAAATCCATTTTGTCCCAATGATGTTAGTTCCTTCAGGTCTAGGAACTAGTTCCCAAACTTCATGTTGCTTGAATTGGTTCAGTTCATCTTGCATTGCACCAATCCAGTATTCATCAGTTAAAGATTCCTTGACATTTCTTGGTTCCATTTTGGACACAAAATAAGAGTTTGAGATGATTTCTCTAGATCTTGTAATGACTCCACTGTTGAGATCTCCTATGATGAGCTCTTTTGGATGATCCTTCTGAATTCTGATGGAAGGGATCTTGCTAGCTTCCTTTGATTCAGATTCTGTTGTGGTGGAGTTGGGTAGATCATTCTGTTGGGTTGAAGTCTCAAAGAATGTCTCAACAGTACAAGGAACATCTATTTCTTCATGATAATCATCAATTATAACATTTATTGATTCCATCATGGATTTGGTTCTGGAATTGAATACTCTATAAGCTCTGCTGTTTGAGGAGTATCCTAGAAATATGCCTTCATCACTTTTAGGGTCCAGTTTTCTTCTTTGTTCACGATCAGCCAGAATATAGCATTTGCTGCCAAACACATGGAAGTACTTCACAGTTGGTTTTCTTCCTTTCCAGAGTTCATATATGGTGGATGAGGTTCCCTTTCTCAAGGTGACCCTGTTATGAACATAGCAGGCTGTATTCATAGCTTTAGCCCAAAAATACATAGGAAGTCTTTTGGCATGTAACATTGCTCTGGCAGATTCCTGTATGGTCCTGTTTTTTCTTTCCACAACTCCATTTTGCTGAGGTGTTATAGGAGAAGAAAATTCATGACTAATTCCTTCTGAAGAACAGAAATCATCAAACTTGCTGTTTTCAAATTCCTTGCCATGATCACTTCTGATTCTGACAATACACCCTTCCTTTTCTCTTTGAATTCTTTTGCACAATTCTTTAAAAACTTCAAATACATCAGATTTTTCCCTAATGAAATTAATCCAGGTGAATCTGGAAAAATCATCCACAACCACATAGGCATATCTTTTTCCACCAAGACTCTCTACTTGCATTGGTCCCATCAGATCCATATGAAGAAGTTCTAGAACCTTAGAGGTGGTTAGATGTCTTGACTTTGGATGTGACATCCTAGTCTGCTTACCAACCTGACATTCACCACAAACTCTTTCTTCATCAATTTGCAGTCTTGGAATCCCTCTGACTGCCTCCAAGGAGATAATCCTCTTCATACCTCTTAGATGAAGATGGCCAAGTTTTTGGTGCCACAATTTCACCTCTTTTTCTTCTTTTGCAATGGAACACACAGATGAGAAATTAGTGTTCTCAGGCTCCCACAAATAACAGTTGTCTTTAGATCTGACTCCTTTCATTACTATTTCTTGTTTGTCATTGATTACAAGACATTCAGATTTTGAGAAATTGACCTTGAATCCTAGATCACACAATTGACTGATACTAATGAGATTAGCAGTCAGCCCTTTTACCAGCAGTACTTCATTCAGACTTGGAACTCCAGGGCAGTCCAAATCACCAATTCCTTTGATTTCACCTTTAGCACCATCTCCAAAGGTCACAAAACTGGTGGTGTGAGGCTTAACATTATTGAGGAGGTTCTTGATTCCAGTCATGTGTCTGGAACATCCACTGTCAAAGTACCAGTCTTCCTTTGCAGAGACCCTCAGGGAAGTGTGGGCTATCAGGGCAGTAGCCTTTTTCTTCCATTTAGGAGCATGTGGTACCTTTTTAGACTTAGGTTTGACACCTGAGTTCTGATTAGGGTATCCATGCAATCTGAAGCAGAAGGGCTTTATGTGGCCATATCTCCCACAATGATGACATCTCCATCTTTGGTACCTTTTCTTCATATGTCTCTGTTCCTGATGTTGAGAGTTGTGTTGAGACATCTGTTTTGACATTTGCTTATCAGTACCCGATTTCTTTGCTTCCATAAATCCTAGTCCAGATTTATTTCCCACATTTTATCCAACCTGAAGGATCTCTTCCAATTTGTCTGTTCCATTTGTCAGCATCTTGACAGATTGGGTCATTTGATTCAGTTGTGAGTTCAGCAATTGAACTTCTCCTTCTAGATGACTTATAGTTTCAAGGTTTGCCCTTTTTTCAGCCTCCAGCTTTATGATGAGTTTTGATTGTTTCTCATTCTGCACACAGAGTTCAGTACTTCTGATATACAATTTCTTGTAAGTATCAACCAGTTCTTCAAAAGTCACCTCTACATCACTGATGTCACTTTCAGAGGTACAAACACCAGTTAAAGCAGTAACTAGTTTGGCAGATTCTTCTTCAGAATTACTTTCTGAATCACAGTCAGACCAAGTAACAGTCATTCCTTTCTTTTGTTTCTTAAGAAAGGTAGGACATTCAGCTCGAATATGCCCATATCCTTCACAACCATGGCATTGAATTCCTCTGCCTTGATTTCCCTTCTCTTCTGACCTTGGTCTTCTGCTAGAACTGTCAATGTCAGAGGGAATGTTATGAACATTAAACCTTGACTTTGGATCTATTATTTTGATGAGTTTGTTGAACTGTCTTCCAAGCATGGCTATAGCTTCTGAAATATTTTCTTCAACATCAGTGTTGGACACAAGTGATATGCTCTTGTTCTTCTTGTCACCATTATCAGTGATCCCCATCTCAAAAGTCTGAAGAGACCCAATAAGTTCATCCACTTTCAACTTATTGATGTCCTGGGCTTCCTCTATGGCAGTTACCTTCATTGCAAATCTTTTAGGCAAGGATCTGAGAATCTTTCTCACCATTTTTTCTTCTGACATCTTTTCTCCCAGTGCTCCTGAGGTGTTGGCAATCTCCAAGATGTTCATGTGAAACTCATGAATGGTTTCATCTTCCATCATTTTTAGATTCTCAAACTTGGTGGTCAACATCTGAAGCCTTGACATTTTTACTTTGGAAGTGCCCTCATGAGTAGTTTTGAGAGTGTCCCAAACTTCCTTGGCCAGTTCATATTGATGAACTAGTCTGAAAATGTTTCTATCAATTCCATTGAACAAGGCATTTAAAGCTTTGGAATTTCCCAGGGCTAACTCATCTTCTTCTTTACTCCAATCTTCCTCAGGTTTCAGACTGATTGTCCCATCTTTGTCAGTTATGGTGGGATGGATCCATCCTTTGTCAGCAGCTCTCCAAGCCTTTTTGTCCAGAGATTTTAAGAAGGCAATCATACGAGGTTTCCAGTAGTCATAATTAGTTCCATCCAGAATGGGTGGTCTATTTCCAAAAACTCCTTCTTTGTCCATAGTGCCAGAAAGTGATATCCCTAGATCTCACCCAGTAATACAGGCAGGGTGCCTGCTCTGATGCCAATTGAAATTCTGGCTGCAGATACTCAATGTCACGTTTAATGTTATGACACCGTATCTGACTTTCTATAAGACAGTAAATACAAAAACAGTAAAGAACACAGACAATTGTTTACCCAGTTCAGTGTGCAACAACACCTACTCTGGGAGCTACCAAGCCAGGGAGGAAATCCACTATAAGAGATGTTAATTCAGGAATAAACCAACCAGTTTATCTCCTTCACTTAAGACCTACCCAATGCAATTTCAATCTAAGTACAACTTAAACCTGAGTTCCTACTCACTCCCCCTCAATCACAGCAGTGATGCATAAAACAATTTGACTAATGAATTGATGAAGACACTCTTCAAAAACATATACTTGATTAAGCTTCACAGCTTTTTAATCAAGCAACACAACCACTCTTGCTTCACAGCTTTGAGTGATACACACACCTAACTTGACTCTGCTTCACAGCTTTAGTCAAGAAACATTCAAACACTCTTGCTTTAAAGCTTTGAGTGCTACACAACCCTTACAATTAAAAACCTATTCCAAGTCACTTATCACAATGATAATTGCTTGAAGTACAATAATTAAACCTATACAGTTTACAAATGATCTTCTGATCAAAAAGGGATTGCTTTCAAAACAGCATCTCTGTTGAATATATAGCAGCTGCATCTTCAGTTAGGGTTTCCACAAAAAGCTAGGGTTAATTCCATTTGACCTTAAGACTAGGTCACAGGACTTTATCAACCAGGTTAGGGTTGAGCTAGGTTAACCCAAAGAAAACACAGGATTCTGTTCTGGAAAGACTGAGTCATTTTCCTGAAAAAACTCAGAATTAACCAAACTGCAAACCTGTTAGTTCAGAACAGGATGTCTTAACATCTGTTATGACATCTGAAAAACCTGTCTACTGATTTAGGAAAATGTGATCATTTTGCAAAATGCTCAGATACACACTTATAAACATCAGTACCTGAATGACAATATTTTTCTGCAAAGGTACCTAATGAATCAGTACAAACTAAACTAGAATGTTATGACATCAGTCATGACATTCACACATACACTTGGGTTTTACCAAAAATGCAAGCCAATAACTAAACAACTACAATAATGATCCATGAAAGTCATATGAAGCATTGAAATTTCAATTATCCTTTTGCAATCTCAAACCCTAATTTTGGTCATCATTACTTAAGGAGGTGTCTTGAGCTGATCAACCCTAGTGCAGTCTTGAATCAAGAGAGATCTTTGTGAGAAAATATTTGATAAGTGAGAGGGGAAATTTTATGGTACAACACTTACCACCCACTACTATGAGAAAGGAGAATTTGTATCATCTCAAAGTGGAGGATATAGCTTGGATTTAAAATCAGTAAAGCCTCACTCAACACCCAAGTGGAAAATATCTCACTTCATTACATATCATAGAAGTATAGTAGCTCACATCACTACAAGAATCACCAAGAGTCTAACCTTTTGAGAAAAAAATTTAATGTAAAAAAGCTAAAGTGGCAAGAATAGTTTGAGTGAGGTTAGTTTACTTTTAGTCTTGAGAAAGATGTCAAAGTATGGTTAAATTGATTAAAGTTTGATTAAGAAAAGATTTTTGAAAATGTGTGGACTTAAGTCCAAGTTTATTATGAAAGCGGTTCAAGTTGGAAAACAAGAAGAGTTTTTAAAAGGAGGGAGAAGGTTTTTGAAATTAAAGAAGATAAGATGAGATGAAGGGGCTATCCTAAAGCATAAGGTAAAAGATAAGGAAAAGAACGATCTAACCAACAAGAAGCCAACACTTGACATAAAGAAGTCAATGTAAAATTCCCATCCTTTAGATTGAAACCAAGCAAGAAAAAATACTAAACCTTTGAGAAATACCCAAGCTTCAGATGAATTACGTCTTCACAAAAATTGGACAGCGTAGCAGCTCTATACATAGGAACTCTCAAACACAGACAAAGCATATAATCAGAATAACCTGCACACAAAGAAAATCAACCCAATGCCTTGGAGTAAATCCCAAGAACTTCAGACAAAATAACAACAGAGCCACAACGTCCCAAGTATCAAGGCTTTTAATCCAAAGTTTGAGAGATCCACAACTCCACAATGCCAAGGATAGTAACCAAATAGTACAAGTAATCTTAAATTTTTTTTTAATGTTCAAGTTGATTATTAAGTGTTTTCAAAAGAAAGAAAGCTCAAGTGAGAAAAAATAAAAATGACATAAAGATAAATGCTCAAGCGAGCAAAGATAAAATGACATAAAGATAAATGCTCAAGTGAGCAAAGATAAAAATGGCATGAAATGTAAATGATAAAATAAATGGTACATAAAAGTAAAGGCACAAAATAAAGGCATAAAGTAAGGTTAATTGTTAATAAATTAGAAGTTAGAGAGTTAGTTGAATGACCATCTTGAAGCTTGCATTTGAAAACTCATTATAAGATTGATAAATCAAAGCTTCTCAATAACAATTCTCATTTTCTTTTTCTAAAGTATATCATTCATTTCAAGTGCTCAAAGAAACCACATATGATCAGCGATGTTCAAATGATTCACTTAGACCAAAATTTATGAAGTTCATTAGAGGATTGATAGAATCAAAGCCTCCTAAAAATGAACTTCAAAGTTACTAAATCTAAGGTTTCAAATTAAATATACTTGGGCTTGCAAAAACAAGAAAGGGATAAGATGAAGAGGGAAGGGATGTATCAGATGAAACTAGGGTTTCAAATATCATCAATATCATTCATCCATTTTGGTGGATTTTGTTTTTCAACCTATCAACACCCAAGATCCAATGAGGTTGAGGAGCTTGTCCCAAAATAACACCCGAGTGTCTCCAAATCAGGACTAATAAAAAAATAAAAAAATATATTTAATATAAAACAAAATTTAAATGATTTAAAAAGGAAATAATTGGTAAAATACACAACATGTATTAAAACACCAAATAAAAATCCTAAAAAAATATTAGAAGTCAAACATGAGTCAATAAGGGTTGACAAAAAAATTCAAAATTTTTTATAGTCAGAAACTATTTTTAAAATTTAAATAAATAAGAAAAATAAACCAAAATTTGTTAAAAATAGTAAAATTAGAAATAAAAATAAAATGAGGTCACCAATATTTGTCAAGAAGTCATTGGATCCTTCCATAATTTTTTTCACAATTTAAAAATCAAGAAAAGTATTTTTAAATAATTAAAACAAGTCAAATAAAGTGAAAAATAATTAAAAAAAATATCAAATCACAAAATAAATTATGAAAAAAAAATAAAAATCAGAAAGAGAAAAATCAAAAGTATTTTTGGTAATTTTTTCAGAATTTTAGAAGTAGAAATGAATTTTTTATGAATTTTTGAAGTTTAAAACAATTAAAACTAAAACCAGAAAATAAAATAATAAACCAAAAAAATGTGGATCATCTGATCATTGTCAAACGCGTTAGTAAGCAGATCTGAGGGACCTGGCGCGATGTGCATGTTATGGACCTTATTGAGAAACACACAAAATCAGTAAAATTCCAGCCAATGAAATTAAAACAAATGTCACGCAATAATTGATTGAAGAATGACACTGTTGTACCCCAAAATTTTCCCTCCCATTTCACTCAAGATATGCCCTCAGAGGTTCTCAATTGCTCAAGTTGACTAAGGATTGACCAGACAAATCCTCCTCCTAAGACAATGAGTCTCAAACTAGGGTTTCACTCCTCATTAAGATGTTTGAGTTCCAAGGGTCCTAAATGGTTTCCATTGACCTAATATGTCCTCAAGATCATCCATGCCAAGTTTCATGCCTTGCACAACAAGTTTGCTCAGTCAGCTGCTCAAATGCCTGAAAATCAACTATACTAGGTCAAAAGTCAACTATGGCCCAAATATAGTCAAACTTCAAGATTTTTGGTCAACATCAACATTTTGAATTAATATCCATCATTTTATTAATGGTTGATCATGACTCCTCAAGAAATACACCTAACTCATCAAAAGTCAAAAAATGGCAATTTAGGGTTTCTATAGGAAAAGTCAACCAAACTTTAACCAAGCATAACTCTCTCATACTTTATCAGAAATTTTCCAACCGATGCTCATTTTGAAGAGAATCCAATTCCCTACAACTCCTCTTCAGCCCTCAAGATCAAGGAATTCCTCAATCAAAAGATACAAGTTCATACATTATAGGTCATTTTAAAAAGTCAACAAAAACACTTTTTGGGTCAAAGCTCCTTACATGATCATGGAAGATCCAATTGAGATGAAACCAAAAGGGTTGTTTAGAGGACATCCTAAGATTTCTAAAAAGTCCAAGAACACCTTCTTAGGGTTAAAAATTATTAATCGGGGTTTAATTTCTTCAAATTTACTTTCAGTCAATTCTTTATGTATCTGTCCAAAAGCCTTGTAATTGCGTAAGACTCTTTTTACTTTCTCGCTTTTATATCTTATGCTTGTATATAATTGTTAGCAACCTAGGCTTGTATGCTTAATCAATCAATCGGTAGATCACTTAACTTCAAGATAAATATCTGAAAATAAACATTGCTGCACACTTGCACCCCTAGGGTATTCCTCACTTGGTTGCCTCAGAAACAATGGTCATGTCCCTCGAACGTAGGGATATCTTAGAAAATACCCTCAATTCAAAAGTTGTCATAAAGATCATAGTCCATTATTGTCCCTCGAGTTGCCTACGAGAAATGATCTTATCATGATAGTCCCTTCGAAATGCTAAGGTATCCTTACATGTTGCCTTCAATGACCATTACGTCCCTTTTGATAGTCCCTCAACATCCAACGACTAGGGTTACGTACTCATTAATAGTAGGATAAAACGGTCTAAAGGATAATAGGAAAATTACTCCTTTTTCGAGTAGGTAGACAGTTCTTAAGTACTTGCTCCAAAATAACTTTTTTACAGTTACACACTTTCAAACTTCTTTTCAAAAAAACGCTTATCACACTCTTGAGGACTGATACAAGAGTTACCATAAAGCAAACAAAATCTTTCAAAACACACAAACACGAAAACAATTTTAAAAAATGAGTAAGTACCTAAGAGCCTGTGGAAAACCACGGATGGAAAGGGTGCTAACACCTTCCCTTTCCATAATCTACCCCCTTACTTAGAAAATCTCGAAAAAGTCTTTTTCTGTTATTTTCACCCTTTCCTTTGTTGGATAAAAGAAAATTCGGTGGCAACTCTTTTTTACCGCGGTATTTGCAAACAAAAAACGTAAAACCAGTAGTAACAAAAAACAGTCAGTTCTGCCACCATATCACAGACACGTAGGTCATCTTCAACCTCCAGACCCATGCACGTTGAGATTTTGTGAGATTCTTTAAACAAAAACATTAGAATCACATAGAGGTATCATTAAATTCGTCTCATCCATAAGATTCTAACCTACCCCTCGCGAAAAATTAATTTAAAGTACAGCCCAGTCGGTTTGGAAAAAACCAGAGAGTTTTGACAATTTTGAATTCGAAAACAGATGCATCAAATGCATAAATTAACCAAAATTAAATCATCAGCAAGCATCAATGAACATCATAGATCATTCCAGTAATTTGAGTTAGAAGAATTGATGCCAACTACTACCTGAACGGAGTATGAAGAAATTGCTCTGAAACTTGACTTGGCTAGCGCAATTTGGAACACCTCAAAGCTTGGTTCTTCTTTTGTTAGCTTCAATAAAGTTAAAGGAAGAAGAATCAATAAAAAATGTGAGTTCGAAGTGCTCTAAGTAGGAATTCAAATTTGCAGAAATGAGAGGTGTGGAGGAATTTTGACAGGGTGTTTCTGGCTATCCAAGATTGTCCAAATGGGTGGGATATCACCCTCTATTTATAGCTGAGCAAATGGAATGCTCAAGCGTGTGATATGATGAGATTTTGAGAGAATTCGTGTGAAGCTGCAAGCATGAAAAGTGTGACTCATATTTGCTCAAAATTCAGCTAAAACTTGTGTTTCAAGGTGCTAATTTCTTCTGGAAGGTTGCTAAGCATGATTAGAAGTAAGAACACGCCAAAATTTTGTGATTAAAGGCCACATTGACCAATTTGCAATCTGATTGTTTTGACAAAATCAATTTTACGGTGCCAACTTTGAATCCATGGTGCACACAACTCAAGAGGCTTTATCACATGATTCTTGAAGCATTTGAATTACAAGGTCAAAATCTTTACAATGTGCCAAGAAAGACTCCATTTGGATAATTGAGCTGGAATTTATGTCCTCTTAAAATCGTGAAAAACAAACTGATTTTTGTACTTTGAAATATTTCTAAGTATGGGACCTCAAAATGACCTATAATGTTCTTCAAAATTACATGACCTTCCACTCAAAATTTGATCTTTATATCTGAAGATAAAATGAAGTAGGCCTCTTAAATTGAATTGTGGAATTGAGATCACTCAAAAATCATAAAAATTGAAAGAGTTATAGTCTTTGGAAGATGATGAAAAATTTGGGAAAATTCACAAAAGACCTATAATTTTTCAATTCTTAAACAACTTTCCAAGCATTTTCAAGTCTTTTACATTGAAACAAAGTTGTAGTAGACATCTCAAATATTGTTTTGGAAAAAGGATCGGCTCAAGGAGATAAAAACTGACCAAGTTATGATCATTTGAAGTCAAAACCTAATATTCAAAGGCTTTTCAAAGAGACTTGTTATCTTTCTCAACCATTAGTGATCTTCCATTCAAAATCAGTCTTAGATCCCTGGAGAAAACTTATTAAGGACCCTTTAAATATAATCATAATTTTAGAGCCAATCAAAAATCTCAAAAAATGAGCAAGATATGGTCCTTGGAAGTCAACAAACCCTAGCTCAGAGAGTGTCAAAATCACTTGAAACCCCTTTCAACGTTTGATGAATTTTCTTGCACAATTGGGTTTTGTAATGTGAAGAGAAGTTGTTGTAGATGATGATAAGAACCCATAGAAAAAATAACCAACTCAAAATATTGAAAATTGAGAGAGTTATGCACTTGTGATCACTGAATCAAGCACTTGCTCAATTAGATCAAACTTGTTGAGTCAACCTTGAATCTTTTTAAACTTTCTCGGAAAAATAAAGAATGATGAATCAAAATAGGCCTTGAAATGATGTTAGCTTGAATAACACTCAAATAAGGAGCTTAAGTCTCAAAGAAAATTGTTAAAGAAGTCATGGAAATAAACACACGAACCTATGAATCTTCTTGATGAATACCAACACCAACTTTGAGGAAAATTTAACCTAAATAAAGTGAGGGAGCTCTTTGAACCACAAAAATTTGATATCATAGACATAGCCTTGAAGCTTGAGCTCTTGCAATCCATTAGAAAACCATTTGATTGAGAACCACCCCTCAAACCCTAGGTTAGATGGTGAGATGAATGCAATTGTGATCACCTACAAAATGAACATTCAGAGAAACATATATACATATCTTGATGTTAGTTAAAAGAACACATGTACAAAATACACAATTCAAGGTGCTTGGTGATACCTCAAGATCAAACTTAAATATAGGATGAAGTAGAAAGGTAAAACTAACCCTAATGTGTGATCTTGATGTATTAATAATATGAGATGATAAGAGATCTTAGGGGCAAAAATTGGGGTATAAAAATAATCATTCTTTACGATACTCCTGCCTTACATACATCCTTAACCTTTTGTACAGATCTTTATAGGATGCCAATAGAGTTTCACCTTCCTGTTAAGGCAGTAACATAATCAACAGTCTCTTTTATGAAGGATTCATCACCTTCATAGTTTTTCATGAGAATATACCATGAATCTTTAGCAGTACTGCAGATAGCTATCTTCTTGAGATCATCCTTGTCTACTCCATGAAGTAGAGAATTCAGAGCTTTGGAGTTTGCAGAAGCTAACTCATTTTCCTCTTTGGACCAATCCGCCTTTAACTTTAAAAACTCATTCCCATTTTTTCCTTTCATAATACGATAAATGTTACAACATTTGTTGATAGTACATAAACTTTTACCAAAAATAAAACTATGCAGAATTATAAAGTGAAGAAGGTAAATGAACACAAAGAATTGTTAACTCAGTTCGATGCAACTCTCCTACTTTGTGGGCTACAAAGCCAGGAAGGAAATCCACTATCAGTAGTATAAGTTTTAATCCTAAAAAGTCTCAATTTACAACTTATCTCCTATTCCCCACCCAGTGCAACTTCTACCTAGGAACTTCCTAGATATGAGAAACCTCCATCTCACTTCCAATAACTATAGTGATAAAAGACTTGTTCCAATCCTAGTGACAGTCTATGATAAAGGCACAATCATAATAACTCGAAACCAAACTAAACTGAAGTTTACACTTCAATCATAATACTCAAACTCTTTCTTAAAAGCTTAAGAGTGAGAAAAATAACTTAACAAGCTGTCAAGTAACAATCAGTCAACTTAAATGCATTAAAAGATGCATGAGGATGTATAGATAAAAACAGAAACCCCTTGAAGGACCCTCAAAACCTAAGACTAAGAAAATCTCGATTCCCCTTATTTTTACAAAGTTCCTAATGAATTTAGGTCTAGGTAGTTTCTATAAATACTCTTCAGCAATCCTTGGGCCTTGCATCTACGCCCAAATATTCCTTGTTGCACAAGCTAAAGGCTGCACCAATTTATGCAGTAAAATATCCTTGAATATTGGAACACAAACAAGGTTTCCTAAATTGTTTCAATCAACCAACTATAGCAACCCGTATACAACTGGAGATATTATTTGTTCCAGATTTATAATTCTTGACCTATGATAAATCATTGAGATAAAAACAACTTAAATCTCATAGAATCAATTAAAGATCTATGAAGAACAAATAGCCTGTATTAATGTTGGAACCAGATGTTACAACATCTGTCAGAACATCTGCTTTCAAATGAACCAGACCAACATGTTTAAAATATTTGTTTTAACATCAAGCTGCAAACCATGTATTTGCAAAAATTATGCCAATCTAAAGAACATGGTACTAACAATCACTTTATAGTCATAAGTGGAATATCAATGTAATTGGTCTTCCCTTCCAATGACAATAATTCACAAACACTAAAGTGTTACAATGCTCGAGAATTTTCTGGTTTAGATGATGTGAATGTATGTAGAAAAATTCTTGAATAAAAGTTGAAATACTTGAAATGTGAATTTTGAAAGTTTAAGTGTTTAATTGGAAGAGGTGATAAATGATTTGAAATTTGATGTATTCATAAGTTCATAATACCTCTATGATACATGGTAAATTTTGAGACCTTTTCATGAAGGTTTGCAATAGTTTAGAATAATAATGGTTCATGAAAATACATAATTTTGAATTTTGTACAAGACTTATCAAGTCAGTTTTAAAGGATACATGACTTTAAAAATATTGAACTTTGTTTGAATTTCAAATAATTTTTCAAAATCTGACGGCATGCAATCGATTTACATAATCATGCAAATTTATATGCACAATTAAAAACTTGAAAAATATGCCTAAGACTTTATGTTATAACCAAGAAAAAGTTATGTAATGGGGGTTTGATTAATTGAGTACCTAAGACTTAAGTGAAGGTAAGTATTGTCATTATACCTTCTTGAAATACAATTACTTGAATCCAAAATCTTGAACGTGATGCTTTATCTTTGAAGATCATCTTTTCTATTTTGTCACTAATAAATTTGTCTTCATCAAAACATATTCATCATAGAGAAGCTTGAATTCACAACTTTTAGGTCAATTTGTCTTCTAATGATCACATGAAGACTTAGCAGAAATATGCATAAGACTGGGGAATTTCAACAGATAATTCTTTTTGTGGAAAAGGAGTTTCAAATTCCATTGCAATAACATTAACCATATCAGGAAGCTTTTCAACTGATTTTTTGATGCTTATCTCCAAGACTCACTTGTGCAAGAAGACTTCTCCAATGTCTCTTTGGTGGTTCTCTATAAATGGAGCTCAAGACTTGGAGAAAATACACAACACTGCACCTTGACAATCAAAGAGTTGTCACTCTATCAAATCTGTAGCACAATCTTAACTTAGAACTTCTTACCAATTGTATATTCTTAGAATTTCTTAAGTCTTATAGTATTTTTGAGTTGTGTTCTATCTACACCACTAATTTTATATCAAATATAGTTTATCATATTCTCTTAACTGTTTTGATAGAGTCAAAAGTCTCTTTCTTGTATGTTTGATTAATTCAAGTCTATTCTATGCGTGCTTGAGCATTTAGAAGTCTTTTGCTTGTGTTATTGAGCATTGAAGTCTCTTATTCATGTTTTTGAGCATTGGACGTCTCTTTCTTTTGTGCTTGAGCAATTTGTAATTAGATTTGGTTATAGTGGAAATCCCTTGGAAGTAAAGGGGGAATGGACTACTCCTGATTTGTGGGAGGAACCAGGATAAATGCTCGTGTTCTCTCTTTCTCTCTCATCTAATTTTCATTTATTTTATTTTCTACTACTCATCAGACTCTAAATGAGATTCTAATCTTGTATTCTGAATCTAATAAGAGTATTTCAGGAGAAAAATAAGAAAAGTTAAACACAATTCAACCCCTTCTTGTGTTTTTCTCACCTTCAGTTGGTATCAAAGAATGGCATGTGCATCAACACTTGATAGTGATACATAAAAATATCCTGAGAGAAAAACATGACTGGAGTACCTGAAACCAATGACACTTCAACTTCAACACAATTATACTTCTAAACCTCAAACCTCCAGTGAAGATTTTACTGAGTTTAAATGGTGGAAAAGTAAAATGTACACTCACATTATAGGTCTTGATGATGAGCTATTGTATATTCTTGAAGATGGAATTTATTTTAAAGTAGATTGAGTAGGCAAGATGGCTGACAGAAAGAGCCTCAAACCTGCTCATAAAAAGTTATACATAAAATATCATAGATTAAGAGGAATCTTGGTAGATGCCCTACATCATTCTGAGTATTTCAAGATTCTCAACAAATCTATTGCCAAAACCATTTTTGATCCTATTTGATGACTTCTTGGCAAGTGTACCTGTGATACGGTGGGAGAACTGACTTCAGGGTTTTGCGTTTGATCGCAAATGTTGCGATTAGCAAGAGTCGCCACCGACTTTTCTTTTATCCAAAAGGAAAGGTGAAAAAGCACAAGAAAGACCTTTGAGATTATTTCTTGAGTTCGGGGGGTAGATTATGAAAAGGGAAGGTATTAGCACCGTTTTCATCCATGGTTTTCCACGGGCTCTTAGTTACTTGCTAGATCACTTGCTTTTGTTTGAAATTGTGCTTTGTGTGGTTTTTGAAAGTATTTTGTAAAGAGGCCATTGTTTAGGCAATCTTTATAATGATTCTTGTTTGTAAGAATGTATACAAAGATGTTTGATCTTTTGAAAATGTTTTCAATTTTGTAAGATGTTTGGAAGTGTATGCGATTGTTTTTAAAATAGCAAAGATGTTTTGTTTGAAATTGAGCAAGTAATTAAGAGCAATCTACCTAATCAAATGTCTTTCTTATTCATTTTCTTTTCCTTTGACATTGTTGTCTTACCATTGATTTGGTAAGCAACCCTATCTTTGGATGTAAACGGGACGGGCGTGGGTCATCGTATAGCCATGATTAGTGTTGTACCCCAAAATTTTCCCTCTCATATTTCTCAAAACATGGCAAGAAAAATCCCCAAGTGGCTCAAGATTGCTCAAGAGTTGGACAGTCAAGCTATCTCCTAAGGTAGTCAACCTCAAATTAGGGTTTTGTGTTGCATCAAGGTCCTTGCATCCAAATGACCTCAAGTTCTACCCAATGTCCTAATATATTCTCAAGTTCATCCATGTCAAAATTCAAGCCTTGCAGAGGAAGTTTGGTTAGTCAATTGCTCAAGAGGTCCAAAAATTGATTGTGCTAGGGCAAAAGTCAATAGTGCCCTAAATACAGTTAAACCTCAAGATTTTTTTGTCAAAATTATCATTTTGAAGGATATTTCATCATTTGATCAAGGGTTGATCATGATTCATCAAGGATCGCTCAAAATTTATCAAGACTCAAAAGTTGCTAAATTAGGGTTTTGCAAGAAAAGTCAACTCAACTTTGATCAAGCATAACTTTCTCATACTTTAGGAGAAATAAACAATACAAAGCTCATTTTTAAGAGGATGCAATTTCCTACAATCCATCTTCACACCCCAAGATCAATAAATGCACTCATAAAAAGTTACAAATTTGGACATTATAGGTCATTTTTGAAAGTCAACAAAAACACCTTTTTTGCCAAAGCTTATAACTTGAGCATGGAATATAAAAATGAGATGAGCCCAAAAGGTTTGGTTAGAGGACATCTCAAGCTTTATAAAAAGTCCAAGAACCCTTCCAAAAGTTCAAAATTGAAGAAGTTATGCATTATTGAAGTTGGGCATTTTTGTAAAATTACCAAAAGTCAACTATCCCCAAAACTTCAAATTTTGTCAAATGGGCTCATTCTTTTTCACTTGATTTGATCTTTTCACACTACACACGTGTCCTAGCTTCAGCCTTGTGTCCATTTATTAATTTTTCTATTTTATTTGATTTTTTATTGAATTAATTCATTTTAAATCAATTTAAATCAAATAAAATCCAAATATTGATTACTTAGGATCTTTTTGGTTGTTATAGGTCTTAATTAACATCATGATCAGCATCAAATTCGTATCTCACCATGTCATGAACAAAAAGATGGATTTTGGACAAATTTGGAAGGTTTTCAATGGTGAATCAAATCAAATCTCTAAGCCATAATGCACAAGGATTCAGTCCAAAATTGTTGACCTAATGCACTCCATATTACATATACAATGCAAAGGCACGAGTTTTAGAGGTTAGAAGCTGCAAAACCATCAAAAGCAAACTTGAAAAAATTGGCAAAAAGCTTGAAACTGAAATCACTCCTAGAGGCGAATTCAAAGGCAAAACTCAATGTGAATCAATTGCTGGACCATCCTTGAAGCGAAACCAATCCAAAACCAGTCCTCATACGTGCCCTAAAGCTCTGTAAGTGTATCAAAAATATGCTTTTCAATTGAATTCGTATATCATTGTTCTTGCACTTTTCTTGCAAAATCTTTGCATATTCATGCTTATCGTTCAATTTAGAAGCATTCTGCATTATTTGATTGCATTTATATAGCCTGTAACCCCCTAGCCGCATCTAGGGTTCTTGGTTCGTGTTTTTTGGGCGTTTCGTTTGCAGGTGAAATTGATGCCATTGATGGAATAGGCGTGATCAGGAAGCCCAGACGAGCACAACCATGGTCTTGGGGTTTATTTCTATGGCCTAGGATAGATTTTAGGATGCAGATACGGATTTAGCTGCGGATGTAAATCCGCAGGTAAATAACCAGGGTCAAATGGAGAAGACGAAGACGTGGCCCTTTCCAATTTGCTCATTCAAAAATTTGCGCTTTATTTTTATATTTTCTGATCCATTAACTTGTTTCTCATATTATTATTATTATTATTATTGAATACACTAACAAATGAAGCGCAGTGGTTGAGTGGCAACGCATGCATCCAATGACTCACAGGACCTGGGTTCGAGTCCCAGGTCCCCCCATATGCATATTATTATTTTTCTCCAGATACTCCAGCGCATTTCAAGAATTGTGAGGCACCGTACTCCCTCAATCAATCACCTGCCAGATGGCCCCAGGCCAGATCTGGTGGTCCAGAATGAATGTCTACCATAAGCCAAAGTCAGCGTATGCATGGAAGCAGGAAAGGTCAACACAGGCCAACTCAAATAGGCCTTGAACTTGCTAATCAGACCCCCTATACAGGCCCAAACCCTCACTCTCTCTATTTTTATTATTTTCTTTTTATTATTTCTTTAAATCATTTATTATTATTATTTTTAATCACTAACCAATTAAAACTTTTCTTAATAAAATCAAAACCCAAAAATATTTTGTTTATTAAATTAATTTCAGCATTTTATTTTTTGTTAATAAATTAATTTAATTAATTTAGTTTAATTAGGAAATAACTTTAATATCTTTTGCAATAATTAAAATTAATTTAGACGATTAGGTTTTTATTAACTTTGATCAAATTTATTTTTATTTCTTTAAATATCAAAAATCCAAAAATATCATTTTTATTAATTAATTAATTTGTTTATTAGTTTGGTAATTAACTTAATTTAATTTCTTCCATAAATTAAAAATAACCAATAAAAAAATCTTTTCTTTAATAATTAAAGGGTCAAAACCCTAGAATGTACCCGATTTAATTTTCCCGCACGTGATCCATTTTATCATATTATTGTATCTGTTTCCCGAAATTTAATAGTTTAATAGGACTTTAAATACTTTTATCGCTTTATTTATTTTCCGCATTTTAATTTCAAGGGTTGCTTTTGGCGATGTAAATACCCGACGCCTTGTAATAGTTAGTTTAATTTCCGCAATTTAATTTCCGCAACTTATAAATTGTTAGATGTTTGGTAATAGGGAATGCATGACAAGATCGAATGCTTTAACTTAAAATCAACATATATAACCATTGACATGTACAAAGATAAAATTAACCGAAACAACACACTCGCGCATGCGCACTCTTAGGGTACACCTCGCTTGGTTGCCTTCGAACGTGGTCATTAAGTATAGGAAGTTTTAGAGGTCACCCTCTTGTCCAAAGATCATAGTTGTCTCGAAACGGTTGCCTCGGAAAAATGATCTAAGACATTAGGGTTACCGCTAAGGCGTCCTAATATTGCTTTAGTGACCGCACGTCCCTTAATCGAATTGACCCTTAAAACTCCAACGACGACGCTTCCTACTCATCAATAGTAGGATAGCATTGTCTAAAGGACATTAGCACAGATTGATTCCTTTTTCGAGTAGGTAGATGGTTCTTAGGTACTTGCTCTTTTCCAAAACAAAAACAAAACTTTTCGCACTTACACCTTTCAAACCAAAAACTTCTTTCAAAACCACAAACACAAAGAAAAGCAAATTTTGAAAATACTTTGAGCAAGTACCTAAGAGCCCGTGGATAACCATGGATAAAAAGGGTGCTAACACCTTCCCTTTCTATAATCTACCCCCCATACCCGAGAAACATCTCGAAAAAGGAATTTTTCTGTGCTTTTTCCTTTCCTTGTTGGATAAAATAAAAGACGGTGGCGACTCTTACTTACCGCGACATTTTACGAAAACAAACGCAAAACGCGAACCAACATTCCAAAAAATAGTCAGTTCTCTCCCACCGTATCACAGAACTGGCGATTCTACTGGGGAGAGCATAAGTGGGGTGTACCTTAGGATTAGATCATTGTGTTTTCAATTGTTTGCTTTGTATGCTTTATATTTGTGGGCTTGTATCAGAGTTACTATAGATCCTAACCCGGATCTGGGGATACCCTTTAGGTAAGTAGCAATAAAATGTGAGGGAACTGTACAACGTAGACCGATACGGTTGAAGCAGTAGCTACATTGGTGTGGCACTTTAGATTGTACCGATATCCCTTTTGTTGGAACGAGGAGAATATGGGTCATCTAAGGGGTCATTAAGCACCAACTGACCTTAGAACCTTTAAATTGACAAACTTGGCCATAGAACAGTAGCAGTATGCTACACTCATTGAGACTAAACTCTCGCGATGATTCCGGCCGCAAGAAAAGGTTGCTAAACTGGAACTATGACCGATTGAGGGTATTCAGTGATATTGAGATCCTCTAGAACCCGGTTACTATTTTTAGGACAGGTTTGAACCAACTGAACTGAAAGAGGGTAGTACCTAAGCTCTTTGCCAGCCTGAAATCTAAGGGCTCTCTCTGTGACTTGTGTGCCTTGACCATGTTTGCTATTTGTGGATACTTGTGATATGCCTTTTATCATGACATCATGACATCATAGCGTTACATACATCTTGCATTGGACTAACCTATTTCAAAGACAGGAGGGATTCATCTTTGTTCTGTTTTGTAGGTCATGATGCCCATGCGTAGAAATACCATCTGGATCAACTTTGTGCAGATTCCCACTATGCTTAAAGAATTGGTTGCAAAGAGGCCTGATACTACTTCCTTCATCAGGCGACATGGGTCTCTTCTCAGTTTGGTCACCTCCAAATTGGACGAGCAGATGATGAGTGTCCTAGTCCAGTTCTATGATCCGCTATACCATTGTTTTACTTTCCAGGACTACCAGTTGGTTCCCACCCTAGAAGAGTTCTCCGAGCTGCTCGGTATCTCTGTTCTGGAGCAGACCCTGTT
Source organism: Vicia faba (assembly GCA_948472305.1). NCBI lineage: Eukaryota > Viridiplantae > Streptophyta > Magnoliopsida > Fabales > Fabaceae > Vicia > Vicia faba. Next base: position 518,644,177 of record OX451737.1, read on the forward strand.
TACTGGTTGGGAGAAGATCCTTAGGCCCGAAGAGATTGCTTCAGCCCTTCATATGACCAAGGATGAGGTAATGGCTAATTGGGAGACTAGAAGTGGAGCAAAGGGCTTTCTGACTAAGTTCTTGGTCGGTAAGGCTAACTATTTCTGGCATAGTCTAGACTTCAAGGCATTCGAGGATATTCTGGCTCTTCTGATATACGGCTTGGTATTGTTTCCGAATTTCGGCTCCTTTGTTGATGTTAATGCGGTAAAAATCTTCATTTCTCGCAATCATGTACCCACTCTCTTGGGTGACATTCTTCATCAGCTTTATGCTCGTACTGCCCGAAAACGGGGAACCTTGATGTGTTGTGCTCCATTATTGGCGAGGTGGTTTATTTCGCACCTCCCCAAATCAGTGCTGAAGAACAAAGAAGGCATGGGTTGGGCTTATAGGGTTATGTATCTCTCTCATAATGACATCATCTGGACTATCAAGGGTATGGACGAGGTGGCCTTTATTGATCATTGTGGGGAGTATCTCAATGTTCCACTGATAGGAACCCATGGAGGAATTTCTTATAATCCATGCTTGGCCTTACGTCAGTTTGGGAGAGCCAGAAGAGAAGGACCTCATGAGCTGCTAATGCCTAGTATCATCTTTGATTTTCAAGGGGATAGTAACGAGTAACGCCGCAGATTCATAAGGGCCTGGGATAGAGTTCACAGATCTGATCCACGTGAGCTGGGTCCAAAGACTTCTCTTCTAATGGAGCCATATCTTAGATGGGTTTGTATCCGTGCCCAAAAGCTGGGTATGCCATATGAAGCCGTCCTGCCTATCATTGTTGAAGTTGCTAATGAAGAGGGGGTTCTTCCTACCATCCTTCACCCTTACATGCCCACTGACATTGGGGCACTGAAAAGGTCTTGGATGCAGCTGAGAGAAGAATGGGATGCTTACCGAGAAAAGTTTAACGAGCAAGAGCAGAAGATCCAAAAGTTGACTAGGCAGCTGGAGAACGAGCGGATTCTCAATGACTATGTCCGCACCGACAAGAAGAGACCATGGGAGCACTGATTGTCCTTTGATTATTTCCTTTTCAGTTTTTATTTCCTTTTCAGTATTTCCATTCTTGTAACGCCTTAAGGGAAATTTGTTGAACAATTTGAATTTTAAAGTTTATCTAATAAAAGTGTGTTTCCTTTCTTGTTTACAAATTTGAATCTCTCGATTGTCTTTGAAATCATGTCATACGCATTTCATCCCATGCACTCCATAACAGGTACCATTACAGGTCTCTTATCTTCTTTGCTATTTATTTCAGCACTCATCATGTCTGATGAACCTTCAACTGAGCAAGCAATCAAGGCCCTACAGGCCCTGAATGCCCAATTCCAAGAGCTGTTCATGAATCTAGCTAAGGGTCAGCAAGATCTGAAGACCCTGATTCTGAAAGAGAAGAAGAAGAAGAAGAAGAAGAGGACAGTCCTGTTTAACACATGTCACATGTTTGGAAACAGGCTATGGGATGAAGTTGATTTGACCACCTAATTTGGAGGGAAAGATAGTCAGGAAGAAAGGATGGCTCCTAGCCCTGTGGTCTCTGACAACGAGACAGACTTCGACGAAGACCAATATCCTCCGACTGAGGATAGATACAAGCAACTGGAAGACCGGTTGCGCGCGATGGAAGTTCAGAAAGTTCCTGGTATGGACTTTGGTGATCTGGGTCTATCATCTGGGGTAGTGATTCCCCACAAGTTCAAGGCACCAGCCTTTCCTAAGTATGACGGAGTTTCTTATCCGAAGCTGCACCTCCGGTCATATGTAAGGAAGATTCATCCGTACACCGCTGATAAGAACCTGTGGATCCACTTCTTTCAAGACAGTGTCTCAGGGACTCAGCTTGAATGGTTTTATCAGTTGGACGGAGCCAGTATCCGTAGTTGGGAGGATTTGGCTACTGCTTTCTACAGGAAGTACCAGTACAATTCCGACCTCGCTCCTACGCGTACCCAACTCCAGGGTATGTCAATAGGAACGGGTGAAGGTTTCAAAGATTATGCTCAGAAGTGGAGGGACCTCGCCGGAAGAGTGAAACCACCCTTGGATGATCGGGAGCTTGTGGATATGTTTCTGGGGACCTTGTCTGGTCCATTTTTCAACCATCTGATCGGAAGTTCTTCGTCTGGGTTTACAGAGCTAACTATGACCGGTGAAAGGATTGAGGTTGGTATTAAGGCCGGTAAGATACAGAAGGTTGCTTCATCAAGCACCAAGAAGAAGCCTTTTAAGAAAGAGTCTAACGCTGTTTATAGTTCGAAAAACCAGAATAGACCTGAACGCCTCCAAGTTGTTAATGCGGTTGTTATTTCAAGACCTGCTGGTGCTCCTCAGCACAACAATCAACAAAAGGATGAGATACCTCGAAGGAAATTCACCCGTCTCAACATGACCTTATCTCAGATTCTGCCACAGTTATTAAAAACCAATCTGGTGATTCCAAGGGAAGCCCCGAAGAATCCAAATACAACATCACCGAAGTACAACCCTAATGCCCGCTGTGCTTTTCACTCTGTTAGCCCGGGGTATAACACAGATGATTGTTAGTCTTTGAAGAATAAGGTACAGGACTTAATTGATGCTAAGGAGATCGAGTTCGGGGCATCAGAAAATCCTAAACCAGATGCAGGAGTGAATGCTATCGGAGATGATGATGATGAAGAGTTTGATATCGACAGTTGGATCTACCCGACTGCCAATGGTGGATTAAGCAACTGGACAGCGAAAGATTCTATGCCCGTTTCTGTTATCACCCAGTAATGAAACCTTTTTGAATTTGTAACAGACAATGTTTTAAACTTTACGGCCCGGTGTCTTACCCGGGGCACTATGGCTTCATTTGTGAGGGCTTTATGTGTGTAATTTTCATATATCATTAATAAAAGCATTGGAAGTTTCTTGCATTTCAAATTTTGCGCTCCTTGTTTTTCTTTATTATATATTGCAAAACAGCTATTTTACACACACTCACATACACAGGTCTACATCCACTCTGGATCTCATTGGTAACGACTCTGCTACTGCCAGTTATGACTTTGAAAATCCGATCAACTTAGTCGAAGACGAAGGTGAAGATGATTGCGAAGTGCCTGGTGAACTTGCAAGACTGTTACTCCAAGAAGAGAGGGCTATACAGCCACACGAAGAGTCGATGGAGTCAGTAAATCTGGGTACAGAAGAGGATAAGAAAGAGGTCAAGATCGATGCAAACCTGGAGCTTAGTGTGAAACAACGGTTGATTCAAATGCTGCATGACTATGTTGAGATCTTTGCCTGGTCTTACAAAGATATGCCTGGTTTGGATACCGATATTGTGGTTCATCGATTGCCTACCAAGGAAGACTGTCCTCCAGTGAAGCAGAAGGTCCGCCGAATGCGCCCAGAGATGTCTGAGAAGATCAAGGCTAAAGTTATGAAACATTTTGACGTCGATTTTCTAGCAGTTACTTATTACCCACAGTGGGTGGCCAATGTGGTTCCCGTACTGAAGAAGGATGGTAAGGTTCGAATGTGTGTTGATTATAGGGATCTGAACAGGGCAAGCCCCAAGGATGATTTCCCTCTACCTCACATCAATGTTATGGTTGACAACACTGCTCAACATAAAGTCTTCTCCTTTATGGATGGTTTCTCCGGTTATAATCAGATTAAAATGGCTCCCGAAGATATGGAAAAGACAACTTTTGTTACTCAATGGGGTACCTTTTGTTACAAGGTCATGCCTTTTAGACTGAAAAATGCTGGGGCAACGTACCAGCGTGCCATGGTTGCTTTGTTTCATGACATGATCCATCATGAGATTGAGGTATACGTCGATGATATGATTGCAAGATCTCAAACTGAGGAAGAGCACCTTGACCACCTTCAGAAGCTGTTTGACAGGTTGAAGTTGTACAAGCTTAGGTTAAACCCGAACAAGTGCACATTCGGGGTGAGATCTGGTAAGCTGTTGGGTTTCGTCGTAAGCGACAAAGGTATTCAAGTGGATCCTGCAAAGGTGAAGGCTATACAAGGAATGCCCAGAACAGAAAAAGAAGTCAGAGGCTTTCTGGAACGTCTGAACTATATTGCCCGATTCATCTCACACCTGACTGCTACTTGTGAGCCAATCTTCAAGCTACTGAAGAAATATCAAGTAGTACGTTGGAACGATGAATGTCAGGCCGCTTTCGAAAGGATTAAAGAGTATCTCCAAGAGCCCCCTATTCTAATGCCACCAGTTTAAGGGAGACCTTTGATCTTATACTTGACAGTACTCGACAACTCAATGGGGTGTGTGCTGGGTCAGCATGACGAGTCTGGCCGAAAAGAGCATGCTATTTATTACCTTAGAAAAAAGTTTACCGACTGTGAGACCCGATACTCACTGCTCGAGAAAACTTGCTGCGCTTTGGCATGGGCTGCTCGCCGGCTGAGATAGTATATGCTGACTCACACTACTCTATTGATTTCAAAGATGGATCCAATCAAGTATATCTTCGAAAAGCCTGCATTATCCAGAAGAATAGCAAGATGGCAGATGATCTTGACTGAGTATGACATCCAGTACACGACCCAAAAGGCAATTAAGGGAAGTGTGTTGGCAGACCATTTGGCACATCAGGCAGTGGATGATTACCAGTCTATGAACTTTGAATTTTCGGACGAGAATATCATGTTGGTAACTGATTGTGAGACACCTGGACCGGATGAAGGACCTGAGGAAGGATCCCGATGGTATATGTACTTTGATGGAGCTTCGAATTCTTTGGGTAATGGCATTGGCGTTGTGATCATATCTCTTAAAGGCTCTCATACTCCGTTTACCGCCCGACTATGTTTCAACTTCACCAACAATATGGCGGAGTATGAAGCATGCATCATGGGTCTTCGAGCTGCTATTGACCTAAGGATTAAGTTTCTAAGTGTCTTCGGAGATTTCTCTCTTGTGATCAGTCAGATCAAAGGCGAGTGGGATACGAAACACCCAAATCTTATTCCTTACAAGGACTATGTATTGACGTTTCTTCCCCATTTCGAAGAGATAACCTTTGAACACTTCCCTAGAGAGGAGAATCAGTTTGAGGACGCACTGGCTACAATGTCTTCTATGTTCAAAGTCAATTGGGACAACGAGGCTCCCCGGATTATCATTGAAAGACTGGACGAACCTGCGCATTGTTGTGATATTGAGACTGAAGAGGTAACAGAAAAGCCCTGGTATCATGAGGTGAAGAGGTATCTTGAAACTCAGGAATACCCCGAGGGTGCATCTGTTAATGACAAGAAGTTTTTGAGGAGGTTTGCAGCAAAGTTCTTCATCAGCAATGGCATCCTTTACAAGTGTAACCATGATTCGACCCTACTGCGATGCGTGGATAAGAATGAAGCAGAAAGGATCATGGCGGAGTTACATGAAGGTACTTTCAGGACTCATTCCAGTGGGCACACCATGGCAAAGAAAATCCTTCGGGAAGGATATTATTGGTCCACAATGGAAGCCGACTGTTATCAGCATTCTCGGACATGTCACAAATGTCAAGTCTATACTGATAAGGTGCACATACCTCCAGTTCCTCTGAATGTCTTGACGGCACGTTGGCCTTTTGCAATGTGGGGCATTGATATGATCGGCGAGATCATACCTACAGCATCCAACGGGCATCGTTTCATCCTGGTAGCTATTGATTACTTTATGAAGTGGGTTGAAGCAGCTTCCTTTGCTATTATAACCAAGAACGTCGTAGCACGGTTCATTCGGCACAATCTGATCTGTCGATATGGTGTACCAGAAAGGATCATTATGGAAAATGGTACCAATCTCAACAACAAGATGATCACCGAGCTCTACGAGCAATTCAAAATACAACATCATAACTCTTCTCCCTACCGGCCGAAGATGAATGGGGTTGTTGAAGCGGCTAATAAGAACATTAAGAAGATTGTGTAGAAGATGACAGTGACATACAAAGACTGGCAAGAAATGTTACCGTTTGCTCTTCATGGGTACCGTACCTCAGCACAGACGTCAACAGGGGCAACACCCTATTCCTTGGTTTATGGTATGGAGGTTGTCTTGCCCATTGAAGTTCAGATACCCTCTCTTCGGATCATGAAGGATGCAGGTTTGAGTGAAGATGACTGGATTCAGACCCGGCTTGATCAGCTGAACTTAATCGATGAAAAAAGACTTACTGCTATTTGTCATGGTCAGACGTATCAAAAACGGATGATCAAGGCATTTAACAAGAAGGTTAAACGACGAGAGTATCAAGTTGGGGATCTGGTAATCAAGCGCATTATTCTACCTCAAGGTGATCCCAGGGGAAAATGGACCCCTACTTACGAAGGGTCATTTGTGGTTAAGAACATTTTCTCAGGAGGAGCTATGATTCTAACCACCATGGATGGTGACGACCTTCCTCACCCCGTCAATGCAGACATAGTGAAAAGATACTACGCATAATCAAAGACCCGCTAGGTTGACTGGCCTAGGCAAAAATAAGGGCTTAGCATTCTTTTTGAGGGACTAAGATCATTGGTAAGGCAACTTAGATAGCATCATCGAGAGACTATGATCTTGTATTTGCTTGTTTTTGCTAAGATACCTTACATGCGTAATATGGCCATTTTGTATAAGGCAACCAAGTGGAGTTTACCCTATGGGTTTTTATGTGCAAGTGCATTGTTTTTCATGCTTGATTTAGTCTTGAATTAGGGTTTTGCTAAGTATTGATTTTAGTCTTTCCATACAAACCCTAATTACTAGCATTGTATATATGAAAGCGATACATTGTGAAATTTAAAGTTACTACGCTATTACAATATTTGTGGGGGTATACAATTTGTAAATGGGGATTGCAAGAAATTAAACCCTAATTAGTCTATTACAATCAAATTGAATTTATACAATAATTGAAATAAATAAATGTACAAAAATAAATATGCAAGAATGTAAATGCAAAGAAAATGGATCTTTTGTTTGGATTTTTATGAGAAAAGGTTTTTTTTTGTTTAACCTAATTAATTACAAGAAAATAATTAATTAAAATAATGAAATTAAACCTAATTTAATAAGAAAAGATTTTAAATAAAACCCTAAGTCTATTAATTGATTAAAATAAATTTAGTTTAAGAAAAGTATTTTTGTATTTTTGTCTTGAAAATAATATATGTGTTGTAAAATATTTTTACCTTTTTTATATTAAAGTAAATATATTTTAATTAGTGTAAAAGAAAATAAATAATAACCTAGTTTTAAATTAAATTTACAAAACTAGTTAGTAAAAAATTAATAAAGTATAGTTAAAAAAAAATTTGTAAGAAAAATAAAATAAACTAAGTTAAAATAAAAATCTAATTTTTTATATATTTTTTATGATTTTTTAACATTAAGAAAAATATTTAAGAAAATAAAATGAAATTAAAAAAGTAAAATAAAACAAAACTGGGCCAGGGGCGTATAAGTGAAATAGGGGGTTAATAAGCAAAAACAAAAAAAAGAGCCAAGCCCAAAGGGCCAAGCGCATGCAAACAAATCAGAAAATGTCAAAAATATGTAAAAATGTAAAAATGGTCACGCAGGGGCTTGAACCCAGGACCATGGGGTGAACAGGCGTGCGCTTTACCACTGGGGTGGCTATACATCTGTTTATATAAACAAAATAATAAATATGTAAGGCAAATCAAGTCCTGATGACTTCATCTTCAACCTCCAGCCGGTGTAGCTGTAACTTCTTCATTTCTCAACAAATATGGAAGATGACAAAATGAAAGTTGTTGCATTCTTCCTCACGAATCTAACCATGTAAGTAACTAAAGCTAAAAGTCAAAGATAAATGAGAATTTCTCTAGCCCTAATTTGAACCCTAAAAATTTCAGCAACTTCAACTCTAAAATTCTCTAAGCTCAAGCCATGTAAATGCAAATTATGCATATGTACAGTTTCGTGGCAATGAGGTCTACATTTTATCTTCACAAATGCAAGCCTAACAATGCTTAAGTAATGAGATATAAGTTCAAGAAAAATACCTCAAAACTGGAAATTGTGAAATGGATTTGAGCTTGTTTCATGCAATGCTGATGATCAGGTTAGCTTCCTTGGACCTCTAGGAAGCTAATGCAATGGTTGACTTGAGCTGAGGATGGCTGGAATGGTCTGGAGAAGTCCAACTATGATGCTCTATTTTTGGTTATGTAAGATAGGGAAAATGGTGTTACGGAAGTGAAACAGGTACATGGATGAGTTACTCTTGATGCAAGGAAGCTTTAGAAACTAAAAGGCCAAGAAACGCACGAGGGAAATGTGAGTTTGAGGTTCAAGGTCAGAAACTGTGCAACAATAGAGTTTTTGGGAAATTTCTGATTTGAGAGAGTCTTGGTGTATTTTAGGGTGTTCAAACTCGTGTTTTAGCTTACAAATAGTGCTTTTATTTATAAGCAACAAGTTTGGAGACTTGTTGTTGATCAGAATTTGAATTTGCATTCTTAAGCTAAACATGTGATTTTTTGAGAAAACAAGTTTCAATGTCTTGTGTACTTGCTAAGATAGAGTGGTTATGCTTTAAACGCACATGTTTCCGACTTTGTAGACGAAGTGTGATCAGAGGGAACAAGTTAGAGGCTCAAGAGTGGATTTTATGCATAAAGCTTGCTTTTCTAGAATGGTATTGTTAACTTTCTTCCCGAAATGGCAATGTGAATTGGATAAAGCTTAAACCACTTGGATTATAGCTCAAACGTTTGTGTAATCCATTAATTATGGAGTGACAAACAAGTTTGAGACCTGCAAAGCAAAGATTATGCAGTCTAACATTGATTTGCATTTGTGTTCATCATGAAAATGACCTATAATTCAAGTGACAAAACACCAACTTCATCTCTTCGATTCTCCCTACTCAAGAATGATCTCAAGGAGTTCTTGGACATTTTGGAAAGATTGCAATGTGCTCTACAACTCATATTTGAATTTCTTTTGAAGATTCCCCTTGGAACTATGTGAAAAATTGCCATGGAGTTAGGTCAAAAATATGCCTAACTAGGGCAAAATTTCACTAAGTCTTTTTTAGTTCATGAGCATGTATTCACAAAATTATAACTTGAGATCCGAGCACTTTTAGAAAAAGTTATGTGAAGAAAAGTTGTAGATTTAATGGATATCTACAACTTTCATGTTGGAAGTTTCCTTTGAATCATCTTGCATCATAGTGAAAATTTGGCTCAAAGTTATGAAAAAACATGAAATTTCCAACACTTCGAAAAATTTCTAAGTTTAGAAATTTTGACTTTTCAAAATGAAATCTTGACTTTTTGATTTTTTTGATGAATAAGTTTCATATTTTGACATGTTTTGATGAATTATGATTTTTGGCACTTGAATTTGACCAAAAAGTCAATGTTTAACTTTTCAGTATATAGTTGACTTTTGATCAATTGACTGCAAAATTCATCTGTCAATCCAATGGATTTGCAATGTTTTGAATCATGTAATTAGGTCAAAATGATGCAATTGGACTCTTGATATCATGCCTTAAACCAATTTACCATTTTCTAGGTCAAAAATCAGAAATTGCCCTTTCTCAGTCAAAACCCTGATTTTGACCATTTTGCCCTTTTAGAGATTTGATCAAATTTCTTGTGGAATTGTGGTCTAAACTTGATAAAATGATACATATGGGTTTCAAATGTTGATGTGGATAAAAAACTATGAAGTTTGACTGTAAATTGGCCATGGTTGACTTTTCCCCCAATACAGTTGATTTTTAGGTCAATTGTTCAATTGACTGATCAAAGGTGTGATCCAAGGCTTGAAACTTGACATGAATAATCTTGGGGGTCCATAATGGTCTATGAAAGTCATATGAAGCATTTATAGTTAAAAAATCCTTGTGCAAACTCAAACCCTAATTTTGGTCATCAGTGCATAAGGAGGTATCTTGAGCCGATCAAACCCTAGTGCAGTCTTAAGCCCAAGGAGATCTTGTGAGAAAATTATTGATAAGTGAGAGGGAAAATTTTGGGGTACAACAGCTTCCTCTGTTCAATCTTCTTAAGCCTGAAGAGTTATATTGGCATGTTTTACCAATCATGACTCGAAGGTGGAAGATGATTGGACACTAGAGTGCCCAGAAATTTGCACTCGGTGATGTGATGGTTGAGGGAATGGGCTTAAAGATGCCACTTAGAGAGGTGATAGAAAGTATTTTGGATATGGGCTTGTAGATGCCATCCAAGAGTGATTGTTGGTATTGTAAATGCAAAGAAAATGGATCTTTTGTTTGGATTTTTATGAGAAAAGGTTTTTTTTTGTTTAACCTAATTAATTACAAGAAAATAATTAATTATTTGAGAAAGCAAGTTTCAATGTCTTGTGTACTTGCTAAGATAGAGTGGTTATGCTTTAAACTCACATGCTTCCGACTTTGTAGACGAAGTGTGATCAGAGGGAACAAGTTAGAGGCTCAAGAGTGGATTTTATGCATAAAGCTTGCTTTTCTAGAATGGTATTGTTAACTTTCTTCCCGAAATGGCAATGTGAATTGGATAAAGCTTAAACCACTTGGATTATAGCTCAAAAGTTTGTGTAATCCATTAATTATGGAGTGACAAACAAGTTTGAGACCTGCAAAGCAAAGATTATGCAGTCTAACATTGATTTGCATTTGTGTTCATCATGAAAATGACCTATAATTCAAGTGACAAAACACCAACTTCATCTCTTCGATTCTCCCTACTCAAGAATGATCTCAAGGAGTTCTTGGACATTTTGGAAAGATTGCAATGTGCTCTACAACTCATATTTGAATTGCTTTTGAAGATTCCCCTTGGAACTATGTGAAACATTGCCATGGAGTTAGGTCAAAAATATGCCTAACTAGGGCAAAATTTCACTAAGTCTTTTTTAGTTCATGAGCATGTATTCACAAAATTATAAATTGAGATCCGAGAACTTTTAGAAAAAGTTATGTGAAGAAAAGTTGTATATTTAATGGATATCTACAACTTTCATGTTGGAAGTTTCCTTTGAATCATCTTGCATCATAGTGAAAATCTGGCTCAAAGTTATGAAAAAACATGAAATTTCCAACACTTCGAAAAATTTCTAAGTTTAGAAATTTTGACTTTTCAAAATGAAATCTTGACTTTTTGATTTTTTTTGATGAATAAGTTTCATATTTTGACATGTTTTGATGAATTATGATTTTTGGCACTTGAATTTGACCAAAAAGTCAATGTTTAACTTTTCAGTATATAGTTGACTTTTGATCAATTGACTGCAAAATTCATCTGTCAATCCAATGGATTTGCAATGTTTTGAATCATGTAATTAGGTCAAAATGATGCAATTGGACTCTTGATATCATGCCTTAAACCAATTTACCATTTGCTAGGTCAAAAATCAGAAATTGCCCTTTCTCAGTCAAAACCCTGATTTTGACCATTTTGCCCTTTTAGAGATTTGATCAAATTTCTTGTGGAATTGTGGTCTAAACTTAATAAAATGATACATATGGGTTTCAAATGTTGATGTGGATAAAAAACTATGAAGTTTGACTGTAAATTGGCCATGGTTGACTTTTTCCCCAATAAAGTTGATTTTTAGGTCAATTGTTCAATTGACTGATCAAAGGTGTGATCCAAGGATTGAAACTTGACATGAATAATCTTGGGGTTCCATAATGGTCTATGAAAGTCATATGAAGCATTTATAGTTCAAAAATCCTTGTGCAAACTCAAACCCTAATTTTGGTCATCAGTGCATAAGGAGGTGTCTTGAGCCGATCAAACCCTGGTGCAGTCTTGAGCCCAAGGAGATCTTGTGAGAAAATTATTGATAAATGAGAGGGAAAATTTTGGGGTACAACAGCTTCCTCTGTTGAATCTTCTTAAGCCTGAAGAGTTATATTGGCATGTTTTACCAATCGTGACTCGAAGGTGGAAGATGATTGGACACTAGAGTGCCCAGAAATTTGCACTCGGTGATGTGATGGTTGAGGGAATGGGCTTAAAGATGCCACTTGGAGAGGTGATAGAAAGTTTTTTGGATATGGGCTTGTAGATGCCATCCAAGAGTGATTGTTGGTATTGTAATTTGTAAGCTGGAAGAATGAGTACCAGGACGGCGTCCGTGTCTGGAGCGTATCTAAAACGTATATGAGAGCTGATTATCAGAATGGCATATGTGTCTGGAGCATATCTGAATTATATCTGAAAGCTAGTTTTGAATGAGTGTCAGAATGGCATCCGTGTCTGGAGCGTATCTGAACTGTATCTGAGAGTTGAAACTGAATGAGTATCAGAATGGCATCCGTGTCTGGAGCGTATCTGAATTGTATCTGAAAGTTGCACTTGAATGAGTATCAGAATGGCATCCGTGTCTAGAGCGTATCTGAAATGTATCTGAATATTGAATCTGAATGAGTATCAGGATGGCATTCGTGTCTGGAGCGTATCTGAACTGTATCTGAGAGTTGAAACTGAATGAGTATCAGAATGGCATCCGTGTCTGGAGCGTATCTGAATTGTATCTGAAAACTTTGAACATTGTTAATGGTAGCTGTTAACCTTATCCTGGAAAGGGTAAAATGTTATCTAAAATGCAAAGTCATATTGTATGAAATGTATGATATAATGCTTTTGTGTTATCAATTTTTATGATATATGGATGCAATGTATGCGTATGTGAGCTAGTTTGCTACACTGCTGTTGGATTGGGGAAAATAAATCCCTGACTGCTGCTGAAGATATGGAGTATAAGCCTTCATGTTATGAAGTCTAAGTGTTGACGAATTTCTGCTTAGAGAAATAAACTTTGTTGTAAAGGGAATGCCATGTACTGCTTACAAAATCCTGTTGGAAAATCCTGAGAAATTGAACGACTTATACTGGGGATTGATAATTGGAAGCTTGTTCCGCTGGGAATTAAACTGCAAATTGTGGAGGATTTATGGAAATAGTATAGAGAGATCTCCCTACCTCTTAAAGTCATCAGCGATTGTCTTTTATTTTGTTTATTTATAAACAGTAATTATGTTCAAATGCATATGTTCAACAATGAATCATTGGACGTTTTTGTAAACAAAACACAAGAGTAAAGAAAAACAAATAGTTTTGCACTTTCAAGGAGATATCTTTGTATTGACTTTGAGTAAGTATTTTTGTACAATGAGACAAACATTCTAGTAATAGAATGTCGTCGTAAAAAAATTGAAAATTTTAATACAAATAAAAGATAGTTATGTGTATTTATCCCATGGGGTTCCCATTCTGCTATAGCCTTTGTATCTCTGAGCATCTTGTCTATTTGTTGCTTCGTCCGAAGATGATTGAATTGATCAGAACCTCTGAGTTTGCAGGTTGTCTGTAAGATGATCCAACGGGACATATTCCTACGCTTTAATTCCCTAACTTTTTCCTGGACCGCCCTTTCGGGTTTTCAGTCCACCGGGATACCCTTTTTTGCCAAAGTCGCCCTTTCGGGTTTTCAACTTGGCGGGTGTACAGATTTTTTTTTTTTTTTTGTCCCTAATTTTTGCCCGAACCTCTTTTGGTTCACCGGGATACCCTTGTTTTTCCTAGGTGTGTCAACCTAGCGGGTCTCTTATGCGTAGTATCATTTGACTATGTCCGTGTTTGCAGGGTGTCGCAGGTCGTCACCATCCATGGTGGTCAAGATCATTGCTCCACCAAAGAATATATTTTTTATTACAAATGGTCCTTCGTATGTGGGAGTCCATTTTCCCCTGGGATCACCTTGCGGTAGTATGATGCGTTTGATTACCAGATCCCCAACTTGATACACTTGGCGTCTGACCTTTTTATTGAAAGACATGATCATTCGTTTTTGATACATTTGACCATGGAAAACAGCAGTAAGTCTCTTCTCATCAATCAAGTTCAATTGATCAAGTCGAGTCTGGATCCAATCGTCTTCGTTCAGCCCTGCATCCTTCATAATTCTTAGAGAGGGGATCTGAACCTCAATAGGCAAGACGACTTCCATGCCGTAAACCAGAGAATAGGGTGTTGCCCCAGTTGATGTGCGAGTTGTGGTACGATACCCATGGAGAGCGAATTGTAGCATCTAATGCCAGTCTTTGTATGTAACTTTCATTTTCTGTATGATCTTTTTAATGTTCTTATTTGCAGCTTCAACAACACCATTCATCTTTGGACGGTAAGGGGAAGAATTGTGATGCTGGATCTTGAATTGCTTGCACAAGGCGATGATCATAGTGTTATTGAGATTTGTACCATTTCCAGTGATGATCCTCTCTGGGATACCGTACCGGCAAATAAGATTTTGTTTGATGAAACGGGTAACAACAATATTGGTAACGGGAGCGAAGGAAGCTGCCTCCACCCACTTTGTAAAATAGTCAATGGCCACTAGGATGAAGCGGTGTCCATTGGAGGTCGTTGGCTTGATTTCCACAATCATATCAATTCCCCACATAGCAAAGGGCCAAGGAGCCGTCAAGACATTCAGAGGAGCCGGAGGTACGTGCACTTTGTCAGCATAGATTTGACACTTGTGGCAGGTTCGAGAGTGTTGATAGCAATTTGCTTCCATGGTAGACCAACAATAGCCTGCCCGTAGGATTTTCTTTGCCATCGTATGCCCACTGGAATGGGTGCCAAAAGTTCCTTCATGCAACTCAACCATGATCCTTTCTGCTTCAACCTTGTCTACGCATCGAAGTAACAGAGTCATGATTGCGTTTGTACAGGATTTCGTTACTAAGGAAATATTTAGCAGAGAATCTTCTTAAGAAATTCTTATCATTGATTGAAGCTCCTTCTCGATATTCTTGAGCCTCGAGATACTTCTTGACTTCGTGAAACCAAGGCTGGTCCACTACTTCTTCAGTATTAATCTCGTGACAATGTGCTGGTTCCTCCATTCGTTCAATGGTGATCTGGGGAGCCTCATTATCCCAATTAATTTTAAACATAGATGACACTGTGGCTAGAGCGTCTGCTAGATGATTTTCCTCTCGCGGGAAATGCTTGAAGGTAATCTTCTCAAAATGTGGTAGCAATGTCAAAACATGTTCTTTATAAGGGATAAGGTTAGGGTGTTTGGTGTCCCATTCCCTTTTGATCTGGCTAATAACCAAAGATGAATCCCCGAATACATTCAAAGATTTGATCCCCAAATCTATGGCAGCTTTGAGACCAAAGATGCATGCTTCGTACTCCGCCATGTTATTTGTACAATTAAAGTAGAGTTTGTGGTAAAGGGATTATGACACCCTTCCGGAGATATGAGTACAACACCGATACCATTGCCAAGTGCATTGGATGCCCCATCAAAGAACAGGGTCCATCGAGATCCTTGTTCAGGTCTGTCATATGGCTTGAATTCTTTACCATTGTCTAACGTCATGATGTCTTCATCCAGAAATTCAAACTTCATGGACTGGTAGTCTTCCACAGCTTGGTGAGCAAGGTGATCAGCTAGCACACTGCCCTTTAAATCCTTCTGGGTAGTATACTATATGTCATATTCTGTCAGGATCATCTGCCATCTTGCTATTCTCCCAGAGAGAGCAGGCTTCTCGAAGATGTATTTTATCGGATCCATTTTAGATATCAACAAAGTAGTATGAGTCAGCATATACTGTCTTAGCCGGCGAGCAGCCCATTCCAGAGCGCATCAAGTTTTCTTGCGCAGTGAATATCTGGTTTCACAGTCGGTAAACTTTTTGCTCAGGTAATAAATAGCATGCTCTTTTCGGCCAGACTCGTCATACTGCCCCAATGCACACCCCATTGAGTTTTCTAAAACAGTCAGATACATGATCAATGGTCTTCCCTCGACTGGTGGCATCAACACAAGAGGCTCTTGTAGGTATTCTTTGATTTTGTCAAAAGCAACTTGGCACTCATCATTCCATCTGACTACCTGATCTTTCTTTAATAATTTGAAGATTGATTCACAAGTAGCTGTCAGGTGAGAGATGAATCTGGAAATGTAGTTCAAACGCCCCAAGAATCCTCTGACTTCCTTCTCAGTACGAGGAGCAGGCATCTCTTGTATTGCTTTTACCTTGGCAGGATCTACTTTAATACCTTTGTTACTGACGATAAAGCCTAGGAGTTTACTAGATTGTACCCCAAATGTGCATTTGTTTGGATTCAACCTCAGTTTATACTTCTTCAGTCTCTCAAACAGTTTTTGTAAGTGATCAAGATGCTCTTCTTCTGTTTTAGATCTGGCTATCATGTCATCCATATAGACCTCTATTTCGTGATGTATCATGTCGTGAAATAGAGCTACCATGGCACGCTGATAGGTTGCCCCATCATTCTTCAGTCCAAATGGAATTACCTTATAGCAGAAAGTGCCCCACTGCGTGACAAACGTTGTTTTCTCCATGTCCTCAGGCGCCATTTTGATTTGGTTGTAACCTGAGAAACCGTCCATGAAGGAAAACACTTTGTGTTGTACCGTATTGTCAACTAGAATATCAATATGGGGGAGTGTAAAATAATCCTTAGGACTTGCCCTATTCAAATCTCTGTAGTCCACACACATTCGTACTTTTCCGTCCTTTTTGGGCACGGGAACAACATTGGCAACCCATTGGGGATAAGAGGTGACAGCCAAGAATCCAGCGTTGAATTGCTTCATGACTTCTGCTTTAATCTTTTCTGACATATCAGGTCTCATGCGGCAAACCTTTTGCTTTACTGGCGGACAATCCTCTCTTGTAGGAAGACGATGTACCACAATATCTGCACCAAGTCTTGGCATGTCTTCATACAACCAGGAAAAGACTTTGACATAATCATTTAACAACTAAATCAGACGCTCCTTGATACTGGTTTCCAGATTGGCACCCACCTTGACCTCTTTTTTGTCTTCTTCGGTACCTAGGTTGATTGTATCCACGGGTTCTTCGTGAGGCTGAATGGTTCTCTCTTCTTATTGTAGTAGTCTAGAAAGTTCCCCTGGTACTTCACAATCTCCCTCACCTTCGTCTTCGGCTTGGTAGATTAGATTCTCAGAGTCACAAAAGGCCATAGCAGTATCATTACCCATGGGATCCTGAATGGATGTATACCTGCATTGTGAGTGTGAGTGTGTGTAAAGGTATAACTATCCTTGAAAGAAATAAAAATGAAAAAAGAAAAATAATGAGCACAAAAGTTTGTATGCGAAAACGTCCATGATTCATTGATGTCATATGAAAATGAGATAATAACCCTTACAAATGAACCATTGTGCCTCGGGTAAGACGCAAGGTTTTAAGAGTGCGAATTGTTTTAATATTACAAATCCAACAAAACGTAAAGAAAAATTACTGTGGGATAAAAGGGATGGGACAAAATCTCTAGCATCCCAGTTACTAAGCCCTCCATTGACAGTTGGGAATATCCAGTCCTCCAAGTCACAACTATCTTCATCATCTTCTACAGCGTTGACCTCGCGGTTGTTGATCTTCAGGGGTGGTCCTCCAGCACGAGCGTGGCGTACAACCTTCTGAGCACTTGAAGTGAAACCCAGTCCAAACTTGTCAGACTTATATGGGATATCTGGGAGTTGTCCCCAGATAGTGCACCCATCTTCTTCTACCACTGCTTTGGCATCCTTCATAGATGACATCCGGAGTGGAGGCCTTGTGATCTTGGGAACAACCTTGGTTACTGCCACATCTTGCGGGACCTCTTCAAAGTGTTGAAATGGAGTTTCAATAAATTCACCATCTAATTCCACATATCTGAAGGAATTGAGATGGATGATCATATACTCTTCTTCTCCATGAACGGTGATAATCTTCCCTTAAATCGGATATTTCAGCATTTGGTGCAATGTAGAAGTGACAACGCCAGCATTTTGAATCCATGGTCATCCTAGAAAACAGGAATATGAGGGACGGATATCCATTACATAAAAAGTTGAATCAAAAGTTTGTGTTCCAACTTTTATGGGAATGTCTACCTCCTCATGTACCATCCTTTTCGATCCGTCAAAAGCCCTTACTACTATGTTACTTGGCTTCAATGTCAATCCCTCACAGTCAAGCCTGTCAAGAGATTGTTTAGTCAATACATTCAGAGATGAGCCAGTGTCTACCAAAACATGAGCCATGATTATGCCCATACATTCAACTGAGACATGCAATGCCTCATTATGCTTCCTTCCCCTTGGTGTTAAATCAACATCTGAAAAACCTAGACCATTACGCAGTCTTGAAACTGATCAACAAATGTCTGTTGGGGTACATGGGCAGTTTTCAGGAATTTTACCAAGGCTTTTGCATGCGCCTCGGAACATAATAGTAATTCAAGCATGGAAATTTTAGATGGAGTTTTCCCCAGTTGTTCAACTTCATCATAGTCTCTTCTTTTTATGATCTTTAAATTTCCTCCATCTCTTTCCGGGAGGTCTCACGGATAGCCAATGACTGAGCCTTCGTCCGGACAGGCTCAATCAGAATACTTTTACCTCGAGTTTCGGTTAACTGGGCAGCAGGAGTGTCAGTAGGAATGATAACAGGGGTTGTAATGGCTTTGTCAGTTGGAGTATTGGTGGATATGATTGTAGGATCAGGAATAACCTTCGAAGGGGAAACAACAACATGAATGATTACGGGTCCAAAAACAGCCTTTGGGAGAGCAATTTCTGGAGAGAAGATCCTACCACTTCGGGTAATCTTACTAGTCCCTGCAATATTACTGACGTCGGGATCCACTTTCTCAGAACTTGAATCTTCGGCGGCTGGCTAGTCTTGCTTGATACCATGGTAGTAGACATCCCCTCCATAATTCCATGGTACGGTCTTGTCTGACGAATATGGGATTGGTCCAGGCATGGTAATTATTAAAGGAGTTGCTTTCAGAACTGATGTAATTCTAACGGGTCTTTTGGTGGAGACCTTGGAAGAATTGGCGGAAATGGAAATGATAGAAACATCTTCAAAAGGAACAAGTGGAACAGAAGTCTTCTCGAATAAAATTTCTTTGTTATCTATTAGGCACTGAATGCCTGCTTTCAACAAAGGACAGCTGGTTGGTGAGGACAAACAGAAATGGCAAACTTTATCACAGCCCGGGAACACACTGACATTCAACAAGTTCATTTTAATAGTCAGAAGTGGGGTCATAAGTTCATCAACTGAAGTAACAAACATTTCTTCTTCAATGGCATTGGTATTATGGCCATGTCTGGGCATAGGGGAAGAAATGACATTTGGCTTTTCGGGCGCATCGAATTCAATCTCTTTTGCTTCAATGAGGTTTTGTATTTTGTTCTTTAGAGCCCAACAGTTATTAGTGTCATGGTCGAGACTTTCAGAGTGATATGTGCAACGAGCATTGGGATGATAGTGAGGAAATGTTGTGTTGGGGTTTTTCGGAGCTTCTTTCAAGGTCACCAAATTGGATCTTAGTATGTGCGGTAATACCTGAGATGGGGTCATGTTAATTCTGGTGAATTGTTTGACTGGTCTTTCCATCCTTGGTTGGTTATTTCTTTGCTGATCAGGCGCAGGCTTAGGAATCATAACAGCCCCCACCATTGGTCGGCGCTCGGCCCTATCTTGATTTCTCTGAGGATAAATGGCAACCACTTCTTTCTTTCCGATGAAAGGGTTCCTTACAGCTGTAGAAGAGGATGTATCTTTTTGGATCTTTCCACTCTTTATACCGACTTCTACCCTTTCTCCGGTCAATATCAGTTCAGTAAAACCTGCAGATGAACTTCCAATTAAATTATTGAAGAAGGGACCAGATAAGGTGCCCAAGAACATGTCTACCAACTCTCTCAGATATAAGGGGTTGAACTCTTCTGGCTAAATCTCTCCATTTTTGTGCATAGTCCTTGAAACCTTCACTGGAAACCATGGCCATACTCTGGAGTTGAGTACGTATAGGCGCAAGATCAGCATTGTATTGGTATTGTTTGTAGAAGTTTGCATCAAGATCTTCCCAGTTGTAAATGTTGGCTCTTTCTAGTTGGTAAAACCAGTCAAGTTGAGTTCCAGACAGACTGTCTTGGAAGAAGTGTACCCATAAGTCTTTGTCAGCGGTATGGGGCTGGATTTTCCTTACATAGGATCGGAGATGCATTTTAGGGCATGAGACTCCGTCATACTTGGCGAACACAGGTGCTTTAAATTTCGGAGGAATGACAATCCCCGATACTAACCCCAATTCCTCAAAGTCCAAGCCAGGAACTTTTTGGATTTCCGTTGCACTCAACCGCTCTTCGAGATGTTTATACTTGTCATCAGTTGGAGGGTATTGTTCTTCAGAATAGTCTTCTTCTTCCTCTTCCTCTTTTGATTCTGACGGGACAACTGTTTCCTTGCCTTTCCCATCTTGATTGTATCTTTCAGTGGATGTCGTTACAAAATCTAGGGTTCTTCTTGTCTGCCCATGAAATCTTCTTCCCATGTTTAGGACTCCGGTTACCTTCTTTGTCTTCTTTTTCTTCTCCTCAGCTAGCAAAGTCTTCAACTCTTCTTGTCCTTTGGCTAGGGTCAAGAGCAACTATTGAAATTGTTTATTCTGAGCTTGGAGGTCCTTCACTGTTTGCCCGAGATCCATCTTACTGAAATAAACAGTAGAGAGATGAGGAGACTTGTTGCAAAATACCTGCTTATGTTATGATGAATGGTATATGCATATGTAATGATTTCAAGGATTTCAAATATTCAAATTTGTTTTAGACAAAAAGGAAAACACACGTTATATTGATAAGTTAAAGCTTTGAGTACATCAATGCCCCTTGGGCAAAATAATACAAAAACTCTAGGATAAAAAGGTAGTTCACATCCTCTTTGGTGCAATGTAGGAACTCAGAGTCAGCTCCTTATGAAGTAGTCTAGTGAGTTCCAAAACCTTCTTTTCGCTTGCGTATGATTGGGCTTCGAAAGTATCTCGCTCCCCCTTGAGTTGTATCCAATCCCTTTGTAGGTCTTCAAGAGAGGTGGTCATATCAGGATGTAGGATAGTGTATGGAACATCTCCCTCCATGACAGGCTCAATGATTACCGGGAGAAAGGAGGGGTAAGGCATCATAAGAATATGAGCATGAGTTCGTACTCATTTGAGGTAAGGCTCAAGAGGAATGGAATTCTTGTGCCCCAAAGTCTTGCTATCCACCTTGTTTAACATCCTCCAAGCTCGGATAAATCTCTGGCAAAGACCTTGATCATCATTGTCGTAGTCAAATACTAAACCTTGAATCAACATCTCGTGTAGGCCATCCCTTCGGACGTAACCAAACTGTCTTAAGGCTAAGCATGGGTTGTAGGTGATACCTCCTCTAATTCCAAGTAAGGGGAGATTAGGGAACTCTCCACAACGGTCGACAATGATAACATTCTCTTTGGATCAGGAGAACCAATGAATGTCTGAATGTTTGAGCGTCATCAACCTTTGTGACCACTTTGAACCTTGCTCATTTTTTAATACAGATTGGGGAAGATGCGAAATAAACCACCTTGCCAAGAGTGTGAAAGGAGTGTAGGATATCTCCTAGCAATGTAGGCACCGGGTTGCGAGATATGAAGATTTTGATGGTGTTTACATCTATGAGTTGGTCAGGATTTGGAAACAAAACCAATCCATAGATGAGGAGAGCCACAATTTCCTCAAAGGCTTGTAAGTCCAAAGAATTCCAACAATTTTGGGCTTTCTCAAATAAAAACTTTGCTAGGAAACCTTTGTGTGATCGGTGGGAATGACAACTGACTATTTTGGAATGCTGGTTTGCGTTTGCGTTTGTTTTCACAAAATGTCGCGGTAAGCAAGAGTCGCCACCGTCTTTTATTTTATCCAACAAGGAAAGGACAAAAGCACAGAAAAATTCCTTTTTGAGATGTTTCTCGGGTTCGGGAGGTAGATTATAGAAAGGGAAGGTGTTAGCACCCTTTCTATCCGTGGTTATCCACGGGCTCTTAGGTACTTGATCACTATGTTTTTAAAAAGTTGCTTTTCTTTGTGATTGTGGGTTTGAAAAGAGTTTTTGTTTGAAAGAGAGTGTAAGTGCGAAAAGTTTTGTTTTTGTTTTCAAAAGAGCAAGTACTTAAGAACATCTACCTACTCAAAAAGGAATTAAACTGTGCAAATGTCCTTTAGACAATGCTATCCCACTATTGAGGAGTAGGTAGCATCGTCGTTGGAGTTTTCGGGTTAATTCAATTTAAGGGACGTGTGGTCACTAAAGAAATGTTAGGACGCCTTAGTGGTAACCCTAATGTCTTAGATCATTTTATCCGAGGCAACCATTTCGAGGAAACTTATGATCTTTGGACAAGAGGACGACCTCTAAAACATCTTATACTCAATGACCACGTTCGAGGCAACCAAGTGAGGTGTACCCTAAGAGTGGCATGTGCGAGTGTGTCAGTTTTCAGTTTATATTATCTTTACATGTCATGGTGAGTTACTGTTGATTTTAAGTCAAGATAGATCTTGTCATGAAATCCTAGTTAGCATACATCTAAACAGTTAATATATGTACAGGAATTTAAAGTGCGGGAATTGTAAATCCTACGCTATTACAAGGCTTCGGGGAGGGGGATTATTTACATGTCCAAAACTGGGGGAATAAAGCAGTAAAGTGTAAAAGTCTTAGTTAAGCTATTACAAACCAGTAGGCAGTTACAATAAAATAAACGCGCGCGAATCTGAAAATAACCTTTAAAATCCTAAGAATAAAATCTATTTGTTGTTTTCTTCTTAATTTTAGTTTTGAGAAAATGTTAAGATAATTAAATGATTAATTAACAAAGTTAATTTAATAGAAAAAACTAGCCTAATGTTTATGTGGTTTTTCTTTAATTGATTTTATGTTGATTAAAAGAAAGAAATAAAATAGTCAAAATAAAGATGAAATCGAAGGAACAGGCAGTAAATGTATAATTCTGGAGGCCTGGATCGAAAGAGGTGTGGGCTGTCTTTCGATCCAGTGAAGAGGCTTGATCGAAGGTGCATGAGGGGCTGCACTTTGGGGGTGTTCGATCTGGATATATCATCCTTCAATCTGGGAACCCTGGATCCAGTTCGAAGCTAGGCTGCTAAGCTTCGAAGCTCTGAATAATATTCTGAGAAGATATTTCCTGCAAAACGAGACAGATGTTAAAGATCCAGGGGGGACTTTACCCCCCCTGATTCGAATCTCCTCCCAATTCGAATCCTTCCTCAATTTGAATCTGCTGAATCTGGGCCTGGGTTTGTTTTATCCTGAGATTCGAAGGAGAAACTTAGATCGTGCCCCAGCAATGGCACGATCTCATCTTTGCGCTTCAGCTTACATGCAACATAATCAGTAATAACAAGAATACATATGCAATGTGTATTTAAATGTCATGAAGGTGCAATTTTGGTTTTGCAAACCCTTACCAATTAAAGATGTATGATCTGTGGCTCTGGGTGTGGAGATGTTCGCTGAATGGCTGCTTTGGCTTGGATTACTTATGAAAATGCTGATAACCTTTGGTGGGTTTGCGGGCAGCGTATCTCCAAATCCTCCATGTTTCTCTTATTTTCTTTTTTCCTTTTGTTCCCTTCCCTGGCACTGTATGCTGGCCCTTGTATTTATAGGAGTGTGAGGGTGCACGAAAATGGCAAGGGACAGCCATTTAACCAGGCCTTTAAAGCCATGAGACAAGAATCAGACATATTAAAAGATTTCCTTTTTTGAAATATTCATGTCTCTTTGGAATCTTGAATGAACCTGGACACTTTTGATTTTCGAATGCCTTCAGGACCTGCTCTTTGATTGGTCTTGATTTTCCTCCTTCGAATGGATTTCTTATGTACCCTTCGAATGGGCCTTCTTTGCCAGCTTCAAAGTCCAATTCGAATATATTTAGAACATTCCATATTAGATAACTTCGACCAGCCCTTGGCCTTGTGATGAGTCTAAGTTCTGATTCGAAGTGTTCAGAACTTCCTTCATCAGAGCATCTTAGATTAAGGGAAACTCTGCACTGAAATGCCATTCGAAGGTCATTTCATTCTGATGTTCTTATTAAGGGAAACTCTGAAGTTCCAGTCAAAGGACACTCTGAAGTTCCAGTCCAAGGACCTTTTGAAATGCCAATTGAAGGGTACTTGTCCATATACCAATCAAAGGGTACTTGTTAAAATTCCAATTGAAAGGCTTTGTTAACAGGCCAATCGAAAGGTGTTGTTCATGCTAATCAAAGGACATGGTTAACATGCTTGTCGAAGCTGCCTTGACACAATGCTAAATCGAAGGATCCCTTGGCATGCCAATTGAAAGGCTTGGCCCAGGGTGCCAAACGAAAAGGTCTTTCAGAATTCCAATCGAAGGCCTTGACACAATGCCAATCGAAGTGTTTGTCCATAATGCCAATCGAAGGGAATTATCCATGCCAATCGAAAGGCTCCTTCAGAATACCAATCGAAGGGTCTTTCAGAATGCCAATCGAAAGGTACTTAAAGCACCACTCAAAAATTTTCTTTTTCCTTAGGCAAGGGTTTCTGGTCAACCATGCAAGGGGAAGACTTTGGAAAATATGAGAGGGCAAATTTTGGGGTGCAACAGTTGCCCCTATTCAATTTTCTTAAACCTGAGGATATAGATTGGCTTTCGAGCCTTTCGTGATCCGAAGGTGGAAGATAATTGAACACTAGAGTGCCCATAAATTTGCACTCACATGGTGTAGTATCAGCATTGTGACGTCGGGAATGAGCTTACAGATGCCATTTGGAGATTGTAGAGTCTTGCTGGAGATGGGCTTAAAGATGCCATCCAAGAATGTTTGTTGACCCGACATGCTGTAGGCCAAAAGAATGAGTATTGAAATGGTATTTGTGTCTGGAATGCCATTGAACTGTATCGGGGGACTGAGTTTGTATGAGCAAAAGAATGGCGTCCGTGTCTGGAGCGTATCTGAACCGGATCTGAGAGTTGAATCTAGATGATTTTCAGAATTGCGTCTGCATATGAAGCGTATCTGAAATGTATTTGAATGAGTGACAGAATGACATCCGAATCTGTATCATATCTGGACTGTAATTTGAATGAATCTGGAATAAGTATCAGAATGTCAGCCATATCTGGATCGCATCTAAACTGTCTCTAGAAGGAATCTGGAATAAGTATCAGAATGTCAGCCATATCTGGATCGCATCTGAACTGTCTCTAGAAGGAGTCTGGAATAAGTATCAGAATGTCAACCATATCTGGATCACATCTGAACTGTCTCTAGAAGGAATCTGGAATAAGTATCAGAATGTCAGCCATATCTGGGTCGCATCTGAACTGTCTCTAGAAGGAATCTGGGATAAGCATCAGAATGTCAGCCATATCTGGGTCGCATCTGAACTGTCTCTAAAAGGAATCTGGAATAAGTATCAGAGTGTCAGCCATATCTGGGTCGCATCTGAACTGTCTTTAGAAGGAATCTGGAATAAGTATCAGAATGTCAGCCATATCTGGATCACATCTGAACTGTCTCTAGAAGGAGTCTGGAATAAGTATCAGAATGTCAGCCATATCTGGATCGCATCTGAACTGTCTCTAGAAGGAATCTGGAATAAGTATCTGAATGTCAACCATATATGGGTCGTATCTGAACTGTCTCTAGAAGGAATCTGGAATAAGTATCAGAATGGCAGCCATACCTGGGTCGCATCTGAACTGTCTCTAGAAGGAATCTGGAATAAGTATCAGAATGTCAGCCATATCTGGGTCGCATCTGTACTGTCTCTAGAAGGAATCTGGAATAAGTATAAGAATATCAGTCATATCTGGATCGCATATGAACTGTCTCTAGAAGGAATCTGGAATAAGTATCAGAATGTCAGCCATATCTAGATCGCATCTGAACTGTCTCTAGAAGGAATCTGGAATAAGTATCAGAATGTCAGCCATATCTGGGTCGCATCTGAACTGTCTCTAGAAGGAATCTGGAATAAGCATCAGAATGGCAGCCATATCTGGGTCGCATTTGAACTGTCTCTAGAAGGAATCTGGAATAAGTATCAGAATGTCAGCCATATCTGGATCACATCTGAACTGTCTCTAGAAGGAATCTGGAATAAGTATCAGAATGTCAGCCATATCTGGATCGCATCTGAACTGTCTCTAGAAGGAATCTGGAATAAGTATCAGAATGTCAGCCATATCTGGGTCGCATATGAACTGTCTCTAGAAGGAATCTGGAATAAGTATCAGAATTTCGGCCATATCTGGGTCGCATCTGAACTATCTATAGAAGGAATCTGGAATAAGTATCAGAATGTCAGCCATATCTGGGTCGCATCTGAACTGTCTCGAGAAGGAATCTGGAATAAGTATCAGAATGTCAGCCATATCTGGGTCGCATCTGAACTGTCTCTAGAAGGAATCTTGAATAAGTATCAGAATGTCAGCCATATCTGGGTCGCATCTGAACTGTCTCTAGAAGGAATCTGGAATAAGTATCAAAACGTCATCCATATCTGGATCGCATCTGAACTGTTTCTAGAAGGAATCTGGAATAAGTATCAGAACGTCAGCCATATCTGGATCGCATCTGAACTGTTTCTAGAAGGAATCTAGAATAAGTATCAGAATGTCAACCATATCTGGATCGCATCTGAACTGTCTCTAGAAGGAATCTCAAAAGATGATGATCTTTGCCTGTTGATTGATCTTTCCTGAAAAGGTAAAGAGTTATTTGTATGCAATGTCATGATGTATGCATTGTGTAATGATGTTCTCAAAATAAAATGAGATTTGTGTCATATGTATTTTGTATGCATATGTTATGAATGTTGTTGAAGTGTAATTTTGTCTTGGACTTTGCTCAAAATGTTTCCACCGGGGATCCCTGCTTTGTTGTTTGAGGAGAAATCCGCTGGGGGATATTGAAAACTCTGTGGGGAGTATGTTTATTTCTGCTTGGGAAAAGAGTTTAGGAGTCTTAGTCGTCTGTTGCTCTACTGGGGAGTCGAAGTTGAACTGATATTTGGTCGTGTCCAGGTTTCGCAGTAACTTGCTGGGGATTGTAGAGTAGTCTACTGGGGAAGAGGAGTTGTGGTCCTTTGATTTGTAGTACTCGGAGAGGCAAACTCAAGCTGGGGAATCCTGGTGTTGTTGGGGAAATAAACCCTGTCGTCAGTCCGCTAGAGAGGTGACATCTTCGTTGGGGGAAGTCCTCGAGGATTCTTGAGGTTGATTCAGCTGGGGAAAGGGGGTCAGAGATTATACTCTTGCTGGGGAATCATCCTATGAGAAGGACTTTGGGGAGACTTGTCATTGCCCCTAGTAGCAAATGTTCGTGGAATTTCCCAAAATGTCTAGTTGTACGTAACTCTTTGCTGATATTTGACGTTTAATGCCCCAAGTGACGGAGATGGAGGCCTGCCCCTGGTTACTCTGCAATTCTTGAGAGATTTCTTGGAATCTTGACTGGACTGCCCCAGGTGTGCTGGATAGTTACATGTCAAGTCCCCTTGTTTATAGGAGATTTGTCAATGGAAGTGTCATCCTTTTTGAAGTGATTTTGTTCACTGAGAGGGCTTTCGTTCATCGGATATTCGTTGTGTGAATTTCTCCGCTGTCAAACAAATAGCCAAATGCAAACAGTGATATTCAAATAATGCAAAGTTTATGCTTGTCTCGAAGTTTTAAAAAATGCGTTTTTTAGCAGAAAACTTTTTATAAGACAAATTCAACACAAGATTTAGGGCAAAGCCTTACAGGAGTCAGGATACCTTTTGTAACAGTATGCTTTTGAACTAACCCATGCTTCAATTAGGACTTTTGAAGGGTTGTAACGTGGCTTGGTTCACGGTTTAAGAAACAAAGGATAAAGGCTCAAAGTATATTTGTACCCACCCGCTCTTCGTGATGTTCTTCAATCCTAAACTCAGTTAATTGTGCGTCGAACTCTATTCGAATTTAGAACGATGTTTTGGTGACGATTCACACAAGTTGGATTTTGGAAGGCAGTCATCATTTTTTTTTTGCAACATTTTTCATGTTGTCGAGGATTTATAATGACCTCGTTCTTTTGATTTGTTATCCCTAATTTTTGCCTGACTGTTCCTGTTTTCGAGATTACAGTCAGCGGGATGCCCCAAATTTCTTGAGCCTCCTTTATAGGTTTTGGCTCAGTGGGATTTTCTCTTTTGAGAGATTGAATGCCTATGAGATAAGGAACCACCACTGTCTTTTGATTCCAGAGGAATGATTTTGATGTCGTTCGTTGTATTATAAACTGAGAGTTTTGCGACTTCAATGCGCATCTTTTGAATTAACTGAGAGACTACCCTACCCCAGGTTTAAATTAAAGGTTTCAATTTGTGTTTAAAACATAAAACTCCTACTTCTTTGGCTCGAAGGGGTTGACTAGGGATTATCTTCCTTATAACTCCAGTGTTTAGGATTTGAAAGAAATGCATGTACATCGTCAGCAAGGTCTATCCAAAAGCATATTGTATGAGATTATGGCATTGTTTCGTCATCCTCCCTCTAAAGGCTTGTAACTTTTAGCAAGAATTGAATGTCATAAAGTGAGTAGTTTAAATGTAATGAAAATGATTGGATCAAATCAAGACAAACATATGCAATGCATTAATGAAACAGAGTTTGACATTAATAGATAATTGTTCGAATAACAAAGAGATTACAACTTGAAAATTCAAATGAACAAAAGCTTTTAATGATTCGTCATAGGAGCAGTGATTATGTTTGGAGTCTCCGGAGGGTCAAACTTGATCTCCTTGGCATCAATCATGTCTTGGACCTTGTTCTTCAAAGTCCAACAGTCGTCGGTGTCATGTCCAGGACTGTCAGAATGGCAGGCACATCTCACACTCGGATTATACTTAGAAGAGGAAGTATCGGGATTTTGAGGAGGATCCTTTAGCGTGATTAGCTTTAACTTCAGCAAATGTTGTAACGCTTGAGACAAAGGCATGTTGATGTTAGTGAATTGTCTTTTAGGCGCGACCTCCTTACGGTGATGCCCCTGGATTCCCTAGGACCAAGCCCCTTGTGAGGAGAGCTTTTATTTCTTCTTGCCCCTGGGATAGGTTCAAGAACATTTCATGAAGTTGGGCGTTTTGAGCCCGAAGATCTTGGTTGTCTTGTGGGAGAGCCATTGCTGAAATAAACAGCGGGAACATGAGAGACCTGTATCGGATGACCTGTTATGCAATGATATGTATGATATATGTATGCAATGTTTTCAAGGATCTCGCGGGGTAAACAAGAAACTGTTAGAATTTGAATCTGGTAGCTTGATTGAAGGAGCTTCATGTTGCTGAGAGTCCTTCTTCAAGAGTCAAGCTCACCATATCGAGTGGGTCATAGCCATCGACTCAAATTATCATGTTTTGATCTCTAGACGACATTGGCTAGAGGAAAATAAATCCCCTTGCCCCTTGCTAGATATTTGATTTACCATAACCTGCATCACAAACCCTTGAGATCCTTGAAATGGTTAAGGAAATGTTAAGGCATGATGTTATGATGTGTATGCTATGCGTTTAAGCAAAAGTGTGAAGTGATGTAAGTAAACCCTGCAATAAATCCAAATTATTGGATAAGGACTGTAAACAAAACCTGCAAGGAACTCATGTTGTCAGATAACAAGAATGTGCAAGTAGTTCAAGTTTGAAGGCACATAAGTCACACAAATAGCCTTAAGTTTAGGCTGGCACGGAGCTTAGGTACTACCCTCTTTCAGTTCAGTTGGTTTAAACTTGTCCTAAAAATAGTAATCGGGTTCTAGAGGATCTCAATATCACTGACTACCCTCAATTGGTCATAATTCCAATTTAGCAACCTTTTCTTGCGGCCAGAATCATCGTGAGAGTTTAGTCTCATTGAGTGTAGCATACTGCTACTGTTCTATGGCCAAGTTGGTCAATTTAAGGTTCTAAGGTCAGTTGGTGCTTAATGACCCCTTAGAAGACCCATATTCTCCTTGTTCCAACACAACGGATATCGGTACAGACCAAGGTGCCACACCAATGTAGCTACTGCTTCATCCGTGTCGGTCTACGTCGGACAGATCCCTCATAGTTTATTGCTACTTACCTAAAGGGTATCCCCAGATCCGGGTTAGGATCTATAGAACTCTGATACAAGCCCACAAAATTAAAGCATACAAAGCATACAATTGAAAACATAGTGATCTTAATCCTAAGGTACACCTCACTTATTAATAAATCCCCACCAGAGTCGCCAGTTCTGTGATCAGTGGGAATGAGAACTGACTGTTTTGGAATGCTGGTTCGCGTTTGCATTTGTTTTCGCAAAATGTCGCGGTAAGCAAGAGTCGCCACCGTCTTTTATTTTATCCAACAAGGAAAGGACAAAAGCACAGAAAAATTCCTTTTCGAGATGTTTCTCGGGTTCGGGAGGTAGATTATAGAAAGGGAAGGTGTTAGCACCCTTTCTATCCGTGGTTATCCACGGGCTCTTAGGTACTTGCTCACTATGTTTTCAAAAAGTTGCTTTTCTTTGTGATTGTGGGTTTGAAAAGAGTTTTTGTTTGAAAGAGAGTGTAAGTGCGAAAAGTTTTGTTTTTGTTCTCAAAAGAGCGAGTACTTAAGAACATCTACCTACTCAAAAAGGAATTAAATTGTGAAAATTTCCTTTAAACAATGCTATCCCACTATTGAGGAGTAGGTAGCATCATCGTTGGAGTTTTCGGGTCAATTCGATTTAAGGGATGTGTGGTCACTAAAGCAATGTTAGGACGCCTTAGTGGTAACCCTAATGTCTTAGATCATTTTATCTGAGGCAACCGTTTCGAGGTAACTTATGATCTTTGGACAAGAGGACGACCTCTAAAACATCCTATACTCAATGACCACGTTCGAGGAAACCAAGTGAGGTGTACCCTAAGAGTGGCATGTGTGAGTGTGTCAATTTTCAGTTTATATTATCTTTACATGTCATGGTGAGCTACTGTTGATTTTAAGTCAAGATAGATCTTATCATGCAATCCTAGTTAGCATACATCTAAACAATTAATATATGTACATGAATTTAAAGTGCGGGAATTGTAAATCCTACGCTATTACAAGGCTTCGGGGAGGGGGATTATTTACATGTCCAAAACTGGGGGAATAAAGCAGTAAAGTGTAAAATTCTTAGTTAAGCTATTACAAACCAGTAGACAGTTACAATAAAATAAACGCGCGCGAATCTGAAAATAACCTCTAAAAATCCTAAGAATAAAATCTTTTTGTTGTTTTCTTCTTAATTTTAGTTTTGAGAAAATGCTAAGATAGTTAAATGATTAATTAACAAAGTTAATTTAATAGAAAAAACTAGCCTAATGTTTTTATGGTTTTTCTTTAATTGATTTTATGTTGATTAAAAGAAAGAAATAAAATAGTCAAAACAAAGATGAAATCGAAGGAACAGGCAGTAAATGTATAATTCTGGAGGCCTGGATCGAAAGTGGTGTGGGCTGTCTTTCGATCCAGTGAAGAGGCTTGATCGAAGGTGCATGAGGGGCTGCACTTTGGGGGTGTTCGATCTGGATATATCATCCTTCGATCTGGGAACCCTGGATCCAGTTCGAAGCTAGGCTGCTAAGCTTCGAAGATCTGAACAAGATTCTGAGAAGATATTTCCTGCAAAACGAGACAAATGTTAAAGATCCAGGGGGGACTTTACCCCCCTGATTCGAATCTCCTCCAAATTCGAATCCTTCCTCAATTTGAATCTGCTGAATCTGGGCCTGGGTTTGTTTTATCCTGAGATTCAAAGGAGAAACTTAGATCGTGCCCCAGTAATGGCATGATCTCATCTTTGCGCTTCAGCTTACATGCAACATAATCAGTAATAACAAGAATACATATGCAATGTGTATTTAAATATCATGAAGGTGCAATTTTGGTTTTGCAAACCCTTACCAATTAAAGATGTATGATCTGTGGCTCTGGGTGTGGAGATGTTTGCTGAATGGCTTCTTTGGCTTGGATTACTTATGAAAATGCTGATAACCTTTGGTGGGTTTGTGGGCAGCGTATCTCCAAATCCTCCCTATTTCTCTTCTTTTCTTTTTTCCTTTTGTTCCCTTCCCTGGCACTGTATGCTGGCCCTTGTATTTATAGGAGTGTGAGGGTGCACGAAAATGGCAAGGGACAGCCATTTAACCAGGCCTTTAAAGCCACGAGACAAGAATCAGACATATTAAAAGATTTCCTTTTTTGAAATATTCATGTCTCTTTGGAATCTTGAATGAACCTGGACACTTTTGATTTTCGAATGCCTTCAGGCCCTGCTCTTCGATTGGTCTTGATTTGCCTCCTTCGAATGGGCCTTCTTTGCCAGCTTCAAAGTCCAATTCGAATCTATTTAGAACATTCCCTATTAGATAACTTTGACCAGCCCTTGGCCTTGTGATGAGTCTAAGTTCTGATTCGAAGTGTTCAGAACTTCCTTCATCAGAGCATCTTAGATTAAGAGAAACTCTGCACTTAAATGCCATTCGAAGGTCATTTCATTCTGATGTTCTTATTAAGGGAAACTCTGAAGTTCCAGTCGAAGGACACTCTGAAGTTCCAGTCCAAGGACCTTTTGAAATGCCAATTGAAGGGTACTTGTCCATATACCAATCAAAGGGTACTTGTTAAAATTCCAATCGAAAGGCTTTGTTAACAGGCCAATCTAAAGGTGTTGTTCATGCTAATCGAAGGGCATGGTTAACATGCTTGTCGAAGCTGCCTTGACACAATGTTAAATTGAAGGATCCCTTGGCATGCCAATTGAAAGGCTTGGCCCAGGGTGCCAAACGAAAAGGTCTTTCAGAATTCCAATCGAAGGCCTTGGCACAATGCCAATCGAAGTGTTTGTCCATAATGCCAATCGAAGGGAATTATCCATGCCAATCGAAAGGCTCCTTCAGAATACCAATAGAAGGGTCTTTCAGAATGCCAATCGAAAGGTACTTAAAGCACCACTCAAAAAATTTCTTTTTCCTTAGGCAAGGGTTTCTGTTCAACCATGCAAGGGGAAGACTTTGGAAAACATGAGAGGGCAAATTGCTTTTGAATATTCCCCTTGGAACTATGTGAAAAATTTCCAAGGAGTTAGGTAAAAAATCTGCCTAACTAGGGAAAAATTTCACTAAGTCTTTTTTAGTTCATGAGCATGTATTCACAAAATTATAACTTGAGATCCAAGCACTTTTAGGAGAAGTTATGTGAATAAAAGTTGTAGATTTCATGGAGATCTATAACTTTGATGTTGGAAGTTTCCTTTCAATCATCTTGGATCATGGTGAAAATTTGGCTCAAGGTTATGAAAAAACATGAAATTTCCAACACTTAGAAAAATTTCTAAGTTTAGAAAATTTGACTTTTCAAAATGAAATCTTGACTTTTTGATTTCGTGATGAATAAGTTTCATATTTTGACATGTTTTGATGAATTATGATTTTTGGTACTTGAATTTGACCAAAAATTCAAAGTTTGACTTTTCAGTATATAGTTGACTTTTGATCAATTGACTGCAAAATTCATCTGTCAATCCAATGGATTTGCAATATTTTGAATCATGTCATTAGGTCAAAATGATGTAATTGGAATCTTGAGATCATGCCTTAAACCAATTTACCATTTGCTAGGTCAAAAATCAGAAATTGCCCTTTCCTAGTCAAAACCCTAATTTTAACCATTTTGCCCTTTTGGAGATTTGATCAAATTTCTTGAGGAATTATGGTCCAAACTTGATCAAATGATACATATGGGTTTAAAATGTTGATGTGGATAAAAAATTATGAAGTTTGACTATAAATTGGCCATGGTTGACTTTTCCCCCAGTACAACTGATTTTTAGGTCAATTATTCAATTGACTGATCAAAGGTGTGATCCAAGGCTTGAAACTTGACATGAATAATCTTGGGGGTCCATAATGGTCCATGAAAGTCATATGAAGCATTGATAGTTCAAAAATCCTTGTGCAAACTCAAACTCTAATTTTGGTTATCAGTGCATAAGGAGGTGTCTTGAGCTGATCAAACCCTAGTGCAGTCTTACGCCCAAGGAGATCTTGTGAGCAAATTCTTGATAAGTGAGAGGGAAAATTTTGGGGTACAACAGTACCGATAATGTCGCAGTAATAAAAATATTGATCCACATGGACTGTTATTTAAGAAGATAACTATTTTGCAAAGTAAATTATAGATAAAGTGGGGGGTTCGAGTTTTAAGGTAAAAAATATTAAAAGATTGTTTTGACAATTATATGAAAGTGGTTAAGTTTTATTATAGAATCTTCTAATTCTCTATTGTTGATGTTTGATGCATTTCATAATTGATATTGTTATTATTATTCCACGGCGGATTAACAAGACCGTTATACCCAATTCATTGGTGTATATCTCACTAATCTATACTTGGAGCTTCCTATCACTAGTCCACCAGCATAAGCAAGATTAGTCAATGTAATAGAACTTCAATTCCTAATCCACTACTCGAGGTCTCCTATTCTTATTCAACCGACATAAGCACAACAATTTCCATAGGTCTAACGCATAGACTAATGAGAAGTATTCCCTATGCGCCAAAATCCATATTAAAAGAGTATCTCACATAAAAGGCATTAAGAACAAGGTGCAATTGAGTAAAATAATAACTTCCTTAAATTATGCAATATCAAATCAAACATGTGTTCCAACAATATTGAAAAAGGTTCATCAAAACAAAACCTAACCTATGAGAAATTAGCTACTCATAATTCAACTTACAATACCAATAAATTATATGAGGGTTGCATAAAAGATCCCTTGAAGAACTGGCCTCCAATGGCTCTAAATACATTCCAAATATGCCTTCCAGTGTTTTAAAATCACATATGCAATGTAAAATCGCATAACCCTTGAAAAAGTGTTAAAAACCCCTTTTTAAAGCTAACATGAAGTACCAAAACCATAAAAGATTTACCCATAAAAAGGGTCCATCACACACACGATAGCCTGCATCACACATAATGCAAATGATCCAAGCCCATCACGCACGCAATGGCGCATGAAACTTGTGTAAATATTCTAGTGACTGATACCCGTTTTGTCCTTTTTAGCCAAATTTTCCCCAAGTCTCTATTTCTTCATACTTTGTCTATTTTTCTCTGTTCTTCGGTTATTCTTCATCTAATTAAGTTATCTTTGGCTCTATTTGCTCCATTTCTTCGACTGAATATATGAAATGAAAGAGTGTAATCACTCTTCGTGCCACTTATTAAGGAAATTAACAAGTTAAAGAAGCAAAAGCAAACCTTTTGGTACAACAATATGAACTTTTCAAAATGATGGAATATGAAGACATTGTAACTGTAACACCCCAAAAACTATAATTAAGTATTTAATTAGTTATTTTTTATTATTTGAGAATTATTATGATTTATGTGATACACCAGGGTGTTTGGTGATATTATGTTGTGGGGAAGTGGTGATGTTAAGGAGATAATATGAATTATTTAGAATTTAAATACTTAGTTGAGAATTATTTAGATTTAATAATTATTATTTAGAATTATTTTATTAATTAAATAGAATAATATGTGTAGATATATTAAGGTCAAGATAGTAATGTTGAGTGGAGTAAGTGAGGACAAAATAGGAATATCATAAGAGAGGCCCAAGGGGAAAGAATGACAAAAAGTAAAACTGAGGTTTTGAGTGTTCATTTTGTACGATCGTAATATTGGAGAGGAGGAAGAAAAAAGGTGAGAAAGGGATAGGTCAAGAAGGAATCCAATAGAGAATCTTGGTGTTGTACCCCAAAATTTGCCCTCCCTTTTTATTCAACACATGCCCATTGAGGTCCCCAACTTGCCCAAGGATGACCAAAAATTGACCAGTCAAATCCTCCTCCTAGGGCCATGAACCTCTAACTAGGGTTTCAATTTTTATCAAGATGTGTGAGCTCCAATGGTCTCAAATGTTTAACATGGTCCTAATATATCCTAAAGATTATCCATGATAAATTTCATGCCTTGCATAACATGTTTGCTCAGTCAACTGCTCAAATGCCTGAAAATCAACTGTATTAGGTCAAAAGTAAACGGTGGCCTATATACAGTCAAACTTCAATATTTTTGGTTAACATCAAAAATCTTAAGTTATATCCATCATTTGATCAAGGGTTGATCATGATTCCTCAAGAAGTGCTCCTAATACATCAAAAGTAAAAAATTGCTAATTAGGGTTTCTATAGGAAAAGTCAACCAAACTTTGACCAGGCATAACTTTCTCATACTTTATTATAAATATTTCCATAAAAGCTCATTTTGAATAGAATCCAATTCCCTACAACTTCTCTTCATCCCTCAAGTTTAAGAAATGCACCAATTGAAAGATACAAGCTTATACATTATGGGTCCTTTCAAAAAGTCAACAAAAACACCTTTTGGGTCAAACCTTGGTACACGAACATGGAAGCTTCAATTGAGATGAAACCAAAAGGTTTGTTTAGAGGACATCCTAAGCTTTCTAAAAAGTCCAAGAACACCCTCATAGGGTTAAAATTGAGCGAGATATGCATTGCTAAAGTTGACTAATTTTTGGAAAAGTGCATGAAGCAAATATTGAGCTAACTTGGAATTTTTTCAAATGGGCCTATCTTTTTATGTTTGAAACTTATTTCTAATATGATCCACGACCTCTAAGCCCACCCATGAATTATTCTATTATTTATGCTATTTGTTTTGATATTTTAATCATTAAAATTCAAAATTAAATAAATAAATAATAGAAATAATATAAGATTTGATTTGAAATCATTTTCCTTTTAAATGATGGACGAATATGCTTATTATATCAAGGGAATTTCATGGAGAGAGGCAAAAGAATTGATTTGGTCCAAAAAGTCAAAAATCCACATAATTGGAAAGCAAATATTTTCTCATGAAAGCATTGATATCCCTGCATATTTGTTAACCTAATGTGGCCTAATATATATGCACAAGCATTCAGAAGCAAAATAATATGCACAACTGCTTTAGAGAAGCCCCTAGCAAATTTCAAAAAAAATCAACAATGGTGCAATTCGAAATTCCTCTCTCCAGCCAGATTCAACCAAAACTAAGGACTCCATCATCTTCCTGGAGATCTCAGCACCTCATTCCATCCATTCTTGAAGTCCAAACCATCCCAGAACCAGCAAACTGAAGCATCTCATTGTGGGTAAATTTTTTATTTTCATATTGATAATTTTATGATGCATTAATCCCTTTCATGGCTTGATTCGTATTCAGGGTGTCATTTAGAACAGGACGAATGTAAAGCATGAGCGATTCGAGGCGAATCAAGGATTTTGACATGTTTAGGGCAAAATCTGGATCGTGCTTTGAATAGGGCGATGCAGACATGATCTGTGAAAACTAGGACTAGATTTGAACTCAGGAGCAATTTTCGTGTGGAATAGGCTCTTGATCCTGGGTTTAAGTCTTCAAAATTCACAGGTCATGTTTCCATGCTCCCGGAGAAGATGACGGGAGATCCCCTCTGGCATCGTTGACCCATCTAACTTCGTTTGAAGCATGCGTGGCATTTTGACGTATTTTGATTGGCCTGTTTGTATTTCTGACGTGCATGATTTTTTTGTTGACTAGGACTAACACTGATTTTCCTTTATAACATTGTTGTGTTATTATTATCATGAATTAGCAGGATGGCGCAGTGGTAAGGCATGGTGTGATAAGACGTTACAAGGTGCAAGGGCAGGAGTTCGATCCCTGCCTCTTGCATTTTCTATTTTTCTAACATTTCATACAGGATCCAGTGAATTGCATCCCAATACATCCATCCAGCGTCCTCACTCTCAACCATTGGATCATCTATTGATTCAGATCTAGCGCCCAGCAACCAATATCCAAGGTGAACCCCCAGAGGTTGGCAACACTGAATCTCACGCAGGACATTGGGCTTAGTGGATATGGGCCTAGCAAAATTCAGCCTCACACCTCCCAATTGCTCCATGCTATCAGACCCATATTTATTTTTTGTTTTAAATTCTTTATCTTTTTGTTTTATATATTTTTAAATTCACTTTTTTTTAATCATAAAATCAATAAAAACTCACAAAAAAATAGATTTAAGGTCTTTCATAATTAAAATTAATTTTTTTGTAAATTAATTTAATTTAATTACTTTAACTTGTTTTCTTTAGATTAAAATTAATTAGAAATTAGGTTAAAGTTTTCAAATATTTTTCTCAATAAAATACCAAAAACTTTTTTCCAAATTAATTAGATTTTTAGGACTTTTCAACTTGTTCCCGTCTTGATCTTCGCGCATTTATCCTTTTCCATTTTATTTTTCCAATTATGTAACTGTTTCCCAGTTTGTAATAGCTTCAACTAGGTTTAAAATTCCGCATTTTATTTTCTTGTGCTATTTATAAAATTGCCCCAAGGCCTTGTATTAGCTAGGTTTAATTTCCGCCTTTTAATTTCTTGCATTATTATTAACTGCTTAGATTAATAGGATTGCATGAAAAAGACTGAAAAAGAAAACGATTAGATAACCCTAAATGTGCAAGATAAATGAAATGAATCAATACACGTGCACATGCTCAGCCCTAGGGTATCTCCCACTTTGGTTGCCTTCGAAACTGGTCACAATTCTCGAATCGTGAGAATTTTTAGTGGAGGTCCTTTAGTTCAAGAGATCACAAGTCCCTCGATGACCCTTTCGACGCCACCTTGATTAAAAAGTGATCTTAGAACTTTAGGAAAATTACTAAAAGTTCTTGCCCAATTGCCTTAGTGACCATAAACGTCCCTTCGATAGTCCCTCAAAATCCAACGATAGGGCTACCTACTCGCTAATAGTAGGATGGCACTATCTAAAGGAAAGGAGGAAAAGAACACCTTTTTCGAGTAGGTAGAGAATTGTTAGGTACTTGCTCAAAAATAACCTTTTTCACACTACTTTTTCAAAAACTCTTTATCAACACTCTTGAGGACTGATCAAAGAGTTATCGTAAAGTAAACAAACTTCTCAAAACACATAAACACGAAAGCAATTTTCAAAAATGAGAAAGTACCTAAGAGCCCGTGGAAAACCGCGGATGGAAAGGGTGCTAACACCTTCCCTTTCCATAATCTACCCCCTTACTCAGAAACTCTCGAAAAAGGTCTTTTTCTTTTCTTTTCACTCTTTCCTTTTTGGATAAAAGAAAAGTTGATGGTGACTCTTGCTTACCGCACATTTGCGAATACAAAACGCAAAACTAGTACAATAATCGGTTCTGCCACCGTATCAAAGAACTGGTGACTCTGCTGGGGTGTAAAAAAGTGGGGTTACCTTAGAGTTCTAGTTCACCATTTTAAAATGCTTTATTGTGTTTTTTCTTGATTTATATTTGAGGGTTTGTTGGGGTATTCTTGTAAAGATCCTACACCCGAATCTGGGGCACCTTGTGATACGGTGGGAGAACTGACTTGAGGTTTTTGCGTTTTATCGCAAATGTTGCGGTTAGCAAGAGTCGCCACCGACTTTTCTTTTATCCAAAAGGAAAGGTGAAAAATCACAGGAAAGACCTTTGAGATTATTTCTTGAGTTCGAGGGGTAGATTATGAAAAGGGAAGGTGCTAGCACCCTTTTCATCCATGGTTTTCCATGGGCTCTTAGTTACTTGCTTAGATCACTTGCTTTTGTTGTTTGAAATTGTGCTTGGTGTGGTTTTGAAAGTATTTTGTAAAAGAGGCCATTCGTTTAGGCAATCTTTGTAATGATTCTCGTTCGTAAGAATGTATACAAAGATGTTTGTCTTTTTGAAAATGTTTCCAATGATCATAAGATGTTTTGAAATGTGTGAGTGTGTTTTGGAAAATAACAAGGATTGTTTGTTTGAAATAGAGAAAGTAACTAGAAGCCATCTACCTACC
This sequence comes from Vicia faba, assembly GCA_948472305.1. NCBI lineage: Eukaryota > Viridiplantae > Streptophyta > Magnoliopsida > Fabales > Fabaceae > Vicia > Vicia faba. The sequence continues at coordinate 518,684,034 of OX451737.1, forward strand.
CAAATTTCTTTCTTATGTATTTTCTATTCCTTTGACATTGTTGTCTTACCATTGATTTGGTAAGCAACCCTATCTTTGGATGTAAACGGGACGGGCGTGGGTCATCGTATAACCATGATTAGAAATGTTTGCAAAGTATCTTAGCATTTTTGAGGGACCAAGATTATTTTGTAAGGCAAATTTTGAATAGCGTCATCGAGGGACTATGATCTTATATTTGTTTTGTTTTGCCAAGATACTTCGCATGCGTAATATGGCCATTTTTGTTTTAGGCAACCAAGTGGGAAAACCCTAAGGGTGCTTGTGTGCAAGTGTATCATTTTCATGCTTTGATTTTGTCTTGTATTTAGGGTTTTCTATTTTGCTTTGTTTTGTTCTTAGCATACAAACCCTAATTACTAATCATGGCATATAAAGCGATAAATTGCGTAATGTAAATATTTCTAAGCTATTACAACAATTTATGGGAGGGGGGGGGGGGGGGGGGGGGGGAATACAAATTTGAATGGGGATTTGCAAGAATATAAACCTAAATAAATTATTACAACCAAATCGAATTTGTACGAATTAGAATAAATACAATACAATATTAAAAATAAAATGCAAGCAATGTACATGTAAAAAAAAGATTTTTGTGTCTTGTTTTTATGTAAAAGAAAATTTAATCTAAACCTAAAAATATAAAGAAAAGGAATTAATTTTTAAAAGGGGTTTAACCCTAATTATTATTCAAGAGAAAATAAAGTTTTTATAGGTATTATTTTGTGTATTTTCTTGTATAAAAATAATAAATAATATTGTATATAAATATAAAATTAAATATATGCAAAAATAAGTATTTATAAGTATGAAATGAAAAATAAATTGAACTAAATATGTTTAAATATATTTACAAGTTTATTAAGAAACTAAAGGATATCCTATTAAAATAAAATATATTTTTATGTGATAAATAAAATAAAAATACAATAAAAGTGCAATATTATTAATTTTACATTTTTTGGGATTTTTATGCATTAAATAAAATATTTAAAATATTAAATATGAAAATAAAACAAATAGAAAATAAAAATATAAAAGTTGGCAAAGGGGGGGTAATGTAGCAAAGCTGGTGGTAATGTACTAGCAAAAACTCCTGGCCCAACAGACCAAGCCCAACCTGCAAAAATGTGAAAATGCAAAAGGAAAAAATGTGAAAAATACAAAAGTAGCGCGCAGGTTCGAATCCAGGACATGGGTCTCACCAACGCGCTACTTTGCCACTGGGGTGGCTATACTTCCATTGTCTTAAGGAAAACAAAAACAATATAATCCAAAACAAGGCCTTGCCCTGTACTTCATCTCCTTCCTCACGCTTGGCCAGACACCATGTAACTCTATCATACTTCCATAAAAATAAAAATTCATAATATGAAAATTGTAGTGCTTGAACTCACGATTCCAACCATATAAGTTATGTGAACTATTAATCAAAGAACAAAGAGAATTTTAAAAGCCCTAAATTTTAACCTAATATTTTCATAAACTTCAAGTTTCAAATTCTCTTAGCTCAAGTAAAATCAATGCTAGATAAAGATATGTACAGTTTTGTTACGATGAGGACTACATTTTTTATTCACAAATCGTGGCCTAAGGTTGCCTGTACAAGGAGATAGAGTTTGAAATTTTACCTCCTTCAATTGGAATTGTGAATGGAACTGGGATGACTTTGATGGAGGCCTGATGCTTGCTTGAGCTTCCTTGAGCTTCCCTGAATGTATTCCAACCCTTGCCTTGCTCTGAAAGTAGCTGGAACTCCTTGGCCAAGTCAAACTGCAAGCTCTGAAGTCAACAATGGCAGATGGTGGAAGATTGATTACAGAACAAGGATGAAGGCCTGGATTGGCTAGGTATCAAGTATGTAAGATGTTTGAATGATCCAAACTCAAAACCCACGAGCCAAAGGGAAGATGGATGTGCTTATGCAAAATCTGCAGTTTTGGACAGATTTTTGGTGTTTTGCTGGTTGGGAGTGTTTCAGGTTTTTGCCAAACCTGTATTGTCTTGCATAATGTTTGTATATTAGTATGGAAATGGTTTGATGTCAACCCTCTAACAGCTATGCTTGTTTTCACCTTTTTGCCACTTTTCTTGTATTTGAAGTAAAGTGATAAGACAAAACCTCACATGCTTGTACTGGCTGGCTTAGGGTTGGTATTTCTTCTCTATAAGTTGCCTTAGGTCTGTGGTACTTGTATGTGTCAAGGGGACAGGTCCAATGCTCAAGATTGTAAAGTTTGCAAAAGTTGACCTTTTTCAAAATGGCAATGGTCCGTTTTTGCCATAAATGGAATTGCAAGTTGGATAATGGTTCTAAGGCATGGATATAAGTTTTGTCAACTGAGTAAGAATTTAATTAAGGAGTATGGAACAAGTTTGGGACCTGTAAAGAATTTATTAGGCAGCATAGGTACTGATTGCATCTTTGTTCTTCATGAAATGGCTTGGACAAAAAGTGAGAAATTGCCAACTTCATCTCTTCGATTCTCCTTACTCAAAAATGATCTTGAGGAGTTCTTGGACATTTTAGGAATCTTGCAATGTGATCTATAATTCATCTTTGAAATTAATTTTGAGATACCTATTGTAACTAGGTGAAACATTGCCATGAAGTTGGGTCGAAAACCTGCCTAAATTAGGGCAAATTTTCACTAAGTTAACAAGTTCATGACCATGTATTCACATATTTATATCTTGAGATCCAAGCATCTTTATGGAAAAGTGTGTGAATAAAAGTTGTAGATTTCATGGAGGTATAAAACTTTCATTTTGTGAACTTTCCTTGAATCATTATGCATCATGGTGAAAAAGTGGCTTAAAGTTGAGAAAAAATAAGAAAATTTTCTATACTTAGAAAATTTCTAAGTTAGGAAAATTTTCAAATTCTAACCCTAATTTTCAAATTTGGTTTTCTTGATAAAAAATTTCACATTTGGGCATTTTTTGATGAATTATGACCCTTGGCACTTGATTTTGACTAAAAAGTCAAAGTTTGACTTTTCAGTGTACAATTGACTTTTGATCAGTTAACTGTAAATTTTATCTGTCAATCCAATGAATTTGAAATGTTTTGAGCTATGTAATTAAGTCAAGATGATGTAATTGAATCCTTGAAATCATGCTTTAACTCAATTGGTCATTTGCTAAGTTAAAAATCAGAAATTTCCCTTCCTCAGTCAAAACCCTAATTTTGACCATTTTCCCCTTTTTGTGATTTGACCAAATTTCTTGAGGAATTGTAATCCAAACTTGACCAAATGACACATATAAGTTTAAAATGTCGATGTTGATAAAAAATTATGAAGTTTGACTGTAAATTGGCCATGGTTGACTTTTCCCCCAATACAGCTGATTTTTAGGTCAACTGTCCAATTGACTGATAAAAAATGTGGTTCAAGGCTTGAAACTTGTCATGGGTGATCTTAGGGGTCCATAATGACGTTTGAAAGTCATATGAAGTAATTATAGTCCAAAAATCCTTGTGCAAACTCAAACCCTAATTTTGGGTTATCAGTGCAAGATGAGATGTCTTGAGCTGACCAAACCTTAATCCATTCTTGAGTCAAAGAGATCTTGTGAGAAAAGTCTTGATAAATGAAGAGGGAAAATTTTGGGGTACAACAGCTTCCCCTGTTGAATCTTCTTAAACCTGAAGAGTTAGATTGGCGAGCTTTGCCATTCGTGACTCGAAGGTGAAAGATGATTGGACACTAAAGTGCCCATAAATTTGCACTCGGCGACGTGTAGTTGAGGGAATGGGCTTAAAGATGCCATTTGGAGAAGTGATAGAGTCTTTTTGGAGATGGGCTTTTAGATGCCATCCAAGAATGTTTGTTGAAGTGTAACTTGTAAGCTGAAAGAATGAGTATCAGAATGGTGTCCGCATCTGGAACGTATCTGAGCTGTATCTGAACCTGAAATATGAATAAGTATCAGAATGGCATCCGTGTCTGGAGCGTATCTGAACTGTATCTGAACTTTGAAATTGAATGAGTAATAGAATGGCATCCGTGTCTGGAGCGTATCTGAACTATATCTGATTGTTGAATATCTGAATGAGTATTAGAATGGCAGCCGTGTTTGGAGCGTATCTGAACTATATCTGAAAGCTGAATATGAATGAATAACAGAATGGAATTCATGTCTGGAGCGTATCTGAATTGTATTTGATAGCATATTGTTAATGGTAGCTTGTTAATCTTATCCTGAAAAGGGTAAAATGTTACCTGGAACATAAAATTATGTTGCATGAAATGTATGATGCAATATATGTATTTTATTAATGTTTATGATATGTAGATGTAATGTATGCGCATGTAAGCTGATTTGATGTATTGCTACATGATTGAGAAAAATAAATCCATGATTGCTGCTGAGGATATGTGGATTCTTCATGTCTTGAAGTTGGAGTATTGACAAAAATTCTGTTGTGAGAGCAATGTCGTATACTGCTTGAGGAATCTGCTTAGGGAATCCAGAGAATTTTGATGACTTCTACTGGGGATTAATGAATGGGAGTCTTTTTCCGTTGGGGAGTATTAGAAGTCAGCTGTTATCGGTTGGATTTCAGGCTTCAGAACAACTTGTTGGGGAAATTGGAGAAACTGGATGGCTTCCACCGGGGATTAATAGTTTGAAGTTTTAGTTCCGTTGGGGATCTAAATGACGTACCGTGGGGATTGCTCATGGAATAGCCTAAAGACGTTTTCCTATTCTTTCAATATGTCAGTAATTGTCTTTTTCATTTTGTTTATTTGTAAACAGTAATTATGTTTAAATGCATATGTTCATTAATGAATCATTGGATGCTTTCGCAAACAAATCACCAAGTGTAAAGGAAAAGGACAAATAGTTTTCTGTACTTTAAAGAGATATCTTTGTATTTACTTTGAATAAGTATTTTGTAAAAAGCAGACATACATCCTAGTAAGAGGATGGTTCCATAAAAGTAAGAAAAAATTATACAAAGAAAGATAGCTATGTGTGATAATCCCATGGGGTTCCTATTCTGCTATAGCCTCCGTATCTCTAAATATCTTGTCTATTTGCTTCGTCCGAAGATGATTGAATTAATCAGAAACTTTGAGTTTGTCATTGGAAGTCAAGAGGTTGTCCACAAAGTGATCCTATGGGACATAGTCATACGCTTTAATTCCCTAACTTTTGCCTGGACCGCCCTTTCGGGTTTTCAGTCTATCGGGAAACCCTTTTTTGCCCAAGTCGCCCTTTCGGGTTTTCAACTTGCCGGGTGTACAGATTTTTTTTTTTTTATCCATAATTTTTGCCCGAACCTTTTGGTTCGCCGGGATGCCCTTTTTTTGCCTAGGTGTGTCAACCTAGCGGGTCTCTTATGCGTAGTATCTTTTGACTATGTCCGTGTTTGCAGGGTGTGGCAGGTCGTCACCGTCCATGGTGGTTAAGATCATTGCCCCACCGGAGAAGATGTTCTTGATTACAAATGGTCCTTCATAGGTAGGATTCCATTTTCCCCTGGGATCACTTTGTGGTAAGATAATGCGTTTGATCACCAAATCTCCAACTTGATATATTTGGCGTCTGACTTTCTTGTTGAAAGCCTTGATCATCCGTTTTTGATACATCTGACCATGGAAAACAGCAGTAAGTATTTTTTCATCAATTAAGTTTAGTTGATCGATTCGAGTCTGGATCCAATCGTCCTCATTCAAACCTGCATCCTTCATAATTCTCAGAGAGGGGATTTGAACCTCAATAGGCAAGACGGCCTCCATGCTATAAACCAAAGAATAGGGTGTTGCCCCAATTGATGTGCGATCCGTGGTACGGTACCCGTGGAGAGCAAATGGCAGCATCTCATGCCAGTCCTTGTAGGTGGCTGTCATTTTCTGTATGATCTTTTTAATTTTTTTATTAGCAGTTTCGACTGCACCATTCATCTTTGGCCGATAGGGGGATGAATTGTGATGTTGGATCTTGAACTGCTTGCACAAGGCGGTGATCATAGTATTGTTAAGGTTTGTACCATTATCGGTGATGATCCTTTCTGGGATACCGTACCGGAAAATGAGATTCTTCTTGATGAAGCGGGCAACAACATTCTTAGTAACGGATGCGAAGGAAGCTACTTCGACCCATTTTATGAAATAATCAATGGCCACTAGAATGAAACGGTGTCCATTGGAGGTTGTAGGCTTGATCTCCCCAATCATATCGATTCCCCACATAGTAAAGGGCCAAGGAGATGTCAAGACATTCAGAGGAACCGGAGGCACATGCACCTTGTCAACATAAATTTGACACATGACAAGTCCAAGAGTGTTGATAGCAATCTGCTTCCATGGTAGACCAATAATAGCCTGCCCGTAGGATTTTCTTTTCCATCATATGCCTACTGGAGTGGGTGCCAAAAGTACCTTAATGTAATTCAGCCATGATCTTTTCATCCTCAATCTTATCCACACAACGGAGCAGAATAGAGTCATGATTGCGTTTGTACAGGATGCCATTGCTCAGGAAGAAATTAGCAGAGAATCTCCTTAAGAACTTTTTATCATTGATTGAAGCTCCTTCTGGATATTCTTGAGCCTCGAGATACCTCTTGACTTCCTGAAACCAAGGTTGGTCCACTACTTCTTCAGTATTAATCTCGTGACAGTGTGCCGGTTCATCCATTTGTTCAATGGTGATCTGGGGAGCCTCGTTATCCCAATTAAGTTTAAACATAGATGACATTGTGGCTAGAGCGTCTGCTAGCTGATTTTCTTCTCGCGGGAAATGCTCGAAGGTAATCTGCTCAAAATGTGGTAGCAATGTCAAAACATGTTCTTTGTAAGGGATAAGGTTTGGATGTTTAGTGTCCTACTCTCCTTTGATTTGACTGATGACCAAATCTGAATCTCCAAACACATCTAAAGATTTGATTCCCAAGTCTATGGCAGCCTTGAGACCAAAGGTGCATGCTTCGTATTCCTCTATGTTGTTCGTACAGTTGAAGCAAAGTCTGGCAGTAAAGGGAGTATGACACCCATCCGGAGATATGAGTACAGCGCCGATACCGTTACCAAGTGCATTGGATGCCCCATCAAAGAACAGGGTCCATCGGGATCCTTGTCCAGGTCTGTCATATGGCCTGATTTCTTCACAGTTGTCTAATGTCATGATGTCTTCATCTGGGAATTCAAACTTCATGGACTGATAATCTTCTACAGCTTGATGAGCAAGATGATCAGCTAACACATTGCCCTTTATAGATTTCTGGGTAGTGTACTGTATGTCATATTCTGTTAGGATCATCTGCCATCTAGCTATCCTCCCAGACAGAGCAGGCTTTTCAAAAATGTACTTTATCGGATCCATCTTAGATATCAACAAAGTAGTATGAATCAACATATACTGTCTTAGCCGACGAGCAGCCCATGCCAGAGTGCAACAATTTTTCTTGAGCAGTGAATATCTGGTTTCACAGTCGGTAAACTTTTTGCTCAGGTAGTAAATAGCGTGCTCTTTTCGGCTAGACTCGTCATGCTGCCCCAATAAACACCCCATTGAGTTATCTAAAACGGTCAGATACATGATCAGTGGTCTTCCCTCGACTGGTGGCATCAAAATAGGAGGCTCTTGTAAGTATTCCTTGATCTTGTCAAAAGCCACCTGGCATTCGTCGTTCCATCTGACTACTTGATCTTTCTTCAATAGTTTAAAGATTGGCTCACAAGTAGCTGTTAGGTGAGAAATGAATCTGGCAATATAGTTTAGGCATCCCAAGAATCCTCTGACTTCCTTCTCAGTACGAGGAGCAGGAATTTCTTGTATCGCTTTAACCTTGGCAGGATCAACCTCGATGCCTTTGTTGCTGACAACGAAACCTAAGAGTTTACCGGACCGGGCTCCGTATGTACACTTGTTTGGATTCAATCTTAACTTGTACTCCTTCAATCTCACAAACAACTTTTGCAAGTGATCAAGGTGATCCTCTTCAGTTTGTGATCGGGCTATCATGTCATCTACATAGACCTTTATCTCATGATGTATCATATCATGAAATAAAGCTACCATGGCGCGTTGATAGGTTGCCCCAGCATTCTTCAGTCCGAATGGCATCACTTTGTAGAAGAATGTGCCCTACTGTGTGACAAATGTAGTTTTCTCCATGTCCTCAGGTGCCATTTTGATTTGGTTATAACCTGAGAATCCGTCCATGAAGTAAAACACTTTGTGTTGGGCCGTATTATCAACCAGGATGTCGATGTGGGGAAGTGGAAAATCATCTTTAGGGCTGGCCTTGTTTAAATCTCTATAATCCATGCACATTCGTACTTTGCCGTCCTTTTTAGGTACGGGAACAATGTTGGCAACCAATTAAGGATAGGAAGTGACAGCCAAGAATCCAGCATTGAACTACTTCATGACTTCCGCTTTGATCTTCTCCGACATGTCAGGTCTCATGCGGCGGACTTTTTGCTTCACTGGTGGACAGTATTCTCTTGTGGGTAGACGACGTACCACGATGTCTGTATCAAGTCCTGGCATGTCTTCGTATGACCAGGCAAAGATCTCAACATAATCATGCAATAGCTGAATTAGGCGCTCCTTGACACTCGGTTCTAGATTGGCACCCACTTTGATTTACTTTTTATCTTCCTCGGTACCCAAGTTGATTGTATCCAACGGTTCCTCATGAGGATGAATAGCTCTTTCCTCTTGTTTTAGTAGTCTGGCCAATTCCCCTGGCACTTCACAATCTTCCTCACCTTCGTATTCTGCTTGATAGATTGGATCTTCAGAGTCACTAAAGGCCATAAAAGTATCATTACCCATGGCATCCGGAATGGAGGGGTACCTGCATATGTGAGTATGGGTGTGTGTAAGGGTATAGCCATCTTTAAACAATAAAATGTAAAAGAAAGACAATGAGCACAAAAGGTTTGTATGTGGAAAAACGTCCATGATTCTTTGAATGTCATATGAAGATGAAATAAAAACCCTTACAAATGGACCATTGTGCCTCGGGTAAGACACAAGGTTTTTAAAGTGTGAATTGTTTGTGAATATTACAAGTCCAACAGAAATGTAAAAGATAAATTACTGAGAGATGAAAGTTATTGGGACAAAGTCTCTGGCTCCCCAATTGCGAAGTCCTCTGTTGACAGTAGGAAATATCCAATCTTCTAAGCTGCCATCTTCTTCAATATCTTCCAATGCGTTGACCTCCCGGTTACTAATCTTCAAAGGTGGCCCTCCGGCACAGGCACAGCGCATAGCCTTCTGAGCAGTTGAAGTAAACCCCAAGCGAAACTTGTCTGATTTATACGGGATGTCCGGAAGCTTACCCCATATGGTGCATCCACCCTCTTCTACTACTGCCTTGGCGTCCTTTAGAGATGACATCCGAAGTGGAGGTTTTGTGATCTTGGGAATCGGGGATACCGCCTTGGTCACTACTATTTCTTGAGAGACCTCCTCGAAATGTTGAAAAGGAGTTTCAATGAACTCGCCATCCAACTCCACATATCGGAAGGAATTTAGATGACTAATCATGTACTCTTCCTCCCCATGGACAGTTATGATCTTTCCTTGGACCGGGTACTTCAGCATCTGATGTAGTATGGAGGTGACAGCACAGGAATTATGGATCCAGGGTGATCCTAACAGATAGGAGTAAGAAGGATGGATGTCCATCACATAGAAGGTTGAATTGAAAATCTGAGTTCCCACCTTTATCAGGATGTCCACCTCCCCGTGGACCATCCTCTTCGAACAATCAAATGCCCTCACAACTATGTTACTAGGTTTTAATGTCAGCCCTTCGCAATCCAATTTGTCAAGGGCTTTCTTCGGTAAGACGTTCAAAGATGAACTCGTGTCCACCAAGACATGGGCCAGAGTCATTCCTCTACACTCCACAGAGACATGCAATGCCTCATTGTGCTTTCTCCCCCTGGGTGTCAAATCAGCATCAGAGAAGCCTAGGCCGTTATCAACTGTCAAACTGGCCACACAGTCTTGGAACTGGTCAGCAGACGTCTCTTGTGGCACATGGGTTGTCTTCGAAAATTTTACCAAAGCTTTCGCATGTGCCTCAGAGCACAGCAGCAAGGCTAGCATGGATATCTTGGAGAGAGTTTGCCCCAACTGTTCAACCACGTCATAGTCACTCCTCTTTATTATCCTCAGGATCTCTTCCATTTCCTTCTTGGATGTTTCGGGGATAGCTAGTGATTGAGCCTTCGTCCGGACAGGCTCTTCTTGAATGCTTTTTCCTCGATTTTCAGCAGTAGAAGTGTTGGTAGGGACAACAGCAGGGATCGCGTCGTCTTTGTTGGTAGGTGCACTTGCATGTATGATTATTGGTACAGAGGTAGTCTTCGGAACAGCCACGGGTCCAAAAATTGCCTTTGGAGGGGCAATCTCTGGAGAGAAGATTCTACCGCTACGGGTAATCTTACTAGTTCCGGCAATATTGCTAATGTCGGAATATTCTTCTTCAGAGCTCACTTCTTCGGTGGTCAACCCATCTTGTTTAATACCATGGTAGTAGATTTCTCCACCGTAATTCCATGGTACTGTTTTGTCTGATTTGTATGGGACCAGCCCGGGCATTGTAATTATGAGAGGAGTAGCCTTTGGAACTGATGTAATCCTAACGGGTCTTTTGGGGACCTTGGAAGGATTGGCGGAGATGGTTATGATTGAAACATCTTCAATAGGAATGGGTGAAACAGGAGCATTTTCAAACAGAATTTCTTGGTTGTCAATCAGGCGTTGGATACTTGTCTTCAACAGAGGGCAATCAGTTGATGAGGATAAGCAAAGATGGCAGTCTTTATTACAACCTGAGAATATACCAGCTTTCAACAAGTTTAACTTAATGATCGAGAGCGGAGTTAAGAGTTCATCTATTGTAGCAACAAAGAAATCTTCTTCGATAGCATTAGCGTTGTGACCATGTCTAGGCATAGGAGCGGAAATGACATTTGGTTTCTCGGGCGCCTCAAACTCAATCTCTTTTGCATCTATGAGGTCTTGGATTTTGTTTTTCAAAGCCCAACAGTTGTTGGTGTCGTGGCCCGGACTTTCGGAATGGTATGCGCATCTGGCATTCAGGTGATAATGAGGGGACGCCGTGTTGGGATTCTTTGGAGCTTCCTTCAAAGTCGCCAAATTAAATCTCAGCAGATGTGGTAAAACCTGGGCCAGAGTCATATTAATTATGGTGAATTTCCGGACTGGCCTTTCCACCCTTGGTTGGTTACTTCTTGGTTGATCAGATGTAGATTTTGGGATCATAACGGCCCCTACCATTGGTCGGCGTTCAGCTCTCCCAATACATCCATCCAGCATCCTCACTCTCAACCATTGGATCATCTATTGATTCAGATCTAGCGCCCAACAACAATCTCCAAGGTGAACCCCCAGAGGCTGGCAACACTGACTCTCACGCAGGACATTGGGCTTAGTGGATATGGGCCTAGAAAAATTCAGCCTCACACCTCCCAATTGCTCCATGCTATCAGACCCATATTTCTTTTTTGTTTTAAATTCTTTATCTTTTTGTTTTATATATTTTTAAATTCACTTTTTTTAATCATAAAATCAATAAAAAATCACAAAAAAAATAGATTTAAGGTCTTTCATAATTAAAATTAATTTTTTTGTAAATTAATTTAATTTAATTACTTTAACTTGTTTTCTTTAGATTAAAATTAATTAGAAATTAGGTTAAAGTTTTCAATTATTTTTCTCAATAAAATACCAAAAACTTTTTTCCAAATTAATTAGATTTTTAGGACTTTTCAACTTGTTCCCGTCTTGATCTTCGCGTGTTTATCTTTTTCCATTTTATTTTTCTAATTATGTAACTGTTTCCCAGTTTGTAATAGCTTCAACTAGGTTTAAAATTCCACATTTTATTTTCTTGTGCTATTTATATAATTGCCTCAAGGCCTTGTAATAGCTAAGTTTAATTTCCGCCTTTTAATTTCTTGCATTATCATTAACTGCTTAGATTAATAGGATTGCATGAAAAAGACTGAAAAAGAAAACAATCAGATAACCCTAAATGTGCAAGATAAATGAAATGAATCAATACACGTGCACATGCTCAGCCCTAGGGTATCTCCCACTTCGGTTGCCTTCGAAAATGGTCATAATTCTTGAATCGTGAGAATTTTTAGTGGAGGTCCTTTAGTTCAAGAGATCACAAGTCCCTCGATGACCCTTTCGACGTCGCCTCGATTAAAAAGTGATCTTAGAACTTTAGGAAAATTACTAAAAGTTCTTGCCCAGTTTCCTTAGTGACCATAAACGTCCCTTCAATAGTCCCTCAAAATCCAACGATAGGGCTACCTACTCGCTAATAGTAGGATGGCACTATCTAAAGGAAAGGAGGAAAATAACACCTTTTTCGAGTAGGTAGAGAATTGTTAGGTACTTGCTCAAAAATAACCTTTTTCACACTACACTTTCAAAAACTTTTTCAAAAACTCTTTATCAACACTCTTGAGGATTGATACAAGAGTTATCGTAAAGTAAACAAACTTTTCAAAACACAAAAACACGAAAGCAATTTTCAAAAATGAGCAAGTACCTAAGAGCCCATGGAAAACCACAGATGGAAAGGGTGCTAGAACCTTCCCTTTCCATAATCTACCCCCTTACTCAAAAACTCTCGAAAAAGGTCTTTTTATGTTCTTTTCACCCTTTCCTTTTCGGATAAAAGAAAATTCGATGGTGACTCTTGCTTACCGTACATTTGCGAATACAAAATGCAAAACCAGTACAACAATCGGTTCTGCCACCATATCATATAATTGACGACTTTGCTGGGGGAGTAAAAAAGTGGGGTTACCTTAGAGTTTTAGTTCACCATTTTAAAATGCTTTATTGTGTGTTTGCTTGAGTTATATTTGAGGGTTTGTTGGGGTATTCTTGTAAAGATCCTACACCTGAATCTGGGGCACCTTGTGATACGATGGGAGAACTGACTTGAGGTTTTTGCGTTTTATCGCAAATGTTGCGGTTAGCAAGAGTCGCCACAGACTTTTCTTTTATCCAAAAGGAAAGGTGAAAAAGCACAGGAAAGACCTTTAAGATTATTTCTTGAGTACGGGGGGTAGATTATGAAAAGGGAAGGTGCTAGCACCCTTTTCATCCATGGTTTTCCATGGGTTCTTAGTTACCTGCTTAGATCACTTGCTTTTGTTGTTTGAAATTGTGCTTGGTGTGTGTTTTACCCCAAAATTTGCCCTCCCTTTTTCACAATAAATCACAACCTCAGGGTTTTCACTGATTTTGTTGAGATTGGCTCAGGAATCGGTCAAACATACTTTTCTTTATCAGTCAATCCAGAATTAGGGTTTTCCCTGATTTGTTAAGGTTGACTCAAGAATCGATCAAACAGATCTTTCTTTGGCAGTAATCCAGGATTAGGGTTTGCGCTCGCATTTCTCAGAAGAAACTAAATCCTCAGAAATTCAGTTGACTGTTACATTATTTTTACGCTTGTTCAAGATTACTGGTTATTTCTCAAAACCTGATTATCTGGGATAAGAGCTGAGACTTTTGTTTGGAACATTAAGGCATTTGTTTTATCAGTGGAGTGAAAGGTTTATGGAATGCTTGTTTGTTTAACTGTACAATGCATATGTTAATTGGAATACCAGGCGTATTGTGATTAATGCAAGGTTGCGAGATGGAAAAGTTTGTTGATTATTTATTTCATCTGGATTAAAGTTATTGGGATACATTTCCAGTTATTTTGATTTAAGAGTCTTAAATAATTAAATAGACAATACAAGGAAAGATTGGAATATTTGACAGTAGAAAATTCTTTTTGGACAAAGACTTTTTATTTATTTCAAATGTTGTTACAAATTTTATTCGAATATTGTAAGATTACAACTAATAGTATTTACAATAATATTTGTTTACAATAAATGGAAAAGTAAATCTAAGCCTAAATCTCTTGAGATCTTTGACTTTTTACTGCGTCCTCCATCATCCAACTGGTACTTACCTGTAAAAGACAGAAGAAAATGAAATTAGCGCAATTAACTGAAAAAAGAATTTTCAAGCAGATAAAAAGATAGATCATCATTAAAGTCTACCGGTCGGAATCAGAAATGCTATGTTCATCATATTTTATTTTCCTCTCTGCAAATCACAAGAAGATCGCTCTTCTCGGTTCACAGAGAGAAATAAAAGATATAAATTGCAAGCATACAATTAATTCAAAATGCAAAAACATAGGCAAGTTGCAAGGTAAAGCAAAGGGTACTGCAAACTGAGTTTCAAACTGCATTAGTCAACCAAGTCAGCATGAGCAAACATGGCAAGCTAACTACAAATGCAAACTGAATGTCAAACTAAGTTGCAAAGCTGTCAAGCCAAAGTACAATGCAGAAGCATACAAGCAACCAAGTACACAAACCAGAAAGTTGCAAAGCTATCAAAGAAAGTACACAATGCAGAGAGATAAACCAAGTTACAAGCCAAAGAGACTTGTCCTAGCTATCATCATTTTCTGGCCAGCAGACTTTTCAGAATAAAATATAATAAGCAATTAAAAATGCTTATGGAGAGAGAGAAAGCGAGAACCTCAGTGAGAGTTTGCAGTTTTGGAAAAAGCAGGTTTTTCAAGATAGTAAAAGAAAACAAAAAAAGATATAAAGAGGCTACTGCATAGCAGTCCAGGTGAGAGGACATAGAGCCCACAAAAACTCAACCAGCATAACCTGCTAGCAAAAAGCATTACAAGCTCAAAACCTGCTTGCCATACAACCTTAAAACCTGCTTGCAAACACAAGCTAGCCTGAAAATCTGCAAAACTGCATCTCAGAATAAAGCAAACCTACAGAAGCCTGTAACAAAACACAAACAAGCCTGTATTGCAAACCTGCCTCCAAAAACCAAAAACCCTCAAGCCTGCTTCCAGAACTGCAGAACACTTACAAAAACTACAAGTCAAAAACCTGCATAACTGCAACTCCCTAACCTGCCTAAACTGCTAAAAACACCAATATCAAGCAAACCAAAAACACTCAAGCCTACTTCCAAAACTGCAGAACACTTACAAAAACTGCAAGTCAAAAACCTGTATAACTGCAACTCCCTAACCTGCCTAAACTGCTAAAAACACCAACATCAAGCAAACCAAAAACACTCAAGCCTGCTTCCAAAACGGCAGAACACTTACAAAACCTGCAAGCCAAAACTTATTCAAAGTTCAACAAACCTGCAAAAACTGCAAGTTACAGTTCCAAAGGCCAAGTTTAACAAACTCAAGCTCACCAAAACTATCACCAACAAGTTCAAGCCAACAAACAATGACAGTCTCAAAGACTATCAACATCATCAACAAGAGAAATGAAGAGCTTGCAGAACAACAAAACAACAACACTGGTTTTCAGGTTCATCATCATAAAACATCAGCATACAAAGAGAAAGGAAGAGCTTGCAGAACAAGCAAAACAACAACACTGGTTTTCAGGTTCATCATCATAAAACATCAGCATACTCAGAGGAAGGAAGAGAATCAACAAAACCAAATCAACAACAAGTTTCAGACTTTATACATCATCACTAACAAATACAAACAAATCTCAGAGTATCATCATCATCGATATCCATATCAAAACCAGAAAGGGGAAGAGATTTAGAAGCAAGAGTAGTTTCAGAAAATATTCATCATCAACGAAAGCTCAAACAATATAGTTTTCAGAAACACGATCATCATCAAACAACATAAAGAACAACAAAATACCAGAAACGCTGTCATCTTCATCTTCCCTCCGCCTAGCCTCCTGAGAGCGCCACCGGCCGGCCTCACCTCCTTCTCCTTCAGTTTACAGAACAAAACGCTCAAGGTACGTCCCTCAAGCTCCTACTACATGTAAATATAAAAAAAACATGGATTAAAACGTGCATGTAATAATCAAGCAAAATGAAAACGTAACTGTGAAACCCTAAAACAAAGGTTAACAAATCGTACCGTTTACAAGCAAGAATCCTAGACGGCTGAAAAGAGAAGGTAGGAAGTGGAAGAAGGCGGCGCTTCGGTGGCTAGGGCATGGAGAGGATCGGTGCTCATGGCTTGAGAAAGACGAAGAGAACGAGAGAAACAGGAGCGGCGTCGTTGAAGAAAAAACTGGCAAACCCTAATTCTGAGCACACCACGCATCAACCCTAACCAAACCTTGTACAATAGCATTCTGGGCCTTACCCGTTCCCATTTGCCTTAGGCCCACTCCATTTTCCAGCGCTTCTGCCAATGAACCCCCCTTTTTCTTCTTCCTAATTCTTATTCTTCATCATTTTTTATTTGGGCCATAAAATCCCAAGGCCCATCATCTTTTATAATTAATCTATTACTTTTTTATTTTCATTTTTAAATAACTTATTTTCTTTTCTTTGTTAATAATAAAACCAAAACATATTAAAATTTTGTTTTAATTTCCTTGATTTAGTTTTATTTTTTAATAATTATTACCTTTAATAAAAATATAAAATAATAGAAACATTAATAATTTTCTTTCTTTAGAATTTTTCCTCTACATAATCAATAAAAAACACAAAAAAATAATAATCACACTTAATCTTTACTAGGTTAAATTTTGTTCATTTGTAAATAAATACATGCATCTCATATTTCTTTGATTTTCGTTATCTTACAATTTGTTATAATTTTTACATTAAAATTGCGACAGTTCGATTTGGTTGTAATATATACTTGGACATTATTATTATAATAAGACTCATCCCCATTTGTAAACATTTATACCCTCATCCCCGGATACTTATTTGTAATAACTTAGACTTTAAATTCCCGCAATTTATTGCTTTCAATATACTGTATAGTAATTAGGGTTTGTATGCGAAGATCTAAAATCAATCGCTAGATAACCTAATATAAGAACAAATGCATGAAAATCAATACACAATTCACACTTGCACCTCTAGGGTAACCTCGCTTGTTGCCTCAGAAAATACAATCATGTCCCTCGAGTATGAGACACTCTAGCAAATGTCCCTTCAATAAACAAAGATCGTAGTCCCTCGATGACCCTCGATGTTGCCTTCGATAAAACGATCTCGTCCCTTACAAAATTGCTAGAGAGTCTCACAAGTTGCTTTCAATGATTGTATACGATGACCCGCACCTGTCCCGTTTAACATCCTAACGCAAGGTTGTTCATCAAAATACAATGGTAAAACAACACTGTTAAAAAGGGTTAAAAACATAAGAAAGATCTTTGAGTAAAATGGGGTAGACAACTCTTAGTTACTTGATCAAAAAACTTGCAAAACAGCCTTGCCATTTTCAAACACATTTCACAACACAACTTCAAAACAATTTCAAAACAACTTTCAAATCATTGAAATATCTTTTCAAAAAGACACACACCTTTGTATATATTCAAACAAGAATCATCACAAAGGTTGCCTAGACAAGGCATCTTTTTCAAAACATTTTCAAAACCACACACACAAAGCACCATTTCAAACAATTGAAAAGAAAAGGCAAGTGATCTAAAACAAGTAACTAAGAGCTCATGGATAACCATGGATGAAAAGGGTGCTAGCACCTTCCCTTTTCATAATCTACCCCCCGAACCCAAGAAAACATCTCAAAGGTATTTCCTGTGCTTTTTGACCTTTCCATTGGATAAAATAAAAAAGTCGGTGGCGACTCATGCTAAACCGAACAAGTGCGAACACAAACGCAAAACCTCAAGTCAGTTCTCCCACCGTATCACAGAACTGGCGACTCTGCTGGGGAGATTTCTAAAAGTGGGGTTACCTTAGGGTTTTAGATCACCTTTACATGCTTACTTTGATTGCTTTGATTGCTTTACTTTTTAGGTTCCTTGTTTGGGTTTGTTTTAAATCCTACACCCGGATTTGGGGACACCTTTTAGGTAAGTAGCAATAAACTGTGAGGGAACTGTGCGGGGTATACCGACATGGTTGAAGCAGTGGGTACGTTAGTGCAACATATTTGTGGGTACCGGTAGCCTTTGAGTCAATCAAAGAGAATACGGGGCCGCTGAGTGATGTCATGAAGCACTAACAAACTCTTAGAACCTTACTTGACCATCTTGGCCTTATTAGGGGTAGTGAGATGACCGACTTTGGTGCAGTCCGAAGTTGGTAAATACTCGATACTACACTCATTGAGGGTTGTTTTATTGGAATATTTTGGTCTCCAGTTAAGTGGCTAAACCAAAACAATGAACACAGGAAATAATCCAGTGATATTGAGCTCCTTAGAACCCGGTTCCTATTTTAGGACAGGTTGAGCCAACTAACATCAAAAGGGTACTTACCTACAAACCTCATGCAACCTAAACCTAAGGACTTGTCTGCTTTGTGTGAATTTGATTGTCTGTATATACACTTGCTTACTTTTGCATACTTGTACATAACATCATACCATAGCATTTTCAATAACCATTTTGAGGATCCCGAGGGTCTTTGATGCAGGGGCACGTTGAACCAGACATCTACCAAAGGGCGAGAGGATTTTCCTCTAAACAAACGCCGTCAAAGATCAATTACAACAACTTGAATATAGGGCTATGACCCACTTGACATGGTGAGCTTGATTCTCATGGAAAGACATCCACCGATACAAAGTTCTCCAATCAAAGATGTTGATCGAAGTTCAATCTCTAACATTTTCTTGTGTTTACCCCGCGAGATCCTTGAAAACATGCATCCACATAACATGCATCCACATCATGACAGGTTTTCCCTTTCAGGTTTCCTTATTCTCCTACTGTTTATTTCAATAGAGATGGCTCTAGAGAGGACTATCAAAGATATCCAGGCTCAAAACGCTCAACTTCAAGAAATGTTCTTGAACCTGTCCCAGGGGCAAGAAGAGGTGAAAGCTCTCCTCACAAGGGGCATGGTCCTAGGGAATCCAGGCGGCATCAAGAATGATCAGTTGGAAGGGCTACAAATTGAGTTGGCAACAATGAAGATCCATATGATGGGACAGCTGGTGGGCCAGATGGCTCTCATTCAAGACCTGGCTCAAAGACAGGAGGAGCTCAGAGTCCTCGTCAACAAACTGCTTCAAGATAACCAAATGGGGCAAACAACTAGGGTTGAAGATCAAGTCATCATTCAACCTCCTTTGAGACAAGAAGACAAGGGAAATGCTCCCCAACTTGCTTCAGGGTCACAAGCCCAGCAACAACTGCGCCAGCGTCAACGGGGTAATCGGCATAAGCAAAATACGTCTGGAAGACAGTTCACTGAGACCGACATACCATCATCTCTAATACTGGAATGCTTGTTGGAGGTCAATCTGACTGCTTTAAGGGATCCTATTCGGAAGCCCAATACCTCTGCTCCTAGCTATCACCCCGATGCATTTTGTGTATACCACTCCTATAGTCCTGGACATGACACCGACGATTGTTGTGCTTTGAAAAACAAAATTCAGGATTTGATTGACAATGGAGTGTTGAAATTCATGCCGGATGGCGAGATGAAAATTTTCCGCTGAGGGTTCTCCACCTGAAATGACAAAGTTCGAACTAAGAGACTTTTGTTCCATTTGAATTTTCAAGTTGTAATTTCTTTTGTTATTCAAACAATTATCTGTTGATGTCAAACTCTGTTTCATTAATGCATTTCATATGTTTGTCTTGAATTCATCCATTCGTTTTCACTATTCTTGAATTATGCTTCCTACTTTCTTTATGATAATTAACTCTTGATAAAAGTTACAAAGCCTTTAGAGGGAGGATGACAAAACAATACCATAATCTCATACAATATGCTTTTGGACAGACCTTATTGACGGTGTACAGGCGTTTCTTTCAAATCTTAAACACTGGAGTTATAAGGAAGATAATCCCTAGTCCACCCCTTCGAGCCAAAAAAGTAGAAGTTTTCTATTTTAAATCCGTTTGAAACCTTTAATCAAACCAGGGGCAGGGTAGTCTCTCAGTTGATTCAAAAGATGCGCATTGAAGTCGCAAACTCTCAGTTCGTAATACAACGAATAACATCAAAAACATTCCTTTGGAACCAAAAGACAGTGATGGTTCTTTATCTCATAGACAGTCATTATCTCTCAAAAAAAAAAAAAAAGCCCACTGAGCCAAAACCTACAAGGGAGGCTTAAGAAAGTTGGGGCATCCCGCTGACTGTAATCTCGAAAACAGGAACAGTCAGGCAAAAGTTAGGGATAATGAATCAAAAGAAAGAGGTCGTTATAAATCTTCAACAACATGAAAAATGTTGCAAAAATGACTGCCTTCCAACAATTTCAGCTTGTGTGGACCATCACCAAAACGTCGTTCCAAATTCGAATAGAGTTCGATGCACAATTAACTGAGTTTAGGATTGAAGAACATCATGAAGATCGGGTGGGTACAAATATACTTTGGGCCTTTATCCTTTGTTTCTTAAAACCGTGAACCAGGCCATGTTATAACCCTTCAAAAGTCCTAATTGAAGCATGAGTTAGTTCGAAAGCATATTGTTACAAAAGGTATCCTGACTCCTGTAAGGATTTGCCCTAAATCTTGTGTTGAAATTGTCTTATAAAAAGTTTTCTGCTAAAAAACGCATTTTTTTAAAAACTTCAAGACAATCGTAAAACTTTGCATTATTTGAATATCGTTGTTTGCATATGGTTATTTGTTTGACAGCGAAGAAATTCATACAGTGAATGTTCGGAGGAACGAAAGCTCTCTCAGTGAATAAAATCACTTCAAGTGGGATGACACTCCCGTTGCAAAAAAAGTATCTCCTATCAGCAAAAGGGGACCTGACATGGCAAATCTGGAGCAGCCCAGTCAAGATTTCAAAAAAAATCTTTCAAAATCCATTATACCTGGGGCAGTCCAGTCAAGATTTCAAGAAATCTCTCAATTGCAGATTAACCTGGGGCAAGTCTCCCTCACCATCACTTGGGGCATTAAAACGTCAATCTCAACAAAGGGTTACGTACAGTCCAAGTTTCCTGGCAGTGCCACAAACATTTGATACTAGGGGCAATGATGAATCTCTCCAAAGTCTTTCTGAAAAGAAATTCAAGTGTCCTCGAGAAGTTCATCACCTCTCTAGCAGACCAACAGTCATGGGTTTATTTCCCCAACATTTGTTGAGGATTTATTCTCTGAAACAAATTACATTTCAATAACATTCATAACATACTCAGATTGATCGTCCAAGATTCCTTCATCACCTGTTGGAAGTTACGGTCGTCAAGAATTCCTTCATCACCTGTTGGAAGTTATGATCATCAAAGACTCTTCCATCATCCGGTTGAATCAAAGTTAATCCAAGACCCTCTATGTTTTGGTCAGATCGACACTAAGATCTCCCTGTTTTCTTATGTCAAGGGAAGACATTCCAGGTTTTTGATATTTCAGATAACTCTCTCAGCGATTTGTTCTGATTATCTTCAATACCAGAGATGAAGAATCCAACTCTTTTCTCCTTCATCAGCTCGGGATTTATTTTCCCCAGCGAAAGGTCGTCTTGAAAAACATTACACCTCTGTGCATCAGGACAACATGCAACGCGATCTCATTTATTTTGAGAACATCATTGTTTGATATATGCCACTAACTTTTGCCTTTCAGGAAATGGTACAATCAAATTCAAGCGACAAAGCTTTTCTTCAGTTGAATTACGGACAAGTTCCTAAAATTTCAGCAGAAACAACCCATCAACAGAATAACGGATAACTGAAGTGCCTGAAATTCTTTCTCTCTCAAGAATGAAGATTCTCATCCTTGAAACCTCAAGAGATTGGTATACTCCCAAGCTCCTGATACCGTTAACAGAAAGAAGATTCTCATCCTTGAAACCTCAGAATATTGGTATACTCCCAAGCTCCTGATACCGTTAACAGAATGAAGATTCTCATCCTTGAAACCTCAGAAGATTGGTATACTCCCAAGCTCCTGATACCGTTAACAGAATGAAGATTCTCATCCTTGAAACCTCAAGAGATTGGTATACTCCCAAGCTCCTGATACCGTTAATAGAGTGAAGATTCTCATCCTTGAAACCTCGGAGATTGGTATACTCCTAAGCTCCTGATACCGTTAACAGAATGAAGATTCTCATCCTTGAAACCTCAAGAGATTGGCATACTCCCAAGCTCCTGATACCGTTAACAGAATGAAGATTCTCATTTTGGCTTCCCCAGTAGATTGGCATACACCCAACCTTCTGACCCAAGACTTAAATGAAGATTCTCATTTTGGCTTCCCCGGTAGATTGGCATATGCCCAACCTTCTGACCCAAGACCTGAATGAAGATTCTCATTTTGGCTTCCCCAGTAGATTGGCATACACCCAAACTCCTGATTCTCCCCGACAGAATGAAGATTCTCATTCTCAAAGTGGTATACAATTCAACTTTCTGATATTCTCGACAGAATGAAGATTCTCATTCTCAAAGTGGTATATAATCTGAATTTCTGATATTCCCAACAGAACGAAGATTCTCGTTCTCAAATTGGCATACAACCTAAGCCTGAACTTTTTCCAAATAGGAATAAGCTTTTCCCAGAGTCCTGAGTTTTTACTCTCCAACAGGATAGCCACTCTACAACAGTATGGCTATTCCCCACAGAGTTCTTACTCCCCAACAAAATCAAGACTCTCGTCCTTGATTCTCTGGAGCTTTCTTTACTCTCAGCATAATTTGTCGGAGTCTTTAATCCCCTGCAGATCGAAGATTCTCGTTCTTGTCTCCTCAACACCAACTCCCCAAGAAGAATAAAGACTCTCATTCTCAAATCCTCATAAAGTTTTCAGATATTCCCCGACGAAGATCTCCTCAAAACAGGAATCCCCAATAGATTGGCATACATCCCAAACTCCTGATTTCCCCAACAGTGGTCCCAGGACTTCTCACTTTCAATGATCAAAGGATTTTCAATCCCCGGCAGCAGTCAAGGATTTATTTTCCCTGACAACGGTCAGAGATTTTATTATCTCCAGTTATACAGGATTTATCTTCCTCAGCAAGACGGCTAATCAGCTTACATGCACATTCATTACATTCGTATAACACATACATTGCATCATACATCATAACTTTGTGTTTCAGCTAATATTTTACCCTTCGCAGGATAAGTTTAGCAAGTTTCAAACTTCAAGGATTTCTGAAAACAGTTTACGGATGCCTCCCGACACGGATGCTAATTTGTTGCTTATTCAGACCCCCAGCTCAGAGAAATTCCAAACATGGATACCTTTCTGATCACCCACTCACCTACAACATACAGTTCAACAAATATTCTTGGATGGCATCTTTAAGCCCATTCCCTAAACTATGCTTTGACGAGTGCAAATTTTTTGGCACTCTAGTGTCCAATCATCTTTTACCTTCGAGTCGCGAACGGTAAAATTTCCAATCTAACTCTTCAGTTTCAAGAAGATTGAACAGGGGCAACTGTTGTACCCCAAAATTTGCCCTCCCTTTTTCACAAGAAATCACAACCTCAGGGTTTTCACTGATTTTGTTGAGATTGGCTCAGGAATCGGTCAAACACACTTTTCTTTATCAGTCAATCCAAAATTAGGGTTTTCCCTGATTTGTTAAGGTTGACTCAAGAATCGATCAGACAAATCTTTCTTTGGCAGTAATCCAGGATTAGGGTTTGCGCTCGCATTTCTCAGAAGAAACTGAATCCTCAGAAATTCAGTTGACTGTTACATTATTTTTACGCTTGTTCAAGATTACTGGTTATTTCTCAAAACCTAATTATCTGGGATAAGAGCTGAGACTTTTGTTTGGAATATTAAGGCATTTGTTTTATTAGTGGAGTGAAAGGTTTATGGAATGCTTGTTTGTTTAACTGTACAATGCATATGTTAATTGGAATACCAGGCGTATTGTGATTAATGCAAGGTTGCGAGACGACAAAGTTTGTTGATTATTTATTTCATCTGGATTAAAGTTATTGGGATACATTTCCAGTTATTTTGATTTAAGAGTCTTAAATAATTAAATAGACAATACAAGGAAAGATTGGAATATTTGACAGTAGAAAATTCTTTTTTGACAAAGACTTTTTATTTATTTCAAATGTTGTTACAAATTTTATTCGAATATTGTAAGATTACAACTTATAGTATTTACAATAATATTTGTTTACAATAAATGGAAAAGTAAATCTAAGCCTAAATCTCTTGATATCTTTGACTTTTTACTACGTCCTCCATCATCCAACTGGTACTTACCTGTAAAAGACAGAAGAAAATGAAATCAGCGCAATTAACTGAAAAAAGAATTTTCAAGCTGATAAAAAGATAAATCATCATTAAAGTCTACTGGCCGGAATCAGAAATGCTATGTTCATCATATTTTATTTTCCTCTCAGCAAATCACAAGAAGATCGCTCTTCTCGGTTCACAGAGAGAAAAATAAAAGATATAAATTGCAAGCATACAATTAATTCAAAATGCAAAAACATAGGCAAGTTGCAAGGCAAAGCAAAGGGTACTGCAAACTAAGTTTCAAACTGCATTAATCAACCAAGTCAGCATGAGCAAACATGGCAAGCTAACTACAAATGCAAACTTAATGTCAAACTAAGTTGCAAAGCTGTCAAGCCAAAGTACAATGCAGAAGCATACAAGCAACCAAGTACACAAACCAGAAAGTTGCAAAGCTATCTAAGAAAGTACACAATGCAGAGAGATAAACCAAGTTACAAGCCAAAGAGACTTGTCCTAGCTATCATCATTTTCTGGCCAACAGACTTTTCAGAATAAAATATAATAAGCAATTAAAAATGCTTATGGAGAGAGAGAAAGAGAGAACCTCAGTGAGAGTTTGCAGGTTTTTCAAGACAGTAAAAGAAAACAAAAAAAGATATAAAGAGGCTACTGCATAGCAGTCCAGGGGAGAGGACATAGAGCCCACAAAAACTCAACCAGCATAACCTGCTAGCAAAAAGCATTACAAGCTCAAAACCTGCTTACCATACAACCTTAAAACCTGCTTGCAAACACAAGCTAGCCTGAAAATCTGCAAAACTGCATCTCAGAATAAAGCAAACCTACAAAATCCTGTAACAAAACACAAACAAGCCTGTATTGCAAACCTGCCTCCAAAAACCAAAAACCCTCAAGCCTGCTTCCAGAACTGCAGAACACTTACAAAAACTACAAGTCAAAAACCTGCATAACTGCAACTCCCTAACCTGCCTAAACTGCTAAAAACACCAACATCAAGCAAACCAAAAACACTCAAGCCTACTTCCAAAACTGCAGAACACTTACAAAAACTGCAAGTCAAAAACCTGCATAACTGCAACTCCCTAACCTGCCTAAACTGCTAAAAACACCAACATTAAGCAAACCAAAAACACTCAAGCCTGCTTCCAAAACTGTAGAACACTTACAAAACCTGCAAGCCAAAACTTATTCAAAGTTCAACAAACCTGCAAAAACTGTAAGTTACAGTTCCAAAGGCCAGGTTTAACAAACTCAAGCTCACCAAAACAGTCACCAACAAGTTCAAGCCAACAAACAATGATAGTCTCAAAGACTATCAACATCATCAACAAGTGAAAGGAAGAGCTTGCAGAACAAGCAAAACAACAACACTGGTTTTCAGGTTCATCATCATAAAACATCAGCATACAAAGAGAAAGGAAGAGCTTGCAGAACAAGCAAAACAACAACACTGGTTTTCAGGTTCATCATCATAAAACATCAGCATACTCATAGGAAGGAAGAGAATCAACAAAACCAAATCAACAACAAGTTTCAGACTTTATACATCATCACTAACAAATACAAACAAATCTCAGAGTATCATCATCATCGATATCCATATCAAAACCAGAAAGGGGAAGAGATTCAGAAGCAAGGGTAGTTTTAGAAAATATTCATCATCAACGAAAGCTCAAACAATATAGTTTTCAGAAACACGATCATCATCAAACAACATAAAGAACAACAAAATACCAAAAACGCCATCATCTTCATCTTCCCTCCGCCTAGCCTCCTGAGAGCGCCACCGGTCGGCCTCACCTCCTTCTCCTTCAGTTTACAGAACAAAACGCTCAAGGTACGTCCCTCAAGCTCCTACTACATGTAAATATAAAAAAAACAATGGATTAAAACGTGCATGTAATAATCAAGCAAAATGAAAACGTAACTGTGAAACCCTAAAACAAAGGTTAACAAATCGTACAGTTTACAAGCAAGAATCCTAGACCGCTGAAAAGAGAAGGTAGGAAGTGGACGAAGGCGGCGCTCCGGTGGCTAGGGCATGGAGAGGATCGGTGCTCATGGCTTGAGAAAGACGAAGAGAACGAGAGAAGTAGGAGCGGCGTCGTTGAAGCAAAAACTGGCAAACCCTATTTCTGAGCACACCACGCATCAACCCTAACCAAACCTTGTACAATAGCATTCTGGGCCTTACCTGTTCCCATTTGCCTTAGGCCCACTCCATTTTCCAGTACTTCTGCCAATGAACCCCCCTTTTTCTTCTTCCTAATTCTTATTCTTCATCATTTTTCATTTGGGCCATAAAATCCCAAGGCCCATCATCTTTTATAATTAATCTATTACTTTTTTATTTTCATTTTTAAATAACTTATTTTATTTTCTTTGTTAATAATAAAACCAAAACATATTAAAATTTTATTTTAATTTTCTTGATTTAGTTTTCTTTTTTAATAATTATTACCTTTAATAAAAATATAAAATAATAGAAACATTAATAATGTTCTTTCTTTAGAATTTTTCCTCTACATAATCAATAAAAAACACAAAAAAATAATAATCACACTTAATCTTCACTAGGTTAAATTTTGTTCATTTGTAAATAAATACATGCATCTCATATTTCTTTGATTTTCGTTATCTTACAATTTGTTATAATTTTTACATTAAAATTGCGACAGTTCGATTTGGTTGTAATATATACTTGGACATTATTATTCTGATAAGACTCATCCCCATTTGTAAACATTTATACCCCCATCCCCGGATACTTATTTGTAATAACTTAGACTTTAAATTCCTACAATTTATTGCTTTCAATATACTGTATAGTAATTAGGGGTTGTATACGAAGATCTAAAATCAATCGCTAGATAACCTAATACAAGAACAAATGCATGAAAATCAATACACAATTCACACTTGTACCTCTAGGGTAACCTCGCTTGTTGCCTCAGAAAATATAATCATGTCCCTCGAGTATGAGACACTCTAGCAAATGTCCCTTCAATAAACAAAGATCATAGTCCCTCGATGACCCTCGATGTTGCCTTCGATAAAACGATCTCGTCCCTTACAAAATTGCTAGAGCGTCTCACAAGTTGCTTTCAATGATTGTATACGATGACCCGCGCCTGTTCAGTTTAACATCCTAACGCAATGTTGTTCATCAAAGTACAATGGTAAAACAAAACTTTTAAAAAGGGTTAAAAACATAAGAAATATCTTTGAGTAAAATGGGGTAGACAACTCTTAGTTACTTGATCAAAAAACTTGCAAAACATCCTTGCCATTTTCAAACACACTTCACAACACAACTTCAAAACAATTTCAAAACAACTTTCAAAACATTGAAATATCTTTTCAAAAAGACACACACCTTTGTATATATTCAAACAAGAGTCATCACAAAGGTTTCCTAGACAAGGCATCTTTTTCAAAACATTTTCAAAACCACACACACAAAACACCATTTCAAACAATTGAAAAGAAAAGGCAAGTGATCTAAAACAAGTAACTAAGAGCCCATGGATAACCATGGATGAAAAGGGTGCTAGCACCTTCCCTTTTTATAATCTACCCCCCGAACCCAAGAAAACATCTCAAAGGTCTTTCCTGTGCTTTTTGACCTTTCCATTGGATAAAATAAAAAGTCGGTGGCGACTCTTGCTAAACGGAACAAGTGCGAACACAAATACAAAATCTCAAGTCAGTTCTCCCACCGTATCACAGTGTGTTTTTGAAAGTATTTTGTAAAAGAGGCCATTTGTTTAGGCAATCTTTGTAATGATTCTCGTTCATAAGAATGTATACAAAGATGTTTGTCTTTTTGAAAATGTTTTCAATGATCATAAGATGTTTTAAAATGTGTGAGTGTGTTTTGGAAAATAGCAAGGATTGTTTGTTTGAAATAGAGCAAGTAACTAGAAGCCATCTACCTACTCAAATTTCTTACTTATGTATTTTCTATTCCTTTGACATTGTTGTCTTACCATTGATTTGGTAAGCAACCCTATCTTTGGATGTAAACGGGACGGACGTGGGTCATCGTATAACCATGATGTGATACGGTGGGAAGAACTGACTGTTTTTTGGAATGCTGGTTTGCGTTTTGCGTTTGTTTTTGCAAAATGTCACGGTAAGCAAGAGTCTCCACCGACTTTTATTTTATCCAACAAGGAAAGGAAAAAAGCACAGAAAAATTCCTTTTTTTGAGATTTTTCTCCGGTTCGGGGGGTAGATTATAGAAAGGGAAGGTATTAGCACCCTTTCTATCCATGGTTATCAACGAGCTCTTAGGTACTTGCTCATTGTTTTCAAAATTGTTTTATTTGTGCTTGTGGGTTTGAAAAAGTTTTTATTTTGAAACATCGATTTAACTCTTGCTTCTGTCCTCAAGAGCGTATGAAGTGTTTTTGAAAACTTTGTTCGAAAAGTGTAAGTGTGAAGAGTTTTTGTTTTTGAAAGAGCAAGTATCTAAGAACCATCTACCTACTCGAAAAAGGAATTGTTCTATGCTAATGTCCTTTAGACAATGCTATCCTACTATTCATGAGTAGGTAGCACCGTCGTTGGAGTTTGAGGGTCAATTCGAATGAGGGACTTACGGTCACCAAAGCAATGTTAGGACGCCTTAGCGGTAACCCTAATATCTTAGATCATTTGTTTGAGGAAACAATATCCGAGGCAACCGTTTCGAGGCGACTATGATCTTTTAGACAAGAGGACAACCTCTAAAGTGACCTATACTTAATGACCGTGTACGAAGGCAACCAGGTGGGGTGTACCCTAAGAGTGCGTATGTGCGAGTGTGTCGTTTTCAGTTTATTTTTATCTTTGTACATGTTAAAGGTGATCTAAGTTGATTTTAGGTTAAAACATTCAGTCTTGTCATGCCATCCTATTATTAAACATCTAACAGTTATAATTTGCGAAAATAAAATGCGGAATTTAAATTACAAGGCGTCGGGTATTTACATCGCCAAAGACAAACCTTTTAAAAATAAATAAAGCGATAAAAAATAAATAAAGGTCCTATTAACTATTACAATCCGGGAGCAAGTGCATTATATGATAAAAGAAAGTAAATCGTGTGCGGGAAACTAAGTCGAGCGCATGATTAGGGTTTTGACCCTTTTGGTTAGAAAAAATGTCTTTTTGTTATTTTTTATTTTAAGAAAGAAATAACCTAAATTAATCACTAAATTAAATTAATTAATTAAATGAAAAATAATTTATTTTTGGGTTTTTGTTATTTTAAGAAAGAAAATAAAATAATTAAGTTAGTAATTAAAACCTAATTAAATCTAATTAATTTTAATTGTTTGCAAAATGGGTTAAAATTATTCTAGAATTAAAACCTAAATTAATTTATTAGTATTTATTAATAAAAAATAAAAGTTAAAATTTAATTGAATAAAAATATTTTTGTAATTTTATTTTATAAAAGACTGAATTTTAATTGGTTAGTAATTAAATAAAAATAATAAAACAATTAATTAAAACAAAGAAATAAATAAAAGAGAAGAGGGGTTTGGGCCTGAAATAGGAGTATGACTAGCAATTATGTGGCCCAATTGCAGCTAGCCTTGTCTGACTTTGGGAATCCAGCGCATATGCATTGACCAATGTCTTGGTGGACCTTCAGATCCTGGCCACCAGATCTTGGCCTTTGGCCATCTGGCTATTGCATGGATGATGGTACACGGTAGGCTGCAAGTTCGAATATGCACGTGATCACCTGAAAGACAAAATTAAATAGTAATTGGGGGACCTGGGATTCGAACCCAGGTCCTGGTGGATATTGAACGTGCACGCTTACCACTAGGCTGTGTTGACTCAATTGTTAATAAAATACAAAGAAATCTTAATATAAACAAAACAAATTATATGCCAGCGAAATAAAAAAACGCGCGCGTGATTTTGAAAGGGCCAATGGGCAGGGGACACCTCATCGTCCCTGTCCTGAAACCTGTAAAACATTTACCTGCAGATTTGAATCCGCAGCTAAAAGCGCAAGTCCATCTTAAAATCCATCACAGGCCACATAAATCCATTCCAGGACCATGGTTGGGTTCGTTATGGCTTCCTGATCACAGCTATGCCCCTCTTGAGTCATGATTTTTCTTGAAATAGAAAACCCCAAAAAGCAAACGAAGAACCCTAGCTATGGTGGTTCTTCGTTCAGGCCAGATAAAAGCAATTGGATAATGCCAAACGTTTGCAAATGTCATGTAGATTCAAAATATGGTATTGATTCATGAAAAGGATGCATAAATTCAGAGTTGCGAAATCAAGAACAGGGGTGGTCATCGTGACACTTACAGCGCGCTATAGGGTCTGATCGAGCTTGCCTTTGATCCAGGTACACTGAATGAACACTCAGGAAGAGATTGGGACTGGTCTCAGCTTCTGAAAACACCTCTAAGCACGATTTCGATTTCAAGCTTTTTGTCACTTTTTTCAAACTTTGATCTGCCTCTTTCTGCAAATACCAACCCTGATCTGATTGCTTTGGCTTCCTTATGTATCATGCTTTGCATTAGGGTAGAAATCATGGACTGGATCTCTCTAAATCAATGCATACATATTTGATTTGATCTCCATTATTAACCTTTCCAAATTTGATTTGATGCAATCTTTTTGTACATGATATGGCCTAATACGAACTCCATGATGTTGCTAGCTGTAAACAAATCCTAAAACAATCAATAAATCAAGAGTTTTTAATTATTTGGATTTTCTATGATTTTATTTGATTTAAAATGAATAAATTTAATAAAAAATCAAATTAAATAATAAAAAAGAAATATGAGCTCATGGCTGAAGCTAGGACACGTGGGCAACTATGCAAGCTCAAATCAAGTGGAAAAGAATGGGCCAATTTGACAAAATTTGAAGTTTTGGGGATAGTTGACTTTTGGCAATTTTGCAAAAATGTCCAACTTCAAGAATGCATAACTTCTTAAAGTTTGAACTTTTAGAGGTGTTCTTGGACTTTTTAGAAATCTTGAGATGTACTCTAAGAAACCCTTTTGTTCGCTTCTCATTTTGATATTCCATGCTCAAGTTATAAGCTTTGGAAAAAAAAGGTGTTTTTGTTTACTTTCAAAAATGACATATAATGTCAAAATTCATAAATTCTTGTGAGTGCATTTTTTGATCTTGTTATATCAAAATGGATTGTAGGAAATTGCATCCTCTTCAAAATGATCTTTGGATGGGTCATTTCTCATAAAGTATGAGAAAGTTATGCTTGGTCAAAGTTGAGTTGACTTTTCCTACAAAACCCTAATTTAGCAACTTTTGAGTCTTGATGAATTTTGAGAAATCCTTGATGAATCATGATAAACCCTTGATAAAATGATGAAATATCCTTCAAAATGAGAATGTTGACAAAAAATATTTAAGTTTGACTGTATTTGGGTCACAGTTGACTTTTGCCCTAGCACTATCGATTTTTGGACCCTTTGAGCAATTGACTGGGCAAACTTCCTCTGCAAGGCTTGAAACTTGACATGGATGATCTTGAGAACATATTAGGACATTGGTGAGCACTTGGGGTCACTTGGACTCAAGAATCTTGATGCAATGTGAAACCCTAATTTGGGGTAGACTGCCTTAAGAGAGAACTTGTCTGACCAACCCTTGAGCAACCTTGAGAAACTTGGAGATTTTTCTTGCAATGTTTTAAGAAATATGGGAGGGAAAATTTTGGGGTACAACAGCTGTCCCTGTTCAATCTTCTTAAACCTGAGGATGTAGATTGGCTTTCATGCCTTTCGTGATCCAAAGGTGGAAGATGATTGAACACTAGAGTGCCCAAAAATTTGCACTCGCATGAAGTGGTATCAGCCTTGTGATGTAGGGAATGGGCTTATAGATGCCATTTGGATATTGCTGACGAGGGGATGGGCTTAAAGATGCCATCTGCAGGAGTGTCGCTCGCATAAGAGATTCTTTAGCGAGAGCTCACATACCTGTTGTTGTGGATGATTCCGCTGGGAAAGCATGATCTTTGTTGAGATTTAGGAACTTGCCTGTACTTCAGCTGAGAGAACATCTCTGCTGAGTTTTAAGAACTTGTCCGTAATTCAACTGGGGGGAAATTTGTCGAGATTTAGGACCTTATCTGTAATTCAACCGAGACTAATTCAGTTGAGATTTAAGAATCGGTCAGTACTTCGACTGAGGAAAATTGTCGAGATTTAGAACCTTATCTGTAATTCAACCGAGACTAATTCAGTTGAGATTTTAAGAACCGGTCAGTGCTTCGACTGAGGGAAACATCTTCATCGAGATCTAGGAACTGTCTGTAATTCAACCGAGGATAATTCTGTTGAGATTTAAGAACTTGTCCACACTTCGATGGAGGAAAATTTTCGAGATTTAGAACCTTATCTGTAATTCAACTGAGACTAATTCAGTTGAGATTTAAGAACCGGTCAGTGCTTCGACTGAGGGAAACATCTTCATCGAGATCTAGGAACTGTCTGTAATTCAACTGAGGATAATTCTGTTGAGATTTAAGAACTTGTCCACACTTCGACAGAGGAAAATTGTTGAGATTTAGAACCTTATCTGTAATTCAACCGAGACTAATTCAGTTGAGATTTAAGAATTGGTCAGTAGTTCGACATAGCTGAGAACTCAACTGCATCCTTCCTGAAAGGTAAAGGTCAGTCGTATGCAATGCATGATATATATCAAGCAATGATGTTCTCAAAATAAATGAGATCGTGTTGTATGATGTGTATATGCATGTGTCATGATGTATGGAAATGTAATGTTTTGGCTAGGGATAGCGAACGAAGATGATTGAGAGAATAAACCTGCAGGAGAGGATAACTCCGTTGGAAAATAAACTGATGAGGAGATTACTCTGTGGGGAAGAGATGCTCTGCTGTGGATTCCACCGATAAATTCAGTTGGGGATGAATTACCGTTGCTGGTGATATTGAATCCTGTTGGGGATTGAATTCTTGTTTGTGAAAGGAAAGAACTCCGCTCGGGATAAATATTTAGCTGTGACTTCACTGGGGATAACCTTTTAGACTCTTATGGGGATAATCCTTTGAACTTGCTGGGGATAATATTCCAAAGGCTACTGGGGATGATTCTCCAAGTTCTACTAGGGGAACTTTTTCAGACTGCGCTGGGAAAATTTCAAACTCCACTGGGGATATCCTGTACTCTGCCGGGGAA
Organism: Vicia faba; assembly: GCA_948472305.1. Taxonomy (NCBI): domain Eukaryota; kingdom Viridiplantae; phylum Streptophyta; class Magnoliopsida; order Fabales; family Fabaceae; genus Vicia; species Vicia faba. Next base: position 518,717,475 of record OX451737.1, read on the forward strand.
TATTCTTATACCCTGTTGGGGAATATTAAGACTGTCGGGGATATTAAGCCTTTCCAGTGTTGATGGTAGATAAACTCTGCTTGGGGAGAATATTACCGATTCATTTATAGTTTCAAGTCTCAGCTAGGGAGAGCTAACATTACTGTCTTACTCTGCAGGGAGTGAGTGCATCTCAACCATATTCTTCAGCTAAATTTACCTTGTACCTGGTGGATAGAGCAACTGTAAAGCTTGGACCTTCTTATTTGCCCCTATTTCTGATATTACCAGTAATGGTCTTTCGTTTCGCATGTAAATATTCATGAGCAGCAATTAATGTCAAATGCATATATCAAAATGAACATTGGACGTTCTTTGCAAAACAAAACAGCTAAAGGAAAAATAGTTTGAATTTTGTCTGAAAATGAATTGGTATTGAGTTTGAAGTTTTGCCTGTAAATAGGCGTTTTTTATACAAGAGGCTGACGTCCTAGTAAGAGAACGCCGCCGAATAATAGAATTTACATAATTTGTGAAAAACTAAACAAAACAACTATGTGAATAATCCCACTGGGTTCCAACTCTGCTATTGCCCTTATGTCCTCGAGCATCTCATCACTTTGCTACTTGGTTAAAGGTAGATCAGATTGATTAGTGTCGTCCGATCTTGATAGTCGATACCGAAGTCTGGTTGCAAGGTGATCCAATGAGACATAGTGTTACGCTTTAATCCCTGATTTTTGCCTGGACCGCCCTTTCGGGTTTTCAGTCCACCGGGATACCCTTTTTTGCCCAAGCCACCTTTTCAGGTTTTCGACTTGTCGGGTGTACAGATTTTTTCATTTTCATTCCTTATTTTTTCCCGAACCCTTTTGGTTCGCCGGGAAGCCCTTATTTTTGCCTAGGCCAGTCAACCTAGCGGGTCTTTGATTATGCGTAGTATCTTTTCACTATGTCTGTATTGAAGGGGTGAGGAAGGTCGTCACCATCCATGGTGGTTAGAATCATAGCTCCTCCTGAGAAAATGTTCTTAACCACAAATGGCCCTTCATAAGTAGGGGTCCATTTGCCCCTGGGATCACTTTGAGGTAAGATAATGCGCTTGATTACCAGATCCCCAACTTGATACTCTTGTCGTCTAACTTTCTTGTTAAATTCCTTGATCATCCATTTTTGATATGTCTGACCATGACAAATAGCAGTAAGTCTCTTTTCGTCGATTAAGTTCAGCTGATCAAGCCGGGTCTGAATCCAGTCATCTTCGCTCAAACCTGCATCCTTCATAATCCAAATAGAGGGTATCTGAACTTCAATGGGTAATACGGCCTCCATACCATATACCAAGGAATAGGGTGTTGCCCATGTTGACGTCCATGTTGAGGTACGGTACCCATGAAGATAAAATGTTAACATCTTGTGCCAATCTTTGTATGTCACTGTCATCTTCTTCACAATCTTCTTAATGTTCTTATTAGCCGCTTCTATAGCCCCATTCATCTTCGGCCGGTAAGGAGAAGAGTTGTGATGCTGTATCTTGAACTATTTGCAGAGTTCGGTGATCATCTTATTGTTGAGATTTGTACCATTGTCCATAATGATCCTCTCTGGTACACCATATCGAAAGATCTGATTGTGCCGAATGAATCGTGCCACGACATTCTTGGTTACAGTAGCAAAGGAAGCTGCTTCAACCCACTTTGTAAAGTAATCAATTGCTACCAGGATGAACCGATGTCCGTTGGATGTCGTAGGTCTGATCTCGCCGATCATATTAATGCCCCACATTGCAAAAGGCCAAGGTTCCATCAAGACGTTCAGAGGTATTGGAGGTATATTCACCTTATCATCATAGACTTGGCACTTGTAACAGGTCCGAGAATACTGATAACAGTCGGCTTCCATTGTGGACCAATAGTATCCTGCCCGAAGGATTTTCTTTGCCATTGTGTGTCCACTGGAATGAGTTCCGAAAGTGCCTTCATGTAACTCTTCCATGATCCTTTCTTCTTTGTTCTTATCCACACATCGCAGTAAGGTTGAATCATGGTTACGCTTGTAAAGGAGACCATTACTGATGAAGAACTTTGCGGCGAACTTCCTCAGAAACTTCTTATCATTAACAGATGCACCCTCAGGGTATTCTTGAGCCTCCAGATACCTTTTCACCTTATGAAACCAGGATTTATCTGCTACCTCTTCAGTTTCAATGTCACAACAATGTGCAGGTTCATCCAGTCTTTCAATGATAATCCGGGGAGCTTCATTGTCCCAATTGACTTTGAACATAGAAGACATCGTAGCTAGCGCGTCCGCCAACTGATTCTCCTCTCTAGGGAAGTGTTCAAAGGTTATGTCCTCAAAGTGAGGAAGCAAAGTCAACACATACTCCTTGTAAGGAATAAGATTTGGATGTTTCGTATCCCACTCGCCTTTGATCTGGCTGATCACGAGAGCGGAATCTCTGAAAACACTCAAGAACTTAATCCTTAGGTCGATTGTTGCTCGAAGACCCATAATGCATGCTTCATAGTCCGCCATGTTGTTGGTGCAGTTAAAACATAGTCGGGAGGTGAATGGAGTATGAGAGCCTTTAGGAGATATGATTACGGTGCCAATGCCATTTCCCAAAGAGTTCGAAGCTCCATCAAAGTACATAGACCATCGGGATCCTTCCTCATGTCCTTCATCCGGTCCAGGTGTCGTGCAGTCAGTTACTATCATGATATTCTCATCAGGGAATTCAAAGTTCATAGACTGGTAATCATCCACCGCCTGATGTGCCAAATGATCTGCTAATACACTTCCCTTGATTGCCTTCTGGGTCATATATTGGATGTCGTATTCGGTCAAGATCATCTGCCATCTTGCTATTCTTCTGGATAAGGCAGGCTTTTCGAAGATATACTTGATTGGATCCATTTTTGATATCAATAAAGTAGTGTGGGTCAGCATATACTGTCTCAGCTGGAAAGCAGCCTATGCCAAAGCGCAACAAGTTTTCTCAAGCAACGAGCATGGGGTCTCGCAGTCGGTAAACTTTTTGCTAAGGTAGTAAATAGCATGCTCTTTTCGGCCACACTCATCATGTTGACGCAGCACACACCCCATTGAACTGTCAAGTACTGTCAAGTATAGGATTAAAGGTCTCCCTTCAACTGGTGGCATTAGAATAGGTGGCTCTTGGAGATACTCTTTGATTCTTTCGAAAGCGGCCTGACATTCATCGTTCCATCTTACCACTTGATCTTTCTTCAGTAGCTTGAAGATTGGCTCACAAGTAGCAGTCGGGTGCGAGATGAATCGGGCAATGTAGTTCAGACGTCCCAGAAAGCCTCTTACTTCTTTCTCTGTTCGGGGAGCTGGCATTTCCTGTATAGCCTTCACCTTTGCAGGGTCCACTTGAATACCTTTGTCACTAACGACGAAACCCAGCAGCTTACCAGATCAAACTCTGAAGGTGCACTTGTTCGGGTTTAACCTCAGCTTGTACAACTTCAACATGTCAAATATATTTTGAAGGTGGTCAAGATATTCTTCCTCAGTCTGGGATCTCGCAATCATGTCATCGACGTATACCTCAATCTCATGATGGATCATGTCATGGAACAAATCGACCATGGCGCGCTGATACATTGCCCCAACATTTTTCAATCCGAAAGGCATGACCTTGTAGCAAAAGGTACCCCATTGAGTAACAAAGGTTGTCTTCTCCATGTCTTCGGGGGCCATTTTAATCTGATTATAATCGGAGAAACCATCCATAAAAGAGAAGACTTTATGTTGTACGGTGTTGTCAACCAGAACGTCGATATGAGGCAACGGGAAATCATCCTTGGGGCTTGCCCTGTTCAGATCCCTATAGTCAACATACATCCAAACCTTACCATCCTTCTTCGGCACTGGAACCACGTTGGCAACCCACTGCGGGTAGGAAGTAACTGCTAGAAAACCGGCATCAAATTGTTTCATAACCTCAGCCTTGATTTTCTCAGACATTTTTGGGCGCATTCGGCGAACTTTGTGCTTCACAGGAGGACAGTCTTCCTTGGTAGGCAATCGGTGAACCACAATATCAGTATCCAACCCAGGCATATCTTCATAAGACCAGGCAAAGATCTCAACATAGTCACGCAGCATCTGAATCAACCGTTGCTTCACACTAAGCTCCAAATTTGCACCGATCTTTACTTCTTTCTTGTCTACCTCTGTACCCAGATTTATTGTTTCCACTGGCTCTTCATGCGGCTGTATGGCCCTCTCTTCCTGAAGTAAGAGTCTAGCAAGTTCACCAGGAACTTCGCAATCATCTTCACCTTCGTCTTCGGCTAAGTTGATCGGACTTTCGAAGTCATAACTGGCAGTAGCAGAGTCGTTATCAGTGGGATCCAGAGTGGATGTAGACCAGTATATGTGAGTGTGTGTAAAATAGTTGTTTTGCAATATATAATAAAAGAAAAACAAGGAGCGCAAAATTTTGAAATTCAAAAACGCCCAATGCTTTTATTAATGATATATGTAGATGACACACATAAAGCCCTCACAAATGAAACCTCGGTGCCCCGGGTAAGACACTGGGCCATAAAGTTTAAAACATTGTCTATTACAAATACAAAATCAAAGTCTCATTACTGGGTAACAAAAGTAATTGGGATGAAGTCCTTTGTTGTCTAGTTGCTTAGTCCACCATCAGTAGTGGGATAGATCCAACTGTCGAACTCAGACTCTTCAACGTCGTCTTCAATGGCGTTTACTCCTGAATTGCTGATAAACAGGGGAGCTCTTCCGATTCGTGCACTCCGAACAACCCTTTTAGCTTATGAAGTGAAACCCAAACTAAACTTGTTAGTCTTATGTGAAAAATCAGGGAGTTGGCCCCAATTTGCATACCCACCTTTCTCAACAACAGCCCGGACATCCTTAAAGGAAGCCATCTTCATGGGAGGATCTTCAGTGACAGTTTCAGCTGATGCCAGTGTCTGGGGAACCTCTTCAAAATGTTGAAACAGGGTCTCAATGAACTCCCCATCCATCTCTAAATACCGAAAAGAGTTGAGGTGGCTCACCGTGTACTTCTCTTCCCATCGTACCGTAACAATTTTTCCTTTGACTGGGTATTTCAGCATCTGGTGGAGTGTAGAAGTCATTGCCCCAGCTTTGTGGATCCATGGGCGACCCAGAAAACAAGAATAGGATGGCTGAATGTCCATCACATAAAAAGTAGACGCAAAGGTCTGAGAACCAACCTTCACTGGAATATCAACTTCTCCATGTACCATTCTATTTGACCCATCAAAGGCCCTGACAACAATGTTACTTGGCTTCAACTCTAAACCCTCACAGTCCAACGGTCTAGAGCTTTCTTAGGCAAAACATTCAATGAGGAACCAGTATCCACCAATACATGGGCAAGAGTAGTGCCCTTGCATTCAATGGAGACATGCAGGGCATCATTGTTATTTCTCCCCTTAGCAGGCAGGTCGGCGTCAGAGAAACCCAACCCATTATCAGCAGTCAGACTAGCCACGCAATCTTTAAACTGATCAGCTGATGTTTCTTGCGGCACGTGCGCAGTCTTTAGGAAGGCAATCAGAGCCTTGGCATGGGCTTCTGAGCAAATTAACAGAGACAACATAGAGATTTTGGATGGGGTTTGCCCCAGCTGCTCGACTACATTGTAGTCTCTCTTTTTGATAATCTTAAAAATTTCCTCCATCTCTTGTCTAGAGGCTTCCACAGTAATTGTCTTTGGTGCCTCCGTCCGGGAAGGCTCATGAGTGGTCCTTTTGCCCCGAGTGTCAGATGACTCGACGATAGGGGTAAGAATGGGAACTTGAACATGAATAGTATTAGGTACGCTGGCAGGCGTAATAACAACAGGTTTCCGAACAACTGGCGGAGAGATCTCCGGGGATAAAAGCCTTCTGTTACGGGTGACTTTGGCAGGTCCAACAATATTGCTGACGTCAATATTAGACTCTTCAGCACTCAAGTCTTGCTTAACTCCGTGATAATATATGTCAGCCCCATAATGCCACGGGACAACTTTGTCGGATGTATAGGGGATAGGCCCAGGAACAGTGATGATCAAAGGAGCGATTCTTGGAACTGATGTAATTCTAATAGGCTTTCTCGAGGAATCCTTGGAAGAATTGTCGAAAATGGTGATTATAGAAACTTCTTCAGTAGGAATCAAAGGAACAAGAGTCTTCTCAAACAGAATTTCTTTATTATCCATCATGCGTTGGACACCTGACTTCAAAAGATGGCAACCGGTAGGTAGAACAGAACACATACGACAACCTTTGTCACAGCCCGAAAATAAATCGGCTAACAAAAGGTTCTTCTTTAGAGTCATCAAGGGAGTAACAATGTCTTTCATAGAAATCACAAACAAGTCTTCTTATATAGCATTCACTCCATGCTTGGGCATAGGAGCAGTCACAACATTAGGTATTTCTGGTGCTTCGAATTCAATCTCCTTCGCATCAATCAAGTCCTGTACCTTGTTCTTCAATACCCAGCAGTTATCCGTTTCATGCCCCAAGCTATTAGAGTGAAAAGCACAGCGGGCATTTGGATCGTACATGGGTGATGCAGTGTTGGGGGTCTTCGGGGCCTCCTTCAGAATCACCAAGTTGGTTTTCAATAGCTGTGGCAGAATTTGGGATAAAGTCATGTTGAGCTGTGTGAATTATCTTCGTGGCCTCTCGGCCCTTGGACGATTGTTGCGCTGAGGTGCAACAGCAGGTCTTGATATAACCACCACGTTAACAGCTTGGCGACGTTCAGGTTTATTATGGCTCTTTGCGCTGTAAACAGCACTGGACTCCTTCTTAAAAGGCCTTTTCTCGGTGCTTGACGAAGCACCCTTCTGTATTTTACCAGATTTAATACCAGCCTCAATTCTTTCCCCGGTCATGATCAGCTCTGTAAACTCGGATGAAGAACTCCCAATCAGATGGTTGAAATACGGACCAGACAGGGTCCCCAGAAACATATCCACTAGTTCCCTGTCAGCCAAGGGAGGTTGAACTCTTCCAGCAAGGTCCCTCCATTTCTAAGCATAATCTTTGAAACCTTCACCCGCACCCATAGACATACCCTGGAGTTAGGTACGCGTGGGAGCGAGGTCGGCATTGTATTGGTACTGCTTGTAGAATGCAGTAGCCAAATCTTCCCAATTACGGATACTAGCTCCTTCCAGCTGGTAAAACCATTCAAGCTGAGTCCCTGAGAGACTGTCTTGAAAGAAATGGATCCAGAGATTCTTGTCAGCGGTTGTGATCGGTGGGAATGAGAACTGCCTGTTTTTTACTGCTGGTTTGCGTTTGCGTTTGTTTTCACAAAGTGTCGCGGTAAGCAAGAGTCGCCACCGTCTTTTATTTTATCCAACAAGGAAAGGACAAAAGCACAGAAAAATTCCTTTTCGAGATTGTTTCTCGGGTTCGGGAGGTAGATTATAGAAAGGGAAGGTGTTAGCACCCTTTCTATCCGTGGTTATCCACGGGCTCTTAGGTACTTGCTCGCTATGTTTTCAAAAGGTTTGCTTTTCTTTATGTTTGTGGGTTTTGAAAAGAGTTTTGTTTGAAACTTTGATTTAACTCTTGTTTCTGTCCTCAAGAGTGTAATGAAGTGTTTTGAAAACTTTGTTCAAAAAGTGTAAGTGTGAAAAGTTTTGTTTTGTTTTTAAAATGAGCAAGTACTTAAGAACATCTACCTACTCAAAAAGGAATTAAACTGTGCTAACGTCCTTTAGACAATGCTATCCCACTATTGAGAAGTAGGTAGCACTGTCGTTGGAGTTTTTCGGGTCAATTCGATTTTAGGGACGTGTGGTCACTAAAGCAACGTTAGGACGCCTTAGTGGTAATCCTAATGTCTTAGATCATTTTTATCGAGGCAACCATTTCGAGGTAACTTATGATCTTAGGACATAAGGACGACCTCTAAAACATCCTATACTTAATGACCACATTTGAGGCAACCAAGTGAGGTGTACCCTAGGAGTGGCATGTGCAAGTGTGTCAATTTTCAGTTTATATCATCTTTGTATTTTTAAGTGTTCTACCATTTGTTTTTAGATCTTGTCATACAATCCTAGTTAGCATACATCTAAGCAGTTAATATATATACAGGAATTTAAAGTGCGGAAATTGTAAATCCTACGTCATTACAAGGCTTCGGGGAGGGGGATTATTTACATGTCCAAAATTGGGGGAATAATAAGCAGTTACAATAAAAGCGCGTGAATCTTAAAAATCCTAAACATATAATCTTTTTGTTGTTTTATTTTATTTTTTGGGAAAAATTCTAAATGTTCAATTAAGTCAAATTTAATTAATAATAAAAAAAACTGATTTAAATTAACTCTAAAACATACCTAATATTTTTTGCATTTTTGTTTATGAAAAGGATTGAATTCAAATAAATCCTAAGTCTACTGATTTTAAAATTGAAGAAAATAAGTTAAAATAATTAACTAAATTAAATCCTAATTCTAAGTTATTTATTTTTATGATTTTTATGTTGATTAAAAAAAGAAATAAACAAATTAAATAAAGTACAAATGGACCAGGCAACAAAACAAGAAAAAAAATAATTCTGGAGGCCTGGGTCGAAAGAGGTGCAGGCTGTCTTTCGACCCAATGAAGAAGCTGGATCGAAGGTGCATGAAGGGGCTGCACTCTGAGGGTTTTCGATCTGGGCATGTCATCCTTCGAACTGGAAGTCCTGGGTCCAGTTCGAAGCTAAACTGCTGAGCTTCGAAACTCTGAACAGGAATCTGATGATGTAGTTCCTGCAAAATGAAACACATGTTAAAGGTCCAGGGGGGATTTTACCCCCCTAGTTCGAATCTCCCCCTTTATTCGCACCTGCTGAATCTGGGTCTGGGTTCGTTTTATCCTGGGATTTGAAGGGGAAACTCAGATTGTGCCCAATCAATGGCACAATCTCAACTCTGCGTTGTAGCTTATATGTTTCACATTAAATCATTCACAAACAGCAGTAATAATATGAATATGCAATCAAAATGAATTTAAAAATGAGTTTGAGATTAGATCCTTTTTTACCAAACAGAGGTGCTTCGATATGTAGTTTCCGAGGGTGGAGGTGTTCGTTGGGTGGCAGCTTTGGCTGGTGCAAGGATTGGGTATGGCTTCCGGGAAGTGCTGATGACTTTTGGCAGCGTATCTCCAAATTCTCTATTTTCTGTATATTTTTCGTGTGTCCTTTTGCAACATTTGTGATTTCTTTATATAGAGGGGGTGGAGGGGACAGGAAGACAAAGGTTTAAATGACCTTGATTATGTGTTTGACAGCCATGAATGAGAATTTGTAACGTTAATTATGTGTTTGAAAGCCATGAATGAGAGTTTGTAACGTTGGCTAAACACATGGGATCCTGTCCCTTTTTGAATTTTGAATGACATGTAACTGGCCTTCGAATGCTCCCTTTCGAATGGGCTGATGACCTCCTTCGAATGCTCCCTTTCGAATGGGCTGATGGCCTCCTTCGAATGCTTTCCAAAGTTTCTTCGAATGGACCCTTTGAATGCTTCTTCGAATGGACCTTTTTGGAATTCCAATCGAAGGACACTGTTATAATGCCAATCGAAGTACTTGTCCATAATGCCAATCGAAAGGCTAGTCCAGAATGCCAATTGAAAGAGCTTGACAGAATGCCAATTGAAAGGTTCCTTCAGAACACCAATCGAGGGGTCCTTCAGAATGCCAATCGAAATGTACTTGAAGCACCACTCGAAAATTTTCCTTTTCCTTAGGCAAGAGTTTGTGATCAACCATGCAGGGGGAAACCTTTGGGAAACATGAGAGGGAAAATTTTGGGGTACAACAGTTGCCCCTGTTTAATATTCTTAAATCTGAGGATGTAGATTGGCTTGCGTGCCTTTCGTGATCCGAAGGTGGAAGATGATTGAACACTAGAGTGCCCAGAAATTTGCACTCGCATGGTGTAGTATCAGCATTGTGATGTCAGGAATGGGCTTACAGATGCCATTTGGAGATTGTTGGTAGGTGGTTCCATCCTCGTTGACGGGTTGCCTCTATTGACGGGGTGTCTCCTTTGATGAGTTGTCTCCATTGACAGGTTATTTCTATTGACAGGTTGTCTCTATTTGACGGGTTTGGCCACAGAAAAATCTTTAGGAATCGATTTAACTGATTTTGTCTCCATTGACTGGCTTCACCTCAGAAAAATCTTTAGGAATCGATTTAACTGACCTTGTCTCCATTGACTGGCTTCGCCTCAGAAAAATCATTAGGAATCGATTTAACTGACCTTGTCTCCATTGACTGGCTTCACCTCAGAAAAATCTTTAGGAATCGATTTAACTGATCTTGTCTCCATTGACTGGCTTCGCCTCAGAAAAATCTTTAGGAATCGATTTAACTGATCTTGTCTCCATTGACTGGCTTCACCTCAGAAAAATCTTTAGGAATCGATTTAACTGATCTTGTCTCCATTGACTGGCTTCACCTCAGAAAAATCTTTAGGAATCGATTTAACTGATCTTGTCTCCATTGACTGGCTTCACCTCAGAAAAATATTTAGGAATCGATTTAACTGACTTTGTCTCCATTGACTGGCTTCACCTCAGAAAAATCTTTAGGAATCGATTTAACTGATCTTGTCTCCATTGACTGGCTTCACCTCAGAAAAATCTTTAGGAATCGATTTAACTGATCTTTTCTCCATTGACTAGCTTCACCTCAGAAAAATCTTTAGGAATCGATTTAACTGACTTTGTCTCCATTGACTGGCTTTGCCTCAGAAAAATCTTTAGGAATCGATTTAACTGATCTTGTCTCCATTGACTGGCTTTACCTCAGAAAAATCTTTAGGAATTGATTTAACTGATCTTATCTCCATTGACTGGATTCACCTCATAAAAATCTTTAGGAATCGATTTAACTGATCTTGTCTCCATTGACTGGCTTCACCTCAGAAAAATCTTTAGGAATCGATTTAACTTATCTTGTCTCCATTGACTGGCTTCGCCTCAGAAAAATCTTTAGGAATTGATTTAACTGATCTTGTCTCCATTGACTGGCTTCACCTCAGAAAAATCTTTAGGAATCGATTTAACTGATCTTGTCTCCATTGACTGGCTTCACCTCAGAAAAATCTTTAGGAATCGATTTAACTGATCTTGTCTCCATTGACTGGCTTCGCCTCAGAAAAATCTTTAGGAATCGATTTAACTGATCTAGAGAAGGCCTTTGATATGGCTGAGAATGTAACTGTGTCCTTCCTGAAAGGTAAAGGTCAGTCATATGCAATGCATGATATGGATCAAGCAATGATGTTCTCAATATAAATGAGATTGTGTGGTATGATGCGTTTATGCATGTATCATGATGTATGGAAATGTAATGTTTCAGCTGGGGAAAATAAATCCTGGATAACTTGCTGGAGAATAGAGTTGAATTCTTCGGTTCCGCTGGGGATGACAAACGAAGATGATTGCAAGAATAAACCTACAGGAGCGGATGACTCCGTTGGGGAATTACTCTGTGGGGAAGAGATGTTCTGCTGATGATTTTAATGACGCTGGGGATTCCATTGATAAGCTCTATTGGGGGTTTCAATGATGAATTCCGCAGGGGATGGATTACCGTTACTGGCGATATTGAATCTGTTGAGGATAGAAGTCCTGCTTGGGGAAAGAAAGAACTTAGCTAGGGATGATCTTTCAGATGCAACTTGCTGAGGATAACCTTCTGAGTTTGGCTGGGGAGATTTATTTTGTACTCTGCAGGGGATGAGCTTCCAGAATCTACTGGGTAAGATGACTCAACTCTGGCGGGGAAGCCTTTTTAGACTGCGCTGTGGAAATGGCTCCACTGGGGGTATCTTGTATTCCTCCGGGAAACATTCTTATACTCTGTTGAGGAATATTAAGACTGTCGGGGATGCTCTTACGCTTGCTGGAGAATATCCTTATACTCCACTAGGGAACATCTTTATACTCTGTTGGGGAATATCTTTATACTCCGTTGGGGAATATTAAGACCTTCTGGGGATACCAAACCTTTTCGGGCTGAGGGTAGATCAACTCTGCTTGAGAAGAGTCTTGCTGATTTGTTCATGGTTGCAAGTCTCAGTGGGGGGGGGGGGGGGCTACCATTACTGTTTTTATTCTGCGGGGAGTGAAGGTATCTTAGCCATATTCTTCAGCTGAATCTACCTCGGTACCTTGGTGGACAGAGCAACTAGATGGCTCGGACAAATCTTATTGCCCCTGTTTCTGATATCACCCGTAATTAGTCCTTTGTTTCGCATGTAAATATTTATGAGCAACAATTAATGTCAAATGCATATATCAAAAATGAACATTGGACGTTCTTTGCAAAACAAAACAGATAAAGGGAAAACAGTTTGAAATTTTTCTGAAAATGAATTTGTATTGATTTTTGAAGTTTGGCCTGTAAATAGGAATTTTGTACAAGAGGCTGACGTCCTAGTAAGAGAACGCCGCCGAACAAATAGAATTTATACACTTTGTGAAAAGAAAACAAAACAACTATGTGAATAGTCCCACTGGGTTCCAGCTCTGCTATTACCTTTATATCTTCAAGCATCTCATCACTTTGCTACTTAGTTGAAAATGAATCTGATTGACTGGTGTCGTCTGAGCCTGATAGTTGATACCAAAGTCCGGATGCAAGGTGATCCAATGAGACATAGTGTTACGCTTATCCCTAACTTTTGCCTGGACCGCCCTTTCGGGTTTTCGGTCCATCGGGATACCCATTTTTTCCCAAGCCGCCTTTTCAGGTTTTCGACTTGCCAGGTGTACAGATTTTTTTTATTTTCATCCCTTATTTTTGCCCGAACCCTTTTGGTTCGCCTAGAAGCCCTTATTTTTGCCTAGGCCAGTCAACCTAGCGGGTCTTTGATTATGCGTAGTATCTTTTCACTATGTCTGCATTGACGGGGTGAGGAAGGTCATCACCATCCACGACGGTTAGAATCATAGCTTCTCCGGAGAAGATGTTCTAAACCACAAATGGCCCTTCGTATGTGGGGGTCCATTTTCCCCTAGGATCACCTTGCGGTAGAATAATGCGCTTGATTACCAGGTCCCCAACTTGATACTCTTGTCGTCTGACTTTCTTGTTAAATGCCTTGATCATTAGTTTTTGGTACGTCTGACCATGACAAATAGCAGTAAGTCTCTTTTCGTCGATTAGATTCAATTGATCAAGTCAGGTCTGGAACCAGTCGTCTTCGCTCAAACCTGCATCCTTCATGATCCGAAGAGAGGGTATCTGAACTTCAATGGGCAACACTGCCTCCATGCCATAAACCAAGGAATAGGGTGTTGCCCCTGTGGACGTCCGTGCTGAGGTACTGTACCCATGAAGAGCAAATGGTAACATCTCGTGCCAGTCTTTGTATTTCACTGTCATCTTCTGCACAATCTTCTTAATGTTCTTATTTGCTGCTTCAATAGCCCCATTCATCTTCGGCCGGTAGGGAGAAGAGTTATGATGTTGTATCTTGAATTGCTCGCAGAGTTCAGTGATCATCTTGTTGTTAAGATTGGTACCATTATCCGTAATAATCCTCTCTGGTACACCGTATCGACATATCAGGTTGTGCCGAATGAACCGTGCCACGACGTTCTTGGTTACCGTTGCAAAGGAAGCTGCTTCAACCAACTTCGTAAAGTAATCAACCGCTACCAGGATGAAACGATGCCCGTTGGATGCCGTAGGTCTGATCTCGTCGATCATATCAATGCCCCACATTGCAAAAGGCCAAGGCACTATCAAGATATTCAGAGGAACTGGAGGTATGTGCACTTTATCAGCATAGACCTCGCACTTGTGACATGTCCGAGAATGCTGATAACAGTCGGCTTCCATTGTGGACCAGTAATATCCTGTCCGAAGGATTTTCTTTGCCATGGTATGTCCACTGGAATGAGTTCCGAAAGTACCTTCATGCAGTTCTTCCATGATCCTTTCTGCTTCAATTTTATCCATGCAACGCAGTAAGGTTGAATCATGGTTACGTTTGTAGAGAATGCCATTGCTGATGAAGAACTTTGTCGCGAACCTTCTCAGAAACTTCTTGTCATTAACAGATGCACCCTCGGGGTATTCTTGAGTTTCAAGGTACCTCTTCACTTCATGATACCAAGGGTTTCTGTTACCTCTTCGGTCTCAAGATCACAGCAATGTGCAGGTTCATCCAATTTCCAAATAATGATCCGGGGAGCCTCGTTATCCCATTTGACTTTGAACATAGAAGACATCGTAGCTAACGCATCCGCCAACTGATTCTCCTCTCTTGGGAAGTGTTCAAAGGTTATCTCCTCGAAATGGGGAAGCAACGTCAATACATACTCCTTGTAAGGAATAAGATTTGGGTGTTTCGTATCCCACTCTCCTTTGATCTGATTGATCACGAGAGCCGAATCTCCAAAGACACTCAGAAACTTAATCCTTAGGTTAATTGCAGCTCGAAGACCCATAATGCATGCTTCATACTCCGCCATGTTGTTGGTGCAGTTGAAACACAGTCGGGCGGTAAACGGAGTATGAGAGCCTTTGGGGGATATGATTACAGTGCCAATGCCATTACCCAAAGCGTTTGAAGCTCCATCAAAGTGCATAGACCATCGGGATCCTTCCTCAGGTCCTTCATCCGGTCCAGGTTGTTCATAATCAGTTATCAACATGATATTCTCGTCCGGGAATTCAAAGTTCATAGACTGGTAATCATCCACTGCCTGGTGTGCCAAATGGTCTGCCAACACACTTACTTTGATTGCTTTTTGAGTTGTGTACTGGATGTCATATTCAGTCAAGATCATCTGCCATCTTGCTATTCTTCCGGACAAGGCAGGCTTTTCGAAGATATACTTGATTGGGTCCATCTTTGAAATCAACAGAGTAGTGTGAGTCAACATATACTGTCTCAGCCGGCGAGCAGCTCATGCCAAAGCGTAGCAAGTTTTCTCGAGAAGTGAGTATCGGGTCTCACAGTCGGTAAACTTTTTGCTAAGGTAATAAATAGCATGCTCTTTTCGGCCAGACTCGTCATGCTGACCCAGCACACACCCCATTGAGTTGTCAAGTACTGTCAAGTATAAGATTAGAGGTCTCCCTTCCACTGGTGGCATCAGTATGGGTGGCTCCTGGAGGTACTCTTTGATTCTTTCGAAAGCATCCTGACATTCATCGTTCCAACATACCACTTGATCTTTCTTCAGTAACTTGAAGATTGGCTCACAAGTAGCAGTTAGGTGCGAGATGAATCGGGCAATATAGTTCAGACATCCTAGAAAGCCTCTGACCTCTTTCTCTGTCTTGGGAGCTGGCATCTCTTGTATGGCTTTCACCTTGGCAGGGTCCACTCGAATACCTTTGTCGCTCACAACGAAACCTAGCAGTTTGCCAGACCTCACCCCGAAGGTGCATTTGTTTGGGCTCAATCTCAACTTGTATAACTTCAACCTGTCAAACAGCTTCTCTAGATGGTCAAGGTGTTCCTCCTCAGTTTGGGACCTTGCAATCATATCGTCGACGTATACTTCAATCTCATGATGGATCATGTCATGAAATAAAGTAACCATGGCACACTGATATGTTGCCCCAGCATTCTTCAACCCAAAAGGCATGACCTTGTAACAAAAGGTACCCCACTGGGTAACGAAAGTGGTCTTTTCCATGTCTTCAGGAGCCATCTTGATTTGATTATAACCGGAGAAACCAACCATAAAGGAGAATACCTTGTGCTGAGCAGTGTTGTCAACCAGAACGTCGATGTGAGGTAGAGGGAAATCATCCTTAGGGCTTGCCCTGTTCAAATCCCTGTAGTCCACACACATTCGGACCTTACCATCCTTCTCCGGTACCGGAACCACATTGGCAACCCACTGATGGTAAGAAGTTACTGCTAGAAAACTGGCATCAAACTATTTCATAACCTCGGCCTTGATTTTCTCAGACATCTCCGGACGCATACGGCGAACCTTCTGTTTTACCGGAGGACATTCTTCCTTGGTAGGCAGGCGATGAACCACAATATCAGTATCCAACCCAGGCATATCTTCGTAAGACAAGGCAAAGATTTCCACGTAATCATGCAGCATCTGAATCAACCGTTGTTTCACACTAAGCTCCAGATTTACACCGATCTTGACTTCCTTTTTGTCTGTCTCAGTTCCCAGATTCACTATTTCCACTAGCTCTTCATGTGGCTGAATGGCCCTCTCTTCCTGGAGTAGCAGTCTTGCAAGTTCACCAGGCACTTCGCAATCATCTTCACCTTCGTCTTCGGCTAAGTTGATCGGATTTTCGAAGTTATAACTGGCAGTAGCAGAGTCGTTACCAGTGAGATCCATAGTGGATTAAGACCTGTATAGGTGAATGTGTGTAAAATAGTTGTTTTGCAATATGTAATAAAGAAAGACAATGAGCACAAAATTTGAAATTCGAAAAACGTCCAATGCTTTCATTAATGGTATATGAAAATGGAATACAAAAGCCCTCACAAATGAAGCCACGGTGCCCCGGGTAAGACTCCGGGCCATAAAGTTTCAAAACATTGTCTGTTACAAATTCGAAACAAAAAAGCTCATTACTGAGTAATAAAAGTAATAGGGATGAAATCCTTTGTTGTCCAGTTGTTTGGTCCACCGTTGGTCGTAGGATAGATCCAACTGTCGAATTCAGACTCCTCCACGTCATCTTCGATGACATTTAATCCCGAGTTTCTGATGAACACAGGAGGTCTTCCAATCCTTACACTTCGAACAACCCTCTGAGCTTCTGCAGTGAAACCCAAACCGAACTTGTTAGTCTTCTGAGTAAAATCAGGAAGTCGGCCCCAGTTTGCATACTCACCCTTCTCAATAACAGCCCGGGCATCCTTTAAGGAAGCCATCTTCATGGGAGAATCTTCCATCACAGTCTCAGCTGACGCCAGTGTCTGAGGAACCTCTTCAAAGTGTTGAAATGGGGTCTCAATGAACTCCCCATCCATCTCTACGTACCGGAACGAGTTGAGGTGGCTGACCATGTACTCCTCCTCCCCTTGAACTGTTACAATCTTCCCTCTGACCGGGTACTTCAACTTCTGGTGGAGCGTTGAGGTTACGGCTCCAGCTTTGTGGATCCATGGACGACCCAGCAAACAAGAATAGGATGGCCGAATGTCCATTACGTATAATGTAGAATTGAAGACCTGAGAACCAGCCTTGATTGGAATATCAACCTCACCATGCACCATCCTTTTAGACCCATCAAAGGCCCGGACAACAATATTACTCGGCTTTAGCTCCAAACCTTCGCAATCCAGCCTGTCTAGAGCTTTCTTGGGCAAGACGTTCAACGAGGAACCAGTGTCAACCAACACATGTGCAAGATTAGTGCTACTGCATTCAATGGAGACATGCAGGGCATCATTATGGTTCTTCCCTTTAGCAGTCAGATCAGCGTCGGAGAAACCCAAACCATTATCAGCAGTTAAATTGGCCACACAATCGGTAAACTGATCAGCTGATGTCTCTTGTGGTACGTGGGCCGTCTTCAGGAAGGTAATCAGAGCCTTGGCATGGGCCTCTGAACACAACAGCAGTGATAACATAGAAATCTTGGATGGGGTTTGCCCCAGTTGCTCAACTACATTAAAATCACTCTTCTTAATAATCTTTAGAATCTCTTCCATCTCCTGTTTGGAAGCTTCAACCGTGATTGTCTTTGGCGCCTCCGTCTGGGCAGGTATATCAGTGGTGATCCCTTTGCCCCGAGCGTTAGATGACTCGGCGACAGGGGTAGGAACAGGGACTTGATTATGGATGGCAGCAGGTACACTTGCAGGCTTAATGACAACAGGTCTTCAGATAACTGGCGGAGTAATATCAGGTGAGAAAAGTCTACCACTGCGGGTGACTTTAGCAGGCCCAGTAACGTTGCTGACGCCGGTATCAACATCGAACTCTTGCTTAACTCCAAGAACATAAACATCTGCCCCATAGTGCCAAGGGACAGCTTTGTCAGATGTATAGGGGATGGGCCCCGGAGCAATGATGATTATAGGTGTGGTCTTCGGAACATATGTAATTCTTACAGGCGTCCTCGAAGGAGCCTTGGAAGAATTGTCGAAAATGGTAATGATGGAAACTTCTTCAGAATGAACGGGTGGAACAGCAGTCTTCTCAAAAATAATCTCTTTACTATCCATCAGGTTTTAGATACCTGACTTCAGAGATGAGCAACTAGTAGGTAAAGCAGAACACATAGAGCAACCTTCACCACAGCCCGGAAATAAACCGGCTAGCAACAGGTTCTTCTTGATAGTCATCAGAGGGGTAACAACATCGTCTACAGAAACTTCAAACAAGTCTTCCTCTACAGCATTCACTCCATGCTTGGGCATGGGAGCAGTCACAACATTAGGCCTCTCGGGCGCCTCAAACTCAATCTCCTTTGCATCGATTAGGTCTTGAACCTTGTTTTTCAGACTCCAACAATCATCTGTATTATGCCCCGGGCTGTCAGAGTGATAAGCACAGCGGGCGTTAGGGTTATATTCCGATGATGTAGTATTTGGATTCCTTGGAGCTTCTCTTAGAGTCACCAGATTGGTATTCAGCAACTGTGGCAACATCTGAGACAAAGTCATGCTGAGGCGAGTGAATTGCCTCCGAGGTCTCTCGTCCCTTTGTTGGTTTTGATGTTGAGGAGTACCAGCAGGTTTTGAAATAACAACCGCATTGACAGCTTGGCGGTGTTCAGGTCTACTCTGTCTTCTTGAACTGTAGACAACACTGGACTCTTTCTTAAACAGTCTTTTCTCGGTGCTCGATGAGGCACCCTTCTGTATCTTCCCAGCCTTAATACCAGCTTCAATCCTCTCACCAGTCAAGATAAGGTCTGTAAACCCGACTGAAGAGCTTCCAATCAGATGATTAAAGAACGGACCAGACAGGGTCCCCAGAAACATATCAACCAGTTCATGATCAGCTAAAGGTGGTTGCACCCTTCCGGCAAGGTCTCTCCATTTTTGAGCATACTCCTTAAATCCTTCACCCGTCCCTATTGACATACCCTGGAGTTGGGTACGCGTAGGAGCGAGGTCGGAATTATACTGATAATGCCTAAAGAATGCAGCAGCCAAATCCTCCCTGCTGCGGATACTGGCTCCGTCCAACTGATAGAACCACTCAAGCTGAGTCCCTGAGAGACTGTCTTGAAAGAAATGGATCCATAAGTTCTTATCAGTAGTGTAAGGTTGGATCTTCCTCACATATGACCAGAGGTGCAGCTTTGGACATGAAGCTCCATCATACTTAGCAAAGGCAGGTGCCTTGAACTTATGGGGAATCACCACCCCAGATGATAGACCCAGATCTACGAAGTCCAGACTGGACACCTTTTGTACTTCCATAGCGTTCAAACGGTCCTCCAACTGTTTGTACTTATCCTCAGCAGGAGGATACTGTTCTTCATCATAGTCCGTCTCGTTGTCGGAGACCATAGGGCTAGGAGCCCTCCTTTCTTGTGGACTATCTTTTTCTCCAGACGGGGTGGCCAGATCAATTTCATTCTGCAGCCCATTTCCAAACCTGCGTCTGGTGTTGAACAGGACGGTTCTCTTCTTCTTCTTCTTCCTCTCTTTCAGGATCAGGGTCTTCAGGTCCTGCTGACCCTTATCTAGGCTCATGACCAACTCTTGAAATTGGGCATTCTGGGCCTGGAGGGCCTTGATAGCTTGCTCAGTGGAAGGTTCAGTAGACATGATGATTGCTGAAATAAACAGCGAAGAAGATAAGAGACCTGTAAAAGGGTACCTGTTATGCATATGATGAATGATATGCTATTTATGTAATGCATTCAAGGGTTCAAAAATTCAAATTTGTTGCAGACAAAAAAGAACACACTTCATACTAATAAGAAATTTGTTAGTACATAAGTGCCCCATGGGCGAAATATTACAAAATTCTTAATGTAAAAAGACATTGTGCATCCTTTTTGGAGCGATGTAAGTGTTGAGGGTCTCCTCCTCGTGAAGTCGGCAGGTAAGCTCCAAAACCTTCTTTTCACTGGCATAGAAGCTGGCTTCAAAAGTATTCCGCTCTTCCTTGAGTTGGATCCAACTCTTTTGCATTTCTTCCCATGATGTTGGCATGTCAGGATGTAGGATGGCATATGGAACCTCTCCTTCCATAACAGGCTCTTTGATCAAGGGGAGAATGTGAGGATATGGCATCATAAGATTCTGGGAGCGGGTTCGTACCCACTTGAGGTAAGGCTCAAGGGGGATAGAATTCTTGTGCCCCGGTGTCTTACTATCCACCTTACTGGGCATCCTCCAAGCTCTGATAAACCTTTATCGAAGTCCTTGCGTATCGTTATTGTTGTACCCCAAAATTTGCCCTCCCATATTCTCCAATAAACTGCCAAGCCAAGCTACAAAATTCCCCAAGAATTGCACAATGCAAAGGCCTCTATACAGTCAAAACTAGGGTTTGTGTGTTGATCAAGAAAAGGAAGTTTTCAAAGGCTCAATCAAGTCTCATATGCTTACAAACATGGTCAAGCATCCTCATATCAAGTTTCAAGGCATTCAGCTCAAGATTGCACAGTCAAAACCCTAAATTGCACTACAGTCAACTGTAGGGGCAAAATGGTCATTTGACAGTCAAAAGTTCAAATTTTTGGTCAACATATCATTTTGAAGCCACAAACATCATTTGATCAATGCTTGATCATGATTCTCAAAGTTTGGCTCAGAAATCATCAAAGATGCAAAAGTTGCTATATTTGGACAGCTGAAAAAGTCAACTGAAATTGACCAGGGCATAACTTTCACATGGATTATCAGAAAAATTCCATCCAAAGCTCATTTTGAAGAGAAAGACATTTCCTACAACTCATCTTCATACTTCAAGTCCAAGAAATGCTCTCACAAAAAGTTATCAATTTCAACATTATAGGTCATTTTCAAAAGTCAACAAAAAGGGACTTTAAGTCAAAGGCTATAACTTGATATTGGAAAATCAAAATGACATGGGACCAAAGACATTGGTTAAAGGACTCAAAGACCTTTCCAAAATGTCCAAGAACATGTGAAAAGCTTAAAAATTGAGCAAGTTATGCCTTGTAGAAGTTGGGAAATTTTTGTGAAATGGCAAAAGTCAACTATCTTTGAAAATCTAATTTTTGACAAAAGGGCCCCATTTTTTCCACTTGGTTCATCCTTGTCATGCCACACACGTGTCCCATGATTAGTTTCAAGACCAAATATTGATTTTTTATTTTATTTAATTTTTGATGATTTAATTCATTTTTAATCTTTGAAAATTCAAATAAAATTCAAAAACCAATGGAATAGTGTCATGTGAACTTGGACAATTTCTATGTATCATGAACCAACTCAAGAAATCAGGCTAGGGTTCATTTGCACACTAAGTCTAGGTTTTGGCTAAAAAGAAGGAAACTTGGTTAATGGAAGAAACCCTAAGACCAATTCTCTCACAAGCTTGAATTAAGGTGAGTTAGCAAGCCAATTCCACTCCAGCATAATCACTAAGTCAAACCCTAGGCTGAGGACATAAGAAGCGGCGCCCAAACAAGCTTTTGAAGATGAAAATTTCTCCTTAAAACACAAAATCTGAAATCAGTGCTAGAGGATTTTTGGAAGCCTTAATTCTTTTTCCATTAGCATCCTTAGGCATTCCTGAACGCATTCCACTTCCTAACATCAATCAAAACGCGACGAAACAGTGGTGACAACTCAAACTGTACAGCAAAATATTTGAAATCGTATTCTCCATTTTAAGCATCTTCATTGCATTTCAATAGTATATTCTTGTTCCATGTGAAGTTTCCAAACTATTCATGGTGTTTAATTTCATTTTTGTTAATCATACGCTAATCCACCATTTTCGAATCCTAGGGTTACAGTTTTCTTAAATTAGGGATCTTGCATAGAGGAAAAATTATGGCCCATGACCACCATGGTTGAACTCAGTGTTTAGAGACGAAGAAGAAGATATGGTCGCGACAAATTTATGAGATACACAGGCCTATTCGCTATTTCTTGGAAGACTGCCTAATGCTACGTTTCAAAACCGTTGCCTTTTTCTTTGTGTTTCAGGAAAATGAAAGAGATGATGGCGTGGCACAAGTGGATTGGAGGAGTTTGAATTTGCGCGCGTTTTAAAAAGCACTAACCTTTTTCTGTTATATTGTTTATTGACTATTATATATTAATTGAAATCAAAGTGGCTCAGCTGGCAGGGACGCGCGCTAGGGACTCTCATGACCTGGGTTCAAACCCCAGGTCTCACACATTTCTCATATTATTTTTTCACTTGAATTCCCATGCAGCATAACATTGAAGACTCACCATGCACTTCAAAATCAGCCCATCCACGTGTCCCTGAGCACCCACATCAAAGGCAAGGATTGGGAAATATGCTACGCTTCAGTCAAATGCATCACACTGGATCAAAAAAGTCAATGGATTTCAAAGTCTAATGGGCCAAATTCCAGGCCTGGACCCTCCAAATTGGGGTTACCCCCCCCTGGTTTGCATGTTTTATATTTTTCTTCTTACCTTTATTTTTGCTATTTTATTTATTTTATTGTTTCAACATAATTAGTTTATTTTTACTATAAAATATAAAAACATTCAAAAAAATCAGAAAAGTCAAAAATTTTAATAATTATTTTATTTTAAATATTGTTTTTTTTTTGTATAAATAATAACATGTAAAATGTTTAGTTTTAATTAAGTTTTCAACTTTAATTCCTTTTAATAAAAATCAAAAACAAAAACATAGAATTAGGTTAATGACTTTTTCCTTTTAACTTTCCTTGTTTTTTGCCATAGTATTAGTGTTTTTCATAATTAAACTAGGGTTGCATTTTAGGTTAAATTTTAATTCTTTTAATAACTAAAATCCAAAAAAATAGAGTTTAGGTTTAATAACTTTTTATTTTCTTTTTTTTTAATAATAATATTATTTATTTATTTAATGCACATAAATTAATTTAGAATTAAATTAGGTTAAAAGTCAATATTTTCATAATAAACTTAAAAGACATTAGAACTAGGATTTTAATTTTAATTAACTTTTCTTTTTTTTCTTTTAAATCTAAAAAACACAAAAATACCATTTTTCATTTAATTTTAATTTTAGATAACTTAATTATTTTAATTCTTTTAAAGGGTTCAACGCCCTCGCATTTGATTATTTTCTTTTTTTTTTTCGCGCGTTTCATTTATTTCTTTTGTAAATAATTATGTATATGTACCAAAGCCATGTAATAGCTATTAGACATTTCTTTTCTGCAATTTATTTTAAAACGGGTCTGGATTAATTTGGCGTTGTAGACCCTCGCCTTTGTAATAGCGTAGGACTTTTATCTTTTCCGCACTTTAAATTCCCGCACTTTTAACTGTTAAACAATAACATGAAAGAATGAATGCCCAAAAATAAAATCGAATCGTTAGATCACCAATGCATAACAAGACAAACAATAAACTGAAAATGATACACAATTCGCACACACCACCCCTAGGGTACGCTTCACTGTTGCCTTTCGAAAGGTGATCGTCGAGTAGAGGACGTCTTAGTAAGTCCTCATGATCCGGGAACCCGGCATGAGGGTAGCTTCTAAGGTGTCTTCCCATTGCTCTGGTGATCACCACGTCCCTAAAACTCGAATTGACCCGAACACCTCCAACGGTGGTGCTACCTACCTCTCAATGGTGGGATAACACTACTTTCAAGGACTTTTACACAGACGAATTCCTTAGGGTAGGTAGGTTCTCAAGGATACTTGCTCTAATTTCAAACAAAACAAAAACCCTTTTTCACCCACACACTTTCAAAAAACTTTCAAACAAACTTTTCAAACACTCTGACGTACGAGTTAAACTGAAACTTTTCAAAGAATCTTTTTAAACCCACATTGAAAAGCAAGCAAACCTTTTGAAAACACATTGAGCAAGTATCTAAGAGCCCATGGATAACCATGGATAGAAAGGGTGCTAACACCTTCCCTTTCTATAACCTACCTCCCGAACCGAGAGCAATCTCTTTAAAGGAATTTTTCTGTGCTTTTGTCCTTTCCACTTGGAGAAAATAAAAGACGGTGGCGACTCTTGCTTCCGCGACATTTCGCGAACCAGCTTTAAAACAGTCAGTTCCAGATCCACCGATCACAGAACTGGCGACTCTGCTGGGGATACACTTAAAGTGAGGTGTACCTTAGGACTAAGATCATTGTGTTTTCAATTGCTTTCCTTGTTTGCTTTATTATTGTGGGACCGTCTTGGGAGTTCTATAGATCCTAACCCGGATCTGGGGGATACCTTCTTAGAAAGTAGCAACAAGGCTGTGAGGGAACTGTGCGGGGTATACCGACATGGTTGAAACAGTCTGCTACGTTGATGTGGCACTTTGGTGTGTACCGGTAACCCTTGAGTCAGTCAAGGAGAGTACGGGGCCTCCATGTGGTGTCATGAAGCATCAACAGACCTTAGGAACCTTAATTGAACCATCTTGGCCTCTTTAGGGTAGTGAGATAACTGACTTTGGTGCAGTCCGAGGTTGGTTGATACTCGATACTACACTCAATTGAGGGTTGCTTTCCTGGAATATTTCGGTCGCCAGTGCAGTGGCTAAATCGAAACGATGAACAATGAAAGCAATCCCGTGATATTGGGAACCTTAGAACCCGGTTACTTTGATTAGGACAGGTTGAACCCACCAACTTCAAGAGGGTACTACCCAGACCCCATGCTGGCCTAAACCTAAGGGCTCTCTCTTGTGTGACTTGTGTGCCTTAGTACTTGACTATCTGCATGCTTGTGATCTAACACTTGTTTCTTGCAGGTTTGTTTCAGTCCTTAATTAGGACTCATAATAGGGTTACTGACATCACCCCATGCATACCATGACATCATACCATTGCATACACCCTAACCCATTTCAAGGATCTCAAGGGCTTGTGATGCAGGTCAGGACGAATCAACTGTCCCAGCAAGGGGCAAAGAGGATTTATTTTCCTCTAGACCAGGTTGTCAGGGGCTATGACCCACTTGATATGGTGAGCTTTTGACCCTTGGAGAAGGACTCTCAACAATATGAAGTACCTTCAATCAAGCCACCAGTTTCCAATGCTAACTATTTTCTTGTTTACCCCACGAGATTCTTGAAATCATTGCATGCATGTCATACATCTCGTTGCATTACAGGTATCCCCTTGACAGGTTGCTTACTGTTCTTCGCTGTTTATTTCAGCATTATGAACCCTGAATCATCAACCGAGGCATCTATCAAGGCTCTTCAGGCGCAGAACGCCCAATTTCAGGCGCAGAACGCCCAATTTCAGGAGCTGATCAAGGGCTTGGCTCAGGGTCAACAAGAGTTGAAGACCATGCTGCTGAAGAAGACTAAGAAGAAGAGGAGGACTGTGCTATTTAACACTGGGCGCAGACTCGGGAACACTTTGGTTGAAGCTGAAAGGACTCCTCCATCTGTGACGGAAGGTAGTCACCAAGAAAGGGAGGTCCCTACTCCCGTGGGCTCTGATACTGAAACAGACTTCAACGACGAACAGTACCCTCCTGCTGAAGACCGGTACAAACAGCTGGAAGACAGATTAAAGGCTATGGAGGTTCAGCAAGTGCCTGGACTGGATTTCGGAGACTTGGGGTTATCTACTGGGGTGGTGATTCCACACAAGTTCAAGGCACCTACCTTTGTGAAGTATGACGGGGCTTCCTGTCCCAAGATGCACCTCCGTTCTTATGTAAGGAAGATCCAGCCTTACACAGCAGACAAGAACCTTTGGATCCATTTCTTCCAGGAGAGTCTTTCAGGGACTCACCTCGATTGGTTCTATCAGCTGGATGGAATCAGCATTCGTAACTGGGAGGATCTGGCCACTGCTTTTTACAAGCAGTATCAATATAATGCCGACCTTGCCCCCACACGTACCCAACTTCAGGGTATGTCGTTAGGCGCAAGTGAAGGTTTTAAAGAGTACGCTCAGAGGTGGAGAGACCTAGCTGGCAGAGTGCAGCCACCGTTGACTGATCGGGAGTTGGTAGACACGTTCTTGGGGACCCTGTCTGGTCCATTCTTCAACCATTTGATTGGGAATTCTGCTGCTGGGTTTACAGATCTAATCTTGACCGGAGAAAGAATCGAAGCGGGCATCAAGTCAGGGAAAATACAGAATGGTGACTCCTCGAACACTGAAAAGAAACCATCCAGGAGGGAATCTAGTGCTGTCAACGCATTAGCTATCGCAAAACCGGCCGGTGCTCCTCAGCGTCACCATCAACAAAGGGAAGAGAGACCTAAGAGGCAATTTACTCCCCTCGGCATGACCTTGTCACAAATATTGCCACAGTTGCTGGAAACCAAGTTGGTAACCCTCATGGACCCTCCAAAGAATCCTAACAGGACACCCTCGAGGTACAATCCCAATGCTCGCTGCGCCTATCATTCCGACAGCCCGGGGCATGCTACAGATGACTGTTGGACTTTGAGAAACAGGGTTCAAGATCTGATTGACGCAAAGGAAGTCCAGCTCGACTCTCCAGAGGCTCCCAATATGATCACTGCTCCCTTGCCAAGACATGGCTAGGATTAGTTTTTGTTCATTCAAATATTCAAGTTGTAATTTTCTTTCAATTGTTCAAACATTTTATTTCATGTCAAACTTGGTTATTTCATTAATGCGTTACACATGTCTGTTTTGAAGTAATTATTTCATATTCACTATGTGCAAATTATTTTCATATTTTTTTTTTTCTGATGATCAACGTTCGACTAATAATTCTAAGCCTCTTGAGGGAGGATGACGAAAACGATACCACGATTTACAGTATGCTTTTGAACAGACCCCGCTGATGAGGTACAGGCATTGTTTCAACCCCTAAACACTGGAGTTATAAGGATGATAATCCCTCGCCAACCCATCAGAGCCAAAGAAGTAGGAGTTTTATTTTCGAAAATCAAAACCCTTAATCATAACCTGGGGCAGGGTAGTTCTCTCAGTTGATCCAAGTGCACAATGAATGGCACCAAATAAGTCCTTACAAAACAAAAGACAGTGATGGTTCAGAACAATCAAAAGGACAGGCAGTCATTATCAAAAAATCCCAAGAAGTCAAAACCTATAAAAAGGGACTTATGAAACTGGGGCATCCCGCTGACTGTAATTCCAAAAAGAAACAGTTCAGGCAAAAAAAATATGGATAACGAAATCAAAAAGAAAGAGGTCCTACAAAACCTCAACAAAAAAAGGAAATGACTGCCTAATCAAAATATACTGTCAATATCCGAACCATCGCTGGTATATCAAAGCAAAGATTCAACCAAGGTCTAACGCACGATCAACTGAGTTTAGGTTTGGAGAACATCACGAAGAGCGGGCGGGTACAAATAATTTGAGCCTTTATCCTTCGTTTCTTAAACCGTGAACCAGGCCACGATATAACCCTTAAAAATCCTAGCTGAAACATGGGTTAGTTCGAAAGCATACTGTTACGAAGGTATCCTGACTCCTGAAGGTTTGCTGTAAAATCTTGAGTTGACACCGTATTGTATTACAACAAAATGCATTTTTAAAATATTCAAGACAGACATAGACTTTTGCATTCTTAAAATAACTTTGTTTGCATATGAATTTTTGTCTGAACAGCGGGGAAATTCGCACGATGAATATCTTGTGAACAGAAGTACCTCCAATCGAGAGGCACAGTAGGAGCATTGCCCATTATCTGGGGCATGACAAAGTATTTCCAACAGGGGCAACTCCCCACATTCTGAGAAGTATGGACATAGTCGAAAGAATACTACGCAAAATCAAAGACCCGCTAGGTTGACACACCTAGGCAAAAATAAGGGATTCCCGGCGAACCAAAAGGGTTCGGGCAAAAATAAGGGATGAAATGAAAAAATCTGTACACCCGGCAAGTCGAAAACCTGAAAAGGCGGCTTGGGCAAAAATGGGTATCCCGGTGGACTGAAAACCCGAAAAGGCGGTCCAGGCAAAAGTTAGGGATCAAAGCGTACGAGTATGTCCCAGCATCTCGGCACCTGCCTACCAGAAGACTCGTCAAGTACTCCCACAAGTGCCTCCTCCCACTGAAACTGGGGCAATAAGGAGTTGTCTAAAAGATCCGGTTGCTCTGTCCATCATAGGTTCGGCTAAAGAATGCAACCCAGAGATTTTCACTCCCCGCAGAACACGAACGCGTCGTCCGGCTTTATTCAAAGAGTTATTTCCTTAATAAGATATAACTGGGTTATCCTCAGCCAATAGCCACGGAAAAGACCGTCCTCAGTAAAGTCTTATCATCCCCAGCGGAAGCAAAGGCTTATTCTCCAACATCAGCCCAGGAGTGACTTCCCGGCACTCGTCAAGGATTTATTTTCCTAGACGAAAGCATACATTCATAAACATCACATTTTCGTACATCATGACACATGCATGTACGCATCATGTCATACAATTGCATTTATGCCGTTGCTTGATTCATATCACGTACTGCATATAACTGACCTTTACCTTTCAGGAAGGATACAGTTGAATGATCAGCTATGTCAAAATAGACAAAACACCGTCAGAAAAGACAAATCCCGTCATAAGAGACAAATCCGGTCAAAGAATACAAATCCAGTTTAAGTCAATGCCTAAAGATTCCTCTGATACAATTCGTCGTGATAGACACTCGTCATGATAGACACTCGTCGTGATAGACACTCGTCGTGATAGACACTCGTCGTGATAGACACTCGTCGTGATAGACACTCGTCGTGATAGACACTCGTCGTGATAGACACTCGTCGTGATAGACACTCGTCGTGATAGACACTCGTCGTGATAGACACTCGTCGTGATAGACACTCGTCGTGATAGACACTCGTCGTGATAGACACTCGTCGTGATAGACACTCGTCGTGATAGACACTCGTCGTGATAGACACTCGTCGTGATAGACACTCGTCGTGATAGACACTCGTCGTGATAGACACTCGTCGTGATAGACACTCGTCGTGATAGACACTCGTCGTGATAGACACTCGTCGTGATAGACACTCGTCGTGATAGACACTCGTCGTGATAGACACTCGTCGTGATAGACACTCGTCGTGATAGACACTCGTCGTGATAGACACTCGTCGTGATAGACACTCGTCATGATAGACACTCGTCGTGATAGACATTCGTCGTGATAGACACTCGTTGTGATAGACGCTCGTCATGATAGACACTCGTCAGTGTAGACACTTGTCGTTATAGACATTCGTCATAGACACTAGTCGCTATAGACACCCATCGTTAAAGACCACTCGTCCTTGGAAACAACCTGTCAGTAGAGACAAATTCATCACCGTTTGAAGATCCAGACCCAGCTCCTGTAACCAGTCAGGACATATCTATACCAAGCATCTGAAAACCAGCTCCTGCGACGTGTCAGGTACTCATTTTCTTTTGCAGGTATGCAGGTTCTCGCTAAGGAATCTCTTACGCGATCAACATCCAGATGGCATCTATAAGCCCATCATCCTACCCATCAATCTCTAAATGGCATCTATAAGCCCATTCCCCCACCACACTGCTACCATGTGAGCGCAAATTTCTGGGCACTCTAGTGTCCAATCATCTTCTACCCTCGGATTACAAAAGGCACGTCAGCCAATCTCCATCCTCAGGTCTAAGAAGATTGAACAGGGGCAACTGTTGTACCCCAAAATTTGCCCTCCCATATTCTCCAATAAACTGCCAAGCCAAGCTACAAAATTCCCCAAGAATTGCACAATGCAAAGGCCTCTATACAGTCAAAACTAGGGTTTGTGTGTTGATCAAGAAAAGGAAGTTTTCAAAGGCTCAATCAAGTCTCATATGCTTACAAACATGGTCAAGCATCCTCATATCAAGTTTCAAGGCATTCAGCTCAAGATTGCACAGTCAAAACCCTAAATTGCACTACAGTCAACTGTAGGGGCAAAATGGTCATTTGACAGTCAAAAGTTCAAATTTTTGGTCAACATATCATTTTGAAGCCACAAACATCATTTGATCAATGCTTGATCATGATTCTCAAAGTTTGGCTCAGAAATCATCAAAGATGCAAAAGTTGCTATATTTGGACAGCTGAAAAAGTCAACTGAAATTGACCAGGGCATAACTTTCACATGGATTATCAGAAAAATTCCATCCAAAGCTCATTTTGAAGAGAAAGACATTTCCTACAACTCATCTTCATACTTCAAGTCCAAGAAATGCTCTCACAAAAAGTTATCAATTTCAACATTATAGGTCATTTTCAAAAGTCAACAAAAAGGGACTTTAAGTCAAAGGCTATAACTTGATATTGGAAAATCAAAATGACATGGGACCAAAGACATTGGTTAAAGGACTCAAAGACCTTTCCAAAATGTCCAAGAACATGTGAAAAGCTTAAAAATTGAGCAAGTTATGCCTTGTAGAAGTTGGGAAATTTTTGTGAAATGGCAAAAGTCAACTATCTTTGAAAATCTAATTTTTGACAAAAGGGCCCCATTTTTTCCACTTGGTTCATCCTTGTCATGCCACACACGTGTCCCATGATTAGTTTCAAGACCAAATATTGATTTTTTATTTTATTTAATTTTTGATGATTTAATTCATTTTTAATCTTTGAAAATTCAAATAAAATTCAAAAACCAATGGAATAGTGTCATGTGAACTTGGACAATTTCTATGTATCATGAACCAACTCAAGAAATCAGGCTAGGGTTCATTTGCACACTAAGTCTAGGTTTTGGCTAAAAAGAAGGAAACTTGGTTAATGGAAGAAACCCTAAGACCAATTCTCTCACAAGCTTGAATTAAGGTGAGTTAGCAAGCCAATTCCACTCCAGCATAATCACTAAGTCAAACCCTAGGCTGAGGACATAAGAAGCGGCGCCCAAACAAGCTTTTGAAGATGAAAATTTCTCCTTAAAACACAAAATCTGAAATCAGTGCTAGAGGATTTTTGGAAGCCTTAATTCTTTTTCCATTAGCATCCTTAGGCATTCCTGAACGCATTCCACTTCCTAACATCAATCAAAACGCGACGAAACAGTGGTGACAACTCAAACTGTACAGCAAAATATTTGAAATCGTATTCTCCATTTTAAGCATCTTCATTGCATTTCAATAGTATATTCTTGTTCCATGTGAAGTTTCCAAACTATTCATGGTGTTTAATTTCATTTTTGTTAATCATACGCTAATCCACCATTTTCGAATCCTAGGGTTACAGTTTTCTTAAATTAGGGATCTTGCATAGAGGAAAAATTATGGCCCATGACCACCATGGTTGAACTCAGTGTTTAGAGACGAAGAAGAAGATATGGTCGCGACAAATTTATGAGATACACAGGCCTATTCGCTATTTCTTGGAAGACTGCCTAATGCTACGTTTCAAAACCGTTGCCTTTTTCTTTGTGTTTCAGGAAAATGAAAGAGATGATGGCGTGGCACAAGTGGATTGGAGGAGTTTGAATTTGCGCGCGTTTTAAAAAGCACTAACCTTTTTCTGTTATATTGTTTATTGACTATTATATATTAATTGAAATCAAAGTGGCTCAGCTGGCAGGGACGCGCGCTAGGGACTCTCATGACCTGGGTTCAAACCCCAGGTCTCACACATTTCTCATATTATTTTTTCACTTGAATTCCCATGCAGCATAACATTGAAGACTCACCATGCACTTCAAAATCAGCCCATCCACGTGTCCCTGAGCACCCACATCAAAGGCAAGGATTGGGAAATATGCTACGCTTCAGTCAAATGCATCACACTGGATCAAAAAAGTCAATGGATTTCAAAGTCTAATGGGCCAAATTCCAGGCCTGGACCCTCCAAATTGGGGTTACCCCCCCCTGGTTTGCATGTTTTATATTTTTCTTCTTACCTTTATTTTTGCTATTTTATTTATTTTATTGTTTCAACATAATTAGTTTATTTTTACTATAAAATATAAAAACATTCAAAAAAATCAGAAAAGTCAAAAATTTTAATAATTATTTTATTTTAAATATTGTTTTTTTTTTGTATAAATAATAACATGTAAAATGTTTAGTTTTAATTAAGTTTTCAACTTTAATTCCTTTTAATAAAAATCAAAAACAAAAACATAGAATTAGGTTAATGACTTTTTCCTTTTAACTTTCCTTGTTTTTTGCCATAGTATTAGTGTTTTTCATAATTAAACTAGGGTTGCATTTTAGGTTAAATTTTAATTCTTTTAATAACTAAAATCCAAAAAAATAGAGTTTAGGTTTAATAACTTTTTATTTTCTTTTTTTTTAATAATAATATTATTTATTTATTTAATGCACATAAATTAATTTAGAATTAAATTAGGTTAAAAGTCAATATTTTCATAATAAACTTAAAAGACATTAGAACTAGGATTTTAATTTTAATTAACTTTTCTTTTTTTTCTTTTAAATCTAAAAAACACAAAAATACCATTTTTCATTTAATTTTAATTTTAGATAACTTAATTATTTTAATTCTTTTAAAGGGTTCAACGCCCTCGCATTTGATTATTTTCTTTTTTTTTTCGCGCGTTTCATTTATTTCTTTTGTAAATAATTATGTATATGTACCAAAGCCATGTAATAGCTATTAGACATTTCTTTTCTGCAATTTATTTTAAAACGGGTCTGGATTAATTTGGCGTTGTAGACCCTCGCCTTTGTAATAGCGTAGGACTTTTATCTTTTCCGCACTTTAAATTCCCGCACTTTTAACTGTTAAACAATAACATGAAAGAATGAATGCCCAAAAATAAAATCGAATCGTTAGATCACCAATGCATAACAAGACAAACAATAAACTGAAAATGATACACAATTCGCACACACCACCCCTAGGGTACGCTTCACTGTTGCCTTTCGAAAGGTGATCGTCGAGTAGAGGACGTCTTAGTAAGTCCTCATGATCCGGGAACCCGGCATGAGGGTAGCTTCTAAGGTGTCTTCCCATTGCTCTGGTGATCACCACGTCCCTAAAACTCGAATTGACCCGAACACCTCCAACGGTGGTGCTACCTACCTCTCAATGGTGGGATAACACTACTTTCAAGGACTTTTACACAGACGAATTCCTTAGGGTAGGTAGGTTCTCAAGGATACTTGCTCTAATTTCAAACAAAACAAAAACCCTTTTTCACCCACACACTTTCAAAAAACTTTCAAACAAACTTTTCAAACACTCTGACGTACGAGTTAAACTGAAACTTTTCAAAGAATCTTTTTAAACCCACATTGAAAAGCAAGCAAACCTTTTGAAAACACATTGAGCAAGTATCTAAGAGCCCATGGATAACCATGGATAGAAAGGGTGCTAACACCTTCCCTTTCTATAACCTACCTCCCGAACCGAGAGCAATCTCTTTAAAGGAATTTTTCTGTGCTTTTGTCCTTTCCACTTGGAGAAAATAAAAGACGGTGGCGACTCTTGCTTCCGCGACATTTCGCGAACCAGCTTTAAAACAGTCAGTTCCAGATCCACCGATCACAGTTATCGAAGTAAAAAACTAGGTCAGGAATCAACATGTCATGAGGGCCATCCCTCCGAGCATATCCAAATTGTCTCAAAGCTAGACAGGGGTTGTAGGTAATGCCTCCCCTAACTCCAAGTAATGGAACATTAGGAAATTCTCCACAACGATCAATGATGGTGACATTTTCTCTGGACCGAGAACACCAATGTACATCAGAATGTGTGAGGGTCATCAACCGTTGTGACCACCTTAAACCCTGCTCATTCTTCAAAACTGATTGTGGAAGGTGAGAAATAAACCACCTTGCTAGGAGAGGAGTACAGCACATGAGAACACCTCTTTTCCTCATTGTTCGTGTGTAAAATGAGTGGAGGATGTCCCCAAGCAATGTAGGTATGGGATTCCTGGATATGAAAATCTTGACAGCATTCACATCTATAAGTTGATCAGGATTTGGGAACAAAACTAACCCATAGATGAGGAGTGCCACAATCTCTTCAAAGGCTTGTAGATCAAGAGAATTCAAGCATTCTCGTGCCTTCTCAAACAGAAACTTTTCCAAGAATCCTTTGATACCACTTTTGGGTTCCCAATGCCCCTTGGTGTCGGATGGTTGTAAGCGTAATGCTTGAGTAACATCTTCAAGTTTTGGTTCCTTTTCCGTACCGTTGTAGGGTAGTTGACTAAGAATAGGAATTCTCAGGAGTTGAGAAAATTCCTCCAAAGTAGGCACCAATTGATAATCAGGGAATGTGAAACAGTGGTGTAGGGGGTAAAAGAACTGGAAGAGAACTTTCATCATGTCTTCTTCAATGTTGGTGTTGACCAAGCTGAGGAGTCTACCATGTCTTTCACTGAAGAGAGAATTCTCGGGAATCCTGGATGTAAGCTCCTTGAGTTGAAGAGGGATCCTTACAAGGTTGACTTGAATTGTTTTCCTGCGGAGAGACCCCGTGTCCTGCAAAACAAGAACAAAGATGAAGATCTAAACCCTTGAAATGGTTAGCAGATGCATATGATGCTTTATGATGTATGCAAAAACACATGTACAAACAAGTCACACAAAAACCCTAGTTTCAGGCTTGCAGGAGGTTTCATAGGTAAGTACCCTCTTGAGTTTAGTTGGCTCAAAACATGTCCTATAAATAGTAACCGGGTTCTAAGGAGCTCAATATCATTGGATTGTTTTCTATGTTCATCGTTTCGGTTTAGCCACTTAACTGGCGACCAAAATATTCCAAGAAAACAATCCTCAATGAGTGTAGTATCGAGTATCTACCAACTTCGGACTGCACCAAAGTCAGTCATCTCACTACCCCTAAAAAAGGCCAAGATGGTCAAGTAAGGTTCTAGGTCATTAGTGCTTAGTGACATCACTCAGCGGCCCTGTATTCTCTTTGATTGACTCAAAGGATACCGGTACTTACAAATATGTCGCACTAATATAACTATTGCTTCAACCGTGTCAGTATACCCTGCACAGTTTCCACAATGTATTACTATCTATGAATGTTTCCCAAATCCGGGTGGAGGATTTATAGAACTCTGATACAAGCCCACAATTAAAAGCATACAAAGCAATATAAATGAAAACACAAGTGATCTAGTCCTAAGGTACACCTCACTTATTATGTCCCCAGCAGATTCGCCAGTTCTGTGATCGGTGGGAATGAGAACTGACGGTTTTTTAATGCTGGTTCGCGTTTGCGTTTGTTTTTGCAAAGTGTCGCGGTAAGCAAGAGTCGCCACCGTCTTTTATTTTATCCAACAAGGAAAGGACAAAAGCACAGAAAAATTCCTTTTCGAGATTGTTTCTCGGGTTCGGGAGGTAGATTATAGAAAGGGAAGGTGTTAGCACCCTTTCTATCTGTGGTTATCCACGGGCTCTTAGGTACTTGCTCACTATGTTTTCAAAAGGTTTGCATTTCTTTGTGTTTGTGGGTTTTGAAAAGAGTTTTGTTTGAAACTTCGATTTAACTCTTGTTTCTGTCCTCAAGAGTGTAATGAAGTGTTTTGAAAACTTTGTTCAAAAAGTGTATGTGTGAAAAGTTTTGTTTTGTTTTTAAAATGAGCAAGTACTTAAGAACATCTACCTACTCAAAAAGGAATTAAACTGTGCTAATGTCCTTTAGACAGTGCTATCACACTATTGAGAAGTAGGTAGCACCGTCGTTAGAGTTTTTCGGGTCAATTCAATTTTAGGGACGTGTGGTCACTAAAGCAACGTTAGGACGCCTTAGTGGTAATCCTAATGTCTTAGATCATTTTTATCGAGGCAACCATTTCGAGGCAACTTATGATCTTGGGACAGAAGGACGACCTCTAAAACATCATATACTTAATGACCATATTTGAGGCAACCAAGTGAGGTGTACCCTAGGAGTGGCATGTGCAAGTGTGTCAATTTTCAGTTTATATCATCTTTGTATTTTTAAGTGTTCTACCATTTGTTTTTAGATCTTGTCATACAATCCTAGTTAGCATACATCTAAGCAGTTAATATATATACATATATATATATATATATATATATATATATATATATATATATATATATATATATATATATATATATATATATATATATATATATATATATATATATATATATATATATATATATATATATATATATATATATATATATATATATATATATATATATATATATATATATATATATATATACAGGAATTTAAAGTGCGGAAATTGTAAATCCTACGCCATTACAAGGCTTTGGGGAGGGGGATTATTTACATGTCCAAAATTGGGGGAATAATAAGCAGTTACAATAAAAGCGCGTGAATCTTAAAAATCCTAAAGATATAATCTTTTTGTTGTTTTATTTTATTTTTTGGGAAAATGCTAAATGTTCAATTAAGTCAAATTTAATTAATAATAAAAAAAATGATTTAAATTAACTCTAAAACATACCTAATATTTTTTGCATTTTTGTTTATGAAAAGGATTGAATTCAAATAAATCCTAAGTCTTCTGATTTTAAAATTGAAGAAAATAAGTTAAAATAATTAACTAAATTAAATCCTAATTCTAAGTTATTTATTTTTATGATTTTTATGTTGATTAAAAAAAGAAATAAACAAAGTAAACAAAGTACAAATGGGCCAGGCATCAAAACAAAAAATAATAATTCTGGAGGCCTGGGTCGAAAGAGGTGCAGGCTGTCTTTCGACCCAATGAAGAAGCTGGATCGAAGGTGCATGAAGGGGCTGCACTCTGAGGGTTTTCGATCTGGGCATGTCATCCTTCGAACTGGAAGTCCTGGGTCCAGTTCGAAGCTAAACTGCTGAGCTTCGAAACTCTGAACAGGAATCTGATGATGTAGTTCCTGCAAAACGAAACACATGTTAAAGGTCCAGAGGGGATTTTACCCCCTGGTTCGAATCTCCCCCTTTATTCGCACCTACTGAATCTGGGTCTGGGTTCGTTTTATCCTGGGATTCGAAGGGGAAACTCAGATTGTGGCCAATCAATGGCACAATCTCAACTCTGCGTTGTAGCTTATATGTTGCACATTAAATCATTCACAAACAGCAGTAATAATATGAATATGCAATCAAAATGAATTTAAAAATGAGTTTGAGATTATATCCTTTTTTACCAAACAGAGGTGCTTCGATCTGTAGTTTTCGAGGGTGGAGGTGTTCGCTGGGTGGCAGCTTTGGCTGGTGCAAGGATTGGGTATGGCTTCCTGGAAGTGCTGATAACTTTTGGCAGCGTATCTCCAAATTCTCTATTTTCTGTATATTTTTCGTGTGTCCTTTGGAAACATTTGTGATTTCTTTATATAGAGGGGGTGGAGGGGACAGGAAGACAAAGGTTTAAATGACCTTGATTATGTGTTTGACAGCCATGAATGAGAATTTGTAACTTTAATTATGTGTTTGAAAGCCATGAATGAGAGTTTGTAACGTTGGCTAAACACATGGGATTCTGTCCCTTTTTGAATTTTGAATGACATGTAACTGGCCTTCGAATGCTCCCTTTCGAATGGGCTGATGACCTCCTTTGAATGCTCCCTTTCGAATGGGCTGATGGCCTCCTTCGAATGCTTTCCAAAGTTTCTTCGAATGGACCCTTTGAATGCTTCTTCGAATGGACCTTTTTGGAATTCCAATCGAAGGACACTGTTATAATGCCAATCGAAGTACTTGTCCATAATGCCAATCAAAAGGCTAGTCCAGAATGCCAATCGAAAGGCTCCTTCAGAACACCAATCGAAGAGTCTTTCAGAATGCAAATCGAAGTGCTTGTCCAGAATGCCAATCGAAAGAGCTTGACAGAATGCCAATCGAAAGGCTCCTTCAGAACACCAATCGAGGGGTCCTTCAGAATGCCAATCGAAATGTACTTGAAGCACCACTCAAAAATTTTCCTTTTCCTTAGGCAAGAGTTTGTGATCAACCATGCAGGGGGAAACCTTTGGGAAACATGAGAGGGAAAATTTTGGGGTACAACAGCGGTGTATGACTGAATCTTTCTCACATACGACCGAAGATGTAGCATCGGACAAGAAACTCTGTCGTACTTAGAAAAAGTTGGTGCTTTGAATTTGTGGGGAATCACCACCCTAGACGACAAACCTAGATCACCAAAGTACAACACGGGGACCTTCTGAATCTCCATGGCACTTAACCGGTCTACAAGCTGTTTATATCTATCCTCAGCATGAGGATACTGATCTTCGTCAAAGTCAGTCTCGTGGTCAGATGCCACAGGGCTAGGCACCCTCCTTTCTTCTTGGTTTTCTCCCCCTCCAGATGAGTGGGATAGATTGACTTTATCTCACAGCCTGTTTCCAAACTTGTGCCCCATGTTCAAGAGGACCGTCTTCTTCTTCTTCTTCTTCTTTTTATCTTTCAAATTAAGGGTCTTCAGATCTTGCTGACCCTTGGCTAAACTCATGAACAATTCCTGGAATTGGGCGTTTTAGCCTTTAGAGCTTTGATAGCTTGATCAGTTGATGTTTCAGAAGACATGATGCTGAAATAAACAACGAAGAAGATGAGAAAACCTGTAAGGGTACCTGTTATAAGGTGCATGGAATGAAATGCGTATGATATGATGTCAAAGACTTTGGAGATTCAAATTTGTAAACCCAAATGAAACGCACTTTTATTAGATAAACTTTGAATTCAATTGTTCAACAAATGCCTTTAAGGCGTTACAAAAAGGAAATACTGAAAAATAAATCAAAACTAGAAATGATCAAAAGACATCAGCGCTCCCATGGTCGTTTGCCTTTGGTGCTGACATAGTCGTTGAGGATCTGTCATTCTCTAGCTGCCTTGTCAACTTCTGGATCTTCTGCTCTTGCTCGTGATACTTTTCTCTGTAAGTATCCCGCTCTTCTCTCAACTGCATCCAAGACCTTTTTAATGCCCCAATGTCAGTAGGCATGTGTGGGTGGAGGATGGTAGGAGGAACCCCTTCTTCATCAGCAATCTCAACAATCACAGGAAGGACAGCTTCGTACGGCATTCCCAGCTTTTAAGCACGTATACGAACCCATCAGAAATATGGTTCCATCGGAAGAGAGGTTTTCATCCCTAAATCATGTGGATAAGACCGGTGCACCCTATCCCAAGCTCGTATGAACCTGCGGCATTGCTCGTCACTATCCCCTTGGAAATCAAAGACAATACTTGGCATTAGCAACTCATGAGGTCCTTCCCTTCTAGCTCGCCCAAACTGACATAAGGCTAAAAATGGATTATAGGTGATCCCTTCATGGGTTCCTATCAGTGGAACATTGGGGTATTCCCCACAGTGATCAATAATAGCCACATCTTCCATACCCTTGATAGTCCAAATGATGTCATTATGAGAGAGAGACATAATCCTGTAGGCCCAGTCCATGCCTTCCTTGTTCTTCAAAACTGATTTGGGAAGGTGAGAAATAAACCACCTCGCCAGCAATGGTGCACAACACATAAGGGTTCCCCACTTCCGAGCAGTACAGGCATAAAGAGAGTGCAAAATATCACCCAAGAGAGTGGGCACAGGATTACCGGATATGAAAATCTTTACCGCATTCACGTCGACGAAAGAATCCGAGTTAGGAAACAACACCAAACCATATATGAGAAGAGCCAAAATGTCTTCAAATGCCTGGAAGTCTAGACTGTCCCAGAACTGATTAGCCTTACCAACCAAGAATTTAGTCAAGAAGCCTTTTGTCCCACTTCTAGTCTCCCAATTAGACATTACCTCAGCCTTTGTCAGATAGAGGGCTGAAGCAATCTCTTTCGGCATAAGGACTTTCTTCCAACCTGTGAACGGGGTCTGCTCCAGAATGGAGATACCAAGCAGATCAGAGAACTATTCCAAGGTAGGGACCAACTGGTAGTCCGGAAAAGTAAAGCAATAGTACAGTGGATCAAAGAACTGGACTAAGACACTCATCATCTGTTCATCCATTTTGGAGGTGACCAAACCAAGAAGGTGCCCATGTCTTCTGATAAAGGAGGTAGTATCTGAAATCTTTGCAACCAATTCCTTAAGCTGAGTGGGAATCTGGAAAAAGTTGATCCGAATAGTGTTCTTACGCATGGGTGCCATGACCTACAAAACAGAACAAAGATGAATCTCTCATGTCTTTGAAATAGGTTAGTCCAATGTGTTGTACCCCAAATTTTGACCTAAGATACCATCTCCCATCTGCATCATTACATTGCAAGGGTTTTGACCTATTTTTACCAACTTTCAAAGCGGATTTTAAATTCATAACTTTTTCAAGTCGAGAGCTGTTTGTTTTTTGAATGCTAAATTTATTAATCGATCAATGCTAAAACAATGTTTATTTAATTATTTATTATTCTGAATTTAAATAATTGGAACTTATTTTTCAGTTATTATATAAATTAAAGAATTATAAATAGTAAAGTAAATATTTGAAAAGAAGGTTATTAATTGATCAAACAATGTTTATTTAATTATTTATTATTCTGAATTTAAATAATTGGAACTTATTTTTCAGTTATTATATAAATTAAAGAATTATAAATAGTAAAGTAAATATTTGAAAAGAAGGTTATTAATTGATCAAACAATGTTTATTTAATTATTTATTATTCTAAGTTTAAATAATTGAAATTTTATTTTCAGTTATTATAATTTAGAAGAATTATAAATAATGAAGTAAATAATTGAAGAGAAGTTAATTGATCAATGATAGTTATTTAATTATTTATCATTCTAAATTTAAATAATTGGAATTGATTTTCAGTTATTATATAATTTAAAGAATTATAAATGATAAAATAAATAATTACAAAGAAGAAAAGAATTAATTGGTAAAATATTGGAGTTTTATTCATTTTATTCTCATTGTTACAATTGTTGTTTAAATACCGTATTTATTTACAACGTATTTACAATGATAATTTTTACAATGTTTAAAATGAAATAAAAACTATCCTAATTTTTTTTCCTAAGTTCTAAATCTTCATCTTCTATCCAATACTTCTTTAATGCTCATTTGATTTTACCTGCAAAAGAATTAAAAGAAAAAGTCAGAAATAAAGAGATAATTAAAAGCAGACGATTAAGTTAGCGTTCATCATTAAAAGCAAACGGTTGGAATCAGTTTTTACCCTTTTTGCAAATCACGGGATTTCTCCCGGTTCACAAAAAGGGATGAATTTTTATTGATAAAAATGAATGCACAAGTTAAAATATGCACAAATTCATTTTTGCCAAAATCCATTGCACATTTTCAAAAGCCAACTGCATATTTCAAATAAACTGCATAGTTCAAAACCATATGCACAAATTCAATTTTTTGTCAAAACTGCATATTTCAAAATCAACATCTAATGCATAGTACAACAGCATATGCAAGTTTTCAAAGCCAATATGTAACGTAAACTGTCAAGTATGGGAAGAAGTCAAAAATACAAAGGCTCCATACTGTACAATGCAGTTGACAAAGAGAACATGTGCAGTTTTAAAACCAAATGTGCAAGCAAAGTATATTTCTAATTCTCATCATTTTCCAGCTTTTACTTTTTCAGAACAAGTACATAACATCACATTTTAATGTCAAACTGTACTAAGGAGAGAGAAGAGAGAAAGAGTGTGGGTTTATAGGTTTTGGCCTTAGGCAGAAAAAGGAATAGAAAACAAACAGCAGTAACACAGTAAAGAAAAGGAAAGCATGGAAAAAGGATACAAACAAACTGAATGTAGCAGCATAATGTGCAGAGGTCAAAGGTAGAAAAAATAGTTAAATATACCAAAACCTGAGCCATCAAACGATAAGCCAGAAAACTGATATAACAACAAACCCCTTCAGAAAAAAAAGGTAGAGAGTGAACCTTGTCAAAGCCTAAAACAAAAAACTGTCAAAACCTTCAAGCCTCAAGCTTAACAAAAAGCCTTAAGCCTTTCAAATAAACCTGTTTCCCTCAACCTGCATAAACCAGTAAAAGCCTCACCAAAACACAACCAATATGGCCTAAAAACCATAAAACCAGTTCAACCTGTTTCCATCAACCAGAAAACCAGTAAGGCCTCATCTAGCAATCAAAACCAAGGCCACAAACCTGAAACCCAAGCCATAACCTGCATAGACCAGTAAAACCTTATGGCCTAAAACCATAAAACCTATTCAACATGTAAAACCAGTAAAACCAATATGGCCTAAAACCATAAAACCTGTTCAACCTGTTAAAACAGAAAACCATGTTAGGCCAAACCTGAAGCAATCTAACCAAAACCAAAAACCAGAATACCAAATAAAACAACTTATCAAAATGTCAAAACCACCAAGCCTCAGGGTTATTCCATCATAGGCCAATAACGAAGGCAA
The DNA here is from genome assembly GCA_948472305.1 of Vicia faba. NCBI lineage: Eukaryota > Viridiplantae > Streptophyta > Magnoliopsida > Fabales > Fabaceae > Vicia > Vicia faba. The sequence goes on from OX451737.1 coordinate 518,759,844, forward strand.
CAGTCAAGCATATAAACGAAGGCAACTCATTCAAGCATTCACAAGCCAGCGTCTCAAGCATACAAAGGCAACCCTAACAAGTGTTCTAAGAGGTAACCAGAAGGAGATAAAGAAGTAAAAAGAATTCATCACTAGGGCCCTCAGAAGATTCATCACAGGGCAGTAAAAAAGGCAAATCAGAAGGCATCCAACACAAGCATACAGGAAAGGCATCAAGACAGCAAGAGAAGAAGAAAAAGAGTCTAAATCCAACAAAGAAGAGAGATAAAGAGTACAGAGTACCAGGGTTACCAAAGAAGCTCGTAACGCATCACATTTTTCTTCCGCCCTTGGCCGCCCTGTTGCCTCCGGTCCTTCTCACCTCCTCTCCAAAGGTATAACCATTCATTTTCTTTCTTTTCCACATCTCGTGCAAACCTTGAATAATATAAAAGGGAATCAGAAGTAACTAAAAACACGCAAAAGCATAAAACATACAAAGTGAAAATCAATACCTCGTGGACCGTTGCCCATGTGACCTTGGAGAAGAGGGAGTTGACTGAAGCACCGGTGGCCATTGGGTGAAAGAAACTCAGGCAAAGGCAAAGGCGAAGAAGACGAAGTGAAACGATGAACAAACGGCGCCTCTGTCCCAACAAAACCCTAAGCGTATTCCAAAATGAAAACAATATCAGAACCCTAAAAACATTGTTAATCTGCAATTGGGCCTCACCCCTTTTTTACACCTAAGCCCAACGAATTCCATAAAACACCCCCTTTTCTGCTTGTTTCTGATTGGGCCCCTTGGAACCCCTTTTGGCCCATGCGAATTGTTTAGTATTTACCCCTTTGATTCTTGATGCACCTCTCTTTCTATTTTACTTTCTTTTTAGCCCTTTTTCTTTAGAATTTTTTTATTAATTTAGTTAATATGAACTAAATCAAATAGAGATAATTTAATTAAAACAATTTTAAATAATTTGACCATTTTTATTAAGTTTAACTTTAAGATTAATTTAGTAATTGTTAGTTTTCTTTTTTTTTAATTAGATTTAAATTAATAACTTTTAAGTTTTAATTTAGTTTAATTATTTAATAACTCTTAAAAATAATACTTTATATTAATATTAAAAAATATATAAAAATAGAAACATATAAAAAACATTTTTATTTTCCTTAATTAATTCTCATGCTTTATCCATATTAAAAAAAATGCATAAATGAAAACTATTAAAACATGTTCTTTTCCTTAATATTAGATAAAAATATAAAAATGCGTGTTCACGCCATTTAGTTTGTTATTTAATTGTTATGGTTGTATATCATTTATCTATCTAATTTTCTGTTTGATTATTTCATCTTTATTTGGTTATTCTGTTTACTTCTTAATCCAAGAGAAAAATGATTAAATTTGTTGACTTCATGTCCTCAAATCCAATCACGCGAATATCTTCATCTCATTAAAACTTAAGACGATTTTTCCTCAAATATTCAATCTTTTCAAAACTTATACCTTTTAAGTCAAAACTTCGACATTAGGTCGTCGTACCTTCAAAAACCTGTCCGTACCCCTTTTCGGCCAAAACAATTTATTTTTTAATCAAACGAACATTTTAATAAACAGATATTTCAAAAGGTTCCTATAGGATACTATAGATGCATTGGGTGCTAATACCTTCCCATTGTATAACCAACCCCCGAACCATAGATCTCTTTTCAAAAACGCCTTGTATTTTTATTACTTCTAGAAAGTATTATTTTGCATTGCATACTTTAGGGTTTTATTTCGCTCTTTTCCCTTTTCCCTTGGAAATAATAAAGCGCGGTGGCGACTCTTGCTTTTGTGAGACGAATTAATTAATAGTTCGATCTCCGATTTACCCCGCTACATTTTTTATCGCTACAGAATTGGCGACTCTGCTGGGGAAAGATTGACCTCTTGCCGGTCCATCCCTAAGTGGGTTAAGCCTAGTTTGTTTTATCTGTTTTATTATTATTTGTTTTGTTTGATTATGTGTTTAAATTGGGGTTGTTTGGGTTTTTTGCAAAGGATGAATCCTATACCCGGATTAAGTTACACTCAAGAATAGGACGGGCGGTACAGTCATGTTAACTTTGAGGGAGTAATCCCGAAGAAGGAGGCATGAGATCCCCCACTCAATGGAAGGCCCTCTTGAACATAATATTTGTTTACCGAGTAATCGGGAAGACATTATTATTTTCGACCTGGGAGCCAGAGAAATTGAGGACCGTAGAAACCTAACCCATCTTGGCCTTTTAGGTGTAGCGCGGAGACTATAACGGAGTAATTCGGAAGTAGTTGTTACGCGATGCTACGCTCGGATGAGTTTCTCTTGAGAATATTGCTAATTATTGAGTAATCAAGACGTTGGTAATATCCGAAGGAGGAATGTAGACTCTGGGAACTTTTAGAACCTTGTCTTACAGGTGTGATTGAACCGTTAGTACATACCTTGGGGTGGGCTTTACCCTTGACTCCATGCTCGAAACGTTGAACCTTTGAACCCCATGTTTGTGAACTTGTGTGTAACTGTTGCATTATCATTCATTCATGCATTCATCAACATTTTTGTAAAAAACTTGTTTTTCAAGGAATTTAGGAATGATTTTGCAGACATCTCAGGTACTATTATTATGGAATTTGGAAGGAGAAACACTCGAAGTTTTAGTTTTAAGGAGCCCGAGATTGAAGAACTGAAGAGTTTAATTCCAAAGATCAAGAACCCGACGGATTTTCAGAAAAAGTTTGGGTCCATTATACCTCTCATGAAGCGCAAGATGAAGGAAGGCATTCTTAATACGTTAGTCCAATTCTACAATCCTTTGTACCGATGTTTCACCTTTCCGGATTACCAGTTGATGCCCACCTTAGAGGAGTACTCCTACATACTTGTTTTGCCGATCACCGACTGTGTTCCTTTTTCTGGCCTAGAAGAGGAACCCAAATCTCACGAGATAGAGACCATCACCCACTTGAAGAAATCAGAGATAGAGGAGAACATGACTACAAAAGGGGGAATCCGAGGCTTGTCTGCGCAGTTTTTGTTGAGGAAAGCTCGTCATTTCGCTGAGATAAAAAATACTATTGCCTTTGAAGACGTCTTTGCTTTACTCGCTTATGGTCTATTCTTGTTCCCTAACGTTGATAAGTTTGTGGATATCAACGCCATCAGAATTTTCTTGATTGGAAATCTGGTCCCTACGTTGCTAGGAGATACCTACTACTCCATCCATCTTCGAAACTCTTATCAAGGAGAAATGATTATTTGTTGTGCACCGTTGCTGTATCAGTGGTATGTTTCTCATCTACCTAGATCTGATGTTTTCTGGGATCTCGAGAAGGAGCCGCGATGGGCGCCAAAAATTATGGCTCTCACTCATTTCGAAATTGATTGGTATAATCGAGTTTACTATGATGTGAAGATCATCGATGGCTGTGGTGCTTTCCCTAACGTACCTCTTCTTGGTACGAAAGGTGGAATTAACTATAACCCTATTCTCGCGCGCCGTCAGTTTGGATACCCGATGAGGGACAAGCCAAACAACATCCATGTGAGTGGTTTCTTTCTTCAAGAAGGACAAGATCATCAGGCAGCTAAGAGGGAGATCGAAGGAGCTTGGCACCACATCCATAGGAAAGGGAGAGACATGTTAGGACATAGGGGTGCCGTTTCTTTGGAGCCTTACCTATAATGGGTCCGTGCTAGGGCTTGTGCTCTCAAGATGCCCTATAAACCTGAGAAACCTTTATTTCCTATTGTTGCATCATCATCTGTTTATATCCCTATCGAGAATATGGGAGAATACCAAGGAAATCTGGCTAGGATGAAGTCCGAGAGAGATGCTTGGAAAGAAAAGTATAATATGTCTGAATATGAGAATCGGGTCCTGGCTCGACAGCTAAAGGAAAAGGAGGATTTGCTATTTATTCAAGACGGTTGGTTCATTGATCATGATGAGAAACTTCGCCAAAAGGATGCTTTACTGAAGAAGTATGCTAGTGAAAGGAAGAGAAAGAAGGAAGGTTCGGTAAGCGTTGCTCTTGTTCCTAATCCACAAAAGGAAATCATTGATCGACTGGTAGCTGAGAAGAAAGAGATGGAAGACTTTTATGAAGAGAAGATCAGGAAGTTCCGGTTACAGTTGGCATTTGGTCCTTCATCTGATGATTCTGAGTGATCTTTAGTTCTTAGTTTTATTTTACTGATGTCATTTTGTAAAACTCTGTAAAAGGGCTTCATGTTCCGAAGTTGTAATTTACTGCTTTTATTATGGGCTTCATGTTCCAAAGTTGTAATTTACTGCTTTTAGTATGGGCTTCATGTTCCGAAGTTGTAATTTACTGCTTTTATTATGGGCTTCATGTTCCAAAGTTGTAGTTTACTGCTTTATTATTGGGTTGTTATCCCAAAGTTGTAATTTCTTGTTTTGTTGTTCCAAAGTTGTAAGTTGTAATTTACCGCTTTTGATTAATGAATTGAGTTTTTGTTGTTCCAAATTCCTTTACCATTGATGTATGCAAAATTATCGAAGTTCCTTGAAAAACTATTAAAATGAATTATCATTTGCATCACATATCATGCATCATCCAACATTCCACTTCACATGTTTTCTAGAGTCTCATCCTTGTTTCTTTTTCCACTCCGATAGATTGTCAAGCTGTCTCATCGATACGATACTCGAGCCAATCGTCAGAGGAAAATGGAAGATCTGGAACAGGAAAACCACGAGCTTCATGAGGAGGTCGCTACCCTTCGTGTCGGTATGGAAAAGTTAACTGTGCTAGTGGAAAGTTTGATGGCTGCTCAGAATCAGCCATCGACTACAGCTGCTGAGATTCAGACTTCAACTACTGTGGTTTCCGAGATTGTCACTGTTCCAACATCTATGACTCAAATCAACTCTCCGCTTCAGCATCAGATGCCAAAAGGTTTTCCTTGGGGAATGCCTTACAACTTTGTGCCAGAGGGGTATCAGCCTGTCGTACAGCCTTTGTTTCAACCTACTTTGTCTCTTCCTCAACCAGAGACAACTGCCATGCCGCCGGTAATCCCGTCTGTAACACCTTTCCCGCAACCAGTGATGACAACTGTCGCTCCTGTGGTTCACTCCGTTCCATACTTGAATGAACCTACTTATCCTGCTGAGCCTGCTGAAAGTTTGGGTCTTTTTGATAGAATGGACGAATTTCAGGACCAATTCCAAGAAATGCAGAGGGAGCTCAGAGCGTTAAAAGAGAAGGATTTGTTTGGGAAGAACACTCATGACCTTTGTTTAGTTCCGAATGTCAAGATTCCAGCAAAATTCAAAGTGCCAGACTTTGAAAGATATAAGGGTGATTCGTGTCCTCGGAGTCACTTGACTATGTACGTGAGAAAGATGTCTACATATTCCGATGATCATGACTTATTGATTCACTATTTTCAAGACAGTTTGACGGGTGCTGCTCTAAAGTGGTATATGGGTTTAGACAGCATTCGGATCCGCAACTTCAACGATCTTAGCGAAGCTTTTTTTCATCAGTATAAGTACAACGTTGACATGGCGCCGGACAGGGATCAACTCCGGGCGATGTCCCAGAGAGACAGAGAGTCTTTTAAGGAATACGCCCAGAGGTGGCGTGAAATTGTTGCTAAAATCTATCCTCCTCTTGAGGAGAAAGAGATGACGAAGATATTCTTGAAGACTTTAGGTTCCTTTTACTATGAAAGAATGATCGCCAGCGCACCCAGTGACTTCACCTAAATGGTAAGCATGGGCATGCGGTTGGAGGAAGGGATTCGTGAAGGGCGTTTGGTTAAAGAAGGAAGTCCGTCTAGCAGTATCAAGAAGTTTGGAAGTGTTTTCCCGAAAAGAAAAGAACAGGATGTCAGCGCAATCTTCCCAGGGAGACCAAGGAGAGGTTACTCACACGTTGCGGCAGTCACTCCGGTTGTCCGCCCAGCTTTGATGACCCCAGCTCATCAAACCCCACCAAATCAACAACGGCCATTTCAGCAGCAGCCTCGACAACAGGCTTATCCATTCAACAACCAGAATCGTTCACCAAGAAAACCGCAATTCGATGCCATTCCTATGACTTATACTGAATTGTTCCCTGCTCTTATCAGAAAGAACCTCATAACGACGAAGCCTCCTCCTGTCGCACCAAATAGTACTCTCCGTGGTACAAGGCGGATCGGTTTTGTGAATATCATCAAGGGTCGCCGGGGCACAACCTTGAAAATTGTTTTGCTCTAAAGGCGGACGTGCAGAGGTTGATTAAGAATGGTATCTTGTCTTTCAAGGATGTTAACCCAAATGTTAGAGATAATCCTTTGCCTCGACATGGGGAAGCATCAGTGAATATGGTGGAAGGTTGTCCGGGAAAGTTTCGAGTTTTTCAAGTTGAACACATAAGAGAGTCGTTGATCAGGTTACATCAGAGCTTAAGAAGACTTGCCTTTGTTAGGCATCAGCATGATTATGATGTTTGTGAATTTTGTTCAAGAGAGGTTGATTGCCCTATTGTGAAGGAGGATATTCAAAAGTTGTTAGACCAGAGGGTTATCACTATTACATATGACAAAGATCCAAAGGATGAAGTGAATGTTATAATACCACAATTCAATTTGCCTGAATCAGTAGAGATCGTTTACGACAGTCAGACTACACCTGTTGCTCCTTTGATCATTTATCCACCTGGTCCTGTGCCTTACAACTCAGACCAAGCTATACCGTATAAGTATAATGCCACAATGATTGAGAATGGGGTAGAAGTCCCTATACCAACAAGGCCATCTTTTGTTAACATCGCTGATGTGAGTAGAGTTACGAGAAGTGGACGTGTCTTTGCTGCAGTACCTTTGAAGAGACCAGAAGTTCAAGTCAGGAGACCCATACCGGCAGAAATTCCAGCGAGAAATGTTGAACCAAGGGTTGAGATAGGCCGATCCAATGAACCTATCCCTCATCCTGAGGATGATGAGATTCTGAAGCTTATCAAGAGAAGTGGATATAAGATTGTGGACCAACTATTTCAAACTCCTTCCAAGATTTCTTTACTTGCTTTACTGAGAGATTCTGGTGCCCATAGAGAAGCTTTGATGAAGGTCTTGGACCAGGCATTCGTGGATCATGATGTGACGGTTGATCAATTTGATGGAATTGTGGGAAATATTACTTCGTGTAACAATCTCGGTTTCAGTGATGAAGAGCTTCCGGAGGAGGGAAGGAACCATAATATGGCTTTTCATATCTCAATAAGTTGTGGAAATGATACTTTATCAAGTGTGTTGGTAGATACAGGTTCGTCGTTAAATGTAATGCCCAAAACTACATTATCTCGACTCTCATATCAAGGTGCTCCCATAAGACCTAGTGGAGTAATTGTTAAAGCGTTTGATGGTTCTAGGAAGACTGTCATTGGTGAAGTGGATCTTCCTATAGTAATTGGCCCTCATACTTTTCAGATCACTTTTCAAGTAATGGATATTCGTGCCGCCTACAGTTGCCTATTGGGTCGTCCATGGATCCATGATGCAAGGGCAGTCACTTCCACGCTCCATCAAAGATTGAAGTTTGTAAGGCATGGAAAGCTGGTAATGATTGGTGGAGAGCAGGCTATGGTGGTAAGCCATTTGTCATCTTTCTCTTTTATTGATGCTGGTGAGGATGTTGGAACCCAATTCCAAGCTCTATCTGTTGCTAATAATGAAGTGAAGAAGCAAGGGACGTCTATTTCTTCTTTTGAGGATGCGCGACGAGTGGTTGAAAGTGGTTCGGCTGAAGGTTGGGGTCAGGTGTTGACTTTGCCCGAGAACAAGTCTGGAGAAGGTCTTGGTTTTCATCCCGTGTCTGCAAGAGTCAAGCAGGAAGTAGTTACTCGTCCGATACAAGAAGTTTTCCGAAGTGCAGGTTTTATCCATCTGACTCCTCCTGAAGTTGATGCTATAATAGGAGACGATTTTGAAGAGGATTTACCCGATTTTGTAACGCACGGAGTGGTTTGCCAGAACTGGATTGCTGTTGATGTTCCTGTTGTGATGCACGTTTCTGAGTAATGTTTTGTTTTATTTTTAAAAAAAATTTCGCTATGCCCAAGGCGAAAAATATTTGTGTCGGGCTATGTTGAAAATAAATCCTTTTGCTCTGCCCAAGGCAAAAGAGAAAATGTCTGGGCTCTTTGTTTCAAGTATTTCCCTTCATGAATAAAAATGTTATTTTGTCCACTACTGTTTTATTTTTCACTTTTTCTGGGAAATAGTAATGAAAATTAATTGGTAGTAATAGGAAAATATAATAACTTTTTGTTTTATTTGTACAAATCGATTTCTAAAATAAAGCATAATCATATGTGCAGATTAATCCATGACTTAACCATTGAAAACAATGATCCTATGCCCTCTCCCAACTTTGAATTCCCTGTGTTCAGAGCCGAAGAAGAGGATAGTGAAGAGATTCCTGATGAAATTTCCTGTTTGCTTGAGCACGATGAAAAGATTATTCAGCCGTTTGAAGAACCTTTAGAGTTGATCAATTTGGGTGATGAAGAAGATAAAAAGGAAGTCAAGGTCGGAGCATTTCTTATCCCAGAGGTAAAAGAGAAAATGTTGGAGCTTCTCAAAGAGTATGTTGATGTGTTTGCTTGGTCCTACCAAGATATACCAGGTTTGGACAACAGTATTGTGGAGCATCGTTTACCGTTGAGACCTGAATGTCCGCCGATCAAGCAGAAGTTGAGAAGGACTCGTCCCGATATGGCTGACAAGATCAAAGAAGAAGTTCAAAAACAAATTAATGCAGGTTTCCTTGTTACATCGGTCTATCCTCAATGGTTAGCCAATATAGTGCATGTTGCTAAGAAAGATGGCAAAGTTCGAATGTGTGTAGACTATAGAGATCTGAATAGAGCTAGCCCAAAGGATGACTTCCCATTACCGCACATTGACGTATTGGTCGACAGTACCGCAAAGTTCAAAGTCTTTTCTTTCATGGATGGTTTCTCTGGTTACAATCAAATCAGGATGGCACCAGAAGATATGGGGAAGACAGCTTTCATTACACCGTGGGGAACATTTTGTTATCGGGTTATGCCGTTTGGTTTGAGGAATGCTGGTGCAACATACCAAAGGGCCATGACTGCGTTGTTCCATGATATGATGCATAAAGAGATAGAAGTGTATGTAGATGACATGATTTCCAAATCACAAACTGAGGAAGATCATTTGGAACACTTATTGAAGTTATTCCAGCGTTTGAGAAAGTATAAACTCCGTCTGAATCCCAACAAGTGCACTTTTGGTGTTCGTTCTGGAAGACTTCTGGGTTTCATTGTCAGTTAGAAAGGTATTGAAGTAGATCCTGATAAAGTCAAAGCTATTCGAGAAATGCCCGCACCCAAGACGTAAAAACAAGTAAGAGGATTCCTTGGGAGACTGAATTATATTTCTAGATTTATATCTCATATGACTGCTACCTGTGGGCCGATTTTCAAGCTTCTCCGAAAGAACCAAGGATGTGTGTGGACAGAAGATTGTCAGAGAGCTTTTGATAGCATCAAAGAATATTTGCTTGAACCTCCCATTTTGATTCCTCCGGTGGAAGGAAGACCTTTGATTATGTACCTGACTATATTGGAAGATTCCATGGGATGTGTGCTTGGTCAACAAGATGAGACTGGAAGAAAGGAACATGTTGTATATTATCTGAGTAAGAAATTCACAGACTGTGAGTCTCGATACTCAATGCTTGAGAAAACCTGTTGTGCTTTAGCTTGGGCTGCTCGCCGTCTGCGCCAGTATATGATTAACCACACCACTTGGTTGATCTCCAAAATGGATCCGATCAAGTATATATTTGAGAAGCCCGCCTTATCTGGAAGAATAGCCCGTTGGCAGATGTTGTTATCTGAATACGACATTGAGTATCACACTCAGAAAGCAATCAAAGGGAGTATTTTAGCCGACCATTTGGCTCACCAACCAATTCACGATTATCAATCCATCAAGTTTGATTTCCCAGATGAAGATGTTATGTACTTGAAAGCTAAAGATTGTGAAGAGCCGTTACCCGAAGAAGGACCTGATCCCGAATCCCATTGGGGTTTAATATTTGACGGAGCTGTGAATTCTTATGGAAATGGAATTGGGGAAATCATCGTCACTCCCCGAGGCACTCATATCCCGTTCACGGCGAGATTGAAGTTTGACTGCACGAACAACATGGCTGAATATGAGGCATGTATTATGGGTCTCGAAGAAGCAGTGGATCTAAGGATTAAGATTCTTGATATTTACGGAGATTCGGCATTGGTAATTAATCAAATCAAAGGAGAATGGGAGACTCGTCATCCTGGTTTGATCCCTTACAGAGATTATGCTAGAAGATTGTTAACTTTCTTCAACAGAGTGGAATTACATCATATCCCTAGAGATGAGAACCAAATGGCTGATGCTTTAGCTACTTTGTCTTCAATGTTTCAAGTAAATGGTTGGAACGATGTGCCTACAATTCGGGTTATGCGCCTCGATAGACCTGCTCATGTATTCTCAATAGAAGAGGTTACCGACGACAAACCGTGGTTCTATGACATTAAACGTGTTCTTCAAACTCAAGAGTACCCGCCTGGGGCATCCAATAAAGATAGGAAGACGTTGAGGAGATTGGAAAGCAGTTTCTTCCTCAATGAAGAAGTTTTGTATAAGAGGAATTACGACATGGTCTTGCTCAGATGTGTAGACAGACGTGAAGCAGACATGCTGATGCAAGAAGTACATGAAGGATCCTTTGGCACTCATGCCAACGGACATGCAATGGCTAAAAAGATACTGAGAGCTGGTTACTATTGGATGACAATGGAATCTGATTGCTGCAAATATGTGAAGAAATGTCATAAATGCCAGATTTATGCGGACAAGATACATGTGCCACCGACCCTCCTCAACGTTATCTCTTTACCTTTGCCTTTCTCTATGTGGGGAATTGATATGATTGGAATGATTGAACCCAAAGCTTCAAATGGTCATCGTTTCATCTTGGTAGCGATTGATTATTTTACTAAATGGGTGGAAGCAGCATCTTATGCTAATGTAACCAGACAGGTGGTAGTCAGATTTATCAAGAATCAGATCATTTGTCGATACGGCATCCCGAGCAAGATCATCACTAATAATGGTTCGAATTTGAATAACAAGATGATGAAAAAGCTTTGTGAAGAGTTCAAGATCGAACATCATAATTCTTCTCCTTACAGACCGAAGATGAATGGGGCTGTTGAGGCTGCTAACAAGAACATCAAAAAGATTGTCCAGAAGATGGTGGTAACTTATAAAGATTGGCATGAAATGCTTCCGTTTGCTTTACATGGATATCGTACTTCAGTTCGAACTTCAACAGGTGCAACCCCATTTTCCCTGGTTTATGGTATGGAAGCCGTACTCCCCGTGGAGGTTGAGATTCCGTCTATGAGAGTGTTGTTGGAAGCTAAACTTTCTGAGTCTGAATGGTGTCAAAGTAGATATGATCAGTTGAATTTAATTGAAGAAAAGAGATTGACAGCATTGTGTCACGGTCAATTGTATCAGCAGAGAATGAAGAAGGCTTTTGATAGAAAGGTTCGACCACGCGAGTTCAGAGAAGGTGACCTTGTGCTCAAGAAGATACTATCTTTCCAACCCGATTCTAGGGGCAAGTGGGCTCCGAATTATGAAGGACCGTATGTCGTTAAGAAAGTTTTCTCTGGAGGTGCCTTGATTCTCACCAATATGGACGGTGAAGAGCTCCCGCGCTCCATGAACGCCGATGCAGTCAAGAAGTATTTCGCTTAGGCTTGAGTTGACAGTTCGCTAAGTTGAAACCCAAAAGGAGCGGCTTAGGCAAGCTTTTGGTCAGACCAGTCTTGGCATTTGAACACATTTCGGAATTCGAAGTTGTTAGGGAGAATAGTGATCATTGTTTTTGTGTAACCCTTTCTTTCATGTACTATTTCCCAAGCTTTTGTAAACCGTTGGAGTCGTATTGTTAGCGAACTACCATCTTATTAATGAAATTTGAGCATTTACCTTTTGTGGGCAAAATCAAAATTTTTACGGAAATATTTGAAACAAAGTTATTTAAAGTATTTTTATTTTAAAAATGTGTCGTGAATAATGAAAGGAATATTAACAGTTGTTCCGAGGATGGTCAAGCCATGAAATTCAAAACAATACAGTAATTTATCCTTGCATGATGAACATGTTTTATTTCAAAATCGTCATGAGGTGTTGGTTGTGTAAACTTGTGTTTCTGGTGGTACTAAGTTTGTTGACTCCCCAGCTTTTCCAGTTAAGCGTTGTTTTGGTTATCATTCGAGCAGATTTCCGTAGTGTGGTACGCTTTGTCTCATGCCTGTGGTTTATTGGTATTAGAAGATTGGATTTGAATACTTTTCTACTCAGAAGACTTGAGCCTTGTGGCGTGTTACGCTCTGACGTTGCTTTGGGGTTCCAGTTCCAGTTATTTTCCGTCTTTTTAAGATTGGCCGAGTATCTATTATGTTGTGACATCTTATTGTCTTCAAGTTACTCCATCTGTTCGTTTTGTCAGCATAACACTCATTTACTCATTTACACTTACATCAGTATGCATATTCACATTTGCCGTTGATTTTGGGTTGTATACTTTGTTTATTCAAACAGTGTACATGTTTCCTTCCAAGTATAAGGTTAGCTTAGGCAGAAAATGTGCTTCCTTTCTAAATTCCCCAACGGAGCTAATCCTCGTGGATGATTTTTGATTTAGCCTACCTTGTCCATTTCTGGATAGGATGAATCCCCAATCGAGTTACTTTCTCAGTGGGTGGAGTCTTGTTTGACTGTTTTCTCTCTAGTTTATTCCTGGACGAAGTTGTTGTCTCTTGCATAGGCTATCTCATGATTTCCCCAGTGAAGTCGCCACCGAGACGAATGGTGCATTTATTTTGCACCTTTAAGTATGTGATCTCCTCGGGAAGGATTGATTCATGGTTCTCTTTGACGAAGATTTTATTCTCTGCCAATATCATCGCAATTTCCTTCTGAATTATTTTTGGAAAACGACAAGCGTCCGTCTCTTCATGAGCAAATTGTACGTTATAGACATCGGAAAACGGCAAGCGGCGGTCTCTTCATGAGAAACTTGTACGTTATTATTTTTGGAAAACGACAAGCGGCGGTCTCTTCATGAGCAACTTGTACGTTATTATTTTTGGAAAACGACAAGCGGCGGTCTCTTCATGAGCACTTGTATGTTATAGACATCGGAAAACGGCAAGCGGCAGTCTCTTCATGAGCAACTTGTACATTATTATTTTTGGAAAACGACAAGCGGCGGTCTCTTCATGAGCAACTTGTACGTTATTATTTTTGGAAAACGACAAGCGGCGGTCTCTTCATGAGAAACTTGTACGTTATTATTTTTGGAAAACGACAAGCGGCGGTCTCTTCATGAGCAACTTGTACGTTATTATTTTTTGGAAAACGACAAGCCGCAGTCTCTTTATTTGAGCAACTTGTACGTTATTATTTATCTGGGAAACAGCAAGTGGCGGCTTCTTTATTTGAGCAGCTTGTATGTTATTGGCATAGTATTTTGGAAGACAGTAAGTGGCGGCTTCTTTATTTGAGCAACTTGTATGTTATTGACATCCCTGGACGACAGCAAGTGGCAGCTTCTTTATTTGAGCAGCTTGTATGTCATAGTATTTTTGGAGGACAGCAAGTGGCAGCTTCTTTATTTGAGGCAACTTGTGTATCTACAATCTTATTATTATTTCAGCATTAATGAATATATCTCCGGAAATCTCGCAGAGGAGTTTGTTATGAATCTTTACCTTCAGAAGTCGGTAATCCGTCGCCAGCAATTTGATACTCTCTGTCTATCATTGACCTTGAGTTGTGAACTCACTGTTATTTTAGGTCAATAATCTGTTTTATGGCCTATGCAAGATGCCTTCTTTGTTAGGGTCAGAGGTCGTATTCCCTCAATTTTATTCGCCGTCAAGGGTCTGTCATTTGAAGTCGATGGCTCGTTTCCCCAGTAGTGTATAATCCATGTCTCTGTGTTTTGTTGGTGTTTGATTTCTCCAGCATTGTCTTGTTTCATACAATATCTTTCTCTGTGAATTCAATCACTGCATTCATATCAAACATAATGGCGGTATCTTAGGGCAAAAATTTGCGTATTATGTATTTAAGTACCTTCAATCTCGTCGAGACGAAGATTTTAATCTTCATATCTCCGGATAGAAGAAACTTAAATAGGGGCAGCTGTTGTACCCCAAATTTTGACCTAAGATACCATCTCCCATCTGCATCATTACATTGCAAGGGTTTTGACCTATTTTTATCAACTTTCAAAGCGGATTTTAAATTCATAACTTTTTCAAGTCGAGAGCTGTTTGTTTTTTGAACGCTAAATTTATTAATCGATCAATGCTAAAACAATGTTTATTTAATTATTTATTATTCTGAATTTAAATAATTGGAACTTATTTTTCAGTTATTATATAAATTAAATAATTATAAATAGTAAAGTAAATATTTGAAAAGAAGGTTATTAATTGATCAAACAATGTTTATTTAATTATTTATTATTCTGAATTTAAATAATTGGAACTTATTTTTCAGTTATTATATAAATTAAAGAATTATAAATAGTAAAGTAAATATTTGAAAAGAAGGTTATTAATTGATCAAACAATGTTTATTTAATTATTTATTATTCTAAGTTTAAATAATTGAAATTTTATTTTCAGTTATTATAATTTAGAAGAATTATAAATAATGAAGTAAATAATTGAAGAGAAGTTAATTGATCAATGATAGTTATTTAATTATTTATCATTCTAAATTTAAATAATTGGAATTGATTTTCAGTTATTATATAATTTAAAGAATTATAAATGATAAAATAAATAATTGCAAAGAAGAAAAGAATTAATTGGTAAAATATTGGAGTTTTATTCATTTTATTCTCATTGTTACAATTGTTGTTTAAATACCGTATTTATTTACAACGTATTTACAATGATAATTTTTACAATGTTTAAAATGAAATAAAAACTATCCTAATTTTTTTCCTAAGTTCTAAATCTTCATCTTCTATCCAATACTTCTTTAATGCTCATTTGATTTTACCTGCAAAAGAATTAAAAGAAAAAGTCAGAAATAAAGAGATAATTAAAAGCAGATGATTAAGTTAGCGTTCATCATTAAAAGCAAACGGCTGGAATCAGTTTTTACCCTTTTTGCAAATCACGGGATTTCTCCCGGTTCACAAAAAGGGATGAATTTTTATTGATAAAAATGAATGCACAAGTTAAAATATGCACAAATTCATTTTTGCCAAAATCCATTGCACATTTTCAAAAGCCAACTGCATATTTCAAATAAACTGCATAGTTCAAAACCATATGCACAAATTCAATTTTTTGTCAAAACTGCATATTTCAAAATCAACATCAAATGCATAGTACAACATCATATGCAAGTTTTCAAAGCCAATATGTAACGTAAATTGTATGGGAAGAAGTCAAAAATACAAAGGCTCCATACTGTACAATGCAGTTGACAAAGAGAACATGTGCAGTTTTAAAACCAAATGTGCAAGCAAAGTATATTTCTAATTCTCATCATTTTCCAGCTTTTACTTTTTCAGAACAAGTACATAACATCACATTTTAATGTCAAACTGTACTAAGGAGAGAGAAGAGAGAAAGAGTGTTGGTTTACAGGTTTTGGCCTTAGGCAGAAAAAGGAATAGAAAACAAACAGCAGTAACACATTAAAGAAAAGGAAAGCATGGAAAAAGGATACAAACAAACTGAATGTAGCAGCATAATGTGCAGAGGTCAAAGGCAGAAAAAATAGTTAAATATACCAAAACCTGAGCCATCAAACGATAAGCCAGAAAACTGATATAACAACAAACCCCTTCAGAAAAAAAGGTAGAGAGTGAACCTTGTCAAAGCCTAAAACAAAAAACTGTCAAAACCTTCAAGCCTCAAGCTTAACAAAAAGCCTTAAGCCTTTCAAATAAACCTGTTTCCCTCAACTTGCATAAACCAGTAAAAGCCTCACCAAAACACAACCAATATGGCCTAAAAACCATAAAACCAGTTCAACCTGTTTCCATCAACCAGAAAACCAGTAAGGCCTCATCTAGCAATCAAAACCAAGGCCACAAACCTGAAACCCAGGCCATAACCTGCATAGACCAGTAAAACCTTATGGCCTAAAACCATAAAACCTGTTCAACATGTAAAACCAGTAAAACCAATATGGCCTAAAACCATAAAACATGTTCAACCTGTTAAACCAGAAAACCATGCTAGGCCAAACCTGAAGCAATCTAACCAAAACCAAAAACCAGAATACCAAATAACACAACTTATCAAAATGTCAAAACCACCAAGCCTCAGGGTTATTCCATCATAGGCCAATAACGAAGGCAACAGTCAAGCATATAAACGAAGGCAACTCATTCAAGCATTCACAAGCCAGCATCTCAAGCATACAAAGGCAACCCTAACAAGTGTTCCAAGAGGCAACCAGAAGGAGATAAAGAAGTCTAAAGAATTCATCACTAGGGCCCTCAGAAGATTCATCACAGGGCAGTAAAAAAGGCAAATCAGAAGGCATCCAACACAAGCATACAGGAAAGGCATCAAGACAGCAAGAGAAGAAGAAAAAGAGTCTAAATCCAACAAAGAAGAGAGACAAAGAGTACAGAGTACCAGGGTTACCAAAGAAGCTCGCAACGCATCACATTTTTCTTCCGCCCTTGGCCGCCATGTTGCCTCCGGTCCTTCTCACCTCCTCTCCAAAGGTATAACCATTCATTTCCTTTCTTTTCCACATCTCGTGCAAACCTTGAATAATATAAAAGGGAATCAGAAGTAACTAAAAACACGCAAAAGCATAAAACATACAAAGTGAAAATCAATACCTCGTGGACCGTTGCCCACGTGACCTTGGAGAAGAGGGAGTTGACTGAAGCACCGGTGGCCATTGGGTGAAAGAAACTCAGGCAAAGGCAAAGGCGAAGAAGACGAAGTGAAACGATGAACAAACGGCGCCTCTGTCCCAACAAAACCCTAAGCGTATTCCAAAATGAAAACAATATCAGAACCCTAAAAACATTGTTAATCTGCAATTGGGCCTCACCCCTTTTTTACGCCTAAGCCCAACGAATTCCATAAAACACCCCCTTTTCTGCTTGTTTCTGATTGGGCCCCTTGGAACCCCTTTTGGCCCATGCGAATTGTTTAGTATTTACCCCTTTGATTCTTGATGCACCTCTCTTTCTATTTTACTTTCTTTTTAGCCCTTTTTCTTTAGAATTTTTTTATTAATTTAGTTAATATGAACTAAATCAAATAGAGATAATTTAATTAAAACAATTTTAAATAATTTGACCATTTTTATTAAGTTTAACTTTAAGATTAATTTAGTAATTGTTAGTTTTCTTTTTTTTTAATTAGATTTAAATTAATAACTTTTAAGTTTTAATTTAGTTTAATTATTTAATAACTCTTAAAAATAATACTTTATATTAATATTAAAAAATATATAAAAATAGAAACATATAAAAAACATTTTTATTTTCCTTAATTAATTCTCATGCTTTGTCCATATTAAAAAAAATGCATAAATGAAAACTATTAAAACATGTTCTTTTCCTTAATATTAGATAAAAATATAAAAATGCGTGTTCACGCCATTTAGTCTGTTATTTAATTGTTATGGTTGTATATCATTTATCTATCTAATTTTCTAGTTGATTATTTCATCTTTATTTGGTTATTCTGTTTACTTCTTAATCCAAGAGAAAAATGATTAAATTTGTTGACTTCATGTCCTCAAATCCAATCACGCGAATATCTTCATCTCATTAAAACTTAAGACGATTTTTCCTCAAATATTCAATCTTTTCAAAACGTATACCTTTTAAGTCAAAACTTCGACATTAGGTCGTCGTACCTTCAAAAACCTGTCCGTACCCCTTTTCGGCCAAAACAATTTATTTTTTAATCAAACGAACATTTTAATAAACAGATATTTCAAAAGGTTCCTATAGGATACTATAGATGCATTGGGGGCTAATACCTTCCCATTGTATAACCAACCCCCGAACCATAGATCTCTTTTCAAAAACGCCTTGTATTTTTATTACTTCTAGAAAGTATTATTTTGCATTGCATACTTTAGGGTTTTATTTCGCTCTTTTCCCTTTTCCCTTGGAAATAATAAAGCGCGGTGGCGACTCTTGCTTTTGTGAGACGAATTAATTAATAGTTCGATCTCCGATTTACCCCGCTACATTTTTTATCGCTACAGAATTGGCGACTCTGCTGGGGAAAGATTGACCTCTTGCTGGTCCATCCCTAAGTGGGTTAAGCCTAGTTTGTTTTATCTGTTTTATTATTATTTGTTTTGTTTGATTATGTGTTTAAATTGGGGTTGTTTGGGTTTTTTGCAAAGGACGAATCCTATACCCGGATTAAGTTACACTTAAGAATAGGACGGGCGGTACAGTCATGTTAACTTTGAGGGAGTAATCCCGAAGAAGGAGGCATGAGATCCCCCACTCAATGGAAGGCCCTCTTGAACATAATATTTGTTTACCGAGTAATCGGGAAGACATTATTATTTTTGACCTGGGAGCCAGAGAAATTGAGGACCGTAGAACCCTAACCCATCTTGGCCTTTTAGGTGTAGCGCGGAGACTATAACGGAGTAATTCGGAAGTAGTTGTTACGCGATGCTACGCTTAGATGAGTTTCTCTTGAGAATATTGCTAATTATTGAGTAATCAAGACGTTGGTAATATCCGAAGGAGGAATGTAGACTCTGGGAACTTTTAGAACCTTGTCTTACAGGTGTGATTGAACCGTTAGTACATACCTTGGGGTGGGCTTTACCCTTGACTCCATGCTCGAAACGTTGAACCTTTGAACCCCATGTTTGTGAACTTATGTGTAACTGTTGCATTATCATTCATTCATGCATTCATCAACATTTTTGTAAAAAACTTATTTTTCAAGGAATTTAGGAATGATTTTGCAGACATCTCAGGTACTATTATTATGGAATTTGGAAGGAGAAACACTCGAAGTTTTAGTTTTAAGGAGCCCGAGATTGAAGAACTGAAGAGTTTAATTCCAAAGATCAAGAACCCGACGGATTTTCAGAAAAGGTTTGGGTCCATTATACCTCTCATGAAGCGCAAGATGAAGGAAGGCATCCTTAATACGTTAGTCCAATTCTACGATCCTTTGTACCGATGTTTCACCTTTCCAGATTACCAGTCGATGCCCACCTTAGAGGAGTACTCCTACATACTTGGTTTGCCGATCACCGACTGTGTTCCTTTCTCTGGCCTAGAAGAGGAACCCAAATCTCACGAGATAGCGACCATCACCCACTTGAAGAAATCAGAGATAAAGGAGAACATGACTACAAAAGGGGGAATCCGAGGCTTGTCTGCGCAGTTTTTGTTGAGGAGAGCTCGTCATTTCGCTGAGATAAAAAATACTATTTCCTTTGAAGACGTCTTTGCTTTACTCGCTTATGGTCTATTCTTGTTCCCTAACGTTGATAAGTTTGTGGATATTAACGCCATCAGAATTTTCTTGATTGGAAATCCGGTCCCTACGTTGCTAGGAGATACCTACTACTCCATCCATCTTCGAAACTCTTATCAAGGAGAAATGATTATTTGTTGTGCACCGTTGCTGTATCAGTGGTATGTTTCTCATCTACCTAGATCTGATGTTTTCTGGGATCTCGAGAAGGAGCCGCGATGGGCGCCAAAAATTATGGCTCTCACTCATTTCGACATTGATTGGTATAATCGAGTTTACTATGATGTGAAGATCATCGATGGCTGTGGTGCTTTCCCTAACGTACCTCTTCTTGGTACGAAAGGTGGAATTAACTATAACCCTGTTCTCGCGCGCCGTCAGTTTGGATACCCGATGAGGGACAAGCCAAACAACATCCATGTGAGTGGTTTCTTTCTTCAAGAAGGACAAGATCATCAGGCAGCTAAGAGGGAGATCGAAGGAGCTTGGCGCCACATCCATAGGAAAGGGAGAGACATGTTAGGACATAGAGGTGCCGTTTCTTTGGAGCCTTACCTACAATGGGTCCGTGCTAGGGCTTGTGCTCTCAAGATGCCTTGTAAACCTGAGAAACCTTTATTCCCTACCGTTGCATCATCATTTGTTTATATCCCTATCGAGAATATGGGAGAATACCAAGGAAATCTGCTAGGATGAAGTCCGAGAGAGATGCTTGGAAAGAAAAGTATAATATGTCTGAATATGAGAATCGGGTCCTGGCTCGACAGCTAAAGGAAAAGGAGGAT
This sequence comes from Vicia faba, assembly GCA_948472305.1. Taxonomy (NCBI): domain Eukaryota; kingdom Viridiplantae; phylum Streptophyta; class Magnoliopsida; order Fabales; family Fabaceae; genus Vicia; species Vicia faba. The sequence goes on from OX451737.1 coordinate 518,780,211, forward strand.
TTGCTATTTATTCAAGACGGCTGGTTCATTGATCATGATGAGAAACTTCGCCAAAAGGATGCTTTACTGAAGAAGTATGCTAGTGAAAGGAAGAGAAAGAAGGAAGGTTCGGTAAGCGTTGCTCTTGTTCCTAATCCACAAAAGGAAATCATTGATCGACTGGTAGCTGAGAAGAAAGAGATGGAAGACTTTTATGAAGAGAAGATCAGGAAGTTCCGGTTACAGTTGGCATTTGGTCCTTCATCTGATGATTCTGAGTGATCTTTAGTTCTTAGTTTTATTTTACTGATGTCATTTTGTAAAACTCTGTAAAAGGGCTTCATGTTCCGAAGTTGTAATTTACTGCTTTTATTATGGGCTTCATGTTCCAAAGTTGTAATTTACTGCTTTTAGTATGGGCTTCATGTTCCGAAGTTGTAATTTACTGCTTTTATTATGGGCTTCATGTTCCAAAGTTGTAGTTTACTTCTTTATTATTGGGTTGTTATCCCAAAGTTGTAATTTCTTGTTTTGTTGTTCCAAAGTTGTAAGTTGTAATTTACCGCTTTTGATTAATGAATTGAGTTTTTGTTGTTCCAAATTCCTTTACCATTGATGTATGCAAAATTATCGAAGTTCCTTGAAAAACTATTAAAATGAATTATCATTTGCATCACATATCATGCATCATCCAACATTCCACTTCACATGTTTTCTAGAGTCTCATCCTTGTTTCTTTTTCCACTCCGATAGATTGTCAAGCTGTCTCATCGATACGATACTCGAGCCAATCGTCAGAGGAAAATGGAAGATCTGGAACAGGAAAACCACGAGCTTCGTGAGGAGGTCGCTACCCTTCGTGACGGTATGGAAAAGTTAACTGCGCTAGTGGAAAGTTTGATGGCTGCTCAGAATCAGCCATCGACTACAACTGCTGAGATTTAGACTTCAACTACTGTGGTTTCCGAGATTGTCACCGTTCCAACATCTGTGACTCAAATCAACTCTCCGCTTCAGCATCAGATGCCAAAAGGTTTTCCTTGGGGAATGCCTTACAACTTTGTGCCAGAGGGGTATCAGCCTGCCGTACAGCCTTTGTTTCAACCTACTTTGTCTCTTCCTCAACCAGAGACAACTGCCATGCCGCCGGTAATCCCGTCTGTAACACCTTTCCCGTAACCAGTGATGACAACTGTCGCTCTTGTGGTTCACTCCGTGCCATACTTGAATGAACCTACTTATCCTGCTGAGCCTGCTGAAAGTTTGGGTCTTTTTGATAGAATGGAAGAATTTCAGGACCAATTCCAAGAAATGCAGAGGGAGCTCAGAGCGTTAAAGGGGAAGGATTTGTTTGGGAAGAACACTCATGACCTTTGTTTAGTTCCGAATGTCAAGATTCCAGCAAAATTCAAAGTGCCAGACTTTGAAAGATATAAGGGTGATTCGTGTCCTCGGAGTCACTTGACTATGTACGTGAGAAAGATGTCTACATATTCCGATGATCATGACTTGTTGATTCACTATTTTCAAGACAGTTTGACGGGTGCTGCTCTAAAGTGGTATATGGGTTTAGACAGCATCCGGATCCGCAACTTCAACGATCTTAGCGAAGCTTTTGTTCATCAGTATAAGTACAACGTTGACATGGCGCCGGACAGGGATCAACTCCGGGCGATGTCCCAGAGAGACAGAGAGTCTTTTAAGGAATACGCCCAGAGGTGGCGTGAAATTGCTGCTCAAATCTATCCTCCTCTTGAGGAGAAAGAGATGACGAAGATATTCTTGAAGACTTTAGGTTCCTTTTACTAGGAAAGAATGATCGCCAGCGCACCCAGTGACTTCACCGAAATGGTAAGCATGGGCATGCGGTTGGAGGAAGGGATTCGTGAAGGGCGTTTGGTTAAAGAAGGAAGTCCGTCTAGCAGTATCAAGAAGTTTGGAAGTGTTTTCCCGAAAAGAAAAGAACAGGATGTCAGCGCCACCGACTTTTATTTTATCCAACAAGGAAAGGAAAAAAGCACAGAGAAATTCCTTTTTTTGAGATTTTTCTCGGGTTCGGGGGGTAGATTATAGAAAGGGAAGGTATTAGCACCCTTTCTATCTGTGGTTATCCACGGGCTCTTAGGTACTTGCTCATTGTTTTCAAAATTGTTTTCTTTGTGCTTGTGGGTTTGAAAAAGTTTTTGTTTTGAAACTTAGATTTAACTCTTGCTTCTGTCCTCAAGAGCGTATGAAGTGTTTTTGAAAACTTTGTTCGAAAAGTGTAAGTGTGAAGAGTTTTTGTTTTTGAAAGAGCAAGTATCTAAGAACCATCTACCAACTCGAAAAAGGAATCATTTTATGCTAATGTCCTTTAGACAATACTATCCTACTATTGATGAGTAGGTAGCACCGTCGTTGGAGTTTGAGGGTCAATTCGAATGAGGGACTTAGGGTCACCAAAGCAATGTTAGGACGCCTTAGCGGTAACCCTAATATCTTAGATCATTTGTTTGAGGCAACAATATCCGAGGCAACCGTTTCAAGGTGACTATGATCTTTTAGACAAGAGGACGACCTCTAAAGTGACCTATACTTAATGACCGTGTACAAAGGCAACCAGGTGGGGTGTACCCTAAGAGTGTGTATGTGCGAGTGTGTCGTTTTCAGTTTATTTTTATCTTTGTACATGTTAAAGGTGATCTAAGTTGATTTTAGGTTAAAACATTCAGTCTTGTCATGCCATCCTATTATCAAACATCTAACAGTTATAATTTGCGTAAATAAAATGCGGAATTTAAATTACAAGGCGTCGGGTATTTACATCGCCAAAGACAAACCCTTTTGGTTAGAAAAAATGTCTTTTTGTTGTTTTTTATTTTAAGAAAGAAATAACCTAAATTAATCACTAAATTAAATTAAATTAATTAATTAAATGAAAAATAATTTATTTTTGGGCTTTTGTTATTTTAAGAAAGAAAATAAAATAATTTAGTTAGTAATTAAAACCTAATTAAATCTAATTAATTTTAATTATTTGCAAAATGGGTTAAAATTATTCTAGAATTAAAACCTAAATTAATTTATTAGTATTTATTAATAAAAAATAAAAGTTAAAATTTAATTGAAAAAAAATATTTTTGTAATTTTATTTTATAAAAGACTGAATTTTAATTGGTTAGTAATTAAATAAAAATAATAAAACAATTAATTAAAACAAAGAAATAAATAGAAGAGAAGAGGGGTTTGGGCCTGAAATAGGAGTATGACTAGCAATTCTGTGGCCCAATTGCAGCTAGCCTTGTCTGACTTTGGGAATCCAGCGCATATGCATTGACCAATGTCTTGGTGGACCTTCAGATCCTGGCCACCAGATCTTGGCCTTTGGCCATCTGGATATTGCATGAATGATGGTACACGGTAGGCTGCAGGTTCGAATATGCACGTGATCACCTGAAAGACAAAATTAAATAGAAATTGGGGGACCTGGGATTCGAACCCAGGTCCTGGTGGATATTGAACGTGCACGCTTACCACTAGGCTGTGTTGACTCAATTGTTAATAAAATACAAAGAAATCATAATATAAACAAAACAAATTATATGCCAGCGAAATAAAAAAACGCGTGCGTGATTTTGAAAGGGCCAATGGGCAGGGGACACCTCATCGTCCATGTCCTGAAACCTGTAAAACATTTACCTGCAGATTTGAATCCGTAGCTAAAAGCGCAAGTCCATCCTAAAATCCATCTCAGGCCACATAAATCCATTCCAGGACCATGGTTGGGTTCGTTATGGCTTCCTGATCACAGCTATGCCCCTCTTGATTCACGATTTTTCCTGAAATAGAAAACCCCAAAAAGCAAACGAAGAACCCTAGCTATGGTGGTTCTTTGTTTAGGCCAGATAAAAGCAATTGGATAATGCCAAACATTTGCAAATGTCATGTAGATTCAAAATATTGTATTGATTCATGAAAAGGATGCATAAATTCAGAGTTGCGAAATCAAGAACAGGGATGGTCATCGCGACACTTACAATGCGCTATAGGGTCTGATCGAGCTGGCTTTTGATCCAGGTAGACTGAATGAACACTCAGGAAGAGATTGGGACTGGTCTCAGCTTCTGAAAACACCTCTAAGCATGATTTTGATTTCAAGCTTTTTGTCACTTTTTTCAAACTTTGTTCTGCCTCTTTCTGCAAATACCAACCCTGGTATCGATTGCTTTGGCTTCCTTATGTATCATGCTTTGCATTAGGGTAGAAATATTGGATTGAATCTCTCTAAATCAATGCATACATATTTGATTTGATCTCCATTATTAACCTTTCCAAATTTGATTTGATGTAATCTTTTTGTACATGATATGGCCTGATACGAATTCCATGATGTTGCTAGCTGTAAACAAAGCCTAAAACAATCAATAAATCAAGAGTTTTTAATTATTTGGATTTTCTATGATTTTATTTGATTTAAAATGAATAAATTCAATAAAAAATCAAATTAAAAAAGAAATATGAGCTCATGGCTGAAGCTAGGACACGTGGGCAACTATGCAAGCTCAAATCAAGTGGAAAAGAATGGGCCCATTTGACAAAATTTGAAGTTTTGGGGATAGTTGACTATTGGCAATTTTGCAAAAATGTCCAACTTCAACAATGCATAACTTCTTCAATTTTGAACTTTTGGAGGTCTTCTAGGACTTTTTAGAAATCTTGAGATGTCCTATAACCAAACCTTTTGGTCTCATATCATTTTTATATTCCATGCTCAAGTTATAAGCTTTGGAAAAAAAGGTGTTTTTGTTGACGTTCAAAAATGACCTATAATGTCCAAATTCATAACTTCTTGTGAGTGCACTTTTTGATCTTGGGATATGAAGATGGATTGTATGAAATTGCATCCTCTTAAAAATGAGCTTTAGATGGGTCATTTCTCATAAAGTATGAGAAAGTTATGCTTGGTCAAATTTGAGTTGACTTTTCCTACAAAACCCTAATTTAGAAACTTTTGAGTCTTGATGAATTTTGAGAAATCCTTGATGAATCATGATAAAACCTTGATCAAATGATGAAATATCCTTAAAAATTAGAATGTTTACAAAAAATCTTGAAGTTTGACTGTATTTGGGTCACAGTTGACTTTTGCCCTAGCACAATCGATTTTTGGACCCTTTGAGCAATTGACTGGGCAAACTTCCTCTGAAAGGCTTGAAACTTTACATGGATGATCTTGAGAACATATTAGGACATTGGTGAGCACTTGGGGTTACTTGGACTCAAGAATCTTGATGCAATGTGAAACCCTAATTTGAGGTAGACTGCCTTAAGAGAGAACTTGTATGACCAACCCTTGAGCAACCTTGAGCAACCTTGAGCAACTTAGAGATTTTTCTTGCAATGTTTTGAGAAATATGGGAGGGAAAATTTAGGGGTACAACACATGATTAGCAATGTTTGTAAAGTATATTAGCATTTTTGAGGGACCAAGATCATTTTGTAAGGCAACTTTTGAATAGCGTCATCGAGGGACTATGATATTATATTTGTTTTGTTTTGTCAAGATACTTCGCATGCGTAATATGGCCATTTTTGTTTTAGGCGACCAAGTGGGAAAACTATAAGGATGCTTGTGTATCATTTTCATGCTTTGATTTTGTCTTGTATTTAAGATTTTCTATTTTGCTTTGTTTTGTTCTTATCATACAAACCCTAATTACTAATCATGGCATATAAAGCGATAAATTGCGAAATGTAAATATTTCTAAGCTATTACAACAATTTATGGGAGGGGGAATACAAAATTGAATGGGGATTGGCAAGAATATAAACCTAAATAAATTATTACAACCAAATTGAATTTGTACGAATTAGAATAAATACAATACAATATTAAAAAGAAAAAGCACTGCAATGTACATGTAAAAAAAAGATTTTTGTGTCTTGTTTTTATGTAAAAGAAAATTGAATCTAAGACTAAAAATATAAAGAAAAGGAATTAATTTTTAAAAGGGGTTTAACCCTAATTATTATTCAAGAGAAAATAAAGTTTTTATAGGTATTATTTTGTGTATTTTATTGTATAAAAATAATAAATAATATTGTATATAAATATAAAATTAAATATATGCAAAAATAAGTATTTATAAGTATGAAATGAAAAATAAATTGAACTAAATATGTTTAAATATATTTATAAGTTTATTAAGAAACTAAAGGATATCCTATTAAAATAAAATATATTTTTATGTGAGAAATAAAATAAAAATACAATAAAAGTGCAATATTATTAATTTTACATTTTTTGGGATTTTTATGCATTAAAGAAAATATTTAAAATATTAAATATGAAAATAAAACAAATAAAAATATAAAAATATAAAAGTTGGCAAAGGGGGAGGGTAATGTAGCAAAGCTGGTGGTAATGTACTAGCAAAAACTCCTGGCCCAACAGACCAAGCCCAACCTGCAAAAATGTGAAAATGGAAAAGGAAAAAAATGTGAAAAATACAAAAGTAGCGCGCAGGTTCGAACCCAGGACATGGGTCTCACCAGCACGCTACTTTTCCACTAGGCTGGCTATACTTCCATTGTCTTAAGGAAAAAACAATATAATCCAAAACAAGCCCTTGCCCTGTACTTCATTTCCTTCCTCACGCTTGGCCAGACACCCTGTAACTCTCTCATACTTCCATAAAAATAAAATTCATAACATGAAAATTGTAGTGCTTGAACTCATGATTCCAACCATATAAGTTATGTGAACTATTAATCAAAGAACAAAGAGAATTTTAAAAGCCCTAAATTTTAACCTAATATTTTCAGAAACTTCAAGTTTCAAATTCTCTTAGTTCAAGTAAAATCAATGCAAGATAAAGATATGTACAATTTCGTTATGATGAGGGTAACCTTGGCTGGACCAGTGATATCGCAGATACTGGCGCCAGCGTTGAACTCTTGTTTAATCCCATTTACATACACATCTGCCCCATAATGCCAGGGGACAGCTTTATCAGATACATAGGGCAGGGGCCCCGGAACAGTGATAACAACAGGTGCAACAGTCATGATTTGGACAGGCTTCTTCGGGAGAACCTGGATTGGATTATTGAAGATGGTAACCACAGAAACTTCTTCCACCAGAACCAACTGAACAGCAGACTTCTTAAACAGAATCTCCTTGCTATCCATTAGGCTTTGGATGCCTAACCTCAGCAAGGGACAACCAGATGGGGATACAGCACAGAACAGGCAACCCTCACTGCAACCCGGAAATAAACCGGCCAGCAGCAGGTTCTTTTTGACAGTCTTCAGAGGAGTGGCTAGATCATCCACAGAAATAGCATAAACATCTTCATCCACAGCATTTACCCCATGCTGAGGCATAGGAGCAGTAACGACATTCGGCCTCTCAGGCGCTTCGAACTGTATCTCTTTCGCGTCGATAAGGTCTTGCACCTTACTCCTTAACGCCCAACAGTCATCTGTAGAGTGCCCTGGGCTATCTGAATGGTAAGCACAACGAGCATTCGGGTTGTACTTAGGAGATGCAGTATTGGGGAACTTCGGCGCCTCTCTGACAGTCACTAAGTTAGTGGATAGCAACTGTGGCAGGATCTGTGATAAGGTCATGCTTAAGCGGGTGAACTCTCTCCGGGGCCTTTCAACCTTTTGAGGATTAGTTGGCCGAGGAGCGGCAGCAGGCTTAGCAATCATTACCGCACTGACAGACTGGCGGCGCTCAGGTCTCTCTGATTTCCTGGAACCATACACGGCACTAGACTCCTTTTTGAAGGGTTTCTTTTCCGAACTAGATGATGCACCCTTCGCAATCTTCCCAGACTTCAACCCAGCTTCAATTCTCTCTCCAGTCAGAATCAAATCAGTGAACCCAGCAGAAGAATTCCCAATGAGATGGTTGAAAAACGGCCCAGATAGGGTCCCCAAGAACATGTCTACCAACTCCCGATCAGTCAATGGTGGCTGTACCCTGCCAGCCAGGTCTCTCCACTTCTGAGCGTACTCCTTAAAACCTTCGCTTGCACCTAACGACATACCCTGGAGTTGGGTACGTGTGGGGGCAAGGTCGGCATTATATTGATACTGCTTATAGAAAGCAGTAGCCAACTCCTCCCAGTTACGAACCTTGGTCCCATCCAGCTGATAGAACCATTCGAGATGAGTCCCTGAAAGACTCTCCTGGAAGAAGTGGATCCATAAATTCTTATCCGCAGAGTACGGCTGAATTTTCTGAACATAGGACCTCAGATGCAGCTTGGGACAAGACGCCCCGTCATACTTAGAGAAGGATGGTGCTTTGAACTTGTGAGGGATAATCACACCAGTTGACAAACCCAGATCTCCAAAATCCAGCCCAGGTACCTGTTGAATCTCCATAGCCTTCAACCTATCCTCCAGTTGCTTGTATTTGTCGTCTGCAGGAGGGTACTGCTCTTCATCAAAATCAGTCTCGTTGTCGGAGACTACCGGACTAGGAACCCTTGCTTCTGCCTGAGGAGAATTCTTGTCAACAGAAGAACCAGCCTCTTCCTGTTGCAGATTATTGTTAAACCTTCGGCCCGAGTTGAACAGAACAGTTCTTCTCTTCTTCTTCTTCTCCTTCTTCAGGAGCATAGCCTTCAGTTCTTCTTGGCCTTGAGCCAGACCCTTGATTAATTCCTGGAATTGTGCATTCTGCACTTGAAGAGCCTTGATGGAAGTCTCAGTTGATGAAGATTCGTGATTCATGATGCTGAAATAAACAGCGAAGAACTGTAAGCAACCTGAAAAGGGAAAAACCTGCTATGCACATGATGTATGAAATGCGTATGATTTATGTTTTCAAAGACAATCGGGAATCAACTTCGTAAACAAAAGGAACACACTTCATTAAATTCAACTTTGAAACTGAAATTATTCAACATGTTGCCTTTAGGCGTTACATGAAAGGAAATACTGAAAAGGAAATAAAACTGTAAGAACACATCTGGAGCTTTTTATTGATCCCATGGTCTCCTCTTCTCAGTACGGATGTAGGCATTCAGAGCTCTCTCATTCTCCAACTGCTTGGTCAGCTTCTGGATCTTTGATTCCTGCTCGTTGAACTTTTCCCGGTAGGAATCCCGCTCTTCTCGTAGTTGCGACCAAGATCTCTTCAATGTCTCATAATCAGTAGGTATCTGAGGAGGAAGGACAGTTGGAGGAACACCATCTTTGTCAGGACACTCAAGAATGACGGGTCTGACAGCTTCGTACGGCATACCTAACTTCTGAGCACGGATGCGAACCCATTTGTAGTAGGCTTCCATAGGTAAAGAAGTCTTTGGCCCTAACTCTTGTGGGTCAGCTTTATGAACTTTGTCCCAAGCCTTGATGAACCTACGACGTAGCTCGTCACTATCCACCTGAAACTCGAAACTGATGTGAGGCACCAACATCTCATGGGGGCCTGCTCTTCTTGCTCTTCCAAACTGACGGAGTGCTAGACATGGATTGTAAGAGATCCCTCCTTGAGTACCAATCAGAGGAACATTAGGGTATTCCCCGCATCGATCAATAATAGCTATCTCATCCAAACCTCTGCAAGTCCAAATGATGTCTTTATCGGTGAGAGACATTAACCTATGAGCCCAACCTCTTCCTTCTTGATTCTTCAGTACGAACTTAGGGAGGTGCGAAATAAACCACCTCACCAACAAAGGGATACAACACCATAGGGTTCCTCGTCTTCGGATAGTACGAGCATGAAGTTGTTGCAAGATGTCACCCAAGAGAGTGGGCAGAGGATTCTGAGACATAAAGATCCTTATGGCAGTGACATTGATGAAGTTATCAGGATTAGGAAACAGGACTAACCCATAGATTAGGAGAGCCAAGATGTCCTCATATGCCCTAAAGTCCAGGTCATTCCAGAAACTGTTAGCTTTACCAATTAGAAACTTGGCCAAGGAACCCTTAACTCCGCTTCTAGTCACCCAGTTGTCTGTTACCTCTTGATGGGTCAAAGGAAGAGCTGCAGCAACATCCTCAAGCCTGAGGTTCTTTTCCCACCCAGTAAAGGGAGTCTGATCCAAGATGGGGATACCAAGCAAATCAGAGAACTCTTCCAGGGTAGGGACCAGTTGGAAGTCTTGAAAGGTGAAGCATTGGTACAGAGGGTCATAGAACTGGGTCAGAACACTCATCAACTGTTGATCCCGCTTTGCAGTGACTAAACTGAGAAGGGAACCATGCCTCTGAATGAAGGAAGTGGTATTTGGAATTCTGCTAACCAACTCATCAAGCAACTCAGGTGAGCGAACAAAGTTGAACCGGATAGTATTTCTTTGCACAGGCATCATGATGTCCTACAAAACAGAGCAAAGGTGAAACCCTCTTGTCTTTGAAATGGTCAGTCCTTATGCAGGATGCATGCAATGCTCATGATGCTATGATGTTATGATAAAGCACACCACATACAGATACAAAGGCAAACATGGTAAGGCACACAAGTCACACAAGGCAAGCCCCTAAAGTTCAGGCCAGCATGAGGTCTAGGTACTACCCTCTTTCAATTTGTTGGTTCATACCTGTCCTAATCAAAAGTAATCGGGTTCTTAGAGGATCCCAATATCATTGACTACCCTCAATCGGTCATAACTCCAGCATCGCAATCTTTTCTTGCGGCCAGAACCATCACGAGAGTTTAGCCTCAATGGGCGTAGCATACTGCTACAATTCTAAAGGCCAAGTTGTGTCAATTAAGGTTCTAAGGTTGTTGGTTCTTAATGACTCCTTAGAAGACCCATATTCTCCTCGTTGCAACACAAGGGATATCGCTATAGACCAAGGTGCCACACCAACGTAGCCACTGCTTCACCTGTGTCGGTCTACGCCGGACAGGTCCCTCACAGCTTATGCTACCTAAACAGGGTATCCCCAGATTCGGGTTAGGATCTATGTAACTCTGATGCAACCCACAATAGTAAAGCAAGCAAATCAATACAAGTGAAAACACAGTTATGAACTAGCCCTAAGGTACACCTCACTTTAAGTGTGGATCCCCAGCAGAGTCGCCAGTTCTGTGATCGGTGGATCTGGAACTGACTGTTTAACGCTGGTTCGCGAAATGTCGCGGAAGCAAGAGTCGCCACCGTCTTTTATTTTCTCCAAATGGAAAGGACAAAAGCACAGAAAAATTCCTTAAAGAGATTGCTCTCGGTTCGGGAGGTAGGTTATAGAAAGGGAAGGTGTTAGCACCCTTTCTATCCATGGTTATCCATGGGCTCTTAGATACTTGCTCATTTGTGTTTTCAAAAATGGTTTGTTTGCTTTTCAATGTGGGTTTTAAAAAGTTTCTTTGAAAATTTCAGTTCGACTCTTGTATCGGTCCTCAAGAGTGTTTAAAAAATTGCTTTCGAAAGCTTTTTGAAAATGTGTTGGTGTGAAAAGTACTTTTGAATTTGTTTTGAAATTTAGAGCAAGTATCTAGAGTCGTCTACCTACCCTAAGGAATTTGTCTGTGTAAATGTCCTTTAAAGTAGTGCCATCCCACCATTGAGAGGTAGGTAGCACCACCGTTGGAGGTGTTCGAGTCAATTCGGGGTTCGGGACATGGTGATCACCAGAGCAATGGGAAGACACCTTAGAAGCTACCCTCATGCCAGGTTCCCGGATCATGAGGACTTACTAAGACATCCTCTACTCGACGATCACCTTTCGAAAGGCAAGGCAACAGTGAGGCGTACCCTAGGGGTGGTGTGTGCGAATTGTATGTCATTTTCATTTGCATTTGTCTTGTCATATTATTGGTGTTCTACGCTTGTTTTTATTTAAGGCCATTCATTCTTGCATGCTTTTTTTAACAATTAAAAGTTGCGAGGAAAAGTAAATCTAAAGCTATTACAAATGGCGCGGGTCCACATCGCCAAAATTAACCAGGACCCGATTTGACAGAAAAATAAAGAAATTAAATAAATAAAGAATCGAAAAATACGAGAAGTAATTACAAGGCTTCGGGAGAGGTACATAATTATTATAATGAAAATAAATAAATGCGCGAATTAACGAGAATTAAACGAAACGAGGGCGTTGGACCCTTTTGCAAAAATTAAAATTACATAAATTAATTAATTAAGAAAAGAAATTGTTTTTGTTTTTTTTTGGTATTTGTATATATTTTAAGATTTAATAGAAAAAGAAAAAATTAATTAAAATTAAAATAACATGCAAAACCTAATTCTAATTATTTTTAAGTTATTAAGAAACCTAGATGAAACCCTAATTAATTTACAAGTTTATTCATGAAAACAAATATTTAGTTATTTAATTATTTATGACAGAAAAATAAAATAAAAAGGGTGAAAAATTATTAATTAACCTATTTCTACATTTTTTAGATTTTTTTGTTAAAAGTATTAAAATTAACCTAATTAAAAAAACTAAATTTAATTATATGCAAATTTATTTACAAGAAAAATTAAAATAAAATATTTATTATATTTTTTGTCTTTGCTGTTTTTTATGATGTTTTTGTATTTTGTAAAAAAATAATTAATTAATTTAAACAAGTAATAATTAAAATAAAAATAGAATTAAAAATAAAGAAAACAAAAATTATGCAAACCTTGGGGGGTGGTAGTCCCCAAAGTGGAGGTCTGGCCCAAGAAATCTGAGCCCAATAACCTTCAAATTCGTTGACTTTTCCAGACCACCTGCTGGCATATTGACTAGGGTTTAGAGTGTCCCTTCAATCTCAACCCTTGGTTTAATTCCATTAGGCACGTGGGTGATCTGATCTGGAGGATGTATGGTGCGCTCCACCTTTGAAACTGCACAGGAATATGCATTGCAAAATAATATGGAAATTAACGTAGACCTGGGACTCGAACCCAGGTCATGCACTTCACCAGCCAACGCGCTTGCCATCCGTGCCAATTTACTTATCTGTACATTAAATAATCCAAGAACAATATAATAAGAAAGTAATGGTTAGTGGTGGTTAGCGCGCGAAATTTGAACAAGCCAGTCAGCGTGTGCCACGACGTCATCGTCTTCACCATCCCTGAAATACAAAAACATGAGGCAACGGTTTTATACGCGTTTTCTTAAGCCAGTTTTGGGAAAATAGCGAATAGGTCTTAGAGGGTCAATAAATTAGGCGCGATGGGTGGTTTGTGATCGTCCAAGCTTGCTGATTACAACCATGGCATTCTTGAAGGCCAATTTTGCTTGGTTTTAAAATCCCCAATTGGAGGTCCTGTAAACCCTAAAACTCAAACATGGTGAAATCGTGTATACAGCATAAAAACGCAATTAAATGCATTGGTTAGTTTCAGGACAAGATAACAATCATGAATCAATGAATAAAAGTTACAAAAGATGCTTAAATCATGATGCACGATTATGAGTTTTTTTCGAAACAGTTTGAACCCTATATACCGATTCTTGGAGTTTGAGTGAATGCTTTTGATTGGAATATGTTCAGGGATGCTTGAGGAAGCTATTGGAATGAGAATGGTGCTTTGAATCGACCTGTAAAGATGATTTCAGAATTGATTTTTTAGACAAAAATTCCAAGTTTTCTTTGTGCTCTTTTGCGCAGCTTTGTGTCCATTCTCATTAGGGTTATGATCAGGCATATGTAGTGAACAAATTAGGTCAAGAAAAGTAGCACAAATCCAATGCATTCATGGCTTTTGAAAATTTGATTCTTAAGGATCTTTTTAAATCTTTTTTCATGTGTTCTTTGTTCTCAATCATGCCAATCTCTCCAAATCTTTCCTTATCTGCATATACACGAAATCTTGAGGCTAAAACATGTATAAAAAGATTGGTTAGGTTAAGTTAAATATTTTTCATATATTTAAATGATTTAAATGAATTAATATAAATAAAAATTCAAATAAATAAATAAAAAATGAGAAAATACTTCCCTTTGGGCAAGTGGTCGTGCACATGCTTGGAATGATGAATTATGGAAGAAAATGGGCCCATTAGCAATTTTAGGTCATTTGAATCAATGTTGACTTTTCAAAATATCCAAAAATTTCCCAACTTCCACAAGGCATAACTTGCTCAATTTTTAAGCTTTTCTCATGTTCTTGGACATTTTGGAAAGGTCTTTGAGTCCTCTAACCAATGCCTTTGGTCCCATGTCATTTTGATTTACCAATCTCAAGTTATGGCCTTTGACCTAAAGTCCCTTTTTGTTGACTTTTGAAAATGACCTATAATGTTGAAATTGATAACTTTTTGTGAGAGCATTTCTTGGACTTGAAGTATGAAGATGAGTTGTAGGAAATGTCTTTCTCTTAAAAATGAGCTTTGAATGGAATTTTTCTGATAATCCATGTGAAAGTTATGCCCTGGTCAATTTCAGTTGACTTTTTCAGCTGTCCAAATAAGGAAACTTTTGCATCTTGATGATTTCTGAGCCAAATTTTGAGAATCATGATCAAGCATTGATCCAATGATGTTTGTGTCTTCAAAATGATATATTGACCAAAAATTTGAACTTTTGAATGTCAAATGACCATTTTGCCCCTACAGTTGACTGTAGTGCAATTAGGGTTTTTGACTGTGCAATTTTGAGCTGAATGCCTTGAAACTTGATATGAGGATGCTTGACCATATTTATAGGCATGTGAGACTTGATTGGGCCTTTGAAAACTTCATTTTCTTGATCAGAACACAAACCCTAATTTTGACTGTATAGGAGATCTTTGACTGTGCAACCCTTGGGGAGATTTGAAGCTTGACTTGGCAATTTCTTGAAGAATATGGGAGGGCAAATTTTGGGGTACAACACAATCCAATGAATTTGAAATGTTTTGAGCCATGTAATTAAGTAAAGATGATGTAATTGAATCCTTGAAATCATGCTTTAACTCAATTGGTCATTTTCTAAGTTAAAAATCAGAAATTGCCCTTCCTTAGTCAAAACCCTAATTTTGACCATTTTGACCTTTTTGTGATTTGACCAAATTTCTTGAGGAATTGTAATCCAAACTTGACCAAATGACACATATAAGTTTAAAATGTTGATGTTGATAAAAATTTATGAAGTTTGACTGTAAATTGGCCATGGTTGACTTTTCCCCCAATACAGTTGATTTTTAGGTCAACTGTCCAATTGACTGGTCAAAAATGTGGTTCAAGGCTTGAAACTTGTCATGAGTGATCTTAGGGGTCCATAATGATGTTTGAAAGTCATATGAAGTAATTATAGTCCAAAAATCCTTGTGCAAACTCAAACCCTAATTTTGGGTTATCAGTGCAAGATGAGATGTCTTGAGCTGACCAAACCCTAATCCATTCTTGAGTCAAAGAGATTTTGTGAGAAAAGTATTGATAAATGAAGAGGGAAAATTTTGGGGTACAACACACCTTATTAGGTAAGTAGCAATAAATCATGGAGGTTGTACGGCGTAGACCGATACGAACAAAGTGGTGGCTACGTTAGCCCGATACTTTAGATTATACTAATGTTCCTTGAGTAAGTCAAGGATAGCATTAAGCTTCCTCATATTGTCACTAAGCGCTAACTGACCTTTAGAACCTTTAATTGAATCATCCTAGCCATTAGGAAGTAGTGAGATAGTCGGATTTGGTTTCGACCGAAGATTGATTGATAATCGATACTACACTCATTGAGATTGGACTTTTAGGATTTTTTGGCCGCAATACTTTGGTGCGTGAGCTGAAACAATTCTTGATGGGAAGGTCAATGATATTGAGACTCCTTAGAACCCAATTATTATTAATAGGACAGGTTGAGCCAATTGAACATTCAAGAGGGTACTTACCATAAAACCTCATGCAAGACTTTAAACCTAAGGTCTATTGTGTGATTTGCTTGTGTTTATCTATGATTTAAGCATAATCATGACATCATAAACATTATGACATTCATATATACTAACCATTTCAAGGACCTGTTGGATTTACCTCTTTGCTGTTTTGTAGGATATGAATTCAGGTCGCAGAAAAACCATCTGGATTAACTTCACAGAAATCCCTCCCAAGCTCAATTAATTGGTCTTGAAAGTTCTCGAGGACCATTTGGTTACTGTGATACGGTGGGAGAACTGACTTGAGTTTTGCGTTTGTATTCGCACTTGTTCGGTTGAGCAAGAGTCGCCACCGACTTTTTATTTTATCCTAAAGGAAAGGTTAAAAAGCACAGCAAAAACCTTTTTGAGATATTTCGTGGGTTCGGGGGGTAGATTATGAAAAGGGAAGGTATTAGCACCCTTTTCATCCATGGTTATCCATGGGCTCTTAGTTACTTGGTTTTTTAGATCACTTGCCTTGATTTTCGATTGCTTTGAAATTGTGGTGTGTGTGTGTGTTTTGAAAATGTTTTTGAAGAGATGCCTTGTCTTAGGCAACCAATGTAATTGACTCGTGTTTGAGTGTTTTACAAAAGTGTGTATCTTTTCGAAAAGATGTTTCAAATGTTTTTTGAGAGTTTGTTTTGAAAGTGTGTATGAAGTGTGGTTTTTGAAAAGAAGGCAAGTGTTTTTGCAAGTTGATCTCAAGTAACTAAGAGTTTTGTCTACCCCTATTGTACTCAAAAAGGTTTTTCTCTATGTTTTCAACCCCTTTTAACAATTTTGTTCCACCATTGAATTTGGTGGACAATCTTGCGTTTAGGAAGTTTAACGGGACGGGCGCGGGTCATCGTATGGACCATGAATGCAATGGTGCCAAGTGTCTTAGGCAATTTGCTTGAAGGGACTTGATCATTTTGAAAGGCGACTTTCGAAAGCGTCATCGAGGGACTTATGATCATTTGAATTTGTTTTTGCCAAAGAAACTCGACGTGCAAGCATGGCCCATTTTGGAAGGCAACATGTGGGATTACCCTAGGGGGTGCAAGTGTGATTGTGTATTGATTTCATGTATTTGTCTTGTATTAGGTTATCTAGCATTTTATTTTATGTACATGCAAACCCTAGGTCTAACCATGGTATAATTCGAAAGCGGTAAATTGCGAGAATTTAAAGTCTACGCTATTACAAATAGTATCCGGGAATGGGGGTACAAATTTACAAATGGGGATGAGACTTTAGGAATGTAGTGTCCCAATAATTTACAACCAAATTGAATTGTGATCAAATGTAATACGTGTCGAATGTAGCAATGTATAAGAATAGTAATTGTATGTGTATCAAATATAAAGTGTATTGTGTAGGTGCAAGTATACATGTATTTTATTTACAAGTTAAGAAAATGTGAATTTAATGTGTTGTCAAGTGTATTTGATTTGATTTGTATCTTTATACTTTTGTTTAATATGTACAAAAAGGTATTTTAATTAAAAGAAAGAAAAAATGTTTTAAAATTTAATTATGTTATGTATATTAAAACAAAGGTATTTTAATTGATTATGTACAAAAGTTTAAATGAAAAGAAATTGTATTAACTTAAAGAGAAATTATGTAATGATGTACAAAGATAATATTTTAAGAAAAGAAAAATTATTACGTATTGATGTACAAGAATAAAATATTCTAAGAAAAAAATATTTAAATTCTATATATTAATGTATTATATTAAAGAAAAATATTTCCTACGTAATTATAAATTAATGTATTTTAATACATGATTTTTTTTTTAATTTAAAGAAAGGAGTTTTAAGTTTGAGAAAAAAAGAAAAAAAATGTTTGTATATTTATATTATATATATATATATATATATATATATATATATATATATATATATATATATATATATATATATATATGTGTGTGTGTGAAGAAAAAGTGTTATTTATTTGGAATATTAATTATGTTAAGAAAATAGTATTTGTTAATCAAAGTTTAATGTAAAAAGTTAGTTTGAATAAAGGAAGGATTAAAGGGTTAATTGGGCCTTAGGAAAGAAAAAGGCCCAAGCTGAAACAAATGAGCAGAAGCAAAGGGGGGTACGTTTGGAAAAATGAACGGGCTTCAGTGTGGTTGAAACGGGCAAGGCCCAAGCTTGGCACAAGTTTGAAAGGGTTTGTCATAGTTTGTTTCATTTGGGATCAGCTAGGGTTTGTTGAGACAAAGGCGCCGTTCGCTCCACTTCTATCCTCTTCATCTTCGTTCACTCTCATGCCAGCTTCTGAGTTCCTTTCGTCCAAGGCCACCGGCGCCACCGTTCCCCCTTCTCCCTCAGTGGACCGCTCAGGCGATGCTTACAAGGTTCGATCTCTGTTTCCATCGCGTTAGGGCTTTCGTTATTTCTCTTTTCTCGTTTTGGTTTCGTATTCTGATATTATGTGTTTTCGTTTGTCATTTAAAATGTATGTAAAGGGTCTGAGAATACTACCTCTTAGAGACAGAGGAGGAGGGAACTTGGAGGCGCTGTGACGGCCAAGGCGGTGAGGGACGATGCTGAGCTAGCTTTCCTTGGAGACCCACGGTACTCTGTGTCTTTCTTTGCCTTTTTTAAGGTTTTGTGATGAGCTTCTGAAAACCTTGTACAAAATCACTTCTTTCCTCTTCTGGTTGCCTATTTGCTTATATGTTGATATGTTGAGATTGATTTGAACATTGTTTGATATCTTGAATGCCTTGATGATATTGTGGTTAGCCCGGTGATGAAAATTTTCTGAGGGCGTTTGGAATGCTTGGTTCTGTATGTTTCTGAGTATGCCTTTTCTTCTTCTTCTCTTTGCCTTGCTTACATGCTTCGCGTGTTGAAATGCCTGTTTGTTTGCCTATGATGAGGGTTCTCTGAGGCTTTGTGTGTTGGTTTGGAAGCTAGTTTAGGCTTGGATATTTGGTATGCTTGTTTATGTTTGAGTTGCCTTGATGATGAACCCAGTGATGACAATGTTCTGAGGGTTTGAGCTGCCTTGAATGCTTAGGCTTGCTGTAACAGGTTTTCTGGCTTTTGGCTGTTTGGGTCTTGGCCTTGTTTGTGGTCATGTAAACTGGCTTGATGCTTATGTTTCAGCTTGGCATGGTTTGGACATCACAGGTTTTTAGGTTTGGCTTGTGTAGTTTGCATTGAAACGGGTCAGGTTTGTAGAAAAAAGGTCTTTGAGGTTTATGCTTCTGTTAGGCTTTATGCAGGATGATGCTTGGAAGTGTTACAGTTTTGACACAGGTTATGTGTTTGGATGCTTAGGCATCAGCTAGGACAGTGGTCTTGGCTTTGACAATTCAGGCAGGTAAGGCTTTGGTTGAGGCTAGAAACAGATTACTGATGGTTAATGGTTTGATAGGTTATTGGCTGGAGGTTTTGGATTTTATTTGATAACTGGTTCAGGTCTTGACAGTTTGTGTTTGAGCCTTACAGGTTTTAGCAGTTTTGGCTGCAGTTGGCTTGAAACTGGCGAAGTCTTTTTACAGGTTATCAGGCTTCACAGTTTGTGTCTATGTGAGCTGGTTTGGAGGTTTTAAAAGCTTGACAGTTTTGTGGTTATGATATCTCTCTTAGTTCTCTTTCTGTTTTTTATTTTCTCCCCCCTTTTCTACTGTGTTAGCAGTTTGTTTTATATTTCTCTTTCTCAAGCCTAAGCCTGCAAACCTGTACCTTCTTTACTCTCTCCTCTCTCTCCTTATTTTAAGCATATTAAATATTGCTTAGATATTATTTTCTGAAAAAGCAAAGGCCTAGGGAAATGATGAATTGAAATTTGTTTGCTTGCAATACATGTTTCCTCTGCACTTTATGTCTTCTTTTCCATACTTTCTGCTTCTTGACAGCATTGATGGCCTTGTGTACTTGTTTGATATCTTGCCATATCCCTTTTGGACAACTTTTGTTTAGTTTGACATTGGAACTTTATGGTTCAGTTTGGATTTTGTACTTGCTCATGCTGTTTGAGACTTTTGGAAATTATGCAGTTTTGACAATTTTGAAATGTGCAATTTTTGACTTGCATTCATTTTTGACTTGCAAACATTTTCACC
Source organism: Vicia faba (assembly GCA_948472305.1). Taxonomy (NCBI): domain Eukaryota; kingdom Viridiplantae; phylum Streptophyta; class Magnoliopsida; order Fabales; family Fabaceae; genus Vicia; species Vicia faba. The sequence goes on from OX451737.1 coordinate 518,800,059, forward strand.
CTTCTTTGTGAACCGGGAGAAATCCCATGATTTGCAGAGAGGGCTAACTGATCCCGGCCATTTGCTTTTAATGATGACCGTTTTTATCTGTATGTCTCTATTTATTTTATCTGCTTCTAACTTTTCTTCTTTTCTTTTGCAGATAAAAATTGAATGGAGAGGATTTAGCAACAGATGAAGAATGAAGAATTGAAGATTTAGAAAAAATTAGGATAGTCTTATTTTAAATTTAATTATTGTAACTATTATTATTATAAATACCGTGTAAATGAATACTTGTATTTACATAATAATTTGTAACAAATATTTAAAGATGAAATAAAAATTCTTTTTATCCAATTAATTCTTTTTATCCTTTTCAATTATTTATTTTATTATTTATAATTCTAAAATTATAATAAATGGAAATAAATCCCAATTATCTAAACTTAGAATAATAAACAATTAAATAAACAATGTTTCAGCATCGATCAACTAATAAATCCGGTGCTTCACAAATCCAAAGCAAAGCACAGTCAATCACAACAACTGCCCAAACGTATTTTCCTTTTACTGACTTTAATCAAACACTGCAAATTCAAACCCAATGCATCCTTTCACTGATTTAGTCACACAAGGCGAATTCAATCCAAATCTCGAAATAACTTGCAAAGCACCGTAGAATCAAATCTTTCTGAGGAACCGCGCATAAAAACCCTAATTCCTGATTAAATGCCAAAGAACGTTCGCCTGATCAAAGTTGAGCCAAAATCCACCAAAACCCTAAGCAAACTGTGTGAACTGTTCTAAACTCCTCAAAACTAAAGAAAACCCTAATTTTGTCTGACTGACGAGAAAAGTCTGTTTGACCGATTCTTGAGCCAGTTTGAAAAATCAGGAAACGCCTGAAGCTGTGATTTCTTGTGGAAAAATACGAGGGCAAATTTTGGGGTACAACAGTTGCCCCTGTTCAATCTTCTTGAACCTGAAGAGTTAGATTGGCAAGTTTGCCTTTCGCGACTCAAAGGTAAAAGAAGATTGGACACTAGAGTGCCCTAAAATTTGCACTCAGTGATGTGATGGTAGAGGGAATGGGCTTAGAGATGCCATTTAGTGATGGGCTTAACGATGCCATCTAGGGATTGCTAGAACCTTGTCGGGAATGGGCTTATAGATGCCATTTGGAAGTGTAATGGATAGTTGTGGAGATGGGCTTACAGATGCCATCGGGAGGTGTGACGGAACTTTGTCGAGAATGGGCTTATAGATGCCATTTGGAATTGTGTGTCGATCGCATAAGAGATTCTTTAGCGAGAACTTGCGTATTTAAGAAAGAAAGATAATTTCCTGGCCTGTTACAGGGGTTGATCTTCAGTCTCTTCATGCAGACATACCCTGGCTGGATACAGGTATCGAATCTAACAATCAAACGTTCGCAGATATGCCCTGGCTGGATACAGGTATCGAATCTGGAATTCGTCGTCAACAGATATGCCCTGGCTAGATACAGGAATCGAATCTGGAATTGTGATAGTCTTCAACAGATATGCCCTGGCTGGATACAGGAATCGAATCTTCAAACTCTTCAGATGTGCCCTGGCTGGATACAGGTATCGAATCTGGAATTCGTCGTCAATAGATATGCCCTAGCTGGATACAGGAATCGAATCTTCAAACTCTTCAGATGTGCCCTGGCTGGATACAGGAATCGAATCTGGAAACTGATCACTCACAGATGTGCCCTGGCTAGATACAGGAATCGAATCTGGAATTGTGACAGTTGTAGGTAGTCGTCTTTTGGATTGTCTTTTTCCCTGAAAAGGCAAAACATCAGTTGCATGCAATGTCATGATGTATGAAATGCGTGATGTCATGATGCTCAAAATGAGATAGTGTTGTATGCACTTTATCATGTATGTAAGCAGGATGTATGAAATGTGAAATGTCTATGAATGTATTTTCGTCTAGGAAAATAAATCCTTGACGACCGGCTGGGGAATTAAATCCTGGGCTGATGTTGAAGAGTAAAGTTATTCGTTTCCGCTAGGGATGATGGTTGCAAGAATACGCCGGTAGGAGAAGATGACTCTGTTGGGGTTTGATGAGAACTCCGCTGGGGATTCCACTGATATGTTATGTTGGGGAATTTGATGAACTCCGCTGGGGATAGGAGGAACCTGACTGTTGTTGGGGGAAGGCAAGAATCTTTTGATTGTGAGAAGGAACCGGCGTAGGGTTTCCTGATGATGATTCCGTGTAAAACTGCATCTGAGGTTTTGAGAAGGAACCGGTGTAGGGTTGCTTCATGATGAGTCCGTGTAAGACTGCATCTTCCAATAGGTGATGAAGGAATTGTTGAACACTTTTGACATTCGAATGCCCCAAGTGGTGATGTAGATAATTTCCTGGCTTGTTACAGGTGTTAATCCACAATCGGTCGTTCACAGATATTTCCTGGCTTGTTACAGGCGTTGATCTGGAACTTAAGAAAAGTTGGTCAAGGAGATATTACCCTGGCTTGTTACAGGTGTTGATCTTTGACCTGAGAAAGAAAGATGGTTCCCTGGCTTGTTACAGGTGTTGATCTTCAATCTCTTCATGCAGATGATTTCCTGGCTTGTTACAGGTGTTAATCCACAATCAGTCGTTCACAGATATTTTCCTGGCTTGTTACAGGTGTTGATCTGGAATCTTAAGAAAGGTAACAGAATGGCAACCGTGTCTGGAGCAAATGTGGACCGCATCTTCCCACATGTGATGAAGGAATTGTTGAACACTTTTGACATTCGAATGCCCCAAGTGGTGATGTAGATAATTTCCTGGCTTGTTACAGGTGTTAATTCACAATCGGTCGTTCACAGATATTTCCTGGCTTATTACAGGCGTTGATCTGGAACTTAAGAAAAGTTGGTCAAGGAGATATTACCCTGGCTTGTTACAGGTGTTGATCTCTGACCTGAGAAAGAAATATGGTTCCCTGGCTTGTTACAGGTGTTGATCTTTAATCTCTTCATGCAAATGATTTCCTAGCTTGTTACAGGTGTTAATCCACAATCAGTCGTTCACAGATATCTTCCTGGCTTGTTACAGGTGTTGAATCTGGAACTTCAAAAGGTTGCTTACAGATGTGCCCTGGTTGGATACAGGTATCGAATCTCTAAACTCTTTATGCAGACATGCCCTGGCTGGATACAGGTATCGAATCCAATCAATCACTCACAGATATTGTTAGAACAATGTTTGAATCTAGTACCCTATATTTAAGTTTTGATGATAACAAAGTGAAAAGATATAGTAGTTAAATATTTCATGATTGAATTATATGCTGCCTAAAATTACTATGCTCTGATTTGCAGATATGCTGATTAAAATAAGCAAGATCACGTTCTCAGCATCAGAATATGTTCTCATACACCAGCATCAGAAGTTGCTGAATCAGAACGTCAAGATCAGATGATCAACGCTTGCACATGCTGAAGCTTGATGAACAGAACTGCGCGTAAAACACTCTGATACAGAATCAAATAGTTCATCAGCAGCGAAGCAGAATCAGAATGAGCCAAGCCAGATCGTGCATTGAAGAAGCAACGGTACTGTGCATTGAACGCTAATCAATTCCAACGGCCTCATTCCAGACAAGATCTGCTCAAAAAGGAAAGCTTGTTAATAGCATTGAATCAAGAATATTTGCATCAACGTTCATCTTCTCAAGTGCTATATAAGCCAAGCTTCGAAGATTATCATGGCTAATGCTTCCAAACTCTCTACACGCAAAAAGCTGAACATAATCTTCATCCACCAGTTTGCTAAACCAACAAACTCTGATACTCCATTAGCGTTTAGCATTCTAAGTTTCTAAGCTTCATTTGTGTAAACATCACAGTTGTGATATAGTTTTTGTAGAAAACATTCACACACATTTGCTTATACCTTTGTAAGAAAGTGTTGCCTTGACAAACCGGATTGTGGTTTGAATCAAGAAGGTTTTAGCAGTTGCTAAAGCAGATTTGTATTCAGTTGAATATAGTGAATTAAGACCTCGTTGGAGAGAGGCAAAATCACCTTGACGGGTGGACTGGAGTAGTTTGAGATCAAACGAACCAGGATAAAAATACCTTGTCACTTGTTTTAAGATTCCAGTTTTACAATTCAACCCCCCCCCCCCCCCTTCTTGTGTTTTTCACCCCTTCAATTGGTATCAGAGCGCCTGGTTCTGAGCTAAAACACTTAACCGTGTCAGTACAAGATCCAGCGTCAGAAAAACACAATGGCAGGAAACAACTCTCATTTCAGCAATGACAACAATGAGGATAGAGACAGATTCAGCGGCAAACCTCCAGTCTTTGATGGAGAAAACTTTGACTACTGGAAAGACAGAATTGAAAGCTTCTTTCTAGCACATGATGCTGATCTGTGGGATATGGTGACAGATGGATACACGCACCCTGTGAATGCAACTGGTCAGAAGATTGAAAGAAAATCAATGACTGATCAACAAAAGCGTGATTTCAAGAATCACCATAAGGCCAGAACCATCCTCCTCAGTGCCATCTCATATACTGAGTATGAGAAGATCTCCAACAGAGACACAGCTAAGAACATCTTTGATTCTCTCAGAATGACGCATGAGGGCAACGTTCAAGTCAAAGAAACAAAAGCTCTGGCGCTCATTCAGAAGTATGAGGCGTTTAAAATGGAAGAATCTGAATCCATTGAAACTATGTTCTCTAGATTCCAGATTCTGGTAGCTGGTCTCAAAGTTCTGGATAAGGGATACTCTACTGCTGACCATGTCAAGAAGATAATCAGAAGTTTACCCAAGCAGTGGAGGCCTATGGTTACTGCTCTGAAGCTGGCGAAAGATCTCAACAAAATCACTCTGGAGGAACTTATAAGCTCCCTCAGAAGTCATGAGATAGAGCTAGAAGCTGATGAGCCTCAGAAGCAAGGTAAGCCTATAGCTTTAAAATCTAACAGAAAATCTGAATCTAAAGTTTTGCAGGCAGTTGAAGAAACATCTGATGGATCCTCATCAGAAGAAGACGAGCTTTCCCTTCTCTCCAGAAGAGTAAATCAACTGTGGAAGCAAAGACAAAGGAAGTTCAGGAATCCCAGAAGATCTGATCAGAACGAGTCTTCTTCAAGATACAGAAGGACAGATTCTTCCTCTGGATACAGAAGATCTGAAGGTTCCTCTGGTAGCAAGAAGCCAAATACAAAAGACATCATCTGCTACGAGTGCAATGAGCAAGGACACTACAAGAGTGACTGTCCAAAGCTTCAGAGGGAAAAGCCCAAAAAGAAGTTTGGAAGAGAGAAGAAGAAAAGTATCATGGCCACATGGGATGACTCTGACTCGTCTGAAGCTGACTCAGAATCAGATGATGAAAGGGCGAACATAGCGCTCATGGCTAGCATTCCAGATGACAGTGAAGCTTCTGACTCAGACTCAGAATCAGACACAGAAGAGGTATTTCCTAACTTCGCTGTTAATTTTACAAAGGCTGAACTTGCTGAAAGCCTCAATGAAATTCTGGAACGTTATCAGCAGATTAGAGCTAAATTCAGAGACCTGAAAAGGACTCTTGAATCTGACTCTAATAAGTCTGAGAGTCTCAAATTGGAAAACTCTGAGCTGAGAGATAAAATTTTAAAATTAGAAAACTCTTTACAAAACTCTCAGAAGGTACCAATTTCTGAAACTCCCAGCAACGCTGATGAGATCATCAAGGAGTATGATCATAGCTTCCAGAAGTTCCTTGCTAAAAGCATAGATAGAAGCAGAATGGCTTCAATGATCTATGGAGTTAGCATAAACGGCAGGAAAGGAATAGGATACCAAGGTAAGGTTCCTACACCTAAGAATGTCATGGATTTAGTTATTAAACACACTCCTCTAAATTCACACTTTGTGTATGGTCACACACATGACATCAAATATACTAGTAGTAATCACTTTGTGAAACCAAAATTCAACCAGAGTTTTGGTAAAACTAACAAATCAGGACCCAAGAAGATCTGGGTACCTAAGGATAAAATAATACATGTTGCAGATATCTTTAGCAGCAAGTCAGAAACACCAGTCATGGTACCTGGACTCTGGCTGCTCACGACACATGACGGGAAGAAGGCATATGTTCCAAAGCCTGGAACTTAAGCCTGGAGGCCACGTTGGCTTTGGAGGCAATCAGAGGGGAAAGATTATTGGCTCTGGAACTGTAGGTAACGGAAATCTTCCCTCTATTAATAATGTTCTGCTTGTAGATGGATTGATGCATAACCTGTTATCCATAAGTCAATTAAGTGATAACGGTTATGATATAATCTTTAATCAAAAATCATGTAAAGCTGTTAGTCAGAAAGATGGGACTATCCTATTTAATGGTAAGAGGAAAAACAACATTTACAAAATCAAACTTTCTGAACTAAAAAGTCAGAACGTAAAATGTCTTCTGTCTGTTAACAACGAGCAGTGGATCTGGCACAGAAGATTGGGGCATGTTAGTATGAGAAGAATATCTCAGATTAACAAACTCAATCTGGTCAGAGGACTTCCAAATTTGAAGTTCAATTCAGATGCTCTGTGTGAAGCATGTCAGAAAGGCAAATTTGCAAAACCTTCTTTTAAATCCAAAAATGTTGTTTCTACCTCTAAGCCATTAGAACTTCTGCACATTGACTTATTTGGACCAGTTAAAACTGCTTCTGTCAGTGGCAAGAAGTATGGGTTAGTAATCGTAGATGACTATAGCAGATGGACATGGGTAAAGTTCTTAAGACACAAGGACGAGTCACACTCTGTGTTTGTTACCTTCTGTAACCAAGTTCAGAATGAAAAAGATCTTAGAATCGTTAAAGTCAGAAGTGATCATGGTGGAGAGTTTGAAAATAAAGATTTTGAGTCATTCTTTAATGACAAAGGCATTCTGCATGATTTCTCTTGTCCTAGAACTCCCCAACAAAATGGAGTTGTAGAACGAAAGAACAGAACATTGCAAGAAATGGCCAGAACCATGATCAACGAGACAAACGTTGCTAAGACTTTCTGGGCAGAGGCAATAAACACAGCGTGCTACATTCAGAATAGAATCTCAATAAGACCTATTCTGGAAAAGACTCCATATGAATTGTGGAAGAACAGAAAGCCCAACATTTCGTATTTTCATCCATTTGGATGTACTTGCTATATGTTAAACACTAAGAATTATTTGAACAAGTTTGATTCTAAGGCACAGAAGTGTATTATGTTAGGATACTCTGAACGCTCAAGAGGGTACAGAGTATACAATACAGAAACACAGATTGTGGAAGAATCAATCAGTGTTCGTTTTGATGACAAGCTTGACTCTGAAAAGTCAAAGCAGAATGAAAATCTTGCAGGTATAGAAATTGAATTTGCAGGTTCTGAAGACAAGTCATCAGAAGCTCTCAACACAGACATTCCTTCAACGTCTGAAAGAAGCAATGCTAAAAATCCTTCATCTGCTGCTGATCAACCTCAGAAGAGAGTACCCAGAAGCAGTTTGAATCACCCAGAAGAGACTATTCTAGGAAGAAAGGAAGATCCAATCAGAACAAGAGCAAGCTTCAGAAACTCTGAAGAAACCCTTATGGGACTTGTGTCTCTGATTGAACCTTCTTCTATTGATGAAGCACTTCTGGACAATGACTGGATTCTGGCAATGCAAGAAGAGCTGAATCAATTCACCAGAAACGACGTATGGGATCTTGTTCCAAGACCAAAAGGATTCAACGTCATTGGAACAAGATGGGTGTTCAGAAACAAGCTCAATGAACAAGGTGAAGTCGTCAGAAACAAGGCACGACTGGTTGCACAAGGTTATAGTCAGCAAGAGGGGATAGACTATACAGAAACCTTTGCCCCAGTCGCCAGGTTAGAATCTATCAGACTCTTAATCTCTTTTGCTGTCAATAGAGGCATCACTCTGTATCAGATGGATGTCAAAAGTGCATTCTTAAATGGTTATATAGAAGAAGAAGTTTATGTTCACCAACCCCCAGGTTTTGAAAATACAAAACATCCAGAACATGTTTTCAAACTGAAAAAGTCACTGTATGGTCTGAAACAAGCTCCCAGAGCTTGGTATGAAAGGCTAAGTAACTTTCTGCTTGAAAATGAATTCACCAGAGGGAAAGTGGACACTACTCTATTCTGTAAAACAGTTAAGAGTGACATTTTAGTCTGTCAAATTTATGTTGATGATATAATCTTTGGTTCTACTAATCCTTCTCTTGGAAGAAAATTTGCTAAGTGTATGCAGGCAGAATTTGAGATGAGCCTCATGGGGGAACTGAAATTCTTTCTAGGAATTCAGATTAATCAAACTCCAGAGGGAACTTACATTCATCAGAGCAAATACATCAGAGATCTTCTGAAGAAATTTGACCTCTCAGAATGTAAGCCATCAAAGATTCCAATGCATCCCACGTGCATTCTGGAAAGAGAAGAGGTAAGCAAAAGCGTAGAACAGAAAGTCTACAGAGGTATGATTGGTTCTCTCCTTTATCTGACTGCTTCAAGACCTGATATTTTATTCAGTGTATGTATTTGTGCTAGATTCCAATCAGATCCTAGAGAATCTCACTTAACCGCTGTTAAGCGAATTTTCAAGTATCTGAAAGGTACTACTAATCTGGGTTTGTTTTATAGAAAATCTAGTGATTACAGCTTAGTAGGCTACTGTGATGCTGATTTTGCTGGAGACAGAGTGGAACGCAAAAGTACTTCTGGAAGCTGCCAGTTTCTGGGAGAAAATCTGATCTCGTGGTCCAGCAAAAGGCAATCAACTATTGCTCTGTCAACAGCAGAAGCTGAGTACATAGCAGCAGCTGGATGCAGCACACAGATGCTCTGGATGAAAAGTCAGCTTGAAGACTTCCAGATTTTTGAGAGTAACATTCCTATTCTTTGTGATAATACTTCTGCTATTTGCTTAAGTAAGAATCCTATTTTACATTCTAGAGCTAAGCATATAGAAATAAAACATCATTTTATTAGGGACTATATTCAGAAAGGAATTTTAAACCTGAAATTTATAGATACAGACCATCAATGGGCTGATATCTTTACTAAACCCCTTTCAGAAGATAGGTTTAATTTCATTCTGAAACATCTCAGCATGAAAGTATGCCCAGAATGAAAATGTTTTAATTCCATATTTTTATCTTTCAGAATGTATTTATATTACTGTGAACTTCTGATCAATCTTCTTTCAGAAAGTTAGAACATGCAGATTGTATCAGAGGCAAGTCTAAAGATCTGAGAGTCTAATCTCAAAGACAGACGTGCTGATCACTACATCAAACAAGCGTCATCCAATCATCAGCAAATCCCTGAAGCAGAACGCGTGCACGCTTCTGAGAAAGGAAAGCGCTGATTGGGTGCATTGAGACACATGTCTGGTAACCGTTTTTAAGTATCTTTCTCAAATCCCCCAAAATCAGCAAGCATTAAGTGCAAAAGTAATCACGCTTGTTAATGGCAATCATTATTTTTTCTCTCTCTTAAAAACGTTTTATTTTTCAAAATAATTTTTGAAAATTCTATTTAAGCACATTACTCTTCACTCTTAATCTTTACGCTTTCTCATAATCTCTTAAGAATTTTTCTGCATACTTCTGAGTTTACCATCTTCAAACCTTTTTTTCTCAAATCACTCTCAAGCTTTTTGTGTGAGAACAATGGCTTCCTCCAGCATTTCTGCAGGAAATCAGAAGAAAGAAACCTCTGAGCAATATCAAGCGCCTACCAGAACTCTTCTCACACCAGTAAAGAATCTTGAGGTTCTCTCTGAGTTAATCATCGATTTCGAAAGTTTGAAGGATAATGGATTTGACCTAACTGAGGAAGTCAAAGCTCAAAAGTGGGAGAGGTACTTTGATAGATTGGTTGGACCAACCTTCCCAGAGCTTGTCAAGGAATTTTGGATTCACGCCAAGATTCATAAACATCTAGTTATCTCCTATGTCATGGGAAAGAAGATAATAATTTCTGAAGACCTCATTGCTAGGTTAATTGGTCAAAGTGGTGGTGGAGTCCGTTGTGTGGACATGGCTGATAGATGCCCTGATATAGGTGTGGTAGCCAACTGCATTTTCACTCTTGGTTTTCCCAGCAGCAAAATTGATACTGTTGTCACCATGGTTCAGAAGCAGAATGAAACTTCTGAAAAGATTCAAGCAATGCTGGAAAGCCTGTTCTCACGCATGCCCCCACAACCTTAAAAAAATTTTTTTGTCATGCATAACCTTTTATGTTTTCTTCATTCTGATGTACTATTTTGACTATGTTTGTGTAATGTTCTTTTGCACTGAACTACCTTCAATATAATTTGTTTTTCTGATCTAAATTGTTTTAGCACATCACTATCACTTTTTGATTGCTGACAAAAAGGGGGAGAACAAGAATGATATTTAAAATCAATAACGGCTAACTAGACAGAAACTCTCAAACATTCTAACTCTATTACTTGAAATGTTTTTCTGTTTTGTTGTTAAGTCTACAGGCACAAGGAAGCTCCGAACACTATGAAGACTAAGAACTAGAAGCTCATGTTGCTCTGATCAAATATGAAGTTCTGATATATGAAGCTCTGATTGTCCTAACACTCTGATCCTAAGCAAAGCTCTGACAGGAAAAGCTCTGAAGCTCTGCTTTCTGATAAGTCAAAGACCTATAATCTGATGCTCAAAGATAGAAAAAGATCTGACTCTGAAGAACACGCATATCAAAGGGAAGTAACAAACTCAGGGGGAGTATCTCTTAAACTCTGAATTCTCCGTACTTCTTATTCTGATACATAACTCTGATAACTTTTCACGTTATTTCTCATTTAAAATATCCAGTTTTTGTCATCATCAAAAAGGGGGAGATTGTTAGAACAATGTTTGAATCTAGTACCCTATATTTAAGTTTTGATGATAACAAAGTGAAAAGATATAGTAGTTAAATATTTCATGATTGAATTATATGCTGCCTAAAATTACTATGCTCTGATTTGCAGATATGCTGATTAAAATAAGCAAGATCACGTTCTCAGCATCAGAATATGTTCTCATACACCAGCATCAGAAGTTGCTGAATCAGAACGTCAAGATCAGATGATCAACGCTTGCACATGCTGAAGCTTGATGAACAGAACTGCGCGTAAAACACTCTGATACAGAATCAAATAGTTCATCAGCAGCGAAGCAGAATCAGAATGAGCCAAGCCAGATCGTGCATTGAAGAAGCAACGGTACTGTGCATTGAACGCTAATCAATTCCAACGGCCTCATTCCAGACAAGATCTGCTCAAAAAGGAAAGCTTGTTAATAGCATTGAATCAAGAATATTTGCATCAACGTTCATCTTCTCAAGTGCTATATAAGCCAAGCTTCGAAGATTATCATGGCTAATGCTTCCAAACTCTCTACACGCAAAAAGCTGAACATAATCTTCATCCACCAGTTTGCTAAACCAACAAACTCTGATACTCCATTAGCGTTTAGCATTCTAAGTTTCTAAGCTTCATTTGTGTAAACATCACAGTTGTGATATAGTTTTTGTAGAAAACATTCACACACATTTGCTTATACCTTTGTAAGAAAGTGTTGCCTTGACAAACCGGATTGTGGTTTGAATCAAGAAGGTTTTAGCAGTTGCTAAAGCAGATTTGTATTCAGTTGAATATAGTGAATTAAGACCTCGTTGGAGAGAGGCAAAATCACCTTGACGGGTGGACTGGAGTAGTTTGAGATCAAACGAACCAGGATAAAAATACCTTGTCACTTGTTTTAAGATTCCAGTTTTACAATTCAACCCCCCCCTTCTTGTGTTTTTCACCCCTTCAGATATGTCCTGGCTAGATACAGGAATCGAATCCGGAATTATGATAGTTGATCTGTTGGCGGTTGTAATTTCCAGCAGGTGGTGAAGGAATGATTGAACACTTTTGACATTCGAATGCCCCAAGTGATGATGAAAGAATCTTGAATCAGATTATTCCGCGGATTGAGAGATCTCTTGAAATCTTGACTGGACTACCCTGGGTTAACTGAACTTTGAAATATCTGTCGAAACCTTGACTGGACTGCCCCAGGTTAATAGGATGGTGCCATGTCATGCCCCTTGTTGATAGGAGATTTGTAATGGAAGTGTCGTCCTTTTGAAGTGATTTTTAACTCACTGAGAGAGTTTTCATTTCTCCGAACATTCGCTGTATGAATTTCTTCGCTGTCAAACAAAAGCCAAATGCGAACAGTGATATTCAAACAATGCAAAGTTTATGTTTGTCTCGAAGTTTTGAAAAATGCGTTTTTAGAAGAAAACTTTTTATAAGACAAGTCAACACAAGATTTAGAGCAAAGCCTTACAGGAGTCAGGATACCTTTTGTAACAGTATGCTTTCGAACTAACCCATGCTTCAATTAGGACTTTTGAAGGGTTGTAACGTGGCTTGGTTCACGGTTTAAGAAACAAAGGATAAAGGCTCAAAGTGTATTTGTACCCACCCGCTCTTCGTGATGTTCTTCAACCCTAAGCTCAGTTAATTGTGCGTCGTACTCTGTCTTGAGTTTGGAACGACCTTTGGGCGATGGTTCACCCATTGAATTTGGGAGACAGTCATCATCTCCTTTTGCAACATTTTTTTCATGTTGTTGAGGATTTGTAATGACCTCACTATTTTGATTTTGATTTGTTATCCCTAACTTTTGCCTGACTGTTCCCATTTTCGAGATTACAGTCAGTGGGATGCCCCAGCTTTCTTAAGCCTCCTTTATAGGCTTTGACTTAGTGGGCTTTTCTCTTTTGAAAGATTGACTGCCTATGTGATAGGGAACCACCCTGTCTTTTGATTCCAAGGGAATGTTTTTCTTTTTCTTTGACGTCGTTCGTTGTGTTACGAACTGAGAGTTTGCGACTTCAATGCGCATTTTCTTTGAATTAACTGAGATACTACCCTGCCCCAGGTTTATATCAAAGGTTTTGATTGTTTTAGAACAGAAAACTCCTACTTCTTTGGCTCGAAGGGGTTGACTAGGGATTATCTTCCTTATAACTCCAGTGTTTGGGATTTGAAAGAAATGCCTGTACATCATCAGCAAGGTCTGTTCAAAAGCATATTGTATGAGATTATGGTATTGTTTCGTCATCCTCCTTCTAAAGGCTTGTAACCTTTTATCAAGAGTCGAATATCATAAAGAAAGCACAAGAGTAGTGAAAACGAATGGATGAATTCAAGACAAACACATGCAATGCATTAATGAAACAGAGTTTAACATCAACAGTTAATTGTTTGAATAACAAAAGAAAATTACAACTTTGAAAATTCAAATGAAGTGAAAGTCTCTCAGTTTGAGCTTCGTCACTTCAGGTGGAGAACCCCTTAACGGAAGATTTTCATCTTGCCGTCTGGCATGAATTCCAGCACTCCAATGTCGATCAGATCTTGAATCTTGTTCTTCAAGGCCCAACAGTCGTTGGTGTCGTGTCCCGGGCTGTAGGAGTGGTAAACACAAAATGCGTCAGGACGATAGTTAGGAGAGGAGGTATTGAGCTTCCGAGGAGGATCCCTTAAAGTAAGCAGGTTGACCTCCAACAGGCGCTTCAGTATGAATAATGATGGTATCTCAGTCTCCGTGAACTGTCTTCCCGACGTTTCTTGCTTACGCCGATTACCCCGTTGACGCTGGCGAGGTTGTTGCTGGGCTTGTGACCCTGAAGCAAGAAAAGGAGCCTTCCCCTTGTCTTCTTGAGTGGATGGAGGCTGAGCGGTGACTTGCTCTTCAACCTCAGATGTTTGCCCCAATTAGTTGTTTTGAAGCAGTTGGCGGACGAGAACTATGAGTTCCTCTTGTCTTTGAGATAGGTCTTGGATGAGAGCCATCTGGCCCACTAACTGCCCCATCACTTGGATCCTCAATGTTTCCAGATCAAACTGCAGCTCCGCAAGCTGATCACTCCTGGTACTGTTTGAATTCTCCAAGCCCTTTGTGAGGAGAGCTTTCATTTCTTCTTGCCCCAGAGACAAGTTTAGGAACATTTCCTGCAGCTGAGTAGTCTGGTCTTGGATGTCTTTGACATACCTTTCTAGAGCCATCTCTTACTGAAATAAACAGCAGGAGAGTAAGGAAACCTGAAAAAGGAAAGATCGTCAAGATGCAATGCATGATATGTGGATGCATGCTTTCAAGGATCTCTTGGGGTAAACACAAGAAAATGTTAGAGGTTAAACTTTGCTCTTGGATTGGAGAACTTTGCACCGGTGGATGTCTTTCCACTAGAATCAAGCTCACCATGTCAAGTGGGTCATCGCCACTGATTCAAGTTATTGCACTTGATCTTTGATTGGAGAACTTTGTATCGGTGGATGTCTTTCCACGAGAATCAAGCTCACCATGTCAAGTGGGTCATAGCCACTGATTCAAGTTGTTGCACTTGATCTTTGATTGGAGAACTTTGTATCGGTAGATGTCTTTCCACGAGAGTCAAGCTCACCATGTCAAGTGGGTCATAGCCACTGATTCAAGTTATCGCACTTGATCTTTGATGGCATTTGTTTAGAGGAGAAACCTCTTGCCCCTTGGTAGACGTCTTGGTTCAACGTATCCCTGCATCAACAGACCCTCAAGATCCTTGAAATGGTTATTGAAAATGCTATGGTATGATGTCATGATGTTATGTACATGTATGCAAAAGCAAGTGAGTGTATATACAGACAAACATATTCACACAAAGCAAACAAGTCCTTAGGTTTAGGCTTGCATGGGGTTACAGGTAAGTACCCTCTTGAAGTTAGTTGGCTCATCCTGTCCTAAAATAGAAACTGGGTTCTAAGGAGCTCAATATCATTGGATTGTTTTCTGTTGTTCATCGTTTCGGTTTAGCCACTTACTGGCGACCAAAATATTCCAAGAAAACAACCCTCAATGAGTGTAGTATCGAGTATCTACCAACTTCGGACTGCACCAAAGTCGGTCATCTCACTACCCCTAAAAAGGCTAAGATGGTCAATTAAGGTTCTAAGAGTTCGTTAGTGCTTCACGATATCACTCAGCGGCCCCGTACTCTCCTTGATTGAACTCAAGGGTTACCGGTACTCACAAATATGTCACACTAACATAGCTTACTGCTTCAACCATGTCGGTATACCCTGCACAGTTCCCTCACAGTTTTTTTGCTATTTACCTAAAAAGGTGCCCCAAATCCGGGTGTAGGATTTACAACAAACCCAAACAAGGACCCAAAAGATAAATCAATCAAGGCAATACAAAGCAAGAATGTAAAGGTGATCTAAACCCTAAGGTAACCCCACTTTTAACAACTCCCCAGCAGAGTCTCCAATTCTGTGATACGGTGGGAGAACTGACTTGAGTTTTGCGTTTGTATTCGCACTTGTTCGGTTGAGCAAGAGTCGCCACCGACTTTTTATTTTATCCTAAAGGAAAGGTTAAAAAGCACAGCAAAAACCTTTTTGAGATATTTCGTGGGTTCGGGGGGTAGATTATGAAAAGGGAAGGTATTAGCACCCTTTTCATCCATGGTTATCCATGGGCTCTTAGTTACTTGGTTTTTTAGATCACTTGCCTTGATTTTCGATTGCTTTGAAATTGTGGTGTGTGTGTGTGTGTTTTGAAAATGTTTTTGAAGAGATGCCTTGTCTTAGGCAACCAATGTAATTGACTCGTGTTTGAGTGTTTTACAAAAGTGTGTATCTTTTCGAAAAGATGTTTCAAATGTTTTTTGAGAGTTTGTTTTGAAAGTGTGTATGAAGTGTGGTTTTTGAAAAGAAGGCAAGTGTTTTTGCAAGTTGATCTCAAGTAACTAAGAGTTTTGTCTACCCCTATTATACTCAAAAAGGTTTTTCTCTATGTTTTCAACCCTTTTTAACAATTTTGTTCCACCATTGAATTTGGTGGACAATCTTGCGTTTAGGAAGTTTAACGGGACGGGCGCGGGTCATCGTATGGACCATGAATGCAATGGTGCCAAGTGTCTTTGGCAATTTGTTTGAAGGGACTTGATCATTTTGATAGGCGACTTTCGAAAGCGTCATCGAGGGACTTATGATCATTTGAATTTGTTTTTGCCAAAGAAACTCGACGTGCAAGCATGGCCCATTTTGGAAGGCAACATGTGGGATTACCCTAGGGGGTGCAAGTGTGATTGTGTATTTATTTCATGTATTTGTCTTGTATTAGGTTATCTAGCGTTTGATTTTATGTACATGCAAACCCTAGGTCTAACCATGGTATAATTCGAAAGCGGTAAATTGCGAGAATTTAAAGTCTACGCTATTACAAATAGTATTCGGGAATGGGGGTACAAATTTACAAATGGGGATGAGACTTTAGGAATGTAGTGTCCCAATAATTAACAACCAAATTGAATTGTGATCAAATGTAATACGTATTGAATGTAGCAATGTATAAGAATAGTAATTGTATGTGTATCAAATATAAAGTGTATTGTGTAGGTGCAAGTGTACATGTATTTTATTTACAAGTTAAGAAAATGTGAATTTAATGTGTTGTCAAGTGTATTTGATTTGATTTGTATCTTTATACTTTTGTTTAATATGTACAAAAAGGTATTTTAATTAAAAGAAAGAAAAAATGTTTTAAAATTTAATTATGTTATGTATATTAAAACAAAGGTATTTTAATTGATTATGTACAAAAGTTTAAATGAAAAGAAATTGTATTAACTTAAAGAGAAATTATGTAATGATGTACAAAGATAATATTTTAAGAAAAGAAAAAGTATTACGTATTGATGTACAAGAATAAAATATTCTAAGAAAAAAAATATTTAAATTCTATATATTAATGTATTATATTAAAGAAAAATATTTCCTACGTAATTATAAATTAATGTATTTTAATACATGATTTTTTTTTTAATTTAAAGAAAGGAGTTTTAAGTTTGAGAAAAAAAGAAAATAAATGTTTGTATATTTATATTAAAAAATATATATATATATATATGTGAAGAAAAAGTGTTATTTATTTGGAATATTAATTATGTTAAGAAAATAGTATTTGTTAATCAAAGTTTAATGTAAAAAGTTAGTTTGAATAAAGGAAGGATTAAAGGGTTAATTGGGCCTTAGGAAAGAAAAAGGCCCAAGCTGAAACAAATGAGCAGAAGCAAAGGGGGGTATGTTTGGAAAAATGAACGGGCTTCAGTGTGGTTGAAACGGGTAAGGCCCAAGCTTGGCACAAGTTTGAAAGGGTTTGTCATAGTTTGTTTCATTTGGGATCAGCTAGGGTTTGTTGAGACAAAGGCATCGTTCGCTCCACTTCTATCCTCTTCATCTTCGTTCACTCTCATGCCAGCTTCTGAGTTCCTTTCGTCCAAGGCCACCGGCGCCACCGTTCCCCCTTCTCCCTCAGTGGACCGCTCAGGCGATGCTTACAAGGTTCGATCTCTGTTTCCATCGTGTTAGGGCTTTCGTTATTTCTCTTTTCTCGTTTTGGTTTCGTATTCTGATATTATGTGTTTTCGTTTGTCATTTAAAATGTATGTAAAGGGTCTGAGAATACTACCTCTTGGAGACAGAGGAGGAGGGAACTTGGAGGCGCTGTGACGGCCAAGGCGGTGAGGGACGGTGCTGAGCTAGCTTTCCTTGGAGATCCACGGTACTCTGTGTCTTTCTTTGCCTTTTTTAGTGTTTTGTGATGAGCTTCTGAAAACCTTGTACAAAATCACTTCTTTCCTCTTCTGGTTGCCTATTTGCTTGTATGTTGATATGCTGAGATTGATTTGAACATTGTTTGATATCTTGAATGCCTTGATGATATTGTGGTTAGCCCAGGTGATGAAAATTTTCTGAGGGCGTTTGGAATGCTTGGTTCTGTATGTTTCTGAGTATGCCTTTTCTTCTTCTTCTCTTTGCCTTGCTTACATGCTTCGCGTGTTGAAATGCCTGTTTGTTTGCCTATGATGAGGGTTCTCTGAGGCTTTGTGTGTTGGTTTGGAAGCTAGTTTAGGCTTGGATATTTGGTATGCTTGTTTATGTTTGAGTTGCCTTGATGATGAACCCAGTGATGACAATGTTCTGAGGGTTTGAGCTGCCTTGAATGCTTAGGCTTGCTGTAACAGGTTTTCTGGATTTTGGCTGTTTGGGTCTTGGCCTTGTTTGTGGTCATGTAAACTGGCTTGATGCTTATGTTTCAGCTTGGCATGGTTTGGACATCACAGGTTTTTAGGTTTGGCTTGTGTAGTTTGCATTGAAACAGGTCAGGTTTGTAGAAAAAAGGTCTTTGAGGTTTATGCTTCTGTTAGGCTTTATGCAGGATGATGCTTGGAAGTGTTACAGTTTTAACACAGGTTATGTGTTTGGATGCTTAGGCTTCAGCTAGGACAGTGGTCTTGGCTTTGACAATTCAGGCAGGTAAGGCTTTGGTTGAGGCTGGAAACAGATTACTGATGGTTAATGGTTTGATAGGTTATTGGCTGGAGGTTTTGGATTTTATTTGATAACTGGTTCAGGTCTTGACAGTTTGTGTTTGAGCCTTACAGGTTTTAGCAGTTTTGGCTGCAGTTGGCTTGAAACTGGCGAAGTCTTTTTACAGGTTATCAGGCTTCACAGTTTGTGTCTATGTGAGCTGGTTTGGAGGTTTTAAAAGCTTGACAGTTTTATGGTTATGATATCTCTCTTAGTTCTCTTTCTGTTTTTGATTTTCTCCCCCCTTTTCTACTGTGTTAGCAGTTCGTTTTATATTTCTCTTTCTCAAGCCTAAGCCTGCAAACCTGTACCTTCTTTACTCTCTCCTCTCTCTCCTTATTTTAAGCATATTAAATATTGCTTAGATATTATTTTCTGAAAAAGCAAAGGCCTAGGGAAATGATGAGTTGAAATTTGTTTGCTTGCAATACATGTTTCCTCTGCACTTTATGTCTTCTTTTCCATACTTTCTGCTTCTTGACAGCATTGATGGCCTTGTGTACTTGTTTGATATCTTGCCATATCCCTTTTGGACAACTTTTGTTTAGTTTGACATTGGAACTTTATGGTTCAGTTTGGATTTTGTACTTGCTCATGCTGTTTGAGACTTTTGGAAATTATGCAGTTTTGACAATTTTGAAATGTGCAATTTTTGACTTGCATTCATTTTTGACTTGCAAACATTTTCACCCTTCTTTGTGAACCGGGAGAAATCCCGTGATTTGTAGAGAGGGCTAACTGATCCCGGCCATTTGCTTTTAATGATGACCTTTTTTATCTGTCTGTCTCTATTTATTTTATCTGCTTCTAACTTTTCTTCTTTTCTTTTGCAGATAAAAATTGAATGGAGAGGATTTAGCAACAGATGAAGAATGAAGAATTGAAGATTTAGAAAAAATTAGGATAGTCTTATTTTAAATTTAATTATTGTAACTATTATTATTATAAATACCGTGTAAATGAATACTTGTATTTACATAATAATTTGTAACAAATATTTAAAGATGAAATAAAAATTCTTTTTATCCAATTAATTCTTTTTATCCTTTTCAATTATTTATTTTATTATTTATAATTCTAAAATTATAATAAATGGAAATAAATCCCAATTATCTAAACTCAGAATAATAAACAATTAAATAAACAATGTTTCAGCATCGATCAACTAATAAATCTGGTGCTTCACAAATCCAAAGCAAAGCACAGTCAATCACAACAACTGCCCAGACGTATTTTCCTTTTACTGACTTTAATCAAACACTGCAAATTCAAACCCAATGCATCCTTTCACTGATTTAGTCACACAAGGGGAATTCAATCCAAATCTCGGAATAACTTGCAAAGCACCGTAGAATCAAATCTTTTTGAGGAACCGTGCATAAAAACCCTAATTCCTGATTAAATGCCAAAGAACGTTCGCCTGATCAAAGTTGAGCCAAAATCAACCAAAACCCTAAGCAAACTGTGTGAACTGTTCTAAACTCCTCAAAACTAAAGAAAACCCTAATTTTGTCTGACTGACGAGAAAAGTCTGTTTGACCGATTCTTGAGCCAGTTTGAAAAATCAGGAAACGCCTGAAGCTGTGATTTCTTGTGGAAAAATACGAGGGCAAATTTTGGGGTACAACAGTTACCACCGGATTTTACGAAGTTTTGATGAGTGTTCTATTCCAATTATTTGATCCCGAGCACCATTGCTTCACGTTTCCAGATTATCAACTGGTACCTACACTGGAAGAATTCTCTAAGCTTCTTGGTTTACCTATATTGGAGTGAGTACCTTTCACTGGTTTAGAACAAGATCCAGCTGCTGAAGATGTTGCCATAGCTTTGCACTTGAAGCCATCTGATATTGAATCCCATTGGGAAAGAAGAAGTAGAGTTAAAGGCCTTCTTGCAAAATTTCTAATGGAGAAAGCTCAGATTTTCCTGGATGCTATGAGTTACCATGCCTTCGAAGATGTCTTAGCTCTCTTTATCCAATGGTTACTCCTGTTTCCTAATTCAGATCAATTTATAGATGTGAGTGCCATCAATATCTTCCTTGCTCACAATCCAGTTCCTACATTGCTCGGGGATATCCTACATTCTCTCCATACTCGTACTCTGAAGAAGCGAGGAACTCTCATGTGTTGCACCCCTTTGCTATATAGGTGGTTTATTTCGCACCTTCCACGGTCAACAATGCAGAATGATTTAGGCTTAGGGTGGAGTCAAAGATTAATGTCTCTCTCTCTCACTCCGACATTCGTTGGTGTCCTCGCTTTCAAGAAGACATCTCTTTTATTGATCGCTGCAGAGAATTTCCTAATGTGCCACTCCTGGGCATTAGGGGAGGCATCACCTATAATCCTTCTTTAGCACTACGTCAGTTTAGCTATGCACGGAGAGATGGTCCACCAGATATGCTCATCCTGGGTGTTGTGTTCAACTACTGAAATGATTTGCAAAAATTATCGTCAGAGGTTCATCCGCGCTTGGGGCATTATTAAGAAGACTGATAGTAAGACTTTGGGGCACAAGAACTCCATCCCTTTGGAACCTTACCTTAAATAGGCGCGAGCTCGAGTCCAAAGTCTTATGATGTCATACGATTCCATCTTACCGGTGATCTTGGAACATGTTAATCAAGGGGGGCGAGTCCCACATTATTCTCCATCCTGATATGCCAACCAACTTTGAAGAGTTGCAAAAGTCTTGGATCCAACTCAAGGAAGAACGGGATACTTTTGAGTCTCATTTCTATGCAAGTGAGAAGAAGGTGCTGGAATTAACAAAGCAGCTTCACGAAGAGAAGAATCTCAATACCTACCTCAACACCAAGAGGAAGCGCCCATGGGAGACTTAGGAGTTTAGAATTTCCTTTCAATGTTTATCCCTGTGTAATCTTTTGTTTCTTTAAAAACTTACTAATAAAGGGTTTTTTTCCTTTTTTTTTTAAAAGAGCTTAAATCAAATAAGGTCCTTGAAAACATTGCATAAGCATATCATACATCTCACTGCATAAGCAAGTTTCAAAGCAGGGTTCTTATCTTCTTTGTTCTTTATTTTAGCAAGTAAAGAAATGGCTCTTGAGCAAAATATCAAGGATCTCCGGGCACAAAGCGCTCAGTTCTAGCAAATGATCGTGGCTCTAGCTAAAGGGAAAGAATATCTGAAAGCTCTCATATTGAAGGACAAAAAGAAGAAGCCAAAGAAACCAGTTGGTGTAGTAAATTTGGGAAGAAGGATCAGAGGACCAGTGCGGCAAGCATCAGAACTAGTAACTTCATCAAAAGAAGGAGACAATCAGGAAGGGGAGACAAGAGAAGAAGACCTCATCCCGAGGGAATCTGATAGTGAATCTGACTATAATGAGGAGCAGTATCCTCCTGTTGACAATAAATACAAACAGTTGGAGGATCGTCTGAACGCAATGGAAATCCAAAAGGTATTTGGGCTGGATTTTGAAGAGATGGGTTTGGTTTCTAAGGTTGTCATCCCGCAGAAGTTTAATGTTCCGGTGTTTGCTAAGTATGATGGGGTCTCGTGTCCCAAGATGCATCTCCGATCTTATATGAGGAAGATTCAGCCTCACACCGCTGACAGAGATTTATGGGTTCACTTCTTCCAAGATAATCTATCCGGGACCCAACTTGAATGGTTCTATCAGCTAGAGGGAACCAATATCTGTAACTGGGAAGACATGGTTGCTACTTTCTATAAGCAGTACCAATATAATGCAGACCTTGCTCTGACCCGTACACAACTCCAAAGTATGTCCATGGGTTCAAGCGAGGGCTTTAAACACTACGCCCAGAAGTGGAGAGACCTAGCAGGAAGAGTCCAACCCCCTCTGTCTGATAGGGAGTTGGTGGACATGTTTTTGGGTACTCTATCTGGTCCATTTTTCAACCATTTGATTGGAAGCTCCTTAACTGGTTTTACTGAGCTGATCTTAACGGGAGAAAGAGTGGAAGGTGGTATTAGAAGTGGCCAGATTCAAAAAGATACCTCTTAAAGTGCAGGAAAGAGACCTTTAGTGGGAAAGAAAGAGGTCAATGTTGCTTACAGTCAAAGAAATCAAGGCAGAACCAAACACCGTCCAACGGTAGGGGCTATAATGATATCCAAGCCTGCAGCTACCCAACAGCGGAACAACCAGCCTAGAGAAGTAAGGCCTATGAGACAGTTTACCTAGATCAATATGACTTTGTCTCAAGTCTTACCCCACTTATTGAAGTCCAATCTGGTAACTTTGAGGGAAGCTCCAAAGAATCCTAATACTGCCTCTCCTCACTATAATCCAAAGGCTCGGTGCACCTACCATTCTGAAAGTCCAGGCCATGATACAAATGACTGATGGGCTTTAAAGAACAAGGTGCAGGATCTGATCGAGGCAAAGGAGATTGAATTTGATGCATCAGAAACTCCTAATGTTATAACTGCTCCTATGCCCAAGCACGACCATGGTGTTAATGTTGTTGGCGATGATATGTTTGTTACTTCTCTTAAGGAACTTTTTACTCCTCTCATGATTGTTAAGAGGAATCTATTGCAAGCCGATTGATTTTTGGGATGTGGTGAAGGTTCCCACTTATGTTTATCTCTACCAACTGGTTGCTATTCGTTGAAAGCAGGTGTTCAGTGCCTGATGGATGATAAAGAGATTCTATTTGAGAAGACTCCCTTCACAACTGTTTCATGTAAAGATGTTTCTATTATAACCATTTCCGCCAATCCTCCCAGGGTCTCCACCAAAAGATCAGTCGGGATTACATCTGCTCCAAAGTTGGCTCCCCTGATCATCACTATGTCAGGGCCAATACCATATTCCTCGGACAAAGTTGTTCCCTAGAATTATGGGGCCGACGTCTATTACCATGGCGTTAAGCAAGACATGTTGGCTGCTGAAGACAAAGTTACTGGAAGTACTGATCCTGATGTCACAAATATCGTTGGGACCAGTAAAATAACAAGAAGAGGAAGGGTGTTCTCTCCCGAGATCTCTCCTTCTAAAATCACTACTACTCTTGTGATCATTCTTGTTGTTACTCCTGCTAATACTACCACTGCTACTCATGTGATTAGCCCTATTTCCAAACCTGTCACCGAGTCGACCGAGACTTGGGGAAAAGAGATTTTGGTTGAGCCTGTCCAGACGAATGCATATTCAGAATCCATTATGGAGGTTTCTAAGAAGGAAATGGAAGAAATTTTGAAAATAATTAAAAGAAGCGACTACAATGTGGTCGAACAGCTGGGGCAAACCCCTTCTAAGATTTCAATGTTGGCCCTACTGTTATGCTCCGAAGCTCATGCAAAGGCTTTGGTAAAATTCCTCAAGACTGCTCATGTGTTGCAGGAAACCTCCGCTGATCAATTCTAAGATTGTGTGGCTAGTTTGACCGCTGATAATGGATTGGGTTTTTCTGATAATGATTTGACACCCAAAGGAAGAAAACACACTGATGCGCTGCATGTATCCATCAAATGCAGGGGCACCACTTTGGCCCATGTTCTAGTAGATACAGGTTCATCGCTGAATGTTCTGCCCAAGAAGGCTCTTGACAAATTAGATTGTGAAGGTTTGACTCTGAAGCCCAACAACATTGTGGTGAGGGCTTTCGATGGTTCGAAAAGAATGGTGCACGGGGAGGTGGACATCCTTATCAAAGTTGGTTCTCAAACCTTTGACTCCACCTTCTACGTGATGGACATCCCTACCAAAATTTACCCTCCCTTTTTACTCAACATGTGCCCATTGAGGTCCCCAACTTGCCCAAGGATGACCAAAAATTGACCAGTCAAATCCTCCTCCTAAGGCAATGAACCTCTAACTAGGGTTTCAATTTTAAAAAAGACGTGTGAGCTCCAATGGTCTCAAATGTTTTCCATGGTCCTAATATATCCTCAATATTATCCATGCTAAATTACATTCCTTGCACAACAAGTTTGCTCAGTCAACTGCTCAAATGCCTAAAAATCAATTGTATTAGGTCAAAAGTCAATTGTGGCCTATATACAGTCAAACTTCAAGATTTTTGGTCAACATCAACATTTTGAAGTTATATCCATCATTTTATCAAGGATTGATCATTATTTCTCAAGAAGTGCTCCTAATTCATCAAAAGTCAAAAATTGCTGATTAGAGTTTCTATAGGAAAAGTCAACCAAATTTTGACCAGGCATAACTTTCTCATACTTTATCAGAAAATTTTCCATCAAAGTTCATTTTGAAGAGAATACAATTACCTACAACTTCTCTTCAGCCCTAAATTTCAAGAAATGCACCAATTGAAAGATACAAGCTTATACATTATGGGTCCTTTCAAAAAGTCAACATAAACACCTTTTGGGTCAAAGCTTTGTACATTAACATGGAAGATTAAATTGAGATGAAACTAAAAGAGTTGTTTAGAGGACATCCTAAGCTCTCTAAAAAGTCCAAGAACAGCCTCATAGGGTTAAAATTGAGAGAGATATGCATTGCTAAAGTTGACCAATTTTTGGAAAAGTGCATGAAGCAAATATTAAGCTAACATGGAATTTTTCCAAATGGGCCTATCCTTTTATGTTTGAAACTTATTACTAACATGGTCCACGACCTCTAAGCCCACCCATGCATTATTCTATTATTTATGCTATTTATTTTGATATTTTATTCATTAAAATTCAAAATTAAATAAATAAATAATGGAAATAATATAAGATTTGATTTGAAATCATTTTCCTTTTAAATGATGGACAAATATGTTGATTATATCAAGGGAATTTTGTGGAGATAGGCAAAAGATTTGATTTGGTCCAAAAAGTCAAAACTCCACAAAATTAGAAAGTAAATATTTTCTCATGAAAGCATTGATATCCCTCCATATTTGTTAACCTAATGTGGCCTAATATATGTGCACAAGCATTCAGAAGAAAAAGAATATGTGTAGCTGCTTTAGAGAAGTCCCTAGCGAATTTCAAAAAAATTCAAGAGTGGTGCAATTCGAGATTCCTCTCTCCATCCAGATTAAGCCAAAACTAAGGACTCCGTCAACTTCCTGGAGATCTCAGTACCTCATTCCATCCATCCATGAAGGCCAAACCATCCCAAAACCAGCAAACCAGGGCATCTCATCGTGGGTAAATTTTTTATTTTCATATTGATAATTTTATGATGCATTAATCCCTTTCATGGCTTGACTTGTATTCAGGGTGTCATTTAGAACATGACCAACGTGAAGCATGATTGATTCGATGCGAAATATGGATCGTGCTTTGAATAGGGCGATGCAAGCATGATCCGTGAAAACTAGGACCGAATTTGAACTCAGGAGCAATTTTCGTGTGGAGTAGGCTCTTGATCCTGGTTTTAAGTCTTCAAAATTTGCAGATCACGTTTCCATGCTCCCGGAGAAGATGACCGAAGATCCCCTCCGGCATCGTTGACCCGTCTGACTCCGTTTGGAGCATGCATGGCATTTTGACGTATTTTGATTGGCCTATTTGTATTGCTGACACACATGTTTTTTTGTTGACTATGACTAACATTGATTTTCCTTTATAACATTGTTGTGTTATTATTATCATGAATTAGCAGGATGGCGCAGTGGTAAGGCATGGTGTGATAAGATATTACAAGGTGCAAGGGCAGGGGTTTGATCCCTTCCTCTTGCATTTTCTATTTTTCCAACATTTCTTACAGGATCCAGTGAATTACATCCCAATACATCCATCCAGCGTCCTCACTCTCAACCATTGGATCATCCATTGATTCAGATCTAGCGCCCAACAAGAAATCTCCATGGTGAACCCCCAGAGGCTGGAAACACTAGATCTCACGCGGGACATTGTGCTTAGTAGATATGGGCCTAGCAAAATTCAGCCTCACACCTCCCAATTGCTCCATGCTATCAGGCCCATATTTCTTTTTTTGTTTTAAATTCTTTATCTTTTTGTTTTATATATTTTTAAATTCTTTTTTTTAATCATAAAATCAATAAAAAATCACAAAAAAAATAGATTTAAGGTCTTTCATAATTAAAATTAATTTTTTTGTAAATTAATTTTATTTAATTACTTTAACTTGTTTCCCTTATATTAAAATTAATTAGAAATTAGGTTAAAGTTTTCAAATCTTTTTCTCAATAAAATACCAATTTTTTTTCCAAATTAATTAGATTTTTAGGACTTTTCAACTTGTTCCCGTCTTTATCTTCGCGCGTTTATCTTTTTCTATTTTATTTTTCCAATTATGTAATTGTTTCCCGATTTGTAATAGCTTCAACTAGGTTTAAAATTCGTATTTTATTTTCTTGTGCTATTTATGTAATTTCCCCAAGGCCTTGTAATAGCTAGGTTTAATTTATGCCTTTTAATTTCTTGCATTATTATCAACTTCTTAGATTAATAGGACTGCATGAAAAAGACTAAAAAGAAAATGATTAGATAAACCTAAATGTGCAAGATAAATTAAATGAATCAATACACGTGCACATGCTCACCCCTAGGGTATCTCCCACTTTGGTTGCCTTCGAAAATGGTCACAATTCTCGAAACGTGAGAATTTTAAGTGGTAGTCCTTTAGTTCAAGAGATCACAAGTCCCTCGATGACCCTTTCGATGCCACCTCGATTAAAAAGTGATCTTAGAACTTTAGGACAATTACTAAAAGTTCTTGCCCAGTTGCCTTAGTGACCATAAACATCCCTTCGATAGTCCTTCAACATCCAACGATAGGGCTACCTACTCGCTAATAGTAGGATGACACTATCTAAAGAAAAGGAGGAAAAGAACACCTTTTTCGAGTAGGTAGATAATTGTTAGGTACTTGCTCAAAAATAACCTTTTTCACACTACACTTTCAAAACCTTTTTCAAAAACGCTTTATCAACACTCTTGAGGACTATTACAAAAGTTATCGTAAAGCAAACAAACTTTTCAAAACACACAAACACGAAAGCAATTTTCAAAAATGAGCAAGTACCTAAGAGCCCGTGGAAAAGCACGGATGGAAAGGGTGCTAGCACCTTCCCTTTCCATAATCTACCCCCTTACTCAGAAACTCTTGAAAAAGGTCTTTTTCTGTTCTTTTCACCCTTTCATTTTTCGGATAAAAGAAAAGTCGGTGGCGACTCTTGCTTACTGCATATTTACGAATACAAAACACAAAACCAGTACAACAGTCGGTTCTGCCACCGTATCACACTTGGGAACCATCAATATAAGGTAAGGGCGGGGTTCCAACTTTCTAAGGGTATTGTATAATGATGGGTATGTTAGGGATTATGATTAATATAGTTGTTGTGTGTTCTTGATTATAAAATTGCTTTTTGTATGATTGAATCAATTGACATATTTTTGACATGTTTGTGGTTAAATTGATGTCATGAAATGAGTAGAAATGTTGTGTGATATGTGTGTATGAATAATGGAATTGAAAGAGATGTTTTTGATTGCAAATTGGTGGTTTGGAATGGTATAGAAACTTATTTTCATACACAGAATTTGCGAAAATCTGCTACTTCCCAGGGTGTACATAGAAACTTATTTTCGTACGCAGAATTTGGGTAACCTGTTACCACCTATTTAGACAGCAACTTCGTGAATTTTAAAAAATTCATGACTTTCATATTGTAACTTTGTTTGGGTCACCGTTCAAAGTGTTAGGAAGCTAGTGACATATTCTTTTCAATAAAAAAGGTCTTGTTGGTAATAGGTTACTTAATCATTGTGTGTTTGTATAAAAATAGCATATATTTGTGTGTTGTGTTGTTTGTGATGAGGGTTAATGATACATTCCCATGTGGGGTTTTCTATTGCTTAGAGATTGCATGATATATAAGGGTGGGTAGTTGTTAAACTCCATGATTATTATATCTCTTGTTTGTCTTTGATGTAATTGATGTATCAGTGTCAGTGTTTACAATTGATATGATTGATGTATGAAATTGTGTGTTTAAATTGTGATTGTAGTGTATTAGAACGTTGTTGATGTTGTATGTGAAGGTGCACTAAAATTGAGAATATGAATTATATGTTGTGAGATGGTTGGGACTGTTTGGATTATAAAAATAATTTATTTTCACTGCAAGAAATAGTAGAAAAGTTCTTTTACACTCGGTGTAACCGGTTATCAATATTGGGGTACCCAGTTACCAAGCACAAAACAGAGGCTGGTGTTTTGTTACAGGTGGTGTAACTGCTTACCAAGTTTTGGGTACCGATTACCAGAACAAAACTAAAGCGTTGCAAGTGAAGTTACAGGGGGTGTAACTGGTTACAGTTTGGAGGTATCTGGTTACCACTGTGTCTGGCAGATTTGTTTCAAAACTTCAAAAATTCATAACTTTTGTTTCGGGTGTCTGATGGGCACGTGGTTTGAATAGTTGGAAAACTGATTTAACTTACTTTATTTTAAAAATATTTTTAGTACTATAATTCCAACTATTTCATGTGTGGGCATGGGTTTGATGGGTGTCGAGCTATGTTGTTATGTGGAATGTTATGAATGCATTATAATACCATGATGTTATGTTGTTGTGATGTTGTGATGGTGTGTTATTGTCATTGAATATAACATGATGAGTTGATAATATGCTTGGTGAATTGTAATACCATGATATTGTGTTGTTGGATTTATGCAAATATGTTGTTACTATTTGCTATATCATTGTATTGCTATTACTGCATGTTGGGCAGGTGTTGTTGCATGGTGGCCTATAATAGCGTGTTACATTGATGGATGGAGATATCAATGTATGTTATTGTGTTACATTAATGAATATGAATGTCAATGTGTTTTATTTTGCTTCATAATTGTGTCGCATGCATTTCATGGTGAGGACTGTAGTCCTATTTGTTGGCTCTTGTCCTAGATGGCATGGATAGGGAGCGATGTGAACATAATTGTTCACGATGTTAGTGGCTCTGGTCCTAGATGGTGTGGATACAGAGCGATGTGAATAGAGGTGGAAAAACAGTTCGTGGCACGTCGGGCCGGCCCGCGCTTCTGCTATAAAATGACGAGTTGGTTGGGATTTTGGGCCCGTCGCCCGCCGGTCAAAGGCTGCCCTGCCAAATACCGCCATTTTTTAGTTAATTCTAATTCTTGATGGTTTTATTTTATACATTATTTATGAATATATGCATTATTTTTTAAAGTAAAATTTGTTAAAAGATGCTTTATAAATAATTTTTCTAAAACATAAATGAAAATTCTAATTGAAATATAAAAAGCCTATTAATCTATTAAAAAATGAAAAAAAATTAATAAAAAAATAGGCGGGCAAGCCCGCCGCTCGCTAACTTAGCGGGCGAGTTAGATTTTTATGCCCATTTTTACTTGGCGGGCTTTCCCGCACCACTTTTTTTAGCGGGCTTAAGGCGGGGCGGGCGGCCCATTTTGCAACCCCTAGATGTGAACCTATATATTCATGATGCTGGTGGCTCTGGTCTTAGATGGCAAGGATCGGGAGCGAATGAACTTAATTATTTGTAAATGGTACCACATGTATTGAGTTTATGAGTCGATCTCATTGCATTATATGGTAATTAGCATGATGTTGTATGCATGGTTGGTGTATGTTATATATTAATTCATTGATATGTGCTAACGATTGTGTGATTGTATTAATTAACATGTATGATGTTTGTTTTTGGTTGTGTGAAAGTGTGAGATGTGGAATGTGTGACTATGCATGAATATATTTGCTGTCTACTTATTATTATACATTCTTTTATATTGGTGTGATATCTCACCCTTCTGTTGGAATTATTCTTTATATGACATCGTACAGATAGTCAGGAGTAGTCTGAGACTGCAAGGATGGGAAGAGGTTGCTCTTTATTTTATTTTCGAGTTGGCATCAATGCTTTGATATGTAACACCGGGGGGATGAACGCTTAGTTATTTTGTTAATTTTAAATGACTTATTTGGAGTCTTTTGAACTCCTGATTACTTGAATAAATGTTTATTTATTTTTTAGTGTTATCGATTTAATTATGAGTATGATTCTTTTTCCATAACTTAATAAAAATTTAAAGCTGAAGACTATGACTTGTTATTTTTGGTTCATCCATAGTTGTATTATGTATCTTATACATGTTATGAGTCGGTTGGTATGTTTTCAAAAATGTAGCATCCTAATTGTATGCTGAATGTTTTTAAAAATTACTCTGATTTTCATTATTATTCTTCATGGGAATTTAGGGTGTTACATAGTGGTATCAGAGCAGGTCGGTCTGTCTAGCCAAGTTGTTGAGTCAGTGTAATGTGGCAATTGAGTACTGTCGATGTATTATTCCTTAGTACGTGACATGTATGTGAAACACTGTTGGTGCTTCCTTGTTTTTCTAATCACTTATTTGCAGGAGAGAGGTTGAAACAAGTGGGGGAGAAGATGTTGCTTCTCAAAGATGTTATGGTTGCAAGGTGTAGATAGTTGGTTCAGTGTGCCATGGATTGTAAAAGTGCAAATGTTGGTGAGACTATGTTGTTTCCTAATTTTGAAGAGAATGCGGATTCGAGATTCGTGTATAACGGCCAGGTCGAAGTGTCCTTGAGATGGGATATCATGTACTTGTGTTGTTCGTATCTCTAGGAGTAGAGAGTGATGTTATGGCTAATGATGTGCATGTTGTGTGTGAGCCCTGATGTCTTCCCGAGAATATTTGTGACTTTTCGTTAGAGCGAGATGTTGGATTAACTTGATGTTATCCTTGAGGGTGAACGATTTGGAATTAAACCAAGTGCTTACGAATTGTATTGATGAGTCGATGCAGATTCTTATGCCTGAAGATAATACGAGTTCAAGGTTCCTGTTTGTTGGTCAAGTATGGACGTCTCTGAGAGAGAATGATCAGGTATTGTTGAAGGTTTCTTCTTAGGGGATAGAGGATAATGTGACAGCTAGTGATATACAAGTGGTGTGTAATTGCCTGATTTTTCGTAAATATATCTACTAAGTAAGTAAGATAACTCGTAGGAGATGAGGCTTAGATGTTTGCATGTTTGTGATAACAGTTGTATGAGGTTGTCTGTGGATTACCAATGGTCGATTAAGGTAATGATTGAGATTAAATATCCACTTCAAAAGATTGTTTATTTGATGAACCAACGGGTAGGCAAGTATGTCTTCAGTATAATTGAATTGAGGTTTAGTTAAATTCGGATTTTGGTGAATGGTGAGGATAGTTAAAGGACTGCTTTTAAAACTCGGTGTAGGCATTACAAATATTTGGATCAGTTTATTGCAGATATTATGATTTAATCTAAGTCAAAATATATGCATGTTATACGTTGCGATTTGAATTTCAGCATCGAAAGAAAGGAAACTTTATGCTAAGTTGTCAAGGTGTAGATTATGTTTTGAGAATATTAGTTTTTTTATCATGTTATTTTGGGTGATGGTATCTGTGAATTCATTCAAAGTAGATGCAGTTCTACATTGAGAGGCTCTAAATTTGATTATGGAGACTAGAAGCTTTTTGGGCATAATTGGTTATTATTGTAGTTTGTTTGAGACGAGGTCAAGTGCGATATGTTGTTAATGAATGAGTTAAGGGAATTAGATGTTTAGTGGTATCGGAGATGCATATAGAGATGTAGCTTATGCTGATTAAGAATGATTAGAGTGACGAAAGCTTTTGAGGAAAAGAGAAGTAATGGTAAAGGAAAAATAAATTCAAGAGGGATTAGAATCATGTTTATGATGTCAAAGTATTGACATGTGTCAGGAAGAATTTGGGGAGTTGCTATCACCAACCGAATGTGGGGATGTGTTGTACCCAAAAATTTGCCCTCTCATTTATCAAGAATTTGCTCACAAGATTTCCTTAGCTCAAGATTGCACTAGGATTTGATCAGCTCAAGACACCTTCTTAAACATTGATGACTAAAATTAGGGTTTGAGTTTGCACAAGGATTTTTTAACTTTCTATGCCCCATATGATTTTCATGGATCATTATGGACCCCCAAGATTACTCATGTCAAAATTCAAGCCTTGAATCACATTTTTGCTCAGTCAATTGAGCAGTTGACCTAAAAATCAACTGTATTGGGGAAAAAGTCAACTATGGCCCATTTACAGTCAAACTTCATAATTTTTGATCCACATAAACATTTTAAACTCATATGTATCATTTGATCAAGTTTGGACCACAACTCCTCAAGAAATTTGATCAAATCTTCAAAAGGCAAAATGGTCAAAATTAGGGTTTTGACTGAGAAAGGGAAAGTTTTGATTTTTGACCTAGAAAATGGTCAATTGGTTTAAGGCATGATCTCAAGAGTCCAATTGCATAATTTTGACCTAATGGCATGGTTCAAAACATTGTAATTCCATTGCATTGACAGATGAATTTTTCAGTCAACTGATCAAAAGTCAACTGTATACTAAAAAGTCAAACTTTGACTTTTTGGTCAAATTCAAGTGCCAAGGATCACAAATCATCAAAACATGTCAAAATTTGAAAATTATTCATCAAGAAATAAAAAATTCAAGATTTCATTTTGAAAAGTCAAAATTTCTAAACTTAGAAACTTTTCTAAGTGTTGGAAATTTCATGTTTTTTCATAACTTTGAACAAAATTTTCACCATGATGCAAGATGATTCAAGAGAAACTTCCAACATGAAATTTGTAGATCTCCATGAAATATACAACTTTCTTCACACAAATCATTCAAAAAATTCTTGGGTCTCAAGTTATAATTTTATGAACATGTGGTCATGAAACTAAACACTTAGTGAAATTTTGCCCTAATTTGGTCAGGATTTTGACCTAACTTCATGGCACTTTTTCATATAGTTCCAAGGTGAATATTCAAAAGCAATTCAAAGAGGGGTTGTATAGCACATTACAAGCTTTCAAAAATGTCAAATAACTCCTTGACATCATTCTTGAGTAGGGAGAATCTAAGAGATGAAGTTGGTGTTTTATCACGTGAATTATAAGGCATTTTGTGATGAACAAGAATTCAATTTCAAACCTATGCTGCACAATCTTCTTTTGCAGGCCTCTAAACCTCAAGATCTCTCCATAATCAGAAGATTACACTTGCTTTTGAGCTATTATCCAAGTGTTCCAAGCATTGTCTAAGCCAATTTACCATTTTAGGAAGAAAGTTACCATTCCATTCTTGAAAAGTTGCTTTAATCACAAAGTCAAATTGTCTTGAGCTTCTAACTTGTTCTTTCTACACAAACAACCCATATAAACCAAAAGCAAGGTGTCTAAGGCCTGAAGAAGCTCAGGACATGCTTGTACAATACTTGAGATTTGTCATTTCACTTTTCTTCAAAAGTAAGTTATAGAGCCATAACCCTATAACTCAGAAACCTGGAGTGATTTTGTGCTGAAATCTTTTCCATACATATTAAAAAGTCAATTGCAACACAACACACATTTTCACAAGCCCTCAAAGACTCTCAAGCATTCATAAGTCAGAATTGGCCAAAAACTCCATTTTTTGAGCTTCAAACACCCATCTCCATTTTCACTCGTGCGTTTTCACTTTTAACCATCTAAACACTTCACATACATCATATAGAACTCATCTCAACACATGTTAAACTTTTGTAACTTCATCCTCATCATCCACCATTTTTAAAAACCTTCATTACAGTTGTACTTGAGTAGAGAGTTTTAGTTGGTTTCAAAACAAAGTAAGGCTTGCAACACACTCATGGAGGTCCTGGCAAGCTAACCAGATCATCCTTACACCTCCAAGGTTGCTCAAACTCCTTACACGATTCCAGCTGTAAGTGGTAAGTTTTCAAACTTCTATCTCTTCATACAGACATCATTTGAATTTGGTTTGTGAAAATAAAATGTAGATACCAATGCCACGAAGTTATACATATCCATAGCTTACATTTATATGGCCTGAGCTTAGAGAATTTTAGGATTGAAGTTTTCTGAAATTTCTAGGTTTTGAATTAGGGCTAGAAAAAATATCATTCATCTTTGATTGTTAGTTTAAGTTGTTTATATGGTTGGATTCGTGGGAAAAAATTCCACAACTTTCATGTTTGAATTTTTCATTTTTGTTGAGAGATGAAGAAGATACAGGTCCTTTGGCTGGAGGTTGAAGATGAAGTGTAATCAAGGAGGATGCGCACTACCTTTTTATCTTAAAGTTTCTTGTATTTGTTTTGCCCAAGAAGGCATTATTGTACTCAAGCTTTAATCTATTAATATAATATGTGTTTCCTTTTTGTCTAAAACAAATTTAAATCTTAAAATCCTTGAAATCATTGCATACGCATTTACCATTCATCATAACATAAGCAGGTTTCTTGCAACAAGTCTCCTCATCTCTCTACTCTTTATTTCAGTAAGATGGATCTCGAACAAACGGTGAAGGATCTCCAGGCTCAGAATGCACAGTTTCAACAATTGTTCTTAACTCTGTCTAAAGGACAAGAAGAGTTGAATATTTTGTTGGCTGAGGAAAAGAAAAAGAAGACAAAGAAGGTAACCGGAGTCCTAAACATGGGAAGAATATTTCATGGGCAGACAAGAAGGACCCTAGACTTTGCAACGGCATTCAGTGAGAGAGACAATTAAGATGGGAAAGGCAAGGAAACAGTTTTCCCGTTAGAATCAGAAGAGGAAGAGGAAGAAGAAGACTATTCTGAAGAACAATACCCTGCAGCTGATGACAAGTATAAGCATCTCGAGGAGCAGTTGAGCGCAATGGAGATCCAAAAAGTGCCTGGCTTGGACTTTGAGGAATTGGGTTTAGTATCGGGGATTGTCATTCCTCCAAAATTAAAAGCACTTGTGTTCGCCAAATATGATGGAGTTTCATGCCCTAAAATGCATCTCCCGTCCTATGTGAGGAAAATCCAACCTCATACCACTGACAAAGACTTATGGGTACACTTATTCCAAGACAGTCTGTCTGGAACTCAACTTGATTGGTTTTATCAGTTAGAAAGAGCCAATGTTCATAACTAGGAAGATCTTGCTGCAGATTTTTACAAACAATACCAATACAATGCTGATCTTGGGCCTACCCGTACCAAACTCCAGAGTATGGCCATGGTTTCCAATAAAGGTTTCAAGGACTATGCGCAAAAATGGAGAGACTTGGCTGGAAGAGTTCAACCTCCCCTATCTGAAAGAGAATTAGTAGACATGTTTTTGGACACCTTGTCTGGTCCCTTCTTCAATCACCTAATTGGGAGTTCATCGGCAGTTTTTACTGAACTGATATTGACCGGAGAGAGGGTAGAAGCCAGGATAAAGAGTAGAAAGATTCAAAAAGATACATCCTCTGCTGCTATAAGGAAGCCATTTTTCAGAAATAAAGAAGTGGTTTCCGTTTATCCTCAGAGAAATCAAGATAGGGCCAAATGTCGTCTAATGGTGGGGGCTATTATGATTCCTAAACATGCGCCTGATCAACAAAGAAATAACCAACCAATGATGGAAAGACCAGTCAGACAATTAACCAGAATTAACATGACCCTATCTTAGGTGTTGCCACATCTTTTAATATCCAACCTAGTGACCTTGAAAGAAGCTCCAAAGAATCCTAATACAACATCCCCTCACTATCATCCTAATCCCCGCTGTGCATATCACTCTGAGAGTCCCGATCATGACACTAATAACGGTTGGGCTCTAAAGAACAAAATACAAGACCTCATTGAAGCCAAAGAGATTGAATTCGATGCACACGAAAATCCAAATTTCATTTCTTCCCCTATGCCCAAACCTGGCCATAATACCAATTCCATTGAAGAAGATATGTTTGTTACTTCAGATGATGAACTCAGGGCCCCACTCCTGACTATTAAAGTAAACTTGTTAAATGTCGGTGTTTTCCCGGGCTGTGACGAAGGCTATCATTTCTGTTTGTCCTCTCTAACCATATGTCCTTTGTTGAAAGCAGGCGTTCAGTGCCTAATAGATAACAAAGAAATTTTGTTTGAAAAGACTTATGTTCCACCTGTTCCTTTTAAAGATGTTTCTATCATTACCATTTCCGCAAATTCTTCCAGGGTCTCCACCAAAAGTCCCGTTAGAATTACATCAGTTCCGAAAGCAACTCCTTTGATAATTACAATGCCTGGACCAGTCCCATATTCATCAGACAAAACCATACCATGGAATCATGGAGGGGATGTCTACTACCAGTGTCAAGCAAGATTGGCCAGCTGCCAAAGATTCAAGTTCTAAGAAAGTTAACTCTGATATCAGTAATATTGCAGGGACTAGCAAGATAACCCGAAGCAGAAGGATATTCTCTCCAGAAATATCTCCCCCAAAAGCAGTTTCTGGACCCGTAATTATTCCTGTTGTTGTTGCTCCTCCAAAGGCTATTTCCAGTCCTACAATCATCTCCACTAATATTCTAACTGACAAAGCTGATACAACCCTTGTTATTACTCCTACTGACATTCCTACTGCCGAGTCAACTGAGACCCGAGGTAAAAGCATTCTGATTGAGCCTGTCTGGATGAAGGCACAATCATTGGCTATCCCTAAGACCTCACGGAAAGAGATGGAGGAAATTCTGAAGATCATAAAAAGAAGAGACTACGATGTAGTTGAACAATTGGGGCAAACTCCATCTAAACTTTCCATGCTGGCTTTACTAATATGTTCTGAGGCGCATGCAAAAGCCTTGGTAAAATTCCTAAAAACAACCCATGTACCCCAAGAGACATCTTCCGATCAGTTCCAAGACTGCGTAGCCAACTTGACTGTGGATAATGGTCTGGGTTTTTCGGATGCTAATTTAAGGCCAAGAGGAAAGAAGCATAATGAGGCATTGCACATCTCAGTTGAATGTAGGGGCACAACCTTGGCTCATGTTTTGGTGGACACTGGCTCATCTCTGAATGTATTGCCTAAAAAAGCTCTTGATAGGCTTGACTGTGAGGGATTGACATTGAAGCCAAGCAACATAATAGTAAGGGCTTTTGACGGCTCGAAAAGGATGGTGCACGAGGAAGTAGATATCCCCATAAAGGTTGAAACCCAAACATTCGATTCAACTTTTTATGTAATGGACATCCACCCTTCATACTCCTTCCTGCTAGGCCGACCATGGATCCATAATGCCGACGTTGTTACTTCTACGTTGCACCAAATGCTGAAATATCTGATTCAAGGGAAGATCATCACCGTTCATGGAGAAGAGAAGTATATGATCAGCCATCTCAATTCCTTCAGATATGTGGAATTAGATGGTGAATTTATTGAAACTCCATTCCAACACTTTGAAGAAGTCCCGCAAGACGTGGCAGTAACAAAGGTTGTGTCTCAGGTTCCCAAGATCACAAGGCCTCCACTCAGGATGTCATCTTTGAAGGATGCCAAGGCCGTAATAGAAGAAGGTGGATGCATTATCTGGGGACAACTCCCAGATATCCCATACAAGTCAGATAAGTTTGGCTTGGGTTTCACTTCAAGTGCTCAGAAGGTCGTACGCCGCGCTTGTTCTGGAGGACCACCCCTGAAGATCAGCAACCGTGAAGTCAAAGCGGTAGAGGATGATGAAGATGGTTGCAACCTGGAGGATTGGATCTTCCCAACTGTCAGTGGAAGGCTCAACAATTGGGAGGCTAGAGATTTTGTTCCGATCACTTTTATCCCACAGTAATTTGTCTTTACATTTTGTTGGATCTGTAATATTAAAACAATTCAAACTCTTAAATCATTGTGTCTTACCCGAGGCACAATGGTCCATTTGTAAGGGTTATTATCTCATTTCCATATGACATCAATGAATCATGGACGTTTTGCATACAAACTTTGTGCTCATTGTTTTTCCTTTTTACATTTTCATTTCTTTCAAAGATAGATATACCCTTACACACACTCACACTCACAATGCAGGTCTACATCCATTCGGGATCCCATGGATAACGGCTCTGCTATGGCTTTTTGTGACTCGGAAAAACTAATCTACCAAGCCGAAGACGAAGGTGAGGAAGATTGTGAAGTACCAGGGGAACTTGCCAGATTACTACTGCAAGAAGAGAGAACCATTCAGCCTCACGAGGAACCCGTTGACACAATCAACCTGGGTACCGAAGATGACAAAAGAGAGGTCAAGGTGGGTGCCAATCTAGAACTGAGTGTCAAGGAGCGTCTGATACAGTTGCTACACG
Source organism: Vicia faba (assembly GCA_948472305.1). Classification (NCBI taxonomy): domain Eukaryota; kingdom Viridiplantae; phylum Streptophyta; class Magnoliopsida; order Fabales; family Fabaceae; genus Vicia; species Vicia faba. Next base: position 518,838,589 of record OX451737.1, read on the forward strand.
AGTATGTTGAGGTCTTTGCCTGGTCGTATGAAGACATGCCGGGACTTGATGCAGATATTATGGTACATCGTCTGCCTTCAAAAGAGGATTGTCCACCAGTAAAACATAAGGTTCGTCGAATGCGACCAGATATGTCAGAGAAGATTAAAGCAGAAGTCATGAAACAGTTTAATGTTGGATTCTTAGTCGTCACCTCCTATCCGCAATGGGTTGCCAATGTTTTTCCCGTGCCCAAGAAAGACGGCAAGGTACGAATGTACGTGGACTGTGGAGATTTGAATAGGGCAAGCCCTAAGGATGATTTCCCACTTCCCCACATTGACATCCTAGTTGACAATACGGCACAACACAAAGTGTTTTCTTTCATGGATAATTTCTCAGGTTACAACCAAATCAAAATGGCGCCTGAGGACATGGAGAAAACAACATTTGTCACACAATGAGGCACATTCTGCTACAAGGTGATTCCATTCGGGCTAAAGAATGTTGGGGCAACCTATCAGCATGCCATGGTAGCTCTATTTCACAACATGATACATCACGAAATAGAGGTCTATATGGACGACATGATAGCTAGATCTCAAACATAAGAAGAACACCTTGATCATTTACAAAAACTGTTTGAGAGACTAAAGAAGTATAAACTGAGGTTGAACTCAAACAAGTGCACATTTGGAGTAAGGTCTGGTAAGCTCCTAGGTTTTGTCGTCAGCAATAAAGGTATTCAAGTAGATCCTGCCAAAGTGAAAGCGATACAAGAGATACCTGCTCTTCGTACCAAGAAGGAAGTCAGAGGATTCTTGGGACGTTTAAACTACATTTCCAGATTCATTTCTCACTTGACAGCTACCTGTGAGCCAATCTTCAAACTATTGAAGAAAGATCAAGTAGTCAAATGGAATGAAGAATGCCAAACTGCTTTCGACAAAATCAAAGAGTACCTACAAGAGCCTCCTGTGTTAATTCCACCAGTCGAGGGAAGACCGTTGATCATGTATCTGACTGTTTTGGAAAATTCAATGGGGTGTGTGCTGGGGCAGCATGACGAGTCTGGCCGAAAAGAGCATGCTATTTATTACCTGAGCAAAAAGTTTACCGACTGTGAAACAAGATATTCACCACTCGAGAAAACTTGCTGTGCTCTGGCATGGGCTGCTCGTCGGCTAAGACAGTATATGCTGACCCATACTACCTTATTGATATCTAAAATGGATCCGATAAAATACATCTTCGAGAAGTCTGCTCTCTCTGGGAGAATATCGAGATGGCAGATGATCCTAACAAAATATGACATACAGTATACTACCCAAAAAGTAATAAAGGGCAGTGTACTAGCTGATCACCTTGCCCACCAAGCTGTGGAAGACTACCATTCCATGAGGTTCGAATTCCCAGATGAGGACATCATGATGGTAAACAAATGTGAAGAATTCAGACCATATGACGGACCTGAACAAGGATCCCTATGGACCCTGATCTTTGATGGGGCATCCAATGCACTTGGCAATGGTATTGGTGTTATACTCATATCTCTGAAAGGATGTCGTACTCCATTTACGGCAAGACTCTGCTTCAATTGTACAGATAACATGGCAGAATATGAAGCGTGCATTTTTGGTCTCAAAGCGGCCATAGACTTGGGGATCAAATCCTTGAATGTATTCGGAGATTCAGCTTTAGTTATCAGCCAGATCAAAGGGGAATGGGACACCAAACACCCTAACCTTATCCCTTATAAAGAACATGTTTTGACATTACTACCACATTTTGAGAAGGTTACCTTCGAGCATTTCCCTTCGAGAAGAAAATCAGCTAGCAGATGCACTAGCCACAATGTCATCTATGTTTAAACTTAATTGGGATAATGAGGCTCCCGAGATCACCATCGAACGAATGGATGAACCAACACACTATCACAAGATTAATACTGAAGAAGTAGTGGACCAGCCTTGGTTTCACAAAGTCAAGAGGTATCTCGAGGCTCAAGAATATCTGGAAGGAGCTTCAATCAATGATAAGAAGTTCTTAAGGATATTCTCTGCAAAATTCTTCCTTAGTAACGACATTCTTTACAAACGCAACCATGACTCTGTGTTACTTCGGTGCGTAGACAAGGTTGAAGCTGAAAGGATCATGGTTGAATTGCATGAAGGCGCTTTTGGCACCCATTCCAGTGGGCATACGATGGCAAAGAAAATCCTACGAGCAGGCTATTATTGGTCTACCATGGAAGCAGATTGCTACCAACACTCTCGAACGTTCCATAAGTTCCAGATCTATGCTGATAAAGTGCATGTACCTCCGGTTCCTCTGAATATCTTGACGGCTCCTTGGCCCTTTGCTATGTGAGAAATTGATATGATTGGGGAAATCAAACCAACAGCTTCCAATTGACACCGCTTCATCTTAGTGGCCATTGACCCTTTCACCAAGTGGGTGGAGGCAGCTTCTTTCGCTTCTGTAACCAAGAATGTTATCGCCCGGTTCATCAAGCAGAATCTTATTTGTCATTACGATATCCCGGAGAGGATCATTACAGACAATGGTACAAACTTAAATAATACTATGATCACCGCCCTGTGCGAGCAATTCAAGATCCAGCATCACAATTCTTCCCCTACCAACTGAAGATGAATGGTGTTGTCGAAGCCGCAAATAAAAATATTAAAAAGATCATACAGAAAATGGCAGTCACATACAAAGACTGGCATGAGATGTTACCATTCTCTCTCCACGGATATCGTACTACAGCTCACACATCGATCGGGGCAACACCTTATTCTTTGGTATACAGCATGGAAGTTGTCTTGCCTATCGAGGTCCAGATCCCCTCTCTAAGAATTATGAAGGATGCAGGGTTGAACGAAGAAGATTGGATCCAGACTCGACTTGATAAATTGAACTTGATTGATGAGAAAAGGCTTACTGCTATTTTCCATGGTCAAATGTATTAAAAAGGGATGATTAAGGCTTTCAACAAGAAGGTCAGATGCCAAGTGTACCAAGTCGAGGATCTGGTGAGGAAGCGCATCATACTGTCACAAGATGATCCCAGGGGCAAATGGACTCCTACCTACGAAGGACCATTTGTAATCAAAAACATATTCTCTGGTGGGGCAATGATCCTAACCACCATGGATGGCAACAATCTGCCACACCTTGCAAACACAGACATAGTCAAAAGATACTACGCATAAGAGACCCGCTAGGTTGACACACCTAGGTAAAACAAGGGCATCCTGGTGAACCAAAAGGTTCGGGCAAAAATTAGGGATAAAACAAAAAAAAAATTATACACCCGACAAGTTAAAAACCCGAAAGGGAGACTTGGGCAAAAAAGGGTTTCCCGGTGGACTGAAAACCCGAAAGGGCAGTCCAGGAAAAAGTTAGGGAATTAAAGCGTATGACTATGTCCCATTGGATCACTTTGCGGACAACCTTTGGCTTCAACTGACAAATTCAGTGGTTCTGATCAATTCAATCAGCTTCGGACAAGGCAACAAATAGACAAGATGCTCAGAGATACGAAGGCTATAGCGGAATGGGAACCCCATGGGATCATTACACATAGATATCTTTTCTTTGTATCAAAATTTTCATTTTTTTACGACGGCATTCTTTTACTAGAATGTTTGTCTCATTGTACAAAAATACTTACTCAAAGTCAATATAAAGATATCTCCTTGAAAGTGCAAAATCTATTTGTTTTTCGTTACGCTTGTGTTTTGTTTACAAAAACGTCCAATGATTCATTGTTGAACATATGCATCTGAACATAATTATTGTTTACAAATAAACAAAATAAAATAAAATTATTGATGGCTTTAAGAGATAGGGAAATCTCTCTAAGTTATTTTCCATAAAAATCCCCCGCAGTGTACAGTTTAATCCCCAGCGGAACAAGGCTTCCAATTATCAATCCCCGGTAGAAATCATCCAATTTCTCCAGATTCCCCAAATAGATTTTTCAAGAAGTACATGGCATTTCCCTTACAACAGAGTTTATTTCTCTAAATAGAAATTCATCAACACTTCTACTTCAAGACATGAAGACTTACATATCCTCAGCAACATTCAGAGATTTATTTTCCCAATCCAACAAATAGTGCAATAGACTAGCTCACATACGCATGCATTGCATCCGTATATCATAAACATTTATAAAATGAATGCATTATATCATACATTTCATACAACATGACTTTGCATTTTAGCTAACATTTTACCCTTTTCAGGATAAGGTTAACAGCTACCATTAATAATTTTCAAAGCTTTCAGATACGCTCCAGACAGGGATGTCATTCTGATACTCATTCAAAACCAGCTTTCAGATACAGATCAGATACGCTCCAGACACGGATGCCATTCTAATACTCATTCAGATTCAACTTTCAGATACAGTTCAGATACGCTCCAGACACGGATTCCATTCTGATACTCATTCAAAACCAGCTTTTAGATACAGATCAGATACGCTCCACACACGGATGCCATTCTGATACTCATTCGGATTCAACTTTCAGATATAGTTCAGATACGCTCCAGAAACAGATGCCATTCTGATACTCATTCAAAATCAGCTCCCAGATACAGTTCAGATACGCTCCAGACATGGACGCCATTATGATACACATTCTTTTAGCTTACAAGTTATAATTCGAAAGATCACTTTTGGATGGCGTCTACAATCCCATCTCATACAACTTTATATCACCTCTCCAAATGGCATCTTTAATCCCATTCCCTCAACCATCACATCGCCGAGTGCAAATTTCTGGGCACTCTAGTGTCCAATCATCTTCCACCTTCGAGTCACGAACGGCAAAACTTGCCAATCTAACTCTTCAGGCTTAAGAAGATTGAACAGGGGCAGTTGTTGCACCCCAAAATTTTCCCTCACACTTGTCAATAATTTTGCTCACAAGATCTCCTTGACTCAAGACTGCATTAGGGTTTGGTCAGCTTAAGACATCTCCTTATGCACTGATGACCAAAATTAGGGTTTGAGTTTGCACAAGGACATTTGAACTTTCAATGCCTCATATGACTTTCGTGGATCATTATGGACCCCCAAGATTATTCATGACAAGTTTCAAGCCTTGGATCACATTTTTGCTCAGTCAATTGAGCAGTTGACCTAAAAATCAGTTGTATTGGGGAAAAAGTCAACTATGGCCAATTCACAGTCAAACTCCATAATTATTGATCCACATCAACATTTTAGACTCATATGTATATGTTGTACCCCAAAATTTGCCCTCTCACATTTCTCAAGACATTGCAAGAAAAGTCTCCAAGTGGCTCAAGGTTTGCTCAAGAGTGGGTCAGACAAGTCATCTCCTAAGGCAGTCTTCCCCAAATTAGGGTTTTGTGTTGCATCAAGATCCTTGAATACAAATGACCTCAAGTGCTCCCAAATGTCCTAATATGTTCTCAAGGTCATACATGTCAAGTTTCAAGCCTTGCAGAGGAAGCTTGCTCAATCAATTGCTCAATCAATTGCTCAAAAGGTCCAAAAATCGATTGTGCTAGGGCAAAAGTCAATTGTGACCTACATACAGTCAAACTTCAAGACTTTTTGTCAACATTCTCATTTTTAAGTATATTTCATAATTTGATCAAGGGTTGATCATGATTCATCAAGGATTGCTCAAAATTCATCAAGATTCAAAAGTTGCTAAATTAGGGTTTTGTAGGAAAAGTCAACTCAACTTTGACCAAGCATAACTTTCTCATACTTTATGCTAAATGACCCATCCAAAGCTCATTTTGAAGAGGATGCAATTTTCTACAATCCATCTTCATACCCCAAGATCAAGAAATGCACTCACAAGAAGTTATGAATTTGGACATTATAGGTCATTTTTGAAAGTCAACAAAAACACATTTTTTCCAAAGCTTATAACTTGAGCATGGAATATCAAAATGAGATGAGAACAAAAGGGTTGGTTAGAGGACATCTCAAGCTTTCTAAAAAGTCCAAGAACACATCCAAAAGTTCAAAATTGAAGAAGTTATGCATTGTTGAAGTTGGGCATTTTTGCAAAATTGCCAAAAGTCAACTATCCCCAAAACTTCAAATTTTGTCAAATGGGCCCATTCTTTTCCACTTGATTTGAGCTTGCATCATTGTCCACGTGTCCTAGCTTCAACCATGAGCCCATATCTTATTTTTATTATTTTATTTGATTTTTTATTGAATTATTTCATTTTAAATCAAATTAAATCATATAAAATCCAAATATTGATTACTTGAGATCTTTTTGGTTGTTTCAGGTCTTAATTATCATCATGATCAGCATCAAATTCGTATCTCACCAATTCATGTGAAAAAGATTGAGATTTGGGCAAATTTGGCAAGTGGTAAAGAGTGAATCAAATCACATTACAATGCATTGATTTAGAGAGATTCCATCCAAGTTTGTTACCCTAGCACATTGTATCATACATAAGCAAGAGAGGCACACGAAAATAAGGGTTGGAGGCTGCAGAAATAAGCAAAACAAAACTTGCAAAATTCACTAAAAAGTGTGAAATCAAAATCATACTTAGAGGTGTTTTCAGAAGCCAAGAAGCATCCCAATCGATTCCTGGAGGTTCACTGAGGCGAAACCAATCCAAAGCAGGCTTCCATACACGCCCAAACGCACTGTAAGCATCACGACAACCCGCCCTGTTCTTGGAATCGTAAATCATTATTTTTGCATCATTTGAACAAATTGCTTGTATATTTGTAATGCTCACAATGTTTCTAAGCTTTTTGCATTATTCAATTTTATTTATCTAACCTTTAACGTGAAGCACCATTGTTAGGGTTTTGCATCTTGGTTTAGGGTTTTTTATTTCAGATAAAATTAGCCTTAGTGATGGTTATAGGCGTGTCCGGAAGAGGAAGACAAATGCAACCATGGCCTTGGAACGAATTTATGTAGCCTGAGATGGATTCTAGGATGGACCTATGCTTTTAGTTGCAGATTTAAATCCACAGGTAAATAATTTGCAGGTTTCAGGACAGGGACGATGAGGTGTCCCTTGCCCATAGGTCCATTCAAAATTAGCGTGCATTTTTTTTATTTGCTGGCACATGATTTTGTTTTTATATAATATATATCGTTTGTATTCTTATAACAATTGAAACAGCATGTCCCAGTGGTCAGAGTGTTCACTTCCAAAGCGTTAGTGGCTGGAGGTCAGGGGTTCGATCCCTGCCTCCAGCGCCTTGCATTTTCCCTTTGTTTTTCATGTAATCAGGTGTTAGTTCAAGTCTGCAGCATACCATACGCCCTCCTACATCCAACAGCCAGATGGCCATGGGCCAGATCTGGTGGTCCAAGGGGAACGCCCACCATAGTCTCAGTCAACACATGCACGTTAGATCAAGGAAAGTCAACAGGGCCAATGCAATTAGGCCTTCAGATTGCTTCTCAAACACCCAGAATCAGGCCCATACCCCCTCTCTCTCTATTTTATTTATGTTGTTTTAATTGTTTATTTTATTATTTTCATTTAATTACTAACCAATTAAAACTCTTCTTTTTTATAAAATTAAAAAAAAACACAAAATATTTTCTTTACCAAATTAAATTCTAATTTTTATTTTTATTAATAAGCATTAATTAATTGATTTAGAATTTTAATCAGAATAACTTTCACATTTTTTGTAAATAATTAAAATTCAATTAGATTAAATTAGTTTTTTTACTAACATTAATTAATTTTTATTTCTTTCTTAAAATACCAAAAATACCAAAAATAATTTTTTTCATTAATTAATTTATTTATTTAATAATTATTTTATATTTATTTCTTTCTTAAAATAAAAACAACAAAAATCTTTTCTTTCAAAAAAGGGTCAAAACCCTAGAACTTTGCGCTCGATTTAATTTCCCGCACGCGTTTGTTTATTTTTATCCTATTATTTATCTGATTCCGGTTTGTAATAGTTAATAGGACCTTTATTTATTTTTTATCGCTTTATTTATTTTTAAAGGGTTTGTCTTTGGCGATGTAAATACCTGACGCCTTGTAATTTAAATTCCGCAATTTATTTTCCGCAAATTATAACTGTTAGATGTTTGATAATAGGGATGTATGATAAGACTGATTGTTTTAACCTAAAATCAACTTAGATCACCATTAACATGTACAAAGATAAAAATAACTGAAAATGACACACTCGCACACGCGCACTCTTAGGATACACCCCGCTTGGTTGCCTTCGTACGCGGTCATTGAGTATAGGTAGTTTTAGAGGTCTCCCTCTTGTCTAAAGATCATAGTCGCCTTGAAATGGTTGCCTCGGATATTGTTGCCTCAAACAAATGATCTAAGACATTAGGGTTACTGCTAAGGCGTCCTAACATTGCTTTAGTGACCGCATGTCCCTCATTCAAATTGACCCTCAAACTCAAATGACGGTGCTACCTACTCATTAATAGTGGGATAGCATTGTCTAAAGGAAGATAGCATAGAACGATTCCTTTTTCGAGTAGGTAGATGGTTCTTAGATACTTGCTCTCTTTCAAAAAACAAACTTTTTTCACACTTACACTTTTTGAACAAAGTTTTCAAAAACACTTCATACACTCTTGAGGACAGAAGCAAGAGTTAAATCGAAGTTTTTAAACAAAAAACTTTTTCAAACCCACAAGCACAAAGAAAAGCAATTTTGAAAACAATATGAGCAAGTACCTAAGAGCCCGTGGGTAACCACAGATAGAAAGGGTACTAACACCTTCCCTTTCTATATTCTACCCCCTGAACCCGAGAAATATCTCGAAAAAAGAATTTTTCTATGCTTTTTTCCTTTCCTTGTTGGATAAAATAAAAGTCGGTGACGACTCTTGCTTACCGCGACATTTTGTGAATACAAACGCAAAATGCAAACCAGCATTCCAAAAAACAGTCAGTTCTTTCCCACCGTATCACAATATCATTTGATCAAGTTTGGACCACAATCCCTCAAAAGATTTGATCAAATCCCCCAAAAGGGCCAAATGGTCAAAATTAGGGTTTTGACTGGGAAAGGAAAATTTCTGGTTTTTAACTTAGGAAATGGTCAATTGGTTTAAGTCATGATCTCAAAAGTCCAATTGCATCATTTTTACCTAATTACATGGTTTCAAACATTTTAAGTCCATTGGATTGACAGATGAATTTTGCAGTCAACTGATCAAAAGTCAATTGTACACTGAAAAGTCAAACTTTGACTTTTTGGTCAAATTCAAGTGCCAAAGATCACAATTTATCAAAATATGTCAAAATATGAAACTTATTTATCAAGAAATCAAAAAGTCAAGATTTCATTTTGAAAAGTCAAAATCTCTAAACTTAGAAAATTTTCTAAGTGTTGAAAATTCATGTTTTTTCATAACTTTGAGCCAAATTTTCACCATGATGCAAGATGATTCAAAAGAAACTTCCAACATGAAAGTTATATATCTCCATAAAATATACAAATTTTCTTCACACAACTTCTTCCAAAAGTGATTGGATCTCAAGTTGTAATTTCAAGAACATAGGATCATGAAACTAAACGCTTAGTGAAATTTTGCCCTAATTTGGTCAGGATTTTGACTCAACTTCATGGAAATTTTTCATATAGTTCCAAGGGGAATCTTCAAAATCAATTCAAATATGGGTTGTAGAGAACATTGCAAGCTTTCTAAAATGTCCAAGAAATCCTTGAGATCATTCTTGAGTAGGGAGAATCAAAGAGATGAAGTTGGTGTTTTGTCACTTGAATTACAAGGCATTTTGTGATGAACAAGAATTCAATTTCAAACCTATACTGCACAATCTTCTTTTGCAGGCATCTAAACCTCAAGATCTCTCCATAATCAGAAGATTACACTTGCTTTTGAGCTATTATCCAAGTGTTCCAAGCATTGTCCAAGCCAATTTTCCATTTTAGGAAGAAAGTTACCATTCCATTCTTGAAAAGTTGCTTTAATCACAAAGTCAACTTGTCTTTAGCTTCTAACTTGTTCTTTATGCACACACAACCCCTATAAACCAAAATCAATGTGTCTAAGGTCTGAAGAAGCTCAGGACATGCTTGTACAATACTTGAGATTTGTCATTTCACTTTTCTTCAAAAGCAAGTTATAGAGTCATAACCCTATAACTCAGAAACCTGGAGTGATTTTGTGGTGAAATATTTTCCATACATATTAACAAGTCAATTGAAACACAACACACATTTTGACAAGCCCTCAACGACTTTCAAGCATTCATAAGTTAGAATTCGCCAAAACTCCATTTTTTGAGCTTCAAACACCCATCTCCATTTTCACTCGTGCGTTTTCACTTTTAACCATCTAAACACTTCACATACATCATATAGAACTCCTCTCAACACTTGTTAAACTTCTGTAACTTCATCTTCATTATCCACCATTTTTAAAAACCTTCATTACAGTTGGACTTGAGTAGAGAGTTCTAGCTGGTTTCAAAACAAAGTAAGGCTTGCAACATACTCAGGGAGGTCTTGGCAAGCTAACCAGATCATCCTTACACCTCCAAGGTTGCTCAAACTCCATACACGATTCTAGCTGCAAGAGGTAAGCTTTCAAACTTCTATCTCTTCATACAGGCATCATTTGAATTTGGTTTGTGAAAATAAAATGTAGATACCATTGCCACGAAGTTATACATATCCCAAACTTACATTTATATGGCTTGAGCTTAGAGAATTTTAGGTTTGAAGTTTTCTAAAAATTTTAGGTTTTGAATTAGGGCTAGAAAAATTCTCATTCATCTTTGTTTGTTAGTTTAAGTTGTTTATATGGTTGGATTCGTGGGGAAAAATGCCACAACTTTCATGTTTGAATTTTTCATTTTTGTTGAGAGATGAAGAAGATACAGGTCCTTTGGCTGGAGGTTGAAGATGAAGTGTAATCAGGGCATGTTTTGTGTTATGTAATTATTGTTTCAGTTATATTAATGGATGTAAAGCCACCCCAGTGGTAAGGCAGCGCGCGTTATTGGTAGAGGTCATGGGTTCGAACCTCAGCGCTGCCTTTTGTTTTTTCTCTCATTGTTTTTTACATTTCTGATCCTTCCAGCGCGCACGGGCCTTCCCCTCCTGGGCCTGACTTTTTTTTTAACATTCCTCCCCCCTGTTTCATATTTGCACCCTGGCCCAATTTTATTTTATTTCTTCATTTTTTATTTTATTTATTTTCTTAAATATATTTTCTAAATACTAAAAAAATCATAAAATACAAAAAAAAATGATGTATTTATATTTTGACTCGGTTTATTTTACTTTTCTCACAAAAAAAATATTTATTATACTTTATTTATTTTATTAAGTAAACCTTACAAACTTAATTAATATTATTTATTTATTTTTCTTCACACCATTTAAAATACACTATTTTAATATGAAAAAGACTAAAAATATTCTATAATACTATAAATATTTTCAAGATAAAAAATACCAAAAAATACTTTTCTTAAACCTATTTTCTTTTGATTAATTAATAGAATTAGGGTTTTCATCTAAAATCTTTTCTCAATAATTTCAAACTTAATAAATTATTTTCTTTATTTTATTAGGTTAGGGTAAAATTCCTTTTTCATAAAACATCAAACAAAATACCCATTTTCTCCACATTTATCTTCTTGCATATTTAATTTATCTTGTACATTATTTATTTCAATTCTTGTATAAATTCAATTTGGTTGTAATAGACTAATTAGGGTTTAATTTCTTGCAATCCCCATTTGTAATTTGTACACCCCTCCCACAAATGTTGTAATAGCGTAGTAACTCTAAATTCTGTAATTTATCGCTTTATATACAATTGCTATTAATTAGGGTTTATATGGAAAGACTTAAAACCAATAAATAGCGAACCCTAATTCAAGACTAAATCAAGCATGAAAACAATACATTTGCACACAAACACCCCTAGGGTTATTCCACTTGGTTGCCTTATACAAAATAGCCATATTATGCATGTGAGGTGTCTTAGCAAAAAAAATAAGCAAATACAAGATCATAGTCCCTCGATGACGCTATCTAATTTGCCTTTCAAATGATCTTAGTCCCTAAGGAGAATGCTAAGATACCTTGAAATATTTGTAATCATGGTTATACGATGACCCATGCCCGTCCCGTTTACATCCAAAGATAGGGTTACTTACCAAATCAATGGTAAGATAACAATGTCAAAAGAAAAGAAAATGAACAAGAAAGACTTTTGAGTAGGTAGAATGCTCCTAATTACTTACTCCATTTCAAAACAAACACCTACACATTTCAAAACATCTTACAAACTTGAAAACACTTTCAAAAGATCAACATCTTTGTATACATTCTTACGAACGAGAATCATTACAAAGATTTCCTAAACAACGGCCTCTTTACAAAATACTTTTCAAAAACCACACAAAGCACATTTTCAAACAAAAGCAAGTGATCTAGCAAGTAACTAAGAGCCTATGGAAAACCATGGATGAAAAGGGTACTAATACCTTCCCTTTTCATAATCTACCCCCCGAACTCAAGAAATAATCTCAAAGGTCTTTCCTGTGCTTTTTCACCTTTCCTTTTGGATAAAAGAAAAGTCTATGGCGACTCTTGCTAACCGCAACATTTGCGATCAAACGCAAAAGCCTCAAGTCAGTTCTCCCACTATATCACAGCGCGCTTGACCACTGGGCTGTAATGTTTAGTTGTTAATATAATACAAAAAATACATAATATATAAAAGAACGTGAATAACTCTAGTAAGCGCGCAAAATTCAAATAAACCAATGATGGTCAGTCACGTTATTGTCTCTTTCCCTAGGACTGTCGTTTTTGACACCAACCCTTTACCTATAGTCAAATTCGTCGTTGTATGCTATAGTGATGGTATTTTCCTGTAGCTATAAACATGCAATATCTCAAAATGCAAAGCAAACAATATTAATCAGAACTAAAAACATATACCCACTAAGAATCTTGCCCTAAGTTCATTGGTATCATTAATCAGTCCTAATTTTGCCTCTACGCAGAATCCCTAATTTGAAGCTTCCAAACCCTAGTAATGGCGTAAGCTTGTTCCTGCAGTAGAAATCAAATCCAGGCTATCCAAAAGATCACAAACATGATTATGAATACATTTATGCAAGCAAATCGAAGGTAAAATGCGTAAAACCCTGAAAACGAGTTTGAGTTATAAGGGTGCAAACTGTGATCTGTATCTTATAGTTCTAGATGTTTTGTGGCTTGAGAATGATTGGAATCACTTCAGAGTACGTCCAGGAATAGATTAGTGGCTTTGGAATTGCTTGAATTGGACTGCAAATAAAAATCCGACCTACACTTTTTCTTCAAAAAATTGAGTTTTGTTTGGGGTTCTCACGACTGTAATCCTTGTTCTTTTGGCTTGAGTATATTCATTATATGTAGTAGAACGGATTAGGGCAACAAAAACACTTTGTATCTTTGTGAATCATGAAAATTTGATTTGATTTTGCTCTTGTATTATATCTTTCCAAAACAAGCATAATCATGCCAATTTTGATTCAATTTGCCTTGCGTGATTTGGATATGATATGCCAGCTTAATTGGATTTGATTCCTACAAAAAATCATATCAAAACCAATCTTTTTATATTTTTTTGCAATTTATTTGATTTAATTTAACTTTTAAATAATAAAAAATCAAAATAAATAAATAAATAAAGCAAAAAATGTGTGGATGCTGATTTGGGTCGTGGACCATGTTTCCAACAAGCTTCAATCATGAAATGCTAGGCCCATTTGACAAAAAGTGTATTTTTGAGCACATTTGACTTTTGACAATTTTGCAAAAATGGTCAACTTTAACAAGGCATATCTCCTCCAATTTTAACCCTAGGAAGGTGTTCTTAGACTTTTTAGAAAGCTTAGGATGTCTCCTAAACAACCCTTTTGGTTTCATCTCAATTGGGTCTTCCATGTTCATGTAAGAAGCTTTGACCCAAAAGGTGTTTTTGTTGACTTTTCAAAAGGACCTATAATGTAGAAATTTATATCTTTTGATGAGTGCATATTTTGAACTTGTGGGATGAATATGAATTGTAGGGAATTGAATCCTCTTCAAAATGAGACTTGGATGGAAAATTTCTGATAAAGTATGAAGAATTTATGCTTGGTCAAAGTTTGGTTGACTTTTCCTGAGAAACCCTAATTTAACAACTTTTGGGTTTTAATGAATTAGGAGCATTCCTTGGGTAATAATGATCAACCCTTGATCAAATGATGGATATCTCTTCAAAATGTTGATGTTGACCAAAAATCTTGAAGTTTTACTGTATGTGGGCCACAATTGACTTTTGACCTAGTATAGTTGATTTTCAGGCATCTGGGCAATTGACTGAGCAAACTTCTTGTGAAAGGCATGAAACTTGACATGGATGGTCTTGAGAACATATTAGGACTATGTAAATCATTTTAGGCCTTTTGAGTTCACACATCCTGATGAAAATGGAAACCCTAGTTTGAAGCTTGTTGCCTTAGGAGGATGATTTGTCTGGTCAATCCTTAGCCATCCTTGAGCAATTAAGGACCTCTAGAGGCATGTGTTGAGTAAAATGAAAGGGAAAATTTTGGGGTACAACAGATGGTATTGTTGAGATTGAGATTGGAATGAGATTAAAATGTGAAATATATGGATCCTCGATATTGTGATATTTAAAGCAAAACTAAGGATTTATGAATATTGTGATATTCATGCTTGGTAATATTTCAAAAACCACTAACCACATAAACCATCAAATCTATAAACTTCACATCTAGCTTCTGACTCTCTGTAATATCCACCAGAAAATCATTGTTCACTTTTGATATCCTCAACCTTCCACTTTACGGTGTTAGCTCGTGCACAAACTCAAATCTCTGGACTGTTCACTAAGTCCCAACTCTTCCATAGCCACCTTTCCATTAGGTTCCCACGAAATGGTGAATAACTATCCCCATGATAGAACATCAATTACTTTACACACTATCAAGCTGGCATGACAAGTTTACCTGAACCAACACGTCGAATACGACTCTCGCATCTCAATAGTTTTTGGTCCGCATCTCATAGTTTTTGAGGACGAAAAAGTTCTAAGTGGGGGAGAGTTGTAACATCCCAAAAACTATAATTAGTTATTTAATTGAATATTTGTGATTATTTGATGATTATTGTGATTTATCTAATGGACCAGGGTGTTTGGTGATACTATGTTGTGGGGTAGTAGTGATGTTAAGGAGAAAATATGAATTATTTAGAATTTAAATAAACAATTGAGAATTAATTAGATTTAATAATAATTATTTAGAATTGTTTTATTAATTAAATAGAGTAATATGTGTAGAGATATTAATGTCAAGATGGTAATGTTTAGTGGAGTAAGTGAGGACAAAATAGGAATACCATAATAGGGGTACAAGGGGAAAGAATGACAAAAAGGAAAATTGAGGTTTTAAGTGTTCATTATGTACGATCGTAACATTGGAGAGGAGGAAGCAAAAAGCAGAGAAAGGGCTAGGGAAAGAAGGAATTCATTGGAGAAGCTTGGGTACCATCAATCTAAGGTAAGGGTGGGATTCCAACTTTCTAAGGGTATTCTATAATGATGGGTGTGTTAGGGATTATGATTGTCATAGTTGTTATATGTTCTTCATCATGAAATTGCTTTTTGTATGATTGAATAAATTGACAGATTATTGACATGTTTCTGGTTAAATTTATGTAATTGATGTCATGGAATGAGTAGCAATATTGTGTGATATGTATGTATGAATTATGGAATTGAAAGACATGTTTTTGATTGCTAATTAGTGGTTTGGAATGGTATAGATACTGATTTTCATACACAGAATTTGCAAAAATATGCTACTGCCCAGGGTGTACCCGGGTACTAGCTTTTACCTAGTTTTTAGGTAACCCGCTACCACCTGTTTGGACAACAACTTTTTAAATTTTCAAAAATTCATAAATTTTGAATCGTAACTTCGTTTGGGTTACCGTTCAAAGTGTTAGGAAACTAGTGTCATATTATATTCAATAAAAATGTTCTTGTTGGTAATAGGTGATTTAATCATTGTGTGTTTGTGTAAAAATAGAATATATTTGTGTGTTGTGTCGTTTGTGATGTGAGTTAATGATACATTGTCATGTGGGATTTTCTATTGCTTTGAGATTACATGATATGTATGGGTGAATAGTTGTTAAACTCCATGATTATCATCTCTCTTATATGTCTTTGATGTAATTGATATGTCAGTGTCAATATTTACAATTGATATAATTGATGTGTGAAATTGTGTGTTTAAATTGTGATTCTAGTGTATTAGAATGTTGTTGATGTTGTATGTGAAGGTACACTAAAATTGAGAATCTAAATTATGTGTTGTGAGATGGTTGGGACTGTTTGGATTATGAAAATAATTAATTTTCATAGCAGGAAATAGTAAAAAAGTGCTTTTGCAATGGGTGTAACTGGTTACCAATATTGGGGTACCCGATTACCAAGCACAAAACAGAGCGTGTGTTTTGTTACATGAGGTGTAACCGGTTTCCAGGTTTTAGGTAACCAGTTACCAGAACAAAATAATAGTGTTGCAAGTTAGGTTACAGGGGGTGTAACTGGTTACCAGTTTGGAGGTAACCGGTTACCACTATGTCTGACAGATTTGTTTCAAAACTTCATAAATTCATAAATTTTGTTTCGGGTGTCCGATGAATGCATGGTTAGAATAGTTGGAAAGTTGATTTAATGTACTTTATCATTAAAATATTTTTAGTACCAGAATTCCAACTATTTCATGCGTGGACATGGGTTCATTGGGTGTCGAGCTGTGTTTTATGTGGAATGCTATGAATGTATTGTAATACCATGATGTTGTGTTATTGTAATGATGTGATGTTTTGTTATTGTCATTAAATATAACATGATGAGTAGATAATATGCTTGGTGAATTGTAATACCATGATATCATGTTGTTGGGTGTATACAACTATGTTGTTACCGTTTGCTATATCGTTGTATTGTAATTACTGCATGTTGGGCAGGTATTGTTGCATGGTGGCCTATAATGGCATGTTACATTGATGGATAGAGATATAAATTTATGGTATTGTGTCACATTGATGGATATGAATATCAATGTGTTGTATTTTGCTGCATGTTTGTGTCGCATGCATTTCATGGTGATGACTTTAGTCCTGTTTGTTGGCTCTGGTCCTAGATGGCGTGGATAAGGTGCAATCTAAACCTAATTGTTCAAGATGTTATTGGATCTGGTCCTAGATGGTGTAGATCAGGAGTGATATGAACCTATCTGTTCACGATGATGGTGGCTCTGGTCCTAAATGGCATGGATCGAGAGCGAATAAACTTAATTGTTCGTAAATGGTACCACATGCATTGAGTTTGTGAGTCGGTCTCGTTGAATTATATGGTCATTAACATGATGTTGTATGCTTGGTTGGTGTGTGTTATATATTAATTTGTTGATATGTGCTAACGATGTTGTGATTGTATTAACTAACATGTATGATGTTTGTTGTTGGTTGTGTGAAAGTGTGAGATGTGGAATATGTGTAAATGCATGAATATATATGTTGTCTACTTATTATGATACATTCCTTTATATTGTTCTAATATCACACGCTTCTGTTGGAATGATGCTTTATAAGGCATCATGCAGATAGTCAGGAGTAGTTTGAGGCTGCAAGGATTGAAAGAGGTTGCTCTTTATTTTATTTTTGAGTTGGCCTTGTTGCTCTGATACGTAACACTGGGGGGATGAACACTTAGTTATTTTTTAATTTAAAATGATTTATTTGGAGTCTTTTGAACTCCTTATTACTTGAATAAATGTTTATTTATTTTTGAATGTTATCTATTTTGTTCCGAGTATGATTCTTTTTCTGCTGCTGAATAAAAATTTAAAGTTGTAGACCATGACTTGTTATTTTTTGTTCATCCATAGCTGTGTTATGTATCCTATACATGTTATGAGCAGTTTTGGTATGTTTTCGAAAATGCAGCTTCCTAATTATATGTTGAATGTTTTTTATAAATTACTCTAATTTTTATTATTATTCTTCAGGGGAATTTATGGTTTTACAGAAACCACGTTTTCAAGGTTTCAAAATCTTGTATTTGAACCTCGTGTGTTAAAAAAAGATATACAACTATTGATCATGTCAAGAAGATTCTTAGGAGTCTTCCTTCCAACTATAGACCTAAGGTGACTGCTATACAAGAAGCTAGAGACTTAAACAAGATAAGTCTAGAAAGTTTAATCAGCAATCTCCAAAGTCATTAGATAGAGCTGATTGGAGATGAACCTTTCAAGAAGTCAAAGTCTCTTGCTTTGAATTTTGTTGATCATTTTCCCAAATCTTGTCATGTGTGGAAATATGAAGAATCTACTCATGAAGAAGGTTCTGAAGAAGAATCAAAAGATGAAGAAATAGCACTTATAATCAAGATATTTCAGTTTGTGGCCAATAATAAGAACATGAGATTCTCAACAAAAGGAAATGGCTTCAGAGGGACAAGTGATGTAAAAAGATATGTCATAATAGGGGGTTGGATTGTGCCCTTTTTAAAATTTAGTGACAATGGTGAAATTTCTTTATATATCTAATATAAGACAGACACACACACGCATATATATATATATATATATATATATATATATATATATATATATATATATATATATATATATATATATATATATATATATATATATATATATATATATATATATATATATATATATATATATATATATATATATATATATATATATATATATATATATATATATATATATATATATATATATATATATATATATATATATATATATATATATATATATATATATATATATATAGAGAGAGAGAGAGAGAGAGAGAGAGATCTTACCAGTTGATTTGAATCTGGAAGTGGGTTGAATTGATGACGTATGTTAGGCTAGAAATTTATGGAGACGAGGGGGGTGTACCTACAAGGCACTCTGAAGATCTAGTGAGAAAGAGTGAAAAGAGATACAAGAAAGAGGTTAGGGTTTTATGATTGAATATTAGATACCTGAACCTCACAAGTGTAAGGGTTTATATTGTTCCCCCAACGCGTAGCCATTGGTCCCTATTTTTGGGCCTAGATATACAGGTCCATAAAAATAGATAACCTCCAGGACCTGGTTAAAACGAGCAATCATGCCCATAACTAGTCGTTGCATTGAGCAAGAATCAGATGACAGGCAGAAGCGTTTCCAGGGTGTCTGCTCTTCGTGTTTCGAGCAGACTGGGAGTGGCTTCCTGCACGAGCAGGCGTGCGATTCAGGCCTTGTTGGTCGTGCCATTCGAAGGAGATATACGCGAGGAGTTCGAGCAATGCTCGACGAGCCTGTTATGCAAGGAGAAGAATAGCTGATTGGATTAGAAGAAGTAGATTGTTATGCTTGCGTCGAGCCATGTGCTGTCATAAAAGTGTAATGATGGCAAGCCAAGGGACTAAGGCGTAATGATGACACCTTTTATAGTTTCCTATGCACGTTCCTACCATGCGCTAACAATGTCAGTCTATAAAAATGAGAGAGGAAGCTTCATTAGCATTTTTCACTTTCTCTTCCTCTACTCGTTTCTGGTCTTTGCTCGACGTAGTCGTCCTCCGCCGCAGTTCCTTTCCGTTGTTCACCATAACTAGTGTAACGGTAAAAATCGTAAATCAAACTATTAATTAACTTGACTTGCAAATAAGAAAGAGTCTCCATCGCGCTTTATTATTTCCAAGGGAAGTGGAAAAGAGTGAAATAAAACCCATAAGTAAATATGCAACGCAAGAAGTAAAAGAAAGTGCAATAGAATTAAATAAAGAACAAGTATAATAGCCTACTTATTCAATAAAAGGAAGAAATAACTTGAAAGAAAAAGAAGAGAAAAAAAAAAAAGAAGAGAGTTTTGGCTTAGTTTAGTGAATGATTTTATGGTATTGTTAGTCCCAAATGAAAGAAAGAGATGTCTTATTTATAGGGTGAATGAGGTGGGAGTGTTGAAGTGGAAATCCATGTGACTTTATGAGAATGGTTCTTGGCCATTGATAAGTCCAAGTTGGCAATCCATGTGAAATGTGAGAATGATTCTTGACCATTGATAAGTACAAGTTGGCAATCTATATGAAGTGTTTATACTACATTATAATGGTCCCGACTTTTCTTTATTGACACAAAAAACAAAAGGACAAAGTAATAATAATAATAATAATAATAATAATAATAATAATAATAATAATAAAAGAAACTAAAAGTTATGAATTTGAAGAAGTTGTGAATTTTTGAAATCTGACTTGAGAATTGGAAAAAATAGGTCAAACCACTCGTGAACACTTGCCATGCAATGATGTAGATAGAGGGTGGAATCTTATGTCAAAAATTAGGGTATGATAGCTAGTTTTCTCTAACTTGATAAGTTTTACTGCTTTTCTTTCATTTTTGCAGAAATGTTTTCTATTTTTAGGTTAGATTTCGTGTGCGATTGTAAAAATGTATGTGGTTAATGATAAGTTAGCTTTAGGTAGGACGACTTTTGGTGGTTGTGTCTCCTGTGAATGTAGAGCACGTCGTTGTTTTGTTTGTCTTTCCTTGGCGGCAGAGTCGGTAGCGATTTTCTGTGGTGAAATTTCTGGAGATAGTGGACCATTTTCTAGGTTTTTTCTGATGCGTCACTAGGCGAGGCTAAAAACCATTCGTCGGGGAAGGGACTCTCCTCGTCAGAGTTAAGGTTTATCCCGGTGGTTGGGGGCCTAATGCGTTAGAGGGGAGTTCCTTGTTTCCCTTTCAGTTGTTTTGAGTGATGGCTCTGGTCGGGGAAATGGTCCTCATTCATGCCCTTTCACTTGATTAGTGGTGGAAGGGTGGATTTGATTTGATATCAAACTCACTTTTGTCCTCTGCTTTCCAAGTATGATAGCCAGCAGTACAAAAGATGATATTATGGGCGAGCATACTGATTCTACAACGAGTTCATTCGGGAGCACCTCGACCGAGGAGAGTACCTTAGGGGTGTGTCATCCAGGGCTAGGTGTGCCCGAGTAGGGCGCAAACGTGGAGGTTGAGCTCGTGGTTAAGGACCCTTTAGCCTGGGTTGCACCGAACCCCATGGAGATCATTTCTCATTTTTTTTGAGCACCCATACGAGGTGGTTACGCTGGTGGCTCTATGGATAGAGTTAGAGGAAACAGATGAGGAGTGAGCAGTTTACATCCCTGGGAAGGATCACTGAACATGCTCGAAGTTTGAAGAGAACCATATCCCTGTGTACAAAATTTTATTTTGTGAGCTAGGTCTTCAGCTTCCTTTCTATGATCTGCATGTGGCCGTTTTTTGGCATCTCCATCTTGCTCCTTCTTAGCTTCATCTCAATTCAATTTCCTTCTTGCAGGCTTTTGAAATAGTATGTGGTTATTTGCATATAGGGGCCACTTTCCCTTTGTTCTTTTATTTCTTCGGCCTCTAATGGGGACGGTTTGGTAAGCAATGGAGATGGGTTTCCTTGAAACAAGCCAACGGGAAGCTGTTCAAGGCTTACCTTGAATATGTCTGCTACTTAAGGAGAGTGTGATACGGTGGTAGAACCGACTGTTTGATGCTGGTTTGCGTTTTGCGTTTTCTGTTTGCAAAATGTCGCGGTAAGCAAGAGTTGCCACTGACTTTTATTTCATCCAATTGGAAAGGAAAAAAGTACAGAAAAATACTTTTTCGAGATATTCTGAGTACATGGGGTAGATTATAGAAAGGGAAGGTGTTAGCACCAATTCTATCCATGGTTTTCCATGGGCTCTTAGGTGCTTGCTCATTTTTAAATTTCTTGTGTTTGTGTGCTTTATTTTGAAAAGTTTAACTTCGTGATAACCCTTGTATCAGTCCTCAAGGGTGTGACGAAGTTATTTTGAAAATTGTTTTGAAAAGTGTAAGTGTGAAAAGTTTTGATTTGAGCAAGTACCTACTAGCATCTACCTACTCGAAAAAAGATCGTTTTTATCCTTGTTTCCTTTAGACAGCGCTATCCTACTATTGAGAAGTAGGCAGCACCGTCGTTGGAATTTGTAAGGGTCAATTCGAAAGGGACGTACAATCACTAAAGCAATATTAGGACACCTTAGTAGTAACCCTAGAGTCTTAAGATCATTTCAAGGCAACATTTCCGAGGCAACATTCGAATGGGACATTTGATCTTTTTTAGATGGGAGGGAAACCACTAAGACACCCTATGCTTAATGATCGTTTACCGAAGGCAACCCAAGTAAGAATATACCCTAAGAGTGAATATGTGCGAGTGATTTGTTTCAGTTATTTATCTTTGCACATTAGGGTTTTCTAACTGTATTAATTTATCATGCATTCTTGCCATACAATCCTATTAGCATACATCTAGACAGTTAAATATTTGCAGGAATTAAAAATGCGAGAAAATAAACATACGCTATTACAAGGCTTCGGGGAGGGGGATTAATTACATAGCCAAAAACTCGGGGATTTAAACAGTAAATAAAAACCCTAAATTAACTATTACAAACCATGAACAGTTACAAAAATATTGGCAAAATAATTAACGAGCGCGCGGCGAATTAAATGCGAGACGATTAGGGTTTTGACCCTTGACTAAACCTAATTTCAATTGATTAAATAAAAATATGTTTTTGTCATGTTTTGTTATAATGAATAATTAAATTAAAAGAAAATCCTAAATTCTAATTAATATTAATTTTTGAAAAATAAATTAATTTATTCTAAAACCCTATTTTATGTGTTTTTGTTTGGAAAAAGAAAAGAATTAAATCAAGAACTAAAACCTAATTTTCTAATTAGTTTTAATTAAAAAAAAGCAAGTTAAAATTTCCCTAAATTAAATTAAACTAATTAAATTAAATTTGGTAATAATAAAAAAAACCTAATTCAAATTTTTGTGAATTCTTGATTTTATGATTTTATAAAAAAAAGATTAATTTTGTTAGTTAAAATAATTAAGCAAATTAATTAAATAAAAGAAATAAATAGAGAAAGGGAAAAAATGGGCCTGATTGTTAGCAAAAAGGGGGTGCAGATATGATTTTTGTGGCCCAAAAACTCCAAGCCTGTTTGACTATGCTTGCTCTGGTGTGGGTGTTGACTTGAGTGCTATGGTGGACCTTCAATGTTGGCACGTTGGATCTGGCTTGCTGATGATCAAACGGATGAATGTTGATGATGTGTGGTGGATGTCATGATGAACAACGCGCTGGATCCCTTAACTGAAAATAACACAAATAAAATGTTGGGACCTAGGGATCAAACCCAGGTCCTTATGCTTGCTTCCAGTGCTCGCTTGCCAGTTGTGCTGCGTTGTTTATTTGTTCATATAATAGAAACAAATAATAGAATCAAATCAAGTAATATATTCAGAAAAATGCGCGAAAATTCAAATGGACGAGTCACATGCTGCCACGCCTCATCTTCTTCCCCGACCTGTCGTTTTAGGCAACAAGACTTTTACCTACAGACAGGACTCCGTAGCTAAAACCCTGTCAACTTCAAAAATGCAGCAAACACGATATAAATTTCGTTAAAGGCCATGAATAAACTGGGCTTGAAGCCCTGATCATCATGGTATCCATATTCGTTCCTAATTTGACTTGTACTAAGAAACCCCAAAATTAAGCTTGGAACCCTAATCATGACATCTTGCCTTTCCTGCACTTAGAATTCAATTAAATGACACAGAGGGCTTCGAATCCTCATGACAAACAAGAATGTAGGGTTAATTCTCACTGAAAACGCATGCATATATGAAATCAAAAACCAAAAACAGTGGGACAAACCGGGTCTTATAGCTTACGATTTTGAACGTTTCAGGCCTTGGCAATGATAGGAATAGCTTCTGGGAACGTCAAGGAAGGGATTGGTGATCTTGAAATGCTTTGAAACGCCTTGTAGATTGAAAACTGATTCACACTTTTGTCCAAGTTTTTTAGTTTTCTCCCTGGCTTTTCACGGCTTCTCACCCCCTTCTTTTGATCTGCAAAGCTTTATTATATAACCTAGAATGAATTAGGTTAACAAACTTGGCATGAATCTTTGCATTTATCCAATATTTGATTTGATTTTCAATTTGTATGATATCTTTCTATTTTCATTCCAATCATTCCTTTCTTATATCAATTGCCATTGATTCGAATTGATCATGCAAGCTCAGCATATCTTGATTGCCAATCTGTAAAAATAACAAATCAAATCATATTATTGATAATTTTCATCATTTATTTGATTTAATTCACTTTTTAATTAATAAAAAATCAAAACAAATTGAAAAATGAAGCACAATATGAGTGAGTGAACATTTGAGTCGTGGACCACATTATAATTGAGGTGCAAGCATAAAAAGTTGGGCCCATTTAGCAAAAAATGCAAATTTGAGCACATTTGACTTTTGGCAATTTTGCAAAAATGGTAAACTTGGCCAATGCAAAACTCTCTCAATTTTTACCATAGAGAGGTGTTCTTGGACTTTTTAGAAATCTTAGGATGTCCTCTAAGTAACCCTTTTGGTCTCATCTCAATTGAGTCTTCCATGTTCATGTATGAAGCTTTGACCCAAAAGGTGTTTTTGTTGACTTTTCAAAAGGACCTATAATGTCAAAATTCATATATTTTTGTGAGTGCATATTTTGAACTTGGGATTTGAATATGAATTGTAGGGAATGGTATCCTACTCAAAATTAGCTTTGGATGGGTCATTTTTGATAAAGTATTAGAAAGTTATGCTTGGTCAAAATTGAGTTGACTTTTCCTGTAAAACCCTAATTTAGCAACTTTTGGGTTTTGATGAATTGTGAGAAATCCTTGAGGAATCATGATCAACCCTTGATCAAATGATGAATAATACTTTAAAATGAGGATGTTGACCAAAAATCTTGAAGTTTGACTGTATGTGGGCCCCAGTTGACTTTTGACCTAGTATAGTTGATTTTTAGACATTTGAGCAATTGACTGAGCAAACTTCTTCTGCAAGGCTTGAAACTTGACATGGATGATCTTGAGAACATATTAGGACAATGGTGAGCATTTTATTTCTTTGTGGTTCACACATCTTAATGAAAATAGAAACCCTAATTTGAGGTAGGCTGCCTTAGGAGAGAGTTTGTCTGGTCAACTCTTGAACTTCCTTGAGCAATTTGGGGACCTCACTTGACATTTGTTGAGAAATATGGGAGGGCAAATTTTGGGGTACAACAGCTGCCCCTGTTCAATCTTCTTAAACCTGAATATATAGATTGGCTCGTTTGCCTTTCGTGATCTGAAGGTGGAAGATGATTGAACACCAGAGTGCCCATAAATTTGCGCTTGCATGAAGTGGCACTTGATTTAGGATATCGAGAATGGGCTTATAGATGCCATTTGGAAGTCAAGAATCGAAAATTGTAGGGGATGGGCTTAAAGATGCCATCTGAAGAGATATTGATCGCATAAGAGATTCATTTACGAGAACCCGTATACCTGTTTTTGAGGAGGACTTCGCTGGGGAATACTGGTCTCTGTCTTGAGAGAAATAGAGTTTTAGGATATTCAGTTGTCCGTTACTCTACTAGGGAATAACTTCGGTTTGGGGAAGTGGAAGTGAACTACGTATCTGGTCGGGGTATATGCTGCATCGTGACTTACTAGGGAAATGCAAAACCAATCGTGTTTGATCGGGTCCCAGTCTTACAGTGTTATGGACTGCTGTCCGGGGATAAGAGAGGCAGAACCCGGATAATAAGGTTATCAGAAGGAACGTGGATGGTAGGGTTACTTCAATATGAAAGCTTGGATAATAGGGCTGTGAGAAGGAACCTGGATAGTAGGGTTACTTAGATATGAAAGTCTGGATAGTAGGGCTGTAAGAAGGAACCTGGATAGTAGGGTTACTTCGATATGGAAGCCAGGATAGTAAGGTTGTGAGAAGGAACTTGGATGGTGGGGTTACTTCGATATGAAATCCTGGGTAGTAGGATTGTGAGAAGGAACCTGGATAGTAGGGTTACTTCAAGATGAAAGTTTGGGTAGTAGGGTTGTGATAAGGAACCTGGATAGTAGGGTTACTTCGAGATGAAAGCCTGGGTAGTAGGGTTGTGATAAGGAACCTGGATAGTAGGGTTACTTAGATATGAGAGCCTGGATAGTATGGTTGTGAGAAGGAACCTGGATAGTAGGGTTACTTCGATATGAGAGCCTGGATAGTAGGGCTGTGAGAAGGAACCTGGATAGTAGGGTTACTTCGAGATGAAAGCCTGGGTAGTAGGGCTGTGAGAAGGAACCTGGATAGTAGGGTTACTTCGAGATGAAAGCCTGAGTAGTAGAGTTGTGAGAAGGAACCTGGATAGTAGGGTTACTTCGATATGAGAGCCTGAATAGTAGGGCTATGAGAAGGAACCTGGATAATAGGGTTACTTCGATATGAGAGCCTGGATAGTAGGACTGTGAGAAGGAACCTGGATAGTAGGGTTACTTCGATATGAAAGTCGGGATAGTAGGGTTGTGAGAAGGAACCTGGATAGTAGGGTTATGAGAAGGAACCTAGATAGTAGGGTTACTTCGATATAAAATCCTGGATAGTAGAGTTGTGAGAAGGAACCTGGATAGTAGGGTTACTTCGATATGAGTTTGGGTAAAACTGTAGAAGGAACCTGGGTGAGGTTGCCTTGTGATGAGTCAATGATTACTTTGTTTAGCTTTGAGTGTTGATCATGGACCTGCTGGAAATTATTGATAATAACTGTCTTTCCTTAAAGAAATACAGGGTTAGTTATGTGCGATGCATGAGATGCATTGTGATGAGGTTCTCAAGATAACGGAGATTATGTTATATGTAATGTATGCACATGTCATGATGTATGATCATGAAATGCTAACGTAATAATATGAGTCGGGGAAAATAAATCCCTGACTGCTGCTTGGAGAGTATGAGAAATGATATTTTGACTGCTATAAAAAATCGTAATTCCTCTACTTCTGTTGGGGATGGTGAACAAAGATGACTATGTTGGGGATTTGCCCCTTGTTTACGGATATTCTACCGAGGAGAGACTCTGCTTGAGAACAACTCTGCGGGGAATAACTTTGTTGAAGAGGAGATACTCTGCTGATAGATCTATTGATTCGGATAAATAAACTCCACCGGGGATGAATTTCCATTGCTGGTGATAATGAGTTATGTTGGAGATTGAATTTCTGCTTGTGAGAGAAATAAACTCTGCTTGGGGAAAAAATTTACTGCCTCACTCGCGATTGTGAACCTCAGTTGGAGAGAGTTATATCCTGTTCGGGAAGTTAACACCGCTGTCTTTGGATACTTTTTACTCTGTGGGGAGTGTATGTACCACCACTCATGCTCTCCATCTGGTTCTATCCCGATACTTGATGGGAAGAGTAATTGTAAGGTTTGGGAACTTCTTGTTTTCCCTGTTTCTGGAATTACGAGTAATCGTCTTTTGTTTCTTGTGTAATTGTTTATGAGCAGCAATCATTTTCAAATTCATATATCAAAAATGAATCATTGGACGTTCTTGCAAAATAAAACAGAAAAAAGAAAAACAAATTTAAATTTCTTGTAAAAATGAATTGTATTGATTTTTGAAGTTGGCCTGTAAGAGGCGTTTTGTACAAGGAGGCTGACGTCCTAGTAAGAGAACTCCGCCGAAAGATAGAAATTACAATTTGTGTAAAAGAAAGAAAAACAGCTATGTGAAACGACCCCATTAGGTTCCAACTCTTCTATTGCCTTTATATCTTCAAGCGTCCCATCACCTTGCTACTTGGTCGAAGGTGGATCAGATTGATTGGCGCCGTTTGAGCTTGATAGTCGATACTGAAGTTTGGTCGCAATATGATCCAATGGGACATAGTGTTACGCTTTGATCCCTAATTTTTGCCTGGACCGCCCTTTCGGGTTTTCAGTCCACCGGGATACCCTTTTTTTCCCAAGTCGCCTTTTCAGGTTTTCGACTTGTCGGGTGTACAGTTTTTTCATTTTCATCCCTTACTTTTTCCCGAACCCTTTTGGTTCGCCGGGAAGCCCTTATTTTTTCCTAGGCCAGTCAACCTAGCGGGTCTTTGATTATGTGTAGTATCTTCTCACTATGTCTGCATTGACGGGGTGAGGAAGTTCGTCACCATCCATGGTGGTTAGAATCATAGCTCCTCCCGAGAAAATGTTCTTAACCACAAATGGCCCTTCGTATGTGGGGGTCCATTTACCCCTGGGATCACCTTGCAGTAGTATGATGCGTTTGATCACTAGATCCCCGACTTGATATTCTTGACGTCTGACTTTCTTGTTAAAAGATTTGATCATTCGTTTTTGATACGTCTGATCATGACAGATAGCAGTAAGTCTCTTTTCATCGATTAGATTCAGCTGATCAAGTCGGGTTTGGATCCAGTCTTCTTCGTTCAAACCCGCATCCTTCATAATCCTGACAGAGGATATCTGGACTTCGATGGGTAGGACTGCCTCCATGCCATATACCAGAGAGTAGGGTGTTTCCCCTGTTGACGTCTGTGTTGAGGTACGATACCCATGAAGAGCGAATGGTAACATCTCGTGCCAGTCTTTGCAAGTCACCGTTATCTTCTGCATAATTTTCTTGATGTTCTTGTTAGCTGCTTCAACAGCCCCATTCATCTTCGGCCGGTAGGGAGAAGATTTATAATGCTGAATCTTGAATTGTTTGTAGAGCTCGGTGATTATTGTGTTATTGAGATTTGTACCATTGTCAATAATAATTCTCTCTGAGACACCATATCGACAGATCAGATTGTGTTGGATGAACCGCGCCATGGCGTTCTTGGTTACTGTAGCAAAGGAAGCCGCCTCAACCCACTTCGTAAAGTAATCAATGGCTACCAAAATGAAGCGATGCCCATTAGATGAAGTAGGTCTGATCTTGACGATCATGTCGATGCCCCACATCGTAAAAGGTCAAGGATCCGTCAAAACATTCAGGGGAACCGGAGGTACATGCACCTTATCAGCATAGACTTGGCACTTATGACAGGTTAGAGAGTGCTAATAACAATCGGCTTCCATAGTGGACCAGTAATATCCTGCCCGTAGGATTTTCTTCACCATGGTATGTCCAATGGAATGAGTTTCGAAGGTACCTTCATGTAACTCTGCCATGATCCTTTCTGCCTCTCTCTTGTCTACACACCGTAGTAAGGTTGAGTCATGGTTACGCTTATAGAGGATTCCATTACTGATGAAGAACTTTGCAGCGAACCTTCTCAAAAACTTCTTATCATTAACAGATGCCCCCTCGGGGTATTCTTGAGCCTCAAGATACCTCTTTACCTCATGAAACCAGGGTTTATTTGTTACCTCTTCAATCTCAATGTCACAGCAATGTGCGGGTTCATCCAACCTCTCAATGTTAATTCGGGGAGCTTCATTGTCCCACCTAACCTTGAACATAGAAGACATGGTAGATAGCGCGTCCGCCAACTGATTCTCTTCTCTTGGGAGATGTTCAAAGGTTACCTCCTCAAAGTGTGGGAGCAATGTCATTACATACTCTTTGTAAGGTATAAGATTCGGGTGCTTCGTATCCCACTCGCCTTTGATCTGACTTATTACCAGAGTGGAATCTCCAAATACACTCAAGAACTTAATCCTCAGGTCAATAGCAGCTCGAAGACCCATGATACATGCTTCATACTCCGCCATATTATTGGTGCAGTTGAAACATAATCGGGCGGTGAATGGAGTATGACAGCCCTCGAGAGATATAATTACAGCGCCAATGCCATTTCCCAATGCGTTCGAGGCTCCACCAAAATACATAGATCAACGGGATCCCTCCTCAGGTCCTTCATCCGGTCCAGGTTCTTCCCAGTCGGTTACCAACATGATATTCTCATCTGGGAACTCAAAATTCATGGACTGGTAGTCATCCACAGCCTAATGCACCAAATGATCCTCCAATACACTCCCCTTGATTGCTTTTTGGGTTGTGTATTGGATGTCGTACTCGGTTAAGATCATCTGCCATCTTGTTATCCTTCCGGAGAGAGCGGGCTTCTCGAAAATATACTTGATCGGATCCATCTTTGATATCAACAAGGTGGTGTGAGTCAGCATATACTGTCTCAGTCGGCGAGCAACCCATGCCAAAGTGCAGCAAGTTTTCTCGAGCAATGAGTATCGGGTCTCACAGTCGGTAAACTTTTTGCTAAGATAGTAAATTGCATGCTCTTTTCAACCAGACTCGTCATGCTTCCCCAACACATACCCCATTGAATTGTCTAGCACTGTCAAGTATAATATCAAAGGTATTCCTTCAACTGGAGGCATCAAAATTGGTGGTTCTTAAAGGTATTCCTTGATTCTTTCGAAAGCGGTCTGGCACTCATCATTCCACTTTACCACTGATCTTTCTTCAGCAGCTTGAAGATTGGCTCACAAGTAGCAGTCAGATGTGAAATGAACCTGGCGATGTAATTCAGATGTCCCAAGAAACCTCTAACTTCTTTTTCTGTGTGGGGAACCTTTATCTCTTGTATGGCCTTTACCTTTGCATGGTCCACCTGAATACCCTTATCACTGACGATGAAACCCAGAAGCTTATCAGACCTTACCCCGAAGGTGCACTTGTTCAGATTCAACCTCAGCTTGTACGTCTTTAACCTGTCAAACAGTTTCTGGAGATGATCAAGGTGCTCTTCCTCAGTCTGGGACCTGGCTATCATGTCATCAACATAAACCTCGATCTCGTGGTGAATCATATCGTGGAACAAAGCAACCATGGCGCGCTGATAAGTTGCCCCAGCATTCTTCAACCCAAAAGGCATTACCTTGTAACAGAAGGTGCCCCACTGTGTAATGAAGGTTGTCTTCTCCATGTCCTCAGGAGCCATCTTGATCTGGTTGTAGCCAGAAAAACCATCCATGAAGGAGAAGATCTTGTGCTGCACAGTGTTGTCGACTAGAACATCAATGTGAGGAAGTGGGAAGTCATCCTTGGGGCTTGCCCTGTTCAGATCTCTGTAGTCCACACACATCCATACCTTACCGTCCTTCTTAGGTACCGGAACAACGTTGGTAACCCACCGCGGATAAGAAGTGACAGCTAAGAATCTTGCGTCGAATTGTTTCATGACCTCTGCCTTGATTTTCTCTGACATTTCAGGGCGCATACGTCGGACCTTCTGTTTTACCAGAGGGCAGACCTTCTTTAGTCGGCATGCGATGTACCATAATATCAGTGTCCAAACTAGGCATGTCTTCATAGGACCAGGTGAAGATCTCAACATAGTCGTGTAGCATCTGTACTAACTGTTGTTTCACACTGGACCCCAAATTCGCACCTATTTTAACCTCTTTCTTGTCTTCTTATGTACCCAAATTCACTGACTCAATTGGCTCTCTATGAGGCTGTATGGCCCTTTCTTCCTGCTGTAATAGTCTAGCAAGTTCTCCAGGCACCTCACAATCATCCTCACCTTCGTCCTCGGCTTAGTTGATCGGATTTTCGAAGTCATAACTGGCAGTAGCAGAGCTGTTATCAATAGGATCCAGAGTGGATATGGATCTGCATTATGATACGTGAGTGTGTGTAAGAGAATAGCTTTTTTGATAGACAGAAAAAAGAAAAACAAGGAGCGCAAAATTTGTATGCAAGAAACATTTAATGCTTTATTAATGATATATGAAATGACAAATGATAACCCTCACAAGCAAAGTCAAGGTGCCTCGGGCAAGGCACCGGGCCGTAAAGTTTCACATTGTTTATTACAAATCTTAAAACAAATGAGTTAATTACTGCGGAATAAGAGAAATAGGTATGAAGTCCCTATCCATCCAGTTATTAGGTCCACCATTAGTCGTTGGGTAGATCCAGCTGTCAATGTTTGGGTTCTCATCATCAGCATCTTCTGTGATAGAGACAACCTCAATAGCATTGATTCCTAAGCCATGCTTGGGCATGGGTGCAGTTATGACATTCGTATTTTCTGGAGCATCAAACTCTATCTCCTTGGCTTCCAGCAAGTCTTGTACTTTGTTTCTCAGAGCCCAGCAATCATTTGTATCGTGGCCAGGACTCTCAGAATGGTAGGCGCACCGCGCGTTGGGATTGTATATGGGAGAGGTAGTATTTGAATTCTTGGGAGCCTCTCTCAAGGTTTCCAATTTGAATTTTAATAAGTGAGGTAGAACTTAAGCCAAAGTCATGTTGATGCGGGTAAACTTCCGTTATGGTCTTTCCACCCTTTATTGATTGTTGCGTTGTGGAGAAACTGCGAGTCTTGGTATCACTACAGCATTTACCGTTTGACGGTGTTCAAATCTAATTTGGCCCCTCGGGTTATAGACTGCACTGGCTTCCTTCTTACCAGCAAAAGGCTTCTTAGTTGAACTCGGGGAGGCATCCTTCTGTATTTTACCACTCCGAATTCCAACTTCTACTCTTTCTCCAGTTAAAATCAGCTCGGTGAAACCAGATGACGAGCTGTCGATTAAGTGATTGAAAAATGGACCAGATATCGTCCCCAGAAACATATCAACCGACTCCCTATCAGACAAAGGGGGTTGGACTCTCCCAGCCAAGTCTCTCCATTTTTTAGCATAATCTTTAAAACCTTCACCTGCACCCATGGACATACTCTGGAGTTGAGTACGAGTGGGAGCAAGGTCGGAATTATACTAATACTGCTTGTAGAAAGCAGCAGCAAGATCTTCCCAGTTTCGGACACTGGCTCCCTCCAACTGGTAAAACCATTCAAGTTGAGTCCCTGACAGACTATCTTGAAATAAGTGCACCCACAAATTTCTATCAGCGGTGTGGGGTTGAATCTTCCTGACATACGAGCGAAGATGGAGTTTTGGGCAGAACACTCCATCATACTTGGCAAAAACCGGAGCTTTGAACTTATGAGGGATGATCACTCCCGATACCAGACCCAATTCTCCGAAATCCAAACCAGGTATCTTCTGAACTTCCATAGCACTCAGACGGTCTTCTAGCTGTTTGTATCTATCCTCAGCAGGAGGATATTTCTCATCGTTGTAATCTGTACCATTGTCAGAAACTGCGGGACTAGGGTACTTTTCCCCTTCTTGGTTCTCCCCTTCCTTGGATGAAGAGGTCAGATTAGTTTGATGCTTCAACCTTTCTCCAAACCTTCTGCCCATATTCAGAATACCAGTCTTCTTCTTCTTCTTCTTTTCTTTCAGAATGAGGGCTTTCAGATCCTCTTGCCCCTTAGCTAGACTTATGAACATCTGTTGGAACTGGGCGTTTTGTGCCTGAAGATCTTTGATGGCTTGATCGGAAGACATTTCTGCTAAAATAAATAGTGAAGAAGATGAGAAACCTGTAGTGGTACCTGTAATGATGTGTATGATAATGGGATGCACATGTAATGATTTCAAAGACTTCGGGAAATTTAAATTTGCAAACCAAAAATAAAACAAGAACTTTATTAGCTTAACTTTGAAGGTTCAAAATGCCTTTAAGGCGTTACAAAATAAGTAAATAAACAAATCTAAAACTAGAAAATAAAAATCAAAAGTCCCATGGACGCTTTTTCATTGTGCTGATGTATTCATTGAGCACTCTTTCTTCCTCGAGCTGCCTAGTGAGCTTTAAAACCTTCCTCTCTTGATCATGGAACTGTTCCCTGTAAGTATCCCGCTCATTCTTCAGCTGAATCCAAGACCTCTGTAACTCCCCAAGATTAGTGGGCATGTAAGGATAGAGAACTGTGTAAGGAATACCTTCTTCATTAGTGTGCTCCACAATCACTGGTAACACGGTCACATAAGGCATCATAAGCTTCTGGGCACGAGCTCGGACCCATTAGAGGTAAGGCTGCATAGGAATGGAAGTCTTTGGTCCCAACTCTTTGGGGTCAGATCTGTTTACCATGCCCCAAGCTCGTATGAACCTCCGTCGATGCTCCTTAACATCATCCTTATAGTCGAATACAATGTCCACGAGAAGTAACTCATGGGGACCATCCCTTCGAGCACGACCAAATTGTCACAAAGCTAGACAAAGATTGTAAGTTATACCCCCTCTGATACCAAGTAATGGGACATTAGGGTACCCTCCACAGCGATCAATAACAACAGTGTCTTCCATAGCTCGGGAACAGCAAAGAATATCCGTATGAGCGAGTGACATTATTCTGTGCGACCAACCCAAGCCTTCTTTGTTCTTCAGTACAGACTTAGGGAGGTGAGAAATAAACCACCTCGACAGCAACGGCATGCAGCACATAAGAGTCCCTCTTCTCTTCATGGTACGAGTATGGAGAGCATGCAAGATACCTCCAATCAAGGTAGGCATAGGGTTACGAGAAAGGAAAATATTGATAGCATTCACATCTACGAAAGAGTCTGAATTAGGGAAGAGAACTAAACCATAGATAAGAAGAGCCAAGACATCCTCAAAAGCCTGAAACTCCATATCATCCCAAAACAGTTGAGCTTGGTCTATCAGAAATTTGGCTAGAAAACCCTCGACTCTGCTTCGAGTATCCCAATTGGATACCACATCGACCCGTTTCAAATGCAAAGTTGAGGCAATGACTTCTTGTTTAGGAACTTCTTATATACCTGTGAAGGGTACCTGTTCAAGAATGGATATGCCCAATAGATGAGAGAATTCTTCCAAGGTGGGTACCAACTGATAATCTGGAAAGGTGAAGCAGTGATGCTTGGGACCGAAGAACTGAATAGTACGCTCATCATCTGTTCATCAAGGTTTGAAGTAACCAGGCTGAGAAGTTGACCGTGTCTCTTAATGAAAGTAGAAGTTTCAGAAACTCTAGATGCTAGCTCTTTGAGTTGGGAAGGTATCTACACAAAGCTGATTCAGATAGTATTTCTACGCACGGAAGCCATGATCTGCAAAACAGAACAAAGATAAATTCCCTTGGTCTTTGAAATGGTTAGTGTAATGAAGCATGAATGCCATGTTATGATGTATGATGTCATGATAAACCATAGGTATAGCAAACATAGATATTGCAAACACAGTCAAATCACACCAAACCCTTAGGTTTAAGGCTTGCATAAAGTCAAAGGTGATACTGTGATCGGTGGATCTGGAACTGACTGTTTAACGCTGGTTCGCGAAATGTCACAGAAGCAAGAGTCGCCACCGTCTTTTATGTTCTCCAACATGGAAAGGACAAAAGCACAGCAAAATTCCTTATTGAGAATGTTTCTCGGTTCGGGAGGTAGATTTATAGAAAGGGGAGGTATTAGCACCCTTTCTATCCCTGGTTATCCATGGGCTCTTAGATACTTGCTCATTTGTGTTTTCAAAAGTGTTTGCTTTTCAATTGTGAGTGAGTTTGAAAAAGTTTCGTTTTAAAGATTTCGGAATAACTCTTGTATCAGTCCTCAAGAGTGTTTGAAAAATTGTTTTGAAAGCTTTTTGAAAAGTATCGGTGTGAAAAGATGTTTTGTTTTGTTTTTGAAAAGAGCAAGTATCTATGAGTCATCTACCTACCCTAAGGAATTAGGCTGTGTAAATGTCCTTAAGGTAGTGCTATCCCACCATTGAGAGGTAGGTAGCACCACTGTTGGAGGTGTTCGGGTCAATTCGAGTTTGTAGGGACAGTGTGGTCACCAGAGCAATAGTAGGACACCTTAGAAGATACCCTTATGCCATTGATCCTTTTTAATTCCGAGGCAACTTTTCTGAGGCAACTGGATCATGTCATGGACATAAGGACTTACTAAAACGTCCTGTACTCGACGACCACGTTTCGAAGGTAAGGCAACAGTGAGGCGTACCCTAGAAGTGGTGTGTGAATCAGTGTGTTGTTTTCATGTTAATATTTGTCTTTGATCAGGCATTGGTGAGCTACGAGTTATTTTTAATTGTCATGCATTCTTTCATACAAGTTAACAGTTAAAGGGGGTGCGGAAAATAAATTGCGGAAACGTAAATCCTACGCTATTACAAGGCGCGGGTCTATACATCGCCAAAAATTTACAAAGACCCGTTTTAAGTAAATAAGTGCGGAAAATAAAGGAACAGTAAAAGCCTATTTACTATTACATATCTGGAGCAATTACATAATAATCAAAGATAAGGAATTAAAATTAAAATGCGCGCGAACAAAATTAAATCGGAATGTTCTAAGGGTTTTGACCCTTTTAAGAAAAGGAATTAATTTTTGGTCTTTTTTTTTTGTAATTAAATGAAATGGAAACTAATTAATTATTTTAATTACAAGAAAATATTTTTTTGTTTTTATATTTTTTTATGAAATAAAATAGAAAAAAGAAATAAAATTCTAGGTTAACCTAAATCTAAATCTATTTTAATTATTAAAATGTTTAAATGGCCTAATTAAAAACTAGTTCAATTATGATTTATTTACAAAATAATGAATAATAATAATAAAAGTGTTAATTATATTTTTTGTTTTTTATGAAAATGGTTAATTAAATTAATTACTAATAACAAATAAAATAAAAGGGGTTAGAAATTAAATAAAAGAAATAAAATGAAAAGAAAGAAGAATGAACCCAAATGGAGGGGGTGTTGGGCTAACATGGGGGTGAAATGCTGAATCTGGGCCCATTAAGACAAAGGCCTCGTTGACCTTTCTGCTTGGGTGTGCATCCATTGACTGAAGCATATGGTAAGCTCCTTTTGTGGCCTTTGGATATGCCCTGAAGACACCTGGCTTGTTGGATCTGTGAGGCCTATGATGAACCTCCCTTGGGGCGCTGCACAGGAAAATCAAATGAAAAATAATATGGGAATTGTGAGGGGACCTGGGAATCGAACCCAGGCCCCAGCGTTTACCAAACGGAAGCCTTTCCAGTTGAGCTATTTGCGTGTTTTGGATATAGAATGGAAAACAAATAATATAACACAAAACAAGAATTAGTGATGTGAAACAAAAAAAAAGCGCTGAAACTTTGAATGCCCCAATCATCATGAGCCACGTCCACCTTCTTCCTCATTTGTGTACCTGTAATACAATCAAATAGCGGGGGTTTTAAACCCCCACTAAACACAACCTGCAAAAATAGCGAATAGCCCATGCTTGAACATAAATTGGGCGCGAGGTCATGGAATGATTCGTTTGGACGTCACGAATTCAATGGTACCAGTTTGGTAGCCTAATTTTACCATATGCATAAACGCCTAATTTCGAGCTTTTGAAAACCTAAGGTCCATCAATGGCAACTTTTGATATGGGATGCTATTGTTCAATTGAATGATACCAAAAGTTTCAGGATGTCCCTATGAGTACAAATCCATTCAAAAAATGTCAAAAAACGCATGAAAGATTATATAGAATTTCAAGAAGAAATGCAAACCGTTTGGCCTGAGTTATAAGATTCTGGGCACGTTTGGATTGGTTTTTGATTGCCAAAGTTTCCTTGGGATACCAGGAATGTGTTTGGATGGGAATGGAGGCTTGAGAGGCGCTGCAACTAGGTTTTCAGATTTGCTTTTTTGCTTGAAAATTTGAAAATGCGTTTGGCCGTTTGGGAGCTCTTTTGGTCGTGAGTTCGTTTGTGATGGCTTACATACATGTTATGTAATGTGTTTTGATCAGAGTTAAGGCCAATAACACAATGCATTCATGCTTGGGATTTTCCATAAACTCCATTGAAGCACTTTCCATTTTTGAGCCAAAATTTGAATTCTTGCTTCATTTAGGCCCTTGCATGAAATTGGAATGGTCATGATGGTTATTCAAAGTTATTCAACACAAAATATTCCCTTTTATTAATTTTCTTGATTTTTATTTGATTTTAAAAGATTTAAAATGAATTAAATCAAATAAAATTAAATAAAAATGGAAAAATTAATTTTAAATCTTGAAATAATTTGTGGGACACGTGGGAAGCATGGCCAAGCTGGATCAAGTGGAAAAAGTGGGCCCCTTTTGTCAAAAATGAAGTTTCAAGGATAATTGATTTTGGCCATTTCACAAAAATTTCCCAACTTCTCCAATGCATATCTTGCTCAATTTTGAAGTTATGAACATGTTCTTGGACATTTTGGAAAGGTATTGAAGTCCTCTAACCAATGTATTTGGTCCCATGTCATTTTGATTTACCAATCTCAAGTTATGGTCTTTGACTTAAAGTCCCTTTTTGTTGACTTTTGAAAATGACCTATAATGTTGAAATTGATAACTTTTTGTGAGAGCATTTCTTGGACTTGGAATGTGAAGATGAGTTGTAGGAAATTTCTTCCCCTTCAAGACGAGAATTGGATGGGATTTTTCTGATGAACCATTAAAAAGTTATGCCTTGGTCAAGTTATAGTTGACTTTTCAGCTGTCCAAAAATAGAAACCTTTGACACCTTGATGATTTTTGAGCCATTCTTGTGAAATCATGGTCAGGATTTGACCAAATGATGATTGTGCCCTTAAAATAAGATGTTGACCAAAAATTTTGACTTTTGACTGCCAAATGACCATTTTGCCCCTGCAGTTGACTGTGGAGCAATTAGGGTTTTTGACTGTGCAACTTGACCTTGTGAGCCTTGAAACTTAGCATGTAGATGCTTGACAATGTTTATAGGCATGTGGGACTTGATTGAACCCTTGAAAACCTCAACTTCCTTGCAGGAACCAAAACCCTAATTTGACTGGCTTAGAAGGATGGTTGACTGTGTAGCCTTTGAGTAGACTTTGAATCATTTGAGGTGATGCTTGTCAAAACTTTGAAGATTATGGGAGGGCAAATTTTGGGGTACAACAGTTGCCCCTGTTCAATCTTCTTAGACCTGAGGATGTAGATTGGCGTGTGTGCCTTTCGTGATCCGAGGGTGGAAGATGATTGAACACTAGAGTGCCCATAAATTTGCACTCACATAGTTGAGTATCAGCAGTGTGATGGCGGGAATGGGCTTACAGATGCCATTTGGAGAGATGATGGATAGGGGGATGGGCTTATAGATGCCATCTGGGTGTCGATCGCGTAAGAGATTCCTTAGCGAGAACTTGCGTACTTGAGAAAGAAAATAATTACCTGGCCTGTTACAGGAGTTGATCTTCAAATACTTTATGTAGATGTGCCCTGGCTGGATACAGGAATCGAATCTTTAAACTCTTCAGACATGCCCTGGCAGGATACAGGAATCGAGTCTGGTAATGTAGTCGTCAACAGATACACCCTGGCAAGATACAGGAATCGGATCTTCGAACTCTTCAGACGTGCCCTGGCAGGATACAGGAATCGAGTCTGGTAATGTAGTCGTCAACAGATACACCTTGGCAAGATACAGGAATCGGATCTTCGAACTCTTCAGACGTGCCCTGGCAGGATACAGGAATCGAGTCTGGTAATGTAGTCGTCAACAGATACACCCTGGCAAGATATAGGAATCGGATCTTCGAAATCTTCAGACGTGCCCTGGCAGGATACAGGAATCGAGTCTGGTAATGTAGTCGTCAACAGATACACCCTGGCAAGATACAGGAATCGGATCTTCGAACTCTTCAGACGTGCCCTGGCAGGATACAGAAATCGAGTCTGGAAATGAAGTCGTCAACAGATACACCCTGGCAAGATACAGGAATCGGATCTTCGAACTCTTCAGACGTGCCCTGGAAGGATACAAGAATCGAGTCTGGAAATGTAGTCGTCAACAGATACACCCTGGCAAGATACAGGAATCGGATCTTCGAACCCTTCAGACGTGCCCTGGCAGGATACAGGAATCGAGTCTGGTAATGTAGTCGTCAACAGATACACCCTAGCAAGATACAGGAATCGGATCTTCGAACTCTTCAGACGTGCCCTGGCAGGATACAGGAATCGAGTCTGGTAATGTAGTCATCAACAGATACACCCTGGCAAGATACAGGAATCGGATCTGGAATCACGACAGTTGATAGTAATCATCTTTGTACTGACCTTTGTCTTGAAAAGACAAAACGTTAGTTGTATGTGATGCCATGATGTATGACACGCGAGATGTTCTCAGAACAAGTGAGATTGTATGTTCATGCTGCGTATATGCATGCTATAATGTATGAAGATGTGATGTTTATGAAATGTGTTTTTGTCTAGGAAAGTAAATCCTTGACGGGTGCCGGGAAGTTAAATCCTGGGCTTGATGTTGAGGAATAGAGCTTCGTTGTTTACGCTGGGGATGATGGTTGCAAGAATAAACCGGTAGGAGAAGATGACTCCGTTGGGGTAATAAACTTGGCGAATAGATTACTCTGCGGGGGAATACTCTGTGGGGGAATACTCTGTGGGGAAAGAGATACTTTGCTGAGATGCTGATGATAACTCCGCTGGGGATACCGTTGTTAAGTTTTGTTGGAAGGTTTGATGAACTCCGCTGGGGATGGGAATACTTCGCCGGGGACAATCTTTCTGTGGTTTTTAGCTGAGGATAACCCAGTTATAAGCTCTGGTGGAGCATAACCTTTGAATAAAAAGTCCGGGGAGACGCGCTCGCTCTGCAGGGGATAAGCTTCCAGAATCTACTGGGGATAAGCTTCCTGCTGGGGAGATGGGTTCCACTTTCCTGGGGAAACTTTTGGACTGGACTCTCCTGGGGAAATTTTGAACTGTACAGGGGAAGTTGCTCCACTGAATGTCCGGTATACCGTCGGGGAACAATCTTAGATCAAGACTGTCGGGGATGCTTGTTAAGAATGTTTGTATATTGCGCTGGGGAATGTTGAAATCTGCTGGGGATACCCAACTTTCTTAAGGCTGACAGGATAACTCTGCTTGGGGAGAGTGTATTGACTTGCTGGCTCACTCTCTGGGGATTTAAGGTATCTTGGTTACATTCTTCAGCCGGACTTACCTTGGTACCTGGGTGGACATAGCAATTAGATCGCTTAGACAACTCATTATTGCCCCTGTTTCTAATGTCACCTGTAATTAATCCTTTGTTTTGCATGCAAATATTTATGAGTTAGCAATTAGTGTCAAATGCATATATCAAAAATTGAACATTGGACGTTCTTCGCAAAACAAAACAGAAAAAGGAAAAAACAATTGGCAATTGGTCTGAACTGTGAATTTGTATTGATTTTTGAATTTGCCTGTAAATAGGCGTTTATGTACAAGAGGCTGACGTCCTAGTAAGAGAACGCCGCCGAACAACAGAGTTTATACAATTTGTACAAGGAAAACAAAATAGCTGTGTGAAAAGAATAATCCCACTGGGTTTCAACTCTGCTATCGCCTTTATATCTTCGAGCGTCTCATCACTTTGCTGCTCGGTTGAAGATGAAGCTGATTGATCCATGCCGTCTGAACTTGATGTCTGATACCGGATTCTGGATGCAAGGTGATCCAATGAGACATAGTATTACGCTTTAATCCCTAACTTTTGCCTGGACCGCCCTTTCGGGTTTTCAGTCCACCGGGATACCCATTTTTGCCCAAGCCGCCTTTTCAGGTTTTCGACTTGCCGGGTGTACATATTTTTTCATTTCATCCCTCATTTTGCCCGAACCCTTTTGGTTCGCCGGGAAGCCCTAATTTTTGCCTAGGTATGTCAACCTAGCGGGTCTTTTATCATGCGTAGTATCTTTTTACTATGTCTGCATTGGCGGGGTGAGGAAGGTCGTCACCGTCCATGGTGGTTAGGATCATGGCTCCTCCTGAGAACACATGTTTAACCATAAATGGCCCTTCGTATGTGGGGGTCCATTTTCCCCTGGGATCACTCTGAGGAAGGATGATGCGTTTGATTACCAGATCCCCAACTTGATACTCTTGTGGTCTGACCTTCTTGTTAAATGCCCTGATCATCCGTTTTTGGTACGTTTGACCATGACAAATAGCAGTGAGTCTCTTTTCGTCAATTAGGTTTAACTGATCAAGTCGTGTCTGGATCCAGTCATCTTCGCTCAGATCTGCATCCTTCATTATCCGGAGAGAGGGTATCTGAACCTCAATTGGCAAGACTGCCTCCATGCCATAGACCAAAGAAAAGGGAGTTGCCCCGGTTGACGTTCTTGCTGAGGTACGGTACCCATGAAGATCAAACGGTAACATCTTGTGCCAATCTTTATAGGTCACTGTCATCTTCTGCACAATCTTCTTGATATTCTTATTAGCTGCTTCTACAACCCCATTCATCTTCGGCCGGTAAGGAGAAGAGTTGTGGTGCTGTATCTTGAATTGCTCGCAGAGCTCAGTGATCATCTTGTTATTGAGATTGGTACCATTGTCCGTAATAATTCTTTCAGGGACGCCGTACCGACAGATCAGATTATGCCGAATGAACTGTGCCACAACGTTCTTGGTTACAGTGGCGTAAGAAGCTGCTTCAACCCACTTCGTAAAGTAATCAATCGCTACCAGGATGAAGCGATGCCCATTGGATGCCGTAGGTTTAATCTCACCGATCATATCTATGCCCCACATTGCAAACGGCCAAGGTGCTGTCAAGACATTCAGAGGGATTGGAGGAACATGCACCTTATCTGCATAAATCTGGCATTTATGGCATGTCCGAGAATGTTGGTAACAGTCGGCTTCCATGGTGGACCAGTAATATCCTGCCCGAAGGATCTTCTTTGCCATGGTATATCCACTGGAATGTATTCCGAAGGTACCTTCGTGCAGCTCCGCCATGATCCTTTCTGCTTCAGTCTTACCCACACAACGCAGTAAGGTCGAATCATGGTTTCGCTTGTACAGAATGTCGTTGCTAAGGAAGAACTTTGTTGCGAACCTTCTCAGAAACTTCTTGTCGTTGACAGACGCACCTTCAGGGTATTCCTGAGCTTCCAAGTATCTCTTCACCTCATGGTACCAAGGTTTTTCAGTCACTACCTCGGCCTCAAGATCACAACAGTATGCCGGTTCATCCAGTTTCCAGATAATGACCCGGGGAGCCTCATTGTCCCATATGACTTTGAACATGGAAGACATCGTCGCTAACGCGTCCGCCAACTGATTCTCCTCTCTTGGGAAATGTTCAAAAGTTATCTCTGTGAAATGGGGGATCAATGTCAACACACATTTTCTGTAAGGAATAAGATTCGAATGTTTCGTATCCCACTCGCCTTTGAACTGATTGATCACGAGAGTGGAATCTCCGAAGACACTCAGAAACTTGATCCTTAAGTCAATCGCAACTTGAAGACCCATGATGCATGCCTCATACTCCGCCATGTTGTTGGTGCAGTTGAAACATAGCCGGGCAGTGAGTGGAGTATGAGTGCCTTGAGGAGATATGATCACAGCGCCAATACCGTTACCCAAAGCGTTGGAGGCTCCGTTAAAGTGCATAGACCATCGGGATCCTTCCTCAGGTCCTTCATCCGGTCCAGGTACTTCAGTCAGTCACAATCATGATGCTCTCGTCTGGAAACTCGAAGTTCATTGATTGGTAGTCGTCCACTGCCTGGTGTGCCAAGTGATCTGCCAATACACTCCCCTTGATAGCTTTCTGGGTCGTATACTGGATGTCGTATTCTGTCAAGATCATTTTCCATCTTGCTATTCTCCCAGACAGAGCAGGCTTTTCAAATATGTACTTTATAGGATCCATCTTTGAAATCAACAAGGTAGTGTGAGTCAGCATATACTGTCTCAGCCGGCGAGCAGCCCATACCAAAGCGCAGCAAGTTTTCTCGAGCAGTGAGTATCGGGTCTCACAATCGGTAAACTTTTTGCTAAGGTAATAAATGGCGTGCTCTTTTCGGCCAGACTCGTCATGCTGCCCCAGCACACACCCCATTGAGTTGTCAAGTACTGTCAGGTATAGTATCAGAGGTCTCCCTTCAACCGGTGGCATAAGGATGGGTGGTTCTTGGAGATACTCTTTGATTCTGTCAAAAGCGGCCTGACATTCATCATTCCAACGTACTACCTGATCTTTCTTCAGCAGCTTGAAGATTGGCTCACAGGTAGCAGTTAGATGCGAGATGAACCGGGCAATGTAATTCAGGCGTCCTAAAAAGCCTCTGACCTCTTTCTCTGTCTTAGGAACTGGCATCTTTTGGATGGCTTTAACCTTGGCATGGTCCACTTGAATACCTTTGTCGCTTACGACGAAGCCTAGCAACTTTCCAGATCTAACCCCGAAGGTGCACTTGTTCAGGTTCAACCTCAGCTTGTACAGTTTCAGACGGTCAAACAATTTCTGCAGATGGTCAAGGTGTTCCTCCTCAGTTTGGGACCTTGAAATCATATCGTCGACATACACTTCA
Organism: Vicia faba; assembly: GCA_948472305.1. Taxonomy (NCBI): domain Eukaryota; kingdom Viridiplantae; phylum Streptophyta; class Magnoliopsida; order Fabales; family Fabaceae; genus Vicia; species Vicia faba. Next base: position 518,882,775 of record OX451737.1, read on the forward strand.
ATCTCATGATGGATCATATCATGAAATAAAGCAACCATGGCACGTTGGTAGGTCGCCCCAGCATTTTTCAACCCGAATGGCATGACCTTGTAGCAGAAGGTGCCCCACTGAGTAACAAAGGTAGTCTTTTCCATGTCTTCAGGATCCATCTTGATCTGATTATAACCTGAAAAGCCATCCATGAAGGAGAATACCTTGTGTTGAGCAGTATTGTCAACCAGAACGTCAATGTGAGGCAAGGGGAAGTCATCCTTGGGGCTGGCCCTGTTCAGATCCCTGTAGTCAACACACATTCTGACCTTACCATCCTTCTTCGGTACTGGCACCACATTAGCAACCCACTGAGGGTAAGAAGTCACTGCAAGAAAACCGGCGTCAAATTGCTTCATAACCTCAACTTTGATCTTTTCAGACATCTCTGGACGCATACGGCAGACCTTTTGCTTAACCGGAGGGAAGTCTTCCTTGGTAGGCAAATGATGGACCACAATGTCGATATCCAACCCAGGCATGTCTTCGTAGGACCAGGCAAAGATCTCCACATAATCATGCAACATCTGAGTCAACCGTTGCTTCACGCTGAGCTCTAGATTGGCACCAATCTTGACTTCCTTTCTGTCTGCCTCAGTACCCAGATTTATTGTTTCCACTGGCTCTTCATGTGGTTGAATTGCCCTCTCTTCCTGGAGTAACAGTCTTGCAAGCTCACCAGGCACTTCGCAATCATCTTCACCTTCGTCTTCGACTAAGTTGATCGGATTTTCGAAGTCATAACTGGCAGTAGCAGAGTCGTTACCAGTGAGATCCAGAGTGGATTGAAACCTGTATAGGTGAGTGTGTGTAAATATAGCTGTTTTGCAATATATAAAGAAAGAAAGAAAGAAAGGGAGCACAAGATTTGAAATGCGAAAAAACGTCCAAGATCTTTCTTCATGATATATGGAAATGACAGTTATAAACCCTCACAAATGAAGCCAACGGTGCCCCGGGTAACACACCGGGCCATAAAGTTTCAGTTTATTGTTTATTACAAATAACAAAAACAAAGGAATTCATTACTGCGTAACAAAAGTAACAGGTAGGTTGTCTTTTGCAGTCCAATTGCTAGGTCCACTGTCGGCCGTCGGGTAAATCCAGCTGTTGAACTCAGATTCTTCCACTTCGTCATCATCCCTGATAGCATTCACTCCGTGGTCAGGCAGGGGAGTTGTCACTACATTGGGTTTCTCAGGTGCCTCCAATTGTACCTCCTTAGTATCAATAAGGTCCTGCACCTTATTCCTTAGGGCCCAGCAATCATCAGTAGAATGCCCCGGGCTATCAGAGTGATAAGCACAGCGGGCATTTGGATTATACTTGGGGGATGCAGTATTCACAACCTTTGGAGCCTCTCTGACGGTCACCAAGTTGGTCGATAGCAGTTGCGGCAAAATTTATGACAAGGTCATACTCAGCCGAGTGAATTCTCTTCTGGGTCTCTCACCCCTTGGTTGATTAGATGGCCGAGGAGCGGCAGCAGGCTTTGCAATCACCACCGTGTTAACAGTTTGGCGGCGCTCTGGTTTGTCTTGCCTTCTAGGCCCATACACATCACTGGCCTCCTTCTTAAACGGTTTCTTCTCAGAACTCGAGGACGCACCTTTCTGAATTTTTCCTGACTTCATACCAGCCTCTATCCTTTCCCCAGTCAGAATGAGGTCAGTGAACCCTGCAGACGAATTACCGATAAGATGATTGAAGAATGGCCCAGAGAGGGTCCCCAAGAACATATCCACTAGCTCACGGTCGGTTAACGGAGGCTGCACCATGCCAGCCAGGTCCCTCCACTTCTGCGCATACTCTTTAAAACCTTCTCCCGATCCTAGCGACATACCCTGGAGTTGGGTACGTGTAGGAGCAAGGTCGGCATTATATTGATACTGCTTGTAAAAAGCAGTAGCCAACTCCTCCCAGTTACGAACCTTGGTTCCATCCAGCTGATAGAACCATTCGAGATGAGTCCCTGAAAGACTCTCCTTGAAGAAGTGGATCCACAAGTTCTTGTCCACTGTATACGGCTGAATCTTCCGCACATAAGATCTGAGATGTAGCTTAGGGCAAGACGCCCCGTCATACTTGGTGAAAGATGGTGCTTTAAACTTGTGAGGGATGATCACACCAGAAGATAAACCCAAGTCTCCGAAATCCAAATCAGGCACTTGTTGAATTTCCATGGCGTTCAGACGGTCTTCCAACTGCTTGTACCTGTCTTCAGCTGGAGGATATTGTTCCTCATTAAAATCAGTCTCGTTGTCAGAGACCACCGGACTTGGAGCCCTTCCCCCCTGGGACTGTCTTTGCCTACCGAAGAACCAGCTTCCTCATTCTGCAGTGTGTTACCAAATCTCCGGCCCGTATTGAATAGAACAGTTCTCTTCTTCTTCTTCTTCTTCTTAACCAGCAGAGCCTTCAGCTCCTCTTGACCTTGAGCCAAACCCATGATCAGCTCTTGGAATTGTGCGTTCTGCGCCTGAAGGGCCTTGATAGACTGCTCGGTAGATGATTCGGGGTTCATGATGCTGAAATAAACAATGAAGAACAGTAAGCAACCTGAAAAGAAGAGTACCTACTATGCACATGATGAATGGAATGCGTATGATTTATGTTTTCAAAGACAATCGGGAATCAACTTTGTAAACAAAAAGGAACACACTTCATTAGATTCAACTTTGAAATTTAAATTGTTTAACAGATTGCCCTTAGGCGTTACATAAAAAATGGAAATACTGAAAAGGGAAATAAAACTGTAAAAGAACATCCAAAGTTCATCATTGATCCCAGGGTCTCCTCTTCTCAGTACGGATGTAGTCATTCAGAGCTCGCTCATTCTCCAACTGCTTTGTCAGCTTCTGGATCTTCAGTTCTTGTTCGTTGAACTTTTCCCGATAAGAATCCCGTTCTTCTCGCAGTTGCGCCCAAGACCTCTTTAATGTCTCATAATCAGTGGGTATCTGAGGAGGGAGGACAGTTGGAGGAACCCCATCCTTGTCAGGATACTCAAGAATGATGGGTCTGACAGCTTCATATGGCATACCCAACTTCTGAGCACGGATGCGGACCCATTTGTAGTAGGCTTCCATAGGTAGAGAAGTCTTTGGTCCCAACTCTTGTGGGTCATCTTTGTGAATTATGTCCCAAGCTTTGATGAACCTACGACGCAGCTCATCACTATCCACCTGAAACTCAAAACTGATGTGAGGCACCAACATCTCATGAGGCCCTGCTCTTCTGGCTCTTCCAAACTGACGGAGCGCTAGACATGGATTATAAGAAATTCCTCCTTGGGTACCAATCAGAGGAACACTGGGGTATTCTCTGCAACAATCAATAACAGCTATCTCATCCAAACCTCTGAGAGTCCAAATGATGTCCTTGTCAGTGAGAGACATTAACCTATGAGCCCAACCTCTTCCTTCTTTGTTCTTCAGCACGAACTTAGGGAGGTGCGAAATAAACCACCTCACCAACAAAGGGATGCAACACCACAGGGTTCCTCGTCTTCAGGCAGTACGAGCATAGAGTTGTTGCAGGATGTCACCCAAGAGAGTGGGCACAGGGTTCCGAGACATGGAGATCCTTATGGCAGTGACGTTAATGAAGTTATCAGGATTAGGAAACAAGACTAGACCATAGATTAAGAGAGCCAGGATGTCTTCATATGCCCTAAAGTCCAAGTCATTCCAGAAACTGTTAGCTTTACCAATCAGAAACTTGGCCAAGAAACCCTTAATTCCGCTTCTAGTCACCCAATTGTCCATTACTTCTTGGTGGGTCAAGGGAAGAGCTGCAGCAACCTCCTCAAGCCTAAGAGTCTTTTCCCAACCAGTGTAGGGAGTCTGATCCAAGATAGGGATACCAAGCAAATCAGAGAACTCTTCCAGGGTAGGGACCAGCTGGAAGTCTTGAAAGGTGAAGCACTGGTACAAAGGGTCATAGAACTGGGTCAGGGCACTCATCAGCTGTTAATCCCACTTTGCCATGACTAAACTGAGAAGAGAACCATGCCTCTGGATGAAGGAAGTAGTATTTAGAATTCTGCTAACCAACTCTTCAAGCAACTCAGGTGGGTGAACAAAGTTGAACCGGATAGTATTCCTTCGCATAGGCATCATGATGTCCTACAAAACAGAGCAAAGGTGAAACCCTCTTGTCTTTGAAATGGTCAGTCCTTATGCAGGATGCATGCAATGTTCATGATGGCATGATGTTATGATAAAACACACCACAAATATTTACAAAGGCAAACATGATAAGGCACACAAGTCACACAAGACAAGCCCTTAGAGTTTAGGCCAGCATGGGGTCTAGGTATTACCCTCTTTCAGTTTGTTGGTTCAGACCTATCCTAATCAAAAGTAATCGGGTTCTAGAGGATCCCAATATCACTGACTACCCTCAATCGGTCATAACTCCAGCATCGCAATCTTTTCTTGCGGCCAAAACCATCACGAGAGTTTAGCCTCAATGGGTGTAGCATACTGCTACTGTTCTATTGGCCAAGTTGGGTCATTTAAGGTTCTAAGGTCGGTTGGTGCTTAATGACTCCTCAGAAGACCCATATTCTCCTCGTTGCGACACAAGGGATATCGGTACAGACCAAGGTGCCACGCCAACGTAGCCACTGCTTCACCCATGTCGGTCTATGCCGGACAGGTCCCTCACAGCTTATGCTACCTAACAGGGTATCCCCAGATCCGGGTTAGGATCTATGTAACTCCGATGCAACCCACAATTTAAAGCAAACAAAGCACAATAATTGAAAACACATTTATGAACTATCCTAAGGTACACCTCACTTTATAAGAATCCCCAGCAGAGTCGCCAGTTCTGTGATCGGTGGATCTGGAACTGACTGTTTAACGCTGGTTCGCGAAATGTCGCGGAAGCAAGAGTTGCCACCGTCTTTTATGTTCTCCAACATGGAAAGGACAAAAGCACAGCAAAATTCCTTATTGAGAATGTTTCTCGGTTCGGGAGGTAGATTTATAGAAAAGGAAGGTATTAGCACGCTTTCTATCCATGGTTATCCATGGGCTCTTAGATACTTGCTCATTTGTGTTTTCAAAAGTGTTTGCTTTTCAATTGTGAGTGAGTTTGAAAAAGTTTCGTTTTAAAGATTTCGGAATAACTCTTGTATCAGTCCTCAAGAGTGTTTGAAAAATTATTTTGAAAGCTTTTTGAAAAGTGTCGGTGTGAAAAGATGTTTTGTTTTGTTTTTGAAAAGAGCAAGTATCTATGAGTCATCTACCTACCCTAAGGAATTAGGCTGTGTAAATGTCCTTAAGGTAGTGCTATCCCACCATTGAGAGGTAGGTAGCACCACCGTTGGAGGTGTTCGGGTCAATTCGAGTTTGTAGGGACAGTGTGGTCACCAGAGCAATAGTAGGACACCTTAGAAGCTACCCTTATGCCATTGATCCTTTTTAATTCCGAGGCAACTGGATCATGTCATGGACATAAGGACTTACTAAAACGTCCTGTACTCGACGACCACGTTTCGAAGGTAAGGCAACAGTGAGGCGTACCCTAGAAGTGGTGTGTGAATCAGTGTGTTGTTTTCATGTTAATATTTGTCTTTGATCAGGCATTGGTGAGCTACGAGTTATTTTTAATTGTCATGCATTCTTTCATACAAGTTAACAGTTAAAGGGGGTGCGGAAAATAAATTGCGGAAACGTAAATCCTACGCTATTACAAGGCGCGGGTCTATACATCGCCAAAAATTTACAAAGACCCGTTTTAAGTAAATAAGTGCGGAAAATAAAGAAACAGTAAAAGCTTATTTACTATTACATATCCGGAGCAATTACATAATAATCAAAGATAAGGAATTAAAATTAAAATGCGCGCGAACAAAATTAAATCGGAATGTTCTAAGGGTTTTGACCCTTTTAAGAAAAGGAATTAATTTTTGGTCTTTTTTTTTGTAATTAAATGAAATGGAAACTAATTAATTATTTTAATTACAAGAAAATATTTTTTTGTTTTTATATTTTTTTATGAAATAAAATAGAAAAAAGAAATAAAATTCTAGGTTAACCTAAATCTAAATCTATTTTAATTATAAAAATGTTTAAATGGCCTAATTAAAAACTAGTTCAATTATGATTTATTTACAAAAGAATGAATAATAATAATAAAAGTGTTAATTATATTTTTTGTTTTTTATGAAAATGGTTAATTAAATTAATTACTAATAACAAATAAAATAAAAGGGGTTAGAAATTAAATTAAAGAAATAAAATGAAAAGAAAGAAGAATGAACCCAAATGGAGGGGGTGCTGGGCCAACATGGGGGTGAAATGCTGAATCTGGGCCCATTAAGACAAAGGCCTCGTTGACCTTTCTGCTTAGGTGTGCATCCATTGACTGAAGCATATGGTAAGCTCCTTTTGTGGCCTTTGGATATGCCCTAAAGACACCTGGCTTGTTGGATCTGTGAGGCCTATGATGAACCTCCCTTGGGGCGCTGCACAGGAAAATCAAATGAAAAATAATATGGGAATTGTGAGGGGACCTGGGAATCGAACCCAGGCCCCAGCGTTTACCAAACGGAAGCCTTGCCAGTTGAGCTATTTGCGCGTTTTAGATATAGAATGGAAAACAAATAATATAACACAAAACAAGAATTAGTGATGTGAAACAAAAAAAAGGCGCTGAAACTTTGAATGCCCCAATCATCATGAGCCACGTCCACCTTCTTCCTCATTTTTGTACCTGTAATACAATCAAATAGCGGGGGTTTTAAACCCCCACTAAACACAACCTGCAAAAATAGCGAATAGCCCATGCTTGAACATAAATTGGGCGCGAGGTCATGGAATGATTCGTTTGGACGTCACGAATTCAATGGTACCAGTTTGGTAGCCTAATTTTACCATATGCATAAACGCCTAATTTCGAGCTTTTGAAAACCTAAGGTCCATCAATGGCAACTTTTGATATGGGATGCTATTGTTCAATTGAATGATACCAAAAGTTTCAGGATGTCCCTATGAGTACAAATCCATTCAAAAAAATGTCAAAAAACGCATGAAAGATTATATAGAATTTCAAGAAGAAATGCAAACCGTTTGGCCTGAGTTATAAGATTCTGGGCACGTTTGGATTGGTTTTTGATTGCAAAAGTTTCCTTGGGATACCAGGAATGTGTTTGGATGGGAATGGAGGCTTGAGAGGCGCTGCAACTAGGTTTTCAGATTTGCTTTTTTGCTTGAAAATTTAAAAATGCGTTTGGCCGTTTGGGAGCTCTTTTGGTCGTGAGTTCGTTTGTGATGGCTTACATACATTTTATGTAATGTGTTTTGATCAGAGTTAAGGACAATAACACAATGCATTCATGCTTGGGATTTTCCATAAACTCCATTGAAGCACTTTCCATTTTTGAGCCAAAATTTGAATTCTTGCTTCATTTAGGCCCTTGCATGAAATTGGAATGGTCATGATGGTTATTCAAAGTTATTCAACACAAAATATTCCCTTTTATTAATTTTCTTGATTTTTATTTGATTTTAAAAGATTTAAAATGAATTAAATCAAATAAAATTAAATAAAAATGGAAAAATTAATTTTAAATCTTGAAATAATTTGTGGGACACGTGGGAAGCATGGCCAAGCTGGATCAAGTGGAAAAAGTGGGCCCCTTTTGTCAAAAATGAAGTTTCAAGGATAATTGATTTTGGCCATTTCACAAAAATTTCCCAACTTCTCCAATGCATAGCTTGCTCAATTTTGAAGTTATGAACATGTTCTTGGACATTTTGGAAAGGTCTTGAAGTCCTCTAACCAATTTCTTTGGTCCCATGTCATTTTGATTTACCAATCTCAAGTTATGGTCTTTGACTTAAAGTCCCTTTTTGTTGACTTTTGAAAATGACCTATAATGTTGAAATTGATAACTTTTTGTGAGAGCATTTCTTGTACTTGGAATGTGAATATGAGTTGTAGGAAATGTCTTCCCCTTCAAGATGAGCATTGGATGCGATTTTTCTGATGAACCATGAAAAAGTTATGCCTTGGTCAAGTTACAGTTGACTTTTCAGCTGTCCAAAAATAGAAACCTTTGACACCTTGATGATTTTTGAGCCATTCTTGTGAAATCATGGTCAAGATTTGACTAAATGATGATTGTGGCCTTAAAATAAGATGTTGACCAAAAATTTTGACTTTTGACTGCCAAATGACCATTTTGCCCCTGCAGTTGACTGTGGAGCAATTAAGGTTTTTGACTGTGCAACTTGACCTTGTGAGCCTTGAAACTTAGCATGTAGATGCTTGACAATGTTTATAGGCATGTGGGACTTGATTGAACCCTTGAAAACCTCAACTTCCTTGCAGGAACCAAAACCCTAATTTGACTGGCTTAGGAGGATGGTTGACTGTGTAGCCTTTGAGTAGACTTTGAATCATTTGAGGTGATGCTTGTCAAAACTTTGAAGATTATGGGAGGGCAAATTTTGGGGTACAACAAATACCCTCTTGAAATGTTGCCTAGAAAAGTAACCGGGTTCTAGAGGATCTCAATATCACTGACCATCCTCCATCGGTCATGTTTTCAGCTCACACAATCTTTACTTGCGACCAAAATATTCTGAGAGTATTATCTCAATGTGTGTAGCATCGAGTATCAACCAATTCTCAGCTCTACACTGAGGTCGGCTATCTCGCTACTTTCTAATGGCCAAGTTGGGCAATTAAAGGTTCTAAGGTCAGTTGATGCTTTACGACACCATGCAGCGGCCCCGTATTCTCCTCGTTTCACCACAAGGGATACCAGTACCAACCATAGTGCCACACCAACATAGTTACTGCTTCAACCGTATCGGTCTACACCGTATAGTTCCCTCACAGTCTATTTCTACTTGCCTAAAAGGTGTTCCCCAGATCCGGGTGTAGGATCTATAGTAACCCTAAACAAAACCCTCAAAAAATAAAGCAAACAAAGCAATCAAGAGAAGCAATTTGAATGACCTAGATCCTAAGGTAAACCCCACTTTATATCCCCAGCAGAGTCGCCAGTTCTGTGATACGATGGTAGAACCGACTGTTTGATGCTAGTTTGCATTTTGCGTTTTGTGTTTGCAAAATGTCGCGGTAAGCAAGAGTCGCCATTGACTTTTATTTCATCCAATTGGAAAGGAAAAAAGTACCAAAAAAATCCTTTTTCGAGATATTCTGAGTACGGGGGGTAGATTATAGAAAGGGAAGGTGTTAGCACCCTTTATATCCATGATTTTCCATGGGCTCTTAGGTACTTTCTCATTTTTAAATTGCTTATGTTTGTGTGCTTTGTTTTGAAAAGTTTAACTTCGTGATAACCCTTGTATCAGTCCTCAAGGGTGTGACGAAGTTGTTTTGAAAATTGTTTTGAAAAGTGTAAGTGTGAAAAGTTTTGATTTGAGCAAGTACCTACTAGCATCTACTTACTCGAAAAAAGATTGTTTCTATCCTTGTTTCCTTTAGACAGCTCTATCCCACTATTGAGAAGTAGGCAGCACCGTCGTTGGAATTTGTAAGGGTCAATTCGAAAGGGATGTAAGATCACTAAAGCAATATTAGGACACCTTAGTAGTAACCCTAGAGTCTTAAGATCATTTCAAGGCAAGATTTCCGAGGCAACATTTTCGAGGCAACATTCCCGAGGCAACATTCGAATGGGACATTTGATCTTTTTTAGATGGGAGGGAAACCACTAAGACACCCTATGCTTAATGATCGTTTACCGAAGGCAACCCAAGTAAGAGTATACCCTAAGAGTGAATATGTGCGAGTAATTTGTTTCAGTTATTTATCTTTGCACATTAGGGTTTTCTAATTGTATTAATTTATCATGCATTATTGCCATACAATCCTATTAGCATACATCTAGACAGTTAAATATTTGCAGGAATTAAAAATGCGAGAAAATAAACCTACGCTATTACAAGGCTTCGGGGAGGGGGATTAATTACATAGCCAAAAACTCGGGGATTTAAACAGTAAATAAAAACCCTAAATTAACTATTACAAACCATGAACAGTTACAAAAATATTGGCAAAATAATTAACGAGCGCGCGGCGAATTAAATGCGAGACGATTAGGGTTTTGACCATTGACTAAACCTAATTTCAATTGATTGAATAAAAATATGTTTTTGTCATGTTTTGTTATAATGAATAATTAAATTAAAAGAAAATCCTAAATTCTAATTAATATTAATTTTTGAAAAATAAATTAATTTATTCTAAAACCCTATTTTTGTATTTTTGTTTGAAAAAAGAAAAGAATTAAATCAAGAACTAAAACCTAATTTTCTAATTAGTTTTAATTAAAAAAAAGCAAGTTAAAATTTCCCTAAATTAAATTAAACTAATTAAATTAAATTTGGTAATAATAAAAAAAATCTAATTCAAATTTTTGTGAATTCTTGATTTTATGATTTTATAAAAAAAAGATTAATTTTGTTAGTTAAAATAATTTAGCAAATTAATTAAATAAAAGAAATAAATAGAGAAAAGGAAAAAATGGGCCTGATTGTTAGCAAAAAAGGGGGTGCATATCTGATTTTTGTGGCCCAAAAACTCCAAGCCTGTTTGACTACGCTTGCTCTGGTGTGGGTGTTGACTTGAGTGCTATGGTGGACCTTCAATGTTGGCACGTTGGATCTGGCTTGCTGATGATCAAACGGATGAATGTTGATGATGTATGGTGGACGTCATGATGAACAATGCGTTGGATCCCTTAACTGAAAATAACACAAATAAAATGTTGGGACCTGGGGATCGAACCCAGGTCCTTATGCTCGCTTCCAGTGCTTGCTTGCCAGTTGTGCTGCGTTGTTTATTTGTTCATATAATAGAAACAAATAATATAATCAAATCAAGTAATATATTAAGAAAAATGGGTGAAAATTCAAATGGACGAGTCACACGCTACCACGCCTCATCTTCTTCCTCGGCCTGTCGTTTTAGGCAACAAGACTTTTACCTACAGACAGGACTTCGTAGCTAAAACCCTGTCAACTTCAAAAATGCAGCAAACACGATATAAATTTCATTAGAGGCCATGAATAAACTGGGCTTAAAGCCCTGATCATCATGGTATCCATATTCGTTCCTAATTTGACCTGTACTAAGAAACCCCAAAAATAAGCTTGGAACCCTAATCATGACATATTTCCTTTCCTGCACTTAGAATTCAATTAAATGACACAGAGGGCTTCGAATCCTCATGACAAACAAGAATGTAGGGTTAATTCTCACTAAAAACGCATGCATATATGAAATCAAAAACCAAAAACAGTGGGACAAACCGGGTCTTATAGCTTACGATTTTGAATGTTTCAGGCCTTGGCAATGATAGGAATAGCTTCTGGGAACGCCAAGGAAGGGATTGGTGATCTTGAAATGCTTTGAAACGCCTTGTAGATTGAAAACTGATTCAAACTTTTGTCCAAGTTTTTTAGTTTTCTCCCTGGCTTTTCACTACTTCTCACCCCCTTCTTTTGATCTGCAAAGCTTTATTATATAACCTAGAATGAATTAGGTTAACAAACTTGGCATGAATCTTTGCATTTATCCAAGATTTGATTTGATTTTCAATTTGTATGATATCTTTCTATTTTCATGCCAATCATGCCTTTCTTGTATCAATTGCCATTGATTCGAATTGATCATGCAAGCTCAGCATATCTTGATTGCCAATTTGTAAAAAAAAACAAATCAAATCATATCTTTGATAATTTTCATCATTTATTTGATTTAATTCAATTTTTAATTAATAAAAAATCAAAACAAATTGAAAAATTAAGCACAATATGAGTGAGTGAACATTTGAGTCGTGGACCACATTATAATTGAGGTGCAGGCATAAAAAGTTGGGCCAATTTAGCAAAAAATGCAAATTTTAGCACATTTGACTTTTGGCAATTTTGCAAAAATGGTCAACTTGGTCAATGCATAAATCTCTCAATTTTGACACTAGAGAGGTGTTCTTGTACTTTTTAGAAATCTTAGGGTGTCCTATAAGTAACCCTGTTGGTCTCATCTCAATTGAGTCTTCCATGTTCATGTATGAAGCTTTGACCCAAAACGTGTTTTTGTTGACTTTTCAAAAGGACTTTTAATGTCAAAATTCATATCTTTTTGTGAGTGCATATTCTGAACTTGGGAGCTGAAGATGAATTGTATGGAATTGTATCCTCCTCAAAATGAGCTTTAGATGGGTCATTTAGTATAAAGTATGAGAAAGTTATGCTTGGTCAAAGTTGAGTTGACTTTTCCTGCAAAACCCTAATTTAGCAACTTTTGGGTTTTGATGAATTGTGAGCAATCCTTGAGGAATCATGATCAACCCTTGATCAAATGATGAATAATACTTTAAAATGAGGATGTTGACCAAAAATCTTGAAGTTTGACTGTATGTGGGCCCCAGTTATCTTTTGACCTAGTATAGTTGATTTTCTGACATTTGAGCAATTGACTGAGCAAACTTCTTCTGCAAGGCTTGAAACTTGACATGTATTATCTTGAGAACATATTAGGACAATGGTGAGAATTTGAGTCCTTTGTGGTTCACACATATTGATGAAAATAGAAACCCTAATTTGAGGTAGGTTGCCTTAGGAGAGAGTTTGTTTGGTCAACTCTTGAACTTCCTTGAACAATTTGGGGACCTCGGTTGACATTTGTTGAGAAATATGAGAGGGAAAATTTTGGGGTAAAACAAAGAGGTATATGCTTGTCCAGCCCGTGTCAAAGAGGGCGTTATTAAATGTTTTTAGGAGTGTCCCACTGGTTGATGAGGAGGGGATCCCCGTGAAGAACAAGGAAGGGAACCCAGTGGTGAAGTTGGTTCCAAAGTTTCATTTCCATTGGTAGAAGAAACATTTTGATTGAGGGACCAATCATTACATTTGGAAGAAGGAGAAGATGGGTCTCGAGGATCTGGCCAGCCATGATCGTTTATCGACCTTTGTTGCGGGGATACCCCTTGTCCAGTGTGTGGGAAAAGGGGGAGGCCCTTGACAGACAAGGATGGGGAGCCCATGTTTAAACAGAGGCTTATAAATATGAAAGAGCTCCTCGAATCTGGGGATCCTGTGGCATACATGGATAGTTTATCTTGTATTTTAGATTTTTCTTGCGCACATATTTCTTTATCCTCGTTCACTGACTCTTATTAATTTTTTGTTGTAGGAAAGGATGAATGTTGCTTAGGAGTGTATGATCAAGTCGGTTTCTGCTTCTCAAAAATTAAGAAGAGGCAGAAGTCAGGAAAAGGTTCTAAGGCTGAGGGAGGGACGTTCCCTCAAGCGGGTTTGGGGACGTTGTCGTTTGGTCCTTTGGTTGGGAATCCTTCTCCTCAAGTGCATGTTTGAGCTGCCTCCATGCTTTCATAACAAGAAATTCTTTGAGGGCTCCTCTTTGCAACTTTTTCGGGTTGAATCGTTGATGCTAGAGGATATGGACTTCCTGAGCAAGACGGGGATGCTAGCCTAAGATATTGGTGCAGTAATGGGGGTGTTGGGAATGGCTATGGTATATACTGAGGAAGGTACCTCCATGGAGGGTGAGATGAGGAAGTCTCAGGCCAAAGCAGGGACTCTCGAGGAAAAGCTTGTCGCAGCGAATGGTGCAAGCAAGGCATCAAAGGAAAAACTGGCCAAGTTCACTGAGGAGTGCGACACCCTTTTGCTAGAGAAGAAGTCCGTAGAGGAGTCAGACTCTACTTTGAGGGAGGAGGCAGCTCCTGTCGAGGATGATCCGAAAGATACCAAGGGTATGAAAACCTGTGCAAAGTTGGTTATCCACCTCCAATTGACCATAGATTATGGTGTGAATAACACCGCGGGGATCTTCCAGAATGCTATGGAGCAGCTTAGGGTATTGAACCTAAGTGTAGAATTTAACACGGACGGGATGGGGTTCCTCCACTATATGGAAGATGGGAAGATTGTTGTGCCCGAATCCCTCTAGGATGGAGAGGATGGACTAACGGAGGAGCTTGCCTTCGAGGATAATGCAAACGAGGAGGGATTTCATCCTGTCATTTAATCAATTTATTGTTGCTATTTTTATTTTTTCTTGTGTGTCGTATTGTTGTAATTTTTTATGTGGGCTCTGCCCGTTTTGATGTAAGTTCCAAACAATCGTGGTCTTCATGACCACATGATCGTTTTATTTTGTTGGGGGCCTCAGGCCCCTTTATGTAATGTTCCGTACAATTGCGGCCCTAGTGGTTGGTTTTCAAAGTTTCCGACCATGGCGGTCGTTCGTTTTTTAATTTGTATTATTTAAGTGTTTATAAATTTGTTTCATGCAGGATTTATTGATTATTTGTAATGTGGAACATTTTCATGTTTGGTATGCTCGTCTGCTTGAGACGTTTTATTCTGATAAGGAGTTCGAGGGGTGTGCTCATTGGTTTTTCGAGTTCGCCAGTTTGGGGGGACTGGTCAAACGACCAGGGTTGTTTCTGGGCATGGGCTAAAACTCGGGGCTCGTTTTAAGGGTATGATCTCGGCGGAGTGAACTATCCATCATGAGTTGGGTGTTCTACCATCGCGTTACAATGACAATGGAGTTCATTCGAGTTTTCCACATCAGGCTAAGAATCTGCTCGTTAAAAGAGTGGAAATTTGCCTGTTTGTTTAATTTTGAGTGCCATGCTTATACCTAGGCATGCACATGTGATCAGATAAATATGTGTCCATTATCTCAACGAGACACACTGACTATATCAGTGTCTTAACTGTAATATTGCCTTATTTTTCCGTAGTTCCAAGGTCGAGAAAGTTATTCCCCGTTTAAGTTTCCTAAGTAATAGGCCTCGGTCCCCGTTTTCACATGGACGCGGTAGGGGCCTTCCCAGTTTGTGGCAAGTTTTCCCTCGCGAGACTCCTTTTGATTTCTCTTAAGGACTAGGTTGTTGACTTTAAAGTCTCGCCATATGACTTTGGTGTTGTATCTTATGGCGATTTTTTGTTTGAGGGAGGCTTCTCACAAAGATTCTCTCGTTCGGATTTCCTCGACAAGATAGAGCTCTTCCCTTAGTGTGACGTTGTTCATCTCCTCATCGAGGGGAGCTTCAGTTTGTCTGGAGGGTTCCAGGATTTCTATGGAGATGACGACCTCGGTTCCATATGCTAGCCGGAAGGGAGTCTCCCCAGTTGACGAGTGGGTTGTTGTCTGATAGGCCTAGAGTATGATGTGTAGCTCCTCGACCCATCTCTTCTTGGTTTCGTCCAACCTTTGCCTGAGGCCGCATAGAATCACCATGCTCGCAAATCGACTTTCCCGTTTGTCTGGTGGTGTTCGAGGGAGGCGAAGTGTTGGACGGTTCCCAACTTGGCGATGAATTCTTGGAAGTTTTTATCCGTGAATTACGTATCGTTGTAGAATACAATCGATTGTGGAATGCTAAATCGAGCAAGGATGTTCCTTTTATAGAAACAGAGAATGTTTAGTGCAGTTATTCTAGCCATCACTTCTTCTTCTATACACTTGGTGAAGTAACCCACAACTACTATATGTTAACTAAATATTTCGACTACATGAGTTTTAGTTGAATTAATACATTTTGGATGATGTGATTCGAAGGAAAGAATAAAGAAGTCCACGAGAAGACTTTGATAAGTGAAGAGCTAAAACTGAAGCTTTAATTTTGCTAATTGTTGGCGAAAGGTCCGTATACGGACCATAGAGATATCAAGTTTATTCAAAGTATCAGTGAGTATGCTTCGACCATCACGTTTTGGCGCTTTGAAGATAAGGAGTTTCAAATTCAATAAGATTAATCTTATCCAGAGAGACGCGTGGAAGCTTGGAATTCGAAGATACATGCTGTTGTACCCCAAAATTTTCCATCTCATTTCATCAACATTTCTCATCACAAGGCTCTTGGAACTCAAGATCAAGCTAGGGTTTGCTCTGCCCAGGACACCTCCTTGCACTGTTGACCTAAATTAGGGTTTGAGTTTACACAAGGATTTTTGGACCTTCAATGCCCAAAGTGACTTTCATACTTCATGTTGGACTTATAATTTTGTCCATACCAAGTTTCAATTCTTGAATCAAATTTTTGCCCAGTCAATTGGACAGTTGACCTAGAAATCAGCTGTATTAGGGGAAAAGTCAATTGTGGCCAATTTACAGTCAAACCTCATGAATTTTGACCCACATCAACATTATGAACTCATATGAACCATTTGATCAAGTTTGGATCACAATTCCATAAGAAATTTGATCAGATCACCAAAAGGGCAAAATGGTCATTTTTAGGGTTTTGACTGTACAAAGGCAATTTCTGACTTTTTGACCTAGCCAAGGGAAATTCAAGCTCAAGCAAGGACTCAAGGGCTCAATGGCATCATCTTTACCTATTCAACAAGTTCAAAAGATCTCAAATGCATGGGATTGATAGATGAATTTTTCAGTTAACTGATCAAAATTTGACTGTACACTGAAAAGTCAAACTTTGACTTTTTGGTCAAAATCAAGTGCCAAGGGTAATTTTTCATCAAGATGTGTCAAATCATGAAACTTTTTCATCAAGAAACCCAAAATTGCAAATTAGGGTTTGAAATTGAAATTTTTCATAACTTCGAAATTTTCTAAGTTATGAAATTTTCTTAATTTTTCCTAACTTTGTTCCACATTTTCACCAAGATGCAAGTGGATTCAAACAAAACTTACAACATGAAAGTTGTATTCCTCCACAAAGTCTACAAATTTGAATCACAAAGTTTTCTCAAAAGAAGCTTGGATCTCAAGTTATGATTTTTTGAACAAGGGTCCCTAAAACTTTTAACTTAGAGAAATTTTGCCCTAGTTTAGGCAGGATTTTGACCCATCTTCTTGGCCATTTTTCACATAGTTCCACTTAGAGTATCAAGTTGCATTTCAAATATGGATTATATTTCTTGTTGCAAGCTTTCCAAATTGTCCAAGAACTCCTCAAACACATTTGTGATTAGGTAGAATCGAATGCTTGAAGTTGGAAAAAACTCACTTTTGTATCCATGGCAAATTCATGTTCACTCAAGTGGCATTTTCAAACCAGCATGCTTTGTACTAGTTTGCAGGCCTATAAACCATTTTAAACTCCTTAATTGAATGCAAATCCATTGAGCTAATGCATTATCTTGGCCATTTGGACATTGCACATAAAACTAAGCCTTAATTAGAAAAAGGTACATTTCTATTTTGGAAAAGGTATGCTTTATGTCAAAACATGATCTTTGAAGCATAGGGCCAAGATCTCAGAAGCCAAATTAAATCCACAAATTCTAGCAGCCATGAGGACAGTGTGCAACATATTAGATGGCTTGTACAGGCTTGTATAGAGGACTTACACATTCTTGCTTCAAAAAGAAGAAAACTTGTAAAATCCTCCCAACTTAAAAACTAGCCATTGTTAGCTTAGACAAAGATTTCAAACATATTTCACACAACCCTTTGAGCAAGAAACACGAGTACTTGAGCCCCAAAACCTCCCATAGCCATAAATCACACTTCTTTGGCAAAACAGGGCAGGTGCTGCAACTTGAGTTCTCCAGCTCATTTGGCTCGTGCGTTTTGCCTCTTTTTGCTTCAAACACCTTCCATTCAACTCACTCAAGCTATCACAAACCTCCATTGCCAACTGTAACTCCATTTACAGTGTTCACCATTTTCATTTCAAGCTTATGCAGGTTGAGTTCTAGAGGTTGATTCAGGGACATTCAAAGCAAGCTAGCTATTGGAAAAGATCAAGTGAAGTTCGGGCAAGCTACGAGACACCTCAGAACTTGTTGAGAAGCACTGCATTGCCCTACTCGAATCCAACTGAAACAGGTTTTTTCTCACTTTCTATCTCTCTATTTAGGAACATTTAGCCTTAGGTTTGTGAATAAAAAATGGTGTTCATTGCTAGGAAGTTGTACATATGCTCAGTTTTCATTTATATTAAGTGTGCTAGGAGAATTTCATCCATGAATATGCTGAAAAAGTTAGGTTAGATTTTGGGGCCAGAGAAATTCTCTCTGGTTTTTGAGAGTTAGGATTAATACTTTATATGGTTAGAATCGTATTAAAATTCTCTACAAGTTTGATGTTGTGAGTTTTGGCAAAAGATCACGTTTCCAAGATATCCAAGTTTGAACCAGGCGCGCGCGCGTTTGACAATTGCTGGAGGTTGTTGTACCCCAAAATTTGCCCTCGCATTTTTTTCCCAAGAAATCTCTGCTTCAAGCATTTCCTGATTCTTCAAACTGGCTCAAGAATCGGACAAACGGACTTTTCTTGACAGTCAAGCAAAATTAGGGTTTTTACTGATTTTTAGGACTCTGGACTATTTCACAGTTGGCTTAGGGTTTGGATGATTTTTGGTTCAATTTTGATCAGGCGAGCGTTATTTGGCATTTAATCAGGAGTTAAGGTTTTATGGGCATATTCTCAGAAGAATTTAAATTCCACAGCACTTTGCCGTTTATTCCGAGATTGGGGTTAAATTCGCATTGTTTTGATTTAATCAGTGAAAGAGACAGTGGTTTGAATTCATGTTGTTTTCTTTGAGCCAGTCAAATACAGTATGCAGTATTGGATTCACAGTGTTTATGGCAAATCAATGAAGATGGAATGCGCTTGATCAGTTTATTTTGGTTGACTGCTGCTTTGCTTTGGATATTGGAAGAGACAGGTTTAATTGATCAATATTGTTTTTATTTAAGTTATTTATTATTCTAAAATTGAATGATTGAAATTTATTTTTCGATTGTTTTAATTCAAAGAGTTTTAAATAAATAAATAAACAATAAAGAAAGAAAATTAGAATTACTTGGATAATTTAGATTTTATTGATATTTGAATTATTTGTACAAATTGTTGTTTATAATTTAAATTACAAACAATAATTTACATTAATTTAAATATTAAATAAAATAAAAAACTATCCTATTTCTAATATTCTTCATTCTTCACTTCGTTCCGGTGCTCCGTTATTCGTCTGCAAAAAGAAAAAGAAGAAAAGTCAGAAAGCAGTGGAATTAAAAAAAGACAGTTAAAATTTGCTCATCATTAGGAGCCACTGACTGGGATCAGTTGACCCTCTCTGCAAATCACGGGATTTCTCCCGGTTCACAGAGAGGGAAGATTTTTATTCATGAATGCAAATGTCAAATGCATAAAATCCAAAGTTCAAACTGCATAGTTCAAATCCAATTCCACTTTCTATCCAAAGCAAAAAGGCAATTTACTGTCAAAATGCCAAAATCTACTCAAAAGATATCAAGGAAAAAGCAAGAAGTACAATTGCTGTCAAAAGTGCACAAGCTGTCAAAGAAGGATTTGAAAAAGATATCAATGCAAAGTCAGCACACAAAGCTGTCAAAAGCAAGATAAAGATGCAGAAAATGTGTTATGCAAGCAAGACCTTATCATCATTTCCCAGGGCCCCTTCAGAACAAAGTACAACAAAAATCATATTAAAATCTTAACTGTACTTTTGGAGAGAAAAGGAGAGATAAAGAGCATATGCAGGTTTTAGGCTTAGGCAGAAGACAGAAAAAAGATATAATCCAAGGGACACGGTTCAGCAAGCAGATATAGAGGAGAGGAAGAAAAATATACAAACCCACAAGCCTCACAACAAAGCAAGCATATAACTTGCAATCTGAGAAACACACAAACCTGCATCAGTAAAGGCCAAACCTCATATAACCTGCAAGTTCAAACCTAAACAAAAACACCATAACATGCTGTCATAACCTCATACCTGTCCAGAACCTCATAAAACCTGAAGCTTCACCCTCAAGGCAAAAACCTCACATAACCTGCTGTCATAACCTCAAAAGCATTAGCCTAACCAAAACTCTTTCAAGGCCAAACCTCAACATAACAAGCTGACTGAACCACAGTACAAACCTAAAAACATCAAAAAACCTGCAGAAGGTCTGCCTCCAAAACAAAACAAATACCATACACTGAACTATCAAGAACCCCTGTAAAACCATAACCTGCAAACTGATAAAAAACCCAGGCCAACCTCAAAACCTGCTGAAGCTTAACCTTAAACCAGAACCACCATTACAAACGCATAACAGAACCTACTGCAAGCACATAACCTCAATAGCCTAACCATCAAAATCTGGCCTAGCTTTCAAACCTGATAAACCAAATCCAAATTCCTCAAGCAACTCAAGTCATTCAGAGGCAATATCAAGGCAAACCCATCAGGCCCTCAGTGTACACATCACTGGGCAATAAGGCAGTCAAACAAGAAGCATATTCCAATCAACACATAGGCAACACGAGAGAAGAAGAAGAAAGAAGCTATTCAAGGGCCTCAGAAGCAAGCTTCATCATAGGCAAGGAAGCATATTCAAAAGCATACAAATGCTCAAAGGCAACCAACATACAGTGGCAGTAGAAGAGATAAAGAAGTGAATTAAAAAGGGTTCTCAGCACACATCATCATCAAAACCCTATAACAGCTATCAGATAAAAAAAATACCAGGGTCATCAGAAGCAAAGACTCGTCACGCTCCCTCCGCTCATTCCGGCCTCCTGAGCGCCACTCCTCCGCCTCTCCTCCATCTCCAAAAACGAAGGTAGTACAATCTTCTCCCTCTTCTCTTCTCCTTCATCTCATAATGAAAGGTAAAAGTTAAGACTCAAATCAAAAACCATGCAAATTCGTAAAAAACAGAGATAAGAGCATAAACACTAAAAATCAAACCTTGTATCAAGAGGACGCTGAGTTCACGCCATGGAGGGAAGAGAGGTTTGAGGGTGACACTGGTGGCCGGAGGGGTGAGTTGCTCAGGAAGCTTGCAAGGACGAAGACGGACGTACGAACGCGGCGCCGCTACAAACCCTAATGCGTCTCACTGAACTAACAAAACCTAACCCTAAATTTGTTTCCAGTTTAACATGGGCCTTGCCCATTCTGCACCCCCCAAAAGCCCATTAAATGATTCTTTTCTTTACAAAATATTAATAACCTTTTTTATATAAACAATATATTAATTTTCTAACCTAATATAGTTTTAATACACTCTTAATAAATATATTTCATTTGGTAAAAATATGCATCTTTTCTTTAAGCACATAATTAAAATACATTTTGTCATATATTAAATTGAAAATACTTTCTTTTTTTATTTTGTTTCCTCTTTTAATAAAAATATATCTTGCACATACTAAAATAAATATACATTTTCTTGCATAATTTAAATTTCTTAAAACATTTTGTACATATCATACTCTTTTTTCATATAGTTAAAACATCCTTTTTAATTAACATACATATTTATACATAACAATTTAAACACATTTTTTCTCTAATATTAAAATTCACAAACATTTGATTAAAATACTTTTTTGTATATAAACAAATAAAGATACATTTCTTAATTAAAACTTGAACATTTTCTTTTGTATATATTAAATATACAAATCAAAGATTCACTAAACACATAGCTAGGTCAAAAACCCTAATACGCTTCAATTTCACATTATCGCACCTGTAAATAATTACACACAATACATATACATGTACACTTACACAAAATACATTCACATTGCCCTATACACATTTGTTTATATTAATCTGTATATTCGATATTTACATTTGATTGCGAATTCGATTTGGTTGTAACTTATTGGATACTATAAGTCTCATCCCCTTTGTACATTTATACCCCCACTCCCGGATACCATTCTGTAATAGCGTAGATTTTACATTTCCGCAATTTACCGTTTTCCAATTATACCATGATTAGACCTAAGGTTTGTATGTACATAAAATTAAACGCTAGATAACCTAATACGATACAAATACATGTAATCAATACACAATCACACTTGCACCCCCTAGGGTAATCCCACATGTTGCCTTCCAAAATGGGCCATGCTTGCACATCGAGTATCTTTGGCAAAACAAAATCAAATGATCATAAGTCCCTCAAAGTGTTGCCTAAACGGAATGATCATAGTCCCTTCAAAGCAAATTGCCAAAGACACTTGGCATCATTGCATTCATGGTCCATACGATGACCCGCGCCCGTCCCGAATAAACTTCCTAAACGCAAGATTGTCCACCAATTTCAATGGTGGAACAAAATTGTTAAAAGGGGGTTAAAACATAACAAAAAAACCTTTGAGTACAATAGGGTAGACAAAACTCTTAGTTACTTGAGATCAACTTGCAAAAACACTTGCCTTCTTTTCAAAAACCACAATCCACAATATTTTCAAACAAACTCTCAAAAACATTTGAAAACATCTTTTCGAAAAGATCCACACTTTTGTAAAACACTCAATCACGAGTCAAATACATTAGTTGCCTAAGACAAGGCATTTTTTTCAAAACATTTTCAAAAAGCACCCACACACACACCATTTTCAAAGCAATCGAAAAACAAGGCAAGTGATCTAAAAAACCAAGTAACTAAGAGCCCATGGATAACCATGGATGAAAAGGGTGCTAATACCTTCCCTTTTCATAATCTACCCCCCCGAACCCACGAAATATCTCAAAAGGTTTTTGCTGTGCTTTTTAACCTTTCCTTTAGGATAAAATAAAAAGTCGGTGGCGACTCTTGCTCAACCGCACAAGTGCGAATACGAACGCAAAACACTACTCAGTTCTCCCACCGTATCACAGAACTGGCGACTCTGCTGGGGAAGATTCTAAAAGTGGGGTTACCTTAGGGTTTAGATCACCTTTGTTTTCAATTGATTGCTTTGTTTTCTTTACATTTGTGGGCTTTGCATCGGAGTTTCATAGATCCTAACCCGGATCTAGGAAATACCCTTTTAGGTAGCATAATCTGTGAGGGACCTGTCCGGCGTAGACCGACATGGGTGAAGCAGTGGCTACGTTGGTGTGGCATCTTAGTCTGTACCTATATCCCTTGTGTTGTAACGGGGAGAATATAGGTCTTCTAAGGGGTCATTAAGCACCAACCAACCTTAGAACCCTAAATTGACCAACTTGGCTATTAGGACAGTAGCAGTATGCTACACTCATTGAGGCTAAACTCTCGAGATGGTTCTGGCCGCGAGAAAAGATTGCGATGCTGGAGTTATGACCGATTGAGGGTAGCCAATGATTTGAGATCCTCTAGAACCCGGTTACTTTTGATAAGACAGGTTTTAACCAACAAACTAAAAGAGGGTAGTACCTGAGCCTCATGCAAGCCTAAACCTAAGGCCTTGTGTGCTTTGTGTGAATATTGTTTGCTTGTATATACACTCACTTGCTTGTGCATACATGTGCATAACATCATAACATCATACCATAGCATTTTCAATAACCATTTCAAGGATCTCGAGGGTTCTGTTGATGCAGGGTTACGTTGAACCAGACATCTATCAAGGGGCAAGGGGGTTTCTCCTCTAACCAATCCAGTCAAAGTTCAAGTGCAACAACTTGAATCAGTGGCTATGACCCACTCGACATGGTGAGCTTGATTCTCGTGGAAGGACATCCACCGACACAAAGCTCTCCAATCAAAGTTCAAGTACAACAACTTGAATCAGTGGCTATGACCCACTCGACATGGTGAGCTTGATTCTCGTGGAAAGACATCCACCGGTGCAGAGATCTCCAATCCAAGGGCAGAGTTCAACCTCTAACATTTTCTTGTGTTTACCCCAAGAGATCCTTGAAAGCATGCATCCACATATCATGCATTTCATTTTGACAATCTTTCCTTTTTCAGGTTTCCTTACTCTCCTGCTGTTTATTTCAGCAAGAGATGGCTCTAGAAAGGTCTGTCAAAGACATCCAAGACCAGACTGCTCAGCTGCAGGAGATGTTCCTGAACTTGTCTCTGGGGCAAGAAGAGATGAAAGCTCTCCTCACCAAGGGCTTGGGGAATTCCAACAATGCCAGGAGTGATCAGATTGCGGAGCTGCAGTTTGATCTGACAACACTGAGGACTCAAATGATGGGACAATTGGTGGGCCAGATGGCTCTCATCCAAGACCTATCTCAAAGACAAGAGGAACTCAGAGTTCTTGTCCGCCAACTGCTTCCAAGCAACCAACTGGGGCAAACATCTGAGGTTGAAGAGCAAGTCACCGCTCAGCCTCCCTCCACTCAAGAAGACAAGGGGAAAGCTCCTTTACTTGCTTCAGGGTCACAATCCCATCAACAACCTCGCCAGCATCAACGGGGGAATCGGCGTAAACAAGAAAAGTCGGGAAGACAGTTCACGGAGACTGAAATACCGTCATTCTTCATACTGAAGCGCCTGTTGGAGGTCGATTTGCTCACCTTAAAGGACCCTCCTCAGAAGCTCAATATCTCCTCTCCTCACTTTAATCCCGACGCATTCTGTGTTTACCACTCCTGCAGCCCAGGACACGGCACCAATGACTGTTGGGCCTTGAAGAACAAGATTCAAGATCTGATCGACATTGGGGTGCTGGAATTCATGCCAGACGGCGAGATGAAAATCTTCCGTTAGAGGGTTCTCCACTTGAAGTGACGAGGCTCAAACTGAAAGACTTTTGCTTCTTTTTGAATTTTCAAAGTTGTAATTTCTTTTGCTGTCAAACAATTATCTGTTGATGTTAAACTCTGTTTTCATTAATGCATTGCATATGTTGGTCTTGAATTCATCCATTCGTTTCACTACTCTTATGCTTTTCTTTATGATACTTGACTCTTGATAAAAAGTTGCAAGCCTTTAGAGGGGGGATGACGAAACAATACCATAATCTTATACAATATGCTTTTGAACAGACCTTGCTGATGATGTACAGGAATTTCTTTCAATTCCCAAACACTGGAGTTATAAGGAAGTTAATCCCTAGTCAACCCCTTCGAGCCAAAGAAGTAGGAGTTTTCTGTTCTAAACAATCAAAACCTTTGATATAAACCTGGGGCAGGGTAGTCTCTCAGTTAATTCAAAAGAAAATGCGCATTGAAGTCGCAAACTCTCCGTTCTTAATACAACGAACGATGTCAAAAGAGAAAGCGTTCCTTGGGAATCAAAAGACCAGGGTGGTTCCCTATCATATAGACAGTCAATCTCTCAAAAGAGTAAAGCCCGCCAAGCCAAAACCTATAAAGGAGGCTTAAGAAAGCTGGGGCATCCCGCTGACAGTAATCCCGAAAACGGTAACAGTCAGGCAAAAGTTAGGGATAACAAATCAAAATCAAAATAGTGAGGTCATTACAAAACCCTCAACAACATGAAAAAAAATGTTGAAAAAGAAAAAGGAGATGATGACTGTCTCCCAAAAATTCAATTGATGAACCATCGCCCAAAAGTCGTTCCAAACTCAAAACAGAGTGTGACGCACAATTAACTGAGCTTAGGTTGAAGAACATTACGAAGAGCGGGTGGGTACAAATATACTTTGAGCCTTTATCCTTTGTTTCTTAAACCGTGAACCAGGCCACGTTACAACCCTTCAAAAGTCCTAATTGAAGCATGGGTTAGTTCGAAAGCATACTGTTACAAAAGGTATGACTCCTGTAGGGCTTTGCTCTAAATCTTGTGTTAACTTGTCTCATGAAAAGTTTTCTGCTAAAAACGCATTTTTCAAAACGAAAAAAAAAACTTCGAGACAAACATAAACTTTGCATTATTCGAATATCACGGTCCGCATTTGACCCTTTTATTTGACAGCGGAGAAATTCATACAGCGAATGTTCGGAGGAACGAAAACTCTCTCAGTAAGTCAAAATCACTTCAAGAGGATAACACTTCCATCAAATCTCCTATCAACAAGGGGCATGACATGTCACAATTCAATTAACCTGGGGCAGTCCAGTCAAGGTCCAACAGATCCTTCAAAGTTCAGTTAACCTGGCGCAGTCCAGTCAAGGTCCAACAGATCTTTCAAAATTCAATTAACCTGGGGCAGTCCAGTCAAGGTCCAACAGATCCTTCAAAGTTCAGTTAACCTGGGGCAGTCCAGTCAAGGTCCAACAGATCTTTCAAAATTCAATTAACCTGGGGCAGTCCAGTCAAGGTCCAGCAGATCTTTCAAAGTTCAGTTAACCTGGGGCAGTCCAGTCAAGATTTCAAGAAATCTCTCAATATGCAGAGTAATCTGATTCAAGACTCCCTCACCACCACTTGGGGCATTCGAATGTCAAAAGTGTTCAACAAATCAACTACAACACTTCCAGATTCGATTCCTGTATCCAGCCAGGGCATATTTGTTGACTACATTTCCAGACTCGATTCCTGTATCTAGCCAGGGCACGTCTGAAGAGTTCGAAGATTCGATTCCTGTATCCAGCCAGGGCATATCTGTTGACGACTATTTCCAGATTCGACTCCTGTATCCAGCCAGGGCATATCTGTTGACCACATTTCCAGACTCGACTCCTGTATCTAGCCAGGGCACGTCTGAAGAGTTCGAAGATTCGATTCTTGTATCCAGCCAGGGCATATCTATCAACTATCACCTTTCCAGATTCGACTCCTGTATCCAGCCAGGGCATATCTGTTGACCACATTTCCAGACTCGATTCATGTATCTAGCCAGGGCACGTCTGAAGAGTTTGAAGATTCGATTCCTGTATCCAGCCAGGGCATATCTATCAACTATCACCTTTCCAGATTCGATTCCTGTATCCAGCCAGGGCATATCTGTTGACGACTATTTCCAGATTTGACTCCTGTATCCAGCCAGGGCATATCTGTTGACCACATTTCCAGACTCGACTCCTGTATCTAGCCAGGGCACGTCTGAAGAGTTCGAAGAGTCGATTCCTGTATCCAGCCAGGACATGTCTGAAGAATTCCAGATCGACACCTGCAACAATCCAGGAAACATCCGTGAACGACCGATTGTAGACCAACACCTGTAATAAGCCAGGAATTTATCTACATCACCACTTGGGGCATTCGAATGTCAAAAGTGTTCAAAACCCGATGCAGTTTTACACAAGCTCATCATCAGGAAGCCCTACACCGGTTCCTCTTCAAGACTTCTGAAACAAGTTTACGGATTCTTCCCAACAACGGATGTTAATCTACCAACTTGTTCAGACTCTTCTCAACCTTTGAAATTAGTTTACGGACGCTTCCCAACAACGGATGCGGATCTATTGCTGATTCAACTTCAAGATTTCTGAAAATAGTTCACGGGTTCTCCAAGTAACGGATGTTAACCTATCGCTTGTTCAGATTCTTCTCAAGCTAACCACCACGGAAGATCGCGCTCGCCAAAATTCTTCCTATCCCCAGCAGATCTAAAACTTCAAATTATCAATCCCCAGCGGAGCCAGACCATTGAACCTTCTCCCCACAGAGTTTTGGGAGGGCAAATCTTGAGTTCCCCAGTGAGATCACCAGAGTTACTTCCCATCAAGCCGAAGATTCTCAATCTGACCTCCCCAGCATGAGTCTACTAGTTTGGAACCCCCCAGTAGAGGTCATCAGGAATTCTCTTCCCCAGCAACAGCCAAGGATTTATTTTCCCCGGCAGCAGTGAAGATGCTTTTATCTTCAGCCATCTCGGATTCATGTATCCTCGGTAAGATTAGCTCATCAGCTTACATGCGCATTCATTACATTCACATTCATAAATATTGATGTCACGTACGTTGCATCATGCATCATAACATTGCATACAACTAACCCTTTGCCCTTTCAGGTAAGATCAGTCGACAGACACAGATCAACTCCCGAGATTCATCCAGAAATAGTTCAGATGTGACCCGGACACGGCGACATTCTGATACTTTATTCTAGATTCATTCAGACGCATCATCAAGAAACCCTACACCGGTTCCTCTTCAACTTCAAAACTTCTGGAAACAGTTTACAGATTCTTCCCTACAACGGATGTCAATCTACCAACTGATCCAGACTCTTCTCAACTTTTGAAGACAGTTTACAGATTCTTCCCAACAACGGATGTCAATCTACCAACTGATTCAGACTCTTCACAATTTCTGAAAACAGTTTACAGATTCTTCCCTACAACGGATGTCAATCTACCAACTGATTCAGACTCTTCTCAATTTTTGAAAATAGTTTACGGACATGTCCCAACAACGGATACTGCTCTATTGCTTATTCAATCTCAGATAGTTTACAGATTCTCTAGACATGGACGTCAATCTGTTGCTTGTTCAGACCTCAATTCAAAGATGTTCCAAAACAGGGATGCCTTTCTGACACTTATCCACTCACTTCTGACATACATTTCAACATGTCCAGATGGCATCTATAAGCCCATCCTCCTACCAACAGTCGCCGAATGGAATCCTTAAGCCCATTCTCAGATGGCATCTCTAAGCCCATCCCCCGACAAAATTCTCTCGCACCAGATGGCATCTTTAAGCCCATCACCAAATGGCATCTTTAAGCCCATTCACATCTATCATCACATCGCCGAGTGCAAATTTTCTGGGCACTTTAGTGTCCAATCTTCTTCTACCTTCAAGTCGCGAAAGGCAAACTTGCCAATCTAACTCTTCAGGTCCAAGAAGATTGAACAGGGGCAACTGTTGTACCCCAAAATTTGCCCTCGCATTTTTTTCCCAAGAAATCTCTGCTTCAAACATTTCCTGATTCTTCAAACTGGCTCAAGAATCGGACAAACGGACTTTTCTTGACAGTCAAGCAAAATTAGGGTTTTTACTGATTTTTAGGACTCTGGACTGTTTCACAGTTGGCTTAGGGTTTGGATGATTTTTGGTTCAATTTTGATCAGGCGAGCGTTATTTGGCATTTAATCAGGAGTTAAGGTTTTATGGGCATATTCTCAGAAGAATTTAAATTCCACAGCACTTTGCCGTTTATTCCGAGATTGGGGTTAAATTCGCATTGTTTTGATTTAATCAGTGAAAGAGACAGTGGTTTGAATTCATGTTGTTTTCTTTGAGCCAGTCAAATACAGTATGCAGTATTGGATTCACAGTGTTTATGGCAAATCAATGAAGATGGAATGCGCTTGATCAGTTTATTTTGGTTGACTGCTGCTTTGCTTTGGATATTGGAAGAGACAGGTTTAATTGATCAATATTGTTTTTATTTAAGTTATTTATTATTCTAAAATTGAATGATTGAAATTTATTTTTCGATTGTTTTAATTCAAAGAGTTTTAAATAAATAAATAAACAATAAAGAAAGAAAATTAGAATTACTTGGATAATTTAGATTTTATTGATATTTGAATTATTTGTACAAATTGTTGTTTATAATTTAAATTACAAACAATAATTTACATTAATTTAAATATTAAATAAAATAAAAAACTATCCTATTTCTAATATTCTTCATTCTTCACTTCGTTCCGGTGCTCCGTTATTCGTCTGCAAAAAGAAAAAGAAGAAAAGTCAGAAAGCAGTGGAATTAAAAAAAGACAGTTAAAATTTGCTCATCATTAGGAGCCACTGACTGGGATCAGTTGACCCTCTCTGCAAATCACGGGATTTCTCCCGGTTCACAGAGAGGGAAGATTTTTATTCATGAATGCAAATGTCAAATGCATAAAATCCAAAGTTCAAACTGCATAGTTCAAATCCAATTCCACTTTCTATCCAAAGCAAAAAGGCAATTTACTGTCAAAATGCCAAAATCTACTCAAAAGATATCAAGGAAAAAGCAAGAAGTACAATTGCTGTCAAAAGTGCACAAGCTGTCAAAGAAGGATTTGAAAAAGATATCAATGCAAAGTCAGCACACAAAGCTGTCAAAAGCAAGATAAAGATGCAGAAAATGTGTTATGCAAGCAAGACCTTATCATCATTTCCCAGGGCCCCTTCAGAACAAAGTACAACAAAAATCATATTAAAATCTTAACTGTACTTTTGGAGAGAAAAGGAGAGATAAAGAGCATATGCAGGTTTTAGGCTTAGGCAGAAGACAGAAAAAAGATATAATCCAAGGGACACGGTTCAGCAAGCAGATATAGAGGAGAGGAAGAAAAATATACAAACCCACAAGCCTCACAACAAAGCAAGCATATAACTTGCAATCTGAGAAACACACAAACCTGCATCAGTAAAGGCCAAACCTCATATAACCTGCAAGTTCAAACCTAAACAAAAACACCATAACATGCTGTCATAACCTCATACCTGTCCAGAACCTCATAAAACCTGAAGCTTCACCCTCAAGGCAAAAACCTCACATAACCTGCTGTCATAACCTCAAAAGCATTAGCCTAACCAAAACTCTGTCAAGGCCAAACCTCAACATAACAAGCTGACTGAACCACAGTACAAACCTAAAAACATCAAAAAACCTGCAGAAGGTCTGCCTCCAAAACAAAACAAATACCATACACTGAACTATCAAGAACCCCTGTAAAACCATAACCTGTAAACTGATAAAAAACCCAAGCCAACCTCAAAACCTGCTGAAGCTTAACCTTAAACCAGAACCACCATTACAAACGCATAACAGAACCTACTGCAAGCACATAACCTCAATAGCCTAACCATCAAAATCTGGCCTAGCTTTCAAACCTGATAAACCAAATCCAAATTCCTCAAGCAACTCAAGTCATTCAGAGGCAATATCAAGGCAAACCCATCAGGCCCTCAGTGTACACATCACTGGGCAATAAGGCAGTCAAACAAGAAGCATATTCCAATCAACACATAGGCAACACGAGAGAAGAAGAAGAAAGAAGCTATTCAAGGGCCTCAGAAGCAAGCTTCGTCATAGGCAAGGAAGCATATTCAAAAGCATACAAATGCTCAAAGGCAACCAACATACAGTGGCAGTAGAAGAGATAAAGAAGTGAATTAAAAAGGGTTTTCAGCACACATCATCATCAAAACCCTAAAAACAGCTATCAGATAAAAAAAATACCAGGGTCATCAGAAGCAAAGACTCGTCACGCTCCCTCCGCTCATTCCGGCCTCCTGAGCGCCACTCCTCCGCCTCTCATCCATCTCCAAAAACGAAGGTAGTACAATCTTCTCCCTCTTCTCTTCTCCTTCATCTCATAATGAAAGGTAAAAGTTAAGACTCAAATCAAAAACCATGCAAATTCGTAAAAAACAGAGATAAGAGCATAAACACTAAAAATCAAACCTTGTATCAAGAGGACGCTGAGTTCACGCCATGGAGGGAAGAGAGGTTTGAGGGTGACACTGGTGGCCGGAGGGGTGAGTTGCTCAGGAAGCTTGCAAGGACGAAGACGAACGTACGAACGCGGCTCCGCTACAAACCCTAATGCGTCTCACTGAACTAACAAAACCTAACCCTAAATTTGTTTCCAGTTTAACATGGGCCTTGCCCATTCTGCACCCCCCAAAAGCCCATTAAATGATTCTTTTCTTTACAAAATATTAATAACCTTTTTTATATAAACAATATATTAATTTTCTAACCTAATATAGTTTTAATACACTCTTAATCAATATATTTCATTTGGTAAAAATATGCATCTTTTCTTTAAGCACATAATTAAAATACATTTTGTCATATATTAAATTGAAAATACTTTCTTTTTTTATTTTGTTTCCTCTTTTAATAAAAATATATCTTGCACATACTAAAATAAATATACATTTTCTTGCATAATTTAAATTTCTTAAAACATTTTGTACATATCATACTCTTTTTTCATATAGTTAAAACATCCTTTTTAATTAACATACATATTTATACATAACAATTTAAACACATTTTTTCTCTAATATTAAAATTCACAAACATTTGATTAAAATACTTTTTGTATATAAACAAATAAAGATACATTTCTTAATTAAAACTTGAACATTTTCTTTTGTACATATTAAATATACAAATCAAAGATTCACTAAACACATAGCTAGGTCAAAAACC
Organism: Vicia faba; assembly: GCA_948472305.1. Lineage (NCBI taxonomy): Eukaryota > Viridiplantae > Streptophyta > Magnoliopsida > Fabales > Fabaceae > Vicia > Vicia faba. The sequence continues at coordinate 518,914,553 of OX451737.1, forward strand.
CTAATACGCTTCAATTTCACATTATCGCACCTGTAAATAATTACACACAATACATATACATGTACACTTACACAAAATACATTCACATTACCCTATACACATTTGTTTATATTAATCTGTATATTCGATATTTACATTTGATTGCGAATTCGATTTGGTTGTAACTTATTGGATACTATAAGTCTCATCCCCTTTGTACATTTATACCCCCACTCCCGGATACCATTCTGTAATAGCGTAGATTTTACATTTCCGCAATTTACCGTTTTCCAATTATACCATGATTAGACCTAGGGTTTGTATGTACATAAAATCAAACGCTAGATAACCTAATACGAGACAAATACATGTAATCAATACACAATCACACTTGCACCCCCTAGGGTAATCCCACATGTTGCCTTCCAAAATGGGCCATGCTTGCACGTCGAGTATCTTTGGCAAAACAAAATCAAATGATCATAAGTCCCTCAAAGTGTTGCCTAAACGGAATGATCATAGTCCCTTCAAAGCAAATTGCCAAAGACACTTGGCATCATTGCATTCATGGTCCATACGATGACCCGCGCCCGTCCCGAATAAACTTCCTAAACGCAAGATTGTCCACCAATTTCAATGGTGGAACAAAATTGTTAAAAGGGGGTTAAAACATAACAAAAAAACCTTTGAGTACAATAGGGTAGACAAAACTCTTAGTTACTTGAGATCAACTTGCAAAAACACTTGCCTTCTTTTCAAAAACCACAATCCACAATATTTTCAAACAAACTCTCAAAAACATTTGAAAACATCTTTTCGAAAAGATCCACACTTTTGTAAAACACTCAATCACGAGTCAAATACATTAGTTGCCTAAGACAAGGCATTTTTTTCAAAACATTTTCAAAAAGAACCCACACACACACCATTTTCAAAGCAATCGAAAAACAAGGCAAGTGATCTAAAAAACCAAGTAACTAAGAGCCCATGGATAACCATGGATGAAAAGGGTGCTAATACCTTCCCTTTTCATAATCTACCCCCCGAACCCACGAAATATCTCAAAAGGTTTTTGCTGTGCTTTTTAACCTTTCCTTTAGGATAAAATAAAAAGTCGGTGGCGACTCTTGCTCAACCGCACAAGTGCGAATACGAACGCAAAACACTAGTCAGTTCTCCCACCGTATCACAGAGGTTGAAGACGAAGACTTGGATTGGACCTGGCTTGGCTTTGCTTCTAACACCTCCTATTTTTAGTTTTACACCCCCTGGCCCAATTTCTTATATTTTCACATTTTTGCATTTTTGATTTCTTTTCTGATTTTTTTTATTTATTTCCAAGTATAAAAAATGCCTAAAAAATATTTTTATAATTTTTTACATTTATTTGGCATTTTATTTTATTTTTTCTAATATAGAAAACATTTTGAATACTTTTTTATAATTTATTTGAAAATTTGAAAATAATATATAAGTATATACTTTTATTTTTATTTCTTATTTTGTTCACACTGAAAATATTAATAAAAATATGATTTATTTTTGTACATATTTTATTTTATTTTATACATATTTAATACATTTAATACATATATATATATATATATATATATATATATATATATATATATATATATATATATATATATATATATATATATATATATATATATATATATATATATATATATATATATATATATATATATATATATATATATATATATATATATACTCTTATTTTATTAAAATACTTAGAATAAAAATACAAAAATATTATATTTTATTATTATTATTATTTATACTAAAAAACACCTTTTTTAAGTATATTTCATTTTTGTACATATTAAAAAAAAATTTTATATATAAATAATATATAGTATTTATTTCTTAAAGAAATTAGGGTTTCATCCCTTAAACAATTAAATAAATCTTTTATTTATTTCTTTATACTTTTTACATTAAAAATACTTTTGCATACATGAACAAATAAAAATCCTTTTTTTTGCATAATACATATTATTTAATATTTATTTATCTTGTCTATTTAAATATTGTACATTTAAATATTTATGCATTATGATTCAATTTGGATGTAATAGTAAATTAGGGTTTATATTTCTTGTCAAATACCCCCCATTTAAAATTGTACCCCCATCCCCATAATCATGTTGTAATAGCTTAGAACTTTAAATTCTCGTATTTTACGCTTTCAATTATACCATGATTAGAGAATTAGGGTTTGTATGCAAAAATCCAAATCAACAAGTAGCTTGACCTAATCAAAGACAAATATGCATGAAAATCAAACACAATGCACACTTGCACCCCTAGGGTTACAATCCACTTGTTGCCTTCAAAAATGGGCCATGATATGCATGTTGGGTACTTTGGCAAAACAAAAACAAAACAAAAGATCATAGTCCCTCGATGACGCTATCTTAGTTGCCTAAACAAAAATGATCAAGTCCCTCAAGAAAATTGCCAAAGATACTTGACACAATTGCTATCATGATCTATACGATGACCCGCGCCTGTCCCGTTTAACATCCTAACACAAGGTTGTTCACCAAATGCAATGGTGAAACAACACTGTCAAAAGGGTTAAAAACATAAGAAAGATCTTTGAGTAAAATAGGGTATATAACTCTTAGTTACTTGATCAAAAGTTTGCAAAAAACATCCTTGCTATTTTCAAACACACCTCACAACACAATTTCAAAACAAACTTTCAAAAAAAAAATTGAAATCTTTTCAAAAGACAAAAACACCTTTGTATACATTCAAACAAGAATCATTACAAAGGTTGCCACAATGATGGCCTCTTTTCAAAACATCTTTCAAAACCACACACAAAGCACCATTTCAAACAATTGAAAAGCACCATTTCAAACAATTGAAAAGCAAAGCAAGTGATCTAAACAAGTAACTAAGAGCCCATGGATAACCATGGATGAAAAGGGTGCTTGCACCTTCCCTTTTCATAATCTACTCTCCAAACCCAAGAAAACATCTCAAAGGTATTTCCTGTGCTTTTTGACCTTTCCTTAGGATAAAATAAAAAGTCGGTGGCGACTCTTGAAATCTTCTATCATGGTATCAAGCAGATTGAATCAGTCCAAGAGAATTCCGATGATGAAACCCCTGATATAGGGAATATTGCGGGAACAAGCAAGATAACTCGTAGCGGAAGGATATTCTCTCTGGAGATTGCTCCACCACGAGCATTCTTCGGACCCTCGAGAGTTTATGTGCCTGTTAAGCCATCTGTGCAAAGCCCAGGTAATTGAAGAACGTGATGCTCTTGAAGTTAGACCCTCTGACGTTACTACCAAGGGTAAGGGGATACTAGAACCGCCTGTCAGGACGAAGGCTCATACTGTGGTAATCCCCGAGACCACCCAGAAAAAGATGGAAGAAATCTTAAAGATAATCAAGAAGAGTGACTACGATGTTGTGGAACAGCTAGGGCAGACCCCTTCCAAAATCTCCATGTTGGCTCTCCTACTCTGCTCTGAGGCTCATGCTAAGGCCCTGATCAAATTTCTAAAGACGGCACACGTGCCTCAAGAAACTTCTGCTGACCAGTTTCAAGAGTGCGTGGCTAGCCTTACTGCTGATAATGGTCTTGGTTTTTTCGATGTTGATTTGACTCCTAAGGGAAGGAAGCACAACGATGCACTGCACGTCTCGGTGGAGTGCAGGGGAACCACACTTGCCCATGTTCTGGTTGACACTGGTTCATCCTTAAATGTGTTACCGAAAAAGGCGTTGGACCGATTGGACTGTGAAGGTCTGACCCTAAAACCCAGTAACATCATTGTTAGGGCCTTCGAAGGTTCTAAGAGGATGGTCCATGGAGAAGTGGACATCCCAATCAAAGTGGGCACAGAAATTTTCAACTCTACTTTTTATGTGATGGAAATCTGTCCTTCATATTCATGTTTGTTGGGAAGGTCGTGGATCCACAATGCTGGGGCAGTCACTTCCTCTCTGCACCAAATGCTAAAGTATCCAGTTCAGGGAAAGATCATAACGGTTCACGGTGAGGAAGAGTACATGATAAGTCACCTCAACTCCTTCCGATATATGGAGTTGGGTGGCGAGTTCATAGAAACGCATTTCCAACATTTTGAAGAGGTTCCTCTCGAAGTCGCAGTTACAAAGACAATGGTTGATGTGCCTATCATTTCCAAGCCCGTGCCTAGGATGGCATCCCTCAAAGATGCGGAGGCCGTAATCAAAGAAGGAAGGAGTACAGTGTGGGGGCATTTGCCTGAGTTTTCTCACAAGACAGACAAGTTTGGACTAGGTTTTACTGCTGCTGGCCAGAAAGCTGTGCGTCGCTCCCGGGCTGGAGGACCACCCGTAAAAATCACTCACCATGGAATTAATGCCTTAGGAGATGTTGATGAAGAAGACAACTTTGAAGATTGGATCTTTCCAACCGTCGAAGGAGGATTAAGCAACTGGGAAGCGAAAGACTTCGTTCCCATCACTTTCATCAACCAGTAATTTATCTTTGAACAATTTCCTATTTCGGTCTGTAATAATTAAACAATTCGTACACTATTTTCACCTTATGCCTTACCCGGGGCATATAGGTCCATTTGTAAGGGTTTGATTTCTTCATTATCATATGCCATTTTTAAGTGAATCATTGGACGTTTTCATCTATAAATTGTTGTGTTCATTTTCTTTCCTTTTACATTTTGTTTTGTTTAAGGATGTTTATCCCTTACACACACCCACACTCACAAAATGCAGGTACCCATCCATTCCGGATTCCATGGGTGACTATTCTGCTTTAGCCTTCGGTGACTCTGAAGATTTGGTCAATCATGCCGAGTACGAAGGTGATGAAGATTGTGAAGTGTCTGGAGAGTTAGCCAGACTTTTGCAACAAGAAGAGAGGGCTATTCTGCCCCATGAAGAGTTGCTAGAGACAATCAATTTGGGAACAGAGGAAGACAAGAAAGAAGTTAAGGTGGGTGTCAACCTGGAGCCAAGTGTCAAAAAGCGCTTAATACAGTTGTTGAACGAATATGTTGAGATCTTTGCCTGGTCCTATGAAGACATGCCGGGACTAGATACACATATCGTGGTTCACCGTCTCCCTACAAGAGAAGACTGTCCACTGATCAAACAAAAAGTACGCCGGATGAGGCCCGACATGTATGAAAAGATCAAAGCTGAGGTAATGAAGCAATTCAATGTTGGCTTTCTGGCTGTTACTTCCTATCCACAATGGGTTGCTAACATTGTGCTCGTGCCTAAGAAGGATGGCAAAGTCAGAATGTGTGTGGACTATCGGGACTTAAACACGGCTATCCCTAAAGATGATTTTCCACTACCACACATTGACATCTTGGTTGACAACACAGCTTAACACAAGGTATTTTCCTTCATGGATGGATTCTCGGGATACAACCAGATCAAAATGGCCCCCGAAGACATGGAGAAGACTACTTTTGTCACGCAGTGGGGTACCTTCTACTATAAAGTGATGCCATTCGGACTGAAGAATGTCTGGGCAACCTATCAGCGAGCCATGGTAGCTTTGCTTCATGATATGATACATCATGAAATCGAAGTCTACGTAGACGACATGATAGCCCGTTCACAGACAGAAGAAGAACACCTTGATCATCTGCAAAAGCTGTTTGTCAGATTGAAGGAGTATAAACTTAGATTGAACCCGATCAAGTGCACTTTTGGAGTCAGGTCTGGTAAACTTTTGGGATTTATCGTCAGCAAAAAAGGCATTAAGGTTGATCCTGCTAAAGTCAAAGCTATACAAGAAATGCCTGCCCCCCGCACTGAAAAGGAGGTTAGAGGTTTCTTAGGACGCTTAAACTATATTGCAAGGTTCATCTCTCACCTAACATCTACCTGTGAGCCAATCTTCAAGCTGTTGAAGAAAGATCAGGTGGTTGAATGGAACAATGATTGTCAAGTTGCTTTTGATAAGATCAAGGAGTATTTGTTGGAACCTCCTATCTTGATGCCGCCCGTCGAAGGAAGGCCGTTAATCATGTATCTGACTATTTTGGATAATTCAATGGGGTGCATACTGGGCCAACATGACGAGTCTGATCGAAAAGAGCATGCCATTTATTACCTTAGCAAAAAAACTTGTTGCGCTTTGGTATGGGCTGCTCGCCGGCTAAGGCAGTATATGTTGACACATACCACCTTGCTGATTTCTAAAATGGATCCGATTAAGTACATCTTCGAGAAGCCTGCTTTATCTGGAAGAATCGCTAGATGGAAAATGATCCTGACTGAGTATGATATCTAGTACACAACCCAAAAAGCTATAAAGGGGAGTGTACTAGCTGACCATCTAGCTCATCAAGCCATCGATGATTACCAATTTATGAGGTTCGACTTCCCTGACGAGGACATTATGACATTGGACAACATTGAAGGTAACGAACCGTATGACGGACCTGAACAAGGATCCCGATGGACCCTGTACTTTGATGGTGCTTCAAATGCACTTGGCAACGGTATCGGTGCAGTACTTATCTCTCTAGAAGGCTGCCATACACCCTTCACTGCCCGACTTTGCTTCAGCTGTACCAACAACATGGCTGAATATGAAGCTTGTATCTTTGGTCTCAAGGATGCTATTGACTTGGGAATCAAATCGTTGGTCGTATTCGGGGACTCGGCTTTGGTTATCAGTCAAATAAAAGGAGAGTGGGACACTAGACATCCTAATCTTATCCCATACAAAGAACATGTCCTGACATTGTCGCCTCATTTTGAGCAGATTACCTTTGAGCACTTCCCGCGAGAAGAAAATCAGCTAGCAGATGCTCTGACTACAATGTCTTCTATGTTTAAACTCAATTGGGACGAACTGGCGCACTGTCATGAGATTAATACTGAAGAAGTAGTGGAACAACCCTGGTTTCATGAAATCAAAAGGTATCTCCAGACTCGAGAATACCCTTAAGGAGCTTCAGTCAATGACAAGAAGTTCTTAAGGAGATTTGTTGCCAAGTTCTTCATGAGCAATGGTATCATATATAAGCGCAGCCATGATTATGTTCTACTTCATTGTGTGGACAAGGTTGAAGCAGAGTTGATCATGACCGAAATACATAGTGGCACCTTTGGCACTCACTTAAGCGGACATACGATGGCTAAGAAGATTCTAAGGGCAGGCTACTACTGGTCTACCATGGAAGCTGATTGTCATCAACATTCCTGTACTTGTCACAAATGCCAGGTCTATGCTGACAAGGTACATATTCCTCCTGTTCCTCTCAACGTTCTAACAGCTCCTTGGCCATTCGCAATGTGGGGAATTGACATGATTGGAGAGATCAAGCCCACGGCATCCAATGGACATCGCTTCATCTTGGTCGCTATTGATTACTTTACCAAGTGGGTCGAAGCAGCTTCCTACGCCTCTGTTACAAAGAATGTGGTTGCCCGCTTTATCAAGCAAAATCTCATATGCGGTATGGTATCCCCGACAGGATCATTACAGACAACGGTACAAATTTGAACAACACTGTGATCACCGCTCTATGCGAGCAGTTCAAGATTTAACATCACAATTCATCTCCCTATCGGCTAAAGATGAACGGTGTTATTGAAGCCGCGAACAAAAATATCAAGAAGATCATTCAAAATATGACAGTCACCTATAAGGACTGGCATAAGATGTTACCGTTTTCTCTGCACGGGTATCGTACCACGGCGCGTACTTCAACAGGGGCAACCCCCTTTTCTTTGGTATATGGCATGGAGGTTGTTTTACCTATGGAAGTTCAGATTCCTTCCTTGAGAATCATGAAGGATACTGGTTTGAGTGAAGACGATTGGATTCAGAACCGACTTGACCAACTTAATTTGATCGACGAGAAGCGACTTACTGCTGTTTGTCATGGTCAGACGTATCAGAAACGGATGATCAAGGCTTTCAACAAGAAAGTCAGGCGTCAGGTATATCAAGTCGGAGATCTTGTAATCAAGCGGATCATCTTGCTGCAAAGTGATCCCAGGGGCAAATGGACTCCTACTTACGAAGGACCATTTATGATCAAGAATATATTTTCTGGTGGGGCAATGATTCTGACCACCATGGACGGCGACGACCTACCGCACCCTGCGAACGCAGACATAGTCAAAAGATACTACGCATAAATGACCCGACAAGTTGAAAACCCGAAAGGGCGACTTGGGCAAAAATGGGCATCCCGGTGAATCGAAAACCCGAAAGGGCGGTTCAGGCAAAAATTAGGGATAAATAAAAAAAATCTGTACACCCGGCAAGTTTAAACCCCGAAAGGGCGACTTGGGCAAAAAAGGGTTTCCCGGTGGATCAAAAACCCGAAAGGGCGGTCCAGGCAAAAGTTAGGGAATTAAAGCGTATGACTATGTCTCATCGGATCACTTTAAGAACAATCTCTTCATCAACAAGCTCCAAGCTTCTGATCAATCCAATCATTCGCGGACGAAGCAACGAATGGACAAGATACTCAGAGTTGTGAAGGCTATAGCAGAATGGGAACCCCATGGAATTGTAACACATAGCCATCTTTCTTTTGTATAAATTTTTCTCAATTTTTACGACAACATTCTCTTACTAGGATGTTTGTCTCCTTTGTACAAAAATACTTACAAAAGTTAATACAAAAATACTTCAAAGTGCAGAAAATTGCTTGCCTTTCTTTTCTTTCTACACTTATGTTTTATTTGAAAACGTCCAATTGTTTGTTAAAAAAGCATATGCATTTGAATGTAATCACTGATTACAAATAAAATGAAATGAGAAAGGATAATTACTAGTAGGTCGAAAGTATAGGAAAACATATTTAGGTTATTCCAAAATAAATCCCTTACAGTATGTCATTCAGATCCTCAACAGAGCTAAAACCTTGAGGTACATATCCCCGGCGGAGTCAAAATTCCCATCAGAGTTAAGTCTCTAAACTCCCGATCCCCAGTGGAGCCCAAAAACTTTGAACTACGGACCCTCAGCGAAGACGAAACCTTCTTCCCCGGCAGAGTCAAATTTCCAACTATCAATCCCCAGCAGGAACCATTCAGTTTTCCCCAACTTCCCCAGCAGGCTATCTTAAAAGTCTGAGAATCCATCAGATAACAGTTAACTCTTTGTCTTATCCCCAACTAGGAATCCCCAGTAGATTGGCATACAACCCAAGCTCCTGATTTCCCAAGAAGAGTAAACACTCTCCCCACATAGTTATTTACCAATAGAACGAAGATTCTAGTTCATGTTTCTCCATTTGAAGCCTCCCAGGTTTTAATTTCCCAGTAGAGATCGTCGGATATTTCCTTATTTCCCCAAGAAAGTCATGAAGAATTCTCACATCCCCACAAAAGTTATCAAAGTTTTTGATAATCCCCACAAGTCACCAAGGATTTTCAGTCCCCAGCAGTGGTCCTAGGATTTCTCATCTTCAACAATCAAAGATTTTTGGAATCCCCAGCATCGGTCAAGGATTTATTTTCTCAGGCAACAGTCAAAGATTTCATTATCTCCAGTTGTCAAGGATTTATTTTCCTCAGCAAGACAGCTGCTCAGCTTACATGCGCATCCATTACATCTATTACATTCATTAATAGAACATATTTTATTGCATCATACATATCATGCAACATAACTTTGTGTTTTAAGCTAACATTCTACCCTTTCAGGATTAGATTAAAAGCTATTGTTAACAACTATTCGGAGATTTCAGATACAGTACAGATACACTCTAAGACATGGAAGTCATTCTGCTACTCATTCAGGTCTCTTATTCAGATACAATATAGATACACCCCCAGACACGGCGGTCATTCTATTACTCATTCAGAATTTCAAATCAGATACAGTATGGATACACCCCTAGACACGGTGGTCATTCTACTACTCATTCAGACTTCAGCAATCTGATACAGACTAGATACGCTCCAGACACGGCAGCCATTTTATTTCTCATTCAGATTCAAACTATCAACTTCAAAGTTCAGATACACTCCAGACCTGGAAGTCATTCTGTCGCTTGTCTAGATCCCAGTTACAGTACGAATACACTCCAAACACGAAAGTCATTCTGCTAATCATACAGATCTCAACTTCAGATACAGTCTAGATACGCTCCAAACACGGTTGCCATTTTGTCACTCATTCGGAATTTATCTCCAGCACATGGATGCTCCATACACAGATATTTCTCTGTCAGCCTTTCAGAATACAGATACACTCCAGACACGACAGTCATTCTGATATTCATTCAAGAATCAAATACAGTTACGGCTCGGATATGCTCCAGACACGGATGCCATTCCTTTTCTCATACCAATCCAATCTACAGATACAACTCAAATACATTCCAAATACGGATACCATTCTGATGATTCATTCTGCTGATTTTCAACAAAAAAATCTTAGATGGCATCTCTAAGCCCATCTCCAGCAAGATTATACCATCTCCAAATGGCATCTTTAAGCCCATTCCCTCAGATACATTGTGACGAGTGCAAATTTACGGGCACTCTAGTGTCCAATCCTCTTTTACCTCCGAATCACGAAAGGCAAACTTGCCAATCTAACTCTTCAGGTTCAAGAAGATTGAACAGGGGCAACTTTTGTACCCCAAAATTTTCCCTCTCATTTCATCAACATTTCTCATCACAAGGCTCTTGGAACTCAAGATCAAGCTAGGGTTTGCTCTGCCCAGGACACCTTCTTGCACTGTTGACCTAAATTAGGGTTTGAGTTTGCACAAGGATTTTTGGACCTTCAATGCCCAAAGTGACTTTCATACTTCATGTTGGACTTATAAGTTTGTCCATACCAAGTTTCAAGTCTTGAATCAAATTTTTGCCCAGTCAATTGGACAGTTGACCTAGAAATCAGCTGTATTGGAGAAAAAGTCAACTGTGGCCAATTTACAGTCAAACCTAATGAATTTTGACCCACATCAATATTATGAACTCATATGAACTATTTGATCAAGTTTGGATCACAATTCCATAAGAAATTTGATCAGATCACCAAAAGGGCAAAATAGTCATTTTTAGGGTTTTGACTGTACAAAGGCAATTTCTGACTTTTTGACCTAGCCAAGGGAAATTCAAGCTCAAGCAGGGACTCAAGGGCTCAATGGAATCATCTTGACCTATTCAACAAGTTCAAAAGATCTCAAATGCATGGGATTGACAGATGAATTTTTCAGTCAACTGATCAAAATTTGATTGTAACTGAAAAGTCAAACTTTGACTTTTTGGTCAAAATCAAGTGCCAAGGGTCATTTTTCATCAATATGTGTCAAATCATGAAACTTGTTCATCAAGAAACCCAAAATTGCAAATTAGGGTTTGAAATTGAAAATTTTCATAACTTAGAAATTTTCTAAGTTATGAAATTTTCTTAATTTTTCCTAACTTTGTTCCACATTTTCACCAAGATACAAGTGGATTCAAACAAAACTTACAACATGAAAGTTGTAGTACTCCATAAAGTCTACAACTTTTATTCACAAAGTTTTCTCAAAAGAAGCTTGGATCTCAATTTATTATTTTTTGAACAAGGGTCCCTAAAACTTTTAACTTAGAGAAATTTTGCCCTAGTTTAGGCAGGATTTTGACCCATCTTCTTGGCCATTTTTCACATAGTTCCACTTGGATTCTAAAGTTTCATTTCAAATATGGATTATAGTTCTTGTTGCAAGCTTTCCAAATTGTCCAATAACTCCTCAAACACATTTGTGGTTAGGGAGAATCGAATGCTTGAAGTTGGCAAAAACTCACTTTTGTATCCATGGCAAATTCATGTTCACTCAAGTGGCATTTTCAAACCAGCATGATTTGTACTAGTTTGCAGGCCTCTAAACCATTTTACACTCCTTAATTGAATGCAAATCCACTGAGCTAATACATTATCTTGGCTATTTGGACATTGCACACAAAACTAAGTCTTAATTAGAAAAAGGTACATTTCTATTTTGGAAAAGGTATGCTTTATGTCAAAACATGATCTTTGAAGCATAGGGCCGAGATCTCAGAAGCCAAATCAAATCCACAAATTCCAGCAGCCAAGAGGACGGTGTGCAGCATATTAGATGGCTTGTACAGGCTTGTATAGAGGACTTACAATTTCTTGCTTCAAAAAGAAGAAAACTTGCAAAATCCTCCCAACTTAAAAACTAGCCATTGTTAGCTTAGACAAAGATTTCAAACATATTTCACACAACCCTTTGAGCAAGAAACACGAGTACTTGAGCCCCAAAACCTCCCATAGCCAGAAATCACACTTCTTTGGCAAAACAGGGCAGGTGCTGCAACTTGAGTTCTCCAGCTCATTTGGCTCGTGCGTTTTTCCCCTTTTTACTTCAAACACCTTCCATTCAACTCACTCAAGCTATCCCAAACCTCCATTGCCAATTGTAACTCCATTTACAGTGTTCACCATTTTCATTTCAAGCTTATGCAGGTTGAGTTCTAGAGGTTGATTCAGGGACATTCAAGGCAAGCTAGCTATTGGAAAAGATCAAGTGAAGTTCAGGCAAGCTACGAGACACCTCAAAACTTGTTGAGAAGCACTGCATTGCCCTACTCGAATCCAACTGAAACAGGTTTTTTCTCACTTTCTATCTCTCTATTTAGGAACATTTAGCCTTAGGTTTGTGAATAAAAAATGTAGTGTTCATTGCTAGGAAGCTGTACATATGCTCAGTTTTCATTTATATTAAGTGTGCTAGGAGAATTTCATCCATGAATATGCTGAAAAAGTTAGGTCAGATTTTGGGGCCAGAGAAATTCTCTCTGGTCTTTGAGAGTTAGGATTAATGCTTTATATGGTTAGAATCGTATTAAAATTCTCTACAAGTTTGATGTTGTGAGTTTTGGCAAAATATCACGTTTCCAGGAAATCCAAGTTTGAACCAGGCGCGCGCGCGTTTGACAATTGCTGGAGGTTGAAGATGAAGACTTGGGCTAGGCCTGGCTTGGCTTTGCTTCTAACCTCCTATTTTCAGTTTTACACCCCCTGGCCCAATTTCTTATATTTTCACATTTTTGCATTTTTGATTTCTTTTCTGATTTTGTTTATTTATTTCCAAGTATAAAAAATGCCTAAAAAATATTTTCATAATTTTTTACATTTATTTGGCATTTTATTTTATTTTTTCTAATATAGAAAACATTTTGAATACTTTTTTATAATTTATTTGAAAACTTGAAAATAATATATAAGTATATACTTTTATTTTTATTTCTTATTTTGTTCACACTGAAAATATTAATAAAAATATGATTTATTTTTGTACATATTTTATTTTATTTTATACATATTTAATACATTTAATACACACACACACACACACACACACACATATATATATATATATATATATATATATATATATATATATATATATATATATATATATATATATATATATATATATATATATATATATATATATATATATATATATATATATATATATATATATATATATATATATATATATATATATATATATATATATATATATATATATATATTTTTGTACATATTTTATTTTATTTTATACATATTTAATACATTTAATACACACACACACACACACACACACACACACACACATATATATATATATATATATATATATATATATATATATATATATATATATATATATATATATATATATATATATATATATATATATATATATATATATATATATATATATATATATATATATATATATATATATATATATATATATATATATATATATATATATATATATATATATATATATATATATATATATATATATATATATATATATATATATATATATATATATATATATATATATATATATATACATATATATATTCTTATTTTATTAAAATACTTAGAATAAAAATACAAAAATATTATATTTTATTATTATTATCATTATTAATACTAAAAAACACCTTTTTTAAGTATATTTCATTTTTGTACATATTAATATATATTTTTTTATATATAAATAATATATAGTACTTATTTCTTAAAGAAATTAGGGTTTCATCCCTTAAACAATTAAATAAATCTTTTATTTATTTCTTTATACTTTTTACATTAAAAATATTTTTGCATACATGAACAAACAAAAATCCTTTTTTTTGCATAATACATATTATTTAATATTTATTTATCTTGTCTATTTAAATATTATACATTTAAATATTTATGCATTAGGATTCAATTTAGATGTAATAGTAAATTAGGGCCATGATATGCATGTTGGGTACTTTGGCAAAACAAAAACAAAATAAAAGATCATAGTCCCTCGATGACGCTATCTTAGTTGCCTAAACAAAAATGATCAAGTCTCTCAAGAAAATTGCCAAAGATACTTGACACAATTGCTATCATGGTCTATACGATGACACGCGCCTGTCCCGTTTAACATCCTAACACAAGGTTGTTCACCAAATGCAATGGTGAAACAACACTGTCAAAAGAGTTAAAAATATAAGAAAGATCTTTGAGTAAAATAGGGTAGATAAATCTTAGTTACTTGATCAAAAGTTTGCAAAAAACATCCTTGCTATTTTCAAACACACCTCACAACACAATTTCAAAACAAACTTTCAAAAAAAATTGAAATCTTTTCAAAAGACAAAAACACCTTTGTATACATTCAAACAAGAATCATTACAAAGGTTGCCACAACGATGGCCTCTTTTCAAAACATCTTTCAAAACCATACACAAAGCACCATTTCAAACAATTGAAAAGCACCATTTCAAACAATTGAAAAGCAAAGCAAGTGATCTAAACAAGTAACTAAGAGCCCATGGATAACCATGGATGAAAAGGGTGCTTGCACCTTCCCTTTTTATAATCTACTCCCCGAACCCAAGAAAACATATCAAAGGTCTTTCCTGTGCTTTTTGACCTTTCCTTAGGATAAATAAAAAGTCGGTGGCGACTCTTGCTAAACCGAAACATTTGCAAACACAAACGCAAAACCTCAAGTTAGTTCTCCCACCGTATCACACATGCGATTGTCGAACATGGTGTCATATTATTTAGAGACCTTTTGGTTGAAATTAGTATAAATAGAGGTCTTAGTGTTAAGATTCAGTGTGTTTAAATCTTTTGTACAAATACTCAAATCACTCAAAGTACCAGCATTAAGAGAAAAGAGTTTTCGAGAATGTACGTATGATGAACCATTTTTACATTTATAGTCATTCAATTTTATTTGAAGTTTTATACATTCCATTTAAATTCCAGTCGAAAGCCTTTTACATTTCAGTTTTATCTTTAAAGTATTACGTTACTATTTATGAAATAATAATTGAAATAAAATTTTTCTAAAATAATAAAGATATTGTTGAAAATACTTTTTGTTATAAGAACAAAAAACATTAAATAAGAACACATGTACTTAGGAACAATCTGATTGATCCTGGCAGTTACCATTTCTACAAAGATTTGGAAGATCAGTGGTTGTTTACCAAATTCCATGGTAAACACTATCAGGTATTTGTTTTGGTTCGATCCTACTATGAATGGTTCGAGGATATCTAGGCCCCATCAAACGAATGGCCAGGGGGATGATAGAGACTTGAGCTCACTCGGAGGCACCAAGTGCATGTCCCCATGGCGTTGACATGTGTCACACTTTTTCACATGCTCTTTAGTGTTGTGCTACATGGAAGGCCAGTAGTACCCTGCCCGTATTGCTTTTCTGGCCAGGGATCTTCCACCCAGGTGCTGGTCGTTGATTCCTTCGTGAATTTCTCGCGGGATATGAGCTACTTAGTTTTCTTAGACACATTTGAGGAGGGGGATGGATAATCCCCTCCTACATATTTTTCCCTAGACCAGAATGTAGGAGCAGGCTCTTTGTTTGACTACACTGGCTTTCTTCTGGTCGATCGGTAGTTCCCCCATTGTGAGGTAATTGTATATTGGGGTCATCCAAAATTAGTTTTCATTTATGGAGAACACTTCTAGAGTTGAGGAGGGTTTTTCGATGCTTGGTCGGGGAAGTATCTCATGTATTATCAATGTGTTCCCTCCTTTCTTATCTGTGTTGGCCAGTTTTGAAAAGATATCTGCTTGAGAATTATGTTCGCATGGAACATGTTGTACGTCTGTAGAGTTGAATCTTTTCATTTTTTCTTGGACCAGGGTCCAATATTCTGAAGCTGGTTGTTCTTGACATGGTATTCTCCTCATACTTGAGAGGAAACAAGTTGGGAGTCTGTGAAGATCTTCACTTCCTCGGCCCTCAAATCTTCGGGAAAACGGAGTCATGCAAGGAGAGCTTCATATTCTGCCATGTTGTTTGAGGTCGGGAAGGATAGAGCAAGGGAGACCTCGACCAGTATCCCTTCCTTGTTCTCCAGCATGATACCTGCTCCGCTTTTGGTGGAACTGGAAGCTCTGTCCACGAATATAGTCCACTTGTGTGTGCCACTTGTGGAGGTTAGGGAAGTCATTTATGCTACAAAGTCGGCCAACTCTTATGCTTTAAGGTATTTTATGCTCTCATATTTGATGTCAAACTCAGAGAGCTCTAATGACCATTTGAGCATCCTTCCCACCATGCCAGGTCGGCCGAGTAAATATTGTATTGGTTGCTTTATCCAGACGATAATTGTGTGGGCCAGAAAGTGGTGCCTCAGCCTCCTTGCTGCATTGATGAGTGCCAAGGATAATTTCTTGATCTCTTGGTATCTTATTTCAGAGACTTGTAAGGCTTTGCTCGTAAATTAGATGGGTTTCTTCCCCTTGGCGATCTCCCGGATGAGAGCGGCGCTAACAGCCTCAGAAGCTACGACCAGATAGAGGTAGAGAGTTTCTTCCTTATCTGGCCTTAAAAGGACCGGTGGTTGAGGTAATTCCTATTTGAGATGGAGGAGGGCGCGCCCGCATTCCTCGGTCCACTCAAAAGCTACTTCTTTGCAGGGGATTTTGAAAAAGGGCAATGTGTGCGGGGCATATTTTTCCACAAAATAGGATAACGAGGTGAGCATTCCGTTTAGGGTCTAGATTGACTTTTTTGAGTTTGGCATCGGGAGCTCGGAGAATGCTCGATATTTGTCAAGGTTGGCTTCAATTCCTTGTTCTGTTAAGTAGAAGTCGAGGAACTTGCCCTCGAACGCCGAAGGTGCATTTTTTCAGGTTGAAATGCATTTTGACTCTTCTTGCCTGGTCGAAGACTTCACTAAGGTGGATTGCGTGATCAATTTCCTTGTGGGACTTTACGGTCATGTCATCCATGTAAACTTTGAGCATGTCTCTGATTTCTCCTCGGAAGACTTTGTTCATCATTTACTGGTATGTAGCACCGACATTTCTTATGCCAAAGGGCATTTACATTGTAGTAATAGTTGCCCAAATCAATCATGAAGACCGTATATCTTTTGTCTGTTTTATCCATGGGGATCTGGTTGTAGCCAGAATACGCATCCATGAACAAAAGTAATTTAAAGCCTGCAGAATCATCGACCAATTTATCTATGTTGGGCAAGGGATAAGCGTCTTTAGGACAAGCCCTATTAAGATCGGTATAATCAACACGCATACGCCATTTTCCATTATATTTTTTAACAAGGACTACATTGGATAACCAGGTTGTGTACTGGGCTTCACAGTTAAAAATTTTCCTCTAGGAGGTCTTTTAAAGCCTTCTCCGCAGCCTCCATTTTCTCTAGAGACTGCTTGCGCCTACGCTGAGCAACTTCCTTAAGGGCAGGATGTATTGTTAGATGGTGACAAGCTATCTTTGGGTCCAGTTCGGGCATCTCTACTGTTCTCCAGGAGAACAACTCTGTGTTTTCCTTCAATCGCGCCCTTAGTTGTCTCTTTGCCAAGTTTGGGAGGTCAGCACCGATCTTTACTCTTTTGGAGGGGTCACTACCGATGGGGACAATCTCGAACTCTCCGTACGAAATTGGTCGTATAGGGTCAATGGACTCCTAAGTGCTTGTTGACGAGGAAGAACCTTTTGCGTCCAGCATGGGCTCTTTACCCTTCTTTCTCTTCTCTCTGAGATCTTCTTTTGTAAAAGTGATTGTCAAGGTCGACTGTGTCGATGTGAGGTAACGACTTTGACTCCTCGGAACTGTTGGGGAGAGGGGGCTTACTTGATGTCCTCGATTGAGTGCTGATGGAGCTTAATCCTTTGGTAGATGCTTCAAAACACTTTCTTGCAGCCTGCACATCCCCATGTTGGGTGGCAACCAGTCCCTCTGTGGTGTAGTACTTTATTTTTAGATGTACAGTGGAGGGTATTGCTATCAACTTAGCCAAAGTGGGTCTTCCGAAGATGCATTGGTAGAGTGACGGGCAGTCTACTACCATAAATTTGGTCTTGATGGCTCTGGTTGTTTCACCTGCTCCAAAGGTGATGATCAGCTTGACATATCCCTAGGGTTTAGTGACAGAACCATTGAATCTCTGGAGATCCGATCCCACATACGGGGTCAGATGGGTCTCATTCAGTTGCAGAGTGTTGAATAGTTAGGTGTACATTATGCCCACCGAGCTACCTTGGTCGACCAAGATACGTCTGATGTCAAAGTTTTCCATGCACTCTCATACGAGAAAGGGGATACTAGAGTTGGGAGCTCCACCTGGTAACTCTTCCCGGTAGAATGCGAGGGGGTGAGAGCCTTCTCTGTATTTGTCTAGGGTGGCGGTAATATCAGTGTTAGCCTCTATCAGGTTGTCGAACCTTCTTTTTATAAAGCTCACCGTACACTTGTTAAATTCTCCTCCAGAGATGACCATTGCTTATGGGAAGGATTCCCACAGACTGTGCAACGAGAAGTACAAGAGGACTTCTTCCATGTCGGGGAAGTAAAAATCCTATGGCCTTGTGATTCTAATGGTGACGGGCATGAGACCTTTTTCGGGGGGGGGGGGGGGGGGGGGAAGGAGGATCCTTTTCCTCGACTTTCTTTGATTCAGGAGCGTCTTCTTGAGGAGTGTCTTTCTTATATTGTTTGAGATGCCCATCCCAGATGAGGAACTCGATGGCATCTTTGAGATGGATGCAGTCTTCTGTCACGTGCCCATGACTTTTCTGGAATCTGTAGTATTTGATTTTACATGTCCCTAGTTTGGACACTATTTGTCGGGGAAAGTGGACCACAATGGTTTTGAATTCTGCGTTGGCGCAGTCAGTATGGATACGCTCGCGTGAGGCGTTGAGAGGAGTGTAGTCGTGAAATTGACCAGTTGGTCCCGTGTAGTCTCTAGAATCTCGGGACTTGTCTTCCCCTTTTTTTTCTCCTCCTCGACGGGATGTCGAAGGCTCATCATTCTTTGGGACTTTTTCATTAGTGAGTGATGAAAAATGGCTCTAGCACAGAAGGTTAGGTCATGCTAACTGGAGATTAATCTTTAAGCATAACAAGTTAAAACTTATTAATGGTTTACCAGAACTTCATCATCACTTAGATTCTCTTTGTGGAGCATTCCAACTAGGAAAAATCATTAAAACCTCTTTTAAATCAAAGAACATTGTCTCTACCTCAAGACCTTTAAAGTTGTTTCACATTGATATGTTTGGTCATGTTAGTACTGCATCAATCAATGGGAAGAAATATTGATTAGTCATAGTTGATGACTACGGTATATGGACTTGGGTTTAATTACTTAGATCCAAATATGAGTCATATGATGTGCTCAGCGTCTTCTGCGTACAAGTAAATGAAAAAGATTCAAAGATTTTAAAAATCAAAAGTGATCATGGAGGAGAATTTGAAAATGATTCATTTGATTTTTTGTGAAAAATTTGGAATTCTCCATGAGCTCTCTTCTCCTATAACTCCATATTAAAATGGAGTTGTAGAGCGTAAGAATATATCTTTACAAGAAATGTCTAGAACTATGATCCATGAAAATAAGTTACCAAAGTACTTGTGGGCAGAAGTTGTTAACACAACATGTTATGTTAAGAACAAAATATATAGTATACATATTCTGAACAAAACATCATATGAGATCTTCAAAGGAAGAAAGCCAAGCGTTTCTTATTTTCATCACTTTGGATGTACATGTTACATTCTGAAAAACAAAGTCTATCAAAATAAATTTGATGCCAAAGCTCAAAAGGGTATCTTCTTAGGATACTCTGAACGCTCTAAGGCATACATAGTGTATAAATATGAAACTAGAATTGTTGAAGAATCAATACACATAAAATTTGATGACAAAGGTACTGGCAATAAAATGTCAGAGCTTATTTACAGTTTTGCAGAGTTACATGTATCTGAAGACTCCTTAGAAGTTGACTACTCAGAAGTTGATCAACCATAAACAACTAGATGTCCAAAGGTTGTTGATTCAAAAACCAACCAACCGTCAGAAGATGGCCATTCATAAACCAATCTAACATCTGAAGCCCATCCAGATGTAGAAGCTTCTGAAGAAGCTCTTGCTGATCCTCAAGAAGTAACATAATTCAAGAGCTCCTTCAAGTATAAGTCTTCACATCCAAAAGATTTAATGATTGGAAATAATGATAGTCCAAGGAAGACAAGATCTGCATTTAATGCAGAACACTCTATGGTAGGACTTACCTATATGATTGAACCTACCTCTATTGGTGAGCACTATCAGATGATGGATGGATTATGGCAATTCAAGAAGATTTGAACTAGTTTAAGAGGAATGATGTTTGATATCTGGTACCCAAACCACATCAAAAAAACAATATTATAACAAAATAGGTCTTCATAAACAAGATAAATGAACAAGGAGAAGTTGTGAGATATAAAGCTAGACTTGTAGCTCAAGGTTACAATCAGCAAGAAGGTATATATTTCTCTAAAACCCTTACACTTGTTGCAAGGTTAGAGGAAATCAGGCTACTCCTTCCTATGCTACTAATCATTATATTATCTTATATCAAATGGATGTTAATAGTGAATTTTAAATGGTGCTATTTTTTTAATAAGTGTGTGTCAAACAACCACCTGGATTTGAGGACTCTATCCACCTTGAATATATATTTAAACTATAGAAATCACTCTATGGACTCCAACAAGATCCTAGAGCTTGGTATGAGAGATTTAGAAATTTTCTATTAGAAAATAGTTTTAAAAAGGTCAAGTGGACACTACACTTTTTAGAAAGACATTGAAAAATGAAATCTTGATTGTTCAAGTATATCTAGATATCATTTTTGGTTCTACTAATGTTACTCTTTGCAAGGAATTTTCTAAGACTATCCAAGTTGAATTTGAGATGAGCATGATGGAAGAATTGAAGTTTTTCCTTGAAAATCAAATAAATTAAATCAGTGTAGAGACGGAGTTTATGTTCATTAGGGAAAAATACAAAGGAGCTTTTAAAGAAGTTTAAATTGGATGACTTCAAAATCATGACAAATCCTATACATCCAACCTGCAATATGAGAAAAGAGGAAAGAAACACCAAGGTCTGTCAGAAGTTGTACATAGGTATGATAGGTTCCTTACTTTATCTAACAACTTCTAGACCTGATGTTTCATTTAGTGTGTGCTTGTATGCTAGAATTTAATCAGATCCTAGAGAGACTCACTTAACTGTTGTTAAGAGAATCTTTAGGTGACTGAAGGGAACGACTAATATAGGATTGCTTTATAAGAAATCCCTAGATCATAAGCTAGTTGGATTTTATGATGTTGACTATGTTGGGGATAGAATGGAGAGAAAATATACTAGTGGAAATTGTCAATTCATAGGTGAAAACCTTATATCCTAGGCTAGTAAGAGACAATCAACCAGTGATTTGTCTACAGTAGAAGGATAATACATCTCAGAATCTAGTTGTTGCGCACAACTCCTCTGGATAAAATATAAGTTGGAAGATTATCATTTTTGTGGAAGCAATATTCTCGTTTTTTGTGATAATATTATTGTTATCTGTCTGACAAAGAACCATGTTCAACATTCTAGAACCAAGCACGTAGAAATCAAACATCATTTTATTATAGATTATGTTCAGAAGGATGTAATAGATATATATTTCATTGATATTGATAATCAATGGGCTGATATATTTACCAAACCTCTTACTATTGAAATATTTGATTTTATTAAAAAGAATCTGAGCATGCATTTTATAAAAGAATAATGTTGGTTTCTGAATGAAGGATCGGAGTGTGATGATGATCAGAAGCTACTGTGATCAGAAGGTCTAAACTAGCTTGTGATTAATAGTAGACTTTAAAGCATCTTAACCTATGATAATAAGAATTTGATTAATTGTCTCTAATAGCACATAAGTGGAACTCTAAGCTTTTATCTCTTGTCCACTTATGTGTCACTTATCTGAAAAGTCCTTTGATTTTTTTTTTGTGTTTTATTTGTTAGATTTTCTTATCTTTTAGATTATGTTGTCTTTCTCATACTCTTAGCTATATTAATATTGGAGATTATTATGTTCTCTGGTAAAATAAAATATGCTCTTGCTACCCTTAAGTCAAAAAAACCTCAAATATTTTCAACTATGTTTGATTAAAAAAAAATTGAATTGGTTGAAATGGTTGAAAACTATTTTGAGAGTTCTCTATCAGTGGTTCATTCAAAGGGAGCTAGTGATAAGAGAATAACAATAATAATGGGAAAAGGACTAGCTTTTATTGATACGAAAAATGATTACAAGACTCAGAATCATCATCAGAAGACAACAGATGCATTACAACAAGAAGCTAAATCTCTCAGACTTGGTCTTCACTCCAATCATAGGTCATGAGGAAGGATACATATTCCTCATCAGCATCTGAGTCAAATTCAACTTCTTCAGTTGGATCCTTCTTCTTCATGGGATTCTTCATCTCTTTCACTGAAGTTCTTCCCACCTTGGATGTTCCAGCAATTGTGGCATTCTGAGACCTTGCATCTTCAGTGGACTTGATCTTCTCTTCATTATCCTGCTTCTTCATGAGCATTCTAATTTACTTGGAAAAGTCTCTCCTCAAATACTGTTGGTAGATGGAAGGAAACATAAATATGCTTTTGTTGGTATGGAAATTTTGCTTATATAGAGAGTTTAGGATAAAGTTAAGCCAACCTTAGATTTTGTCCATCAATGGACACATAAGAGAGATTTGGTTTTGGTCTTCGTGCACAACTTCCAATCTTTGACTCCTACTAATCTATGCTCAATTGTCAGAACCGAGACTTAATCATCTTGAGAATGAAGATGTGAAAAACACAAGAAGGGGGGTTGAATTGTAAAACTCAAATCAAATGTGCAGACAACACTGTATTTTTATCCTGGTTCGTTTGATCTCAAACTACTCCAGTCCACCCGTCAAGGTGATTTCGCCTCTCTCCAACGAGGTCTTAATCCACTATATTCAACTGAATACAACAACTACTTTAACAACTGTTAAATTCTTCTTGAGTCTAACCACATACCGGTTTATCTCAAGGAAATTCTCTTACAGATAATTGAACAAACTGTGTGTTAATGTTTTCTAACAAAACTATATATCATAACTGTGATAATACACAATATTAAGCTTAGAATGAAACTAGACTGCTAATGCTTTTGAGTAGGCGTGGTTAAAAGCTTTAGCAAATTGTATGAGTGAGTTCGTTTATGTAGGCGTGTATATGCGTGAAGATTATTAGCCATTTCTTTTCTCACACAGACTTATTTATAAAGGCCAAGGCAAAGATACGTTGGTGTCCATAAATCACTTTCAATGACAGTAACGTTCTTTCCTTTTTGAGAAGATCTTGTCTTGGATAAAGCCGTTGGTAATTAATCTGTCTTGAATGCTTAGTAACGCTTCAGAGTGTTCTGCTAATGATAACGCTTCAGGATGTTCTGCCTTAACTTATGATGACGCTTATGAGTGCTGATGACTTGGTAAGGATCTTGATCAGAGTCAGAGTATTTTGTGCGCAGATTCTGGTCATCAGGCTTTAGCGTATGATCTGGTAACTTCAGCGTGTAGCACATGTTTGATCTTCAGATGCTGACATATCTTCTGATGCTGATGTTGATATTGATCTTCTGATGCTGATTCCATCAGAACTTCTGTAAATACACAGCATAATTTTAAGTAGCATATATGTCATATATATAAATCTTATAATTTATTTATTCTTGTATTTTGTTATCATCAAAACTCTAATTGAGGGTTGTAGAATCAAACTATGTTCTAACAATCTCCCCCTTTTTGATGATGACAAAAACCAGATTTTTTTCCAATTAAAAATAAGGAATAAAAGGTATCAGAGATGAAAAATAAAGAATAAAAGGTATCAGAGCTAAGATAAGGAGTAGAAGGTATCAGAGCAACAAAGAGAAAAACTCCCCCTGAGTTGATTACTTCCCTTTATTTCCATGAGACTTTGAGCATCAGAACTTTATTGAACTTTCTTTGAGCATCAGAACTTTTGTTGTATCAGAGTTCATCAGATTCATCAGATTTTTGTGCCTGTAAGCTTTTCAGAAGAAAGAAATTCAAATATATCAGAATGTTAGAATGTTTGAGACTTATATCTCAGTAATCCGTTATTGAAAAATATCATTCTTTCTCCCCCTTTTTGTCAGTTATCAAAAAGCACAAATAATCAGAGTTAAAATAATCATAGCTAAAAATGCATTTATTAAAAGCAGAAGCAATGATAAGTTCAGAACATGTAAAAATATTACAGATAAATAAGTTATAAAAACAGCAAGGAAATTTCTAAGAAGGAGGAGGAAGTCGTGTGAACAAAGCCTCCAACATGCTCTTGATTTGAGTGTTGGTTTCCTGTTGCTGAGATAACATGTTCGCTATTGCATCAATTTTAATGTCCTGCTTATCCATTCTTTCATTCATCATCATATCAGATCTTTTCAAGTCTTCAAGAGTTTGCCTGTCAAGGGAGGAAGCTTGAGGATCTTCAGAAACAGGATGCTTCTCAGAGCTTGCAGCAATATCTTCTTCTTGACCCAAGTCTTCAGCTGGAATCATCTGTTCTTCTAACTTTGGTTGATCTTTGGAAGTTGGACGATGTTCAGACCAAGGGGCAATGTCCAGATGGAGAACTTCTTCCTTAAGCAACTTGCTCAGAACTGGACCTTCAATTTCTTTCAGCAGATTGCTGAAGTTCTGTTGAGCTTGTCCATAGCTCTGTTCTTGCAGCTTAAAGGTTTCAGAGCATACCCATCTTCTGAACTTTGTCCAAAGGTAGTCAGAAGCAGCAGGGTTAACCAGTTCCAGACTTGCTTGTTTCAGAGAAGTGATCCACTTCTGTATTTCTGTTTCAAGGTTCAATATGCTGGAACCAACATCTGGATGTTTTGGTTTAGGGATAGCAGTTTTGTGGTTTATTGCAGCAAGGCGTTCAAGGACTGTTAGATCAATGACAGTCTTGCTGTGGTCGTCTGAATTGTCTTTTGGTGAGGGAGTGGGAGAGTCAGGAATTATGATTGGACTTGATGGGGAATTTGGTGGAGTTAATTCTGGTGAAGAGGGAAGTTGTGGAATATTCACAGTGGTGCCACAGGGCAATTGAATGGCTAGAGGTACGGGTTCAGGGGATTCAGAGGGTTGAGCCTCAGAGGTTTGAGTCTCAGGTTGTGGAGATTGTTCAGGTTGAGGAGAGGGTGGATTAATTTCTGGTCGAGGAGATGAAGGTAGTGGGATTTCTGGTTCTAGAGAGAGTGGAATTTTTGGTGTT
This sequence comes from Vicia faba, assembly GCA_948472305.1. Taxonomy (NCBI): domain Eukaryota; kingdom Viridiplantae; phylum Streptophyta; class Magnoliopsida; order Fabales; family Fabaceae; genus Vicia; species Vicia faba. Next base: position 518,940,204 of record OX451737.1, read on the forward strand.
GGTGAGAGGGGAATTTCTGGTTGTGCTTCTGTGTGGGGATTTAGATTTTCTGGAGTGGGAACAGAGGTGTGTTGGTCTATGTCAGAAAGAACTTGTGCAAGTTCTTGTTCTGGTATGGCTTCAGTATTTGGATTTTATGGTTGGGAGCGAGATCTTCTGAGGGTTAATGATTCAGAAGGGTCAAAGTCAAGGTCAAAATCATCGAAAGTTTGAGGTGTTGGGTTTTCAGATGGAGTTGGAATTGGGATAGATGTTGATACATCAGTTGAATCTAAAACAGTTACAGAAGAAAGATTACCTCTCTTCTTAGGAGTCTGCTGAGATGATCCTTCTGCAGTAGCTTTCCCTTTCTTTGTCTTCTTCAGAACAACCTCTGGAGCCTTCTGCTGAAGATCTTGAATATTCAGATTTGGTGTTGTACCATCAGCTTTACAAGCATCCAGATATCTCAGAATGATTTCAAGTTTAGAGTCAATTTCTGAGAACAAAGGGAAGTTGTCCAGAGGGACTCTTCTGCTGGAGATTTCATCAAAAGGAGTGACGTTGGGCTCCTTCTTGATGTTCTCTATCAACTTCATTTTATTCAGATTTTTGGCATTCAGTTGCTTGCTAACAGAAGCTTCCAGAGTGTTGATCTCTTGAGCCTCTGTTAGATGATCAATCAGCCTATTCTCTGTAAGAATATATGATATCAGTCTTCCCAAGGGTATCCAATCCCTTTTTGTTCGCTCCTCTTCTCTTGTTTCTTTGACACTTGTTCTGAGATGGTTGAACAGAAGATGAGCCAGATTTATCTTGACCTTCTGAGAGATGAAATAGATCAGAAACTGTTGATCAATATTAATGTAATCAGGAGAGCTGGTAGGCTTCCTGTGGTTGAAGCAGCCCAGAATGATCTTGGCCCAAATTCTGTGTTTGTCCTTTAAATCCCTTATCTTGCTGGAGGGAAGCCCCAGAGTAAAAATTTCCCTTGCAATTAGGGCAGCATCAGCACACCTTTCTGCCATATCAATGCAACGAATACCACCACCATTGTACCCTATGAGTCTTGCAATCAGGTCTTCAATGATAACAATCTTCTTCCCAATGATGTAAGACGTGACTTGATGATTTGAAGAAGAAGCGTGAATCCAAAATTCCTTTACCAGAATAGGAAATGTTGGACCTACCAGTCTGTAAAAATACCTTTCCCAGCCTTGAGCTTTAACCTCTTCAGATAAATCAAACCCATTCTCCTTAAGGCTGTTGAAATCCACGATTAATTCTGATAGAACCTCTAGGTTTTTGACTGGTGTTAGAAGCGTTCTGAAGGGTACTTCATATTGTTCAGATGAAACAGTTTTCTGGGAACCTGCAGTAGGAATGCTGGAAGAAGCCATTGTTCACACGAAGTTTTTGTGAAAAAAGATTGAAAGGGTTTTTTGAGAAAGTAAGAACGCTAAAATCAGAAATATTCAGAGAAAATTGGAGTGAGGTAAAATGTGTAAATGGTGTGAAGTGTGTTTAAATAGTTTTCTAAAAAGGTTTTGAAAACATAAACGTTTAAGAGAGAGAAATTAATAATGATTATTAGCATTTAATGATAGCTGATTTTAGGGGATTCAGAAAGATATTTGGAACGGTTACCCATGACATGTCAATGCATCCAATCAGCGCTTTTTCCTTTTCAGAAACGTGAACGCGTGTTCAGCCTCAGAAAATAGTTGATGACTGGATGACACTTGTTTGCTTGAGTGAACAGCACATCTCTATCCTGGAAATGAAGCGCTCAGATCTTCATGGATAGATTCTGATACAATCTGCACTTCTAAAGTTCTGAAAGAAGATTGATCAGTAGTTCATAGAAAAATAAACAAAGTTCTGAAGGTTAATATATATGATCAAAACAATTTCATTCTGGGCAGAGCTTCATGCTGAGATGTTTCAGAATGAAGTTGAACCTATCTTCAGAAAGTGGTTTTGTAAAAATATCAGCCCATTGATGGTCTGTGTTAATAAATTTTAAGTTTAAAATCTCTTTCTGAATATAGTCCCTAATAAAATGATGTTTTATTTCTATATGCTTAGCCCTAGAATGTAAAATTGGATTTTTGCTGAGACAAATAGCAGAAGTATTATCACAGAAGATAGGAATGTTACTCTCAAATATCTGAAAGTCCTCAAGTTGACTTTTCATCCAGAGCATTTGTGTGCTGCATCCAACTGCTGCTATGTATTCAGCTTCTGCTGTTGATAGAGCAATTGTGGATTATCTTTTGCTGGACCATGAGATCAGATTTTCTCCCAGAAACTGGCAGCTTCCAGAAGTGATTTTACGCTCTACTCTGTCTCCAGCAAAATCAGCATCACAGTATCCTACTAAGCTGTAATCACTTGATTTTCTATAAAACAAACCCAGGTTAGTAGTACCTTTCAGATACTTGAAAATTCTCTTAACTGCTGTTAAGTGAGATTCTCTAGGATCTGATTGGAATCTAGCACAAATGCATACACTGAATAAAATGCCAGGCCTTGAAGCTGTCATATAAAGAAGAGAACCAATCATACCTCTGTAGACCTTCTGTTCTACCTTTTTACTTACCTCTTCTCTTTCCAGAATGCACGTGGGATGCATTGGAATCTTTGATGGCTTACATTCTGAGAGATCAAATTTCTTCAGAAGTTCTCTGACATATTTGCTCTGATGAATGTAAGTTCCTTCTGGGGTTTGATTGATCTGAATGCCCAGAAAGAATTTCAGTTCCCCCATTAGGCTCATCTCAAATTCTGCCTGCATACACTTAGCAAACTTTCTTCCCAGAGAAGGTTTAGTAGATCCAAATATGATGTCATCGACATAAATTTGACATACTAAAATGTCATTCTTAACTGTCTTACAGAATAAGGTTGTGTCCACTTTCCCTCTGGTGAATTCCTTTTCTAACAGGAAGTTACTTAGTATTTCATACCAAGCTCTGGGAGCTTGTTTCAGACCATAGAGTGGCTTCTTTAGTTTGAAAACATATTATGGATTTTTTGAATTTTCAAAACCAGGGGGTTGGTGCACATATACCTCTTCTTCTATATAGCCATTTAAGAATGCACTCTTGACATCCATCTGATACAGAGTGATGCCTTTATTAACAGCAAGTGAAATTAAGAGTCTGATAGATTCTAACCTGGCGACTGGAGCAAAGGTTTCTGTATAGTATATCCCCTCTTGCTGACTATAACCTTGTGCTACCAGTCGTGCTTTGTTTCTGATGACTTCACCTTGTTCATTCAGTTTGTTTCTGAACACCCATTTTGTTCCAATGACGTTGAATCCTTTTGGTTTAGGGACTAGATCCCATACGTTATTTCTTGTAAATTGATTCAGCTCCTCTTGCATTGCTAGAATCCAGTCATTGTCCAGAAGTGCTTCATCAATTGTTGATGGTTCAATTAAAGAAACAAGTCCCATGAGGGATTCTTCAGAGTTTCTGAAGCTAGCTCTTGTTCTGATTGGATCTTCCTTTCTTCCTAAGATTGTTTCTTCTGGGTGATCCATGCTGCTTCTGGATGGTCTTTTCTGAAGTTGATCAACAGAAGGTGCTGGATTGCTTGCAGTGCCTCTTTCTGATGTTGAGGGAGTGTCTTTGTTAAGAGCTTCTGATGACTTGTCTTCAGTACCTGTGAATTCAACTTCCATACCTGCAAGTAATTCATTTTGCTTTGACTTTTGAGAGTCAAGCTTATCATCAAAACGAACACTGATTGATTCTTCCACAATCTGTGTTTCTGTATTGTATACTCTGTACCCTCTTGATCGTTCAGAGTATCCTAACATAATACACTTTGTTGCTTTAGAGTCAAACTTGTTCAAATAATTTTTTGTATTCAAAATAAAGCATGTACATCCAAATGGATGAAAATAAGAAATGTTGGGCTTTCTGTTCTTCTACAATTCATATGGAGTCTTTTCCAGAATAGGTCTTAGGGAGATTCTATTCTGAATGTAACACGTTGTGTTTATTGCCTTTGCCCAGAAGATCTTAGCAACGTTAGTCTCGTTGATCATGGTTCTGGCCATTTCTTGCAATGTTCTGTTCTTTCTTTCTACAACTCCATTTTGCTGGGGAGTTCTAGGACAAGAGAAATCATGCAGAATGCCTTTGTCATTAAAGAATGACTCAAAATCTTTGTTTTCAAACTCTTCACCATGATCACTTCTGACTTTGACGATTCTAAGATCCTTTTCATTATGAACTTGGTTGCAGAAGGTGACAAACACAGAGTGTGACTCATCCTTGTGTCTTAAGAACTTTACCCATGTCCATCTGCTATAGTCATCTACGATTACTAACCCATACTTCTTGCCACTGACTGAAGCAGTTTTAACTGGTCCAAATAACTCAATATGCAGAAGTTTTAATGGCTTAGAGGTGGAAACAACATTTTTAGATTTGAAAGCTGGTTTTGCAAACTTGCCTTTCTGACATGCTTCACACAGAGCATCTGAATTGAACTTCAGGTTTGGAAGTCCTCTGACCAGATTGAGTTTGTTAATCTGAGATATTATTCTCATACTAACATGTCCCAATATTCTGTGCCAGATCCATTGCTCGTTGTTAACAGAAAGAAGACACTTTACATTCTGACTTTTTACTTCAGAAAGTTTTATTTTATAAATGTTATTTCTCCTCTTTCCATTAAATAGGATAGTCCCATCTTTCTGACTAACAGCTTTGCATGAATTTTGATTAAAGATTATATCATAACCGTTATTACTTAATTGACTTATGGATAACAGGTTATGCATTAATCCATCTACTAATAAAACATTACTTATAGAGGGAAGATTTCCATTACCTACAGTTCCAGAGTCAATGATCTTTCCTCTCTGATTGCCTCCAAAGCCTACGTGGCCTCCAGGCTTAAGTTCCAGGCTTTGGAACATATGCCTTCTTCCCATCATGTGTCGTGAGCAGCCAGAGTCCAGGTACCATGATTGGTGTTTCTGCTTTGCTGCTAAAGATATCTGCCACATGTATTATTTTATCCTTAGGTACCCATATTTTCTTGGGTCCTGATTTGTTAGTTTTACCAAAACTCTGGTTGAATTTTGGTTTGACAGAATAATTACTACTTGTATATTTGATGTCATGTGTGTGCCCATATACAAAGTGTGAATCAAGTGAAGTGAGTTTTATAACTAAATCCATGGCATTCTTTGGTGTAGGTACCTTACCTTGGTATCCTATTCCTTTTCTGCCATTTCTGCTAACTCCATAGATCATTGAAGTCATTTTGCTTCTATCTATGTTTTTAGCTAGAAACTTCTAAAAGTTGTGATCATACTCCTTGATGATCTCATCAGCACTGCTGGGAGTTTCAGGGATTGTTTCCTTCTGAGAGTTTTGCAATAGATTTTCTAATTTTGAAATTTTATCTTTTAACTCAGAATTCTACAATTTGAGACTCTCAGTTTTATCAGAGTCAGAAGCAAGATTCCTTTTCAGGTTTCTGAATTTGACTCTGATCTGCTGATATCTTTCCAGAATTTCATTAAGGCTTTCAGCTAGTTCAGCCTTAGTAAAGTTTATAGAAAAGTCAGGGAATACCTCTTCTGTATCTGATTCAGAGTCTGACTCAGAAGCTTCACTGTCTTCTGTTATGTTTGCCATGAGAGCTATGTTTGCTCTTTCATCATCTGATTCTGAGTCAGCTTCAGATGTGTCAGAATCATCCCATGTATCCATGAGACTTTTCTTCTTTTCCTTGCCAAACTTCTTTTTGGGCTTTTCCTTCTGAAGCTTTGGGCAATCACTTTTGTAGTGTCCTTGCTCGTTACATTCATAGCAGATGATGTCTTTGTTGTTTGGCTTTCTGCTTCCTGAAGAGCCTTCAGATCTTCTGTGTCCAGAGGAGGATTCTGACCTTCTGTATCTGGATAAAGATTTATTCTAATTCTCTGATCTTCTGGGATTCCTGAACTTCCTTTGCCTCTGCTTCCATAATTGGTTCACCCTTCTGGAGAGGAGAGACTGTTCATCTTCTTCTGATGAGGACCCATCAGAGGTTTCTTCTACAGCCTGCAAAACTTTGGAGTCAGATTTTCTGTTAGATTTTAAAGCTAATGGCTTACCTTGCTTTTGAGGTTCATCTGCTTCTAGCTCTATCTCGTGACTTCTGAGGGAGTTGACAAGTTCCTCCATAGAGATTTTGTTGAGATCCTTGGCTAGCTTAAGCGCTGTGACCATTGGCCTCCACTGTTTTGGCAAGCTTCTGATGATCTTCTTAACATGATCAGCAGTAGAATACCCTTTGTCAAGAACTTTGAGACCAGCAACCAAAATTTAAAATCTTGAGAACATTGTTTATATTGATTCACTTTCTTCCATCTTGAATGCCTCGTACTTCTGAATGAGCGCAAGAGCTTTGGTTTCTTTGACTTGAATGTTGCCTTCATGCGTCATTCTCAGAGAGTCAAACATATTATTTGTAGTGTCTATGTTTGATATCTTTTCATATTCATAGTAAGAGATGGCGCTGAGAAGAATTGTTCTGGCCTTGTGATGATTTCTGAAGTCACGCTTTTTCTGATCAGACATTGCTTTCCTGTCAATCTTCTGACCACTTCCATCCACTGGGTGCGTGTATCCATCAGTCACCATGTCCCACAGATCAGCATCATGGGCCAGAAAGAAACTTTCAATTCTGTCTTTCCAGTAGTCAAAGTTCTCTCCATCAAAGACTGGAGGTTTGCCACTAAATCTATCTCTTTCTTCATTGTTGTCATTGCTGATGTTTTGATGTGGTCCTGCCATTGTGTTTTTCTGACGCTGGATCTTGTACTGACACGGTTAAGTGTTATAAGCTCAGAACCAGGCGCTCTGATGCCAATTGAAGATGTGAAAAACACAAGAAGGAGGGTTGAATTGTAAAACTCAAATCAAATATGCAGACAACACTGTATTTTTATCCTGGTTCGTTTGATCTCAAACTACTCCAGTCCACCCGTCAAGGTGATTTCGCCTCTCTCCAACGAGGTCTTAATCCACTATATTCAACTGAATACAACAACTAATTTAACAACTGTTAAAGTCTTCTTGAGTCTAACCACAGACCGGTTTATCTCAAGGAAATTCTCTTACAGATAATTGAACAAACTGTATGTTAATGTTTTCTAACAAAACTATATATCACAACTGTGATAATACACAATATTAAGCTTAGAATGAAACTAGACTGCTAATGCTTTTGAGTAGGCGTGGTTGAAAGCTTTAGCAAATTGTATGAGTGAGTTCGTTTACGTAGGCGTGTATATGCGTGAAGATTATTAGCCATTTCTTTTCTCACACAGACTTATTTATAAAGGCCAAGGCAAAGATACGTTGGTGTCCATAAATCACTTTCAATGACAGTAACGTTCTTTCCTTTTTGAGAAGATCTTGTCTTGGATAAAGCCGTTGGTAATTAATCTGTCTTGAATGCTTAGTAACGCTTCAGAGTGTTCTGCTAATGATAGCGCTTCAGGATGTTTTGCCTTAACTTATGATGACGCTTCTGAGTGCTGATGACTTGGTAAGGATCTTGATCAGAGTCAGAGTATTTTATGCGAAGATTTTGGTCATCAGGCTTTAGCGTATGATCTGGTAACTTCAGCGTGTAGCACATGTTTGATCTTCAGATGCTGACATATCTTCTGATGCTGATGTTGATATTGATCTTCTGATGCTGATTCCATCAGAACTTCTGTAAATACACAACATAATTTTAAGTAGCATATATGTCATATATATAAATCTTATAATTTATTTATTCTTGTATTTTGTTATCATCAAAACTCTAATTGAGGGTTGTAGAATCAAACTATGTTCTAACAGAGAATTGAAGATGCTTTTCACAACCATCTTAGCCAAATTGTTTTTCCTCTCAATTTTTTTCTAAGCAGAAGCAGTGACTGATTTTGATCATTTTTATCTAGATTTAATAATATCCTAAACATCTTAATATACAAATTAGTTCTCTTTGTTCTTATTCTGCTTACTTCTTTTCATTGATGACAAAAGGGGGATTAGGAGGATAAATATTTAAGCATCTGAATCTGATTAATTAATTATTTATATTGCTTAAAATATGTAGATTTTTATTTTATGCTTCAAAGATAAATTTAATTAATCTGGACAAGACTTAGGGGGAACTTACAAAGCTCACCCTTAAGGATATCAGACTCATGGGGTGCTTACAAACCTCAGACCCTGAAGTCAACATATTAATTAAATCAACAACCATTGTTCTTAAATACTTGTGTTTTTCATCATAAAAAAGGGGGATTATTGAAACAAAATTGGTTTGTACAACAATACTAGATCAATTGAGTCCTTTTAATAAGTATCACAAACATACAGTGATGATCGAGTACATCAAAGATATTATGCTTCAAAATAGATAGTTAAGAACTATCTACACCCTCGTGAAGGTAATCAAGATGTAGATTTCTTGGCTAAATTGGGAGCTTATTTTAATGTTGACTCCATGGGGGCATGCTAGTCATTCTTTTGGTTAAGCCATATTCTTATAATTGATATTGCATAAACTTTAACTTTAAGATTTTAATTCCCATTTTCTTTATTTTTGTAACTAAAAAACATGTACATAGGAATGACAAACGGGCATGTCCGTCTCGTTTAGTTTCGTCCCGCAAAAGTCCACGGAAAAATGGGACGGGCGTGATGAAGATTGTTAAGGGTGCGGACCTAAAACCTTACCCCGCCCTACAAAAAAATGAGAGATGGGCAGGACGGGCCCGCGGTCACTGCACTTTTAAGTCTGCACAAACCTAAAAAAATAGTATGGAGCGAGGCGGACACAATAGAGGATGTGGACCTAAAATCTTGTTTTTTTCTTTCTATAAAAAAGTACAGATAAAACAAACATGTACAATGGGGCGGGTCTGTTTGCCACCCTAGATGTAGTGGATATTTGGTTTGGCTTTTAGAGGAGTCAAAAGCAATGTTAGAGATGTATAATTGATTCTGGATTGATTTTGAGATATTTGGTGTTTCTAAAATAGAATTGACTTTACCTCTAAAATTGATTCTACTTAAAACTAGGGGTGGCAAAACGGGTTCGGACCGTTGGGCAATACCCGTTTTATCTGCATTTTAGTGCGGGGCGGGCCAAGAATTTAGGCCCTCACCCTCTAATGTGACCGTCCCGCTCCGCCCCGTTTTCTTCGCGGGCTTTTGCGGGCATGATTATTAGCATAAATTTTTCATTTTTAGGCCTAAAAGATGCAGTGCCTGCGGGCTTTCCCTGTCCCGCACTTATTTTTTTGCGGGGCAAGCCTAAGTTTTAGATCTTCATCCTCAACTATGTCTGTCCCTCCCTGCCCCGTTTTTTTGCGGACTTTTGCGGGACAAGCCTAAACGGGACGGGCATGTCCGTTTTTCACCCCTACTTAAAACTACAATTTATAACTTTTAAATTTAAACATGATTTTCACACTGAAATTTGTTTTTCAACTCACAATTACATAAATATATCCAAATTTAAATTACTTTACATTCCACTCACTTTTAAACCTAATCAATTCTATAAAAAAATTACTTTGCATTCCACTCACTTTTAAACTTGATCAATTCTATAAAATGAATTCACTAACCCATTCATTTTTCTTCCGTACAAATTCAAACCTACACATAGTTTATACTTTATACCGTGTTTATGTCCCTATAGTGTTAATTTAACATTTATCTATCTTTTTAAAAATAAATGTGCAATAACCCATATCTACATAGTAATTCAAAGAGTATTTTATCAAACTTTTCATTTATCGATAAATATTTAAATGGTGGCCTACTTTATGTTTTTGTTTTCTGAAGAAGTCCTACCATGCATATATTTATTATTATCCAAATTTAAAGCTGAGTTAAATCATCAAAAGAAAAAAGAAAAGTATGGAAGTGATAGTTGTAGCTACTAGCTAGATTCAATTAAAAATGGGATGTTGCTTAAGGCATTGTTTAAGCTTTTTAAACAAGATAATTATTTATTGAAAAGCTAAGAAAAAATATTCTCAAATGTAATGCAAACACAACTTTTGATAATAATTTACTTCTTCAATTTGTTAAACAATTGTCTAAAGGTAGGTAATCGTTAATATTTGTTTTGAAAATTGTATCATAGTGGAAATAGAGTTGATCACTAAATGAGAAGAGAGAGTTTGTTGAGTTGGTTTTGAGTTTTTGATTTGGTAGCGAGGGAGTTGAATAAAAAGGTTAATATTTTAATATTTAAGTCAGTATGAAAATGAAAAGTGTTCTGTAAATGAGAATGAATTTGAATATTTATGAAATGATTTGAAATTTTGTTATCTAGATAAAATAATTGACCTAACGAGTACAATGCATAACTGGCATGATAAATGCAGAATATAAAATAACATGGAAATCAATAACTCAGTTCGAAGCAAATCCACTTACGTATAGAGGTCGTTAATCTAATAAAATGAAATTCACTCTTAATAATCAAAAGTATAAATTTGTCTGGTTTGAACTCTCCTAGTTAAATTCCTATTTTCTTAATACTACTCGTAATCATGTGACACAATACCTATGTCCAATTAGTTGAATAATTTTTAGTTAGCATCCATAAGGTCACAGTGTCTTCCTTTTAAGCTCTTCCTGATGACTTTTCCTTGAAAAAAGAATGTGAGTCATTAAGTGGTGCGCAAAAAGACATTGTGCCTTCAATATTTTCACTTTGATAGATTTCTTATCAACCCAATGGTAGAATCGGGGAGATCAAAATGTTGAGAGGCTAAAGGAGCATTAATGGTGAAGGTTCTTTCATATGCAAGTAAATTCCATAATTTTTGAAGGTCCTTCAGGTGAGAAGTTTTTTTTGTTGTAAATTTAAGATCTTCGAGTTTGAGATTCACATATAACATATTGACAAACCTTCATAAAAGGGTTCTTGTTTTTTGAAAAAAAAGGTTTATGAGTAGGCTTGAACACGCAATATCATAGAAGATAAGACGTTTAAAATGCTTTACTTCTAATAAACGGGCTTGAGAACCATGTGATTGATAAAGTTTTTGTTGAAGCTTTCTTCTTGATACTTGGATGAAAACTCCCTTGACGAGTGGACATTTGATGACGAGATTCCATCAAGAAGAAGCATTGATAAAGTCGTGATGATGATGACGACGACGATGACGATGATAATATTAACAAGAAAATAGAAGCTCACACACACAACAAAAGGAAGAAATTTAGGATGAATAGGGAGGTAAGTGAGTGTACCTTTATATAGATTTGTTTAGTGATTATTTGGACTTGATTTGGTTTAGAGAAAGACTTGTTGATTGATAAATTTATTTTAAAAAGATTTGATTTGAAAATATTGTCAAAAAAGTTTTCTAATCAATTAAAAATCTATATATTTGATCTTTAAGAAAATCCATATCTTCCTTTTATTTTGATCAAATGTCAATTTGGTGAAGATTTGCTAAAGATATGTCTTCCTAATAAATTTAAGTCATCATTAAAGTGCTTGATTTGTAAGAAGGTTTAGTATTTAATCGAATAACTTCAAGGGTTTAATCGATTAAATCCCCATTTTTCAACTTGTTTGGTATGTTTAGGCCTCAGATAACTTTTGGGCTTAACTTTTTCTTTATGCACCCCTTTTACTAGTTTTGAATCCTTTTGTTTAGAAATATTAATTATTATCAAGGACATAGTATTAGCAAAAATAAATTAAATTAACAGGAAAATGAATAAGCACTTGTTAGAGGATTTATCAGAGTTTTTTAAATTTATCCTTATCAAGTGTGTTACTTCAAATATTTTAAGAATTTATGAATTATCCCCCATTGAAAAGAACAAATAAAACATACAAAGGATAATCTATTTAAATTCTTTGATATGAGAGGTGATCCAAAATATTATTTATTTTCAAGAGAAAAGCTTCTTGAAGACTTGTTCATAAAAAAATCTTTCCAAAAACCTTGATTATCAAGGTCATCAGAACCATCTTTCTTTGATGGAGCCTTCAGAATGATGTTTGCACAATTTCAACTTATAAATTAAGCTCTTAAAGCTTCAAAGAATACTTGTAAAACATATTAATTTTTTTATTTTTGTACCTAAATCTTTTTGAGTCCTTTTACATTAATAAGTTTAAGATGTCTTAGATTTTCCCTTTAGAACATCTTACATCATGTGTTTTGGAAAAGCATAAAGGTCATAGATGACCACTTTTATGATAATGTTTACATTTATAAATAGGATAAATGAATTTATTTTCATCGTGCCATACACTAATAAAGGATTTATTCGGTTGATACCATAATCTAGTTTTATTATAAGAGGCCATCTGATTAGATAAATAAACATAAATCTTTTTATGCTTAGTGAATTTACCTAAGGTTCGTGCAAATTACTAACTTAATTTTTTTTCACAAAATACAAGTTTCTCATTTACTGAATTATAAGGATTGACTTCTAATATTAGATAACTCATTTTCAATAATTTCATTACTATTTCCAAGAAATTTAATGGGGTCTTTGAAATCAACGATGTTTCTTTCTAATTTCTCAATTTCTTTACTCTGATTGACACCTACTTAAACATTTTTTATAGGTTAGAGATGTTACTTTATCATTGTCTTATTTGTGGGTAGCTTTAAAACAAATGTGATTTCTTTTTTTTATTTCCTGGTCGATTTCCAAAAAGATTTTTCATATGAATCCTTTGATGAACATTCTAACGAAACTTTGAACAAATTTTCACATGAGTCTTTACATGAATCTTTGCATAAATCTCTATAGGTTTCTCCAATTGATTCTCAATTATTTGTTACAATTTTTTCATATGATGCAATAGAGTTCTAATATGTTGGAAATAATATTTGATATTTTGAAATTCTTGATGAAGCTTCTCTGAGTTTCCCCAATGATGTTTCTTCAGAGGATCTTTCATTCATGGTGATAGTTATTTCAAATTATACTTCCAGGACTTTTTTGTAAGGATATTTTGATGAAGATGATGAAGATTCATTGGACATATTTGAATTCCTTTCATCATTCTTAAGAAATTGAATTAGTTCTCTAAGCCTTTCGACGATTTCATTTTTGTTTGATGTTCCTTAAAATTTATCAAAAAATATATCATCGAAGTCAAGCATTGAATCATATTTTTTATACTAGTTCTTGAATCTTAGACATATGTTAGGTTCAGAAAAAAAATTGTGATTAAAACTAATATTTGAAAACCAACTTTTACTACTACTTGGTACCGCATTTTCTTAGACACGTGTGTTTATCCTTTCTATCTTTGTCGAAACATAATTCATGGATTTACTTAAGGGTGTCTCACACTTCTTTGGTCGTGTTGTAGTTACAAGCATGAAAAAACTCTATTACTAAGTGCATTGGTTATCAAATGTTTGGCTTGAAACCAAAGTTTCATTTTTCTCTTTTTCTTAAGGTCCAAAAATAATAGGGTTTGTTTACTGTTTCCTTATTTATAAAATAAACATGGACAAAAGGACCATTTAAAATAAAATTTATATGATCACAATCAATTGAATAAATAAATATTTTATTTCTTTTTTGGGTTAAATATGTTTTTAGTCCCTCTAAATATAGGCATTTTTACTTTTAGTCCCTCAAAAAAAATGTGTTAACGAATCTTTCTCATAATATTTTTCATCCACACTTTTGATCTCTGACGTTAGGTCTATCTAACGGAAGCTGATGTGGCATTGTCACATGGATTTTTTTGATGACTAGGCATACACATGGAATTTTCAGCGTGACAAAGATGCTGACATGGATGTCACATGCCATTTTTTCACCATTTTATATTTTTTTACATTAATAAAATTTATAGCGATGGAAATCATGTCGGTAACATGAAAATTATACAGAAACCTAGAAATTGTAGCTAATATATAGTTAATTTGTAGCTATTTTCTAGCTAAATCAAACACATCATTATTTTGACCCAAACTTTGTTTTTGTTTCTTCATTTTTTGCATGGAAGTTTATCACATTATAAGGATCTCTCTCACAATTTTTTTTTTAGCTGAGATGAATTAAATATCAATTTTTTTAAGTGTCGATTTTCAATGAAACAAAAACAATGCAAACGTTGGCATATGATTGAATTTTAAGATAATATTTTTTAGAGACTTATATTATAACACATCTAAAGGATCTAAAAAGTTTCATTGCATTAGGAATAAGTCTAGATTTGTTTATATTTTTCGATCGAAACACATATAAATGTATTTTTTTCAAGAGACGAAACAGTCAAACAGAGTAAACTTTGTCATATGATTGAATTTTAAACTAAATTTTTTAATGAAATTATATAATAACACATAAAAAATATCTGAAAAGTTTCATGTTATTTCGAATAAGTCTCATTTATTTTTATTTTTTGATCGAAACACATATAAATGTGTTTTTTCAAGAGACGAAACGATGTGAACTTTATCATATGATTAAATTTTGAGAAATTTTTTTAAATGAACTTATTATATTTTGATCATGATTTTATCTTAACAGACGAAAACTTCACATCACTCTTTTATCTTGACAAATGAAAATCATCGTAAACATATGACAGTTGCAGAGAGTTATATCTGCATACACATATATTCACATAGACCTCAATGGTTCTCCTGCTATCTCATTGATACTTGTTATGTATGAAGACTTTGAGAGAGAGAGAGAGAGAGAGAGAGAGAGAGAGAGAGAGAGAGAGAGAGAGAGAGAGAGAGAGAGAGAGAGAGAGAGAGATATGAAAGTAAATGCTTTACAAAATGAATTCGGTTAAGCAAAAATACTATACCACAAGGATTCTATTTAAAAAATCACTTATGTGAGTTGCATGCAAGTTGAAAACTCACTTAAGTATGTAACACCCTAAAAATTATTAGAATATTATTGTTATTATTATTTAAATTTTAGTGTGTTTTCATGATTTTATTATTATTATTATTATTATTATTATTATTATTATTATTATTATTATTATTATTATTATTATTATTATTATAATTGTTGCTACTATTATATATATATATATATATATATATATATATATATATATATATATATATATATATATATATATATATATATATATATATATATATATATATATATATATATATATATATATATATATATATATATATATATATATATATATATATATATATATATATATATATATATATATATATATATATATATATATATATATATATTGTTATTTTTATTATTATTATTAATATGATTATTTGGAATTAATGTTATAAGTTATAATTAGTAGAGAGAAAGAGAAGAGAAATAGGGAAGGAAAGAAATAGAGAGATATAAAAATAGAGAAAAGAGGGGAGTTAAAAGGAAAAAAACGTATTATATGAGAAAAAGAGAGAAAACCCTAGCCACCCTCTTCTTCTCAAGAAAACCCTCTTCTCCAAAAATCTAAGAGAGAAAACTCCAATTCACCAAAAAGATTACGATAGAGATTGTATGAGGAAGATTATCGCCATCGTTGAGAGTTTCACAGAGAAATTTATGCAATAACAAGGTAGGGGAGATTGTTATATGATGGGTATTTTAGCGTTTAGGGTAATGGAGTTTCCCTTGAACCTCGACTTCGGCCTAATTCCTTATGGAAATTCCCATAAGATATGATTTATTTTGAACTTTAGATTGGGGTTTGCCTCTCGAATGATACATTTTTAGGGTGTTTGTGTGAATTTGAATTTTTGTTCATGATTATGTGTATAATTTTTTAATTCATGTTTACTTTGATGAAAATATGTTAATACAGATCAATTTTATGTTCAAATTGATGTTTGGGTAATGCTATAATGCATGATGTTCTGTAATTTTGTGACTAGGGTGATTTTTTAGTTTATATTGAGTTTGGATGTGATTACAGCTACGTAAAACAAAATTTAGTACAATGCAATTGATTGCACTAAAAGCGCAGCATCTCTAAAAAGTCAGGCATAATAACAGTGCAAACGATTGCACAAAAAGTGAAATTGATTGACACCCCTTTAATGATTGTAAAAACTCAAACAAAATAGTTGTGTAATCAATTGCATGCATGTGAGTTAAAAAATCATAACTTTAGTTTAGAAACTCCGATAGAGACGCAGTCAGATGCATTAGAAAGCTAATGCAAAGACTTATCTTATGGTAATGCTTAATGATACTTATATGTATTGAATAATTTTTTTATGAAATAAATGAATGTGCATAACCATAGGACATAAGTCTAACATTTTTATAAAGCCCTTATGAATCCCTAATGCAACCATTCAAGGTAAATATGTAGGAAAATTGTGAAGCCCTAATATGCAAAATCTTAGGACATGAATCCAACATTTGGGTACACCTTGTGGAATCCATAATGTGGTAATTAAAGTAAATGTGTCTCAAGAGAGGAAGGAGGTTCAGAAGGAATTAGCGTATGTTGGATCATCAGGCATCATACTAGAGTGAAAGTAGGTTGTGTTTAGCAAGAGTGTCGTAGTAGATAAGTAAATCACATGTAATCATAGACATGAAAGTCTATGGACATTTAGAGTTAGAGTTTAGTGAGAGTGTTGTAACATGTATGTAGCTTGCACATACTCCTAGACTATGAGAGTCTACCCAAACATCTAAAGAGAGTGTTGTAGTACGGAACGTAGCTCACATGTCCTCATAAACTATAAAACTCAGAAAGAGTGTTATGGTACGTAAGGTAACCTACATGTCCTTCCCGAATAAGCCATGAGTTGAGTGACTAGTACCACATGCATATGTAGAAGAAGATAAAGGGCATTGTATAAGCATTTATTATATATATCGTATAATGTATTGTAACCTTGTGTAATGTTGTATGGTTGTATCATGTTGTGTGATTGTGTAATGTTGTAGTTTGTAAATTATGCTACCCTTGTTATTATATCATATATTTTGTATAATGTATTCTCACCTCTTTGTTTCTATGTTCCTATTGTTTGAATATATGGGAAAGATATCCTCATATTAAGACTGAGGAATAGCTGAATAGCTATAAAGATATTGATGATGGTGTAGAAGATCAGTCCATTAGTTTACTTTATGTTGATGTATGTTGAACTATTAAGTCAGTTGTATGTTTGGGCTTGTAATAAGGCTCTGGTATTGTGACATTGGGGTCAGGATTCACTTTTAATTTCCATGTTTGATTCAATGTTTTGAACAAATACTCATATATGATAAAAAGTCATGTTAATTGTGTTAATGTCATGCCCTGTTTAATTATATGATATAAATATTATGCAATAATTGTCCTATAAAAATATTTTTTGGGATTTAGGGTTTCACATAGTTGGTATCAAAGTAGGTTTGTCCACCATACCTTGTGTGTTATGAGGATTCTATGCCCTTGTGTACGACATGTGTGTTAACATTATTAGTATTATATCCCCTTAAGTGTTATTTTCTTTACTATTTACAACCAATTTTTACGTCTGGTTGTGTAGCGAGAAATGGTTTCTCTCAAGCTACACAAGCTTTTTAGAATGCTCAAATGGTTCCTTGAAAGTAGAGAGAAAAGCTTCAATTGATAATTTTCCTATAGTGTGCGCCTTTTCTGAAATATTTTCCAAAGACATTTATAGTTTGCCACTTGAGCGTGAGGTTGAGTTTTCAAAAGATTTAGTACCTGGTAATAGAACTATATCCATGGCACTGTATATAATGTATGCATCAGAATTGAGTGGACTTAAGAAGCAACTAGAATTCTATTGGAGAAGAAATTTGTAAGACCTAGAGTAACGCCTTGAGGTGCGCCTATGTTGTTGGTTAAGAAGAAAGATGGAACCATGAAGTTGTGCATGGATTATCAGTAGTTGAATAAGGTTAAAATTAAGAATAGGCATCCTCTTCCTATGATTGATGGTCTTATGGATCAGTTTATAGGATCTTATATGTTTAGTAAGATAGATCTAAGGTGAGGTTTCCACCAGATTCGAGTGGAGTCAGAAGATATTCCTAAGACAGTGTTCAGGACTCGTTGTGGTCATTGTGAGTATTCAACTATGCCTTTTTGTGTGACCAATGCACCAGAAGCTTTCATAGAGTAAATGAATAGGATTTTCAACCCCTATTTGGATCAATTTGTCGTCGTGATTATAGATGGAATCTTGGTATAATCTATGTTAGAGGAAGATTATGTAGAACATCTGAGGATAGTATTGCAAACCTTGAAAGATAAGAAGTTATATGCTAAGGTTTCAAAGTGCACGTTTTGGTTAAAATAAGTTAGTTTCCTCAGACATATAATTTTTAGTGGTGGAATACTAGTGGATGTCTAAAGTAGATGTCATATTGCAATGCAAGACGCCTATATCGGTAACCAATATCATAAGTTTTTTGGGATTAACTGGTTATCATAAAAGATTCATCGAAGGTTTCTCAAGGTTAACATTTCCTTTAACCAAGTTAACCCTGAAGAGTCAAGCTTTTTGTATAGGATGATTAGTGTGAAGATATTTTTCAAGATCTTAAGAAGAGATTAACATCGGCGCCAGTCTTAACTTTGTCAAGTTCAAGCAAACCTTTTCTGGTGTATTGTAATGCATCTAATTGGATCTATGTGGTATGTTTATGCAGAAAAGGTCGAGTTATAGCTTATGTTTCTAGACAACTTAAGACTCATGAAAGGAATTGTCCTACCCATGATTTGGAATTTCGGTAGTAGTTTTTGTGCTTAAGATTTGGAGGAATTATCTTTATGGATTAAGATTTGAACTTTTCAGTGATCATAAGAGTTTAAAATATTTGTTCGATTAGAAGAAATTAAACATGAGGCAGAAAAGATGGTTAGAATTTTTAAAAGATTATGATTTTGAATTGAGCTATCACCCAAGTAAAGCCAAAATATTGTAGAAGATGCTTTGAGTGGGAAGTCTTTGCATAATCTTCTTTAATGGTAAAGGAAATGGGTTTGATTGAGTAGTTTATATATCTAAGTTTGGTGTGTAAACTTGCCACCGAAAAGTGTAAAATTGGGTATGTTGAAGGTAACTAATAATGTGTTAGAAGAAATTAAAGATGGTCAGAAGTTATATTTACACTTAAATGGACCAGTTAGGAACTGATAAATTAATGAAAAAAAAGTGAATTTTAAGTATGTGATAATGGGATTATGATATTTCGGCATAGGATTTGTATGCCATATATATCAGGACTTAAGAAGATGATTTGGAATAAGGTCCATATGAGTGGTTTGAATACTCATCTGGGAGATACAAAGATGTATCAAGACCGTAAGAGAATATTTTGGTGTCGAGACATGAAAATTGATGCTACTAAGTTTTTCAGAAATCAAATATAGAACATCAAAAGTCATTCAAATTGATGCAAACTTTAAGTATTCCTGAGTGAAAGTGGGATAATATCTTTATGGTTTTCATTGTGATCTTCCTAGGATCGTTAAAGGGTACGATTCGATAAGGGTTATAATGTATATATTAACCAAATTGGTTCACTTTAACCCAATCAATATCACTTACACATTGAAGAAGTTGACTGAGATTTATATAAGTAAAATAGTGAGATTACATGGGATTCCATCTAGCATAGTTTTGGATAGAGATCCAAGATTCACGTTGAGGTTTTGGGAAAGTATGCATAAAGAAATAGGAACCAAGTTAAGATTGATTTCTTCCTATCATATCCAGACGAACGGTAATACAGAAAGAACTATCCAACCCTTAGAAGATCTTTTAAGAGTGTGTGTTTCGGAACAAGGAGTAGTTATGATAGTTATTTATCGTTGATTGAATTTATCTATAACAATAGTTTTCATTCTAGTATTGGAATGTGACCTTTTGAAGAATTATATGGTAGAAGGTGTAGAACTCCCTTGTGTTGGTATGAATCTGGTGAAATCATCGTGTAAGGACCCGAAGTAGTTCAGCAGACTACTGAGAAGGTTAAAATGATTCAGGAAAATATGATGATGTCACAAAGCAGGTATAAAAAGTTATCGTGATAAACAAAGAAAAACCCTCTAATTTCATGAAGGAGATCATGTGTTCTTGATAGTCACTCTAGTGACCGGGGTTGGTCATGCATTGAAGTCATGAAAGATTACTCCTTGTTTTATTGGTACTTCTTGAGTTCTTAGAAGATTCGACGAAGTCACCTATCAAATTTCTTTACCCAATTTTTTTTTTGAATCTCTATAGTGTCTTTCATGTCTTTCTACTTCGTAAGTGTATTATGGATTCATCACATGTGATTCATTTCGGATGATGTGCGAATAAGAAATAACTTAACTCATGAAACATCACTGTTGCAAATTGAAGATTGAAAGGTAAAACACTTTAGAGGAAAATAAATTACTTTGGTTAAGGTTGTGTGGGGTGGAATTATTGATGGTAGCTTGACTTGGGATCTAGAAAGCCAAATGAAGGAGTATTATCCATACTAGTTCATTTCCAGTAAATTTTCGAGGATGAAAATTCAATAAGATCGGAAAATTTGTAAAACCCCAAAATTTATCAGAATATAATTGTTATTGTTATTATTTAAATTTTAGTGTGTTTTCATTATTATTATTATTATTATTATTTAATATATATATATATATATATATATATATATATATATATATATATATATATATATATATATATATATAGTTTTTATTTTATTATTAGAATTATTATATTATTATTATTATTATTATTATTAGTATTATTATTATTATTATTATTATTATTATTATTATTATTAATGTGATTATTTAGAATTCATGTTATAAGTTTGAATTAGTAGAGAGAAAGAGATAAAAAAGAGAAAATAGGGAAGTTAAAAGGAAAAACATGTGTTATCCGAGAAAAATAGAGAAAACCCTAGCCATCCTCTTCTTATTAAGAAAACGTTCTTCTCCAAAAATCTAGGAGAGAAAACTCCTCCAATTCACCAAAAAGGCCGCGGTAGATATTGTATGAGGAAAGTTGTCGCCGTCGATGAGAGTTTTGTGGAGAAAATTATGCAATAACAAAGTGAAGGAGAGATTGTTCTATAACTGATATTTTAGCTTTTGGGGTAGTGGGGTTTTCCTTGAACCTCAACTTTAGCCTAATTTATTGTGGGAATTCCCATAAGATATGATTTTTTTAACCCTAGATTTGGGTTTGCCTCTTGAATGATAGATCTTTAGGGTGTCTGTGTGAATCTCTATGTTTGTTCATGATTATGTATATAATTGTTTAATTCGTGAATACTTTGATGAAGATGTGTTAATATGGATCAATTTTGTGTTCAAATTGATCTTTGGATAATGCTATAATGTATGACGTTCTGTAATTTCGTGCCTAGGATTCTTTTTTAGTTTAGATTGAGTTTAGATGTGATTACAGTTGCGAAAAAGGAAATTCTGTACAGTGCAACCGATTTCACCAAAAGAGTAATCGATTGGAACCTATTCAGCAGCTGTAAATAGTCTGACATAATAGCAGTGCAATCGATTACACCAAATGTACAATTGATTGACACCAATTTAGCAGCTATAAAAACTTAAACAGAATAGTTGTGTAATCAATTACATGCTTGGGAGTTACAAAAAATGTTATAACTTGAGTTTAGAAACTCCGATTGGGACGTGATTAGATGCGTTAGAAAGCTAACGTAGAGAAATATCTTATGGTAATATTTAATGGTAAATATATGTATTGTATAATTCTGTTATGAAATAAATGAATGTGACATAACCTTAGGACATAAGTCCAACATATTGAAAAAGTCCTCATGAAGCCCTAATATGGACACTCAAGGTGAATATGTGCGAAAGTTTTAAAGTCCTAATCTAGAAAATCTTAGGACATGAGTCCAATGTTTGGCTAAACCTTATGGAAACCCTGATGAGGTGATTAAGGTAAATGTGTCTTAAGAGAGAAAGGAGGTTCAGAAGGAATTTGTGTATTGATATTCATGCATCATATTAGAATGAGAGTAGGTTGTGTCTAGCGAGAATGGCGTGGTATGGACATAGCTAACATGTACTCCTAAATAGTTGAGAGTCTACAGACGTCTAAAGAGAGTTTTGTTGTACAGACGTAGCTCACATGTCCTCCTAGATTAGAGTTTAGCGAGAGTGTTATAGTGCGTACATATTTTGCCTGTACTCCTAGACTATGAGGTATGATAGCTCACATGTCCTTTCAGAATAATCTATGAGTTCAATGATAGGTACCACATGCATATGAAGTAGAGTATAAAGTGCACTGAATAAGCATTAATTGTATATTGCATAATATCTTGTAACCTTGTGTAATGTTGTATGGTTGTATCATGTTGTATGATTGTGTAATGTTGTAGTTTGTAAATTATGCTACCCTTGTTGTTATTATACCATATAATTTATAGATTGAATTCTCATCCATTTGTTTATATGTTGTTATGGTTTGAATCTTTGTGCAGGATATCCTCGTATTGAGATTGAGGAATAGTTGTGTGGCTATAAGGATATTAAAGATGATGTAGAAGACCAATCCATTAGTTTAGTTTGTATTGATGTATGATGAACTGTTAATGTCAGCTAGTATGTTTGGGTTTGTAATAAGCCTCTGGTATTGTGACATCTGGGTCGAAATTCATTTTTAATTTCCATATTTGATTCAATGTTTTGAACAAGTACTCATATATAAGAAAATGTTATGTTAATTGTGTTAACGTGATGTCCTATTTTATTATATGATACAAATATTCTAAAATGCATGCTCTAAAAAAGGATTTTTTTTGGCTTACGGAGTCACAAAGCACATTGTACCTTACAGTGTACTTTATTCACTTAAGCACGTCACATATTACGGTGTATTATATTCCATTTAAGTATGGTGTACCTTATGATATTCTGTGTTTTACTTAAGTACATCGTACCTCACAATATTTCATATTGCACTTTAGTACACCATATCTTATGGTGGAAGGCATTTCCAAAATTAATGCTAGTGCATTGCAAGACCGCACAATCAAATAAGTTTTACTTATTTATTTTCTCTCATCGATTTGTCCTTATATGAGTAACCTCTAGGTTCACGTGACATCAGTACAACATTTTAACTATACGACAACGCATTTAAACCATTCCAAAACCAAAAAATCATTGTCTTTACTTATAAGAACAATTTATTGGTCGTGCCAAACCGAGGCGTTGCTTTAACCCTTGGGACGGTTATTTACCCAATACAATGCCTTATACAGAACCTTTGTTGTCATTTTCTTTAAAGAACGATTTTCAACAGCAACTGTTGCACTCCGTTTTTACATTAAAAATCGTTGTAATTCAGTTGCTTTAGGGAACGACTATTTTGTGAAATATAACAATAAATTTTAGCCGTAGTACATTTGAAATCGTTCTAACATATATGTATCTTAATTTCTTCTTCAAAAGCTACAAGAACATTTTATAACAGTTACAACAAATGATTTTTTGTAATAAAACAAAACTCATTTTATTTTATAAACTTGGTAATAACACCATTCACAATTTTTTTATATAATAATAACTAGATATAATTTTAAAATAATTTCACATTTAAATTATTTACATAAGAAATAACATATATATATATATATATATATATATATATATATATATATATATATATATATATATATATATATATATATATATATATATATATATATATATATATATATATATATATATATATATATATATATATATATATATATATATATATATATATATATATATATATATATATATATATATATATATATATATATATATATATATATATATATATATATATATATATATATATATATATATATATATATATATATATATTTGTTTATATATATATATATATATATTTGTTTATATAATACATATATTAAAAAATATGAAATCAATTTTTTATGAACCTCATAATTAATTATTATTAAATTTAAATAACAATAATTTTAATATAATTTTAAGTTAAACAAAATTACATAGTTCAATTGTTTGCCTAATGGATTCAGTTGTCTTAGAATCAATAATACAACCAGAAAGTCCACAAACATAGAAAGTGTTTTTTACAGCTTTGCCTCCTTTTGTTGTTACTTCTGCTGTTGTATATGTGAGGCTATTCTCTCTAAAAATATGTGTCACATTCGATAATAGTCCAGCTCTATCGGTGGTTCAGATTTCTAGCTTCAAACCCTTATCAAACAACAAAACAAAAGACAAATTAGTAGTCATATAAATTAGTTAATTAGTACTATTAAACATACCAAAAATATCTAAATGCCACTTGTATAAAATAAACAAGTAGACAACATATGAGATTCAAAGATTATTTTTACTAAAAGAAGTGTTTACTGTTTGGTAAAATATTGTTTAGATTTTGTCAAGCCAATAAAATTGTGGTTAAGTTCAAAGTAGACTAGTAAAATTGTAAAGTGAAACAGTAAGTTTATTCACGTGATATTAACCTTGGACCATTATATTAACTAGCAAGATTATTCATATGATATTAAACCAAAAAGGGTTATGGTCAACATAAAGTTTCATAACCAAACTTTCTATAGCTTTTGTTCCCTGCGACACAAAGAAAGACACATAAATGGGGTTTTTCATATTGTATTTGTCTTATGCAAGCAAATCACACATAAGTTTCTCATTCTAATCAAACACCATTATCTATTAATAAAGTAGTATACCGGCACTGTAAAAAGCTTAGTCCACAAAAAATCTCAAGTTGCTGCTAGATATACACAATATTTTAACATGTTTTTCCTATTACCGAGCAAAACAAACTAAAATTGAAGAATAATTTGACAAAACCTTGTTGCATCAAAGTCTCAAATATAACACGACTATGATGCATTTATTCTGTTGGTGTACAAAAAAGAGATAAAAGATAAAAAAAAAAATTTTAATGATGTCTATAAAAATAAAGAATAATAATTTACAATAATAAATTACAATAAACTACCTCACTAAGCTATTTATACACAAAATTAGCGTATAATAAAATCTTAAATATACTCTAACAAAGATATAAAAATATCTAAAAAATATTCCTAAAAATATAAATTAATATTTAAAAAGATATTCCTAAAATTAAATTAATTCCAACACATGTCTGCGTTCACAAGATGCGGGAAGTCTTCGTCGTCCATATTAGTTAGCATCATGGCACCACGGGAGAAAACTTTTTTGATAACAAATGATTCTTCGTATGTGAGTGTCAATTTGCCCCTAAGATGAAAGACAAAAAAAATATATTTAATAACGACTACAAAAATAAAGAATAATAAATTACAATAAATTACAATAAACTACTTCATTAAATTATTTATACATAAAATTAGGATATAATAAAATTCTAAATATTCTCTAACAAAAATATAAAAAGATATAAAATGGTATTCCTAAAATATAAATTAATATCTAAAAAAAATATTCCGAAAATATAAATTAATTCTAACCTATTTCAGCGTGAATCCTTGCATAAAAGTAATATTCTTTTGATGAATATTGAGGTGGAATGAATCCTTGCATAAAAGTAAATATTCTTTTGATGAATATTGAGAAAGAATCTTTTACTAAACTAGCTCAACATTTTTTTCAGTGAGATTCAGTAACCTGAGCCTTTTGAAGTCCAAACTCGAGTAAATTTTTAGATTTCCTTGCAAGAAAGGGTGCTCTGCATCATTAGTAGAGATATTAATGAAGCAAAGTTAATTAGATTGACAAAAGGTGTTTCCAACAAATGAACCTATTTAATCCTTTACAAGTATTATTTATTCCACATAATATTTATTTATTTTTTCAATTATTTTAATCTTAACAATGATCAAAATTACTATAAAAAATTCAAAATTTTGGCTGAACCAAGGATTGAATCGCATACCCCTTAGCTACTTAAGGTGATGCTAAGTCTCTAGAGCCAATATACTTCTTTGAAAATAGCACAAATTAAATAGTTATTAATATATTATTTTACTAATTTTGAATTATTAACAATACTTAAAATATTTTGATGATAAATCATCAAATAAAATTCACACCCACTAAAATTACAAATAGATACTATCCCAACACATTTAAATCATAAATCACAAATAATTTACATTTTTTAATTTAAATTAACTCAAATTTTTTAATCATAAATATATTTAAAACAAAATATTTATTAAAAATATAAAAGGTTTAATTTCAACTTTAGTCCCCTTATTTTATTTTATTTTTGTTTGACCCCACATTTTAAAAATCACGATTTTAGTTCATTTTTCAAATTTTGTGTTAGATTTTAGTCCCTTCTCCAATTTGAAGACTTGTTTTTAATGATGTGGCGCCCAATTTACTGACAACTTAAAGTCGAAACCTCTTCTAGTTCATATGAGGTTCTGATGATTTCATCTGATTCTGAAGAAGACCATGTCTCAACCCATAACTTTGAGTTATATGATTCAGATGTTCCTTTATATGAATTAGAAGATATTTTTTTATACCTCCATACACTCTTCATCCCCCTCTCATATCCAAAATTTCTTTTCCTTCATCTGAATTCTTCACCATACCAAATAGATCCTCGGAACCATACTCTATATATTTTAACCATTTCCTTCATAGAACAAACGTTAATCTAAACTCCCTTGATGAGGTTTTATATCGTTTTGAGTATAGTGTTATGGATACTCGTCACTATGAGTTCTTCTGCCAGTATGGATCCTGATAGGGTCAACTCCATCTGGAATGACTTTAGAAAGTGAATGAAAGATAACTCCAATATTATTCAAGCTTAATGTAGGATGGAAGCAAGGAAGAAGCACAAGGCTTGGCTTGCTTCTCAAGCACCGCTTCATTCTCCTCTTTTCTTTCCTTCTCTGAGAGTAAAGATTCCAGAAGAAGTTGTTGCTTCTGCTATGGAAGTTCAATCTTCAGAAGTTGTTACTTCTGCATTGGTTCTTTCTAGGAAGTATGCTGCTAAAGACGGTTTGTCTTCTGGGGTGTTGAAGACTGCTGCTACTGAAGAGACCGCTTTTGGGATAAAGAAGTCTATTGCTCAGCTGATTAAGTCCAATGCTCTCATTAGCTTATCTAGATAAGAAAGATGAAAGATCTGAGAAGCAGGATGCTTCCATCACTTCTCTTTCTAACATGATGAAGGATTTCGTGGCTAGGGTGATGTCACCTCCACCTCTTCCTCTGAAACCTTTAGACCTTTGTATTTAGAACTCTAGATTTTTTTTTGTGTTTCTAAAACGTTTGTACTCTGGTCTTTGGTCAATGAAAATTGTATTTATTTTGTATTTTTGAATCTTTTTCATTTTTTACAAAGAGGGAGAAAGTGATATGATTTTGATATATATATATATATATATATATATATATATATATATATATATATATATATATATATATATATTCTCATAATCTTATTCCCAAACATGTTCTGATGTTTTTTCCACTAACTATGTTTGACTCGGGAACTTTGAGAAAGTTCACTGAATTTTTCTTAATAGGCAAACTCAGAAGTTCTGAAAGAGATTCAAAATCTAGAGAATCAGAAGTCATGGGTTATTTATCCTTTGGTAAAAGGATTTTCAACCAAACTCTGATGGTTTGACAAGTTCACAGACTTTGATACATCATCATCTTCTGATAGCAAGCTAGAATTTGAGATGAATATTTCGGTATCACTAGTCATACTCTTGATAGTTTTTCAATAAGGGAAGTATCCCTTTATTTTGATTGATTCATTCTATTTCTCAAAACTTCTTTAAGTCTTGAACTCATGGGGAGACTCTGAACAAGATTAAACAAGTTCCGAGAATATAGAACTCAGGGGGAGCTGCTTAGCTAACTCTAAATTGTTTTTATGTGATTAAACCGGTATAAATTCTTTATTAAAATACATGGTTTTGTCATCATAAAAAAGGGGAAGATTGTAAGAACAAGATTTGGTTATGCATCTGGCCTTGAGTTTTGATGATAACATTACATGGGTGATTAGATAACAATTTAGTACCCTAATGGTTTATTTAATGTGTAGCTTTTGCTAACAGGTTCTGACTCTGAAGATTTGACATGTGACGTCATCAGATTCTAGACTCAACACACTTAGAGATATAAGTGAGTGTGTAATTGCTAAGAATGCTTCTTAAAATAATGGTTCTGATGAACGTTAGTTTTATCGCTTCTAACTATGACTATGATAGTAGAGCTTTTGAAGGGTTCTCAAGCTCTGAAGATTCCAAAGCTCTCTTGCTTCAAGATTCTGAAGATTCTAAAGACAAGGTTATGCTGAACAAATTCTGAAGATTCTAAAGACCAACGATTTTAAAGATTCTGAAGACAAGGTTATGTTGAACAAGTTTTGAATATTTTGAAGACAAGGCTCTGAAGACTAAGTGTTGAAGACTCTGAATACAAGGTTCTGTTGAACAAGTTCCGAGGACTCTGAAGAGATGGTTCTGAAGACATGGTTTTTTATCCTTCTAAAAATGCTTCAACTCTTACATATTGTGAAGCCTATAGATATTAAAAGAAAAGATAAAAGGTCTCATGTGAAGTGGTCCCATCCATCCACTATCCTATTTTTGTAGCGTAAAGACTGTACTTTTGGTACTATGTTGTCTACCACTCACACTGACCATTGCAAGAAGACAGTTAGAAATTTTATTTTCCTATTCTACCCTCTAACAGATTTCTTTTTGGCTATAACATGAAGACTTGAAAGAATTGGAAAAATAAGAAGAACTTTGAACGAATTTATGTTGATTCATTTTGCCAAAACTCTGCATAAATTACTTTGTAAATTTTTTGTAAAATTTTGTATAGCAAGGAACTTTTGTTCGTTAATTTGTTAGCATGGAACAATTGTTCATTAACTTGCTATTAACATAGTTGTGTTATTATCTATACTTCATTTATGTGTTATCCGCTTTCAATAAACAACATTGTAAACACGCAAACGTATATTCAACAGTGAGTTGATTGTTCCTTGATAGACTAGGGCTTTAGCCAGGATTCTCAAGAAGACATTGATGATTAATCCTTGTGGTTGTAAACATTGATAGTTATTCTTTGTATGTGTCTCTAATCAGTTTGGTTATAGTGGATTAAGTCCTTGATTGAGAAAGGCAAATCACCTTGATGGGTAGACTGGATTAACCTTGTTAACAGTGAATCAGGATAAAAATAATTGTGTTCAGTTTATTTTTGTTCTTGTGTTAACTTCCACGTGCTTGGTTTCGAAAATATTTTATTTCTAGAAACCCAATTCAAACCCCTCTTTCTTGTGTTTCTTGCACCTTCAATACTCACAAGCCAACAAGTTTCTCACAGATAACTAAAATTCCATCCTCTCTCAGAAAAAAGGGTTTGTGAATCTGGTGAAAAATACTAACCTAGAAACTATAACAAAACCCTTACTAGAAATTATAGCATAAAACTCCAGATCTACTCATGATATCGTAGTTGGTCGTTATGCTTTCCAATCGTAATCGAATTTTATGTCTCCGTTTTAAGAGATGTATTCACTTCGTTCGTTTCAAGCAAAGCTCTCGAAAAAAGTTTACTCCCTTCATTCTCTTTTATAAGTAAATTTTCACTTTTTAGATTCATTGAATAACTAATATATCTAGTCTATATACAATCCAAATACATTATTGATTTAATGAACTTAAAAAGTCAAAATTTGCTTATAAAAGAGAATGGAGGGAGTATGTTCTTATAACAACATTGTTGACTCGAAGGTCCGTTTGTTGCGAGCAATGGATATGACACGATTTTGATTCAGATTCATCTAGATCCTGTTTTGATTTATGGTCATAAAATTGGAAGGTCAAAAGGTTTCAGATCTGTGACATCTACTAATGAAAATTAAATGAATACCATTGAAGGGATGAACAGTCATAACATGAAAGTGTATAAGTATTAATGCTTAGTTGTTAATTGGATGTTGGGATCTTCTAGTTTATGGTATCTGATTTTGTTATAGTTTCTGGTTTCACATATGTGTATCTCTAAAACTAGTTGTGTATAAA
The DNA here is from genome assembly GCA_948472305.1 of Vicia faba. Taxonomy (NCBI): domain Eukaryota; kingdom Viridiplantae; phylum Streptophyta; class Magnoliopsida; order Fabales; family Fabaceae; genus Vicia; species Vicia faba. The sequence goes on from OX451737.1 coordinate 518,970,257, forward strand.
GAACGGTTTGAAATTTTAAGGATAATATAATATTATAGAAGAATTTACCAAATTGGTTCAATGATTAATTTAAATGTCCACTTTTAGATGTTCTTTTTTCTTCCTTCTAATGGATAAGAAAGATTTGTATTATGTAGGTAGATGATACTATGATTTTGTACATGAGATGTTTGATTGATAAACTACTCAATCTCCAGCCTCGTCACTATTGGAAGTTGATAATAATTCAAACGCATTATGGAAGCTTCTATGATTGTTTCGTGCAAAACTGCTTATTTGAAAAGCACTACTGGAAGCTGTTAAAATTTTGTGTTTCAAAGGAGAAACCGGTTTCCCAGTTTGAGGAAACCAGTATCTGTCACGAGTTTTAAACTTCCTGGTGTTTTTTCAGTTGAGGAAATCGGTTTCCCTATTTTAGGAAACCAGTTTGTGGCACGATATTTTTAATTTTTGCTATTTTGTTGGGCCTGTTTGGTTCCAAAGGTGTTTAAATTGTATCCTATACAAACCCTCGTGTAATTTTTTTTGTAAAAAAAATGCCAATTTTATATTTCTCCTCAATTACTCTCTCTCTCTCTCTCTCTCTCTCTCTCTCTCTCTCTCTCTCTCTCTCTCTCTCTCTCAATTTCCAAATTCTCTCTAAACTTGATCTTCTCTAATTAACCACTTTCACCATTGATTCACCAATTTAGTTTTTATGTATGTTCTAACATTTGGCATCAAGAGCCTTGGTTCTGATCCATTAATCCACTGCAAACATGTCTATTGTTTCCAATGATTGAATCCCTACCAACCTTCCAATTCTTGATTCCATGAACTATGACAAGTGGTGCAAACAAATGAAATTTTTGTTTGGGTATCAAGACCTTCTCAAAGTAGTGAATGGTGGAGTTACACCACTTGAGGCAGAAGCTACAACTTCTTAATAAGCTACATTCAAGTAAGAGAAGAAGAAAGACTACAAGGCACTCTTCTTGATACATTCTTGCATCGATAGTGTCAACTTTGAAAAGGTTGGCGATTGCACGTCGGTAAAGCAAGCTTGGGAGATCTTGAAGAAAGCTTATGAAGGGATTGATAAAGCAAATATTATGAGGTTACAAACTTATATGAGGTAGTTCGAGCTAGTGCAAATGGAAGATAAAGAGTCGATCAATGATTACATTACGCGTATAACACGTTTGGTGAATCAAATAAAGTCTTGCGGTGAAACCGTGTTCGTGAAGAATGTGGTAGAAAAAATATTGTGTTCTTTAACGTCAAGATTCAACAACATAGTGGTTGCAATCTAAGAATCAAAGGATCTTCTTACCATGAGCAAAGCCAAAGCATAAATTACGTTGCAAGCACGGTTCAATGAGAAGAACAAGAGATCGAAGGGAAAATGGTCTTCAAGAGGGAAGACAAATTTCCAGAATTTTGGTGGAAAAGACTAAAAAAATTCAAAGTCTATAGCATAAATAGGTGATAGTAGCTCCAAAGGTAGTGGTCAAGGAAACAACACCAAGAAGTTTGACAAGAGTGGTGTAAAGTGTTACAATTGTCAAAAACTTGGGAATTTTGCAAAGGGGTGTAATGTGAAATCGAAAGAAAATCAAGGTGATGAAGCTAAGGTTGCAAGAAAAGAGGTGGATGATGATAATAAACTTCTGGTAATGATCACAGAGGAGAATTATTGCATGGAAAAGCTGCTGGACAGCAGTAGAAGCAACTGCCAGAAGCTGGGCGCAGCGTCTGCAGTGCAGAAAATTCTGCAGAAACGCGTTCGGAGTGAAATGAAATGGTAACCATTCAAGATGGGGTCCAAGGAAGTGATGAGTCGTACTTAGGTTCCAGTTGTTTAACGCATATGACAAGTAGACAGGATTAGTTTGTCAAAATCAATCAAGCTACGAAGAAAAGAGTAAAATTTACGGTTGACACCACTTTAGCGGCCGACAGTGTGGGAGATGTTTTGATCATGAAGAAGGATGGGAGTAAATCCTTGATCAAATATGTGTTATACATTCATGGAATTAGACGTAATCTCTTGAGCATTTTCCAATTGCTTGAGAAGAATTACATGATTCGCATGGAAAACAAGATTTTACGCGTTTTTTTACCGAAACAAAGCCTTAATTCTTAGAGCATCCATGGCTGCAAATCGTAATTTCAAGATAGAGTTGAAAGTTATGGAGCACAAGTGTCTTGCTACATCGGAAAGTCTTGATGAGTGATTGTGGCATTACCGTCTTGGACATCTCAATTTTCAAGATCTCGACGCGTTACAAAGGAATAATATGGTGATCGGGCTACCCAAGATCAATGTTTCAGCTGAGATTTGTGAAAAGTGTGTTCACGGAAAGCAACACGAGAATATTTTTAGCAAGGATGTAGGTCACAGGACCAAACATCATTTTGAGGTGGTGTACTCTGATGTTTGTGGTCCAATACAAGTCGACTCATATGGTGGAAATAGGTACTTTGTCACTTTTATTGACAATTTTAGTAGGAAACTATGGATTTATATAATCAAGAGGAAAGATGAGGTGTTTGATGTGTTCAAACATTTTAAATCCATGGTGAAGTGGCAAAGTGGTCACAAGTTGAAAATTCTTAAAACCGGTGGTAGAGGTGAGTATACCTCGAGTGAGTTTGGGAATTATTGTGATGTTGAGGGTATAATGTGTGAGGTTGTACCACCTTATACGCCTCAATAAAATGGTGTTATCGAGAGAAGAAATCGTTCGATAATGAATATGGTTCATAGCATGTCAAAGGGAAAAAGCTTTCCGAAGAAACTATGGGGTGAAGTCGTATCTACAGTCGCCTATTTGTTGAATAGGTGCCCTACTAAGAAGCTAGACAAAGTGACACCAGAAGAGGTATGGTCTGGTCATAAACCAAGTTTGAGTCATTTGAAGGTTTTCAGTTCGGTAGCATTTCAACATATTCCAAGTCAGCTTCGAAAAAAGTTGGATGACAGAGGAGAGATAATTTTGCTAGTTGGTTATCATCCTACCGGAGGCTACAAGTTGTTTGATGTGAGTAGTAAGAAGATTGTTATAAGTCGAGATATGGTCATGGACAAGTTAAGGCTGTTTGACAACAAGAAAAAATCCATGACAGTACTGGAAATCGGTTTCTTAGATGAGGGTAACCAGTTTCCTCCACGGGTTTTGCATTCTTAAGCTACTGGAATTGAAATTCACAAAGCAGAAACCAGTTCCCATGTTTATGGAAACCGGTTTCCACATGAAAATGTAGAAAATCAACATTCTACAAAAACAGTTCAGCAGCCGATCGAAGTTGAAAACGGTGAATCCAGTAGACGTCCAACAAGGCGCAGAGGTCTACCTCAAAGGCTCCGAGATTGTGAAGTATTCCATGATAATAAGATCAACAATGATGGTGATCTTATTCACTGTGCGCTTATGGCCAAATCCGAGCCCGTGATCATGGAAGCGGAATTAAGCAATTCAAAGTGGGTGTGTATGATGAAAGAGGAGCTAGAATCGATTGAGAAAAACAGTACTTCAGAGTTGGTCGATTTACCGGAACAAAAAAAACCAATAGGAGTGAAATGGGTCTATAAAGTGAAGGAAAATCCGAAAGGCGAAATTGTCAAGCATAAGGCTCGACTAGTAGCAAAGGAATTTTTGCAAAGAGGAGATATAGACTATGATGAGGTGTTTGCACCTGTGGCTAGATTGGAAACTATACAGCTGGTTGTTGGTATTGCGAATAACAATAATTGGTCAATATATCAAATAAATGTTAAATCCACATTTTTGAATGGTCCACTTGAGGAGGAAGTCTATGTAGAGCAGCACCCTGGTTTTATGGTGAAGAATCGAGAGGGAAGAGTCTACAAATTGAAGAAGGAACTCCATGGTTTGAAACAAGCACCTAGAGCTTGGAGTATATGCTTTTCTAGTTGAGGTTGGCCTCAAGAAGTGTGTATCTGAACATGGTGTTTATGTGAAGACAGAAGCAAGCAAATAAGTGATTATACTATGCTTATATGTGGACGACTTATTGATTACGGGCAGCAATGAAGTGAATATTTCTAAGTTCAAAAGTGAGCTTATGAAAGAGTTTGAAATGAGTGACCTTGTAATCATAACTTAATTTCTTGTCATAGAGTTCTATAAGTCAAAATTGGGGTTGCTTATGCATCAAAGAATGTATGCTCTTGAGATTTTGAAAAGGTGTGATATGGAGCATTATAATGCTTCCATAATACCGACTGAAGCAAGGTTGTAGTTGTCTAAAAGTGAATATGAGCAAGGAGTGGATCCAACGCAATATAGGAGATTGATTGGATCATTATGTTACTTGTGCAATACGCAACCATATTTGGCGTTCAGTGTCGGTATTGCAAGTAGATTAATGGATAAACCAAAGGTTTCTCATTTGGCAGCAGTTAAGAGGATCCTAAGATACATCAAAGGAACTCTTGATTGTGTAATTCTCTTCCCCGCAGCTGAAACGGGCAGAAATTGTGAATTACTCAGTTATACAAATTTCAATTGGTGCAGAGATAAGGATGATCAAAAGTCTACGACTGGTTATGTCTTTATGTTCGACGGAGCCACAATCTCTTGGTGCTCTAAAAAGGAACTTGTGGTTGCACTCTCTTCTTGTGAGACTGAGTATATCATTGCGTTGATGTGTGCATGTCAGACTGTGTGGCTTATGAATCTGTTGAATGAACTGGGCAGGAATGCAGAAAAAGTTGTTACGCTCTTGATTGATAATATTTCAGCCATTAATCTGGCAAGGAATCCCATAGCACATAGGAGGAGCAAACATATAGAGATGCATTTTTCATTACTTGAGGGAACTGGTGTGTGCAGGCCAGTTGAAGTTAGGATATTGTCGAAGCAAAGAACAACTTGCGGATTTGTTGACGAAAGGCGTGACAAATGATGTGTTCAAGAAGCTTGCGAGGAGTTTAGGTATGAAGAATGTTGAGCATTTGAGTTAAGATGGGGTATTGAAAGTTGATAATAATTCAAACGCATTCTGGAAACTTCTATGATCGTTTCGTGTAAAACAACTTATTTGAAAAGCACTTTTGAAAGCTGTTAAAGTTCAGTGTTTCGAAGGAGAAACCGATTTTCCAGTTTCGGTTTCTGTCACGAGTTTTAAACTTCCTGGTATTTTTTCAGTTGAGGAAACTGGTTTCCCTGTTTTAGAAAACCAGTTTTTTTTTAAACGATATTTTTAGTTTTTGCTGTTTTGTTGGGCTTGTTAGATTTCAAAGGTGTTTTAAGTGTATCCTATATAAATCTTCATGGAATGTATTTTGTAAAGAAAATGTCAATTTTATATTTCTCCTTAATTATTCTCTCTCTCTCTCTTAATTTTTAAATTCTCTCTAAATTGCATCTTCTCAAATTAACTACGTTTACCATTAATTCACCAATTTAATTTTTGTATATGTTCCAACAATCACGTTATAATGTTTTTTAATATAGTTGAGAGAAAAAAAAAGAATTACTAATTTTTTTTAAAAAAAGTTAGGAGTTGGAATGAATAAATTAAGATGTTTATTTTTATATTTAAATAATATTAATTTAATATCACTATTATAAATATTAAACTATTTTTAATTAATTTTAAAATTTTAATAAATAATATAATTATTTTGAAAATTAAAAAAATAATCTTAATTAATTTAAAATAATTTGATATTAACACGTAGATGAATTGAATGCCACAATAAGTTTCAAAATAGATAGAGATTAAAATCTAACACAAAACTTAAAAAAAAAAAAAAAATAGTAGTTTTTAAAATGTAAGAATCAAAACAAAACAAGAAAGACCAAATAAAGAGAATAAAGTTGCAATTAAGATAAAATGATTAATTAATTTTAATTATATTTAAATACTTATTCTTTCTTACCTATCATTAAAAAATAGTACGAGGAACGGTGGACACGTGTTGATGGTATATGATGATGATTGGGCATGAGATGAGAGCGTGTGAAAGAAAATTGTGTGAAAGAAAGTGTAAGATAGAAAGGTGTAGAAATGAACGTGAGCTACTACCATTCCTCTATAGTGGCATATGATTCCTGCGTTTCTTGTTATACAATTTCACCACCACCAACAACAACAACAGCACGCGCTTCTCTAACCCTCTTACACCACCGTCCTCTTTCTCTTTCCTTCTATCAAAACCCTAATTTCGTCACGGGGAACACTATCTTCTTCAAGATGCAGGTAATTCAACCTCTTTCATCCCTCATTTTGCCCATTCTAACACGTTATCATAGACACGCACTTGATGATTTAGAGTGAAATTGATTGGAACCAAATATATTAGGCTAGTTAGATTTTCTTTTTATTTTTCTAAAATTGGATGTTTATTCTCCTATTCCGTTTATGTTTTACTATTAAAAAACATACAGCGATTCTGCTCCGTAAGTGGCAAAACTAAGAACAAAGCAATGGTGGAGAGGTTGCAGCATTTTGGAGTAATCATGTCAAGTAAGGTGGCTCAAGTGATGGAGACGGTTGATAGAGCTTTGTTTGTACCCAGTGGATCAGCGGCACCTTATGATGACAGCCCCGTGGCTATAGGATACAATGCCACTATATCTGCACCTCATATGCATGCTACCTGCCTTCACTTGCTCCAGGAGAATTTGCAACCTGGGATGCACGCTCTCGACATTGGCTCTGGTATATATTCTATACTTATTTCTTTCTTTTAGAAGTTCTAATTCTAGTATGAAGTTATATAGTCAGAAGCATGAGATATTGTGAATGTTATGATAAAGGTACCATGACTGTGTTTGTTGAAAAGCAATTCAAAATAGCATCAGGGTTCTCCTATTGATTTTTACTCAATCCCAATTCAGGGTTATAAAGCCGGAGCCAACTATTGTGAAAATGCTATGATATGATAAAATTACCATGACTGTGTTTGTTAGTAAGGCAATTAGCAATAGCGGCACCGTTCTCCTATTGATTTACTCAATCCCAATTCAGGGTGGAAATTTTGTTTGTTTGAAGATGTGAGATATGGAATGACTGATGTTTCATATTAGAACATTTTTTATCCTTTTTTTTCTCTTTCCTCGTTGTTCTCTTCCCTTGATGTTTATAATTTCAACCTTTTTGAGCGTGCTTGCAGGAACAGGGTATCTGACTGCATGTTTTGCCCTGATGGTTGGACCCCAAGGCCGAGCTGTTGGTGTGGAGCATATTCCTGAATTAGTTTCTCTTGCAATAGATAATATTCAAAAAAGTGCTGCAGCTACACTGTTGAAAGATGGTTCCCTTTCTGTACATGCTGGTGGTATGATTTCGAAAATTTCTGTGAATCTGAAAGATTGAAGCTTTTCATCTTAGCATGGCAATTGAATCTAGTTGACTATGAAAGTTGAATCTAGTCCTTGTTCCAGGTATAAGGGATGAAGACTTGATGCAAATGATTAACTAATTTTAATTCTGTTGAGTCTATGAAATAAACAGAGAAAATATAACTAATGCCAAGATCTATGATTTCTCGGAGGTAATTAAGTCCACAAAATAGGAAAGTAGAGTTGATCCAAAACTATTGTTCTTGTTATGCTTACCTGAGATTTTTTACTTTGGTACTATACTCTCACAGATTAAATCTAGTTGATTCATTAAACTATCGCTGCATAGAAGTTAATCATGTCCACTGAAACTTTTGAATTAGTAGTGTACATACCAAAATGAAAAAATTAAATTAACGTGTTGATAATTTCAAATATTTGATGAATTGTTATGTTGACAGATGGAAGGGAAGGTTGGCCAGAATTTGCTCCTTATGATGCCATTCACGTTGGAGCAGCTGCACCAGAAATTCCCCAACCACTTATTGACCAGTTGAAACCTGGTGGGAGAATGGTGATTCCTGTTGGTAACATATTTCAAGATTTAAAGGTGGTGGATAAGAACCTTGATGGTTCTATCAGTATCCGGACTGAGACCTCTGTTCGTTATGTACCCCTCACTAGTCGAGAAGCTCAAATTCGCGGCTACTAAGATGGAGGCAAAATCCTGAATTTTGGAAAGCTAGTGCTTCAGCTTGTAAGTGTTTACAACTTGGATGTACACACATGCCCATGGAATGTGTATAGTTAATGTTTCTTGAATTTTGGATTTTGGAACTTGATGTAAGCACATGCTGTTAGAATTTGGATAGTAAAAAGGTTCGTGGTCTTCTAACAGGATAGATTCACGTAAACCACTTGCGACACACGGACGACACATACACTCTGACATTGATAATTTCAAAAACTTTCAAAAACCTAGGATACTGACACCACTACTTATATGATATTTGACCTTTATTTATCCATTTATTATTAAAAGAAATTGATATTTGAATACAAATTAAATTTTTTAATCCTTTCATTGATAATATTGTTTCAATCAATATTTAATCTCTTAATCTTTTGAGATGTGTGAGAATTGTCTAAAAAAAATGTATATGGTGTGTTCAGAGAAAAAAATTGTCATGCTCATGTTGTATGAATGTTATACGGGTGTTGGACTTCGTTTCAAAAAGAAAAAACCTATTTTTTTGAACACCTTTTTGGCTTTTCTGACACTTATATGACTTCGACACATATTGTACGGGTGTTATTGTACGGGTGTTATGTAAGTGTTGGACATTGACGTATGTCAGATACTACGACTTTCTTCCAAAATCTTCTTTCTTAGTTCTGCCACATCAGACATACAAACTTTGTCCTGAAACTTCTTTATCTCGTTCTCATCTACCCTAAAGTACACTTCTTCACCTTGATTGGTTAGGACCAATTGATTAATCAATCTCAAATCTAACTTCTGATCTTCTCTGATTTCTTTTAGTACATTGCTAGTCAGTTTTAGCATACTCAAACTTCACACTTTCTAGCATAATTTTACACACCAAGCTAAGATTTATGAATTGTTCGATTAAATCCACTTTTCTAACAATCAATGTCTGATGTATGAAGGACTTCTTGTTCAATGTATCTACTACCACATTAGTTTTATCTGGACGGTAATTCAACTCGAAGTCGCAGTCCTTTAAAAAATCAAGTCAACTTCTCTGACTCATTCAATTCCTTCTGATCATACAAATATTTCAGACCTTTATGATCATTGAACACCTCAAACCTTGAGCTATATAAATAATGTCTCCACACTTTAAGCATGAATATCAAAGTTGTCAACTCTAAATCTAAATCACGGGTAATATAATTCCTCTCACGAGTCTTAAGTTGCTCTAAATCTAAATCACAGGTAATATAATTCCTCTCATGAGTCTTAAATTGTCTAAAAGCATAAGCAACAACTTGACCTTTAGCATAACGACATCACCTATACCCATCTTAGAAGCATCAAAATACAAAATAAAAGATTCACCCGCATATGTTAAGATCAAAATTGGCATCAACGTTAACCTCTTCTTCAACTCTTGGAAATTTTTTTCACACTAAACATCACACACATAAGCCTGACCATTTCGAGTCAACTGAGTCAAAGGAAAAGTCAATTTCGAAAAGCCTTCAATAAACCTTCTATAAAATCAGTCGAACCCATATAATTTCTAATCTCTATAACTGATTAGGAGGCTCCCACTGCAACATTACGTCTACCTTAGACGGATCAACAATTATCTCACCACTAGAGATTACATGACTAAGGAAACTCACTTCCTTCAACCAAAATTTAAACTTGAACAACTTAAAATACAATTTCTTATCTTTCAAAGTATTTAACACAACTCTCAAATGTTTTGTGTGTTTTTCGTTTGCCTTAGAATAATTCAAAATATCATCGATGAACACCTCGACAAACTTATCCAAGTATGGATGGAAAATTTTATTCATGTACTCCACGAATACTCCTGGAGCATTAGACACACCGAACGACATAATAGAATACTCATAATGACCATGACGTATTCTAAATACAATCTTCGGTATATCCTCTGACTTCACACGAATCTGATGATAATCTGATTCCTGTTGAACACACAAGCTCCAACTAACTGATCCATAAGATCGTTAATTCTCAGAAGAGGATACTTGTTTTTAATAGTAACCTTATTCAATTGTTGATAGTCCACACAGAACCTCATGCTCTCATCTTTCTTCTTAACCAACAATATTGTGTTTGAAAAACTTCTTCTACAACGAATCTTCTAAATGTTTCTTCAACTCGCTCAATTCTGATGCATGCATCCTATTTGGTGCCATCGACACAAATCTAGTACCATGTATTAAAACTATGGTGAATTCAATATCACGCTTTGGAAGTAAATGACTAATATCCTTAGTAAAAACATCACAGTATGGTTAAACTATAACCAGTTCATCCCCAAAATAACATTAAATTAACTTAGAGATAAACAAACCAAGTCAACTCCAAACTCTTTACATAAATGGTCAGCAGACAATCAAAGAAAATCAACGAAGTAGTCACATAATCATTTATCGGGGCATCAATGATCATACTACCTTTCATCGAAGATACTACCAAACTTAACTTGGCAACACAATCATGAGAAATAAACGAATGTGTCACACTCGTATAAATGATATCAATCAAATAAACACCATTAATGAAACATATATCTCAAAACAAATTATATGATCTTGATACCTCAACACCATTCAGAGCAAACACCTTGCCACTAGCTTGTGTGACATTTGGAACCTTCTTCGACTTCTGACACTTGGTACTGATATGACATGTTTCACCATAGTTAAAACAAATCAGCATTGCACTTTGGCATTCAGCAGCACAATGTCCCGACATTTCACACTTGAAACATGTCAAGACTGTGCTCTTGCACTCAGCAACACGGTGACCTAAACCTCTGCATTTGAAATATCTTGGAGAAATAGTGCGGCCTCCTTCTGGATAACGGTTAAAGGAAAAATAATGTCGACAATGTTTCACACACATGAAATATACTATGGTACAATCAAGTTCACAAAATCTAGGCCAAATGAACCATTTTATGTAACACTCAAAAATCTCAACACATAATTTATAAGATAATCAGAGTAATTTTCTCTAAAAAGGTGTCAAATTTTCTCTGCATAAATGTCTTCCTCAAAATTATATGTAATAGCAGTGGGATTTAAAACAATTAAAACACATCTTTGAATTGTATCATAAAAATAGAATTCACTTTAATTTAAATGAAACATTAGTTTAATAAACTCAACAACTCGCTGAATAAAATAAGCAAATGATCCAAACTCAAGTGTTACACTATCAAAGCGGCATAAGGTAACTAAATGATACGGGAAACAATAAATGAAGAAGGTCATTATCCATCTCCCACACAAGAAGCATCTAAGGCCCCCGGCCTTTATTTGAGTATCTGCACCATAGACGTAAAGTCAACATAAGAAATAAACAAGGAGCGAGAATACATTAATAAATGTTAGCAGTGCATAAAACAATAAAGGATGGATCAAATTACATATATATTCGATTTCTCAAGTCATTCACACCAATCATCAATCATAAATGAAATGCTTATGCAATGTATTTATACCCTATACTCTATATGCATGTGATACAGAGATTCTTAGATGTCAGAGGTATGTTATTGATTAATCCAGTCGTCACTGATTTCATCTCTAAACTTGAGACACATCATTTGATTCCATCTCTAAACCTGACAACTCGTTATTGGACTAAAGTCCTACCTATTTCTGATATACATGATTCATTAATGTTATACAAAATCACACAAGGTTCATCTCGACCTCCACCTGCATTACTCATCACCGGTTCCTCTCTGAATCGAAAACTCAAAATAATTATTGCTAATACAAGGCAACAACAATGCACCCTCTTTGAACCAAATATCTCCGCATAACTCAACAATCATCCTCTTCATGAGACATTAATCATAAACCTAGAATAATAGTTAAAAATATATAATTAATCATCAATACTAATTTCATCATCAACATCAATATCCCTCCTCACGAGATATTCATCAATTAAATTAATCACAATAATTAAAAGTTATTTCATCATTATTAACCATCACATAACATTATATAATAAAGTAAAATATTTAATTCACATTCTCACGTTCACATTTATCTTCTTAGGACATTATCATGAGGTAGTCCTACGCGTCTGCTTTCTAACGCTTCAAACCACGTCTCAATCGGAGTCATGAAACTCAAGTTATGGAAAAAATAGGGTAGCTAATCAATTATTTTGAATATTCTGTCCAATATTTTTCGTTCAAAGCAAGGAACCAATCGATTGCTATAGGGGACCAATCGATTGTCACCTGAAATTTTTTCAAAAATCTCACTTCAAAATTCATCTTCTTCAACTTTTAACCATTTCAAATATTCAATCATATTCTAACATGCTCAAACATTTTTCACCATGAATTCAACATCATACATCGATTACATAACATTTAACACATCATACTATTCAGATTAATCATTTATTTCATTAAATAAACCATAAATTCATCATCATATTCATCAAAAATCTCAAACACATATTCATCAACATTAAACTCAGATTTAGACATGTTAATTCACACTAATTTCAACTATCTATCACAATATAATAATAATTTCATAACACAACCATCTTGAGAGGTTTGTTCAACGATCTCATGATCCAACTTCATCAATGGAGAAACAAGAATAGGGAAAAAAGAAGAGGATAAAGACACATCTCTACCCTTTATGCAATACACATGAGTCTGTTTTGAAATACTAAACTAACTTTGAAAAGTTGAGCAATAAAGTATTAGAGTTACCACCATATGCAAATGAGATTGCCATTCAACGCCTATCTCACAAATTGTGAATTGAAGCCAAGTTGAAGGATTCAAAACCTAAAATTACTATTGTTATGGATTTAAAGTGAAGTTTTTCAAAAAATTAATCCTATAATAAATGAATTCATGATAGTGAAGTTATTATAGTTTATAGACAATTTATAATACAAATCGATTATACTTATCTCTTTTAAAGAACTACTTGAATTCAACCTTACCACTTGCAAATCCAAAATAATCATCCATGTGAAAATATATCAATGATTTAAGTTCAGAATTCATATAAGAGTATGAAAATATACCAAACCAAGAAATAAATATTACATTAGTGCTGAAATTAAAAGTTCTCTCGTTTATTCTTCATGGAACATGCTTAATGTAATGATGATATCTATCTGAGTCTTAATGTATTTAGCCTCTTTTTTAAAACCCTTTTGGTACAAGTTGCCTAAGCTTTGGCTAGTTCCCATTTCACCCTCCACCAACACATAAATTTGTTACAGCTGGAACCATAAGAACAACTTAACAGTATTAGGTTTATGGGATTGATTTTCCTTACAGACTTGGAATCATAACCAATAAGCAACCGTAGGCAAAACTTTGAACAACATTTTTTACAAATATATTGTAAAACAAAGCACAAGAGTCTAACACTCCACTCCGATAATAAAACACATCAATATGACAATAAATAACTCATCCAAATACATTCAAGTACGGTAAAACAAAATGGTAGAAAATTTCCTGCTAAACGCTTTTGCGACAGTAAGAACTACTCCTACCTACACTCCATCTCTCCCATTTTTCTCATTTCATAAAAGCAAATAGTCAACAGGAATTGCGAAAACTTGGAACCGTCTGCCTGAGAAGAAAATTATGTAAGTAGAATTTCTACTATATCCTCGGCTACTAAAATAGAGAAATAACTTTAGCAAATTATGTAAGTAGAATTTCTACTATATCCTCGGCACCACTCAAAAGGGGCCACGACTGGGCCTGTTGTCCTCAGCAACACTCACTTTTAATGTCCTCCCTTCCAAACTCTGCAGAAAAAAAAACACAAAAAAAAAATCATCCAAAAACATACTCTGCACGAAGTCCTTAACACAGTTTTAGTTATTTGTTTCACCAGTTTAACACCAACCCGCAATAATCATATTCCCTTCGATTTGCATCTAAGCATTGATCATTTAACAAAGTAGTTAAGTAATACCTGACCATTAAGGGCAGCGATAGCATCATTCATTTCTTTCTCATCAGACATCGTGACAAAGCCAAAGCCACGTGACTGACCCGTCTCTCTATCATAGATTACTCGAGCATTCACAACCTTACCATATTCACTGAAAACTTGCTCAAGTCTACTACCATCAACTTGCCACGATAAGTTACCAACATAAACTCTTATGACAGGAACATAGGGACGAGGTGGGCGCTCTTCCCGCTCTGGCCTTGAACCTCTTGGAGCAGCCTTATTCACAGTCAAGGATCTTCCATTATAATCCTGTCACAGAAAAATGGATAAGAACCAAAAGAACAAAAAAATAACTCAAGATAGGATTATGAGAAGCACCAATACTTAAAAATGGTTGTCACACGCACACACACATACTAGTGCTCAAACGTGTTTTCTTGTTGAATACATCTCAAACCTCTCTTATTCATTGAATAATCAATGTATCTGGTCTATATTATATAATTGACACTTCTAGTTTAGACTATGTTACAACGTTAACATTTATGAATTGGTTCTTAACTTACATAGCGGTTGAATTTCTCCGCGCCAGCTTCAGCTTCTTCAACCGTACTCATGGTTACAAATCCAAAGCCACGACTCTGGTCAGTTTCCCTGTTATAAACAACCTAAAACAACAACAACCATAACTCAACTCATTGAGAATTGAAAGTAAATGAAATTGAAAACAGTATTAAAATAAAAATTTATATGACCTCTGCAATCTCTACAGTTCCAGCTTGTTCAAAGAGCATGGCGAGTTTCTCACCATCAACATCATAAGGCAAATTACCAACGAACAATTTGGCATCTTCGGATGGTTCAGCAAAATCTCCCTCCGCAGAGTTTTCTTCAACAGCCTCGTTTTCAGCAGCGTCGGTTTCCTCCCAATCGAGAAGTCCTTCGGTTTCATCGACACCTTGTTCGTCTGTGGTTAGTGTGCCACCTTCTTGCGCGGCGAAGAGAGGTGAAGCGCGATTGGTTTTTAGTGAGAGAGTGAGAGAGGGTGAAGAATTGAGGGAGAGATGGAGTTTGAAGGGTTGGGAGGGGAGTGATAAGGAGGTGGTTTTGGTTTTGGTGAGGAAGAGTGAGGCTATGGTTAGGGTTTTGAAGAGAGGAGTGGTGGAAGTCACAGACATGGTGATATAGAACGAAGAAGGTACTGAAGTGGAGGAATGAGCAAGTTTGGGGGAAATGTGATGTGAGGATAAGGGGTTAAATACTTGAACTGAAAATGAACTGCAATCAAGGGTTTTGTTCTGCCTAAAATATTGCAAGAGAAAAACAAAAAATAAAATCTATACACTCTTGAGTAGATATTTATTGAGTTTAAATTAATTTATATTTACTGTCAAATATATTAAAAAAAAAATCAAATTTACTTATAATTCGTTTTGGATAAAGGATAAGAAAAGAAGACCAATTAAGAAGAGGCAGAGGTCAGATGAAAGACAAGGTTGGTAACTAAATGGAGACAAAAAGGGTAAGTACGTGGAGGAAAAAAAAGAAACCTTCAAATTAAATTTTCCAACCAATGGGATGCACTATAACGTTATAGAAACATAGAGTAATGTTGCCAACTACACTAGACCACCAGATAAGTTGTCAATACAACTATCTGATATTGATGAGGATCCCAAGGAAATGGAGAAGAACTCAACGCAGAATGTAGAGGTAAAAGTGGTTCATGAAACGTCAGAAGTAAATGATCTAAGTTGCTGAGCGAAGACAGTTTTACCTTTCTTTGCATCGTTTTTATGATGAATAGAAAAAATAATAAAATTTAGGTGTAGAACTGTCGAGGAGATGCTGGTAAAGATTTCTACAGATGCATTAAGCATTATATTTACATTTACAAGCTTGCTATATTTATAGTGGCTGAAACGAGACGTGGTCCGTAGAAACTCAATACGACATTCAAATTGTCGGGCTTTGATGACACTATCTTTATAGAGAATCAAGGTTATGCTAGAGGAATAATAGCAGCATAGAACAAGAAAGACGTAACAGTCTAATTATGTAGAAAAGAAACTCAATTCGTCCATCTTCAGGTTAATAATCTGAATGGTGGGAGTTGGATGTTTACAACGGTGTATGTTATCCAACACAAATTGTGGGAAGACATTATTATAAAACGCGCAAACAACAACGCCAAAGTCACCACAGTTCGCCCCAAAACCGTAGTGATACTGTTAAACTAATGCGCTAACATTTTATTTTCATTTTTTTAATTGAAAATTTAAGTTTATAATTACGGTCAATTATCTAATTGTGGTGATACAGTCCAATTTTTATGGGTTCGATTCTCAGCTCCCTCAAATAGTTTATCCATTTTACTTTAATGCACGCCTTTTCAATTACATTTATATAATAAAAAATAATAGGTATATCACTACGGCTCTTTTGAACAATTGTTGTTACACACCGATGATTCTTTGTATATATTAAACACTAAGTACCCATTCTTCCACTGATAAAAAGAATAAACCCTAACACCAACACCGTCGGGAAGAAGAAAACAACCTTAACACTCACTGTTGTTGTCCATAATCGTCTCAATGTCTCATTCCAGGAGTATAAAATCTCGATCTGGAAATTTATGTGCTTGCGACTGTCGTGTGGTTTCGTTCCTATGCAAGAGGGGTCAAAATAAAGGAAGGCTTTTTTGGAGATGTATAAATTGGCGGACTGGTGAAACATGTAATTTATTCATATGGGATGATGAACAAAAATTGGAAGATGAGAGTATTATGATGCCAAAGTTGGATTCTGTTGGATATTTGAAGGTTATGTATACAGATTCAAAAAAGAAGAACAAGAATTTGAAGAACAAACTGAAGTCAAAGAGGTTTTCTGAAAATTTGAAGATGTTATGTTTTCTTATCTCCTTTTGTTTAATATTTACTTTGTTATAAAATATAATAGTTGAATTAGGGTTTGAAATTTGAAAATGTTATGCCATCTTATATCCTTTATGTTTAATATTTTTTGTACTTTATTATGAAATGTAAGAGTCTAAGATGCAGTGGACTTGACAGGAATATGCAACTAACAGACCATTTCTTACGAGTAAGTTCGTCGCAATAATTTTCAGTTACAATAATGTGTTTTATATATTTTGAAGTTTAAGCTGATAGATTAAGTTGATAGTTTAAGTGGAATGTTTAAGTTGATAACCTTAAGAGATTTAAGAAGAAAGATTAAAATTTCATTACATAAACTTTCATTACATAATCAAAAACCATAATCAAATCTAAATCCTCTCGCTGAAATAAAGTTAGATCAATCATAGTCAGCCTCATCATCATCAGAATTGAAAAAATCATCATTTGTCTTCTCAACCTTCTTCTTCTTCTTCTTCTCCTCACCCTAAGAGCTTTCATTAGTCTAAACACAACACCCTCTACAGTAACATCTTGAATCTGAGGATGGTTTTGCACCACAACACCAGCCTCTACAACAACATCTTGATTCTGAGGCTGGTTTGGCACCACAACACCCTCTACAACAACATTTGGAATCTCAACATTGTTGGTGACTTGAGCAGGATAACACATGTTGATTCCTTTGGATGAAGTTGTTTTTGTGTCTTGGTCCTTCTGATTCTTCATCTTCTTATCTTGGAAGTTTAAAAATCAAAGATGCTCATCACTGTTTCTTTAATTATATACACTTTCTTTTCTCTTGGAAGTTGGAAAGATTGCATTTCTCGAGCTATTCAAATTTTATTATACTTAATGGAATTGTATACTTGTAATTAATATAAATGTTGATATCAATTAAAAATTGGTTTAGTGTTGATTATGGTATGAAAACTTGATATTTATTCAAATACTATATCACAACGGTTATTATTAATAATCGTTGTTATAAGGCGCACACTTTCTAGATTACTACGACGGTCATTGGACCGTGATTGTAAGTATAGCATATACAACCATACACTACATAATAACGACTGATCCCACGTGGTTATATATATTTTCCAACCGTTGTTAAATTCCTTTTACGTAGTAGTGAGAGTTACAGAATATAACGAATGACCTTCATGAGCCATGGATGATTGGAGGTGACATTGATGAAATAGCTAGCATGGGAGAAAAAAAAAGTAGTGCAAGCTTCTATGAGAAATATGCCTCTTTTAGGAACATAATCAATATGTGTAAGTTAATTGAGCTTGTGTAAAGTGGTCATAAGTTTACGTGGAGAGGGCTTATCTATCATGGGGGGAAAAGTTCTATGAGATTTATAGAGCCATGTGTAATGATGCTTGGAGATTGAAATATTCAGATGCCTTTGCAAAAGTCTTTATAAGGGTAGAGTTTTATGACCACCATCCCATTATGATCTTTATGGAGTCGGGAATAGTAGAATGATAGAGAGAAAGTTTAGATTCAAAAGTGCATGGATGTTAGAAGCAACCTATCAAGACATGCTCAACAAAGTGTGGCGAAAGGAGGTGAGTTTGAACACAAATCTACAACATGTGAAGAATGACCACATATCCCTAGGGGAGACTGTTGCATGTCTCTAACACATTCAGAGGGAGCACCTCCAATATGGTTATTTAGTTCCTTATATTTTTGCTTTTATTTATTATCGTTTATTGAGTGTCCTTCATGAATGCGCATCTCTAAATCAAGTTCAAATCGATTCATTTATTTGTTTTAGCATGCATAAATCAATAGTTATATTTGAGCTTGATCATGATGCTTTTAGTCAATTGCATGAGTCAGTGGAATAAAAACATGTGTTATTGATTCAAGTTAGGTGGAAAGAAAAATCTCAAAGTATTTTGAAAACTATGAAAATTTGAGATTTTATGTGTTTGATTTGAATCAAGCACATATCCTGACTGGAATCAAATTTAACAGAGGCAAACCAAATTTTTTTCAAACACTTTGATTTAAAACAGAATTTACATTTGTAAAATCTGTATATTTTGGCTATAAAATGTTGTATGTAAAATAGATGGTGGAGGTGAGAAAAAGAAATATATTTTTTATGATTTTTGCACCCACCGCGGTTGCGAACCTTTAGTTCCTACGTACCATCTTTCATGCAATAGGGGGTCAAGGTACACGTAGTTCCTCTTTTAAAAAAAAATTTAAAACACAAATGTGTTGGTTAATTTTATGAGATAAAACATCATCGTCATTGTCCGTGTGAAAAACATACCTACTACCCACAGTTATGGGAAAGGAGAATTTGTATCATCTCAAAGTGGAGGATATGGCTTGGATTTTAAAATCAACAATGCCTCACTCAACACCCAAGTGGAAAATATCCCTCTTCACTACATATTGTAGAAGTATAGTTGTTTGCATCACTACAAGGATTGACAAGAGTTCAATCTTTTGAGAAAAGTTTAAAGATAAAAGCCAAAATGGCAAGATGGTTTGAAATTAGATTGATTGACTTTTAGTCTTCTCACAAAAAAATGTTAAGGTATTATTAAGTTGATTGGGGTTTATTTATGAAAATGTTTTGAAAATGCATGGACATAAGTCCAAGTTTATTATGAAAATGGTTCAAGTTTAAAAAACAAGAAGAGTTCTCAAAAGGAGGAAGAAGATTTTTGAAGTTAAAGAAGATGGGAGGAGAAGAAGGGACTATCCTAAAGCATAAGATAAAAGTTAAGGATAAGAACCATCTAACCAACAATAAGCCAATACTTGACATTATGAGCCAAGATAGAATTCTCATTCCTTAGATTGAAACTAATCAAGCAAAAAACACTAGACCTCTTAAGAGAACCAAAACTTCAAGTGTATTAAGTCTTCATAAAAATTGGACAGGGTAGCGGCTGTATACGGGTGAATTTCAGATTACAAACAAAGAGTGTAATCACAAAAAAAAACTGCACACAAAAACAAACAAGCAACCCAATGTCTTGAGGTAAACCTCAAGAACTCCAGACAGAATAATCAGATAAGATCACCAAGTCTCCAAGATAGGCCAAGGTTTCTAATCCTAAGTCCAAGAAAAGTCCCATGCTCCATAATGCCAAGGATAGTAACCAAATAGTCCAAGTACCATTAAAGATTTTTCAGAGTTTATGTTGATTATTAAGTATCTTAAGAAAGGAAAAGAAAAAGCTCAAGTGAGCAAAGTAAAAATGACAAGAAAGTAAATGCTCAAATGAGCAAAGATGAAAATGGCATGAAATGTAAATGCTAAAAGTAAATTGTACATAAAGCATAAAAAAGAATAAAAGCATAAAGTAAGACAAGTCAATAATTAGTGGTTAGTTGGATGACCATCTTAAAGCTTGCATTTGGAACTCATTAGAGGATTGGTAGAACTAAAGCCTCCACACAACAAGTTGCATTTGCTTTTTGTCAAGTATATCATCCATTTGGAATTCTCACAAGTGTCATTTTAATGATCAACGATGTTTAAGTAATCCGCGTTGACCAAAGGTGTTGTAGATCCATTAGAGGATTGGTAGAATCAAAGCCTCCACATAATGAATCTCAAAGTTATTGGGTCAAAGAGATCAAATTAACATACTTGGGCTTGCAAACATAAGTTTGGGCCACGAATGATCATTTATTCGAATCGGGACAAAATTTAGCGCTATGTTAAGCAATCGTAAGTGGACTTATATATAGAAGTCACACCTATTTTGAGGCCGGTCAATAGCAATCTATGTACCATTTATTTTGAGACATGATATAGAGATCATGCTCCAACAACATTTAGTGCAATAAGAAGGGGATGAGATGGAGAGGGATGAGAGAGAATATACAAACCACTTTTGAATTAAATTTAATCAAACTATTATTAAAATCATTCATTCATTTTTGTGGAGTTAAACTCAACACCATGGATCCAGTGATGTTAATAAAGGTCATGATCCAAAATTTAACCCAAGATCAGCCAGAAAATAGTCACAAAATAATATCACATTTTAATATATACAAAAGCGGTAAAAAATAATGTTTAAAAATAGAAAATAAAGAGAAAAATATAAACTATGTTCAAATTAATCAAGGAATAAAAAATAAGACCATAGAAAAATCAGAAAAAGGCTCAAATAATTTTACAAATTTTTTGGTAATTTTTTAAAGTCAGAAACTATTTTTAAAATTAAAATAAATTGGTAAAATAAACCAAAATTGATAAAAAATAGTAAAGTCGGAAACAAAAATAAAATAAGGTCACCAATATTTGTCACAATATCATTGGATCATTCCATAATTTTTTCAGAATTTAAAAATGTATAAAAGTATTTTTAAACATTTAAAACAAATCAAATAAAGTGTAAATTTATAAAAAATACCAAAACACAAAATTAAATTGTGAAAAAATGAAAATCAGAAAGAGAATAATCAAAAATATTCTTCATAATTTTTTTAGATTTTTTGGACGGAAAATGAATTTTCTATGATTTTTTTGAAATTTAAAACAATTAAAATATAAAAATCAAAAAAAGAAAATAAAAGTAAAATATGTGGACCATTGGATAAGAGTCAAAATGCGTTAGTAACCAAATCCAAGGGATCTGGCGCGCTGTGCATATCATGGTCATTAGTGAATAATGTACAAAATCATTAATTAAATTAGATTTAAAAAAAACGGATGGCGCACCTTCATTGGTTGGAAGATGACACTCTGGTCATCTTCAACCTCCAGCCAACATGAATTGCAGGTCTCTCAAACTGTAAAATCAGAAGCTCAGACCTATGACATTCGCTTCGTCTCTTCAAGACGAAAACAACCACACCCTCGCGCCAAATTTATATAAACTGTAGCTCAAGCAATTTGGAAGGAGAGTTTTGAAAAGGGATTTGAAATTTCATGGTCAAAACGTATTTCCAGAAAGAGGTAAGTGTTGCGACTAGAACTAGGGCAATGAGAGCATTACAATGATATCAAAGTTTTGAAGAATTGATGAAGGAATCTACCTATTGAAGTTGAGTTGCAGAGCTCTGAAACTGGACTTCTATGGAGCAGTATAGGGCACGATTCTCAAATGTAATTATATGGTTAGCTTCAGGGAAGACCAAGGAAGGTGAATTGATGGAAAAATTGGATTGAAAAAGGCTCGAGAATGGATTTTGAAGTTATTGAATTCTGAGTTATGAAACAAGTTTGGCAGGGTAATTATGGTTATCCAAGCTTGAGAAAATGAATAGGATAGTTCATGTATTTATAGGAGAAGCAAATGGGATCAAAAGGAAGAGTGAATGATGCGTTTTGGAGGGAATTCGTGCAAACCTTATGCACGAGTGAAGTGTGATCTAAACTTCACTAAAACTCATCCAATTCTTGCGTTTTGATGCGCTAATCCACTTGGGAAAGTTGGCTAATCATGTTTAGACCCAAAATGCATGCTAATTTGAGGTTTAGAGATTGTAACATGAAATTCAAATTCTGACTTGCAATGAAACTTCAATTCCAAGTTACCACTTGTGAAACAATGGCATTCTCAGCTCAAGGGGTCTTAAGGCATGATTCTTGATGCTTTAGAAAGATGAGGTTACAAGCTTTATAATGGAAAAATAATGGAGTTAAATGGATGCTTGAGCTGAAAGTTGTATTGAGTCAAAGTTGAATAAAAAGGGTTGACTTTCCATACTTAGAAATATTTCAAATTCTTCTTCAAAAATGACCTATAATGTCTTGCATCCAAACATGGCTTTCCACTTGGAATTTGTTCTTGACCAAAAAATATGGAATGAAGTAGATCTCTTGAATGAAATTTTGAAACTTGAATCATTCAAAATCTCCAAAATTTGAGAGAGTTATAAATTGTTGAAGTTGACAAAAAAACCATGAAATGACCTATAATCTTTTGTATCCTTAAGGAAACTTCCATCCATTTTCTCACTTTGCATATAAAATAAAGAATAAAATTCACATATTCAAGATAATTATGGAAAAATAATGGACTCAAGGTGATAAAAATTGACCAAGTTATGACCATTTGAAGTCACACATGGAAAATTGGGGATTCATCTGGAGGACTTGTAATCTTTCTTCCTCATGAAGTCTCTTCCTCATGAAAACTCCTTGGAACTTTTGAAGTGATTTGTTAATAACCCTTTAAAGAGAAGGATTTATTTGGAATCACTCAAAAATAACAAAAGATGAGCAACATATATTCCTTTGAAATTCAAAACCCTAACTCCTAGATCAAGAAAAATGCCTTGAGGAACTTTGACAAGTTTGAACAAAGTTCTTGTACCAACATTCTTGCTTTGTGAATAGAAGTTGTTGAGGATGATAATGAGAACTCATAGACACTAAAACCACTTCCATATCTTGAAAATTGAGAGAAATATGCTCTTGTGACCAATAGGAATAAGGCCTTGTCCAAACATGACAACTTCTCCAATCAAACCCCTTGTACTTTTCAACCAAAATTGATAATCTTGGAATATGGTGAACCAAAATAACCTTGCCATGCCATTCCTTCCAAAACAAATCCAATTATGAGGTTTGAACTTCTCAAGCTTTATTGACTAGGGCATGGAAATAAACTCATGAACCTATGGGGGGGACTTGTTGAATCTCATGGCCTTTACCTACATGGATAACAAGCAAGAAAAACCAACATTGCACTTTATTTAATTAAAAGAAGAAATCAAGAAAAAAATATTCATAATCACAAAATAACATAAGTCAAGGTGCTTGGTAATTCCTTAAAAGGGCAAAGCTAAATGTTGGGAGGGGAACCAAGAATCCTAGTGTGATCTTGTTGTGAATGAATCAACATGGTATGATGAAGAGATCTTAGGGGGGAAAATTGGGGTACAACAATACCCCACATGCATAACATGGCCATTTTTGTAAGGCAACAAAGTGGATTTACCCTAAGGGTGTAAGTATGCAAGTGTGTTGATTTACATGCTTTGTTTTGTCTTAAATTAGAGTTTGCTAACTTGTTGATTTTATCTTTCCATACAAACCCTAATTTACTAGCATTTATATAAAACGATAAATTGCGGAAAGTAAAAATACTAAGCTATTACATCATTAGGGGAAGGGGTATACAAATTTACAAATGATGATTTTTTGCAAGAAAATTAAACCTAATTAATTATTACAACCATATTGAATAAATATACAATAATTGAATAAATGATAACGCACAAATGCAAATGGATAAAAAAATGATTTTTGTTTAGATTTTATGAAAGGGGTTTAGTCTTGACCTAATTTAGAAAATGATTAATTAAAATAAACAAAATTAAATTTAAACTAAATAAGGAATAAATTAAGTTAAAAAGTATTTTTAGGGTTATTTGTGAAAAGGTTTTAGATTAATAATAATAATATGAAAATTAATTAATTAAAAGAAACCTAAGTTCTAAATTAATTTTAATTAAGAAATAAAAAAACTAAATCTAATTATTATTTATTAAAAAAGGAAATTAAATTGTTAAGAACATATTTGTTGTTCTTTTTGTTTTATGAAGAAAAATAAAACATATAAGTGTAAATAAATAAAATATTTATATTTTTTAATATTTTTTAATAATAAAAATAATAATGATAAAAATAATAATGAAAATAATAATAAGGAAAATGAAATAAGAAAAATAAATAAATAAAAATGAAATAAATAAAATAAAGTTGGACCAGGCTGCAAAAGTAAACAGAAGCAAAAAATGGAAGACCCGACAATAAGGGCCCAGGCGCTGCAGCTGAAACAAAAAAGAAGAGAAAATGTGAAAAATGAACAAAAGTGGCAACACCGGGTGTTGAACCCCTTCCCTCATGGTTAGTAAAGACTTAATACGTGCGCGCTTGCCACTGGGGTGGCTTGTACATCTGGTCATGAAACAACTTCCATTAAATATAAAATAAACAAAACCCTGAATATTTGAAATCATCTTCTTCCTCCTTCATGCGCGCGCAGAACACAATTTCCACCATTGTTAACCCTGTAACTTTCTCATTTTTGACCATTTTGAAAAGTACAAACATGAAACTTGCTGGAAATTTCATCATCAATTTAACCATATAATTTATTTAAGCTAAAAATCAAAGATTAAACTTAATTTTTCTTGATACCAAATGCGTGCCCTAACTGATCAGAAGCAAAATTCTCCAAACACAAGCAAGTAAAATGAAAACTAGGGACATGGCCAACTTGAGGGAAATAATATCTACATTTTTACTTCAGAATGTATGCACAAAGGATGCTTGTATCAAGATATTGAAGTTTGAAAACTTACCTCTTGCAGCTGGATTTGTGTATGGACTTTGAGCAAGTTTTGAAGAGTGAAGATGATCAGGTTAGCTTTCCTGGACCTCCCTGAATGTGTTGCAAGTCTTACTTTGCCTTGAGGATGGCTGAAACTCCCTACTCAAGTCAAGCTGCAAGCTTGAGTTTCAAAAATGGTGGATGATAGAAATGTGATTACACTCTTGAAACAAGGACTTAGATCATTTGTATATGATGTATGTAAGATGTTTAGATGATTAGAAATCAAAACGCACGAGTGAAAATGAAGATGGTGAGTTTTTGCTTCAAACTGTCAAGCTGGGTAGATTCAAGGCAAAATGGAGTTTTGGCAGTTTTGGGAGGGCTTCAAAATCGTGTGTTAGATTGAAAATAACTTGTATGGTTATATGAAAAAGGTTAGAGCACTTGAGGTGTTCAAAAATACAATATATAGAGTTATGGCTATGTTACTTGATTTTGAAGAAAAGTGGAAAACATGGTTTCAAGGTATAGTACAAGCATGGCCTAAGTTTATGGGAGGCTCTAGACATGTTACTTTTGCCTTTGAAATTGCTTGTCTTCAGATGGAACAATTTAGGATCTCTATGCATTGACTTTGTGATTAAAGTCACTTTTCCAAAATGGAAGTGTGAACTTTGTTCCATTAATGGAATAATCACTTGGACAAAGACTCTAACACTTGGATCATAGCTCAAATAGTTGTGTAATCTTCCGATTATGGATAGATTTAGAGGTTATAAGCCTGCAAAGTAAGATTTATGCAACATGGGCTTTAGATTTGAATTCTTGTTCATCATGGAAATGACCTATAATTCAAGAATGAATGTCCAACTTCTTGTCTTCGATTCTCTTTGCTCAAACATGATCTCAATGAGTTCTTAGACATTTTGGAAAGCTTGTAACATCCTCCAAAACCTATATGTTGGTAATTTTTGAAAATTGCTATTGGAACTATGTGAAAATTTTCCATGAAGTTAGGTCAAAATCCTGCCTAAACTAGGGCAAAATTTCACTAAGTTTCCAAGTTTCATGAACATGTATTCATAAAATCATAACTTGAAATCCATGAATTTCTATGAGAAGTTATGTTTTACAATGTTTTAGATCTCATTGATATCTACAACTTTCATGATGAAAGTTTCCTTTGAATCATCTTGCATCATGGTGAAAAATTGGCTTAAAGTTGTGAAAAATATGAATTTTCAAACACTTAGAAAAATTTCTACGTTTAGAAATTTTGACTTTTCAAAATGAAATCTTGACTTTTTGATTTCTCGATGAACAAGTTTCATATTTTGACATGTTTTGATGAATTGTGATCTTTGATACTTGATTTTGACCAAAAAGTCAAAGTTTGACTTTTCAGTGTACAGTTGACTTTTGATCAGTTGACTGAAAATCAACTATTAATTAATTGATATTGAGGGAATTTTTGAGTCATTCCATTAGGTAAAAATGATGCAATTTAACCCTTGAGATCATGTCTCCAACCAATCAACCATTTGCTAGGTCAAAAAACAGAAATTGCACTTCCTCAGTCAAAACCCTAATTTTGACCATTTTGCCCTTTTGATGATCTAGTCAAATTTCTTGAGGAATTATGGTCCAAACTTGATCAAATGACATATATGAGTTCATAATGTTGATATGGGTAAAAAATTATGAAGTTTGACTGTAAATTGACCACAATTGACTTTTTCCACAATACAGCTGATTTTTAGGTCAATTGATCAATTGTGTGAGCAAAAATGTGATCCAAGACTTGAAACTTGTCATGAGAAATCTTGAGAGTCCAAAATGATCCATGAAAGTCAAATTGGGCATTAAAAGTCCAATTTTCCTTGTGCAATCTCAAACCCTAATTTCCAGTCATTAGTGCTAGAGGAGGTGTCTTGAGCTGATCAAACCCTTGTGCAATCTTGAACCAAAGGAGATCTTGTGAGAGATTATTTGAGAAATGAGAGGGAAAATTTTGGGGTACAATAGCTTCCCCTGTTCAATCTTCTTAAACCTGAAGAGTTAGATCGGCGGATCCCCCATTCGTGACTTGAAGGTGAAAGATGATTGAACACTAGAGTGCCCAGAAATTTGTACTCGAAGATGGATTATGAATGGGATTATAGATGCCATTTGGAGGAATATTGGTAAACAATGGAAGAAGTATCATCACAAATCTCTTGTTGATTTATACTAAAACTTGATGTTTTACCCGTGAGAAAAAGAGTTAGTAAAATGCAGATTGTATGTACATGCTATGATGTATTAATGTGAGGTGTATGTTTTTGTCCGGGAAAATAAATCCCTGACTGTTGCTGAGGAGTTTTGGGAAGTTGACTCCCGGATTTCCGTTGGGGATGAAGAGTATACATATCTCCAAACTTTGTTGAAAAGATGCTTCCACTGGGGAATATCTCTTGAATGTCAACTGTTATCTAGTCAGATCCAGGCTTCACAACTTGCTGAGAACGAGGAAGTCAATTGCTATTTAGACGGGTCCTATGCTTCACGGTAACTTACTGGGGAAGAGATAAATTAACTTTTATCTGGTTGGATTCCAGGATTTACAAAAAAATTCTTGAAATTGAATAGTTATCTGGTCGGATCCAGGCTTCACAACAACTTGCTAGGGATAAGGAAGTTAACTGTTATCTGGTCGGATCCAGGATTTGCAGTAACTTGAAGTGGTAACTACTATCTGGTCAGATCCAGGTTTTATGGTTTTTGGAAAGTTGTATTATTATCTGGTTGGGTCCAATTTCACAGTGTCTCTCTGGGGATCGTAGTTAATTGTTATCTGGTTGGGCTCCAGGTTTCACAACAACTTGCTTGAAAACTGACATCTGGTTGGGTCCAGGATTTGCATATTTCTGAGGTTGATGAGGTTAATTGTTATCTGGTTGGGTCCAAGTTTCACAATAAACTGTTTGGGGATTTAGTTGTTATCTGGTCGGGTTCCAGGTTTCACAACAAATTTTTGAGGGTAATTGCTATCTAGTCGGATCCAGGCTTCGCAACAACTTGTTGGGGTAAGGGCAAACTCTACTGGGGAAAAGAAGTTAAACCTTGGTCTGGTTGAGTCTAGGTTATTCTATATTTTTAAGAGTTAAACTATTATCATGTTGGGTCTAGGCTTCATAGTATTTGAAAGATTACACTATTATCTGGTCGGATCCAGGCTCTACAATGACTTGAGAAGTTGACTATTATCTGGTTGGGTCCAGGCTTCATAGTAACTTGAAAATTGTGCTAATATCTGGTCGGGTCTAGGCTTCATAGTATCTTTTGGAGATAGTAAAGGTTTTGTTGATGACTTTACTGGGGATTAGGGGTTGTGGCCCTATGATTTACAATAGTCTTAAAGGCAAACTTAAGCTGGGGAATGTAGACTCATTCGGGGAGGACAAACTCAGCTTGGGGAGGTATATTCAGCTGGGGATAACAAGCTCAGCTGGAGAATATAGACCAAGCTGGGGAATTTCGTACTTGGCTAGGGAGTTGTACTACTCTTTGTTTGTTGGGGAAATAAACCCTGTTGATGAATACTTGATGAACTGCTGACGAGGCGAGTTCTTTGAGGAAGAGATCCACAAGACTTCTACTTGTAGGATCAACTTAGTTGGGGAGAGAGCTGCCAAGAGATTGAGACTCTGGATCTAGATTGGCCTATGCAAAGAAACTTTATGGGTAACTTTGCTGGAGATGATGTTAATGAAATAATTATGTGGGGATATTCCATGTATATATGTATATATATATATATATATATATATATATATATATATATATATATATATATATATATATATATATATATATATATATATATATATATATATATATATATATATATATATATATATATATATATATATATATATATATATATATATATATATATATATATATATATATATATATATATATATATAAGAGATGCTTGTTACTGCTTAGCAGGACACATGTGCCAAATAGTTTTAATTATGTTCATATGCATAAGTTCATTCAATTTTAATCGTTGGACTAATTTGCATTCAGAACAAAGACAAAAAGTTTGCACTTCAAAGTTGAAATTCTGGCTGCAGATACTCAATGTCACGTTCAATGTTATGACACCGTATCTGACTTACTATATGACAGTAAATACAAAAACAATAAAGAACACAGTCAATTGTTTACCCAGTTCAGTGTGCAACAACACCTACTCTAGGGGCTACCAAGCCAGGGAGGAAATCCACTATAAGAGATGTTAATTCAGGAATAAACCAACCAGTTTATCTCCTTCACTTAAGACCTACCCAATGCAATTTCAATCTAAGTACAACTTAAACCTGAGTTCCTACTCACTCCCCCTCAATCACAACAGTGATACATAAAACAATTTGACTAATGATTTGATGAAGACACTCTTCAAAAACATACACTTGATTAAGCTTCACAGCTTTTTAATCAAGTAACACAACCACTCTTGCTTCACAGCTTTGAGTGATACACAACTAACTTGACTCTGCTTCACAGCTTTAGTCAAGGAACATTCAAACACTCTTGCTTCAAAGCTTTGAGTGCTACACAACCCTTACAATTAAAAACCTATTCCAAGTCACTTATCACAATGATAATTGCTTGGAGTACAATAATTAAACCTATACAGATTACAAATGATCTTCTGATCAAAAAGGGATTACTTGCAAAACAGCAGCTCTGTTGAATATATAGCAGCTGCAACTTCAGTTAGGGTTTCCACAAAAACCTAGGGTTAATTCCGTTTGACCTTAAGACTAGGTCACAGGACTTTATTAACCAGGTTAGGGTTGAGCTAGGTTACCCCTCAGAAAACGCAGGATTCTGTTCTGGAAAGACTGAGTTATTTTCCTGAAAAAACTCAGAATTAACCAACCTGCAAACCTGTTAGTTCAGAACAAGATGTCTTAACATCTGTTATGACATCTGAGAAAATTGACTACTGATTTAGCAAAATGTGATCATTTTGCAAAATGCTCAGATACACACTTATAAACATCAGTTCCTGAATGACAATATTTTTCTGCAAAGGTACCTAATGAATCAGTACAAACTAAACTAGAATGTTATGACATCAGTCATGACATTCACACATACACTTGGGTTTTACCAAAAATGCAAGCCAATACCTAAACAAATACAAACTCCCCCTTTGGCAGATTTTTGGCTAAAGACCCTAAGCAATCAGAGATAGATAGCAGCAGAAAGAAATGACTGCAGAAAAATAGAGTGTCTAATTGAGCAAGTACATCTTAAGTACCAAAATATTCTCCCCCTCTTTAGCCATAAATGGGCCAAAGAAACATGTTCATAAAGATTATACAGTTATCCAAAACAAATAATAAGAGCAGCAGCAGAAAAAAAAACTGAACACACTTCCAAACTCCACCAGATATCAGCACCAACCAGCAACACCACCAAACAGCAACCAACCTTTAAGCACTGTCATCAGACTCAGAGGAGCTAGTTTCTTCAATGTTGAGATGACCTTCAGCTTCTACACCTTCTTCCCTTCTGTTTCCTTCAGCTTCCTCCTTTTCTAACCTGGCAATTAGGATTTCTAGGGTCTTTTTCCTAGCATCCAGCTCTTTGCAAGTCTCTTTTAAAACAGCTATGACATCAGATGTCTTGGACTGGGTCTTCACAGACGATGTCTCAGCTGATGTTATGACAATATCTGGAGCATGAGATCCCTGAAACAGTTTGTAGTGCAAGCCAAGGGCAGGAGCTCTTTTGCAGGCTGTATCTCTTGCCACAAGGATATCAGGGTATTGTGCAAGGATAATTCCACAAAGGAGGGAGGGAAAGGCTATTGGTCCTTTGACAGCATAACTACCAGCATGCTTTAAGGTTTGTTCAAAGATGTACCTGCCATAGTCAAAAGCATTCTTGGTTCCCACAACATAAATAAATCTCCCCAATCCTGTGGAGATAGTTGATTTATAATTTGTAGGCACCCAGTTGGCTGCACCTATTTTATGCAGGATGGCAAATTTCATGCTGAGTTTGCTGGCATTCAGCTTGCCTTTCAAGGGCCAGAACTTCACTTGCCTGGCTGTGATGGTTTGACAAACATCATTGTCAGTGGCCTCCAGATCAGGACAATCCTCATTTGTTCTTCCAAGAAATTTGTTAATTTCTGATGGAGAGAACTTGACCCTTCTTCCTCTAACAAAAACACTTTCAAAGTCAGCTGACCTTCCATCAGCACAATCATTAGACAAGTTCACTACAAACTCCTTGACAAGATTTTCATAACACTTGTTAAATTTTGTCACTGTCTTCATCAGTCCAGCATTCTTGATCAGGTCCATGATGTCTTTGCACTCCAAGGCATCATTGTTGAGTTCTCTTTCTAAGGCTATTCTTTTTAAGCAAACATACTTCCATCTGTTTGCATTGTCAGGATGATGAAAAGAGATGTTGTCTGTTGGGACTTCAAGTACTCTAGCAATTTTGATGGAGGGGAGCTTCCTTCTGATAGGAGTTTCTTCAATATCAATCTCAAATTCTGATTCCTCATCAGAATCAGAAGATTCAGGTTCTTTTCTCTTCTTAGAGATTGGTTGTCTAGCAGTATGCACCTGGGCCTTCTTCCCTTTTGTCTGAATACTTTTCTCAGCCATGCCTTCAGCCTTGGATTTCTTAGCAGTAGGTTTATCTTTGGACACACATTTTGCATCATTCTGACTACTCTTTCTTTTCATCAATCTCCTAGCTATGCTAGGGTTCACATTAGCAATCAGATCATTATCTGAGTAATCCTCATCCACATCAATGATAGGTGGATCAACAGCCTTTTCTGAAGGGTTCTGAATGTTGTCTTTTTGTGTCACAACATTCTTAGTGACATCTACATTCTCAGAAACTTCCACATTTGGGCTTTCTGATTGATTTAAAGGGACAGAAATCCCCGGTACAGGTTGGTTTCCGCTCAGTATACTAGTAACAAGCCTAGCAATAGCTTGATGAACTTGAACTGATCCTTCTCTATTTGGTACAGAAGAAGAAGGATGAGAAGAATTACCAGAGGCTGTAGCTTGAGCTCTTCCTGCATGTCTAGTTCTTAGCTTTTTGACTTTGGCTGGGTCAGTTGCCATCTCTCTGAGAGGAGTGACCTCAAGAACTTCAGATTCTATGCATGTGGTGATTGCTCTAGAGTCTTGGTCAGATGATGAAGATGATGAGGATGATGAAGTCGCCTTGGTCGAAGACGATGTCTGAGACATTTTGATTGACTTTGAGTAACGGTAGCAATTTGAGAAAAATCTTTGCTTGAGAGGAGGAAACAGGTTGCAAGGACGAGAGAGGTAGGAGGCAAAAGGGAGTCTTTTCAACTTCTTAAGGATTTTGAAAGAATTGGGAAAGCATATGATTAACCCACTAAAGATAGACTTAATAAAATTAACTCCTT
This sequence comes from Vicia faba, assembly GCA_948472305.1. Taxonomy (NCBI): domain Eukaryota; kingdom Viridiplantae; phylum Streptophyta; class Magnoliopsida; order Fabales; family Fabaceae; genus Vicia; species Vicia faba. The sequence continues at coordinate 519,002,916 of OX451737.1, forward strand.
CAACCTTTGTTTTAAGCAAAATTAATTGCTATAATTTCTCATGTTGGTAAATACCCAACCTGCCCCTCAAAATTTCAAGTTTATTTCCAACAAGAGCCTTGGTAGAAGAATCAGTCAACTGAAGCTTAAAGAAGCTATGTTCCAGTTTAAATGACTTCTTCTCTATAGAGTCAATGTGCTTGTTCCTGTTATGCTGAATAGGGTTCAAGGAAATATTGATTGTATTCAGATTGTCACAACACAATGTCACAACATTTTGTGAGACATCATACTCAGTGAGCATCTGTTTTGACCAGATATTTTGAGAACAGTTTTTCCTAGCAGCAACTATTTCCGCAGAGAGTTGGGAAGGCATTCTTTTGATATGAATCATAGTTCTGGTTGATTCTTGACTAATTTTCTTTTTGTCCAGTCCATTTTGATGGAGAGTTATAGGAGAGGAGACTTCAAGCCTCATTTCTTCAGGGAAACAGAATTTATTAGACTTGTTATTTCCAACATCCTTGTCAAGATAACTTATGGTTCTGACAACACATCCTTCTTCAAGTTTATTTGCCACATCACAGACATTATCATCCTGTAGTTTTGGAGTTCTTCTGACTGCTTCCATAGAAATAGCTCTTTTCATTCTTCTTAGCTGAAGAGGACCAAGCTTATGCTGCCACAATTTCATCTCTTTTTCTTCTTTCGTAATTGGACACATAGTGGAGATATCAGTGTTCTCAGGCTGCCACAAGTAGCAGTTATCTTTGGATCTGATTCCTCTCATTACAACTTCTAGTTTTTCATTAATTACTAGACATTCAGATTTTGAGAAGTTGACCTTGAATCCTAGATCACATAATTGACTGATGCTAATGAGATTAGCAGTCAACCCTTCTACCAGCAGTACTTTATTCAGACTTGGAACTCCAGTGCAGTCCAAATTACCAACTCCTTTGACTTCACCTTTAGCACCATCTCCAAAGGTCACAAAACTGGTGGTGTGAGGCTTAATATTAGCTAGGAGATTTTTGATTCCTGTCATGTGTCTGGAACATCCACTGTCAAAGTACCAGCCTTCCTTTGCAGACACTCTCAGGGAAGTATGGGCTATCAAGGCAGTAGTCTTTTTCTTCCAATGAGGAGTATGTGGTACCCTTTTTGGCTTAGGTTTAGCACCTGAGTTTTGATTAGGGTATCCATGCAATTTGAAGCAGAAGGGCTTTATATGTCCATACCTCCCACAATGATGACATCTCCATCTTTGGTATTTTTTCTTCATGTATTTCTGATGTTGAGAGTTGTGTTGAGACATCTGCTTTGACAATTGTTTAACATGCCTGATCTTCTTGTCTGCACCAGATTTCTTAGCTTCCACAAATCCTAGACCAGATTTGTTTCCCACATTTTGTCCAACTTGAAGGATCTCTTCCAATTTATCTGATCCATTGGTCAACATCTTGACAGATTTTGTCATTTGGTTCAGTTGTGAGTTCAGTAATTGAACTTCCCCTTCTAGGTGACTTATAGTTTCAAGATCTGCCCTTTTTTCAGCCTTCAGCTTTATAATGAGTTTTGATTGTTTCTCATTCTGCACACAGACTTCAGCACTTCTGATACACAATTTCTTGTAGGTATCAGCCAGTTCTTCAAATGTCACTTCTTCATCACTAGTGTCACTTTCAGAAGTACAAACACTAGTTAGAGCAGTAACTAGTTTGGCAGATTCTTCTTCAGAATTACTTTCTGAATCATAGTCAGACCAAGTAACAGTCATTCCTTTCTTCTGTTTCTTAAGAAAGGTAGGACATTCAGCTCGAATATGTCCATATCCTTCACATCCATGGCATTGAATACCTCTGCCTTGGTTTCCCTTTTCTTCTGACCTTGGTCTTCTGCTGGAACTGTCAATGTCAGAGGGAATGTTATGAACATTAGACCTTGACTTTGGATCCATTCTTTTGATGAGCTTGTTGAACTGTCTTCCAAGCATGGCAATAGCTTCTGAAATATTTTCTTCTTCATCCTCCTTGTTTTCAACATCAGTGTTGGATACAAGTGCTATGCTTTTGTTCTTTTTGTCACCATTATCAGTGATCCCCATCTCAAAAGTCTGAAGAGACCCAATAAGTTCATCCACTTTCAACTTGCTAATGTCCTGGGCTTCCTCTATGGCAGTTACCTTCATTGCAAATCTTTTGGGCAAGGATCTGAGAATCTTCCTCACCAGTTTTTCTTCTGACATCTTTTCTCCCAGTGCTCCTGAGGTGTTGGCAATCTCCAAGATGTTCATGTGAAACTCATGAATGGTTTCATCTTCCATCATTTTTAGATTCTCAAACTTGGTAGTCAACATCTGAAGCCTTGACATTTTTACTTTGGAAGTGCCCTCATGAGTAGTTTTGAGAGTGTCCCAAACTTCCTTGGCCAGTTCATATTGATGTACTAGTCTGAAAATGTTTCTATCAATTCCATTGAACAAGGAATTTAAAGCTTTGGAATTTCCCAGGGCTAACTCATCTTCTTCTTTACTCCAATCTTCCTCAGGCTTCAGACTGATTGTCCCATCTTTCTCAGTTATGGTGGGATGGATCCATCCTTTGTCAGCAGCTCTCCAAGCCTTTTTGTCCAGAGATTTTAGGAAGGAAATCATACGAGGTTTCCAGTAGTCATAATTAGTTCCATCCAGAATGGGTGGTCTATTTCCAAAAACTCCTTCTTTGTCCATAGTGCCAGAAAGTGATATCCCTAGATCTCACCCAGTAATACAGGCAGGGTGCCTGCTCTGATACCAATTGAAATTCTGGCTGCAGATACTCAATGTCACGTTCAATGTTATGACACCGTATTTGACTTACTATATGACAGTAAATACAAAAACAATAAAGAACACAGTCAATTGTTTACCCAGTTCAGTGTGCAACAACACCTACTCTGGGGGCTACCAAGCCAGGGAGGAAATCCACTATAAGAGATGTTAATTCAGGAATAAACCAACCAGTTTATCTCCTTCACTTAAGACCTACCCAATGCAATTTCAATCTAAGTACAACTTAAACCTGAGTTCCTACTCACTCCCCCTCAATCACAGCAGTGATACATAAAAAAATTTGACTAATGATTTGATGAAGACACTCTTCAAAAACATACACTTGATTAAGCTTCACAGCTTTTTAATCAAGTAACACAACCACTCTTGCTTCACAGCTTTGAGTGATACACAACTAACTTGACTCTGCTTCACAACTTTAGTCAAGGAACATTCAAACACTCTTGCTTCAAAGCTTTGAGTGCTACACAACCCTTACAATTAAAAACCTATTCCAAGTCACTTATCACAATGATAATTGCTTGGAGTACAATAATTAAACCTATACAGATTACAAATGATCTTCTGATCAAAAAGGGATTACTTGCAAAACAGCAGCTCTGTTGAATATATAGCAGCTGCAACTTCAGTTAGGGTTTCCACAAAAACCTAGGATTAATTCCGTTTGACCTTAAGACTAGGTCACAGGACTTTATTAACCAGGTTAGGGTTGAGCTAGGTTACCCCTCAGAAAACGCAGGATTGTGTTCTGGAAAGACTGAGTTATTTTCCTGAAAAAACTCAGAATTAACCAACCTGCAAACCTGTTAGTTCAGAACAGGATGTCTTAACATCTGTTATGACATCTGAGAAAACTGACTACTGATTTAGCAAAATGTGATCATTTTGCAAAATGCTCAGATACACACTTATAAACATCAGTTCCTGAATGACAATATTTTTCTACAAAGGTACCTAATGAATCAGTACAAACTAAACTAGAATGTTATGACATCAGTCATGACATTCACACATACACTTGGGTTTTACCAAAAATGCAAGCCAATACCTAAACAACTACAAAAGTATATTTGTATTGATATTTTGCCCATGAATAGCCGTTTTTGTACAAAGAGACGGAGATCCTAGTAAGAGGAAATCGTCGAAAAGAAAACAAAATTGAAAATAAAAACAAATAGCCATGTGAAATGATCTCATTGCCTTCCAACTCTACTGTTGCTCCAATGTCTTCGAATGCCCCTTGCCGTTGACAAAAATTGATTGGATTGGTCTTGGACCGTTTGAACTCGGACCTTGGTGATAAAGTTGACTGTGGTGATTCCACGGGACATAGTCATATGCTTTCAATCCTTAACTTTTGCCTGGACCGCCCTTTCGGGTTTTCAGCCCACCAAGATACCCATTTTTGCCCAAGTCGCCCTTTCAGGTTTTCAACTTGTCGGGTGTACAATCTTTTGCATATATCCCAAATTTTTGCATAAACCTTTTGGTTTGTCGGGATGCCCTTATTTTGCCTAGGTGTGTCAACCTAGCAGGTCTCTTATGCGTAGTATTTTTTAACTATGTCCGCGTTTATAGGATGTGGGAAGTCTTCACCATCCATGGTAGTCAGCATCATGGCACCTCCAGAAAAAAATCTCTTGACAACAAATGGCCCTTCGTAGGTGGGAGTCCATTTGCCCCTGGGGTCGCCTTGTGGCAGAATAATGCGCTTTATCACCAAGTCACCAGCTTGATATGCTCGAGGCTTGATCTTTTTGTTGAAAGCCTTGATCATACGTGTTTGGTACGTCTGACCATGACAAACAGCAGCCAATCGTTTTTCATCGATCAAGTTCAACTGATCTAATCTCGTTTGAATCCACTCGTCTTCGCCTAAGCTTGCTTCATTTATGATCCTTAGTGAGGGAATCTAAACTTCCACTGGAAAAACAGCTTCCGTGCCATAAACTAAGGAAAAGGGAGTTGCCCCAGTTGATATCCTAGCTGAAGTGCGGTAACCATGTAAAGCAAATGGTAACATCTCATGTCAATCCTTATAGGTTACTACCATTTTCTGCATAATCTTCTTGATGTTTTTATTGGTCGCTTCGACTGCGCCATTCATTTTGAGTCTATAAGGAGAAGAATTGTGATGCTTGATCTTAAACTGAGTACAAAGCTCAGTAATCATGGCATTGTTGAGGTTAGTCCCATTGTCGGTAATGATCCTTTCAGGGATGCCATGACGACAGATAAGGTTGTGTTTGATGAATCTGGCTACCACATTCTTGGTGACTGAGGAAAACGAGGCGGCTTTAACCCATTTGGTGAAATAGTCGATAGCGACAAGAATGAAGTGATGTCCGTTGGAAGCGGTGGGCTTGATTTCTCTAATCATATCAATGCCCCACATTGTAAATGGCCATGGAGCGGTCATGATGTTCAGAGGGATAGGAGGCACATGGACTTTGTCAACATAGATTTGGCATTTCTGACAAGTCCTAGAGTGTTGATGGCAATCAGTCTCCATTTTTGACCAATAGTAGCCAACCCTCAAGATCTTCTTGGCCATTGTATGTCCGCTTGAGTGAGTGCCAAAGAGACCATCATGCATGTCTTCCATAATTTCCTCTGCCTCCTTTTTATCCACGCATTTGAGTAGAATGGAGTCATGGTTGTGTTTGTACAATATTCCGTTACTTAAGAAGAATTTAGCTGAAAATCTTCGTAAGAACTTTCTGTCATTGATAGATGGTCCCTCTGGATACTCTTGTGCTTCAAGGTATCTCATCACCTCATGGTACCATGGGTTTTCCGTGTCAGTGTTAAGTTCATAGCAATGTGCAGGTTCGTCGAATCTCTTAATTGTAATCATAGGGGCCTCGTTATCCCATATGACCTTGAACATTGAAGACATGGTTACCAAAGCGTCAACTAACTGATTTTCTTCCCTAGGGAAATGCTTGAAAGTGATCTCTTCGAAGTAGGGAATCAGGGATAGCACAAGTTCCTTGTAAGGGATAAGATTAGGGTGCTTAGTGTCCCAATATCCTTTTACTTGGCTAATCACTAGAGCAGAATCCCCAAACACATTCAAATGCTTGATGCTTAAGTCAATAGAAACTTTCAGAACCGAGATACATGCTTCATATTCGGCCATGTTGTTCATGCAATCAAAGCATAGTCTGGCGGTGAAAGGAGTGTGGAAACCTTCAGGAGAGATGATCACATCACTAATTTTGTTACCTAAGGCGTTGGAAGCCCCATCGAAGACCATAGTCTATCGGGATCCTTGTTCAGGTCCGTCATACGGTCCAGGTTTCGCACAGTCAGTTACTAGCATGATGTTCTCATCAGGGAAGTTGAAGTTCATAGACTGATAATCATCCATAGCTTGATGGGCCAAATGAAATGCTAGTACGCTTACTTTGATGGCCTTTTGCATAGTGTATTGAATGTCGTACTCAGTTAAGATCATTTTCCATCTGGCTATCCGTCCGGAAAGGGAAGGTTTCTCGAATGTACTTGATTGGGTCTTGTGATACGGTGGCAGAACCGACTGTTAATACTGGTTTGTGTTTTTTGTTTGCAAATGTCGCGGTAAGCAAGAGTCGCCACCGACTTTTATTTTATCCAACCAAGAAAAGGAAAAAGAACAGAAAAACCTTTTTCGAGATGTTTCTGAGTACGGGAGGTAGATTATAGAAAGGGAAGGTATTAGAACCCTTTCTATCCATGGTTTTCCATGGGCTCTTAGGTACTTGCTCATTTTGAAAACTGCTTATGTGTGCTTGTTTTGAAAAGTTTTGTTTTACTTCGTTTTAACCCTTGTTTCTGTCCTCAAGAGTGTTATGAAGTTATTTTTGAAAAAACTTTGTTTGGGAAAGTGTTGGTGTGAAATTTTGTTTGTTTGTTTGAGCAAGTACCTGGGAACTAATCTACCTACTCGAAAAAAGTCTGTTCATTTTCCTTTTAGACAATGCTATCCCATTATTGAGAAATAGGGAGCATCGTCATTGGAGTTTTTTAGGGACATTCGAAGGGACAAATACGATCACAAAAGCAATGTTAGGAAATGTTAGTAATCATCCTAAAGCCTTATGATCTTTTTCTGAGGCAACATCCGAATGGGTCATTTTAGATCTTTCGGGGCTAGCGGACAACCACTAAAAAACCAAGTACTTCATGACCATTTACCGAAGGCAACCAGAGTGGAGTAAACCCTAGGAGTGAGCATGTGCGAGTGAATTTTTCAGTTAATTATCTTTGCACAATTAGGGTTTTCTACCGTATTAATTTTCAGTTAGTATTTCCATACAATCCTATTAACATACATCTAAGCAGTTTATAGTTCACGGAAATTAAAATGCGAGAAATTAAAGTCCTAGCTATTACAAGGCTTTTGCAGATACATAATTATTTTGACCAAAAATAAAGATGCGGAATTGAAACCCTAATTACTATTACAAACTCGGAGCAGTTACAATAATAATAAAAAAAAATTAAAAAATGCGCGCAGCGAATTAAATACGAGAATAATTAGCAAACCTAAAAAAACTAGTTGAAAAAGATTTAGGTTAGTTTTTTGAGAAAAAATTAATTAGGTTATGTACAAATTAAACCCTAATTCTAATTGTTTTTAATTATGAAAAAAAGATTAAATTGCCCTAAATAATTAAACTAATTAATTAAGGAAATAAAATATTTTTATGAAAAAAAAATGATTTTTGATGTTTTTTGTGATTTTTGATTTTATGATAAAAATGATATTTTGGGTTATTTTGTAAAAAAAGAAAATAAATAATAAATAATAAAAATAAGAAAATAAAATAAAAAGAAAAGAAACTAGGTTTGTATTGTTGAGCAATTCAGGGGGTGTAGTACTGAAATTGTTAGGCCCATTCCTTGCTCAGCCCAGTCAACGCGCTAGATCCAATGTCATACTCTTTCTGATGGTCCATGGTATGACTTGAGCGTTGGGCGTTGGATCAAGATTGATGATCAATCCAATGGTTGAGATTAGGGTCTATAGTGGGCGTCTGGAAGGGGTTGTGCACAGAATCTGCAATTAAATGTTAGGAAAATAACAAAACACTGGGACCTGGTTCGAACCCAGGTCCTCCCATTCAATACCATGCACGCCTTGCCATCTGGGCTACATGTTTTATTTGTAAATATAATAACAACAATATATATTATATAAAACAAAATGGATAAAACAGAAAAAATAAAAAACGCGCGCGTGATTAAAACAAGCCAATGGTGGTCAGCCACATTAGCTTCTTCTTCCCCTGTCCGTCATTTTAGGTGTGATACTTTTACCTACAGAAAAAACTCCATGTCTATAGCACTGCAAGTTTCAAAAATCAACAGCAAGCATGATAATCAATTGTGAGTACATATATCAATTCGTCTTGATCTCACGAGCATCATGGTACCCTTTTCTTGGGCCAATTTAACCTGTATAGAAAAACCCTAAAACGACAAGGTAAACCCTAAAAATGGCAATTATGAATACAAACATCAAAATGAAAAATTAATTAAACCAAAACATTCCAAATGATGATACAAATACAATGCTATGCTTAAAAGTGGTTAATCATGCGTGAATAATCAAACTCAGATTCAAGATATAAGCTAAACCGTGAGAGTCGTATGTTGTGTTTCTGGGCTTGTGGAAGCTTGCAAATGATTGGGACACATTCTGGAGATGTCCAGGAGTCTATTAGGAGCTTTGGAATGGCTTGAATTGACCTCTAGGCTGGAAACCGATCCACACTTTTTCTTCAAAAATTTGAATTTTGTTTGATGCCTTGCACGACCTCCATCCTTATTCCTTTGTTTTCACGACCCCAAACCCTCTTTTTTTGCCCTGAGAATGTTATTTCCTTATATTGGAGTGAATTAGGTCAATAAAAACTCATCATATCTTTGCAAATTATGGAGATTTGATTTCATTCTTTGTCTTGTATGATTTGTTTCCAAAATAGACCAAATTAAGATATTTTCCAATCAATTGGCTCTTGCACGAATTTTTTGATTTTCAAGCTATTCATGGACTCATAATATGCTCATAAAATCAAATCTTTGATTTTATTTGATTATTCTACTATTTAAATTGATTTATTTTGATTTAAATGGATAAAAAATCAAAATAAATAATAAAAATAATAAAATAATAGGTGGATAAGATCAGGGGTCGTGGGCCATCTTAGGAACAACTTTCAAACAATAAAACATGGGCCCATTTAGAAAAAAAGTCGTTTTGATCAATATTGACTTCATGCACATTTCCAAAAATTGGTCAACTTTGACAATACATATCTCCCTCAATTTTAACCCTAGAGAGGTGTTATTGGACTTTTTAGAAATCTTAGGATGTCCCCTAAACAACCCTTTTGGTTTTATCTCAATTGGGTCTTCCATGTTCATGTAAGAAGCTTTGACCCAAAAGGTGTTTTTGTTGACTTTTCAAAAGGACCTATAATGTAGAAATCCATATCTTTTGATGAATGCATATTTTGAACTTGTGGGATGAATATGAATTGTAGGGAATTTCATCCTCTTCAAAATGAGCCTTGGATGAAAAATTTATGATAAAGTATGAAGAAGTTATGCCTGGTCAAAGTTTGGTTGACTTTTCCTATGAAACCCTAATTTAGCAACTTTTGGGTTTTGATGAATTTGGGGGCATTCCTTGAGGAATCATGATCAAACATTGATAAAATGATGGATATCTCTTGAAAATGTTGATGTTGACCAAAAATCTTGAAGTTTGACTGTATGTGGGCCTTAATTGACTTTTGACCTAGTACAATTGATTTTCAGGCATCTGGGCAATTGATTGAGCAAACTTCTTGTGCAAGGCATGAAACTTGACATGGATGATCTTGAGAACAATTGGTACCATGTAAAGCATTTGGGACCCTTTTACTTCAACCATCTTAATGAGGAGTGAAACCCTAGTTTGAAGCTTGTTGCCTTAGGAGGAGGATTTGTCTAGTCAATCCTTAGTCATCCTTGAGCAATTGAGGACCTCTAGAGGCATGTCTTGAGTGAAATGAGAGGGAAAATTTTAGGGTACAACAGCTGCCCCTGTTCAATCTTCTTAAACCTAAGGATGTAGATTGGCTTGTCTGCCTTTCGTAAAGTGAAGGTGGAAGATGATTGAACACTAGAGTGCCTAGAAATTTGCACTCGTTTGAGATGGTGCTGGACTGTGTAGGTAGTATCGGGAATGGGCTTACAGATGCCATTTGGAGGAGATAACGGAAGGTCACTGTAGATGGGCTTAAAGATGCCATCTGGAAGATATGACGGAGAATCGTCGGAGATGGGCTTAAAGATGCCATCTAGAGGATGTTGATCTCCCGAGATACTCCTTTGATGAGAATTATTGTTCCTGTCGTTGAGGAGGAATCTGCTGAGAAATGTTGGTCTCTGTCTTAGGAGAAATGGAATTTTAGGAACTTCACTTATCTGTTACTCTACTGAGGAATCATCTCTTAGTCGAGGAGATGAAAATGAACTACTATCTGGTCGTGCTCCAGGCCTTACAGTGATTTGCTAAGGATAATAAGACTGACTGTTATTTGGTCGTGCTCTAGGTTTTACAGTGACTTACTGGGGAGATGAGATTAAACTTGCTATCTGGTCGTGCTCCAGGATTTGCAATCTCAAAAACTTTTATCTGGTCGTGCTCCAGGCTTCAGAAGGAATTAAGTGGTTATCTAGTCGCATCCGAGTTTCAACTTGAATTTAAGGCATACTAACATCTGATCGTTTCCAGGCTTCAATAGTAATTGGCCGAGTAAACTGCTATCTGGTCAAATTCCAAGCTTCGCAGTACCTCATATTGTTATCTAGTCGTGCTCCAGGTTTTACAGTGTCTCTTGCCGCTATCTGGTCGTGCTCTAGACTTCACAGTGTCTTATGCCGTTATTTGGTCGTGCTCCAGGCTTCACAATGTCTTATACCATTATCTGGTCGATTCCAGGCTTCGTAGTATTTCGGAGAAATTAAGATATTATCCGGTCGATTTTTGGGCTTCATAGCTTGAATTTGAGATATACCATTATCTGGTCGATTCCAGGCTTCATAGTATTTTGTATTGTTATCCGATCGTGCTCCAGGCTTCAAAGTATGATGTATTGTTGGTTGACTATTATCCGGTCAGTTTCCGGGCTTCATAGCTTTTGAACTGGAATAGAAATCTTGGTGTTGATTTGACTGAACCAGAGAGAACTTGAGTTGTCTTCAACCGGGAAATAAATCTTAGCATTGATTTGACTGAACCGAGGGAACGTCTCGGATTGACTTTGATTGACATAGAAATCAGGGGAATCTTAGCGGCGATTCGGCTGACCCAGACAAAAGTCTTAGAACATCTTCAACTAGAATAGAAACCTTAGTGTCAGTTTGACTAAACCAGAGAAAATCTTGAAAAGTGTTGGAATATCTTCAACTGGAATAGAAACCTTGGTGTCAGTTTGGCTGAACCAGAGAGAACTTTTGAAAACTTGATTGCATCTTTCCCTGAAAGGTAAAGAGTTAGTCGTATGTAATGTCATGATGTATGAAATGTATTGAGTAACGATGTTCTCAAAATAAATGAGATTGTGTTGTATAATATGTATGCATATGCCATGATGTATGGATATGCAATGCTATTGTGATATTCTCCAGTTGGGGAAAATAAATCCCGGACTGCTGTTGGAGAGTATAAGGAGTTGAGTTCTTCGTTTCCGCTGGGGATAGTGACCGAATATGATTAGCTGGGGATTTACATCCATTCTGCTTGAGAACATTCTGCCGGAGGAGACTTTGTCTAAGAATAATCCTGCGGGGGAATGACTCTGTGGGGAAGAGAGATGCTCTGTTGGAAGATCTGCTGATTTAGAGAAATAAACTCAGTTGGGGATGAACTTCCATTGCTGGAGAGAAGAGCTCTGTTGGAGATTGAGCTTCCGCTGTCAGAGAAATAAACTCTGCTCGGGAGATGTCTTTATAAACTGCTCATGGTTATAAAACTCGGATGAGGAATGCAGATATCAGCTTTCTGAAGGAACCTGCTGGGGAAGGAATTCCTGCTTGGGGATACAGAGGTCGGACCTTGGTTGTCCTTACTCTGTGGGGAATATAAATATCACAAGCATGTATGTGATAGTGGCTTTGCTTCCAACTGTCTCTGCCCCTTGTACCATGCTGGAAAAAGTACATACAGAGATTTTGTGGATGGATCTATGTCGTGATTGTACTTGAACATGTATTTAATGAGTGTCAGGATGACATCCGTCTATGGATCGTATTTGAACTGTACTTGAAACATGTGTTGAATGAGTGTCAGAATGACATCCGTCTTTAGATCGTATCTGAACTGTATCTGAAAGTTGAATCTGAATGAGTATCAGAATGGCATCCGTATCTGAAGCGTATCTGAATTATATTGGAAAGCTGAATATGAATGAGTATCAGAATGGCATCCGTATCTAGAGCATATCTGAATTATATCTGAAAGTTGAATCTGAATGAGTATCATAGTGGCATCCGTATCTGGAGCGTATCTGAACTGTATCTGAAAGTTGAATCTAAATGAGTATCAGAGTGGCATCCGTATCTGGAGCTTATCTAAACTGTATCGGAAAGCTGAATCTGAATGAGTATCAGAGTGGCATCCGTATCTAGAGCGTATCTGAACTGTAACTAAAATTTGAATCTGAATGAGTATCAGGGTGGCATCCGTATCTGGAGCGTATATGAATTGTATCTGAAAGCTGAATCTGAATGAGTATCAAAATGGCATCCGTGTCTGGAGCCTATTTAAACTGTATCTCGATTCTGGTGTGTTGTACCCCAAAATTTGCCCTCTCATTTTATCAAGATTTTTCCTCACAAGACTCTTTGGACTCAAGACAAATTTAAGGTTTGCTCAGCTCAAGACCTCACCTTGCACTGATAGCCTGAAATTAGGGTTTGAGTTTGCACAAGGATTTTTGGACCATCAATGCTTCATGTAACTTTCATACACCATCTTGGACCCCTAAGATTTCTCATACCAAGTTTCAAGCCTTGAATCACATTTTTGCCCAGTCAATTGGATAGTTGACCTAAAAATTAGTTGTATTGGGGAAAAAGTCAACCATGGCCAATTTACAGTCAAACTTCATAATTTTTGATCCACAACAACATTCTAGGCTCCTATTGACTATTTGATCAAGTTTGGACCACAACTCCTCAAGAAATTTGATCAGATCATCAAAAGGGCAAAATGGTCAAAATTAGGGTTTTGACTGAGAAAGGGCAATTTCTGATTTTTAACCTAGCCAATGGCCAATTGGATTCAAGCATGATTTCAAGGACTCAATGGCATCATCATGACCTAATCACATGGTTCAAAAGATCTCAAATGCATAGGATTGACAAATGAATTTTGTAGTTAACTGATCAAAAGTCAATTGTACACTGAAAAGTCAAACTTTAACTTTTTGGCCAAAATCAAGTGCCAAGGGTCATAATTCATCAAGATATGTCAAAATGTGAAACTTGTTGACCAAGAAACCTAATATTGCAAATTAGGGTTTTAATTTGAAATTTTTCATAACTTAGAATTTTTCTAAGTTATGGAAATTTCTTATTTTTTTCCAACTTTCCAGAACCTTTTTACCATGATACAATTGGATTCAAAGAAAACTTCCAACATGAAAGTTATAGTCCTCCATGAAATCTACAACTTTTATTCACAAAGTTTTCCCAAAAGATGCTTGAATCTCAAGTTATGATTTTGTGAATAGGGGTCCATAAACTTTTTAACTTAGTGAAATTTTGCCCTAGTTTAGGCAGATTTTTGACCTAACTTCATGGTAATTTTTCACCTAGTTCCAAGAGGTATCTCAAAATGCATTTCAAATATGGATTGTAGAGAATGTTACAAGCTTTCCAAAATGTCCAAGAACTCTCCAAGATCATTTATGGTTAGGGAGAATCGAAGAAATGAAAATGGAAATTTATCACCTTTGTGCAAGGCATTTTCACAATGTTACAAGTTGCAAATCAGTTTTAAACATGCTTGTACTTGGTATTACAGGTCCTAATCCCTTCTACACTCCATAATTGAAAGCTAACACATTGGATATTGGCTTTATTCTGACCTATGGAGCTTTGCACAAAGAATTAATCCATTTATGGCATAAAGTTCTCAATACCATTTTCATAAAGCTTGCTTTTTCCAACTTTACATTTCTTGAGCCATGGACCTGATCTTTTGTTGCAAACAAGATCCACAGTTATCAGGCAACTTGTACCAACTCTATGTAGTCCATAAGCTAGCAAGTACAAGCTTTTGCATTGTCACTTCCAACTTTCTTCAAAAGCAAGCAAACTTGCAAAAGTCAAGGAAGCTTGGGCATCTGATATAGAGAAGTCTTAGCATCATTTGAACCAACTTCAGAACTTTGTAACAAGCAAATACACGAGTGCATAACTTCCCAAACACCCTCAAACACAAAAAACACCATTTCCTGCCCAAACAGGGCAGCTTCTGCAAATCTCAAGCCAAATCAATATTGGCTCGTGCATTTCTTGATTCAACCCTTGAAACACCTTCCATACATCCCACCTAAACTATCCAGGCCTTTTTCTTGAAACTGTAACCCCTGTTTCAAGGATCACCATTTTCATTTTGAAGGTTTGCAGGTTGACTTCTACAAGGAGATTCAAGCATCTACAAGGCAAGTTGAGCATTGGAGAAGCTTGAGAGAACTTCAAGGAAGCTCACAAGAACTTCAGTACTCACTCAAAGTTCCCACATTGCCATATCCAAACTCAACTGAACAAGGTATTTTTCAAAGTTCTATCTCCTTATTTAGGCATCCTTAAGCTTAGATTTGTGAAGCAAAAATGTAGTCCTTAACTTGCTTAAGCTGTACATATGCATAGTTTCCATTTATATTAACTGAGCTAAGAGTATTTGATTGTTGAAGTTCATGAAAAAACTAGGTAAAAAATTAGGGCCATTAAAATTCTCCTTGGTCTTTTAGAGTTAGGTCATGTTCTTTATATCATTGGAATCGTGAGTTCATGAGTTACCTTTTTTGTGTTATGAATTTTTGATTTTATGCAAGCATGAGCAAGAACAGGATTTGAACACAGAAGCGCACATTTGGGACGAAGCTGGAGGTCAGGGATGAAGGCTGTCTGGGCCTGGCGCCTTGGGCCTGTTTCTTTTCACACCCCTTTGTTTCCTTTTTGCACCCCCTTGGCCCATTTTCTATATTTTGCATATTTTTTCATTTCTTTTATGTTTATTAACTTTAATATTTTTTTTTGAACATTAAAAAATCCTAAAAATATTTTCTTAATTTTTTGCAATTTTTTATTTTATTTTTATTATTTTTTTCCATATATAAAATAGTTTTATTTTAGTTAATGGAAATCATTTTATTAAAATAACTTGTAAATAATTTAAAAATATCATATATTTTTATTTTTATTATTCATACACTTAAAACATTATTTTCATGCATATTTTAATTTTTTAACATATTGTATATATTTTTATTATTTTCTTGTACATAAATAAAATAAATAATAATAGAAAACATATTTTCTTTTAAAACAAAATTAGGGTTCCCCCTTTCAAAAATAATAATATTATTTTTTTCTTCTTATTTTTAGGACTTAAATAATTTATTTTTCTCATACATAAAACAATTACAAAACATTTTCTTGCATATTTACATTTTATTGCATATTTGAATATTTGTTTATTTATTTATTTATTTGTACAATAAATTCAATTGGGTTGTAATAGTAAATTAGGGTTTTATTTTGTGCAATATCCCCCATTCAAAACTTGTATCCCCCTCCCATAATATTGTTGTAATATTTTAGATTTACTTTACGCAATTTATCACATTATATACATGCTTAGTAAATTAGGGTTTGTATGATAAGACAAAAATCAAACAAATAGCATGACCTAAATACAAGACAAAATGCATGAAAAATGACAACACCTTGCACACAAGCATCTCTAGGGTTTCACCCACTTGGTTGCCTTAAAACATGGCCATGGTATGCATGCTAGGTATCTTGGAAAAACAAAACAAAACAAAAAGATCATAGTCCCTCGATGACGCTATCAAAAGGTTGCCTAAAAACAAATGATCTTAGTCCCTCAAAAACTTGCTAAGATACTTGGCACCATTGCTATCATGGTCATACGATGACCCACGCCCGTCCCGTTTAACATCCAAAGATAGGGTTGTCTACCAAAGCAATGGTAAAACAACAATATCAAAGGAATAAAAATGTACAAGAAAGACTTTTGAGTAGGGTAGATAACTCCTAATTACTTGATCTCTTTCAAACAATCCTTGCTATTTTCAAACAAACACACACACATTTAAAAACATTTCCAAACAACTTTCAAAACATTGAAACATTTTTCAAAAGACAAACATCTTTGTACACATTCTTACGAACGAGAATCATTACAAAGATTACCTAAACAAATGCCTCTTTTTCAAAATACTTTCAAAACCACACAAAGCACCATTTCAAACAATTGAAAAATCAAAGCAAGTGATCTAAAACAAGTAACTAAGAGCCCATGGAAAACCATGGATGAAAAGGGTGCTAGCACCTTCCCTTTTCATAATCTACCTCCCGAACCCAAAAACAATCTCAAAGGTCTTTCCTGTGCTTTTTTTACCTTTCCTTTTGGATAAAAGAAAAGTTGGTGGCAACTCTTGCTAAACCGCAACATTTGCGAACACAAACGCAAAACCTCAAGTCAGTTCTCCCACCGCATCACAGAACTGGCGACTCTGCTGGGGATTCATTCTAAAAGTGGGGTTACCTTAGGGTTTTAGATCACCTTTACATGCTTATCTTGCTTGACTTGTTTGCTTTACACTTTGGTTCTATTGTTTGGGTTTGAATCCTCTACCCGGATTTGGGAAACATTCATAGGTAAATAGCAATACGTTGTGGAAACTGTGCGGGGTATACCAACATGGTCTAAGCAATAGCTATATTAGTGCGACATATTTGTGGGTACCGGTAGCCTTTGAGTCAATCAAAGAGAATACGGGGCTGCTGAGTGATGTCATGAAGCACTAATGGACTTTTAGAACCTTTACTTGACTAACTTGGCCTTTTTAGGATGTAGTGGGATGACCGGCTTTGGTGCAGTCCAAAGTTGGTAGATACTCGATACTACACTCATCGAGGGTTGGTTCCTTGGAATATTTTGGTCGCCAGTAAAGAGTCTGAATTGAAACAATGAACAAGGAAACAATCCAGTGATATTGAGCTCCTTAGAACCCGGTTACTATTTTTAGGACAGGTTGAGCCAACTAAACTTCAAGATGGTACTTACCTATGAAACCCCATGCAAGCCTAAACTAGGAACTTGTGTGATTTGTTTGTACATATATACTTGTGCATAACATCATAACATCATAAACATCATATGCATCCACTAACCATTTCAAGGATTTTGGATTTTCATCTTTGTTCCTGTTTTGTAGGTTATGGATTCACTTCGCAGGAAAACTATCCAAGTCAACCTTGTAAGAATTCCTCCACAACTCAAGGAGCTACCTTCATGGATTCCTGAGAATTCTTCATTCACCGAGAGACATGGTCGTCTTCTCAACTTAGTCACCACTAACACGGAGGAAGATATACTGAAAGTTCTCTTCCAGTTCTTTGACCCTTTGCATCATTGCTTTACATTTCCTGACTACCAACTTGCGCCTACTTTGGAGGAATTTTCTCAACTCTTGAGGATTCCTATTCTCAATCAACTACCCTTCAACGATACGGAAAGATATCCAAAGCCAGAAGAGATTGCTCAAGCCTTACACTTGCACTCATTTGATGTCACAACACATTGGGAAACTATAAGTGGTGTCAAAGGCTTCTTGTCAAAGTTCTTGTTTGAGAAGGCCCAAAGCTGCTAGAATTCATTGGACTTACAAGCTTTTAAGGAGATTGTAGCTCTTCTCATATATGGGATGGTCTTGTTCCCTAACCCTGATTAACTCATAGATGTGAGTGCTGTCAAAATCTTCATGACTCGCAACCCGGTGCCTACATTGCTTGGGGATATCCTTCACTCTTTCACACTCGTACAATGAGGAAAAGAGGTGTTATCATGTGTTGCACTCCTCTCCTGGAAAGATGGTTTATTTCTCATCTTCCCCAATCAGTTTTGAAGAATGAGCAAGGTTTGAGGTGGTCACAACGGTTGATGACCCTTACACATTCAGATATTCATTGGTGTTCTCGATCAAAAGAGAATGTTATCATCATTGACCGTTGTGGGGAATTCCCTAATGTCCCTCTACTTGGCATTAGGGGAGACATCACTTACAACCCTTGCTTGGCTCAGAGACAGTTTGGGTATGCCTGAAGGGATGGCCCACATGAGATGCTGATTCAAGGCTTGGTATTCGACTTCGACAACGACAACCAAGGACTCCGACAAAGGTTCATCCGAGCTTGGAGAATGCCCAATAAGGTGGACAGTAAGACCTTGGGACACAAGAATTCCATCCCTCTTGAGCCTTACCTCAAGTGGGTACGAACCCGCGCCCAAAGTCTTATGATGCCTTACCCCTCCATTCTCCCTGTGATTATAGAGCCTGTTATGGAAGGAGAGGTTCCATACACCCTTCTACACATGCCAACATCACTCGAAGATCTACAAAGGAGTTGGATACAACTCAAGGGAGAGCGCGATACTTTCGAAGCCCAATTCTACGCAAGCGAGAAGAAGGTTTTAGAACTCACTCGTCAACTTCATGAAGAGCAGACTCTCAACACCTACATTGCACCAAAGAGGATGCGCAACGTCTTTTTACCTTAGAATTTTGTTTTATTTTTCCCATGGGGCATTGATGTACTAACAAATTATATCTTATTAATATGACGTGTGTTTCTTTGTTGTTTAAAACAAATTTGAATTTCTGAATCCTTGAATGCATTACATGAATACATATCATTCATCATATGTATAAATAGGTCTTCACACCAAGTTTCCTCATCTCTCTGCTGTTTATTTCACCAAGATGGATATTGAACAAACGGTCAAAGATTTGCAAGCCCAGAATTCACAATTTCAACAGCTACTTCTGACCTTGGCCAAGGGGCAGGAGGAGATCAAGACCTTGCTAGAGAAGGAAAAAGAGAAAAAGAAGAAGAAGAGAGCTGGTGTGGCTATCTTGGGCAGAAGGTTTGAAGGACAGGCCAAATGGACTTTGGAATTCCCATCAACATCTGAAGAGGGGGAAGGAAAAGGAAAAGGAACTGCAGTGCCATCTGAGTCTGAAGCAGAAGAAGAAGAGGATGAAGACTATTCTGAACAACAGTATCCTCCGGCCGATGACAAATACAAGAACTTGGAAGAACGTCTAGCTGCCATGGAGATATAGAGAGTTCCAGGGCTGGATTTTGAGGAGTTAGGGTTGGTTTCTGGAATTGTAATCCCTCCTAAATTCAAAGTGCCACTGTTTGCTAAGTACGATGGGGTGTCTTATCCTAAGATGCACCTGCGATCCTATGTCAGGAAAATTCAACCACATTCTCCTAACAAGGACCTGTGGGTCCACTTTTTCCAGGACAGTCTTTTGGGAGCGCAACTTGATTGGTTCTACCAGTTGGAGAGGTCTAATGTCCATAATTGGGAGGATTTGGCAGCCGTATTCTATAAACAGTATCAATACAACACCGACTTGGCGCCAACCCGTACTCAGCTACATAGTATGGCTATGGATACCAACGAGGGTTTCAAAGACTACGCCCAAAAGTGGAGGGATTTAGCCGGAAGGGTGCAGCCACCTTTATCTGAAAGAGAGCTAGTTGATATTTTCTTGGGGACTCTGTAAGGTCCTTTCTTTAATCACCTGATTGAAAGCTCCTCTGCAGGTTTCACTAAATTGATTCTGACTGGCGAAAGAGTGGAGGCCGGTATTAGAAGCGGGAAAATTCAGAAAGATGCGTCTACTTCTGCTGCTGTAAAAAAGCCCTTCACTGGAAAGAAGGAAGTGTCTGCTGTCTATGCCTAGAGAAATCAGGGAAGAATTGAAAGACGACCAACTGTGGGGGCCGTTATGATTCAAAAGTATGCCTCAGACCAGCCGAGAAACAATCAGCCGAGAAATGATCAGCCGAGGAATAACCAGCAAAGGGTGGAAAGGTCTTTAAGGCAGTTCACCAAGATAAACATGACTCCTGCTCAAGTCTTACCCCATCCCTTGAAGATGAACCTGGCCATGCTAAAGGAGGCCCCTAAAAACCCTAACACTACTTCTCCACATTACCATCCCAACGCCAGATGCGCGTACCACTCAGAAAGTCCAAGGCACGACACCAACAACTGTTGGGCCCTGAAGAACAAGATTCAAGATTTGATTGATGCAAAGGAAGTTGAATTTGAAGCTCCTGAAAAGCCGAATGTTATCTCCGCACCGATGCCTAGGCATGGGCACAATGCCAATACTGTGGAAGAAGATCTATTTGTTTCTACTGTGGATGAATTGTCAACTCCTCTCCCAACCATCAAGTTGAATTTGTTGAAGGCTGGGGTGTTCCCAGGTTGTGACCAAGATTGCCATGCTTGCCTTTCCTCCCCATTTGACTGTCCTTTGTTGAAGAAAGGAATCCAACAACTGATTGATAACAAGGAAATTTTGTTTGAGAAAGCTCCTGTCTCACCCATTCCAGTTCCAGAAGTTTCAATAATAACCATATACGCCAATCCTTCCAGGATTCCTAAAAAACCCGTTAGGATTACATCCGCTCCTATGACTACTCCTTTGAAGTTAACAATGCCCAGACCAACCACATACAAATCCGATAAAATGGTACCATGGAACTATGGTGGAGAAATCTACTACCATGGTGTCAAATAGATTGAACAGACCATTGAAGAAGAAAGCTCCGAGGAGGATAATCCCGACATCAGTAACATTGTTGGAACAAGCAAAGTTACTCGTAGTGGGAGAATCTTTTCTCCAGAGATTGCTCCTCCAACAGCAGTCTTTGGACCCTCGACCATTCCGAAGATTACACCTATACCAGTAACTGCACCTGCAAGTGTACCCACCAACAAAAACAATACAATTCCAATCCATGTTTCCGCTGCTGAGAAAAAAGGAAAGAATGTTCAAGAGGAGCCTGTCTTGACGAAGGCTCAGTCACTTGTTATTCCCGAAACATCCCAGAAAGAGATGGAAGAGATTCTGAGGATCATTAAGAAAAGTGATTATGATGTTGTTGAACAACTGGGGCAGACCCCCTCCAAAATATCTATGTTAGCCCTGTTGCTGTGCTCTGAGGCACATGCTAAAGCTTTGGTCAAGTTTTTGAAGACGGCCCACGTGCCACAAGAAACCTCCGCTGATCAGTTCCAGGAATGTGTGGCTAGTTTAACAGCTGACAATGGCCTAGGATTCTTCGATGCTGACTTGACCTCCAAAGGGAGAAAACATAATGACGCGCTACATGTCTCGGCGGAGTGTAGGAGAACCACCCTAGCTCTTGTTTTGGTTGATACTGGGTCGTCTCTAAATGTCTTGCCAAAGAAAGCCTTGGATAGGTTGGATTGTGAAGGCCTAACCCTGAAACCCAGCAATATAATTGTCAGAGCCTTTGATGGTTCTAAGAGGATGGTCTATGGAGAGGTGGACATCCCGATCAAGGTAGGTACCCATACGTTCAATTCGACATTCTACGTGATGGACATCCGTCCTTCCTACTCTTTCCTGTTGGGAAGAACTTGGATCCACCATGCTGGAGGTGTCACTTCTACTCTGCATCAAAAGCTCAAGTACCCTATCCAGGGGAAAATCATAATTGTTCATGGCGAAGAGGAATATATGATTAGTCATCTGAACTCCTTCCGTTATGTGGAGTTAGATGGAGAATTCATAGAGACCCCTTTCCAACACTTTGAGGAAGTTTATGAAGAAATAACGGCGACCAAGGCAGTGTCTTCAACTCCTGTGATCACAAGACCTGTGCCTCATATGTCATCTCTCAAGGATGCTAGGGCAGTAGTGGAAGAAGGCGGATCCATTATCTGGGGGCAGCTTCTCGACTTTCCTTTCAAATCCGACAAGTTTGGCCTGGGATTTACTTCGACTGGTCAGAAGACTGTGCGCCTCTCCCGTGCCGGAGGGCCACCTGTGAAGATCAGCCACCGAGGGGTTAATGCACTAGAGGACAGTGAAGAAGAGGGCAGCTTGGAAGACTGGATTTTTCCTACTGTTGAAGGAGGGCTGTGCAAGTGGGAAGCAAAAGACTTTGTTCTGATTACTTTCATAAATCAGTAATTTAACTTTTCCATTTATGTTGGACTGTAATAATTCACAAAACAATTCGTACTTTTTCAACCATGTGTCTTACCTGAGGCACATAGGTCCATTTGTAAGGGTCTTTATCTTCATTTCATATGTCATTTTAATGAATCATGGACGCTTTTCATATTTAAACCTTTTGTGCTCATTGTCTTTATTTTACATTTTGTTGTTTTAAGATGGCTATGCCCTTACACACACCCACACTCACAAATGCAGGTACCCTTCTGTTGTACCCCAAAATTTGCCCTCCCATATTTCTCAAAACATTTCAAGAAAATTCACAAGCCCAACCCGGCGCGTCATATTCAGGTGTTCTTTCACCAAGATATCTCTGATAACGTATTCTCAAATTCAGGTTCGGCTCAAGAGTCAATTCTTTAAAGAAGGTATCCAAATGTGCGAGTTTTCTCGAAGAAATATGGTGGAAAAGTGTGCTGAAAGTGCAGTTTTTATGCGCTAAAAAATTCATAACTTGAAGATCGTGGCTCGTTTTGAACCCGTTCTGGTGGCCAAAATTCCGCCTTGACATTATCTACGTTTTCATCTCTCACGGCTGGAAGCCAATTTCGATCATAAGGTCTTCAAAAATGTGGATTTATCAAGTATTTTCATACAGAAAATTTGTGACAGAAGTTTATTTGCGTCATGTTCAGAAAATCATAACTTGGTCGATTTTCATCGTATCGAGCTGGTTCTG
This sequence comes from Vicia faba, assembly GCA_948472305.1. Taxonomy (NCBI): domain Eukaryota; kingdom Viridiplantae; phylum Streptophyta; class Magnoliopsida; order Fabales; family Fabaceae; genus Vicia; species Vicia faba. The sequence continues at coordinate 519,025,774 of OX451737.1, forward strand.
GTGCCAAAATTTCACAAATTGAGTTGGCTACATTTTCACAGAAGGTATTGAGTTCAAACGGTATTCAAAAGGCCTTCATTTTTTGCTCAGAGTGCGTGACACGCTGAAAATCCTGAATGCTGAATATTATTTCATCTGGGCCGAAACTTCGAAAATTCATAACTCGGTCAATTTTTATCGGATTGGACTCATATTTTTACACAAGGTCACTGACTCATAGATCTACAACTTTGCTTCAATAGTCGAGACCGGATTATGCTCCGATCAATACCAGTTTTTTATTGAAGAACGTGTCAGAGTCGACACTGGAGCCCAAAATAAGTTTGTCTGAGCTGAAACTTCAAAAATTCATAACTAATTCACCGTTTATCCGATTGAGTCGATTTTCGGACAGGAGTTAGTTCTCGATGTAGGCTACATTTTGTTTTCACATTTCAACTTCAAAAATTGCACTTAAGTCCCTGCGATTTAGCCTGGAAAGTGACAAACTCAAGTGAACATGGAGGCCCAATTGCACATTCAAAGCCCATTTTCTTTACCATAATTTCTATTATATAATCACTTTCTTTTCACACAAACAAAAGGGGAGAAAAGAGGAGAAAAAAAGGGGGAGAAAAGAGGAGAAAAAAAGGAGGAGAAAAAGAGGAGAAAAAAAGAGAGAAAAAACCTTGTCACAATACTGTTAGAATATCAAATTCTTTCAAGAACCCTAAAACCTTGAAATCCTTATTACAAATCTCTCTCTCACTACAAACAAGCCATCACAGTTACAAACCAACACCTCACTACTTCTTCAGTAAGGATAAGGCTGGCCTGATCTCCATGATCCTAATTTTCCAGTAAGGCATAAAAGCATTCCGGTCACTAATTTTCCAGTAAGGGTAAGATTGATTTGATCTCCATGATCAAAAGGGTATAATCATTCATACATGCCATATTGTGCCTGAACATTAAATTTCTTCATATATTGGCTTTATTTGCATTTTATGATTTTATTTAATGTGTTCGTGAGATTCAACACTGCAGATTTAGACAGGATCCCATGCAGGTTCATTAAGGAACGTTGAGGCCAAAAGCCAAATGGCCAAAAGCCAAAAGGCCAAAAGCCAAAAGCCAAAAGCCAAAAGCCAAATGGCCAAAGTAGAAAAACTTATGCATGACACCAATACATGGCGACCAATACATGGCGAGACAGACATCCTGAGAAGATTAAGGAACGTTGAGGCCAAAACACAAATGGCCAAAAGCCAAAAGCCAAATGGCCAAAGTAGAACAACTTAACTTATGCATGACACCAATACATGGCCAAACCACTCCAATTCACCTCCAAAAAGGGCCAGACACCCCCCATGGTTTGCATCATTTTTATTTTTTTTATTTGATTTTCCTTTTCATTCTTTTAATTGTTTTAATTATTTTCTTTAAATTCATGAATTAATTTTTATAATATAAAACCAGAAAATCAAAAACTAAGAATATGTTAATTAATTTACTTATTAAATATTTTTGTAAATAAATGTTAAATAATTAATTTAGTTAAATTAGGTTTTAAAACTTAAGTCTTTTTCTTAACAAATTAAAATATGTAGAAATTAGGGTTTTTAACTTTTCATCATCTTTTTAATAAATAATGTTTTCTTATTATTATTGTTATTAATTATTAAATATTTTTGTAAATAAACATGTACATTAAATATTTAGTAAATTAGGTTAAACTTTAACATTTTCATTAATAATTAAAAAAACTTAGAATTAGAGTTTCTTTTAATTTTAATTTTCTTTATTTCATAAATACAAAAAAACTAAAAAAACATTTCTTTCCTTTTATTAAATAATTAACTAGCTTTTTAATTTCATTTAATTTCTTTAAAGGGTCCAACGCCCTCGAACGTTCTATTTTTATTTCTTTCGCACATTTATTTTCTTTCAAATATTATGTAATTGCTCAAGCCATGTAACTCGGACATTTTATATTTCCCGCATTTTATTTCTTTATTTTATGTCAAATCGGGTCCTGGTTTAATTTGGCGATGTGGACCCGCGCCTTTGTAATAGTTTAGAACTTTCAATTTCCGCATCTTTTTTAACTGTTAAATAAATGCATGCAAGAATGAATGACAAAAAAATAAAAACAAACGCATAGATCACCCATAACCTGACAAGACAAAAATAAATGAATCTGACACACAAATCACACACCACCCCTAGGGTACGCCTCACTGTTGCCTTGCCTCGAAAGGTGATCGTCGAGTAGAGGATGTCTTAGTAAGTCCTCATGATCCGGGAACCTGGCATGAGGGTAGCTTCTAAGGTGTCTTCCCATTGCTCTGGTGATCACCACCTCCCGAACCTCGAATTGACCCGAACACCTCCAACGGTGGTGCTACCTACCTCTCAATGGTGGGATGACACTACTTTAAAGGACATCTACACAGATGAATTCCTTAGGGTAGGTAGACGACTCTGGATACTTGCTCTAATTTCAAAAACAAATCCAAAATACTTTTCACACCGACACCTTTTCAAAAAGCTTTCGAAAGCAATTTTTCAAACACTCTTGAGGACCGATACAAGAGTCGAATTGGAATTTTCAAAGAAACCTTTTAAAAACTCACAGTTGAAAAGCAAACAAACAATTTTGAAAACACAATGAGCAAGTATCTAAGAGCCCATGGATAACCATGGATAGAAAGGGTGCTAACACCTTCCCTTTCTATAACCTACCTCCCGAACCGAGAGCAATCTCTTTAAGGAATTTTTCTGTGCTTTTGTCCTTTCCATTTGGAGAAAATAAAAGACGGTGGCGACTCTTGCTTCCGCGACATTTCGCGAACCAGCATTAAACAGTCAGTTCCAGATCCACCGATCACACCTTCCATTCCAGAACCCATGGGTAACGATACTGCTATAGCCTTCAGTGACTCTGAAGATCTGATCTACCAAGCCAAATACGAAGGTGAGCAAGATTGTGAGGTACCAGGGGAATTGGCCAGATTACTACAGCAAGAGGAAAGAGCAATTCAGCCTCATGAGGAACAGTTGGACACAATCAACTTGGGTACTGAGGATGATAAAAAGGAAATCAAGATAGGTGCCAATCTAGATCCGAGTGTCAAGGAGCGCCTAATTCAGCTGTTACATGATTATGTTGAGATCTTTGCCTGGTCATACGAAGACATGCCGGGACTCAATACAGACATTGTGGTACATCGTCTCCCCACAAGAGAAGACTGTCCACTGATGGGCTTGTTTAATTTGTAGCCTAAATATAGTACTGCAAGTGTACAGCCTATCGAAGTAATATATAAGATTATCGAACCACAGAGACCAATTGTCAATCTATCAACTCTATTGCTAAGGTGCTTATCTAAGGCGAATAAGGATATTGATGTGAGTGCAGTGCACGAAGTAAATATGCGAGGGAAATAACAGTTTAAAAGACAGGTTGGAATGTAAATCATGTAATCAGATATTGGTCCGGTCATGCGTAGATGAACCTACTTATGGGGCAGTATTTTCTATTGATAGCAAAGAATCAGTTTAACGGGAACTTGTAGCTTTTGACTACTAAGAACCGAGTTTACTCTTTAAATTAAATTCCTTTATTGTCACATATAAAGGGTGCCTTCCGCGTTAAAGAGGTAAACCTATTTTTAAGAAATTGATAGTTTTGACTTAACAGAAAAGTGATCTTACTCGGAAAGATTAACTTAAAGAGACTTTTGGCTTTTGGCCAAGAGTCAGATTTTAAACCTACAAACGCGTCCGAAAATAGTTTCAAAATCGTTTTCTAAAAAGGGTCAATGATTCCTATTTAACCAATCAACGGCTGTCGCTCTTTTTGTTTGGTTAAATAATAATCAAGTCGTATCATTAGTTTGGACGGCTTTCGATCTTACCCAATTAAACATTTAAACACAATTGACTTAAGTTAGAAGCAAAACATCCCCAGAGTATTTTCACTAGCATGATAATTGGAACACAACCACGATGACAATCATTACATCCTAACCTTTATAGTTTAGCCAGACATAATAAGTGCGAGTCTATAAAACGTGTAGACTATGGTAAGAGCATTTAAAGTCTATAAAACGTGTAGACTATGGTAAGAGCATTTAAAGTCTATAAAACGTGTAGACTATGGTAAGAGCATTTAAAGTCTATAAAACGTGTAGACTATGGTAAGAGCATTTAAAGTCTATAAAACGTGTAGACTATGATAAGAGCAATTAAATAAAGAAATGCAATAAATTAGAACCTTGCTCCGGTCGGAGACTTGAATCTGATACAAATCTACGGAAAAGTAAGGCCGGTATGATGAACTTCAACCAAAGTGCTCCAAGACTCGATTACAACTCAATCTACACCGCAATAACTCCCCGATGTGAAGAGATTATTACTTTACAGAAACTGATAGTATATGGCTTAAGATTGTACTAAGCTTGGATGAAACTAAAGAATGAGAATCGAAAGCTATTTATAGAGGAACTTTGAGGTGCGTAAGGACCAGCATGCCCCTTAACTTCTTTTGAGCGGGAGCCTTTTTGTGAAGGCCGCGGGCGCGGTGAGGGTGGCCGCGGGCGCGGCGCCTGGAACCGCCACATCATGGGAACGTGGCAGTTGATCTCTGGGTGAAAGTGGGCCACGTCATCGCGTTTCCTGTAGCCAGCGCGGTGCTGAACGCCATAAGTGCAAAATATCTTGAAAAACCCTAATTTCTTGGCGTTTTGGCTCGTTTCTTCACAGAAGGCTCTGAAATGACAAGAATCCTGAAAACAAAGGAAAAAGGAACATAATACGAGAAAATGACAATAAAAACTAAGGAGAACATGTGATATTTGAGTCAGAAACATAGTGCGATTTAGTGCGATCAAATCCTCCCACGCTTAGACCTTTGCTTGTCCTCAAGCAACAACTCTTAAAAGTAGATGAAAGAAAATTTATGGTGTATACAGGTTTTGGGCAAAGAGGGCTTCTAAGTCCGAGTAAGGGTGTGTTGTCAGGCACTAACTATCTGAATCAAGGGTATCTTAATTACACTACTCGCAGAAATGCGGACATAAACCTCATAAGTATACAGATTGATCCAAATATCCTTACTATGCTAAGACTTCTTTTTGTACGAGGTCCTTTTTCATTCAGGCGCAATCACATTAAGCCCGTTATCCGTACATACTCATGGTGTAGTGACCGGTTAGTGACTCTGATCTCAAGTGATGGGATTCTGGTACAAGAGTTGGTTTAATCCCTTTTTATTTTACCCATTTGCAGTTGCGGGGGATCGGACCGTAGTCCGCCCTACCAAGTTCAGCACCAGATACCTCTGAACCAACTACAACAGATATGCCTTATATATATTTTTTCTTTGTTTTTGTTAGTGTTTACAACTTTCTTGAGTTAAGTAATCTTTGTGAGGATCACCCAACTCGTAGTCGTATTCATACTTTATTTTGTAACTTTTAAGGCAAAAATAGAGATCATCCACTTATATTCATCGATCCCACACTTAGAGCATGCTTAGGCCGGAGCTGACTGCTAAGATAAACTACTTGAAGACCTATTTGTACAGTTTTATTCAAAATCATAGCATATTGGGGAGAAAGGATCTAATCTAAATATTCAAAAAGGCTTATGGTGTAAAAATGATAACGAATTTTTCAAAAAGTGAGTGTCCGAGAAACAGACCCTATCTAGGACCTGTCTCATAGCCCAAATCCTTAAAAACAACCATAAATCTTTGAAAAATAAAAATTTTGTAAGGCTAAAAGGTGGGGGAAATGAAAGGGTACACTACGCAGAAAGACTCGCCTATCACATGCATTTTATTAACTACGAATAAAAAGGAAAAATGCGGAAGGAAAATAAAAGCAGGAAAAACGGAAAATAAAAGCGAAAAATAAAAGCGAAAAATGGGAAATAAAAGCGATAAATGCTCCTCCCACACTTAAATCAGACATTGTCCTCAATGTTCCAAAATAAGGTAGGAGGAGGTACCTGAAAACACTAGTGGGGGCCACTAGGACCTTCACCATCCTGGTTGGTACGACCGGAACGGCGGCTACGGCTGCGACGGCGGCTATCTCGGTCCAAAACAAGCTGCTCCAGTCTCTCTGACAAGGCGGCATTTGCCGCTTGTAGCTCTTGGGTCCGACCAATGAGGGTGCCTTGGGTTGCCTCCATCAATTGGAAGTGACGAGCGTATGTGGTCTGGTGTAGGTGCTGTTCTCTCTGAAAAGCCAGCTGACTTTCCATAATAGTGCGCAGAGAGCTAGCATTTTGTTCTTGGGACGCTTGCATGAAGGCCATGTTGTCGGCCGCCTGTTGCTGCAAGGTAGCAAGGAGGGTGTCCCTCTGGGCCTCTCGGGCCATATGCTCACGCCACATGTCCTCAGTGACATGGAAGCTAGGAGCTGTACCTGCATGTGGGTTAGAGGTTGAAGGTGCCGTGTGTGAAGGTGAAAAATGGGGTGGTTCCTCTGTTTGGAAATCGTACTCATCATCAGTGTTGTTACCCTCATTTAAAGGTAGATTTGGGGGCAACGGACCAATAAAAGCAGGAGCGTTGAGATCGTAGGTCCAGTTACGCTCAAATCTAATATAAGTACGACGGGTGCAAGGCATAACAACACTGGGTATAGCAGCACCTCCAACCATGAGGAAGTAACCACCTTCCTTCCTCGTCTTGCATAAACGCATATCCCTGAAAAATTTAAGATTTGCAATCCGAGGAGGAAGTGGTTCTAGGGTGGCAAGTTCCGTATCCAATCCTATGGCACGGGCAATAGTGGTAATCAGTCCACCAAAGGAAATCGGCCCACCTTTTCTTAAAACATGGTGCATGTGGGCAATCATGAATGGGACGGGATTAACTTTGGTGTCTGTGAGGCAGCTCTGCATGATAATTAATTCTTTAGCATTCACTTTGTTTGGGTTTTCCCGAGCAAAGATGGTGGATGCTAAAAGAAATCTAAAGACACGAAGGGCAGGATTGTGGATGTGAGAAGCAAGAAGGCCATCAAAAGATGTTGCATTTTGTTTAGTAATTCTGGCCCAAAATGCTTCAAATGCCCAATCCGTGTCTAAAGGTGCTTCACAAATGGCACCATCCCCATAAGGCAATCCTAACATGGCGGCTAGACCGTCAGTGGAGTAATCATATTCGACATTAAACATTCTAAATTTGACTCCACCTACGGTGCTAGCAGTGTTAGGAGAGACGTTATAAATTAAAGAACTTAAAAACTCGAACGTCAGCCTAGGGTAGGTTGGTGCTTGAGTAGCAAAAATATCATGCATACCTATTTTATCTAGAAGGAAGAATACACTATGGTATATACCTAATGAATATAGACAGTTTTCATCGATATACCTGGTAGAGTGTATTGGTGTTGTCAGCAATTTTTCAAGCCGCTTTAGTTGCCTTTCTCCGGCTTGACCACCACGTAAAATGTAGCCGTGATATTCCATAGGATTTTCTTGTGGATAAAAAGAGAGAAAGAATGGGATGTAGAAGTAATGAAGGTGTGAGGAAGAAAATGATATAGTAGGGGGTATTTATAGGAAGGGAAGTAAGAAAATGGTGGTTGTAAATATTTATGATGAAAATAATGGAAATAAATGTAGTGGGTTGGTATGGGTAATAAAGTGGGTTAAAATTGGAAGAAAATGGGATTGGAAATTGAAAAAGTGGTAAAATGGGGGGAAAAACGAGCTACTAGCCGTTAGGTGACCGTTGCGTCACCGCGGGCGCGGTGAGGTCGAGGTCAGTTGGGCTGGCCTGGCTTTCTTTCCATTGGGCTTTTTCTACCTCGCCATTATCTTCAATTTCGGGAGGTGTACCTATTTTTGTTATAAATGTGCATATATGTACGTGAATACATATACACATGTTTAATTATTTTATTTTTATATTAAAACTATGGTGACCTAGAAAAACAAAAACATTAGTAAATAAATAAAACATATGCATATATATATATATATATATAGATATAGGTACGGACATTGGGTCATCAAAATAAATATTAACAACTCAGGAAACAGATAATGCAAAAATAAAAATGAGTCTGAAAAGGAAATCAACATAATACTAATAATACTGAAACTAGATATCTTGTGAACAATAAAGATCTATTGCCAACCGGTAGGAAGCTCTGCAGGAGTGCCTGGGCCACGCAGCTCAGTCAGCTGGCGTCGAATCTCTGCCACCTCGTGAGCTAATTCATCTAACTCACCAGCGAAGGTAACATCATTCACTTCCAACTGCAAATGAAGGTCAGCCACCTCATTGCGGAGAGTGGTTATCTCAGTGCGCATAGCAGTCAATAGAGTGCGAATATCAGGTTCCTGCAAGCTGAGGTTATTAGTAAGAACAGTAGTATGTGTAACCTCGGGTCGGGATGTGTGATCTGGAGCGGAGTCCTCGGAGGCAGGAGTGTAGTCTGGAGTAAGATCTTCGGAAGCAGGAGTGTATTCTGGAGTGTACTCTTCGGAGGCAGGAGTGTATTCTGGAGTGTACTCTGATATCTCACCCCAACCTTCTACAGAATAGTTCCAGTTAGCAGAGTTGGAAACACAAGTCATCTGAGGGTCTGGCATGGTGAAGGTGTAAACTGTCTGGTCATTGATAAGCAATCTGTACCGATATGGGTGGAAAGAGGCCCTCCTCATGAATCCACGATCCATGCAAAAGTCTAAATCCAGAAAAGTATATCCACAGTATGGGGTCAGCTGTGCTATCATACTGTCTAAACCCAAAGCAGAAGCTATCTGTGTCACATTCCATCCGGAATGAATGAGCCCTACAGCGGATCGAGCAGTCTGCTCGAGGCTCTCTATCAGAAAACCTCCACTAGCTATAGGTCTGGACTGACTAGCACAGTATAAGAAAAGGATCTCCTCAGCGGTGACCAAGTGGTCACAGTAACTCCTCCCAAAGAAAGTGTGGCATAGGATCATCTCGAAGTATCGGAAGGCCGGGTTATGGATCTTCCGGGACAGCTGGGTAGAGGGGTCAAGACTGGCTCTATCAGTAATGTCCTGCCAAAATTTGTCAATGTCTCTGTCCATGTAGCAACTCAATGGGAACTCAGTTATAGCGGTCGGTCCAGTTTGGAAACCAAGCAAATCCCCAAATTCTTTGGTGGTCAGGGTATACTCGGTGCCAAACAATCTGAAACTCAGGCGTCCTCGCTCATCTCCTTCACCTACTCGTGGATTATAGTCCATAGAGCTAAGAAACTCCAGAGTAAGGTTCCTGTAGGTTTTGTGGACATCATCGGCATAAGAATCCCAGCTGAGTTGGTTGCATAGATACCGAATACTTGGCTCAATCCCGAGTGCCTCCATGCAGCTCTGATCGGGGTACCTAGTGGGTACCATAGGTCTAGCAGATAAGGTAGCAAATCGGGCCTTTTGCGCTTCATCTATGAAAATCACAACCATACCATCGGGGTGATGCATCCTGAAAATATAAACACAAGAAATTAGTCCAGATAAAATATATAAATTACTAAAATAAAATAAAATAAAATAAAGAATAAACCATGGGTTGCCTCCCATGCAGCGCTTGTTTAACGTCGTTTAGCTTGACGATTAGATCTTACTTTATGTGGGTATTGGTGGGTCTATAAAGATATGACTAGAGTAGTCAACAGGCAAATCGCCTCCTTTGTAGAGCTTCAGTCTTTGTCCATTTACCACAAATGGAGCACATGAATTGTTTTTGATTTCTACTGCTCCAGACTTTAGAACTTTTGACACTTCAAATGGACCTGTCCATCTTGAACGAAGCTTACCAGGAAAAAGTCGTAACCTTGAGTTAAATAGGAGAACAGGATCACCAATGTTGAAATCTTTCTTGATGATTTTTTTATCATGCCACATTTTGGTTCTTTCCTTATATATGATGGCATTCTCATAGGAATTCAAGCGAAGCTCTTCTAGCTTGTGAATGTCCAGGATACGTTTTTCTCCGGCTTTCAGGTAATCTAGATTCAAGGATTTAATGGCCCAATAGGCTTTATGTTCTAGTTCGAAGGGTAAATGACAGGACTTTCCATAAACCAATTGATAAGGAGTTGTTCCAATAGGGGTTTTATAAGCCGTTCTATAAGCCCATAAGGCGTCTTTAAGTTTTCCAGACCAGTCTTTTCTGGATAATGATACGGTTTTTTCTAGGATCTGCTTAATCTCCCTATTCGATACCTCTACTTGGCCACTGGTTTGCGGGTGATATGGTGATGCTACTCTATGTTTTACTCCGTATTTTCTTAGAAGCTTGTCAAATATCTTAGATATAAAATGCGATCCTCCATCACTTATGACTAACCTCGGGGTTCCAAACCTAGGGAAAATAATATTCTTAAACAGTTTGATAACTACCTTGGTATCGTTTGTGGGTGATGCAACAGCTTCGATCCACTTTGAGACATAATCGACAGCTACTAGGATATACTTGTTACCCATTGAGGAAGGAAAAGGTCCCATGAAATCTATACCCCAGACATCAAATATTTCCACTTCTTGGATGTTTCTTAAAGGCATTTCATCACGTCTTGAGATGTTCCCAGTGCGTTGGCATCGGTCACATTTTGTAATGTAAGTGTGGACATCGCGCCATACAGTAGGCCAATAAAAACCTGCTTGAAATATTTTGGCGCATGTTTTAGACGTGCTTGCATGTCCACCATAAGGTGAAGCATGACAATGTTTAATGACATTGCCTACTTCTTCCTCCGGCACACATCGTCGGAATATATTATCTATTCCTCTTTTGAATAGGAGGGGTTCATCCCAAAAGAAGTGTTTAACATCTCTGAAAAACTTCTTCTTCTGTTGGTAGCTTAAGTCGGGGGGTATGATATCAGCGGCTAGATAATTTACAATATCTGCGTACCATGGTATGTTGTTCATGGTTGAGATTTCCTCATAAGTCTCTTCTTCAGTTGAGTTTATCCCAGCTATTAATCTTTCATAAGTAGAGTGATCGTCTATAGGTATAAGTTCAGGCTTAAGGTGTTCTAACCTAGAGAGATGATCAGCTACTAAGTTTTCAGCTCCTTTTTTATCCTTAATATCCAAGTCAAATTCTTGGAGTAAAAGTACCCATCTGAGCAATCTAGGCTTAGCATCTTTCTTACTTAACAAGTACCGGATTGCTGCATGATCTGTGTATACTATTATTTTTGCTCCCACCAAATAAGATCGAAATTTATCAATAGCAAAAACTACGGCTAGCAATTCTTTTTCTGTGGTTGTATAATTTAGCTGGGCGGCGTCTAATGTTCTACTAGCGTAGTAAATTGCATGCAGTTTTTTGTCTTTTCTTTGCCCTAGTACAGCCCCTACAGCGAAATCACTAGCATCGCACATGATTTCAAAGGGTTGTGTCCAATCAGGTGGTCTTATGATAGGTGCTGAAATAAGAGCTTGCTTTAAAACTTCAAAGGCCTCAAGACATTTTTGGTCGAATTCAAACTCGACATCCTTCATCAATAAGTTAGTTAAAGGTTTAGTTATTGCGGAAAAATTCTTGATGAAACGTCGGTAGAACCCGGCATGTCCTAGGAAACTTCTTATTTCCCTAACGGTCTTAGGTGGGTTTAAGTTTTCTATAACTTCTATCTTGGCCTTATCGACTTCTATACCTCTTTCAGAAATAATGTGTCCCAAGACTATCCCTTCACTTACCATAAAGTGGCACTTTTCCCAATTCAACACAAGGTTTACTTCCACACATCTTTTTAAGATTTTCTCCAAGTTCGAGAGGCAGTTTTTGAAATCAAACCCACACACTGAAAAATCGTCCATAAATACTTCCATAATTCCATCTAGGTAGTCTGCGAAAATTGACATCATACAACGTTGGAAAGTGGCAGGTGCATTACAGAGTCCAAAGGGCATTCGTCTATAAGCGAATGTTCCATAAGGGCAGGTAAATGTGGTTTTTTCTTGGTCCTCTGGGTGAATAGGGATTTGGAAAAATCCCGAATATCCATCAAGATAGCAGAAACATGAGTGTCTTGCTAGACGTTCAAGCATCTGATCTATAAATGGGAGAGGGAAATGGTCTTTTCTTGTTGCCTTATTCAACCTTCTGTAATCTATACACATTCGCCATCCTCCTTCTGTTCGTTTTGCCACATGCTCACCTTTCTCATTTTTTAGAACAGTGATACCTCCTTTCTTGGGTACCACATGGACTGGGCTTACCCATTCACTGTCCGAAATTTGGTATATGATACCAGCCTCTAATAACTTAAGAACTTCTTTCTTGACTACATCACTCATGATAGGGTTTATTCTTCTTTGATGTTCTCTTGAGGGTTTCGAATCTTTTTCTAGCATAATCCGATGCATGCATACGGATGGGCTTATACCTCTTAAATCTGAAACTTTATACCCTAAAGCTGAGGGATATTTTCGCAAGGTATCTAATAGTTGATTTGTTTCTATTTGGTTTAGAGTGGCGCTAATTATAACAGGTCTATTCATCTCCTCATCCAAAAACTCATATCTTAGATTCTTGGGTAGTTCCTTAAGTTCTATAGTGGTTTTCTCAGCACGTGGCATAAGGTCATGGGTAAGAGCTAAGCATTCGAAAAGGTTGTCGTCAATGTACGGTTCGATACTCTCAAATCCGTCATCCTCTAAAATAGGGGTTGATGGTAATTTGGTTAATAATTCGTTTTGTTCGAGCTCATTTACACATTCATCAATGATGTCGATGGCATAACACGCATCTCCTATCACTGGTGCCATTAGAAATTTTGATAAAATGAACTCAATCTTTTCATCTCCTACCTCGAAAGTCAGTTTCCCTTTCTTAACATCTATTATAGCTCCGGCGGTCGATAGGAAGGGTCTTCCTAAGAGGATTGGGATGTCTTCATCTTCTTTGATATCCATTACGACGAAGTCGGTCGGAATGTACAACTGACCAATCTTGACAGGTATGTCTTCTAAAATACCCATGGGATATTTGACAGATCTATCAGCTAGTTGTAAGGACATCTTAGTAGGTTGAAGTTCTCCTAATTTTAACCTCTTACAGACGGCCAGAGGCATCAGACTTACACTTGCTCCTAGGTCTAAAAATGCTTTGTCTATCATATGGTTACCTAGGATGCAAGGGATAGAAAAACTTCCAGGGTCTTTATCTTTCTTGGCGAGTTTATTTTCGGATATAAAATGACATTCTAAAGGCTTGGGATCATCGAGTCGTCGTTTATTGGTCAAAATATCTTTCAGAAACTTAGCATATGATGGTATCTGGGTTATAGCTTCAGTAAAAGGAATCTCAACATGGAGTTTCTCTATTACCTTAATAAACTTTTGGTACTGGTTTTCTACTTTGGTGTTTTTCAGCCTCTGTGGGAATGGAATAGGTGGTTTATAAGGTTGTTGAGTGTTTTTCTCTACTTCTGGTTTTGATTGCTTTCCTGGTTTCTCTGGTTCCTCCACCTGGTCTTTGGGCGTAGCATCTTCCATAGGTTTTTCTGATGTGCTTAAGTCAGGATTTCTAGGTCCTTCATAAGCGGTTCCACTTCTTAGTGTGATAGAATTTGCTTGGCCTTTTGGATTTGGTTGAGTTTGTCCAGGGAATTGTCCTCCAGGTGCAACTTGTACAGAGGTGTTTTGTGCTACTTGGGAAATCTGAGTCTCAAGCATTTTGGTGTGGGTTATTATCTGGTCAAACTTGGTTGCTAGTTGAGTAACCAGTTCGTTCGTGTGAATATGTTGGTTCATAAACTCCTTATTTTGCTGGGTTTGAGCTTGAATAAAGGTGTCTATGGTTTCTTTAAGGTTTGGTCTTGGGGGTACTATTTGCATAGGTTGGTTTTGTTTTTGTGTTTGGAATCCTTGAGGTCTCGAAGGTCCGGGATTTTGGATAGGGTTGTTGTTTTTGTAAGAGAAATTCGGGTGGTTCCTCCATCCAGGATTGTAGGTATTCGAGAAAGGGTTCCCTTGAGTATAGTTAACTTGGTCTGAGCTTGATTCGTTCAAAAGGTTACAGTCAACGGTTTGATGTCCTTGAGCTCCACAGAGTTCGCACTCCGATTGGATTGCTGCTACTGTGGTTGGGTTTTGAGACATGTTCTCAACTCTCAAGGCTAGGGCGTCCATCTTGGCATTGATCATGTCCATGCAACTTACCTCATGCTTTCCTCCATGGCTCTCCTTTTTCTCTACTGTCGCTCGTTCTAATCCCCATTGGGCATGGTTTTGGGCCATGTCCTCTATTAGGGCACAAGCGTCAGGGTAAGGTTTGTTCATCAACGCTCCGCCAGCGGCGGCGTCTATGGACATCTTTGTGTTGTAATGGAGTCCATTATAGAAGGTATGTATGATTAACCATTGCTCTAGGCCATGGTGCGGACAGGCTCTTAAAAGTTCTTTATATCTCTCTCAGGCATCAAAAAGTGATTCGCCTTGGTTTTGGGTGAAACAAGTGATCAGGTTCCTAAGAACAGCGGTCTTGCTTGGTGGAAAATACCTCGCAAGAAAAGCTCTCCTAAGGTCTTCCCAAGTTGTTATTGAGTTAGTTGGAAGGGCGTCTAACCAGTCGTGAGCTTTACCTCTAAGGGAAAAAGGAAATAGTCTTAATCGGATAGCTTCGGGCGTGGCTCCATTTGCCTTAAGGGTGTCAGCTAACTGGATAAATACCTTTAAATGTTGATTCGGGTTCTCGGTAGCGAGACCAGCGAATTGGTTTTGTTGTACTAATTGTAGTAACGAGGGCTTTAGTTCAAAGTTGTTGGTAGTTATAGCAGGGTTTACTATACTAGAACTAGGTTCCTCGTTAGATGGTTGGGCGAATTCCTTGAGCGGTCTTTGGTTACGATCTTCTGCCATAGCTCTTCTTATCTTGCGAATAAAAAGACGGGCACGAGCGTAACGTTCAGGTTCTACTAAAGGATCTATTAGGTTGCCGGTGCTACGATTTCTACGCATCTACCGGCTAGAATAGCCTTAGTCTAAACGGGATAACAATAGGGTACGAAATTTGACGAAGTTGGTCCCCGGCAACGGCGCCAAAAACTTGATGGGCTTGTTTAATCTGTAGCCTAAATATAGTACTGCAAGTGTACAGCCTATCGAAGTAATATATAAGATTATCGAACCACAGAGACCAATTGTCAATCTATCAACTCTATTGCTAAGGTGCTTATCTAAGGCGAATAAGGATATTGATGTGAGTGCAGTGCACAAAGTAAATATGCGAGGGAAATAACAGTTTAAAAGACAGGTTGGAATGTAAATCATGTAATCAGATATTGGTCCGGTCATGCGTAGATGAACCTACTTATGGGGCAGTATTTTCTATTGATAGCAAAGAATCAGTTTAACGGGAACTTGTAGCTTTTGACTACTAAGAACCGAGTTTACTCTTTAAATTAAATTCCTTTATTGTCACATATAAAGGGTGCCTTCCGCGTTAAAGAGGTAAACCTATTTTTAAGAAATTGATAGTTTTGACTTAACAGAAAAGTGATCTTACTCGGAAAGATTAACTTAAAGAGACTTTTGGCTTTTGGCCAAGAGTCAGATTTTAAACCTACAAACGCGTCCGAAAATAGTTTCAAAATCGTTTTCTAAAAAGGGTCAATGATTCCTATTTAACCAATCAACGACTGTCGCTCTTTTTGTTTGGTTAAATAATAATCAAGTCGTATCATTAGTTTGGACGGCTTTCGATCTTACCCAATTAAACATTTAAACACAATTGACTTAAGTTAGAAGCAAAACATCCCCAGAGTATTTTCACTAGCATGATAATTGGAACACAACCACGATGACAATCATTACATCCTAACCTTTATAGTTTAGCCAGACATAATAAGTGCGAGTCTATAAAACGTGTAGACTATGGTAAGAGCATTTAAAGTCTATAAAACGTGTAGACTATGGTAAGAGCATTTAAAGTCTATAAAACGTGTAGACTATGGTAAGAGCATTTAAAGTCTATAAAACGTGTAGACTATGGTAAGAGCATTTAAAGTCTATAAAACGTGTAGACTATGATAAGAGCAATTAAATAAAGAAATGCAATAAATTAGAACCTTGCTCCGGTCGGAGACTTGAATCTGATACAAATCTACGGAAAAGTAAGGCCGGTATGATGAACTTCAACCAAAGTGCTCCAAGACTCGATTACAACTCAATCTACACCGCAATAACTCCCCGATGTGAAGAGATTATTACTTTACAGAAACTGATAGTATATGGATTAAGATTGTACTAAGCTTGGATGAAACTAAAGAATGAGAATCGAAAGCTATTTATAGAGGAACTTTGAGGTGCGTAAGGACCAGCATGCCCCTTAACTTCTTTTGAGCGGGAGCCTTTTTGTGAAGGCCGCGGGCGCGGTGAGGGTGGCCGCGGGCGCGGTGCCTGGAACCGCCACATCATGGGAACGTGGCAGTTGATCTCTGGGTGAAAGTGGGCCACGTCATCGCGTTTCCTGTAGCCAGCGCGGTGCTGAACGCCATAAGTGCAAAATATCTTGAAAAACCCTAATTTCTTGGCGTTTTGGCTCGTTTCTTCACAGAAGGCTCTGAAATGACAAGAATCCTGAAAACAAAGGAAAAAGGAACATAATACGAGAAAATGACAATAAAAACTAAGGAGAACATGTGATATTTGAGTCAGAAACATAGTGCGATTTAGTGCGAACCAGTCAAACAAAAGGTCCGCCGCATGAGACCTGACATGTCAGAGAAGATCAAAGCAGAAGTTATGAAGCAGTTCAATGCTGGATTTCAGGCTGTTACTTCCTATCCATAATGGGTTGCTAACATTGTTCCCGTGCCTAAAAAGGACGACAAAGTGAGAATGTGCATGGATTATAGAGATTTAAACAGGGCCAGCCCTAAAGATGATTTTCCACTTCCGCACATCGACATCCTGGTCGACAACACAGCTCAACACAAAGTATTTTCTTTCATGGACGGATTCTCAGGCTATAACCAGATCAAAATGGCACTTGGGGACATGGAGAAAACTACTTTTGTTACACAGTGGGGTACGTTCTGCTACAAAGTGATGCCATTCAGACTGAAGAATGTCGGGGAAACCTATCAACGCGCCATGGTATCTTTGTTTCATGATATGATACATCATGAGATAGATGTATACGTAGATGACATGATAGCCCGATCACAAACTGAAGAAGAACACCTTGATCATTTGCAAAAGCTGTTTGTCAGGTTGAAGGAGTACAAGCTCAGACTGAACCCAAACAAGTGCATATTCGGAGTCTGGTCCGGTAAGCTCTTAGGTTTCATTGTCAGCAACAAAGGCATCGAGGTTGATCCTGCCAAAGTCAAAGCTATACAAGAAATGCCTGCCCCTCGCACTGAGAAGGAGGTCAGAGGTTTCTTGGGACGCCTAAACTACATTGCAAGGTTCATTTCTCACCTAACATCTACTTGTGAGCCAATCTTCAAGTTGTTGAAGAAAGATCAGGTAGTTAAATGGAATGATGACTGTCAAATTTCTTTCGATAGAATCAAGGAGTATTTGCTAGAACCTCCTGTCCTGATGCCACCCGTCGAAGGAAGACCGCTAATCATGTATCTGACCGTCCTAGAGAATTCAATGGGGTGCGTACTGGGCCAACATGACGAGTCTGGCCGAAAAGAGCATGCCATTTATTACCTTAGCAAAAAGTTTACCAACTGTGAGACTCGATACTCACTGCTCGAGAAAACTTGCTGCACTTTGGTATGGGCTGCTCGCCGGCTAAGGCAGTATATGTTGACTCATACCACTTTGCTGATATCTAAGATGGATCCGATAAAGTACATCTTTGAGAAGCTTGCTCTATCTGGGAGAATAGCTAGATGGTAGATGATCCTAACAGAATACGACATACAGTACACGACCCAAAAATCTATAAAGGGGAGTGTGCTAGCTGACAATCTGGCTCATCAAGCTGTCGAAGATTACCAATCCATGAGGTTTGACTTCCCTGACGAGGACGTCATGACATTGGACAACATTGAAGATTTCAGACCATATGACGGACCTGAACAAGGATCCCGATGGACCCTGTAGTTTGATGAGGCCTCCAATGCGCTTGTGTTGTACCCCAAAATTTGCCCTCCCATATTCTCCAAGATTTGTCAAGTCAAGGTCACAAAATTCCCCAAGGGTTGCACAGTCAAACTGTCTCCTATACAGTCAAAACTAGGGTTTGTGTTCTGATCAAAGAAAGGAAGTTTTCAAGGACCCAATCAAGTCTCATATGCCTACAAAGATGGCCAAGTATCCTCATATCAAGTTTCAAGGCATTCAGCTCAAAATTGCACAGTCAAAACCCTAGATTGCACTACAGTCAACTGTAGGGGCAAAATGGTCATTTGACAGTCAAAAGTTCAAATTTTTGGTCAACATATCATTTTGAAGCCACAAACATCATTTGATCAATGCTTGATCATGATTTTCAAGATTTGGCTCAGAAATCATCAAAGATGCAAAAGTTGCTATATTTGGACAGCTGAAAAAGTCAACTGAAATTGACCAGGGCATAACTTTCACATGGATTATCAGAAAAATTCCATCCAAAGCTCATTTTGAAGAGAAAGACATTTCCTACAACTCATCTTCATATTCCAAGTCCAAGAAATGCTCTCACAAAAAGTTATCAATTTCAACATTATAGGTCATTTTCTAAAGTCAACAAAAAGGGACTTTAAGTCAAAGGCCATAACTTGAGATTGGTAAATCAAAATGACATGGGACCAAAGGCATTGGTTAAAGGACTCAAAGAACTTTCCAAAATGTCCAAGAACATGTGAAAAGCTTAAAAATTGAGCAAGTTATGCCTTGTGGAAGTTGGGAAATTTTTGGGAATTTTGAAAAGTCAACAATGGCTCAAATGATCCAAAAATGCAAATGGGCCCATTTTTCTTCCAAGTTTCTTCATGCCAAGCCTATGCACGACCATTAGGCCCAAAGGGAAGTATTCTCTCATTTTTTAATTATTTATTTGAATTTATATTAATATTAATTCATTTAAATTAATTAAATACATGAAAAATATCAAACTTGACCTAAAAAAATCTTTTCATGCATGTTTATTCTCAATATCACGTACATATCCCAATTAGGCAAGTTTTGATGAGATTTGAGCATGATTGAACCAAAAACCATGAAAAAAGATTCAAAAAAGATCTTCCAAAATCAAAGATTGAAAACATTGAATACCATGGATTTTGTGCAATATTTTTAACCTAATAGCTTCACTATATGATCAGAATCAAAGACCTAATGCCTAAGCACTCTAAGCTGCGCCCCAAGAACATTTTGCAAATTGAAATTTTTTCATAAAACACAAAAACTGAAAACTAGTTTTTAGGTCGATTCAAGCTCCAATTCTTGTCCTATCATCATCCTGAGACACCATTGAACGATTCTCAATCACTAACATCAACCAAAACGCCCTGAATTGGTACCCCTAAGTCAAACTGTACCTCAAAACTTCTGAAATCGTATGGCATGATTCAAGCATATTTTTGCATTTTTATTTATGTATTCATATTCATAATGATGTTTCTAAGCTGACCAATGCGTTTGATTGCATTTTTGTGCCATATATATGAATCTGCCATGCGAGAATTCTAGGGTTGCAGGTTTCTGGAATTAGGGCTTTTGCATAGAGGAAAAATTAGGACTCATGAATGCCATGGTTGGATTCAGTACCTCAAGACGAAGAGATTGACCTACTCGCGATGAATTTATGATCATCCTAGCGCTAGTCGCTATTTTCTATAAACCTGCCTAATGCTACGCTTCAAAAACCGTTGCCAATATGTTTTGTGTTTCAGGAAAACGAAGAAGACGATTTCGTGTCCATCAGCCATTGGCCACTTTGAATCTCGCGCGTTTTTCATCCACTAACACCATATTTTATTTATTATGTTTATGCGTTATTATATGTTAAATTGAAAGCGCTTGGTTCAATGGTTAAGTGTTTGTGCTGGCAACGTTAAAGACCTGGGTTCAAGTCCCAGGTCTGGCAATTTCCATAATATTTTTCAACGCAGGTTCCTATGCAACGCTGGCGTTAGGGACCACCATGTTCCATCCAGATCAGGCCATACACGCGTCTAACACGTACAGATCAAGGGCTACAGAACCAAGGAACACCTACGCCTAGTCAACGTGTCACACATGATCCAAAAGTCAGCGAAATTCAAAGCTTAATGGGCCAAAATTCCAGGCCTGAACCTCACATTTGGGTCTACACCCCACCCTGGTTTGCTAATTTCATTATTTCCCTTATATCCTTTTGATTATTATTTTATTTATTTTGTTATTTTAATTCAGTAATTATTTTTGCAAAATATAAAATTCAGAAAAGACAAAAAAATATAATTAATAATAGTTATTTTCTCACAAATTAATATATAAATAAACTTAGTTGTAATTAGGTTATAATTTCATTCTTTTTAATAAAAATCCAAAAAAATTAGAATTAGGTTAATTGATAATTTTTATACCTTTTTATTTCTTTTTTATCATAATATTATTTTATTTATTTTTTTAATTAAATGTACAAAATTAATTTAGAGTTAAATTAGGTTAAAAGTCAATATTTTCATAATAAACTTAAAAAACAATAGAATTAGGTCTAATATTTAATTTAATTTCAATTAACTCCTTTTTCTTGTTAAATCCTAAAAAACACGAAATAACAAAAACATTTAATTTTAATTTCCTTATTAATTTTAATTGTTTGCAAAAGGGTCCAACGCCCATTGTTTTATTTTAATTTGCGCATTTACTTTATGTCATTTATTATAATTATGTAAATCTCCCAAAGCACTGTAATTTAAATTCCTCGCACTTTTATTTATTTGCTTTATTTATTTTTCAGTCAAATCGGGTCCGGTTTAATTTTGGCGATGTGGACCCGCGCCATTTGTAATAGCCTTAGATTTATTTTTCGCAAACTTTGTAACTGCTAAATATGCATGCGAGAATGAATGGCCCTAATTAAAATCAAGCGTAGATCACAACAAACATGAACAAGACAAAATATCTGAAAACGACACACAAGTCACACACCACCCCTAGGGTACGCCTCACTGTTGCCTTTCGAAAGGTGGTCGTCGAGTAGAGGGCGTCTTAGTAAGTCCTCATGATCCGGGAACCTGGCATGAGGGTAGCTTCTAAGGTGTCTTCCCATTGCTCTGGTGATCACCACATCCCTAAAAATCGAATCGACCCGAACACCTCCAACGGTGGTGCTACCTACCTCTCAATGGTGGGATGGCACTACTTTTAAAGGACATTTACACAGACGAATTCCTTAGGGTAGGTAGGTTCTCAAGGATACTTGCTCTAATTTCAAACGAAACCAAATCTTTTCACACCAACACATTTTCAAAAGCTTTCAAAGCAAACTTTTCAAACACTCTGACGTATGAGTCGATCTGAAATTTTTCAAGGAAACTTTTTTTTAAACCCACATTGAAAAGCAAGCAAACATTTTGAAAACACATTGAGCAAGTATCTAAGAGCCCATGGATAACCATGGATAGAAAGGGTGCTAACACCTTCCCTTTCTATAACCTACCTCCCGAACCGAGAGCAATCTCTTTAAGGAATTTTTCTGTGCTTTTGTCCTTTCCATTTGGAGAAAATAAAAGACGGTGGCGACTCTTGCTTCCGCGACATTTCGCGAACCAGCGTTAAACAGTCAGTTCCAGATCCACCGATCACAGCTTGGAAACGGTATCAGTGCTGTGCTCATATCTCCAGTAGGTTTCCATACTCCTTTCACTGCCAGACTTTGCTTTAACTGTACGAACAATATGGCAGAGTATGAAGCTTGCATCTTTGGACTCAAGGCTGCCATAGACTTGGGAATCAAATCTTTGATTGTGTTTGGGGACTCAGCTTTGGTCATCAGTCAGATCAAAGGAGAGTGAGATACTAAGCATCCAAACCTCATCCCTTACAAAGAACATGTCTTGACATTGTTACCACATTTTGAGCAGATTACCTTCGAGCACTTCCCGCGAGAAGAAAATCAGCTAGCAGATGCTCTAGCTACAATGTCCTCCATATTTAAACTTAAATGGGATAATGAGGCTCCCCAAATCACCATTGAAAGGATGGACGAACCGGAACACTGTCACGAGATTAATACCGAGGAAGTAGTGGACCAACTGTGGTTTCATGAAGTCAAAAGGTATCTCGAGGCTCAGGAATACCCTGAAGGAGCTTCAGTCAATAACAGAAAGTTCTTAAGGAGATTCTCGGCAAAGTTCTTCTTGAGTAACGACATCCTATACAAGCGCAATCATGATTCTATTCTGCTCCGTTGTGTGGACAAAGTTGAAGCTGAAAAGATCATGGCTGAATTGCATGAAGGTACCTTCGACACTCACTCTAGCGGGCATACGATGGCTAAGAAGATTCTAAGGGAAGACTATTACTGGTCTACCATGGAAGCTGACTGTTATCAACATTCCCGAACATGCCATAAATGTAAAATCTATGCAGACAAGGTACACATGCCTCCTGTTCCTCTAAATATCTTAACAGCTCCTTGGTCGTTCGCTATGTGGGGAATCGACATGATTGGAGAGATCAAGCCTACAGCATCCAATGGACACCGTTTCATCCTGGTGGCCATTGACTACTTCACCAAGTGGGTCGAAACAACTTCCTTCGCATCTGTTACTAAGAATGTTGTTGCCTGCTTCATCAAGCAGAATCTTATTTGCCGGTACGGTATCCTCGAAAGGATCATCACTGACAACGATACAAACCTTAACAATACTATGATCACCGCTTTGTGTGAGCAGTTCAAGATTCAACATCACAATTCATCTCCCTACCGGCCGAAGATGAATGGTGCTGTCGAAGCTGCGAACAAAAATATCAAGAAGATCATACAAAAGATGACAGTCACCTACAAGGACTGGCATGAGATGCTACCGTTTGCTCTTCACGGGTACCGTACCATGGCACGCACATTAACTGGGGAAACACCCTAATCCTTGGTATACGGCATGGAAGCTGTTTTACCTATCGAGGTTCAGATTCCCTCTTTGAGAATCATGAAGGATGCTGGTTTAAGTGAAGACGATTGGATTCAGACCCGGCTTGATCAGTTGAACTTAATTGACGAAAAGAGACTTACTGCTGTTTGTCATGGTCAGACGTATCAAAAGCGGATGATCAAGGCTTTCAACAAGAAATTTAGACGACAAGCATATCAAGTCGGGGATCTGGTAATCAAGCGCATTATCCTGCCACAAAGTGATCCCGGGGGCAAATGGACTCCTACCTATGAAGGACCATTTATGATCAAGAACATCTTTTCTGGTGGGGCAATGATCTTAACCACCATGGACGGCGACAGTCTGCCGCACCCTGCGAACGCAGACATAGTCAAAAGATACTACGCATAAATGAACCGCTAGGTTGACACACCTAGGCAAAACAAGGGCATCCCAGTGAATCAAAAACCCGAAAGGGCAGTTCAAGCAAAAATTAGGGATAAATAAAAAAAAAATCTGTACACCCGGCAAGTTGAAAACCCGAAAGGGCGACTTGGGCAAAAAAGGGTTTCCCGGTGGACTAAAAACCCGAAAGGGCGGTCCAGGCAAAAGTTAGGGAATTATAGCGTATGATTATGTCTCGTCGGATCACTTTAAGGACAATCTCTTAGCTGACAAACTTTGAAGCTTCTGATCAATCCAATCATCTTCGGACGAAGCAGCGGATGGACAAGATATTCAGAGTTACGAAGGCTATAGCGGAATGGGAACTTCATGGGATTTTTACACATAGCTATCTTTCTTTGTATAAATTTTTCTCATTTTTTATAACACCATCCTCTTACTAGGATGTCTGTCTCCTTTGTACAAAATACTTATTCAAAGTAAATACAAAGATGTCTCTTTCAAAGTGCAAAAACTATTTGCCTTTTTCTTTTACACTTGTGTTTTTATTTGCAAAAGCGTCCAGTGATTCATTGATGAACATATGCATTTGAAAATAATTACTGTTTACAAATAAACAAGTGGAAAAGAACAATTACCGACAGACTAAAAGGATAGGAAAACGTCTTTGGGCTATTCCTTGAGCGATCCCTACAATACATCATCTAGATCCCCATCGGAGCTAAAACCTTGAAATACATATGCCCAGTGGAGTTATAATTTCAAACCCTTAATTCCCATCAGAGTTAAGTTTTCAAACTCCCAATCCACAACGGAGCAAAAGATTTGAGTTACCGATTCCCAGCGGAGATGAAACCTTCTTCCCCAGTCGAGTCAAGATTTCCAACTACCAATCCCCAGCGGAAACCATCCAATTTCCCCAGTAAGTTACCTTGAAGCTTGGAAATCAATCAGATAACAGTTAACTTTTGTCTCTCCTCAACCTAGGATAACTCCCCAGTAGAATGGCAGACAACCGAAAACTCCTGAACTTACTCTCCAGTAGTAAGCCTTCTTCCCCATAGAGTTCAAACTCCCCAGCAGATTGAAGATTCTCATTCTCATTTCTCCAGTGAAGTCACCAAAGTTTTCATTACTCCTCAACAGAATGAATATTATCATTCTTAGTTCCCCGCAGAAGTCATTAGAGTTTTCCCTATTCCCCAGCCGAGTAAGGATTCCCATTGTGTAATCCCCAGTAGATGTCATCAAAATTCTCTGGATTCTCTAAGCAGATTACTCAGGCAGTATATGGCAATACTCCAACTTCAAGACATGAAGGATCCTCACATCCCCACAGAAGTTGTCAAGGATTTTCTATCCCCAACAGTCGCCCAAGATTTCTCGTCTTCAGCAATCAAGGATTTATTTTCCTCGGCAGCAGTCAAGGATTTTATTATCCCCAACTATTAAGGATTTATTTTCCTCACCAATACAACAAATCAGCTTACATGCGCATACATTACATTCATATATCATAAACATTGATAAAACACATTTATTGGATCATACAACATAACTATGTGTTTCAGCTAACATTTTACCCTTTTCAGGATAAGATTAACAAATATCATTAACATTATTCAAAGATTTCAGATACAATAATAGATACACTCCAGAAACGGAAGTCATTCTGCTATTCATTCAGATTTCAAGTAAAGATACACTCCAGACGCGGAAGTCATTCTATTACTCATCCAGAATTCAAGGTCAAGATACAGTTCAGATACACTCCAGACACGGAAGCCATTCTGTCACTTATTCAGATCTCTTATTCAGAATTCAAAGTCAAGATACAGTTCAGATACACTCCAGACACAGAAGTCATTTTGTCACTCATTTAGACTCAGATCTCAGAAACAGTACGGATACACTCCAGACACGGAAGTCATTCTGTCACTTATTCAGATTCTAGTTCAGATACGCTCCAGACACGGTTGCCATTCTGTCACTTATTCTGATTTTCCCCAGCTCAGAGATGCTCCAGACACAGACACTATTCTATTGCTTACTCAAATACAAAGTTCTAGATACAACTCAGAGACGCTCCAGACACGGATGATATTCTAGTGCTTATTCAGATTCAACATTCAAATACAGCTTGGATACGCTCCAAATACATATGCTATTCCTTTGCTCATTCAGATTCAGTCTCCAGATACAACTCAGATACGTTCTAGACGCGGACACCATTCTGATACTCATTCTTTTGACTTACAACTTACAACTCAGCAAACATTCTTGGATGGCATCTTTAAGCCCATCTCCAACAAGATTCTATCACATCTCCAAATGGCATCTTTAAGCCCATTTCCTCAACTACACTTTGACGAGTGCAAATTTACAGGCACTATAGTGTCCAATCATCTTTTACCTTCGAGTCACGAACGACAAACTCGCCAATCTAACTCTTCAGGTTCAAGAAGATTGAACAGGGGCAGCTGTTGTACCCCAAAATTTTCCCTCTCATTTTATCAAGATTTTTCCTCACAAGACTCTTTGGACTCAAGACAAATTTAAGGTTTGCTCACCTCAAGACCTCACCTTGCACTGATAGCCTGAAATTAGGGTTTGAGTTTGCACAAGGATTTTTGGACCATCAATGCTTCATGTGACTTTCATACACCATCTTGGACCCCTAATATTGCTCATACCAAGTTTCAAGCCTTGAATCACATTTTTGCCCAGTCAATTGGACAATTGACCTAAAAATTAGCTGTATTGGGGAAAAAGTCAACCATGGCCAATTTACAGTCAAACTTCATAATTTTTGATCCACAACAACATTCTAGGCTCCTATGGACTATTTGATCATGTTTGGACCACAACTCCTCAAGAAATTTGATCAGATCATCAAAAGGGCAAAATGGTCAAAATTAGGGTTTTCACTGAGAAAGGGCAATTTCTGATTTTTAACCTAGCCAATGGCCAATTGGATTCAAGCATGATTTCAAGGACTCAATGGCATCATCTTGACCTAATCACATGGTTCAAAATATCTCAAATGCATAGGATTGACAGATGAATTTTGCAGTCAACTGATCAAAAGTCAACTGTACACTGAAAAGTCAAACTTTGACTTTTTGGTCAAAATCAAGTGCCAAAGGTCATAATTCATCAAGATATGTCAAAATGTGAAACTTGTTGACCAAGAAACCTAAAATTGAAAATTAGGGTTTTAATTTGAAATTTTTCATAACTTAGAATTTTTCTAAGTTATGGAAATGTCTTATTTTTTCCCAACTTTCCACAACCTTTTCACCATGATGCAATTGGATTCAAAGAAAACTTCCAACATGAAAGTTGTAGTCCTACATGAAATATACAACTTTGATTCACAAAGTTTTCCCAAAGGATGCTTGGATCTCAAGTTATGATTTTGTGAATAGGGATCCATAAACTTTTTAACTTAGTGAAATTTTACCCTAGTTTAGGCAGATTTTTGACCTAACTTCATGGAAATTTTTCACCTAGTTCCAAGAGGTATCTCAAAATTCATTTCAAATATGGATTGTAGAGCATATTACAAGCTTTCCAAAATGTCAAATAATTCTCTAAGATCATTTATGTTTAGGGAGAATCGAAGAAATGAAAATGGAAATTTATCACTTTTGTGCAAGACATTTTCACAATGTTACAAGTTGCAAATCAGTTTCAAACATGCTTGTACTTGGTATTACAAGTCCTAATCCCTTCTACACTCCATAATTGAATGCTAACACATTGGATATTGGCTTTATTCTGACCTATGGAGCTTTGCACAAAGAATTAATCCATTTATGGCATAAAGTTCTCAATACCATTTTCATAAAGCTTGCTTTTTCCAACTTTACATTTCTTGAGCCATGGACCTGATCTTTTGTTACAAACAAGATCCACAGTTATCAGGCAACTTGTACCAACTCTATGCAGTCCATAATCTAGCAAGTACAAGCTTTTGCATTGTCACTTCCAACTTTCTTCAAAAGCAAGCAAACTTGCAAAAGTCAAGGAAGCTTGGGCATCTGATAAAGAGAAGTCTTAGCATCATTTGAACCAACTTCAGAACTTTGTAACAAGCAAATACACGAGTGCATAACTTCCCAAACACCCTCAAACACAAAAAACACCTTTTCCTGCCCAAACAGGGCAGCTTCTGCAAATCTCAAGCCAAATCAATATTGACTCGTACGTTTCTTGATTCAACCCTTGAAACACCTTCCATACATCACACATAAACTATCCAGGCCTTTGTCTTGCAACTGTAACCCCTGTTTCAAGGATCACCATTTTCATTTTGAAGGTTTGCAGGTTGACTTCTATAAGGAGATTCAAGCATCTACAAGGCAAGTTGAGCATTGGAGAAGCTTGAGAGAACTTCAAGGAAGCTCACAAGAACTTCAGGCCTCACTCAAAGTTCCCACATTGCCATATCCAAACTCAACTGAACAAGGTATTTTTCAAAGTTCTATCTCCTTATTTAGGCATCCTTAAGCTTAGATTTGTGAAGCAAAAATGTAGTCCTTAACTTTCTTAAGCTGTACATATGCATAGTTTCCATTTATATTAACTGAGCTAAGAGTATTTGATTGTTGAAGTTCATGAGAAAACTAGGTCAGAAATTAGGGCCATTAAAATTCTCCTTGGTCTTTTAGAGTTAGGTCATGTTCTTTATATCATTGGAATCGTGAGTTCATGAGCTACCTTTTTTGTGTTATGAATTTTTGATTTTATGCAAGCATGAGCAAGAACAGGATTTGAACACAGAAGCGCGCGTTTGGGACGAAGCTGGAGGTCAGGGATGAAGGTTGTCTGGGCCTGGCGCCTTGGGCCTGTTTCTTTTCACAACCTCCTGTTTCCTTTTTGCACCCCCTTGGCCCATTTTCTATATTTTGCATATTTTTTCATTTCTTTTATGTTTATTAACTTTAATATATTTTTTTGAACATTAAAAAATCCTAAAAATATTTTCTTAATTTTTTGCAATTTTTTATTTTATTTTTATTATTTTTTTCCATATATAAAATAGTTTTATTTTAGTTAATGGAAATCATTTTATTAAAATAACTTGTAAATAATTTAAAAATATCATATATTTTTATTTTTATTATTCATACACTTAAAATATTATTTTCATGCATATTTTAATTTTTTAACATTTTGTATATATTTTTATTATTTTCTTGTACATAAATAAAATAAATAATAATAGAAAACATATTTTCTTTTAAAACAAAATTAGGGTTTCCCCTTTCAAAAATAATAATATATTTTTAGGACTTAAATAATTTATTTTTCTCATACATAAAACAATTACAAAATATTTTCTTGCATATTTATATTTTATTGCATATTTGAATATTTGTTTATTTATTTATTTGTACAATAAATTCAATTGGGTTGTAATAGTAAATTAGAGTTTTATTTTGTGCAAATATCCCCCATTCAAAACTTGTATCCCCCTCCCATAATATTGTTGTAATAGTTTAGATTTACTTTACGCAATTTATCGCATTATATACATGTTTAGTAAATTAGGGTTTGTATGATAAGACAAAAATCAAACAAATAGCATGACCTAAATACAAGATAAAATGCATGAAAAATGACAACACCTTGCACACAAGCATCTCTAGGGTTTCACCCACTTGGTTGCCTTAAAACATGGCCATGGTATGCATGCTAAGTATCTTGGCAAAACAAAACAAAACAAAAAGATCATAGTCCCTCGATGACGCTATCAAAAGGTTGCCTAAAAACAAATGATCTTATTCCCTCAAAAACTTGCTAAGATACTTGGCACCATTGCTATCATGGTCATACGATGACCTACGCCCGTCCCGTTTAAAATCCAAAGATAGGGTTGTCTATCAAAGCAATGGTAAAACAACAATATCAAAGGAATAAAAATGTACAAGAAATACTTTTGAGTAGGGTAGATAACTCCTAGTTACTTGATCTCTTTCAAACAATCCTTGCTATTTTCAAACAAACACACACACACACACACACACACACATTTCAAAACATTTCCAAACAACTTTCAAAACATTGAAACATTTTTCAAAAGACAAACATCTTTGTATACATTCTTACGAACGAGAATCATTACAAAGATTGCCTAAACAAAGGCCTCTTTTTCAAAATACTTTCAAAACCACACAAAGCACCATTTCAAAGAATTGAAAAAGCAAAGCAAGTGATCCAAAACAAGTAACTAAGAGCCCATGGAAAACCATGGATGAAAAGGGTGCTAGCACCTTCCCTTTTCATAATCTACCCCCCGAACCCAAAAACAATCTCAAAGGTCTTTCATGTGCTTTTTTACCTTTCCTTTTGGATAAAAGAAAAGTCGGTGGCGACTCTTGCTAAACCGCGACATTTGTGAATACAAACGCAAAACCTCAAGTAAGTTATCCCACTGCATCACACGGTGCTCTTGATGAATGCTTATCAATGTGTAAGTCTTCCACTGATAGACAGGTGACAGGACATAGTCGTATATTTTAAATCCCTAACTTTTGTCTGGGCCGCCCTTTCGGGTTTTCAGTCCACCAGGATACTTTTTTTCCCAAGCCGCCTTTTCAGGTTTTCGACTTGTCGGGTGTACAGATTTTTTTTATGTATATCCCTAACTTTTGCCCGAACCCTTTTGGTTCACCGGAATTCCCTTATTTTTGCCTAGGTGTGTCAACCTAGCGGGTCTTTTTTTTCAAGCGGATTATTTTCCGACTATGTCCATGCTTTCAGGATGTAGATAGTTGTCATTGTCCATAGTGTTGTGTTGTAGTACTGTCAAAATTTGTTTCTTGATGGCGCATGATTCGTTGCTGGAATGCGTGCGTAATGCTCCAAGTGATTCAGATGAAGATCTGCCCCTGGTTATTTTGCACTTTTGGAGAGACTTTCCCAGGTGTGTTTAGATATCATGTCATGCCCCTTGCTTATGGAAGACCTGTTATTGGAAGTGTCTTTCCCGCTGAGGTGATTATGTCCATTGAGAGGATGTATGTTCATTAAATATCCATTGTGCGGATTTCTCTGCTGTCAAACAATTAGTCATATGCAAACAATATCATTTAAAGAATGCAAAACTCATGTCTGTCTTGAAATATTTTTTTTTTTTGAAAATTAGTTTTGTGTAGTAAAATGAAATTTGCAAGGATGTGATATTAACTCAGGATTTGTAACAAAACCTACAGGAGTCAGGATACCTTTGTAACATTATGCTCTCAAACTAACCCATGCTTTAGCTAGTACTTTTAAGGGTTATAACGTGGCTTGGTTCATGGTTCAAGAAAAAAAGGATAAAGGCTCAAATTTTATTTGTACCCAACCCGCTCTTCGTGATGTTCTTCAGTCCTATGCTCAGTTAATTGCGCATTTAGATCCCGATTGTATCTTGAATCTTTGCTCTGATACTTGGTGATGGTTCAGAAATTTAACATTTGTTTTGAAAAGGCAGTAATTTTTGTAATCTTCTTTTAGTCGAGGATTTGTAGTAACCTCTTTTTTTGGTTTTCGTTTCCCTTATTTTTGCCTGAACTATTTCTTTTGTGATTACAGTCAGCGGGATGCCCCAATTTTTCTCTTAAGTCTCTTTCATAGGTTTTGACTTAATAGGATTTTATTTCAAGAGATAATGACTGCATGTCTTGATGATTATATGGAACCATCACCGTCTTTTGTTTTGGAAGGACGTCTTCAATGCCATTCATTGTGTACGAAGCGATAGATTGTGACTGAATGCGCCTCTGAATTAACTGAGAAAACTACCCTGCCCCAGGTTATGATTAAGGGTTTTAATTTGTGTGAAAATAAAAAATCCTACTTCTTTGGCTCGAAGGGGTTGACTAGGGATTATCTTCCTTATAACTCCACTATTTAGGATTTGAAACAACGCCTGTACATCGTCAGCAGGGTCTGTTCAAAAGCACACTGTAGAGATTGTGGTATCATTTTTGTCATCCTCCCTCTAAGGCTTAGAGTTTTTAATCGAGAATTGAATATTACAAAAAGGAAATAAGAATGTATTTTTGAAATAGTGAATACGAATGAATTGATTCAAGACAAACATGTGCAATGCATTGATGAAATAATGAGGTTTGATATGAATAAATGTTCAAACAAATCAAAAGAAAATTACACATTGAAAATTCTAATGAACAAAAAGTCTTCTTGTGAGAACTTGTCACTTCAGATGGTATGCCTTGGAGGGATGGCAGAAGAACTCGTCCTGACCTTCTTGTGCAAATTCTAGCGCTCCTTCATCAATCAGGTCTTGAATTTTATTTCTCAACGCTCAACATTTGTTGGTGTCATGTCCAGGACTATTGGAGTGGTACGCACATCTTGAATTTGGATTGTACCTTAGGGAGGCTATGTTGGGATTCTGAGGAGGGTCCCTTAACATAACCAACTTGGCCTTCAACATGCGTTGCAATTCTTGAGCCAATGACATGTTGATTTCAGTGAAGCGTCTTTCAGATGTATTCTTCTTATGCCGATTTCCCCGTTGTCGTTGGCAAGGTTATGGTTGGGCTTGTGATGTAGTAGCAATATGGAAAGGTCTGTTCCTGACCAAACCAACCTCTTCTCTCACTGGGGGATGATTAATTCCTTGATCCACAATTTTAACTTTTTGTTTCATGGATCTGCATCCATCTTGGTGAAGCTTGTTAAGGAAGGCTCTTAGACCTTCTTGTCCTCGAGCTAAGTTTTGGATAAGAGCCATCTGCCCCAACATCTGGATTCTCATTGCTTCTACCTCAGCTTGCAGTTGTTCCAATTCTTCATCCTTGTTGTTGTCAGGACGTTCCTTGGTCAGATTCCCGGCGAAAAGTGTTTTCAGGTCTTCTTGCCCCTTGGATAGATTCATGAGAAATTCCCTTAACTGGGCATCTTGAGCTTGGATATCTCTGTTGTCTTGTTGGAGAGCCATTGCTGAAATAAACAGCGAGAACATGAGAGACATGCTTTGAAACCTGCTTATGCAATGATATGTATTATATATGTATGCAATGTTTTCAAGGATCTCGCGGGGTAAACAAGAAAATGTCAGAAGTTGAATTTTGCAGCTTTAATTGAAGAAATTTGTATCGTTGAGAGTCCTTCTACAAGAGTCAAGCTCACCATATCAAGTGGGTCGTAGCCCCTGACTCAAGTTGTTGAGTTTTGATCTTCTGACGACATTGGCTAGAGGAAAATAAATCCCCTTGCCCCTTGCTAGACGTCTGATTTATCATAACCTGCATCACAGGCCCTCGAGATCCTTGAAATGGTTAAGGAAATGTTAAGGTATGATGTTATGATGTGTACGCTATGCTTTTAAGCAAAGGTGCGAAGTGATGTAAGCAAGTAAACCCTGCAAGAAATCTAAGTTATTGGATAATAACTGTAAACAAAACCTTCAAGGAACTCATGTTGTCAGGTAATAAAACTCTGCAAGTAGTTAAAGTTAAAAGCACACAAGTCACGCAAACAACCTTAGGTTTAGGCTTGCATGGGTTTTAAGATTATACCCTCTTGAAGCTGGATTAGTTCAACCTGTTCTATAAATAGTAACCGGGTTCTAAGGGATCTCAATATCACTGATCTTTCCCCCAAGCCTTGTTCAATCGATGATTGACTCGTAATCAAACAAAACTCAGAAGTCAAACCTCAATGTGTGTAGCATCGAGTATCTGTCGACCTTGGGAATACACCAAAGCCAACCATCTCGCTACGTCCTACTGGCCAAGTTGTGCAATTAAAGGTTCTAAGGTAAGTTGATGCTTTATGACACTATGCGGCGGCCCCGTACATCTCCCTGGTTGACTCAAGGGTTACGGATACCAACCAAAGTGCCACATCAATGTAGCTACTACTTTAACCGTGTCGGTATACCCCAACACAGCTCCCTCATAGTTTATTGCTACTTACCTAAAAGGTGTTTCCCGATCCGGGTGTAGGATCAAATAACCCAAACAGTTCCCATAAATATAAAGCAAGCAAGACAATCAAGAGAATGCAATTAAATATGACCTAGATCCTAAGGTTTACCCCATTTTATATTTTATTCCCCAGCAGAGTCGCCAGTTCTGTGATACTGTGGAAGAACCGACTGTTAATACTGGTTTGCGTTTTTTGTTCGCAAATGTCGCGGTAAGCAAGAGTCGTCACCGGCTTTTATTTTATCCAATCAGGAAAAGGAAAAAGAATAGAAAAAACCTTTTTCGAGATGTTTCTGAGTACGGGGGATAGATTATAGAAAGGGAAGGTATTAGCATCCTTTCTATCCATGGTTTTCCATGGGCTCTTAGGTACTTGCTCATTTTGAAAACTGCTTGTGTGTGCTTGTTTTGAAAAGTTTTGTTTTACTTCGTTTTAACCCTTGTTTCTATCCTCAAGAGTGTTATGAAGTTGTTTTTGAAAAAATTTGTTTGGGAAAGTGTTGGTGTGAAAATGTTTTTGTTTGTTTGAGCAAGTACCTAGGAACTAATCTACCTACTCGAAAAAAGTCTGTTCGTTTTCCTTTTAGACAATGCTATCCCATTATTGAGAAATAGGTAGCATCGTTGTTGGAGTTTTTTAGGGACATTCGAAGGGACAAATACGATCACAAAAGCAATGTTAGGAAATGTTACTAATCATCCTAAAGCCTTAAAGATATTTTTCCGAGGCAACATCCGAATGGGTCATTTTAGATCTTTCGGGGCTAGAGGACAACCACTAACAAACCCTGTACTTCATGACCATTTACCGAAGGCAACCAGAGTGGAGTAAACCCTAGGAGTGAGCATGTGTGAGTGAATTTTTCAGTTAATTATCTTTACACAATTAAGGTTTTCTACCGTATTAATTTTCAGTCAGTCTTTCCATACAATCCTATTAACATACATCTAAGCAGTTTATAGTTCACAGAAATTAAAATGCGAGAAATTAAAGTCCTAGCTATTACAAGGCTTTTGCAGATACATAATTATTTTGACCGAAAATAAAGATGCGGAATTGAAACCCTAATTACTATTACAAACTCGGAGTAGTTACAATAATAATAAAAAGGAAATTAAAAAATGTGCGCGGTGAATTAAATACGAGAATAATTAGCAAACCTAAAAAATCTAGTTGAAAAAGATTTAGGTTAGTTTTTTGAGAAAAAATAATTAGGTTATGTACAAATTAAACCCTAATTCTAATTGTTTTTAATTATGAAAAAAAGATGAAATTGCCCTAAATAATTAAACTAAATAATTAAGGAAATGAAATATTTTTATGAAAAAAAATGATTTTTGATGTTTTTTGTGATTTTTGAGTTTATGATAAAAATGATTTTTTGGGTTATTTTGTAAAAAAAGAAAATAATTAATAAATAATAAAAATAAGAAAATAAAATAAAAAGAAAAGAAATTGGGCTTGTATTGTTGAGCAATTCAGGGGGTGTAGTACTGAATTTGTTAGGCCCATTCCTTGCTCAATCCAGTCAACGCGCTAGATCCAGTGTGATACTCTTTCTGATGGTCCATGGTATGACTTGAGCATTGGGCGTTGGATCAGGATTGATGATGAATCCAATGGTTGAGATCAAGGTGTATAGTGGGTGCCTGAAAGGGGCTGTGCACAGAATCTGCAATTAAATGTTAGGAAAATAACAAAACGCTGGGACCTGGGTTCGAACCTAGGTCCTCCCACTCAATACCACACACGCCTTGCTATCTGGGTTACATGTTTTATTTGTCAATATAATAACAACAATATATATTATATAAAACAAGATGGATAAAACAGAAAAAATAAAAAGCGCACGTGTGATTCAAACAAGCCAATGGTGGTCAGCCACGTTAGCTTCCTCTTCCCCTGTCCGTCGTTTTAGGTGTGATACTTTTACCTACAGAAAAAACTCCATGGCTATAACACTGCAAGTTTCAAAAATCAATAGCAAGCATGATAAATAAATTGTGAGTACATAGATCAATTCGTCTTGATCTCACGAGCATCATGGTACCCTTTTCTTGGGCCAATTTAACCTGTATAGAAAAATCCTAAAACGGCAAGGTAAACCCTAACAATGGCAATTATGAATACATGCATCAAAATGCAA
This sequence comes from Vicia faba, assembly GCA_948472305.1. Taxonomy (NCBI): domain Eukaryota; kingdom Viridiplantae; phylum Streptophyta; class Magnoliopsida; order Fabales; family Fabaceae; genus Vicia; species Vicia faba. The sequence goes on from OX451737.1 coordinate 519,061,297, forward strand.
AATTAATTAAACCAAAACATTCCAAATGATGATACAAATACAATGCTATGCTTAAAAGTGGTTAATCATGCGTGAATAATCAAACTCAGATTCAAGAGATAAGCTAAACCGTGAGAGTCGAATGTCATGTTTCTGGGCTTGTGGAAACTTGCAGATGATTGGGACACGCTCTGGAGATGTCCAAGAGTCTATTAGGAGCTTTGGAATGACTTGAATTGACCTCTAGGCTGGAAACTGATCCACACTTTTTCTTCAAAAATTTGAGTTTTGTTTGATGCCTTGCACGACCTCCATCCTTCTTCCTTTGTTTTCACGACCCCAAACCATCTTTTTTTTGCCTTGAGAATGTTATGTCCTTATATTGGAATGAATTAGGTCAATAAAAACTCATCATATCTTTGCAAATTATGGAGATTTGATTTCATTCTTTGTCTTGTATGATTTGTTTCCAAAATAGACCAAATTAAGATCTTTTCCAATCAATTGGCTCTTGCACGAATTTTTTGATTTTCAAGCTGTTCATGGACTCATAATATGCTCATAAAATCAAATCTTTGATTTTATTTGATTATTCTACTATTTAAATTGATTTATTTTGATTTAAATGGATAAAAATCAAAATAAATAATAAAAATAATAAAATAATAGGTGGATAAGATCAGGGGTCATGGGCCATCTTAGGAACAAGTTTCAAACAAGAAAACATGGGTCCATTTAGAAAAAAAGTCGTTTTGATCAATGTTGACTTCATGCACATTTCCAAAAATTGGTCAATTTTGACAACACATATCTCCCTCAATTTTAACCCTAGAGAGGTGTTCTTGGATTTTTTAGAAATCTTAGGATGTCCCCTAAACAACCCTTTTAGTTTTATCTCAATTGGGTCTTCCATGTTCATGTAAGAAGCTTTGACCCCAAAGGTGTTTTTGTTGACTTTTCAAAAGGACCTATAATGTAGAAATTCATATCTTTTGATGAGTGCATATTTTGAACTTGTGGGATGAATATGAATTGTGGGGAATTACATCCTCTTAAAAATGATCCTTGGATGGAAAATTTATGATAAAGTATGAAGAAGTTATGCCTGGTCAAAGTTTGGTTGAATTTTCTTGTGAAACTCTAATTTAGCAACTTTTGGGTTTTGATGAATTTGGGGGCATTCCTTGAGGAATCATGATCAAACCTTGATCAAATGATGGATATATCTTCAAAATGTTTATGTTGACCAAAAATCTTAAAGTTTGACTGTATGTGGGCCACAATTGACTTTTGACCTAGTATAGTTGATTTTCAGGCATCTGGGCAATTGACTGAGCAAACTTCTTGTGCAAGGCATGAAACTTGACATGGATGATATTGAGAACATATTGGGACCATGGAAAGCATTTGGGACCCTTGTACTTAAACCATATTGATGAGGAGTGAAACCCTAGTTTGAAGCTTATTGCCTTAAGAGGAGGATTTGTCTGGTCAATCCTTAGTCATCCTTGAGCAATTGAGGACCTCCAGAGGTATGTATTGATTGAAATGAGAGGGAAAATTTTGGGGTACAACAGGTCCATATTATAAATCAACAGAGTGGTATGAGTCAACATGTACTGTCTCAGCCGGCGAGCAGCCCATGCCAGAGCCTAACAAGTTTTCTCGAGCAATGAATATTTGGTTTCACAGTCGGTAAACTTTTTGCTCAGGTAATAAATAGCATGCTCTTTTCAGCCAGACTCGTCACGTTGGCCCAAAACACACCCATAGAATTCTCTAGTACTGTTAAGTACATGATCAATGGTGTTTCTTCAACTGGAGGCATGATAATAGGAGGTTCTTGTAGATATTCTTTGATTTTGTCAAAGGCAGCTTGGCATTCATCATTCCATCTGACTACCTGATCTTTCTTCAAAAGTTTGAAGATTGGCTCACAAGTAGCAGTCAAGTGAGATATGAAGTGGTCGATGTAATTGAGATGACCCAAAAATCCTTTAACTTCCTTTTTGGAATGAGGGTTGGGCATTTCTTGGATGGCCTTTACCTTGGCAGGATCAACTTCAATGCCTTTATTGTTGACAACAAAACCTCGAAGCTTTCCAAATCGTACTCCAAAGATGCACTTGTTAGGGTTCAACCTCAACTTGTACTTCTTCAGCCTCTCGAATAATTTGTACAGGTGATCGAGATGTTCTTCTTCAGTTTGTAATATAGCGATCATATCATCCACATATACCTCTATTTCATAATGAATCATATCATGAAACAAAGCTACCATAGCTCTCTGATATGTTTCCCCTGCATTATTCAGTACGAACAACATGACCTTGTAGTAGAATGTGCCCCATTGCATAACGAAAGTAGTCTTCTCCATGTCTTCGAGAGCCATCCTTATCTGATTATACCCGGAGAAACCGTCCATAAAAGAGAAGACTTCATGCTGAGCAGTGTTATCAACTAAGACGTCAATGTGTGGTAGAGGGAAGTCATCCTTGGGACTTGCCCTATTCAGATCCCTATAGTCTATGCACATGTGAACCTTTCCGTATTTCTTCGGCACTGGCACCACATTAGCAACCCATTGGGGATAGGATGTCACAACTAGGAACCCTACATCAAATTGTTTCATTACTTCAGCTTTTATCTTTTTGGACATATCAGGCCTCATGCGACGAACCTTTTGTTTGATAGGAGGACACTCTTCTTTTTTTGGTAGACGATGAACTACAATGTCGGTATCCAATCCAAGCATATCTTCATAAGACCAAGCAAATACTTCCACATAATCATGCAACATCTGAATCAACCTGCTCTTGACACTTCTTTCCAAATTAGCGCCGATCTTGATTTCCTCTTATCTGTCTCAGTACCCAGATTAATGACTTCAACTGACTCTTTGTGCAGCTGAATAGCTTTTTCCTCTTGTAATAGAAGTCTGGCTAGTTCTCCCGGTATTTCACAACTTTCCTCGCCTTCGTCTTTGGCTTGGTTGATTGGGCATTCAAAGTCATAATCGGCAATAGTAGAGTCAACGACAATAGGAACCAGAGTGGATGAGGACCTGCAAGAATGTGTGTGTGTGTGCGCGCATGTAAGATACATGGCTATTTTTTGAAAAAATGTATTTGAAAGAAAAGAAAGACAATGAACATAAATATTTGAATGCAAAAGAGTCCAATGTACTGAATGATCATATAATTAGATGAACATAGATAAAACCCTTGACAAATGGACCAAAGTGCCTCGGGCCAGACACATGGCTTAAAAGTCATTGTTAAATATTACAGACAAAATGTTCTGGAATTTAAAGAAAATCAATAACAAGTAGATTAGTCCTCAATGAAGGAGATAGGCACAAAGTCCTTTGTGTGCCAATTATTTAGCTCCGTTGTAGTTGGATACACCTAATCTTCAAATGCAGCTTCTTCATCAGAATCACCCACGGAGTTGACTTAATGGCTTCCAATGCGGAGAGGTGGCTTTCCAGCATGAGCAAGCCTCACTTCCTTCTGAGCTTTGATGGTGAAGCCAAACCAAACTTGTCCGCTTTGAATGGGATATCAAGGAGTTTCCCCCAAGTATCATAACTTCCTTCTTCAATTGCTGCACGAGGATCTTTGACTGAAACCATCTTCGGCACGACCTTAACAGCTTTGGACTCATCAGAGGAATGTTTGGTAGCAGCAACCATTGGCGGTACAACCTCAAAGGCTTGACACTGGGTCTCAATTAATTCTCCATCCATCTCTACGTAGTTGAAAGAGTTAAGGTGGCTCACCATAAACTCTTCCTCACCACAGACGGTGACAATTCTTCCCTTGACATGATATTTAAGCTTTTGATGGAGAGTTGAGGTTACTTCCCCAGCTTTACGGATCCATGGTCAGCCCAACAGACAAGAATAGGCAGGGCGAATGTCCATAATGTAGAAGATGGAGTTGAAGATTTGTGATCCTACCTTGATTGGAAGATCTACTTCCCCATGAACTGTCCTCTTTGATCCATCAAATGCCCTTACAATGATATCACTTGGCTTCAAGACTAAACCTTCACAGTGTAGACGATCTAACGCCCCCTTGGGTAATACATTTAGAGAAGAACCAGTGTCGACTAGCACATGTGCTAAGGTAGTCCCTTTGCACTCGACAAAAACATGTAGAGCTTTATTGTGATTCTTCCCAAGCGGTGTTAGGTCCGCATCTGAAAATCCCAAGCCATTATCATCCATCAGGCTAGCCACGCAATTCTAAAATTGGTCTGTTGTTGTCTCATGGGGGACATGATCCTTTTTCAGGAATTTGATTAACGTCTGAGCATGGGCATCAGAACAAAGAAGCAATGACAACTTTGAAATCTTAGAAGGGGTTTGTCCCAACTGTTCCACAATCTTGAAGTCGCTTCTTTTTATTATCTTCAAGATATCATCCATCTCACGAGCGGAGGGCTCTCCATCAGCAACATCCTTTACGGGTATTCCGTTCACGACAGGCTTAACAACCTTCTTCTCCCCCCTTGTATCAGTACTTGGCTTGGTAGCAGTAATGCAGATAGGCGCCTTTGAAGCAACTGGTGGTGAGATATTGGGTGAAAATATTCTCTCTGTTCTGGTTACTTTACTTGAGCCAGTTATGTTATCAACATCATCAGCTTTATCTTCTTCGATGCAAGCGTCTTGTTTTATGCCGTGATAAAACACCTCAGCACCATAGTTCCATGGTACTACCTTGTTTGAAGAATAGGGAATTGGTCCGGGATTAGTAATTATTAAGGGAGCAACAGTGGGTTCACTTGAAATCCTAATAGGACCTTTGGAGGTGAGACTAAGAGGCTTGTTTGAGATGGTAATGATGGAGAGGTCTTCACATTTGTTAATCAAACTTTTGGAAAGCGAAGTCTCCTCAAACAGAATTTCGTGGCTATCCATCAAGCGTTGTATGCCTTTCTTCAGTCCTTCACATCCATTGAGTTGTTGGGTACAACAAACACAGTCTTTAACACAGCCATGGAAAATCCTAACTTTCAACAGGTTCTTTTTGATGATATTCAGCGGAGTAGTCAATTCTTCAACAGAGGCAACGAAAATTGTATCTTCAATAGCATTAACACCTTTGTCATGCTTTGGCATAGGTGCAGTGACTACATTCAGAGTTGGAGGAGGATCAAACTTAATAGTCTTGTTATCAATCAAATCCTGGATTTTATTCTTCAAGGCCCAGCACTGGCCAGTCTCGTGCCCGGGGCTGCTTGAGTGGTAAGCACATTTAGCGTTCGGATTATACTTTGGTGAAGAGGTATCTGGTTTGGCAGGTGGATTGCGCAATGTCACTAAATTAGCCTTTAACAAATGTTGAAGGGCTTGATACAGTGACATGCCTAACCTCGTAAATTGTCTTCTAGGAGTTTCAAAACGTTGATGATTAGCAGATGGTCTTGGAGTAGGAGGTGGATTGGAGATTCGGACAACATTAACAGACAGATGATCATTCTTCTTGGTACGGGCCCTCGCCCCGTACACAACATTGATTTCCTTCTTTGCAACAAAAGGTTTCTTGACAGGATTTGAAGTGGAGGCAGATGCCACATAGATCTTTCCACTTTTGATGTCGCTTTCAACTCTTTCACCAGTTAAGATTAACTCGGTGAATCCGGAGGAGGAACAACCTACTAACAAGTTAAAGAATGGACCGAATAAAGTGCCCATAAACATGTCAATGTGCTCTCTATCAGTCAAGGGTGGTTGAACCCTACTAGCAAGGTATCTCCACTTTTGTGCATATTCCTTAAATCCTTCATTCTTTCCCATAGTCATATCTTGTAATTGAACCCTCATTGGTGCCAAGTCGACGTTATAATGATATTGATGGTAGAAGGCGGTAGCTAAATCCTCCCAAGTATTGATACGGGAACCATCTAACTGATAAAACCATTCAAGTTGAATTCCGGCCAAGCTCTCTTGGAAAAAGTGAACCCAAAGTTTCTTATCAACAGTGTGCGACTGTATCTTGTGCACATAAGATTTCAGGTGGAGTTTTGGACAAGAAACTCCATCTTACTTTGAAAAGATTGGTATTTTGAATTTGTGAGGAATGACTACCCCAGAGATCAAACCCAAATCATCAAAATCTAAACTGGGGACGACTTGGATTTCAATAACTTTCAATCTGTCTTCTAACTGCTTATACTTGATATCGGCGGGTGGATACTGCTCGTCGAAATAATCATCATCAGACGCTTGATCATTAACACAGTCAGCCTGGGTACTCTTAACCTCACCAATTTGGTTCTCATCTTCTTCAGATAAGTCTTCCACTATCGGGATCTGACGAACTTGCTCTTTAAACCTTCTGCCCATGTTGACCAGGGCTCTCTTCTTGGGCTTCTTCTTAACTGCCAGCAATGCCATCATATCTTGCTGCCCCTTGGCTAGGGCCAGTAGAGTCTCTTGGAATTGAGAGTTTTGTGCCTGGAGATCCTTCACAGTTTTCTCTAGATCCATCTTGCTGAAATAAACAACAGAAAGATAAGGAAATCTGTTATATGAAAACTTGTCATGTTATGATGCATGGAATATGTACATGCAAATGATTTCAAGGATTTATTGAATTTAAATTTGTATAGACAAAAGAGTGAACAAACGTCAATTTTCACTAATTAACTTGAAAAGATTACAACATGCCTTTTGGGATTACACAATAACTCTCTAAGATAAAAAGACTGAACGCATCCTCTTCGGCGCAAGGTAGGTGTTCACACTTTTCTCTTCTTGTAGCTGCTTCGTAAGCTCCAAGACCTTCTTCTCACTAGCATAGAATTGAGCTTCTAAAGCATCTCTTTCTTCCTTTAGTTGAATCTAACCCTTTTGCAAGTCTTCAAGAGAGGTAGGCATGTCTGGATGAAGGATCGTGTATGGGACATCTCCTTCAACCACAAGTTCCATGATAATTGGTAAGATGGAAGGATAAGGCATCACAAGTTTCTGAGCAGGAGCTCGTACCCACTTAAGGTAAGGCTCGAGGGGAATGGAATTCTTGTGTCCCAGCGTCTTACTATCCATCTTGCTTACCATCCTCCAAGCTCGGATAAACCTCTGACGGTAGCTTTGATCGTCGCTTTCATAGTCGAATACCGCTCCTTGAATGAGCATCTCATGTGGGCCATCCCTCCGGGCATAACCAAACTTTCGTATGGCTAAGCAAGGGTTGTAAGTGATGCCTCCTCTAATGCCAAGTAACGAGACATTAAAGAATTCACCACAATGGTTGATGATAGTAACATTCTCCAAGGATCAGGAACACCAATGAACATCTGAATGTCTGAGTGTCATTAACCTATGGGTCCACCTCAAACCTTGCTCATTCTTCAACACAGATCGAGGAAGATGCGAAATAAACCATCTTTACAAGAGAGGAGTGCAACACATGAGGATCCCTCTTTTCATCATAGTGAGAGAGTGTAAAGAATGAAGGATATCCCCTAACAAAGAAGGCACTGGATTGCGATACATGAAGATTTTGACAGCATTTACATCTATGAGTTGGTCAGGATTTGGAAACAAAACCATCCCATAGATGAGAAGGGCCACAATTTCTTCAAAAGCTTGTAAGTCCAAGGAATTCCAACAATCTTGAGCTTTCTCAAATAAGAATTTGGCTAAGAAACCTTTGACACCACTCCTTGTTTCCCAATTAGTTGTGATATCAGATTGTTACAAGTGTAATTCTTGGGAAATCTCTTCAGGTTTTGGATCTCTTTTCATACCGTTGAAGGGTAGTTGATTGAGAATGGGAATCCTCAAGAGTTGAGAGAATTCTTCCAAAGTTGGCACAAGTTGATAATCGGGAAAAGTGAAGCAATGGTGTAGAGGATCAAAGAATTAGAAGAGCACCTTCATCATATCTTCATCAGTGTTGGAGGTAACCAAGTTTAAGAGGCGACCATGTCTTTTGGTGAATGAAGAGTTTTCAGGGACTCTTGATGCTAACTCTTTGACTTGAGGAGGAATCCTCACGAGATTGACTTGGATAGTATTCCTGCGGATATAAGCCATGTCCTACAAAACAGAACAAAGATAAATCCCAATAATCCTTGAAATGGTTAGAATGAGTATGATGTTTATGATGTCATGTATAAATATATATGTACAAACAAGTCAAACAAGTCCTTAGGTTTAGGCTTGCATGGAGTCTTCTAGGTAAGTACCCTATTGAAGTTTAGTTGGCTCAAACCTGTCCTAGAAATAGTAACTGGGTTCTAAAGGATTCCAATATCACTGGTATGTCTTCTCAGGCATTGTTTCAGCGTAATCCTCTTTCACGACGACTGAAATATCCCAAAAAGCCAAACCTCAATGAGTGTAGTATTAAGTATCTACCAACTTCGGACTGCACCAAAGTCGGTCATCTCACTACGTCCTAATGGCCAAGTTGGTCAAGTAAAGGTTCTAAAGTTAGTTAGTGTTTTATGACATCACTCAACGGCCCCGTATTCTCCTTGACTACTCAAGGGCTACCAGTACCCACAAATATGTCACACTAACGTAGCTATTGCTTAGACCATGTCGGTATACCCCACACAGTTTCCACAACGTATTACTACTTACCTATAAGGTATCCCAAATCCGGGTAGAGGATTTAAGCCCAAACAAAGAACCAAAATGTAAAGCAAACAAATCAAACAATGAAAGAAAATGAAGGTGATATAACCCTAAGGTAACCCCACTTTTAAGTTTTCCCCCAACAGAGTCGCCAATTCTGTGATACAGTGGGAGAACTGACTTGGGTGTTTTGCGTTTTATCACAAATGTTGCGGTTAGCAAGAGTCGCCATCGACTTTTCTTTTATCCAAAAGGAAAGGCTGAAAAGAATGGGAAAGACCTTTGAGATTATTTCTTGAGTTTGGGGGGTAGATTATGAAAAGGGAAGGTGTTAGCATCCTTTTCATCCATAGTTATCTATGGGTTCTTAGTTGCTTGCTAGATCACTTGCTTTTGTTTGAAAATGTGCTTTGTGTGGTTTTTGAAAGTATTTTGAAAAGGCGCCATCATTTAGGCAAACTTTATAATAGTTCTCGTTCGTAAGAACGTATACAAAGTGTTGAGATTTTAAAAGTGTTTCAAGTTTGGAAGATGTTTTGAAAGTGTTTTTGAAAGTGTTTTTGAAAGTGTTGGTGTTTGTTTTGAAAATAAGCAAGAGTCTTTGATTTGAAATTGAGCAAGCAACTAGGAACAATCTACCTACTCAAAAGTCTTAGTTCATTTCTTCCTTTCCTTTGATATTGCTATCTTACCATTGATTTGGTAAGAAGCCCTATCTTTGGATGTAAAGGGACGGGTGTGGGTCATCGTATAACCATGATAGCAATGTTGTGAAATATCTTAGCAATTATCTTTGAGGGACTAAGATCATTTTGAAAGGAAACATTTGATAGCGTCATCTAGGGATTATGATCTTGTATTTTTTATTGCTTTTGCTAAGATACCCCACATGCATAACATGGCCATTTTTGTAAGGAAACAAAGTGGATTTACCCTAAGGGTGTAAGTGTGCAAGTGTGTTGATTTACATGCTTTGTTTTGTCTTAAATTAGGGTTTGCTAACTTGTTGATTTTATCTTTCTATACAAACCCTAATTTATTAGCATTTATATAAAACGATAAATTGCGGAAAGTAAAAATACTAAGATATTACATCATTGGGGGAGGGGGTATACAAATTTACAAATGAGGATTTTTGCAAGAAAATTAAACCTAATTAATTATTACAACCATATTGAATAAATATACAATAATTGAATAAATGATAATGCATAAATGCAAATGGATAAAAAATGATTTTTGTTTGGATTTTTATGAAAGGGGTTTAGTCTTGACCTAATTTATAAAATGATTAATTAAAATAAATAAAATTAAATTTAAACTAAATAAGGAAGAAATTAAGTTAAAAAGCATTTTTAGGGTTTTTTTGTGAAAAGGTTTTAGATTAATAATAATTATATGAAAATTAATTAATTAAAAGAAACCTAAGTTCTAAATTAATTTTAATTAAGAAATAAAAAAAACTAAATCTAATTATTATTTATTAAAAAAGGAAATTAAATTGTTAAGAAAATATTTTTTGTTCTTTTTGTTTTATGAAGAAAAATAAAACATATAAGTGTAAATAAATAAAATATTTATATTTTTTTATATTTTTTAATAATAAAGATAATAATGATAAAAGTAATAATGAAAATAATAATAAAGAAAATGAAATAAGAAAAAGAAATAAATAAAAATGAAATAAATAAAATAAAGTTGGGCCAGACTGCAAAAGTAAATATGGAGGGTTAGAGAAAGCAAAAAGTGGAAGGCCCGACAATAAGGGCCCAGGCGCTGCAGCTGAAACAAAAAAGAAGAGAAAATATGAAAAATGAGCAAAAGTGGCAACACCGAGTGTTGAACCCCTGCCCTCATGGTTAGCAAAGACTTAATACGCGCGCGCTTGCCACTGGGGTGGCTTGTACACCCGGTCATGAAACAACTTCCATTAAATATAAAATAAACCAAACCCTGAATATTTGAAATCATCTTCTTCCTCCTTCATGTGCCCGCATAACACAATGTCCACCATTGTTAACCCTGTAACTTTCTCATTTTTTGACCATTTTAAAAAGTACAAACATGAAACTTGCAGGAAATTTCATCATCAATTTAACCATATAATTTATTTAAGCTAAAAATCAAAGATTAAACTCAATTTTCCTTGATACCAAATGCGTGCCATAACTGGTCAGAAGCAAAGTTCTCCAAACACAAGCAAGTAAAATGCAAACTAGGGACATGGTCAGCTTGAGGGCAATAATGTCTACATTTTTACTTCAGAATGTATGCACAAAGGATGCTTGTATCAAGATATTGATGTTTGAAAACTTACCTCTTGCAGCTGGATTTGTGCATGGACTTTGAGCAAGTTTTGAAGAGTGAAGATGATCAGGTTAGCTTACCTGGACCTCCCTGAATGTGTTGCAAGTCTTACTTTTCCTTGAGGATGGTTGAAACTCCCTACTCAAGTCAAGCTGCAAGCTTGAGTTTCAAAAATGGGGTATGATAGAAATGTGATTACAGTCTTGAAACAGGGACTTGGATCATTTGTATATGATGTATGTAAGATGTTTAGATGATTAGAAATCAAAACGCACGAGAGAAAATGGAGATGATGAGTTTTTGCTTCAAACTGTCAAGCTGGGCAGATTCAAGGCAAAATGGAGTTTGGGAAGTTTTGGGAGGGCTTCAAAATTGTCTTTTAGCTTGCAAGTAACTTGTATGGTTATATGAAAAAGGTTAGAGCACTTGAGGTGGTCAGAAATACAAGATATAAAGTTATGGCTATGTTACTTGATTTTGAAGAAAAGTGGAAAACATGGTTTCAAGGCATAGTACAAGCATGGCCTGAGTTTATGGGAGGCTCTAGACATGTTGCTTTTTCCTTTGACATTGCTTGTGTTCAGATGGAACAAGTTAGGAGCTTTATGCATTGACTTTGTGATTAAAGTCACTTTTCCAAAATGGAAGTGTGAACTTTGTTCCATTAATATAATAATCACTTAGACAAAGACTCTAGCACTTGGATCATAGCTCAAATAGTTGTGTAATCTTATGATTATGGATAGATTTAGAGGTTAGAATCCTGAAAAGTAAGATTTATGCAGCATGGGTTTTAGACTTGAATTCTTGTTCATCATGGAAATGACCTATAATTCAAGAATGAATGTCCAACTTCTTGTCTTCGATTCTCTTTGCTCAAACATGATCTGAATGAGTTCTTGGAAATTTTGGAAAGCTTGTAACATACTCTACAACCTCTATGTTGGTCATTTTAGAAAATTCCTCTTGGAACTATGTGAAAAATTGCCAAGAAATTAGGTTAAAATCCTGCCTAAAATAGGGCAAAATTTCACTATGTTTCCATGTTTCATGAACATGTATTCACAAAATCATAACTTGAAATCCATGCATTTCTAGGATAAGTTGTGTTCTATAATGTTTTAGATCTAATTGAGATCTAAAACTTTAATGTTGAAAGTTTACTTTGAATCATCTTGCATCATGGTGAAAAATTGGCTCAAAGTTGTGAAAAAATATGAATTTTCAAACACTTAGAAAAATATCTAAGTTTAGAAATTTTGACTTTTCAAAATGAAATCTTGACTTTTTGATTTCTTGATGAACAAGTTTCATATTTTGACACGTTTTGATGAATTGTGATCTTTGATACTTGATTTTGACCAAAAAGTCAAAGTTTGACTTTTCAGTGTACAGTTGACTTTTGATCAGTTGACTGAAAATCAACTATCAATCTATTGATCTTGAGGGAAGTTTTGAGTCATGCCATTAGGTCAAAATGATGCAATTGAATCCTTGAGATCATTTCTCCAACCAATCAACCATTTGCTAGGTCAAAAAATAGAAATTGCACTTCCTCATTCAAAACCCTAATTTTGACCATTTTGCCCTTTTGATGATCTGATCAAATTTCTTGAGGAATTATGGTCCAAACTTGATCAAATGACATATATGAGTTCATAATGTTGATATGGGGTTTTTGACTGAAGTTGACCGATCATTGACTTTTGACCTAATACACCATCTAATGGTTTGAAACATAATTTCGAGGACTCAAACATAACATGTTAACCTAGTTTCATGACTCAAATCATTTCTCAAGATCAAAAGATTGATAGTTGAATTTTTGATCAACTGATGAAAAGTCAACTAATTCACAAAAAGTCAAACTTTGACTTTTTGGTCAACATTACATTCCAAAGATCAAAGATTATCAAGACATTCAAGAATATCAAACTTTGTCAACAAGAATCAATAAAGTCAAGAAAGTCAATAAAAAGTCAAGATTTTCAATACATAATTTTTTTAAGTGTTTTTAACCTTGATAATTTCATTACTTCATGACAATTTTTCACCAAGATGTAAGATGATTCAAAGAAAACTTTCAACATGAAAGTTGTAGATCTTGATGAATTCTACACTTTGTATTAGAGTGTTGATGTCCAAAAAATGCTTAGATTCGAAGATACAGGCTCATGAAGTCATGACATTTTTGTATAAACACTTAGAGAAATTTTCAACAGATTTTGGTCAGGTTTTGATCTAACTTCTTGACCAATTTTCATCAAGTTCCAATTTGATTTAGCCAAAGTGGTCAGTATGAAAGTTGTAGATAATGTTTCAAGCTTTCCAAAACATCCAAGAGCATGAATTTATCATATTTGAGCTAAGAGATTCAAAGGCATGGAGTTGGGGCATCCATTCTTGAATTACAAGTCATTTTGGTGAAGAACACATAATCCAGTATACATGTTATGCTGCATAATCTTGTGTTTCAGGCCTTCTAACTTGCAAATCTCACCATAATTTAATGTTTACACAAACTTTTGAGCTATGGTCCATTTGATTTAAGCATTGTCCAAGTGATCTTTCCATTTTTGGCACAAAGTTAACATTGCCATTCTTGCAAAGTAGCTTTAATCATAAAGTCAGCTCTTCTTGAGCCTCTAACTTGTTCCTTCTATACACACTAAACACATAAAATCAGACAAGTATGCTTAAAGTGTACAACAACTCTATGAAGCAATGTACAAAGCATTGGAACTATGATCTTCAAGCTTGCTTCATGTGCAATCCAACCTAGCCACAACATGTGATCTTGCAAAATCTGATCAACCCTTGCCTTAAAACCTCTTGCCTATAAATAGAGAGATCATTTGCAAGATAAAAGAGAGGAACAAAACCTCAAAACTCCTATACTCTCAAAAAACCAGAATTTCCCACAAAACCTCCATTTTTGAGCTTTGAAGTCCAAATCTTTAAACCTCTCACACCTTGCAAGTTTTTCCCAAACAAATCATCCAAATACTTCACATACATCATATAAAAGTTGTTCAAACACAAGAATAACTTCTGTAACACCATTGTCACCATCTTCTAAACTCAAAAATAGTACTTTGCAACTTGACTTAGTTGGAGTGATTCAACAACTTTCAACATAAAGTGAGGATTGAAACAACTTCAAGAAGGTCCAAAGGAGCTCGATCAATCACCACTTTTCACCCGGAAACATCCGTACGTGTTCTAAAGTTTTTCACTTCAAGAGGTAAACTTTCTCAAACTGTAATATCTTTATCCATTCATCATTTTCTTTCATTTTCAAAGGGATACAACAGGACATATCAAAGAGAAAAATAAGTAAAAAGACAGGACAGGGGATGACATGGATGCCAATGTCACACGACACAACCTGTGTTAGTCAGAAACGTGCAAAACAGACAAGACAGGGACTGACATGGGTGCCCGTGTCACACGACATGGCACGTGTCAGTCAAAAACGTGTAAAACAGGCTGGGCAGGGGCTGACACAGGTGCCCGTGTCACACGACATGGCCCGTGTCAATTTGACTGGAACAAAAATGTGAAAAAGAAGCTTGGGCAGATGCTGACACGGCCCGTGTCAGCTCAGGCATCAAAATTCCCAATTTTGAGATTTTTAAGATACTTTTGACATATTACATTGCTTGGAGATGACCTAACTCTATACGAAAACCTTTTATAGATAAAACATTCAAGTTATTTTTTTTTAAATAATTGAAACTACAAAACCTTTTCTACCAAAAAAACCCATAAAAACGTTTTTCTTTCATGTTATCTTTATATTCCTGTACATTTTATTATTATGCATTATTCGATTGGGTTGTAATAGTAATTAAGGCTTTATTGCTTTATATTCCCCATTTGTAAATTTGTATCCCCCATCCCCAAAATATTGTAATAGTGTAGGTTTTGTACCCCAAAGTTTTCTCTCTCATTTTACTCAATACATACTCCTAGAGATCCTCAATTTGCTCAAGTTTGCCCAAGAGTTGACCAAACAAACTCTCTCCTAAGGCAGTGTGTCTCAAATTAGGGTTTCCATTCTCATCAAGAAAGGTGAACTCCAAAGATATAATATTCTCTCCATGGTCCTAATATGATCTCAAGACCCTTCATGTCAAGTTTCATGCCTTGCACAAGAAGTTTGCACAGTCAACTGCTCAGATGCTTGAGAATCAACTGTATTAAGTCAAAAGTCAATTGTGACCCACATACAGTCAAACTTCAAGAATTTTGGTCAACATTAACATTTTGAAGTGACTTTCATCATTAGATCAAGGGTTGATCATGATTCCCCAATGAATGCTCCAAATTCATCAAAATCCAAAAGTTGCTAAATTAGGGTTTCTTAGGAAAAGTCAACCAAACTTTGACCAAGTATAACTTCCACATGCTTTATCAGAAATTTTCCATCCAAATCTCATTTTTAAGAGGATGCAATTCCCTACAACTCATCTTCATCCCACAAGTTCAAAATATGCACCCACAAAAAGATATGAATTTCTACATTATGGGTCCTTTTGAAAAGTCAACAAAATACCTTTTGGGTCAAAGCTTCTTACATGAACATGGAAAACCCAATTGAGATGAGACCAAAATTGTTGCTTGAGGGACATCCTAATCTTTCTAAAAAGTCTAAGAACACCTCTCTAGGGTTCAAATTGGAAGAGATACGCCTTGTCAAAGTTGACCTTTTTTGCAAAATTGCCAAAAGTCAAATGGGCTCAAAATTACATTTGTTGCCAAATGGGCCTAACTTCTTATGCTTGCACCTCACTTATAATATGGTCCACGACCCAAATATTAACCCACACGTTATTTGCTTCATTTTCAATTTATTTTGATTTTTTATTAATTAAAAATTTAATTAAATCAAATAATTGGTGAATAATAGCAAAGATATGTAAAGATTTGATTTTTTTGACAGATTTGCAATCAAAATATGCTGAGATATCAAGACCAAAACGAATGAAGCATAATTGGCACAAGAAAGGTATGATTTGGCTCAAAATAGCAAGTTTACATATGGAATGGAAATCAAATCAAATCTTCCATAATTGAAAAGATTCAAGCCAATTTTATAACCCTAATTCATTCTAAGATATATATGGAACATGTACAAGGCATGAGACAAGGTTTTTCAGGCGTGAAAAGGAAGAACAAAGTTTCAACTTTTCAAAGAAAAGTGCAGATCCAATCTTGCTCCATAGGCCGTTTCAAGCGTTTCTAAAGATCAAGTCATATCCCTAGGTACTCACTGAACATGTAGCAAGCATTTGCAAGGCCTGAAGCATCCAGAATCGCGCACCACAACTCTCACAATTTGCTTATTTTTTCCAAATCGATTATCGAATTTCCTGCATCATTAGCATATTTAAGTGATATATTTGTCATCATTGACATGTTTGCAACCTGACTGGATGATTTAATTGAGTTTTTGACGCATATATGTGCCTTTGCCATTATTAGGGTTTTCATGTGCGTTTTAGGGGTTTGTCACACAGGTTAAATTGGGCCAAGAGAAGAACACCATGATGTTCACGAGATCAAGACGAATTGATCCATATAGTTGGAAGTAATTTATCATGTGTCTTGTGCATTTTGGAAATTCGCAAGGCTATAGCTACAAACGCCCAACCGTAGGTAAAAGGTATATACCTAAGACGACGGACTGGAGGTAGAAGAAGGTGATTTGGCATCACCCTATTGGTTTATTTGAAATTCGCGCGTGTGGGAGTCAGCTATTTGTTTTCTTTATATTATATTTTGTTTTCATTATACTAACAACAAGTCACAATAGCGCAGTTGGAAAGGGCATTCAGTGGTAAGCACAAGGACCTGTGTTCAATCCCAGGTCCCAGCAACGCTTATTTTCTTATTTTCTATTCACAAATCATATGCAATTCTCATCCAAACGCCTACCATACACCCTTGCATCCAGCCACTTGATCAGCCTAGCATGAGATCTAACGCACTCCAGACGAGAGACCATGGTGCCCCATCAGAAGGTCAACACATGGGATTCAACGCAGGGGTTGGGCCATCAGCCTTGGGCCCAAATATAATTCAGAATCCCCCCCCTGGGACATTCAACAGAGGCCCAATTTGCTTTTCTTTCTATTTCTTTTTAATTTCTTTAATTATTTCCTTTAATTGTATTGATTAATTAACACAATTTTTTTTATTAAACTAAAAAATTACAAAATACAGAATTAGGTCTTATTTATTCAAATTAATATATTTGAAAATAAATTAGGTTAATTAGTTTTATTTGATTACTTGTTTTAATTAAAATTAATTAGAAACTAGGTTTTAAATTTTGTAATTAAATTTTTTCTTTTCTCAAATAAAAACCACAAAAAATGCATAAAATATTTTTTTATAAGATAATTTTCTTGAATGATTTAATTTAGTTTAAATTAGGTTAATTTCAATTTCTTTTATAATTAAAAATAATTAGAATTAGGGTTTTAATTGTACATAACCTAATTAAGTCTTTTCTCAAAAATAATTTAAATATTTTTTCAATTAGATTTTTAGGATTCTCAATTTTTCTCGCATTTAATTTTTCGCGCGCATTTTAGTTTGTTTTATTATTATTGTAACTGTTTCGAGGATGTAATAGTAACTAGGGTTTTAAACTTCCGCATTTTTATTTTTGGTCAAGATAATTATGTAACTGTCAAAGCCTTGTAATAACTAGGTTTATTTTTCACACTTTAAATTTCTACAAATATTTAACTGTTAGATGCATGCTAATAGGATTGTATGGCAAGAGTATCTTGAAATTAAAACGGTAGATCACCTAATGTGCAAAGACTAAATAACTGAAAAAATTCACATGCACATATTCACTCCTAGGGTTTATCCCACTTCGGTTGCCTTCGGTAAACAATCATTAAGCATAGGAGATTTTAGTGGTTGCCCTCCAGTCTAAAAGATCAAAATGAACCAGTCAAATGTTGCCTCAGAAATGTTGCCTCCGAATGTTATCTCGGAAAGATCTTAAGACTCTAGGGTTACGACTAAAGTTTTCTAACTGTTGCTTTAGTGATTGTACTTGTCCCCTTCGATAGTCCCTCAACATCCAATGATAGGGCTACTGTTGTACCCTAAAATTTTCCCTCTCATTTCTCAAAGGATCAACCTGGACGCTCAGGTTTGTTCCATCCAGTTTCAAGTCTTGAATTACAACTTTTCAAGAAAATCGTTCACAAGGGCAAAATGGTCAAAAACACACTGAAAAGTCAAACTTTGACTTTTAGATCCAAATCAAATTTCAACAATTATATTTCATCAAAACATGAAATTGGTTCATCAAAAATTAGAAGTCAGAAGTTACTTTGAAAAAATGAAATTTCTAAGCATTTAGAAAATCTTCTAAGTGTTAAGAGAATATGATACTTCAAAACTTCTGAGCCAGCCTCCACGCAAGTACAGCCAGAAGTTGCAAACACGGTTCAGAACATGATGCTTCAATCAGAACATGTAGAAGCGATGCTCTTTGTTCAGAACATGATGCTTCAATCAGAACATGTAGAAGCGATGCTCTTTGTTCAGAACATGATGCTTCAATCAGAACATGTAGAAGCAATTCTCTTTGGTCAGAACATGATGCTTCAATCAGAACATGTAGAAGCGATGCTCTTTGGTCAGAACATTGATTCTTCGCATATGAAGGCTAGGTTCAATTCTCCTTCAGAACATGCTGGAGCAAAAAGATACAAAGATCAGAAGTTGGATGTTCATTCTGAATTATGCTGAGAATGAACCTCTGATCTAGAATTAAGCAATGATGTAGAATCTCACGTTGCAGGATTTCTGGGTTGATCAATCTCATCATCATTTAATGCTCATTTAATGCTCACAACCACTTATGGGTCTTTGTTCAAAGGATTTCTCCACGTGTGGCATAGAAGCACCTTTACTGTCTTGGAAAAGCAAACTCTTGTACAAAAGTGTGATGGGCCCATGCGTTACTTTTGATTTGGAAGTTACTTTTCCTTAATTCCTGCTTACAAATCCAGCTTAGGCACAACTAAAAGCTGCTAACCACCTTACTTTGTGCCTTAAACCATACTTGTTTGAACTTGCTTCAAGAACAAGTCAGCGCCTAGCATATGATGGTTGTACCTTTGATTTCTCCAAGCTACTAAATTGAACTATATTTGCAACTGTGAAAGGGTCGAAAATTTGAGAAAGAAAAGCCTTGAACCCCTGCAAAATTTCTAAGAGTCCAAAAACTGTAAACACAAACATACAAAACCTGTTAAGTTTTGATTCCTTGCATTCAAACTTCATTTGTTCTCAAGTGTTTCTTGACTAAAGCCATCCATGCAGTTGCTGATTCACATATTAGAAGTTACCCTAACTTTTGTATTCATACTACCATACACTCTGCATCCATCTACTCAAAGGAGTCATAACATTACCCCTTTGCTGTTCCAGAAGTTGAAAACTTCCAGCCTGCTGAGTACGTGAAGAAGCTGCTCAGAACATCATCAGAGTTGAGGTTAACTCCAGTTCACAGAATCTCTTCCAGCTGCAAGGTAAGCTTCTGCTGACTCTCACCATATTATTTAAGCATTACCAGATTTGCATGTTCGAAAATACAATGTAGATATCATGTTTCTGATGTTGTATATCTTCTGAGATTTCATGCATCTGCTTTCCTAAGTAGGGAATAAATAAGTTCAGAACTTCTTGAAGAAATTAGAACTCAGAATAAGGATTATCAAATTCATACTTGCCTCTGATTTATAGTTATGATATTTTTTGTTTCTGAAACACTATGAGACCTGCCATAACTGTCATATGCACATCTTCTGTTTTGTTGAGAAATGACCAAGTTGCAGATGTTCTGACTAGCATGGAGAGGGAGACCAAGTCCTTCCAGTGGTATCAGAACATCTGAAATCTAATTTGTTTCCGGTAGTATCAGAACTTCTGAAAACTACCCCATTCCGAGCAGACCCAAAACTTCTGACTTTACCTATTTTTTGCTAACAAGATATCTGTTTTGCAGCACGCCAGAGTCAGAGCTTCTGACCTCTCCTGTTTCAGCATTTGCGCTGATTCTATTTTCTTTCTTTTATTATCTTTGCCATCACTTTTATTTTTCATTAATCAACAAACACCAAAAACATTTTTTCATGTTTTATTTTATTTCTTAAAACAAAAGATCAAAAATATTTTTTTAAAACAAAACAAGTTCATTTCACATTTTCTTGTACATTCTTATTTATTCAATATGGTTGTAATAGTAACTTAGAATTTAATTTGCAATCCCCATTTGTAAATGTGTACACCCCATCTCCCTAATGATTGTAATAGCGTAGAATCTTTATTTTCCGCACTTTATTGCTTTCATATATTGTTAGTAATTAGGGCGTGTATGGCAAGACATGAAATTGACAAATAGATCACCCTAATCAAGACCAAAATGCATGCAATAAAACACACTTTGCACACATGCACCCTTAGGGTAATCTCACTTTGTTGCCTATCAGAAAAATAGTCATGTCCCTAAAGCATGGGCGTTTTAGCAAAAGACCCTCGATAAAAGATCGTAGTCCTTCGATGACCCTCGATGTTGCCTTCGGTAAACGATCTAGTCCCTAAAACAACATTGCTAAAACATTCCATGGGTTGCCTTCTATAACTATACAAACGTCCCAATTCCCGTCCCTTCACATCCAACGATGGAGCTTCTTACCAAAACAATGGTAAGATAGCAACATCTAAAGGAGGAGAAAAAGCACATCTAAGACCTTTTGAGTAGGTAGGTTTGCTCTCAGTTACTCACTTGCTCACAACAAAAACATTTTATGCACCAACACTCTCACTTTGAAACATTTTCAAAAGACAAACACTTTGTACGCGTTCTTATAGAAATGAGAGCCATTAGAAAGAAAACCCTTTTCAAAATCACTTTCAAAAACACATCCCACAAACACCTCTTTGAACTATTTTCAAAACAAAACTTTGTATGCATTCTTATAGAAACGAGAATCATTACAAAGTCACATTTTCAAAATATTTTCAAAAACCACACAAAGCACAATTTCAAACAAAAGCAAGTGATCTAGCGAGTAACTAAGAGCCCATGGAAAACCATGGATGAAAAGGGTGCTAATACCTTCCCTTTTCATAATCTACCCCCCAAACCCGAGAAAATATCTCTAAAGGTCTTTCCTGTGTTTTTTCATCTTTCCTTTTTGGATAAAAGAAAAGTCGATGGTGACTCTTGCTAAAATGCAACATTTGCAAATACAAAACGCAAAACAATCAAGTCAGTTCTCCCACTGTATCACAGAACTGGCGACTCTGCTGGTGACTGTTTAAAAGTGGGGTTACCTCAGGGTTAGATCACATTTACTTGCCTTCATTTGTTTGAATTGCTTGCTTTACATTATTGGTTCCTTGCTTGGGTTTGTTTTGATCCTCTACCCGGATCTGGGGCACCTTTTTAGGTAAGTAGCAATAGATTGTGGAAACTGTACGGCGTAGACCGATATGGTTGAAACAATGGCTATGTTAGCGTGACACATTTGTTGGTATCGGTATCCCTTGTGTTGAAACAAGGAGAAGACGTGGCCGATGAGCAGCGTCATGAAGCACTAACTGACCTTAGAACCTTACTTGACCAACTTGTCCGTTATGACGTAGTGAGATGACCGGTTTCAGTGTAGAGCTGAAAATTGGTTGATACTCGATACTACACTCATTGAGGCTGGACTTTTGGGATATCTTGGCCGCAAGAAAAGATTGATTATGCTGAGATAATGCCTAAGGGAAAGGTCATTGATATTGAGATCCCTTAGAACCTGGTTACTATTAACTAGGACAGGTTGAGCCAACTAAACTTCAAGAGGGTACTTACCTACAAACTCCATGCAAGCCTAAAACTAAGGATTTGTTTGCTTTGTGTGAATATGATTATTTGTATATAAACTTGCTTACCTCACATATCTGTACATAACATCATAACATCATACCATGGCATTTTCAATAGTCGTTTCAAGGATCTCGAGGGCCTATGATGCAGGATCACGTTGAACCATGCGTCTATCAAGGGGCAAGGGGATTTATTTTCCTCTAACCAAACACCGTCAAAATCAGGTACAACGAACCAAAGTCAAGGGCTATGACCCACTCGATATGGTGAGCTTGACTCTTGAAGAAGGACTCTCAATGACACGAAGTTTCTTCAATCAAGCTGCAATCAAATTCTAACAGTTTCTTGTTTACCCTGCGAGATCCTTGAAAACATTGCATGCATATCATACACATCATTACAGGTACCATTACAGGTTTCTCATCTTCTTCGCTGTTTATTTAAGAAGAAATGTCTTCTGAACAAAGCATTAAGGACCTGCAGGCACAAAACGCCCAATTCCAACAAATGTTCATCAGTCTGGCAAAGAGGCAGGAGGATCTGAAAGCCCTAATCCTGAAAGATAAGAAGAAAAAGAAGAAGGCTACTGGTATTCTGAACACGGGCCGAAGGTTTGGAGAGCGGTTGAAGCGACAAGTTGACCTGACCTCTTCATCTAAGGAAGGGGAGAATCAAGAAGGAGAGAAAGACCCCGGTCATGCAGTGTCTGACAATGATACTGATTACAATGATGAGCAATATCCTCCTGCTGAGGATAGATACAAACAGTTGGAAGATCGTCTGAGTGCCATGGAAGTTCAGAGGATACCTGGATTGGATTTTGAAGAATTGGGTTTGGTGTCAGGAGTGGTCATCCCGCAGAAGTTCAAAGCTCTAGTTTTTGCCAAGTATGATGGGGTGTCCTTCCCAAAGCTCCATCTCCGTTCCTACGTCAGGAAAATCCAGCCCCACACTGCTGATAGAAATATGTGGGTTCATTTCTTTCAAGATAGTCTGTCAGGGACTCAGCTTGAATGGTTCTACCAGCTGGAGAGAGCCAATGTCCAAAATTGGGAAGATCTGGCTGTTGCTTTTAACGCCGACCTTGCTCCTACTCATACTCAACTCCAGAGTATGTCCATGGGGGCAAGTGAAGGCTTTAAAGACTATGCCCAAAAATGGAGAGACTTGGCTGGAAGAGTCCAAACCCCCTTGTCTGATAGGGAGTTGGTTGATATGTTTCTGGGTACGCTATCTGGTCCATTCTTTAATTATTTGATCGGTAGCTTGTCAGCAGGTTTCACCGAGCTGATTCTGACTGGAGAAAGAGTAAAAGCTGGGATCCGGAGTGGCAAGATCCATAAAAATACCTCTTCGAGTATAGATAAGAAGTCAGTTGGTGGAAAGAGGGAAGCCAATGCTGTGCACGTCCAGAAGGGACGTAGCAAGGCAGAATACCACCAATCTGTGGGGGCAGTGCTGATCTCTAATTCCGCACGCGCACAACGACCACAACAACGAAACAATCAACCAATAGTGGAAGGACCTCAAAGGCAGTTCACCTAAATAAACATGCCATTGTCACAAACATTGCAACATATGTTGAAGATGAATCTGATTATGGTGATAAACCCTCATCTGAACCCTAAGACTTCCTCTCCTAACTACAATCCGGGTGCAAGGTATGCTTATCATTCTGGTAGCCCAGAGCACGATACTAACGATTGTTGGGCGCTGAAATACAAGATTCATAATATGATTGACGCCAAGGAGATCGAATTCGACCCTCCTGAGACTCCCAACGTGATCACTGTTACCTTTCCAAAACATGGCTAGGATTGAAAGCATTTTTGTTCATTTGAATTATGAAGTTGTATTTTCTTTGCTTATTCGAACACTTATTGTCATGTCAAACTTTATTATTTCATTAATGCATTACACATGTTTGTCTTGAATTAATTTGTTTTCATTATGCTTAAATTGCTTTATATTTCCTTTTCATGATATTCAACTCTCGACTAAAAAACTGTAAGCCTTTAGAGGGAGGATGACGAAAACAATGCCATAATCTCACACAATATGCTTTTGAACAGACCTTGCTGACGATGTACATGCATTTTTTTTCAAATCCTAAACACTGGAGTTATAAGGAAGATAATCCCTAGTCAACCCCTTCGAGCCAAAGAAGTAGAAGTTTTCAGTTTTAACACAAATTGAAACCCTTAATCACAACTTTGGGCAGTGTAGTTTTCTCAGTTAATCCAGGTGCACAATGAATGGCATCAAAGACGTCCTTTCAAAATAAAAGACGGTGATGGTTCCCTATAATCGTCAAGACAGGCAGTCATTATCTCTCGAAATAAAAGCCCATTAAGTCAAAACCTATGAGTGAGACTTAAGAAAAAAACTGGGGCATCCCGCTGACTGTAATCATAAAAAGAAACAGTTCAAGCAAAAGACGAGGATAATAAAATCAAAAAGAAAGAGGTCCTACAAACCCTCAACAAAAATGACTGCCTATTCAAAATAAACTGTCAGTATCTGAACCATCACCGGAACATCAAGGACAATATTCCAGAACTCAACTGGGATTCTAAACGTACAATTAACTGAGCATAGGACTGAAGAATATCACGAAGAGCGGGTGGGTACAAATAAATTTTGAGCCTTTATCCTTTGTTTCTTGAACCGTGAACCAGGCCACGTTATAATCCTTAAAAGTCCTAGCTGAAGCATGGGTTAGTTCGAAAGCATATTGTTACAAAAGGTATCCTGACTCCTGTAGGGTTCTCTATAAATCCCGAGTTGATATCACACTTTTACAAAATTTGTTTGTTCTACTAAAAAATGAATTTTCAAACTTCAAGACAGACATAGGCTTTGCATTCTTTAAATGATATTGTTTGCATATGACTGGTTATTTGACAACAGAGAAATGCGCACAATGGATATTCAATGAACATACATCCTCTCAATGGACAGAATCACCTCAGTAGGAAAGACACTTCCAACAACAGGTCTTCCATAAGCAAGGGGTATGACATGATGTCTAAAACAGCTGGGGAAGTCTCTCCAAAATTGCCAAATAACCAGGGGTAGATCTCCATCTGAATCACTTGGGGCATTACGCACGCATTGCAACAACGAATCATGTGCCATTAAGAAAACATCTTGACAGTACTACAACACAACACTATGGACGGTGACAACGCCCTACATCCTGAGAACGTGGACATAGTCGGAAAATACTATGCATGAACAAAGACCCGCTAGGTTGACTGGCCTAGGAAAAAGTAAGGGCATCCCAGCGAACCAAAAAAGATTCGGGAAAAATTAGGGATAAAAAAAAATATGTACACCCGGCAAGCCGAAAACCTGAAAAGGCGGCTTGAGCAAAAAAGGGTATCCCGGTGGACTGAAAACCCGAAAGGGCGGTCCAGGCAAAAGTTAGGGATTAAAGAGTACGACTATGTCCCGTCGTCTTATCACTTGTCTATCAGTAGAAGACTTATCATTCCGATCGGAAGTTACCAAGCACCTCATAAGTTGGGATAACACTCAATCCACAAGGTCTCCGCAGGCACTTTCTCCAGCAGGTATAGGGGCGAAAAAGTCCTTATGCAAAGTCATTGTCGTATCCTCAGCATACAACCCTGTGACATCTACACTCCTCACAGAGTAGAGGCAACCAAAGTTTTGATCTCTACTTCCCCAAATAGGAGTTACTTTCTCCAGCCAAGCTCTTTCAAAGAGCCGACGTCTATATTCCCCAGCCGAATTTTGTAATCGCAAGCAGTTCATATAGTTTTCTCCCAAGCGGAGTTTATTTCTCTGAATGCAGAAGCTCATCTCCAACAGAGTTATCTTCCACAGAGTTATTCTCAAACAGAGTTTCTCCCCCAGCAGAGCAGCTGTAAGCAAGGAGCAAATCTCCACCATAGTCATCTCCGTTCACCGTCCCCAGCGGAAGTAGAAGAACCACTTTTTCTACGACGGTCAGGAATTTAATTTCCAATACTCTCCAACAGCAGTCAGGGATTTATTTTCCCAAACTCGGACGTGCCACAATAGCATTTCATGTTCATATATCATGACGTGCGCATACATATTGCATACAACATAATCTCATTTATTTTGAGAACATCATCATACAATGCATTTCATTCATCACATATAATTAATCATGTACCTTTTCAGGAAAGATGGTTATCATCAACAATTTCCAGCAGGTCCAAGATTAGCTCCTAAAACTAAACAGAGTAATTATCTGCGCGACTAAATGCAGCCCTCCACGGGTTCATCACGAAGCAGCCTTACCCAGGTTCCTTCTGAAGTCCTACACAGACTCATCACAAAGCAACCTTACCCAGGTTCCTCTTGAAGTTTCACACGAACTTAGCCCAAAGTAACCTTACCCAGGTTCCCTCTGAAGTTTTACCCAAACTCCTCACGAAGCAACCTTACCCAGGTTCCTTCTCGGTCCCGATGTAGTTTTACCCGGACTCATCCTGAAGCAACCTTACCCAGGTTCCTCCTTACAATTTCCCGATGTAGTTTTACCCAAACTTATCACAAAGTAACCTTACCCAGGTTCCTCCTGAAGTTTTACACGAACTCATCCCAAAGTAACCTTACCCAGGTTCCTTCTGAAGTTTTACACGAACTTATCACAAAGTAACCATACCCAGGTTTCTCTTGAAGTTTTACACGAACTTATCACAAAGTAACCTTACCCAGGTTCCTCCTAAAGTTTTAAACGAACTCATCCCAAAGTAACCTTACCCAGGTTCCTTCTGAAGTTTTACACGAACTTATCACAAAGTAACCTTACCCAGGTTCCTCCTGAATTTTTACACGAACTCATCCCAAAGTAACCTTACCCAGGTTCCTTCTGAAGTTTTACACGAACTTATCACAAATTAACCTTACCCAGGTTCCTCCTGAAGTTTTACACGAACTTATCACAAAGTAACCTTACCCAGGTTCCTCTTGAAGTTTTACACAGACTTAACCCAAAGTAACCTTACACAGGTTCCTCATGAAGTTTTACACGAACTTATCACAAAGTAACCTTACCCAGGTTCCTCCTAAAGTTTTACACGAACTCATCCCAAATTAACCTTACCCAGGTTCCTTCTGAAGTTTTACACGAACTTATCACAAAGTAACCTTACCCAGGTTCCTCCTGAAGTTTTACACAAACTCATCTCAAAGTAACCTTACCCTGGTTCATTCTGAAGTTTTACACGAACTTATCACAAAGTAACCTTACCCAGGTTCCTCTTGAAGTTTTACATAGACTTAGCCCAAGGTAACCTTACGCAGGTTCCTCCCGAAGTTTTACACGAACTTATCCCGAAGTAACCTTACCCAGGTTCCTCCTGAAGTTTTACACGAACTTATCCCGAAGTAACCTTACCCAGGTTCCTTCTGAAGTTTTACACAAACTTATCCCAAAGCAACCTTACCCAGGTTCCTTCTGAAGTTTCACTCAGATTTATCCTGAAGCAACCTTACCCAGGTTCCCTCTCAGTTCCGGTGCAGTTTTACCCAAACTCCTTACAAAGCAACCTTACCCATGTTCCTTCTCAGTTCAAATGAAGTTTTATCCAAACTCCTCACGAAACAACCTTATCCAGGTTCCTTCTCACAACCCTACTATCCAGGATTTCATTTCGAAGTAACCCTACTATCCAGGTTCCTTCTCCCTCATCTCCAAGCAACAGTTTACAACACTGCAAGGCCTGGACCCGACCAGATACGGTCAATTTCACATTTCCCCAGTGAGTTGTTGTACAGCCTGGACCCTGACCAGGTATACGTTCTACTTTCACCTCCCCAGTCAGGAGATAATTCCTCAGTAGAGTAATGGACAACGGAAGCTCCTAGACTTTACTTCCCAGTGCATAAGTCGACATTCCCCGACAAAGTTCCCCCCTCGACAATAGGTACATGAACTCTCATCCAGGAGTCTCTTATGCAACCAATCTTTTCCGGATGGCATCTTTAAGCCCATCTCCTGTGATTTCCCGTCGCCTTGCAAATGGCATCTGTAAGCCCATTCCCGACATCATCGATCAGTATTACTTCATGTGAGTGCAAATTTCTGGGTACTCTAGTGTTCAATCATCTTCCACCTTCAGATCACGAAAGGAAGACCAGCCAATCTACATCCTCAGGTTTAATAAGATTGAACAGGGGCAACTGTTGTACCCCAAAATTTTCCCTCTCATTTCTCAAAGGATCAACCTGGACCCTCAGGTTTGCTTCCATCCAGTTTCAAGTCTTGAATTACAACTTTTCAAGAAAATTATTCACAAGGGCAAAATGGTCAAAAACACACTGAAAAGTCAAACTTTGACTTTTAGATCCAAATCAAGTTTCAACAATTATATTTCATCAAAACATGAAATTGGTTCATCAAAAATCAGAAGTCAGAAGTTACTTTGAAAAAAATGAAATTTCTAAGCATTTAGAAAATCTTCTAAGTATTAAGAGAATATGATACTTCAGAACTTCTGAGTCAGCCTCCATGCAAGTGCAGTCAGAAGTTGCAAACACGGTTCAGAACATGACGCTTCAATCAGAACATGTAGAAGCGATGCTCTTTGTTCAGAACATGATGCTTCAATCAGAACATGTAGAAGCGATGCTCTTTGTTCAAAACATGATGCTTCAATCAGAACATGTAAAAGAGATGCTCTTTGGTCAGAACATGATGCTTCAATCAGAACATGTAGAAGCGATGCTCTTTGGTTAAAACATTGATTCTTCAGCATATGAAGGCTAGGTTCAACGCTCCTTCAGAACATGCTGGAGTAAAAAGATACAAAGATCAGAAGTTGGATGTTCATTCTGAATTATGCTGAGACTGAACCTCTGATCCAGAATTAAGTAATGATGTAGAATCTCACGTTGCAGGATTTATGGGTTGATCAATCTCATCATCATTTAATGCTCATTTAATGCTCACAACCACTTATGGGTCTCTGTTCAAAGGATTTCTCCACGTGTGGCATAGAAGCACCTTTACTGTCTTGGAAAAGCAAACTCTTGTACAAAAGTGTGTTGGGCCCATGCGTTACTTTTGCTTTGGAAGTTACTTTTCCTTAATTCCTGCTTACAAATCCAGCTTAGGCACGACTAAAAGCTTCTAACCACCTTACTTTGTGCCTTGAACCATACTTGTTTGAACTTGCTTCAAGAACAAATCAGCGTCTAGCATATGATGGTTGTACCTTTGATTTCTCCGAGCTACTAAATCCTTGCCTATAAATTGGACTACATTTGCAACTGTGAAAGGGTCGAAAATTTGAGAAAGAAAAGCCTTGAACCCCTGCCAAAATTCCAAGAGTCCAAAAACTGTAAACACAAACATATAAAACCTGTTAACTTTTGATTCCTTGCATTCAAACTTCATTTGTTCTCAAGTGTTTCTTGACTAAAGCCATCCACGCAGTTGCTGATTCACATATAAGAAGTTACCCTAAATTCTGTATTCATACTACCATACACTCTCCATCCATCTACTCAAAGGAGTCAGAATATCACCCCTTTGATGTTCCAGAAGTTGAAAACTTCCAGCCTTCTGAGTACGTGAAGAAGCTGATCAGAACATCATCAGAGTTGAGGTTAACTCCGGTTCACAGAATCTCTTCCAGCTGCAAGGTAAGCTTCTGCTAACTCTCACCACATTATTTAAGCATTACCAAATTTGCATGTTCAAAAATACAATGTAGATATCATGTTTATGATGTTGTATATATTCTGAGATTTCATGCATCTGCCTGCCTAAGTAGGGAATAAATCAGTTCAGAACTTCTTGAAGAAATTAGAACTCAGAATTAGGATTAGCAAATTCATACTTGCCTCTGATTTATAGTTCTGATATTTCTTGTTTCTAAAACACTATGACACCTGCCATAACTGTCATATGCACATCTTCTGTTTTGTTGAGAAATGACCAAGTTGTAGATGTTCTGACTAGCATGGAGAGGGAGACCAAGTCTTTCCAGTGGTATCAGAACTTATGACATCTACTTTGTTGCCGGTAGTATCAGAACTTCTGAAAACTACCCCGTTCCCAGCAGACCCAGAACTTCTGACTTTACCTATTTTTCGCTAACATGATATCTGTTTTGCAGCACGCCAGAGTCAGAGCTTCTGACCTCTCCTGTTTCAGCATTTGCGCTGATTCTATTTTCTTTGTTTTATTATCTTTGCCATCACTTTTATTTTTCATTAATCAACAAACAACAAAAACATTTTTTCATGCTTTATTTTATTTCTTAAAACAAAAGATCAAAAATATTTTCTTAAAACAAAACAAGTTCATTTCACATTTTCTTGTACATTCTTATTTATTCAATATTGTTGTAATAGTAACTTAGAATTTAATTTGCAATCCCCATTTGTAAATATGTACTCCCCATCCCCCTAATGATTGTAATAGCGTAGAATCTTTATTTTCCGCACTTTATTGCTTTCATATATTGTTAGTAATTATGATGTGTATGGCAAGACATGAAATTGACAAATAGATCACCCTAATCAAGACCAAAATGCATGCAATAAAACACACTTTGCACACATGCACCCTTAGGGTAATCTCACTTTGTTGCCTATCAGAAAAATAGTCACGTCCCTCGAGCATGGGCGTTTTAGCTAAAAACCCTCGATAAAAGATTGTAGTCCCTCGATGACCCTCGATGTTGCCTTCGGTAAACGATCTAGTCCCTAAAACGACATTGCTAAAACGTTCCATGGGTTCCCTTCTATGACTATACAAACGTCTCAATGCCCGTCCCTTCACATCCAATGATGGGGCTTCTTACCAAAACAATGGTAAGATAGCAACATCTAAAGGAGGAGGAAAAGCACATCTAAGACCTTTTGAGTAGGTAGGTTCGCTCTCAGTTACTAGCTTGCTCATAACAAAAACATTTTATGCACCAACACTCTCACTTTGAAACATTTTCAAAAGATAAACACTTTGTACGCGTTCTTATATAAACGAGAGCCATTACAAAGAAAACCCTTTTCAAAATCACTTTCAAAAACACATCCCACAAACACCTCTTTGAACTATTTTCAAAACAAAACTTTGTACGCATTCTTATAGAAACGAGAATCATTACAAAGTCACATTTTCAAAATATTTTCAAAAACCACACAAAGCACAATTTCAAACAAAAGCAAGTGATCTAGCGAGTAACTAAGAGCCCATGGAAAACCATGGATGAAAAGGGTGCTAATACCTTCCCTTTTCATAATCTACCCCCTGAACCCGAGAAAACATCTCTAAAGGTCTTTCCTATGCTTTTTCACCTTTCCTTTTTGGATAAAAGAAAAGTCGGTGGCGACTCTTGCTAAACCGCAACATTTGAGAATACAAAACGTAAAACAATCAAGTCAGTTCTCCCACCGTATCACAGCTACCTACTCACTAATATTAGGATAACACTGTCTAAAGGAAACGAGAAAATGAACAACCGTTTTTCGAATAGGTAGAAACTCTTAAGTACTTGCTCAAAACAATAAAACTCTTTTTCACAAACAATTTCAAAACAGTTTTCAAAAACAACTTCGTCACACTCTTGAGGACAGATACAAGGGTTATCGCGAAGTTAAACAAAAACTTTTCAAAACACACACGAGCAATTTCAAAACGAGCAAGTACCTAAGAGCCCGTGGAAAACCACAGATAGAAAGGTAACTAACACCTTCCCTTTCTATAATCTACCCCCTTACTCATAAACATCTCGAAAAAGGTTTTTTCTGTTCTTTTTCCTTTTCCTTTGTTGGATAAAATAAAAGTCGGTGGCGACTCTTTCTTACCACAACATTTGCGAACAAAAAACGCAAACCAGTATAACAGTCGGTTCTACCACCGTATCACATAACTGGCGACTCTGCTGAGGAATATAAAGTGGGGTTTACCTTAGGATCTAGGTCATTTTAAAATTGCTTTCTTGTTTTGCCTTGCCTGCTTTAAATTCAAGGGTTTTGTTTGGGTATTATTAAAGATCCTACACTTGGATCTGGGGACACTTTTTAGGTAAGTAACAATAGATCATGGAGACTGTACAGCGTAGACCGATATGGTTTAAGCGATGGCTGTGTTGGTGTGACACTTTGGTTGGTATCAGTATCCTTCGTGGGGAAACGAGGAGAATACGGAGCCGCCGTATGGTGTCGTGAAGCACTAACGGACCTTATAACCTTAGTTGAACAAACTTGGCCATTAGAAAGTAGTGAGATAGCCGACCTCGGTGTAGAGCTGAGGATTGGTTGATACTCGAAGCTACATTAAATGGGATCAGACTTTCGGGATATTTTGGCTGCAAGAAAAGATTGCTTGAGCTGAGACAATGCCCGATAAAGGATGGTCAGTGATATTGAGATCCCTTAGAACCCGGTTACTTTTTAAGACAGGTTTGAAACCAACTAAACTTCAAGAGGGTATAACCTTTAACCTCATGCAGGCCTTAAACCTAATGACTTTGTGTGATTTGACTGTGTTTGCTATACCTGTGGTTTATCATGACATCATGCATCATAACATAGCATCCATTCTTATTGCACTAACCATTTCAAAGACCAAGGGAATTTATCTTTGTTCTATTTTTCAGATCATGGCTTCCGTTCGTAGGAACACTATCCGAACCAGCTTTGTGAAGATACCTTCCCAACTCAAAGAGCTAGTATCAAGGGTTTCTGAAACTTCTGCGTTCACTAAGAGACATGGTCAACTTCTCAACCTAGTTACTTCAAACTTTGATAAAAAGATGATGAGTGTACTTTTTCAGTTCTTCAATCCCAAGCACAACTGCTTCACCTTTCCAGACTATCAGTTGGTGCCTACCTTGGAAGAATTCTCCCAGCTATTGGATATACCCATTCTTGAACAGTTACCCTTCATAGGTCTAGAAGAAGTTCCTAAGCCAGAAGTCATTGCCTCAGCTTTGCATCTGAAACGGGGCGACGTGGTATCCAATTGGGAAACCAAAAGCAGAGTCAAGGGTTTTCTAGCTAAGTTTCTGATAGACAAGGCCCAGTTGTTTTGGGATGATATGGATTTTCAGGCTTTTGAGGAGGTTTTGGCTCTTCTAATCTATGGGTTAGTCCTATTCCCTAATCCGGACTCGTTCATAGATGTGAATGCCATCAAGATATTCCTCTCCGGCAACCTCGTGCCTACCTTGCTCGGAGATATTTTGCACACTCTCCATACTCGTACCATGAAGAGAAGAGGGGTTCTTATGTGTTGCATGCCCTTGCTGTTGAGGTGGTTTATTTCTCACCTCCCTAAGTCCATATTGAAGAATGAAGAAGGTTTGGGTTAGTCGCAAAGGATAATGTCATTCGCTCACATGGATATTCTTTGGTGTTCTCGAGCTATGGAAAACACTGCTATTATTGACCGCTGCGGGGAGTACCCTAATGTCTCATTACTTGGTGTGATCGGTGGAAATAGAACTGACTGTTTTGAAATGCTAGTACGCGTTTGAGTTTCGCAAAATGTCGCGGTAAGCAAGAGTCGCCACCGTCTTTTATTTTCTCCAACAAGGAAAGGACAAAAGCACAACAAAATTCCTTTTCGAGATGTTTCTCGGGTTCGGGAGGTAGATTATAGAAAGGGAAGGTGTTAGCACCCTTTCTATCTGTGGTTATCCACGGGCTCTTAGGTACTTGCTCACTATGTTTTCAAAAGGTTTTTCTTTTCTTGTGTTTGTGGGTTTTGAAAAAAAGTTTTGTTTGAAAACTTCGATTTAACTCTTGTTTCTGTCCTCAAGAGTGTATGAAGTGTTTGTTTGAAAACTTTTGTCAAAAAAGTGTAGGTGCGAAAAGTATTTTTGTTTTGAAAGAGCAAGTATCTAAGAACCTCTACCTACTCAAAAGAAATTAAGCTGTGTAAATGTTCTTTAGACAGTACTATTCCACTATTGAGAAGTAGGTAGCACCGTCGTTGGAGTTTCGGGTCAATTCGATTATAGGGACATGTGGTCACCAAAGCAATAGTAGGATGCCTTAGCGGTAACCCTAATGTCTTAGATCGTTTTTTATCGAGGCAACCGTTTCGAGGCAACTTTGATCTTTAGACAGGAGGGCGACCTCTAAAACACCCTATACTCAATGACCACGTCGAGGAAACCAAGTGAGGCGTACCCTAAGAGTGGCATATGCGAGTGTGTCAGGATTCAATTAAGTTATCTTTGCACATGTCATGGTGAGCTACGTTTTGATTTTAATTTCAGAGAAGTCTTGTCATGCATAACCTAGTTAACATACATCTAACCGTTTATATATTTGCGGAAAGTAAATCTACGCTATTACAAGGCGTCGAGTATTTACATCGCCAAAAACAAACCCTTGGAAAAAGTAAATTGCGGGAATTTAAAGAAAGCGATAAAAAGGGTCCTAATTAAAGCTATTACATACTCGGAGCAATTACATAATGATCATAAATAATATGCGCGAATAAAAATTGAATCGGAGAAGTCCTTAGGGTTTTGACCCTTTTTGAGAAAGAAAGAAGTTTTGATTGTTTATGAATTAAATCAAATTAAACCTAAAACTAATTAATTAATTAAAAGAAATATTTTTTATGTTTTTTAATGTCTCAATGAAATAAATAAAAAAAGTCAAAAGTTAGTAAAAAAACCCTAATTCTAATTTATTTTATTTATTGCAAAAAATATTGAAATTAACCTAATTAACAAAAGACTAAATTAATTTGTTAGTATTTATTTACAAAAATAATAAATTAAAGGTGAAATTAAGAAATAATAGTAATAATAATAAATATTATATTTTTTCTGATTTTATTATGAAAATAATTAATTTGGTTAATTAAATAATAATAATAACAATAATTAGTAAAATAATTAAAAGAAAAAATATAAAAGAAAAAATAAGAAGAATAAACCAGGGGGGGTACTGGCCCAATATAGAGGTATGTTAGAAATTTTGTGGCCCATTAACTCCAGCCATGTTTGACTTTGGTGATTGTCTGCACGCTCATGGACTAAGGCATATGGTGGATATCCAGCTTTGGGCAGTGGATCTGAGTTTTGAAACACATGGCGCTTGGATGTTAGAGGTGCATGATGGACCCCTTTTTGAACCCTGCATATGATTACATGAAGAAAAATAGAAACAAATATTTTGGGGGACCTGGGATTCGAACCCAGGTCCCAATGCTCACGCGTCCATGTCTTAACCACTCCACCATCACGCTTCATTCATTATTAGAATAACAAGTAATCATTATATTAAATAATTAATCCATATGTTGTAAAAACAAAAACACGCGCGTATTTTTCAAATGGTCCAATGATGTACTAACACGTACTCATCTTCTTCCTTGTTCCTGCAAAAATCAAAATTAGATGGCGGGGGTTTTTAACCCCCACAAACTACAGTGGCGAAAAATAGAGATTAGAGCTACAACCTACATAAATATTTCGCGATGGGTGATTTGGATTCGTCTGGTTCTCAGGATTCCAACCATATGCCTTAGTGGTCTCAATTTTTCCTGGTTTAGGAATCCCCAAATTCAAAGTTCAAGAACCCTAGAAATCGTCCATGGCAACTTTTGATTTATGGCGTTTTAATCCAATTCAGTTATACCATCAGCTTCATATGATTACTAGCAATACAAAACAATCAAGAAATCATGTTAAATGCTCATGAATTGGACAATACGATTTTGAAAAAAAGCTTCAAACCATGGTTCTGTTTAGGATGATTCTTTGAGCTTCAAGGCTTGAATTTGATTGCCACACACTCCTGGGAACTCCTGCAAGATGTTAGAATCAACAAAAAGCTTTGAATCGCCCTGGAATATAGAAATCAGTTTTGAGTTTTTCTTGGAAAATTTTCAATATGCTATGGCTTTTCTGCAGCTTCTCTCACGTGTATGGCATTAGGGTTTACTTGAATATATATAGGAGAATGAAATTAGGTCACAATCTTGAGCAAAAATCCATGGAATTGATGATTGAATATTTGATTGAAAATCAAATCTTTTTGCATTTTCATGATTGGAAAAGGTTTCCAAATTTGGAGATTTTTGCATCTTTTATTTGCACACGAAATTTCCAGCATATCTTGACCATATTTGCTTCACAAAAAGATTGAAAAACCAAATCTTTTGTATTTTCCTACAATTTAAATTAATTAAATGAATTAATATCAATTAAAAATCCAATTAATTAATAAAAATACGAAAATAATTCAATTAAGCTTGATGGGTCGTGCATAGGCCATGGATGAAGTTTCAACAAGAAATTTGAGGCCCATTAGCAAAAATAAGGTGTTTTGAGCAAAGTTGACTTTTGCAAATTCATAAAAATTCCCCAACTTCTCCAATGCATATCTTGCTCAATTTTGATCATATGAACATGTTCTTTGACATTTTGGAAAGGTCTTGAAGTCCTCTAACCAATGCCTTTGGTCCCATGTCATTTGGATTTACCAATCTCAAGTTATGGCCTTTGACTTAAAGTGTACATTTGTTGACTTTTGAAATTGACCTATAATGTAGAAATTGATAACTTCTTATGAGAGCATTTCTTGAACTTGGAGTGTGAAGATGGATTGTAGGAAATGTCATCCCCTTCAAAATGAGCATTGGACAGAATTTTTATGATGAACCATGAAAAGTTATGCCCTGGTCAAGATACAGTTGACTTTTCTACTGTCCAAAAATAGTAACTTTTGCACCTTGATGATTTTTGAGCCATCCTTGTGGAATCATGATCAAGACTTGATCAAATGATGATTGTGTACTCAAAATAAGATGTTGACCAAAAATTCTGACTTTTGATTGCAAAATGACCATTTTGCCCCTGCAGTTGACTGTAGGTCAAATGAGGCTTTTGACTGTGCAAATTGGCACTGTGAGTCTTGAAACTTGGCATGTATGTACTTGAGAATGTATAGAGGCCTATGAGACTTGATTGAACCATTAAAACCCCAAATTCCTTGAAAGAACCAAAACCCTAATTTCAGTTGTCTTAGGAGGTGGTTTGACTGTGCAACTTCTTGAGCAATCTTGAACCATTTGAGAATCATTCTTGACAAACCTTGAGGAATATGGGAGGGAAAATTTTAGGGTACAACAGTTGCCCCTGTTAAATCTTATTAAACCTGAGGATGTAGATTGGCTTGCGTGCCTTTCGTGATCCGAAGGTGGGAGATGATTGAACACTAGAGTGCCCAGAAATTTGCACTCGCATGGTGTAGTATCAGCAATGTGATGTCGGGAATGGGCTTATAGATGCCATTTGGAGAGATGATGGATAGGAGGATGGGCTTATAGATGCCATCTGGGAATGTTTGTTGAATTGTACCTTGGTAGGTTGAAAGATGGAACCTGTGTAGGGTTGCCTGATGACGAGTCCGTGTAAAACTGCATCTTGGAAGAGAAGGAACCGGTATAGGGTTGCTTCATGATGGTCAAGTAGATAGTTGTCCTGTCTGGTTTCAGGTATTAATCTACAATCCGTCGTCCACAGATATTTCCTGGCTAGTTACAGGTGTTGATCTGGAACTTGAAAAAGGTTGGCAGATGAGATAGTTTTCCTGTCTGGTTTCAGGTATTAATCTCTGACTTGAGAAAGAAAGATGGTTTTCCTGGCTTGCTACAGGTATTGATCTTCGATCTCTTCATGTAGATACTTTCCTGGCTAGTTACAGGTATAGATCTACAATCAGTTCATATAGGTGGTTTTCCTGTCTGGTTTCAGGTGTTAAACTATAATCAGTCGTCCACAGATATTTCCTGGCTAGTTACAGGTGTTAATCTGGAACTTAAGAAAGGGTGGTCGGGGAGATAGTTGTCCTGGCTGGTTTCAGGTGTTAATCTCTGACCTGAGAAAGAAAGATGGTTTCCTGGCCTGTTACAGGTGTTAATCTTCAATCTCTTCATATAGGTGGTTTCCTGTCTGGTTTCAGGTTTTAACCTATAGTCAGTCGTCCACAGATATTTCCTGGCTAGTTACAGGGGTTGATCTGGAACTTAAGAAAGGGTGGTCGGGGAGATAGTTGTCTTGGCTGGTTTCAGGTGTTAATCTCTGACCTGAGAAAGAAAGATGGTTTCCTGGCCTGTTACAGGTGTTAATCTTCAATCTCTTCATGTAGATAACTTTCCTGTCTGGTTTCAGGTATAGATCTACAATCAATCGTCCACAGATATTTCCTGGCTAGTTACAGGTGTTGATCTGGAACTGCAAAAGTTGATGGTAATCATCTTTTGATTGAGCCTTTTCCTGAAAAGGCAAAACATTAGTTGCATGCAATGTCATGATGTATGAAATGCATGATGTTCTCAAAATGAGATCGTATGATATGATGCGTATATGCATGTATCATGATGTATAATATGATGTTTTAGCTGGGGAAAATAAATCCCGGATAGCTGCTGGAGAATGATGTTGAATTCTTCGTTTCCGCTGGGGATGATGAACGAAGCTGATTGGACGAATAAACCTGTAGGAGAAGATGACTCCGTTGGGGAATAAACATGGCGAAGAGATTACTCTGCGGGGAATTACTCTGTGGGAAGAGATTCTTCGCTGAGATTTTAATGATAACTCCGCTGGGGACTCTGTTGATAAGCTCTGTTAGGGATTTTGATGAACTCCGCTGGGGGATAGAAAGAACTTCGCTGGGGACGATCTTTCCGTTGCAACTTGCTGAGGGTAACCCAGTTAGACTCTGGTGGGGGATAACCTCTGAACATGGTCAGGGAGAGATATTTGTACTCTGCAGGGAACAAGCTTTCTGAATCTACTGGGGAGATGATTCAACTCTCCTGGGGAAATAAAACTTTTGGTCTGTATTGGGGAAATGGCTCCACTGGGGGTATCTTGTATTCCGCCGGGGAACAATCTTATATTTTTGTCGAGGCATATTAAGACTGTTGGGGATGCTTGCTGAGGAATATATTTATACTCTGCTGGAGAATATTAAGCTCTTCTGGGGATACCTAACTTTTTCAGGACTGATGGTAGACCAACTCTGCTTGGGGGAGAGTATCGCTGACTTGCTGGGGATACCGTGTCTTTTAGGGAGGCCAACTCTTCTTGGGGAGAGTATTGCTGAATCTTGTCTTACTCTGGGGAGTGAAGGTATCTTGGTCAAATTCTTCAGCTGAACTTACCTTGGTACCTTAGTGGACAGAGCAACTAGATCGCTTAGACAGTTCTTATTGCCCTTACTTCCGATGTCACTTGTAATTAGTCCTTTGTTTCGTATGCAAATATTTATGAACAACAGTTTAATGTCAAATGCATATATCAAAAATGAACATTGGACGTTCTTTGCGAAACAAAACAGATAAAGGAAAAACAATTGGCAATTTGTCTGAAAAATGAGCTTATATTGATTTTGAAATTTGCCTGTAAATAGGCGTTTTGTACAAGAGGATGACGTCCTAGTAAGAGAACGTCGCCGAACAAAATAGAGTTTATACAATTTGTGAAAAGGAAACAAAACAGCTATATGAAAGAATCCCACTGGGTTCCAACTCTGCTATCGCTTTTATGTCTTCGAGCGTCTCATCACTTTGCTGCTTAGTTGAAGAGGAATCTGATTGATTGGTGCCGTCCGAGCCTGATAGTCGATACCGAAGTCTGGATGCAGGGTGATCCAATGAGACATAGTATTACGCTTATCCCTAACTTTTGCCTGGACCGCCCTTTCGGGTTTTCAGTCCACCGGGATACCCATTTTTGCCCAAGCCGCCTTTTCAGGTTTTCGACTTACCGGGTGTACAAATTTTTCCATTTTCATCCCTTATTTTTGCCCGAACCCTTTTGGTTCGCCGGGAAGCCCTTATTTTTGCCTAGGCCAGTCAACCTAGCGGGTCTTTAATCATGTGTAGTATCTTTTTACTATGTCTGCATTGGTGGGGTAAGGAAGGTCGTCACCATCCATGGTGGTTAGAATCATCGCTCCTCCTGAGAAGATATTCTTAACCACAAATGGCCCTTCGTAAGTAGGGGTCCATTTTCCCCTGGGATCACCTTGAGGTAGAATGATGCGCTTGATTACCAGGTCCCCAACTTGATACTCTTGTCGTCTGACTTTCTTGTTAAATGCCTTGATCATCCGTTTTTGGTACGTCTGACCATGAAAAATAGCGGTGAGTCTCTTTTCGTCGATTAGGTTTAGTTGATCAAGCCGAGTCTGGATCCAGTCATCTTCGCTCAAACCTGCATCCTTCATTATTCGGAGAGAGGGTATCTGAACTTCGATGGGTAAGACTTCCTCCATGCCATATACCAAGGAGTAGGGTGTTGCCCCTTTTGACGTCCGTGCTGAGGTACGGTACCCATGAAGAGCAAATGGTAACATCTCATGCCAATCTTTGTAGGTCACTGTCATCTTCTGCACAATCTTCTTGATGTTCTTATTAGCTGCTTCTACAGCCCCATTCATCTTCGGCCGGTAGGGAGAAGAGTTG
Source organism: Vicia faba (assembly GCA_948472305.1). NCBI lineage: Eukaryota > Viridiplantae > Streptophyta > Magnoliopsida > Fabales > Fabaceae > Vicia > Vicia faba. The sequence goes on from OX451737.1 coordinate 519,101,545, forward strand.
TGGTGCTGTATCTTGAATTGCTCGCAGAGCTCAGTGATCATCTTGTTGTTAAGATTGGTACCATTATCCGTAATGATCCTCTCTGGTACACCGTATCGACATATCATGTTATGCCGAATGAACCGTGCCACGACGTTCTTGGTTACGGTAGCAAAGGAAGCTGCTTCGACCCACTTCGTAAAGTAATCAATTGCTACCAGGATGAAACGATGCCCGTTGGATGCCGTAGGTCTGATCTCACCGATCATATCAATGCCCCACATTGCAAACGGCCAAGGTGCTGTCAAGACGTTCAAAGGAACTGGAGGAACGTGCACCTTATCAGCATAGATCTGGCATTTGTGACATGTCCGAGAATGCTGATAACAGTCGGCTTCCATTGTGGACCAGTAATATCCTGCCCGAAGGATTTTCTTTGCCATGGTATGTCCACTAGAATGCGTTCCGAAAGTACCTTCATGCAGCTCTGCCATGATCCTTTCTGCTTCAGTCTTATTCACACAACGCAATAAGGTTGAATCATGGTTTCGTTTGTAGAGAATGCCATTGCTGAGGAAGAACTTTTCCGCGAACCTTCTCAGAAACTTCTTGTCATTAACGGATGCACCCTCGGGGTATTCTTGGTCTTCCAAGTACCTCTTTACTTCATGATACCAAGGTTTTTCTGTTACCTCTTCGGTCTCAAGATCACAACAATGTGCAGGTTCATCCAATTTCCAAATAATGATCCGGGGAGCCTCGTTGTCCCATTTGACTTTGAACATAGAAGACATCGTAGCCAGCGCGTCCGCCAACTGATTCTCCTCTCTTGGGAAGTGTTCAAAGGTTATCTCCTCGAAATGGGGAATCAACGTCAATACATACTCTTTGTAAGGAATAAGATTTGGGTGTTTCGTATCCCACTCGCCTTTGATCTGACTGATCACGAGAGCGGAATCTCCGAAGACACTCAGAAACTTGATCCTTAGGTCAATTGCAGCTCGAAGACCCATGATGCATGCTTCATACTCCGCCATGTTGTTGGTGCAATTGAAACATAGTCGGGTGGTAAATGGAGTATGAGAGCCCTTAGGGGATATGATCACAGCGCCGATACTGTTACCCAAAGCGTTTGAGGCTCCGTCAAAGTGCATAGACCATCGGGATCCTTCCTCAGGTCCTTCATCCGGTCCAGGTACTTCACAATCAGTCACTACCATGATATTCTCGTCTGGAAATTCAAAGTTCATAGACTGGTAGTCATCCACTGCCTGATGTGCCAAATGGTCTACCAACACACTTCCCTTGATTGCTTTTTGAGTCGTGTACTGGATATCATATTCAGTCAAGATCATCTGCCATCTTGCTATTCTTCCGGACAAGGCAGGCTTTTCGAAGATGTACTTGATTGGATCCATTTTTAAAATCAACAGAGTAGTGTGAGTCAACATATACTGTCTCAGCCGGCGAGCAGCCCATACCAAAGCGCAGCAAGTTTTCTCGAGCAGTGAGTATCGGGTCTCATAGTCGGTAAACTTTTTGCTAAGGTAATAAATAGCGTGCTCTTTTCGGCCAGACTCGTCATGCTGACCCAGCACACATCCCATTGAGTTATCAAGTACTGTCAAGTATAAGATTCGAGGTCTCCCTTCAACCGGTGGCATAAGAATGGGTGGCTCTTGGAGATACTCTTTGATTCTTTCGAAAGAGGCCTGACATTCATCGTTCCAACATACTACTTGATCTTTCTTCAGTAGCTTGAAGATTGGCTCACAAGTAGCGGTTTGGTGTGAGATGAATCGGGCAATGTAATTCAGCCGTCCTAGAAAGCCTCTGACTTCTTTCTCTGTCTTGGGCACTGGCATCTCTTGTAAGGCTTTCACTTTGGCAGGGTCCACTTGAATACCTTTGTCGCTTATGACGAAACCTAGTAGTTTTCCAGATCTCACCCCGAAGGTGCACTTGTTCGGGTTTAGTCTCAGTTTGTACAACTTCAAACGGTCGAACAGCTTCTGTAGATGGTCAAGGTGTTCCTCCTCAGTTTGGGACCTTGCAATCATATCATCTACGTATACTTCAATCTCATGATGGATCATGTTATGAAACAAAGCAACCATGGCACGTTGGTAGGTTGCCCCAGCATTTTTCAACCCAAACGGCATGACATTGTAGCAAAAGGTGCCCCACTGAGTGACGAAAGTGGTCTTCTCCATGTCTTCGGGAGCCATCTTGATCTGATTATAACCGGAGAACCCGTCCATGAAGGAGAATACCTTATGCTGAGCAGTGTTGTCAACCAGAACGTCGATGTGAGGCAGAGGGAAGTCATCCTTAGGGCTCGCCCTGTTTAAATCCCTGTAGTCGACACACATTCGGACCTTACCATCTTTCTTCGGCACTGGAACCACATTAGCAACCTACTGAGGGTAAGAAGTTACTGCTAGGAAACCGGCGTCAAATTGTTTCATAACCTCAGCTTTGATTTTCTCGGACATCTCTGGACGCATACGGCGAACCTTCTGTTTTACCGGAGGGCATTCTTCCTTAGTAGGCAAGTGATGAACCACAATGTCGGTATCCAACCCAGGAATATCTTTGTAGGACCAGGAAAAGATTTCCATGTAGTCATGCAGCATCTGAATCAACCGTTGTTTCACACTAGACTCCAGATTGGCACCAATCTTGACTTCCTTTCTGTCTGTCTCAGTACCCAGATTTACCGTTTCCACTAGCTCTTCATGTGGCTGAATGGCCCTCTCTTCCTGGAGTAGCAGTCTTGCAAGCTCACCAGGCACTTCGCAATCATCCTCACCTTCGTCTTCGGCTAAGTTGATCGGATTTTCGAAGTCATAACTGGCAGTAGCAGAGTCGTTACCAGTGAGATCCAGAGTGGATTGGGAATTGTATATGTGAGTGTGTGTGTAAATAGCTGTTTTGCAATATATAATAAAGAAAAACAAGGAGCGCAAGATTTGAAATGCAAAAAAAAACGTCCAATGCTTTTATTAATGATATATGAAAATGACACACAAAAGCCCTCACAAATGAAGCCACGGTGCCCCGGGTAGGACACCGGGCCATAAAGTTCCATAATATTGTTTGTTACAAATTCAAAACAAAGGAGTTCATTACTGAGGAATAAAAGTAATAGGGACGAAGTCTTTCGCAGTCCAGTTGTTCGGTCCACCATTGGTCGTCGGGTAGATCCAGCTGTCGAATTCAGATTCCTCCATGTCATCTTCAATGGCGTTTACTCCCGGGTTGCTGATGAACACAAGAGGTCTTCCAATCCTTACACTACGTACAACCCTCTGAGCTTCTGCAGTGAAACCCAAACCAAACTTGTCAGTCTTCTGAGTGAAATCAGGAAGTCGGCCCCAGTTTGCGCACTCACCCTTCTCAATAACAGCCCGGTCACCCTTTAAGGAAGCCATCTTCAAAGGAGAATCTTCAATCACAGTTTCAGCTGATGCCAGTGTCTGAGGGACCTCTTCAAAGTGTTGGAATGGGGTCTCAATGAACTCCCCATCCATTTCTATGTACCGGAACGAGTTGAGGTGGCTGACCATATATTCGTCCTCCCTCTGTACTGTCACAATCTTCCCTCTGACCGGGTATTTCAGCTTCTGATGTAGTGTGGAGGTCACAGCTCCAACCTTGTGGATCCATGGGCGACCCACCAAACAAGAATAGGATGGTCGGATGTCCATCACATAGAATGTAGAATCGAAGACCCGAGAACCAACCCTAATTGGGATATCAACCTCGCCGTGCACCATTCTTTTAGACCCGTCAAAGGCCCGAACAACAATGTTACTTGGCTTTAGTTCCAACCCCTTGCAATCCAACCTGTCTAGAGCTTTCTTGGGCAAGACGTTCAATGAAGAACCAGTGTCTACCAACACATGTGCAAGAGTAGTGCCCCTGCATTCAATGGAGACATGCAGGGCATCGTTATGATTCTTCCCTTTAGCAGTCAGATCAGCGTTGGAGAAACCCAAACCATTATCAGCAGTTAAGTTGGCCACACAGTCGATGAACTGATCAGCTGATGTCTCTTGTGGCACGTGGGCCGTTTTCAGGAAGGTAATCAAAGCCTTGGCGTGGGCCTCTGAACACAACAACAGTGATAGCATAGAAATTTTAGATGGTGTGTGCCCCAGCTGCTCAACTACATTAAAATCACTCTTCTTAATGATCTTCAGAATCTCTTCCATCTCCTGTTTGGAAGCTTCAACAGTGGTTGTCTTTGGTGCCTTCGTCTGGGCAGGCACATCAGTGGTGATCCCTTTGCCCCGAGCATCAGATGACTCGGCAGCAGGGGTAGAAATAGGAACTTGATCAGGCAGGGGAGTAGGTACACTTGCAGGTGTGATGACAATAGGTCTCTGGATAGCTGGTGGCGCAATATCTGGTGAGAAAAGCCTACCGCTGCGGGTGACTTTGGCAGGCCCGGTGATGTTGCTGACGCCAGTACTAGTATCAAACTCTTATTTAACTCCAAGCACATAAGCATCTGCCCCATAGTGCCAAGGGACAACTTTGTCCGAAGTGTATGGAATAGGCCCCGGAACAGTGATGATTATGGGTGCAATCTTCTGAACAGGCATAATTTTGACAGGCTTCCTCGGGGAAGCCTTAGGAGAGTTGTTGAAAATAGTAACAATGGACACTTCTTCAGTAGGGGTAGCAGGAACAACAATCTTCTCGAACATGATTTCTTTATTATCCATCAGGTTTTAGATACCTGACTTCAAAGATGGACAACCAGCAGGTGAAACAGAACATAGATGGAAACCTTTACTACATCCCGGAAATAAACCGGCTAGCAACAGGTTCCTCTTGACGGTCAATAGCGGAGTAACAATATCATCCACAGAGGCTACATACAGGTCTTCCTCTACAGCATTCACTCCATGCTTGGGCATGGGAGCAGTCACAACATTGGGTCTTTCGGGTGCCTCAAACTCTATCTCTTTAGCATCAATAAGGTCCTGAACCTTATTCTTCAGAGCCCAACAATCATCCGTAGTATGCCCTGGACTGTCAGAGTGATAAGCGCAACGGGCGTTAGGATTGTACTTTGGAGATGTTGTGTTTACAACCTTCAGAGCTTCTTTTATAGTCACCAAATTGGTTGTCAGTAACTGCGGCAATATCTGGGACAAGGTCATACTGAGCCGAGTGAACTGCCTTCGAGGTCTCTCACCCCTTTGTTGGTTGTGATGCTGAGGAGTAGCAACAGGCTTTGAAATAACCACCGCATTGACAGCTTGGCGGCGTTCCGGTTTATTCTGTCTTCTTGAACCGTAGACAGCACTGGATTCCTTCTTGAAGGGATTCTTTTCACTGCTCGAGGAGGCACCTTTCTGTATCTTCCCAGACTTGATACCAGCTTCTATTCTCTCACCAGTCAAGATAAGGTCTGTAAACTCGGCAGAGGAATTTCCAATCAAATGGTTGAAGAACGGACCAGACAGGGTCCCCAAGAACATATCCACAAGTTCACGGTCAGTTAGAGGTGGCTGCACCCTTCCAGCAAGGTCTCTCCACTTTTGAGCATACTCCTTAAATCCTTCACCCATCCCTAGTGACATACCCTGGAGTTGGGTACGCGTAGGAGCGAGGTCGGAATTATACTGATACTGCTTATAGAACGCAGTAGCCAAATCCTTCCAGTTACGAATACTGGCTCCATCCAGCTGATAGAACCATTCGAGTTGAGTCCCTGAAAGACTATCCTGGAAGAAATGGATCCACAAATTCTTGTCAGCTGTATAAGGTTGGATCTTCCTTACATACGACGAGAGGTGCAGCTTTGGGCAGGAGGCTCCGTCGTACTTTGCAAAAGCAGGTGCCTTGAACTTATGGGGAATCACCACCCCAGAGGATAAGCCTAGGTCTCCAAAGTCCAACCCGGGCACATTCTGTATCTCCATAGCACTTAAGCGGTCCTCCAGCTGTTTGTACCTGTCCTCAGCAGGAGGGTACTGTTCATCATTATAATCCGTCTCATTGTCGGAGACCACGGGACTAGGAACCCTTCTCTCTTGGGGACTGTCTTTCCCTACAGAGGAAGTAGTCAGATCAACCTCATTTTGCAGTCCATTCCCAAATCTGCGTCCAGTGTTGAACAAGACGGTCCTCTTCTTCTTCTTCTTTAGAATCAGAGTCTTCAACTCCTGTTGTCCCTGGGCTAGGCTCATAACCAACTCTTGGAACTGGGCATTCTGGGCCTGGAGGGCCTTGATAGCTTGTTCAGTAGTAGGTTCAGAAGACATGATGATTGCTGAAATAAACAGCGAAGAAGATAAGAGACCTGTAAAAAGTGTACCTGTTATGCATATGATGCATGGTATGCTATTTATGCAATGCATTCAAGGGTTTGAAAATTCAAATTCGTTGCAGACAAAAGGGAACACACGTCATATTAAGAAGTAATTTGTTTAGTACATCAGTGCCTCATGGGCGAAATATTACAAAATACTTAATGCCAAAAGACATTGCGCATCCTCTTTGGAGCGATGTAAGTGTTGAGGGTCTTTTCCTCGTGAAGTAGGCGGGTGAGCTCCAAGACCTTCTTCTCACTGGCATGTAAACTGGCTTCAAGAGAATTCCGCTCTTCCTTGAGTTGGATCCAGCTCTTTTTCATTTCTTCCCATGATGTTGGCATGTCAGGATGTAGAATGGTGTATGGAACCTCTCCTTCCCTAACAGGCTCTTTGATCACGGGGAGAATGTGAGGATATGGAATCATAAGCTTCTGGGAGCGGGTTCGTACCCACTTGAGGTAAGGCTCAAGGGGGATGGAATTCTTGTGCCCCAGTGTCTTACTATCTACCTTGTTAGGCATCCTCCAAGCTTTGATGAACCTCTGTCGCAGTCCTTGCGCATCATTGTCGAAGTCAAAAACTATGTCAGGAATCAGCATGTCATGAGGGCCATCCCTCCGAGCATATCCAAATTGTCTCAAAGCCAGACAGGGGTTGTAGGTAATGCCTCCTCTAATTCCAAGTAAAGGAACATTAGGAAATTCTCTGCAACGGTCAATGATAGTGACATTTTCTCTGGACCGAGAACACCAATGTATATCAGAATGTGTAAGAGTCATTAATCGTTGTGACCACCTTAAACCCCGCTCGTTCTTCAAAACTGATTGTGGAAGGTACGAAATAAACCACCTTGCCAGGAGAGGAGTGCAACACATGAGAACACCTCTTTTTCTCATTGTTCGAGTGTAAAATGAGTGGAGGATGTCCCCAAACAATGTAGGTATGGGATTCCTGGACATGAAAATCTTGACAACATTTATATCTATAAGTTGATCAGGATTTGGGAACAAGACCAACCCATAGACAAGGAGTGCCATAATCTCTTCAAAGGCTTGTAGGTCGAGAGAATTCCAACATTCTTGTGCTTTCTCAAACAGGAACTTTACCAAGAATCCTTTGATACCACTTCTGATTTCCCAATGCCCCTTGATGTCAGATGGTTGCAGACGTAATGCTTGAGCAACCTCTTCAAGTTTTGGTTCCTTTTCCGTACCGTTGTAGGGTAATTGACTAAGAATAGGAATTTTCAGAAGTTGAGAAAACTCTTCCAAAGTAGGCACCAATTGATAATCAGGGAAAGTAAAACAGTGGTGCAGGGGGTCAAAGAACTGGAAGAGAACTTTTATCATATCTTCTTCAATGTTGGTGTTGACCAAGCTGAGTAGTCTACCATGCCTTTCACTGAAGGGAGAGCTCTCGGGAATCCTGGATGTAAGCTCCTTGAGCTGAGGAGGGATCCTTACAAGGTTGACCTGAATTGTTTTCCTGCGGAGAGACTCCATGTCCTACAAAACAAGAACAAAGATGAAGATTCGAATCCTTGAAGTGGTTAGAAAATGCATATGATGCGTTTTGATGTTATGATGTTATGATAAAGGCACACCACAAGTATTCACAAAAGGTAAACATGGCAAAGGCACACAAGTCACACCAGACAGCCCTTAGAGTTTAGGCCAACATGGAGTTTTAGGTATTACCCTCTTGAAGTTAGTTGGCTCAAAACTTGTCCTACAAATAGTAACCGGGTTCTAAGGAGCTCAATATCATTGGATTGTTTTCTATGTTCATTGTTTTGATTTAGCCACTTAACTGGCGACCAAAATATTCCAAGAAAACAACCCTCAATGAGTGTAGTATCGAGTATCTACCAACTTCGGACTGCACCAAAGTCGGTCGTCTCACTACCCCTAAAGAGGTCAGGATGGTCAAGTAAGGTTCTAAGGTCAGTTGATGCTTCACGACACTACGCGGCGACCCCGTACTCTCCTTGACTTGACTCAAGGGTTACCGGTACTCACCAAAGTGCCACATCAACGTAGCAACTGCTTCAACCATGTCGGTATACCCCGCACAGTTCCCTCACAGTTTGTTGCTACTTCTAAAGGGTGTCCCCAGATCTGGGTTAGGATCTATAAAACTCCGATACAAGCCCACAATATTAAAGCATTCAAGGCATACAATTGAAAACACAAGTGATATAATCCTAAGGTACACCTCACTTATAAAAAGTATCCCCAGCAGAGTCACCAGTTCTGTGATCGGTGGAAATAGAACTGACTGTTTTGAAATGCTGGTTCGCGTTTGCGTTTCGCAAAATGTCGCGGTAAGCAAGAGTCGCCACCGTCTTTTATTTTCTCCAACAAGGAAAGGACAAAAGCACATCAAAATTCCTTTTTGAGATGTTTCTCGGGTTCGGGAGGTAGATTATAGAAAGGTGTTGTACCCCAAAATTTGCCCTCCCATATTCTTCAAGATTTGTCAAGATCAATCTTCAAATGGTTCAAAATCTCTCAAGGGTTGCACAGTCAAACATCCTCCTAAGCCAGTCAAAATTAGGGTTTTGGTTTTTGCAAGGAAGTTGAGGTTTTCAAGGGCTCAATCAAGTCCCATAGGCCATATACATTGCCAAGCATCTACATGCCAAGTCTCAAGTCTCACAGCATCAAATTGCACAGTCAAAAGCCCTAGTTGCTCCAAAATCAACTGCAGGGGCAAAATGGTCATTTTACAGTCAAAAGTCAAAATTTTTGGTCAACATCTTATTTTGAAGCCCCAATCATCATTTGATCAAGTCTTGATCATGATTCCACAAGCATGGCTCAAAAATCATCAAGATGCAAAAGTTTCTATTTTTGGACAGTTGAAAAGTCAACTGTAACTTGACCAAGGCATAACTTTTTCATGGTTCATCAGAAAAATCCCATCCAATGCTCATTTTTAAGGGGATGAAATTTCCTACAACTCATCTTCACATTCCAAGTCCAATAAATTCTCTTACAAAAAGTTATCAATTTCTACATTATAGGTCAATTTCAAAAGTCAACAAAAAGACATTTTAAGTCAAAGACCATAACTTGCGATTGGTAAATCAAAATGACATGGTACCAAAGGCATTGGTTAGAGGACTTCAAGACCTTTCCAAAATGTCCAAGAACATGTTCATATGATCAAAATTGAGCAAGATATGCATTGGAGAAGTTGGGAAATTTTTGGGAATTTGCAAAACTCAACTTTGCCCAAAACACTTCATTTTTGCTAATGGGCCTCAAATGCTTTCTTGAAACTTTGTCCAAGGCCTATGCACGACCCATTGAGATTAATTTGAATTATTTCCTTATTTTTATTAATTATTTGGATTTTTAATTGATTAATAATTCATTTAATTAATTTAATTGTAGGAAAATTCAAAAGATATGTTTTTCAAATCTTTTGTGGAGCAAATACACTCAGGGAAAGCTGGCAATTTCGTTTTCCAATCAAAGAGACAAAATCACCCGATTTTGGCAAGTTTTATCAATCAAAAAAGTTGAAAAGATTTGATTGAAATCAAATATTGAAAACATGAATACAATGGATTCTTGGCCAAGATTGTAACCTAAAATCATTCCAATACAAATACTGAAGCAAACCCTAAAGCCTTGGACGTGCAAAACTGCTGCAAAGAACCCTTATCAAATTGAAAAATTCCAAGAAAGCTTGAAACTGAATTCCCCTTTCCAGACCCTTTCAAGGAGATTTAAAGATTCAAACACGTTGCTGGGACACTCAGGAACCTATTGCAATCACAAACAAGCTCTAACACTCAAAGAATCACTCACTTCAGTCACACGGTTTGCCTAATTTTTCTAGAATCGAAACTCATAATTCTTGCATATTTAACATGATATAATTGTTGCTTTGCATTGCTATGACCTTTCTGAAGCTGATGATATAGGTTAATTGCATTATGGTGCCCTGAAACGTAAACTACCATGGACGAATTCTAGGTTTTCAAAGCTCTCAATTTAGGGCTTTACAGCATAAGTAAAATCAGAACCAATGATACCCATGGTTGAACTCAGAATGACAAGACGAACTTAAACCAACCCTCGCGCCCTATTTATATTGCCTAGGGAGCTAGTCGCTATTTTTGGTCGTTTCACTTTGTGGGGGTTAAAAACCCCCCGCTATCTTGTTTTTGTTTTACAGGAAAAAGGATGAAGATGAAGACGTGTGTGTGCGTGATTGGTCCATTTAAATGAAACGCGCGCTTTTTCATAATTGTTAGCATATGCTGTTGTTTTATATAATATATTTGTTGCCTATTATTATAACAAAAGCGTGCAGTTGACTCAGTGGAAAGGGACGTGTCTGGCAATCGTTGGGACCTGGGTTCGATTCCCAGGTCCACCCAAGTCTCAATGTTATTTTTTCTAACAAGTTCCCATGCATCTTCCTAAACGCGTTCCACCATGCACCTTGCTCATCCAGCCTGCCATTTGGCTTCAAGCAGTGATCCAAAGGCCAGGGATGGATGAACACCATGCTCATGAGTCAATGCATCTCTGGACGATTCAAGAAAGTTAACAGGCTTGAGCTTCTATTGGGCCTCAAATTGCTTCACTAACCTCCCTTGGGTCCATCAAACCCCCCCTGGTTTACTTTTTTATTTATTTTTCTTTCTCCTTTTAATTCTTTTAACTAATTATTATTATTATTATTATTAACTAACAAACTAATTTTTCATAATAAATTCAGATAATATAAAAATTGTAAATATTTTTATTCACTATTAATTATTTTTGTAAATAAAATACTAATAAATTGATTTAGTTTAATTAGGTCAATATTAATATTTTTTTTCATAAATAAATAAAAATCATGTAGAATTAGGGTTAGACAATCTTTAATCATATTTTCTTATTATCATTATTTTTATTTATTAATTATTATTTTTGTAAATAAAATGTAAATTAATTAAATTAGTTAAAATAGGGTAACTTTAACTTTTTTACAATAAATAAAATAAACTTAGAATTAGGGTTTACAAACTTTTTATTTTAATTCCTTTTCTTTTATTTTCATTAAAAACTTAAAAAGCACAAAAATATTTTTCTTTTAATTAATTAATTAATTAGTTTAGGGTTAATATTTAATTGCAAAAGAGGGACTAAAATTTCTTTATTTCTCAAAAGGGTCAAAACCCTAAGGACGTCCTAATTCTATTTCTTTGTGCGCATTATCATTATTTTGATTATTATGTAACTGTTTCCGGAATGTAATAGTTAATTAGGTTTACCGCTTTCTTTACTTTCCGCATTTATTTTCCAAAACGGGTTTTTGTTTTTGGCGATGTATAGACCCGCGCCTTGTAATAGTTAGATTTACCTTTCCGTAATTTATTTTCCGCACTCCTAACTGTTAAAAAATGCATGAAAGACTTGTATGGTAAATAAAATCAATCCGTAGCTCACAAATAACATGTACAAGATAAACATTAACATGAAACAACACACATGCACGTGCCACTCCTAGGGTATGCCTCACTGGTTACCTCGAACGTGGTCGTCAAGTATAGGGTGTTTTAGAGGTCGCCCTCCTGTCTAAGATCCAGTTGCCTCGAAACGGTTGCCTCAGATAAAAAGGATCTAGGACATTAGGGTTACTTCTAAGGCGTCCTACTATTGCTTCGGTGACCACACATGTCCCTTAATCGAATTGACCCGAATAACTCCAACGACGGTGCTACCTACCTCTCAATGGTGGGATAGCACTATCTAAAGGACTCTTACACAGCCTAATTCCTTAGAGTAGGTAGATTTCTCTTAAGTACTTGCTCTTGTCAAAACAAACAAAACATCTTTTCGCACCTCACACTTTAAAAAAGTTTTCAAACAAATATTTCATACACTCTTGAGGACTGATACAAGAGTTACTTAGAAATTTTTCAAACGAAACTTTTTCAAAACCCACACACACTTGAAAAGCAAATAATTTTTGAAAACATAAGAGCAAGTACCTAAGAGCCCATGTGTAACCATGGATAGAAAGGGTGCTAACACCTTCCCTTTCTATAAATCTACCTCCCGAACCGAGAAACATTCTCAAAGAAGGAATTTTGCTGTGCTTTTGTCCTTTCCATGTTGGAGAACATAAAAGACGGTGGCGACTCTTCCTTACCGCAACATTTCGCGAACCAGCTTTAAAACAATCAGTTCTATTTCCACCGATCACAGAACTGGCGACTCTGCTGGGGATTACTTATAAAGTGAGGTGTACCTTAGGATTAGATCATACTTATGTTTTCAATTGCCTATTTTGATTGCTTTAATATTGTGGGCCTGTTTTGGGAGTTTCATAGATCCTAACCCGGATCTGGGGGAAACCTTTTAGGTAGCAACAAACTGTGAGGGAACTGTGCGGGGTATACCGACACGGTTGAAGTAGTTGCTACGTTGATGTGGCACTTTGGTGAGTACCGGTAACCCTTGAGTCAAGTCAAGGAGAGTACGGGGCCGCCGCGTGGTGTCGTGAAGCATCAACTGACCTTAGGAACCTTACTTGACCATCCTGGCCTCTTTAGGGTAGTGAGATGACCGACTTTGGTGCAGTCCGAAGTTGGTAGATACTCGATACTACACTCATTGAGGGTTGTTTTCTTGGAATATTTTGATCGCCAGTCCAGTGGCTAAATCAAAACAATGAACATAGAAAACAACCCTATGATATTGAGCTCCTTAGAACCCGATTACTTTTGATAGGACAGGTTTTGAGCCCACCAACTTCAAGAGGGTAGTACCCCAAACTTCATGCTGGCCTAAACTCTAAGGGCTGTCTGGTGTGACTTGTGTGCCTTATCATGTTTGCTTTTTGTGAATACTTATGGTGTGTCCTTATCATAACAGCATAGCATCATACATCATCATATGCATTTACTAACCACTTCAAGGGTTCGAATCTTCATCTTTGTTCTTGTTTTGTAGGACATGGAAACTATCCGCAGAAAGACAATTCAGATCAACCTTGTAAGGATCCCTCCTTAGCTTAAGGATCTTACATCCAGGATTCCCGAGAACTCTTCCTTCAGTGAAAGGCATGGTAGACTCATCAGCTTGGTCAACACCAACATTGAAGAAGATATGATAAAAGTTCTCTTCCAGTTCTTTGACCCTTTACACCACTGCTTTACTTTCCCGGATTATCAACTGGTGCCTACTTTGGAAGAGTTTTCTCAGCTTCTGAAGATTCCTATCCTTAGTCAACTACGCTACAACGGTACGGAAAATGAACCAAAACTTGAAGAGGTTGCTAAAGCATTACGCCTACAACCATCTGACATCAAGGGACATTGGGAAGTTAGAAGTGGTATCAAAGGATTCTTGGCAAAGTTCCTGTTTGAGAAAGCACAAGAATGTTGGAATTCCCTTGACCTACAAGCTTTTGAAGAAGTTGTGGCACTCCTTGTCTATGGGTTGGTGTTGTTCCCGAATCCAGATCAGCTTATAGATATCAATGCTGTTAAGATCTTCATGTCCAGGAATCCTATACCTACGTTGCTTGGGGACATCCTTCACTCATGTTACACTCGAACCATGAGAAAAAGAGGTGTTCTCATGTGCTGCACTCCTCTCCTGGCAAGGTGGTTTATTTCGCACCTTCCACAATCAGTTTTGAAGAACGAACGGGGTTTGAGATGGTCACAACGATTAATGACTCTTACACATGCTGATATACATTGGTGTTCTCGGTCCAGAGAAAACGTCACTATCATTGATCGTTGCGGAGAGTTTCCTAATGTTCCTTTACTTGGAATTAGAGGGGGCATTACTTACAACCCATGTCTGGCTTTGAGATAGTTTGGATATGCTCGGAGGGATGGCCCTCATGACATGTTGATTCTTGACATAGTTTTTGACTTCGACAATGATGCACAAGGACTTCGCCAGAGATTTATCAGAGCTTGGAGGATGCCCAACAGGGTAGATAGCAAGATGCTGGGGCACAAGAACTCCATCCCCCTAGAGCCTTATCTCAAGTGGGTACGAGCCCGCTCCCAGAAGCTTATGATGCCATATCCTCACATTCTCCCCGTGATCAAAGAGCCTGTTTTGGAAGGAGAGGTGCCCTACACCATTCAACATCCTGACATGCCAACATCTTGGGAAGAAATGCAGAAAAGCTGGATCCAACTCAAGGAAGAACGGAATTCTCTTGAAACCAGTCTACATGCCAGTGAGAAGAAGGTTCTGGAGCTCACCCACCTACTGCACGAGGAAAAGACTCTCAATACCTACATCGCACCGAAGAGGATGCACAGTGTCTTTTGGGATTAAGTATTTTGTAATATTTCACCCATGAGGCATTGATGTACTGAACAAATTATTTCTTAATATAACGTGTGTTCCTTTTTTGTCTACAACGAATTTGAACTTTCGAATCCTTGAATGCATTGCATAAATAACATATCATGCATCATGTGCATAACAGGTACTCTTTTTTACAGGTTGCTTAATCTTCTTCACTGTTTATTTCAACAGTCATCATGAATCCTGAATCATCCAATGAACAAGCTATCAAGGCCCTCCAGGCCCAGAACGCCCAGTTTCAAGAGTTGGTCATGAGCTTAGCCCAAGGACAACAGGAATTGAAGACTCTGCTGTTGAAAAAGAAGAAGAAGAGGACTGTGCTGTTTAACACTGGACGGAGGTTTGGGAATACACTGCAGAATGAGGCTGATCAGGCTACTTCCTCTGTAGGGAAAGGCAGTCCCCAAGGGGGAGGGGTCCCTAGTCCTGTGGTCTCTGACAACGAGACAGATTTCAATAACGAACAGTACCCTTCTGCTGAGGACAGGTACAAACAACTGGAGGACCGTCTGAGTGCCATGGAGATTCAACAGGTGCCTGGGTTGGATTTTGGGGATCTAGGTTTATCTTCTGGGGTGGTGATCCCACACAAGTTCAAGGCACCTTCTTTTGCGAAGTATGATGGGGCTTCCTGCCCTAAGCTGCATCTCCGTTCTTATGTAAGGAAGATCCAACCGTATACTGCAGACAAGAACTTATGGATCCATTTCTTCCAGGATAACCTTTTAGGGGCTCAACTCGAGTGGTTCTATCAGCTGGATGGAACCAGTATTCGTAACTGGGAGGACTTGGCTACTGCATTTTATAAGCAGTATCAGTACAATGCCGACCTCGCTCCTACACGTACTCAACTCCAGGGTATGTCTCTAGGGACGGGAGAAGGTTTTAAGGAGTACGCGCAAAAGTGGAGAGATCTGGCTGGCAGGGTGCAGCCACCATTGACTGACCGTGAGCTTGTCGACACGTTCTTGGGGACCCTGTCTGGTCTATTCTTTAACCACCTGATTGGTAATTCTTCTGCTGGATTCACAGATTTGATCTTAACTGGAGAAAGGATAGAAGCTGGTATTAAGTCAGGGAAGATACAGAAAGGTGCATCCTCAAGTTCTGAAAAGAAGCCCTTCAAAAAGGAATCTAGTGCTGTTTATGGGTCGAGGAAACAAAATAAACCGGAACGCCGCCAAGCTGTCAACGCGGTGGTAATTTCAAAGCCTGTTGCCGCTCCTTGGCAATATAACCAACCAAGGGGTGAGAGACCCAGAAGGGAGTACACTTGGCTTAGTATGACTCTGTCTCAGATATTGCCGCAAGTACTGTCAACCAATCTGGTAACTGTCAAAGAAGCTCTGAAGGTAGTGAATACAGCCTCTCCAAAGTACAACCCCAACGCCCGCTGTGCTTATCACTCTGATAGCCCGGGGCATTCTACTGATGATTGTTGGGCTTTAAGGAATAAGGTTCAGGACCTTATTGATGCTAAAGAAATATAGTTCGAGGCGCCCGAAAGGCCCAATGATGTGACTGCTCCCATGCCCCAGCATGGAGTGAATGCTGTTGAGGAAGACCTGTATGTAGCCTCCGTGGATGATATTGTTACTCCATTATTGGCTGTCAAAAGGAACCTGTTACTAGCCGGTTTATTTCCGGGATGTAGTAAAGGTTGCCTTCTATGTTCTGTTTCACCTGCTGGTTGTCCTTTGCTGAAGTCAGGCGTCTAAAACCTGATGGATAGCAAATAAATCTTGTTCAAGAAGATTGTTGTTCCTGCTGTCCCTACTGAAGAAGTGTCTATTGTTACTATTTACTCTCCTAAGGCTCCCTCAAAGAAGCCTGTCCAAATCATGTCTGCTCAGAAGTTTGCTCCTATCATCATTACTGTTCCGGGGCCCCTCCCTTATACATCTGACAAAGCTGTCCCTTGGCACTATGGGGCAGATGTTTATGTGCTCGGAGTAAAACAAGAGTTTGATACCAGTACCGGCGTCAGTAACATCACCGGGCCTGCAAAAGTCACTCGTAGTGGCAGGATCTTCTCACCTGATATTGCGCCTCCAGTTATTCAAAGACCTCTTGTTATCACACCTTCCAGTGTGCCTGTTTCCCCTCCTGATCAAGTTTCTACCCCTGCTGCTGAGTCGTCTGACGCTCGGGGCAAAGGGATTGCTACTGATGTACCGGCCTGAACGGAGGCACCAAAGACCAATGTTGAAGCTTCCCAGCAAGAGATGGAAGAGATTCTTAAAATTATCAAGAAAAGTGATTTCAATGTAGTTGAGCAGCTGGGGCACACCCCATCAAAGATTTCTATGCTATCACTGTTGTTGTGTTCAGAGGCCCATGCCAAGGCTCTGATCTCCTTCCTGAAGACTGCCCATGTTCTACAAGAAACGTCTGCTGATCAATTTACCGATTGTATGGCCAACTTGACTGCTGATAATGGGTTGGGTTTCTCTGACGCCGATCTGACTGCCAAGGGAAAAAACCATAACGACGCCCTGCATGTCTCCATTGAATGTAGGGGCACTACTCTTGCCCATGTGTTGGTAGACACCGGTTCTTCGTTGAACGTATTACCCAAGAAAGCTCTAGACAGGTTGGATTGTGAGGGTTTAGAGCTCAAGCCTAGTAACATTGTTGTCCGGGCCTTTGACGGGTCCAAAAGGATGGTGCATGGTGAAGTTGACATTCCAATCAGGGTTGGTTCTCAAGTTTTTGATTCTACTTTCTATGTGATGGACATCCGACCATCCTATTCTTGTTTGCTGGGTCGTCCGTGGATCCACAAGGCTGGAGCTGTGACCTCCACATTACATCAGAAGCTTAAGTACCCGGTCAAAGGGAAGATTGTTACAGTGCAGGGAGAGGAAGAATACATGGTCAGCCACCTTAACTCGTTCTGGTACATAGAGATGGATGGGGAATTCATTGAGACCCCCTTTCAACACTTTGAAGAGGTCCCTCAGACATTGGCGTCAGCAGAGACTATGACTGAAGAAGACTCTCCTTTGAAGATGGCTTCCTTAAAAGATGCCCGGGCTGTGGTTGAGAAGGGTGAGTGTGCAAACTGGGGCCGACTTCCTGATTTTACTCCGAAGACTGACAAGTTTAGTTTGGGTTTCACTGCAGAAGCTCAGAGGGCTGTTCGCGAAGCAAGGATTGGAAGACCTCCTGTATTCATCACCAACCTGGGAGTAAATGCTATTGAAGACGAGGCGGAAGAATCCGAATTTGACAGTTGGATCTACCCAACGACCAACGGTGGACCAAGCAACTGGACTGCCAAAGACTACATACCTATTACTTTTGTCACTCAGTAATGAACTCCTTTGTTTTAAATTTGTAACGAACAATAATTTGAAACTTTATGGCCCGGTGTCTTACCCGGGGCACCGTGGCTTCATTTGTGAGGGCTTATTAGTTGTCATTTTCATATATCATGAATAAAAGCATTGGACATTTTTCGCATTTCAAATCTTGCGCTCCTTTCCTTTCTTTATATATTGCAAAACAACTATATTTACACACACTCACTTATACAGGTTCCAATCCACTCTGGATCTCACTGGTAACGACTCTGCTACTGCCAGTTATGACTTCGAAAATCCGATCAACTTAGCCGAAGACGAAGGTGAAGATGATTGTGAAGTGCCTGGTGAGCTTGCAAGACTGTTACTCCAGGAAGAGAGGGCCATTCAACCACATGAAGAGCCAGTGGAAACGGTAAATCTGGGTACCGAGACGGATAGAAAGGAAGTCAAGATTAGTGCCAATCTGGAGCTCAGTGTGAAACAACGGTTGATTCAGATGTTGCATGATTATGCGGAAATCTTTGTCTGGTCTTACGAAGACATGCCTGGGTTGGATACTGACATTGTGGTTCATCACCTGCCTACCAAGGAAGACTGTCCTCCGGTAAAACAGAAGGTCCGCCGTATGCGTCCAGAGATGTCTGAGAAAATCAAAGCTGAGGTTATGAAACAATTTGACGCCGATTTTCTAGAAGTGACTTCTTACCCTCAGTGGGTTGCCAACGTGGTTCCAGTGCCAAAGAAGGATGGTAAGGTCAGAATGTGTGTTGATTACAGGTATTTGAACAGGGCGAGCCCCAAGGATGATTTTCCTCTACCCCATATCGACGTTCTAGTGGACAATACTGCTTAGCACAAGGTGTTCTCCTTCATGGACGGTTTCTCCGGATATAATCAAATCAAGATGGCTCCTGAAGACATGGAGAAGACCACTTTTGTTACTCAGTGGGGCACCTTCTGCTACAAGGTCATGCCTTTTGGGTTGAAAAATGCTGGGGCAACCTACCAACGTGCCATGGTTGCTTTGTTTCATGACATGATCCATCATGAAATTGAAGTATATGTCGATGATATGATTGCAAGGTCCCAAACTGAGGAGGAACACCTTGACCATCTCCAGAAGCTGTTTGACCGTCTGAAGTTGTACAAGCTGAGGTTGAACCCGAACAAGTGCACCTTTGGGGTGAGATCTGGAAAACTACTAGGTTTCGTCGTGAGCGACAAAAGTATTCAAGTGGACCCTGCCAAGGTGAAGGCCATACAAGAGATGCCAATTCCCAAGACAGAGAAAGAAGTCAGAGGCTTTCTAGGACGTCTGAACTACATTGCCTGATTCATCTCACATCTAACTGCTACCTGTGAACCAATCTTCAAGCTACTAAAGAAAGATCAAGTAGTACGTGGGAACGATGAATGTCAGGCCGCTTTCGACAGAATCAAAGAGTATCTCCAAGAACCACCCATTCTTATGCCACCGGTTGAAGGGAGACCTCTAATACTATACTTAACAGTACTTGACAGCTCAATGGGGTGTGTGTTGGGGCAGCATGACGAGTCTGGCCGAAAAGAGCATGCTATTTATTACCTTAGAAAAAAGTTTACCGACTGTGAGACTCGATACTCACTGCTCGAGAAAACTTGCTGCGCTTTGGTATGGGCTGCTCGTCGGCTGAGACAGTATATGTTGACTCACACTACTCTTTTGATTTCAAAAATGGATCCAATCAAGTACATATTCGAAAAGCCTGCTCTGTCCGGAAGAATAGCAAGATGGCAGATGATCTTGACAGAATACGACATCCAGTACACGACTCAGAAAGCAATCAAGGGAAGTTTATTGGCAGACCATTTGGCATACCAGGCAGTGGATGACTACCAATCTATGAACTTTGAATTTCCAAACGAGAATATCATGGTAGTGACTGATTGTGAAGTACCTGGACCAGATGAAGGACCTGAGGAAGGATCCCGATGGTCTATTGACTTTGACGGAGCCTCAAATGCTTTGGGTAATGGTATTGGCGCTGTGATCATATCCCTAAAAGGCATCCATACTCCACTTACTGCCCGACTATGTTTCAACTGCACCAACAACATTGAGGAGTATGAGGCATGCATCATGGGTTTTCAGGCTGCAATTGACTTAAGGATCAAGTTTCTGAGTGTCTTCGGAGATTCCGCTCTCGTGATCAATCAGATCAAAGGCGAGTGGGATACGAAACACCCAAATCTTATTCCTTACAAAGAGCGTGTGTTGACATTGATCCCCCATTTCACGGAGATAACTTTTGAACACTTCCTAAGAGAGGAGAATCAGTTGGCGGACGCACTGGCTACGATGTCTTCTATGTTCAAAGTCAAATGGGAAAACGAGGCTCCCCGGATCATTATTTGGAAACTGGATGAACCTGCATATTGCTGTGATCTTGAGGCTGAGGAGGTAACTGAAAAACCTTGGTATCATGAAGTGAAGAGGTACTTGGAAGCTCAAGAATACCCCGAGGGTGCATCTGTTAATGACAAGAAGTTCCTGAGAAGGTTTGCGGAAAAATTCTTCCTCAGCAATGGCATTCTATACAAGCGAAACCATGATTCGACCTTACTGCGTTGTGTGGATAAGACTGAAGCAGAAAGGATCATGACAGAGCTACATGAAGGTACCTTCGGAACACATTCCAGTGGACATACCATGGCAAAGAAAATCCTTCGGGCAGGATATTTCTGGTCCACAATGGAAGCTGATTGTTACCAACATTCTCGGACATGTCACAAATGCCAGATCTATGCTGATAAGGTGCACGTTCCTCCAGTTCCTCTGAACATCTTGACAACACCTTGGCCTTTTGCAATGTGGGGCATTGATATGATCGGAGAGATCCGACCTATGGCATCCAACGAGCATCGCTTCATCCTGGTAGCAATTGATTACTTCACAAAGTGGGTTGAAGTGGCTTCCTACGCTACGGTAACCAAGAACGTCGTGGCACGGTTCATTCGGCATAACCTAATCTATCGATACGGTGTCCCGGAAAGGATCATTACGGACAATGGTACCAATCTTAACAACAAGATGATCACTGAGCTCTGCGAGCAATTCAAGATACAGCACCACAACTCTTCTCCTTACCGGCCGAAGATGAATGGGGCTGTCGAAGCAGCTAATAAGAATATCAAGAAGATTGTGCAGAAGATGACAGTGACCTAAAAATATTGGCACGAGATGTTACCGTTTGCTCTTCATGGGTACCGTACCTCAGCAAGGACGTCAACAGGGGCAACACCCTTTTCCTTGGTTTATGGCATGGAGGCGGTCTTGCCTATTGAAGTCCAGATACCCTCTCTCCGGATAATGAAGGATGCAGGTTTGAGCGAAGATGACTGGATCCAGACTCGACTTGATCAATTAAACCTAATTGACGAAAAGAGACTCACCGCTATTTGCCATGGTCAAACGTACCAAAAACGGATGATCAGGGCATTTAACAAGAAAGTAAGACGACAAGAGTATCAAGTCGGAGACCTGGTAATCAAGCGCATCATTCTCCCTCAAAGTGATTCCAGGGGAAAATGGACCCCTACGTACGAAGGGCCATTTGTGGTTAAACATATCTTCTCGGGAGGAGCTATGATTCTAACCACCATGGATGGTGACGACCTTCCTCACCCTGCCAACGTAGACATAGTAAAAAGATACTACGCATGAATAAAAGACCCGCCAGGTTGACACACCTAGGCAAAAATAAGGGCTTCCCGGCGAACCAAAAGGGTTCAGGAAAAAATAAGGGATGAAATGAAAAAAATCTGTACACCCGGCAAGTCGAAAACCTGAAAAGGCGGCTTGGGCAAAAATGGGTATCCCGGTGGACTGAAAACCCGAAAGGGCGGTCCAGGCAAAAGTTAGGGATAAAGCGTAATACTATGTCTCATTGGATCACCCTGCATCTAGAATTCGGTATCAACTATCAGGTTCAGACGGCATCGATCAATCAGCTTCATCTTCAACTAAGCAACCAAGTGATGAGACGCTTGAAGACATAAAGGCGATAGCAGAGTTGGAACCCAGTGGGATTATTTTTCACATAGCTGTTTTGTTTTCTTTTCACAAAATTGTATAAACTCTGTTGTGCGGCGGCGTTCTCTTACTAGGACGTCAGCCTCTTGTACATAAACGCCTATTTACAGGCAAATTCAAAAAATCAATACAAATTCACTTTTCCAGACAAATTTCCAATTATTTTTCCTTTTCTATTTTGTTTTGCGAAGAACGTCCAATGTTCATTTTTGATATATGCATTTGACACTAATTGCTAACTCATAAATATTTGCATACGAAACAAAGGATTAATTACAGGTGACATCAGAAACAGGGGCAATAATGAGTTATCTAAGCGATCTAGTTGCTCTGTCCACCAAGGTACCAAGGTATGTTCAGCTGAAGAATGCAACCAAGATATCTCCACTCCCCGCAGAGTAAGACAGGTTTCAGCAATACTCTCCCCCGAGCAGAGTTGGTCTCCTATCAGCCCCGAAAGGCACAGTATCCCCTGCAAGTCAGCCATGCTCTCTCCCCAAGCAGAGTTAGTCTACTGTCAGCCTTAAGGAAGTTGGGTATCCCCAGAAAATCTCAATACTCCCCAGCAGAGTATACAGATGTTCTTAAGCAAGCATCCCCGACAATCTTAGTATAAGATTGTTCCCCAGCGGAATACAGCGTACCCCAGTGGAGCCACTTCCCCGGTACAGTTCAAAAGTATCCCCAGTAGATTCTGGAAGCTCCTCCCCAGTAGATTCTGGAAGCTTATCCCCAGTAGATTCTGGAAGCTTAGTCCCCTGCAGAGTACGAATATCTCTCCCCGACTATATTCAAAGGTTATTCCCCACCAGAGCCTATAACTGGGTTATCCTCAGCTAATTACAACGGAAAGATTGTCCTCGGCGAAGTTCTCTCTATCCCCAGCGGAGTTCATCAAATCCTCCAACAAAACTTATCAACGGAATTCCCAGCGGAGTTATCATCAAAATCTCAGCGAAGCATCTCTTCCCACAGAGTAATTCCCCGCAGAGTAATATCTTCATCAAGTTTATTCCCCAACGGAGTCATCTTCTCCTAACGGTCTATTCTTGCAATCATCATCCCCAGCGGAAACGAAGAACTCTACTCCTCAACATCAGCCCAGGATGCAACAAACTTCCCGACATTCATCAAGGATTTATTTTCCCAGACGAAATACATTCATAAACATATCACATCTCATACCTCCTATTCATACACATGATAAAGTGCATACAACATAATCTCATTTATCCTTGAGAACATCATGACATCATGCATTTCATACATCATGACAGTGCATACGACTAATGTTTGCCTTTTCAGGAAAAGGTCAATCAAAAGACGATTACCATCAACTCTCGCAGTTCCAGATTCGATACCTGTATCTAGCCAGGGCATATCTGTAGACGAAGAATTCCAGATTCGATACCTGTATCTAGCCAGGGCATATCTGTGAGTAATTGATTGTAGATTCGATACCTGTATCCAGCCAGGGCATATCTGCATGAAGAGTTTAGAGATTCGATACCTGTATCCAGCCAGGGAATATCTGTAGACGACTGATTCCAGATTCGATACCTGTATCTAGCCAGGGCATATCTGTGAGTAATTGATTGTAGATTCGATACCTGTATCCAGCCAGGGCATATCTGCATGAAGAGTTTAGAGATTCGATACCTGTATCCAGCCAGGGCATATCTGTAGACGACTGATTCTAGATTCGATACCTGTATCTAGCCAGGGCATATCTGTGAGTAATTGATTGTAGATTCGATACCTATATCCAGCCAGGGCATATCTGCATGAAGAGTTTAGAGATTCGATACCTGTATCCAGCCAGGGCATAACTGTAGACGACCAGTTCCAGATTCGATACCTGTATCTAGCCAGGGCATATCTGTGAGTGATTGATTGTGGATTTGACACCTGTATCCAGCCAGGGCATATCTGCATGAAGAGTTTAGAGATTCGATACCTGTATCCAGCCAGGGCATATCTGTAGACGAATGATTCCAGATTCGATACCTGTATCTAGCCAGGGCATACCTGTGAGTAATTGATTGTAGATTCGATACCTGTATCCAGCCAGGGCATATTTGCATGAAGAGTTTAGAGATTCGATACCTGTATCCAGCTAGGGCATATCTGTAGACGACTGATTCCAGATTCGATACCTGTATCTAGCCAGGGCATATCTGTGAGTAATTGATTGTAGATTCGATACCTGTATCAAGCCAGGGCATATCTGCATGAAGAGTTTAGAGATTCGATACCTGTATCCAGCCAGGGCATATCTGTAGACGGCCAATTCCAGATTCGATACCTGTATCTAGCCAGGGTATATCTGTGAGTGATTGATTGTAGATTCGATACCTGTATCTAGCCAGGGCATATCTGCATGAAGAGTTTAGAGATTCGATACCTGTATCCAGCCAGGGCATATCTGTAGACGACCAGTTCCGGATTCAATACCTGTATCTAGCCAGGGCATATCTGTGGACGACTAATTCAGATTCGATACCTGTATCTAGCCAGGGCATATCTGCATGAAGAGTTTAGAGATTCGATACCTGTATCCAGCCAGGGCATATCTGTAGACGACCAGTTCCGGATTCAATACCTGTATCTAGCCAGGGCATATCTGTGGACGACTAATTCAGATTCGATACCTGTATCTAGCCAGGGCATATCTGCATGAAGAGTTTAGAGATTCGATACCTGTATCCAGCCAGGGCATATCTGTAGACGACCAGTTCTGGATTCGATACCTGTATCTAGCCAAGGCATATCTGTGGACGACTAATTCAGATTCGATACCTGTATCTAGCCAGAGCATATCTGCATGAAGAGTTTAGAGATTCGATACCTGTATCTAGCCAGGGCATATCTGTAGACGACCAGTTCCGGATTTGATACCTGTATCTATCCAGGGCATATCTGTGGACGACTAATTCAGATTCGATACCTGTATCTAGCCAGGGCATATCTGCATGAAGAGTTTAGAGATTCGATACCTGTATCTAGCCAGGGCATATCTGTGGACGACTAATTCAGATTCGATACCTGTATCTAGCCAGGGCACATCTGTGAGCGATTGTTTGTAGATTCGATACCTGCATCCAGCCAGGGCACGTCTATAAGCAACCTTTTGAAGTTCCGGATTCGATTCCTGTATCTAGCCAGGGCACATCTGTGAGCGATTTGTTTGTAGATTTGATACCTGCATCCAGCCAGGGCATGTCTGTAAGCAACCTTTTGAAGTTCCAAATTCGATTCCTGTATCTAGCCAGGACACATCTGTGAGCGATTTGTTTGTAGATTCGATACCTGTATCCAGCCAGGGCACGTCTGTAAGCAACCTTTTGAAGTTCCAGATTCGATTCCTGTATCTAGCCAGGGCATATTTGTGAGCGACTGATTGTGGATTTGATACCTGTATCTAGCCAGGGCATATCTGCATGAAGAGTTTGAAGATCAACCCCTGTAACAGGCCAGGTAATTATCTTTCTTTCTCAGGTACGCAAGTTCTCGCTAAGGAATCTCTTACGCGATCGACACTTCTAAATGGCATCTATAAGCCCATTCCTGACAAAATTATGTCACATCTCTAGATGGCATCTATAAGCTCATCCTCCTATCCATCATATCTCCAAATGGCATCTGTAAGCCCATTCCCGACATCACATTGCTGATATTCTACTATGTGAGTGCAAATTTCTGGCCACTCTAGTGTTCAATCATCTTCCACCTTCGGATCACGAAAGGCACACAAGCCAATCTACATCCTCAGGTCTAAGAAGATTGAATAGGGGCAACTGTTGTACCCCAAAATTTGCCCTCCCATATTCTTCAAGATTTGTAAAGATCAATCTTCAAATGGTTCAAAATCTCTCAAGGGTTGCACAGTCAAACATCCTCCTAAGCCAGTCAAAATTAGGGTTTTGGTTTTTGCAAGGAAGTTGAGGTTTTCAAGGGCTCAATCAAGTCCCATAGGCCCATATACATTGCCAATCATCTACATGCCAAGTCTCAAGTCTCACAGCATCAAATTGCACAGTCAAAAGCCCTAGTTGCTCCACAATCAACTGCAGGGGCAAAATGGTCATTTTACAGTCAAAAGTAAAAAATTTTGGTCAACATCTTATTTTGAAGCCCCAATCATCATTTGATCAAGTCTTGATCATGATTCCACAAGCATGGCTCAAAAATCATCAAGATGCAAAAGTTTCTATTTTTGGACAGTTGAAAAGTCAACTGTAACTTGACCAAGGCATAACCTTTTCATGGTTCATCAGAAAAATCCCATCCAATGCTAATTTTGAAGGGGATGACATTTCCTACAACTCATCTTCACATTCCAAGTCCAAGAAATGCTCTTACAAAAAGTTATCAATTTCTACATTATAGGTCAATTTCAAAAGTCAACAAAAAGTCATTTTAAGTCAAAGACCATAACTTGAGATTGGTAAATCAAAATTACATGGGAGCAAAGGCATTGGTTAGAGGACTTCAAGACCTTTCCAAAAAGTCCAAGAACATGTTCATATGATCAAAATTGAGCAAGATATGCATTGGAGAAGTTGGGAAATTTTTGGGAATTTGCAAAACTCAACTTTGCCCAAAACACTTCATTTTTGCTAATGGGCCTCAAATGCTTTCTTGAAACTTTGTCCAAGGCCTATGCACGACCCATTGAGATTAATTTGAATTATTTCCTTATTTTTATTAATTATTTGGATTTTTAATTGATTAATAATTCATTTAATTAATTTAATTGTAGAAAAATTCAAAAGATATGTTTTTCAAATCTTTTGTGGAGCAAATACACTCAGGGCAAGCTGGCAATTTCGTTTGCCAATCAAAGAGACAAAATCACCCAATTTTGGCAAGTTTTATCAATCAAAAAAGTTGAAAAGATTTGATTGAAATCAAATATTGAAAACATGAATACAATGGATTCTTGGCCAAGATTGTAACCTAAAATCATTCCAATACAAATACTGAAGCAAACCCTAAAGCCTTGGACGTGCAAAACTGCTGCACAGAACCCTTATCAAATTGAAAAAATTCCAAGAAAGCTTGAAACTGAATTCCCCTTTCCAGGCCCTTTCAAGGAGATTTAAAGATTCAAACACGTTGCTGGGACACTCAGGAACCTATTGCAATCACAAACAAGCTCTAACACTCAAAGAATCACTCACTTCAGTCACACGGTTTGCCTAATTTTTCTAGAATCGAAACTCATAATTCTTGCATATTTAACATGATATAATTGTTGCTTTGCATTGCTATGACCTTTCTGAAGCTGATGATATAGGTTAATTGCATTATGGTGCCCTGAAACGTAAACTACCATGAACGAGTTCTAGGTTTTCAAAGCTCTCAATTTAGGGCTTTACAACATAAGTAAAATCAGAACCAATGATACCCATGGTTGAACTCAGAATGACAAGACGAACTTAAACCAACCCTCGCGCCCTATTTATATTGCCTAGGGAGCTAGTCGCTATTTTTGGTTGTTTCACTTTGTGGGGGTTAAAAACCCCCGCTATCTTATTTTTGTTTTACTGGAAAAGGATGAAGATGAAGACGTGTGTGTGCGTGATTGGTCCATTTAAATGAAACGCGCACTTTTTCATAATTGTTAGCATATACTGTTGTTTTATATAATATATTTGTTGCCTATTATTATAACAAAAGCGTGCAGTTGGCTCAGTGGAAAGGGACGTGTCTGGCAATCGTTGGGACCTGGGTTCGATTCCCAGGTCCACCCAAGTCTCAATGTTATTTTTTCTAACAAGTTCCCATGCAGCTTCCTAAACGCGCTCCACCATGCACCTTGCTCATCCAGCCTGCCATGTGGCTTCAAGCAGTGATCCAAAGGCCAGGGATGGATGAACACCATGCTCATGAGTCAATGCATCTCTGGACGATTCAAGAAAGTCAACAGGCTTGAGCTTCTATTGGGCCTCAAATTGCTTCACTAACCTCCCTTGGGTCCATCAAACCCCCCCTGGTTTACTTTTTTATTTATTTTTCTTTCTCCTTTTATTTCTTTTAACTAATTATTATTATTATTATTATTATTATTATTAACTAACAAACTAATTTTTCATAATAAATTCAGATAATATAAAAATTGTAAATATTTTTATTCACTATTAATTATTTTTGTAAATAAAATACTAATAAATTGATTTAGTTTAATTAGGTCAATATTAATTTTTTTTTCATAAATAAATAAAAATCATGTAGAATTAGGGTTAGACAATCTTTAATCATATTTTCTTATTATCATTATTTTTATTTATTAATTATTATTTTTGTAAATAAAATGTAAATTAATTAAATTAGTTAAAATAGGGTAACTTTAACTTTTTTACAATAAATAAAATAAACTTAGAATTAGGGTTTACAAACTTTTAATTTTAATTCCTTTTCTTTTGTTTTCATTAAAAACTTAAAAAACACAAAAATATTTTTCTTTTAATTAATTAATTAATTAGTTTAGGGTTAATATTTAATTGCAAAAGAGGGACTAAAATTTCTTTATTTCTCAAAAGGGTCAAAACCCTAAGGACGTCCTAATTCTATTTCTTTGCGCGCATTATCATTATTTTGATTATTATGTAACTGTTTCCGGAATGTAATAGTTAATTAGGTTTACCGCTTTCTTTACTTTCCGCATTTAATTTCCAAAACGGGTTTTTGTTTTTGGCGATGTATAGACCCGCGCCTTGTAATAGTTAGATTTACCTTTCCGCAATTTATTTTCCACACTCCTAACTGTTAAAAAATGCATAAAAGACTTGTATGGTAAATAAAATCAATCCGTAGCTCACAAATAACATGTACAAGATAAACATTAACATGAAACAACACACATGCACATGCCACTCCTAGGGTACGCCTCACTGGTTGCCTCGAACGTGGTCGTCAAGTATAGGGTGTTTTAGAGGTCGCCCTCCTGTCTAAGATCCAGTTGCCTCGAAACGGTTGCCTCGGATAAAAAGGATCTAAGACATTAGGGTTACTTCTAAGGCGTCCTACTATTGCTTCGGTGACCACACATGTCCCTTAATCGAATTGACCCGAATAACTCCAACGACGGTGCTACCTACCTCTCAATGGTGGGATAACACTATCTAAAGGACTCTTACACAGCCTAATTCCTTAGAGTAGGTAAATTTCTCTTAAGTACTTGCTCTTGTCAAAACAAACAAAACATCTTTTCGCACCTCACACTTTAAAAAAGTTTTCAAACAAATATTTCATACACTCTTGAGGACTGATACAAGAGTTACTTAGAAATTTTTCAAACGAAACTTTTTCAAAACCCACACACACTTGAAAAGCAAACAATTTTTGAAAACATAAGAGCAAGTACCTAAGAGCCCATGGATAACCATGGATAGAAAGGGTGCTAACACCTTCCCTTTCTATAAATCTACCTCCCGAACCGAGAAACATTCTCAAAGAAGGAATTTTGCTGTGCTTTTGTCCTTTCCATGTTGGAGAACATAAAAGACGGTGGCGACTCTTGCTTACCACGACATTTCGCGAACCAGCTTTAAAACAGTCAGTTCTATTTCCACCGATCACAAAAGGGAAGGTGTTAGCACCCTTTCTATCCGTGGTTATCCACGGGCTCTTAGGTACTTGCTCACTATGTTTTCAAAAGGTTTTGCTTTTCTTGTGTTTGTGGGCTTTGAAAAAAAGTTTTGTTTGAAAACTTCGATTTAACTCTTGTTTCTGTCCTCAAGAGTGTATGAAGTGTTTGTTTGAAAACTTTTGTCAGAAAAGTGTAGGTGCGAAAAATATTTTTGTTTTGAAAGAGCAAGTATCTAAGAACCTCTACCTACTCAAAAGAAATTAAGCTGTGTAAATGTCCTTTAGACAGTACTATCCCACTATTGAGAAGTAGGTAGCACCGTCGTTGGAGTTTCGGGTCAATTCGATTATAGGGACATGTGGTCACCAAAGCAATAGTAGGATGCCTTAGCGGTAACCCTAATGTCTTAGATCGTTTTTTATCGAGGCAACCGTTTCGAGGCAACTTTGATCTTTAGACAGGAGGGCGACCTCTAAAACACCCTATACTCAATGACCACGTCGAGGCAACCAAGTGAGGCGTACCCTAAGAGTGGCATATGCGAGTGTGTCAGGATTCAATTAAGTTATCTTTGCACATGTCATGGTGAGCTACGTTTTGATTTTAATTTCAGAGAATTCTTGTCATGCATAACCTAGTTAACATATATCTAACAGTTTATATATTTGCGGAAAGTAAATCTACGCTATTACAAGGCGTCGGGTATTTACATCGCCAAACACAAACCCTTGGAAAAAGTAAATTGCGGGAATTTAAAGAAAGCGATAAAAAGGGTCCTAATTAAAGCTATTACATACTCGGAGCAATTACATAATGATCAAAAATAATATGCGCGAATAAAAATTGAATCGGAGAAGTCCTTAGGGTTTTGACCCTTTTTGAGAAAGAAAGAAGTTTTGATTGTTTATGAATTAAATCAAATTAAACCTAAAACTAATTAATTAATTAAAAGAAATATTTTTAATGTTTTTTAATGTCTCAATGAAATAAATAAAAAAAGTCAAAAGTTAGTAAAAAAACCCTAATTCTAATTTATTTTATTTATTGCAAAAAATATTGAAATTAACCTAATTAACAAAAGATTAAATTAATTTGTTAGTATTTATTTACAAAAATAATAAATTAAAGGTGAAATTAAGAAATAATAATAATAACAATAAATATTATATTTTTTCTGATTTTATTATGAAAATAATTAATTTGGCTAATTAAATAATAATAATAACAATAATTAGTAAAATAATTAAAAGAAAAAATATAAAAGAAAAAATAAGAAGAATAAACCAGGGGGGGTACTGGCCCAATATGAAGGTATGTTAGAAATTTTGTGGCCCATTAACTCCAGCCATGTTTGACTTTGGTGATTGTCTGCACGCTCATGGACTAAGGCATATGGTGGATATCCAGCTTTGGCCACTGGATCTGAGTTTTGAAACACATGGCGCTTGGATGTTAGAGGTGCATGATGGACCCCTTTTTGAACCCTGCATATGATTACATGAAGAAAAATAGAAACAAATATTTTGGGGGACCTGGGATTCGAACCCAGGTCTCAATGCTCACACGTCCATGCCTTAACCACTCCACCATCACGCTTCATTCATTATTAGAATAACAAGTAATCATTATATTAAATAATTAATCCATATGCTGTAAAAACAAAAACACGCGCGTATTTTTCAAATGGTCCAATGATGTACTAACACGTACTCATCTTCTTCCTTGTTCCTGCAAAAAACAGAATTAGATAGCGGGGGTTTTTAACCCCCACAAACTACAGTGGCGAAAAATAGCGATTAGAGCTACAGCCTACATAAATATTTCGCGATGGGTGATTTGGATTCGTCTGGTTCTCAGGATTCCAACCATATGCCTTAGTGGTCTCAATTTTTCCTGGTTTAGGAATCCCCAAATTCAAAGTTCAGGAACCCTAGAAATCGTCCATGGCAACTTTTGATTTTTGGCGTTTTAATCCAATTCAGTTATACCATCAGCTTCATATGATTACTAGCAATACAAAACAAT
The DNA here is from genome assembly GCA_948472305.1 of Vicia faba. NCBI lineage: Eukaryota > Viridiplantae > Streptophyta > Magnoliopsida > Fabales > Fabaceae > Vicia > Vicia faba. The sequence continues at coordinate 519,133,200 of OX451737.1, forward strand.
CAAGAAATCATGTTAAATGCTCATGAATTGGACAATACGATTTTGAAAAAAAGCTTCAAACAATGGTTCTGTTTAGGATGATTCTTTGAGCTTCAAGGCTTGAATTTGATTGCCACACACTCCTGGGAACTCCTGCAAGATGTTAGAATCAACAAAAAGCTTTGAATCGCCCTGGAATATAGAAATCAGTTTTGAGTTTTTCTTGGAAAATTTTCAATATGCTATGGCTTTTCTGCAGCTTCTCTCACGTGTATGGCATTAGGGTTTACTTGAATATATATAGGAGAATGAAATTAGGTCACAATCTTGAGAAAAAATCCATGGAATTGATGATTGAATATTTGATTGAAAATCAAATCTTTTTGCATTTTCATGATTGGAAAAGGTTTCCAAATTTGGAGATTTTTGCATCTTTGATTTGCACACGAAATTGCCAGCATATCTTGACCATATTTGCTTCACAAAAAGATTGAAAAACCAAATCTTTTGTATTTTCCTACAATTTAAATTAATTAAATGAATTAATATCAATTAAAAATCCAATTAATTAATAAAAAATAAGAAAATAATTCAATTAATCTTGATGCGTTGTGCATAGGCCATGGATGAAGTTTCAACAAGAAATTTGAGGCCCATTAGCAAAAATAAGGTGTTTTGAGCAAAGTTGACTTTTGCAAATTCATAAAAATTTCCCAACTTCTCCAATGCATATCTTGCTCAATTTTGATCATATGAACATGTTCTTGGACATTTTGGAAAGGTCTTGAAGTCCTCTAACCAATGCCTTTGGTCCCATGTCATTTGGATTTACCAATCTCAAGTTATGGCCTTTGACTTAAAGTGTACATTTGTTGACTTTTGAAATTGACCTATAATGTAGAAATTGATAACTTCTTATGAGAGAATTTCTTTAATTTGGAGTGTGAAGATGGATTGTAGGAAATGTCATCCCCTTAAAAATGAGCATTGGATGGAATTTTTCTGATGAACCATGAAAAAGTTATGCCCTGGTCAAGATACAGTTGACTTTTCTACTGTCCAAAATAGTAACTTTTGCACCTTGATGATTTTTGAGCCATCCTTGTGGAATCATGATCAAGACTTGATAAAATGATGATTGTGGACTCAAAATAAGATGTTGACCAAAAATTCTGACTTTTGATTGCAAAATGACCATTTTGCCCATGTAGTTGACTGTAGGTCAAATGAGGCTTTTGACTGTGCAAATTGGCACTATGAGTCTTGAAACTTGGCATGTAGGTACTTGAGAATGTATAGAGGCCTATGAGACTTGATTGAACCATTAAAAACCCCAAATTCCTTGCAAGAACCAAAACCCTAATTTCAGCTGTCTTAGGATGTGGTTTGACTGTGCAACTTCTTGAGCAATCTTGAACCATTTGAGAATAATTCTTGACAAACCTTGAGGAATATGGGAGGGAAAATTTTAGGGTATAACACTTGGTATTAGAGGGGGTATAACCTACAATCCTTTTTTAGCTCTGCGACAATTTGGTTACGCTCGAAGGGATGGTCCCCATGAGTTACTTATAAAGGGAATTGTATTCAACTATGAGGATGACACTCACGAGTATCGCCGGAGGTTCATACGAGCTTGGGGCATGGTAAACCGATCTGGCGCTAGGGCTTTGGGGCCAAAGACTTCCATTCCTATGGAACCTTACCTCCAGTGGGTACGAGCTCGTGCCCAGAAACTTATGATTCCCTATGTGGCCGTTTTACCAGTGATTGTGGAACCTACTACTGAAGGGGGTATTCCTTACACAGTTCTCTATCCTTATATGACCATTGATCTTGGGGAATTACAGAGGTCTTGGATTCAGTTGAAAGAGGAGTGGGATACTTACAGGGATCAGTTCCATGCTCAGGAGAGGAAGGTTTTAGAGCTCACAAAGCAACTCCATGAAGAAAGAAGACTCAATGATTATCTCGGCACAAAGAGGAAGCATCCATGGGAATTTTTATTTCTTTTCTAGTTTAAGATTTGTTTTTTGTAACGCCTAAAAGGCATTTTGAATCTTCAAATTCAGCTAATAAAATCTTTGTTTATTTTGGTTTGCAAATTTAAATTTCCCGAAGTCTTTGAAATCATTGCATGCGCATCCCATTCATAGCATTGCATGTACATGTACCATTACAGGTTTCTCATCTTCTTCGCTGTTTATTTCAGCAGAAATGTCTTTCGAGCAAACCATCAAGGACCTTCAGGCACAGAACGCCTAGTTCCAACAAATGTTCATAAGTCTGGAAAAAGGGCAGGAGAATCTGAAAGCCCTTATCCTGAAAGAGAAGAAGAAAAAGGAGAAGGTTGCTGGTATTCTGAATATGGGCAGAAGGTTTGGAGAGCGGTTCAAGCGACAAGTTGATCTGACCTCTTCATCCAAGGAAGGGGAGAATCAAGAAGAAGAGAAAGATCCCAGTCCTGCAGTTTCTAACAATGATATCGACTACAATGATGAGCAGTATCCTCCTACCGAGGATAGATACAAGCAGTTGGAAGAACATTTGAGTGCCATGGAAGTTCAGAGGATACCTGGGCTGGATTTCGAAGAATTGGGATTGGTGTCGGGAGTGGTCATCCCGCAGAAGTTCAAAGCTCCAGTTTTTGCTAAGTATGATGGGGTGTCCTGCCCAAAACTCCATCTCCGTTCTTACGTCAGAAAGATCCAGCCCCACACCGCTGATAGAAACCTGTGGGTTCATTTCTTTCAAGATAGTCTATCAGGGACTTAGCTTGAATGGTTCTACCAGCTGGAGGGAGCCAATGTCCGAAACTGGGAAGATTTGGCTGCTGCTTTCTATAAGAAGTATCAATACAACACCGACCTTGCTCCTACTCCTACTCAACTCCAGAGTATGTCCATGGGTGCAAGTGAAGGATTTAAAGACTATGCACAAAAATGGAGAGACTTGGCTGGAAGAGTTCAACCCCCGTTGTTTGATAGGGAGTTGGTTGATATGTTTCTGGGGACGCTATCTGGTCCATTTTTCAATCATTTAATCAGCAACTGGTTTCACCGAGCTGATTCTAACTGGAGAAAGAGTAGAAGCCGGGATTCAGAGTGGCAAGATACAAAAGGATGCCTCTTCGAGCTCAGTAAATAAGCCTTTTGCTGGTAAGAAGGAAGCCAATGCCATATATAGCCCGAGGGGCTAAAACAGAGCTGAACATCGTCAGACAGTAAGTGTCGTAATGATACCTAGGCCTACAGTTGCTCCACAACGCAACAATCAACAAAGAGTGGAAATACCACAATGGCAGTTTACCCGAATCAACATGACATTGGCTGAAGTTCTGCCTCATCTGCTGAGATCCAACTTGGCAACCTTGAAAGAGGCTCCCAAGAATCCAAATACTACATCTCCCCGATATAATCCAAATGCTCGGTGTGCCTATCATTCTGAGAGTCCAGGCCACGATACAAATGACTGCTGGGCTCTGAGAAACAAAGTACAAGACTTGGTTGAAGCCAAGGAAATAGAGTTTGATGCTCCAAAAAAGCCAAATGTCATAACTGCTCCCATGCCTAAGCACGGTCGTGGAATTAATTTTGTTGATATCGACTTGTTTGTGACCTTGGTGGATGAAGTTTCTACTCCTCTCATGAATGTGAAGAAGAACTTGCTGTTGGCCGGTTTATTTCCGGGTTATGGTGAAGTTTGCCACATGTGTTCGTTTCTACCTTCTGGTTGCTGTTTGCTGAAGTTAGGTGTTCAAACGCCTGATGGACAACAAAGAAATTTTGTTCGAGAAAACTTTGGTTCCCGTTGTTCCATCTGAAGACATTGCCATTATAACCATTTCTGCCAATCCTTCCAAGGTCTCCTCGAGAGACTTGTTAGGATAACATCTGCTCCAAGAATCGCTCACTAATAATCATTGTTCCTGGTCCTGTCCCGTATGTCTCGGACAAAGCTGTCCCCTGGCATTATGGGTCTGATGTGTTCTATCATGGCATAAAACAAGATTTGAAAGATGAAGAGGCTGATCCTGATATTGGTAACATTGTCGGAGCCAGCAAAATCACCCGAAGTGGAAGGGTCTTCTCTCCCGAGATTTCCCCTAAGACTATCAACAAGCCTATTATCATTCCATCTGCTGTTCCTGCTGGTACATCAACTACTGCTTTTGTTCTTACTCCAGTTATTACCCCTGTCGATGAATCGTCTGATACCGCGGCAAAGAAATTATAGGTTAGCCTATCCGGACGGAGGCGCCTAGGAAAATTGTTGTGGAAGCCTCTAAGCAAGAGATGGAGGAAATACTGAAAATAATTAAGAAGAGTGACTACAATGTGGTCAAGCAGCTGGGGCAGACCCCATCAAAGATATCCATGTTGTCTTTGTTGTTGTGTTCCGAAGCCCATGTGAAGGCTTTGATTGCATTCCTCAAGACTGCGCATGTGCCGCAGGAAACTTCAGCTGATCAATTCAAAGATTGTGTGGCCAACCTGACTGCTGATAATGGGCTGGGTTTTTCAGATACGAACTTGACACCGAAGGGAAGGAAGCATAATAATGCTCTTCATGTCTTGATTGAATGCAGGGGCACCACTATGGCTCATGTGCTGGTAGATAATGGGTCTTCGCTGACTGTCTTGCCTAAGAAGGGATTGGATCGACTGGATTGCGAGGGTTTGACTCTAAAGCCTAGTAACATTGTGGTAAGGGCTTTTGAAGGATTGAATAGAACAGTGCACGGGGAGGTGGACATCCCTATCAAAGTAGGTTCTCAGACTTTTGGGTCCACCTTCTATGTGATGGATATCAGGCCATCATATTCTTGTTTGCTGGGTCGTCCTTGGATCCACGAGGCTGGGGCAGTTACTTCCACACTCCACCAAATGCTGAAGTATCCAGTAAAAGGGAATATTGTCACAGTGCAGGGTGAAGAGGGGTATATGGTGAGCCATCTCAATTCCTTCCGCTACGTAGAGATGGACGGGGAATTCATAGAAACTCCTTGTCAGAACTTCGAAGAGGTCCCTCAGATCCTAGCATCGACTGAAACTACTACCAACAGCAAACCTCCTCTGAAGATGGCTTCTCTCAAGGACACCATGGTTGTGGTTGAAGAAGGTGGGTATGCCAATTGGGGTCAGCTCCCTAATTTCACTCACAAAACTGACAAATTTGGTTTGGGCTTTACTATAGGGGCTCAAAGGGTTGTGCGACACGCTCGGGCTGGAAGACCTCCCCTACACATCAGTAATCGGGGAATTAATTCCATTGAAGACAATGAGGAAGACTCAGACATCGACAGTTGGATCTACCCAACTACCAACGGTGGACCGAGTAACTGGACGGCTAGGGACTTTATACCAGTTTCTTTTATTCCGCAGTAATTGTCTTACTTATTTTGAGATTTGTAATAAACAATTTCAAACTCTACGGCCTGGTACCTTGCCCGAGGCACATTGGCTTTGCTTGTGAGGGATATTATTTGTCATTTCATTTATCATTAATAAAGCATTGGATGTTTTCTTGCATACAAATTTTGCGCTCTCTATTTTTCTTTTCTGTTTTTCACTATTATTAAAACAACTATTCTCTTACACACACTCACGTATCATAATGCAGATCCATATCCACTCTAGATCCCACTGATAACAGCTCTGCTATTTCCAGTTATGACTTCAAAAATCCGATCAACCAAGCCGAGGACGAAGGTGAGGATGATTGTGAGGTGCTTGGAGAACTTGCTAGACTACTACGGCAGGAAGAAATGGCCATACAACCTCATGAAGAGCCGGTTGAGATAATGAACTTGGGTACTGAGGAAGACAAAAAAGAGGTTAAAATAGGTACAAATCTGGAGCTTAGCGTCAACCAGAGGTTGATACAGATGTTACACGACTATGTTGAGATCTTCGCCTGGTCCTATGAAGACATGCCTGGTTTGGACACTAATATTGTGGTACATCGCTTGCCGACTAAAGAAGATTGTCTGCCGGTTAAACATAAGGTTCGTCGTATGTGCCCTGAAATGTCGGAGAAGATCAAGGCGGAGGTCATGAAACAGTTCGACGCAAGATTCTTAGCTGTCACTTCGTATCCACAGTGGGTTGCTAATGTCATCCTGGTACCTAAGAAGGACGGTAAGGTACAGATGTGTGTGGGTTACAGAGATCTGAACAGGGAAAGCCCCAAGGATGACTTCCCTCTTCCTCACATTGACGTTCTGGTCGACAACACTGCGCAACACAAAATCTTCTCCTTTATGGACAGTTTCTTTGGCTACAACCAGATCAAGATGGCTCCCGAAGACACGGAGAAAACAACCTTCGTTACACAATGGGGCACCTTCTGCTACAAGGTGATGCCTTTTGGGTTAAAGAATGCTGGGCCAACTTATCAGTGCGCCATGGTCGCTTTGTTCCATGATATGATTCACCAAGAGATCTGTGATACGGTGGGAGAACTGACTATGAGTTTTGCGTTCGTATTCGCACTTGTGCGGTTGAGCAAGAGTCGCCACCGACTTTTTATTTTATCCTAAAGGAAAGGTTAAAAAGCACAGCAAAAACCTTTTGAGATATTTCGTGGGTCCGGGGGGTAGATTATGAAAAGGGAAGGTATTAGCACCCTTTTCATCCATGGTTATCCATGGGCTCTTAGTTACTTGGTTTTTAGATCACTTGCCTTGATTTCCGATTGCTTGAAAATGGTGTGTGTGTGTGTTTTGAAAATGTTTTTGAAGAGATGCCTTGTTTTAGGCAACCAATGTATTTGACTCGTGTTTGAGTATTTTACAAAAGTGTGGATCTTTTCGAAAAGATGTTTCAAATATTTTTGAGAGTTTTTTTGAAAGTGTTGTGGATTGTGGTTTTTGAAAAGAAGGCAAGTGTTTATGCAAGTTGATCTCAAGTAACTAAGAGTTTTGTCTACCCTATTGTACTCAAAGGTTTTCTCTATGTTTTCAACCCTTTTTAACAATTTTGTTCCACCATTGAATTTGGTGGACAATCTTGCGTTCAGGAAGTTTATTCGGGACGGGCGCGGGTCATTGTATGGACCATGAATGCAATGGTGCCAAGTGTCTTTGGCAATTTTCTTTGAAGGGACTATGATCATTCCGTTTTAGGCAACATTCGACAGCGTCATCGAGGGACTTATGATCATTTAAATTTGTTTTGCCAAAGATACTCGACGTGCAAGCATGGCCCATTTTGGAAGGCAACATGTGGGATTACCCTAGAGGGTGCAAGTGTGATTGTGTATTGATTTCATGTATTTGTCTTGTATTAGGTTATCTAGCGTTTGATTTTATGTACATGCAAACCCTAGGTCTAACCATGGTATAATTGAAAGCGGTAAATTGCGAAAATGTAAAGTCTACGCTATTACAAAATAAGTATCCGGGAGTGGGGGTACAATATTCACAAATGGGGATGAGACTTATAGTATCCAATAAGTTACAACCAAATCGAATTTGCGATCAAATATAAATGACGTATATCAATGTATAAGATAAACAAATGTGTATAGGAGCAATGTAAATGTATTTGTATTGTGTAAGTGTGAGATGTATTGTGTAAGTAATTATTTACATGTTAGAGATGTGGAATTAAATGTGTATTAAGTATAGTTGACTTAAAGAAAAATTAAATGTCTATTTAATTTAATAATCTTGTATTTTCTTTAATATGTACAAAAAGAAATGTTTTAATCAAATGTTTTAAATTCTAATTAAATTATGTATAACAATGTATCTTTATTTATTATGTACAAAAATATTTAAAAGAGAGGAAATGTTATAAGTTTGAAAATTGTCGTTTTATATTTGATATAAAAAATGTATCTTTATATTTTGTTTAATATATACAAAAGAATATCCTCATTAAATGTTAGGAATTTAAATCATGTAAAAAATGTATTGTTATTTATTATGTACAAAAATATATTTTAATTAAAAGAATAAAAAAAAAAGTATTTTCAATTTTAATTATATGGTGCAATAAAATGTATTTTTATTATTAAAGTATTATTGTAAAAAATATATTAAGTTAGGAAAAAAATATATTGTTTTAAGATGTTATATATAAAAAGAAAAGTTAGTATTAATTTATTAATAAAATAAATTTGTTTATATATAAAAAAAAAGTAAGTTAAGAATTTGTTTTATAATAAAAGAGGTTAAGGCTTTTGAATGGGCCCTTGGGAGATTGAAACGGGCAAGGCCCAAAATGCAGACAAACTTTTTTAGGGTTTTGATTTGTTGTTCAGTTGGTCATACGCTTAGGTTTTGTGAAACGCGCCGTTCGTTCGCTTTCATCCATCCTCTTCGTCCTTTGGCCATGGCTACTGAACAACGCCTCCTTGCCTGAGCTACCACACTACCCCCTAAACTCTCTTTCCTCCCCAGCTCGAGTTCAATGGTCTCACGACAACGAGGTTCGTTTTTGATGTCTTTTATACCTTTTTTACGAATTGCATGCTTATTTACTTTGAGCTTAAACTTTTGTTGTCAAGGAGGTGATGGAGAAAAAGAGAGAGAGAAAGGCGTGCTACCTTCGGTCTTGGAGAAGGAGGAGAGATAGGGTTGGTGGCGCTCCGGAAGCTTTCCGGCGGGGATGCGGTTGATGATTTCTCTGAGCTTCCTGGTACTCTTTATCTTCTTGCGATTTTGAGGGTTTTGTGATGATATTGACTGAAAACCTCCTCTTAAATTTACCTCTTTCTTCTTCTCCTTTGCCTTTACTGTTTGTTGCCTTGAACGCTTGCTTATGTTGCCTCGAATGTTTATTGCTTTGATACTTTGCCCTATGATGAACTTTCTGAGGGCTTTCGTTGCCTTAAATACGCTATGGTTGAAACAGTTTTGTTGTTTTGATTAGCTTTTTCCTCTTCTTCTCTTGCTACTGCTACTGTATAACGTCTTGAATGTATGTTGCCTTCTTGATTTGCCTGCTGAAATGCTTCTGTTGGTTATGAATTGGATACCTTTAGTTGTCTATTCACTTCTTCCTTGCCCCATGATGAGCCTAGGGTTCTGAGGGCTTAAGTTGCCTTTGAATATACTTGGATATTTTGGTGTTTTATGAATGTCCCTGTGATGAACTCTTCGAGTTCTGAGGGCTTGAGGCTTGAATCCTATGTTTGCACCACTTCTGATTCTTGGCAAGGTTGGCTTGAGGCTTTGTGAGGTTTCTTACAGGTTTTAGGCTTATTGGTTTTTTGAGGCTTGATGCAGGTCTTACCGGTTTATGGCCTTAACAGGTTTTATAACCTTGACAGGATTTTTTTTACAGGTCTTAGGCTTCAGGTTAGGACTTGGTTTGGGTGTACATGTTGGTATGGCTTGTGGTGAGGTTCTTCTGCAGGTTTGTATATTGGTTTAAGGTGTTTGACAAGTAGGGTGAGGTTTCTGACTTGCTTCAGGCAGGTTTGACATATGCAGGTTATATGGTTTATTAGGCCATTGCAGGTTATTGCTTGAGGTTTGATGGTTATTGCTGGTTATGTGTTTGGAGGTGTTTGCTGTTTGATATTTTTTGTGTTAGAGTTTTCTTCTACTGGGTTTTGCTCTTTTGTATATGTTTCTCCCTTCTGCCTAAAGCCTAAAAACCTGCATTCTTTTCTCTCTACTCTTCTCTCTCAATACAACTCAATAATAAACTATGTTTTTTTTTGCTGTACTTTTAGTTCTGAAAGTGGCCACCTTTATCTTGGGAAATGATGAAAAATGTTTTTGCTTGCATATCTTATCTTTTCTTGACAGCTTTTGTACTTTTGGCTTTGATATCTTCCCAAATCTTCTTTTCTTTGACAGCTTGGGTAACCCTTTTGGCATTTGACAGCAAGTTTGACACTTTTGGATTTTGACAGAAAGTTGCAATTTTATTTTTAGTTGGGTTTGAACTTGGAGTTTGAGATTTTGAATTTATGCAGTTTTGACACTTTGCATTTTTTTTCTCAACTTTGCATTCATGATTAGCAAATAAAATTCTTCCCTCTTTGTGAACCGGGAGAAACCCCGTGATTTGCAGAGAGGGTTAACTGATCCTGATCAGTGGCCCTTAATGATGAATTTCTTTTATCTGTCTTTTCAATTTAATTTAACTGTTATTTGACTTTTCTCTTTTCTTTTGCAGATGAATACTTGAATGGAGAGGGGTACTAAATGAAGACTGAAGAATTAGAAAAAATAGGATAGTTTTCTTTTTATTTAAATTTAAATTAATGTAAAACCATTGTTTGTAATTAAATTATAAACAATAATTGTACAGTTAATTTAAGAATAAATAAAAGTTTTCATTATCCAATTAATTCTGTTTTCTCTTTATTGTTTATTTATTATTTAAAACTCTTTGAATTAAAATAATTGAAAAATAAATTTCAATCACTTAATTTAGAATAATAAATAATTTAAATAAAACAATGCTTTAGTAATTGATCAGTTAAACCTGGCCTTTCCAATATCCAAAGCAAAGCAGCAGTTAACCAAAACACTGATCAGGCGCATTCCCTTTTCGCTGATTTTTACCAAACACTGTAAATCCAAACTGCATATATCCTTTGACTGATTCCATCAAACAAACATGAATTCAAACCAAATGCCTCTTTTACTGATTAAATCAAAACAATGCGAATTCAACCCGAATCTCGGAATAACTTGCAAAGTGCTGTGGAATTTAAATCTTTCTGAGAATATGCCCACAAAAACCTTAATTCCTGATTAAATGCCAAAGAACGTCGACTGATCAAAATTGAGTCAAAGTCAACCAAAACCCTAAGCCAACTGTGTGAAACAATCCAGAGCCCTGAAAATCAGTAAAAACCCTAATTTTGCTTGACTGACGAGAAAAGTCAGTTTGACCGATTCTTGAGCCAGTTTGAAAGATCATGAAAAACCTGAAGTTGTTATTTCTTGTGGACAAATGCGAGGCCAAATTTTGGGGTACAACAAGATCTAAGTCTATGTTGATGACATGATAGCCAGGTCTCAGACTGAGGAAGAGCACCTTGATCATCTTCAAAAGTTGTTCGACAGGTTGAAGACATACAAGTTGAGGTTGAATCCGAACAAGTGCACCTTCGGGGTAAGGTCTGGTAAGCTTCTGGGATTCATTGTTAGGGACAAGGGTATTCAGGTAGACCTTGCGAAGGTAAAATCCATACAAGAGATACCAGCTCCCCGTACAGAGAAGGAAGTTTGAGGTTTCTTGGGACGCCTGAATTATATCGCCAGGTTCATTTCACATCTGACTGCCACTTGTGAGCCAATCTTCAAGCTCCTGAAGAAAGATCAAGTGGTAAAGTGGAATGATGAATTCCAGACCGCTTTCTAAAGAATCAAGGAATACCTTCAAGAACCACCAATTATGATGCCTCTAGTTGAAGGAAGACCTTTGATATTATACTTGACAGTACTAGACAATTCAATGGGGTGTGTGCTGGGGCAACATGACGAGTCTGGTCAAAAAAAGCACGCCATATATTACCTTAGCAAAAAGTTTACCGACTGTGAGACACGATACTTATTGCTCGAGAAAACTTGTTGTGCTTTGGCATGGGCTGCTCGCCGACTGAGACAGTATATGCTGACTCACACTACTTTGTTGATATCAAAGATGGATCCGATCAAGTATATTTTCGAGAAGCCCGCTCTCTCCGGAAGGATAGCAAGGTGGAAAATGATCTTAACTGAGTACGACATACAATATAAAACCCAAAAAGCAATAAAGGGGAGTGTATTGGCTGATCGTTTGGCTTATCAGGCCGTGGATGACTACCAGTCCATGAATTTTGAGTTCTCGGATGAGAATATTATATTGGTGACTGACTACGAAGAACCTGGACCGGATGAAGGACCTGAGGAGGGATCCCGATGGTCTATGTATTTTGATGGAGCCTCAAACGCGCTGGGTAACGACATTGGCGCTGTAATCATATCTCCCGAGGGCTGTCATACTCCGTTCACTGCCCGATTATGTTTCAACTGCACCAACAACATGGCAGAGTATGAAGCGTGCATCATGGGCCTTCGAGCTGCTATTGACCTAAGGATAAAGTTCTTGAGTGTATTCGGGGATTTCTCTTTGGTGATAAGTCAGATCAAAGGTGAGTGGGATACGAAGCACCCGAATCTCATCCCGTATAAAGAGTATGTACTGACTTTTCTACCACACTTTGAGGAGGTAACCTTTGAACATTTCCCACGAGAGGAGAACCAGTTAGCGGACACGCTAGCTACCATATCTTCTATGTTAAAGGTTAGGTGGGACAATGAAGCTCCCCAAATCACCATTAAGAGGTTGGATGAACCAGCGCACTGCTGCGAGATCGATACCGAAGAAGTGGCAGACAAACCCTGGTTTCACGAAGTCAAAAGGTATCTCGAGACTCAAGAGTATCCTGAAGGGGCACCTGTCAATGATAAGAAGTTTCTGAGAAGGTTCGCTGCAAAGTTCTTCCTCAGTAATGGAATCCTCTATAAACGCAACCATGACTCCACACTACTACGGTGTGTAGACAAAAGTGAAGCAGAGAGGATCATGACAGATCTACATGAAGGCACCTTCGGAACCCATTCTAGTTGACACACCATGGCTAAGAAGATCCTACGGGCAGGATATTATTGGTCCACTATGGAAGCCGATTGTTATCAGCACTCTCGAACTTGTCATAAATTCTAAATTTACGCTGATAAGGTGCATGTTCCTCCAGTTCCTCTGAATGTCTTGACGACTCCTTGGCCCTTTGCAATGTGGGGCATCGACATGATCAGAGAAATCAGGCCCACTACTTCCAATGGACACCGCTTCATCCTAGTAGCCATTGATTACTTCATAAAGTGGGTTGAGGCAGCTTCCTTTGCTATAGTAACCAAGAACTTCGTGGCGCGATTTATCTGAAACAATCTGATATATCGATATGGTGTGCCAGAGAGAATTATTACTGACAATGGTACGAATCTCAACAACATGATGATCACCGAGCTTAGTAAACAGTTCAAGATACAACATCATAATTCTTCCCCTACCGGCCGAAGATGAACGACGTTGTTGAAGCATCTAACAAGAATATCAAGAAGATTGTACAGAAGATGACGATGACATACAAAGACTGGCATGAGATGTTACCATTTGCTCTTCATGGGTACCGTACCTCAACACGGACATCGATAGGGGTAACACCTTACTCTCTGGTATATGGCATGGAGGCAGTCCTACCCATCAAAGTCCATATACCTTCTCTCAGGATTATGAAGGATGCGGGTTTGAACAAAGACGACTGGATCCAAACCCGACTTGATCAGTTAAATCTAATCAATGAAAAGAGACTTACTGCTATCTGTCATGGTCAGACGTACCAAAAGCGAATGATCAAGGATTTTAACAAGAAAGTCAGGTGTCAAGAATATCAAGTCGGGGATCTAGTAATCAAACGCATCATACTGCCGCAAGGTGATCCAAAGGGCAAATGGACCCCCACATAAGAAGGGCCATTTGTGGTTAAGAACATTTCTTGGGAGGAGCAATGATTCTAACCACCATGGATGGTGACGACCTTCCCCACCTTGTCAATGCAGACATAGTGAAAAGATACTACGCCTAATCAAAGACCCGCTAGGTTGACTGGCCTAGGCAAAAATAAGGGCTTCCCGGCGAACCAAAAGGGTTCGAACAAAAGTAAGGGATGAAAATGAAAAAATTTGTACACCCGGCAAGTCGAAAACCCGAAAGGGCGGCTTGGGCAAAAAAGGGTATCCCGGTGGACTGAAAACTTGAAAGGGTGGTCCAGGAAAAAGTTAGAGATTAAAGTTGTTGTACCCCAAAATTTTCCCTCTCATATTTCTCAAGTCATTGCAAGAATAATCTCCAAGTTGCTCAAGATTGCTCAAGAGTTGGACAATCAAATCATCTCCTAAGGCAGTCTATCTCAAATTAGGGTTTTGTGTTGCATCAAGGTATTTACATCCAAATGACCTAAAGTACTACCCAATGTCCTAATATGTTCTCAAGTTCATCCATGTCAAATTTCAAGCCTTGCAGAGAAAGTTTGGTCAGTCAATTGCTCAAGAGGTCCAAAATCGACTATGCTAGGGCAAAAGTCAACTGTGACCTACAAATAGTCAAACTTCAAGTTTTTTTCTTCAACATTCTCATTTTTAAGGATATTTCATCATTTTATCAAGGGTTGATCACGATTCATCAAGGATTGCTCAAAATTCATCAAGACTCAAAAGTTGCTAAATTAGGGTTTTGTAGGAAAAGTCAACTCAAATTTGACCAAGCATAACTTTCTCATAATTCATGAGAAATGACCCATCCAAAGCTCATTTTGAAGAGGATGCAATTTCCTACAATCCATATTCATACCCCAAGATCAAGAAATGCACTCACAAAAAGTTACAAATTTGGATATTATAGGTCATTTTTGAAAGTCAACAAAAACACCTTTTTTTCCAAAGCTTATAACTTGAACATGGTATATCAAAATGAGATTATACCAAAAGGGTTGGTTAGAGGACATCTCAAGCTTTCCAAAAAGTCCAAGAAAACTTCCAAAAGTTCAAAATTGAAAAAGTTATGCATTGTTGAAGTTGAGCATTTTTGCAAAATTACTAAAAGTCAACTATCCCCAAAACTTCAAATTTTGTCAAATGGGCCCATTCTTTTACACTTGATTTGGTCTTTTCATACTACACACGTGTCCTAGCTTCATTCTTGTGTCCATTACTAAATTTTCTATTTTATTTGATTTTTTATTGAATTAATTCTTTTTAAATCAATTTAAATCAAGTAAAATCCAAATATTAATCACTTAGGATCTTTTTGATTGTTTTAGGTCTTAATTGTCATCATGGACATGATCAAATCCGTATCAAGCCATATCATGAACAAAATATTGGATTTTTGACAAAATTGGAAGCTTTTTAATGGTGAATCAAATCACATCTCCAAACATCAATGCACAAGGATTCAACCCATAGAAGTTAACCTAATTCATTCCATGTTACATATACAAGCAAAAGGCACGAGTATCAAAGGTTAGAGGCTGCCAAATCACAAAAATCAAAACTTAAAAAAAGGAGGAAAAGCTTGAAACTGAAATCGCGCATAGAGGTGTTTTCAAGGCCAAATCTCATCACCAATCCCTTGCTGGACATCCATTGAAGCAAAACCAATCCTTAACAAGCTCTGATACCTTCTCAATCGCAATGTAAGCTTCGCGTTTTACCGCCCTGTAGCCAAATTCATAACTCCACATTCTTGCATTTTTTTGACAAATTATTGGCATGTTCATGATCCTTGTGTGATTTCTGAACTTTCTACATTATTTAATTGTGTTTATATGACTTGTAATGCCATACCCGAATCTAGGGTTCTTGGTCTTTGTTTTTAGGCGTTTTGTTTGTAGGAAAAATCAGGGCAAACAATGGACATGGATGAAATCAGGATGCCCAGACGAATCGAACCATGGTCTTAGAATCAATTTCTATGGCCTAGGATAGATTTTAGGATGGCCATGCACATTTAGCTGCGGATACAAATCCACAGGTAAAAAAACCAGGTTTCAGTGAAGAAGACGAAGACGTGGCCTTTTCCCATTCGCCCATTCAAATAATTCGCGCTTTATTTTTTATATTTCTGGCATAGTAATTGCTTTTTCATATAATATTTGCTATCCATTATAATAACAAATGAGGCGTAGTGGTGTAGTGGCAAAGATGAGCGTTCAAAACCAATAGGACCTGGGTTCGAATCCCAGGTCTCCCAAAAGCTTTGTATTATTTTTCTTCAGGTGTTCAGGCGCGCTTCAGCAATTATGGTCCATCATACACCATCACCCAAATGCCTGCCAGATGGCCCCAGGCCAGATCTGGTGGTCCAGATGTGATGACCATCATGCTCTCAAGTCAACCAATGCATAGGGAATCAGAAAGTCAACCCAGGCCTGCATGCAAATGGGCTTTGAATTGCCACCTTACCCCCTGATCAGGCCCAAACCCCATTGGTTATTTCTCTTTCTTCCTATTTCTTTTATTTATTTTATTTAATTGTTTGATTAATTATTTTTATTATTTAAATTAACCAATTAAACTTTTTCCTCATAAAATCAAAAAAACCAAAAATATATTTTATTTATTAAAATTAAATTCAGCATTTTATTTTTGTAAATAAATACTAACTTAATTAATTTAGTTTAATTAGAGAATAACTTTTAATATTTTTGCAATAATTAAAATTGATTTAGATAATTAGGTTTTATTAACATTGATTGATTTATTTTTATTCCTTTAAATACTCAAAAATCCAAAAAAATATTTTTATTAATTAATTAATTTATTTAATTGATAACTTAATTTAATTTCTTTTAATCCAAATATAACCAAAAAATCACTTTCTTTTAAAAAGGGTCAAAACCCTAAAAAACTCGCATTCGATTTAATTTTTCGCACGCGATCTATTTTATCATATTGATGTAATTGTTTCCCGGAATGTAATAGCTTTAATTAGGACTATTTAATTTATTTATCGCTTTATTTATTTTCCGCATTTTAAATTCAAGGGTTGCTTTTGGCGATGTAAATACCCGACGCCTTGTAATAGTTAGATTTAATTTCTGCAATTTAATTTCCGCAACTTATAAATTGTTAGATGTTTGATAATAGGGAATGCATGACAAGATTAATCGTTCAAAACCTAAAATCAACATAGATAACCATTAACATGTACAAAGATAAAATTAACCGAAATAACACACTCGCACATGCGCACTCTTAGGGTAACCTCGCTTGGTTGCCTTCGAACATGGTCATTGAGTATAGGAAGTTTTAGAGGTTTGTCCAAAGATCATAGTTGCCTCGAAACGGTTGCCTCGGAAAAATGATCTAAGACATTAGGGTTACCGCTAAGGCGTCCTAACATTACTTTAGTGACCACACGGCCCTTAATCGAACTGACCCTTAAAACTCCAACGACGATGCTACCTACTCATCCATAGTGGGATAGCATTGTCTAAAGGACATTAGCACAAATTGATTCCTTTTTCGAGTAGGTAGATGGTTCTTAAGTACTTGCTCTTTCTAAAACAAAACAAAACTTTTCGCACTTACACCTTTCAAACAAAAACTCTTTTCAAACCCACAAACACAAAGAAAAGCAAATTTCGAAAACACTTTGAGCAAGTACCTAAGATCCCGTGGATAACCATGGATAGAAAGGGTGCTAACACCTTCCCTTTCTATAATCTACCCCCCGAACCCGAGAAACATCTCGAAAAAGGAATTTTTCTATGCTTTTTTCCTTTCCTTGTTGGATAAAATAAAAGACGGTGGCGACTCTTGCTTACCGCGACATTTTGTGAAAACAAACGCAAAACGTGAACCAGCATTCCAAAAATAGTCAGTTCTCTCCCACCGTATCACAGAACTGGCGACTCTGCTAGGGAGATTTATAAGTGGGGTGTACCTTAGGAATAGTTCATATTGTTTTCAATTGCTTGACTTGTATGCTTTATATTTATGGGCTTGTATCAGAGTTACTATAGATCCTAACCCAGATCTGGGGGATACGCTTTAGGTAAGTAGCAATAAACTGTGAGGGAACTGTACGACATAGACCGATACGGTTGAAGCAGTAGCTACGTTGGTGTGGCACTTTAGATTGTACCGATATCCCTTATGTTGGAACGAGGAGAATATGGGTCTTCTAAGGGGTCATTAAGCACCAACTGACCTTAGAACCTTTAAATTGACCAACTTGGCCATAGAATAGTAGTAGTATGCTACACTCATTGAGACTAAACTCTCGCGATGATTCCGGCCGCAAGAAAAGGTTGCTAAACTGGAATTATGACCGATTGAGGGTAGTCAGTGATATTGAGATCCTCTAGAACCCGGTTACTATTTTTAGGACAACTTTAAACCAACTGAACTGAAAGAGGGTAGTACCTAAGCTCCTTGCCAGCCTAAAATCTAAGGGCTCTCTGTGTGACTTGTGTGCCTTTACCATGTTTGCTATTTGTGGATACTTGTGGTGTGCTTACTATCATGACATCATGACATCATAACATTGCATACATCTTGCATTGGACTAACCTATTTCAAAGACAGGAGGGATTCATCTTTGTTCTCTTTTGTAGGTCATCATGATGCCTATGCGTAGGAATACCATCCGGATCAACTTTGTCCAGGTTCCCGCCTTGCTTAAAGATTTGGTTGCAAAGATGCCTGATACTACTTCCTTCCTCAGGAGACATGGTTATCTTCTCAATTTGGTCACCTCCAAATTGGACGAGCAGATGATGAGTGTCCTGGTCCAATTCTATGATCCGCTATAGCATTGCTTTACTTTCCAGGACTACCAGTTGGTTCCCACCCTAGAAGAATTCTCTGAGCTGCTCGGTATCTCTATTCTGGAGCAGACCCCGTTTACTGGTTGAGAAAAGATCCTTAGGCCAGAAGAGATTGCTGCAGCCCTTCATTTGACAAAAGAGGAGGTAATGGCCAATTGGGAGACTAGAAGTGGAGCAAAGGGCTTTCTGACTAAGTTTTTGGTTGGTAAAGCTAATTATTTCTGGGATAGTCTAGACTTCAAGGCATTCGAAGATATTCTAGCTCTTCTGATATATGGCTTGGTATTATTTCCGAATCCTGACTCCTTTGTTGATGTTAATGCGGTAAACATCTTCATCTCTCGCAATCCTGTACCCACTCTCTTGGGTGACATTCTTCACCAGCTTTATGCTCGTACTGCCCGAAAGTGGGGGACCTTGATGTGCTGTGCTCCGTTATTGGCAAGGTGGTTTATTTCGCACCTCCCCAAATCAGTGCTGAAGAACAAAGAAGGCATGGGCTGGGCCTATAGGGTTATGTCTCTCTCTCATAATAACATTATCTGGACTCTCAAGGGTATGGACGAGGTGGCTATTATTGATCGCTGTGGGGAGTACCCCAATGTTCCATTAATAGGAACCCATGGAGGAATTTCTTACAACCCGTGCTTGGCCTTACGTCAGTTTGGGCGTGCCAGAAGAGAAGGACCTCATGAGATGCTAATGCCTAGTATCATCTTTGATTTTCAAGGGGATATCGATGAGCAACGTCGCAGATTCATAAGGGCTTGGGATAGAGTTCACAGATCTGATCCACATGAGCTGGGTCTAAAGACTTCTCTTCCAGTGGAGCCATATCTCAGATGGGTCCGTATCCGCGCCCAAAAGCTGGGTATGCCATATGAAGCCGTCCTGCCTATCATTGTTGAAGCTGCTAATAAAGAGGGGGTTCTTCCTACCATCCTCCATCCTTACATGCCCACTGATATTGGGGCACTGAAAAGGTCTTGGATGCAGCTGAGAGAAGAACGGGATGCTTACCGAGAAAAGTTTAACGAGCAAGAGCAGAAGATCCAGAGGTTGACTAGGCAGTTGGAGAACGAGCGGATTCTCAATGGCTATGTCCGCACCGACAAGAAGAGACCATGGGAGCACTGATTGTTCTTTGTTTATTTCCTTTCCAGTTTTATTTACTTTTCAGTATTTCCTTTCATGTAACGCCTTAAGGGCATCAGTTGAACAATTTGAATTCCAAAGTTTATCTAATAAAGTGTGTTTCCTTTCTGGTTTACAAATTTGAATCTCTCGATTGTCTTTGAAATCATGTCATACGCATTTCATCCCATGCACTTCATAACAGGTACCCATTACAGGTCTCTTATCTTCTTCGCTGTTTATTTCAGCATTATGTCTGCTGAACCTTCAACTGAGCAAGCAATCAAGGCCCTACAGGCCCAGAATTCCCAATTCCAAGAGCTGTTCATGAATCTAGCTAAGGGTCAGCAGGATCTGAAGACCTTAATTCTGAAAGAGAAGAAGAAGAAGAAGAAGAGGACAATCCTGTTCAACACTGGTCCTAGGTTTGGAAACAGGCTACGGGATGAAGTTGATTTGACCACCTCATCTGGAGGGAAAGATAGTCAAGAAGAAAGGAGGGCTCCTAGCCCTGTGGTCTCTGACAACGAGACGGACTTCGACAAAGACCAGTATCCTCCTGCTGAGGATAGATACAAACAACTGGAAGACCGGTTGAGTGCTATGAAAGTTCAGAAAGTTCCTGGTCTGGACTTTAGTGATCTAGGTCTATCATCTGGGGTAGTGATTCCCCACAAGTTCAAGGCACCAGCCTTTGCTAAGTATGACGGAGTTTCTTGTCCGAAGCTGCACCTCCGGTCATATGTAAGGAAGATTCAACCGTACACCGTTGATAAGAACTTATGGATCCACTTCTTTCAAGACAGTCTCTCAGGGACTCAACTTGAATGGTTCTATCAGTTGGACGGAGCCAGCATCCGCAGTTGGGAAGATTTGGCTACTGCTTTCTACAGGCAGTACCAATACAACTCCGACCTCGCTCCCACACGTACCCAACTCCAGGGTATGTCAATGGGAACAGGTGAAGGTTTCAAAGATTATGCTCAAAAGTGGAGGGACCTCGCCGGAAGAGTGCAACCACCCTTGGCTGATCGGGAGCTTGTGGATATGTTTCTAGGGACCCTGTCTGGTCCATTCTTCAACCATCTGATTGGAAGCTCCTCGTCTGGGTTTACAGAGCTAATTATGACCGGTGAGAGGATTGAGGCTGGTATTAAGGCTGGTAAGATACAAAAGGGTGCCTCATCAAGCACCGAGAAGAAGCCATTTAAGAAAGAGTCCAGTGTTGTCTACAGTTCAAGAAACCAGAATAGATCTGAACACCGCCAAGCTGTTAATGTGGTTGTTATTTCAAAACCTGCTGGTGCTCCTCAGCACAACAATCAACAAAAGGACGAGAGACCTCGAAGGAAATTCACCCGTCTCAACATGACCTTATCTCAGATTCTGCCACAGTTGCTAAAGACCAATCTGGTGATTCCAAGGGAAGCCCCGAAGAATCCAAATACAACATCACCGAAGTATAACCCTAGTGCCCGCTGTGCTTATCACTCTGATAGTCTGGGGCATAATACATATGATTGTTGGACTTTGAAGAACAAGGTACAAGAGTTGATTGATGCGAAGGAAATTGAGTTCGGAGCACCAGAAAAGCCTAAACACGAGGCAAGGGTGAATTCTATCAGGGATGATGACGATGAAGAGTTTGATATCGACAGTTGGATCTACCCGACTGCCAATGATGGATTAAGCAACTGGACAGCGAAGGATTCTATGCCCGTTTCTGTTATCACCCAGTAATGAAACTTTTTGTTTTGAATATGTAACAGACAATGTTTTAAACTTTATGGCCTGGTGTCTTACCCGGGGAACTGTGGTTTCATTTGTGAGGGCTTTATGTGTGTCATTTTTATATATCATTAATAAAAGCATTGGACGTTCTTGCATTTCAAATTTTGCGCTCCTTGTTTTTCTTTATTATATATTGCAAAACAACTATTTTACACACACTCACCTATACAGGTCTACATCCACTCTGGATCTCACTGGTAACGACTCTGCTACTGCCAGTTATGACTTTGAAAGTCCGATCAACTTAGCCGAAGACGAAGGTGAAGATGATTGCGAAGTGCCTGGTGAACTTGCAAGACTGTTACTCCAAGAAGAGAGGGTTATTCAGCCGCACGAAGAGCCGGTGGAATCAGTGAATTTGGGTACAGAGACAGACAAGAAGGAAGTTAAGATCGGTGCAAATATGGAGCTTAGTGTGAAACAATGATTGATTCAGATGCTGCGTGACTATGTTGAGATCTTTGCCTGGTCTTACGAAGATATGCCTGGGTTGGATACCGATATTGTGGTTCACCGCCTGCCTACCAAGGAAGACTGTCCTCTAGTGAAACAGAAGGTCCGCCGAATGCGCCCAGAGATGTCTAAGAAAATAAAGGCTGAAGTTATGAAACAGTTTGACGCCAGTTTTCTAGCAGTTACTTCTTACCCTCAGTGGGTGGCCCACGCGGTTCCTATGCCTAAGAAGGATGGTATGGTTCGAATGTGTGTTGACTATATGGATCTGAACAGGGCAAGCCCCAAGGATGATTTCCCTCTACCTCATATCGACGTTCTGGTGGACAACACCGCTCAGCACAAGGTATTCTCCTTTATGGATGGTTTCTCCGGTTATAATCAGATTAAAATGGCTCCCGAAGACATGGAGAAGACAACCTTTGTTACTCAGTGGGGTACCTTTTGCTACAAGGTCATGCCTTTTGGACTGAAGAATGTTGGGGCAATGTATCAGCGTGCCATGGTTGCTTTGTTTCATGACATGATCCATCATGAGATTGAGGTATATGTCAATGATATGATTGCAAGATCCCAAACTGAGGAGGAACACCTTGACCATCTGCAGAAGCTATTTGACAGGCTGAAGTTGTACAAGCTAAGGTTAAACCCGAACAAGTGCACCTTCGAGGTGAGATCTGGTAAACTACTGGGCTTCGTCGTGAGCGACAAAGGTATTCAAGTGGATCCTGCAAAATTGAAGGCCATACAAGAGATGCCAGCTCCCCAAACAGAGAAAGAAGTCAGAGGCTTTCTGGGACGACTAAACTACATTGACCAATTCATCTCACACTTGACCGCTACTTGTGAACCAATCTTCAAGTTACTGAAGAAAGATCAAGTAGTACGTTGGAACAATGAATGCCAGACCATTTTCGAAAGGATCAAGGAGTATCTCCAAGAGCCACCTATTTTGATGCCACCAGTTGAAGGGAGACCTTTGATCTCATACTTGACAGTACTCGACAACTCAATGGGGTGTGTGATGGGTCAACATGACGAGTCTGGCCGAAAAGAGCATGCTATTTATTACCTTAGCAAAAAGTTTACCGACTGTGAGACCCGATACTCAATGCTCGAGAAAACTTGCTGCGCTTTGGCATGGGCTTCTCACCGGCTGAGAGAGTATATGTTGACTCACACTACTTTATTGATATCAAGGATGGATCCAATCAAGTATATCTTCGAAAAGCCTGCCTTGTCCGGAAGAATAGCAAGATGGCAGATGACCTTGACTGAGTATGACATCCAATATACGACCCAAAAGGAAATTAAGGGAAGTGTGTTGGCAGACCATTTGGCACATCAAGCAGTGGATGATTACCAGTCTATGAACTTTGAATTTCCGGACGAGAATATCATGCTAGTAACTGATTGTGAGACACCTGGACCGGATGAAGTACCTGAGGAAGGATCCCGATGGTCTATGTACTTTGATGGAGCTTCAAATGCTTTGGGTAATGGCATTGGCGCCATGATCATATCTCCTAAAGGCTGTCATACTCCATTTACCTCCCGACTATGTTTCAACTGCACCAACAATATGGCGGAGTATGAAGCATGCATCATGGGTCTTCGAGCAGCAATTGACCTAAGGATTAAGTTTCTAAGTGTCTTCGGAGATTCCGCTCTCGTGATCAGTCAGATCAAAGGCGAGTGGGATACGAAAAACCCAAACCTTATTCCTTACAAGGAGTATGTATTGACATTGCTTCCCCACTTCGAGGAGATAACCTTTGAACACTTCCCGAGAGAGGAGAATCAGTTGGCAGACGCGCTGGCTATGATGTCTTCTATGTTCAAGGTCAATTGGGACAATGAGGCTCCCCGGATTATCATTGAAAGATTGGATGAACCGACACATTGCTATGACATTGAGACTGAAGAGGTAGCAGATAAAACCTGGTATCATGAGGTGAAGAGGTACCTTGAGGCTCAGGAGTACCCCGAGGGTGCATCTGTTAATGACAAGAAATTTCTGAGGAGGTTCGCGGCGAAGTTCTTCATCAGCAATGGCATTATGTACAAGCGTAACCATGATTCGACCTTACTGCATTGTGTGGATAAGAATGAAGCAGAAAGGATCATGGCGAAGTTACATGAAGGTACTTTCGGAACCCATTCCAGTGGACACACCATGGCAAAGAAAATCCTTCGGGCAGGATATTATTGGTCCACAATGGAAGCCGACTGTTATCAGCATTCTCGGACATGTCACAAGTGCCAAGTCTATGCTGATAAGGTGCACATACCTCCAGTCCCTCTGAACGTCTTGACGGCACCTTGGCCTTTTGCAATGTGAGGCATTGATATGATCGGCGAGATCAGACCTACGGTATCCAACGGGCATCGTTTCATCCTGGTAGCAATTGATTACTTTACGAAGTGGGTTGAAGCAGCTTCCTTTGCTACTGTAACCAAGAACGTTGTGGCACGGTTTATTCGGCATAATCTGATCTTTCGATACAGTGTACCAGAGAGGATCATTACGGACAATGGTGCCAATCTCAACAACAAGATGATCACTGAGCTCTGCGAGCAATTCAAGATACAACATCACAACTCCTCTCCCTACCGGCCGAAGATGAATGGGGTTATCGAAGCGGCTAATAAGAACATTAAGAAGATTGTGCAGAAGATGACAGTGACATACAAAGACTGGCACGAGATGTTACCATTTGCTCTTCATGGGTACCGTACCTCAGCACGGACGTCAACAGGGGCAACACCCTATTCCTTGGTATATGGTATGGAGGCAGTCTTGCCCATCGAAATTCAGATACCCTCTCTTAGGATCATGAAGGATGCAGGTTTGAGTGAAGATGACTGGATTCAGACTCGGCTTGATCAGCTGAACCTAATCGACGAAAAGAGACTTACTGCTATTTGTCATGGTCAGACGTATCAAAAACAGATGATCAAGGCATTTAACAAAAAAGTTAGGCGACAAGAGTATCAAGTTGGGGACCTGGTAATCAAGCGCATTATCCTACCTCAAGGTGATCCCAGGGGCAAATGGACCCCTACTTACGAAGGGCCATTTGTGGTTAAGAACATTTTCTCAGGAGGAGCTATGATTCTAACCACCATGGACGGTGACGGCCTTCCTCACCCCGTCAATACAGACATAGTGAAAAGATACTACGCATAATCAAAGACCCGCTAGGTTGACCGGCCTAGGCAAAAATAAGGGCTTCCCGGCGAACCAAAAGGGTTCGGGCAAAAATAAGGGTGAAAATGAAAAAAAATCTGTACACCCGGCAAGTCGAAAACCTGAAAAGGCGGCTTGGTCAAAAAAGGGTATCCCGGTGGACTGAAAACCCGAAAGGGCAGTCCAGGAAAAAATTAGGGATCAAAGCGTAACACTATGTCTCATTGGATCATCTTACATCCAGACTTCGGTATCGACTATCAAGCTCGGACGACACTAATCAATCGGATTCATCTTCAACCAAGTAGCAAAGTGATGAGATGCTCGAGGATATAAAGGCAATAGCAAAGTTGGAACCCAGTGGGATTGTTCACATAGCTGTTTTCTTTTCTTTTCACAAATTGTATAAATTCTATTTGTTTGGCGACGTTCTCTTACTAGGACGCCAAACTCTTGTACAAAACGCCTATTTACAGGCCAAACTTCAAAATCAATACAATTCATTTTCAAAGAAATTTCAAACTGTTTTTCCTTTATCTGTTTTGGTTTGCAAAGAACGTCCAATGTTCATTTTTGATATATGCATTTGACATTAATTGCTGCTCATAAACATTTACATGCGAAACAAAAGATGAATTACTGGTAATATCAGAAACAGGGGCAATAAGAACTGTCCAAGTTGTACAGTTTTTCTGTCCACCAGGTACAAAGGTAGATTCAGCTGAAGAATATGGCTAAGATACCTTCACTTCCCACAGAATAAGGCAGTAATGGTAGCTCTCCCAGCTGAGACTCGCAACTGTGAATGAATGAATCGGTAATATTCTCCCCAAGCAGAGTTTATCTACCATCAGCACTAAAAAAGGCTCGATATCCTCGGCAGTCATAATATTCCCCAGTGGAGTATAAGAATGTTCCCCGGAAGAATACAAGATACCCCCAGTGGAGTCAACATTTCCCCAGCACGGTCTGAAAAAGCTTCCCCATGGAGTTGGAGCATCATCCCCAGTAGACTCTGGAAGTTTATCCCCAGCGGAGTACAAAAATATATCTCCCCAGCCAAGTTCAAAGGATCATTCCCAGCGAACTCAGAGGATTATCCCCACCAAAGTCTAACAGGGTTACCCCCAGCAAGTCACAACTGAAATATCATCCCCAGTGAAGTTCTTTCCTTTCACAAACAGGAATTCAATCCTCAATAGATTCAATATCCCCAGCAACAGTAATCCATCCCCAGCGGAGTGTATAAGTGGAATCCTCAGCAGAATATCTCTTCCCCACAGAGTAATCTCCTCATCAGTTTATTCGCCAACGGAGTTCTCTTCTTCTGCAGGTTTATTACCTTCGTTCGTCATCCCTAGCGGAAACGAAGAATTCAACTCTACTCTCCAACAGCTATCCGAGATTTATTTTCCCCAGCTAAAACATTACATTTCCATACATCATGATACATGCATATATGCATCATATAATACAATCTCATTTATGTTGAGAACATCATTGCTTGATCCATATCATGCATTGCATATGACTGACCTTTACCTTTCAGGAAAGATGCAGTTAAATCCTCAACTATGTGGAAGACCTTGTCTGGTCCAGTTAAATCGATTCCTAAAGATTGTTCTGATGCCGATCCAGTCAAAGTTAATTCAAGACCTTCTCTGGTCCAGTTAAATCGATTCCTAAAGATTTTTCTGATGCCGATCCAGTTGAAGTTGTTCCAAGACCTTGTCTGGTCCAGTTAAATCGATTCCTAAAGATTTTTCTGATGCCGATCCAGTCAAAGTTAATCCAAGACCTTGTCTGGTCCAGTTAAATCGATTCCTAAAGATTTTTCTGATGCCGATCTAGTCAAAGTTAATCCAAGACCTTCTCTGGTCCAGTTAAATCGATTCCTAAATATTTTTCTGATGCCGATCCAGTTGAAGTTGTTCCAAGACCTTGTCTGGTCCAGTTAAATCGATCCCTAAAGATTTTTATGATGCCGATCCAGTCAAAGTTAATCCGAGACCTTGTCTGGTCTAGTCAAATCGATTCCTAAAGATTTTTCTGATGCCGATCCAATTGAAGTTATCCCAAGACCTTGTCCGGTCCAGTTAAATCGATTCCTAAATATTTTTCTAATGCCGATCCAGTCAAAGGCCTTCTATGGTCCAGTCAAATCGATTCCTAAAGATTTTTCTGATGCCGATCTAGTTGAAGTTATCCCCAAGATCTTGTCTGGTCCAGTTAAATCGATTCCTAAAGATTTTCCTGATGCCGATCCAGTCAAAGTTAATCCAAGACCTTCTCTGGTCCAGTTAAATCGATTTCTAAAGATTTTTCTGATGCCGATCCAGTTGAAGTTATTCCAAGACCTTGTCTGCTCCAGTTAAATCGATTCCTAAAGATTTTTTCTGATGTCGATCCAGTAAAAATTAATCCAAGACCTCCTCTGGTTCAGTCAGATCACCGATAAGATCTCCATGATTCATAATCCAGTCGAAGTTCAGACCACCCATCAACAGTCTCCAAATGGCATCTGTAATCCCATTCCCGACATCACAATGCTGATACCACTTCATGCGAGTGCAAATTTCTGGGCACTCTAGTGTTCAATCATCTTACACCTTCGGATCACGAAAGGCCCGAAAGCCAATCTACATCCTAAGGTTTAAGAAAATTCAACAAGGGCAGATGTTGTACCCCAAAATTTGCCCTCTCATATTTCTCAAGACATTGCAAGAATAATCTCCAAGTTGCTCAAGATTTCTCAAGATTGCTCAAGAGTTGGACAATCAAATCATCTTCTAAGGCAGTCTATCTCAAATTAGGGTTTTGTGGCTGCCCCTATTTAAGTTTCTTCTATCCGGAGATATGAAGATTGAAATCTTCGTTTCGACGAGATTGAAGGTACTTAAATACATAACTACGCAAATTTTGTCTTAAGATGCCGTCGTCATGTTTGATATGAATGCAGCGATCGAACTCACAGAGAGAGATATTGTGTGAAACAAGACAATGTTGGGGGAATCGAACACCAACAAAACACAGCGGCATGGATTATACATTACTGGGGAAACAAGCTATCGACTTCAAATGACAGACTCCTGACAGCGAATAAAATCGAGGGAATACAACCTCTAACCCTAACAAAGAGAGCATCTTGCATAGGCCATAACAGATCATTGATCCAAAACAGTGAGTTTGCAACTCAAGGTCGATGGTAGACAGAGAGTATCAAATTGCTGATAACTGATTACCGACTTCTGGAGGCATAGATTCGTAACAGACTTCTTTGCTAGATTTTCAGAGATATACTCATTAATGCTGAGGTAATAAGATTGTAGATACGAAGGTTGTTCAAATAAAGAAAACTGCCATTTGTTGTTGTCCAGAGAAAATACCGATAACATACAAGCTGCTCAAATAAAGAAGCTGCCGCTTGTTGTTGTCCAAAGAAAATACCGATAACATACAAGCTGCTCAAATAAAGAGGCTGCCGCTTGCTGTCGTCCAAAGAAAATACCAATAATATACAAGCTGCTCAAATATAAGAAGCTGCCGCTTGCTGTCGTCCAAAGAAAATACCGATAATATACAAGCTGCTCAAATAAAGAAGCTGCCGCTTGTTGTATTCCAGAAAAGTAATAACGTACTAGTAACTCATGAAGAGTTTGCTTCTTGTCGCTTTCGAAAAGATAAAATGACGCACTAGTAGCTCGTGAAGAACTGCTGCTCGGCGCTTTCAAAAGTAAACAACGCATTAGTAGCTCATGAAGAATTGCTGCTCGGCGCTTTCAAAAAGTAAATGACGCACTAGTAGCTCATGAAGAACTGCTGCTCGGCGCTTTCAACAAGTAACGTATAAGTTGCTCATGAAGAGCTGCCGCTTGTCGTTTTCCAACGGTGTCTATAACGTACAAGTTGCTCATGAAGAGCTGCCGCTTGTCGTTTTCCAACGGTGTCTATAACGTACAAGTTGCTCATGAAGAGCTGCCGCTTGTCGTTTTCCAAAAACAAACAGGAGGAAATTGCGATGATACTGGCAGAGAATAAAATCTTCGTCAAAGAGAACCATGAATCAATCCTTCCCGAGGAGATCACATACTTTAACGTGCAAAATAAATGCACCAACTGTCTGGATCGATTTCACTGGGGAGAATCAAAGAAATAGCCTATGCAAGAGGCAGCAACTTCCTCTAAGAATACACCAGAGAGGAAATAGTCGAACAAGGCTCCACCCGATGAGAAAATAACTCGATTGGGGAATTTATATAAAAACATTTTCTACCTAAGCTAACTTTCTACCTGGAAAGAACATATGTACGTTATTTGAATAAACAAAGTACGACCCAAAATCAACGGCAAATGTGGATATGCATACTGATATAAGTGTAAATGAGTAAATGAATGTTATGCTGACAAAATAGACAGATGGAATATCTTGGAAATAATAAGATGTCACAGCAAAATAGATACTCAGCCAATCTTGAAAAAGACGGAAGATAAACGGAACTGGAAACACAAAGCAACGTCGGAGGGTATTACGCTACAAGGCTCAAGTCTTATGTGGAGAGAAGCATCCAAATCCAATCTTCTAACACCAATAGATCACGGTATGAGACAAAACGTACCAAACTTCAGAAATCGCCCAACTAGAGATAGCCAAAACAAAGCTCAACTGGAACAGCTGGGGAGTCACCAAACTTAGTACCACGAGAAACGCACGTTTACACAACCGACACCTCATGACGATTGAAATAAAACATGTTCATCATGCGAGGATAAACTACTGTACTGCTTTGCATTTCATGCCTTGACCATCCTTGGAACAAACTGTTAATATTCCTTTCGTTATTCATGACACATTTTTTTTAAAATAAGAACATTTTAAGTAAATTTGTTTCAAGTATTTTTCATAAAAATTAAAATTTTGCCCACAAAAGGTAAATGCTCAAATTCCATTGATAAGATGGTAGTTTGCTAACAATGCGACCCCAACGATTTACAAAGCTTGGGGAAATAGTACATGAAACAAAAGGTCATACAAAACAATGATCACTATTCTCCCTAACAACTTTGAATTCCAGAATGTGCTCAGATGCTAAGACTGATTTGACCAGAAATCTGCCTAAGCGAAATACTTCTTGACTGCATCGGCGTTCAAGGGACGTGGGAGTTCTTCACCGTCCATATTGGTGAGAATCATGGCACCCCCAGAGAAAACTTTCTTAACAACATATGGTCCTTCATAATTCGGAGCCCACTTGCCCCTAGAATCAGGTTGGAAAGATAATATTTTCTTGAGTACAAGGTCACCTTCTCTGAACTCGCGTGGTCGAACCTTCTTATCAAAAGCCTTCTTCATCCTTTGCTGGTACAACTGACCATGACACAAAGCTGTCAATCTCTTCTCTTCGATTAAATTCAACTGATCATATCTACTTTGACACCATTCCGCCTCAGAAAGTTTAGCTTCCATCAACACTCTCAGAGACAGAATCTCAACCTCCACGGGGAGTACTGCTTCCATACCGTAAACTAGGGAAAATAGGGTCACGCCCGTTGAAGTTCGAACTGAAGTACGGTACCCGTGTAAAGCAAACGGAAGCATTTCATGCCAATCCTTATAAGTTACCACCATCTTCTGGACAATCTTCTTGATGTTCTTGTTAGCAGCTTCAACAGCCCCATTCATCTTCGGTCTGTAAGGAGAGGAATTATGATGTTCGATTTTGAACTCTTCACAAAGCTCCTTCATCATCTTGTTATTCAAATTCGAACCATTATCAGTGATGATCTTTCTCGGGATACCGTATCGACAAATGATCTGATTCTTGATAAATCTGACTACCACCTGTCTGGTTACATTAGCATAAGATGCTGCTTCCACCCATTTAGTAAAATAATCGATCGCTACCAAGATGAAACGATGACCATTTGAAGCTTTGGGTTCAATCATTCCAATCATATCAATGCCCCACATAGAGAAAGGCCAAGGTGAAGATATAACATTGAGGAGAGTCGGCGGCACGTGCATCTTGTCCGCATAAATCTGGCATTTATGACATTTCTTCACATACTTGCAGCAATCAGATTCCATTGTCATCCAATAATACCCAGTTCTCAACATCTTTCTAGCCATTGCATGTCCATTGGCGTGAGTGCCAAAAGACCCTTCATGTACTTCTTGCATCAGCATGTCTGCTTCACGTTTGTCTACACATCTGAGCAAGACCATGTCGTAATTCCTCTTATACAAAACTTCTCCATTGAGAAAGAAACTGCTTGCTAATCTTCTCAACGTCTTCCTATCTTTATTGGATGCCCCAGGCGGGTACTCTTGAGTTTGAAGAACACGTTTGATGTCGTAGAACCATGGTTTGTCGTCGGTGACCTCTTCTACTGTGAACACATGAGCAGGCCTGTCGAGGCGCATAACTCGGATTGTAGGCACGTCGTTCCAATCATTCACTTGAAACATTGAAGACAAAGTAGCTAAAGCATCAGCCATTTGATTCTCATCTCTAGGGATATGATGTAATTCCACCTTGTTGAAGAAAGTTAACAACCTTCTAGCGTAGTCTCTGTAAGGGATCAAACCAGGGTGACGAGTCTCCCATTCTCCTTTGATTTGATTAATCACCAGTGCCGAATCTCCGTAAATATCAAGAATTTTAATCCTTAGATCTACTGCTTCTTCGAGACCCATAATACATGCCTCATATTCCGCCATGTTGTTCGTACAATCAAACTTCAGTCTCGCCGTAAATGGGATATGAGTGCCTCGGGGAGTGACGATGATTGCCCCAATTCCATTTCCATAGGAATTCACAGCTCCGTCAAATATTAAACCCCAACGGGATTCAGGATCAGGTCCTTCTTCAGGTAACGGCTCTTCACAGTCTTTAGCTTTCAAGTACATAACATCTTCATCTGGGAAATCAAACTTGATGGATTGATAGTCTTCAATTGGTTGGTGAGCCAAATGATCGGCTAAAATACTTCCTTTGATCGCTTTCTGAGTGTGGTACTCAATGTCATATTCAGATAACAACATCTGCCAACGGGCTATTCTTCCAGATAAGGCAGGCTTCTCAAAGATATACTTGATCGGGTCCATTTTGGAGATCAACCAAGTAGTGTGATTAATCATATACTGGCGCAGACGGCGAGCAGCCCAAGCTAAAGCACAACAGGTTTTCTCAAGCAATGAGTACTGAGACTCACAGTCTGTGAATTTCTTACTCAAATAATATACAGCATGTTCCTTTCTTCCAGTCTCATCTTGTTGACCAAGCACACATCCCATGGAGTCTTCCAATATAGTCAGGTACATAATCAAAGGTCTTCCTTCCACCGGAGGGATCAAAATGGGAGGTTCAAGCAAATATTCTTTGATGCTATCAAAAGCTCTCTGACAATCTTCTGTCCACACACATCCTTGGTTCTTCCGGAGAAGCTTGAAAATCGGCCCACAGGTAGCAGTCATATGAGATATAAACCTAGAAATGTAGTTCAGTCTCCCAAGGAATCCTCTTACTTGTTTTTCTGTCTTGGGCGCGGGCATTTCCCGAATAGCTTTGACTTTATCAGGATCTACCTCAATGCCTTTCTGACTGACAATGAAACCCAAAAGTCTTCCAGAACAAACACCAAAAGTGCACTTGTTGGGATTCAGACGGAGTTTGTACTTTCTCAAACGCTGGAATAATTTCAACAAATGTTCCAAATGATCTTCCTCAGTCTGCGATTTGGCAATCATGTCATCCACATACACTTCAATCTCCTTATGCATCATGTCATGGAACAAAGCAGTCATGGCCCTTTGGTATGTTGCACCAGCATTCCTCAAACCAAACGGCATAACCCGATAACAAAAGGTTCCCCAAGGTGTAATGAAAGCGGTCTTCTCCATATCTTCCGGCGCCATCTTGATTTGATTGTAACCAGAGAAACCATCCATAAAAGAAAAGACTTTGAACTTGGCGGTACTGTCGACCAATACGTCAATATGAGGTAATGGGAAATCATCCTTCGGACTAGCTCTATTCAGATCTCTGTAGTCTACACACATCCGAACCTTACCATCTTTCTTTGCAACAAGCACTATATTGGCTAACCATTGAGGATAGACCGATGTAACAAGGAAACCTGCATTGATCTGCTTCTGAACCTCCTCTTTAATCTTGTCAGCCATGTCGGGACGAGTCCTTCTCAACTTCTGCTTGATCGGTGGACACTCGGGTCTCAACGGTAAACGATGCTCCACAATGTCGTTGTCCAAACCTGGCATATCTTGGTAGGACCAAGCAAATACATCAACATACTCTCTGAGAAGCTCAAACATTTTCTCCTTAATTTCCGGGATAAGAAATGCTCCGACTTTAACTTCCTTTCTATCTTCTTCATCACCCAAGTTGACCAACTCTACAGGTTCTTCAAATGGTTGAATAACCTTCTCATCCTGCTCAAGCAAACGGGAAATCTCAACAAGAACCTCTTCATCATCCTCTTCTTCGGCTCTGAACACAGGGAATTCAAAGTTGGGAGAGGGCATAGGATCATTGTTTTCGATGGTTAAGTCATGAAGTAATCTGCACACATGATTATGCTTTATTTTAGAAATCGATTTGTGCAAATAAAACAAAATGTTAATAATTAATTTTCATTGTTATTTCCCAGAAAAAGTGAAAAATAAAACAGTCGTGGACAAAATAACATTTTTATTCATTAAAGGGGAAATACTTGAAACAAAAAGCCCAGACATTTCTCTTTTGCCTTGGGCAGAGCAAAAGGAGTTATTTTTCATAGCCCGACACAAAATACGTTTCGCCTTGGGCAGAGCGAATTTTTCAAAGGAAAATAAACAAAGCATTACTCGGAAATGTGCATAACCACAGGAACATCAACAGCTATCCAGTTTTGGCAAGCCAATCCAGGCGTCACAAACACGGGCAAATCCTCCTCGGAATCATCATCTATGACAGCATCAACCTCAGGATGCACAAACCCTGCACTTCGGAAAACCTCTTGAATCGAACGAACAACCACCTCCTTCTTGACCCTTGCAGATATTGGATGAAAACCCAGACCTTCCCCAGACTTGTTCTCGGGTAACGTCAACACCTGGCCCCATCCTTCGGCCGAACCACTTTCCACCACTCGCCGCGCATCCTCAAAAGAAGAGATGGATGCCCCTTGCTTCTTCACTGTATTCTTAGCAACAGATAGGCCCTGGAACTGGGTCCCAACATCCTCGTCAGCATCAATAAAAGAAAACGATGATAAATGGCTTACCACCATAGCCTGCTCTCCCCCAATCATCACTAGCTTCCCATGTCTTACAAACTTTAGTCTCTGATGGAGCGTGGAGGTGACTGCCCCGGCATCATGGATCCAGGGACGACCCAATAAACAGCTGTAGGCAGCACGGATATCCATCACTTGGAAAGTGATTTGAAAAGTATGGGGACCAATCACTATGGGAAGATCCACTTCACCAATAACTGTCTTCCGGGAACCATCAAATGCTTTAACAATTACTCCACTAGGCCTCATAGGAGCACCTGGATATGAAAGCCGAGACAACGTAGTCTTGGGCATCACATTCAACGACGAGCCCGTATCCACCAACACACTTGATAAGGTATCGTTTCCACAACTTACTGAAATGTGCAAAGCCATATTATGGTTTCTTCCCTCCTCCGGGAGTTCTTCATCACTGAAACCCAGATTGTTACACGAAGTTATATTTCCCACAATCCCATCAAACTGATCAACTGTCACATCATGGTCTACGAACGCCTGGTCCAAGACCTTCATCAAAGCTTCTCTATGTGCACCAGAATCTCTCAATAAGGCAAGCAAGGGAATCTTGGAAGGTGTTTGCAAAAGCTGGTCCACAATCTTATACTCACTCCTTTTGATAAGCTTTAGGATCTCATCCTCTTCAGGGTGAGGGATAGGTTCACTGGATCGGCCTATCTCAACTCTTGATTCAACATTTCTTACGGGAATCTCCGCCGGTATGGGCCTCCTAACTTGAACTTCTGGTCTTCTCGACGGTACTGCCGCAAAAACACGCCCACTTCTTGTAACTCTACTCACATCGGCAATGTTAACAAAAGACGGTCTGGTTGGTATGGGGACTTCTACCCCATTCTCAAACATTGTGGCGCTATACTTGTACGGCACGGCTTGGTCTGAGCTGTAAGGCACAGGGCCAGGCGGGTAAATAATCAAAGGATCAATAGGCGCAACCTGACTGTTGTAAGCAATCTCTACTGATTCTGGCAAATTAAATTGTGGTGTGATAACATTCACTTCATCTTCCGGATTTCGGTCATAGGTAATAGTGATAATTCTCTGATCTAGCAACTTCTGAATATCCTCCTTCACAATAGGACAATCATCCTCTCTTGAACAAAACTCACAAACGTCATAATCATGCTGGTGCCTAACAAAGGCAAGTCTTCTCAAACTCTGATGTAACCTGATCAATGATTCTCTTATGTGCTCGACTTGAAAAACTCGGAACTTCCCCGGACAACCTTCCACCATATTCACTGAAGCTGCCCCATGTCGAGGTAAAGGATTATCTCTAACATTTGGATTAACATCCTTAAAAGACAAGACACCATTCTTAATTAATCTCTACACGTCCGCCTTCAGAGCAAAGCAATTCTCAAGGTTGTGCCCCGGCGACCATTGATGATATTCACATAATTGATCCGCCTTGTACCACGGAGAAGCACTGTTCGGTGCGACAGGAGGAGGCTTTGTTGTGATGAGATTCTTTCTGATGAGAGCAGGGAACAATTCAGTATACGTCATGGGAATGGCATCGAACTGCGGTTTTCTGGGTGAACGGTTCTGATTGTTGAACGGATAAGCCTGTTGTCGAGGCTGCTGCTGAAATGGCCGTGGTTGAGTTGGCGGGATTTGATGAGCTGGGGCCATCAAAGTTGGGCGGACAGCCGGAGTGACGGCCGCAACGTGAGAGTAACCTTTCCTAGGCCTACCTGGAAACAAAGCACTGACATCCTGCTCTTTTCTTTTCGGGAAAACACTTCCAAACTTCTTCGCACTGCTAGATGGACTCCCTTCTTTAACCAAACGCCCTTCGCGAATCCCTTCCTCTAATCGCATGCCCATGCTTACCATTTCAGTGAAGTCACTGGGTGCGCTGGCTATCATTCTTTCATAGTAAAAGGACCCTAAAGTCTTCAAAAATATCTTAGTCATCTCTTTCTCCTCAAGAGGTGGATAGATTTGAGCAGCAATTTCACGCCACCTCTGGGCGTATTCCTTAAAAGATTCTCGGTCTCTCTGCGACATCGCCCGGAGTTGATCCCTGTCCGGCGCCATGTCAACGTTGTACTTGTACTGATGGACAAAGGCTTCACTAAGATCGTTAAAGTTGCGGATTCGAATGTTGTCTAAACCCATATACCACTTTAGAGCAGCACCCGTCAAACTGTCTTGAAAATAATGAATCAACAAATCATGATCATCGGAGTACGTAGACATCTTCCTCACGTACATTGTCAAATAACTTCTAGGACACGAATCACCCTTATATCTCTCAAAGTCTGGCACTTTGAATTTCGCTGGAATCTTGACATTCGGAACTAAACAAAGGTCATGCGTACTCTTCCCAAACAAATCCTTCCCTTTCAATGCTCTAAGCTCCTTCTGCATTTCCTGGAACTGATCCTGAAATTCTTCCATTCTATCAAAAAGACCCAAATTTTCAGCGGGCTCGGCAGGATAAATTGGTTCATTCAAGTATGGCACGGAGTGGACCACAGGAGCAATGGTTGTCATAATTGGTTGCGGAAAAGGTGTTACAGACGGAATTACTGGCGGCATGGCAGTTGTCTCTGGTTGAGGAAGAGACAATGCAGGTTGAAATATAGGTTGTACGGCAGGCTGATACCCTTCTGGCACAAAGTTGTAAGGCATTCCCCACGGAAAACCTTTCGGCATCTGATGTTGAAGCGGAGAGTTGATTTGAGTTACGGAGGCAGGAACTGTGACAATTTCGGAAACCACTGGAGTTGAAGTCTGAATCTCGGCAGCCGTAGTCGATGGCTGATTCTGAACAGCCACCAAACTTTCCACTGACGCCGTTAACTTTTCCATCTCGGCACGAAGTGTAGCAACCTCCCCACGAAGCTCGTGATTTTCCTGTTCCAAATCTTCCATTTTCCTCTGACGATTGGCCCGAGTGTCGTATCGGTGAGACAACTTGACAACCTTCGGTCGAAAAAGAACAAGGATGAGACTCTAGAAAACATGTGAGGTGGAATGTGAAATGATGCATGATGGCGATGCAAATGATGACTCATTTTAAAAGTTTTTCAAGGAACTTTAGTAATTTTGCATACATCAATGGTAAAGGAATTTGGAACAACAAAAACTCAATCCGTTAATCGAAAGCGATAAATTACAACTTACAATTTGGAACAGTAAATTACAACCTTGGGATAACAAATCCACTAATGAAAGCAATAAATTACAACTTCGAAACATGAAAACCAATAATAAAGTGATAAATTACATTTTTAAAACATGAAAGCAGTAAATTACAACTTGGAGCATGAAGCCCAAAATAAGACAATAAATTACAACTTCGGAGCATGAAGCCCTTTTACATAGTTTTACAAAATGACATCAATAAAATAAACTAAAGCTAAAGCTCACTCGGAATCCTCAGATGACGGACCAAACACCAGCTGTAATCGGAGCTTCTTGATCTTTTCTTCGTAAAAGTCTTCCATATCCTTCTTTTCTGCTATCAGTCGATCGATGATTTCTTCATGCGGATTAGGAACGAGAGCCACACTTACCGAACCCTCCCTTTTTCTTTTCCTTTCACTCGCATACTTCTTCAGCAAGGCATCCTTCTGACGAAGTTTCTCATCGTGGTCAACGAACCGGCCGTCTTGAATAAGCAACAACTCCTTCTTTTCTTTCAGCTGTCGAGTCAGGAATCGATTCTCATATTCAGACATATGGTACTTTTCCTTCCAAGCATCCCTCTCGGACTTCATCCTAGCCAGGTTTCCTTGATATTCTCCTACATCCGCGATAGGGATAACAACTGATGATGGTGCGATGGCAGGGAACAAAGGTTTCTCAAGTTTATATGGCATCTTGAGAGCACAAGCCCTAGCACGGACCCACTGCAGGTAAGGTTCCAAAGAGACGGCACCTCTATGTCCCAGCATATCTCTCCCTTTCTTGTGGATATGGCGCCAAGCTCCTTCAATCTCCCTCTTAGCAGCCTGATGATCTTGTCCTTCCTGAAGAAAGAAACCACTCACATGGATACTGTTCGGCTTATCTCTCATCGGGTACCCGAACTGACGGCGCGCTAGAACAGGGTTGTAGTTGATTCCACCCCTCGTACCAAGAAGAGGTACGTTGGGAAAAGCACCACAACTGTCAATGATCTCCACGTCATGGTAAACTCGATTGTACCAGTCAATGTCGAAATGAGTGAGAGCCATAATCTTTGGCGCCCAACGCGGTTCTTTCTCGAGATCCCAGAAAGCATCGGACCTGGGTAAATGCGAGACGTACCACTGATACAGCAACGACACACAACAAATAATCATCCCTCCTTGATAAGAGTTTCGAAGATGGATAGAGTAATACGTGTCCCCTAGCAGCGTAGGGACCGGATTTCCAATCAGGAAAACTCTGATGGCGTTGACATCCACAAATTTATCAACGTTAGGGAATAAGAAAAGACCATACGCGAGTAAAGCAAACACGTCCTCGAAGGCAACAGTATCCTTTGTATCAGCAAAGTAACGAGCTTTCTTCAACAGAAACTGTGCCGGCAAACCCCGGATTCCTCCTTTCGTAGTCATATTCTCCTCTATCTCTGACTTCTTCAGGTGGGTGATGGTTGCTATCTCGTGGGATTTAGGCTCCTCTTCTAATCCAGAAAAAGGAACACGGTCGGCGATCGGCAAACCAAGGATATAGGAGTACTCCTCTAAAGTGGGCATCAACTGATAATCCGGGAAGGTGAAACATCGGTACAAGGGGTCATAGAACTGAACCAATGTGTTGAGGATTCCTTTCTTCATCTTGCGCTTCATGAGCGATACGATGGACCCATACTTCTTCTGAAAATCTGTCGGACTCTCTATCTTCGGAATCAAACTCTTCAGTTCTTCAATCTCGGGCTCATTGAAGCTAAAGCTTCGAGTATTTCTCCTTCCAAGTTCCATAATACCCTGAGACATTTGCAAAATCATTCCAAAGTTCCTTGAAAAACGAGTTTTTTACAAAGATGTTGATGAATGCATGAATGAATGATAATGCCACAGTCACACACAAGTTTGCAAACATGGGGTTTAAAGGTTCAACGTTCAGCATGGAGTCGAGGGTAAATCCCACCCAAGGGTATGTACTAACGTTTCGATCACACCTGTAAGACAAGGTTCTAAGAGTTCCCAGAGTCTACATTCCTCCTTCGGATATTACCAACGTCTTGATTACTCAATAATTAGCAATATTCTCAAGAGAAACTCGTCCGAGCGTAGCATCGCGTGACAACTACTTCCGAATTACTCCGTTATAGTCTCCGCGCTACACCTAAAAAGGCCAAGATGGGTTGGGGTTCTACGGTCCTCAATTTCTCGGGCTCCTAGGTCGAAAATAATAATGTCTTCCCGATTACTCGGTAAACAAATATTAAGTTCAAGAGGGCCTTCCATTGAGTGGGGGATCTCATTCCTCCTTCTTCAGGATTACTCCCTCAAAGTTAACATGACTATACCGCCCGTCCTATTCCTTAGATGTTACTCAATCCGGGTATAGGATTCGTCCTTTGCAAAAACCCAAACACCCCAATTTAAACATATAATCAAGCAAATCAAATAATAGTAAACAGATAAAACAAATTAGGCTTAACCCACTTAGGGATGGACCAGCAAGAGGTCAATCTTTCCCCAGCAGAGTCGCCAATTCTGTAGCGATAAAAAATGTAGCGGGGTAAATCGGAGATCGAATTATTGATTAATTCGTCTCACAAAAGCAAGAGTCGCCACCGCGCTTTATTGTTTCCAAAGGAAAAGGGAAAAGAGCGAAATAAAACCCTAAATATGCAATGTAAATAATAAAAAAAACAAAGCGTTTTTGAAAAGAGATCTTATGGTTCGGGGGTTGGTTATACAATGGGAAGGTACTAGCACCCAATGCATCTATAGTACTCTATAGGAACCTTTTGAAATATCTGTTTTATTTAAAATTGATTGCTTGATTGAAGATAAATCGTTTTGGCCGAAACAAGATACAGACGGTTTTTTTGAAGTTACGACGACCTAATGTCGAAGTTTTTGCTTAAAGGGCATGAATTTTGAAAAGGTTGAATATTTGAGAGAAAATTATCCTAAGTTTTAGTGAAATGCGAAAGTTCGCGCAGTTAGACTTGAGAACATGAAGTCAACAAATTTACTGTTTTTCCTTTGGATTCAAACATAAACAGAATAAACAAATGAATATGGAATAAATACACAGGCAAAATATGCGAATAATGATTAAATAACGATAATCTAAATGATAGACTAAATGATTCGAATAATGTGTTTTTATGATTTTTTGTTTAATGTTAACGGGAAGAAAGTATTTTTAAATTTTTTACGCATTTTGATAGGGATAAAAAGCAAGAGAATTATTTAACGAGGACGTAATGTTTTTTTTTTAGTTTTAAGTCATTAAGTTTTTTTGATATATTTTGATATTAATATTAATAAGACAAGAAAATGAGTTAATAAAATACTTTTTAGTTTTTTCTATTTTTTATATGTCTTAGGATTTTGTTTGATAACGATGTAAGAGGAGAATTAATTAATCAATTAAAAAAAAATAAAATGTCTACAACCTTAAACTCTATGTTTTTTATGTATAAAAAAATACTTATTTAAAAAAATTAAGGGGGTTCCAAATTAAGTTAAAAATTAATAATTTACCTTAATGAAATAAAATTAAAATTCTTAAATTAAATCCAAAATTAAACTAAGAGGTCAACTAATTAATAAAAAAAACCTAGTTAGACATATCTTTTGTTTTTTAATATAATTATCAATTAATTAACATAAATAATAATTCTACAAAAAAAAGATTAGAGAAAAATAACAAAAGGTGAAAAAGAAAATGTATCAAAATAAAACAAGCAAAAGTATATGGGCTAGGTAGCTGAAGGCCCAACGCAAAATTCATAATGAGAGGGGGTGCAGAAGCAGGTCGTGGGCTTTGAGGAGAAGAAATGGGATGAGGCCCATATATTACAAAGTGTTTTTTAGGGTTAATTTGTTTAACATAATGAGATTAGGGTTTTGTTTTGCTAGGCAGAAACGGCGCGTCTCTTCTTCTCTTTGATCCTCTTCGCGTTTTCTTCTCCACATTGCCTCTGAGTTTGCTATCTCTCCTTGCCATGGCCACCCACTCCAGCTCCTCTTCCCTCCAGCCGAACGAAAAAGAGGACAGCTACGGATTCGGTAAAAACGCGATTCAACTCGTTAACGCTTAATTCGTTTGCATGTTGATTCTGATTCCACAATGTTCATTCTGTTTGATCTTTATTGTTGATTCTTATGTTTGATTGTTAATGTTGATTGAGGTTCCAAAGAAGTAAAAAGGAGAGGGGACCGTTACCTAGGTGGAGACGGAGGAGGAGGCCGGGAGCGAAGGAGGCTAGACGGCGAGGAGAGGAGAAACGCGAGCTCACTTCGGTGACTGGTATTTACGTGATTGTCTTCTTCTTCTTGTTAAAACTGTACTGTGATCTTTCTCTTCCTCGTTTGCCTTGGTACTATACTTCTGTTTTTCTTCTTCTTCTTAAACGTGCTGCTGTACGATGTGCATTGGCCTGTGATAATGTTTTTTTTAGGCTTTGAGTTATATACTTTGAATGGCCAGTGATGGTAACACTGAGGCCTAGCTTGTTGCCTTAGAAGTTGGTTCTGGCTTGGATCGTTTCAGGTTTTTGATTGATGATGTTCAGGCTTGAGTAATAGATTTGACATGGTTATGAGTATGGTGATTTCGTGTTGGTTGGACAGGTTGATGGAAACAGGGGCATAAGTCTTTTGCTAGGCCATATTGGTGGTGTGGTTTGAATTGATTCTTTGTGTGATATTGTTTTTTGGTATGATGTTGGCTTGAAGGCTCAATCAGTTTTTGCAAGGTTTAAGCCATATGGTTGAAATAGTTTTTGACAGTATTGGGATAACTATGCAGATCTGCTGAGCTTTGTGTGTTTTTCTTTGATAACTATTTTTTTTCTCTCTGTTTTTGAAGGCTTGGATATCTGATATTATATTGATTTCTTTGGTTATTGTTATAACAGTTTTCCCTCTCTTGTTTACGTTACAGGCTGGAAGTTTTGAAAATGCTTTCCCTCTTCTTGGGCATTCTGCACTAGACTGTCATCTCCAATTTGTTTCTATTCTTCTTTTATGTTTTTATCTCTACTGGCTATATTTTACAGTTTGTCTTGTATATCCTTTTCCTGCCTATGCCAAGCCTGTAAAACCCACACTTCTCCCTCTCTTTTTCCCTCTCAGTACAGCTTTGACAAAAATATGATAGGCTGTACTTTCTGAAATTGCAAATGGCCAGAAAATGATGAAAATGGAATGTCCACATTGCTTGCATATGTAGTTAAACTGCATGCTTTTGACTTCTAATGCAATAGCTTGTTTTGTTTTCTACTGTGTGGGCATTGGTTTACGTTGGCATGCTTGCATATGTTGAGATCATGCACGGGCTTTGTATGCTGTATGTTTTTTTTGAAATATGCATTTGGATTTTGAAAAATGCAATTAATTTTAAAACATGCAATTTTGGACAAAAATAAACTTGTGCATTCATTTAAAAAATTCCTTTCTTTTTTGTGAACCGAGAGAAATCCCGTGATTTGCAAAAAAGAGTAACTGATTCCGGCCATTGCTTTTAATGATGAACCTTAAATAATTTCGCTTTTTAATTATTTATTCGAATTCTAATCTCTTTTAATTTTGCAGGTAACATCAAGTGAGCAGACAAAAACGCATTGGATCCGAAGTTTTAGAATTAGGAATATTAGATTGATTTTTATTTCATTTTAGCTTTGTAAATTTATTATTGTAATTTTGTTGTAATAGATACAATGTTTACATAATAATTGTACAATTAAAAAAATGAATAAAAAAAATCCGATATTCGCCAATTAATTTCTTCTTCCTCTTTAATTATTTATTTTATCGTTTACAATTCTTTAATCGTATAATAATTGAAAACGAATTTCAACTACCTACATTCAGAATAATAAACAGATAAATAAATAAGTATCATTGATCAATTAATAGCCTCAATTATTTAATTCATCATCCATAACTTTCTAAATTATAATAATTAAAATAGGGTTTCAATTATTTAATTTAGAATGACAAATGATTAAATAATCGTTATTGACCAATGAACTTTTCCGAATATTTATTATATTATTCATAAACCTTTAAATTATGTAATAACTAAGAATAAATTCCAGTTATTTAAATTTAAGATAGTGAGTAATAAATAAATACTGTCCGCACAATTAATGCGCCTCTTCTCTAATGTTTATTTTATTATCTATACATCTTTAAACTACATAATAATCGAAAACGAATTTCAATTATTTAGATTTAAGATAATAAATAATTAATAAACATCATTTTAGCACGAATCGATTAAATGATTTAATGTTCAACATAAATAGCTCTTGGCCTGAAAAAAAGTTATGAATTTTAAAATCGATGGATCAAAACACTTGTAATGTAATGATGCAGGTAGGAGACGATATCTTAGGTCAAAATTTGGGGTACAACAATGTTGCATCAAGGTCTTTAAATCCAAATGACCTCAAGTACTCCCTAATGTCATAATATGTTCTCAAGTTCATCCATGTCAAATTTCAAGCCTTGCAGAGGAAGTTTGGTCAGTCAATTGCTCAAGAGGTCCAAAATCGACCATGCTAGGGCAAAAGTCAATTGTGACCTACAAATAGTCAAACTTCAAGATTTTTTGTCAAAATTCTCATTTTGAAGTATATTTCATCATTTGATCAAGGGTTGATCATGATTCATCAAGGATTGCTCAAAATTCATCAAGACTCAAAAGTGGCTAAATTAGGGGTTTGTAGGAAAAGTCAACTCAACTTTGACCAAGCATAACTTTCTCATAATTTATGAGAAATGACCCATC
Source organism: Vicia faba (assembly GCA_948472305.1). Taxonomy (NCBI): domain Eukaryota; kingdom Viridiplantae; phylum Streptophyta; class Magnoliopsida; order Fabales; family Fabaceae; genus Vicia; species Vicia faba. The sequence continues at coordinate 519,177,325 of OX451737.1, forward strand.
CAAAGCTCATTTTTAAGAGGATGCAATTTCCTACAATCCATATTCATACCACCAGATCAATAAATGCACTCACAAAAAGTTACAAATTTGGACATTATAGGTCATTTTTGAAAGTCAACAAAAACACCTTTTTTTCCAAAGCTTATAACTTGAGCATGGAATATCAAAATGAGATGATACCAAAAGGGTTGGATAAAGGACATCTCAAGATTTCCAAAAAGTCAAAGAACAATTACAAAAGTTCAAAATTGAAGAAGTTATGCATTGTTGAAGTTGGGCATTTTTGCAAAATTGCCAAAAGTCAACTATCCCCAAAACTTCAAATTTTGTCAAATGGGCCCATTCGTTTCCACCTGATTTGGTCTTTTCATACTACACACGTGTCCTAGCTTCAGTCTTGTGTCCATTTTTTATTTTTTCTATTTTATTTGATTTTTTATTGAATTAATTATTTTTAAATCAATTTAAATCAAGTAAAATCCAAATATTAATCACTTAGGATCTTTTTGATTGTTTTAGGTCTTAATTGTCATCATGGACATGATCAAATCCGTATCAAGCCATATCATGAACAAAATATTGGATTTTTGACAAAATTGGAAGATTTTTAATGGTGAATCAAATCACATCTCCAAACATCAATGCACAAGGATTCAACCCAAAGAAGTTAACCTAATTCATTCCATGTTACATATACAAGCAAAAGGCACGAGTATCAAAGGTTAGAGGCTGCCAAATCACAAAAATCAAAACTTAAAAAAAGGTGGAAAATCTTGAAACTGAAATCGCGCATATAGGTGTTTTCAAGGCCAAATCTCATCACCAATCCCTTGCTGGACATCCATTGAAGCAAAACCAATCCTTAACAAGCTCTGATACCTTCTCAATCGCACTGTAAGCTTCGCGTTTTACCGCCCTGTAGCCAAATTCATAACTCCACATTCTTACTTTTTTTGACAAATTATTGGCATGTTCACGATCCTTGTGTGATTTCTGAACTTTCTACATTATTTAATTGTGTTTATATGACCTGTAATGCTATACCCGAATCTAGGGTTCTTGGTCTTTGTTTTTAGGCGTTTTGTTTGTAGGAAAAATCAGGGAAAACAATGGACATGGATGAAATCAGGATGCCCAGACGAATCGAACCATGGTCTTAGAATCAATTTATATGGCCTAGGATAGATTTTAGGATGGCCATGCGCATTTAGCTGCGGATACAAATCCGCAGGTAAAAAAACCAGGTTTCAGTGGAGAAGACGAAGACGTGGACTTTTCCCATTCGCCCATTTAAATAATTCGCGCTTTATTTTTTATATTTCTGGCATAGTAATTGCTTTTTCATATAATATTTGCTATCCATTATAATAACAAATGAAGCGTAGTGGTGTAGTGGAAAAGGTGAGCATTCAAAACCAATAGGACCTGGGTTCGAATCCCAGGTCCCCCAAAAGCTTTATATTATTTTTCTTCAGGTGTTCAGGCGCACTTCAGCAATTATGGTCCATCATACACCATCATCCAGATGCCTGCCAGATGGCCCCAGGCCAGATCTGGTGGTCCAGATGTGATGACCATCATGCTCTCAAGTCAACCAATGCATAGGAAATCAAAAAGTCAACCCAAGCCTGCGTGCAAATGGGCTTTGAATTGCCATCTTACCCCCTGATCAGGCCCAAACCCCCTTGGTTATTTCTTTTTCTTCCTATTTATTTTATTTGATTGTTTGATTAATTATTTTTATTATTTAAATTAACCAATTAAACTTTTTCCTCATAAAATCAAAAAAACCAAAAATATATTTTATTTATTAAAATTAAATTCAGCATTTTATTTTTGTAAATAAATACTAACTTAATTAATTTATTTTAATTAGAGAATAACTTTTAATATTTTTGCAATAATTAAAATTGATTTAGATAATTAGGTTTTATTAACATTGATTGATTTATTTTTATTCCTTTAAATACTCAAAAATCCAAAAAAATATTTTTATTAATTAATTAATTTATTTAATTGATAACTTAATTTAATTTCTTTTAATCCAAAAATAACCAAAAAATCACTTTCTTTCAAAAAGGGTCAAAACCCTAAAAAACTCGCATTCGATTTAATTTTTTGCACGCGATCTATTTTATCATATTGATGTAATTGTTTCCCGGAATGTAATAACTTTAATTAGGACTATTTAATTTATTTATCGCTTTATTTATTTTCCGTATTTTAAATTCAAGGGTTGCTTTTGGCGATGTAAATACCCGACGCCTTGTAATAGTTAGATTTAATTTCCGCAATTTAATTTCCGCAACTTATAAATTGTTAGATGTTTGATAATAGGGAATGCATGACAAGATTAATCGTTCAAAACCTAAAATCAACATAGATAACCATTAACATGTACAAAGATAAAATTAACCGAAATAACACACTCGCACATGCGCACTCTTAGGGTACACCTCGCTTGGTTGCCTTCGAACGTGGTCATTGAGTATAGGAAGTTTTAGAGGTCGCCCTTTTGTCCAAAGATCATAGTTGCCCCGAGAGACAAAGTACAAGACTTGATTGAAGCCAAGGAAATAGAGTTTGATGCTCCAGAAAAGCCAAATGTCATAACTGCTCCCATGCCTAAGCACGGTCATGGAATTAATGCTGTTGATATCGACTTGTTTGTGACCTTGGTGGATAAAGTTTCTACTCCTCTCATGACTGTAAAGAAGAATTTGCTGTTGGCCGGTTTATTTCTGGGTTGTGGTGAAGGTTGCCACATGTGTTCGTTTCTACCTTCTGGTTGCTGTTTGCTGAAGTTAGGTGTTCAAACGCCTGATGGACAACAAAGAAATTTTGTTCGTGAAAACTTTGGTTCCCGTTGTTCCATCTGAAGACATTGCCATTATAACCATTTCTGCCAATCCTTCCAAGGTCTCCTCGAGAGACCTGTTAGGATTACATCTGCTCCAAGAATCGCTCCACTAATAATCATTGTTCCTGGTCCTGTCCCGTATGTCTCGGACAAAGCTGTCCCCTGGCATTATGGGTCCGATGTGTTCTATCATGGCATCAAACAAGATTTTAAAGATGAAGAGGTTGATCCTGATATTGGTAACATTGTCAGAGCCAACAAAATCACCCAAAGTGGAAGGGTCTTCTCTTCCGAGACTTCCCCTAAGAGTATCAACAAGCCTATTGTCATTCCATCTGCTGTTCCTGCTGGTACATCAACTACTGCTCCTATTCTTACTCCAGTTATTACCCCTGTCGATGAATCGTCTGATACCCGCGACAAAGAAATTATAGGTTAGCCTGCCCGGACGGAGGCGCCTAGGAAAATTGTTGTGGAAGCCTCTAAGCAAGACATGGAGGAAATACTGAAAATAATTAAGAAGAGTGACTACAATGTGGTCAAGCAGCTGGGTCAGACCCCATCAAAGATATCCATGTTGTCTTTTTTGTTGTGTTCCGAAGCCCATGTGAAGGATTTGATTGCATTCCTCAAGACTGCGCATGTGCTGCAGGAAACTTCAGCTGATCAATTCAAAGATTGTGTGGCCAACCCGACTGCTGATAATGGGTTGGGTTTTTCAGATACGAACTTGACACCGAAGGGAAGGAAGCATAATGATGCTCTGCATGTCTTGATTGAATGCAGGGGCACCACTATGGCTCATGTGCTGGTAGATAATGGGTCTTCGTTGAATGTCTTGCCTAAGAAGGCATTGGATCGACTAGATTGCGAGGGTTTGACTCTAAAGCCTAGTAACATTATGGTAAGGGCTTTTGACAGATTGAATAGAACAGTGCACGGGGATGTGGACATCCCTATCAAAGTAGGTTCTCATACTTTTGGGTCCACCTTCTATGTGATGGATATCAGGCCATCATATTCTTGTTTGCTGGGTCGTCCTTGGATCCACGAGGCTGGGGCAGTTACTTCCACACTCCACCAAATGCTGAAGTATCCAGTAAAAGGGAAGATTTTCATAGTGCAGGGTGAAGAGGGGTATATGGTGAGCCATCTCAATTCCTTCCGCTACGTAGAGATGGACGGGGAATTCATAGAAACTCCTTGTCAGAACTTCGAAGAGGTCCCTCAGATCCTAGCATCGACTGAAACTACTACCAACAGCAAACCTCCTCTGAAGATGGCTTCTCTCAAGGACGCCATGGCCATGGTTGAAGAAGGTGGGTATGCCAATTGGGGTCAGCTCCCTAATTTCACTCACAAAACTGACAAATTTGGTTTGGGCTTTACTACAGGGGCTCAAAGGGTTGTGCGACACGCTCGGGCTGGAAGACCTCCCCTACACATTAGTAATCGGGGAATTAATGCCATTGAAGACAATGAGGAAGACTCAGACATCGACAACTGGATCTACCCAACTACCAACGGTGGATCGAGTAACTGGACGGCTAGGGACTTTATACCAGTTTCTTTTATTCCGCAGTAATTGTCTTACTTATTTTGAGATTTGTAATAAACAATTTAAAACTCTACGGCCTGGTGCCTTGCCCGAGGCACATTGGCTTTGCTTGTGAGGGCTATTATTTGTCATTTCATATATAATTAATAAAGCATTAGATGTTTTCTTGCATACAAATTTTGCGCTCTCTGTTTTTCTTTTCTGTTTTTCACTATTATTAAAACAACTATTCTCTTACACACACTCACGTATCATAATGCAGATCCATATCCACTCTAGATCCCATTGATAACAGCTCTGCTATTTCCAGTTATGACTTTAAAAATCCGATCAACCAAGCCGAGGACGAAGGTGAGGATGATTGTGAGGTGCCTGGAGAACTTGCTAGACTACTACGGCACGAAGAAAGGGCCATACAGCCTCATGAAGAGCCGGTTGAGATAGTGAACTTGGGTACCGAGGAAGACAAAAAAGAGGTTAAAATAGGTGCAAATCTGGAGCTTAGCGTCAACCAGAGGTTGATACAGATGTTGCACGACTGTGTTGAGATTTTCGCCTGGTCCTATGAAGACATGACTGGTTTGGACAATAATATTGTGGTACATCGCCTGCCGACTAAAGAAGATTGTCTTCCGGTTAAACAGAAGGTCCGTTGTATGTGCCCTGAAATGTCGGAGAAGATCAAGGCGGAGGTCATGAAACAGTTCGACGCAAGATTCTTAGCTGTCACTTCGTATCCACAGTGGGTTGCTAATGTCATCCTGGTACCTAAGAAGGACGGTAAGGTACGAATGTGTGTGGGTTACAGAGATCTGAACAGGGCAAGCCCCAAGGATGACTTCCCACTTCCTCACATTGACGTTATGGTCGACAACACCGCGCAACACAAAATCTTCTCCTTTATGGACGGTTTCTTTGGCTACAACCAGATCAAGATGGCTCCTGATGATATGGAGAAAACAACCTTCGTTACACAATGGGGCACCTTCTGCTACAAGGTGATGCCTTTTGGGTTGAAAAATGCTGGGGCAACTTATCAGTGCGCCATGGTCGCTTTGTTCCATGATATGATTCACCAAGAGATTGAAGTCTATGTTGATGACATGATAGCCAGGTCTCAGACTGAGGAAGAACACCTTGATCATCTCCAAAAGGTGTTCGACAGGTTGAAGACATACAAGTTGAGGTTGAATCTGAACAAGTGCACCTTCGGGGTAAGGTCTGGTAAGCTTCTGGGATTCATTGTTAGGGACAAGGGTATTCAAGTAGACCCTGCGAAGGTAAAAGCCATACAAGAGATGCCAGCTCCCCGTACAGAGAAGGAAGTTAGAGGTTTCTTGGGACGCATGAATTATATCGCTAGGTTCATTTCACATCTGACTGCCACTTGTGAGCCAATCTTCAAGCTCCTGAAGAAAGATCAAGTGGTAAAGTGGAATGATGAATGCCAGACCGCTTTCTAAAGAATCAAGGAATACCTTCAAGAACCACCAATTATGATGCCTCCAGTTGAAGGAAGACCTTTGATATTATACTTGACAGTACTAGACAATTCAATGGGGTGTGTGCTGGGGCAACATGACGAGTCTGGTCGAAAAAAGCACGCCATATATTACCTTAGAAAAAAGTTTACCGACTGTGAGACACGATACTCATTGCTCGAGAAAACTTGCTGTGCTTTGGCATGGGCTGCTCGCCGACTGAGACAGTATATGATGACTCACACTACTTTGTTGATATCAAAGATGGATCCGATCAAGTATATTTTCGAGAAGCCCGCTCTCTCCGGAAGGATAGCAAGGTGGCAAATGATCTTAACTGTGTACGACATACAATATAAAACCCAAAAAGCAATAAAGGGGAGTGCATTGGCTAATTGTTTGGCTTATCAGGCCGTGGATGACTACCAGTCCATGAATTTTGAGTTCTCGGATGAGAATATTATGTTGGTGACTGACTACGAAGAACCTGGACCGGATGAAGGACCTGAGGAGGGATCCCGATGGTCTATGTATTTTGATGGAGCCTCAAACGCGCTGGGTAACGACATTGGCGCTGTAATCATATCTCCCGAGGGCTGTCATACTCTGTTCACTGTCCGATTATGTTTCAACTGCACCAACAACATGGCGGAGTATGAAGCGTGCATCATGGGCCTTCGAGCTGCTATTGACCTAAGGATAAAGTTCTTGAGTGTATTCAGGGATTCCGCTTTGGTGATAAGTTAGATCAAAGGCGAGTGGGATACAAAGCACCCGAATCTCATCCCGTATAAAGAGTATGTACTGACATTTCTCCCACACTTTGAGGAGGTAACCTTTGAACATTTCCCACGAGAGGAGAACCAGTTAACGGACGCGCTAGCTACCATATCTTCTATGTTAAAGGTTAGGTGGGACAATGAAGCTCCCCAAATCACCATTAAGAGGTTGGATGAACCAGCACACTGCTGCGAGATCGATACCGAAGAAGTGGCAGACAAACCCTGGTTTCACGAAGTCAAAAGGTATCTTGAGACTGAAGAGTATCCTGAAGGGGCACCTGTCAACGATAAGAAGTTTCTGAGAAGGTTCGCTGCAAAGTTCTTCCTCAGTAACGGAATCCTCTATAAACGCAACCATGACTCCACACTACTACGGTGTGTAGATAAAAGTGAAGCAGAGAGGATCATAACAGATCTACATGAAGGCACCTTCGGAACCCATTCTAGTGGATACACTATGGAAGCCGATTGTTATCAGCACTCTCGAACTTGTCATAAATGCCAAATTTACGCTGATAAGATGCATGTTCCTCCAGTTCCTCTGAATGTCTTGACGGCTACTTGGCCCTTTGCAATGTGGGGCATCAACATGATCGGAGAAATCAGGCCCACTACTTCCGATGGACACCGCTTCATCCTAGTAGCCATTGATTACTTTACAAAGTGGGTTGAGGAAACTTCCTTTGCTACAGTAATCAAGAACTTCGTGGCGCGATTTATCTGAAACAATTTGATCTGTCGATATGGTGTGCCAGAGAGAATTATTACTGACAATGGTACGAATCTCAACAACATGATGATCATTGAGCTTAGTAAACAGTTCAAGATACAACATCGTAATTCTTCCCCTACCGGCCGAAGATGAACGGCGTTGTTGAATCAGCTAACAAGAATATCAAGAAGATTGTACAGAAGATGACGATGACATACAAAGAGTGGCATGAGATGTTACCATTTGCTCTTCATGGGTACCGTGCCTCAACACGGACATAGATAGGGGCAACACCCCACTCTCTGGTATATGGCATGGAGGCAGTCATACCCATCGAAGTCCATATACCTTCTCTCAGGATTATGAAGGATGCGGGTTTGAACAAAGACGACTGGATCTAAACCCGACTTGATTAGTTAAATCTAATCAATGAAAAGAGACTTACTGCTATCTGTCATGGTCAGACGTACCAAAAGCGAATGATCAAGGCTTTTAACAAGAAAGTCAGGTGTCAAGAATATCAAGTCGGGGATCTAGTAATCAAACACATCATACTGCCGCAAGGTGATCCCAGGGGCAAATGGACCCCGACATACGAAGGGCCATTTGTGGTTAAGAACATTTTCTTGGGAGGAGCTATGATTCTAACCACCATGGATGGTGACGACCTTCCTCACCCTGTCAATGCAGACATAGTGAAAAGATACTACGCCTAATCAAAGACCCGCTAGGTTGACTATCCTAGGCAAAAATAAGGGCTTCCCGGCGAACCAAAAGGGTTCGGACAAAAGTAAGGGATGAAAATGAAAAAATCTGTACACCCGGCAAGTCGAAAACCCGAAAGAGCGGCTTGGGCAAAAAGGGGTATCCCGGTGGACTGAAAACCTGAAAGGGTGGTCCAGGAAAAAGTTAGAGATTAAAGCTGTTGTACCCCAAAATTTTCCCTCTCATATTTCTCAATACATTGCAAGAATAATCTCCATGTTGCTCAAGATTTCTCAAGAGTTGGACAGTCAAATCATCTCCTAAGGCAGTCTATCTCAAATTAGGGTTTTGTGTTGCATCAAGGTCTTTACATAAAAATGACATCAAGTACTCCCCAATGTTCTAATATGTTCTCAAGTTCATCCATGTCAAATTTCAAGCCTTGCAGAGGAAGTTTGGTCAGTCAATTGCTCAAGAGGTCCAAAATCGACTGTGCTAGGGCAGAAGTCAAGTGTGACCTACAAATAGTCAAACTTCAATATTTTTTGTCAACATTCTCATTTTGAAGGATATTTCATCATTTGATCAAGGGTTGATCATGATTCATCAAGGATTGCTCAAAATTCATCAAGACTCAAAAGTGGCTAAATTAGGGTTTTGTAGGAAAAGTCAACTCAACTTTGACCAAGCATAACTTTCTCATACTTTATAAGAAATGACCCATCCAAAGCTCATTTTGAAGAGGATGCAATTTCCTACAATCCATATTCGTACCCCAAGATAAAGAAATGCACTCACAAAAAGTTAAAAATTTGGACATTATAGGTCATTTTTGAAAGTCAACAAAAACACCTTTTTTTCCAAAGCTTATAACTTGAGCATGGAATATCAAAATGAGATGATACCAAAAGGGTTGGTTATAGGACATCTCAAACTTTCCAAAAAGTCTAATAACACTTACAAAAGTTTAAAATTGAAGAAGTTATGCATTGTTGAAGTTGGACATTTTTGCAAAATTGCCAAAAGTCAACTATCCCCAAAACTTCAAATTTTGTCAAATGGGCCCATTCTTTTCCACTTGATTTGGTCTTGTCATACTACACACGTGTCCTAGCTTCAGTATTGTGTCCATTTATTAATTTTTCTATTTTATTTGATTTTTTATTGAATTAATTATTTTTAAATCAATTTAAATCAAGTAAAATCCAAATATTAATCACTTAGGATCTTTTTGATTGTTTTAGGTCTTAATTGTCATCATGGACATGATCAAATCCGTATCAAACCATATCATGAACAAAATATTGGATTTTTGACAAAATTGGAAGCTTTTTAATGGTGAATCAAATCACATCTCCAAACATCAATGCACAAGGATTCAGCCCAAAGAAGTTAACCTAATTCATTCCATGTTACATATACAAGCAAAAGGAACGAGTATCAAAGGTTAGAGGCTGCCAAATCACAAAAATCAAAACTTAAAAAAAGGTGGAAAAGCTTGAAACTGAAATCGCGTATAGAGGTGTTTTCAAGGCCAAATCTTATCACCAATCCCTTGCTGGACATCCATTGAAGCAAAACTAATCCTTAACAAACTCTGATACCTTCTCAATCGCACTGTAAGCTTCGCATTTTACCGCCCTGTAGCCAAATTCATAACTCCACATTCTTGTGTTTTTTTGACAAATTATTGGCATGTTCATGATCCTTGTGTGATTTCTGAACTTTCTACATTATTTAATTGTGTTTATATGACCTGTAATGCCATACCCGAATCTAGGGTTCTTGGTCTTTGTTTTTAGGCATTTTGTTTGTAGGAAAAATCAGGGCAAACAATGGACATGGATGAAATCAGGATGCCCAGACGAATCGAACCATGGTCTTAGAATCAATTTCTATGGCCTAGGATAGATTTTAGGATAGCCATGCGCATTTAGCTGCGGATACAAATCCGCAGGTAAAAAAACCAGGTTTCAGTGGAGAAGACGAAGACGTGGCCTTTTCCCATTCGCCCATTCAAATAATTCGCGCTTTATTTTTTATATTTCTGGCATATTAATTGCTTTTTCATATAATATTTGCTATCCATTATAATAACAAATGAGGCGTAGTGGTGTAGTGGCAAAGGTGAGAGTTCAAAACCAATAGGACCTGGGTTCGAATCCCAGGTCCCCCAAAAGCTTTGTATTATTTTTCTTCAGGTGTTCAGGCGCGCTTCAGCAATTATGGTCCATCATACACCATCACCCAGATGCCTGCCAGGTGGCCCCAGGCCAGATCTGGTGGTCCAGATGTGATGACCATCATGCTCTCAAGTCAACCAATGCACAGGGAATCAGAAAGTCAACCCAGGCCTGCGTGCAAATGGGCTTTGAATTGCCATCTTACCCCCTGATCAGGCCCAAACCCCATTGGTTATTTCTCTTTCTTCCTATTTCTTTTATTTATTTTATTTAATTATTTGATTAATTATTTTTATTATTTAAATTAACCAATTAAACTTTTTCCTCATAAAATCAAAAAAACCAAAAATATATTTTATTTATTAAAATTAAATTCAGCATTTTATTTTTGTAAATAAATACTAACTTAATTAATTTAGTTTAATTAGAGAATAACTTTTAATATATTTTCAATAATTAAAATTGATTTAGATAATTAGGTTTTATTAACATTAATTGATTTATTTTTATTCCTTTAAATACTCAAAAATCCAAAAAAAATATTTTTATTAATTAATTAATTTATTTAATTGATAACTTAATTTAATTTCTTTTAATCCAAAAATAACCAAAAAATCACTTTCTTTCAAAAAGGGTCAAAACCCTAAAAAACTCGCATTCGATTTAATTTTTCGCACGCGATCTATTTTATCATATTGATGTAATTGTTTCCCGGAATGTAATAGCTTTAATTAGTACTATTTAATTTATTTATCGCTTTATTTATTTTCCGCATTTTAAATTCAAGGGTTGCTTTTGGCGATGTAAATACCTGACGCCTTGTAATAGTTAGATTTAATTTCCGCAATTTAATTTCCGCAACTTATAAATTGTTAGATGTTTGATAATAGGGAATGCATGACAAGATTAATCGTTCAAAACCTAAAATCAACATAGATAACCATTAACATGTACAAAGATAAAATTAACCGAAATAACACACTCGCACATGCGCACTCTTAGGGTACACCTCGCTTGGTTGCCTTCGAACGTGGTCATTGAGTATAGGAAGTTTTAGAGGTCTCCCTTTTGTCCAAAGATCATAGTTGCCTCGAAACGGTTGCCTCGGAAAAATGATCTAAGACATTAGGGTTACCGCTAAGGCGTCCTAACATTGCTTTAGTGACCACACGTCCCTTAATCGAATTGACCCTTAAAACTCCAACGACGATGCTACCTACTCATCCACAATGGGATAGCATTGTCTAAAGGACATTATCACATATTGATTCCTTTTTCGAGTAGGTAGATGGTTCTTAAGTATTTGCTCTTTCTAAAACAAAACAAAACTTTTCGCACTTACACCTTTCAAACAAAAACTCTTTTCAAACCCACAAACACAAAGAAAAGCAAATTTCGAAAACACTTTGAGCAAGTACCTAAGAGCCCGTGGATAACCACGGATAGAAAGGGTGCTAACACCTTCCCTTTCTATAATCTACCCCCCGAACCCGAGAAACATCTCGAAAAAGGAATTTTTCTGTGCTTTTTTCCTTTCCTTGTTGGATAAAATAAAAGACGGTGGCGACTCTTGCTTACCGCGACATTTTGCGAAAACAAACGCAAAACATGAACCAGCATTCCAAAAACAGTCAGTTCTCTCCCACCGTATCACAAAAGCGTATCACTATGTCTCATTGGATCATCTTGCGACCAGACTTCGGTATCGTCTATCAAGCTCAGACGACACCAACCCACATGATAAACCTTCGGCCAAGTAGCAAAGTGATGAGACGCTTGAAGATATAAAGGCAATAACAGAGTTGGAACCCAATGGGGTCATTTCACATAGCTGTTTTTTTTCTTTTACACAAATTGTATAATTTCTATCTTTCGGCGGCGTTCTCTTACTAGAGCGTCAGCCTCTTTGTACAAAAAACGCCTATTACAGGCCAATTTCAAAAAAATCAATACAAGTCATTTTCACAAGAAACTTCAATCTGTTTTTTCTTTTTCTGTTTTGTTTTGCAAGAACGTCCAATGATTTATTTTTGATATATGCATTTGAAAATGATTGCTGCTCATAAATACTTACATAAGAAACAAAAGACAATTACTCGTAATTCCAGAAACAGGGAAAAAATAAGAAGTGCCAAACCCGACAGTTACTCCGCCCAGCAGGTACCGGGATAAAGCCAGCTTTGGAACACAATCATTGGTACATACACTCCCCACATAGTAAAAGTATTCAAAATCATTGATGTCATCTTTCCCGAGATAGGACTTAACCTCCCCAACCAGGGTCATTCTGAAACCTGACAACTATGTCCTCCAGCTGAATTTCATAATCAAGGGCGAGTTAGCAAATTTCATCCCCCAAGCAGAGTTTATTTCTCTGGATACAGAGGCTCAATCCCCGACAGAGTTTATCAGTTCAACTACAAAAATTCATTTTCTAAGTTTGTTCCACGCAGAGTTTATTCTCAAGCAGAATCTCTTTCTGACAGAATATTTATAAATCTCCAGCAACAGTCAGGGATTTATTTTCCCAGACGTGAGCATACCCCGATAGCATTTCATAAACATACATCATGACATACACATACATATCATATACATCATGATCTCATTTATTTTGAGAGCATCATTTCACCCTGCATTTCATGCATCACATGTAACTAACCCTGATATCTTTCCAGGAAAAGAGGATTAGCTTCAACAAATTCAGCAGTTATGCAAGTCACATTTGCAGACGACTAACAGAAACTCAGTTCCCGAAACCAAACGGGTCAACTAATCTACACTATCGCTTTGAAGTAACCCTACTATCCAGGTTCCTTCTCACAACCATACTATCCAGGCTTTCATATCGAAGTAACCCTACTATCCAGGTTCCTTCTTACAACTCTACTATCCAGGCTTTCATATCGAAGTAACCCTACTATCCAGGTTCCTTCTCACAACCCTACTATCCAGGCTTTCATATCGAAGTAACCCTACTATCCAGGTTCCTTCTTACAGCCCTACTATCTAGGCTTTCATATCGAAGTAACCCTACTATCCAGGTTCCTTCTCACAGCCCTACTATCCAGGCTTTCATATCGAAGTAACCCTACTATCCAGGTTCCTTCTCACAACCCTGCTATCCAGGCTTTCATATCGAAGTAACTCTACTATCCAGGTTCCTTCTCACAGCCCTACTATCCAGGCTTTCATATCGAAGTAACCCTACTATCCAGGTTCCTTCTCACAGCCCTACTATTCAGGTTTTCATATCGAAGTAACCCTACTATCCAGGATACTTCTCACAGCCCTACTATCCAGGATTTCATATCGAAGTAACCCTACTATCCAGGTTCCTTCTCACAGCCCTACTATCCAGGCTTTCATATCAAAGTAACCCTACTATCTAGGTTCCTTCTCACAACCCAACTATCCAGGCTTTCATAACGAAGTAACCCTACTATCCAGGTTCCTTCTCACAGCCCTACTACCTAGGCTTTCATATCGAAGTAACCCTACTATCCAGGTTCCTTCTCACATCCCTACTATCCAGGCTTTCATATCGAAGTAACCCTACTATCCAGGTTCCTTCTCACAGCCCTACTATCCAGGCTTTCATATCGAAGTAACCCTACTATCTAGGTTCCTTCTCACTACCCAACTATCCAGACTTTCATATCGAAGTAACCCTACTATCCAGGTTCTTTCTCACAGCCCTACTACCCAGGCTTTCATATCGAAGTAACCCTACTATCCAGGTTCCTTCTCACAGCCCTACTATCCAGGATTTCATATTGAAGTAACCCTACTATCCAGGTTCCTTCTCACAGCCCTACTATCCAGGCTTTCATATCGAAGTAACCCGACTATCCAGGTTCCTTCTCACAGCCCTGCTATCCAGGCTTTCATATCGAAGTAACCCTACTATCCAGGTTCCTTCTCACAACCCTACTATCCAGGCTTTCATATTGAAGTAACCCTACTATCCAGGTTCCTTCTCACATCCCTACTATCCAGGCTTTCATATCGAAGTAACCCTACTATCCAGGTTCCTTCTCACAGCCCTACTACCCATGCTTTCATATCGAAGTAACCCTACTGTGATACATTGGCATAACCGACTATTTAATACTGGTTTGCGTTTTGTGTTCGCAAAATGTCGCGGTAAGCAAGAGTCGTCATCGACTTTTATTTCATCCAACCGGAAAGGAAAAAGTACAGAAAAATCCTTTTTCGAGATATTCTGAGTATGGGGGGTAGATTATAGAAAGGGAAGGTGTTAACACCCTTTCTATCCATGGTTTTCCATGGGCTCTTAGGTACTTGCTCATATTTTTAAATTTTCTCGTGTATGTGCTTTGTTTTTGAAAAGTTAGACTTCGTGATAACCCTTGTATCAGTCCTCAAAGGTGTGACGAAGTTGTTTTGAAAGTTTTTTTAAAAAGTGTAAGTGTGAAAAGTTTTGATTTGAGCAAGTACTTAATAGCATCTACCTACTCGAAAAAAGATTGTTTCTATTCTCGTTTCCTTTAGACAGCGTTATCCGACTATTAAGTAATAGGTAGCACTGTCGTTGGAGTTTGTAAGGGTCAATTCGAAAGAGACGTACAATCACTAAAGCAATGTTAGGACATCTTAGTAATAATCCTAGCGTCTTAAGATCATTTTCGAGGCGACATTTCCGAGGCAACATTTCCGAGGCAACATTCGAATGGGACATTTGATCTTTTTAGACAGGAGGGAAACCACTAAGACACCCTATGCTTAATGATCATTTACCGAAGGCAACCGAAGTGAGAGTATACCCTAGGAGTGATATGTGCGAATGATTTGTTTTCAGTTATTTAATCTTTGCACATTAGGGTTTTCTAACCGTATTGATTTGTCATGCATTCTTGTCATACAATCCTATTAGCATACATCTAGACAGTTAAATATTTGTAGGAATTAAAAATGCGAGAAAATAAATCTACGCTATTACAAGGCTTCGAGGAGAGGGATTAATTACATAGCTAAAAAAATCGGGGAAAAAGCGATAAGTAAAAGCCTTAAAGTAACTATTACAAACCAGTGAGCAGTTACAGAAATATCGGTAAAAATAATTAACACGCGCGCGATGAATCTTATACGAGACAATTAGGGTTTTGACCCTTAACTAAACCTATTGACGATTGATTAAAAAATGTTTTTGTCATGTTTTGTTAGTTAAGAAAATAATGAACTAATTAAATTAATGAAAAAAATCCTAAATTCTAATTAATTTTTAAATTAAGAAAAATAAATTAATTCACTCTAAAAACCTATTTTTGTATTTTATTTATTTGAGAAAAAGAGAAAATAAAATTAAATCAAGAGTTTAAACCTAATTTTACAATTAGTTTTAATTATAGAAAACAAGTTAAAGTTGCCCTAAGTTAACTAAATTAAATTAAATTAACAAAATTAATTTTAATAAAAAAAGTCTAATTCTAATTTTTTTGATTTTTCTTGATTTTATGATTTTATGGAAAATAGTTAATTTGTTAATTAAAATAATTAAAAGAAGTGTTAAAGAATTAAAAAAAGAAAAATAAAAAGAAGTGGGTCTGATTGTAAGCAATTGTGGGGGGTATGAAGTTGAAATTCTGGGCCCAAACCAATCTCAGCCCGTTTGACTTTGCCTGATTCGGTATGGCTGTTGACTTAAGGAGCATGGTAAACCTCTTGCTACCTGAGCGTTGGATCCAACTTGCTAATGGATCTGATGGTGGAATTTGGATGGCTTATGGTGGAAGCTTGAGGCTACAGTGTACCTAATCACATGAAACAAAATAATGCAAAGAAAGGTTGGGACCTGGGGATCGAACCTAGGCCCTTATGCTCGCTCCCAATACCATGATGCCAACTGAGCTGCTTTGCTTGTTTGTACATATAATAGAAATAAACAATATAGTAGGGTTGTGAGAAGGAACCTGGATAGTAGGGTTACTTCGATATGAAAGCCTGGATAGTAGGGCTCATGAGAAGGAACCTGGATAATAGGGTTACTTCGATATGAAAGCCTGGATAGTAGGGCTTACGAGAAGGAACCTAGATAGTAGGGTTACTTCGATATGAAAGCCTGGATAATAGGGTTGTGAGAAGGAACCTGGATAGTAGGGTTACCTCGATATGAAAGCCTGGATAGTAGGGCTGTGAGAAGGAACCTGGATAGTAGGGTTACTTCGATATGAAAGCCTGGTAAGTAGGGCTGTGAGAAGGAACCTGGATAGTAGGGTTACTTCGATATGAAAGCCTGGATAGTAGGATTGTGAGAAGGAACCTGGATAGTAGGGTTACTTCGATATGAAAGCCTGGATAGTAGGGTTGTGAGAAGGAACTTGGATAGTAGGGTTACTTTGATATGAAAGGCTGGATAGGGCTGTGAGAAGGAACCTGGATAGTAGGGTTACTTTGATATGAAATCCTGGATAGTAGGGCTGCGAGAGGAACCTGGATAGTAGGGTTACTTCGATATGAAAGCCTGGATAGTAGGGCTGTGAGAAGGAACCTGGATAGTAGGGTTACTTTGATATGAAAGCCTGAATAGTAGGGCTTATGAGAAGGAACCTGGATAGTAGGGTTACTTCGATATGAAAGCCTGGATAGTAGGGCTGCTTCGGAATGAGTTTGGGTAAAACTGTAGAGGGAACCTGGGTAAGGTTGCTTTATGATGAGTCTGTGTGGGACTGCTGGAAGAAACCTGGGTAAGGTTGTATCTGTCGCGCCGATGATTACTCTATTTAGCTTCGAGTGTTGATCGCAGACCTGTTGGAAGTTGTTGATAATAACTGTCCTTCCTGAAAGAAATACAAGGTTAGTCATGTGCGACGCATGAGATGCATTGTATGAGGACATTATCAAAATAAATGAGACTATGTTATATGTGATGTATTCATATGTCATGATGTATGAACATGAAATGCTGACGTAATAATCTGAGTCCGGGAAAATAGATCCCTGACTACTGTTTGGAGAGTATGAGGAATAATATTCTTGACTGCTGTAAAAAACCATAGTTCCTCTATTTCTGTTGGGGATGGTGAACAAAGATGACTATGCTGGAGAGTATGATGAATGCCACTTGTTTATGAATATTCTGCCAAGGAGAGACTCTGCTTGAGAACAACTCTGAGGGGAATAACTCTATTGGAGAGGAGACAATATGTTGATAGATCTGCTGATTTGGAGAAATAAACTCCACCAGGGATGAATTTCCGTTGCTGGTGATAATGAATTATGTTGGACATTAAATTTGTGAGAGAAATAAACTTTGCTTGGGGAACAATTTACTGACTCACTCGCGATTGTGAACCTCAGCTGGGGAGAGTTATGTCCTGTTCGGGAAAGCTACCATTACTGTCTTTGGATACTTTTTACTCTGTGGGGAGTGTATGTACCACTGCTCATGTTCTCAAGCTGGATTTATCCCGATACCTGATGGGTAGAGTAATTGTAAGGTTTGGGCACTTCTTATTTTCCCTGTTTCTGGAATTACGAGTAATCGTGTTTTGTTTCCTATGTAAATATTTATGAGCAGCAACATAGCAGGTCTTTGATTATGCGTAGTATCTTTTCACTATGTCTGCATTGACGGGGTGAGGAAGGTCGTCACCATCCATGATGGTTAGAATCATAGCTCCTCCCAATAAAATGTTCTTAACCACAAATGGCCCTTCGTAAGTGGGGGTCCATTTTCCCCTGGGATCACCTTATGGTAGTATGATGCGTTTGATCACCAGATCCCCGACTCGATATTCTTGACGTCTGACTTTCTTGTTAAAAGCCTTGATCATTCGCTTTTGATACGTCTGACCATGACAGATAGCAGTAAGTCTCTTTTCATCGATTAGATTCAGCTGATCAAGTCGGGTTTGGATCCAGTCGTCTTTATTCAAACCCGCATCCTTCATAATCCTAAGAGAGGGTATCTGGACTTCGATGGGTAGGACTGCCTCCATGCCATATACCAAAGAGTAGGGTGTTGCCCCTGTCGACGTCCGTGCTAAGGTACGATACCTATGAAGAGCGAATGGTAACATCTCCTGTCAGTCTTTGTATGTCACCATCATCTTCTGTATAATCTTCTTGATGTTCTTGTTAGCTGCTTCAACAGCCCCATTCATCTTCGGCCGGTAGGGAGAAAAGTTATGATGTTGTATCTTGAATTGTTTATAAAGCTTGGTGATCATTGTGTTATTGAGATTTGTACTATTGTCAGTAATAATCCTCTCTGGGACACCATATCGACAAATCAGATTGTGTCGGATAAACCGCGCCACGAAGTTCTTGGTTACTGTAGCAAAGGAAGCTGCCTCAACCCACTTCATAAAGTAATCAATTGCTACCAGAATGAAGCGATGCCCGTTAGACGCAGTAGGTATGATCTCGCCAATCATGTCGATGCCCCACATTGCAAAGGACCAAGGAGCTGTCAAGACATTCAGGGGAACTGGAGGTACATGCACCTTATCAGCATAGACTTGGCACTTATGACAGGTTCGAGAGTGCTGATAACAATCGGCTTCCATAGTGGACCAGTAATATCATGCCCGTAGGATCTTCTTAGCCATGGTGTGTCCACTAGAATTAGTTTCGAAGGTGCCTTCATGTAATTCTGTCATGATCCTTTCTGCCTCGCTCTTGTCCACACACCGCAATAAGGTTGAATCATAGTTACGCTTATAGAGGATTCCATTACTGATGAAGAACTTCGCAGCAAACCTTCTCAGAAACTTCTTATCATTAACAGATGCCCCCTCGGGGTATTCTTGAGCCTCAAGATACTTCTTTACCTCATGAAACCAGGGTTTATCTGCTACCTC
Organism: Vicia faba; assembly: GCA_948472305.1. Classification (NCBI taxonomy): domain Eukaryota; kingdom Viridiplantae; phylum Streptophyta; class Magnoliopsida; order Fabales; family Fabaceae; genus Vicia; species Vicia faba. The sequence goes on from OX451737.1 coordinate 519,196,431, forward strand.
TTCAGTCTTAATGTCACAGCAATGTGCGGGCTCATCCAACCTCTCAATGGTAATCTGGGGAGCTTCTTTGTCCCACCTAACTTTGAACATAGAAGACATGGTAGCTAGCGCGTCCGTCAACTGATTATCCTCTCTTGGGAAATGTTCAAAGGATATTTCCTCAAAGTGTGGGAGCAATGTCAGTACATATTCTTTGTAAGGAATAAGATTTGGGTGCTTCGTATCCCACTCGCCTTTGATATCACTTATCACCAGAGCAGAATCTCCAAATACACTCAAGAACTTAATCCTCAGGTCAATAGCAGCTCGAAGACCCATGATACATGCTTCATACTCCACCATATTGTTGGTGCAGTTAAAACATAATTGGGAGGTGAACGGAGTATGATAGCCCTCAGGAGATATAATTATAGCGCCAATGCCATTACCCAATGCGTTCGAGGCTCCATCAAAATACATAGACCATCGGGATCCCTCCTCGGGTCCTTCATCCAGTTCAGGTTCTTCGCAGTCGGTTACCAACATGATATTCTCATTCGGGAACTCGAAATTCATGGACTGGTAGTCATCCACAGCCTAATGCGCTAAATGATCCGCCAATACACTCCCCTTGATTGCTTTCTGGGTTGTGTATTAGATGTCGTACTCGGTTAAGATCATCTGCCATCTTGCTATTCTTCCGGAGAGAGCGGGCTTCTCGAAAATATACTTGATTGGATCCATCTTTGATATCGACAAGGTGGTGTGAGTCAGCATATACTATCTCAGCTGGCGAGCAGCCCATGCCAAAGCGCAACAAGTTTTCTCGAGCAATGAGTATCGGGTCTCACAGTCGGTAAACTTTTTGCTAAGGTAGTACATGGCGTGCTCTTGTCGGCCAGACTCATCATGCTGCCCCAGCACACACCCTATTGAATTGTCTAGCACTATCAAGTATAATATCAAAGGTCTTCCTTCAATTGTAGGTATCATAATTGGTTGTTCTTGAAGGTATTCCTTGATTCTCTCGAAAGTGGTCTGGCATTCATCATTCCACTTTACCACTTGATTTTTCTTCAGCAGCTTGAAGATTGGCTCACAAGTAGCGGTCAGATGTGAAATGAACCTGGCAATGTAATTCAGACATCCCAAGAAACCTCTAACTTCCTTCTCTGTGCGGGGAGATGGCATCTCTTGTATGGCCTTTACCTTTGCGGGGTCTACCTGAATATCTTTGTCACTGACAACAAAACCCAGAAGCTTACCAGACCTTACCCCGAAGGTACACTTGTTCGGATTCAACCTCAGCTTGTACATCTTTAACCTGTCAAACAGTTTCTGGAGATGATCAAGGTGCTCTTCCTCAATCTGGGACCTGGCTATCATGTCATCAACATAAACCTCGATCTCATGGTGAATCATATCGTGGAACAAAGTGACCATGGCACGCTGATAAGTTGCCACCGCATTCTTCAACCCAAAAGGAATTACCTTGTAACAGAAGGTGCCCTACTGTGTAATGAAGGTTGTCTTTTCCATGTCCTCAGGAGCCATCTTGATCTGGTTGTAGCCAGAAAAACCATCCATGAAAGAGAAGATCTTATGCTGCACGGTGTTATCGACTAGAACATCAATGTGAGGAAGTGGGAAGTCATCCTTGGGGCTTGCCCTATTCAGATCTATGTAGTCTACACACATCCGTACCTTACCGTCCTTCTTAGGTACCGAAACGACGTTGGCAACCCACTGCGGATAAGAAGTGACAGCTAAGAATCCTACGTCGAACTGTTTCATGACCTCTGCTTTGATTTTCTCTAACATTTCAGGGCACATACGGCAGACCTTCTGCTTTACCGGCGGGCAATCTTCTTTAGTCGGCAGGCGATGTACTACAATATCAATGTCCAAACCAGGCATGTCTTCATAGGACCAGGCGAAGATCTCAACATAGTCGTGTAACATTTGTATTAATCGTTGTTTGACACTAGGCTCCAGATTCTCCCCTATTTTAACCTCTTTCCTGTCTTCCTGTGTACCCAAATTCACTGACTCAACTGGCTCTTCATGAGGCTGTATGGCCCTTTCTTCCTGCTGTAATAGTCTAGCAAGTTCTCCAGGCACCTCACAATCATCCTCACCTTCGTCCTCGGCTTGGTTGATCGGATTTTTAAAGTCATAACTGGCAGTAGCAGAGCTGTCATCAATGGGATCCATAGTGGATATGGATCTGCAGTATGATACGTGAGTGTGTGTAAGAGAATAGCTGTTTCGATAGACAGAAAAAGAAAAACAAGGAGCGCAAAATTTGTATGCAAGAAACGTCCAATGCTTTATTAATGATATATGAAATGACAAATAATAAGCCCTCACAAGCAAAGCCAAGGTGCCTCGGGCAAGGCACCGGGCTGTAAAGTTTTAAACTGTTTATTACAAATCTTAAAACAAAAGTCAATTACTACGGAATAAAAGAAACAAGTATGAAGTACTTCGCCGTCCAGTTATTCAGTCCACCGTTGGTTGTTGGGTAGATCCAGCTGTCGATGTCTGAATCTTCTTCACTATCCTCAATTGCATTAATTCCCCGATTGCTGATGTGCAGAGTAGATCTTCCAATCTGTGCGCGCCTAACAACCCTTTGAGCCCCTGTAGTAAAGCCCAAACCAAATTTGTCAATTTTGTGAGTGAAATCAGGGAGCCGACCCCAATTGGTACACCCACCTTCTTCAATCACAACCCTAGTGTCCTTGAGGGAAGCCATCTTCAATGGAGGTTTGCTGGTAGTAACTTCAGTTGACGCCAAACTCTGAGGGACCTCTTCGAAGTTCTGACAAGTAGTTTCTATGAATTCCCCGTCCATTTCTATGTAGCGGAAGGAATTGAGGTGGATCACCATATACTATTCTTTACCTCGCACTGTGACAATCTTCCCCTTCACCGGATACTTCAGCATTTGATGGATCATGGAAGTAACTGCCCCAACCTTATGGATCCAAGGACGACCCAGCAAGCAAGAATACGATGGCTTGATATCCATTACATAGAAGGTGGACCCAAAAGTCTGAGAACCCACTTTGACAGGGATGTCCACCTCCCCGTGCACCATTCTCTTTGATCTGTCAAAAGCCCTTACCACAATGTTACTAGGCTTTAGAGTCAAACCCTCACAATCCAACCAGTCCAATGCTTTCTTCAGTAGAACATTCAGCGAAGACCCGGTATCTACCAACACATGCGCCATAGTGGTGCCCCTGCACTCGATCGAGACATGCAGAGCATCATTATGATTCCTCCCCTTAGGGGTCAGATCCGCATCTGAAAAACCTAGCCCATTGTCAAAAGTCAGGCTGGCCACACAATCTTTGAACTGATCTACTGAAGTTTCCTACGGCACATGCACAATCTTGGGAAATGCAATCAAAGCCTTCACATGGGCTTCAGAGCACAACAGCAGAGACAACATGGAGATCTTTGACCGGGTCTGCCCCAACTGTTCGACCACATTATAGTTGCTTTTCTTGATAATTTTCAGTATTTCTTCTATTTCTTGTTTAGAGGCTTCCACAACGATTTTCTTAGGTGCCTCTGTCTGGGCAGGCTCACCTATGATTTCCTTGCCCCGAGTCCTAGATGGCTCAGCAACAGGGGTGATAACTGGAGTAAGAACAAGAATAGTAGCAAGTGTAATAACCAGAGTGGGAACAGGAGAAATGTCAGGAGTGCTGGTTGGAGCCGCCATTGGGATAATAGTAGGTTTGATGATAGTCTTCGGGGAAATCTCGGGAGAGAAGACCATTCCACTTCGGGTAAATTTACTAGTCCCGACAATATTACTGACATCAGTATCATCTTCTTCATTCTTCAGCTCTTGCTTGACACCATGGTAATACACATCAGCACCATAATGCCATGGGACAGCCTTGTCTGAAGTGTACGAGATGGGACCAGGAACAGTGATTATTAGCGGAGCAATTCTTTGAATAGGTGTAATCCTAACAGGTCTTCTCGAGGAAACCTTGGAAGGATTGGCGGAAATGGTTATATAAGCGATGTATTCAACAGGAACAACGGGAATCATAGTCTTCTCGAACAAAATTTCTTTACTATCCATCAGGCACTGAACACCTGACTTCAACAAATGGCAACCAGAAGGCAGAATCGAAGACATGTGGCAACCTTCGCCACAACCCGGAAATAAACCGACCAACAACAAATTGTTCTTAACAGTCATAAGAGGAGTAGGAGTTTCTTCAACAGAGGTCACAAACAAATCAGTGTTAACAACATTAACTGCATGACCATGTTTGGGCATGGGAGCAGTTATAACATTCGGCTTTTCTGGAGCATTAAACTCTATCTCCTTGGCTTCGAGCAAGTCTTGTACTTTGTTTCTCAGAGCCCATCAATCATTTTTATCGTGACCAGGACTCTCAGAATGGTAGGCGCACCGCGCGTTGGGATTGTATCTGGGAGAAGTAGTGTTTGGATTCTTGGGAGCCTCTCTCAAGGTTACCAAGTTGGATTTCAGTAGGTGAGGTAACACTTCAGCCAACTTCATGTTGATATGGGTAAACTGGCGCTATGGTCTTTCCACCCTTTGTTGATTGTTGCATTGTGGGGCAGCTGCGGGTCTTGGTATCACTAGAACATTTACCGTTTGATGATGTTCAAATCTGCTTTGGCCCCGCGGGCTATAGACTGCACTGGCTTCCTTCTTACCAGTGAAAGGCTTCTTTACCAAACTCAAAGAGGCATCCTTCTATATCTTACCGCTTCAAATTCCAGCTTCTACTCTTTCTCCAGTTAAAATCAGCTCGGTGAAACCAGATGACGAGCTGCCAATTAAGTGATTGAAAAATGAACTAGACAGTGTCCCCAGAAACATGTCAACCAACTCCCTATCAGACAACGGAAGTTGAACTCTTCCAGCTAAGTCTCTCCATTTCTGAGCATAGTCCTTAAAACCTTCACCTGCACCCATGGACATACTCTGAAGTTGAGTACGAGTGGGAGCAAGGTCGGCGTTATACTGATACTGCTTGTAGAAAGCAGTAACAAGATCTTCCCAGTTTCAGACACTAGCTCCCTCCAACTGGTAGAACCATTCAAGTTGAGTCCCTGACAGACTATCTTGAAATAAATGCACCCACAAATTTCTATCAGCAGTGTGGGGTTGGATTTTTCTGACATACGAGCGGTGATGGAGTTTTGGGCAGGACACCCCATCATACTTGGAAAAAACCGGAGCTTTGAACTTATGAGGAATGACCACCCCCGATACCAGTCCCAGTTCCCCAAAATCCAAACCAGGTATCTTCTGAACCTCCATAGCACTCAGACGGTCTTCTAACTGCTTGTACCTATCCTCAGCAGGAGGATATTGCTCATCATCGTAATCAGTATCGTTGTCAGAAACTGCAGGACTAGGGTCCTTTTCCCTTTCTTGGTTCTCCCCGTCCTTGGATGAAGAGGTCAGATCAGTTTGATGCTTCAACCTTTCTCCAAACCTTCTTCCCATATTCAGAATTCCGACCTTCTTCTTCTTCTTCTTCTTCTTCTTATCTTTCAAAATAAGGGTTTTCAGATCCTCTTGCCCTTTAGCCAGACTCATGAACATCTGTTGGAACTGGGCGTTCTGCGTCTGAAGATCTTTGATGGCTTGATCGGAAGACATTTCTGCTGAAATAAACAGCGAAGAAGATGAGAAACCTGTAAGGGTGCCTGTAATGGTGTGCATAATAATGGGATACGCATGTAATGATTTCAAAGACTTTGGGAGATTTAAATTTTCAAACCAAAAATAAACAAAAACTTTATTAGTTTAAACTTGAAGGGTTCAACATGCCTTTAAGGCGTTACAAAGAAGTAGATAAAACAAATCTAAAACTAGAAAAGAAAAATAAAAAATCCCATGGACGCTTCCTCTTTGTGCTAATATAGTCATTGATCACTCTTTCTTCCTCGAGTTGCCTGGTGAGCTTCAAAACCTTCCTTTCTTGCTCATGGAACTGCTCCCCGTAAGTATCCCGCTCATTCCTCAGATGAATCCAAGACCTCTGCAACTCCCCTAGATTAGTGGGCATGTAAGGATAGAGAACCGTGTAAGGAATGCCTTCTTCATTAGTAGGCTCCATAATCACTGGTAACACTGCCTCATAAGGCATCATAAGCTTCTGGGCGCGAGCTCAGACCCATTGAAGATAAGGCTGCATAGGAAGGGAAGCCTTCGGTCCTAACTCTTTGGGGTCAGATCTGTTTACCATGCCCCAGGCCCGTATGAACCTCCGGAGATTCTCCTTAACATCATCCTTATAGTCGAATACAATGTCCTCGAGAAGTAACTCATGGGGACCATCCTTTCGAGCACGACCAAATTGTCGCAACGCTAGAAAAGGACTATAAGTTATACCCCCTCTAATACCAAGTAATGGGACATTAGGGTACCCCCCACAGTGGTCAATAACAACAGTGTCTTCCATAGCTCGGGAACACCAAAGAATATCCGTATGAGCGAGTGATATTATTCTGTGCGACCAACCCAAACCTTCTTCGTTCTTCAGCACAAACTTAGGGAGGTGAGAAATAAACCACCTCGATAGCAACGACATGCATCACATAAGAGTCCCTCTTCTCTTCATAGTACTAGTATAGAGAGCATGCAAGATATCTCCAAGCAAGGTAGGCACAAGGTTGCGAGAAAGGAAAATCTTGACAACATTCACATCCACAAAGGATTCCGAATTAAGGAAGAGCACCAAACCATAGATAAGAAGAGCCAAGACATCCTCAAAAGCCTGAAAATCCAAATCATCCCAAAATAGCTGAGCCTGATCTATCAGAAATTTGGCTAGAAAACCTTCGACCCCGCTTCGAGTTTCCCAATTGGATACCACATCGGCCCGTTTCAAATGCAAAGTTGAGGCAATAACTTCTGGCTTAGGAACTTCTTTCATACCTGTGAAGGGTACCTGTTCAAGAATGGATATGCCCAATAAATGAGAGAATTCTTCCAAGGTGGGTACCAGCTGGTAATCTGGAAAGGTGAAGCAGTGATGCTTGGGATCAAAGAACTGAAATAGTACACTCATCATTTGTTCATCAAGGTTTGAAGTAACCAGGCTGATTAGAAGTTTCAGAAACTCTTGATGCGAGCTCTTTAAGTTGGGCAGGCATCTGCACAAAGCTGATTCGGATGGTATTTCTATGCACGGAAGCCATGATCTACAAAACAGAACAAAGATAAATTCCCTTGGTCTTTTAAATGGTTAGTGTAATGAAGCATGAATGCCATGTTATGATGCATGATGTCATGATAAACCACAGGTATTGCAAACACAAATATTGCAAACACATTCAAGTCACACAAAGCCCTTAGGTTTAAGGATTGCATGAGGTCAAAGGTAATACCCTCTTGAAGTTAAGTTGGTTCAATCTGTCCTAGAAAAGTAACCGGGTTCTAGAGGATCTCAATATTACTGACCACCCTCCATCAATTATGGTTTCAGCTCACGCAATCTTTTCTTGCAGCCAAAATTATTCCAAGAGTATGGTCTCAATGAGTGTAGCATCGAGTATCAACAAGTTCTCAGCTCTACACCGAGGCTGGCTATCTCACTACTTTCTAATGGCCAAGTTGGGAGATTAAAGGTTCTAAGGTCAGTTGATGCTTAACGACACCATGAAGCAGCCCCGTATTCTCCTCGTTTCCCCATAAGGGATACCGGTACCAACCAAAGTGCCACACCAACGTAGCTACTACTTCAACCGTATTGGTCTATGCTGTACAGTTCCCTCACAGTCTATTTCTACTTACCTAAAAGGTATTCCCTAGATCCGGGTGTAGGATCTATAGTAACCCCAAACAAAACCCTTAAAAGTAAAGCAAACAAAGCAATCAAGAGAAGCAATTATGATGACCTAGATCCTAAGGTATACCCCACTTATAATGTCCCTAACAGAGTCGCCAGTTCTGTGATACGGTGGCAGAACTGACTGTTTAATACTGGTTTGTGTTTTGCATTTTGTGTTTGCAAAATGTTGCGGTAAGCAAGAGTCGCCATCGACTTTTATTTCATCCAACCGGAAAGGAAAAAAGTACAGAAAAAATCCTTTTTCGAGATATTCTAAGTACGGGGGGTAGATTATAGAAAGGGAAGGTGTTAGCACCCTTTCTATCCATGGTTTTCCATGGGCTCTTAGGTACTTGCTCATCTTTTTAAAATTGCTCATGTATGTGCTTTGTTTTGGAAAAGTTTGACTTCGTGATAACCCTTGTATCGGTCCTCAAAGGTGTGACGAAGTTGTTTTGAAAGTTTGTTTGAAAAGTGTAAGTGTGAAAAGTTTTGATTTGAGCAAGTACCTACTAGCATCTACCTACTTGTAAAAAGATTGTTTCTATTCTTGTTTCCTTTAGACAGCGCTATCCCACTATTAAGGAATAGGTAGCACTATTGTTGGAGTTTGTAAAGGTCTATTCGAAAGAGACATACGATCACTAAAGCAATGTTAGGACATCTTAGTAATAACCCTATAGTCTTAAGATCATATTCGAGGCGACATTTCCGAGGCATCATTTCCGAGGCAACATTTCTGAGGCAACATTCGAATGGGACATTTGATATTTTTAGACAGGAGGGCAACCACTAAGACACCCTATGCTTAATGATCGTTTACCGAAGGCAACCAAAGCGAGAGTATACCCTAGGAGTGATATGTGCAAGTGATTTGTTTTTAGTTATTTAATCTTTGAACATTAGGGTTTTCTAATCGTATTAATTTGTCATGCATTCTTGTCATACAATCCTATTAGCATACATCTAGACAGTTAAATATTTGCAGGAATTAAAAATGTGAGAAAAAAATTCTACGCTATTACAAGGCTTCGGGGAGGGGGATTAATTAAATAGCCAAAAAAACCCGGGGAAAAAGCGATAAGTAAAAGCCCTAAATTAACTATTACAAACTAGTGAGCAGTTATAGAAATATCGGCAAAAATAATTAACACGCACGCGATGAATCGAATACGAGACAATTAGGGTTTTGACCCTTAACTAAACCTATTGACGATTGATTAAAAAAATGTTTTTGTCATGTTTTGTTATTTAAGAAAATAATGAACTAATTAAATTAAAGAAAAAAATCCTAAATTCTAATTAATTTTTAAATTAAGAAAAATAAATTAATTCACTCTAAAAACCTATTTTTGTATTTTATTTATTTGAGAAAAAGAGAAAATAAAATTAAATCAAGAGTTTAAACCTAATTTGCTAATTAGTTTTAATTATTGAAAACAAGTTAAAGTTTCCCTAAGTTAACTAAATTAAATTAAATTAACAAAATTAATTTTGATAAAAAAAAGTCTAATTCTAATTTTTTTTTCTCTTGATTTTATGATTTTATGGAAAATAGTTAATTTGTTAATTAAAATAATTAAAAGAAGTGTTAAAGAATTAAAAAAAAGAAAAAGAAAAATAAGTGGGCCTGATTGTTAGCAATTGTGGGGGGTATGAAGTTGAAATTCTGGGCCTAAACTAATCTCAGCCCGTTTGACTTTGCCTGATTCGGTATGGTTGTTGACTTGAGGAGCATTGTAAACCTCTTGCTACCTGAGCGTTGGATCCAACTTGCTGATGGATCTGATGGTGGAATTTGGATGGCCTATGGTGGACGCTTGAGGCTGCAGTGTACCTAATCACATGAAACAAAATAATGCAAAGAAAGGTTGGGACCTGGGGATCGAACCCAGGCCCTTATGCTCGCTCCCAATACCACGCTGCCAACTGAGCTGCTTTGCTTGTTTGTACATATAATAGAAATAAACAATATAATCAAATCACGTGATGTATTCAAAAAAATGTGCGAAAATTCAAACCACCCAACCAGTGAGTGACACGCATCGTCTTCTTCCCCAAACTGTCATTTTAGGCAACAAAACTTTTACCTACGGACGTTTGCTGTAGGTATAACCTTGTCAATCTCCAAAATTGCATATGCTCAAGATAAATGACAATGGCTGGTACCAATCAACTCGTCTCATCCTCACGAGCATCATGGTACCAGAATCAACGCCCAATTTTGCCTGCATTAAAACCCCTAAACAAGAACACAAAACCTAACCATGGCAATATCACGTACAAGCATAAAAAATGCAATTAAATGGAATGATTAGCTTGCAAACACGATGATAAACATGAGTGTAACAATCAAAAGTGCTAAAGATGCGTGAATTAGTGAAATCAGAATCAAGTTTTTGGGCAAACCGTGGGAGGCGTAAAGCACGATTTTGGGCGTTTCAAGACCTGGGAGTAATTGGAATAGCTTCCTGGGACGTCTGGGAAGGGATTGATACTCTTGAAATGCTTTGAAACTCCTTGTAGAGTGAAAACCGACTCCCACTTTTTCTTGAATTTTTTTAGTTTTGTTCTTGGCTATGCACGACCTCTAACCCTTGTTCTTTCCTTGGATACGTTCAATATATATCATAGAGTGCATTAGGGTTATAAAAACTGATCACATCTTTGGAAGTTTTCAAGATTTGATTTGATTTTCATGGCATATGTAAACTTGCTATATTGAGCCAAATTATGCCTTTCTTGTCCTAATCAGCCTTGATTCGAATTGATCATGATATCCTTTCATTATTTGATTGAGATCCTGTCCAAAAATCAGATCACAACATATCTTTTTCATTATTCATCAATTATTTGATTTAATTGAAATTTTTAATTAACAAAAAATCAAAATAAATTGAAAAGTGAAGAAAATAACATGAGGTTGGATATTTGGGTCGTGGATCATATTATAAGTGAGGTGAAAGCATAAGAAGTTGGGCCCATTTAGCAAAAAATGCAAATTTAAGCACATTGGACTTTTGGCAATTTTGCAAAAATGGTCAACTTGGCTAATGCATAACTCTATCAATTTTGACTCTAGAGAGGTGCTCTTGGACTTTTTAGAAATCTTAGGATGTCCTCTAAGCAACCATTTTGGTCTCATCTCAATTGAGTCTTCCATGTTCATGTATGAAGCTTTGACCTAAAAGGTGTTTTTGTTGACTTTCCAAAATAACCTATAATGTAAAAATGCATATCTTTTTGTGAGTGCATATTATGAACTTGGGAGATGAATATGACATGTATGGAATTGCATCCTATTCAAAATGAGCTTTGGATGGGTCATTTCTGATAAAGTATGAGAAAGTTATGCTTGGTCAAAGTTGAGTTGACTTTTCCTACAAAACCCTAATTTAGCAACTTTTGGATTTTGATGAATTGTGAGCAATCCTTGAGGAATCATGATCAAACCTTGATCAAATGATGGATAATACTTAAAAATGAGGATTTTGACCAAAAATCTTGAAGTTTGACTGTATGTAGGCCACAGTTGACTTTTGACCTAGCACAGTTGATTTTCAGGCATTTGAGCAATTGATTGAACAAACTTCTTCTGCAAGGCTTGAAACTTGACATGGATGATCTTGAGAACATATTTGGACAATGGTGAGCATTTGAGTCCTTTGGGGTTCACACATATTGATGAAAATAGAAAGCCTAATTTGAGGTATGCTGCCTTAGGAGAGAGTTTGTCTAGTCAACTCTTGAACTTCCTTGAGCAATTTGGGGACCTCACTTGCCATGTGTTGAGAAATATGGGAGGGAAATTTTTTGGGTACAACACCTACTATCCAGGTTCCTTATCACAGCCCTACTATCCAGGCTTTCATATCGAAGTAACCCTACTATCCAGATTCCTTCTCACAACCCTACTACCTAGGCTTTCATATCGAAGTAACCCTACTATCCATGTTCCTTCTCACAACCCTACTATCCAGGTTCCTTCTCATGACCTTACTATCCAGGTTCTTTCTCTCTTATCTCCAGACAACAGTTCACAACACTGTAAGACTAGGACCTGATCAAACGCGATTGGTTTCGCATTTCCCTAGTAAGTCGCGGTGCAGCTTATAGCCTGACCAGATATGCAGTTCACCTCTGCTTCCTCAAGCAGGAGTTATTCCCCAAGTAGATTAATGAACCACTGAAGCTCCTAAAATTCTATTTCTCTCAAGACAGATACCAACATTCCTCAGCAGATTCCTCATCAACAACAGGAATATGAACTCTCATAGAAGGAATGTGTAAGGAAATCAACATCCTCTAGATGGCATCTTTAAGCCCATCCCCGACGATTCTCCGTCACATCTTGGATGGCATCTTTAAGCCCATCTCTGATAGTTCTCTAGCAACTTTCGAATGGCATCTATAAGCCCATTCTCGATATCACAAATCAAGTGCCACTTCATGCGAGTGCAAATTTCTGGGCACTCTAGTGTTCAATTATCTTCCACCTTCAGATCACGAAAGGCAGACGGGCCAATCTACATCCTAAGGTTTAAGAATATTAAACATGGGCAGCTGTTGTACCCCAAAATCTACCCTCTCATTTTACTCAATACATACTCCTAGAGATCCTCAATTTGCTCAAGTTTGCCCAAGAGTTGTCCAAACAAACTCTCTCCTAAGGCAGTGTGTCTCAAATTAAGGTTTCCATTATCATAAAGAAAGGGTAACTCCAAAGATCTAATATTCTCTCCATGGTCCTAATATGATCTCAAGACCCTCCATGTCAAGTTTCATGCCTTGCACAAGAAGTTTGCTCAGTCAACTGCTCAGATGCTTGAGAATCGACTATATTAGGTCAAAAGTCAACTATGACCCACATACAGTCAAACTTCAAGATTTTTGGTCAACATTAACATTTTGAAGTTACTTTTATCATTAGATCAAGGGTTGATCATGATTCCCCAAGGAATGCTCCAAATTCATCAAAACACAAAAGTTGCTAAATTAGGGTTTCTTAGGAAAAGTCAACCAAAGTTTGACCAAGCATAACTTCCACATGCTTTAACATAAAATTTCCATCCAAATCTCATTTTGAAGAGGATGCAATTACCTACAACTCATCTTCATCCCACAAGTTCAAAATATGCACCCACAAAAAGATATGAATTTCTACATTATGGGTCCTTTTGAAAAGTCAACAAATACACCTTTTGGATCAAAGCTTCTTACATGAACACGGAAGACCCAATTGAAATGATACCAAAAGGGTTGCTTGGGGAACATCCTAAGCTTTCTAAAAAGTCCAAGAACACCTCTCTAGGGTTAAAATTGGAAGAGATATGCGTTGTCAAAGTTGACCTTTTTTGCAAAATTGCCAAAAGTCAAATGGGCTCAAAATTACATTTGTTGCCAAATGGGCCTAACTTCTTATGCTTACACCTCACTTATAATATGGTCCACGACACAAATATTCACCCACACATTATTTTCTTCATTTTTCAATTTATTTTGATTTTTTATTAATTAAAAATTGAATTAAATCAAATAATTGGTGAATAATAGCAAAGATATGTAAAGATTTGATTTTTTGACAGGTTTGCAATCAAAATATGCTGAGATATCAAGACCAAAACGAATGAAGCATAATTGGTACAAGAAATGGATGATTTGGCTCAAAATAGCAAGTTTACATATGGCATGGAAATCAAATCAAATATTCCATAATTGCAAATATTCAAGCCAATTTTATAACCCTAATTCATTCTAAGATATATATATATATATATATATATATATATATATATATATATATATATATATATATATATATATATATATATATATATATATATATATATATATATATATATATATATATATATATATATATATATATATATATATATATATATATATATATATATATATATATATATATATATATATGGAACATGTACAAGGCATGAGACAAGGTTTTTCAGGCGTGAAAAGGAAGAACAAAGTTTCAACTTTTCAAAGAAAAGTGAAGATCCAATCTTTCTCCATAGGCCGTTTCAAGCGTTTCTAAAGATCAAGTTATATCCCTAGGTACTCACTGAACCTGTAGCAAGCATTTGTAAGGCCTGAAGCATCCATAATCGTGCACTACAACTCTCACGGTTTGCTTATTTTTTCCAAATCGATTATCGAATTTCCTGCATTATTAGCATATTTAAGTGATATATTTGTGATCATTGACATGTTTACAACCTGACTGGATGATTTAATTGAGTTTTTGACGCATATATGTGCCTTTGCCATTATTAGGGTTTTCATGTGTGTTTTAGGGGTTTGTCACACAGGTTAAATTGGGCCAAGAGAAGAAAACCATGATGTTCACGAGATTAAGACGAATTGATCCATATAGTTGGAAGTAATTTATCATTTGTCTTGTGCATTTTGGAAATTCGCAGGGCTATAGCTACAACCGCCCAACCGTAGGTAAAAGATATATACCTAAGACGACGGGCTGGAGGTAGAAAAAGGTGATTTGGCATCACCCTATTGGTTTATTTGAAATTCGCGTGCGTGGGAGTCAGCTGTTTGTTTTCTTTATATTATATTTTGTTTTCATTATACTAACAACAAGTCACAATAGCGCAGCTGGGAAGGGCATTCAGTGGTAAGCACAAGGACCTGAGTTCGATCCCAGAACCCAGCAACACTTATTTTCTTATTTTCTATTCACAAATCGTATGCAATTCTCATCCAAAGGCCTACCATACACCCTTGCATCCATCCACTTGATCAGCCTAGCATGAGATCTAACGCACTCCAGGCGAGAGACCATGGTGCACCATCAGAAGGTCAGCACATGGGATTCATCGTAGGGGTTGGGCCATCAGCCTTGGGCCCAAATATAATTCAGAATTGCACCCCTGGGACATTCAACACAAACCCAGTTTACTTTTCTTTCTATTTCTTTTTAATTTCTTTAATTATTTCCTTTAATTGTCTTAATTAATTAACACAAAAATTATTTTTTTATTAAACTAAAAAATCACAAAATAAAAAATTAGTTCTTATTTATTCAAATTAATATTTTTGAAAATAAATTAGGTTAATTAGTTTTATTTGATTACTTGTTTTAATTAAAATTAATTAGAAACTAGGTTTTAAATTTTGTAATTAAATTGTTTCTTTTCTCAAATAAAAACCACAAAAAATGCATAAAATCTTTTTTTTATAAGATAATTTTCTTGAATTATTTAATTTAGTTTAAATTTGGTTAATTTCAATTTCTTTTATAATTAAAAATAATTAGAATTAGGGTTTTAATTGTACATAACCTAATTAAGTCTTTTCTCAAAAATAATTTAAATATTTTTTCAATTAGATTTTTAGGGTTCTCAATTTTTCTCGCATTTAATTTGCCGCGCGCATTTTAGTTCGTTTTATTATTATTGTAACTGTTTCGAGGATGTAATAGTAATTAGGGTTTTAAACTTCCGTATTTTTATTTTCGGTCAAGATAATTATGTAACTGTCGAAGCCTTGTAATAGCTAGGTTTATTTTTCACACTTTAAATTACTGCCAATATTTAACTGTTAGATGCATGCTAATAGGATTGTATGGCAAGAGTATCTTGAAATTAAAACGGTAGATCACCTAATGTGCAAAGACTAAATAACTGAAAAAATTCACGTGCACATATTCACTCCAAGGGTTTATCCCACTTCGGTTGCCTTCGGTAAACAATCATTAAGCATAAGAGATTTTATTGGTTTCCCTCCAGTCTAAAATATCAAAATGACCCAGTAAAATGTTGCCTCGGAAATGTTGCCTCGGAAGTGTTACCTCGGAAAGATCTAAGACTCTAGGGTTACTACTAAAGTTTTCTAACTGTTGCTTTAGTGATTGTACTTGTCCCTTTCGATAGTCCCTCAACATCCAATGATAGGGATACCTACTTGTTGTACCCCAAAATTTTCCCTCCCATATTTCCCAATACATGTCAAGGGAGGTCCTCAAATTGCTCAAGGAAGTCCAAGCGTTGACCAGACAAACTCTCTCCTAAGGCAGTCTACCTCAAATTAGGGTTTCATTTTGAATCATGATGCTTGAGTCCAAAGGATACCAAATTCTCACCATTGTCCTAATATGTTCTCAAGATCATCCATGTCAAGTTTCAAGCCTTGCAGAGGAAGTTTGCTCAGTCAATTGCTCAAAGGCCTGAAAATCGAATGTGCTAGGGAAAAAGTCAATTGTGGCCCACATACAGTCAAACTTCAAGATTTTTGGTCAAAGTTCTAATTTTTAAGTATTATTCATCATTTGATCAAGGGTTGATCATAAATCCTCAAGGATTTCTCACAATTCATCAAAACCGAAAAGTTGCTAAATTAGGGTTTTGTAGGAAAAGTCAACTCAACTTTGACCAAGCATAACTTTCTCATACTTAATAAAAAATGACCCATCCAAAGCTCATTTTGAATAATATTTAATTCCCTACAATCCATCTTTAGCTCCCAAGTTCAAAATATGCACTCACAAGAAGATATGAATTTGGACATTATAGGTCATTTTGAAAAGTCAACAAAAACACATTTTGGGTCAAAGCTTCATACACGAGCATGTAAGACTCAATTAAGATGATACCAAAGGGATGCTTAGAGGACATCTTAAGCTTCCTAAAAAGTCCAAGAACACCTCTCTAGGGTCAAAATTGAGAGAGTTATGCATTGGCCAAGTTGACCCTTTTTGCAACATTGCCAAAAGTCAAATGTGTCCAAAATTGCATTTTTTTGCCAAATGGGCCCCAATTTTTATGCTTGCACTGAGTTTGTAATGTGACCCACGAACCATGAGCCCCTCCACTTGTCATTCTTTTATTTTTGTTATTTATTTTGATTTTATTTCAATTAAATCAAATAAAATCAATATAAAATAATGAAAATATCAAAAACTAATTAAATCTTGAGATTTTATGCATGATTAGGTCCATTACACAGCTTGAAACAAGATCAAATCGTGCAAGGTGCAAAATGGACAGAAAAAGATTGAGTTTGCTTGTTTTGGAAAGATTTTTCACAATGATCAAATCATGAATCAATAATCATAATTGGAAAAGATTTGATACATAGTTGCAACCCTTATACATTCTAGTATACATAGGGAACAAGGGAAGATAAAAAAAGGAGAGGCTGGAGGCGTGCAAAGGAGAGAACAAATTGCAAAAAATTCAAGAAAAAGTGTAAACTGATTTTCAAGTTTCATGCCATCTCAAGGCATTCTAGTCATACCAATCAATTGCTAGACTCCCAAGGATCGTGATTCAATCACTAGCAAGCTTCCCCACGCCTTGAAACGCCCTGTAAGAGTCACACAGTTTGCATATTTTCTTGAAATCGAATACAATAATTCTGGCATATTTAGCATGATTAATTGATATATTCATAATCCTTGAGATGTTTGCAAGCTAATGGTTGTATTTAATTGCATTTTTATTGACTATACATCAAGATGCCACGGCTAGGGTTCGTGGTTCATTTTTAGGGATTTTTCATACAGGAACAATTGGCCATTAATAATTGTACCATGATGCTCGTGAGGTTGCAACGAGTTGATTGGTACCATTGGTTTTCATTTATCATGCTTGTATGAGATTTTGGAAATGTACAGGGTTATACCTACGCTCAGTATCCGTAGGTAAAATTCCTTTGATCTAAAACAACGGAGGCAACGAAGAAGACAATGGCGTGGCAGGTGGTGAATGGCCAGTTTGAATTTCGCGCATTATGAGATTAGCTTTTTTTTATATTATATAATAATTGTTTGTTATTATTTGTACAACTAAACGCTCTGGCTCAGCTGGTAGCGTGGCAAGGGAATAATGCTCAAGGACCTGGGTTCGATCCCCAGGTCCCAACGTTTGATTTATATTGTTTTTCTTTGCATAATCAGGTGTACTAGTGTCCCACGAGTCTATCATGCATCATCAACATCCAACCATCAGATCATCAAGGCTGCAGATCCAAGGCTGTCCAATGAAGGTCCACCATGCGCCTGGGTCAAGCAAGCATATGGGATTGGAAAAAGTCAAAGGGGCCAAGGGCTTGTTGGGCTCAAAATTGCAAACTACACCCCCCTTTGCTGAAACAACAACAGGCCCATTCTGTTTCTTTTCTTTCTTTTATTTTACTTAATTAGTTTAATTATTTTTAATCAAAATCAATTTCTTTTTTTTCACAAAAAATCATAAAATCAAGTTTCACAAAATTAGAATTAGATTTTATTTTATCAAATTTAATTTAATATTAGTTTAATTTAATCTAGGGTAATTCTAACTTTTTCACATATAATTAAAATCAATTAGAAAAATTAGGGTTAGATTCTTGATTTAATTTTTATTTCTTTCTCAAAATAAAAAATACAAAAATAGGTCAATTTAATTATTTTTCTTAATTAAAATTAATTAGTGATTAGGCTATTTTTATTCAATAGAACTTTATTTTCTCAAATAACAAAAACGACAAAAATGATTTTCCCTTTAAATTACAATTAGGTAGTTGGGGTCAAAACCCTAAATCTCTCGTTTTCGATTCATCGTGCGCGTTTATTATTTTTTGCAATATTAATGTAACTGTCTACAATATGTAATAGTTTAAATTAGGATTTTCTTTATTTATCGTTTTTTTACGGGTTTTTTGGCTATGTAATTAATCCCTACCCCGAAGCCTTGTAATAGTGTAGGTTTTATTTCTCGCATTTTAATTCTCGCAAATATTAACTGTTTAGATGTATGTTAATAGGATTGTATAACAAGATTGCATGATAGTTTAAGACGGCTAGAAAACCCTAATGTGCAAAGATAATAACTGAAATCAAATCACTCGCACATGCGCACTCTTAGGGTATACTCTCACTTTGGTTGCCTTCGGTAAATGATCATTAATTATAGGGTGTCTTAGTGGTTGCCCTCCTGTCTAACAAAGATCAAAAGTCCCATCCGGAAATGTTGTCTCGGAAACGTTGCCTCGGAAATGTTGCCTCGAATATGATCTTAAGACTTTAGGATTATTACTAAGACGTCCTAATATTGCTTTAGTGATCGTACGTCCCTTTTGAATTGACCCTTACAAATTCCAACAACGGTGCTACCTATTTCTCAATAGTAGGATAGCGTTGTCTAAAGGAAACAAGAACAGAAACCATCTTTTTTCGAGTAGGTAGATGCTAGTGGATACTTGCTCAAATCAAACTTTTTCACACCAAACACTTTTTTCAAACAAAGTTTTCAAAAAACAACTTCGTAACACTCTTGAGGACAGAAACAAGGGTTAAAACGAAGTAAAACAAAATTTTTCAAAATAAACACATACAAGCAATTTTCAAAATAAGCAAGTACCTAAGAGCCCATGGAAAACCATGGATAGAAAGGGTCCTAACACCTTCCCTTTCTATAATGTACCCCCGTACTTAGAATATCTCAAAAAAATATTTTTTCTGTACTTTTTTCCTTTCCGGTTGGATGAAATAAAAGTCGGTGGCAACTCTTGCTTACCACGACATTTGCGAACAAAAAACACAAACCAACTTTAAACAGTCGGTTCTGCCACCGTATCACAGAACTGGCGAATCTGCTGGGGACAAATAAGTGGGGTATACCTTAGGATTTTGTTCATCATAAATTGCTTCTCTTGTTTGTTTTGGTTGCTTTACTTTTAAGGGTTTTGTTTGGGAGTTACTATAGATCCTAATCCAGATCTGGGGACACCTTTTAGGTAAGTAGCAATAAACTGTGAGGGAACTGTACGGCGTAGACTGATACAGTTGAAGCAGTAGCTACATTGATGTGACACATTGGTTGGTACCGGTACCCCTTGTGGAGAAACAATGAGAATACAGGGCCGCTGCGTGTGCCGTTAAGCATCAACTGACCTTAGAACCTTTAATCGACTAACTTGGCCATTAGAAAGTAGTGAGATAGCCGGACTCGGTGTAGAGCTGAGAACTGGTTGATACTCGATGCTACACTCATTGAGACCATACTCTCGAGATAGTTCCAGCTGCAAGAAAAGATTGCGTGAGCTGAAACCATGACCGATGGAGGATGGTCAATGATATTGAGAACCTCTAGAACCCGATTACTTTTTCTAGGACAGGTTGAAACCAACTGAACTTCAAGAGGGTAATACCTTAGACCCCATGCAAGCCTTAAACTTAAGGGCTTTTGTGTGACTTGTTTGCCTTTGCCATGCCTGTTATCTGCTATACCTGTTGTTTTTATCATGACATCATGCATCATAACATGACATTCATACTTCATTATACTAACCATTTCAAAGACCGAGGGAATTTATCTTTGTTCTGTTTTGCAGATTATGGCTTCCGTGTGCAGAAATACCATCCGAGTTAACTTTGTGCAAATACCTGCTCAACTTAAAGAGTTAGCCTCAAGGGTTTCTGATACTTCTATGTTGATTAAGAGACATGGTCAGCTTCTTAGCCTGGTTACCTCAAAGCTTGATGAGCAGATGATGAGTGTGCTTTTCCAGTTCTTTGATCCTATGCATCATTGCTTCACCTTTCCAGATTACCAGCTGGTTCCCACTTTGGAAGAGTTCTCTCACTTATTGGGCATATCCATCCTTGAGCAGGTGCCCTTCACAGGTACGGAAGAGACTCCTAGACCAGAAGACATTATGTTGTACCCTAAAATTTGCCCTCTCATTCTTCAAAGCCTTTCTCACAAGGATTTTCAAGGTTCAAGCTTGAACAAGTTCATTGGGGTTTTCCAATACCAAAATTAAAAGGAAACTGTCAAAAAGGGAGAAAATAGATAAAAATAACATTTTGACAAATTTGGAGGAAAATAGGTCTCCTTCGATTCAGCACCCTTCGATTGACTCTTGGCCTCCTTCGAATGCAACTTGGGCATGTCCTTCATTTTGAACTTAAAGCCTCCTTCGAATGCAAGTTTAGGTACATCCTTCGTTTGGATTTAAAACATCCTTCGATTGCAACTTGGGTACATCCTTCGTTTGGATTTGAAACCTCCTTCGAATCCACTTGCACCAAGGGCCTCTTGCAGACTTTGCCTATCACAAGTTTCGTTTGAGTCAAGAGATATCTTCATACAAAATTTGACCAAGTTTTTGCTTCCCTTGAAAGAACACCCTTCGATTCAGAAACCAGGAACTTCCCTCACGCTAAAAGGCAATGACTCCCTTTATGATTGTTTCGATCCACATGCTTCGATTGGGCAACATGCTTCCTTCAAACACGAGCTTTCATTTGGGTAATATGTTTGTTTCGATCCAAGCTTCAACTGGGCATTAGCTTCCTTTGAGTAAGCTTGTTTTGACCACAAGCTTCGACTGAGGCAAAGGCTTCCTTCGAACAAGTGCGCTTCAATCTTATTCTTTCATTCGACTCAAGACCAAATCTCATTTGCCAGGCTATGTTGCTTCTGAATCTTTACATAATCAGAGGCTTGTACAAGGGTTTTAAACTTTGTCTTTTGGATAATACTATCTTTGGTTAAAGGCTACATACCCTTTCTTTTCATAGAAAGTAATTTTATCACAAAAGTAGCTTTCCACTTGAATTTCGTCTAAACCAAAAGCAGTGTCAGAGGCACAAGTCTGATCAACTGCCAACAGGCCCCCCACTTGTACCTTTCACGTTACCTATTATTTTATTATTTTGCAAGGATGGTTATTGAAAACATGTCCATTCTTTTTCTCTATAAATAGAGGAATTTTTGCAAAGCTAAGGGGATCTTTGGACCAGAGTAACGAATCCCCCAAATTTTCTCAAACACAACAAAAACTCTCAAGTCCATCAACACTTGAGAAATCACAAAAATCCCAGAATCACATTCATATCCTTCAATTTTGAAGAACAACCACACTTCAGTCTCCTTCGAATCAAAGAAGCATCACACTTGCTTTTTCTCTTCCTTCGAATCCAGCGTTCCAAGCACAACTATTGACCCCCTCTTTCGAATCCAGCATCCTGGGCCTCCACTCAACGTCCCACATCCATTCAAGGCCTGAAGCAAGGTAAGTTATTCTTACCTTTGAACTTTTCGTTTCATGGCATAGTAATTTTCCCTTTCGTTTGAAACATGTACATACCACTGTTCCTTTTGATTCCACCCTTTTAACATATTTTTCAGAGCTAACCCTTTCGTTTTGATTTCTGTTTACCTGAACTTGCTTTAACTATTAAACTGTTTACAAGAAAAATACTAGCATGGCCTCAGGCCATGTTGCCATTTAATGCTTTAAATGAAAGAAACATGAAACAGGAAATAGGAAACGAAGCTTCTGGCTTCTACCCTCTTTCTCCAGATCAAACGAAAGAGACAACCAGGAGGAAAACCATGTTAACTTCTAGGCCCAGACGAAAAGCATGCCTTCACTGATTCTAGGCTCAGTCGAAAGGCATTCCTTCACTTCTTTCAACCTCCAGTCGAAGAAGGCAACAAGGCAGAACTAGAAGGCTTCGCCATACACATACTTATCCAATCGAAGGCCATGACCTCACTGATGCTATCCCCAATCGAAGGAGGCCAACAGAATGCAAATCGAAGGGTGCTCCTGCCTGAATCGAAGGATATATATTTTTTATTACTTCTTTTTATCTTATTTTTTCCTTTACATTTCTATGCACTTCAATATGGTTGTAATAGTGTAGGATTTATTATTATTTTTTTGCACTTTTTATTACTTTTGTACAAATGCTAGTAATTAGGTGTGTATGGTAAGATAAAACCAATAAATAGGCCACCCTAATCAAAGACTAAATGCATGTAAATAAAACACGTTTGCACAGTTACACCCTTAGGGTAATTCCACTTGTCGCCTATCTGATACCACAGTCATGTCCCTCAAATATGGGGCGCTTTAGCAATGACCCTTCAATAAAAGATCGTAGTCCCTTGACGACCCTTGATGTTGCCTTTATTAAAACGATCCTGTCCCTTACGAAAATTGCTAAAGCGTCTCATAAGTTGCTTTCGATGACTGTAAAATTGACCCGCGCCTGTCCCTTCACATCCAACGTTGGGGCTTCTTACCAAATCAATGGTAAGATAGCAACGTCTAAAGGAGAAAGAAAAGAACATCTAAGACCTTTCGAGTGGGTAGATTCGCTCCTAATTACTCGCTTGCTCACGACAAAAACATTCTTGCACTTACACTTTCATCTCAAAACACTTTCGAAAGACAAAATGTTCTATATATGTTCTTATAGAGACGAGAACCATTGCAAAATATCTTTTCAAAACATTTTCCGAAACACAATCCACAAACACATTTTTGAACCACTTTTTGAAATAAAAAACTTTGTACGCGTTCTTATAGAAACGAGAACCATTACAAAGAGATTTTCCAAAATACTTTCAAAGCCCACACCATAAGCATATTGTCAAATAAAAGCAAGTGATCTAAACGAGTAACTAAGAGCCCATGGAAACCATGGATGAAAAGGGTGCTAATACCTTCCCTTTTTATAATCTACCCCCCGAACCCGAGAAATAATCTCGAAAGGTCTTTCCTGTGCTTTTTTACCTTTCCTTTTGGATAAAAGAAAAGTCGGTGGCAACTCTTGCTATCCGCACAAATGCGATCAAAACGCAAAACATCAAGTCAGTTCTCCCACCATATCACAGAACTGGCGACTCTGCTGGGGAAATCTTAAAGTGGGGTTACCTTAGGGTTAGATCACATTTACTTGCTTATATTGTTTGATTTGTATGCTTTATATTATGGTTCTCTGTTTGGGCTTGCTTTGATCCTCCTCCCGGATATGGGACATCTCTTTAAGTCAATAGCAATAGATTGTGGAAACTGTACGGCGTAGACCGATATGGTTTAAACAATGGCTATGTTAGTGTGACGCATTTGTGGGTACCGGTATCCCTCGTGGTGAATCGAGGAGAATACGGGGCCGCTGAGTGGCGTCATGAAGCACTAACTGACTTTAGAACCCTAATTGAACAAACTTGGCCATTAGGACGTAGTGAGATAACCGGTTTCGGTGTAGAGCTGAAAATTGGTTGATACTCGATACTACACTCATTGAGGCTGGACTTTTGGGATATCTCGGCCGCAAGAAAAGATTGATTATGCTGAGAAAATGCCTAAAGAAAGGTCAGTGATATTGAGATCCCTTAGAACCCGGTTACTATTAACTAGGACAGGTTGAGCCAACTAAACTTCAAGAGGGTACTTACCTATAAAACCCCATGCAAGCCTAAAAATAAGGACTTGTTTGAATATGATTATTTGTTTATAAACTTGCTTACCTCGCATATCTGTACATAACATCATAACATCATACCATATCATTTTCAATAACCATTTCAAGGATCTCGAGGGTCTTTGATGCAAGGTCACGTTGAACCAGACGTCTACCCAGGGGGCAAGAGGATTTATTTTCCTCTAAACAAACTCCGTCAAAAATCAAGTACAAACAACTTGAGTCAAGGGCTATGACCCACTTGACATGGTGAGCTTAATTCTCGTGGAAGGACATCCATCGATACAAAGTTCTCCAATCAAAGTTGTTGATCGAAATTCAACTTTTAACTTTTTCTTGTGTTTACCCCGCGAGATCCTTGAAAATATGCATCCACATATCATGCATCATATCATGATAGGTTTCTCCCATACAGGTCTCCTTACCTTCCTACTGTTTATTTCAGTAAGATGGATATGGAACAAACGGCGTAAGATCTCCAAGCTCAAAACGCTCAATTCCAACAAATGTTTCTGGCTATGGCTAAGGGGCAAGAGGACCTGAAAGCTCTCCTTCTCAAAGACAAGAAGAAAAATTCCAAGAAGTCAATAGGCGTCCTGAACTTGAGAAGAAGACCTGGAGGACCAGTCAAGAGAGCTCTAGATCTTTCAACTCCATCCAACATGGGGGATAGTCTTGAAGAAGACCACAATTTGGAGATTGATGAAGTAGAAGCCGACTACTCTGAGGAATAATATCCTCCCGCTGATGACAAATACAAACAGTTGGAGGACCGCCTCAGTGCTATGGAGATTCAACAAATACCTGGCTTTGATTTAGGAGACATGAGTTTGGTTTCTGGAGTGGTCATCCCGCCAAAGTTCAAATTCCCTACCTTTGCCTTGCACGATGGAGTCTCTTGCCCTAAGATGCACTTAAAGTCTTATGTCCGCAAGATTCAACCATACACAACTGATCTAAAGCTTTGGATCCATTTCTTCCAAGAAAGCTTGGCAGGGACTCAACTCAAATGGTTCTATCAATTGGAGAGTTCTCGAATCCACACCTGGGAGGATTTAGTTGCTGCTTTCTACAAGCAGTATCAGTACAATGCTGATCTTGCATCAACTCGTGTGCAATTGCAGAACATGACCATGGGTTCCAATGAGAGCTTCAAAGGATACGCCCAAAAGTGGAGAGATCTGGATGGTAGGGTGTAACCCCTTTAACTAACAGGGGGCTGTTTGACATCTTCATGGGAACTTTGACAGGGCCTTTCTTCAAACACTTGATCGGAAGCTCTTCAGCCGGGTTCACCGAGCTAATACTGACCGACGAAAGGGTCGAAGTTGGCATCAAAAGTTGGAATATTCAAGTAGCTACACCTTCTGATGCTCAGAAAAAGCCCTACAATGGGAAGAAAGAGTCCAATGATGTGTATGGTCAAAAGAGTCGTCATGACCAACACGTAGGAGCAATCTTGATCTCTAATCCTACGCCTGCTCAACAAAGACAAGGGCATCAGCGTAAGGAGGTCGCGCCTAAAAGACAATACACTAAGATCAACATGTCGCTGGATCAAGCGCTACAACACATGTTGAAGGCAGAGCTGATTACGTTAAAGGCTCCTCATCCGAACCCTAAGACTTCTTCTCCTAACTACAACCCGGATGCAAGATATGCTTATCATTTTGGTAGCCCAGGGCATGACACAAACAACTGTTGGGCTCTGAAGAACAAGGTCCAAGACATGATTGATGCCAAGGAGATCGAGTTTGACCCTCCGGAGACTCTAAACATAATCACTGCTCCTATGAAGAATTATTGAAAGCTTTTGTTCATTTGAATTTTCAAGTTGTAATCTCTTTTGTTATTCAAACAATTATCTATTAATGTCAAACTTTGTTTTCATTAATGCATTGCATATGTTTGTCTTGATTTGATCCACTCATTTTCATTACATTTAAACTATGATTTTTACTCTCTTTATGACATTCAACTCTTGCTAAAAGTTAAAAGCCTTTAGAGGGAGGATGACGAAAACAATGCCATAATCTCATATAGTATGCTTTTGGAAAGACCTTGCTGACGATGTACAGACGTTCTTTCAAATCCTAAACACCGGAGTTATAAGGAAGATAATCCCTAGTCAACCCCTTCGAGCCAAAGAAGTAGAAATTTTATATTTTAACACAAATTGAAACCTTTAATCAAAACCTGGGGCAGGGTAGTCTCTCAGTTAATTCAAATGCGCGTTTAGCTGCAAACTCTCATCTTGTAATACAACGAATGACATCAAAAAACATTCCTCAGGAATCAAAAGACGGTGATGGTTACCTATCACATAGGCAGTCATTATCTCTCAAAAAAAAGAAGAAGAAAGGCCCACTAAGTCAAAACCTACAAAGGAGACTTAAGAGAACTGGGGCATCCCGCTGACTGTAATCTCAAAACAAGAACAGTCAGACATAATTAGGGATAAAAAATCAAAGAAAGAGGTCACTACAAATCCTCAACAACATGAAAAAAAATGTTGCAAAAATGACCGCCTTCCAACAAACTTAACTTGTCTGAACCATCACTAAAATGTCATTCCATACTCAATTGGAGTTCAAAACGCACAATTAACTGAGTTTAGGACTGAAGAACATCACGAAGAATGGGTGGGTACAAATAAACTTTGAGCCTTTATCCTTTGTTTCTTAAACCGTGAACCAAGCCACGCTACAACCCTTCAAAAGTCCTAATTGAAGCATGGGTTAGTTTGAAAGCATACTGTTACAAAAGGTATCCTGACTTCTGTAAGGCTTTACTCTAAATCCAGAGTTGAATTACAAACTTTTTTACCTGCTAAAAATGCATTTTTCAAAACTTCAAGACAAGCATAAACTTTGCATTACTTGAATATCACTGTTTGCATTTGGCTATTTGTTTGACAGCGGAGACATTCACACAACGAATATCCGATGAACGAAAGCCCTCTCAGTGAACAAAATCACTTCAAAAAGGATGACACTTCCATTGACAAATCTCCTATCAACAAGGGGGCATGACATGTCACTATCCAGCACACCTGGGGCAGTCCAGTCAAGATTCCAGGAAATCTCTCAAAGAAGTGCAGAGTAACCAGGGGCAGGTCTCCATCTCCGTCACTTGGGACATTGAGCGTCAATCCCAACAAAGGGTTGCGTACAATCAAACTTTTTGGCAATGCCACAAACATTCGCTACTAGGGGCAGTGACAAGTCTCCCCAAAGTCCGTCTCATAGGATGATTCCCGAGTAAGAGTTTAATCTCTGAACACCTTTACCCAACTGAAACAACCTCAAGAATCCTCGAGGACTTCCCCCAACGAAGTTGTCACCTCCCTAGCGGACCGGTAACATGGTTTATTTCCCCAACAAACGGTAGGATTCCCCAACTTAAGTTTGCCTCTCCGACTACTACAAATCAAAGGACCACAACTCCTCTTCCCCAGTAGACTACTCTACAATCCCCAGCAAGTTACTGCGAAACCTGGACCCGACCAGACATCAGTTCAACTTCGACTCCCCAGTAGAGCAACGGATGACTAAGACTCCTAAACTCTTTTCCCAAGCAGAAATAAACATACTCCCCACAGAGTTTTCAATATCCCCCAGTGGATTTCTCCTCAAACAACAAAATAGGAACCCCCGATGGAAACATTCTAAGCAAAGTTTGAAGACACACCAACTCTTCAACAGCAGTCCAGGATTTAACGGTTCCCCGACATTTATCGAGGATTTATTTTCCCAGACAAAAATACGTTCATAAATATTTCACATTTCATACCTCCTATTTACATACATGATAAAGTGCATACGACACAATCTCACTTATTTTTGAGAACATCATGACATCATGCATTTCATACATCATGACATTGCATACAACTAACGTTTTACCTTTTTTAAAAAAAGGTCAGTCAACAGATGGCTACCAGCAACCTTTTCAAGTTCCAGATTAATACCTGTAGCAAGCCAGGAAAACTATCTGTGGACGACTGATTGTAGATTAATACCTGTAACAAGCCAAAAAACTATCTACATGAAGAGATTGAAGATTAATACCTGTAGCAAGCCAGGAAAACTATCTTTCTTTCTCAGGTCAGAGATTAATACCTGAAACCAGACAGGACAACTATCTCGTCGACCAACCTTTTCAAGTTCCAGATTAATACCTGTAGCAAGCCAGGAAAACTATATGTGGACGACTGATTGTAGATTAATACCTGTAACAAGCCAGGAAAACTATCTACATGAGGAGATTGAAGATTAATACCTGTAGCATGCCAGGAAAACTCTCTTTCTTTCTCAGGTCAGAGATTAATACCTGAAACCAGACAGGACGACTATCTCGTCGACCAACCTTTTCAAGTTCCAGATTAATACCTGTAGCAAGCCAGGAAAACTATTTGTGGACGACTGATTGCAGATTAACACCTGTAACAAGCCAGGAAAACTATCTACATGAAGAGATTGAAGATTAATTCCTGTAGCAAGCCGGGAAAACTATATTTCTTTCTCAGGTCAGAGATTAATACCTGAAACTAGACAGGACGGCTATCTCGTCGACCAACCTTTTCAAGTTCCAGATTAACACCTGTAACAAGCCAGTTAAAACTATCTTTCTCAGGTCAAAGATTAATCTGAAACCAGACACAGATGCCATTCTGACACTCATTCAGATTCAGATACAGTTCAGATACGCTTCAAACACGAATGGCATTCTGATAATCATTCAGTTTCTCTTTCAGATTCGACAATCACTTTTGGATGGCATCTACAAGCCCATCTCCAACAGCTTTCTATCACCTCTCCAAATGGCATCTTTAAGCCCATTCCCTCTACCATCACATCACCAAGTGCAAATTTATGGGCACTCTAGTGTTCAATCATCTTTCATCGTCGAGTCACGAATGGCAAAACTCACCAATCTAACTCTTCAGGTTTAAGAATATTGAACAGGGGCAGTTGTTGTACCCCAAAATTTGCCCTCTCATTCTTCAAAGCCTTTCTCACAAGGATTTTCAAGGTTCAAGCTTGAATAAGTGCATTGGGGTTTTCCAATACCAAAATTAAAAGGAAACTGTCAAAAAGGGAGAAAACAGATAAAAATAACATTTTAACAAATTTGGAGGAAAACAAGTCTCCTTCGATTCAGCACCCTTCGATTGACTCTTGGCCTCCTTCGAATGCAACTTGGGCATGTCCTTCATTTTGAACTTAAAGCCTCCTTCGAATGCAAGTTTAGGTACATCCTTCGTTTGGATTTAAAACCTCCTTCGATTGCAACTTGGGTACATCCTTCGTTTGGATTTGAAACCTCCTTCGAATCCACTTGCACCAAGGGCCTCTTGCAGACTTTGCCTCTCACAAGTTTCGTTTGAGCCAAGAGATATCTTCATACAAAATTTGACCAAGTTTTTGCTTCCCTTGAAAGAACACCCTTCGATTCAGAAACCAGGAACTTCCCTCATGCTAAAAGGCAATGACTCCCTTTATGATTGTTTCGATCCACATGCTTCGATTGGGCAACATGCTTCCTTCGAACACGAGCTTTTGATTGGGCAATATGTTTGTTTTGATCCAAGCTTTAACTGGGCATTAGCTTCCTTCGAGTAAGCTTGTTTCGACCACAAGATTTGACTGAGGCAAAGGCTTCCTTCGAACAAGTGCGCTTCAATCTCATTCTTTCATTCGACTCAAGACCAAATCTCATTTGCCAGGCTATGTTTCTTCTGAATCTTTACATAATCAGAGGCTTGTACAAGGGTTTTAAACTTTGTCTTTTGGATAATACTATCTTTGGTTAAAGGCTACATACCCTTTCTTTTCATAGAAAGTACTTTTATCACAAAAGCAGCTTTCCACCTGAATTTCGTCTAAACCAAAAGCAGGGTCAGAGGCACAAGTCTGATCAACTGCCAACAGGCCCCCCACTTGTACCTTTCACGTTACCTATTATTTTATTATTTTGCAAGGCTGTCTATTGAAAACATGTCCATTCTTTTTCTCTATAAATAGAGGAATTTTTGCAAATCTAAGGGGATCTTTGGACCAGAGGAATGAATCCCCCAAATTTTCTCAAACACAACAAAAACTATCAAGTCCATAAACACTTGAGAAATCACAAAAATCCCAGAATCACATTCATCTCCTTCAATTCTGAAGAACAACCACACTTCAATCTCTTTCGAATCAAAGAAGCATCACACTTGCTTTTTCTCTTCCTTCGAATCCAGCGTTCCAAGCACAGCTATTGACCCCCTCTTTCGAATCCAGCATCCTGGGCCTCCACTCAAGGTCCCACATCCATTCAAGGCCTGAAGCAAGGTAAGTTATTCTTACCTTTGAACTTTTCGTTTAATGGCATAGTAATTTTCCCTTTCGTTTGAAACATGTACATACCACTGTTCCTTTTGATTCCACCCTTTTAACATATTTTTCAGAGCTAACCCTTTCGTTTTGATTTCTGTTTACCTGAACTTGCTTTAACTATTAAACTGTTTACAAGACAAATACTAGCATGGCCTCATGCCATGTTTCCATTTAATGCTTTAAATGAAAGAAACAGGAAATAGGAAATAGGAAACGAAGCTTCTGGCTTCTACCCTCTTTCTCCAGGTCAAACGAAAGAGACAACCAGGAGGAAAACCATGTTGACTTCTAGGCCCAGACGAAAAGCATGCCTTCACTGATTCCAGGCTCAGTCGAAAGGCATTCCCTCACTTCTTTCAACCTCCAGTCGAAGAAGGCAACAAGGCAGAACCAGAAGGCTTCGCCATACACATACTTATCCAATCGAAGGCCATGACCTCACTGATGCTTGCCCCAATCGAAGGAGGCCAACAGAATGCAAATCGAAGGGTGCTCCTGCCTGAATCGAAGGATCTATTTTTTTTACTTCTTTTTATCTTATTTTTTCCTTTACATTTCTACGCACTTCAATATGGTTGTAATAGTGTAGGATTTATTATTTTTTTTGCACTTTATATTACTTTTGTACAAATGCTAGTAATTAGGTGTGTATGGTAAGATAAAACCAACAAATAGGCCACTCTAATCAAAGACTAAATGCATGTAAATAAAACATGTTTGCACACTTACATCCTTAGGGTAATTCCACTTGTCGCCTATCTGATACCACAGTCATGTCCCTCGAATATGGGGCGCTTTAGCAATGACCCTTCAATAAAAGATCGTAGTCCCTTGATGACCCTCGATGTTGCCTTTAATAAAACGATCTTGTCCCTTACGAAAATTGCTAAAGCGTCTCATAAGTTGCTTTCGATGACTGTAAAATTGACCCGCGCCTGTCCCTTCACATCCAATGATGGGGCTTCTTACCAAATCAATGGTAAGATAGCAACGTCTAAAGGAGAAAGAAAAGAACATCTAAGACCTTTAGAGTGGGTAGATTCACTCCTAGTTACTCGCTTACTCACGACAAAAACATTCTTGCACTTACACTTTCATCTCAAAACACTTTCAAAAGACAAAATGTTATGTATACATTCTTATAGAGACGAGAACCATTGCAATCTTTTCAAAACATTTTCCGAAACACAATCCACAAACACATTTTTGAACCACTTTTCGAAATGAAAAACTTTGTACGCGTTCTTATAGAAACGAGAACTATTACAAAGAGATTTTCTAAAATACTTTCAAAGCCCACACCACAAGCACATTGTCAAATAAAAGCAAGTGATCTAAACGAGTAACTAAGAGACCATGGAAAACCATGGATGAAAAGGGTGCTAATACCTTCCTTTTTCATAATCTACCCCCCGAACCCGAGAAATAATCTCGAAAGATATTTCCTGTGCTTTTTTACCTTTCCTTTTGGATAAAAGAAAAGTCAGTAACGACTCTTGCTATCCGCACAAATGCGATCAAAACGCAAAACATCAAGTCAGTTCTCCCACCATATCACACATTGCCTCAGCTCTGCATCTGAAACGGGCTGATGTAGTATCCAATTGGGAAACACGAAGCGGGGTTGAAGGTTTCCTAGCCAGATTTTTGATGGACCAGGCTCAGCTATTCTGGGATAATTTGGACTTTCAGGATTTTGAACATGTCTTGGATCTCCTTATTTACGGTTTGGTTCTCTTCCCAAATCCGTATTCCTTTGTAGATGTAAACGCTGTCAAGATTTTCCTTTCTCGCAATTATGTGCCTACTCTACTGGGTGATATCTTGCATGCCCTCTACACTCGTACTGTGCGAAGAAGAGGGACCCTCATGTGTTATATGCCGTTGTTGTCGAGGTGGTTTATTTCACACCTCCCCAAGTCTGTGCTGAAGAACGAAGAAGGTTTGGGATGGTCCTACAGAATAATGTCACTTGCCCATACAAACATTCTTTGGTGTTCCCGGGCCATGGAAGACACTGCAGTTATTGATCGTTGTTGGGGATACCCTAATGTCCCATTGCTTGGAATCAGAGGGGGAATAACCTACAATCCTTGTCTAGCTTTGCGATAATTTGGTCGTGCTCAGAGAGATGGTCCCCATGAGCCACTTCTTAGGAATATTGCATTTGACTACAAGGAAGACATTGAAGAGCATCGCTAGAGGTTTATACGAGCTTGGGGTATGGTGAACAGATCTGACCCCCAAGAGCTGGGACCAAGGACTTCCCTCCCTATGCAGCCTTACCTCCAATGGGTCCGAGCTCGCGCCCGGAAGCTTGGGATGCCTTACGAAGCAGTATTGCCAGTAATTATGGAACCCACTAATGAAGAAGGCATTCCTTACACAATTCTCTATCCTTACATGCCCACTGATTCTGGGGCGTTGCAGAGGTCTTGGATTCAGCTGAAAGAGGAGAGGGATACTTACCGGGAAAAGTACCATGAGCAAGAAAGGAAGATTTTGAAGCTCACCAGGCAGCTCGAGGAAGAAAGAGTGATCAATGACTATGTCAGCACAAAGAGGAAGCATCCATGAGACTTTTGATTTTGCTTTTCTAGTTTTAGATTTGTTTTCCATTTACTTCTTTGTAACGCCTCAAAGGCATTGTTGAACCTTTTACAAGTTAATCTAATAAAGTTTGTTTATTTTTGGTTTACAAATTTAAATTTCCCAAGGTCTTTGAAATCATTACATGCGCATACCATTATCATGCACACCATTACAGGTACCGTTACAGGTTTCTCATCTTCTTCACTGTTTATTTCAGAAGAAATGTCTTCTGATCAAGCCATCAAAGATCTTCAGGCGCAGAACGCCCAATTCCAACAGATGTTCCTAAGTCTGGCTAAAGGGCAAGAGGATTTGAAGACCCTGATTCTGAAAGAGAAGAAGAAGAAGAAGAACAAGGTCGTTATTCTGAACATGGGTAGATGATTCGGAGAAAGGATAAGACAATCAGCTGATCTGACCTCCTCATCTAAAGACGGGGAAAACCAAGAAAGGACAAAGGACCCTAGTCCTGCAGTTTCTGATAATGATACGGATTACGATGATGAACAATATCCTCCAACTGAGGATAGGTATAAGAAACTAGAAGACCGTCTGAGTGCTATGGAGATTTAGAAGATCCCTGGTTTGGATTTTGGAGAGCTGGGACTGGTATCGGAAGTGGTGATCCCTCATAAGTTCGAAGCTCCGGTTTTTTCCAAATACGATGGAGTATCTTGTCCAAAACTCCATCTCCGCTCATACGTCAGAAAAATCCAACCTCACACTGCTGATAGAAATATGTGGGTGAACTTCTTTCAAGATAGTCTGTCAGGGACTCAAATTGAATGGTTTTATCAACTAGAAGGAGCCAATGTCCGAAACTGGGAAGACCTTGCTGCTGCTTTTACAGGCAGTATCAGTATAACGCCGACCTTGCTCCTACTCGTACTCAGCTTCAGGGTATGTCTATGGGTGCAAGTTAAGGTTTTAAGGAATATGCTCAAAAGTGGAGAGACTTGGCTGGAAGAGTCTAACCCCCTTTGTCTGACAGAGAGTTGGTTGACATGTTTCTATGGATGCTATCTAGTCCATTTTTCAATCATCTGATCGGCAGTTCGTCATTTGGGTTTACTGAGTTGATCTTGACTGGAGAGAGAGTAGAAGCTGGTATCCGAAGTGGTAAGATATAGAAGGATACTTCATCAAGTGCAGTAAAGAAGCCCTTCACCGATAAGAAAGAAGCTAGTGCAGTCTATGGCTCGAGGGGCCAAAGCAGACCTGAACACCGTTAAGCAGTAAATGCGGTAGTGATATCAAGACCCACGGTTGCTCCACAATGCAACAATCAACAAAGGGTAGAAAGACCACAAAGACAGTTCACTCGGCTCAATATGACCCTGACTCAAATTCTACCATAATTATTGAAGACCAATCTGGTAACTCTGAGGGAAGCCCCGAAGAACCCCAACACCACCTCTCCTCATTATAACCCGAATGCCCGCTGCGCCTATCACTCTGAAAGTCCAGGTCATGATACAAACAATTGTTGGGCCTTGAAGAATAAAGTGTAAGATTTGATCAAAGCCAAATAGATTGAGTTTGACGCTCCGGAGAAACCCAACGTCATAACTGCTCCCATGCCTAAACATGGTCATGGAGTAAATGTTGTGGACGATGATTTATTTGTGACCTCCGTGGAAGAAATTTCTACTCCTTTGATGACAGTTTAGAAGAATTTGTTGTTGGCCGGTTTATTTTCAGGCTGTGGTGAAGGTTGCCACATGTGTTCAATTTTGCCTACTGGTTGCCACGTATTAAAATCAGGTGTTCAGCGCCTGATGGATAATAAAGAGATCCTGTTCGAAAAGTCTATGTTTTCGTTGGTTCCAATGCAAGATGTTGCCATCATAACCATTTCCGCCAATCCTTCCAAGGTTTCCTCGAGAAAACCTATTAGGATTACACCCGTCCCAAGAATTTCTTCGTTAATAATTACTGTCCCTGGTCCTATCCCATACACTTCGGATATGGTTGTCCCTTGGCACTATGGTGCTGATGTGTATTACCATAGAGTTAAACAAGACTTAAAGAGTGAGGAATCTGATGTTGATATCAGCAATATTGTTGGGACAAGCAAGGTCACCAGAAGTGGAAGACTCTTTTCTCCTGAGATTTCCCCTCCGACTATCCACAAACCTGTTGCCATTCCATCTTCTAGTACATCAGCTACTATCCCAGTTCCTATTCCAGTTATCACCTTTGTCGCTGATCCATCCAGGACTCGGGGCAAAGAAATCACAGGTGAGCCTGCCCGGACGAAGGCACCTAAGAAGATCATTGTAGAAACCTCGAAACAAGAGATAGAAGAAATTTTGAAGATTATCAAGAAGAGCGACTACAATGTAGTCGAGCAGCTGGGGCAGACCCCACCAAAAATATCCATGTTGTCCTTGTTGTTGTGTTCTGAAGCCCATGCAAAGGCTCTAATTTCATTTCTCAAAATTGTGCATGTGCCGCAGGAAACTTCAGCCGATCAATTCAAAGACTGCATAACTAGTTTGACTGCCGACAATGGGTTGGGTTTCTCAGATGCAGATCTGACTAGTAAAGGAAGAAATCACAATGATACTCTGCACGTCTAGATTAAGTGCAGGGGCACTACTATGGCCCATGTACTGGTGGATACCAGGTCCTCATTGAATGTTCTGCCAAAGAAAGCATTAGACTGTCTGGACTGTGAAGGTTTAATTCTAAAGTCGAGCAATATTATGGTCAGGGCTTTCGATGGGTCAAAAAGGATGGTGCACGGGGAGGTGGACATCCCTATTAAAGTTGGCTCCCAGAATTTTGCATCCACCTTTTATGTGATGTATATTTGACCATCGTATTCTTGCTTGTTGGATCGTCCTTGGATTCATAAGGTTGGGGCAGTGACTTCAACGCTCCATCAAATGCTAAAATATCCAGTAAAAGGGAAGATTGTCACGGTACGAGGGGAAGACGAGTATATGGTGAGTCATCTCAATTCCTTTCGCTACATGGAGATGGATGGGGAATTCATCGAAACCCCTTATCAGAACTTTGAAGAGGTCCCTCAGACCTTGGCGTCAACTGAAGTTGCTACCGACAAACCTCCGATGAAGATGGCTTCTCTCAAAGATGCCAGGGATGTGGTTGAAGAAGGTGGGTGTGCAAATTGGGGTCAGCTCCCTGATTTCACGCACAAAACTGACAAATTTGGTTTGGGCTTTACTACAGGGGCTCAAAGGGCTATTAGGCGTGCACGGATTGGAAGACCTCCTCTACATATCAGTAATCAGGGAGTTAATGCGGTTGAAGATGGTGAAGAAGATTCAGATATCGAAAATTGGATCTACCCAACAACCAACGGTGGATTGAACAACTGGACGGCGAAGGACTTCCTACGTGTTTCTTTTATTCCACAATAATTGACTTTTGTTTTGAAAGTTGTAATAGACAGTTTGAAACTTTATGGCCCGGTGCCTTTCCCGAGGCACCTTGGCTTTTGCTTGTGAGGACTTATTATTTGTCATTTCATATATCATTAATAAAACATTGGACGTTTCTTGCATTACAAATTTTGCGCTCCTTGTTTTTCTTTTTTCTGTCTCTCGCTTTATCAAAAACAACTATTCTCTTACACACACTCACATATCATAATGCAGATCCATATCCACTCTGGATCCCATTGGTAACGACTCTTCTACTACCAGTTATGACTTCGAAAATCCGATCAACCAAGTCGAGGGCAAAGGTGAGGATGATTGTGAGGTGCCCGGAGAACTTGCTAGACTGTTACTACAGGAAGAAAGGTCCATACAACCTCATGAAGAGCCAGTTGAATCAGTGAATTTGGGTACAGAGGAAGACAGGAAAGAGGTTAAGATAGGAGCAAATATGGAGCCCAGTGTCAAACAACGGTTGATACAGATGCTACGCGACTATGTTGAGATCTTCGCTTGGTCTTATGAAGACATGCCTAATTTGAACACCAATATTGTGGTACACCGCCTGCCAACTAAAGAAGACTGCCCTCCGGTAAAGCAGAAAGTTCACCATATGCGCCCTGAGATGTTTGAGAAAATCAAAGATGAGGTCATGAAACAGTTTGACGCGGGGTTTTTAGCTGTTACTTCTTATCCGTAGTGGGTTGCCAATGTTGTTCCGGTGCCTAAGAAGGATGGTAAGTGTTGTACCCCAAAATTTGCCCTCCCATATTTCTCAAAATATTTCAAGAAAAATTCACAAGTCCAACCCGGCGCGTCATATTCAGGTATTCTTTCGCCAAGATATCTCTGATAACATATTCTCAAATTCAGGTTCGGCTCAAGAGTCAATTCTTTAAAGAAGGTATGCGAATGTGTGAGTTTTCTCGAAGAAATATGGTGAAAAAGTGTGCTGAAAGTGTAGTTTTTACACGCTAAAAAATTCATAACTTGAAGATCGTGGCTCGTATTGAACCCGTTCCAGTGGCCAAAATTCCGTCTTGACATTATCTACATTTTCATCTCTCACGGCTGAAGGCCAATTTCGATCAGAAGGTCTTCAAAAATGTGGATTTATCAAGTATTTTTGCACAGAAAATTTGTGACAGAAGTTTATTTGCGTCATGTTCAGAAAATCATAACTTGGTCGATTTTCATCGTATCGAGCTGGTGTCGGTGCCAAAATTTCACAAATTGAGGTGACTACATTTTCACAGAAGGTATTGAGTTCAAACGGTATTCAAAAGGCCTTCGTTTTTTGCTCAGAGTGCGTAACACGCTGAAAATCCTGAATGCTGAATATTATTTCATCTGGGCCGAAACTTCGAAAATTCATAACTCGGTCAATTTTTATCGGATTGGGCTCATATTTTTACACAAGGTCATTGACTCATAGATCTACAACTTTGCTTCAAAAGTCGAGACCGGATTATGCTCCGATCAATACCATTTTTTTATTGAAGAACGTGTCAGAGTCGACACTGGAGCCCAAAATAAGTTTGTCTTAGCTGAAACTTCAAAAATTCATAACTAATTCACCGTTTATCCGATTGAGCCGATTTTCGGACAGGAGTTAGTTATCGATGTCGGCTACATTTTGTATTCACATTTCAACTTCAAAAATTGCACTTAAGTCCATGCGATTTAGCCTGGAAAGTGACGAACTCAAGTGAACATTGGAGGCCCTATTGCACTTAAGTCCTTACCACAACACTGTTAGAATATCAAATTCTTTCAAGAACCCTAAAACCTTGAAATCCTTATTACAAATCCCTCTCTCACTACAAACAAGCCATCACAGTTACAAACCAACACCTCACTACTTCTTCAGTAAGGGTAAGGCTGCCTTGATCTCCATGATCCAAAAGGCATAAAAGCATTCACGTCACTAATTTTCCAGTAAGGGTAAGATTGATTTGATCTCCATGATCAAAAGGGTATAATCATTCATACATGCCATATCGTGCCTAAACATTAAATTTCTTCATATATTGGCTTTATTTGCATTTTATGATTTTATTTAATGTGTTTATGAGATTCAACACTGCAGATTTAGACAGGATCCCATGCAGGTTCATTAAGGAACATTGAGGCCAAAATACAAATGGCCAAAAGCCAAAAGCCAAATGGCCAAAGTAGAACAACTTATGCATGACACCAATACATGGCGAGACAGACATCCTGAGAAGATTAAGGAACGTTGAGGCCAGAACACAAATGGCCAACAGCCAGAACACAAATGGCCATGAAACCCAATCCAATGGCCAAAGAATGCAGACCACGGTACTCAGGAGTCAATGAACACGCACGTGATGCCAGAAAGTCAAACAAGGCTTTTTGTCTAATGGGCCAGATTTCTCACAAAAAACCTCCCTTTGGGTCTGAATACCCCCCATGGTTTGCACATTTTTATTTTTTTATTTGATTTTCCTTTTTATTCTTTTAATTGTTTTCAATTGTTTTCTTTAATTTCATAAATTAATTTTCATAAGATAAAAAATCAGAAACTAAAATATATTTAATTATTATTATTTCACTATTAATTTATTTTGTAAATAAACTTTAATAATTAGTTTAGTAAATTAGGTTTTAAAACTTTAATCTTTTTCTCAATAAATTAAAATATGTAGAAATTAGGTTTTTTAACTTTTTATCACTTTTCTTAATAAATAATTTTTTTCTTATTATCATTATTATTAATTACTAATTTATTTTGTAAATAAACATGTACATTAAATATTTAGTAAATTAGGTTAAACTTTAATATTTTTCTTTAATAACTAAAAACAACTTAGAATTAGGGTTTCTCTTGAATTTTAATTTTCTTTATTTCATAAAACAAAAACATAAAAAACATTTATGTTCTTTTAATTAAATAATTAATTAATTTTTAATTCAATTTAATTCCAAAAGGGTCCAATGCCCTCGAACGTTCTATTTCTATTCTTTCGCGCATTTATTTTATTGTGAATATTATGTAATTGCTCAAGCCTTGTAATAGTAATTAGGAATTTATTTTACTTTCCGCATTGTTATTAAAAACGGGTCTTTGTTAATTTGGCGTGTATGGACCCGCGCCTTGTAATAGCGTAGGATTTTACTTTCCGCATTTAAATTTCCGCACTTTTAAATTATAATTGCATGAAAGAATGTATGGCCTAAATTAAAAACAAGCGTAGATCACCACAAATGCATGATCAAAGACAAATATTAACATGAAAACAACACATAAATTCACACACCACTCTTAGGGTACGCCTCACTGTTGCCTTGCCCTCGAAACGTGGTCGTCGAGTATAGGACGTTTTAGTAAGTCCTTATGTCCGTTGATCCATATGCCTCAAAACAAGTTGCCTCGGAAAAGTTGCCTCGGATTAAAAAGGATCAATGGCATAAGGGTAGCTTCTAAGGTGTCCTACTGTTGCTCTGGTGACCACACTGTCCCTACAAACGAATTGACCCGAACACCTCCAACGGTGGTGCTACCTACCTTTCAATGGTGGGATGGCACTATCTTAAGGACATTTACACAGCCTAATTCCTTAGGGTAGGTAGATGACTCGTAGATACTTTCTCTATTCAAAAATAAATCAAAAACCTTTTCACACCGACACTTTCAAAAGCTTTCAAAACAATTTTTCAAACACTCTTGAAGACTGATACAAGAGTCATTCTGAAATCTTTCAAAGAAACTTTTTCAAACCCACTCACAATTGAAAAGCAAACACTTTTGAAAACACAATGAGCAAGTATCTTAGAGCCCATGGATAACCATGGATAGAAAGGGTGCTAACACCTTCCCTTTCTATAAATCTACCTCCCGAACCGAGAAACTATCTCATAAGGAATTTTGCTGTGCTTTTGTCCTGTCCATGTTGGAGAAAATAAAAGACGGTGGCGACTCTTGCTTCCGCGATATTTCGTGATCCAGCGTTAAACAGTCAGTTCCAGATCCACCGATCACAGGACTGGCGACTCTGCTGGGGACTTCTTATAAAGTGAGGTGTACCTTAGGACTAAGATCACTTGTGTTTTCAATTGCTGTGTTTGTTTGCTTTATTATTGTGGGCTGCATCGGAGTTACATAGATCCTAACCCGGATCTGGGGATACCCTGTTAGGTAGCATAAGCTGTGAGGGACCTGTCCGGCGTAGACCGACATGGGTGAAGCAGTGGCTACGTTGGTGTGGCACCTTGGTCTGTACCGATATCCCTTGTGTCGCAACGAGGAGAATATGGGTCTTCTGAGGAGTCATTAAGCACCAACCGACCTTAGAACCTTAAATGACCCAACTTGGCCAATAGAACAGTAGCAGTATGCTACGCCCATTGAGGCTAAACTCTCGTGATGGTTCTGGCCGCAAGAAAAGATTGCGACGCTGGAGTTATGACCGATTGAGGGTAGTCAGTGATATTGGGATCCTCTAGAACCCGATTACTTCTGATAGGACAGGTCTGAACCAACAAACTGAAAGAAGGTAATACCTAGACCCCATGCTGGCCTAAACTCTAAGGGTTTCTCTTGTGTGACTTGTGTGCCTTCCAACTTGACTACTTGCATGCTTGTTATCTGACACTTGAGTTTCTTGCAGGTTTTGTTTATAGTCCTTAATTGGGACTCATAACAGGGTTTACCTACATTACCCCATGCATAGCATAACATCATACCATTGCATGCATCCCGCATAAGGACTAACCCATTTCAAGGATCTCAATGGCTTGTGATGCAGGTCATGATGAACCAACATGTCTGGCAAGGGGCAAAGGGGATTTATTTTCCTCTAGCCAAGGTTGTCAGGGGCTATGACCCACTGGATATGATGAGCCTTTGACCCTTGAAGAAGGACTCTCAACAACATGAAGTTCCTTCAATCAAGCTATCGGGTCCCAACTCTAACAATTTTCTTGTTTACCCTGCGAGATCCTTGAAAACATTGCATGCATACATACACGTCATTGCATCACAGGTATCCCTTTTACAGGTTGCTTACCTTCTTCGCTGTTTATTTCAGCCGATCGTCATGAATCCTGAATCATCTACTGAGCAATCCATCAAGGCCCTCCAGGCTCAGAACTCCCAGTTCCAAGAGCTGATCATGAGTTTGGCCCAGGGGCAACAAGATCTGAAGACTCTGCTCTCGAAGAAGAAGAAGAAGAGGACGGTGTTGTTCAACCCTAGACGCAAATCTGGG
Organism: Vicia faba; assembly: GCA_948472305.1. Classification (NCBI taxonomy): domain Eukaryota; kingdom Viridiplantae; phylum Streptophyta; class Magnoliopsida; order Fabales; family Fabaceae; genus Vicia; species Vicia faba. The sequence continues at coordinate 519,238,107 of OX451737.1, forward strand.
AATGGATCACAAAACGAGGTTGAGCTGACTACCCCATCTGTTGAAAAAGACAGTCCCTAAGAGAGAGAGGTTCCTAGTCCAGTGGTCTCCGACAACGAGACCGATTACCATGATGAACAGTACCCTCCAGCTGAGGATAGGTACAAACAGTTAGAAGACAGGCTAAGTGCTATGGAAATACAAAAGGTGCCTGGCCTGGACTTCGAAGATCTAGGTTTGTCTTCTGGGGTAGTGATCCCACACAAATTCAAGGCACCTGCTTTTGCAAAGTACGACGGGGCCTCTTGTCCTAAGTTGCACCTCCGTTCATACGCAAGGAAGATCCAGCCCTACACGGAAGACAAGAATCTATGGATCCATTTCTTCCAGGAGAGTCTTTCAGGGACTCAGCTCGAATGGTTCTATCAGCTGGATGGAACCAGTATTCGTAACTGGGAGGACTTGGCAACTGCTTTTTATAAGCAGTATCAGTATAATGCCGACCTCGCTCCTACGCGTACCCAACTCCAGGGTATGTCACTGGGGACGGGTGAAGGTTTTAAGGAGTACGCCCAAAAATGGAGAGACCTTGCTGGAAGGGTACAACCACCTCTAACTGACCGTGAGCTCGTTGACATGTTCTTGGGGACTTTGTCTGGTCCATTCTACAACCATCTGATTGGGAATTCTTCTGCTGGGTTCACAGATCTTATCTTGACTGGGGAGAGAATTGAAGCTGGTATCAAGTCGGGGAAGATTCAAGAAACCGCACCTGCTGATGCTCAGAAAAAGCCCCACAGTGGGAAGAAGGAGTCCAATGCTATACATGGTAAAAAGGGTCGTCATGACGTAGGGGCAATCCAGATCTCTGATCCCGCGCCTGTTCAACAAAGAAAGAGCAATAGGCGTAGGATAAAGTATCAAGATAGGAAGTATACTGACATCAGCATGCCTTTGTCTCAGGCACTACAACAATTGCTGAAGGTGAAACTGATCACACTAAAGGATCCCCCTCAAAACCATGATACTTCCTCTCCCAAGTACAACCCGGGTGTGAGATGTGCCTACCATTCTGACAGTCCCGGACATGACACCGACGACTGTTGGACCTTGAAGAACAAGATCCAGGATTTGATTGACGCCAAGGAGGTCAAGTTTGAACACTGATCCTGCACCAAATCATCGAGAATGTCTTTTGTTCATTCGAATGTTCAAGTTGTATTTTTCTTTGATTGTTCAAACATTTTATTCATGTCAAACTTTGTTATTTCATTAATGCATTGCACGTGTCTGTTTTGAAGTAATTATGTTTACTATGCTTAAAGTTGTTTTCATATTTTTGTGATGTTCAACGCTCGGTTAACAATTCTAAGCCTCTTTAGGGAGGATGACAAAAATGATACCATGATTTTTACAGTATGCTTTTGAACAGACCCCGCTGATGAGGTACAGGCATTGTTTCAAATCCTAAACAGTGGAGTAATAAGGAAGATAATCCCTCGTCAACCCCTTTGAGCCTAAGAAGTTGGAGTTTTTCTTTTCAAAAATTAAAACCCTTAATCATAACCTGGGGCAGGGTAGTTCTCTCAGCTGATCTAGGTGCACAACGAATGACACCAAAGAAGTCCTTCCGAGACAAAAGACAGTGATGGTTCAGAATAATCATAATGACAGGCAGTCATTATCAAAAAATAATAATAAAAACCCATAAGTCAAAACCTATGAAGGAGACTTACAAAACTGGGGCATCCCGCTGACTGTAATCACAAAAGAAACAGTTCAGGCAAAAAATAGGGATCATAAAATCAAAAATAAAGAGGTCATACAAACCCTCAACAAAAGGAAATGACTGCCTGTTCAAAATAAACTATCAGTATCCGAACCGTCACCAGAATGTCAGAGCAAAGACTCAAACAAGGTCTAACGCACGATTAGCTGAGTTTAGGTTTGAAGAACATCACGAAGAGCGGGTGGGTACAAATAATTTGAGCCTTTATCCTTTGTTTCTTAAACCGTGAACCAGGCCACGTTATAACCCTTAAAGGTCCTAGCTGAAGCATGGGTTAGTTTGAAAGCATACTGTTACGAAAGGTATCCTGACTCCTTAAGGCTTGCGGTAAAATAACGAGTTGACATCACAGTTTACAAAAAAAAAACTCACTTGCTTTTATTGAAAAATGCATTTTCAAAAATTTCAAGACAGACATAAGCTTTGCATTCTTAAGATAACATTGTTTGCATATGATTATTTGTTTGAACAGTAGAGAACTTTGCGCAACGAATATCCGATGAACGAAGGTCGTCTCAACAAAAGAGCCACCTCCGGTGGAAGAAACACTTCCAATCAAGGGGCATGGCATGATCAGTGGCCATCATCTGGGGCAGTCCAGTCAAGATTCGGAGAATTTCTCAAAAGGCCAACCAGCTTGGGGCAAATCTCCATCTGGATCACCTGGGGCATTCCGACAACGAATCTTGCCTGATCAGACATCTTCTAGTGGTACGACAACGCAATACTACTGACAGTGACAACTCCCTGCTCTCTGAGAGCATGGATATAGTCGAAAAAATACTACGCAAAATTAAAGACCCGCTAGGTTGACATACCTAGGCAAAAATAAAGGCTTCCCGGCGAACCAAAAGGGTTCGGGCAAAATAAGGGATGAAATGAAAAAATCTGTACACCCGGCAAGTCGAAAACCTGAAAAGGCGGCTTGGACAAAAAAAGGGTATCCCGGTGGACTGAAAACCCGAAAAGGAGGTCCAGACAAAAATTAGGGATCAAAGCGTACGACTATATCCTGGCATCTCGTCACCTGTCTACCAGAAGATTTGTCAATTACCCCCACAAGTGCCTTCTCCCACTGAAACTGGGGCAATAATGAGTTGTCTAAGCGATCTAGTTGCTCTTCCATCAAGGTACCAAGACAAGTTCAGCTGAAGAATGACCAAGATACCCTAATTCCCCATAGAATGAGATAAGGTTCAGCCATACTCCCCCGAGCAGAGAAGGCACAATACCTCCAGCAAGTCAGCAACACTCTCCCCAAGCAGAGTTAGCTTACTGTCAGCCTTAAGGAAGTTGGATTATCCCCCCGAAGATCTCAATATTCCCCGGCGGAGTACAAACATTCCTAACAAGCGTCCCCAGCAATCTTGATCTAAGATTGTTCCCCGGCGGAATATCGAACATCAAGTGGAGCCATTTCCCAGTCTAATCTGAAAAAGTTTCCCCAGGAACGTTGAATCCACCTCCCCAACAGGTCTTAAAGCTTATCCCCAGCAGATTCTGGAAGCTTATCACCTGCAGAGTACGAACGCTCTCCCCCGGCTTTATTCAAAGGTTATTTCCCCACCAGGATATAACTGGGTTATCCTCAGCCAATTGCCACGGAAAGATCGTCCCCGGTGAAGTCTTCCTATCCCCAGCGGAGTTCATCCAATCTTCCAACAAAGCTCAACAATGGTATCCCCAGCGGAGTTATCATCAAACCTCAGCAAAGTACATCTCTTCCCACAGAGCATTCCCCGCAGAGTATTCTATTCGCCAAGTTTATTCCCCAACGGAGTCATCTTCTCCTACCGGTATTCTTGCAACCATCATCCCCAGCGAAAACGAAGAACTCTCTTCAACATCAGCCCAGGATTCAGTTCCCGGCATTCGTCAAGGATTTATTTTCCTAGACAAAAACATATATTCATAAACATCACATCTTCATACATTATAGCATGCATATACGCATCATGAACATACAATTTCACTTATTCTGAGAACATCTCGCATGTCATACATTATGACATTGCATACAACTAACTCGTTACTTTTTCAGGAGAGAACGATCAACAGATAAAAGTCTTTACCATTTGAGGTAGATGACGTCCAAGATTCCCTCATCATTCTGCGGAGGTTGAAGTCGCCAAAGATTCCTTCATCATTCTGCTGAGGTTAAAGTCACCTAAGATTCTCTCATCATTCTGCTGAGGTTGAAGTCGCCAAAGATTCCTTCATTATTCTGCTGAGGTTGAAGTCGCCAAAGATTCTCTCATCATCCTGCTGAGGTAGAAATCGCCGAAGATTCTCTCATCATTCTGCTGAGGTTGAAGTCGCCAAAGATTCTCTCATCATTCTGCTGAGGTTGAAGTCGCCTAAGATTCTCTCACCATTCTGCTGAGGTAGTAATCGCCCAAGGTTCTCTCATCGTCCCGCTGAGGTAGTAATCATCCAAGGTTCTCTCATCGTCCCGTTGAGGTAGTAATCGCCCAAGGTTCTCTCATCGTCCCGTTGAGGTAGTAATCGTCCAAGGTTCTCTCATCGTCCCGTTGAGGTAGTAATCATCCAAGGTTCTCTCATCGTCCTGTTGAGGTAGTAATCGCCCAAAGGTTCTCTCATCGTCCCGTTGAGGTAGTAATCACCCAAGGTTCTCTCATCGTCCCGTTGAGGTAGTAATCATCCAAGGTTCTCTCATCGTCCCGTTGAGGTAGTAATCGCCCAAAGGTTCTCTCATCGTCCTATTGAGGTAGTAATCACCCAAGGTTCTCTCATCGTCCCGCTGAGGTAGTAATCATCCAAGGTTCTCTCATCGTCCTGTTGAGGTAGTAATCGCCCAAGGTTCTCTCATCGTCCCGTTGAGGTAGTAATCGCCCAAAGGTTCTCTCATCGTCCCGTTGAGGTAGTAATCGCCCAAAGGTTCTCTCATCGTCCCGTTGAGGTAGTAATCGCCCAAAGGTTCTCTCATCGTCCCGTTGAGGTAGTAATCGCCCAAGGTTCTCTCATCGTCCCGTTGAGGTAGTAATCGCCCAAGGTTCTCTCATCGTCCCGTTGAGGTAGAAATCGCCCAAGGTTCTTTCATCGTCCCGTTGAGGTGGTAATCGTCCAAGGTTCTCTCATCGTCCCGTTGAGGTAGTAATCGTCCAAGGTTCTCTCATCGTCTCGTTGAGGTAGTAACCGCCCAAAGGTTCTCTCATCGTCCTGTTGAGGTAGTAATCGTCCAAGGTTCTCTCATTGTCCCGTTGAGGTAGTAATCACCCAAGGTTCTCTCATCATCCCGTTGAGGTAGTAACCATCCCTGATTCATTCATCACATCATTATCAACAAAAACCTTTTGAAGTTCCAGACTCGATTCCTGTATCCTGCCAGGGCACGTTTGAAGAGTTCGAAGATCCGATTCCTGTATCTTACAAGGGTGTATCTGTTGACGACTGTATTCTCTAGACTCGATTCTTGTATCTTGCCAGGGCACGTCTGAAGAGTTTAAAGATCCGATTTCTGTATCCAGCCAGGGCACATCTACATAAAGAGTTTGAAGATCAACTCCTGTAACAGGCCAGGTAATTATTTTTCTTTCCCAGGTACGCAAGTTCTCGCTAAGGAATCTCTTACGCGATCGACAACCTCCCGATGGCATCTATAAGCCCATCTTTCTCCTATCCATCATCTCTCCAAATGGCATCTGTAAGCCCATTCCCTGCATCGCTGCTAACACTCTACTATGTGAGTGCAAATTTATGGGCACTCTAGTGTTCAATCATCTTCCACCTTCGGATCACGAAAGGCACGCAAGCCAATCTACATCCTCAGGTTTAAGAAGATTGAACAGGGGCAACTGTTGTACCCCAAAATTTGCCATCCCATATTTCTCAAAATATTTCAAGAAAAATTCACAAGTCCAACCCGGCGCGTCATATTCAGGTATTCTTTCGCCAAGATATCTCTGATAACGTATTCTCAAATTCAGGTTTGGCTCAAGAGTCAATTCTTTAAAGAAGGTATCCGAATGTGTGAGTTTTCTCGAAGAAATATGGTGAAAAAGTGTGCTGAAAGTGCAGTTTTTACGCGCTAAAACCTTCATAACTTGAAGATCGTGGCTCGTATTGAACCCGTTCCGGTGGCCAAAATTCCGTCTTGACATTATCTACGTTTTCATCTCTCACAGCTGGAAGCCAATTTCGATCAGAAGGTCTTCAAAAATGTGGATTTATCAAGTATTTTTGCACAGAAAATTCGTGACAGAAGTTTATTTGCGTCATGTTCAGAAAATCATAACTTGGTCGATTTTCATCGTATCGAGTTGGTGTCGGCGCAAAAATTTCACAAATTGAGGTGACTACATTTTCACAGAAGGTATTGAGTTCAAACGGTATTCAAAAGGCCTTCGTTTTTTGCTCAGAGTGCATAACACGCTGAAAATCCTGAATGCTGAATATTATTTCATCTGGGCCGAAACTTCGAAAATTCATAACTCGGTCAATTTTTATCGGATTGGGCTCATATTTTTACACAAGGTCACTGACTCATAGATCTACAACTTTGCTTCAAAAGTCGAGACCGGATTATGCTCCGATCAATACCATTTTTTTATTGAAGAACGTGTCAGAGTCGACACTGGAGCCCAAAATAAGTTTGTCTGAGCTGAAACTTCAAAAATTCATAACTAATTCACCGTTTATCCGATTGAGCCGATTTTCGGACAGGAGTTAGTTACCGATGTCGGCTACATTTTGTTTTCACATTTCAACTTCAAAAATTGCACTTAAGTCTCTGCGATTTAGCCTGGAAAGTGACGAACTCAAGTGAACATTGGAGACCCTATTGCACATTCAAAGCCCATTTTCTTTATCCTAATTTCTATTATATAATCACTTTCTTTTCACACAAACCAGAGAGGAGGAAAAGAGAGAAAAAACCTTACCACAACACTGTTAGAATATCAAATTCTTTCAAGAACCCTAAAACCTTGAAATCCTTATTATAAATCCCTCTCTCACTACAAACAAGCCATCACAGTTACAAACCAACACCTCACTACTTCTTCAGTAAGGGTAAGGCTGGCTTGATCTCCATGATCCAAAAGGCATAAAAGCATTCACGTCACTAATTTTCCAGTAAGGGTAAGATTGATTTGATCTCCATGATCAAAAGGGCATAATCATTCATACATGCCATATTGTGCCTAAACATTAAATTTCTTTATATATTGGCTTTATTTGCATTTTATGATTTTATTTAATGTGTTCATGAGATTCAACACTGCAGATTTAGACAGGATCCCATGCAGGTTCATTAAGGAACGTTGAGGCCAAAACACAAATGGCCAAAAGCCAAAAGCCAAATGGCCAAAGTAGAACAACTTATGCATGACACCAATACATGGCGAGACAGACATCCTGAGAAGATTAAGGAACGTTGAGGCCAGAACACAAATGGCCATGAAACCCAATCCAATGGCCAAAGAATGCAGACCACGGTACTCAGGAATCAATGAACACGCACGTGATGCCAGAAAGTCAAACAAGGCTTTTTGTCTAATGGGCCAGATTTCTCACAAAAAACCTCCCTTTGGGTCTGAATATCCCCCATGGTTTGCACATTTTTATTTTTTTATTTGATTTTCCTTTTTATTCTTTTAATTGTTTTCAATTGTTTTCTTTAATTTCATAAATTAATTTTCATAAGATAAAAAATCAGAAACTAAAATATATTTAATTATTATTATTTCACTATTAATTTATTTTGTAAATAAACTTTAATAATTAGTTTAGTAAATTAGGTTTTAAAACTTTAATCTTTTTCTCAATAAATTAAAATATGTAGAAATTAGGTTTTTTAACTTTTTATCACTTTTCTTAATAAATAATTTTTTTCTTATTATCATTATTATTAATTACTAATTTATTTTGTAAATAAACATGTACATTAAATATTTAGTAAATTAGGTTAAACTTTAATATTTTTCTTTAATAACTAAAAACAACTTAGAATTAGGGTTTCTCTTGAATTTTAATTTTCTTTATTTCATAAAACAAAAACATAAAAAAACATTTATTTTCTTTTAATTAAATAATTAATTAATTTTTAATTCAATTTAATTCCAAAAGGGTCCAATGCCCTCGAACGTTCTATTTCTATTCTTTCGCGCATTTATTTTATTGTGAATATTATGTAATTGCTCAAGCCTTGTAATAGTAATTAGGAATTTATTTTACTTTCCGCATTGTTATTAAAAACGGGTCTTTGTTAATTTGGCGATGTATGGACCCGCGCCTTGTAATAGCGTAGGATTTTACTTTCCGCATTTAAATTTCCGCACTTTTAAATTATAATTGCATGAAAGAATGTATGGCCTAAATTAAAAACAAGCGTAGATCACCACAAATGCTTGATCAAAGACAAATATTAACATGAAAACAACACACAAATTCACACACCACTCTTAGGGTACGCCTCACTGTTGCCTTGCCCTCGAAACGTGGTCGTCGAGTATAGGACGTTTTAGTAAGTCCTTATGTCCGTTGATCCATATGCCTCAAAACAAGTTGCATCGGAAAAGTTGCCTCGGATTAAAAAGGATCAATGGCATAAGGGTAGCTTCTAAGGTGTCCTACTGTTGCTCTGGTGACCACACTGTCCCTACAAACGAATTGACCCGAACACCTCCAATGGTGGTGCTACCTACCTTTCAATGGTGGGATGGAACTATCTTAAGAACATTTACACAGCCTAATTCCTTAGGGTAGGTAGATGACTCGTAGATACTTTCTCTATTCAAAAATAAATCAAAAACCTTTTCACACCGACACTTTCAAAAGCTTTCAAAACAATTTTTCAAACACTCTTGAGGACTGATACAAGAGTCATTCTGAAATCTTTCAAAGAAACTTTTTCAAACCCACTCACAATTGAAAAGCAAACACTTTTGAAAACACAATGAGCAAGTATCTAAGAGCCCATGGATAACCATGGATAGAAAGGGTGCTAACACCTTCCCTTTCTATAAATCTACCTCCCGAACCGAGAAACTATCTCATAAGGAATTTTGCTGTGCTTTTGTCCTGTCTATGTTGGAGAAAATAAAAGACGGTGGCGACTCTTGCTTCCGCGACATTTCGCGATCCAGCGTTAAACAGTCAGTTCCAGATCCACCGATCACAGTAAGGTACTGATGTGTGTGGACTATAGAGATCTGAACAGGGCGAGCCCCAAGGATGACTTTCCACTTCCTCACATCGATGTTCTGGTCGACAATACCACACAACATAAGATCTTCTCCTTTATGGATGGTTTTTCTGGTTACAATCAGATCAAGATGGCTCCCGAGGACATGGAGAAGACAACCTTCGTTACACAGTGGGGCACCTTCTGTTACAAGGTAATACCTTTCGGGTTGAAGAATGTTGGGGCCACTTATCAGTGCGCCATGGTCGCTTTGTTCCCCGACATGATTCACCATGAGATCGAGGTTTATGTTGATAATATGATAACAAGGTCCCAAACTGAGGGAGAGCATATTGACTATCTCCAAAAACTGTTCGACAGGTTGAAGACGTACAAGCTGAGGTTAAACCCAAACAAGTGCATCTTCGGGGTAAGGTCTGGTAAACTGCTGGGTTTCATCGTCAATGATAAAGGTATTCAGGTGGACCCTGCCAAGGTAAAATCCATACAAGAGATGCCAGCTCCCCGCATAGAAAAGGAAGTTAGAGGCTTTTTGGGACGTCTGAATTACATCGCCAGGTTCATTTCACACCTGACTGCTACTTGTGAGCCAATCTTCAAGCTGCTGAAGAAAGATCAAGTGGTAAAATGGAATGATGAATGCCAAACCGCTTTCAAAAGAATCAAGGAATACCTCTAAGAGCCACCAATTCTGATGCCTCTAGTTGAAGGAAGACCTTTGATCTTATACTTGACAGTACTGGATAATTTAATGGGGTGCGTGCTGGGGCAGCATGACGAGTCTGGCCGAAAAGAGCACGCTATTTACTACCTTAGCAAAAAGTTTACCGACTGTGAGACCCGATACTCATTGCTCGAGAAAACTTGTTGCGCTTTGGCATGGGCTGCTCGCCGGCTGAGACAGTATATGCTGACTCACACCACCTTATTGATATCAAAAATGGATCCAATCAAGTATATTTTCGAGAAGCCTGCTCTCTCCGGAAGGATAGCAAGATGGCAGATGATCTTAACCGAGTATGACATCCAATACACAACCTAAAAAGCAATCAAGGGGAGTGTATTGGAGGATCATTTGGTGCATCAGGCCGTGGATGACTACCAATCCATGAATTTCGAGTTCCCGGATGAGAACATCATTTTGGTGACCAACTGTGAAGAACCTGGACCGGATGAAGGACCCGAGGAAGGATCCCAATGATCTATGTATTTTGACGGAGCCTCAAACGCATTAGGTAATGGCAATGGTGCTGTAATTATATCTCCTGAGGGCTGTCATACTCCATTCACCGCCTGATTATGTTTTAACTGCACCAACAATATGGAGGAGTATGAAGCGTGTATTATGGGTCTTCGAGCTACTATTGACCTGAGAATTAAGTTCTTGAGTGTATTCGGAGATTCTACTCCGGTGATCAGTCAGATCAAAGGCGAGTGGGATACGAAGCACCCAAATCTTATTCCTTACAAAGAGTATGTACTAACATTGCTCCCGCACTTCGAGGAGATAACCTTTGAACATTTCCCGAGAGAGGAGAACCAGCTGGCGGATGCGTTAGCTACCATGTCTTCTATGTTCAAAGTCAGGTGGGACAATGAAGCTCCCCAGATTACCATTGAGAGGTTGGACGAACCTGAACATTGTTGTGACATTGAGACTGAAGAAGTAGCAGATAAACCCTGGTTCCACGAGGTAAAGAGGTATCTTGAGGCTCAAGAGTACCCCGAGGGTGCATCTGTGAATGATAAGAAGTTCTTGAGAAGGTTCACTGCGAAGTTCTTCATTAGCAATGAGATCCTTTATAAGTGTAACCATGATTCGACCTTATTGTGATGTGTGGACAAAAGCGAAGCAGAAAGGATCATGGCAGAGTTACATGAAGGTACTTTCGGAACCCATTCCAATGGACATACCATGGCAAAGAAGATCCTACGGGCTGGATATTATTGGTCCACTATGGAAGCCGATTGTTATCAACACTCTCGGACCTGTCATAAGTGCCAAGTTTATGCTGATAAAGTGCATGTACCTCCGCTTCCTCTGAATGTTTTGACAACTCCTTGGCCCTTTGCAATGCGGGGCATCGATATGGTAGGTGAGATCAGACCTATTGCGTCCAACGAGCATCGTTTCATTCTGGTGGCTATTGATTACTTTACAAAGTGGGTCGAGGCAGCTTCCTTTGCTACGGTAACCAAGAACATCGTGGTGCGGTTTATCCAACACAATATGATCTGTCGATATGGTGTGCCAGAGAGGATCATTACTGACAATGGTACAAATCTCAACAATACAATGATCCCCGAGCTCTGCAAACAGTTTAAAATACATCACCATAACTCTTCTCCCTACCGGCCGAAGATGAATGGGGTTGTTGAAGCGGCTAACAAGAACATCAAGAAGATTATGCAGAAGATGACAGTGACATACAAATACTAGCATGAGATGTTACCATTCGCTCTTCATGGGTACTTCACCTCAGCGCGGACGTAGACAGGGGCAACACCCTACTCTCTGGTGTATGGCATGGAGGCAGTCCTACCCATTGAAGTCCAGATGCCCTCTCTCCGGATTATGAAAGATGCAGGTTTGAGCGAAGATGATTGGATCCAGACCCGACTTGATCAGCTGAATTTAATCAATGAAAAGAGACTTACTGCTATTTGTCACAGTCAGACGTATCAAAAGAGAATGATCAAGGCTTTTAACAAGAAAGTCAGACGTCAAGAATATCGAGTCGGGGATCTGGTAATCAAGCACATCATACTGCCGCAAGGTGATCCCAGGGGAAAATGGACCCCCGCATACGAAGGGCCATTTGTGGTTAAGAACATTTTCTTGGGAGGAGCTATGATTCTAACCACCATGGATGGTGACGACCTTCCTCATCCCGTCAATGCAGACATAGTGAAAAAATACTACGCCTAATCAAAGACCCGCTAGGTTGACTGGCCTAGACAAAAATAAGGGCTTCCCGGCAAACCAAAAGGGTTCAGGAAAAAGTAAGGGATGAAAATGAAAAAAAACATATAGACCCGACAAGTCGAAAACCTGAAAAGATGGCTCGGGCAAAAAAGGGTATCCCGGTGGACTGAAAACCCAAAAGGGCGGTCCAGGCAAAAATTAGGGATTGAAGCGTAACACTATGTCTCATTGGATCATCTTGCGACCGGACTTCGGTATCGACTATCAAGCTCGGACGACGCCAATCAATCTGATCTACCTTTAACCAAGTAGCAAAGTGATGAGACGCTTGAAGATATAAAGGTAATAGCAGAGTTGGAACCCGATGGGACCGGTGCACATAGCTGTTTTTCTTTCCTTTACACAAAATTGTACAAATTCTGTCCTTCGGCGGTGTTCTCTTACTAGGACGTCAGCCTCTTATATAAAACGCCTATTACAGGCCAACTTCAAAATCAATACAATTCGTTTCCACAAGAAATTTCAACTTGTTTTTTCTTTTTCTGTTTTGCTTTGCAAGAATGTCCAATAATTCATTTTTGATATATGCATTTGAAAATAATTGCTACTCATAAATATTTACACACGAAACAAAAGACAATTACTCGTAATTCCAGGAACAGGGGCAAACAAGAAGTGTCCAAACCTTACAGTTGCTTTACCCACCAGGTACAGGGATAGAGCCAACTTGAGGATATGACTAAAGGTACATATACTCCCCGCAGAGTAGGAAGTATCCAAGGACAGTGGTGTTAACTCCCCCCAATCGAGGTTCATAATCGCGAATGAGTCGGCAAATTTCTCCCCAAGCAGAGTTTATTTGTCATTAACAATAGAAGTTCACTACCAGCGGAGTTTATTTCTGTAAATCAGCAGATCATCCAACAGGGTACCTCTCTTCCCCACAAAGTCATCCTCCCACATGATTATTCTTAAACAAAGTCTCTCCCGGCAGAATATTCTCGAGCAGAATGGACGCAAGTCTCCAGCTAATCCTCTTCGGTCACTATCCCCAGTGAGAATGAAGAGCTCAACTCCTTGTACTCTCCAACAGTAGTCCAGGGTTTATTCCCCCCAGCCGGAGAATATCACAAGAACATTTCATATCCATACATCGTAGCATGCGCATATGCATCATACAGCATAATCTCACTTATTTTGAGAACATCATTACTCAATACATTTCATACATCATGACATTACATACGACTAACTCTTTATCTTTCAGGGAAAGATGCAATCAAGTTCTCACAAGTTTTCTCTGGTTCAATCAAATCGATACTAGGATTACTATTCCAATTCAAGCTATGAAGCCCGGGAATCGACCGGATAACATCTTGATTTCTCCTAAAAGTACTACGAAGCCTGGAATCGACCAGATAGTGGTATCTCTTAAATACTAGCTTTGAAGCCCGGAAATCGGCCAGAAAACAACTTAACCCTCAACAAGTTATTGTGAAGCCTGGAAATCGACCAGATAGCAGTACAAGATACCATGAAGCCTGGAATCGACCAGATAATGGTATAAGATGCTGTGAAGCTTAGAGAACGACTAGATAGCGGTAAAGGACACTGAAACCTGGGACACGACCAGATAATAGTATAAGGTACTGCGAAGCTTAGAATTTGACCAAATAGTAGTGTACTCGGCCAGTTACCATGAAGCCCGAAAATCGACCGGATATTAGTATGCCTTGAATTCAAGTTGAAACCCGGATGCGACCGGATAACCACTTGATTCCTTCTGAAGCCTGGAGTACGACCAGAGAAGAATTGAGAAATTGCAAAGCCTGGAAGACGACCAAATAGCAAGTTTAATCGCATCTCCCTAGTAAGTCGCTGCAAAGCATGGAGCATGACCAGATAGCAGTTCATTTTCACCTCCTCGACTAAGAGATGATTCCCCAGTAGAGTAACGGACAACTGAACCTCCTAAAATTCTACTTTTCCCAAGACAGAGACCAGCATTCCGCAGCGAAGTCCTCCTCAACAATAAATATACGGGCTCTCGCAAAGGAATCTCTTATGCGATCGACACTTCTTATGATGGCATCTTTAAGCCCATCTTTTTTCATTGACTTCCAAATGGCATCTATAATCCCATTCCCGATATCGCAAGACAAGTACCACTTCATGCGAGTGCAAATTTCTGGGCACTCTAGTGTTCAATCATCTTCAACCTTCAGATTACGAAAGGCAGACAAGCCAATCTACATCCTCAGGTTTAAGAAGATTGAACATGGGCAGCTGTTGTACCCTAAAATTGCCCTCCCATATTTCCCAATACATGTCAAGTGAGGTCCTCAAATTGCTCAAGGAAGTCCAAGGGTTGACTAGACAAACTCTCTCCTAAGGCAGTCTACCTCAAATTAGGGTTTCATTTTGCATCATGATTCTTGAGTCCAAAGCATCCAAAATGCTCACCATTGTCCTAATATGTTCTCAAGATCATCCATGTCAAGTTTCAAGCCTTGTAGAGGAAGTTTGCTCAGTCAATTGCTCAAAGGCCTGAAAATCGACTGTGCTAGGGCAAAAGTCAACTGTGGCCCACATATAGTCAAACTTCAAGATTTTTGGTCAACATTCTCATTTTGAAGTATTATTCATCATTTGATCAAGGGTTGATCATAATTACTCAAGGATTGCTCACAATTCATCAAAACCCAAAAGTTGCTAAATTAGGGTTTTGTAGGAAAAGTTAACTCAACTTTGACCAAGCATAACTTTCTCATACTTTATAAAAAATGACCCATCCAAAGCTCATTTTGAAGAGGATGTAATTACCTACAATCCATATTCAGCTCCCAAGTTCAAAATATGCACTCACCAGAAGATATGAATTTGGACATTATAGGTCATTTTGAAAAGTCAACAAAAACACCTTTAGGGTCAAAGCTTCATACATGAGCATGGAAGAATCAATTGATATGAGACAAAAAGGGTTGCTTAGAGGATATCTTAAGCTTTCTAAAAAGTCCAAGAACACCTCTCTAGGGTCAAAATTGAGAGAGTTATGCATTGGCCAAGTTGACCCTTTTTGCAAAATTGCCAAAAGTCAAATGTGTCCAAAATTGCATTTTTTTGCCAAATGGGCCCAACTTTTTATGCTTGCACTGAGTTTGTAATGTGACCCACGACCCATGAGCCCTTCCACTTTTCATTATTTTATTTTTGTTATTTATTTTGATTTTATTTCAATTAAATCAAATAAAATCAATATAAAATAATGAAAATATCAAAAACTAATTAAATCTTGAGATTTTGTGCATGATTAGGTCCATTACACATCTGGAAACAAGATCAAATCATGCAAGGTGCAAAATGGATAGAAAAAGATTGAGTTTGATTATTTTGGAAAGATTTTGCACAAGGATCAAATCATGAATCAATAATCATAATTGAAAAAGATTTGATACATAGTTGCAACCCTAATACATTCTAGTATACATAGGGAACAAGGGCAGATCAAAAAAAGAGAGGCTGGAGGCGTGCAAAGGAGAGAACGAATTGCAAAAAATTCAAGAAAAAGTGTAAACTGATTTTCAAGTTTCAGGCCATCTCAAGGCATTCTAGTCATACCAATCAATTGCTGGACTCCCCAGGATCGTAATTCAATCACTAGCAAGCTTCCCCACACCTTGAAACACCCTGTAAGAGTCACATAGTTTTCATATTTTCTTGAAATCAAATACAATAATTCTGGCATATTTAGCATGATTAATTGATATATTCATAATCCTTGAGATGTTTGCAAGCTAATGGTTGTATTTAATTGCATTTTTATTGACTGTACACCAAGATGCCATGGCTAGGGTTCGTGGTTCGTTTTTAGGGATTTTTCATACATGAACAATTGGCCATTAATAATGGTACCATGATGCTCGTGAGGTTGCAACGAGTTAATTGGTACCATTGGTTTTCATTTATCATGCTTGTATGAGATTTTGGAAATGCACAGGGTTATACCTACGCTCAGTGTCCGTAGGTAAAAGTCCTTTGATCTAAAATGACGGAGGCAACAAAGAAGACAATGGCGTGGCAGGTGGTGAATGACCAGTTTGAATTTCGCGCGTTTTGAGATTAGCTTTTTGTTTATATTATATAATAATTGTTTGTTATTATTTGTACAACTAAACACTCTGACTCAACTGGTAGCGTGGCAAGGGAATAACACTCAAGGACCTGGGTTCGATCCACAGGTCCCAACGTTTTCTTTATATTGTTTTTCTTTGCATAATCAGGTGTACTAGTGTCCCATGAGTCTACCATGCATCATCAGCATCTAACCATCAGATCATCAAGGCTGCAGATCCAAGGCTGTCCAATGAAGGTCCACCATGCGCCTGGGTCAAGCAAGCATATGGGATTGGAAAAAGTCAAAGGGGCCAAGGGCTTGTTGGGCTCAAAATTGCGAACTACACCCCCCTTTGCTGAAACAACAACAAGCCCATTCCTTTTCTTTTCTTTCTTTTATTTTATTTAATTAGTTTAATTATTTTTAATCAAAATCAATTTCTTTTTTTTCACAAAAAATCATAAAATCAAGTTTCACAAAATTAGAATTAGATTTTATTTTATCAAATTTAATTTAATATTAGTTTAATTTAATCTAGGGTAATTCTAACTTTTTTTACATATAATTAAAATCAATTAGAAAAATTAGGGTTAGATTCTTGATTTAATTTTTATTTCTTTCTCAAAATAAAAAATACAAAAATAGGTCAATTTAATTATTTTTCTTAATTAAAATTAATTAGTGATTAGGCTATTTTTATTCAATAGAACTTTATTTTCTCAAATAACAAAAACGACAAAAATGATTTTCCCTTTAAATTACAATTAGGTAGTTGGGGTCAAAATCCTAAATCTCTCGTTTTCGATTTATCGCGCGCGTTTATTATTTTTTGCAATATTAATGTAACTGTCTATAGTATGTAATAGTTTAAATTAGGATTTTCTTTATTTATCGGTTTTTAAGGGTTTTTTGGCTATGTAATTAATCCCTACCCCGAAGCCTTGTTATAGCGTAGGTTTTATTTCTCGCATTTTAATTCTCGCAAATATTAACTGTTTAAATGTATGTTAATAGGATTGTATGACAAGATTGCATGATAATTTAAGACGGCTAGAAAACCCTAATGTGCAAAGATAATAACTGAAATCAAATCACTCGCACATGCGCACTCTTAGGGTATACTCTCACTTCGGTTTCCTTTGGTAAACGATCATTAAGTATAGGGTGTCTTAATGGTTGTCCTCCTGTCTAACAAAGATCAAAAGTCCCGTTCAGAAATGTTGCCTCGGAAACGTGCCTCTGAAATGTTGCCTCGAATACGATCTTAAGACTTTAGGGTTATTACTAAGACATCCTAATATTGCTTTAGTGATCGTACATCCCTTTCGAATTGACCCTTACAAATTCCAACGACGGTGCTACCTATTTCTCAATAGTAGGATAGCACTGTCTAAAGGAAACAAAAACATAAACCATCTTTTTTCGAGTAGGTAGATGCTAGTGGATACTTGCTCAAATCAAACTTTTTCACACCAAACACTTTTTTCAAAAAACAACTTTGTAACATTCTTGAGGATAGAAACAAGGGTTAAAACGAAGTAAAACAAAATTTTTCAAAACAAACACATACAAGCAATTTTCAAAATGAGAAAGTACCTAAGAGCACATGGAAAACCATGGATAGAAAGGGTGCTAACACCTTCCCTTTCTATAATGTACTTCCGTACTCAGAATATCTCGAAAAAGGATTTTTTCTGTACTTTTTTCCTTTCCGGTATTATGAAATAAAAGTCGGTGGCGACTCTTACTTACCGCGACATTTACGAACAAAAAACGCAAACCAGATTCAAGCAGTAGGTTCTGCCACTGTATCACATACTCACTAATAGTAGGATAACGCTGTCTAAAGGAAACGAGAAAATGAACAACCTTTTTTCGAGTAGGTAGAAACTCTTAAGTACTTGCTCAAAACAATAAAAACTCTTTTTCACAAACACTTTCAAAACAGTTTTCAAAAACAACTTCATCACACTCTTGAGGATAGATACAAGGGTTATCACGAAGTTAAACAAAAACTTTTCAAAACACACACAAGAAATTTCAAAATGAGCAAGTACCTAAGAGCCCGTGGAAAACCACAGATAGAAAGGGTGCTAACACCTTCCATTTCTATAATCTACCCCCTTACTCAGAAACATCTTGAAAAAGGTTTTTTCTATTCTTTTTCCTTTTCCTTTGTTGGATAAAATAAAAGTCGGTGGCGAATCTTGCTTACCGCAACATTTGCGAACAAAAAACACAAACCAATATAACAGTCAGTTCTGCCACTGTATCACAGTAGGACTTTTAAATTCCCCAATTTATCATTTTCCATATTATTGCTAGTAATTAGGGTTTGTATGGCAAGATCTTAAAATCAATACTAGACAATCCTAATATAAGATAAATACATGAAATCAAACATACTTGCACCTCTAGGGTAACCCACACTTGTTGCCTTGGATATAAATAGTCATGTCCCTCGAATGTGAGATGATTTATCAAAAGACCCTCGATTAAAAGATTGTACTCCCTCGATGACCTTAAATGTTGCCTTCGGTAAAAAATCTTAGTCCCTTACGATAAATTTCTAAAAAACGTCTTATAAGTTGCCTTCTATAACTGTAAGACGACCCACGCCTGTTGTTGTACCCCAAAATTTGCCCTCCCATATTCTTCAAGATTTGCAAGGAGCATGCTTCAAAATCTCTCAAGGGTTGCACAGTTCAATGGCCTTCTAACAGTCAAAAATTAGGGTTTTGGTTCTAGCAAAGAAGTTGAGGTTTCCAAGGGTTCAAACAGGTCCCACATGCCTATAAACATTGTCAAGCATCCAGATGCAAGGTTTCAAGACTCACAGCACCAAGTTGCACTGTCAACAAACCTAATTGCTCAACAATCAACTGTAGGGGCAAAATGGTCATTTGACAGTCAAAAGTCCAAATTTTTGGTCAACATCTTATTTTGAAGCCACAAACATAATTTGATCAATTCTTGATCATGATTCTCAAGGCATGGCTCAAAAAGTCTCAAGATGCAAAAGTTGCTATATTTAGACAGTTGAAAAAGTCAACTGCAAATTGACCAAGGCATAACTTCCACATGGTTTATCATAAAAATTCCATCCAAAGCTCATTTTGAAGAGAATGACATTTCCTACAACCCATCTTCACACTTCAAGTCCAATAAATGCTCTCACAAAAAGTTATCAATTTCAACATTATAGGTCATTTTCAAAAGTCAACAAAAAGGGACTTTACGTAAAAGACCATAACTTGAGATTGGTAAATCCAAATGACACGGGACCAAAGGAATTTGTTAGAGCACTTCAAGACCTTTCCAAAATGTCCAAGAACATGATCAAAGCTTAAAAGTTGAGCAAGATATGCCTTGTGGAAGTTGGGAAATTTTTGGGAATTTTGAAAAGTCAACTTTACTTCAAATACCTCAAAATTGCTAATGGGCCACAATTTCTTCCAAGAATCATCATCCAAAAGTTATGCACGACCCATTGACCCAAAGGGGAGTTATTTTATTATTTTTTATTAATTATTTGAATTTTTAATGTTATTAATTCATTTAATTAAAATTAAATATGGAAAAATACTCAAGCATGTATTTTAAATCTTTTCATGCAGCTAATAGGTCTATCATAAATTCAAGATTTCATGCATCACTAAAAAGGCAAGAATTATTCATGATTTGGCATATTTGGCATAAAAAAAAGATTGAAAAAGATTATGCAAAATCACAAAATTCAAAAGCATTGATTCCATGGATTTTGGACTTGTTTTGTTACCCTAATTCATTGGCATACATAAGCAGATCACAACCCTAATCACAGACACAAGCTAGCTGTGCCCAAACTTGAAAACCAACTTTGCATTTTTTTCTAAAATTCTCAAAACTGATTTCATAGCTAGAGGGTGTTTCAAGGCAAAAGGACCATTCCAAAGGCTTGCTGGGATAACTAGGGAGATTTCTCAATCAAAACCACATCCCCACACGCAGAGAAACGTTAGAACGCCATAGTCCTGTTCAAGAAAACTCTCATAATCATACTTTGATTTATATGCATATTTCATACATTTTTTAATGCTGATTTGTACTAATATGGACTCACTGAAGCTTTTGGTGTATGTTAATTGAACTAATCTTGCCTGTAGCGAAATATACCATTGAAATGTTCTAGGGTTTCAGAAGCTTCCATTTGGGGCTTTGGATATATGGAAAAATTGGCCGTCCTAACCTACACCATTGGAATCAGAAGCTTCATACGAACTAATTCCACGCATCGCGCTCAATTTATGATCAACGGTGTTCTATTCGCTATTTTTGTATGTGTCATTTAGTGGGGGTTTAAAACCCCCGCTATCCATGTTTTATTTGCAGGAAACATGAAGAAGAAGGAGGACGTGTCCCCTGATAATAGGCACGTTTGAATTTTCGCGCGATGGACATCACTAAGCGTTGTGTCGTGTTATGTTATCCGCTGGCCAATTCCAATACAACGTGCGCGCGTAGCTCAGATGGCTGGATGTGTAATGGGTAAACGTTGGGACCTGGGTTCGATTCCCAGGTCCCCTTGCATATTTCTTAATTTTTTCTTTAACTTATTCCTGTGCAACGTACCTTTCAGTGATCTACCATGCACTTAACACCTTGGCGCGCCACATGGCTTCAGAGACCAATCTAATGGCCAGATCACGCAGATCACCATACCCACTAATCAACCATGCTCACGTGAACGCTGAAAGTCAAACAGGCCAAGCTTCTATTGGGCCAAATTACTTCAGTCATACCTCCAAAAGGGGTCAACACCCCCATATGTTTGCATTTCTTCTTTTTTTTATTTCTTTTCTTTCATTTATTTTATTTATGATAATTGTTTTATTTAATTCATAAAATAAATTTTTATAACACAAAAAATAAAAAAAACCAGAAAGTCAAAAAGTAAAATATGTTTATTATTTAATTCGCTAATATTTATTTTGTAAATAAATTTTGTTAATTAATTTAGTTTTAATTTTAGGTTTAATTTTAATGTTTTTCTTTAATAATTAAAAATGTTTAGAATTAGGGTTTTAATTCCATTTAATTTTCTCTAATTTCATAAATACAAAAAAAACATAAAAAATAAGTCATTTCCTTTATTTAATTTAATTAATTTAATAATTTCGATTTAATTTCCTCAAAGGGTCCAACGCCCTCGCACCTTCGAATATAATTTTCTCTTCGCGCGTTTATTTTATTTTTCTTTGTGAAATTTATGTACTTGCCCCAAAGCCTTGTAATAGATTAATTAGGATATTTATTTTTTCCGCATTTTATTTATTTCAAATCGGGTCTTGGTTTAATTTGGCGATGTAGACCCGCGCCTTTGTAATAGCATAGGACTTTAAATTCCCGCACCCCTTAACTGTTAATAATTTGCATGAAAGAATGAATGCCCGAAAATAAAATCAAAACGTAGAACACTCAATGCATGATCAAGACAAAAATAACTGAAAAATGACACACAATCACACACCACTCCTAGGGTACGCCTCGTTGTTGCCTTGCCCCTCGAAAAGTGGTCTTCGAGTATAGGACATTTTAGTAAGTCCTCATGTCCATGAACATGGCATGGGGGTAGCTTCTAAGGTGTCCTACTATTGCTCTGGTGACCACATTGTTGCCTTGCCCCTCGAAACGTGGTCGTCGAGTACAGGACGTCTTAGTGAGTCCTTATGTTCCATTGATCTAGTTGCCTCGAATAAGTTACCTCGGAACGGTCGCCTCGGAATAAAAAGATCAATGGCATAAGGGTAGCTTCTAAGGTGTCTTATTGTTGCTCTGGTGACCACACTGTCCCTAATCCTCGAATTGACCCGAACACCTCCGACGGTGGTGCTACCTACCTCTCAATGGTGGGATGGCACTACCTTAAGGACAATAATACAGCCTAATTCCTTAGGGTAGGTAGATGACCCGTAGATACTTGCTCTAATTCAAAACAAAAAAACTTCTTTTCACACCGACACTTTGCAAAAAGCTTTCAAAACAACTTTTCAAACACTCTTGAGGACTGATACAAGAGTCGAACTGAAACTTTCAAAGAAACTTTTTTTTCAAACCCACACACCTTGAAAAGCAAACAAACATTTTGAAAACACAATGAGCAAGTATCTAAGAGCCCATGGATAACCATGGATAGAAAGGGTGCTAACACCTTCCCTTTCTATAAATCTACCTCCCGAACCGAGAACTAATCTCAATAAGGAATTTTTCTATGCTTTTGTCCTTTCCATATTGGAGAAAATAAAAAGACGGTGGCGACTCTTGCTTCCGCGACATTTCGCGAACCAGCGTTAAACAGTCAGTTCCAGATCCACCGATCACAGAACTGGCGACTATGCTGGGGACACTTTTAAAGTGAGGTGTACCTTAGGACTAAGATCACTGTGTTTTCAATTGCTTTGACTTGTTTGCTTTAAATTGTGGGACTGTCTTGGGAGTTCTATAGATCCTAACCCGGATCTGGGGATACCTTCTTAGAAAGTAGCAACAAGGCTGTGAGGGAACTGTGCGGGGTATACCGACATGGTTGAAACAGTCTGCTACGTTGATGTGGCACTTTGGTGTGTACCGGTAACCCTTGAGTTCAGTCAAGGAGAGTACGGGGCCTCCATGTGGTGTCATGAAGCATCAACTGACCTTAGGAACCTTAATTGAACTATCTTGGCCTCTTTAGGGTAGTGAGATAACTGACTTTGGTGCAGTCCAAGGTTGGTTGATACTCGATACTACACTCAATTGAGGGTTGTTTTCTTGGAATATTTCGGTCGCCAGTTCAGTGGCTAAATCGAAATGATGAACAATGAAAGCAATCCAGTGATATTGGGACCCTTAGAACCCGGTTACTTCTAATAGGACAGGTTGAGCCCACCAACTTCAAGAGGGTAATACCCAGACCCCATGCTGGCCTAAACTCTAAGGGCTTCTCTTGTGTGACTTGTGTGCCTTCCAACTTGACTACTTGCATGCTTGTTATCTGACACTTGAGTTTCTTGCAGGTTTTGTTTATAATCCTTGATTAGGACTCATAACAGGGTTTACTGAGTTTCTTGCAGGTTTTGTTTATAGTCCTTAATTGGGACTCATAACAGGGTTTACCTACATTACCCCATGCATAGCATAACATCATACCATTGCATACATCATGCATAAGGACTAACCCATTTCAAGGATCTCAAGGGCTTGTGATGCAGGTCATGATGAATCAAACGTCTAGCAAGGGGCAAAGAGGATTTATTTTCCTCTAGCCAAGGTTGTCAGGGGCTATGACCCACTTGATATGGTGAGCCTTGACTCTTGAAGAAGGACTCAACAACAGGAAATTCCTTCAATCAAGCTACTGGATCCCAACTCTAACAATTTTCTTGTTTACCCTGCGAGGTCCTTGAAAACAGTGCATGCATATCATACATATCATTGCATAACAGGTACCCTTTCTCTACAGGTTGCTTACCTTCTTTGCTGTTTATTGCAACAGTCTCATCATGAATCCTGAAGCATCTACTGAGCAATCTATCCAGGACCTCCAGGACCTGAATGCTCAATTCCAAGAAGTGATTAAGAGTCTAGCCCAGGGGCAGCAGGATTTGAAGACTCTGCTCCTGAAGAAGAAGAAGAAGAAGAAGAAGAGGACGGTGCTGTTCAACCCTAGACGCAAATCTGGGAATGGGTCACAAAATGAAGCTGAACTGACTACCCCATCTGTTGGGAAAGACAGTCCCCATGAGAGAGAAGCTCCTAGCCCAGTGGTCTCCGACAACGAGACTGATTTCAATGATGAGCAGTACCCTCCAGCTGAGGACCGGTACAAACAACTAGAGGATCGTCTGAATGCCATGGAAATTCAACAAGTGTCTGGGTTGGATTTCGGAGACCTGGGTCTATCTTCTGGTGTGGTGATCCCACACAAATTCAAGGCTCCCTCTTTTGTTAAGTATGATGGGGCATCTTGTCCCAGGCTGCATCTCAGATCTTATGTGCGGAAGATTCAACCATACACTGTGGACAAGAACTTGTGGATCCACTTCTTCCAGGAGAGTCTTTCAGGGACTCATCTCGAATGGTTCTATCAGCTGGATGGAACCAAGGTTCGTAACTGGGAGGAGTTGGCTACTGCTTTTTACAAGCAGTATCAGTATAATGCCGACCTCGCTCCTACACGTACCCAACTCCAGGGTATGTCGTTAGGATCGGGAGAAGGTTTCAAAGAATATGCGCAGAGATAGAGAGACCTTGCTGGGAGGGTACAACCACCTTTGACTGACCGGGAACTCGTTGATATGTTCCTGGGGACCCTATCCGGGCCGTTCTTCAATCATCTCATTGGTAATTCATCTGCAGGGTTTACCGACCTTATTCTGATTGGGGAAAGAATCGAAGCTGGTATCAAAGCCGGGAAGATTCAAGAGGTCACACCTTCTGATACTCACAAAAAGCCTTACATGGGAAAGAAGGAATCTAATGTTGCGTACAGTCAAAAGAGTCGTCATGACCAACATGCAGGGGCAGTCATGATCTCTGGTTCTGCACCACGCCGACAACCACAAAAAGGAAATCAGCGAAGGCCGGACGAGCCTAAAAGACAATTCACCAACATCAACATGCCATGGTCACAAGCATTGCAACACATGTTGAAAATGAACCTGATTGCGGTGATCAACCCTCCTGCAAATCCCAAGACCTCCTCTCCAAACTACAATCCAGAGGCGAGGTGTGCTTATCATTCTGATAGCCCGGGGCACGATACTGAGGACTGTTGGGCGCTGAAGTATAAGATCCAGAATATGATCGACGCTAAGGAGATCGAATTCGAGCCTGCTGAGACTCCCATTGTGACCACTGCTCCTTTGCCAAAACATGGCTAGGATTGAGAGATTTTTGTTCATTTGAATTCAAGTTGTATTTTTCTTTTCTTGTTCAAACAAACAATTGTCATGTTAAACTCTTTTATTTCATGAATGCATTACACATGTCTGTCTTGAATTAATTATGCGTACTATACTTAAAGCTGCTTTCATATTTTTTGTGATGATCAACTCTTGATTAATAATTCTAAGCCTCTTGAGGGAGGATGACGAAAACGATACCGCAAACTACATTATGCTTTTGAATAGACCCCGCTGATGAGGTACAGGAATTTTTTCAATTCCTAAACACTGGAGTTATAAGGAAGATAATCCCTCGTCAACCCCTTTGAGCCAAAGAAGTAGGAGTTTTCTTTTCAAAATAAAAACCCTTAATCATAACCTGGGGCAGGGTAGTTCTCTCAGTTGATCCAAGTGCACAACGAATAGCACCAAAGAGGTCCTCACAAAACAAAAGACAGTGATGGTTCTGAATAATCATAAAGATAGGCAGTCATCATTTCTCAAAATAAACGCCCATTAAGTCAAAACCTATGAAGGAGACTTACAAAACTGGGGCATCCCGCTGACTGTAACACGAAAAGAAACAGTT
The DNA here is from genome assembly GCA_948472305.1 of Vicia faba. Taxonomy (NCBI): domain Eukaryota; kingdom Viridiplantae; phylum Streptophyta; class Magnoliopsida; order Fabales; family Fabaceae; genus Vicia; species Vicia faba. Next base: position 519,263,572 of record OX451737.1, read on the forward strand.
CAGGCAAAAGACAGGGATAATGAAATAAAAAATAAATAAAAAGAGGTCCTACAAACCCTCAACAAAAAAAGAAGGGAATGACTGCCTATTCCAAGTAAACTGTCAATACCCGAACCATCGCTGGTATATCAAAGCAAAGACTCAACCAAGGTCTAATGCACGATTAGCTGAGTTTAGGTTTGAAGAACATCACGAAGAGCGGGTGGGTACAAATAATTTGAGCCTTTATCCTTTGTTTCGTAAACCGTGAACCAGGCCACGTTACAATCCTTAAAAGTCCTAGCTGAAGCATGGGTTGGTTCGAAAGCATACTATTACGAAAGGTATCCTGACTCCTTAAGGCCCGCTGTAAAAGTTTGAGTTGACATCACAGTCTACAAAAAGTTTCACTTGTTTTACAAAAATGCATTTTCAAAATTCAAGACAGACATAAGCTTTTGCATTCTTAAAATAACATTGTTTGCATATGACTATTTGTTTGAACAGCATAGAAGTTTGCACGACGAACATCCAGTGAACAAAAGTCTCTTCAACAAAGAGGTCACCTCAAGTGGAAGAAACACTTCCAATCAAGGGGCATGGCATGATCAGTGTCTATCACTTGGGGCACTCCAGCAACGAATCTTGCCTAATCAGACATCTTCTGGTAGCAGGGCAACACGACACTATCAACAGGGGCACCCCCCTACATCCTGAGAGCATGGACATAGTCGAAAAAATACTACGCAAAATCAAAGACCCGCTAGGTTGACACACCTAGGCAAAAATAAGGGCTTCCCGGCGAACCAAAAGGGTTCGGGCAAAAATAAGGGATGAAATGAAAAAATCTGTACACCCGGCAAGTCGAAAACCTGCAAAGGCGGCTTGGGCAAAAATGGGTATCCCAGTGGACTGAAAACCCGAAAGGGCGGTCCAGGCAAAAGTTAGGGATTAAAGCGTACGACTATGTCCCGACATCTCGTCACTTGCCTACCAAAAGGAAGATTTGTCAATCGGCAGTCATCCAGCACCTCCACAAGGTATCTTCTCCCCTCACCTCAGAAACAGGGGCAGTAATGAGTCGTCCAGGCGATCCAGTCGCCCTGTCAACCAAGGTACCAAGAAAAGATCAATCAAAAGATGATTACCATCTACCTTTACAGCTTCAGATCAACACTGGTAACAAGCCAGAAAATTCTGCAGACGATTGATCATGGGTTAATATCCAAAACCAAACAGGACAATTATCTACTTGATCATCCTCAGGCAACCCTACACCGGTTCCTTTTCTTTCAGAAGAAGTCTTACACGGGCTCATCAACAGGCAACCCTACACCGGTTCCTTCTCAACCTCAGATGTAGTTTTACACGAACTCGTCGTCAGGCAACCCTACACCGGTTCCTTTTCTTTCAGAAGAAGTCTTACACGGACTTATCTCATGGTAACCCTACACCGGTTCCTCCCAAAGTTTTACACGGGCTCATCAATAGAAGAAGTCTTACACGGACTTATCTCAAGATGACCTTACCCCGGTTCATCAAGAAGTTTTACATGAACTTATCCTGCAGTAACCTTACCCCGGTTCCTCCAGAAGTCTTACACGGACTTGTCCCGAAGTAACCTTACCCCGGTTCCTCCAGAAGTCTTACACGAACTTATCCTGCAGTAACCTTACCCCGGTTCCTCCAGAAGTCTTACACGGACTTACCTTAAAGATAACCTTACCTCGGTTCCTCCAGAAGTCTTACACGGACTTACCTCAAAGATAACCTTACCCCGGTTCATCAAGAAGTTTTACACGAACTTACCCTGCAGTAACCTTACCCCGGTTCCTCCAGAAGTCTTACACGGACTTACCTCAAAGATAACCTTACCCCGGTTCATCAAGAAGTTTTACACGAACTTACCCTGCAGTAACCTTACCCCGGCTCCTCCAGAAGTCTTACACGGACTTACCTCAAAGATAACCTTACCCCGGTTCATCAAGAAGTTTTACACGAACTTACCCTGACCTCGGCTCCTCCAGAAGTTTTACACGAACTTATCCCGAAGTAACCCTACACAGGTTATCTCTTTCCAGACGTAGTTTTACACGGACTCGTCATCAGTAAACCTTACACAGGTTTCCTTCTCAAAACTCCAGATGTAGTTTTACACGGACTCGTCACCCAGAAACCCTACACAGGTTCTCTATTTTTAAGGATGCAGTTTTACACGGACTCGTCACCCAGAAACCCTACACAGGTTTCCTTCAACTCCAAATGCAACTCCACATGAGCCCAACCTCAAAGTAACCCTACATAGGTGTCCTTCTTTCCAAGATGCGGTTTTACACAAGCTCATCATCAGACAACCCTACATAGGTTCCCTCTTTCAGCTTAGAAAAAAATTACAGTTCAAAAATTTCCCCAGGAGAGTCCAATCAAGATTTCCCCAGGAAAGTTTGAATCCATCTCCCCAGCAGTAAGCTTACCCCCAGTAGATTCTGGAAGCTTATCCCCCCTGCAGAGCACGAACGCGTCTCCTGTCTTTATTCAAAGGTTATTTCCATACCAGGATATAACTGGGTTATCCTCAGCCAAAAACCACGGAAAGATCGTCCTCGGCGAAGCCTTCTTATCCCCAGCGAAGTCTATTAAAACTTCCAACATAACAATGGTATCCCCAGCGGAGTTATCATCATCCCAGCAAAATATCTCTCTCCCCATAGAGTGTTGTTCCCCAGCAAGGTCGCTAGAGTAATTTTCTCCCCGCAAAGTGTTCTATTCGCCAAGTTTATTCCCCAACGGAGTTATCTTCTCCTACCGGTATTCTTGCAACTATCATCCCCAGCAGAGACGAAGAACTCTCTTCAAACATCAGCCCAGGATGTGACTTCCCGGCACCCGTCAAGGATTTACTTTCCTAGACGAAAAACATACATTCATAAACATCGTATTTCCATACATTATAGCCTGCATGTACGCATCATATCTTACAATCTCATTTATGTTGAGAACATCATTGCTTGATCCATATCATGCATTGCATATGACTGACCTGTACCTTTCAGGAAAGATCCAGTTAAGTTATCAGCTATGTCCAAGACCTAGCCTGGTTCAGTTAAATCGACCCTAAGATCTCCCTGATTCTTATCCAGTTGAAGATTCCAAGACCTTGCCTGGTTCAGTTAAATTGACTCCTAAAGATTTCTCTGTTTCTTATCCAGCCAAAGGCCTTCTCTGGTCCAGTTAAATCGATTCCTAAAGATTTTTCTGATGAAGACTCAGTAGAAGACATCCAAGATTCTCTCATCGTTACTGTTGAGGTTGAAGTCGCCCAAGATTCTCTCATCGTTACTGTTGAGGTTGAAGTCGCCTATGATTCTCTCATCGTTACTGTTGAGGTTGAAGTCGCCCAAGATTCTCTCATCGTTACTGTTGAGGTTGAAGTCGCCTATGATTCTCTCATCGTTACTGTTGAGGTTGAAGGCGCCTATGATTCTCTCATCATCCTGCTGAGGTTGTAGTCGCCTAAGATTCTCTCATCATCCTGCTGAGGTTGTAGTCGCCTAAGATTCTCTCATCATCCTGCTGAGGTTGTAGTCTCCTAAGATTCTCTCATCATCCTGCTGAGGTAGTAATCGCCCCAGATTCTCTCATCGTTACTGTTGAGGTAGTAATCGCCCCAGGTTCTCTCATCGTCCCGCTGAGGTAGTACCCATCCCTGATTCATTTATCACCTTTTGAAGCTCCAGATTCAATTCTTGTAACCAGTCAGGGCGCATCTACACAAAGAGTTTGAAGACCAGCTCCTGTAACAGGCCAGGTACTCATTTTCTTTTTCAGGTACACAAGTCCTCGCTAAGGAATCTCTTACGCAACCGACACCCAGATGGAATCTATAAGCCCATCCACCTATCCATCACATATCATTATGGAATCTGTAATCCCATCTTCCTATCCATCAATCTCGAAATGGCATCTATAAGCCCATTCCCACCATCACACTACTACGTGAGCGCAAATTTCTGGGCACTCTAGTGTTCAATCATCTTCCACCTTCGGATTACGAAAGGCACGTTAGCCAATCTACATCCTCAGGTCTAAGAAGATTTAACAGGGGCAACTGTTGTACCCCAAAATTTTCCCTCCCATATTCTTCAAGATTTGCAAGGAGCATGCTTCAAAATCTCTCAAGGGTTGCACAGTTCAATGGCCTCCTAACAGTCAAAAATTAGGGTTTTGGTTCTAGCAAAGAAGTTGAGGTTTCCAAGGGTTCAAACAGGTCCCACATGCCTATAAACATTGTCAAGCATCCAGATGCAAGGTTTCAAGACTCACAGCACCAAGTTGCACTGTCAACAAACCTAATTGCTCAACAATCAACTGTAGGGGCAAAATGGTCATTTGACAGTCAAAAGTCCAAATTTTTGGTCAACATCTTATTTTGAAGCCACAAACATCATTTGATCAATTATTGATCATGATTCTCAAGGCATGGCTCAAAAAGTCTCAAGATGCAAAAGTTGCTATATTTAGACAGTTGAAAAAGTCAACTGCAAATTGACCAAGGCATAACTTCCACATGGTTTATCAGAAAAATTCCATCCAAAGCTCATTTTGAAGAGAATGACATTTCCTACAACTCATATTCACACTTCAAGTCCAAGAAATGCTCTCAAAAAAGTTATCAATTTCAACATTATAGGTCATTTTCAAAAGTCAACAAAAAGGGACTTTAAGTCAAAGACCATAACTTGAGATTTGTAAATCAAAATGACATGGTACCAAAGGCATTGGTTAGAGGACTTCAAGACCTTTCCAAAATGTCCAAGAACATGATCAAAGATTAAAAATTGAGCAAGATATGCCTTGTGGAAGTTGGGAAGTTTTTGGGAATTTTGAAAAGTCAACTTTACTTCAAATACCTCAAAATTGCTAATGGGCCACAATTTCTTCCAAGAATCATCATCCAAAAGTTATGCACGACCCATTGACCCAAAGGGGAGTTATTTTCTTATTTTTTATTAATTATTTGAATTTTTAATGTTATTAATTCATTTAATTAAAATTAAATATGGAAAAATACTCAAGCATGTATTTTAAATCTTTTCATGCAGCTAATAGGTCTATCATAAATTCAAGATTTCATGCATCACTAAAAAGGCAAGAATTATTCATGATTTGGCATATTTGGCATAAAAAAAAGATTGAAAAAGATTATGCAAAATCACAAAATTCAAAAGCATTGATTCCATGGATTTTGGACTTGTTTTGTTACCCTAATTCATTGGCATACATAAGCAGATCACAACCCTAATCACAGACACAAGCTAGCTGCGCCCAAACTTGAAAACCAACTTTGCATTTTTTTCTAAAATTCTCAAAACTGATTTCATAGCTAGAGGGTGTTTCAAGGCAAAAGGACCATTCCAAAGGCTTGCTGGGATAACTAGGGAGCTTTCTCAATCAAAACCACATCCCCACATGCAGAGAAACGGTAGAACGCCATAGTCCTGTTCAAGAAAACTCTCATAATCATACTTTGATTTATATGCATATTTCATACATTTTTAATGCTGATTTGTACTAATATGGACTCACTGAAGCTTTTGGTGTATGTTAATTGAACTAATCTTGCCTGTAGCGAAATATACCATTGAAATGTTCTAGGGTTTCAGAAGCTTCCATTTGGGGCTTTGGATATATGGAAAAATTGGCCGTCCTAACCTACACCATTGGAATCAGAAGCTTCATACGAACTAATTCCACGCATCGCGCTCAATTTATGATCAACGGTGTTCTATTCGCTATTTTTGTATGTGTCATTTAGTGGGGGTTTAAAACCCCCGCTATCCATGTTTTATTTGCAGGAAACATGAAGAAGAAGGAGGACGTGTCCCCTGATAATAGGCACGTTTGAATTTTCACGCGATGGACATCACTAAGCGTTGTGTCGTGTTATGTTATCCGCTGGCCAATTCCAATACAACGTGCGCGCGTAGCTCAGATGGCTGGATGTGTAATGGGTAAACGTTGGGACCTGGGTTCGATTCCCAGGTCCCCTTGCATATTTCTTAATTTTTTCTTTAACTTATTCCTGTGCAACGTACCTTTCAGTGATCTACCATGCACTTAACACCTTGGCGCGCCACATGGCTTCAGAGACCAATCTAATGGCCAGATCACGCAGATCACCATACCCACTAATCAACCATGCTCACGTGAACGCTGAAAGTCAAACAGGCCAAGCTTCTATTGGGCCAAATTACTTCAGTCATACCTCCAAAAGGGGTCAACACCCCCATATGTTTGCATTTCTTCTTTTTTTTATTTCTTTTCTTTCATTTATTTTATTTATGATAATTGTTTTATTTAATTCATAAAATAAATTTTTATAACACAAAAAATAAAAAAAACCAGAAAGTCAAAAAGTAAAATATGTTTATTATTTAATTCGCTAATATTTATTTTGTAAATAAATTTTGTTAATTAATTTAGTTTTAATTTTAGGTTTAATTTTAATGTTTTTCTTTAATAATTAAAAATGTTTAGAATTAGGGTTTTAATTCCATTTAATTTTCTCTAATTTCATAAATACAAAAAAAACATAAAAAATAAGTCATTTCCTTTATTTAATTTAATTAATTTAATAATTTCGATTTAATTTCCTCAAAGGGTCCAACGCCCTCGCACCTTCGAATATAATTTTCTCTTCGCGCGTTTATTTTATTTTTCTTTGTGAAATTTATGTACTTGCCCCAAAGCCTTGTAATAGATTAATTAGGATATTTATTTTTTCCGCATTTTATTTATTTCAAATCAGGTCTTGGTTTAATTTGGCGATGTAGACCCGCGCCTTTGTAATAGCATAGGACTTTAAATTCCCGCACCCCTTAACTGTTAATAATTTGCATGAAAGAATGAATGCCCGAAAATAAAATCAAAACGTAGAACACTCAATGCATGATCAAGACAAAAATAACTGAAAAATGACACACAATCACACACCACTCCTAGGGTACGCCTCGTTGTTGCCTTGCCCCTCGAAAAGTGGTCTTCGAGTATAGGACATTTTAGTAAGTCCTCATGTCCATGAACATGGCATGGGGGTAGCTTCTAAGGTGTCCTACTATTGCTCTGGTGACCACACTGTTGCCTTGCCCCTCGAAACGTGGTCGTCGAGTACAGGACGTCTTAGTGAGTCCTTATGTTCCATTGATCTAGTTGCCTCGAATAAGTTGCCTCGGAACGGTCGCCTCGGAATAAAAAGATCAATGGCATAAGGGTAGCTTCTAAGGTGTCTTACTGTTGCTCCGGTGACCACACTGTCCCTAATCCTCGAATTGACCCGAACACCTCCGACGGTGGTGCTACCTACCTCTCAATGGTGGGATGGCACTACCTTAAGGACAATAATACAGCCTAATTCCTTAGGGTAGGTAGATGACTCGTAGATACTTGCTCTAATTCAAAACAAAAAAACTTCTTTTCACACCGAAACTTTGCAAAAAGCTTTCAAAACAACTTTTCAAACACTCTTGAGGACTGATACAAGAGTCGAACTGAAACTTTCAAAGAAACTTTTTTTTCAAACCCACACACCTTGAAAAGCAAACAAACATTTTGAAAACACAATGAGCAAGTATCTAAGAGCCCATGGATAACCATGGATAGAAAGGGTGCTAACACCTTCCCTTTCTATAAATCTACCTCCCGAACCAAGAACTAATCTCAATAAGGAATTTTTCGGTGCTTTTGTCCTTTCCATATTGGAGAAAATAAAAAGACGGTGGCGACTCTTGCTTCCGCGACATTTCGCGAACCAGCGTTAAACAGTCAGTTCCAGATCCACCGATCACACCTGTCCCTTCACATCCAATGATATGGCTCCTTACAAACTAATGGTAGGAAAGCACTATCTAAAGGAGGAGGAAAAGAACAAATACTTTTTGAGTAGGTAGATTGCTCGTAATTTCTTGCTCACAAACAAAATCATTTCCATACTTCACACTTTCAAAACATCTTTCAAAACGAATATTTTGTATACATTCTCAACAATACGATAATCATTACAAAATGGCCTTATATTGGGAATTTCAAACATATTTCCAAACACTTCCTTTCAAGAAATATTTTCAAAACCAACACTTTGTATACATTCTCAACGATACAAGAATCATTGCAAAGTTTGCCAAACTTAGGCGTTCTCAAAATATTTTCAAACTTACACAAACACAAAGCAATTTTAAAGTGATCAAGCAATTAAGATCCTGTAGATAACTACGGATGAAAAGGGTGCTAACACCTCCACTTTTCATAACCTACCCCCCAAACTCAAGAAAACTCTCTGTGATACGGTGGGAGAACTGACTTGAGTTTTTGGGTTTGTATTCGCACTTGTTCGGTTTAGCAAGAGTCGCCACCGACTTTTTATTTTATCCTAAAGGAAAGGTTAAAAAAGCACAGGAAAAACCTTTTGAGATGTTTCGTGGGTTCGGGGGGTAGATTATGAAAAGGGAAGGTATTAGCACCCTTTTCATCCATGGTTATCCATGGGCTCTTAGTTACTTGTTTTAGATCACTTGCCTTGATTTTCAATTGCTTTGAAATGGTGGTGTGTGTGTGTGTGTGTTTGAAAATGTTTTGAAAAAGATGCCTTGTCTAGGCAACCGTTGTAACAATTCTTTACTCGAATGTTTTACAAAGGTGTTTGTCTTTTCGAAAAGATGTTTCAATGTTTTTGGAAATTGTTTTGAAAGTTGTTTTGAAAGTTGTGTTGTGGAGTGGGTTTTGAAAAGTAGGCAAGTGTGTTTTGCGAGCTTGATCAAGTAACTAAGAGTTGTCTACCCCTAAATTTACTCAAAGGTTTTTCTCATGTTTTAACCCTTTTAACAGTATTGTTCCACCATTGTATTTGGTGGACAATCTTGTGTTAGGATGTTAACGGGACGGGCGCGGGTCATCGCATAGACCATGAATGCAATGGTGCCAAGTGTCTTTGGCAATTTTGCTTGAAGGGACTATGATCATTTTGTTTAGGCAACTTCGAAAGCGTCATCGAGGGACTATGATCATTTGATTTGTTTTGTTTTGCCAAAGAAACTCAACATGCAAGCATGGCCCATTTTGGAAGGCAACGAGCGGGATTACCCTAGGGGTGCAAGTGTGAATGGTGTATTGATTGTCATGCATTTATCTTGTATTAGGTTATCTAGCGGTTGATTTTATTTACATACAAACCCTAGGTCTAAACATGGTATAATTGAAAGCGATAAATTGCGGGAATTTAAAGTCTAAGCTATTACAAATAAGTATCCGGGGATGGGGGTACAAATATTTACAAATGGGGATGAGACTTATTAGGAGAGTAGTGTCCAAATATATTTACAACCAAATCGAATCGCAATCTCAATATAAATGTAGCAATGTATAAGAATAAAAGACAAGCAAATGTATTGGTATAAGTGCATGTGATTTATTTACAAATGATGCAAGATATTAACTTAATACAAAATTAAGTATTTATTAAGTATTGTTATTTATTTTTTATGTTTTGGTTAATGTTTTATAAACTTGTATAAGATTAATTAAACAAAAGTTTTAAAGAAAAAGTATTTATTTTTATGTATTTGTTAATATGTACAAACAAAAGTTTTAATAAAAGAAAAGAAAATGCTTTAAGAAATTCTATTTTTTATGTATTAATGTTAATGTATTTTAGTTAGTATTTTTATGTACAAAATTTAAATTAAACAAAAAAATGCTAAACTTAATAGAACTAAGTTTTTATGCCTTTTTAATTGTTCTAAAATAAAATATAAAATATTCTAGAAAATTTTGTATACATATAAAAAAAAGGTTAAAGTGTTTTTTATTTACAAAAAAACAAATTATGTTATAAAGAAAAGAAGAGAGTATTAGTATAAAAAAGTAGAAAATAAAATAAATAAAAATGGGGAGGAGTTAAATGGGCTTGGTGTGAATTTATGATCCAAACAAAACAAGTAAGACTAGGACAGGGGGGTGTAAGGCGCCAAATTTCTGAGATTGGGCTTAGGCTTTGCAAAAGAGGTCAGGCCCAACGCGCTTGACACAACATTTTTCTTTAGGGTTTTAATTGTTTTGTTTCATTTGCCTCATTCAGAGCTAGGGTTACACTTGAGCGGCGCCGTTCCTCATCGTCTTCTTCATCGTTCTTCTTGAGCCAAGCATTTATGAACTAGGTTCTTCCCTGCCTGGCCACCAAGCGCCACCTCTGGCTCCTTCTCCCTCCATGGTTGAGCATAACAGCGACAAAAAGGTAACAGCTTCTCCTTCTTTACGCCTTAGGGTTTCGTACTTTGTCTTGCTCGTGCATGTTTTAATCTCGTGTTTTGATTTTTATGTTGTTATTTGTGTTCTGTTTCTATGAGGTTTTGAAGAAAAGAGGGGAGAAATTATACCTTTAGAGATGGAGACGGAGGAGGACGGCGGCGTCCTAGGCGGCCAGGCGGAGGGGAGACGACGCTGATGAGCTTGCTTGGAAATCCGGTACCTTTGTATCTTGTTTTTATGGTTTCATGATGAATACTGAAAACCTAGTTTTATTTGCTTCTGTCTTCTCTTTTGCTTGCTCTTTTCAATGATGATTATCTGAGATGCCTGGCTTATTTCTTCTGAACACTTCTTTTCCTCTTCCACTGCTTGCTTGCTGAGATGCTTGATATGCTGTTGAACCCTATGATGAGCCCAGCTCTGAGGGCTTTGTGATTTTGACTTTGGACGAATTTTTATGGTTTGTAAGTTTGTTTGGAGCTCAGGCTTCAGGCTTGCTGGTTTGTATGGGGTTTATCAGTTTGTGTGGCTTTTTCTGGTGTAGGCTAACTAGTTCAAAACAGGTTACAGGCTTCTGTTTGTGGCTTGCTGTTTGTTTGTTTTATGGTTCTTGTACTGTATAGGCTTTAAGGCTTTGACATGCCAAAGGTTTATCAGTTGGCTTCAGGGTTAGAACAGGTTTGCAGGCAGGTTGATGACTGAGTCTTGAAAGGCTTGAGGTGTTAGCAGGCTTCAGACTTGGTCATAGGCTTGGCTTGGTGATTTGTGAGTTATGCAGGTTGGTGATTTGTGAGTTATACAGGTTGGTGATTTGTGAGTTATGCAGATTGGTGATTTGTGAGTTATGCAGGTTGGCTTATGGTTTTGATTTGTTGTGATAGGATGCAAGGCTTTGTTTGTAAGCTGGTTAAGGCTTGGTGTTGAAAGGTTTGACACAGTTTGTGTTGGAGGCAGTTTTGTTTGTTTGCTTATGTTATGTATCACAGTATTATGGTGAACTATATCTTTTGTGATGTTCTGCCTCCCTTTCTATGTTCTGATAACTTGTTATATCTTTTTTTCTCTAAGCCTCAAGCCTGCTGTAAGCCTTTTTCTCTCTCTTCTCTCTCTCTCTACAGATTAAAGAGCAATTTTATATTGCTTAAAACTGCTTTTCTGAAAAGGTGACTGGCTGGAAAGTGATGTAACTTGAAATGTTGCTTGTATATTAGTCTTTCCTCTGCATACTTTCCATACTTCCTGCATATCTTGTGTACTTTGTTGACAGCTTTTGTACCTTTTTTTTGGACAGTTCTGCACTTGAACAGTTTAGTTGATATTCAGTTTGCCTTTTGGACTTGGTTAGGCATTATGGACTTTATAGTTTGTACATGTTGTTTGTTTTGAAACTGTGCAGCTTGTTGACAATTTGAATTTGTGCAATTTGTTTCTTTGTCATTATGCAGCCTTGTGCATTTCCATATTTTTTTGCAAGCATATTTCTATCCTTCTTTGTGAACCAAGAGTAATTCTTGTGATTTGCAGAGAGGGTGAATAACTGATTCCGGCCAGTTACTTTTAATGATAAACTTTAAATTAACTGTCTGCTTTTTTTTATTTCATCTGCATTTGACTTTTTCCTTTTCTTTTTGCAGGTAAAATCAATTGAGCAATGGAGCATCAGAGGATGAAGATTTAGAAAACTTAAGATATAGCTTTATTTTACCTTTAATTATTTGTAATAACATTATTTGTAAATACTGTAAATGTATTCAAATAACATTTGTACTTAATAATTAAAAGTAAATAAAAGTTTAATCCTTTTTTCTTCTTCAATTGTTTATTTAATTATTTATAATTCTTAAATTATAATAAAGGGAAATAAATCCCAATTATTCTAACTTAGAATAAATAAATAATCAATAAACATCCGGCGTTCCGAATAATCGAAGCATTGCACGGCTAAACAACAAAAGTCCACATGTCCTTTTTTCACTGATTAAATCCAACACTGCAAACTCAAATCAAATGCCTCAGCTCATCTCCCAGAGTAAATTGAAAAGCAATGTAGAATTAATTCTTTCTGCGCGCACAAACCCTAGTTCTTGATTAAATGTCAAAGAAGCGCCTGCCTGATCAGAACCTGAGCCAACTCAACCAAACCCTAATAATTTGCTTGAAATGTTCCAGAGTCCATGAAAACCCTAAATTGGATAGACTGATAAGAAAAAGTCTGTTTGACTGACTCTTACGCCAATCTGAAAAAGTCAGGGAAAACCCGAAGCTGTGATTTCTTGTGGAAAAATAGGAGGGCAAATTTTGGGGTACAACAGTTGCCCCTGTTCAATCTTCTTGAACCTGAAGAGTTAGATTGGCAAGTTTGCCTTTCGCGACTCGAGGGTAAAAGGAGATTGGACATTAGAGTGCCCAAAAAAATTTGCACTCGGATGTGATGGTAGAGGGAATGGGCTTAAAGATGCCATTTGGTGATGGGCTTAGAGATGCCATCTAGGGATGTGGAAGAATCTTGTCGGGGGATGGGCTTAGAGATGCCATCTGGAAGTGTTGGTAGGAGGATGGGCTTAGAGATGCCATTTGGAAATTTTTTGGAGGAGGATGGGCTTATAGATGCCATCTGAAGGTGATTGTTGAACTGTATGTTATTGGTGAGTAGGTGAGTATCAGAAAGGTATCCATGTTTTGGGACATCTCTGAACTGGGGGTCTGAATAAGCAATAGATTGACGTCCGTATCTGGAAGCATCCGTAAACTGTTTTCAAAAGTTGAGTCTGAACAAGCAATAGATTAACATCCGTTGTTGGGAAGAATTTGTAAACTGTTTTCAGAGGTTGAAGAATCTGAACAAGCGATAGATTAACATCCGTTGTTGGGAAGAATCTGTAAACTGTTTTCAGAGGTTGAAGAATCTGAACAAGCGATAAATTAACATCCGTTGTTGGAGAACCCGTGAACTGTTTTCAGAAGTCTCGAAGTTGAAAAGGAACCGGTGTAGGGTTTCCTGATGATGAGTCCATGTAAAACTGCATCTGAAGTTGAGAAGGAACCGGTGTAGGGTTTCCTGATGATGAGTCCGTGTAAAACTGCATCTGAATGAATCTGGAATAAGTATCAGAATGTCGCCATGTCTGGGTCACATCTGAACTATCTCTGGGTGAATCTGGAATAAGTATCAGAATGTCTCCATATTTTGGTCACATCTGAACTATTTCTAGAAAGAATCTTGGAAGATGATGGTCTTTGTCTGTCGACTGATCTTTCCTGAAAAGGTAAAGAGTTAGTTGTATGCAATGTCATGATGCATGATGCAATGTATGTTATATCAATGTTTATGATATGAATGTGATGAATGCACATGTAAGCTGATGAGCTGTCTTGCTGAGGATAGATGAATCCTAGATGGCAGGAGATAAAAGAATCTTGACTGCCATCGGGGGAAGTAATTCCTTGACTGCTGTAGGGGATTGAAAATCCTTTGATCGTTGAAAATGAGAAGTCCTGGGACCGCTGTTGGGGAATCAGGAGCTTGGGTTGTATGCCAATCTACTGGGGATTCTTGTCTTGAGGAGATCTTCACTGGAGAATATTCGAATATCCTGTGAGGAACTGAGAATGAGAGTCTTCATTCTGCTTGGAGATTGATAGTTGGAAGTTTTAGCTCCGCTGGGGATTGCAAGAATCTTTTGATTGCTGCAGGTATTGATCTGAGATCTTGAAAAGGTTGGTCGGTGAGATAGTGTCCTGGCTGGTTTCAGGTATTGATCTCTGACCTGAGAAAGAAAGATAGTTTTCCTGGCTTGTTACAGGTGTTGATCTTCAATCTCCTCATGTAGATGATTTTCCTGGCTTGTTACAGGTGTTAATCCACAATCAGTCGTCCACAGATATTTTCCTGGCTTGTTACAGGTATTAATCTGGAACTTGGGTTATATGCAACTTTGAGAACGAGAATCTTCATTCTGTTGGGGGTCAGAAATTGGGAGTATACCAATCTTCTGGGATGATGAGAATCTTCATTCTGTTAACGGTCAGAAACTGGGAGTATACCAATCTTCTGAGGTTTTAAGGATGAGAGTCTTCACTCTTGAGTGTCAGAAATTGAGAGTATACCAATCTTCTGAGATGATGAGAATCTTCATGCTGTTAACGGTCAGAAACTGGGAGTATACCAATCTTCTGAGGTTTTAAGGATGAGAGTCTTTATTCTTGAGGGTTAACTGTTATCTGGTCGTAATCCAGGCTTCATAGAAATTTGTATTGCTATTTGGTCGTAGTCCAGGCTTCACAATAGCTTGCTAAGCTGTTATCCGGTCGAATCCGGGTTTCACGGCTTGTGTTAAAGATATACCACTATCTGGTCGACTCCAGGCTTCATAGTATTCTTGGCTGCTATCTGGTCGTAATCCAGGCTTCACAGAAACTTGTATTGCTATCTGGTCGTAATCCAGGTTTCACAATAACTTGCTAAGCTGTTATCCGGTCGAATTCGGGTTTCACGGCTTGTGTTAAAGATATACCACTATCTGGTCGACTCCAGGCTTCGTAGTATTCTTGGCTGTTATCTGGTCGTAATCCAGGCTTCACAGAAACTTGTATTGCTATCTGGTCGTAATCCATGTTTCACAATAACTTGTTGAGGATTAAACTGTTATCTGGTCGAATCCGGGCTTCACAGCTTGTGCTTAGGAGATACCACTATCTGGTCGTAATCCAGGCTTCGCGGTGGTCTGATATTGTGAATGAGTGACAGAATGGCTACCGTGTTTGGAGCGTATCTGAAATTGTATCTTGGAGTTGAGATCTGTATGAGTAGCAGAATGACTTTCGTGTCTGGAGTGTATCTGAAACTGTAACTAGGATCTGAATGAGTGACAGAATGGCTATCGTGTCTGGAGCGTATCTGAAACTGTATCTAGGATCTGAATGAGTGACAAAATGGCTACCGTGTCTGGAGCGTATCTGAAACTGTATCTTCCAACAGGTGATGAAGGAGTTGTTGCACACTTTTGACATTCGAATGCCCCAAGTGATGATGAAGGAGACTTGCCCCAAGTTCACTGAACTTTTGAGAGATTTGTTGAAATCTTGACTGGACTGCCCCAGGTTAAGTGACATGGCATGCCCCTTGTTGATAGGAGATTTGTCAATGGAAGTGTTATCCTTTTTGAATTGATTTTGTTCACTGAGAGAGTTTTCGTTCCTCCGAACATTCGCTGTAGGAATTTCTTCACTGTCAAACAAATAGCCATGTGTAAACAGTGATATTCAAGTAATGCAAAGTTTATGCTTGTCTTGAAGTTTTGAAAAATGCATTTTTTAGCAAAAAACTTTTCATAAGACAAATTCAACACAAGATTTAGGGCAAAGCCTTACAGGAGTCAGGATACCTTTTGTAACAGTATGCTTTCGAGCTAACCCATGCTTCAATTAGGACTTTTGAAGGGTTGTAACGCGGCTTGGTTCACGGTTTAAGAAACAAAGGATAAAGGCTCAAAGTATATTTGTACCCACCCGCTCTTCGTGATGTTCTTCAATCTTGAGCTCAGTTAATTGTGCGTCGAACTCCATTCGAATTTGGAACGACTTTTTGGGTGATGGTTCCCCAATTGAATTTGGAGGGCAGTCATCCTCTTTTTTCTTTTGCAACATTTTTTCATGTTGTTTGAGGGTTTGTAATGACCTCGTTCTTTTGATTTGTTATCCCTAACTTTTGCTTGACTGTTCCTGTTTTCGAGATTACAGTCAGCGCGATGCCCCAGCTTCCTTAAGCCTCCTTTATAGGTTTTGGCTTAGTGGGCTTTTCTCTTTTGAGAGATTGAATGCCTATGTGATAGGGAACCACCCTTGTCTTTTGATTCCGAAGGAATGTCTTTCCTTTTTCTCTTGATGTCGTTCGTTGTATTACGAACTGAGAGTTTGCCACTTTAATGCGCACCTTTTTTTTGGATTAACTGAGAGACTACCCTGCCCCAGGTTTAAATCAAAGGTTTCAATTTGTTTAGAACAGAAAACTCCTACTTCTTTGGCTCGAAGGGGTTGACTAGGGATTATCTTCCTTATAACTCCAGTGTTTGGGAATTGAAAGAAATGCCTGTACATCATCAGCAAGGTCTGTTCAAGAGCATACTGTATGAGATTATGGTATTGTTTCGTCATCCTCCCTCTAAAGGCTTGCAGCTTTTTATTAAGAGTTAAATATCATAAAGAAATCATAAGAGTAGTGAAAACGAATGGATGAATTCAAGACAAACATATGCAATGCATTAATGAAACAGAGTTTGACATTAACAGATAAATTGTTTGAATAACAAAGAGATTACAACTTGGAAATTCAAATGAAACAAAAGCCTCTCAGTTTGAGCCTTGTCAATTCAGGTGGAGAACTCCTCAACGGAAAATTTTCATCTCGCCGTCTGGCATGAACCTCAGCACTCCAATGTCAATCAGATCTTGAATCTTGTTCTTCAAGGCCCAACAGTCGTCGGTGTCATGTCCCGGGCTATAGGAGTGGTACACACAAAATGCGTCGGGATGATAGTTAGGAGCATAGGTATTGGGCTTCCGAATAGGATCCCTCAAAGCAGTCAGATTGACCTCCAACAAGCGCTCCAGTATTAGAGATGACGATATGTCAGTCTCAATGAACTGTCTTCCTGATGTATTTTGCTTACGCTGATTACCCCGATGACGCTGACGAGGTTGTTGATGGGGTTGTGACCCTGAAGCAAGTAGGGGAGCCTTCCCTTTGTCTTCTTGTCTGGAGGGGGGTTGAATGGTGACTTGCTCTTCAACCTCAGATGTTTGCCCCACTTGGTTTTCCCGAAGCAGTTGGTTGACGAGAACCCTGAGCTCTTCTTGTCTTTGAGACAAGTCCTGGATGAGAGCCATCTGGCCCACCAGTTGTCCCATCACTTGGATCCTCAATGTTGCCAAATCAAACTGCAGTTCCCCCAACTGATCACTCCTGGCATTGTTTGAATTCTCCTGGACCATGCCCCTTGTGAGGAGAGCTTTCACTTCTTCTTGCCCCAAGGACAGGTTCAAGAACATCTCCTGAAGCTGAGCAGTTTGGTCCTGGATATCCTTGACAGTTCTCTCTAGAGCCATCTCTTACTGAAATAAACAGTAGGAGAGTAAGGAAACCTGAAAAAGGAAAAACTGTCATGATGCAATGCATGATATGTGAATGCATGTTTTCAAGGATCTCTTGGGGTGAACACAAGAGAATGTTAGAGGTTGAACTTTGATCTTTGATTGGAGAACTTTGCACCAGTGGATGTCTTTCCACGAGAATCAAGCTCACCATATCAAGTGGGTCATAGCCCCCGATTCAAGTTGTTGCACTTGATCTTTGATGGCATTTGTTTAGAGGAGAATCCTCTTGCCCTTTGGTAGACGTCTGGTTCAATGTAACCCTGCATCAAAAGAACCCTCGAGATCCTTGAAATGGTTATTGAAAATGCTATGGTATGATGTCATGATGTTATGTACATGTATGCAAAAACAAGCAAGTGTATATACAGGTAATCATATTCACACAAAGCAAACAAGTCCTTAGGTTTAGGCTTGCATGGGGTTTTTAGGTAAGTACCCTCTTGAAGTTAGTTGGCTCATCCTGTCCTAAAATAGAAACCAGGTTCTAAGGAGCTCAATATCATTGGATTATTTTCTGTGTTCATTGTTTTGGTTTAGCCACTTAACTGGCGACCAAAATATTCCAAGAAAACAACCCTCAATGAGTGTAGTATCGAGTATCTACCAACTTTGGACTACACCAAAGTCGGTCATCTCACTACCCCTAAAAAAGGCTAAGATGGTCAATTAAGGTTCTAAGAGTTCGTTAGTGCTTCATGACATCACTCAGCGGCCCCGTACTCTCCTTGATTGAACTCAAGGGTTACCGGTACTCACAAATATGTCACACTAACATAGCTTACTGCTTCAACCATGTCGGTATACCCCACACAGTTCCCTCACAGTTTTATTGCTATTTACCTAAAAGGTGCCCCAAAATCCGGGTGTAGGATTTACAACAAACCCAAACAAAGACCCAAAAAGTAAAGCAACCAAAGCAATCAAAGCAAGTATGTATGGGTGATCTAAAACCCTAAGGTAACCTCACTTTTAAAATTTTCCCCAGCAGAGTCGCCAGTTCTGTTATACGGTGGGAGAACTGATTTGAGGTTTTGTGTTTGTATTCGCACTTGTTCGGTTTAGCAAGAGTCGCCACCGACTTTTTATTTTATCCTAAAGGAAAGGTTAAAAAAGCACAGGAAAAACCTTTTGAGATGTTTCGTGGGTTCGGGGGGTAGATTATGAAAAGGGAAGGTATTAGCACCCTTTTCATCCATGGTTATCCATGGGCTCTTAGTTACTTGTTTTAGATCACTTGCCTTGATTTTCAATTGCTTTGAAATGGTGGTGTGTGTGTGTGTGTTTGAAAATGTTTTGAAAAAGATGCCTTGTCTAGGCAACCGTTGTAACAATTCTTTACTCGAATGTTTTACAAAGGTGTTTGTCTTTTCGAAAAGATGTTTCAATGTTTTTGGAAATTGTTTTGAAAGTTGTTTTGAAAGTTGTGTTGTGGAGTGGGTTTTGAAAAGTAGGCAAGTGTGTTTTGCGAGCTTGATCAAGTAACTAAGAGTTGTCTACCCCTAAATTTACTCAAAGGTTTTTCTCATGTTTTAACCCTTTTAACAGTATTGTTCCACCGTTGTATTTGGTGGACAATCTTGTGTTAGGATGTTAACGGGACGGGCACGGGTCATCGCATAGACCATGAATGCAATGGTGCCAAGTGTCTTTGGCAATTTTGCTTGAAGGGACTATGATCATTTTGTTTAGGCAACTTCGAAAGCGTCATCGAGGGACTATGATCATTTGATTTGTTTTGTTTTGCCAAAGAAACTCAACATGCAAGCATGGCCCATTTTGGAAGGCAACGAGCGGGATTACCATAGGGGTGCAAGTGTGAATGGTGTATTGATTGTCATGCATTTATCTTGTATTAGGTTATCTAGCGGTTGATTTTATTTACATACAAACCCTAGGTCTAAACATGGTATAATTGAAAGCGATAAATTGCGGGAATTTAAAGTCTAAGCTATTACAAATAAGTATCCGGGGATGGGGGTACAAATATTTACAAATGGGGATGAGACTTATTAGGAGAGTAGTGTCCAAATATATTTACAACCAAATCGAATCGCAATCTCAATATAAATGTAGCAATGTATAAGAATAAAAGACAAGCAAATGTATTGGTATAAGTGCATGTGATTTATTTACAAATGATGCAAGATATTAACTTAATGCAAAATTAAGTATTTATTAAGTATTGTTATTTATTTTTTATGTTTTGGTTAATGTTTTATAAACTTGTATAATATTAATTAAACAAAAGTTTTAAAGAAAAAGTATTTATTTTTATGTATTTGTTAATATGTACAAACAAAAGTTTTAATAAAAGAAAAGAAAATGCTTTAAGAAATTCTATTTTTTATGTATTAATGTTAATGTATTTTAGTTAGTATTTTTATGTACAAAATTTAAATTAAACAAAAAAATGCTAAACTTAATAGAACTAAGTTTTTATGCCTTTTTAATTGTTCTAAAATAAAATATAAAATATTCTAGAAAATTTTGTATACATATAAAAAAAAGGTTAAAGTGTTTTTTATTTACAAAAAAACAAATTATGTTATAAAGAAAAGAAGAGAGTATTAGTATAAAAAAGTAGAAAATAAAATAAATAAAAATGGGGAGGAGTTAAATGGGCTTGGTGTGAATTTATGATCCAAACAAAACAAGTAAGACTAGGACAGGGGGGTGTAAGGCGCCAAATTTCTAAGATTGGGCTTAGGCTTTGCAAAAGAGGTCAGGCCCAACGCGCTTGACACAACATTTTTCTTTAGGGTTTTAATTGTTTTGTTTCATTTGCCTCATTCAGAGCTAGGGTTACACTTGAGCGGCGCCGTTCCTCATCGTCTTCTTCATCGTTCTTCTTGAGCCAAGCATTTCTGAACTAGGTTCTTCCCTGCCTGGCCACCAAGCGCCACCTCTGGCTCCTTCTCCCTCCATGGTTGAGCATAACAGCGACAAAAAAGGTAACAGCTTCTCCTTCTTTACGCCTTAGGGTTTCGTACTTTGTCTTGCTCGTGCATGTTTTAATCTCGTGTTTTGATTTTTATGTTGTTATTTGTGTTATGTTTCTATGAGGTTTTGAAGAAAAGAGGGGAGAAATTATACCTTTAGAGATGGAGACGGAGGAGGACGGCGGCGTCCTAGGCGGCCAGGCGGAGGGGAGACGACGCTGATGAGCTTGCTTGGAAATCCGGTACCTTTGTATCTTGTTTTTATGGTTTCATGATGAATACTGAAAACCTAGTTTTATTTGCTTCTGTCTTCTCTTTTGCTTGCTCTTTTCAATGATGATTATCTGAGATGCCTGGCTTATTGCTTCTGAACACTTCTTTTCCTCTTCCACTGCTTGCTTGCTGAGATGCTTGATATGCTGTTGAACCCTATGATGAGCCCAGCTCTGAGGGCTTTGTGATTTTGACTTTGGACGAATTTTTATGGTTTGTAAGTTTGTTTGGAGCTCAGGCTTCAGGCTTGCTGGTTTGTATGGGGTTTATCAGTTTGTGTGGCTTTTTCTGGTGTAGGCTAACTGGTTCAAAACAGGTTACAGGCTTCTGTTTGTGGCTTGCTGTTTGTTTGTTTTATGGTTCTTGTATTGTATAGGCTTTAAGGCTTTGACATGCCAAAGGTTTAGCAGTTGGCTTCAGGGTTAGAACAGGTTTGCAGGCAGGTTGATGACTGAGTCTTGAAAGGCTTGAGGTGTTAGCAGGCTTCAGACTTGGTCATAGGCTTGGCTTGGTGATTTGTGAGTTATGCAGGTTGGTGATTTGTGAGTTATGCAGATTGGTGATTTGTGAGTTATGCAGGTTGGCTTATGGTTTTGATTTGTTGTGATAGGATGCAAGGCTTTGTTTGTAAGCTGGTTAAGGCTTGGTGTTGAAAGGTTTGACACAGTTTGTGTTGGAGGCAGTTTTGTTTGTTTGCTTATGTTATGTATCACAGTATTATGGTGAGCTATATCTTTTGTGATGTTCTGCCTCCCTTTCTATGTTCTGATAACTTGTTATATCTTTTTTTCTCTAAGCCTCAAGCCTGCTGTAAGCCTTTTTCTCTCTCTTCTCTCTCTCTACAGATTAAAGAGCAATTTTATATTGCTTAAAACTGCTTTTCTGAAAAGGTGACTGGCTGGAAAGTGATGTAACTTGAAATGTTGCTTGTATATTAGTCTTTCCTCTGCATACTTTCCATACTTCCTGCATATCTTGTGTACTTTGTTGACAGCTTTTGTACCTTTTTTTTGGACAGTTCTGCACTTGAACAGTTTAGTTGATATTCAGTTTGCCTTTTGGACTTGGTTAGGCATTATGGACTTTATAGTTTGTACATGCTGTTTGTTTTGAAACTGTGCAGCTTGTTGACAATTTGAATTTGTGCAATTTGTTTCTTTGTCATTATGCAGCCTTGTGCATTTCCATATTTTTTTGCAAGCATATTTCTATCCTTCTTTGTGAACCAAGAGTAATTCTTGTGATTTGCAGAGAGGATGAATAACTGATTCCGGCCAGTTACTTTTAATGATGAACTTTAAATTAACTGTCTGCTTTTTTTTTATTTCATCTGCATTTGACTTTTTCCTTTTCTTTTTGCAGGTAAAATCAATTGAGCAATGGAGCATCAGAGGATGAAGATTTAGAAAACTTAAGATATAGCTTTATTTTACCTTTAATTATTTGTAATAACATTATTTGTAAATACTGTAAATGTATTCAAATAACATTTGTACTTAATAATTAAAAGTAAATAAAAGTTTAATCCTTTTTTCTTCTTCAATTGTTTATTTAATTATTTATAATTCTTAAATTATAATAAATGGAAATAAATCCCAATTATTCTAACTTAGAATAAATAAATAATCAATAAACGTCCGGCGTTCCGAATAATCGAAGCATTACACAACTAAACAACAAACATCCACATGTCCTTTTTTCACTGATTAAATCCAACACTGCAAACTCAAATCAAGTGCCTCAGCTCATCTCCCAGAGTAAATTGAAAAGCACTGTAGAATTAATTCTTTCTGCGCGCACAAACCCTAGTTCTTGATTAAATGTCAAAGAAGCGCCTGCCTGATCAGAACCTGAGCCAACTCAACCAAACCCTAATAATTTGCTTGAAATGTTCCAGAGTCCATGAAAACCCTAAATTGGATAGACTGATAAGAAAAAGTCTGTTTGACTGACTCTTACGCCAATCTGAAAAAGTCAGGGAAAACCCGAAGCTGTGATTTCTTGTGGAAAAATAGGAGGGCAAATTTTGGGGTACAACACTCTCAAAAGGTCTTTCTTGTTCTTTTCACTCTTTCTTTTATTGGATAAAAGAAAATTCGGTGGCGACTCTTGCTATTCGCAACAATTGCGATAAAACGCAAAACACCAAGTCAGTTCTCCCACTGTATTACAAAATTGGTAACTATGCCAGGGAGGAATTAAAAAGTAGGGTTACCTTAGAGATTAGTTCACATTTAAATGATTTCATTGTTTGACTTGCTTGCTTTACTCTCAAAAGGGGTGTTTGGGTTTTGAATAAATCCTCTACCCGGATCTGGGGGCATCATTAGGTAAGTAGCAACAAATCATGGGAATTGTGCAGCATAATACTGACACAATTGAAGTGATGGCTACGTTAGTGTGACACATTTGTTGGTACCGGTGTGCCTTGAGTCCAGTCAAGGAGAATACGGGGCCGTTGTGTTGTGTCATGAAGCACTAACTAACTGTAGAACCTTTAGTTGAACAACTCGGCCATTAGGAAGTAGTGAGATAGCCGACTTTGGTGCAGTCCAAAGTTGGTTGATACTTGATACTACGCTCATTGATATCAGACTTTCAGGATATTTCGGTGGCTAATAAAGAAGCTTGTGTTGAAACAATGGCCAATGAAGAAATATCAATGATATTGAGATTCCCTATAACCTGTTTACTTTCTAGGACAAGTTGAACCAATTAAAACTTCAAGAGGGTACTTACCTATAAACCCCATGCAAGCCTAAACCTAAGACCTTGTGTGCTTTGTTTGTGTGTGATTATTTATTCATAAACATCATGACATCATTCCATAGCATTTTCACTAACCATTTCAAGGATCTAGGGATTTACCTTTGTTCTGTTTTGTAGGATATGGCTTCCACTCGCAGAAATACCATTCGAATAAACTTCGTAAGGGTGCCTCCTCAACTCGAAGAGTTAGTGTCAAGGGTTCTTGAAAATTATCCATTCACCAAAAGATATGGTCGACTTCTTAACCTGGCTACCTCAAGCTTTGATGAAGACATGTTGAAGGTTCTCTTTCATTTCTTTGATCCCGTACATCATTGTTTCAAATTTTTCGATTATCAATTGGTGCCTATAATGGAGGAATTCTCTCAACTACTAGGAGTGCCTATTCTTGACCAAAAACCCATCACCAGTCTAGAGGAGGTTCCAAGACCTAAGGTTATTGCCAAGGCCTTACATTTGAAGAATTCTGACATCATAGCCAATTAGGAGAGAAGAAGTGGGGTCAATGGCTTTTTGGATAAATTCATGATAGATAAGGCTCAATTATTTTGGGATGTTATGGATTTGCAAGCTTTTGAGGAGATCTTGGCTCTTCTAATCGATGGGTTGGTGCTTTTTCCTAACCCTGACCAACTCATAGATGTGACCACTGTCAAAACTTTCCTTACCCACAACCCTGTGCCTACATTGCTTGGAGACATTTTGCACTCTCTTCATACTCGCACTATAAGGAAGCGATGGACTCTTAAGTGTTGCTGGAATTTGCTGTTTAGGTGGTTTATTTTGCACCTTCCTCAATCAGTATTGAAGAATGAGAAAGGCATGAGATGGTCTCAAATGTTGATATCGCTTTCTCATGCAGATATCCATTGGTGCTCCCGATATCAAGAAGACATTACTATCATTTACCATTGTGGGGATTTCCCTAATGTTCCATTCTAGCTCTACGACAGTTTGGCTATGCTCGAAGAGATGGTCCCCACGATGCACTCATTCAAGGTATTATGTTCGACTATGAGAACGATGTCCAAGGTTATCATAGAAGGTTTGTGCAAGCTTGGGGCATGGTGAGTAAGGTTGATAGCAAGACTTTGGGGCATAAGAATTCCATCCCTATTGAACCTTATCTCAAATGGGTATGAGCTCGTGCTCAAAGTCTTATAATGACACATCCTTCTATTCTACCAATAATTATGGAGCATGTTACCGAAGGGGATGTTCCACATACCATTCTCCATCCTAACATGCCTACCAACCTCGAAGAATTGCAAAGATCGTGGATTCAACTCAAAGGGGAATGAGACACATTTGAAGCCCAATTCTACGCAAGCGAGAAGAGAGTATTAGAGCTTACAAGGTAGCTTCACGAGGAGCAAAGCTTGAATACCTACATTGAACCAAAGATGATACGTCTGTAGGAGACCTGAGTCTTTTGATTTCATTTTGCTGTCTCTTTGAGACCTTTTTTCTTTTTTTCATTGTAAGCCCAAGGGGCAGTTGTAATCTTCAAAGAAGAAGAAGACCAAGAAGAGAGTTATTATCAACACGGGGAAGAGGTTCAAAGGCCCCTCCCGACAAGTTCAAATTAAAGAGGACTCCTCCGAGGAGGATGATAACCAAGATGCTAGAAGCACCCGTGCTGGGGTGGGAATAACCAAATTTCCGAGGAGGAGGATTATTCTGATGAGCAATACCCGCCCGCCGACGACAAATATAAGCAGCTAGAAGACCGACTAAAGGCTGTAGAGATCCAAGCAGTGTCTGGCTTGGACTTTGGGGACTTAGGTTTGGTTCTAGTGGTGGTCATTCCCCATAAATTTAAGATCCCTATATTTTCCAAGTATGACGATGTCTCATGTCCGAAGCTTCATCTCAGATTATACGTTCGCAAGATCTAACCGCATGCCAATAGGAAACTATGGGTGCAATTTTTCCAAGAGAGACTATTTAGAACGCAGTTGGAGTGGTTTTACCAATTGGAAGGGACAAACATCCATACATGGGAGTATCTGGCTACTTCCTTTTACCGTCAATACCAATATAACACTGATTTGGCACCAACCCACGTGCAATTTCAAGGCATGACTATGGGTTCAAATGAGGGCTTCAAAGAGTACGCCTAAAAGTGGAGAGACCTGGCTGGCAGGGTGTAACCACCTCTCACTGATAGAGAATTGGTAGACATGTTTATAGGAACACTGTCTGGTCCCTTCTTCAACTTACTGATTGGGAGTTCATCATTTGGATTTACTGAATTAATCTTAACTGGAGAGAGGGTTGAAAGTGGGATTAAAAGCGGGAAGATACCCATGGCCTCCACTTCTAATGTTGTGAAAAAACCATTTACTGGAAAAAAGGAAACCAATGTCGTGTATGGGTCAAAAAGTCGTACGAAGAATGATCGTCATCATTCAGTAGGGGCAGTATTGATTTCCAACCCAGCTCCAACTCAACGACTGTGTCAACAAAATAACCAATAAGGGAGGATGCCCAGAGAAGATAATTTACTAGAATCAATATGCAATTATCTTAAGCTCTGCAACACCTATTAAAGGCTGATTTGGTAACACTACGAGATCCCCCTTCTAACCCTAACACAAATTCTCTGAAATATAATCCGAATGCAAAATGTGTTTTCCATTCAAATTGTCTCGGACATAATACCAACGACTGTTGGGCATTAAAGAACAAAATCCAAGACCCGATTGACAACAAAACAATTGAATTTGACCCTCCACCGACTCCCAATGTGATCATCGCACCCATGCCCAATCATGGTAAGGGTGTCAATGCCATTGGAGATGCCTCTTTTGTTTCCTCTATCAATGATTTAACCACTCCTTTGGTGATCATTAAAAAGAATCTGTTGAAAGCCGGTGTATTTCTAGGCTATCTTGAAGACTGTTACCATTGTGCTACACGAATTAATGGTTGCATATGGCTGAAGAAAGGAGTCCAAAACCTAAGAGAACTCCATCTCTGAAGAGCTTGATCGAAAGTGTGCCTCAAGAGTTTGAAGACGTGTCCATCATTACCATTTCAAACACTCCTGTTAGGATAACCTCCAAAGGTCCTATTAGGATTTCCGCTGAACCAAGAATAGCGCCCCTGATTATCACTACGTTGGGGCCAGGCCCCTACTTTTCTGACAAGGATGTGCTATGGAGTTATAGGGCGGAAGTGTATTACCATGGTATCAAACAAGAACCGTGGATCGTTGAGAATGAGAATGCTGAAGTTACAAACATTGCTGGATCAAGTAAAGTTAATAGGATGGAAATGATCTTCTCTCCAAAGATCTCACCTTCGACAACCACTACTACACCCATTTGTATTACTGTTATTAAACCTATTGCTGATACTCGAGGAAAGGAAAAAATGACTGAGCCTGCCCGGACGGAGGCGCCCACAAAAGATATTACAGTTGAGGACCCATCTACCCAAGAGATGGAGAAGATTTTAAAAATTATCCAAAAAAGTGACTACAAGATAGTGGAACAACTGGGGCAGACGTCTTCAAAGATATCCATGTTGTCTTTGTTGTTGTGTTCCAAAGCACATGCTCAAGCTCTGCTAAAATTCCTGAAAAATGCACATGTCCCACAAGAAACTACGACCGACCAATTTGAAAATTGTGTAGCAAGCCTGACTGTTGACAATGGTTTGGGATTTTAAAATCCAGATTTGACCCCGGCGGGGAAGAATTACAACAAAGATCTATATATTTCCATCGAGTGTAAAGGCACCACCCTAACATATGTGTTGGTAGATACTGGATCCTCCCTCAGTGTCTTACCTAAAGGAGCTTTCGATAGACTAGACTGTGATGGACTAGTGTTGAAACCCAGTGATATTGTAGTAAGGGAATTTGATAGCTCGAAAAGAATGGTCTATGGAGAGGTTGATATCCCTATCAAGGTTGGGTCTCAAGTCTTCAACTCAACATTCTATGTGATAGATATCCGCCCAGATTATTCTTGCCTGCTCAGACGCCCATGGATTCATGTGGCAGGTGCGGTTACCTCCACATTGCATCAAAAGCTAAAGTACCCGGTCAAAGGGAAAATTGTCACCGTCTGTGGGGAGGAAGAGTTTATGATCAGTCATTTGAATTCACTCAAATATATTGAAATGTGTAATACAATGGGAGAAATGACTTGGGTGTTTTGCGTTTTATCGCAATTGTTGCGGATAGCAAGAGTCGCCACCGACTTTTCTTTTATCCAATAAAGGAAAGGGTGAAAAGAACAGGGAATACCTTTTGAGAATTTTCTTGCGCTTAGGGGGTAGGTTATGAAAAGGGAAGGTGTTAGCACCCTTTTCATCTGTAGTTATCTACGGGCTCTTAGTTGTTAGCTCACTTTGAAATGTTTTTGTTTGAAATCTGTTTGTGTTTGTTTGAAAGTATTTTTGAAAAGTTCCTTTGTTTAGGCGAACTTTGTAATGATTCTCGTCTTTATAAGAATGCATACAAAGTGTTGACTTTTGAAAAATATTTCATGGAAAAATGTTGGTGTTTTTAAAGATGTTTTGAAATGTTGTGAGCAAGCAACTACGAGCGTTCTACCTACTAAAAAAGTCTTAGTTATTTTCCTCCTCCTTTAGGTATTATTATCTTACCATTGATTTATATGAAGCCCTCTCATTGGATGTGAAGGGATAGGTGCGTGTCAATCGTATAGACATAGAAAGCAACTTGTAAGACGCTTTAGCAATTTTCGTAAGGGACTAAGATTGTTTTACCGAAGGCAACATCGAAGGGTCATAGAGGGACTACGATCTTTTCATTCGAGGGTCTTTGCTAAAGCGTCCCACATTCGAGGGACATGACTTTTTTTGAGGCAACAAGTGAGGTTACCCTAGAGGCGCGCGTGTGAAAAGTGTGTTTGATTGCATGCATTTTTGTCTTTGAGATTAGGGTTTTCTAACGGTTGATT
The DNA here is from genome assembly GCA_948472305.1 of Vicia faba. Lineage (NCBI taxonomy): Eukaryota > Viridiplantae > Streptophyta > Magnoliopsida > Fabales > Fabaceae > Vicia > Vicia faba. The sequence goes on from OX451737.1 coordinate 519,291,920, forward strand.
TTATCTTACCATACACACCCTAATTACTAATAATTATATTAAAGCGATAAATTGCGGAAGTTAAAATCCTAAACTATTACATCACTTGGGGGATAGGGGTACAATTTACAAATGGGGATGAAGTATAAGCCGAATTATTATAACCATATTGAATAGCAATGAAGAAAAATATATAGAAAATATAAAAACAGTTTAAAAAGAAAGGAAAGAAATTTTTTTTTAACCATTATGTGTCGACACATGCATCTATGCATCGACACATAACCCTTCTTGTTCCTGTAAAACCAAAATCAACTCAGTATGAGTCTATACATAAGGGTATGTGTCGACTCATTTCTTGTTTGTGTTGACACATTCATGTTTGGTGTCGACTCATACACCTTTTGTCTTTCTGTTTTGGGTCTGGATAGTAGTATATATCGATGCATAAGGCCTTGTGTCGACTCATACTCTGTTCTGTCACTAAAATGTGTCGACCCATGTGAGTATGTGTCGACTCATGCTGAAGTTTTTTAGCTTTAACATCATTCTATTGTCTGTACAAGTCAGTTCTCAACATATAATTGATAAAAATGAACAATAAGCATGTGATTAGCTTCAAGGACAAAGATATATACATTTTATCTTCACAAATGACCAATTAATGATGCTTTGTATGAAGAGTTCAAAGTCAAGAAAACTTACCTTGAAACTGAAATTTGTGCTTTAATTTAGAGTTGCAGAGGCTAAGTTGCAGGTGGCTGTTTTTGGAAAATGGTGACGATGATGTAACAAAAATTGTTCTTGTGTTTTTACAACTCTTGTATGAGGTATGTAGAGTGTTTTGATGGTTTGTTTGGATAAACCTTTGCAAAGTGTGAGAGGTTCAAAGATTTGGACTTCAAAACTCAAGTGTGGAGGCTTTGTGGACAGTTATGGCTTTTTGAGAGTATGAGATTTTGAGGGCTTGTCTGCACAACAAAACTTCTAACCTTTATCTTGCAAATGACCTCTCTATTTATAGAGAAGGTTTGAGACTTGAAACAACTCAGATTTTGAAATCACATGTTATGGCTATCTTGCTTGTTTTTGAAGCAAGCATGAAGAACATGTTTCCAATGTTTGTACCAAGCTATCTAAAGTGGTTGATCACTTTAAACATGGTTGTTCTGACTTGTAGGAGTTGAGTGTGATCAGAACAACAAGTTAGAGGCTCAAGAAATTGACTTTGTGATTAAAGTGAACTTTTCAAGAATGGATATGTTACTTTCTTCCAAAAATGGAATGATCAATTGGGCAAAGGCTCAAACACTTGGATCATAGTTTAATCAGTTGTGTAAGAATTTAATTAAGGAGTGATATACAAGTTTGAGGCCTATAAAGTGAATATTGTGCAGCATAGTTAGGGTTTTGGTTCATTATTCATCACAAATCTGCCTTGTAAATCAAGTTTGAAACCCTAACTTCTTGCCTTTGATTCTCTTAGCTCACGTATGAAATCAACGAGTTCTTTGACATTTTGGAAAGCTTGTAACATCCTCTATAACCTTCACGTTTTCTATTTTTGAATAATCTAATTGGAACTTGATGAAAATTGGCTAAGAAGTTAGGATAAAAACCTGAACAAACCTGCTGAAAATTTCTCCAAGTGTTTATACAAAAATGCCATGACTTCATGAATTTATAACTCAAAATCCAAGTACTTCTAGGACTAGATCAGCAAAGCAAAGTTGTAGATATCATCAAGATCTACAACTTTCATGCTGAAAGTTTTTTTTGAATCATCTTGCATCTTGATGAAAGAATGGCATGAAGTAATGAAATTATCATGTATAAAAAAACATTTAGAAAAATTTCTAAGTCTTGAAAAGTTTGACTTTTCACATTGACTTTTGACTTTCTTGACTTCTTGATGATCAAGCTTGATATTCTTGATTGTATTGATGAATTTTTATTCTTGAAACTTAATGTTGATCAAAAAGTCAGAGTTTAACTTTTCAGTGTACCGTTGACTTTTCATCAATTGACCAAATTTCGTCTGTCAATCCAATGATCTTGAGAGATATTTTGAGCGATGGAATTAGTTTAACATGTTGCGTTTGAATCCTTGAGACCATGTTTCAAACCAATAGATTGTGTGTTAGGTCAAAAGTCAGTGATCAGTCGTTCTTAGTCAAAACCCTAGTTTGTAGTCTCAGTGTTTTGGAGGTGATTTTGTCTGATAAATTCCTTGAGAATCCTTGAGCATTGGAGGTCCTTTGTGAAATGTCTTAAGAAAAAATAGGGCAAATTTTGGGGTAAAACAAAATGGATGGTGAATTCATTAAGACTCCTTGTCAAGCTTTTGAAGTGGTCCCTCCAATGATTGATGTTGCCAAGGCCACTCCTGTCAATCCCAAAGTTGCTAAAGATACGCCAGGGATGGCCTCTCTCAAATATGCTCGTGTCGTAGTTGAAAATGGAGGTTGCATAGTTTGGGGACAACTTCCTGATATCCCATACAAGTCAGACAAGTTTGGTTTGGGCTTCACTTCCAAGGCTCAAAAAGAGCTTTGACATGCTCGTGTTTGGAAACCGCCTCTCCATATTAGCAACAATGAAGTTAATGCTCTTGGAGACTCTGACAGTGATAGTGACTGGGATGAATGGATCTACCCAACTGCTGATGGAGGACTCAATAACTGGCAGACCAAGGACTTCATCTCAATCTCCTTCAGCCAGGAGTAATTGTCATTTCCTGTTTTTATTACTTTGAGAAATTTGTCTGTAATTTCCATTAAAACAATGACTTTAAACCATGTGCCTTGCCCGGGGTACAATGATCCATTTGTTAAGGGTTTGTAATTTTCATATTCCATATGCTCATTTTAATGAAAAAACACTAGACTATTTTGCATTCAAATTTTGTTCTCTTTGTCTTTCTTTTACTTTACTGCATTTTCAAATAGTCATGTGACCTTACATGCACACAGACATTTGCAGATCCACACCCACTCCGAATCTCATTGACAACGATTTTGCTATTGCCATCTATGACTTTGAAAATCCAATCTATCAAGCCGAAGAAGAAGGTGAAAAAGATTGTGAAATACCTGAGGAACTTGCCAGACTCTTGCTACAAGAGGAAAATGTCATTCAACCGCATGAGGAACTAGTTGAAGTGATAAACTTGGGTATTGAGGCAGATAAGAAAGAAGTCAAGATTGGCGCTAACCTGGGAGACAGTATTTGTTGTACCCTAAAATTTTCCCTCTCATTTCATCAACATTTCTCATCACAAGGCTCTTGGAATTCAAGATCAAGCTAGGGTTTGCTCCGCTCAAGCCATCATCATTGACTGTTGACCTAAATTATGGTTTGAGTTTGTACAAGGATATTTTGACTTACAATGCCCAAAGTGACTTTCATACTTCACGGTGGACTCATAAGTTGGTCCATACCAAGTTTTAAGCCTTGAATCAAATTTTTGCCCAGTCAATTGGACAGTTGACCTAGAAATCAACTGTATTGGGGAAAAAGTCAACTGTGGCCAATTTACAGTCAAATATCATGAATTTTAACCCACATCAACATTATGAACTCATATGGACCATTTGATCAAGTTTGGACCACAATTCCACAAGAAATTTGATCAGATCACCAAAAGGGCAAATTGGTCATTTTTAGGGTTTTGACTGTACAAAGGCAATTTTTGACTGTTTGACCTAGCCAATGGCAAATCAAGCTCAAACATGGACTCAAGGACTCAATGACATCATCTTGACTTATTCAACAAGTTCAAAAGATCTCAAATGCATTGGATTGACAAATGAATTTTTCAGTCAACTGATCAAAATTTGACTGTACACTGAAAAGTCAAACTTTGACTTTTTGGTCAAAATCAAGTGCTAAGGGTCATTTTTCATCAAGATGTGTCAAATTATGAAAATTTTTCATAAAGAAACCCAAAATTGCAAATTAGGGTTTGAAATTGAAAATTTTCATAACTTAGAATTTTTCTAAGTTATGAAATTTTCTTAATTTTTCCTAACTTTGTCCCACATTTTCACCAAGATGCAAATGGATTCAAACAAAACTTACAACAGAAAAGTTGTAGTCCTCCACAAAGTCTACAACTTTGACTCACAAAGTTTTCTCAAAAGAAGCTTGGATCTCAAGTTATGATCTTTGGAACAAGGGTCCCTAAAACTTTTAACTTAGAGAAATTTTGCCCTAGTTTAGGCAGGATTTTGACCCATTTTCTTGGCCATTTTTCACATAGTTCCACTTGGAGTGTCAAGTTGCATTTCAAATATGGATTATATAGAATGTTTCAAGCTTTCCAAATTGTCCAAGAACTCCTCAAACACATTTATGGTTAGGGAGAATCGAATGCTTGAAGTTGGCAAAAACTCACTTTGTATCCATGGCCAATTCATGTTCATACAAGTTGCATTTTCAAACCAGCATGCTTTTTACTTATTTGCAGGCCTCTAAACTAATTCATACTCCTTAATTGAATGCAAATCCACTGAGCTAATGCATTATCTTGGCCATTTGGACATTGCACACAAAACTAATCCTTAATTAGAAAAAGGTACATTTCTATTTTGCAAAAGGTATGATTTATGTCAAAACATGATCTTTGAAGCATAGGGCCATATCTCTGAAGCCAAATCAAACCCATAAATTCCAGCAACCAAGAGGATTGTGTGCAGCATACTTGAGGGCTTGTACATGCCTGTATTCACAAGTCACACATTCTTGCTTCACAAAGAAGAAAACTTGCAAAATCCTCCCAACTTGAGAACCAGCCACTGTTAGCTTAAACAAACATCATAAACATACTTCACACAACCCTTTGAGCAAGAAACACGGGTGCTAGAGTCTCATAACCTCCCATAGCCAGAAATCGCTCTTCTTTGGCAAAACATGGCAGGTGCTGCAACTTGAGTGCTCCAGCTCATTTGACTCGTGCGTTTTGCCCCTTTATGCTTCAAACACATTCCATTCAACTCACTCAAGTTGTTCCAAACCTCCATTGCCAACTGTAACTCCATTTACAGTGTTCACCATTTTCATTTCAAGCTTATGCAGGTTGAGTTCTAGGAGCTGATTCAGGGACATTCAAGGCAAGCTAGCTATTAGAAAAGATCAAGTGAAGTTCAGGCAAGCTACCAGACACCTCAAAACTTATTGAGAAGCTCTGCATTGTCCTACTCGAATCCAACTGAAACAGGTTTTTCATCACTTTCTATCTCTCTATTTAGGAACATTTAGCCTTAGGTTTGTGAATGAAAAATGTAGTATTCAATGCCATGAAGCTATACATATGCTCAATTTTCATTTATATTAAGTGTGCTAGGAGAATTTCATCCACGAACATGTTGAAAAAGTTAAGTCAGATTTTAGGGCCAGAGAAATTCTCTCTGGTCTTTAAGAGTTAGGATTAATGCTTTATATGGTTAAATTCGTATTTAAATTCTCTACAAGTTTGATATTGTGAGTTTTGGTAAAAGATCACGTTTCCAGGATGTTCCAGTTTGAACCAGGCGCGTGCGCGTTTGACAAGTCTGGAGGAAGAAGATGAAGACTTGGGCTGGGCCTGGTCTGAGTGCTTCTAACACCTCCCTTTTTCAGTTTCACACCCCCTGGCCCAATTTCTTATATTTTAATGTTTTTGCATTTTTATTTTCATTTCTGGTTTTGATTATTTATTTCCAAATACAAAAAATGCTTAAAAATATTTTCACATTTTTTTTACATTTATTTGGTATTTTATTCTATTTTTTCTAACATTAAAACATTTCTAATACTTTTATATTATTTGTTTAAATTTAAAAATAATGTAAATACTTTTATTTTTTATTTCATTCATACTGAAAATATTATTATAAAATATAATTTATTTTTGTAAATATTTTATTTTATTTTATGCATACTTAATATATATATATATATATATATATATATATATATATATATATATATATATATATATATATATATATATATATATATATATATATATATATATATATATATATATATATATATATATATATATATATATATATATATATATATATATATATATATATATATATATATATATATATATATATACTTTTATTTTATTAAATACTTAGAATAAAAATACAAAAATATTACATTTTCATTTTTATTATTATTTATACTAAAAAAATACCTTTTTTAAGTATATTTCATTTTTGTACATATTAATATATTTCTTGTATATAAATAATATATAATATTTATTTTCTTAAAGAAATTAGGGTTTCATCCCTTAAACAATAAAATTAATCTTCTTATTTTATTTCTTTATACTTTTTCACATTGAAAATACTTTACATACATAAACAAATAAAAACTTCTTTTTGCATAATACATTTTATTCAATATTTATTTATTTTTGTTTATTTAAATATTGTACATTTAAATATTGTTGCATTGTAAATTCAATTTGGATGTAATAGTAACTAGGGTTTATATTTCTTGTCAAATACCCCCTATTCAAAAATTGTACCCCCATCCCCATAATCATGTTGTAATAGCTTAGAATTTAAATTCTCGCACTTTTACGCTTTCAATTATGCCATGATTAGAGAATTAGGGTTTGTATGTAAAAATCCAAATCAACAAATAGTTCGACCTAATCAAAGACAAAAATGCATGAAAAACAAACACAATGCACACTTGCACCCCTAGAGTTACAATCCACTTGTTGCCTTCAAAATGGGCCAGGGTATGCATGTTGAGTACTTTGGCAAAGCAAAAACAAAACAAAAGATCATAGTCCCTCGTTGACACTATCTTGGCTGCCTAAACAAAAATGATCAAGTCCCTCAAGAAAATTGCCAAAGATACTTAACACAATTGCTATCATGGTCTATACGATGACCCGCGCCTGTCCCGTTTAACATCCTAACACAAGGTTGTTCACCAAATGCAATGGTGAAACAACACTGTTAAAAGGGTTAAAAACATAAGAAAGATCTTTGAGTAAAATAGGGTAGATAGCTCTTAGTTACTTGATCAAAATCTTGTAAAACATCCTTTCTATTTTCAAACACACTTCACAACACAATTTCAAAATCCAACTTCCAAACATTGAAAACTTTTCAAAAGACAAAAACACCTTTGTCTACATTCAAACAAGAATCATTACAAAGGTTGCCACAACGATGGCCTCTTTTCAAAACATCTTTCAAAACCACACACAAAGCACCATTTCAAACAATTGAAAAGCACTATTTCAAACAATTGAAAAGCAAAGCAAGTGATCTAAACAAGTAACTAAGAGCCCATGGATAACCATGGATGAAAAGGGTGCTTGCACCTTCCCTTTTTATAATCTACTCCCCGAACCCAAGAAAACATCTCAAAGGTCTTTCCTGTGCTTTTTGACCTTTCCTTAGGATAAAATAAAAAGTCGGTGGCGACTCTTGCTAAACCGAAACATTTGCAAACACAAACGCAAAATCCCAAGTCAGTTCTCCCACCGTATCACAGAAATGGCGACTCTGCTGGGGATTATCTTTAAAAGTGGAGTAACCTTAGGGTTTAGATCACCCTTGCATGCTTATCTTGATTGCTTTGATTGCTTTACATTTGGTTCTCTTGTTTGGGCTTGAAATCCTCTACCCGGATTTGGGAAACATTCATAGGTAAATAGCAATACATTGTGGAAATTATGGGGGTATACCGACATGGTTCAAGCAATAGCTATATTAGTGCGGCATATTTGTGAGTACCGGTAGCCTTTGAGTCAATCAAAGAGAATACGGGGCTACTGAGTGATGTCATGAAGCACTAATGAACTCTTAGAACCTTACTTGACCATCTTGGCCTTTTTTAGGAGTAGTGAGATGACCGGCTTTGGTGCAGTCCGAAGTTGGTAGATACTCGATACTACACTCGTTGAGGTTTGTTTTCTTGGAATATTTTGGTCTCCAGTTAAGTGGCTAAACCAAAACAATGAACATAGAAAATAATCCAGTGATATTGAGCTCCTTAGAACCCGGTTACTATTTATAAGACAGATTGAGCCAACTAACTTCAAGAGGGTACTTACCTATGAAACCTCATGCAAGCCTGAAACTAGGGTTTTGTGTGACTTGTTTGTACATGTGCTTGTGCATACATCATGAACATCATAAAGCATCATATTCATCCACTAACCATTTCAAGGGTTTGGATCTTCATCTTTGTTCTTGTTTTGTAGGTCATGGAATCTCTTCGCAGGAAAACAATTCAAGTCAACCTTGTTAGGATCCCTCCTCAACTCAAGGAGCTTACTTCCAAGATACCAGAGAATTCTCCTTTTGGTGAAAGACATGGTAGACTTCTCAACTTGGTCAACCCCAACATTGAAGAAGACATGGTGAAAGTTCCCTTCCAGTTCTTTGACCCCCTACACCATTTCTTTACATTCCCTGATTACCAACTAGTACCTACTTTGGAGGAATTTTCTCAACTCCTGAGAATTCCTATTCTTCATCAACTACCCTACAACGGTACGGAAAAATAACCAAAGCCTGAAGATGTTGCTCAAGCATTACACTTGCAACCATCTGATATCAAAGGTCATTGGGAAACCAAAAGTGGTGTCAAGGGTTTCTTGGCAAAGTTTCTGTTTGAGAAGGCACAAGACTGCTGGAATTCTCTAGATCTACAAGCTTTTGAAGAGATTGTGGCAATCCTCATCTATGGGTTGGTCTTATTCCTAAACCCTGATCAACTTATAGATGTGAATGCTGTCAAGATTTTCATATCTCGGAATCCTGTGCCTACATTGCTTGGGGACATCCTACACTCATTTTACGCACGAACAATGAGGAAAAGAGGTGTTCTCATATGCTGTACTCCTCTTCTAGCAAGGTGGTTTATTTCTCACCTTCCCCAATCAGTTTTGAAGAATGAACAGGGTTTAAGGTGGTCACATGGGTTGATGACCCTCACACATTCTGATGTTCATTGGTGTTCTCGGTCCAGAGAAAATGTCATCATCATTGATTGTTGTGGAGAATTCCCTAATGTCCCTTTACTTGGCATTAGGGGAGGCATTACCTACAACCCCTGTTTAGCTCTAAGGCAGTTTGGATATGCCTGGAGGGATGGCCCTCATGATATGTTGATTCCTCACCTAGTTTTTGACTTCGACAATGATCCGCAAGGACTTCGACAAAGGTTTATCCGAGCTTGGAGGATGCCCAACAAAGTGGATAGTAAGACACTGGGGTACAAGAATTCCATCCCTCTTGAGCCTTATCTTAAGTGGGTACGAATCCGCGCCCAGAATCTTATGATTCCATACCCTCACATTCTCCCCATGATCAAAGAGCCAATTATGGAAGGAGAGGTTCCATACACCCTCCTACATCCTGACATGCCAACATCATTGGAAGAATTGAAAAGAAGTTGGATCCAACTCAAAGAAGAACGGAATACTTTTGAAGCCAGCTTCTATGCCAGTGAGAAGAAGGTTTTGGAACTTACCCGCCGACTTCATGAAGAGGAGACTCTCAACACTTACATCGCACCAAAAAGGATGCGCAATGTCTTTTTACATTAAGAATTTTGTAATATTTTGCCCATGGGGCACTTATGTACTAACAAATTTCTTCTTAATATGACGTGTGTTCTTTTTGTTTGCAACAAATTTGAATTTCTGAATCCTTGAATGCATTACATGAATAACATATCATTCATCATATGCATAAACAGGTCTCCACACCAGGTTTCCTTATCTTTCTGCTGTTTATTTCAGCAAGATGGATTTGGAGAAGACGGTTAAGGATCTGCAAGCATAGAATTCGCAATTCCAGCAACTCCTCATGACCTTAGCAAAGGGTTAAGAGGACCTTAAAGCACTTTTGGAGAAAGATAAAGAGAAAACGAAGAAAAGGCCTGGTGTGGCCACTATGGGAAGAAGGTTTGAAAACCATGCTAGAAAATTTCTCAAGTTCCCCTCGACGTCTGATGAAGGGGCTGGTAAAGGAAAAGGAACTGTGATGCCTTCTGAATCTAAAGTTGAAGAAGAAGAAGAGGAAGAGGACGAAGATTACTCCAAATAGAAATATCCCCCAGAGGATGATAAGTATAAAAATCTTGAGGATCGGTTGGCAGCCATGGAGTTGCAAAGGGTACCTGGTTTAGATTTCGAAGAACTAGGGTTGGTCGCTGGGATCGTCATTCCTCCCAAGTTCAAAGTTCCTACATTTGCTAAGTATGACAGTCTGTCGTGTCCAAAAATGCATCTGAGATCCTACGTCAGAAAGATCCAACCCCACTCATCTGATAAGGATCTTTGGGTCCATTGTTTCCAAGATAGTTTGTCAGGCACACAATTGGACTGGTTCTATCAACTTGAGAGGTCTGAGGTTCATAACTGGGAAGATTTAGCTGCTGCTTTTTACCGACAATACCAATACAATGCTGATTTAGCGCCTACTCGTACTCAACTACAGAGTATGGGTATGGCTTCTAATGAGGGATTTAAAGAGTATGCCCAGAAGTGGCGGGATTTGGCTGGAAGGGTGCAGCCACCATTGTTAGATAGAGAGCTAGTTGACATGTTTTTAGGGACCCTGTCTGGCCCTTTATTCAATCATTTAATCGGGAGTTCCTCTGCAGGATTCGCCGAATTAATTCTGACCGGTAAAAGGGTCGAGGCTGGCATTAAAAGTGGTAAGATTCAGAAAGATGCCTCCGCGTCCACTGCTATTAAGAAGACCTTCCCAGCTAAGAAGGAAGCTTCTACTGTTTATTCTCAGAAAAGCCAAGGAAGAACCGAGCGCCGACCAACGGTGGGGGCTGTGATGATCCAAAACTCTTCAAATGATCAACCTCGCAGCAATCAGCCAAGATCTAATCAGCAAAGGGTAGAGAGGCCACAACGGCAGTTCATTCGAATCAACATGACACCGGCTCAAATACTCCCTCATCTGTTAAAGCTGAATCTCACCAATTTGAAAGAAGCGCCAAAGAACCCTAATACCTCTTCTCCATATTATCACTCCAATGCGAAATGTGCATACCATTCTGACAGTATGGGGTATGATACCAACAACTATTGGGCTCTTAAGAACAAAATCCAAGACCTGATAGACGCCAAGGAGGTAGAATTCGATGCGCCCAAAAAGCGGAATGTGATTTCTGCCCCAATGCCCAAGCACGGTCATAATGTTCATGCCGTTATGGAAGACCTTCATGTTACCAATGTTGCTGACCTTTTGACTCTGTTACCAGTGATTAAAGTGAATTTGATGAGAGATGGGATATTCCCAGGATGTGGAAAAGACTGTTACTTTTGTTTAAACTTGTAAGCTGACTGCCCACTGTTGAAATCAGGCATCCAACGCCTGATGGATACCCAAGAGATCCTATTCCAAAAGACTCCTGTTGATACTATCACTCCTGATACTCCTGGTACCTTTGTTGCTTCAACCAATGACATTGCAATAATAACCATCTCCGAAAATCTTCCCAAGACCTGCAAAAGGCCTGTCAAGATTACGCCTGATCCTAAATTTGTGTCGTTAAAAATCACCATGCCGGGGCCTGTCCCGTATGAATCTAACAAGACGATACCATGGAACTACGGAGGTGAAATCTTCTATCATGGTATCAAACAGATTGAATCAGTCCAAGAGAATTCCGATGATGAAACCCCTGATATAGGGAATATTGCGGGAACGAGCAACATAACTCGCAGCGGAAGGATCTTCTCTCCGAAGATTTCTCCTCCACGAGCAGTATTCGGACCCTCGAAAGCTTCTGTGCAAAGCCCGATAATTGAAGAAATTGATGTACCTGAAGTTAGACCCTCTGATGCTACTACCAAAGGTAAGGGGATACTAGAAGCGCCTGTCAGGATGAAGGCTCAGATTGTGGTAATCCCCGAGACCACCCAGAAAGAAATGGAAGAAATCTTAAAGATAATCAAGAAGAGTGACTACAATGTTATTGAGCAGCTAGGGCAGACCCCTTCAAAGATCTCCATGCTAGCTCTCCTACTCTGCTCTGAGGCTCATGCCAAGGCCTTAATAAAATTTCTAAAGACGGCACACGTGCCTCAAGAAACTTCGGCTGACCAGTTTCAAGAGTGCGTGGCTAGCCTTACCGCTGATAATGGTCTTGGTTTTTCCGATGCTGATTTGACTCCTAAGGGAAGAAAACACAATGACGCGCTGCATGTCTCAGTAGAGTGCAGGGGAACCACACTTGCCCATGTCCTGGTGGATACCGGTTCATCTTTGAATGTGCTACTGAAGAAGGCGTTGGATAGATTGGACTGCGAAGGATTGACCCTCAAGCCCAGTAACATCGTTGTTAGAGCCTTCGACGACTCTAAGAGGATGGTTCACGGAGAAGTGGACATCCCAATCAAAGTGGGCACATAAATTTTCAAATCTACCTTTTATGTGATGGACATCCATCCTTCATATTCTTACTTGTTAGGAAGGCCGTGGATCCATAATGCTGGGGCAGTCACCTCCTCTCTGCACCAAATGCTAAAATATCCAGTTCAGGGAAAGATCATAACGGTTCACGATAAGGAAGAGTACATGATAAGTCATCTCAACTCCTTCCGCTATATGGAGTTGGATGGCGAGTTCATAGAAACGCCTTTCCAACATTTTGAGGAAGTTTCTCCTAAAGTCGCAGTTACGAAGACAATGACTGATGTGCCTATCGTTTCCAAGCCTGTGTCTAGGATGGCATCCCTCAAAGATGCGGAAGCCATAATCAAAGAAGGAAGGAGTACAGTGTGGGGGAAACTGCCTGATTTTCTTCACAAGACGGACAAGTTTGGATTAGGTTTTACTGCTGCTGGCCAGAAAGCTGTGCGTCGCTCCCGGGCTGGAGGACCACCCGTAAAAATCACTCACCATGGAATTAATGCCTTAAATGATGATGATGAAGAAGACAACTTTGAAGATTGGATCTTTCCAATCGTCGAAGGGGGATTAAGCAACCGGGAAGCGAAAGACGTCGTTCCCATCACTTTCATCAACCAGTAATTTATCTTTGAACAATTTCCTATTTTGTTCTGTAATAATTAAACAATTCGTACACTATTTTCACCTTATGCCTTACCCGGGGCATATAGGTCCATTTGTAAGGGCTTGATTTTTTTCATTATCATATGCCATGTTTAATGAATCATTGGACGTTTTCATCTATAAACTGTTGTGTTCATTTTCTTTCCTTTTACATTTTGTTTTGTTTAAGGATGGCTATCCCTTACACACACCCACACTCATAAAATGCAGGTACCCATCCAATCCAGATTCCATAGGTGACTATTCTGCTTTATCCTTCGGTGACTCTAAAGATTTGGTCAATCATGCCGAGTACGAAGTTGATGAAGACTGTGAAGTGCCTGGAGAGCTAGCCAGACTTCTGCAACAAGAGGAAAGGGCTATTCAGCCCCATGAAGAGTTGCTAGAAACCATCAACTTGGGAACAGAGGAAGACAAGAAAGAGGTAGAAGTGGGTGCCAACCTGGAACCGAGTATCAAAGAGCGCTTAGTTCAACTGTTGAACGAATATGTTGAAATCTTCGCCTGGTCCTATGAAGACATGCCGCGATTAGATACATATATCGTGGTTCACCGTCTCCCTACAAGAGAAGATTGTCCACCGATCAAACAAAAGGTCCGCCGAATGAGGCCCGACATGTCTGAAAAGATCAAAGCTGAGGTGATGAAGCAATTTAATGCTGGATTTATGGCTGTTACATCCTATCCACAATGGGTTGCTAACATCGTGCCCGTGCCTAAGAAGGACGAAAAAGTCAGAATGTGTGTGGACTATCGGGACTTAAACAGGGCTAGCCCTAAAGACGATTTTCCACTGCCACACATCGACATCTTGGTTGACAACACATCTCAACACAAGGTATTTTCCTTCATGGATGGATTCTCGGGATACAACCAGATCAAAATGGCCCCCGAAGACATGGAGAAGACTACTTTTGTTACGCAATGGGGTACTTTCTGCTACAAAGTGATGCCATTCGGACTGAAGAATGTCGGGGCAACCTATCAACGTGCCATGGTAGCTTTGTTTCATGACATGATACATCAATAGATTGAAGTCTACGTAGACGACATGATAGCCCGTTCACAGACAGAAGAAGAACACCTTGACCATCTGCAAAAGCTGTTTGTCAGATTGAAGGAGTATAAGCTTAGACTGAACCCAAGCAAGTGCACTTTTGGAGTCAGATCTGGTAAACTTTTGGGATTTATCATCAGCAAAAAAGGCATTGAGGTTGATCCTGCTAAAGTCAAAGCTATACAAGAAATGCCTGCCCCCCGTACTGAAAAGGAGGTTAGAGGTTTCTTGGGACGCTTAAACTATATCGCGAGGTTCACCTCCCACCTAACATCTACCTGTGAGCCAATCTTCAAGCTGTTGAAGAAAGATCAGGTGGTTGAAAGGAACAATGATTGTCAAGTTGCTTTTGATAAGATCAAGGAGTATTTGCTAGAACCTCCTATCTTGATGCCACCCGTCGAAGGAAGGCCGTTAATCATGTATCTGATTGTTTTGGATAACTCAATGGGGTGCGTACTGGGCCAACATGACGAGTCTGGCCGAAAAGAGCATGCCATTTATTACCTTAGCAAAAAGTTTATCGACTGTGAGACTCGCTACTCACTGCTCGAGAAAACTTGCTGCACTTTGGTATGGGCTGCTCGCCAGCTAAGGCAGTACATGTTGACACATACCACCTTGCTGATTTCTAAAATGGATCCGATTAAGTATATCTTCGAGAAGCCTGCTTTATTTGGAAGAATCGCTAGATGGAAAATGATCCTGACTGAGTATGATATCCAGTATACTACCCAAAAAGCCATAAAGGGGAGTGTACTAGCTGATCATCTAGCTCATCAAGCCATCGAAGATTACCAATCTATGAGATTCGACTTCCCTGATGAGGACATCATGACATTGGACAACTTTGAAAGTAACGGACCGTATGACGGACCTGAACAAGGATCCCGATGGACCCTGTACTTTGATGGTGCTTAAAATACACTTGGCAACGGTATCTATGCGGTACTTATTTCTCCGGAAGGTTGCCATACACCCTTCACTGCCCGACTTTGCTTCAGCTGCACCAACAACATGTCTGAATATGAAGCTTGTATCTTTGGTCTCAAGGCTGCTATTGACTTGGGAATCAAATCTTTGGTCGTATTTGGGGACTCAGCTTTGGTTATCAGTCAAATCAAAGGAGAGTGGGACACTAAACATCCTAATCTTATCCCATACAAAGAACATGTCTTGACATTGTTGCCTCATTTCGAGCAGATTGCCTTTGAGCACTTCCCGCGAGAAGAAAATCAGCTAGCAGATGCTCTGGCTACAATGTCTTCCATGTTTAAACTCAACTGGGATAATGAGGCTCCCCAAATCACCATCGAGCGAATGGACGAACCCGCGCACTGTCATGAGATTAATACTGAAGAAGTAGTGGAACAATCCTGGTTTCATGAAATCAAAAGGTATCTCCAGACTCGAGAATACCCTGAAGGAGCTTCCGTCAATGACAAAAAGTTCTTAAGGAGATTTGCTGCCAAGTTCTTCCTGAGCAATGGTAACCTTAATAAGCGCAACCATGATTGTGTTCTACTTCGTTGTGTGGACAAGGTTGAAGCAGAGTTGATCATAACTGAAATACATAGTGGCACCTTTGGCACCCACTTAGGCGGACATACGATGGCTAAGAAGATTCTAAGGGCGGGCTATTACTGGTCTACCATGGAAGCTGATTGTCATCAACATTCCCGTACTTGTCACAAATGCGAAGTCTATGCTGACAAGGTACATATTCCTCCTGTTCCTCTCAACGTTCTAACAGCTCCTTGGCCATTCGCGATGTAGGGTATCGACATGATTGGAGAGATCAAGCCAACGACATCTAATGGACATCGCTTCATCTTAGTGGCTATTGATTACTTCACCAAGTGGGTCGAAGCAACTTCCTTCGCCTCTGTTACAAAGAATGTGGTTGCCCACTTCATCAAGCAGAACCTCATATGCCGGTATTGTATCCCCGACAGGATCATTACGGACAACGGTACAAATCTGAATAACACTATGATCACCGCTCTGTGCGAGCAGTTCAAGATTTATCATCACAATTCATCTCCCTATCGGCCAAAGATGAACAGTGTTGTTGAAGCCGCGAACAAAAATATCAAGAAGATCATTCAAAAGATGACAGTCACCTACAAGGACTGGCATGAGATGTTACCGTTTGCTCTGCATGGATATCGTACCACGGCGCGTACTTCAATAGGGGTAACCCCCTTTTCTTTGATATATGGCATGGAAGCTGTTTTACCTATGGAAGTTCAGATTCCTTCTTTAAGTATTATGAAGGACGCTGGTTTGAGTGAAGACGATTTGATTCAGACTCGGCTTGACCAACTTAATTTGATCGACGAGAAGCGACTTACTGCCATTTGTCATGGCATACATATCAGAAATGGATGATCAAGGCTTTCAACAAGAAAGTCAGACGTCAAGTATATCAAGTCGGAGACCTTGTAATCAAGTGGATCATCTTACCGCAAAGTGATCCCAGGGGAAAATGGACTCCTACTTACGAAGGACCATTTATGATCAAGAACATCTTTTCTGGTGGGGTAATGATTCTGACCGCCATGGACGACGACGACTTGCCGCACCCTGCGAACGCAGACATAGTCAAAAGATACTACGCGTAAGCGACCCGACAAGTCGAAAACCCGAAAGGGCGGCTTGGGAAAAAATGGGCATCATGGTGAATCAAAAACCCGAAAAGGCGGTTCAGGCAAAAATTAGGGATAAACAAAAGAATTTGTACACCCGGCAAGTTGAAAACCCGAAAGGGCGACTTGGGCAAAAAAGGGTTTCCCGGTGGATCGAAAACCCGAAAGGGTGGTCCAGGCAAAAGTTAGGGAATTAAAGCGTATGACTATGTCTCGTCGGATCACTTTAAGGACAATCTCTTCGCCAACAAGCTCCAAGCTTCTGATCAATCCAATCATCCGCGAACGAAGCAACGAATGGACAAGACACTCGGAGTTGTGAAGGCTATAATAGAATGGGAACCCCATGGAATTGTTACACATAGCCATCTTTCCTTTTGTATAAAATTTTTCTCAATTTTACGACAATATTCTCTTACTAGGATGTCTGTCTCCTTTGTACAAAAATACTTACAAAAGTTAATACAAAAATACTTCAAAGTGCAGAAATTTGCTTGCCTTTCTTTTCTTCTTACACTTATGTTTTATTTGAAAATTTCCAATGGTTTGTTAAATAGGCACATGCATTTGAATATAATCATTGCTTACAAATAAAACGAATTGAGAAAGGATAATTACTGGTAGGTCGAAGTGTAGGAAGACGTCTTTGTGCTATTCCAGAAGGAATCCCCTGCAGTAAGTCATTCAGATCCTCAACAAAACTAAAACCTTGGAGTATATATCCCCAGCGGAGTTAAATTTCAAGATCCCCAGCGGAGCCAGTGTGTTCTAAACTTTATTCCCCATCGGAGTTAAGTTTCAAAGTTCCCATCAGAGTTAAGTCTCCAAACTCCATATCCCCAGTGGAGCCCGAAAACCCTGAAATACATATCCCCAGCGGAGCTAGAACATTCTAAGCCTTCTTCCCCAGCGAAGTCAAATTTCCAACTATCAATCCCCAGCGGGAACTAATCAGCTTTCCCCAATTTCCCCAGCGATTTATCTTAAAAGTCTGAGAATCAATCGGATAACAATTAACTCTTTGTCTTATCCCTAACCAGGTTTTAATTCCCTAGTAGATTAGCATACAACCCAAGCTCCTGATTTCCCAAGCCGAGTAAGCACTCTCCCCACAAATTTATTTCCCAACAGAGCGAAGATTCTAGTTCCTGTTTCTCCATTTGAAGCCCCCAGGTTTTAATTCCCCAGTAAAGGTCGTCAGAGTTTTCCTTATTTCATAGGAAAGTCATGAAGGATTCTCATTCCCCACAGAAGTTGTCAAAGCTCTTGTTAAATCCCCACAAGTTATCGAGGAGTTTCAATCCCCAACAGTGGTCCCAGGATTTCTCATTCTCAACAATCAAAGATCTTTAATCCCCAAGCAGTCAGCAAGGATTTCTCATCTTCAACAATCAAAGATTTTTGAATCCTCAGCATCGGTCAGGAATTTATTTTCTCCGGCAGCAGTTAAAGATTTCATTATCTCCAGCTATCAAGGATTTATTTTCCTCAGCAAGACAACTAATCAGCTTACATGCACATCCATTGCATTCATATAATCATAAACATTGATGGAACACATTTTATTGCATCATGCATATCATGCAACATAACTTTGTGCTTTAGCTAACATTTTACCCTTTTCAGGATAAGATTAAAAAGCTATCGTTAACAACTATTCAGAGATTTCAGATACAGTGGGGATACACCCCAGACACGGCGGTCATTCTATTACTCATTCAGAATTTCAAGTCAAGATACAGTATGGATACACCCCAGACACAGCGGTCCTTCTACTACTCATTCAGACTTCAGCAATCAGATACAGACTAGATACGCTCCAGATACGGTGGCCATTCTATTTCTCATTCAGATTCAACTATCAACTTCAAGTTCAGATACACTCCAGACACTGAAGTTATTCTGTCACTTGTCCGGATCCCAGTTACAGTACAGATACACTCCAAACACGGAAGTCATTCTGCTACTCATACAAATCTCAACTTCAGATACAGTCCAGATACGCTCCATATATGGTTGCCATTCTGCCACTCATTCGGAATTTACCCCAACACATAGATGCTTCATACACAGATGTTTCTGTCACCCATTCAGAATACAGATACACTCCATACACGGCAGTCATTCTGATATTCATTCAAGAATCAAATACAGTTACAGCTCGGATACGCTCTAGACACAGACACCATTCCCTTGCTCATACAAATCCAATCTCCAGATATAACTCAGATACGTTCCAAATACGGATACCATTCTGATGTTCATTCTACTAATTTTTAACAAATAAATTTTGGATGACATCTCTAAGCCCATCTCCAGCAAGATTCTACCATCTCCAAATGGCATCTTTAAGCCCATTCCCTCAACAATATTTTGACAAGTGCAAATTTACGGGCACTCCAGTGTCCAATCCTCTTTTACCTTCGAGTCACAAAAGGCAAACTTGCCAATCTAACTCTTCAGGTTCAAGAAGATTGAACAGGGGCAACTGTTGTACCCCAAAATTTTCCCTCTCATTTCATCAACATTTCTCATCACAAGGCTCTTGGAATTCAAGATCAAGCTAGGGTTTGCTCTGCTCAAGACACCTTCTTGCAATGTTGACCTAAATTATGGTTTGAGTTTGCACAGGGATATTTTGACTTACAAACCATAATTTAGCCTTAGGTTTGTGAATGAAAAATGTAGTATTCAATGCCATGAAGCTGTACATATGCTCAGTTTTCATTTATATTAAGTGTGCTAGGAGAATTTCATCCATGAACATGTTGAAAAAGTTAGGTCAGATTTTAGGGCCAGAGAAATTCTCTATGATCTTTTAGAGTTAGGATTAATGCTTTATATGGTTAGATCGTATTTAAATTCTCTACAAGTTTGATGTTGTGAGTTTTGGCAAAAGATCACGTTTCCAGGATGTTCCAGTTTGAACCAGGCGTGCGCGCGTTTGACAAGTCTGGAGGAAGAAGATGAAGACTTGGGTTGGGCCTGGTCTGAGTGCTTCTAACACCTCCCTTTTTCAGTTTCACACCCCCTGGCCCAATTTCTTATATTTTTATGTTTTTGCATTTTTATTTTCATTTCTGTTTTTGATTATTTATTTCCAAATATAAAAAATGCTTAGAAATATTTTCACATTTTTTTTACATTTATTTGGCATTTTATTCTATTTTTTCTAACATTAAAACATTTCTAATACTTTTATATTATTTGTTTAAATTTAAAAATAATGTAAATACTTTTATTTCTTATTTCATTCATACTGAAAATATTATTATAAAATATAATTTATTTTTGTAAATATTTTATTTTATTTTATGCATACTTAATATATTTAATATATATATATATATATATATATATATATATATATATATATATATATATATATATATATATATATATATATATATATATATATATATATATATATATATATATATATATATATATATATATATATATATATATATATATATATATATATATATATATATATATATATATATATATATATATATACTTTTATTTTATTAAATACTTAGAATAAAAATACAAAAATATTACATTTTCATTTTTATTATTATTTATACTAAAAAAATACCTTTTTTAAGTATATTTCATTTTTGTACATATTAATATATTTCTTGTATATAAATAATATATAATATTTATTTTCTTAAAGAAATTAGGGTTTCATCCCTTAAAAAATAAAATTAATCTTCTTATTTTATTTCTTTATACTTTTTCACATTGAAAATACTTTGCATACATCAACAAATAAAAACTTCTTTTTGCATAATACATTTTATTCAATATTTATTTATTTTTGTTTATTTAAATATTGTACATTTAAATATTGTTGCATTGTAAATTCAATTTGGATGTAATAGTAACTAGGGTTTATATTTCTTGTCAAATACCCCCTTATTCAAAAATTGTACCCCCATCCCCATAATCATGTTGTAATAGCTTAGAATTTAAATTCTCGCACTTTTACGCTTTCAATTATGCCATGATTAGAGAATTAGGGTTTGTATACAAAAATCCAAATCAACAAATAGTTTGACCTAATCAAAGACAAAAATGCATGAAAAACAAACACAATGCACACTTGCACCCCTAGGGTTACAATCCACTTGTTGCCTTCAAAATGGGCCAGGGTATGCATGTTGAGTACTTTGGCAAAGAAAAAACAAAACAAAAGATCATAGTCTATCGATGACGCTATCTTGGATGTCTAAACAAAAATGATCAAGTCCCTCAAGAAAATTGCCAAAGATACTTAACACAATTGCTATCATGGTCTATACGATGACCCGCGCATGTCCTGTTTAACATCCTAACACAAGGTTGTTCACCAAATGCAATGGTGAAACAACACTGTTAAAAGGGTTAAAAACATAAGAAAGATCTTTGAGTAAAATAGGGTAGATAGCTCTTAGTTACTTGATCAAAAGCTTGCAAAACATCCTTGCTATTTTCAAACACACTTCACAACATAATTTCAAAATCTAACTTCCAAACATTGAAAACTTTTCAAAAGACAAAAACACCTTTGTATACATTCAAACAAGAATCATTACAAAGGTTGCCACAACGATGGCCTCTTTTCAAAACATCTTTCAAAACCACACACAAAGCACCATTTCAAACAATTGAAAAGCACCATTTCAAACAATTGAAAAGCAAAGCAAGTGATCTAAATAAGTAACTAAGAGCCCATGGATAACCATGGATGAAAAGGGTGCTTGCACCTTCCCTTTTCATAATCTACTCCCCGAACCCAAGAAAACATCTCAAAGGTCTTTCCTGTGCTTTTTGACCTTTCCTTAGGATAAAATAAAAAGTCGGTGGCGACTCTTGCTAAACCGAAACATTTGCGAACACAAACGCAAAATCCCAAGTCAGTTCTCCCACCGTATCACAGTATCAAGGGCAAATTGGTTCGGATATTGCATGACTATGTTGAGGTGTTTGCTTGTTCATATAAAGATATGTCAGGGCTTGATACTGATGTTGTACCCCAAAATTTGCCCTCGCATTTTTCCACAAGAAATCTTAGCTTCAAGCCTTCCCTGATTTTTCAAACTGGCTCAAAAATCGGACAAACGGACTTTTCTTGTCAGCCAAGCGAAATTAGGGTTTTTACTGATTTTCAGGACTCTGGATTGTTTCACAGTTGGCTTAGGGTTTTGGATGATTTTTGGTTCAATTTTTATCAGGCGAACGTTGTTTGGAATTTAATCAAGAATTAAGGTTTTATGGGCATATTCTCAGAAAGGTTAAAATTCCCCAGCACTTTGCAAGTCACTCCGAGATTCGGGTCGAATTCGCATTGTTTTTAATTTAATCAGTAAGAGGAGGCAGTTGGTTTGAATTCATCAGTCAAAAGAAATATGCAATTTGGATCTACAGTGCTTGGTAAGAAATCAATAAGAAAGGATTGCGTCTGATCAGCTTTTTGTGTTCGATTGTGTGTTGCTTCGAATGATGAAGACGTCAAGTTCGTTTATTTTGATCGACGAAGAATCAATGTTTAACTGATTATTTATTGTTCTAAGAATTAAATACTTGAAATTTAACTTTCATTTTATTTAATTTAAGGAACTATAAATAACAGGTAAATAATTAAAGAAAAGGAATTGAAAAGATTTAATTGAATCAATAGAATTTTTATTTCATATTTAATGTTTGTTACAATTATTATTTGGATACAAGTAGTTATTTACGAAGTATTTAAAATAATAATAGTGTACAAAAATTAAATTAAAAATAAAAAAAACTATCCTATTTCTAATTCTTCATTCTTCACTTCGCTCCGGTGCTCCATTATTCATCTGCAAAAAGAAAAGGAAAAGTCAAAAGCAGTTGAAATAATTAAAGACAGATAAAATTTGCAGTCATCATTAAGGGCCACTGACTGGGATCATTTGACCCTCTCTGCAAATCACGGGATTTCTCCCGGTTCACAAAGAGGGAAGAATTTTATCATAAACGCAAAATGTCAAAATGCATAATTTTAAAATGTCAAACTGCATAGTTCAGAAGTAAGTTCAAACCAACTAAAACCCAAACTCCCACTTTCTATCAAAAGCCAAAGGTACAAACTTACTGTCAAAATATCAAGAAATCTACCCAAGCTGTCAAAAGCAGATTTGGCAAAGATATGGAAAATAAAAGTCTACTCAAAAGCTGTCAAAGAAAGATAAAGATGCAGAGGAAATCCTATATGCAAGCAACTTTTCTTTTATCATCATTTCCCATCAGTGGCCCCTTCAGAAAGTACAGTAAAAAAACATTTAAAATTCTTTAAACTGTACTAAGAGAGTCAGAAGAAGAGAGATAAGGGGCAGGGTTCAGGCTTTAGGCTGAGAGGGAGATAGGAAGAAAAAGATATAACACAAAGAACAAACACAGTTCAGAAGAGGGAAGATAGAAAATATACCAAACTGCTAAGCAAGCAGAACCTATTTTTTCACAAAACCATACCAACCTGCTATGAACCCACAGGCCTCACAACATTAGCAAAAACTACAAAAAAACCTAAGCACCTCCAAAACTCAAAAACCAGTTTCTCAACCTTTAAACCTGCTGAACCTGTCACAAAGCCAACAAAACCTCATAACCTGAAACAAGGCAAGCATGGCCTGCTACCAAGTTCAAACCTGAAGCCTTGACACAAAAATCTACATTAGTAAAACCAAACATCAACCTGCTGAAGCCTAAGTTACCAGGCCAAGCCTCATCAAACCAAGCATCCACCTGCTGAAGCCTAAGTTACCAGGCCAAGCCTCATCAAGCCAAGCAAATATACAAACCTACAAACATACAAACATACAGAGCATACATCAAAACAAAAGAAGCCATAACCTCATAGCCAACACAACCTGTCAATCACCAAATACCAGCCTACTGTCAACACAGAAACACATTTTCAAACAAGTATTTCAGCAAAGCGCTCAAGGCTACACAAGGCATACTCAAGCATTCCCAAATCAAAACCCTAGGCCCTCAGAACTTTGAGTTCCTCACAGGGCAACAATTCAAAGCATCAAAGTCTCAGAAGAAAACAATATATTCAAAGGCGACCTAAAGCCCTCAGTATAACATCATTGGGCAAAAGCTCTAGGCAATAAGTACACAGTGGCGAAAGAGAAGGAGAAAGAGGTAAATCTAAGAGAAAGGTTTCTCAGTTCAATATCATCATCAAAACCCAAAAAAATGGCAAAAAGGTAAAAGTACCAAATTTTCCCAAGCTAGTTTCCGGCTTCATCGCGCAAACCCTCCGCTCGTCAAGCCTCCAACTGCCTCCTTCCTCCTCCTTCGCAAAGGTAAAATCTCTTTCATTTTTTTTCTTCAAAAAAAACTCGCGTAAATCAGTAGACGAAAATCAAACAAATATACAACCACGACATGCAAGACGAAAAGAAATTCGGAATGAGAATGAAGACAAAATTCTGTACCTGACGTGAGGGACTCATGGAGGATGGTAGACGGAGGAGGAGATGGCACGGTGGCTCTGGGCGGAGGTCTGCGTTTCAGCGTTCAAGACGACCGAAGAAGACGGGCAAAACGGCGCGCTACAAACCCTAAGCCTTCATTCCTAACTGGACAATGAAAACTCCAAACCCTAAACATTTGTTTCAAGAATCGTTGGGCCTGCCATTTACACCTAGCCCATTCATACTAATTAACCACTATTTGTTTTTTTACTTAAATACTAATTGTGTTCTACTATTACACTAATATTTTTATTTTTTAACAAACTTAATTAAATAAAAATACAAGATATGATAATAATGCTTTAATACAAAAAATACTTAAAAAACATATTTCTTATATACATAATTTAAAATTCTAAATACTTGATTAAAATACATTTGTACATAACTTAATTAAAATACTTTTTTTTCTTCTTTTAAGTGTATATTTATAGATAAATAATAAAATACATTTTTATCACATAGTTAAAATTGAAAGTACCCTTTTCTATTCTTTTAATTAAAATATATATTTGTATATAACGAATGAAAAATACTCTTTTTTTATATGCATAATGAAAACCTAGAAATATTTTCTTTTCTCAAAACATCATCTCATAATTTAATTAGAACTTGAGCATTCAATTAAAACAATTTTCTTTTGTACATATTTCGAATATACAAATCAAAGATTCCTTAAAACACATATCTAGGTCAAATACCCTAATACACATTAATTTCATATTCCGCGCCTGTAAATAATTACACACATATACATGTACATCTCGCACTTACACGATACAAATACATTCACATTGTCCTATACACTTTTGTTTATCTTATATTTATATTCGATATTTACATTTTGATCGCAAATTCGATTTGGTTGTAACTTATTGGATACTATAAGTCTCATCCCCATTCATACACATGTACCCCCACTCCCGGATACTATTTGTAATAGCGTAGATTTTACATTTCCGCAATTTACAGTTTTCCAATTATACCATGGTTAGACCTAGGGTTTGCATGTACATAAAATCAAACGCTAGATAACCTAATACAAGACAAATACATGTAATCAATACACAATCACACTTGCACCCTCTAGGGTAATCCCATATGTTGCCTTCCAAAATGGGCCATGCTTGCACGTCGAGTTTCTTTGGCAAAACGAAATCAAATGATCATAAGTCTCAAAGTGTTGCCTAAACGGAATGATCATAGTCCCTTCAAAGCAAATTGCCAAAGACACTTGGCACCATTGCATTCGTGATCTAAACGATGACCCGCGCCCGTCCCTTTAATCTCCTAAGACAAGATTGACCACCAAATGCAATGGTGGAACAAAATTGTCAAAAGGTTTAAAACATAAACAAAAATCTTTGAGAAAAACTTTAGGGTAGATGAACTCTTAAGTACTTGTCAAACTTTCCAAGAAAACACTTGCCTATTTCAAAATCCACTTCACAAACACTTTCAAAGTAAACTTTCAAAAACATTGAAACATCTTTTTAAAAGACAAAACACCTTTTGTAAAACATTCGAGTAAAGAATTGTTACAAGGGTAGCCTATACAAGGCATCTTTTCAAAACATTTTCAAAACCCCACACAAAGCACCATTTTCAAACAATTGAAAACCAAGGCAAGTTGATCTAAGCAAGTACCTAAGAGCCCATGGATAACCATGGATAGAAAGGGTGCTAATACCTTCCCTTTCTATAACCTACTCCCCGAACCCAAGAAAAATCTCAAAGGTTTTTGCTGTGCTTTTTAAACCTTTCTGTAGGATAAAATAAAAAGTCGGTGGCGACTCTTGCTCAACCGAAACATTTGCGAAAACAAACGCAAAACCATAGTCAGTTCTCCCACCGCATCACAACTGACATCGTAGTTCATCGTCTACCAATGAAAAAAGGTTATCCTCTAATCAAGCAAAAGGTTTGTCGCACGCGGACAGATATGTATGAGAAAATAAAGGTCGAGGTAATGAAATAGTTCAATGCAGATTTCCTGGAAGTGACGTCATATCCCTAATGGGTTATAAATGTGGTCCCAATGCCGAAGAAAGACGGTAAAGTCCGTATGTGCGTATACTACATGGATTTAAATAGGGCAAGCCCGAAAGATGATTTTACACTACCACATATTGATGTCTTAGTTGATAACACTGCTCGGCATAAGGTGTTCTTTTTCATGGATGGTTTCTCTAGGTACAACCAGATTAAAATGGCAACTGAGGACATGGAGAAAACCACTTTTGTCACACAATGGGGAACCTTCTGTTATAAGGTCATGTCTTTTGGTTTGAAGAATGCAGGCGCAACTTATCAACGGGCTATGGTAGCTCTATTTCATGATATGATTCATCATGAGATAGAAGTCTATGTTGATGACATGATTTCAAGGTTGCAAACTGAGGAAGAACACCTTGATCATTTGCACAAGTTATTCGAAACATTGAAGAAATACAAGTTGAGGTTGAATCCCAACAAACGCACCTTCGAGTTAAGGTCTGAAAAACTTCTAGGGCTTGTCGTCAGTGGAAAATATATTGAAGTCGATCCTACAAAAGTCAAAGCCATACAAGAAATTCCAGCTCCCTGTACTGAGAAGGAGGTCAGGGGTTTCTTAGGACGACTCAACTACATTACCCGATTCATCTCTCACTTAACTGCTACTTATGAGCCAATCTTCAAACTACTAAAGAAAGATAAAGTAGTCAGATGGAATGATGAATGTCAAATAGCTTTTGACAAGATCAAGGAGTAATGGCAAGAACCTCTAATCCTAATGCCTCCAGTTGAAGTAAGACCTCTGATCATGTACTTGACTGCATTAGAGAATTCAATGGGGTGTGTGTTCGGCCAACATGATGAGTCTAGTTGAAAAGAGCATTCAATATACTACCTTAGAAAAAACTTTACCGACTGTGAAACAAGATATTCACTGCTCAAGAAAACTTACTGCACTTTGGCATGGGATGCTCGCCAACTAAGACATTATATGTTGACTCATACTACTCTCTTGATTTCTAAGATAGATCCCATCAAGTACATTTTCGAGAAGCCAACTCTCTCTGGACGAATATCCAAATGGCAAATATTTTGACTGAATATGACATCCAGTACACTATGCAAAAAGCAATCAAAGGAAGCATACTGGAAGATCATTTGGCCCATCAAGTTGTTGATGACTATCAATCTATGAACTTTGACTTCCCGAACGAGAATATCATGTTAATAACCGACTGTGTAAAGCCTGGAACGTATGAAGGACCTAAACAAGGATCATGATGGACTATGGTTTTTGATGGAGCTTCCAACGCTCTTGGTAATGAAATTGGTTTCGTGATCATTTCTCCCGAAGGTTTCCATACGCCTTTCACCGCTAGACTCTACTTTGACTGTACCAACAACATGGCTGAGTATGAAGCATGCATCTTGGGTCTAAAGGATGCCATTGACCTAAGAATCAAATTCTTAAACATATACGGATACTCGGACCTGGTAATCAGTCAAGTTAAAGGAGAATTGGATACCAACCATCCAAACCTGATCCCTTACAAAGAGCTTGTGCTAACCTTGATCCCGTACTTTGAAGAGGTCACCTTTTAACATATCCTGAGGGAAGAAAATCAGTTGGAAGATGCCTTAGCAACTATGTCATCTATATTCAAGGTCAATTGGGACAACGAAACTCCCAGAATTACTATCAAAAGATTCGACGAACCGACACACTGTTGTGAGATTGACGCTGTGAGGAGAAGCCTTGGTTCCATGAGGTGAAAAGATATCTTGAAGCACAAGAATATCTCGAGGGAGCTTCAGTCAACAACAAGAAATTCATGCGGAGGTTCTCAGCCGAGTTCTTCCTGAGTAATAGGATTTTGTACAAATGCAACCATGGTTCAACTCTGCTCCATTGTATGGACAAGAAGGAAGCAGAGAAGATCATGGAAGATATGCATGAAGGTATCTTCGGAACTCATTCTCGTGGACACATTATGGCCAAGAAGATTATGAGGGCTGGTTACTATTGTTCTACTATAGAGATTGATTGTCACCACCATTCGAGGACTTGCCATAAATGCCAGAATTTATGCCGATAAGGTTCACGTGCCTCAAATACCTTTAAATGTCATAACTGCTCCATGGCCATTTGTAATGTGGGGCATTGACATAATCAGAAAAATCAAGCCCACTGCATCTAATGGACATCGTTTCATCCTCGTCTCTATTGACTACTTCACCAAATGGGTCGAAGCGACTTCATTTGCCTCAGTTACCAAGAATGTTGTAGCCCGATTCATCAAGCATAACCTTATCTGTCGATACGGCATCCCTGAAAGGATCATCACTAACAACGGTACCAACCTCAACAATGCCATGATCACTGAACTCTGCACGGAGTTCATGATCAAACATCACAACTCTTCTCCATACATAACTAAGATGAATGGTGAAGTGGAAGCTGCCAACAAGAACATAAAGAAGATTGTGCAAAAGATGGTGGTGACCTTTAAAGACTGGCATGAGATGTTACCCTTTTCTCTTCATGGCTACCATACCTCGACAGGAACATAAATTGGGGCAACCTCATTCTCTTTAGTCTATGGCATAGAAGTTGTCCTACCTATCGATGTTCAGATTCCTTCCCTAAGGATTATGAAAGAAGCAAATCTAGGCAAAGACGAATGGATTTAGACTAGGCTGGATCAGTTGAATCTAATCGATGAAAAGAGACTAACTACTGTCTGTCATGGTCAAATATATCAAAAACATATGACCAAGGCATTCAACAAGAAGATCAAACGTCGAGTATACCAGACTGGTGACTTGGTAATAAAACACATCATTCTACCACAAGGCGATCCAAGGGGAAAATGGACTCCCACCTACGAAGGGCCATTTATTGTCAAGAAAGTGTTCTCGGACGGTGCCATGATGTTAAGAACTATGGACGACGAAGATTTCTCACACCCTATGAACTCGGACATAGTCAAAAAATACTAAGCATAAAGAATGATCCGCTAGGTTGACATACCTAGGAAAAAGTAAGGGCATCCCGACGAACCAAAAGGGTTCGGGAAAAAATTAGGGATATATACAAAAGACTGTACACCCGGCAAGTTGAAAACCCATAAGGGTGGCTTGGGCAAAAAAGGCTATCCTAGTGGACTGAAAACCTAAAAGGGAGGTCCAGGAAAAAGTTAGGGTTTAAAGCGTATGACTATGTCCCGTTGGACCACTACAACCAGCTTTATTACCAAGGTCAAAAGTTCAAATGGTACAAAATCAGTTCAATCAACTTCTTCCGACAACAAGGGATGATGTCTGAAGACATGGGGGTAATAGTAGAGTTGGAACCCAATGAGATCACTTCCACATGGCTATATATATATATATATATATATATATATATATATATATATATATATATATATATATATATATATATATATATATATATATATATATATATATATATATATATATATATATATATATCCTTTTCATTTCACGACGACTTCCTCTTACTAGGATTTCCGTATCTTTATACAAAAATGTCTCTTTATTGGCAAATTATCAATACAAATATACTTTGAAGTGTAAACTTTTTGTTTTTTTTTCTTCTGTTTTGATTGCAAAAACGTCCAATGACTAAAATTGAATGAACATATGCATATGAAAATGATTAACTGTTAACAAATATATACATAAGAACATGAATCAACATTTGCTCGGAACTCCAGGAATTGAGATGACACTCAATTTGTTCATAAATCACCATAGAATCCATTTCGTAAGGAGATCCCCAGTAAAGTCGCCAGAGCCATCTCTATGAGATTATCCTCCACAGAGCAAATTCATGCAATTTTATGTTGGAGTTACATTCCGTACATCTCCCGAAAATTCTCTTCCCCAGCCAAGTTTGGTCTTCTGAAACTGAAAGAGAAACCTTGTATAGCTCTTCCCCAGAAGAATTTGTTTCCCCAATGAAATATCCAGAATATCTTCCTCAACAGGGTTTATTTCCCCAACAGAATACAATCTCCCCAGCTTGAGTCTATTCCTCAGACTACTACACATCACTGACAGAACTCCTCCTCTCCAGTAGAGTTGATACTATCCCCAGAAAATTGCTGCAAAACCTGGAGTCCAACCAGAATACCAGTTAACTTTACTCTCTCTAGACAAATTAGAAGTCTAATCATCTCTTTTATCCCCAGTCAGTATATATAAGAATTAAATTCCTCAGTAGAGCAACGAACGACCAAGGTTCTTGAATTCTACTCCCCAAGCAGAAATCAACATCCCCTGCAGAGTTTCCTCAAACAACAAACAGGAATCCCCAACGGAAGTATTCAAGACAAAATTTAATATACACATACTCTTCATCCACATCAATAGTCAGGGATTTATTTTGCTGGACAAAGATACATTCTAACAACATTCATACATCATGACACATGCATATGAAACATATAACATAATCTCATTTATTTTAAGAACATCATTAAGCAATGCATTTCATACATCATGACATTGCATACAACTAACTCTTTACCTTTCAGGAAAGATTAATCAACAAACAAATATCATCAACATTTTCAACAGTTCCAGATCAATTCCCGAAACAGGATGGGGAGACTATCTTTATCACCAATAGTGTGAACTCCCGAAACAAGACGGGTTTACCAAAAAATTGATTATAGATCAATTCCCGAAATAGGACGAGTCAACTATCTTTATCACCAAAGGTGTGAACTCCTAAAACAGGACGGGTTTACCAACAAACTGATTATAGATCAATTCCCGAAACCGGACAGATCGACTATTTGCATGACAAACATTTATTTCACAAGAGCTCTGCTGGTTCATTTTAAATCGACCAATGATTTATCCTGATTTGTTTCCAGTAGACACTTTCTCTAGTTCAGTTAAATCGATCCTAAGATTTATGCTGATTCAATATCCAGTTAAAGACCATTTTAGACCTCTGCTGGTTCAGTTTAAATAGACCAATGATTTATCCTGATTTGTTTCTGATAGACACTTTCTCTGGTTCAGTTAAATCGATTATAAGATTTATGCTGATTCGACTTCTAGTTAAAGACCATTTTAAACCTCTGCTGCTTCAGTTTAAATCGACCAATGATTTATCCTGATTTTTTTCCAGTAGACACTTCCTCTGGTTCAGTTAAATCGATCCTAAGATTTATGCTAATTCGACATCCAGTTAAAGACCATTTTAGACCTCTGCTGGTTCAGTTAAAATTGACCAATAATTTATCCTGATTTGTTTCTGGTAGACACTTTCTCTGGTTCAGTTAAATCGATCCTAAGATTTATGCTGATTCGATATCCAGTTAAAGACCATTTTAGACCTCTGATGGTTCAGTTTAAATCGACCAATGATTTATCCTAATTTTTTCCGGTACACACTTTCTCTGGTTCAGTTAAATCGATCCTAAGATTTTTGTTGATTCGATATCCAATTAAAGACCATTTTAAACCTTTGTTGGCTCAATTTAAATCAACCAGTGATTTATCCATATTTTTTTTCCAGTAGACACTCTCTCTGGTTCAATTAAAACGACCTTAAGATTTATTCTGATTCTTACCCAGTCAAAGACAAATACAGACACCTGTTGTTTCAGTATAAATCAACCAAAGAGTTATTCTGATACTTGTTCTAATCTCTATCAACAATTACTTTGGATGGCATATATAATCCCATCTCCAATAACTCTTTATCACCTCTCCAAATGGCATCTCTAAGCCCATTCCCGACACAATCAACCACCTTCAGGTTATGAATGGCGAACATACCAATCTAACTCTTCAAGTTTAAGAAGATTGAACAGGGGTAGCTGTTGTACCCCAAAATTTTCCCTATCTTTTCTCAAGAAATTGCTCAATAAGTTTGAAGAGTTTGATCAAACAAGTTCACCTCCTAAGCACTGAGACCATAAATTAGGATTTTGACTAATGTTGACCGATCATTGACTTTTGACCTAATTCACCATCTAATGGTTTGAAACATAATTTATAGGACTCAAACACAATATGTTGACCTAATTTAATGACTCAAATCATTTCTCAAGATCAAAAGATTGATAGTTGAATTTTTGATTAATTGATACACAAAAAGTCAAACTTTGACTTTTAGGTCAACATTACATTCCAAATATCAAAATTCATCAATACATTCAAGAATATGAGACTTGATTAACAAGAATCAAGAAAGTCAAGAAAGTCAACAAAATTCAAGATTTTCAATACTTGGAAAATTTCTAAGTGTTTTTAACCTTGATAATTTCATTACTTCATGACAATTTTTCACCAACATGCAAGATGATTCAAAGAAAACTTTCAACATGAAAGTTGTAGATCTTGATGAATTATACAACTTTGTTTTAGAGGGTTGATGTCCCAAAAATGCTTAAATTCGAAGATACATGCTCATGAAGTCATGACATTTTTGTATAAACACTTAGAGAAATTTTCAACAGGTTTTGGTCAGTTTTTGATCTAACTTCTTGACCAATTTTCATTAAGTTCCAATTTGATTGAGCCAAAGTGGTCAACATGAAAGTTGTAGAAAATGTTTCAAGCTTTCCAAAACATCCAAGAGCATGAATTTATCATATTTGAGCTAGGAGATTCAAAGGCATGAAGTTTGGCATCCATTCTTGAATTACAAGTCATTTTAGTGAAGAACACATAATCCAATCTACATGCTATGCCGCATAATCTTGTGTTGCAGGCCTTCTAACTTGCAAATCTCACCATAATTTAATGTTTACACCAACTTTTGAGCTATGGTCCATTTGATTTAAGCATGTGTAACACGGTGGGAGAATTGACTTGGTTGTTTTGCGTTTTACCTTAATTGTTGCGGATAGCAAGAGTCGCCACTGACTTTTCTTTTATCCAATAAAGGAAAGGGTGAAAAGATCAGGAAAGACCTTTTGAGATATTTTCTTGAGTTAAAGGGGTAGGTTATGAAAAGGGAAGGTGTTAACACCCTTTTCATCTGTAGTTATCTACGGGCTCTTAGTTGCTTGATCACTTTGAAAATGCTTTGTTTGAAATGTGTTTGTGATTGGTGTAAGTTTGAAAATATTTTGAAAACGCGTTTGTTTCGGAAAACTTTGTAATGATTCTCGTATCTATAAGAATGTATAAAAAGTGCTGGTTTTGAAAATAGTTTAAAGAGATGTTTGTTTTGAAGATGTTTCGAAAATGTGAGTGTAGAGATGGTTTGAGTTTGTGAGCAAGCAACTACGAGCGTCCTACCTACTCAAAAAGTCTTTGTTCTTTTCCTCCTCCTTTAGATATTTCTACCTGTTGTACCCTAAAATTTTCCCTCTCATTTTACTCAACACATGCCCATTGAGGTCCTTAACCTGCTCAAGGATGCCCAAGAGTTGACCAGACAAACTCTCTCCTAAGGCAATGTACCTCAAACTAGGGTTTCACTCCTCATCAAGATGGTTGAAGTCTAAGGGTACCAAATGATTTCCATAGTCCCAATATGTTATCAAGATCATCCATGTCAAGTTTCATGCCTTGCACAAGAAGTTTGCTCAGTCAATTGCCCAGATGCCTGAAAATCAACTGTACTAGGTCAAAAGTCAATTGTGGCCCACATACAGTCAAAATTCAAGATTTTTGGTCAACATCAACATTTTGAAGTGATATCCATCATTTGATCAAGGTTTGATCACGATTCCTCAAGGAATGCCCCAAATTCATCAAAACCAAAAAGTTGCTAAATTAGGGTTTCATAGGAAAAGTCAACCAAACTTTGACCAAGCATATCTTCTTCATACTTTATCAGAAATTTTCCATCCAAGTCTCATTTTTAATAGGATGCAATTACCTACAATTCATATTCATCCCACAAGTTCAAAATATGCACTCATCAAAAGATATGAATTTCTACATTATAGGTCCTTTTGAAAAGTCAACAAAAACACCTTTTGGGTCAAAGCTTCTTACATGAACATTTTCAGACCCAATTGAGATGAAACCAAAAGGGTTATTTAGGGGACATCCTAAGCTTTCTAAAAAGTCTAAGAACACCTCTCTAGGGTTAAAATTGAGGGAGATATGTATTGTCAAAGTTGACCAATTTTTGGAAATGTGCATGAAGTCAACATTGATCAAAATGACTTTTTTTTCTAAATGGGCCCATGTTTTCTTGTTTTAAACTTGTTCCTAAGATGGCCCACGACCCCTTATCTTATCCACCTATTATTTTATTTTTTTTATTATTTATTTTTATTTTTTTATTCATTTAAAGCAAAATAAATCAATTTAAATAGTAGAATAATCAAATAAAATCAAAGATTTGATTTTATGAGCATATTATGAGTCCATGGACAACTAGCAAATCAAAAAATTCGTGCAAGAGCCAATTGATTGGAGAAGATCTTAATTTGGTCTATTTTTGAAACAAATCATACAAGACAAAGAATGAAATCAAATATCCATAATTTGAAAAGATATTGTTGTACCCCAAAATTTTCCCTCATTTATCAAGATTTTTCTCACAAGACTTCTTTGACACAAGACTGGATTAGGCTTTGGTCAGCTCAAGACATCCCATCTTGCACTGATAACCCAAAATTAGGGTTTGAGTTTGCACAAGGATTTTTTGACTATCAATGCTTCATATGACTTTCAAACATCATTATGGACCCCTAATATCACTCATGACAAGTTTCAAGCCTTGAACCATATTTTTGATCAGTCAATTGGACAATTGACCTAAAAATCAGCTGTATTGGGGAAAAAGTCAACCATGGCCAATTTACAGTCAAACTTCATAATTTGTTATCCACATCAACATTTTAAACTTATATGTATCATTTGGTCAAGTTTGGATCACAATTCCTCAAGAAATTTGATCAAATCACCAAAAGGGCAAAATGGTCAAAATTAGGGTTTTGACTGAGGAAGGGCAATTTCTGATTTTTAACCTAGCAAATGACCAATTGAGTTAAAGCATTATTTTAAGGATTCAATTGCATCATCTTGACCTTATTATATGGCTCAAAACATTTCAATTTCATTGGATTGATAGAGGAAATTTACAGTTAACTGATCAAAAGTCAACTGTATATTGAAAAGTCAAACTTTGACATTTTGGTCAAAATCAAGTGCCAAGGGTCATAATTCATAAAAACATGTCAAAATGTGAAACTTGTTCATCAATAAATCCAAGTTTGAAGATTAGGGTTTGAATTTGAAATTTTTCTTAACTTAGAAAATTTTCTAAGTGTAGAAAATTTCTTATTTTTTCTCAACTTTAGGCCACTTTTTCACCATGATGCATAATGATTCAAAGAAAGTTCCCAACATGAAAGTTGTAGACCTACATGAAATATAAAACCTATCTTCACACACTTTTCCATAAAGATGCTTGTATCTCAAGATATAAATTTATGAATACACGGTCATGAACTAAATAACTTAGTGAAATTTTGCCCTAATTTAGGCAGGTTTTGGATCCAACTTCATGGCAATGTTTCACCTAGTTCCAAGAGGTATCTCAAAATGCATTTCAAATATGAGTTATAGATCACATTTCAAGTTTCCAAAATGTCCAAGAACTCCTCAAGATCATTTTTGAGTAGGGAGAATCGAAGAGATGAAGTTGGCATTTTCGCACTTTTTGTCCAAGCCATTTCATGAAGAACAAAGTTGCAATCAGTACCTATGCTGCCTAATCCATGCTTTACAGGTCCCAAACTTGTTCCTCACTCCTTAATTTAATTCTTACTCAGTTGACAAAGCTTTGATCCAAGCCTTTAAGCCATTACCCAAGTTGTAATTCCTTAAATGGCATAAAGTGACCATTGCCATTTTGAAAAAGCCAAACTTTTGCCACTTTCCAATTCTTGAGCATTGGACCTGTCTCCATTGTACATACAAGTCTTACAGGTCTAAATCAATTTGTACAAGTTTATACCAACCCTAAGAAAGCAATTACAAGCATGGCAAGCCTTGTCCCTTCACTTTACTTCAAAGACAAGAAAAGTTGCAAAAAGGCTAGAACTGGCACAGTTGTTGGAGGGTTGACATGAAACCGATTCTATACTAATATACAAACATAATACAACTTGGAGACGATTAGTTAAAGTCTGAAACACTCTCAAGTTCAAAAATACCAGAAAAATGTCCAAACTTGAAGTTTTGGCATAAGGATACCATTCTCATATTTGGCTCGTGCGTTTCCATTCTTGATCATCAAAACATCTTACCTACTTGATATCAAACCAATCCAGAACTTCATCCATGTTCTGTAACCACTTCTCCATCACCTGCCATTTTTGTTTTCAAAGCTTGCAGGTTGACTTGGCCAAGGAGTTTCAAGCACTTTCAGAGCAAGGCAAGGGTTGGAATACATTCAGGGAAGTTCAAGGAAGCTCAAGCAAGCATGATGCCTCCATCAAACTCACTCCAGTTCCATCCACAATTCCAACTTGTTGTACCACAAAATTTGCCCTCGCACTTTTCCACAAGAAATATCAGCTTCAAACATTTCCTGACTTCTCAAACTGGCTCAAGAACCGGACAAACGGACTTTTCTTGACAGTCAATCAAAATTAGGGTTTTTTACTGATTTTCAGAGCTTTGGATTGTTTCACAGTTGGCTCAGGGTTTTGGATGATTTTTGGTCCAATTTTGATCAGGCGAGCGTTATTTGGCATTTAATCGGGAATTAGGGTTTTATGGGCATATTCTCAGAAGAATTTAAATTCCACAGCACTTTGCGGTTTATTTCAAGATTCGGATTAAAATTCGCGTTATCTTGGTTTAATCAGTAAAAGAGACAGTGGTTTGAATTCAGTACGTTTTGATTGGGCCAGTCAGATACAAGATACAGTATTGAATTCACAGTGCTTATGTGTTTGATCAGTCTACTTGGATTGACTGCTGCTTTGCTTTGGGTGTTGAATAAGACGGGTTTAATTGGCCAATATTGTTATTATTTAAGTTATTTATTATTCTAAAAAATTGAATAATTGAAATTTATTTTTCAATTGTTTTATTTCTAAGAATTTTAAATAAAATAAATAAACAATAAAGAAAATTAGAATTAATTGGATAATTTAAACTTTTATTGATATTTGAATTATTTGTACAAATTGTTGTTTATAATTTAAAATTATGAACAATAATATACATTGATTTAAAATATTACATAGAATAAAAAAACTATCCTATTTTCTAATATTCTTCACTCTTCACTCCGCTCCGGTGCTCCATTTTTTTTATCTGCAAAAAGAAACAAGAAAAGTCAGAAAGCAGTTAATAAAAAAGACAGATAAAATATTGCTCATCATTAGGGGCCACTGACTGGGATCAGTTGACCCTCTCTGCAAATCACGGAATTTCTCCCGGTTCACAGAGAGGGAAGACTTTTATTCATGAAATGCAAATGTCAAAAATGCATAAGTTACAAATTTCAAGCTGCATAGAAATTTAAAATCTCAATTTCCAATTCAAAACCATATAGTTCAAATCCAATCTCAAACTTTCCATCCAAAGCAAAGGCACTACTGTCAGTTTACTCAAAGAAAGAAATCAAAGTAGTACAAGTTGCTATCAAAGCTCAAAAGCTGTCATGAAAAGATTTTTGCCAAGATATCAAAATGCAAAGTCAGAGCAAAGCACAAAAGCTGGAGAAAAAGATGCAAAATGTGTTATGCAAACAATCTAGAATCATCATTTCCCAGCATAAGAGTAGGCCCCTTCAGAACAAGTACAGGATAATAATCATATAAAATTCTTAAACTGTACTTTATGAGTGAGAAAAAGAGAGATAATAGAAGCATGGTTCAGGTTAGGCATAGGCAGCAGACAGTAGAAAGGCATAGACAGAAAAGATTATACAAAATCCAAAACTCAGCATAGCAGGCCAAGACAGTTCAGAAGAGATAGAAGAAAACAAAATATACACAGGCCAATACAGTTCAGCAGCAGACAGCAGGATAGAGAGAAGAAGAAAAGGCCAAACCTCACATAACAAGCCTGTCATAACCTCACAAACACATAAACTGAACACATAAACTGAACACATGAACTGAACTACCCAAAACCCCTGTAAAAATCATACCTGCTGCTGTCAAAAAACCCCATACCTGTCTCAACAGAACCCTACTGTCAAACACAAACCCATTAGCAATCAAACCTCATAAAAACCATAACTTGCAACCTGTCATAACCTCACAAAAACCTGAACCTGTGGAACATACAAACACACAAATTGAACTACCAAGATCCTTGTCAAACCACTACTGTCAAGCCTGAATAAACAAACCTAGCATAACCAAGCATTCAAAACCAACACCAAGCCTCAGAAGTGGGCTTCATCATAGGCAACAATTCAAAGGCAACCCAATCTCAAGCATAATCAAACACATAATCCCTCAAGTTATCAAGCCAGCCATTGTAAAAGATAAGCTTAAGGCCTTTCAAAGCTTCAAAGCTCCAAAAAGGGCATCAAACCTTCAAGCCCTCAGAATCTTGGATTCATCATAGGGCGAGGAAAAAAACATGTTAAATTAGGCAACACAAACAAGCACATAGCCTCTCAAGAAGAAGAAGAAAGAAGCAATTCAAGGTGAACTCAGAAGCTTTTCATCAAAAGCATCACATTTCAAACTCAGGCAACAATTCAAAAGCATCAAGAGAGCCTCAGAAGCAAGCTTCATCATAGGCAGCAACTCAAGTCACTCAGGCAACAATTCCACGAACATACAGATTCCCAAAGGCAACACGAAAGTGGAAGAGATAAAGATATCAAGGCAACACGAGATAAGGAGAAGCAGAAACAAATCATAGGCAAAGGGACATAAAGTAGAAGAGGTAAAGAAGTGAACATATTAGGCTTCTCAGCACATGTCATCATCAAAAGCCTAAAGCATCATAAAACCTAAGCAAAAGGTAAGAACGAAAATACCAAGCAAGCATCTAGCTTTGTCACAGAATCGCCGCTCCGGCCTCCTCAACGTCACCCCTTTTCTCTCCTCCATCTCCAAAAATCAGGTAACGAGCCTTCTATCCCTTCTCCTTCACCTCATAAAAAACGAAAAAATAAGAACTCAGAACAAAACACGCGAATCCAGAAAAGAAGAGGAAAACATAACAACTAAGAACCAACCTTGTTTCAAGAAGATGTGGAGACCGTGCTAGGGAGGGAAGAGAGGTTCGAGAGTGATGTTGGTGGCCGGAGGGATGGATGGCTCAGGAAGATGAAGATGGAGAAGAACGTTGAACGAACCCAACGAACGGCGCCGCTCAAACCCTACGTTTTCGTCTCAATTGACAAAACACGCGAACCCTAAAAGAATTCGTTTACAGCGTTGGGCCTGACCCGTTTTGGAATTTACCTGAAGCCCATTCATCTCCTAAACAATACAAATTAACATTTTACTATTTACTAACCTAAATTAGTATTTTACAATTAACCATTCTTTTTATATATAATACACACTAACCTTATTTTATATTTACTTCTTCTTTTTGATAAAATATTAACTCTTTTCATTTTTATAAAAACAATGTTTACTTTTTTTATATACTAACTCAATTAATTCATTTTTTTTAACATACACAATTTATTTCTTAATTTAATTAAACATACTAACCTAATTAAAAATACATCTTTACCTCATATATTAAGTTTGAAAATAATTATTTTCATTTATTTATTTACTCTTTCATTTAAAATATATTTGTACATACATTTTAAAACATTGATTTTGTACATATTATACATTTTTATACATAATTAAAATTGAAACTTTTTTAATTAACATTCTTTTTTCATACATGACAATTCAATACATTTTTTTCTCTAATATCAAATTCACAAACATTTTGGACTAAAATGCTTTCCAATTAAAACTTAACATTTAATCAAAACATCTTCATTTTTCTTTTGTACATAATTCAACATATAAATCAAAAATACATTTAAAAACATTTCTCTAGGTCAAAAACCCTAATACGACTCAATTTCACATTTCGCACTTGTTACACAATTCACATACATATACACTTGTACACTTACACAATACATATACACTTGTACACTTACACAAATACATTCACATTGCCCTATACCCATTTTTATCTTATATTTATATATTCGATATTTATATTTGATTGCGACATTCGATTTGGCTGTAAATTATTGGGTACTATAAGTCTCATCCCCTTGTACATTTATACCCCCACTCCCGGACACTATTTTGTAATAGCGTAGATTTACATTCCGCAATTTACAGTTTTCAATTATGCCATGGTTAGACCTAGGGTTTGTATGTACATAAAATCAAACGCTAGATAACCTAATACAAAGACAAATACATGTAATCAATACACAATCACACTTGCACCCCCTAGGGTAATCCCACATGTTGCCTTCCAAAATGGGCCATGCTTGCACGTCGAGTATCTTTGGCAAAACAAATCAAATGATCATAAGTCTCAAAGTGTTGCCTAAATGGAACGATCATAGTCCCTTCAAAACAAATTGCCAAAGACACTTGGCATCATTGCATTCATGGTCCATACGATGACCCGCGCCCATCCCGAATAACTTCCTAAACGCAAGATTGTCTACCAATTTCAATGGTAGAACAAAATTGTTAAAAGGGGTTAAAACATGACAAAAACCTTTGAGTACAATAGGGTAGACAAAACTCTTAGTTACTTGAGATCAAACTTGCAAAAACACTTGCCTTCTTTTTAAAAACCACAATCCACAACACTTTCAAACAAACTCTCAAAAACATTTGAAAACATCTTTTCGAAAAGATTCACACTTTTGTAAAACACTCAAACACGAGTCAAATACATTAGTTGCTTAAGACAAGGCATCTTTTTCCAAAACATTTTCAAAAAGCACCCACACACACACACCATTTTCAAAGCAATCGAAAAACAAGGCAAGTGATCTAAAAAACCAAGTAACTAAGAGCCCATGGATAACCATGGATGAAAAGGGTGCTAATACCTTCCCTTTTCATAATCTACCCCCCGAACCCAAGAAAACCTCAAGTCAGTTCTCCCACCGTATCACAGAACTGGCGACTCTGTTGGGGAGAATTTTTTTAAGTGGGGTTACCTTAGGGTTTAGATCACCTTTACTTTCAATTGATTGCTTTGTTTGCTTTACTTTTGTGGGCTTTGCATCGGAGTTTCATAGATCCTAACCCGGATCTGGGGAAACCTTTTTAGGTAGCATAATCTGTGAGGGACCTGTCTGGCGTAGACCGACATGGGTGAAGCAGTGGCTACGTTGGTGTGGCATCTTAGTCTGTACCTATATCCCTTGTGTTGTAACGGGGAGAATATAGGTCTTCTAAGGGGTCATTAAACACCAACCGACCTTAGAACCCTAAATTGACCAACTTGGCTATTAGGACAGTAGCAGTATGCTACACTCATTGAGGCTAAACTCTCGAGATGGTTCTGGCCGCGAGAAAAGATTGCGATGCTGGAGTTATGACCGATTGAGGGTAGCCAATGATATGAGATCCTCTAGAACCCGATTACTTTTGATAAGACAGGTTTTAACCAACAAACTGAAAGAGGGTAGTACCTGAACCTCATGCAAGCCTAAACCTAAGGCCTTGTGTGCTTTGTGTGAATATTGTTTGCCTGTATATACACTTACTTGCTTGTGCATACATGCACATAATATCATAACATCATACCATAGCATTTTAGCATTTTTAATAACCATTTCAAGGATCTCGAGGGTTCTGTTGATGCAGGGTTACGTTGAACCAGACATCTATCAAGGGGCAAGAGGTCTCTCCTCTAACCAATCCAGTCAAAGTTCAAAAATAACAACTTGAATCAGTGGCTATGACCCACTCGACATGGTGAGCTTGATTCTAGTGGAAAGACATCCGCCGATACAAAGCTCTCCAAACAAAGATCGAGAACAACAACTTGAATTAGTGGCTATGACCCACTCGACATGGTGAGCTTGATTCTCGTGGAAGGACGTCCACCGATGCAGAGATCTCCAATCCAAGAGCAGAGTTCAACCTCTAACATTTTCTTGTGTTTACCCCAAGAGATCCTTGAAAGCATGCATCCACATAATCATGCATTGCATTTTGACAATCTTTCCTTTTTCAGGTTTCCTTACTCTCCTGCTGTTTATTTCAGCAAGAGATGGCTCTAGAACGGTCTGTCAAAGACATCCAAGACCAGACTGCTCAGCTGCAGGAGATGTTCCTGAACTTGTCTCTGGGGCAAGAAGAGATGAAAGCTCTCCTCACCAAGGGCTTGGGGAGTTCTAACAATGCCAGGAGTGATCAGATTGCGGAGCTGCAGTTTGATCTGACAACACTGAGGACTCAAATGATGGGACAGTTGGTGGGCCAGATGGCTCTCATCCAAAACTTATCCCAAAGACAAGAGGAACTCAGAGTTCTTGTCCGCCAACTGCTTCCAAACAACCAACTGGGGCAAACATCTGAGGTCGAAGAGCAAGTCATCGCTCAGCCTCCATCCACTCAAGAAGACAAGGGGAAAGCTCCTTTGTTAGCTTCAGGGTCACAAACCCATCAACAACCTCACCAGCGTCAACGGGGCAATCGGCGTAAACAAGAAAAGTCGGGAAGACAGTTTACGGAGACTGAAATACCATCATTCTTCATACTGAAGCGCCTGTTGGAGGTCAATTTGCTCACCGTAAAGGACCCTCCTCAGAAGCTCAATATCTCCTCTCCTCGCTTTAATCCCGACGAATTCTGTGTTTATCACTCCTGCAGCCCGGGACACAGTACCAACGACTGTTGGGCCTTGAAGAACAAGATTCAAGATCTGATTGACATTGGGGTGCTGGAATTCATGCCAGACGGCGAGATGAAGATCTTCCGTTAAAGGGTTCTCCGCTTGAAGTGACGAAGCTCGAAACTGAAAGACTTTTGCTTCTTTTTGAATTTTCAAAGTTGTAATTTCTTTTGCTGTCAAACAATTATCTGTTGATGTTAAACTCTGTTTTCATTAATGCATTGCATATGTTTGTCTTGAATTCATCCATTCGTTTCACTACTTTTATGCTTTTCTTTATGATATTTGACTCTTGATAAAAAGCTGCAAGCCTTTAGAGGGAGGATGACGAAACAATACCATGATCTTATACAGTGTGCTTTTGAATAGACCTTGCTGATGATGTACAGGCATTTCTTTCAATTCCCAAACACTGGAGTTATAAGGAAGTTAATCCCTAGTCAACCCCTTCGAGCCAAAGAAGTAGTAGTTTTCTGTTCTGAACGATCAAAACCTTTGATATAAACCTGGGGCAGGGTAGTATCTCAGTTAATTCAAGAGAAAACGCGCATTGAAGTCGCAAACTCTCAGTTCGTAATACAACGAACGACGTCAAAAAAGAAAGCGTTCCTTCGGAATCAAAAGACAAGGGTGGTTCCCTATCACATAGACAGTCAATCTCTCAAAAGAGAAAAGCCCACTGAGCCAAAACCTATAAAGGAGGCTTAAGAAAGCTGGGGCATCCCGCTGACAGTAATCCCGAAAACGGTAACAGTCAGGCAAAAGTTAGGGATAACAAATCAAAATCAAAATAGTGAGGTCATTACAAAACCCTCAACAACATGAAAAGTGTTGAAAAAGAAAAAGGAGATAATGACTGTCTCCCAAATTCAAGCTGGTGAACCATCACCCAAAAGTCGTTCCAAACTCAAAACAGAGTGCGACGCACAATTGACTGAGCTTAGGTTGGAGAACATCACAAAGAGCGGGTGGGTACAAATATACTTTGAGCCTTTATCCTTTGTTTCTTAAACCGTGAACCAGGCCACGTTACAACCCTTCAAAAGTCCTAATTGAAGCATGGGTTAGTTCGAAAGCATACTGTTACAAAAGGTATCCTGACTCCTGTAGGGCTTTGCTCTAAGTCTTGTGTTAACTTGTCTTGTGAAAAGTTTTCTGCTAAAAAACGCATTTTTCAAAACTTCGAGACAAACATAAACTTTGCATTATTCGAATATCACTGTCTGCATTTGACCCTTTTGTTTGACAGCGAAGAAATTCATACAGCGAATGTTCGGAGGAACGAAAACTCTCTCGGTAAGTCAAAATCACTTCAAGAGGATGACACTTCCATCAAATCTCCTATCAACAAGGGGCATGACATGTCACAATTCAATTAACCTGGGGCAGTCC
This sequence comes from Vicia faba, assembly GCA_948472305.1. Taxonomy (NCBI): domain Eukaryota; kingdom Viridiplantae; phylum Streptophyta; class Magnoliopsida; order Fabales; family Fabaceae; genus Vicia; species Vicia faba. Next base: position 519,336,384 of record OX451737.1, read on the forward strand.
AGTCAAGGTCCAACAGATCTTTCAAATTCAGTTAACCTGGGGCAGTCCAGTCAAGATTTCAAGAAATCTCTCAATATGCAGGGTAATCTGATTCAAGATTCCTTCATCACCACTTGGGGCATTCGAATGTCAGAAGTGTTCAACAAATCAACTACAACGTTTCCAGATTCGATTCCTGTATCCAGCCAGGGCATATCTGTTGACCACATTTCCAGACTCGATTCCTGTATCTAGCCAGGGCACGTCTGAAGAGTTCGAAGATTCGATTCCTGTATCCAGCCAGGGCATATCTGTTGACGACTATTTCCAGATTCGACTCCTGTATCCAGCCAGGGCATATCTGTTGACAACATTTCCAGATTCGATTCCTGTATCCAGCCAGGGCATATCTGTTGACTACATTTCCAGACTCGACTCCTGTATCTAGCCAGGGCATGTCTGAAGAGTTCGAAGATTCGATTCCTGTATCCAGCCAGGGCATATCTGTTGACTACATTTCCAGACTCGACTCCTGTATCTAGCCAGGGCATATCTAAAGAGTTCGAAGATTCGACTCCTGTATCCTGCCAGGGCATATCTATCAACTATCACCTTTCCAGATTCGACTCCTGTATCCAGCCAGGGCATGTCTGAAGAATTCCAGATCAACACCGGAAACATCTGTGAACGACCGATTGTAGACCAACACCTGTAATAAGCCAGGATTTTATCTACATCACCACTTGGGGCATTCGAATGTCAAAAGTGTTCAAAACTCGATGCAGTTTTATACAAGCTCATCATCAGGGAGCCCTACACCGGTTCCTCTTCAAGACTTCTGAAACAAGTTTACGGATTCTTCCCAACAACGGACGCCAATCTACCGACTTGTTCAGATTCTTCTTCAAGATTTCTGAAAATAGTTCACGGGTTCTCCAAGTAAACGGATGTTAACCTATCGCTTGTTCAGATTCTTCTCAAAGCTAACCACCACGGAAGATCGCGCTCGCCAAAATTCTCCCTATCCCCAGCGGAGTTCCTTCAATCCCCAGCGGAGTCAGACTTTCAAACCTTCTCCCCACAGAGTTTTAAGGAAGCAATCTTGAGTTCCCCAGTGAAGTCTCCAGAGTTATTTCCCATCAAGCCAAAGACTCTCAATCTGGTCTCCCCGGCATGAGTCTGCTAGTTTGGGACTCCCCAGTAGAGGTCATCAGGAATTCTCTTCCCCAGCGACAACCAAGGATTTATTTTCCCCGGCAGCAGTCAAGATGCTTTTATCTTCAGCCATCTCGGAATCATGTATCCTTGGCAAGATTAGCTCATCAGCTTACATGCGCATCCATCACATTCATAAATATTGATGTCACATACATTGCATCATGCATCATAACATTGCATACAACTAACCCTTTGCTTTTTCAGGTAGGATCGGTCGACAGACACGGATCATCTCCTGAGATTCATCCAAAAATAGTTCAGATGTGACCCAGACACGGCGACATTCTGATACTTATTCCAGATTCATTCAGACGCATCAGCAGAAACCTTACACCGGTTCCTCTTCAACTTCTCAATTTCTGAAACAAGTTTACGGATTCTTCCCTACAACGGATGTCAATCTACCGATTTGTTCAGACTTTTCTCAACTTCTGAAACAAGTTTACGGATTCTTCCCTACAACGGATGTCAATCTACCGATTTGTTCAGACTCTTCATAGCTTCTGAAACAGTTTACGGATTCTTCCCTACAACGGATATCAATCTACCAACTGATTCAGACTCTTCTCAATTTTTGAAAATAAGTTACGGACGCTTCCCAACAACGGATGCTGCTCCATTGCTTGTTCAGTCCCAACTCCTGAAAATAGTTTACAGATTCTCCAGACATGGACGTCAATCTGTTGCTTGTTCAGACCCCAATTCAGAGATATTCCAAAACAGGGATGCCCTTCTGATACTCGTCCACTCACCATTGACGTACAGTTCAACATCACCATATGGCATTTGTAAGCCCATTCTCAGATGGCATCTCTAAGCCCATCCCCCGACAAAATTCTCTCGCATCAGGTGGCATCTTTAAGCCCATCACCAAATGGCATCTTTAAGCCCATTCACATCTACCATCAGATCGCCGAGTGCAAATTTTCTGGGCACATTAGTGTCCAATCTCCTTTTACCTTCGAGTCGCGAAAGGCAAACTTGCCAATCTAACTCTTCAGGTCCAAGAAGATTGGACAGGGGCAACTGTTGTACCCCAAAATTTGCCCTCGCACTTTTCCACAAGAAATATCAGCTTCAAACATTTCCTGACTTCTCAAACTGGCTCAAGAACCGGACAAACGGACTTTTCTTGACAGTCAATCAAAATTAGGGTTTTTTACTGATTTTCAGAGCTTTGGATTGTTTCACAGTTGGCTCAGGGTTTTGGATGATTTTTGGTCCAATTTTGATCAGGCGAGCGTTATTTGGCATTTAATCGGGAATTAGGGTTTTATGGGCATATTCTCAGAAGAACTTAAATTCCACAGCACTTTGCGGTTTATTTCAAGATTCGGATTAAAATTCGCGTTATCTTGGTTTAATCAGTAAAAGAGACAGTGGTTTGAATTCAGTACGTTTTGATTGGGCCAGTCAGATACAAGATACAGTATTGAATTCACAGTGCTTATGTGTTTGATCAGTCTACTTGGATTGACTGCTGCTTTGCTTTGGGTGTTGAATAAGACGGGTTTAATTGGCCAATATTGTTATTATTTAAGTTATTTATTATTCTAAAAAATTGAATAATTGAAATTTATTTTTCAATTGTTTTATTTCTAAGAATTTTAAATAAAATAAATAAACAATAAAGAAAATTAGAATTAATTGGATAATTTAAACTTTTATTGATATTTGAATTATTTGTACAAATTGTTGTTTATAATTTAAAATTATGAACAATAATATACATTGATTTAAAATATTACATAGAATAAAAAAACTATCCTATTTTCTAATATTCTTCACTCTTCACTCCGCTCCGGTGCTCCATTTTTTTTATCTGCAAAAAGAAACAAGAAAAGTCAGAAAGCAGTTAATAAAAAAGACAGATAAAATATTGCTCATCATTAGGGGCCACTGACTGGGATCAGTTGACCCTCTCTGCAAATCACGGAATTTCTCCCGGTTCACAGAGAGGGAAGACTTTTATTCATGAAATGCAAATGTCAAAAATGCATAAGTTACAAATTTCAAGCTGCATAGAAATTTAAAATCTCAATTTCCAATTCAAAACCATATAGTTCAAATCCAATCTCAAACTTTCCATCCAAAGCAAAGGCACTACTGTCAGTTTACTCAAAGAAAGAAATCAAAGTAGTACAAGTTGCTATCAAAGCTCAAAAGCTGTCATGAAAAGATTTTTGCCAAGATATCAAAATGCAAAGTCAGAGCAAAGCACAAAAGCTGGAGAAAAAGATGCAAAATGTGTTATGCAAACAATCTAGAATCATCATTTCCCAGCATAAGAGTAGGCCCCTTCAGAACAAGTACAGGATAATAATCATATAAAATTCTTAAACTGTACTTTATGAGTGAGAAAAAGAGAGATAATAGAAGCATGGTTCAGGTTAGGCATAGGCAGCAGACAGTAGAAAGGCATAGACAGAAAAGATTATACAAAATCCAAAACTCAGCATAGCAGGCCAAGACAGTTCAGAAGAGATAGAAGAAAACAAAATATACACAGGCCAATACAGTTCAGCAGCAGACAGCAGGATAGAGAGAAGAAGAAAAGGCCAAACCTCACATAACAAGCCTGTCATAACCTCACAAACACATAAACTGAACACATAAACTGAACACATGAACTGAACTACCCAAAACCCCTGTAAAAATCATACCTGCTGCTGTCAAAAAACCCCATACCTGTCTCAACAGAACCCTACTGTCAAACACAAACCCATTAGCAATCAAACCTCATAAAAACCATAACTTGCAACCTGTCATAACCTCACAAAAACCTGAACCTGTGGAACATACAAACACACAAATTGAACTACCAAGATCCTTGTCAAACCACTACTGTCAAGCCTGAATAAACAAACCTAGCATAACCAAGCATTCAAAACCAACACCAAGCCTCAGAAGTGGGCTTCATCATAGGCAACAATTCAAAGGCAACCCAATCTCAAGCATAATCAAACACATAATCCCTCAAGTTATCAAGCCAGCCATTGTAAAAGATAAGCTTAAGGCCTTTCAAAGCTTCAAAGCTCCAAAAAGGGCATCAAACCTTCAAGCCCTCAGAATCTTGGATTCATCATAGGGCGAGGAAAAAAACATGTTAAATTAGGCAACACAAACAAGCACATAGCCTCTCAAGAAGAAGAAGAAAGAAGCAATTCAAGGTGAACTCAGAAGCTTTTCATCAAAAGCATCACATTTCAAACTCAGGCAACAATTCAAAAGCATCAAGAGAGCCTCAGAAGCAAGCTTCATCATAGGCAGCAACTCAAGTCACTCAGGCAACAATTCCACGAACATACAGATTCCCAAAGGCAACACGAAAGTGGAAGAGATAAAGATATCAAGGCAACACGAGATAAGGAGAAGCAGAAACAAATCATAGGCAAAGGGACATAAAGTAGAAGAGGTAAAGAAGTGAACATATTAGGCTTCTCAGCACATGTCATCATCAAAAGCCTAAAGCATCATAAAACCTAAGCAAAAGGTAAGAACGAAAATACCAAGCAAGCATCTAGCTTTGTCACAGAATCGCCGCTCCGGCCTCCTCAACGTCACCCCTTTTCTCTCCTCCATCTCCAAAAATCAGGTAACGAGCCTTCTATCCCTTCTCCTTCACCTCATAAAAAACGAAAAAATAAGAACTCAGAACAAAACACGCGAATCCAGAAAAGAAGAGGAAAACATAACAACTAAGAACCAACCTTGTTTCAAGAAGATGTGGAGACCGTGCTAGGGAGGGAAGAGAGGTTCGAGAGTGATGTTGGTGGCCGGAGGGATGGATGGCTCAGGAAGATGAAGATGGAGAAGAACGTTGAACGAACCCAACGAACGGCGCCGCTCAAACCCTACGTTTTCGTCTCAATTGACAAAACACGCGAACCCTAAAAGAATTCGTTTACAGCGTTGGGCCTGACCCGTTTTGGAATTTACCTGAAGCCCATTCATCTCCTAAACAATACAAATTAACATTTTACTATTTACTAACCTAAATTAGTATTTTACAATTAACCATTCTTTTTATATATAATACACACTAACCTTATTTTATATTTACTTCTTATTTTTGATAAAATATTAACTCTTTTCATTTTTATAAAAACAATGTTTACTTTTTTTATATACTAACTCAATTAATTCATTTTTTTAACATACACAATTTATTTCTTAATTTAATTAAACATACTAACCTAATTAAAATACATCTTTACCTCATATATTAAGTTTGAAAATAATTATTTTCATTTATTTATTTACTCTTTCATTTTAAATATATTTGTACATAAAAATAACAAAATACTTCTTTTTCATACATAATTAAAATTGAAACTCTTTTAGTTAAAATATACATTTGTACATAACAATATAAAAAATACATTCTTTTATACGAAACTCAATTCTTGACATTTAAATACTTTTTTGTATATAAACAAATTCACAACATTTAATCAAAACACTTCATTTTTCTTTTGTACATAATTAAACATACAAAATCAAAGATTCATTTAAAAAACATTTATTTAGGTCAAAAACCTTAATACGCTTCAACTTCACATTATCGCACTTGTACATATTTACACTTACACAATACATATACACTTGTACACTTACATAAATACCTTCACATTGCCCTATACACATTTTATCTTATATTTGAATATTCGATATTTACATTTGATTGCGACATTCGATCTGGTTGTAACTTATTGGATACTATAAGTCTCATCCCCTTGTACATTTATACCCCCACTCCCGGACACTATTTTGTAATAGCGTAGATTTTACATTCCGCAATTTACAGCTTTCCAAATTATACCATGGTTAGACCTAGGGTTTGTATGTACATAAAATCAAACGCTAGATAACCTAATACAAGACAAATACATGTAATCAATACACAATCACACTTGCACCCCCTAGGGTAATCCCACATGTTGCCTTCCAAAATGGGCCATGCTTGCACGTCGAGTATCTTTGGCAAAACAAAATCAAATGATCATAAGTCTCAAAGTGTTGCCTAAACGGAATGATCATAGTCCCTTCAAAACAAATTGCCAAAGACACTTGGCATCATTGCATTCATGGTCCATACGATGACCCGCGCCCGTCCCGAATAAACTTCCTAAACGCAAGATTGTCCATCAATTTCAATGGTGGAACAAAATTGTTAAAAAGGGGTTAAAACATGACAAAAACCTTTGAGTACAATAGGGTAGACAAAACTCTTAGTTACTTGAGATCAAACTTGCAAAAAAACACTTGCCTTATTTTCAAAAACCACAATCCACAACACTTTCAAACAAACTCTCAAAAACATTTGAAAACATCTTTTCGAAAAGATTCACACTTTTGTAAAACACTCAAACACGAGTCAAAATACATTAGTTGCCTAAGACAAGGCATCTTTTTCCAAAACATTTTCAAAAAAGCACCCACACACACACCATTTTAAAGCAATCGAAAAACAAGGCAAGTGATCTAAAAAACCAAGTAACTAAGAGCCCATGGATAACCATGGATGAAAAGGGTGCTAATACCTTCCCTTTTCATAATCTACCCCCCGAACCCACGAAATATCTCAAAAGGTTTTTGCTGTGCTTTTTTAACCTTTCCTTTAGGATAAAATAAAAAGTCGATGGCGACTCTTGCTAACCGCAACATTTGCGAATACAAACGCAAAACACTAGTCAGTTCTCCCACCGTATCACACAACTGAAGGAGGTAAAATCTCAAACTCTATCTCCTTGTATAGGCAACCATAGGCCATGATTTGTGAATAAAAAATGTAGTCCTCATCACAACGAAACTGTACATACCTTTATCTTGCATTTATTTTACTTGAGTTGAGAGAATTTAAAACTTGAAGTTTCTGAAAATATTAGGGTTAAATTTAGGGCTGTTGAAATTCTTTCTGACCTTTGTTTGCTAGTTCACATAACTTATATGGTTAGAATTGTGAGATCAAGTACTACAACTTTCATGTTATGAGTTTCTATTTTTATGGAAGAATGAGAGAGTTACAGGATGTCTGGCCAAGCTTGGGGAAGAAGATGAAGTACAGGGCAGAGACTTGTTACATGTTATCTTATTTTTACTTCCCTTAAGACAATGGATGTATAGCCACCCCAGTGGCAAAGTAGCACGCCGGTGAGACCCATCTCCTGGGTTCGAACCTGGGCGCTATTTTTGTTTTCCATATTTTTCCATTTTTTCCAGTTATTTGTCATTTTTGCAGGTTTGGGCTTAGTCTTGGGCTTGGCATTTTTTACTAACATTACTGCCAGTTTTGCTATATCACCCCCTGCCAACTTTTTATATTTTTATATTTTTTGTTTTATTTTCATTTTTAATATATTAAATATTTCTTTGATACCTAAAAAATCCTAAAAAATGTAAATTTCATAATATTGCATTTTATTTTATTTTAATTTATTTTTCACATAGAAATATATTTTATTCTTAATATATGTCATGCATTTTTTTAATAACTTGTAAAATATAATAAAAATATGTTTAGTTTAATTTATTTTTCATTTCATACTTATAAATATTTATTTTTGCATATATAAAATTTTATTATTTTTATACCATATTATTTAATACAAAATACTTAAAAAATAATACATATGAACTTCATTTTCTTTTAAAATAGAAATTAGGGTTAAAACCTCCCTTTTAAAAATTAATTTCTTTTCCTTATAATTTTAGGTTTAGATTAAAATTTCTTTTACATAAAAAACAAAACAAAAAAATCTTTTCTTACACGTACATTATATTGCATCTTTGAATATTGTATTTTATTTATTCTAATTCGCACAAATTCGATTTGATTGTAATAATTTATTTAGGTTTACATTCTTGCAAATTCCCCATTCAAATTTGTATTCCCCCCTCCCATAAAATTGTTGTAATAGCTTAGTAATATTTACATTACGCAATTTACCGCTTTACATGCCATGATTAGTAATTAGGGTTTGTATGATAAGATCGAAACAAAGCAAAATAGAAAACCCTAAATACAAGACAAAATCAAAGCATGAAATTGATACACTCGCACACAAGCATCCTTAGGGTTTCTCCACTCGGTTGCCTCAAACAAAAATGGCCATATTACGCATGCAAAGTATCTTGGCAAAAAAACAAATATAAAGATCATAGTATCTCGATGACGCTATTCAAAAAGTTGCCTTACAAAATGATCTTGGTCCCTCAAAATGCTAAGATACTTTGCAAACATTGCTAATCATGGTTATACAATGACCCACGCCTGTCCTGTTTACATCCAAAGATAGGGTTGCTTACCAAATCAATGGTAAGACAACAATGTCAAAGGAATAGATAATGCATAAGAAAGACATTTGAGTAGGTAGATTACTTCTAGTTACTTGCTCTATTTCAAACAACTATCCTTGCTATTTTCAAAACAAACACACACATTTCAAAAGCATCTTACAAATATTGAAAACATTTTCAAAAAGACAAACATCTTTGTATACATTCTTACGAACGAGAATCATTACAAATATTGCCTAAACGAATGGCCTCTTTTACAAAATACTTTCAAAACCACACCAAACACAATTTCAAACAAACAAAAGCAAGTGATCTAAGCAAGTAACTAAGAGCCCATGGAAAACCATGGATGAAAAGGGTGCTAATACCTTCCCTTTTCATAATCTACCCCCCGAACTCAAGAAAACATCTCAAAGGTCTTTCCTGTGCTTTTTCACCTTTCCTTTTGGATAAAAGAAAAGTCGGTGGCAACTCTTGCTAACCGCAACATTTACGATAAAACGCAAAACCCTCAAGTCAGTTCTCCCACCGTATCACAGATATGATTAGTTTTTATTGACATAATTCATTCTAATATAAGGATATAACATTCTCAAGAAAAAAAGAGGATTGGGGTTGTGAAAGAAGGAGGACAAGTCTCAATTTTTTGTCAAAAAAAGTGCAGGTCGGTTTCGATTCTACAGGCCGTTTCAAGCAATTCCAAGGCCAGCAATTTGTTCCTGGACATCTTCTGAAGCAATTCCAATCATCCCCAAGCCTTAAAACCTTCATAAATCACGCCTCACAGTGCCACAGTTTGCACCCTTATAACTCAAACTCATTTTTAGGGTTTTATGCATTTTACCTTCGATTTGCTTGCATAAATGTATTCATAATCATGTTTGTGATCTTTTGGATAGCCCAAATTTGATTTCTAGTGCAGGAACAAGCTTACGCCATTACTAGGGTTTGGAAGCTTCAAATTAGGGATTCTCCGTAGAGGCAAAATTAGGAATGATTAATGATACCAATGAACTTAGGACAAGATTCTTAGTGGGTCTATGTTTTTAGTTCTGATTAATATTGCTTGCTTTGCATTTTGAGATATTGCAGGTCTATAACAATGCACAAAAACCGTCACTAAAGCCTATAGTGACGGAAATTTCTTTTGGTAGAGGGCTATTGTCTAAAACGATGAAACAAGGAAGAGGATGAAGGTGTGTCAATATCTGAATGGTGGATTTGAATCACGCGCGTTTTTTTTGTTTTTTTCAGTTATACACTTTGTTTTTATATAATATGCATTGTTATTATTATATTAACAACTAAAACATGTAGCCCAGTGGTGAAGCGTGCGTTGGAAAATGGAGAGGACCTGGGTTAGATCCCAGGTCCCAACATTTTGTTATTTTCTTAACATTTGAATGCAGATCTTGTACTTTACACAACCAAGCGCCTTCCATGCACTCCAACCATCTAGCCAATGGATCATTTCCTAGCCAGGTCCAACGCCCATCAAGGGATGACCACAGTGCACCATCAGCAAGGACCAGCACCGAATCAAACGTGGGACTGGGCTCAGCTCTTTGGGCCTTACAAATTCAACAATGCACCCCCTTTTTCAGATTCCAAACAGGCCTGATTTAATTCTTTTCTCTTTATTTTCTTATTTTTATTATTTATTAATTATTTTCTTTTTTTACAAAATAACCCAAAAAATCATTTTTATCATAAAATCAAAAATCACAAAAAAATATCAAAAATCATTTTTTTCATAAAAATATTTTATTTCCTTAATTAATTAGTTTAATTATTTAGGGAAATTTAATCTTTTTTTTTCATAATTAAAAATAATTAGAATTAGGATTTAATTTGTACATAACCTAATTAATTTTTTCTCAAAAAACTAACCTAAATCTTTTTCAACTAGATTTTTTAGGTTTGCTAATTATTCTCGTATTTAATTCGCTGCGCTCATTTTTTAATTTTCTTTTTATTATTATTGCAACTGCTCCGGGTTTGTAATAGTAATTAGGGTTTTAAATTCCGCATCTTTATTTTCGGTCAAAATAATTATGTATCTGCGAAAGCCTTGTAATAGCTAGGACTTTAATTTCTCGCATTTTAATTTCCGCAAACTATAAACTGCCTAGATATTAATAGGATTGTATGGAAAGACTAACTTAAAATTAATACGGTAGAAAACCCTAAATGTGCAAAGATAAATTAACTGAAAATTACACTCACACATGCTCACTCCTAGGATTTACTCCACTCCAATTGCCTTCGGTAAACGGTCATGAAGTATAGAGTTTGTTAGTGGTGGTCCTCTAGCCCCGAAAGATCTAAAATGACCCATTCGGATGTTGCCTCGGAAAAAGATCTTTAAGGCTTTAGGATGATTACTAACATTTCCTAACATTGCTTTTGTGATCGTATTTGTCCCTTCGAATGTCCCTAAAAAAATTCCAACAACGATGCTACTTATTTCTCAATAATGGGATAGCATTGTCTAAAAGGAAAACGAACAAACCTTTTTCGAGTAGGTAGATTATTTCCTAGGACTTGCTCAAACAAACAAAAACTTTTTCACACCAACACTTTCCAAACAAAGTTTTTAAAAACAACTTCATAACATTCTTGAGGATAGAAACAAGGGTTAACACGAAGTAAAACAAAACTTTTCAAAACAAGCACATACAAGCAATTTTCAAAATGAGCAAGTACCTAAGAGCCCATGGAAAACCACAGATAGAAAGGGTCCTAACACCTTCCCTTTCTATAATCTACCCCCCGTACTCAGAAACATCTCGAAAAAGGTTTTTCTGTTCTTTTTCCTTTTCCTGATTAGATAAAATAAAAGTCGGTGGCGACTCTTGCTTACCGCGACATTTGCAAACAAAAAACACAAACCAGTATTAACAGTCGGTTCTGCCACCGTATCACAGAACTGGCGACTCTGTTGGGGAAAAGAATATAAAGTGGGGTAAACCTTAGGATCTAGGTCATATTTAATTGCTTTCTCTGGATTATCTTGCTTGCTTTTATATTTATGGGAACTGTTTGGGTTATTTGATCCTACACCCGGATCGGGAAACACCTTTTAGGTAAGTAGCAATGAACTGTGAGGGAGCTGTGCTGGGGTATACCGACACGGTTGAAGCAGTATCAACGTCTATGTGGCACTTTGGTTGGTACCCATAACTCTTGAGTCAATCAGGGAGATGTACGGGGCCGCCACGTGGTGTCATAAAGCATCAACTAACCTTAGAACCTTTAATTGCACAACTTGGCCAGTAGGACGTAGCGAGATGGTCGGCTTTGGTGTATTCCCAAGGTCGACAAATACTCGATGCTACACTCATTGAGGTTTGACTTCTGAGTTTTGTTTGATTACGAGTCAATCTTCGATTGAACAAGGCTTTGGGGAAAGATCGGTGATATTGAGATCCCTTTAGAACCCGGTTACTATTTATAGGACAGGTTGAACTAATCCAGCTTCAAGAGGGAATGACCTTAAAACCCATGCAAGCGTAAACCTAAGATTGTTTGTGTGACTTGTGTGCTTTCAACTTGAACTACTTGCAGAGTTTTATTACCTGACAACATGAGTTCCTTGCAGGTTTTGTTTACAGTTATTATCCAATAACTTGGATTTCTTGTTTGGTTTACTTGCTTAAATCACTTCGCACCTTTTCTTAAAAGCATAGCATACGCATCATAACATCATGCCTTAACATTTCCTTAATCATTTCAAGGATCTCGAGGGCCTATGATGCAGGTTATGATAAATCATACGTCTAGCAAGGGGCAAGGAAATTTATTTTCCTCTAGCCAATGTCGTCAGAAGATCAAAACTCAACAACTTGAGTCAGGGGCTATGACCCACTTGATATGGTGAGCTTGACTCTCATAGAAGGACTCTCAACGATACAAAGTTCTTCAATCAAAGCTGCAAAATTCCACTTCTGACATTTTCTTGTTTACCCCGCGAGATCCTTGAAAACATTGCATACATATATAATACATATCATTGCATAAGCAGGTTTCAAAGCAAGTCCCTCATGTTCTCGCTGTTTATTTCAGCAATGGCTCTCCAACAAGCCAACAGAGATCTCCAAGATCAAGATGCCCAGTTCAAGGAATTTCTCCTGAATCTATCAAAGGGGCAAGAAGATCTTAAAACACTCTTTGCCGGGAATCTGACCAAGGAACGTCCTGACAACAACAAGGATGAACAATTGGAACAATTACAGTTGAGGTAGGAGCAATGAGAATCCAGATGTCGGGGCAGATGGATCTTATCCAAAACTTAGCTCGAGGATAAGAAGGGCTAAGAGCCTTCCTCAACAAGCTTCACCAAGATGGATGCAGATCCATGCAACAAACAATTAAAATTATGGATCAAGGCATTAATCAGCCCCCAGTGAGAGAAGAGGTTGGTTTGGTCAGGAACAGACCTTTCCAGATTGCTACTACATCACAAGCCCAACCACAACCTCACCAACGACAACAGGGTAATCGACATAAGAAGAATACATCCGAAAGACGCTTCACCGAAATCAACATGTCATTGGCTCAAGCATTACAGCGCCTGTTGAAGGCCAAGTTGGTTATGTTAAGGGACCCTCCTCATAATCCCAACATAGCCTCCCCAAGGTTCAATCCAAATGCAAGATGTGCGTACCACTCCAACAGTCCTGGACATGACACCAACAGCTGCTGGGCGTTGAGAAATAAAATTCAAGACCTGATTGATGAAGGAGCGCTAGAATTCGCACAAGATGGTCAGGCTGAGTTCTTCTGCCATCCCTCCAAGGCATACAATCTAAAGTGACAAGTTCTCACAAGAAGACTTTTCGTTCATTAGAATTTTCAATGTGTAATTTTCTTTTGATTTGTTTGAGCATTTATTCATATCAAACCTCGTTATTTCATCAATGCATTGCACATGTTTGTCTTGAATCAATTCATTCGTATTCACTATTTCAAAAATGCGTTCTTATTTCCTTTTGTGATATTCAAATCTCGATTAAAAACTCTAAGCCTTAGAGGGAGGATGATGAAGATGATACCACAATCTCTACAATATGATTTTGAACAGACCCCACTGACGATGTACATGCGTTGTTTCAAATCCTAAACAGTGGAGTTATAAGGAAGATAATCCCTAGTCAACCCCTTCGAGCCAAAGAAGTAGGAGTTTTTCTTTTCACACAAATTAAAACCCTTAATCATAACCTGGGGCGGGGTATTTTTCTCAGTTAGTTCAGAGGCGCATTCAGTCACAATCTGCCGCTTCGTACATAATGAATGGCATCAGAGACGTCCTTCCAAAACAAAAGACGGTGATGGTTTCGTATAATCGTAAAGACAGGAAGTCATTATCTCTCGAAATAAAATCCCATTAAGTAAAAACCTATGAAGGAGACTTAATAGAAAAATTGGGGCATCCCGCTGACTGTAATCACAAAAGAAACAGTTCAGGCAAAAAAAGGGATAACGAAAACAAAATAAAGAGGTTACTATAAATCATCGACAAAAAGAAGATTACAAAAATGACTGCCTTTTCAAAACAAATCATCACCAAGTATCAGAGAAAAGATTCCAGACTCAATCGGGATCTAAATGCACAATTAACTGAGCATAGGACTGAAGAACATCACGAAGAGCGGGTTGGGTACAAATAAAATTTGAGCCTTTATCCTTTGTTTCTTGAACCGTGAACCAGGCCACGTTATAACCCTTAAAAGTCCTAGCTGAAGCATGGGTTAGTTTGAGAGCATACTGTTACAAAGGTATCCTGATTCCTGTAGGCTTTGTTATGAATCCTGAGTTGATATCACATTCTTGCAAATTTCATTTTACTACACAAAAACACATTTTCAAGACATACATGAGTTTTGCATTCTTTAAATGACATTGTTTGGATATGACTAATTGTTTGACAGCAGAGAAATTCGCACAATGGATATTCAATTAACAGACATCCTCTCAATGGATAGAATCACCTCAGTGGGAAAGACACTTCCAATAACAGGTCTTCCATAAGCAAGGGGCATGACGTGATGTCTAAACACACCTGGGGAAGTCTCTCCAAAAGTGTCAAATAACCAGGGGCAGATCTCCATCTGAATCGCTTGGGGCATTACATACGCATTCCAGCAACGAATCATGTGCCATCAAGAAAACATTTTTGACAGTACTACAACATAACACTATGGACAGTGACAACTCTCTACATCCTGAAAGCATGGACATAGTCGGAAAATACTATGCATGAAAAAAAAGACCCGCTAGGTTGACACACCTAGGAAAAAATAAGGGAATCCCGGTGAACCAAAAGGGTTCGGGCAAAAGTTAGGGATATACATAAAAAAATATGTACACCCGACAAGTCGAAAACCTGAAAAGGCGGCTTGGGCAAAAAAGGTATCCTAGTGGACTGAAAACCCGAAAGGGCGGTCCAGGCAAAAGTTAGGGATTTAAAACGTACGACTATGTCCAGTCATCTGTCTATCAATGGAAGACTTATACCTTGACCAGCATTCATCAAGAGCACCATAATCGAGAAACGGTTCAGATACGATCCAGATACGGATGCCATTCTACTACTTATTCAAGATTTTCATACATCAAGAAACGGTTCAGATACGATCTAGATACGGATGTCATTCTGCTACTTATTCAAGATTTTCATACATCGAGAAACGGTTCAGATATGAACCAGATACGAATGTCATTCTGCTACTTATTCAAGATTTTTATACATCGAGAAACAGTTCAGATACGATCCAGATACAGATGTCATTCTGCTACTTATTCAAGATTTTCATACATTGAGAAACAATTCAGGTATGATCCAGAGACGGATGTTATCCTTATAATTATTCTAGACTTCTCTTCTAGAAACAGTTCAATTCAGATATGATCCATAGACGGATGTCATTCTGACACTTATCCAACACATGTTTCAAATACAGTTCAGATACGATCCAGAGACGGATGTCATTCTGACACTAATTTGACACATGTTTCAAGTTCAATTCACATATGATCCATAGACGGATGTCATGCTGACACTTATCCAACACGTGTTTCAAATACAGTTCAGATACGATCCAGAGACAGATGTCATTCTGACACTCATTCGACACATGTTTCAAGTACAGTTCGGATACGATCCAGAGACAGATGTCATTCTGACACTCATTCGACACATGTTTCAAGTACAGTTAGGATACGATCCAGAGACGGATGTCATTCTGAAACTCATTCAACACATGTTTCAAGTACATATCATATACGATCCAAAGACGGATGTCATTCTGACACTCATTAAATACATGTTCAAGTACAATCACGACATAGATCCATCCACAAAATCTTTGCATGTGCTTTTTCCAGCATGGTACAAGGGGCAGAGACAGTTGGAAGCGAAGTCACTATAACATACAAGCCAATGATACCTATATTCCCCACAAATTAAGGACAACCAAGGTCCGACCTCCGTATCCCCAAGAAGGAATTCCTTCCCCAGCAGGTTCCTTCAGAAAGCTGATATCTGCATTCCCCAGCCGAGTTTTATAACCATGAGCAGTTTATAAAGCCATCTCCTGAGTAGAGTTTATTTCTCTGACAGCGGAAGCTCAATCTCCAACAGAGCTCTTCTCTCCCGCAATGGAAGTTCATCCCCAGCTGAGTTTATTTCTCCAAATCAGCATATCTTCCAACAGAGTATCTCTCTTCCCCAGAGTCATTCCCCCGCAGGATTATTCTCAGACAGAGTCTCCTCGGGCAGAATGTTCTCGAGCAGAGTGGATGTAAATCCCCAGCTAATCATCTTCGGTCACTATTCCCAGCGGAAACGAAGAACTCAACTCCTTAAACTCTCCAGTAACAGTCCAGGATTTATTTTCCCCAGCTAGAGAATATCACAATAGCATTGCATATCCATACATCATGGCACGTGCATACATATTATACAGCACAATCTCATTTATTTTGAGAACATCATTACTCAATACATTTCATACATCATGACATTACATACGACTAACTCTTTACCTTTCAGGGAAAAATGCAATCAAGTTCTCACAAGTTCTCTCTAGTTCAGTCAAACCGACACTAAGGTTTCTATTCCAGTTGAAGATATTCCAACACTTTTCAAGATTTTCTCTGGTTCAGTCAAACCGATACTAAGGTTTATATTCTAGTTGAAGATGTTCTAAGACTTTCGTTTGGGTCAGCCGAATCACCGCTAAGATTCTCTTGATTTCTATGCCAGTCAAAGTCAATCCGAGACCTTCCCCCGGTTTAGTCAAATCGATGCTAAGATTTCTTTCCCGGTTAAAGACAACTTGAGACCTTTCCCTGGTTCAGTCAAATTGATACAAAGATTTCTATTCTAGTTAAAAAAGCTACGAAGCCCTGAAACTGATCGGATAACAGCTTAATTTCCCCAAATTACTGAAGCCTGAAGCACGACTAGATAACGGTATAAGACGCTGTGAAGTCTGGAGCACGACTAGATATCGGCAAGAGACACTATGAAACCTGGAGCACGACTAGATAACAGTATGAGGTACTGCGAAGCTTGGAATTCTACCAGATAGCAGTTTACTTGGCCAATTACTATTGAAGCCTGGAAATGAGCGGATGTTAGTATGCCTTAAATTCAAGTTGAAACCCGGATGCAGCAGGATAACCACTTAATTCCTTCTGAATCCTGGAGCACGACCAGATAAAATTTTTTGAGATTGCAAAGCCTGGAGCACGACCAGATAGCAAGTTTAATCTCATCTCCCCAGTAAATCACTATAAAACCTAGAGCACGACCAGATAGCAGTCAGTCTTATTATCCTTAGCAAATCACTGTAAGGCATGGAGCACGACCAGATAGCAGTTCATTTTCATCTCCTCGACTAAGAGATGATTCCTCAGTAGAGTAACGGACAACTGAAGTTCCTAAAATTTAATTTCTCCCAAGATAGAGACCAACATTCATCAGCAGATTCCTCCTCAACAAAAGGAACATGAATTCTCATCAAAGGAATATCCCGGGAAATCAACATCCTCTAGATGGCATCTTTAAGCCCATCTCCGACGATTCTCCGTCATATCTTCCGGATGGAATCTTTAAGCCTATATCCAGTGAACTTCAGTCATCTCCTCCAAATGGAATCTGTAAGCCCATTCCCGATACTACCTACACAGTCCAGCACCATCTCAGACGAGTGCAAATTTCTGGGCACTCTAATGTCCAATCATCTTCCACCTTCAGATTACGAAAGGCAGACAAGCCAATCTACATCCTCAGGTTTAAGAAGATTGAACAGGGGCAGCTGTTGTCCCCCAAAATTTTCCCTCTCATTTTACTCAACACATGCCTATTGAGGTCCTCAACCTGCTCAAGGATGCCCAAGAGTTGACCAGACAAACTCTCTCCTAAGGCAATGTACCTCAAACTAGGATTTCACTCCTCATCAAGATGGTTGAAGTACAAGGGTCCCAAATGATTTCCATGGTCCCAATATGTTCTCAAGATCATTCATGTCAAGTTTCATGCCTTGCACAAGAAGTTTTCTCAATCAATTGCCCAAATGCCTGAAAATCAACTATACTAGGTCAAAAGTCAATTGTGGCCCACATAAGTCAAACTTCAGGATTTTTGGTCAACATCAATATTTTGAAGTGATATCCATCATTTGATCAAGGGTTGATCATGATTCCTCAAGGAATTCCCCAAATTCATCAAAACCCAAAAGTTGCTAAATTAGGGTTTCACAAGCAAAGTCAACCAAACTTTGACCAAGCATAACTTCTTCATACTTTATCAGAAACTTTCCATCCAAGGCTCATTTTGAAGAGGATGCATTTCCCTACAATTCATATTCATCTCATAAGTTCAAAATATGCACTAATCAAAAGATATGAATTTCTACATTATAGGTCCTTTTGAAAAGTTAACAAAAACACATTTTGGGTCAAAGCTTCTTACATGAACATGGAAGACCCAATTGAGATGAAACCAAAAAGGTTGTTTAGGGGACATCGTAAGCTTTCTAAAAAGTTCAAGAACACCTCTCTAGGGTTAAAATTGAGGGAGATATGTATTGTCAAAGTTGACCAATTTTTGGAAATGTGCATGAAGTCAACAATGATCAAAATGACTTTTTTTCTAAATGGGCCTATGTTTTCTTGTTTGAAACTTGTTCCTAATATGGCCCACGACCCCTGATCTTATCCACCTATTATTTTATTATTTTTATTATTTATTTTGATTTTTTATTCCTTTAAAGCAAAATAAATCAATTTAAATAGTAGAATACTCAAATAAAATCAAAGATTTGATTTTATGAGCATGTTATGAGTCCATGGACAGCTAGCAAATCAAAAAATTCGTGCAAGAGCCAATTGATTGGAAAAGATCTTAATTTGTTCTATTTTGGAAACAAATCATACAAGACAAAAAATGAAATCAAATCTCCATAATTTGCAAAGATATGATTAGTTTTTATTGACCTAATTCATTCCAATATAAGGACATAACATTCTCAAGGCAAAAAAAAAGAGGATTGGGGTCTTGAAAGAAGGAGGACAAGTCTCAATTTTTTGTCAAAAAAGTGCAGGTTGGTTTCGATTCTACAGGCCGTTTCAAGCAATTCCAAGGCCAGCAATCTGTTCCTGGACATCTTCTGAAGCCATTCCAATCATCCTTAAGCCTTAAAACCTCCAGAAATCACGCCTCACAGTGCCACGGTTTGCACCCTTATAACTCAAACTCGTTTTCAGGGTTTGACGCATTTTACCTTCGATTTGCTTGCATAAATGTATTCATAATCATGTTTGTGATCTTTTGGATAGCCTGGATTTGATTTCTAGTGCAGGAACAAGCTTACGCCATTACTAGGGTTTGGAAGCTTCAAATTAGGGATTCTCCGCAGAGGTAAAATTAGGACTGATTAATGATACCAATAAACTCAAGACAGGATTCTTAATGGGTCTATGTTTTTAGTTCTGATTAATATTGCTTGCTTTGTATTTTGAGATATTGTAGGTCTATAACAATGCACAAAAACAGTCACTAAAGCCTATAGTGACGGAAATTGCTGTTGGTAAAGGGCTATTGTCTAAAACGATGAAACAGGGAAGAGGATGAAGGCGTGTCAATATCTGAATGGTGGATTTGAATCACGCGTGTTTTTTTATTTTTTTTCAGTTATACACTTTGTTTTTATATAATATGCATTGTTATTATTATATTAACAACTAAAACATGTAGCCCAGTGGTGAAGCGTGTGTTGGAAAGTGGAGAGGACCTGGGTCGATCCTAGGTCCCAGCATTTTGTTATTTTCTTAACATTTGAATGCAGATCTTGTACTTTACACAGCCAAGTGCCTTCCATGCACTCCAACCATCTAGCCAATGGATCATTGCCTAGCCAGATCTAACGCCCATCAAGGGATGACCACGGTGCACCATCAGCAAGGACCAACACCGAATCAAACGTGGGACTGGGCTCAGCTCTTTGGGCCTTACAAATTCAACAGTGCACCCCCTTTTTCAGATTCCAAACAGGCCCAATTTAAATCTTTTCTCTTTATTTTCTTGTTTTTATTATTTATTAATTATTTTCTTTTTTTTTACAAAATAACCCAAAAAATCATTTTTATCATAAAATCAAAAATCACAAAAAAACATCAAATTAGGTTTGCTAATTAGAATTAGGGTTTAATTTGTACATAACCTAATTAATTTTTTCTCAAAAAACTAACCTAAATCTTTTTCAACTAGATTTTTTAGGTTTGCTAATTATTCTCGTATTTAATTCGCTGCACGCGTTTTTTAATTTCCTTTTTATTATTATTGTAATTGCTCCGAGTTTGTAATAGTAATTAGGGTTTTAAATTCCACATCTTTATTTTCGATCAAAATAATTATGTATCTGCGAAAGCCTTGTAATAGCTAGGACTTTAATTTCTCGCATTTTAATTTCCGTAAACTATAAACTGCCTAAATATTAATAGGATTGTATGGAAAGACTAACTGAAAATTAATACGGTAGAAAACCCTAAATGTGCAAAGATAAATTAACTGAAAATTACACTCGCACATGCTCACTCCTAGGGTTTACTCCACTCCGGTTGCCTTCGGTAAACGGTCATAAAGTATAGGGTTTGTTAGTGGTTGTCCCCTAGCCCAGAAAGATCTAAAATGACCCATTCGGATGTTGCCTCGGAAAAAGATCTTTAAGGCTTTAGGATGATTATTAACATTTCCTAACATTGCTTTTGCGATCGTATTTGTCCATTCGAATGTCCCTAAAAAAACTCCAACGACGATGCTACCTATTTCTCAATAATGGGAAGCATTGTCCAAAAGGAAAACGAACAAACCTTTTTCGAGTAGGTAGATTAGTTCCTATGTACTTGATCAAACAAACAAAAAAAATTCACACTAACACTTTCCAAACAAAGATTTCAAAAACAACTTCGTAACACTCTTGAGGACAGAAACAAGGATTAACACAAAGTAAAACAAAACTTTTCAAAACAAGCACACACAAGCAGTTTTCAAAATGATCAAGTACCTAAGAGCCCATGGAAAACCACAGATAAAAAGGGGGCTAACACCTTCCCTTTCTATAATCTACCCCCCGTACTCAGAAACATCTCAAAAAAGTTTTTTCTATTCTTTTTCCTTTTCCTGATTGGATAAAATAAAAGTCGGTGGCGACTCTTGCTTACCGCGACATTTGCAAACAAAAAACGCAAACCAGTATTAACAGTCGGTTTTGCCACCGTATTACACTAACTTACCATTGATTGATAAGAAGCCATATCTTTGGATGTGAAGGGACGGGCATGGGTCGTCGTGTAGTCATAAAAGGAAACTTATGAGACACTTTAGCAATTTTCGTAGGGACTAAGATCGTTTTAATGAAGGCAACATCGAAGGGTCATCAAGGGACATGACTATTTTATTTGTAGGCAACAAGCGGGATTATCCTAAAGGTGCACGTGTGTGAATTGTGTTTCGATTGCATGTATTTTTGTCTTTGAGATTAGGGTTTTATAACGGTTGATTTTATCTTACGATACACACCCTAATTACTAACAATTATATTAAAGCGATAAATTGCGGAAATTAAAATCCTAAGCTTTTACATCACTTGGGGGATGAGGGTACAATTTACAAATGGGAATGAAGCATAGGCCTAATTAAATTATTCCAACCATATTGAATAAAATAAATAGCACTAAAAAATATAAAAGGAAAATAGTGTACAAAGAAAGTAAAACAAACTTTATGTATTGACACATAGATACATGCATCGACACATGCCATTTCCTGTTTCTAAAAAATCCAAATCAACTCAGTATGAGTCGATGCATAATGGGACGTGTCGACTCATTCCACTTCCTGTTTCTAAAAAATCCCAAATCAACTCAATATGAGTCGATGCATAATGGGATGTGTCGACTCATTTCTTATTTTTGTCGACATATTCGTGTTTTGTGTCGACTCGTGCACCTTTTGTATTTCTATTTTGGGTCTGGATAGAAGTATGTATCGACACATAAGGCCTTGTGTCGACTCATACTCTGTTCTGTCACTAAAATGAGTCGACGCATGTGAGTATGTGTCGACTCATGCTGCAGTTTTTTGCCTTAAACATTGTTTTATTATGTGTATAGGTCAGTTCTCAACATAGTATTGACAAAAATGAAAAGCAAGTAAATGGTTAGCTTCAAAAGGCAATGATTACTACATTTATCTTCAACAATGAATCGTTAATGATGTTTGAAATGAATAGCTCAAAGTTAAGAAGACCCACCTTGAGACTACAATTTGTTTTGAATTTGAACCTCTTTCCGGATACTGTGGTAGCCTCAGTGAACTTCCAGGATACTGCTCCAACCCTCCCTCTGTATTGGACATTGTTGGACTACTCTCCAAATTAGCAAGTTATACAATACTGTCTTTTGTTTGTGTTTGAAAGGTGATTATAATGGCACTACATAAAATGTTCTTGTGTTTGATCAATATCTGTGTGATATGAAGTGTTTGGATGGCTGGTTTATGGGAGAGCTTGCAAGGTGGATCAATGGTTTGAGGGTTTTTCTGTTTTTTGAATAAAGATAGAACTGAAGATGAGCAGAACTTACCAGAAAAGTTGTTAGATTTTTGTTCAAAACTCTCTATTCTCTCTCTAAAAAAAACCCCTCTTTGTATGTTGTGAAAACAGTTTATTTGTAGATGAAGTTGGCTGAAGTTTGGGAGGGAAACAAATGAATTTTTGAACTTTTTGGGTATGCTATTTCATAGCCTTTTTAGGAGCAGCTCTTATATGCTAATTTGGTGTAAACATGAGACTGATATGATGCAGATTTTCAAGGCAGCATTGCAGGTTTTGGAGCAGACCGTGATAGCATATCATGGTTGTTTTTATGGATTTAGTCAAAGGTAAAAGTTCAAACAAGACAAGGCTTTAGGATTTGTAACTTAACAAATTCTAACTTAAAAATGCAGTCTTGTAATAACTTGAATTATTTGTAACATCTTGAATTATTTTGAATTATAGTGAAGAAAGATGCCGTGAGGTAATGAAATTAATCATGTATAGAAAATACTTAGAAAATTTTTCCAAGTCTTGCCAAGTTTGATTTTTGACCTTCTTGATTTTTGATGATCAAATTTCATATTTTGAATGCCTTGATGAAATGTGATTTTCGAAACTCAAATTTGACCAAAAAGTCAAAGTTTGACTTTTCAGTTTACAGTTGACCAAATTTTATCTATCAATCCACTGATCTCGGGAGATGAATTGAAATATGTGACTAGGTCGAAATGATGCACTTAAATCCTTGAGATCATATTCCAAACCAATAAGTCATGTACTGGGTCAAAAGTCAAAGATTGGTCACTCTCAGTCAAAACCCTAATTTGGAGTCTCAGTGCTTCAAAGATGATTTTGTCTGATCAATTCCTTGAGAACTCTTGAGCATTGGAGATCCTTTGTGAGGAATGTCTTGAGGAAAAAGGGAGGGAAAATTTTGGGGTACAACAACTTCCCTTGTTCAATCTTCTTAAACCTGAAGAGTTAGATTGGCGGGTCCGCCATTAGTGACTTGAAGGTGGAAGATGTTTGAACAATAAAGTGCCCAGAAATTTGCACTTGATGATGGGTTAGTTGATTATTTCGGGAATGTGCTTAAAGATGCCATTTGGAGAGGTGATAAAGAAAAGGTATGTTGTTTGGCGACTTCACTGGGGACATAATCTTAACCAGAAGAGGTATGTTGGTTGCCTGTCATTAACTGGTGGAAATGAATTCTAACCAGAAGGAGTCTTTGTTTTGCTGATTGACTTTTCCTGCAAGGAAGAAGGTTAGTTATATGCAGATGTATGCATGTCGCAATGATGTTCTTAAAAATAAATGACATTGTGTCGTATGCATTTGTCATGTATGTAATATGGTATATGAATGTGAAATATTGTTGAAGTTTATCTTTGTCTTGGAAAATAAATCCTTGAAAAATGCTGGGGAGCTCTAGGAAGTTAAACCCTGGACTGATTTTGTAGAGTATGAAGAGTATGCACATCTTTAGACTTTGTTTAGAATGTTTTCGCTGGGGATTCCTATGTTGTTGTTTGAGGAAAACTCCACCGGGGAACATTGACTTTGCTTAAGGGGAAACTCTTGTAGAGACTGTTGATTTCTACTTGAGGAATATAGTTCAGAAGTTTTAGTTGTCTGTTGCTCTACTGGGGAAGTATCTCTTGATTGGAGAGAAAGGAACTCAGTTGTTATCTGGTCGGATCCAGGCTTCACAACAACTTGTTGGGGGTAATAAAATTAACTGTTATCTGGTCGTATTCCAGGCTTTGCAGCAACCTACTAGGGAAGATGAAATTAACTATTATCTGGTCGGGTCCAGGCCTCGTAGAAAATTTCTTGGAAGAATGAAGTTTAACTGTTATCTGGTCAGATTCCAGGCTTTGTAGCAACTTATGAAGTTAAATTGCTATCTGGTTGGATTCCAGGCTTCGCAGAAACTTGCTCGGGAGTATGAAGTTGACTTTTATCTGGTGAGATTCCAAGCTTTACAGTAACTTTCTGAGATGGATGAAGTTGATTGTTATCTGGTCAAATTCCAGGCTTCACAACCATTTACTGAAGTTGATTGTTATCTAGTCGGGTTCCAGGCTTTACAGTAACTTAGATGAAATCCAACTGTTATCTGGTCGGGTCCAGCCTTCACAGTAATTTTCTTAAGAGGATAAGGTTGAACTGTTATCTGGTCGGGTCCAGGCTTCGCAGTAAATTAAAGTAACTGTTATCTGGTCGGATTCCAGGCTTCGCAGTAATTTGCTTGAAAGGATGAAGTTAAACTGTTATCTAGTCGGGTCCAGGCTTCGCATTAACTTGTTTGAAAGGATGGAGTTGAACTGTTATCTGTTCGGGTTCCAGGCTTTGTAGTAACTTGCTAGAAAGAATGAAGGTGAATTATTATATGGTCGGGTCCAGGCTTCGCAGTAACTTTCTAGAAAGGATGAAGTTGAACTATTATCTGGTCGGGTCCAGGCTTCGTAGTAACTTGCTTGAAAGGATGGAGTTGAACTGTTATCTGGTCGGATTCCAGGCTTTGCAGTAACTTGCTAGAAAGGATGAAGTTGAACTGTTATCTGGTTGGGTCCAGGATTCATAGTAACTTGCTAGAAAGGATGAAGTTAATAGTTACCTAGTCGGATTCCAGGCTTTGCAGTAACTTGTGGGGGGTAATAACGACTCTGTTAGGGATTTCAATGGCTCTGTTGGGGGTTAAGGGGTTTTGTCCATTGATTTGTAATAGTCTGAGAGGAAAACTCGAGCTGGGGAATTTGCAATTTGTTGGGGAAATAAACCTTGTTGAAGAGAACATTTGACGATCTGCTGGGGAGGTGTTTAGAAAGAACTCCATAAGATTTCTTTTTTAGACCAACTTAGCTGGGGAGAGGGTTTTCAAAAGATTGAAACTCTGTCTGGGGATTGCATGAATCCTAGTATGTAGGGATAATTTTATTAAGGCAACTCTGTGGGGATAATCCTAAATCCTTAAGGAGATGCTTGTTCATTTGTTAACAGTTTAATCATGTTCATATGCATATGTTCATTCAATTTTAGTCATTGCATGCTTTTGCACTCAAAATAGAAAAAACAAAAAAATTTACACTTTAAAATATATTTATATTGATGCTTTGCCCAAAAATAGGCATTTTTGTACAAGGAGACAGAAAATCCTAGTAAGAGGAAATCGTCGAAAGAATGAAAATAGTACAAAGTGAAAACAAAAATAAATAGCCAAGTGGAAGTGTGCAAGTGTGTTATTTCTATGCTTGATTTTG
Source organism: Vicia faba (assembly GCA_948472305.1). NCBI lineage: Eukaryota > Viridiplantae > Streptophyta > Magnoliopsida > Fabales > Fabaceae > Vicia > Vicia faba. The sequence continues at coordinate 519,362,251 of OX451737.1, forward strand.
TCTTGGATTAGGGTTTTCTATTTGATTGTTTTTATCTTTCCATACAAACCCTAATTACTAGCATGTTATGTAAAAGCGATAAATTGCGTACTTTAAAGATTACTACGCTATTACAACATTTTATGGGAGGGGGGATACAAATTATGAATGGGGATTTGCAATAATGTAAACCTAATTTAATCTATTACAACCAAATCGAATTTATACGTATATTTGAATAAATAAAATACAATATAAATTAAATGTGCAATGGTATGTATATGCAAGAAAAAAGATTTTTGTTTTGTTTTTTATATGAAAAAGAGTTTTTGAACTAAACCTAATAATTTAAGAAAAGGAAGTTATTTTTTTAGAAATTGGTTAACCCTAATTCTAATTTGTTAAAAGAAAATAAAGTTCGTTAAGTATTATTTTTGTGTATTTTTTCTTTAAAATAATAAAATAATATTTTATGAAATATTTTAGTCCTTTTATATATTAAAATAAATATTTTCAAGTGAGAAAAAAAATAAAATATTAACCTAATTCTATTTTATTTTACAAGTTTATTTGAGAAAGAATAGTTAATACATAATTTAATAAAAATATTTTTCATGAGAAAATAAAATAAAATGAACAAAATGAAATATTTAAAATTTATATATTTTTTGTGATTTTATAATATTTAAGAAAAATATTTAATGAAGTAAACAAAATAAAATAAATAAATGAAAATAAATTGGGCCAGGGGTGTCCTGAGTAATCAGGAGGTAATATGTTAGAAAAAAATATGAGGCCCAGTTGCTGAGGCCACGTTGCCAAGTGACAAAAAACAAAGCTGAAAAAATATGGAAAATGCAAAAGGCAGCGCCAAGGTTCGAACCTAGGACCTATGCAATTTCAGCGCGCTGCATTGCCACTAGGGTGGCTATACATCCGTTAGTTTAAATGAAACTAAAAATAGATAACATAAAGTGCTTCCTTGCCTTGTACTTCGTCTTCTTCCTCTAGCCAGCCGAATCCCCTGTATCTCTCTCATTTCTCCATGAAAATGAAAACTTCCAACATGAAAATGGTAGTACTCTTTCCCATGATTTCAACCATGTAACTCATGTAAACTATCAGTCAAAGATCAAAGCTAATTTCAATGGCCCTAATTTCAAACCTAATTTTTACAAAAATTTGAAATCTAAAATTCTCTATACACAATGGATATAAATGAAATCTATGAACATGGTTGGTTTTAGCACAAAGATATCTACATTTTATCTTCACAACTCGAGACCAAAGGATGCCTGTATAAAGAGATAGAAGTTAGAGTTCTTACCTCTTTCAGCTGAGATCGTGAATGGAGTTTGAGTGAGTTTTGAGAAGGCCTGAGGATCCCTTTAGCTTGCCTGGACCTCCCTGAGTATGTTTCAATCCTTACCTTGTCTTAAAAGTGCCTGAATCTCCCTATCCAAGTCAACCCGCAAGCTTGAAATGCAAAAATGGCATATGGAGAAGGAGGAGTTACAGTGAAGGGATGATGGTCTGGAACACTTAGATATGATGTGGGTTAAGTGTTTAGATGATTAGAACTTGAAACGCACGAGTAGATTTTTGGATTGCTATGCTTGGTGCAAAACTGCAAGTTATGGCAGGTTTTTGGTGATATAGAGTTTGGGAGAGTTTCTGGCCCTTTGCAATCATGTGTTAGGCTACAATATGTTTGTGTATAAGTATATAAAATGTTTCAAATCAAATTCATACCAGGTTTCTCAGTTCTAGACTTTTTGCTCTATTGCTTGCCTTTTAAGAAAAATGAAGAGACAACTCTCTACATGCTTGTACAAGCTTGATATGAGGTGGTACAAGTCTTAGGCACTTTGCTTTTGGTTTATAGGACTTGTGTGTGCAGAAGGAACAAGTGCAAGGCTCAAGGAGTTGATAAATGCAAAAGTTGTGCTTTTCTAAAATGGAAGTGGCAACTTTGTGCCATTTATGGAATTAAAGCTTGGACAAAGGCTCTTATGCTTGGATTAAGACTTTATCAACTGTGTAAGCATTAAATTATGGAGTGAGAAACAAGTTTGAGACCTGTAAAGCAAGGATTATGCAGCGTAGGTTTTATTTGAATTTTGTTCTTCATGAAATGGCTTGAAATCAAAGTGAGAAATTGCCAACTTCAACTCTTAGATTCTCCCTACTCAAAAATTATCTCAAGGAGTTCTTGGACATTTTGGAAAGCTTGCAATGTGCTATATAACCCATATTTGAAATTCTTTTCAAGATTTCTTTTTTAACTAGGTGAAAAGTTACCATATAGTTAGGTCAAAAACCTTCCTAAGAAAAGTTGTGTGAAGAAAAGTTGTAGATTTCATGGAGATCTACAACTTTCATGTTGGGAACTTTCTTTGAATCATCTTGTATCATGGTGAAAATTTGGCTTAAAGTTGAGAAAAAATAAGAAATTTTCTATACTTACAAAAATTTCTAAGTTAAGAAAATTTCAAATTTCAAAACAAAATCTTCAATCTTTGATTTCTTGGTGAACAAGTTTCAAATTTTGACATGTTTTGATGTATTGTGATCCTTGGCATTTGATTTTGACCAAAAAGTCAAAGTTTGACTTTTCAGTATACAGTTGACTTTTAATCAGTTGACTGCAAAATTTATCTGTCAATCCAATGGAATTGCAATGTTTTAAACCATGTCATTAGGTCAAGATGATGTAATTGAGGCCTTAAACTTGACATGAGTAATCTTAGGGATCTATAATGATGCTTGAAAGCCATATGAAGCATTGATAGTCCAAAAATCTTTGTGCAATTCCAAACCCTAATTTGGGGTTATCAATGCATGATGAGATGTCTTGAGCTGATCAAACCCTAATTCAGTCTTGAGTCAAAGAGATCTTGTGAGAAAAACTTGATAAATGAGAGGCAAAATTTTGGGGTACAACAACTTCCCCTGTTCAATCTTCTTATACCTAAAGAGTTAGACTGACGAGTTTTTCCGTTCGTGACTCGAAGGTGAAAGATGATTGGACACTAGAGTGCCCAGAAATTTGCACTCGACGACGTGTGGTTGAGGGAATGGGCTTAAAGATGCCATTTGGAGAGGTGATAGAACCTTGTTGGAGATGGGCTTGTAGATGCCATCCAGGAATGTTTGTTGAACTGTAATTTGTAAGCTGAAAGAATGAGTATCAGAATGGCGTTCGTGCTTGGAGCGTACCTGAACTGTATCTGGGAGCTTATTTTGACTAATTATCAGAATGGCATCCGTGTCTGGAGCGTATCTGAACTGTATTTGGAAATTGAATCCGCATGAGTATCAGAGTGGCATCCGTGTCTGGAGCATATCTGAACTCTATCTGAAAGTTGAATCCGAATGAGTATCAGAATGGCATCCGTGTCTGGAGCGTATTTATACTATATCTGTAAGTTGTATCTGAATGAGTATCAGAATGGCATTCGTATCTGGAGTGTATCTAAACTGTATCTGTAAGTTGAATCTGAATGAGTATTAGAATGACATCCGTATCTGGAGCGTATTTGTACTGTATCTGTAAGTTATATCTGAATGAGTATCAGAATGGCATCCGTATATGAAGTGTATCTGAATTGTATCTGAAAGTTGAATTTGAATGAGTATTAGAATGACATCCGTGTCTGGAGCGTATATGAACTGTATCATGATTGCATATTGTCATTGGTAACTGTTAATCTTATCCTGAAAAGGGTAAAATGTTAGCTAAAACACAAAGTTATGTTGCATGAAATGTATGATGCAATGTGTGATCGGTGGATTTGGAACTGACTGTTTAACGCTGGTTCGTGAAATGTCACGGAAGCAAGAGTCGCCACCGTCTTTTATTTTCTCCAAATGGAAAGGACAAAAGCACAGAAAAATTTCTTATGAGATTATCTCTCGGTTCGGGAGGTAGATTTATAGAAAGGGAAGGTGTTAGCACCCTTTCTATCCATGGTTATCCATGGGCTCTTAGATACTTGCTCATTTGTGTTTTCAAAAGTGTTTGTTTTTCAATCGTGAGTGAGTTTGAAAAAGTTTCGTTTAAAATTTCAGATCGACTCTTGTATCAGTCCTCAAGAGTGTTTGAAAATTTGTTTTTTTGAAAGCTTTTTGAAAAGTGTTGGTGTGAAAAGAAGTTTTTGATTTGTTTTGAATTAGAGCAAGTATCTACGAGTCATCTACCTACCCTAAGGAATTTGGCTGTGTAAATGTCCTTAAGGTAGTGCCATCCCACCATTGAGAGGTAGGTAGCACCACCGTTGGAGGTGTTCGGGTCAATTCGATTTTAGGGACAGTGTGGCCACCGAGCAACAGTAAGACACTTTAGAAGCTACCCTTATGCCATTGATCTTTTTATTCCGAGGCAACTATTCTGAGGCAACCGTTTCGAGGCAACTAAATCAATGGAACATAAGGACTCACTAAGACGTCCTATAGTCGACGACCACGTTTCGAGGGGCAGGGCAACAATATGGTCACCAGAGCAATAGTAGGACACCTTAGAAGCTACCCTTATGCCATGTTCATGGACATAAGGACTTACTAAAACATCCTATACTCGACGACCACGATTCGAAGGGCAAGGCAACAGTGAGGCGTACCCTAAGAGTGGTGTGTGAATTGTGTCTCATTTTCAGTTATGTTTTATCTTGATCATGCATTGGGTGAGCTACGCTTTGATTTTATTTGGGCATACATTCTTTCATGTGATTAACAGTTTAAAGGTGCGGAATTTAAAGTGCGGAAAATAAAGGTCCTACGCTATTACAAGGCGCGGGTCTATACATCGCCAAATTAACAAAGACCCGATTTTGAATAAAAGTGCGGAAAGTAAATGTCCTAATTATTATTACAAGGCCTTGGGGCAATTACATTATATTAAAAATGAAAAATAGAAGCAAACGCGTGAAAAGAAAATTATAATCGAAGGTGCGAGGGCGTTGGACCCTTTAAAGAAATTAAATTGAAATTACAAATTAATTAATTTATTTAACGAAGAAAGGAAATTATTTTTTATGTTTTTTTTTGTATTTAACGGAAATAAAGAGAATTAATTTAAATTAGAAATTAACTAAAACCCTAGCTCTAAATTGTTTTTAATTATTTAAGAAATGTTTAAATTTTGACCTAATTTAACCTAATTATTTAATGACAAGTTTATTTACAAAATAAATTAATAGTTAATAATAATAAGAAGAAAAATTTAATTATTGAGAAAAAGAGTAAAATGCTAAAAACCTAATTTTTATGTGTTTTAGTTATTTAAGAAAAAAAAACATTAAAGTTAAACCTAAAATTAAACTAAATTGATTATTGGAATTTATTTACAAAAGAAAACTATTAATGAATTAAATAATAAATAAATATATTTTATTTTTGACTTTCTGATTTTTTTTGTATTTTTGTATTATGAAAATTAATTTTATGGAATTAAATAAAATAATTAAAATAACTAAAATAAATGAAAAGAGAAAAATGAGAGAAAGGAAATACAAACAAGGGGGTATTCAGGCCCTTTTGGAGGTGTATGCAAGAGCAATTTGGCCCAACAGAAGGAGGCCTTTTTTGACTTTCCATGTTCCCATGCTTGTGGTTGACTGAACGTGTATGGTAGGTTGCATGTCCTGGCCATTGGATGGAGCCCCAAAGACACTTGGCAAGTCTCAGCACTAGGACATATGGTGTGCTGCATGATGGACGCTGCATAGAAGCACATTAATGAAAAAATTATAGAAATAGTGGGGGACCTGGGAATCGAACCCAGGTCCCAATACCTGCGTGCCACTTCATTTGCCAATTGAACCAACGCGTTTAGTTGTATGTTTAGTGGACAATAATCATTATATGTGAAAAGCAAGATTATGCTAGACAATAAAAAAAAGGGCACCAGTTATTCAAACCAACCAACCATAGTTCAACAGCTCAGCATCTCCTTCCTTGGTCCTTCATTTTGCCTGAAAATATCAAATAGATAGCGGGGGTTTTAAACCCCCACTAACCCTAAACCTGAAAAATAGCGATTAGCATATAGTGAAAAAGAAAAAGGGCGTGATGGTTGGTTTCTATTCGTCTGGGCATCCTGGTTTCAATGGTGTAGGTTTCATGGCCTAATTTTTCCATATATGCAAAGCCCCAAATAGAAGCTTCTGAAACCCTAACCTGCGTCCATGGCAACTTCTCATACAGGCAATATCAATGCAATTAAAGGACACCAATAGCTTCAGAGAGTTCGTATTAGTGTAAATCAAACATTAGAATGTATGGAAAATGCATGTAAATTCAAATACGATTAAGAAAATTTTCATGAACAGGGCGATTGCGTTCTACCACTTCTTCGAGTATGGAGACTTGGCTTTGATTGGAAAAGATTCCTGGTAGTCTTGGCAAGCTTGTGGAATAGTTTTGAGGCCTTGAATTATGCTCTAGCTATCAAAACAGTTTCAAGGATTTTTTGAAAAAAATGCAAATTTGTTCTTGTGCTTGAGGCGCAGCTTCTGTTGTTATGCACTAGGTTATGTTTGCATATGTATGTAGCATGATTAGGTCAAGCAAAACAAGCCCATGATCCATGTATTCAATGCTTTTGAATTTGTGATTTTCCATGATCTTTTTCAATCCTTTTTGCCATGAAAACTTGCCTATTTGGAAGATTTGGTCCCTTTGATGTGGTACACGAAATATTTAGGCCTTAATGAGAGAATATGCTGCACAAAAAGATTTGGAAAACATGATTTGCTATTTTTGTCATATTTAATTTTAATTAAGTGAATTAATAATAATAATAATTCAAATAATTAATCAAAAATGGTAAAATAACTCCCTTGGATTTCAATGGGTCGTTCATAGCCTTTGGGTGATGATTCATGGAAGAAACTGAGGCCCATTAGCATTTTTGAGGCATTTGAAGCAAAGTTGACTTTTCAAAATTCCCAAATATTTCCCAACTTCCACAAGGCATATCTTGCTCAATTTTTAATCTTTGATCATGTTCTTGGACATTTTGGAAAGTTCTTGAAGTCCTCTAATCAATGTCTTTGGTCCCATGTCATTTTGATTTACCAATCTCAAGTTATGGTCTTTGACTTAAAGTGCCCTTTTGTTGACTTTTGAAAATGACCTATAATGTTGAGATTGATAACTTTTTGTGAGAGCATTTCTTGGAGTTGAAGTGTGAAGAGGAGTTGTAGGAAATGTCATTCTCTTCAAAATGAGCTTTGGATGGAATTTTTCTGATAAACCACGTGGAAGTTATGCCCTGGTCAATTTGCAGTTGACTTTTTCAACTGTCCAAAAATAGAAACTTTTGCATCTTGAGACTTTTTGAGCCATGCCTTGAGAATCATGATCAGGAATTGATCAAATGATGTTTGTGGCTTCAAAATAAGATGTTGACCAAAAATTTTGACTTTTGACTGTCAAATGACCATTTTGCCCCTGCAGTTGACTGTGAAGCAATTAGGGTTTTTGACTGTGCAATTTTGTGCTGTGAGCCTTGAAGCTTGGCATATGGATGCTTGACAATATATGTAGGCATGTGGGACTTGTTTGGACCCTTGGAAACTTCAATTTCTTTGCCAGAACCAAAACCCTAATTTTTTACTGTTAGGAGGTAATTGGACTGTGCAACCCCTTGGGAGATTTTGAAGCATGATCTTAGCAAACCTTGAAGAGTATGGGAGGGAAAATTTTGGGGTACAACAGTTGCCCCTGTTCAATCTTCTTAAACCTGAGGATGTAGATTGGCTGGCGTGCCTTTCGTAATCCGGAGGTGGAAGATGATTGAACACTAGAGTGCCCAGAAATTTGTGCTCACATAGTAGTGTGATGGTGGGAATGGGCTTACAGATGCCATTTGGAGATTAGTGGATAGGAGGATGGGCTTAAGATGCCATGTTGAGAGGTGATGAATATGTGGATGGGCTTATAGATGCCATCTGGGTGTCGATCGCGTAAGAGTTTCCTTAGCGAGAACTTGCGTACCTGAAAAAGAAAGATAATTACCTGGCCTGTTACAGGAGTTGATCTTCAAACTCTTTGTGTAGATGTGCCCTGACTGGTTATAGGAATTGAATCCTTAAACCTCTTCAGACGTGCCCTGGCGAGATACAGGAATCGAGTCTGGAGCTTCAGACGGTGATGAATGAATCAGGGATGGTTACTACCTCAACGGGACGATGAGAGAACCTTGGGCGATTACTACCTCAACAGTAACGATGAGAGAACCTTGGGAGGTTACTACCTCAACAGTAATGATAAGAGAACCTTGGGCAATTACTACCTCAACAGTAACGATGAGAGAACCTTGGGCGATTACTACCTCAACAGTAACGGTGAGAGAACCTTGGGCGTCTTCTACTAAGTCTTCATCAGGAAAATCTTTAGGAATTGATTTAACTGGACCAGAGAAGGCCTTTGACTGGATCGACATCAGAAAAATCTTTGGGAGTCGATTTAACTGAACCAGGCAAGGTCTTGGAATCTTCAACTGGAATAAGAATCAGGGAGATCTTAGCATCGATCTGACTGAACCAGAGAAGGCCTTTGACTGGATCGGCATCAGAAAAATCTTTAGGAGTCGATTTAACTGAACCAGGCAAGGTCTTGGAATCTTCAACTGGAATAAGAATTAGGGAGATCTTAGGGTCGATCTGACTGAACCAGAGAAGGCCTTTGACTGGATCGACATCAGAAAAATCTTTAGGCGTCGATTTAACTGAACCAGGCAAGGTCTTGGAATCTTCAACTGGAATAAGAATCATGGAGATCTTAGCATCGATCTGACTGAACCAGAGAAGGCCTTTGACTGGATCGGCATCAGAAAAATATTTAGGAGTCGATTTAACTGAACCAGGCAAGGTCTTGGAATCTTCAACTGGAATAAGAATCAGGGAGATCTTAGGGTCGATCTGACTGAACCAGAGAAGGCCTTTGACTGGATCGACATCAGAAAAATCTTTAGGAGTCGATTTAACTAAACCAGGCAAGGTCTTGGAATCTTCAACTAGAATAAGAATCAGGGAGATCTTAGGGTCGATCTGACTGAACCAGAGAAGGCCTTTGACTGGATCGGCATCAAAAAAATCTTTAGGGTCGATTTAACTGAACCAGACGAAAGTCTTGGATTACCTTTGACTGGATAAGAATCAGAAAAATCTTAGGGTCGATTTAACTGAACCAGAGAAGGTCTTGGATATAGATGAGAACTTAACTGGATCTTTCCTGAAAGGTAAAGGTCAGTCATATGCAATGCATGATATGGATCAAGCAATGATGTTCTCAACATAAATGAGATTGTAAGATATGATGCGTTTATGCATGTATCATGATGTATGTGATGTTTTTGAAGGTATTTTTGTCTGGGAAAATATATCCTTGACGAATGCCGGGAAGTTAAATCCTGGGCTGATATAGAGCTTTTGTTTCCACTGGGGAGTGATGGTTGCAAGAATACCGGTAGGAGAAGATAACTCCGTTGGGGAATAAACTTGGCGAATGGATTACTCTGCGGGGAAAAATTACTCTAGCTACCTTGCTGGGGAACAGTACTCTGTGGGGAGAGAGGTGCTTCGCTGAGATGTTGATGGTAACTTTGCTGGGGATACTGTTGTTACGTTGGAAGTTTTAATAGACTCCGCTGGGGATAAGAAGACTTCGCCGAGGACGATCTTTCTGTGGCTTTTGGCTGAGGATAACCCAGTTATATCCTGGTGGGGAAATAACCTTTGAATAACGCCGGGGGACGCGTTCGTGCTCTGTAGGGGATAAGCTTCCAGAATCTACTGGGGATAAGCTTCCTGCTGGGGAGATGGATTCAAACTTTCCTGGGGAAACTTTGGACTCTCCTGGGAAAAATTTGAGATGTACTGGAAGTGACTCCACTGAATGCCTGGTATACCGCCGGAGAACAATCTTAGATCAAGATTGCCGGGGATGCTTGTTAAGAATGTTTGTATATTACGCTGAGGAATGTTGAGATCTGCTGGGGATACCCAACTTCCTTAAGGCTGATAGTATAGCTTTGCTTGGGGAGAGTGCGTTGACTTGCTGGCTCACTCTCTGGGGAATTAAGATATACTGGTTATGTTCTTCAGCTGAACTTACCTTGGTACCTTGATGGACAAAACAATTAGATCGCTTAGACCACTCATTATTGCCCCTGTTTCTAATGTTACCTGTAATTAATCCTTTGTTTCGTATGCAAATATTTATGAGTTAGCAATTATTGTCAAATGCATATATCCCAAATTGAACCTTGGACGTTCTTCGCAAAACAAAACAGAAAAAGGAGAAACAATTGGCAATTGATCTGAAAAGTGTATTTATATTGATTTTTGAATTTGCCTGTAAATAGGCGTTTATGTACAAGAGGCTGACGTCCCAGTAAGAGAACGCCGCCGAACAAAAGAGTTTATACAAATTTGCACAAAGGGAAAACAAAACAGCTATGTGAAAAGAATAATCCCACTGGGTTCCAACTCTGCTATCGCCTTTATATCTTCGAGCGTCTCATCACTTGATGACCTAGCTGAAGATGAAGCTGATTGATTGATGTCGTCTGAACTTAATGTTGATACCGGATTCTGGATGCAATGTGATCCAATGAGACATAGTATTACGCTTTATCCCTAACTTTTTCCTGGACCGCCCTTTCGGGTTTTCAGTCCACCGGGATACCCATTTTTGCCCAAGCCGCCTTTTCAGGTTTTCGACTTGTCGGGTGTACATATTTTTTTCATTTCATCCCTCATTCTGCCCGAACCCTTTTGGTTCGCCGGGAAGCCCTAATTTTTTCCTAGGTATGTCAACCTAGCGGGTCTCTTATTATGCGTAGTATCTTTTTACTATGTCTGCATTAGCGGGGTGAGGAAGGTCGTCACCATCCATGGTGGTTAGAATCATGGCTCCTCCTGAGAACACATGTTTAACCACAAATGGCCCTTCGTACGTAGGGGTCCATTTTCCCCTTGGATCACTCTGAGGAAGGATGATGCGCTTGATTACCAGATCCCCAACTTGATATTCTTGTGGTCTGACTTTCTTGTTAAATGCCCTGATCATCCGTTTTTGGTACGTCTGACCATGACATATAGCAGTAAGTCTCTTTTCATCAATTAAGTTTAATTGATCAAGTCGTGTCTGGATCCAGTCATCTTCACTCAGATCTGCATCCTTCATTATCCGGAGAGAGGGTATCTGCACTTCGATTGGTAAGACTGCCTCCATGCCGTAGACCAAGGAGAAAGGAGTTACCCTGGTTGACGTCCTCGCTGAGGTACGATACCCATGAAGAGCGAACAGTAACATCTCGTGCCAATCTTTATAGGTCACTGTCATCTTCTGCACAATTTTCTTGATATTCTTATTCGCTGCTTCTACAGCTCCATTCATCTTCGGCCGGTAAGGAGAAGAGTTATGGTGTTGTATCTTGAATTGCTCGCAGAGCTCAGTGATCATTTTGTTATTAAGATTGGTACCGTTGTCTGTAATGATCCTTTCCGGGATGCCGTATCGACAGATCAGATTATGTCGAATGAACCGTGCCACGACATTCTTGGTTACAGTGGCGTAAGAAGCTGCTTCAACCCACTTCATGAAGTAATCGATCGCTACCAGGATGAAGCAATGCACGTTGGATGCCGTAGGTTTAATCTCGCCGATCATATCTATGCCCCACATTGCAAAAGGCCAAGGCGCAGTCAGGACATTCAGGGGGACTGGAGGAACGTGCACCTTATCTGCATAAATCTGGCATTTATGACATGTCCGGGAATGTTGGTAGCAGTCAGCTTCCATAGTGGACCAGTAATATCCTGCCCGAAGGATTTTCTTTGCCATGGTGTGTCCACTAGAATGCGTTCCGAAGGTACCTTCGTGTAGCTCCGCCATGATCCTTTCTGCTTCAGTCTTATCCATACAACGCAGTAAGGTTGAATCATGGTTTCTCTTGTACAAGATGTCGTTGCTGAGGAAGAACTTCGCTGCGAACCTTCTCAGAAACTTTTTATCATTGACAGATGCACCTTCAGGGTATTCCTGAGCTTCCAAGTATCTCTTCACCTCATGGTACCAAGGTTTCTCAATTACTTCCCCAGCCTCAAGATCACAACAGTATGTCGGTTCGTCCAGTTTCCAAATGATGATCCGGGGAGCCTCGTTGTCCCACTTGACTTTGAACATGGAAGACATTGTAGCTAACGCGTCCGCCAACTGATTCTCCTCTCTTGGGAAATGTTCAAAAGTTATTTCTGTGAAATGGGGGATCATTGTCAACACACATTCTCTGTAAGGAATAAGATTTAGATGTTTCGTATCCCATTCGCCTTTGATCTGATTGATCACGAGAGCGGAATCTCCGAAGACACTCAGAAACTTGATCCTTAAGTCAATCGCAGCTTGAAGACCCATGATGCATGCCTCATACTCCGCCATGTTGTTGGTGCAGTTGAAACATAGCCGGGCAGTAAGTGGAGTATGAGTGCCTTGAGGGGATATGATCACAGCACCGATACCATTACCCAAAGCATTGGAGGCTCCGTCAAAGTGCATAGACCATCGGGATCCTTCCTCAGGTCCTTCATCCGGTCCAGGTACTTCACAATCAGTCACAATCATGATGCTCTCGTCTGGAAACTCGAAGTTCATTGACTGATAGTCGTCTACTGCTTGATGTGCCAAGTGGTATGCCAATACAATTCCTTTGATAGCTTTCTGAGTCATGTACTGGATGTCGTATTCTGTCAAGATCATTTGCCATCTTGCTATTCTCCCAGACAGAGCAGGCTTTTCAAATATGTACTTTATTGGATCCATCTTTGAGATCAACAAGGTAGTGTGAGTCAGCATATACTGTCTCAGCCGGCGAGCAGCCCATACCAAAGCGCAACAAGTTTTCTCGAGCAGTGAGTATCGGGTCTCACAGTCGGTAAACTTTTTGCTAAGGTAATAAATGGCGTGCTCTTTTCGGCCAGACTCGTCATGCTGCCCCAGCACACACCCCATTGAGCTGTCAAGTACTGTCAGGTATAGTATCAGAGGTCTCCCTTCAACCGGTGGCATAAGAATGGGTGGTTCTTTGAGATACTCTTTGATTCTGTCAAAAGCGGCCTGACATTCATCATTCCAACGTACTACCTGATCTTTCTTCAGCAGCTTGAAGATTGGTTCACAAGTAGCAGTTAAGTGTGAGATGAATCGGGCAATGTAATTCAGACGTCCTAGAAAGCCTCTGACCTCTTTCTCTGTCTTAGGAACTGGCATCTCTTGAATAGCTTTAACCTTGTCAGGGTCCACTTGAATACCCTTATCACTTACAACGAAGCCTAACAACTTTCCAGATCTTACCCCGAAGGTGCACTTGTTCGGGTTCAACCTCAGCTTGTACAGTTTCAAATGGTCAAACAGTTTCTGCAGATGGTCAAGGTGTTCCTCCTCAGTTTGGGACCTTGCAATCATGTCGTCGACATACACTTCTATCTCATGATGGATCATGTCATGAAATAAAGCAACCATTGCACGTTGGTAGGTTGCCCCAGCATTTTTCAACCCGAATGGCATGACCTTGTAGCAGAAGGTGCCCCACTGAGTAACAAAGGTAGTCTTTTCCATGTCTTCAGGAGCCATCTTGATCTGATTATACCCTGAAAAACCATCCATGAAAGAGAACACCTTGTGCTGAGCAGTATTGTCAACTAGAACGTCAATGTGAGGTAAGGGGAAGTCATCCTTGGGGCTTGCCCTGTTCAGATCCCTGTAATCAACACACATTCTGACCTTACCATCTTTCTTCGGTACCGGTACCACATTAGCAACCCACTGAGGGTAAGAAGTCACTGCAAGAAAACCGGCGTCAAATTGCTTCATAACCTCAGCTTTGATCTTCTCAGACATCTCTGGACGCATACGGCGAACCTTTTGCTTAACCGGAGGGCAATCTTCCTTAGTAGGAAAATGATGGACCACAATGTCAGTATCCAACCCGGGCATGTCTTCGTAGGACCAGGCAAAGATCTCCACATAATCATGTAACATCCGAGTCAACCGTTGCTTCACGCTGAGCTCTAGGTTGGCACCAATTTTAACTTCCTTTCTGTCTGCCTCAGTACCTAGATTTATCGTTTCCACTGGCTCTTCATGCGGTTGAATTGCCCTCTCTTCCTGGAGTAACAGTCTTGCAAGCTCACCAGGCACTTCGTAATCATCTTCACCTTCGTCTTCGGCTAAGTTGATCGGATTTTCGAAGTCATAACTGGCAGTAGCAGAGTCGTTACCAGTGAGATCCATAGTGGATTGAAACCTGTATGGGTAAGTGTGTGTAAATACAGCTGTTTTGCAATATAAAGAAAGGAAAGAAAGAAAAGGAGCACAAGATTTGAAATGCGAAAAACGTCCAAGATCTTTATTCATGATATATGTAAATGACAGTTATAAGCCCTCACAAATGAAACCAACGGTGCCCCGGGTAAGACATCGGGCCATAAAGTTTCAATTCATTGTTTATTACAAAAACAAAGGAATTCGTTACTGCGTAACAAAAGTAACAGGTAGGTTGTCCTTTGTAGTCCAATTGCTAGGTCCACTGTCGACCGTCGGATAAATCCAGCTGTCGAACTCAGATTCTTCCACCTCGTCATCATCCCTGATAGCATTCACTCCATGAGCAGGCAGGGGAGCTGACACTACATTAGGCTTCTCAGGTGCCTCAAACTGTACCTCCTTTGCATCAATAAGGTCTTGCACCTTGTTCCTTAGGGCCCAACAATCATCAGTAGAGTGCCCCGGGCTATCGGAGTGATAAGCACAGCGGGCATTTGGATTATACTTAGGAGAGGCAGTATTCACAACCTTTGGAGCCTCTCTGACAGTCACCAAGTTGGTCGATAGTAGCTGCGGCAAGATTTGTGACAAGGTCATACTCAGCCGGGTGAATTCTCTTCTGGGTCTTTCAGCCCTTTGTTGATTGGTTTGCCGAGGAGCGGCATCAGGTTTAGCAATCACCACTACGTTGACAGATTGGCGGCGCTCTGGTTTATCTTGCCTCCTAGGCCCATACACAGCACTGGCCTCCTTCTTAAAAGGTTTCTTCTCAGCACTTGAAGACGCACCTTTCTGAATTTTACCGGACTTCATTCCAGCCTCTATCCTTTCCCCAGTCAGAATGAGGTCAGTGAACCCTACAGATGAATTACTGATAAGATGATTGAAAAATGGCCCGGAGAGGGTCCCCAAGAACATATCTACCAGCTCACGGTCAGTTAATGGTGGCTGCACCCTGCCAGCCAGATCACTCCACTTCTGCACGTACTCTTTAAAACCTTCGCCTGATCCTAGCGACATACCCTGGAGTTGGGTACGTGTAGGAGCAAGGTCGGAATTATATTGATACTGCTTGTAAAAAGCAGTAGCCAACTCCTCCCAATTATGAATCTTGGTTCCATCCAGCTGATAGAACCATTCGAGATGAGTCCCTGAAAGACTCTCCTGGAAGAAGTGGATCCACAAATTCTTATCCACAGTGTACGGCTGAATCTTCCGCACATAAGATCTGAGGTGTAGCTTAGGGCAAGATGCCCCGTCATACTTGGTGAAAGATGGTGCTTTAAACTTGTGAGGGATGATCACACCAGAAGATAAACCAAAGTCTCTGAAATCCAAACCAGGCACTTGTTGAATTTCCATGGCATTCAGACGGTCTTCCAGCTGCTTGTATCTGTCTTCAGCTGGAGGATACTGTTCCTCATTAAAATCAGTCTCGTTGTCAGAGACTACCGGACTAGGACCTCTTCCCCCCTGGGGACTGTCTTTGCCTACAGAAGAACCAGCTTCCTTATTCTGCAGTGTGTTACCAAACCTCCGACCCGTGTTGAATAAAACAGTTCTCTTCTTCTTCTTCTTAACCAGCAGAGCCTTCAGCTCCTCTTGACCTTGAGCCAAACCCATGATCAGCTCCTGAAATTGTGCGTTCTGCGCCTGAAGGGCCTTGATAGACTGCTCGGTTGATGATTCAGGGTTCATGATGCTGAAATAAACAGCGAAGAACAGTAAGCAACCTGAAAAGAAGAGTACCTGTTATGCACATGATGAATGATATGTGTTTATGCAATGCATTCAAGGGTTCGAAAGTTCAACTTTGTTGTAGACAAAAGGAACACACGTTATCATTAAGAAAATAATTGTTTGGTACATCAAAGCCTCATGGGCAAACATTACAAAACAAATCAATCCCAAAAGACGCTACGCATCCTCTTTGGAGCTATGTAGGTGTTGAGATTCTTCTCCTCGTGCAGTAGGCGGGTGAGCTCCAAGACCTTCTTTTCACTAGCATGTAGACTGGTCTCAAGATAATTCCGTTCTTCCTTAAGCTGGATCCAACTCTTCTGCATCTCTTCCCAGGATGTGGGCATGTCAGGATGTTGAATGGTATAGGACACTGTTGTACCCCAAAATTTGCCCTCCCATATTCTTCAAGAAAAATTCACAAGTCCAACCTGGCGCATCATATTCAGGTATTCTTTCGCCAAGATATCTCTGATAACATATTCTCAAATTCAGGTTCGGCTCAAGAGTCAATTCTTTAAAGAAGGTATCCAAATGTGTGAGTTTTCTTGAAGAAATATAGTGAAAAAGTGTGCTGAAAGTGCAGTTTTTACGCGCTAAAAAATTCATAACTTGAAGATCGTGACTCGTTTTGAACCCGTTCAGGTGGCCAAAATTCCGTCTTGACATTATCTACGTTTTCATCTCTCACGGTTGGAAGCCAATTTCGATCAGAAGGTCTTCAAAAATGTGGATTTATCAGGTATTTTCGTGCAGAAAATTTGTGACAGAAGTTTATTTGCGTCATGTTCAAAAAATCATAACTTGGTCGATTTTCATCGTATCGAGCTGGTTCCGGCGCCAAAATTTCACAAATTGAGTTGACTACATTTTCACAGAAGGAATTGAGTTCAAACGGTATTCAAAAGGCCTTCGTTTTTTGCTCAGAGTGCGTGACACGCTGAAAATCCTGAATGCTGAATATTATTTCATCTGGGCCGAAACTTCGAAAATTCATAACTCGGTCAATTTTTATCGGATTGGACTCATATTTCTACACAAGGTCACTGACTCATAGATCTACAACTTTGCTTCAAAAGTCGAGACCAAATTATGCATCGATCAATACCAGTTTTTTATTGAAGAACGTGTCAGAGCCGACACATGAGCCCAAAATAAGTTTGTCTGAGCTGAAACTTCAAAAATTCATAACTAATTCACCGTTTATCCGATTGAGTCGATTTTCGGACAGGAGTTAGTTCTCGATGTCGGCTACATTTTGTTTTCACACTTCAACTTCAAAAACTGCACTTAAGTCCCTGCGATTTAGCCTGGAAAGTGACGAATTCAAGTGAATATTGGAGGCCCAGTTGCACATTCAAAGCCCATTTTCTTTACCCTAATTTCCACTATATAATCACCTTCTTGTCACACAAACCAAAAAAGAAAGAGGAGAAAAAGAGAAAAAAAACCTTGCCACAATACTGTTAGAATATCAAATTCTTTCAAGAAACCTAAAACTTTGAAATCCTTACTACAAATCCCTCTCTCACTACAAACAAAGTCATCTCAGCTACAAACCAACATCTTATTACTTCTTCAGTAAGGATAAGGCTGACTTGATCTCCATGATCCTAATTTTCCAGTAAGGCGTAAAAGCATTCAGGTCACTAATTTTCCAGTAAGGGTAAGGTTGATTTGATCTCCATGATCAAAACGGTATAATCATTCATACATGCC
The DNA here is from genome assembly GCA_948472305.1 of Vicia faba. NCBI lineage: Eukaryota > Viridiplantae > Streptophyta > Magnoliopsida > Fabales > Fabaceae > Vicia > Vicia faba. The sequence continues at coordinate 519,380,020 of OX451737.1, forward strand.
ATATTGTGCCTAAACATTAAATTTCTTCATATATTGGTTTTATTTGCATTTTTTGATTTTATCTAATGTGTTCGTGAGATTCAACACTGCAGATTTAGACAGGATCTCATGCAGGTTCATTAAGGAACGTTGAGGCCAAAAGCCAAATGGCCAAAAGCCAAAAGCCAAATGGCCAAAACAGAACATTTTACACATGACCCCAATACGTGGCGAGACAGACATTCTGAGAAGATTAAGGAACGTTGAGGCCAAAAGCCAAATGGCCAAAAGCCAAAAGCCAAATGGCCACAGTAGAAAAACTTATGCATGACACCAATACATGGCCAAACCACTCCAATTCACCTCCAAAAAGGGCCAGACACCCCTCATGGTTTGCATCATTTTTATTTTTTTATTTGATTTTCCTTTTTATTCTTTTAATTGTTTTTTTAATTGTTTTCTTTTAATTCCATAAAATAATTTTTATAATAAAAAAATCAGAAACTAAAAATGTTTATTGTTATTAATATTAATTTCACCATTATTTTTTGTAAATAAACTTTAATAATTAACTTAGTTAATTTAGGTTTCAGAACTTTAATATTTTTCTTAATAAGTTAAAATATGTAGAAATTAGATTTTTTTTAACTTTTCATCATCTTTTTAATAAATAATTTTTTCTTATTATTATTGTTATTAATTATTAAATATTTTTGTAAATAAACATGTACATTAAATATTTAGTAAATTAGGTTAAACTTTAACATTTTCATTAATAATTAAAAATAACTTAGAATTAGGGTTTCTTTTAATTTTAATTTTAATTTTCTTATTTCATAAATACAAAAAAAACCTAAAAAACATTTCTTTCCTTTTATTAAATAATTAATTAATTTTTAATTTCATTTAATTTCTTTAAAGGGTCCAACGCCCTCGAACGTTCTATTTTAATTCCAATTCGCGCATTTTATTTCGTATAATATTAATGTAATTCTCCCAAAGCCATGTAATTTTATATTTCTCGCATTTTATTTCTTTATTTTATGTCAAATCGGGTCCTGGATTAAATTTGGCGATGTGGACCCGCGCCTTTGTAATAGTTTAGGAATTTTATCTTTCCGCACTTTTTAACTGTTAAATAAATGCATGCAAGAATGAATGACAAAAATAAAAACAAAACGTTAGATCACCAATAACCTGACAAGACAAAATATCTGAAAACGACACACGAATCGCACACACCACCCCTAGGGTACGCCTCACTGTTGCCTTGCCTCGAAAGGTGATCGTCGAGTAGAGGATGTCTTAGTAAGTCCTCATGATCCGGGAACCTGGCATGAGGGTAGCTTCTAAGGTGTCTTCCCATTGCTCTGGTGATCACCATGTCCCGAACCTCGAATTGACCCGAACACCTCCAACGGTGGTGCTACCTACCTCTCAATGGTGGGATGGCACTACTTTAAAGGACATCTACACAGACGAATTCCTTAGGGTAGGTAGACGACTCTAGATACTTGCTCTAAACTTCAAAACAAATCAAAAAAATACTTTTCACACCAACACATTTTCAAAAAGCTTTCGAAAGCAATTTTTCAAACACTCTTGAGGACCGATACAAGAGTCGAACTGGAATTTTCAAAGAAACTTTTTAAAACCCACATTGAAAAGCAAACAAACCACTTTTGAAAACACAGATGAGCAAGTATCTAAGAGCCCATGGATAACCATGGATAGAAAGGGTGCTAACACCTTCCCTTTCTATAATCTACCTCCCGAACCGAGAGCAATCTCTTTAAGGAATTTTTCTGTGCTTTTGTCCTTTCCATTTGGAGAAAATAAAAGACGGTGGCGACTCTTGCTTCCGCGACATTTCGCGAACCAGCGTTAAACAGTCAGTTCCAGATCCACCGATCACAGAACTGGCGACTCTGCTGGGGATATCTTTATAAAGTGAGGTGTATCTTAGGGTTAGTTCATAACTGTGTTTTCAATTGCTTTCCTTGTTTGCTTTAAATTATGGGACTGTCTTGGGAGTTCTATAGATCCTAACCCGGATCTGGGGATACCTTCTTAGAAAGTAGCAACAAGGCTGTGAGGGAACTGTGCGGGGTATACCGACATGGTTGAAACAGTCTGCTACGTTGATGTGGCACTTTGGTGTGTACCGGTAACCCTTGAGTTCAGTCAAGGAGAGTACGGGGCCTCTGCGTGGTGTCGTGAAGCGTCAACAGACCTTAGGAACCTTAGTTGAACTATCTTGGCCTCTTTAGGGTAGTGAGATAACTGACTTTGGTGCAGTCCGAGGTTGGTTGATACTCGATACTACACTCAATTGAGGGTTGCTTTCCTGGAATATTTCGGTCGCCAGTTCAGTGGCTAAATCGAAACGATGAACAATGAAAGCAATCCAGTGATATTGGGACCCTTAGAACCCGGTTACTTCTAATAGGACAGGTTGAACCCACCAACTTCAAGAGGGTAGTACCCCAAACTTCATGCTGGCCTAAACTCTAAGGGCTCTTTTGTGTGACTCGTGTGCCTTCAAACTTGGATTACTTGCATGCTTGTTATCTGATATCTGAACTTCTTGCAGGTTTTGTTTATAGTCCTTAACTAGGACTCATAACAGGGTTTACTGAATTTCCTGCAGGTTTTGTTCATAGTCCTTAACTAGGACTCATAACAAGGTTTACCGAGTTTCTTGCAGGGTTTGTTTTAGTCCTTAATTGGGACTCATGACAGGTTTTACCGAGTTTCTTGCAGGTTTTGGTTTGCAGTCCTTGATTGGGACTCATAACAGGGTTACCTACATTACCCCATGCATCATGACATCATACCATTGCATACATCCTAACCCATTTCAAGGATCTCAAGGGCTTGTGATGCAGGTCATGGTGAATCAGCTATCCCAACAAGGGGCAAAGAGGATTTATTTTCCTCTAGACAAAGTTGTCAGGGGCTATGACCCACTTGATATGGTGAGCTCTGACTCTTGAAGAAGGTTCCATTAACCAAGGTTGTTTGGAAATCAAAACCAGACATGATGACTAAAGTCAGGGGCTATGACCCACTTGATATGGTGAGCCTTTGACCCCTTGAAGAAAGACTCTCAACAAATATGAAGTTTCTTTCAATCAAGCTACCGGATCCAAATGCTAACAAATTTTCTTGTTTACCCCGCGAGGTCCTTGAAAACATTACATGCATGTCATACTCATCATTGCATAACAGGTACCCTTGTTGCAGGTTACTTACCTTTCCCGCTGTTTATTTCAGAAATGGCTTTCCAACAAGACAACCAGGACCTTCTTGCTCAAGAGACTCGGCTCGGGGAAATCCTCCTGAATCTATCCAAGGGGCAGGAGGAGCTAAGGACACTTCTCATGGAGACTTTGGTCAGGAACAGTGCTGAGGACGAACGGCTGAAACATCTGTAAGCTGAGGTGGATGCAATGAAAGCCCAGATGCTGGGGCAGGTGACTGCCATTCAAGCCTTAGCTCAAAGACAAGATGAGCTCGGGGTTCTCGTCAACCAACTGCTTCGGGGTAACCAACTGGGGCAAACATCTAAGGGTAAAGAGCCAGTCATTTTTCAACCACCTTTGAGACAAGGAGGTAAGGGGAGAGCTCCTCAAGTGGCTTCAGGGTCACAAATTCAACATCAACCTCACCAGCGTCAACCAGACAAGCCTAAAAGGCAGTTCACCAAGATCAACATGTCGCTGGATCAAGCACTACAACAAATGTTGAAGGCAGGGCTGATCACCTTAAGGGCTCCTCTCTGAAATCCGAACACTTCGGCTCCTAACTATCATCCCAACGATAGGTGCGCATATCATTCTGATAGCCCGGGGCATACTACGGACAACTGCTGGCCTCTCAAAAACAAGATTCAAGACATGATCGACGCTGGAGAGATTCAGTTTAAAGTACCCAAGACTCCCCACGTGATCACTGCTCCCTTGCCAAAACATGGCTAGGATTGAGAAATTTTTGTTCATTCGAATGTTCAAGTTGCAATTTTCTTTTGTTCAAACATTTACTCATGTTAAACATTGTTATTTCATTAATGCATCGCATATGTCTGTTCTGAAACAATATATTCGTATTCACTAAATGCAAATTATTCTCATATTTTTTCTGATGATCAACTCCTGATTGAAAATTCTAAGCCTCTTGAGGGAGGATGACGAAAGCGATACCGCGATCATTACAATATGCTTTTGAACAGACCTCGCTGATGAGGTACAGGCATTGTTTCAATCCCTAAACACTGGAGTTATAAGGATGATAATCCCTCGTCAACCCATCTGAGCCAAAGAAGTAGGAGTTTTTTTCTTTTCGAAATTTAAAACCCTTAATCATAACCTGGGGCAGGGTAGTTCTCTCAGTTGATCCAGGTGCATGACAAATGGCACTAAAGAGGTCCTTACAAAAAAGAAAGACAGTGATGGTTCCGAATAATCAATAAAGAAAGGCAGTCATTATCTCAAAAAATAAAAAACCCATTAAGTCAAAACCCATGAAGGAGACTTACAAAACTGGGGCATCCCGTTGACTGTAATTCCAAAAAAGGAAACAGTTCAGGCAAAAAAGAAAGGGATAACAAAAATCAAAAAGAAAGAGGTCTTACAAACCCTCAACAAAAAAGGAATGACTGCCTATTCAAAATAAGTTATCAATATCCGAATCATCACCGGAAAATCAGAGCAAAGACTCAAACAAGGTCTAACGTATGATCAACTGAGTTTAGGTTTGGAGAACATCACGAAGAGCGGGTGGGTACAAATAATTTGAGCCTTTATCCTTTGTTTCTTAAACCGTGAACCAGGCCACGTTATAACCCTTAAAAGTCCTAGCTGAAGCATGGGTTAGTTCGAAAGCATACTGTTACGAAAGGTATCCTGACTCCTGAAGGCTTGCTGTAAAATATTGAGTTAACATCACATTGTTTTACGACAAAATGCATTTTTAAAATCTTCAAGACAGACATAAGCTTTGCATTTTTAACATAACTTTGTTGGCATATGACCTTTGTTTGAACAGCAGGAAAATTCGCACGATGAATGCCTAATGAACAAAAACACTTCCAATCAAGGGGCATGATATAATCATGGTCTATTATCTGGGGTAGTCCAATCAAGATTCGGAGAATCTCTCAAAGAGCCAGCTAGCTCGGGGCAAATCTCCGCCAGAGTCACTTGGGGCATTCCAGCAACGAATCTTGCCCGGTCAGACATCTTCTGGTGACATGACAGAACACTTCTAACAGGGGCAACTCCCTACATTCTGAGAGCGTGGATATAGTCGAAAAAGAGTACTACGCAAAATCAAAGACCCGCTAGGTTGACACACCTAGGCAAAAATAAGGGCTTCCCGGCGAACCAAAAGGGTTCGGGCAAAAATAAGGGATGAAATGAAAAAATTGTACACCCGGCAAGTCGAAAACCTGAAAAGGCGGCTTGGGCAAAAATGGGTATCCCGGTGGACTGAAAACCCGAAAGGGCGGTCCAGGCAAAAATTAGGGATCAAAGCGTACGACTATGTCCCGGCATCTTGTCACTGGCCTACCAGAAGAAGGTTTGTCCATCAACCACTATCAGCGCCTCACAGGTCTTCCTCTCCCACCTCAGAAACAGGGGCAATAAAGAGTTTTCTAAGCAATCTAATTGTTCCATCCTCCAAGGTACCAAGATGGGTTCAGCGGAAGAACGTAACCAGATATCTTAATCCCCCAGAGAGTGAGCCAGTAAGTCAGTGCACTCTCCCCAAGCGAAGCTATAGTATCAAACTTAAGGAAGTTGGGTGTCCTCCAGCAGATCTCAACATTCCCCAGCACATCATTCTTAAACAAGCATCCCCGGCAGTCTTGGTCTAAAGATTGTTCCCCGGCAGTATACCAGCATTCAGTGGAGTCATCTTCCCGATATAGTTCAAAACTTCCCCAGAAGAGTCCAGCCCAGTTTCCCCAGGAAAGTTGGAATCCATCTCCCCAAGCAATAAGCTTATCCCCAGTAAATTCTGGAAGCTTATCCTCGCAAGGCACGAACGCGTCGCCCGGCCTTATTCAAAGAGTTATTTCCTTAACAGGATATAACTAGGTTATCCTCAGCAAAAGCCACGGAAAGGTCGTCGTCAACGTAGTTCTTTCTTACCCCAGCGAAGTCCATCAACACTTCCAACAACAAGGATATCCTCAGCAAGTTACTATCAACAATCAACAGAGTGTCTCTCTCCCCACAGAGTATTGCTCCCCAGCAAGATTACTAGAGTATTTGTCTCCCCGCAGAGTAACCCATTCGCCAAGTTTATTCCCCAATAAAGTTATCTTCTCCTATCGGAATTCTTGCAACTATCATCCCCGGCGGAAGCAAAACCTATTCTTCAACATCAGCCCAGGAGTGACTTCCCGGCACCCGTCAAGGATTTATTTTCTTAGACAAAAATACATTCATAAACATCACATCTTCGTACATTATAGCATGCATATGCATCATATGGCAACGTTCTGATACTTCTTCCAGATTTCCTTCTAGATATAGTTTCAGATATGACCCAGATATGGTGACGTTCTGATGCTGCTTCCAGATTTCCTTCTAGATATAGTTTCAGATATGACCCAGATATGGCGACGTTCTGATACTGCTTCCAGATTTCCTTCTAGATATAGTTTCAGATATGACCCAGATATGGTGACGTTCTGATGCTGCTTCCAGATTTCCTTCCAGATATAGTTTCAGATGTAAACCAGATATGGTGACGTTCTGATGCTGCTTCCAGATTTCCTTCCAGATATAGTCCAGGTATGAACCAGATATGGCGACGTTCTGACACTTATTCCAGTTGAAGACATTTCAAGACCTAGACCGGTTCAGTTAATCGACCCTAAGATTCTCTGTTGTTATCCCGTCCAAGGCCTTCTCTAGTCCAGCTAAATCGACTCCCCAACAGATTTTTCTGATAGAGACTCAGTAGAAGTTATCCCCTAATGGTTCCCTCTCCGACGGTGTGTGAGGTAGTAATTCCTTTTTTAGATGTTTCCCTCTCCGACGATGAGTGTGAGGTGATAGTCTCTCATGGTTCCCTCTCTGACGGTGTGTGAGGTGGTAAGTCCTTTTTCAGATGTTTCCCTCTCCGACGATGAGTGTGAGGTGATAGTCTCTCATGGTTCCCTCTCCGACGGTGTGTGAGGTGGTAAGTCCTTTTTCAGATGTTTCCCTCTCCGACGATGAGTGTGAGGTGATAGTCTCTTATGGTTCCCTCTCCGACGGTGTGTGAGGTGGTAAGTCCTTTTTCAGATGTTTCCCTCTCCGACGATGAGTGTGAGGTGATAGTCTCTTATGGTTCCCTCTCCGACGGTGTGTGAGGTGGTAATTCCTTTTTCAGATGTTTCCCTCTCCGACGTTGAGTGAGGTGATCATTCCTTTCAGATTATAATTGCCTATGGTTCTCTTCCCGATACTGCGAGGATGGTATTTCCCACCAAGATTTTCTCAACGAGCGTTGTTGAAGTTAAAATCACCCAAGGTTCTCTTACCATTCATGCTAAGGCAGTAACCATACCTGGTTCATTCATCGCTGTTTGAAGCTCCAGACTCAGCTCCTGTAACCAATCAGGACACATCTATACCAAGCATCTAAAAATCAGCTCCTGTAGCGTGTCAGGTACTCATTTTCTGTTTTCCAGGTATACAGGTTCTCGCCAAAGAATCTCTTACGCGATCAACATCCAGATGGCATCTATAAGCCCATCATCCTATCCAGCAATCTCCAAATGGCATCTATAAGCCCATTCCCCCATCACACTACCACTATGTGAGCGCAAATTTCTGGGCACTCTGGTGTTCAATCATCTTCTACCCTCGGATTACGAAAGGCACGTCAGCCAATCTGCATCCTCAGGTCTAAGAAGATTGAACAGGGGCAACTGTTGTACCCCAAAATTTGCCCTCCCATATTCTTCAAGAAAAATTCACAAGTCCAACCTGGCGCATCATATTCAGGTATTCTTTCGCCAAGATATCTCTGATAACATATTCTCAAATTCAGGTTCGGCTCAAGAGTCAATTCTTTAAAGAAGGTATCCAAATGTGTGAGTTTTCTTGAAGAAATATAGTGAAAAAGTGTGCTGAAAGTGCAGTTTTTACGCGCTAAAAAATTCATAACTTGAAGATCGTGACTCGTTTTGAACCCGTTCCGGTGGCCAAAATTCCGTCTTGACATTATCTACGTTTTCATCTCTCACGGTTGGAAGCCAATTTCGATCAGAAGGTCTTCAAAAATGTGGATTTATCAGGTATTTTCGTGCAGAAAATTTGTGACAGAAGTTTATTTGCGTCATGTTCAAAAAATCATAACTTGGTCGATTTTCATCGTATCGAGCTGGTTCCGGCGCCAAAATTTCACAAATTGAGTTGACTACATTTTCACAGAAGGAATTGAGTTCAAACGGTATTCAAAAGGCCTTCGTTTTTTGCTCAGAGTGCGTGACACGCTGAAAATCCTGAATGCTGAATATTATTTCATCTGGGCCGAAACTTCAAAAATTCATAACTCGGTCAATTTTTATCGGATTGGACTCATATTTTTACACAAGGTCACTGACTCATAGATCTACAACTTTGCTTCAAAAGTCGAGACCAAATTATGCATCGATCAATACCAGTTTTTTATTGAAGAACGTGTCAGAGCCGACACTGGAGCCCAAAATAAGTTTGTCTGAGCTGAAACTTCAAAAATTCATAACTAATTCACCGTTTATCCGATTGAGTCGATTTTCGGACAAGAGTTAGTTCTCGATGTCGGCTACATTTTGTTTTCACACTTCAACTTCAAAAACTGCACTTAAGTCCCTGCGATTTAGCCTGGAAAGTGACGAATTCAAGTGAATATTGGAGGCCCAGTTGCACATTCAAAGCCCATTTTCTTTACCCTAATTTCCACTATATAATCACCTTCTTGTCACACAAACCAAAAAAGAAAGAGGAGAAAAAGAGAAAAAAAACCTTGCCACAATACTGTTAGAATATCAAATTCTTTCAAGAAACCTAAAACCTTGAAATCCTTACTACAAATCCCTCTCTCACTACAAACAAAGTCATCTCAGCTACAAACCAACATCTTATTACTTCTTCAGTAAGGATAAGGCTGACTTGATCTCCATGATCCTAATTTTCCAGTAAGGTGTAAAAGCATTCAGGTCACTAATTTTCCAGTAAGGGTAAGGTTGATTTGATCTCCATGATCAAAACGGTATAATCATTCATACATGCCATATTGTGCCTAAACATTAAATTTCTTCATATATTGGTTTTATTTGCATTTTTTGATTTTATCTAATGTGTTCGTGAGATTCAACACTGCAGATTTAGACAGGATCTCATGCAGGTTCATTAAGGAACGTTGAGGCCAAAAGCCAAATGGCCAAAAGCCAAAAGGCAAATGGGCAAAACAGAACATTTTACACATGACCCCAATACGTGGCGAGACAGACATCCTGAGAAGATTAAGGAACGTTGAGGCCAAAAGCCAAATGGCCAAAAGCCAAAAGCCAAATGGCCACAGTAGAAAAACTTATGCATGACACCAATACATGGCCAAACCACTCCAATTCACCTCCAAAAAGGGCCAGACACCCCTCATGGTTTGCATCATTTTTATTTTTTTATTTGATTTTCCTTTTTATTCTTTTAATTGTTTTTTTAATTGTTTTCTTTTAATTCCATAAAATAATTTTTATAATAAAAAAATCAGAAACTAAAAATGTTTATTGTTATTAATATTAATTTCACCATTATTTTTTGTAAATAAACTTTAATAATTAACTTAGTTAATTTAGGTTTCAGAACTTTAATATTTTTCTTAATAAGTTAAAATATGTAGAAATTAGATTTTTTTTAACTTTTCATCATCTTTTTAATAAATAATTTTTTCTTATTATTATTGTTATTAATTATTAAATATTTTTGTAAATAAACATGTACATTAAATATTTAGTAAATTAGGTTAAACTTTAACATTTTCATTAATAATTAAAAATAACTTAGAATTAGGGTTTCTTTTAATTTTAATTTTAATTTTCTTATTTCATAAATACAAAAAAAAACCTAAAAAACATTTCTTTCCTTTTATTAAATAATTAATTAATTTTTAATTTCATTTAATTTCTTTAAAGGGTCCAACGCCCTCGAACGTTCTATTTTAATTCCAATTCGCGCATTTTATTTCGTATAATATTAATGTAATTCTCCCAAAGCCATGTAATTTTATATTTCTCGCATTTTATTTCTTTATTTTATGTCAAATCGGGTCCTGGATTAAATTTGGCGATGTGGACCCGCGCCTTTGTAATAGTTTAGGAATTTTATCTTTCCGCACTTTTTAACTGTTAAATAAATGCATGCAAGAATGAATGACAAAAATAAAAACAAAACGTTAGATCACCAATAACCTGACAAGACAAAATATCTGAAAACGACACACGAATCGCACACACCACCCCTAGGGTACGCCTCACTGTTGCCTTGCCTCGAAAGGTGATCGTCGAGTAGAGGATGTCTTAGTAAGTCCTCATGATCCGGGAACCTGGCATGAGGGTAGCTTCTAAGGTGTCTTCCCATTGCTCTGGTGATCACCATGTCCCGAACCTCGAATTGACCCGAACACCTCCAACGGTGGTGCTACCTACCTCTCAATGGTGGGATGGCACTACTTTAAAGGACATCTACACAGACGAATTCCTTAGGGTAGGTAGACGACTCTAGATACTTGCTCTAAACTTCAAAACAAATCAAAAAAATACTTTTCACACCAACATATTTTCAAAAAGCTTTCGAAAGCAATTTTTCAAACACTCTTGAGGACCGATACAAGAGTCGAACTGGAATTTTCAAAGAAACTTTTTAAAACCCACATTGAAAAGCAAACAAACCACTTTTGAAAACACAAATGAGCAAGTATCTAAGAGCCCATGGATAACCATGGATAGAAAGGGTGCTAACACCTTCCCTTTCTATAATCTACCTCCCGAACCGAGAGCAATCTCTTTAAGGAATTTTTCTGTGCTTTTGTCCTTTCCATTTGGAGAAAATAAAAGACGGTGGCGACTCTTGCTTCCGCGACATTTCGCGAACCAGCGTTAAACAGTCAGTTCCAGATCCACCGATCACAGACACCTCTCCTTCCAAGACTGGTTCTTTGATCACCGGGAGAACATGAGGATATGGCATCACTAACTTCTGGGAGCGGGCTCGTACCCACTTGAGATAAGGCTCCAACGGGATGGAATTCCTGTGCCCCAGTGTCTTGCTGTCTATCCTACTTGGCATCCTCCAAGCTCTGATAAATCTTTGGCGAAGTCCTTGTGCATCGTTGTCGAAGTCAAAAACTATGTCAGGAATTAACATGTCATGAGGGTCGTCCCTCCGAGCATAACCAAACTGTCTCCAAGCCAGGCACGGGTTGTAAGTAATACCTCCTATGATTCCAAGTAAAGGAACATTAGGGTACTCCCCGCAACGATCAATGATAGTGACATCCTCTCTGGACCGAGAGCACCAATGTATATTTGCATGTGTAAGAGTCATCAATCGTTGTGACCATCTCAAACCCCGCTCGTTCTTCAAAACTGATTGTGGAAGGTGCGAAATAAACCACCTTCCCAGGAGAGGAGTGCAGCACATAAGAACACCCCTTTTTCTCATGGTTCGAGTGTAACATGAGTGAAGGATGTCCCCGAGCAAAGTAGGTATAGGATTCCTGGACATGAAGATTTGGACAGCACTGATATCTATAAGTTGATCTGGATTAGGGAATAACACCAAACCATAGACAAGGAGGGCCACAACTTCTTCAAAAGCTTGTAGGTCAAGGGAGCTCCAACATTCTTGGGCCTTCTCAAACAGAAACCTGGCTAAGAACCCTTTGATGCCACTTCTAACTTCCCAATTTCCCTTGAGGTCAGATGGTTGTAGGTGTAAGGCTTTAGCAATCTCCTCATGCTTGGGTTCCTTTTCCGTACCGTTGTAGGGTAGTTGATCAAGGATAGGGATCTTCAGAAGCCGGGAGAACTCTTCCAATGTAGGTACCAGTTGATAATCCAGGAAAGTGAAACAGTGATGCAGAGGGTCAAAGAACTGGAATAGGACCTTTATCATATCTTCCTCAATGTTGGTGTTCACCAAGCTGATGAGTCTTCCATGTCTCTCACTGAAGAAGAGCTCTCGGGAATCCTGGATATAAGTTCCTTAAGCTGAGGAGGGATCCTTACAAGGCTAATCTGAATTGTCTTTCTGCGAACAGTTTCCATGTCCTACAAAACAAGAACAAAGATGAAGATTCGAACCCCTGAAATGGTTAGTCAATGCGTATGATGCTGGATGATGTCATGATGCTATGATTAAACACACCACAAATATTTACAAGGAGCAAACATGGTAAGGCACACAAGTCACACCACAGCCCTTAGAGTTTAGGCCTGCATGGGGTCTGGGTATTACCCTCTTGAAGTTGGTGGGCTCAACCTATCCTATTAGAAGTAACCGGGTTCTAAGGATCCCAATATCACTGGATTGCTTTCATTGTTCATCGTTTCAATTTAGCCACTGAACTGGCGACCGAAATATTCCAGGAAAGCAACCCTCAATTGAGTGTAGTATCGAGTATCAACCAACCTCGGACTGCACCAAATTCAGTTATCTCACTACCCTAAAGAGGCCAAGATTGTTCAATTAAGGTTCCTAAGGTTAGTTGATGCTTCACGACACCACGCGGAGGCCCCGTATCTCCTTGACTGAACTCAAGGGTTACCGGTACACACCAAAGTGCCACATCAACGTAGCAGACTGTTTCAACCATGTCGGTATACCCCGCACAGTTCCCACACAGCCTTGTTGCTACTTTCTAAGAAGGTATCCCCAGATCCGGGTTAGGATCTATGAAACTCCAAGACAATGCCCACAATAATAAAGCAAACAAAACATCCAATTGAAAACATAAGTATGATCTATCCTAAGGTACACCTCACTTTAAGTGTCCCCAGCAGAGTCGCCAGTTCTGTGATTGGTGGATCTGGAACTGACTGTTTAACGCTGGTTCGCGAAATGTCGCGGAAGCAAGAGTCGCCACCGTCTTTTATTTTCTCCAAATGGAAAGGACAAAAGAACAGAAAAATTCCTTATGAGATTATCTCTCGGTTCGGGAGGTAGATTTATAGAAAGGGAAGGTGTTAGCACCCTTTCTATCCATGGTTATCCATGGGCTCTTAGATACTTGCTCATTTGTGTTTTCAAAAGTGTTTGCTTTTCAATCGTGAGTGAGTTTGAAAAAGTTTCGTTTAAAATTTCAGATCGACTCTTGTATCAGTCCTCAAGAGTGTTTGAAAAATTGTTTTTTTGAAAGCTTTTTGAAAAGTGTTGGTGTGAAAAGAAGTTTTTGATTTGTTTTGAATTAGAGCAAGTATCTACGAGTCATCTACCTACCCTAAGGAATTTGGCTGTGTAAATGTCCTTAAGGTAGTGCCATCCCACCATTGAGAGGTAGGTAGCACCACCGTTGGAGGTGTTCGGGTCAATTCGAGTTTAGGGACAGTGTGGCCACCGAGCAACAGTAAGACACTTTAGAAGCTACCCTTATGCCATTGATCTTTTTATTCCGAGGCAACTATTCTGAGGCAACCGTTTCGAGGCAACTTGTTTCGAGGCAACTAGATCAATGGAACATAAGGACTCACTAAGACGTCCTATAGTCGACGACCACGTTTCGAGGGGCAAGGCAACAATATGGTCACCAGAGCAATAGTAGGACACCTTAGAAGCTACCCTTATGCCATGTTCATAGACATAAGGACTTACTAAAACGTCCTATACTCGACGACCACGATTAGAAGGGCAAGGCAACGGTGAGGCGTACCCTAAGAGTGGTGTGTGAATTGTGTGTCATTTTCAGTTATGTTTTATCTTGATCATGCATTGGGTGAGCTACGCTTTGATTTTATTTGGGCATACATTCTTTCATGTGATTAACAGTTTAAAGGTGCGGAATTTAAAGTGCGGAAAATAAAGGTCCTACGCTATTACAAGGCGCGGGTCTATACATCGCCAAATTAACAAAGACCCGATTTTGAATAAAAGTGCGGAAAGTAAATGTCCTAATTATTATTACAAGGCCTTGGGGCAATTACATTATATTAAAAATGAAAAATAGAAGCAAACGCGTGAAAAGAAAATTATAATCGAAGGTGCGAGGGCGTTGGACCCTTTAAAGAAATTAAATTGAAATTACAAATTAATTAATTTATTTAACGAAGAAAGGAAATTATTTTTTATGTTTTTTTGTATTTAACGGAAATAAAGAGAATTAATTTAAATTAGAAATTAACTAAAACCCTAGCTCAAAATTGTTTTTAATTATTTAAGAAATGTTTAAATTTTGACCTAATTTAACCTAATTATTTAATGACAAGTTTATTTACAAAATAAATTAATAGTTAATAATAATAAGAAGAAAATTTTAATTATTGAGAAAAAGAGTAAAATGCTAAAAACCTAATTTTTATGTGTTTTAGTTATTTAAGAAAAAAAACATTAAAGTTAAACCTAAAATTAAACTAAATTGATTATTGGAATTTATTTACAAAAGAAAACTATTAATGAATTAAATAATAAATAAATATATTTTATTTTTGACTTTCTGATTTTTTTTGTATTTTTGTATTATGAAAATTAATTTTATGGAATTAAATAAAATAATTAAACTAACTAAAATAAATGAAAAGAGAAAAATGAGAGAAAGGAAATACAAACAAGGGGGGTATTCAGGCCCTTTTGGAGGTGTATGCAAGAGCAATTTGGCCCAACAGAAGGAGGCCTTTTTTGACTTTCCATGTTCCCATGCTTGTGGTTGACTGAACGTGTATGGTACGTTGCATGTCCTGGCCATTGGATGGAGCCCCAGAGACACTTGGCAAGTCTCAGCACTAGGACATATGGTGTGCTGCATGATGGACGCTGCATAGAAGCACATTAATGAAAAAATTATAGAAATAGTGGGGGACCTGGGAATCGAACCAGGTCCCAATACCTGCGTGCCACTTCATTTGCCAATTGAACCAACGCGTTTAGTTGTATGTTTAGTGGACAATAATCATTATATGTGAAAAAGCAAGATTATGCTGGACAATAAAAAAAAAGGGCGCCAGTTATTCAAACCAACCAACCATAGTTCAACAGCTCAGCATCTCCTTCCTTGGTCCTTCGTTTTGTCTGAAAATATCAAATAGATAGCGGGGGTTTTAAACCCCCACTAACCCTAAACCTGAAAAATAGCGATTAGCATATAGTGAAAAAGAAAAAGGGCGCGATGGTTGGTTTCTATTCGTCTGGGCATCCTGGTTTCAATGGTGTAGGTTTCATGGCCTAATTTTTCCATATATGCAAAGCCCCAAATAGAAGCTTCTGAAACCCTAACCTGCGTCCATGGCAACTTCTCATACAGGCAATATCAATGCAATTAAAGGACACCAATAGCTTCAGAGAGTTCGTATTAGTGTAAATCAAACATTAGAACGTATGGAAAATGCATGTAAATTCAAATACGATTAAGAAAATTTTCATGAACAGGGCGATTGCGTTCTACCACTTCTTCGAGTATGGAGACTTGGCTTTGATTGGAAAAGATTCCTGGTAGTCTTGGCAAGCTTGTGGAATAGTTTTGAGGCCTTGAATTATGCTCTAGCTATCAAAACAGTTTCAAGGTTTTTTTGAAAAAAATGCAAAGTTGTTCTTGTGCTTGAGGCGCAGCTTCTGTTGTTATGCACTAGGTTATGTTTGCATATGTATGTAGCATGATTAGGTCAAGCAAAACAAGCCCATGATCCATGTATTCAATGCTTTTGAATTTGTGATTTTCCATGATCTTTTTCAATCCTTTTTGCCATGAAAACTTGCCTATTTGGAAGATTTGGTCCCTTTGATGTGGTACACGAAATATTTAGGCCTTAATGAGAGAATATGCTGCACAAACAGATTTGGAAAACATGATTTGCTATTTTTGTCATATTTAATTTTAATTAAGTGAATTAATAATAATAATAATTCAAATAATTAATCAAAAATGGTAAAATAACTCCCTTGGATGTCAATGGGTCGTGCATAGCCTTTGGGTGATGATTCATGGAAGAAATTGAGGCCCATTAGCATTTTTTAGGCATTTGAAGCAAAGTTGACTTTTCAAAATTCCCAAAAATTTCCCAACTTCCACAAGGCAAAGATTGCTCAATTTTTAAGCTTTGATCATGTTCTTGGATATTTTGGAAATTTCTTGAAGTCCTCTAACCAATGTCTTTGGTCCCATGTCATTTTGATTTACCAATCTCAAGTTATGGTCTTTGACTTAAAGTGCCCTTTTGTTGACTTTTGAAAATGACCTATAATGTTGAGATTGATAACTTTTTGTGAGAGCATTTCTTGGACTTGAAGTGTGAAGAGTAGTTGTAGGAAATGTCATTCTATTCAAAATGAGCTTTGGATGGTATTTTTCTGATAAACCACGTGGAAGTTATGCCCTGGTCAATTTGCAGTTGACTTTTTCAGCTGTCCAAAAATAGAAACTTTTGCATCTTGAGACTTTTTGAGCCATGCCTTGAGAATCATGATCAAGAATTGATCAAATGATGTTTGTGGCTTCAAAATAAGATGTTGACCAAAAATTTTGACTTTTGACTGTCAAATGACCATTTTGCCCCTGCAGTTGACTGTGAAGCAATTAGGGTTTTTGACTGTGCAATTTTGTGCTGTGAGCCTTGAAGCTTGGCATATGGATGCTTGACAATATATGTAGGCATGTGGGACTTGTTTGGACCCTTGGAAACTTCAATTTCTTTGCCAGAACCAAAACCCTAATTTTTGACTGTTAGGAGGCAATTGTACTGTGCAACCCCTTGGGAGATTTTGAAGCATGATCTTAGCAAACCTTGAAGAGTATGGGAGGGAAAATTTTGGGGTACAACACAATGTATTTGCTTTATCAATGTTTATGATATATGAATGCAATGTATGTGTATGTGAACTAATTTGCTGCATTGTTGTTTGATTGAGGAAAATAAATCCCTGAATGTCGTTTAGAACATGTTGAATTTTTATGTCTTGAAGTTGAAGTATTGATGAACTTTTGTTGAGAGAAGTAAATTTTGTTGTGAGGGTAATGCCTTGTACTGCTTGCACAATCTGCTTGGGGAATCTGGAGAAATTGGGTGATTTCTACAGGGGATTGGTAAACTGGGAGCCTCGTTCCGCTGGGGATTTAAATGACGTAATGTAGGGGATTTCTTATGGAACAGCCTAGAGACATTTTCCTATTCTTTCAACCTATCAGTAATTATTTTTCTCATTTTGTTTACTTGTAAACAGTAATCATGTTCAAATGCATATGTTCATCAATGAATCATTGGATATTTTTGCAAACAAAACACAAGCGTAAAGAAAAGACAAATAGTTTTTTCACTTTCAAAGGGATATATTTGTATTGACTTTGAATAAATATTTTGTACAAAGGGGACAAACATTCTAGTAAGAGAATGTTGTCGTAAAACAAGAAAAATTTATACAAAGAAAGATAGCTACGTGTAATAATCCCATGGGATTCCCATTCTTCTATAGCCTTCGTATCTATGAGCATCTTGTCTATTTGTTGCTTCGTCCGAAGATGATTGAATTGATCAGAAACCCTGAGCTTGTCAATGAAAGTCAAAGTTTGTCCGTAAAGTGATCCGATGGGACATAGTCATACGCTTTAATTCCCTAACTTTTTCCTGGATCTCCCTTTCGGGTTTTCAGTCCACTGGGAAACCCTTTTTTTCCCAAGTCGCCCTTTCGGGTTTTCAACTTGTCGGGTGTACATATTTTTTTCATTTTATTCCTAATTTTTGCCCGAAGCTTTTGGTTCGCCGGGATGCCCTTGTTTTGCCTAGATATGTCAACCTAGCAGGTCGTCGCCATCCATGGTGGTCAAGATCATTGCCCCACCGGAGAATATGTTTTTGATTACAAATGGTCCTTCATAGTTAGGAGTCCATTTGCCCCTGGGATCACTTTGTGGCAAGATGATACGTTTGATCACTAGATCCCGAACTTGATATACTTGGCGCCTGACTTTCTTGTTGAAAGCCTTGATCATCCGTTTTTGATACATTTGACCATGGAAAACAGCGGTAAGTCTCTTTTCATCAATCAAATTCAGTTGATCAAGTCGAGTCTGGATCCAATCGTCTTCATTCAACCCTGCATCCTTCATAATTCTCAGAGAGGGGATCTGAACCTCAATAGGTAGGACAACCTCCATGCTGTAAACCAAAGAATAGGGTGTTGCCCTGGTTGATGTGCGAGTCGTGGTACGATAACCGTGGAGAGCGAACAGTAACATCTCATGCCAGTCTTTGTATGCGACTGTCATTTTCTGTATGATCTTCTTAATATTTTTATTTGCAGCTTCGATAGCACCATTCATCTTTGGCTGATAGGGAGAAGAATTATGATGCTGGGTCTTGAATTGGTCGCATAAAGCGGTGATCATAGTGTTATTGAGATTTGTACCGTTATCGGTGATGATCCTTTATGGGATACCATACCGGAAAATAAGGTTTTGCTGATGAAGCGGGCGACAACATTCTTGGTAACGGAAGCGAAGGAAGCTGCTTCAACCCACTTTGTAAAATAATCAATGGCCACTAGGATGAAGCGGTGTCCATTGGAGGCTGTAGGCTTGATCTCTCTAATCATATCAATTCCCCACATAGCAAAGGGCCAAGGAGCCGTCAAGACATTCAGAGGAACCGAAGGTACGTGCACCTTGTCAGCATAAATTTGACACTTATGACAGGTTCGGGAGTGTTGATAGAAATCTTCTTCCATGGTAGACCAATAATAGCCTGCCCGTAGGATTTTCTTTTCCATCATATGCCCACTGGAGTGGGTGCCAAAAGTACCTTCATGTAATTCAGCCATGATCTTTTCAGCTTCAACCTTATCCAAGCACCGAAGCAAAATGGAGTCATGATTGCGTTTGTACAGGATGCCATTACTAAGGAAGAATTTAGCAGAGAATCTCATTAAGAATTCTTATCATTGATTGAAACTCCTTCTGGATATTCTTGAGTCTCGAGATACCTCTTGACTTCATGAAACCAAGGCTGGTCCACTACCTCTTCAGTATTAATCTTGTGACAGTGTGCCGGTTCATCCATTCGTTTGATGGTGATCTGGGGAGCCTCGTTATCCCAATTAAGTTTAAACATAGATGTCATTTTGGCTAGAGCGTCTGCTAGCTGATTTTCTTCTCGCGGGAAATACTCGAAGGTAATCTTCTCAAAATGTGGTAGCAATGTCAAAACATGTTCTTTGTAAGGGAAAAGGTTTGGGTGTTTGGTGTCCCATTCCCCTTTGATCTGACTGATGACCAAAGCTGAATCCCCAAACACATCTAAGGATTTGATTCCCAAGTATATGGCAGCTCTGAGACCAAAGATACATGCTTCGTATTCCGCCATGTTGTTTGTACAGTTGAAGCAAAGTATGGCGGTAAAGGGAGTATGACACCCTTCTGGAGATATGAGTACAACACCGATGCCATTACCAAGTGCATTGGATGCTCCATCAAAAAACAGGGTCCATCGGGATCCTTGTTCAGGTCCGTCATATGGTCTGATTTCTTCACAGTTGTCTAATGTCATGATGTCTTCATCCAGGAATTCAAACTTCACGGACTGATAGTCTTCTACAGCTTGATGGGAAAGATGATCAGCTAGCACACTGCCCTTTATAGCTTTCTGGGTGGTATACTGTATGTCGTACTCTGTTAGGATCATTTTCCATCTTGTTATTCTCCCAGAAAGAGCGGGCTTTTCGAAGATGTATTTTATCGGATCCATCTTAGATATCAGTAAGGTAGTATGAGTCAGCATATAATGTCTTAGCCGGCGAGCAGCCCATGCCAGAGCGCAGCAAGTTTTCTCGAGCAGTGAATATCTGGTTTCACAATCGGTAAAATTTTTGCTCAGGTAATAAATAGCGTGCTCTTTTCGTCCAGACTCGTCATGCTGCCCCAATACACACCCCATTGAGTTTTCTAAAACAGTCAGATACATGATCAACGATCTTCCCTTGACTGGTGGCATCAACACAGGAGGCTCTTGTAAGTATTCTTTGATTTTTTCAAAAGCAACTTGGCATTCATCATTCCATCTGACCACTTGATCTTTCTTCAATAGTTTGAAGATTGGCTCACAAGTAGCTTTTAGATGAGAAATGAAACTGGCAATATAGTTCAAACGTCCCAAGAATCCTCTGACTTCCTTCTCAGTACAAGGAGCAGGCATCTCTTGTATTGCTTTAACTTTGGCAGGATCGACCTCAATACCTTTTTTAGTGACGACAAAGCCTAGGATTTTACCAGACCGTACTCCAAATGTGCACTTGTTTGGATTCAACCTCAGCTTGTATTTCTTCAGTCTCTCAAATAGCTTTTGCAAGTGATCAAGGTTCTATTCTTCTGTTTGTGATCTGGCTATCATATCGTCTATGTAGACCTCTATTTCATGATGTATCATGTCGTGAAATAAAGCTACCATGGTGCGCTGATAGGTTGTCCCAACATTCTTCAATTTGAATGGCATCACCTTGTATCAGAATGTGCCCCACTGTGTGACAAATGTAGTTTTCTCCATGTCCTCAGGTGCCATTTTGATTTGGTTATAACCTGAGAATCCGTCCATGAAGGAAAACCCTTTGTGTTGGGCCGTATTGTCAACCAGGATGTCAATGTGGGGGAGTGGAAAATCATCTTTAGGGCTTTCCCTATTCAAATCTCTATAGTACACACACATTCGTACTTTTCCGTCTTTTTTAGGTACGGGAACAATGTTGGCAACCCATTGAGGGTAGGAAGTGACAGCCAAGAATCCAACATTGAATTGCTTCATGACCTCTGCTTTAATCTTTTCTAACATATCAGGTCTCATGCAGCGGACTTTTTGTTTTCCTGGCGGACAATCTTCTCTGGTAGGCAGATGATGCATCACGATGTTCGTATCAAGTCCTGGCATGTCTTCATATGACCAGGCAAAGATTTCAACATAATCATGCAACAGCTGAATCAGGCGCTCCTTGACACTGGGTTCCAGATTGGCACCCACCTTGACCTCTTTTTTTATCCTCCTCGGTACCCAGGTTGATTGTATCCACAGGTTCCTCGTGAGGCTGAATGGTTCTTTTCTCTTGTTTTAGTAGTCTGGCAAGTTCCCCTGGTACTTCACAATCTTCCCCACCTTCATCTTCGGCTTGGTAGATTAGATCCTCAGAGTCACAAAAGGCCATAGCAGTATCGTTACCCATGGGATCCAGAATGGAGGGGTACCTAGTGTGGGTGTGTGTAAGGGTATAACTATCTTTAAAAGAAAATAAAATGTAAAAGAAAAACAATGAGCATAAAAGTTTGTATGTGAAAAATGTCCATGATTTATTGAATGTCATATGATGATGAAATAATAACCCTTACAAATGGACCATTGTGCCTCGGGCAAGACACAAGGTTTTAAGAGTGCGAATTGTTTTTAAATATTACAGATCCAACAAAAAAGTAAAGATAAATTACTGAGGGATGAAAGTTATTGGGACAAAGTCTCTGGCCTCCCAATTGCGGAGTCCTCCATTGACAGTTGGAAAGATCCAATCCTCCAAGTTGCAATCCTCTTCACCATCTCCTACTGCATTGATATCTTGGTTGCTAATCTTCAAGGGTGGCCCTCCAGCACGGGCACGACGTATAACCTTTTGAGCATTTGAATTGAAACCTAAGCCAAACTTGTTATACTTATACGGGATATCCGGAAGTTTCCCCCCGATGGTGCATCCACCTTCTTCTACTACTGCTTTGGCGTCCTTCAGAGATGACATCCGGAGTGGAGGTCTTGTAATCTTGGGAATCTGGGACACAGTCTTGGTCACTGCTACCTCTTGGAGGACCTCTTCGAAGTGTTGAAAAGGAGTTTCAATGAACTCGCCGTCCAATTCCACATACCTGAAGGAATTGAGATGGCTAATCATATATTCTTCCTCTCTGTGGACAGTGATAATCTTTCCTTGAACCGGATACTTCATCATCTGGTGCAATGTATAGGTGACAACGCCAGCATTATGGATCCATGGCCATCCTAGCAGACAAGAGTACGAAGGGCGGATGTCCATTACATAAAAGGTTGAATTGAAAGTTTGAGTCCCAACCTTTATGGGGATATCCACCTCCCCATGTACCATCCTCTTCGAGCCATCAAATGCCTTTACTACTATGTTACTTGGATTTAAAGTCAGTCCTTCGCAGTCAAGTCTGTCAAGAGATTTTTTTAGTAAGACATTCAAAGATGAGCCAGTGTCCACTAAGACATGGTCCAGAGTGGTGCCCCTACATTCCACAGAGGCATGTAATGCCTCGTTGTGCTTTCTTCCCCTTGGTGTCAGATCAACATCCGAGAAGCCTAGACCATTCTCTGCTGTCAAGCTGGCCACGTAGTCTTGAAATTGATCAGCAGACGTCTCTTGAGGCACATGGGCTGTTTTTAGGAACTTCACCAAGGCTTTCGCATATGCCTCGGAACACAGTAGTAATGTCAGCATGGAGATTTTGGAGGGAGTTTTCCCCAACTGTTCAACTACGTCGCAGTCGCTCCTCTTTACAATTTTTAGGATCTCCTCCATTTCTTTCTTGGATGTCTCGGGGATAGTCAGTGATTGAGCCTTCGTCCGGACCGGCTCCACTTGAATACTTTTTCCTCGAGTTTCAGCAGTAGGAGTGTTGGTAGGAATGACAATGGGGGTTGTAACGACTTCGTCAATAGGAGCACTTACAGAGATGATTATGGGTACGGAAGTAACCTTTGGAGCAGCCACGGGTCCAAAAACTGCCTTTGGGGGGGCAATTTCTGGAGAAAAGATCCTACGCTTCGGGTAATTTTACTAGTTCCGACAATATTGCTAATGTCAGAATCTTCTTCTTCGGAGTTTATCTCTTCGGCGCCCAGCCCATCTTGTTTGATGCCATGGTAGTAAATTTCCCCACCGTAATTCCACAGACAGTTTTTTCTGATTCATATGGGACTGGCCCAGGCCTTGTGATTATTAGAGGAGTAGTTTTCGGAACCGATGTAATTCTAACGGGTCTTTTGGGGACCCTGGAAGAATTGGTGGAGATGGTAATGATTGAAACATTTTCAACAGGAATAGGTGAAACAAGAGTACTTTTAAACAGAATCTCTTTGTTGTCCATCAAGCGTTGAATTCCTGTTTTCAACAAAGGGCAATCAGTTGGTGAGGATAAGCAGAGGTGGCAGTCTTCATTACAGCCCGAGAACACACCGACTTTCAACAAGTTTATCTTAATGGTTGGAAGTGGAGTCACGAGTTCGTCAACTGTGGTAACAAACAAATCTTCTTCAATAGCATTAGTGTTGTGACCATGTCTGGGCATAGGAGCAGAAATAAAATTTGGTTTCTCGGGCGCATCAAACTCAATTTCTTTTGCTTCAATGAGGTCTTGTATTTTGTTCTTTAAGGCCCAACAGTTACTAGTATTGTGACCAGGACTTTCAGAGTGATATGCACAACGGGCATTGGGGTGATAATGAGGGGATGTTGTGTTGGGGTTTTTTGGAGCTTCTTTCAAGGTTGCCAAATTAGATTTCAGAAGATGCGATAATACTTGAGACAAATTCATATTGATTCTGGTGAATTGCCTGACTGGCCTTTCCACCCTTGGTTGATTACTTCTTGGTTGATCAAACGTAGGCTTTGGAATCATAACAGCCCCTACCATTGGTCAGCGTTCGGCTCTCTCTTGGTTTCTTTGTGGATAAACAGCGGCTACCTCCTTCTTCCTAATAAAAGGCTTCCTCACAGTTGTAGAAGAAGATGAATCCTTCTGAATCTTTCCACTTTTTATGCCAGCTTCCACCTTCTCCCCAGTTAATATTAGTTCAGTAAATCCTGCAGATGAGCTTCTAATTAAATGGTTGAAGAAAGGGCCCGATAAAGTGCCTAAGAACATGTCCACCAATTCCCTTTCAGACAGAGGGGGTTGAACTCTTCCAGCCAGATCTCTCCATTTTTGCGCGTAATCCTTGAAACCCTCATTGGAAGCCATAGCCATACTCTGAAGTTGAGTACGGGTAGGCGCCAAATCAGCATTATATTGATATTGCTTGTAGAAAGTTGTGGCAAGATCCTCCCAATTGTGTACGTTGGCTCTTTCTAGTTGGTAAAACTAGTCGAGTTGTGTTCCAGACAGACTATCTTAGAAAAAATGCACCCATAAGTCTTTATCAGCGGAGTGTGGTTGGATCTTTCTCACATAGGATCGGAGATGCATCTTAGGGCATGACACTCCATCGTATTTTGCAAACCAGGGCACTTTGAATTTCGGAGGAATCACAATCCCCGACACTAGTCCCAAATCCTCAAAATCTAAGCCTGGCACCTTTTGTATTTCCATTACGCTCAAACGCTCTTCGAGATTTCTGTACTTGTCATCAACTGGAGGATATTGTTCCTCAGAGTAGTCTTCCTCTTCTTCCTCCTCTTCAAATTCTAACGGGGCCGCTGTTTCCTTTCTTTTCCCCTCTTCTTCACCAGATGTTGTTGCAAAATTCAAAGTCCTCCTCGTCTGCTCATGAAATCTTCTCCCCATGTTCAAGACTCCATTTACCTTCTTTGTTTTCTTTTTCTTCTCTTCAGCTAGCAGAGTCTTCAATTCTTATTGCCCCTTGGCTAGGGTCATGAGCAACTGTTGAAACTGCGTGTTCTGAGCTTGGAGATCTTTGACTGTTTGTTCGAGATCCATCTTACTGAAATAAATAGTAGAGAGATGAGGAAACTTGTTGCAAAAGACCTATTTATGTTATGATGAATGATATGTGCATATGCAATGTTTTCAAGGATTTCAAAGATTCAAGTTCGTTTTAGACAAAAAGAAAACACACGTTATATTAATAAGATAAAGTTTGAGTACATCAATGCCCCTTGGACAAAATAATATAAAACTCTAAGATAAAAAAGTAGTGCGCATCCTCTTTAGTGCAATGTAGGCATTTAGAGTCTGCTCCTCATGAAGTAGCCTAGTGAGTTCCAAAACCTTCTTCTGGTTTGTGTATAATTGGGCTTCGAAAGTATATCGCTCTCCTTTGAGTTGTATCTAATCCCTTTGTAGGTCTTCAAGAGAAGTGGGCATGTCAGGATGTAGGATAGTGTATGGAACTTCTCCCTCCTTAACAGGCTCAATGATCACCGGAAGGATGGAAGGATAAGGCATCATAAGACTTTGAGTGCGGGTTCGTACCCATTTGAGGTAAGACTCAAGAGGGATGGAATTCTTGTGCCCCAAAGTCTTTCTATCCACCTTGTTTAGCATCCTCCAAGCTCGGATGAATCTCTGGAGAAGACCTTGATCATTATTTTCGTATTCAAATACCAAACCTTGAATTAGCATCTCGTGTGGGCCATCCCTTCGGGCGTAACCAAACTGTCTTAGAGATAAACATGGGTTATAGGTGATGCCTCCCCTAATTCCAAGTAGAGGGACATTAGGTAATTCCCCACAATGGTCGACAATGATAACATTCTCTTTGGATTGGGAGCACCAATGAATATCTGAATGTTTGAGCGTCATTAACCTTTGTGACCACCTTAAACCTTGCTCATTCTTTAAGACTGATTGGGGAAGATGAGAAATAAACCATATTGCCAAGAGAGGAGTGCAACACATAAGGACACCTCTTTTCCTCATTGTGCGAGTGTGAAAAGAGTGTAGGATATCCCCTAGCAATGTAGGCACCGGGTTGCGTGACATGATGATTTTGACGGCGCTCACAACTATGAGTTGGTCAGGATTTGGAAATAAGACCATCCCATAGATAAGAAGAGACACAATTTCCTCAAAGGCTTGCAAGTCTAAGGAATTCCAACAACTTTGGGCTTTCTCAAACAGGAACTTTGCTAAGAAGCCTTTGACACCACTTCTAGTTTCCCAATGAGTTATGACATCAGATGAGTGAAAGTGCAGAGCTTGAGCAATCTCTTCTGGCTTTGGGTCTCTTTCCGTACCTTTGAAAGGTAGTTGATTGAGAATGGGAATCCTCAAGAGTTAGGAGAATTCTTCCAAAGTAGGCACAAGTTGATAGTCGGGAAATATGAAGCAATGGTGCAAAGGATCAAAGAACTGAAAGAGCACCTTCATCATATCCTCATCCGTGTTGGAGGTGACCAAGTTGAGTAGGCGACCATGTCTCTCGGTGAATGGAGAGTTTTCAGGAATCCTTGAAGCTAGCTCCTTAAGTTGTGGAGGGATCCTTACAAGATTGACTTGAATAGTTTTCCTGCGAAGTGAATCCATATCCTACAAAACAAGAACAAAGATGAATCCCAAAAATCCTTGAAATGGTTAGTGGATGCATGTGATATTCATGATGTCTATGATGTTATGTACAAGTATGCATATACAAGCAAAGCAAACAAGTTCTTAGTTTTGGCTTGCAATGAGTTTTATAGGTAAGTACCCTCTTGAAGTTTAGTTGGCTTAAACCTGTCCTAATAATAGTAACCGGGTTCTAAGGAGCTCAATATCACTGGATTGTTTCCTTGGTCATTGTTTCAGCTCAAGCCTCTTTAATGGCGACCGAAATATCCCAAGAAACAAAACCTCAATGAGTGTAGTATCGAGTATCTACTAACTTCGGACTGCACCAAAGTCGGTCATCTCACTACATCCTAAAGGACAAGTTGGTCAAGTAATGGGTTCTAGAAGTTCATTAGTGCTTCATGACATCACTCAGTGGCCCCATATTCTCTTTGATTGACTCAAAGGCTACCGGTACCCACAAATATATCACACTAATATAGCTATTGCTTAGACCATGTCGGTATACCCCGCACAGTTTCCACAACGTATTGCTATTTACCTATAATGTATTCCAAATCCGGGTAGAGGATTTCAAACCAAAACAAAGAACCATAATGTAAAGCATACAAGTCAAACAATGTAATCAAATAAATGTGATCTAGCCCTAAGGTAACCCCATGTTTATAATTTTCCCCAACAGAGTCGCCAGTTTTGTGATACGGTGGGAGAACTGACTTGAGGGTTTGCGTTTTATCGCAAATGTTGCGGTTTAGCAAGAGTCGGCACCGACTTTTCTTTTATCCAAAAGGAAAGGTGAAAAAGCACAGGAAAGACCTTTGAGATTGTTTCTTGAGTTCGGGGGGTAGATTATGAAAAGGGAAGGTATTAGCACCCTTTTCATCCATGGTTTTCCATGGGCTCTTAGTTACTTGCTAGATCACTTACTTTTTTGTTTGAATTGTGTTTTGTGTGGTTTTGAAAGTATTTTTTAAAAGAGGACATTGTTTATGCAATCTTTGTAATGATTCTCGTTCGTAAGAATGTATACAAAGATGTTTGTCTTTTTGAAAATGTTTTCAATGTTTGTAAGATGTTTGGAAATGTGTGTGTTTGTTTTTGAAAATAGCAAGGATAGTTGTTTTTAAATGGAGCAAGTAACTAGAAGTAATCTACCTACTCAAATGTTTTTCTTGTTCATTTCCTTTTCCTTTGATATTGTTGTCTTACCATTGATTTGGTAAGAAACTCTATCTTTGGATGTAAACGGGACGGGCGTGGATCATCGTATAGCCATGATTAGTAATGTTTCAAAGTATCTTAGCATTTTTTGAGGGACTAAGATCATTTTGTACGGCAACTTTGAATAGCGCCATTGAGGGACTATGATCTTATACTTGTTTGTTTTACTAAGATAATTCACATGCATAATATGGCCATTTTTGTATAAGGCAACCAAGTGGAGTAACCCTAAGGGTGCTTGTGAGCAAGTGTGTTATTTTTATGCTTGATTTTGTCTTGGATTAGGGTTTTCTATTTGATTTTTTTTATCTTTCTATACAAACCCTAATTACTAGCATGTTATGTAAAAGCGATAAATTGCGTAATTTAAAGATTACTACGCTATTACAACATTTAATGGGAGGGGGATACAAATTATGAATGGGGATTTGCAATAATGTAAACCTAATCTAATCTATTACAACCAAATCGAATTTGTACGTATATTTGAATAAATAAAATACAATATAAATTAAATGTGCAATGGTATGTATATGCAAGAAAAAAGATTTTTGTTTTGTTTTTTATATGAAAAACAGTTTTTGAACTAAACCTAATAATTTAAGAAAAGGAAGTTATTTTTTTTAGAAATTGGTTAACCCTAATTCTAATTTGTTAAAAGAAAATAAAGTTCCTTAAGTATTTTTTTTGTGTATTTTTGTCTTTAAAATAATAAAATAATATTTTATGAAATATTTTAGTCCTTTTATATATTAAAATAAATATTTTCAAGTGAGAAAAAAGAAATAAAATATTAACCTAATTCTATTTTATTTTACAAGTTTATTTGAGAAATAATAGTTAATACATAATTTAATAAAAATATTTTTCATGAGAAAATAAAATAAAATGAACAAAATGAAATATTTAACATTTTTATATTTTTATTTTATTTTATAATATTTAAGAAAAATATTTAATGAAGTAAACAAAAATAAAATAAATAAATGAAAATAAATTGGGCCAGGGGTGTCCTGAGTAATCAGGAGGTAATATGTTAGAAAAAAAATATGAGGCCCAGTTGTTGAGCCCGCATTGCCAAGTGACCAAAAACAAAGCAGAAAAAAATATGGAAAATGCAAAAGGCAGCGCCAAGGTTCGAACCCAGGACTTATGCAATTTCAGCGTACTGCCTTGCCACTTGGGTGGCTATACATCCGTTAGTTTAAATGAAACTAAAAATAGATAACATAAAGTGCTTCCTTGCCTTGTACTTCGTCTTCTTCCTCTAGCCAGCCGGATCCCCTGTATCTCTCTCATTTCTCCATGAAAATGAAAACTTCCAACAAGAAAATGGCAGTACTTTTTCCCACGATTTCAACCATGTAACTCATGTAAACTATCAGTCAAGGATCAAAGCTAATTTCAATGGCCCTAATTTCAAACCTAATTTTTACAGAAATTTGAAATCTAAAATTCTCTATACACAATGGATATAAATGAAATCTATGAACATGGTTGGTTTTAGCACAAAGATATCTACATTTTATCTTCACAACTCGAGAGCAAAGGATGCATGTATGAAGAGATAGAAGTTAGAGTTCTTACCTCTTTCAGCTTAGATCGTGAATAGAGTTTGAGTGAGTTTTGAGAAGGCCTGAGGATCCCTTTAGCTTTCCTGGACCTCCCTGAGTATGTTCCAATCCTTACCTTGTCTTGAAAGTGCCTGAATCTCCCTATCCAAGTCAACCTGCAAGCTTGAAATGCAAAAATGGCATATGGAGAAGGAGGAGTTACAATGAAGGGATGATGGTCTGGAACACTTAGATATGATGTGGGTTAAGTGTTTAGATGATTAGAACTTGAAACGCACGAGTAGATTTTTGGATTGCTATGCTTGGTGCAAAACTGCAAGTTATGGCAGGTTTTTGGTGATATAAAGTTTGGGAGAGTTTCTGGCCCTTTGCAATCGTGTGTTAGGCTACAATATGTTTTTTTATAAGTATAGAAAAGGTTTCAAATCAAATCCATACCAGGTTTCTCAGTTCTAGACTTTTTTCTCTATTGCTTGCCTTTTAAGAAAAGTGAAGAAACAACTCTCTACATGCTTGTACAAGCTTGATATGAGTTGGTACAAGTCTTAGGCACTTTGCTTTTGGTTTATAGGACTTGTGTGTGCAGAAGGAACAGGTGCATGGCTCAAGGAGTTGATAAATGCAAAAGTTGTGCTTTTCTAAAATGGAAGTGGCAACTTTGTGCCATTTATGGAATTAAAGATTGGACAAAGGCTCTTATGCTTGGATTAAGGCTTTATCAATTGTGTAAGCATTAAATTATGGAGTGAGAAACAAGTTTGAGACCTGTAAAGCAAGGATTATGCAGCCTAGGTTTGGATTTGAATTTTGTTCTTCATGAAATGGCTTGAAATCAAAGTGAGAAATTTCCAACTTCAACTCTTCGATTCTCCCTACTCAAAAATGATCTCAAGGAGTTATTGGACATTTTGGATAGCTTGCAATGTGCTATGTAACCCATATTTGAAATTCTTTTCAATATTTCTTTTTGAACTAGGTGAAAAGTTGCCATGAAGTTAGGTCAAAAACCTGCCTAAATTAGGGCAAAATTTCACTAAGTTATTTTAGTTCATGAGCATGTATTCACAAAATTATATCTTGAGATCCAAGCATCTTTAGGAAAAAATGTGTGAGTCAAAGTTGTAGATTTCATGGAGATCTACAACTTTCATGTTGGGAACTTTCTTTGAATCATCTTGTATCATGGTGAAAATTTGGCTTAAAGTTGAGAAAAAATAAGAAATTTTCTATACTTAGAAAAATTTCTAAGTTAAGAAAATTTCAAATTTCAAAACAAAATCTTTAATATTTGATTTCTTGGTGAACAAGTTTCACATTTTGACATGTTTTGATGAATTGTGATCCTTGGCATTTGATTTTGACCAAAAAGTCAAAGTTTGACTTTTCAGTATATAGTTGACTTTTGATCAGTTGACTGTAAAATTTATCTGTCAATCCAATGGAATTGCAATTTTTTGAACCATGTCATTAGGTCAAGATGATACAATTGAACCCTTGAAATAATTCTTAAAACCAATTGGTCATTTTCTAGGTCAAAAATCAGAAGTTACCCTTTCTCAGTCAAAACCCTAATTTTGACCAGTTTGCCCTTTTGATAATTTGATCAAATTTCCTGAGGAATTATGGTCCAAACTTGATCAAATGATTCATATGAGTCTAAAATGTTGATTTGGATAAAAAAATATGAAGTTTGATTGTAAATGGGCCATGGTTGACTTTTTCCCCAATACAGCTGATTTTTAGGTCAACTGTCCAATTGACTGATCAAAAATGTGATTCAAGGCGTGAAACTTGACATGAGTAATCTTAGGGGTCTATAATGATACTTGAAAGCCATATGAAGCATTGATAGTTCAAAAATCTTTGTGCATTTCCAAACCCTAATTTGGGGTTATCAATGCATGATGAGATGTCTTGAGTTGATCAACCCCTAATCCAGTCTTGAGTCAAAGAGGTATTGTGAGAAAAACTTGATAAATGAGAGGGAAAATTTTGGGGTAAAACACCCCACATTGCAAACAGCCACGAAGCAGTCATAACATTTAGAGGTATCAGAAGCACTTGAACTTTGTCGGCATAGATCTGACACTTATGGCAAGTCCTCGAGTGATGGTGACAATCAGTTTCCATTGTCGACCAATAGTAACCAGCCCTTAGAATCTTCTTGGGCATAGTGTGTCCACTAGAGTGAGTCCTAAAGATACCATCATGCATGTCTTCCATGATCTTTTATGCCTCTTTCTTGTTTATACAACAGAGTACAGTAGAATCATAGTTGCGTTTGTACAGGATTCCATTGCTTAGGAAGAATTTGGTTGAAAATATTCACAAAAGTTTCTTATCATTGATGGAAGCTCCAGCAGGATACTCTTGTGCTTCAAGATATCTCTTCACCTCATGGTACCATGACTTCTCCTCGTCAGTGTCAAGCTCATAACAATGCGCAGGTTCGTCAAATATTTCGATGGTAATTTGGGGAGTTTCATTGTCCCAATTGATCTTGAACATAGATGACATTGTTGCTAGGGTATCTGCCAGTTGGTTTTCTTCTCTTGGGAAATGTTCAAAAGTATCCTCCTCAAAGTATGGGATTAAAGCTAGCACAAGCTCTTTGTAAGGAATCATATTAGGGTGTTTGGTATCCCATTCTCCTTTAAATTGACTGATCACTAGAGCATAATCTCTGTATACATCCAAGAACTTGATCCTTAGGTCAATGGAAACCTTTAGACCCAAGATGCACGCCTCGTACTCAACCATGTTGTTCGTACAGTTGAAGCGTAATCTAACAGTGAAAGGTGTGTGGCAACCTTCAGGAGAAACAATCACAATGCCAATTCCATTACCTAAAGCGTTTAAAGCCCCATCAAAAACCATAGTCCATCAGGATCCTTGTTCCGGTCCGTCATACGGTCCAGGATTTTCGCAGTCAGTTACTAGCATGAAATTCTCATCTGGGAATTCAAAGTTCATGGATTGGTAGTCGTCAACAACTTTATAGGCCAAATGATCTTCTAATACACTTCCTTTGATTGCCTTTTATATAGTGTACTGGATATCATATTCGGTCAGAATCATTTGCCCTCTAGCTATTCGTTCGGAGAGAGCTGGCTTCTCGAAGATATACTTGATAAGGTCCATCTTAGAAATCAATAGAGTGGTGTGAGTCACCATATACTGTCTTAGCCGGAGAGCAGCCCATGGAAGAGCGCAACAAGTTTTCTCGAGCAGTGAATATCTTATTTCATAGTCAGTAAAATTTTTGCTCATGTAGTATATTGCATGCTCTTTTCGGCCAGACTCGTCAAGTTGGCCCAACACACACCCCATTGAATTCTCTAATACAATCAAGTACATAATCAGAGGTCTTCCTTCAACTGGAGGCATAAGGATAAGAGGTTCTTGCAAATATTCTTTGATCTTACCGAAAGTAGCTTGACAGTCATTGTTCCATTTGATTACTTGATCTTTCTTCAAGAGTTTAAAGATTGGCTCACCAGTAGCAGTTAGGTGAGATATGAAGCGAGCAATGTAGTTAAGTCGACACAAGAAGCCTCTGACTTCCTTCTCAAAACAGGGAGATGGCATCTCTTGGATAGCTTTGACCTTCGCAGGGTCAACCTCAATACCTTTACCACTGACGACAAAGCCTAGGAGTTTTCCAGACCTTACCCCGAAGGTGCACTTCCTAGGATTCAGCCTCAGCTTGTATTCTTTCAGCCTTTCAAATAGTTTGTGTAAGTGATCAAGATGTTCTTCTCAAGTCTGCAACGTTGCAATCATATCATGCACATAGATATCTATTTCATGATGGATCATATCATGAAATAAGGCTACCATAACTCGTTGATATGTTGCCCATGCATTCTTTAAACCGAATGACATGACTTTGTAACAAAAGGTGCCCCATTATATGACAAAGGTGGTCTTCTCCATATCCTCGGGAGCCATCTTGATTTGATTATAGCCGGAGAAACCATCCATTAAGGAGAAAACTTTATGTTGAGCTGTATTGTCAACCAGGACGTCAATATGAGGTAGCGGGAAATCATCTTTGGGGCTTTCCCTATTCAAATCTCTATAGTCTACACACATACGAACCTTCCCATCTTTCTTCAGCACGGGGACCATGTTCGCAACCCATTGAGGATATGATGTCACAACCAAGAAACTTGCATTGAATTGCTTCATTACCTCATCTTTTATCTTTTCAAACATGATTGGCCGCATACTATGCACTTTTTGCTTGACTGGAGGGCAATCTTCTTTTATTGGTATACGATGAACCACAATGTTAGTATCCAGCCCCGAATATCTTCATATGACCAAGAAAACAGCTCAACATAGTCGTGTAACATCTGTACCAATTTGCCTTTGACACCGTCTTCCAAGTTGGCGCCGATCTTGACCTCTTTCTTGTCTTCCTCAGTACCTAAGTTAATCACTTCAACTGGCTCTTCATGAGGTCGAATGGCCTTCTCCTATTGCATCAGAAGTCTGGCTAATTCCCCTGGTATTTCATAATATTTTTTGCCTTCGTCTTCGGCTTGGTTGATTGGATGTTCAAAGTCATAGCTGGCAATAGCAGAGTCGCTGGCAATAAGATCTAGAGTGGATGAGGATCTACAAGTGTGTGTGTGCATGTAGGACACACAACTATTTTGAAAATGCAAATAAGAAAAGAAAGACAATGAGCGTAAAATTTGAATGCAAAAGGTCCAACGTTTTTCATTGAATGATCATATGGCACATGAAAATGGACAAACCCTTAACAAATGGACCATGATACCCCGGGTAAGGCACATGGTTTAAAGTTATTGTTTGAATTAAATTACAGACAAAAGTTCATGAATTGACAAAATAGTAAATAGTAATTACTCCTTGTTGAAGGAGATGGGGATGAAATCCTTTGCATGCCATTTGTCGAGTCCTTCACCGACATTCGGGTAGATCCATTTGTCAAAGTTGCAGTCATCCTCAGAGTCTTCAATAGCATTCACTCCATGATTACCAATGCGAAGAGGTGATTTTCTTACGCGAGCACGTCTGACCTCCCTTTGAGCTTTGGCAGTGAAACCCAACCCAAACTTGTATGCTTTGAATGGAATATCAGGGAGTTGTCCCTAAATTGTACTACTTCTATCTTCAACCGCAGTGCGAGCATCTTTGAACGACACCATTCTTGGCACAACTTCAACATTTTTTGGAATATCAGAAGAGATTTTGGTAGCGGCAACCATAAGAGGGACTACTTCAAAGTCTTGGAAAGGAGTCTCTATGAACTCACCATCCATCTCCACATATTTGAATGAATTGAGGTGGTTTACCATGAATTCTTCTTCACCACAGATAGTGACGATCTTCCCCTTGACTGGGTACTTCAACTTTTGGTGAAGGGTGGATGTCACTTCCCCTGCCCCATGTATCCAAGGGAGCCCAAGTAAACAAGAGTAAGCGGGACATATATCCATCACGTAGAAGGTAGAATTGAAAACTTGTGAGCCAACTTTAACGGGGAGGTCAACTTCTCCAAGTACCATCCTCTTGTATCCATCAAAAGCCCTTACAACTATGTCACTTGGTTTTAACACCAGACTTTTGCAATTTAACCGGTCCAAGGCACCTTTGGATAGAACGTTTAGAGAGGAACCAGTATCAACCATGACATGGTCCAAAGCCTTGTTATGATTCCTTCCAACTGGCGTTAAGTCAGCATCAGAGAACCCCAATCCATTGTCGGCAGTCAGACTTGCCACACAGTTTTCAAATTGATTGGTTATGGTTTCTTGGGGAACATGCGCTTTCTTCAAAAAAATTATTAAAGCTTGGGCATGAGCATCAGAACAAAGCAATAAAGACAACATAGATATTTCAGAGGGGGTTTGCCACATTTGTTCTACTATCTTGAAATCACTATTTTTTATGATCTTCAAGATTTCTTCCATCTCTTGGGTGGAAGGTTCCTCAGTGGTAACATCTTTGGCTGGCGCTTCCGTCCTAGCAGGCTCAACTACTTTCTCTTTACCCCTAGTGTCAGTGCTAGACTTATCAATGGTAATGTAGACAAGTGTTGTTGTAGTAGTTAGCAGTGAAATGTTAGGAGAGAAGATTCTCCCCGTTCTTGTTACTTTGATAGAAACAATAATATTTGTAACATCATCATCTTTGTCTTCATTGATCCAAGAATCCTGATTAATTCCATGATAGTAAACTTCTGAACCATAATTCCAAGGGACTGCTTTGTCGGAGGAGTAAGGAATCGGCCCAGGAGCAGTAATTATCAAGGGAGAAAATGTTGATTCGTTAGAAATCCTAATAGGACCCTTTGAAGAGATCCTAAGAGGCTTATTGGAAATTGTTATGATGGAAACGTCTTCAGTTTTATTGGTCAAACTCTTGATGGTCAAAGTTCTTTCGAACAGGATTTCATGACTATTAATCAGGCGTTGAACAACTTCTTTCATCCATTTGAATCCATTAACTTTTTGGGCGCAGCAAATATAGTCTTTCAAACAGCCAGGGAAAACCCCATATCTCAACAGATTCTCTTTAACAATGGTCAGGGGAGTGGTCAAATCTTCAACGGAGGAAATGAAAACAGTGTCTTCAATTGCATTGACACCTTTGCCATGATTTGGCATTGGTGCAGTTATAACATTCAGAGTTGTAGGTGGATAAAACTCAATAGTCTTATGGTCGATGAGATCTTGAATTTTGTTTTTTAGAGCCCAACATTGATCAATGTCATGCCCAGAGCTATTGGAATGATATGCGCATTTGGCATTAGGATTGTATTTCAGTGATGAAACATTGGGATTTGATGGTGGATCGTGCAATGTTACCAAGTTGGCCTTCAATAGGTGTTGCAAGGCTTGGGATAACGACATGTTAATCCTCGCGAACTGTCTTCTTGGGATCTCAGGTCGTTGATGATTGGCTTATTGTGGTTGTCTTTGAGTAGATGGGGGGTTGGAGATCAAAACAACATTAACAGATGAACAATGATCCTTATTTTGTATGGGCCCTTGAGCCATATACAACATTGGCTTCTTTCTTGCCAGTAAAGGGCTTCTTTATAGTGTTTGATGTAGAAGCATGTGTCATGGGAATTTTTCCACTCTTGATACCACTCTCGACCCATTCACCGGTCAGAATTAACTCAGTGAAACCGGACGATGAGCTCACAATTAACAAATTGAAAAATGGGCCATTTAATGTTCCCATAAACATGTCCACCAGCTCCCTATTAGTCAGTGGTGGTTAAACTCTACCAGCAAGGTCCCTCCATTTTTGCGCGTACTCTTTAAACCCTTCATTAGTACCCATTGTCATTCCTTGAAGTTGAACTCTAGTCGGCGCCAAATTTGTGTTGTACTGATATTGACGGTAGAAAGTGGTGGCCAGATCTTCCCAAGTATGAATGTTGGAACCCTCAAACTGGTAAAACCAATCCAACTGATCCCCAGTCAGAATCTCTTGAAAGAAATGTACCCACAACTTCTTGTCAGTGGTATGTGGTTGTATCTTTCGGGCATAGGACCTCAAGTGAATTTTTGGGCATGAAACTCCATCATACTTAACAAAGATTGGAATTTTGAACTTATAGGGGATGACTACCCCAGAAACTAAGCCCAAATCACCAAAATCCAAGCCAAGTACAACTTGAATTTTCACAGCTTTCAACCTCTCTTCCAGTTGCTTGTACTTATCCTCAGCCGGTGGATATTGTTCATCAAAGTAATATTCGTCCTCAGAAGCTTGATTGTTTGTACCCCTAGCACGGGTGCTCCTTGCTTCTTCATTCTGATTTTCATCCTCCTCAGATGACTCTTCAACCACTTGTACTTGACGGACGGGAAGTGGCATCAGCTTTTTGACTTGACGAACGGGAAGTGACGTCAGCTTTTCCCCATGTTAATTAGTGCTTTCTTCTTGGTCTTCTTTTTGGCCACTAGAAGTGATATCACCTCTTGTTGTCCTTTGTCCAGAGTCTACAAGGTTTCTTGGAATTGAGAATTCTATTTCTGTAAGCCTTTCACGGTTTGCTCGATATCCATATTACTGAAATAAACAGTAGAAAGATGAGGAAACCTATGTCTGAAAACCTGCTTATGTTATGATGCATGGAATGCGTATGCAAATGATTTCAAGGATTTTTAAGATTTAAATTTGTATATACAAAAAGGGAACAAAAATTAATTGCATTAATAAGTTTAAACGGTTACAAGATGCCTCTTGGGCTTACAATGGAAGAAACAAAGACAATACAAAATAAACTCCTAAAACAAAAAAAGAATCAAGCTTCCCATGAGCGCATCCTCTTTGGTGAAATGTAAGCATTCAAACTTCGCTCTTCATGAAGTTGTCTTGTGAGCTCCAAAACCTTCTTCTCGCTTACATAGAACTGGGTTTCAAAGGTGTCTCACTCCCCTTTAAGTTGAATCTAAGAACTTTGCAATTCCTTGAGAGTAGTTAGCATGTCAAGATAAAGAATATTGTAAGGGGTGTCTCCCTTAGCAAAGGGCTCCATAATCACAGTTAGGATGGCGGGGTAAGGCATCACGAGACTTTGAGCACGATTTTGTACCCACTTTAGGTAAAGCTCAAGGGGAATGGAATTTTTATGCCCCAATGTCTCACTATCCACTTTGTTTATCATTCTCCAAGCTCGTATGAACCTTTGATGATAGCCTTGGTCGTTGCCCTCGTAGTCGAATGCTAAACCTTGGATGACGCATCATGGGGACCATCTCTTTGTGCATACCCAAACTACCGTAATGCAAGGGAAGGGTTATAAGCGATAACTTCCCTAATGCCTAAGAGTGGTACATTAGAGAATTCCCCACAACAGTCAATGATGGTAATATACTCCAAAGATCGAGAACACCAATGGATATCTGAGTGCGAGAGTGACATCATCCTTTGAGACCATGTCAAACCTTGCTCATTCTTCAATGTTGATCGAGGTAGGTGTGAAATAAACCACCTAGACAGTAATGGAATGCAACACGAAAGAATACCCCTTTTCTTCATGGTGCGAGTGTGGAAACAATGTAGAATGTCTCCAAGCAAGGTAGGTACGGGATTACGAGAAAGAAAAACCTTGACGGCATTCACATCTATGAGTTGGTCCAGATTGGGAAATAGAACCAAACCATAGATTAGAAGGGACAAGACATCCTCAAAAGCTTGAAAATCCATATCTTCCAAGAACGAACGAGCCTTCTCCAACAGAAATTTGGCTAAGAAACCTTTAACTCCACTTCTTGTCTCCCAATTTGTCACAATGTTGAATCTCTTCAAATGCAAGGCTTTGGCAATAACTTCAAGCTTTGGAGTCTCCTCTAAACCGGTGAGTGGTATTTGATCAAGCACATGCACTCCTAACAATTGAGATTATTCTTCTAATGTAGGCACCAATTGATAGTCGGGAAAGGTGAAGCAATTATGCATAGTGTGATCGGTGGATCTGGAACTGACTGTTTAAAGCTGGTTCGCGAAATGTCGCGGAAGCAAGAGTCGCCACCGTCTTTTATTTTCTCCAACATGGAAAGGACAAAAGCACGGCAAAATTCCTTATGAGATAGTTTCTCGGTTCGGGAGGTAGATTTATAGAAAGGGAAGGTGTTAGCACCCTTTCTATCCATGGTTATCCATGGGCTCTTAGATACTTGCTCATTTGTGTTTTCAAAATGTTTGCTTTTCAATTGTGAGTGGGTTTGAAAAAAGTTTCGCTTAAAGATTTCTGAATAACTCTTGTATCAGTCCTCAAGAGTGTTTGAAAAATTGTTTTGAAAGCGTTTTGAAAAGTGTCGGTGTGAAAAGAGTTTTGTTTGTTTTTTTGAAATAGAGCAAGTATCTACGAGTCATCTACCTACCCTAAGGAATTAGGCTGTGTAAATGTCCTTAAGGTAGTGCCATCCCACCATTGAGAGGTAGGTAGCACCACCGTTGGAGGTGTTCGGGTCAATTCGTTTGTAGGGACAGTGTGGTCACCGAGCAACAGTAGGACACCTCAGAAGCTACCCTTATGCCATTGATCCTTTTTAATTCCGAGGCAACCTTTCAGAGGCGACTGGATCATATCATGGACATAAGGACTTAATAAAACGTCCTGTACTCGACGACCACAATTCGAGCTTGTAGGGACAGTGTGGTCACCAGAGCAACAGTAGGACACCTTAGAAGCTACCCTTATTCCATGTTCATGGACATAAGGACTTACTAAAACGTCCTATACTCAACGACTACGTTTCGAGGGGCAAGGCAACAGTGAGGCGTACCCTAAGAGTGGTGTGTGAATTTGTGTATTGTTTTCAGTTATGTTTTATCTTGTCATGCATTATGGTGATCTACGCTTTGATTTTATTTGGACCATTCGTTCTTTCATGCAAAATTTAGCAATTAAGGGGTGCGGAAATTAAAGTACGGAAAACGTAAATCCTACGCTATTACAAGGCGCGGGTCTATACATCGCCAAATCTTTACAAAGACCCGTTTTAAGTAAATAAGTGCGGAAAATAAAAAAACAGTAAAAAGGTCCTATTTACTATTACATATCCGGAGCAATTACATAATAATCGAACAAATTAAATACGCGCGAATAAAGAAAAGGGAATTAATTTTTTTGTCTTTTTTTTTGGTAATTAAATGAAATTGAAAACTAATTAATTATTTTAATTACAAGAAAATATTTTTTGACCTTTTTTATGTTTTTATGAAAATAAAAATAAAAAGGAATTAAAAATGTCAAAAGAAAAGCCTAAGTCTAAATTGTTTTTATTTATTGTAAAAAGGTTAAAATTAAACTAATTAACTAATTAATTTGTTAGTATTTTATTTACAAAAATAAAAGAGTGAGATTAATAATAAATGAAATATTTACATTTTTTTAGTTTTTTTGAATTTTATGGAAAAATTAGTTATGTTAATTTAATGATAATAATAATAATGATAATAATTAAAAAAAGAAATTATAAGGAAAAGAGAATAAAAAAAGTAACAAAACCATGGGGGTGATGACCCATGTCTCCTGATCACGTTGATGCTTATGGTCCGTCCCAATTTCACCTGTAGAAAAAAATACCTAAAAACAAAGCAAACAAACCCTAGGCATGGGTATTGTCATACGAAGCCTAAAAATGAAATTGAATATAACTGTTGCATTGGAAATCAGGCATGGAGTATGAATATGCTATTATTTTCCAGAAAAAGTGCAAGAATGGAGAAACACGACTCCATGTTCAGAGGTGATTTCGTGAGTACTTACAGCGCTATTCAGTGGACCTTAGGACGCGTTTGTGGTTGCTTTGGCTTCAGTGAGTGGCAAGGAAGAAAGCTATGTGCTTGCTTTGATCTGAAAACGCTTGCAACTATGTTTTGATCTCACACTTTTTTTTCTGACACTTTTTGGATTTTTGCTCTAGCCGTTTGTGCACACTCTCTTTTTTGAATGAGGTTGGGAAGGCTTGTATATATAGTGTGTAATGTGTATCAAACAATATTATGGTCATTGAAGCCTTGCATTCATGTTTGAGATTTCCTCCATAACCAACTTTGAACCATTTTCCATATTTGTGAAATTTTGAATTTTTATGCCCATAATAGGCCATGCACGAATTTGGAATGTGTTTTAAGGTGTATCAAAGCTAATCATCACAAAATATATCCCTCCATTAATTTCTTTGATTTTTATTTGATTTTAAAAGATTTAAAATGAATTAAATCAAATAAAATTAA
Source organism: Vicia faba (assembly GCA_948472305.1). NCBI lineage: Eukaryota > Viridiplantae > Streptophyta > Magnoliopsida > Fabales > Fabaceae > Vicia > Vicia faba. The sequence continues at coordinate 519,420,984 of OX451737.1, forward strand.
ATAAAAATGGAAAAATTAATTTTAAATCTTGAAATAAATTGTGGGAGACGTGGGAAGCATGGCCAAGCTGAAACAAGTGGAAAAAGTGGGGCCCTTTTGTCAAAAATAAAGTTTCAAGGATAATTGACTTTGGCCATTTCACAAAAATTTCCCAACTTCTCCAATGCATATCTTGCTCAATTTTGAAGTTATGAACATTTTCTTGGACATTTTGGAAAGGTCTTGAAGTCCTCTAACCAATGTCTTTGGTCCCATGTCATTTTGATTTACCAATCTCAAGTTATGGTCTTTGACTTAAAGTCCCTTTTTGTTGACTTTTGGAAATGACCTATAATGTTGAAATTGATAACTTTTTGTGAGAGCATTTCTTGGACTTGGAATGTGAATATGAGTTGTAGGAAATGTCCTCCCCTTCAAGATGAGCATTGGATGGGATTTTTCTGATGAACCATGAAAAAGTTATGCCTTGGTCAAGTTACAGTTGACTTTTCAGCTGTCCAAAAATAGAAACTTTTGCATCCTTGATGATTTTTTGAGCCATTCTTGTGGAATCATGGTCAAGACTTGACCAAATGATGATTGTGGCTTCAAAATAAGAGGTTGACCAAAAATTTTGACTTTTGACTGCCAAATGACCATTTTGCCCCTACAGTTGACTGTTGAGCAAATGGGACTTTTGACTGTGCAACTTGACCTTGTGAGCCTTGAAACTTGACATGTAGGTGCTTGACAATGTGTATGAGCATATGGGACTTGATTGAGCCCTTGAAAATCTCAACTTCCTTGCAGGAACCAAAACCCTAGTTTGACTGGCTTAGGAGGATGGTTGACTGGGTAGCCCTTGAGTAGACTTTGAACCATTTGAGGTGATGCTTGTCAAAACTTTGAAGATTATGGGAGGGCAAATTTTGGGGTACAACAGTTTCCATGTTAAATCTTCTTAGACCTGAGGATGTAGATTGGCTTGTGTGCCTTTCGTGATCCGAGGGTGGAAGATGATTAAACACTAGAGTGCCCAGAAATTTGCACTCACATAGTAGAGTATCAGTAGTGTGATGTCGGGAATGGGCTTACAGATGCCATTTGGAGAGATGATGGGTAGGAGGATGGGCTTATATATGTCATCTGGAAGTGTGACAGAACCTTGTCGGGAATGGGCTTATAGATGCCATTTGGAACTGTAATGGATAGTTGAATCTGAATAAGAAAATAGAATAACTTCTGTGTCTGGGGCATATCTAGTCTATATCTAATTGCTGACGTCTGAACGAGTAGTAGAATGACCGCCGGGTCTGGGGTATATCCATACTGCATGAGTAACAGAATGTCATCTGAATCTGGATCGTATCTGGACTGAACAATAGAATAGCATCCGGGATGGAGCATCTCTAAGTTGTTTCTCAAAGGAAATCTGGAATAAGTATCAGAACGTCGCCATGCCTGGGTCACATCTGAACCATATCTAGAAGGAGTCTTGAATAAGCAAAAGAACAACATCCATATCTGGAGCATTTTCAAGCTATCTCTGAAAGGAAATCTGGAATGAGTATCAGGACGTCGCCATGCCTGGGTCACATCTGAATCATATCTAGAAAGGGTCTTGAATAAGCAAAAGAACAACATCCATATCTAGAGCATTTCCAGGCTATCTCTGAGAGGAAATCTGGAATAAGTATCAGAACGTCGCCATGCCTGGGTCACATATGAACTATATCTAGAAAGGGTCTTGAATAAGAAAAAGAACAGCATCCATATCTGAAGCATTTCCAAGCTATCTCTGAAAGGAAATCTGGAATGAGTATCAGAACGTCGCCATTCCTGGGTCACATCTGAACCATATCTAGAAGGAGTCTTGAATAAGCAAAAGAACAACATCCATATTTGGAGCATTTCCAAGCTATCTCTGAGAGGAAATCTGGAATAAGTATCAGAACGTCGCCATGCCTGGGTCACATCTGAACCATATCTAGAAAGGTGATCTCTGAATAAACAACAGAACAGCCTCCGTGCCTGGAGCATCTCTAAGTTATATCTGAGAAGAAATCTGGAATAAGTATCAGAACGTCGCCATGCCTGGGTCACATCTGAACCATATCTAGAAAGGTGATCTCTGAATAAACAACAGAACAACCTCCGTGCCCGGAGCATCTCTAAGTTATATCTGAGAAGAAATATGGAATAAGTATCAGAACGTCGCCATGCCTGGGTCACATCTGAACCATATCTAGAAAGGTGATCTCTGAATAAACAACAGAACAGCCTCCGTGCCCGGAGCATCTTTAAGTTATATCTGAGAAGAAATCTGGAATAAGTATCAGAACGTCGCCATGCCTGGGTCACATCTGAACCATATCTTGAAAGGAGTCTTGAATAAGCAAAAGAACAGCATCCATATCTGGAGCATTTCCAGGCTATCTCTGAGAGGAAATCTGGAATAAGTATCAGAACGTCGCCATGCCTGGGTCACATCTGAACCATATCTAGAAAGGGATTTTGAATAAGCAAAAGAACAGCATCCATATCTGGAGCATTTCCAAGCTATCTCTTTAATCTTTTTAACGTAGACCTGCCCTGGCCGGATACAGGTATCGAATCCACAATCAATCGCTCACAGACATGCCCTGGTTAGATACAGGAATCGAATCTGGGATTGCGATAGTTGATAGTAATCATCTTTGTATTGACCTTTCCTGAAAAAGGCAAAACATTAGTTATATGCAATGTCATGGTGCATGGAATGCGCGGTGTCATGACGTTTATAACCAATGGGATTGTAGAATGTGATGTTTATATCATGTATGAAAATGTGATGTTTGCGAATGTATTTTTGTCTAGGAAAATAAATCCTTGACGAATGCCGGGAGCTTATCCTGGGCTGATGTTGCAAGAATACCGGTAGGAGAAGATAACTCCGTTGGGGAATAAACTTGGCGAACAGATTACTCTGCGTGGAAAATTACTCTAGCGATCTTGCTGGGGAAAATACTCTGTGGGAAGAGAGGTACTTCGCTGAGATGTTGTATGAGAACTCCGCTGGGGATACCATTGTTGAGTTACGTTTGGGAGGTTTGAGGAACTCCGCTGGGGATAGGAATACTTCGCCGAGGACGATCTTTCCGTGGCAATTAGCTGAGGATAACCCAGTTATAAGCTCTGGCGAGGAATAACCTTCTGAATAAAGACAGGGAGAGATATGCTCTGCAAAGGATAAGCTTCCAGAATCTACTGGGGATAAGCTTCCTACTGGGGAGATGATTTAACTCTCTTGGGGAGACTTTGGACTGTACTGGGAAGGGCTTCGCGGGATGTCTAGATTCCGCCGAGGAACAATCTTAGATCAAGACTGCCGAGAATGCTTGTTAAGAATGTTTGTATACTCCTTGGGGGAATGTTGAGATCTGCTGGGGATAATCCAACTTCCATAAGGCTGATAGTATTACTTTGCTTGGGGAAAGTATGTTGACTTGCTGGCTCATTCTCTGGGGAGTTAAGATATATTAGTTATGTTCTTCAGCTGAACTTACCTTGGTACCTTGGTGGACAGAGCAATTAGATCGCTTAGACGACTCATTATTGCCCCAGTTTCAGTGGGAGAAGGCACCTGTGGGGGTAATTGACAAATCTTCTGGTAGACAGGTGACGAGATGCCAGGACATAGTCGTATGCTTTGATCCCTAATTTTTGCCTGGACCGCCCTTTCGGGTTTTCAGTCCACCGGGATACCCATTTTTGCCCAAGCCGCCTTTTCAGGTTTTCGACTTGCCGGGTGTACAGATTTTTTCATTTCATCCCTTATTTTGCCCGAACCCTTTTGGTTCGCCGGGAAGCCCTTATTTTTTCCTAGGTGTGTCAACCTAGCGGGTCTTTGATTAGGCGTAGTATTTTTTGACTATATCCACGCTCTCAGAGTGTAGGGAGTTGCCCCTGTCAGTAGTATTGCGTTACCGTACCACTAGAAGATGTCTGATCAGGCAAGATTCGTTGTCGGAATGCCCCAGGTGATGGAGATTTTCCCCAAGCTGGTTGGCCTTTTGAGAGATTCTCCGAATCTTGACTTAACTGCCCCAGATGATGGCCACTGATCATGCCATGCCCCCTGATTGGAGAGTGTTTCTTCCACTGGAGGTGACTCTTTTGTTGAGGGGACTTTCGTTCATCGGATATTCGTTGCGCAAAGTTATCTGCTGTTCAAACAAATAATCATATGCAAACAATGTTATCTTAAGAATGCAAAGCTTATGTCTGTCTTGAAATTTTTGAAAATGCATTTTTCAGTAAACCAGTGAATTTTGTAAAATGTGACGTCAACTCATTATTTTACCGTAAGCTTTAAGGAGTCAGGATACCTTTCGTACAGTATGCTTTCGAACTAACCCATGCTTCAGCTAGGACTTTTAAGGGTTGTAACGTGGCCTGGTTCACGATTTAAGAAACAAAGGATAAAGGCTCAAATTATTTGTATCCACCCGTTCTTCGTGACGTTCTTCAAACCTAAGCTCAGTTGATCGTGCGTTAGACCTTGTTTGAGTCTTTGCTTTGATATACCAGTGATGGTTCGGATATTGAAAATTTATTTTGGATAGGCAGTCATTTCCTTTTTTGGTTGAGGGTTTGTAGGACCTCTTTCTTTTTTGATTTCGTTATCCCTGTTTTTTGCCTGAACTATTTCTTTTGTGATTACAATCAGCGGGATGCCCCAGTTTTGTAAGTCTCCTTCATAGGTTTTGACTTAATGGGCGTTTATTTTGAGGGATAATGACTGTCTGTCTTTATGATTATTCAGAACCATCACTGTCTTTTGTTTTGTGAGGACCTCTTTGGTGCTATTCGTTGTGCACTTGGATCAACTGAGAGAACTACCCTGCCCCAGGTTATGATTAAGGGTTTTAATTTTCGAAAAGAAAAACTCCTACTTCTTTGGCTCAAAGGGGTTAACGAGGGATTATCTGCCTTATAACTCCAGTGTTTAGGAATTGAAACAATGCTTGTACCTCATCAGCGGGGTCTGTTCAAAAGCATACTGTAGATCGTGGTATCGTTTTCGTCATCCTCCCTCAAGAGGCTTAGAATTATTAATCGAGCGTTGATCATCAGAAAAATATGAAAATAATTTGCTTATAGTGAATACGAATATATTGCTTCAAAACAGACATATGCGATGCATTAATGAAATAACAACATTTAACATGAGTAAATGTTTGAACAAAAGAAAATTACAACTTGAAAATCCTAATGAACAAAAGTCTTTTAATCTCAGGGCTTGTTACTTCAACTGGTGCATCTTGTAGGGATGGCAGGAGCATTCAGCCTGGCCCATCTGGGTGAAATCCACAGCTCTTTCATTAATCAGGTCTTGGATCTTATTCTTCAGAGCCCAGCAATCGTCGGTGTCATGTCCTGGACTGTCAGAGTGGTATGCACATCTTTCCTCAGGATTGTACTTTGGGGAGGCTGTGTTGAGATTCTTAGGAGGGTCCCTTAACGTCACCAGATTCAACCTCAACAATTGTTGTAAAGCTTGAGACGGTGACACGTTGAGCTTGGTGAACTGCCTTTTAGGCTTGTCTGGCTTGCTCTGATCAGCCCGTTGTTCTTGGCGAGGTCGTTGTTGGACCTGTGAAGTGGTAGCAGCTCGGAGAGGTCTATTCATTGGACCAGACCTTTGCCCTCTTGGAAGCTGTTCCATGACCTGGTCCCTGACTTGGGTTGGTTGCTTCATGTCTTGATGAAGCTGACTGATCATGGCCCTCAGCTCTCCTTGCTCCCGAGCTAAACCTTGAATAAGATCCCTTTGCCCCAGCATCTGGGTTTTCAATGTGTCTACCTCAGCTTGTAGACGTTTCAGTCGTTCGTCCTTGTCATCTTCAGGGTTTTGCTTGGCCAAATTCCCCATGAGGAGTGTTCGTAACTCTTCTTGCCCCTTGGATAGGCTTAGGAAGATCTCCCTGAACTGAGTCTCTTGAGCCTGAAGATCCTGGTTATTTTGTTGGGAAGCCATTGCTGAAATAAACAGCGGAGATGGTAAGTGACCTGTCAAAAGGGTACCTGTTATGCAATGATATGTATGTATGTATATGCAATGTTTTTCAAGGATCTCGCGGGGTAAACAAGAAACAATTGTCAGAATTTGAATCCGGTAGCTTGATTGAAGGAGCTTCATGTTGTTGAGAGTCCTTCTTCAAGGGTCAAAGGCTCACCATATCCAATGGGTCATAGCCCCTGACAATCTTGGCTCGGGGAACCTTCTTCAAGTGTCAAAGCTCACCATATCAAGTGGGTCATAGCCTCTGACAACCTTGGCTAGAGGAAAATAAATCCTCTTTGCCCCTTGCTAGACGTTTGATTCATCATGACCTGCATCACAAGCCCTTGAGATCCTTGAAATGGGTTAGTCCTTATGCAGGATGTATGCAATGGTATGATGTTATGCTATGCATGGGGTAATGTAGGTAAACCCTGTTATGAGTCCCAATTAAGGACTATAAACAAAACCTGCAAGAAACTCAAGTGTCAGATAACAAGCACGCAAGTAGTCAAGTATGAAAGCACACAAGTCACACCACAACCCTTAGAGTTTAGGCCAGCATGGGGTCTGGGTATTACCCTTTTGAAGTTGGTGGGCTCAACCTGTCCTATCAGAAGTAACCGGGTTCTAGGGGTCCCAATATCACTGGATTGCTTTCATTGTTCATCGTTTCGATTTAGCCACTGAACTGGCGACCGAAATATTCCAGGAAAGCAACCCTCAATTGAGTGTAGTATCGAGTATCAACCAACCTCGGACTGCACCAAAGTCAGTTATCTCACTACCCTAAAGAGGCCAAGATAGTTCAATTAAGGTTCCTAAGGCCAGTTGATGCTTCACGACACCACGCGGCGGCCCCGTACTCTCCTTGACTTGACTCAAGGGTTACCGGTACTCACCAAAGTGCCACATCAACGTAGCAGACTGCTTCAACCGTGTCGGTATACCCCGCACAGTTCCTTCACAGTCTTGTTGCTACTTTCTAAGAAGGTATCCCCCAGATCCGGGTTAGGATCTATAGAACTCCCAAGACAGGCCCAATAATATTAAAGCACACAAATCAGGCAATTGAAAACATAAGTATGATCTATCCTAAGGTACACCTCACTTTTAAAAGTATCCCCAGCAGAGTCGCCAGTTCTGTGATCGGTGGATCTGGAACTGACTGTTTAAAGCTGGTTCGCGAAATGTCGCGGAAGCAAGAGTCGCCACCGTCTTTTATTTTCTCCAACATGGAAAGGACAAAAGCACAGCAAAATTCCTTATGAGATAGTTTCTCGGTTCAGGAGGTAGATTTATAGAAAGGGAAGGTGTTAGCACCCTTTCTATCCATGGTTATCCATGGGCTCTTAGATACTTGCTCATTTGTGTTTTCAAAATGTTTGCTTTTCAATTGTGAGTGGGTTTGAAAAAAGTTTCGCTTAAATATTTCTGAATAACTCTTGTATCAGTCCTCAAGAGTGTTTGAAAAATTGTTTTGAAAGCGTTTTGAAAAGTGTCGGTGTGAAAAGAGTTTTGTTTGTTTTTTTGAAATAGAGCAAGTATCTACGAGTCATCTACCTACCCTAAGGAATTAGGCTGTGTAAATGTCCTTAAGGTAGTGCCATCCCACCATTGAGAGGTAGGTAGCACCACCGTTGGAGGTGTTCGGGTCAATTCGTTTGTAGGGACAGTGTGGTCACCGAGCAACAGTAGGACACCTCAGAAGCTACCCTTATGCCATTGATCCTTTTTAATTCCGAGGCAACCTTTCCGAGGCGACTGGATCATATCATGGGCATAAGGACTTACTAAAACGTCTTGTACTCGACGACCACAATTTGAGCTTGTAGGGACAGTGTGGTCACCAGAGCAACAGTAGGACACCTTAGAAGCTACCCTTATGCCATGTTCATGGACATAAGGACTTACTAAAACGTCCTATACTCGACGACTACGTTTAGAGGGGCAAGGCAACAGTGAGGCGTACCCTAAGAGTGGTGTGTGAATTTGTGTATTGTTTTCAGTTATGTTTTATCTTGTCATGCATTATGGTGATCTACGCTTTGATTTTATTTGGGCCATTCATTCTTTCATGCAAAATTTAGCAATTAAGGGGTGCGGAAATTAAAGTACGGAAAACGTAAATCCTACGCTATTACAAGGCGCGGGTTTATACATCGCCAAATCTTTACAAAGACCCGTTTTAAGTAAATAAGTGCGGAAAATAAAAAAACAGTAAAAAGGTCCTATTTACTATTACATATCCGGAGCAATTGCATAATAATCGAACAAATTAAATACGCGCGAGTAAAGAAAAGGGAATTAATTTTTTTGTCTTTTTTTTTGGTAATTAAATGAAATTGAAAACTAATTAATTATTTTAATTACAAGAAAATATTTTTTGACCTTTTTTATGTTTTTATGAAAATAAAAATAAAAAGGAATTAAAAATGTCAAAAGAAAAGCCTAAGTCTAAATTGTTTTTATTTATTGTAAAAAGGTTAAAATTAAACTAATTAACTAATTAATTTGTTAGTATTTTATTTACAAAAATAAAAGAGTGAGATTAATAATAAATGAAATATTTACATTTTTTTAGTTTTTTTGAATTTTATGGAAAAATTAGTTATGTTAATTTAATGATAATAATAATAATGATAATAATTAAAAAAAGAAATTATAAGGAAAAGAGAATAAAAAAAGTAACAAAACCATGGGGGTGATGACCCATGTCTCCTGATCACGTTGATGCTTATGGTCCGTCCCAATTTCACCTGTAGAAAAAAATACCTAAAAACAAAGCAAACAAACCCTAGGCATGGGTATTGTCATACGAAGCCTAAAAATAAAATTGAATATAACTGTTGCATTGGAAATCAGGCATGGAGTATGAATATGCTATTATTTTCCAGAAAAAGTGCAAGAATGGAGAAACACGACTCCATGTTCAGAGGTGATTTCGTGAGTACTTACAGCGCTATTCAGTGGACCTTAGGACGCGTTTGTGGTTGCTTTGGCTTCAGTGAGTGGCAAGGAAGAAAGCTACGTGCTTGCTTTGATCTGAAAACGCTTGCAACTATGTTTTGATCTCACACTTTTTTTTCTGACACTTTTTGGATTTTTGCTCTAGCCGTTTGTGCACACTCTCTTTTTTGAATGAGGTTGGGAAGGCTTGTATATATAGTGTGTAATGTGTATCAAACAATATTATGGTCATTGAAGCCTTGCATTCATGTTTGAGATTTCCTCCATAACCAACTTTGAACCATTTTCCATATTTGTGAAATTTTGAATTTTTATGCCCATAATAGGCCATGCACGAATTTGGAATGTGTTTTAAGGTGTATCAAAGCTAATCATCACAAAATATATCCCTCCATTAATTTCTTTGATTTTTATTTGATTTTAAAAGATTTAAAATGAATTAAATCAAATAAAATTAAATAAAAATGGAAAAATTAATTTTAAATCTTGAAATAAATTGTGGGACACGTGGGAAGCATGGCCAAGCTGAAACAAGTGGAAAAAGTGGGGCCCTTTTGTCAAAAATGAAATTTCAAGGATAATTGACTTTGGCCATTTCACAAAAATTTCCCAACTTCTCCAATGCATATCTTGCTCAATTTTGAAGTTATGAACATTTTCTTGGACATTTTGGAAAGGTCTTGAAGTCCTCTAACCAATGTCTTTTGTCCCATGTCATTTTGATTTACCAATCTCAAGTTATGGTCTTTGACTTAAAGTCCCTTTTTGTTGACTTTTGGAAATGACCTATAATGTTGAAATTGATAACTTTTTGTGAGAGCATTTCTTGGACTTGGAATGTGAAGATGAGTTGTAGGAAATGTCCTCCCCTTCAAGATGAGCATTGTATGGGATTTTTCTGATGAACCATGAAAAAGTTATGCCTTGGTCAAGTTACAGTTGACTTTTCAGCTGTCCAAAAATAGAAACTTTTGCATCCTTGATGATTTTTTGAGCCATTTTTGTGGAATCATGGTCAAGACTTGACCAAATGATGATTGTGGCTTCAAAATAAGAGGTTGACAAAAATTTTTGACTTTTGACTGCCAAATGACCATTTTGCCCCTATAGTTGACTGTTGAGCAAATGGGACTTTTGACTGTGCAACTTGACCTTGTGAGCCTTGAAACTTGACATGTAGGTGCTTGAAAATGTGTATGAGCATATGGGACTTGATTGAGCCCTTGAAAATCTCAACTTCCTTGCAGGAACCAAAACCCTAGTTTGACTGGCTTAGGAGGATGGTTGACTGGGTAGCCATTGAGTAGACTTTGAACCATTTGAGGTGATGCTTGTCAAAACTTTGAAGATTATGGGAGGGAAAATTTTGGGGTACAACACATAGGATCAAAGAATTGGAAAATCGCACACATCATTTCTTCTTGGAAGTTTGAGGTAGCCAAGTTGAGAAGTCGACCATATTTCTTGGTGAAGGGAGAATCTCCAGGAAATTTTGATGCTAACTCTTGAAGTTGAGGATGCACTTTCACGAAGTTGACTCGGATGGTATTCATACGAGTGGAAGTCAAGACCTACAAAACAGAACAAAGATAAATCCCAAAAATCCTTTGAAATGGTTAGTGCAAATGTGATGGTATGATGTCATGATGTTATTTATGTACAAGTAAACATATACACACAAATAAAATAAGTCCTTAGGTTCAGGCTTACATGAGGTTCATTGGTAATTACCCTCTTGAAGTTTAGTCGGTTCAACCTATCCTAGAAAGTAACCGGGTTCTAGGGAATCTCAATATCATTGATCTTTTTTCATTGGGCACTGTCTCAGTAGAATCAATCTTTTCTTGCAACCGAAATATCCCAAAAGTCTTATCTCAATGAGCGTAGTATCGAGTATCAACCAATCTTCGGCTTTGCACCAAAGTTGCCTATCTCACTACTTCCTAATGGCCAAGTTGTTCAATTAAAGGTTATACGGTCAGTTAGTGCTTCATGACACCGCTCAGCGACCCTGTATTCTCCTCGATTCAACACAAGGGATACCGGTACCAACAAATGCGTCACACTAACGTAGACATTTCTTCAATCACATCGGTCTATTTTGTACAATTTCCATGATCTATTTCTACTTACCTAATGATGTTCCCAGATCCGTGTAGAGGATCAACAAAACCCAAACAAGGACCCAAAAATGTAAAGCAAACAAATCAAACAATGAAAGTATTTAAAGGTGATCTAGCTCTAAGGTAAACCCACTTTTAAGTTTTCCCCAGCAGAATCCCCAGTTCTGTAATACGGTGGAAGAACTGACTTGGTTGTTTTTCGTTTTACCGCAGTTGTTGTGGATAGCAAGAGTCGCCACCGACTTTTCTTTTATCCAATAAAGGAAAGGGTGAAAAGACCAGGAAAGACCTTTTGAGATATTTTCTTGAGTTCGGGGGGGGGGGGGGGGGTAAGTTATAAAAAGGGAAGATGTTAGCACCATTTTCATATGTAGTTATCTACGGGCTCTTAGTTGCTTGATCACTTTGAAAATGCTTTGTTTGAAATGTGTTTGTGATTAGTGTAAGTTTGAAAATATTTTGAAAACACCTTTGTTTCGGAAAACTTTGTAATGATTCTCGTCTCTATAAGAATGTATACAAAGTGTTGGTTTTGAAAATAGTTTAAAGAGATGTTTGTTTTGAAGAAGTTTCGAAAATGTGAGTGTAGAGATTGTTTGAGTTTGTTAGCAAGCAACTGCGAGCGTCCTACCTACTAAAAAAGTCTGTGTTCTTTTCCTCCTCTTTTTAGATATTTCTACCTTACCATTGATTGATAAGAAGCCCTATCTTTGGATGTGAAGGGACGAGCATGGGTTGTCGTGTAGTCATAGAAGGTAACTTATGAGACGCTTTAGCAATTTTCATAGGGGCTAAGATCGTTTTACCGAAGGCAACTTCAAAGGGTCATCGAGGGACTACGATCTTTTTATCGAGGGTCTTTGCTAAAACGTCCCATATTTGAGGGACATGACTATTTTATTCGTAGGTAACAAGCGGGATTACCCTAAAGATGCGTGTGTGTGAATTGTGTTTCGATTGCATGCATTTTTGTCTTTGAGATTAGGGTTTTCTAATGGTTGATTTTATCTTACCATACACACCCTAATTACTAACAATTATATTAAAGCGGTAAATTACAGAAATTAAAATCCTAAGCTATTACATCACTTGGGAGATGGGGGGTACAATTTATAGATGGGGATGAAGCATAGGCCTAATTAAATTATTACAACCATATTGAATAAAATAAATAGCACTAAAAAATATAAAAGGAGAATAGTGTACAAAGAAAGTAAAACAAACTTTATGTATTGACACATAAATGCATGCATCGACACGTGCCATTTCTGTTTCTGAAAAATCCAAATCAACTAAGTATGAGTCGATGCATAGTGGGATGTGTCGACTCATTCCACTTCCTGTTTCTGAAAAAACCCAAATCAACTCAGTATGAATTGATGCATAATGGGATGTGTCGACTCATTTCTTGTTTGTGTCGACACATTCGTGTTTTGTGTCAACTCATGCACCATTTGTCTTTCTATTTTGGGTCTGGATAGCAGTATGTATCGAAAAATAAGGCCTTGTGTCGACTCATACTCTATTCTGTCACAAAAATAAGTCGACTCATGTGAGTATGTGTCGACTCATTCTGTAGTTTTTTGCCTTAAATATTGTTTTATTATGTGTACATGTCAATTCTCAACATAGTATTGACAGAAATGAAAAGCAAGTAAATGGTTAGCTTTAAAAGGCAATTATTAATACATTTATCTTCAACAATGAATCGTTAATTATGTTTGAAATGAATAGCTCAAATTTAAGAAGACTCACCTTGAGACTCCAATTTGTTTTGAATTTGAACCTCTTTCAAGATGTTGTGGTAGCCTTAGTGAACCTCCAGGATACTGCTCCAATCCTCCCTCTGTATTGGACACTGCTGGACCACTCTCCAACTCAGTCAAGTTATATAATATTGTTTTTTGTTTGTGTTTGAAAGGTGATGATAATGGCACTACAGAAACTGCTCTTGTGTTTGAACAATCTCTGTATGATATGAAGTGTTTGGATGGCTCGTTTATGGGAGAGCTTGCAAGGTGGAACAGTGGTTTGAGGGTTTTTTTGTTTTTTGAATGAAGATAGAACTGAAGATGAGCAGAAGTTACAAGAAAAGTTCTGTTAGATTTTTGTTCAAAACTCTCTATTCTTTCTCTAAAAACAACCCCTCTTTGTGTGTTGTGAAAACAATTTATTTGTAGATAAAATTGGCTGAAGTTTGGGAGGGAAACAAATGAAATTTTAAACTTTTTGGGTATGCTGTTTTATAGCCTTTTTAGGAGCAGCTCTTATATGCTAATTTGGTGCAAACATCGGACTGATATGATGCTGATTTTCAGGGCAACATTGCAAGTTTTAGAGCAGACTATGACAACATAGCAGGGCTGTTTTTATGGATTTAGTCAAAGGGAAAAGTTCAAACAAGACAAGGCTTTAAGATTTGTAACTTAACAAATTCTAACTTAAAAAATCCAGTCTTGTAATAACTTGAATCATTTATAACATCTTGAATCATTTTGAATTGTAGTGAAGAAAGATGTCATGAGGTAATGAAATTAATCATGTATAGAAAATACTTAGAAAAAATTTCCAAGTCTTGCCAAGTTTGATTTTTGACCTTCTTGATTTTTGATGATCAAATTTCATATTTTGAATGCCTTGATGAAATGTGATTGTTGAAACTCAAATTTGACCAAAAAGTCAAAGTTTGACTTTTCAGTGTACAATTGACTTTTTCATCAGTTGACCAAATTTCATCTATCAATCCACTGATCTCGGGAGGTGAATTGAAATATGCGACTAGGTCAAAATGATATACTTAAATCCTTGAGATCATATTCCAAACCAATAAGTCATGTACTAGGTCAAAATTCAAAGATTGATCACTCGCAGTCAAAACCCTAATTTGGAGTCTCAGTGCTTCGGAGATGATTTTATCTGATCAATTCCTTGAGAACCCTTGAGTATTGGAGATCCTTTGTGAGGAATGTCTTGAGAAAAAAGGGAGGGAAAATTTTGGGGTACAACACATTGTCCAAGTGATGTTTCCATTTTTGGCACAAAGTTAACATTGCCATTCTTGCAAAGTAGCTTTAATCATAAAGTCAACTCTTCTTGAGCCTATAACTTGTTCCTTCTACACACACTCAACACGCGAAATCAGACAAGCATGCTTAAAGTGTCCAACAACTCAATGAAGCAAAGTACAAAGCATTGGAACTATGACCTTCAAGCTTGCTTCATGTACAATCCAACCTAGCCACAACATGTAATCTTGCAAAATCTGATCAACCATTGTCTTAAAACCTCTTGCCTATAAATAGAGAGATCATTTGCAAGATAAAATAGAGGAACAAACCCTTAAAACTCCTTTACTCTCAAAACACCAGAATTGTCCATGAAACCTCCATTTTTGAGCTTTGAAGTCCAAATCTTTGAACTTCTCACACCTTGCAAGTTTTGCCCAAACAAACCATCCAAATACTTCACATACATCATATAGAAGTTGTTCAAACACAAAAATAACTTCTGTAACACCATTATACCATCTTCTAAACTAAAAAACAATATTTTGCAACTTGACTTTATTGGAGTGATTCAACAACTTTTAACACAAAGTGTGGATTGGAACAACTTCAAGAAGGTACAAAGGAGCTCGATCAATCACCACTTTTCACCCAGAAACATCTGTACGTGTTCTAAAGTTTTTGCTTCAAGAGGTAAACTTTCTCAAACAGTAATATCTTTATCCATACATCATTTGCTTTTGTTTTCCAAGGGATACAACAAGACAAATCAGAGAGAAAACTCAGTAAAAAGACAGGAGAGGGGCTGACACAGGTGCCCGTGTCACATGACACGGCTCGTGTTACTCAGAAACATGCAAAATAGACAGGACAGAGACTGACACGGGTACTCGTGTCAGTAAAAAACGTGCAAAGCAGGCAGGGAAGGGGCTGACACGGGTGCCCGTGTCACATGACACGACCCGTGTCAATTTGATTGGAACAAAAATGTGAAGAAGAACCTTGGGCAGATGTTAACACGGGTGCCCGTGTCCGCTGACACAGCCCGTGTCAGTTCAGGTATCAAAATTCCTAATTTTGAGATTTTTAAGCTACTTTTGACATATTACATTGCTTGGAGATGACCTAACTCTATACGAAAACCTTTTCTAGATAAAAAATTCAAGTTATTTTTTCTAAAATAATTGAAACTACAAAACCTTTTCTACCAAAAACCCCATAAAAACATTTTTCTTTCATGTTATCTTTATATTCTCGTACATTTTATTATTAGGCATTATTCGATTGGGTTGTAATAGTAATTAGGGATTTATTGCTTTATATTCCCCATTTGTAAATTTGTATCCCCCATCCCAAAAATATTATAATAGCGTAGGACTTTTAAATTTCGCAAATTATAGCTTTCCATATTATTGCTAGTAATTAGGGTTTGTATGGCAAGATCTTAAAATCAATACTAGACAACCCTAATACAAGATAAATACATGAAATCAAACACACTTCGCACACTTACACCTCTAAGGTAACCCACACTCGTTGCCTCAGATATAAACAATTATGTTCCTTGAACGTGAGATACTTTATTAAAAGACCATCGATTAAAAGATTATAGTCCCTCGATGACCCTTCAATGTTGCCTTCGGTAAAAAATCTTAGTCCCTTATGATAAATTGCTAAAAAAACGTCTTACAAGTTGCCTTCTATGACTGTACGACAACCCACACCTGTCCCTTCACATCCAATGATATGGCTCCTTACCAACTAACGGTAGGCAAGCACTATCTAAAGAAGGAGGAAAAGAACAAAGACTTTTTGAGTAGGTAGATTTTGTTCGTAATTGCTTGCTCACAAACAAAATCATTTCCATACTTCACACTTTCAAAACATCTTTCAAAACGAACATTTTATATACATTCTCAATGATACGAGAATCATTACAAAATGGACTTACATTGGAAATTTCAAACATCTTTCCAAACACTTCCTTTCAACAAATGTTTTCAAAACCAACACTTTGTATACATTCTCAACGATACGATAATCATTGCAAATGTTGCCAAACTTAGGCGTTTTCAAAAGATTTTCAAACTTACACAAACACAGAGCATTTTAAAGTGATCAAGCAATTAGGAGCCCATAGATAACTACGGATGAAAAGGGTGCTAACACCTTCCCTTTTCATAAACCATCCCCCAAACTCAAGAAAATTCTCAAAAGGTCTTTCATGTTCTTTTCACCCTTTTCTTTATTGGATAAAAGAAAAGTCGGTGGCGACTCTTGCTATCCGCAACAATTGCGATAAAATGCAAAACATCAAGTTAGTTTTCCCACCGTATTAAAGTGTTCATTTCTTAGAAAAAGATTTTGTGATGGTTAAGGAAGTGATAAAGCTTTTAGAGTAGCAGTCACCCTTCTTGTGTTTGTGTTTGTAGTCACCCAAATTTGTTCTTGGATGAGGAATTTTCTTTGTAGTCTTTTATTTGTGATTTTTCCCTAACTTTTTCCTGGACTAATTGATAATCCAGCGGGATGCCCTAAATTTTTGCCTAAGTCGCTTGTTTTCAAGTTTTTGACTTAGCGGGCCTTTTTTTTACTTATTTTGAATAAAGCGTGTGACATTAGCTTGTCTTGACTTGTTAAGAGGATTGTGACTGCCTCGTTTCTTTATGAATGAGGAATAACCATTGTGGTTTCGCATCTTTTGGCTTCATGATATGTGAAAGTTAACCATCGCAGTTTCTCTTCAGAAATATCTTCCTTTGGAAATTTGAACACTCGATCAGGTTAATTGAAAACTACCCTACCCCAGGTTAAAATTGAGGGTTTTTCTTATAGAAAAGAAACTCATACTTTAAAGCTCAAAAAGGGTTAAAAAGATATTATCTTCCTTATATCTCCAGTATTTAAGGATTTGAAACAATTCTTGTACATCATCAGCAAGATTTTATTCAAAAGCATACGACCAGAGATTTTACGTTTTTCAGATCATCATCCTCCCTCCAATTTCTGCCTAAGCAAGAGAGTTAGAAACAAGTTGGTATCATAATTCAGAAAAGAAATTAAAAACAAATACGAGTGAAACGAATAGATTTATTCAAAACAAACATACTAATTATATTAAGATAATCATTCAAATGCAAACAAATTCTTACATGCAAACAAAGCTTTAATAAACATGAAAGATTACAAAAAGCAGAAATGAGTTAATAATCTAGGAAGTGTTGTACCCCAAAATTTTCCCTCTCATTTTATCAAGATTTTCCTCACAAGACTTTTTGGACTCAAGACCAGATTAGGGTTTGCTCTGCTCAAGACCTCACCTTGCATTGATGACCTGAAATTAGGGTTTGAGTTTGCACAGGGATTTTTGGACTTCCAATGCTTCATGTGACTTTCATACTTCATATTGGACCTATAAGATTTCCCATACCAAGTTTGAAGCTTTGAATCACATTTTTGCCCAGTCAATTGGACAGTTGACCTAAAAATCAGCTGTATTGGGGAAAAAGTCAACCATGGCCAATTTACAGTCAAACCTCATATTTTTTGAACCACATCAACATTATAGACTCATATTAACCATTTGATCAAGTTTGGACCACAACTCCTCAATAAATTTGATCAGATCATCAAAAGGGCAAAATGGTCATTTTTAGGGTTTTGGCTGTAGAAGGGAAATTTCTGATTTTTCACCTAGCCAATGGCAAATTGGGTTCAAGCACGGTTTCAAGGACTCAATGGCATCATCTTGACATAATCACAAGGCTCAAAGATCTCAAATGCATTGGATTGACAAATGAATTTTCCAATCAACTGATCAAAAAATCAACTATACACTGAAAAGTCAAACTTTGACTTTTTGGTCAAAATCAAGTGCCAAGGGTCACTTTTCATCAAGATGTGTCAATACATGAAACTTGTTCACCAAGAAACCTAATTTTGGAAATTAGTGTTTAAGATTGAAAATTTTCATAACTTAGAATTTTTCTAAGTTATGAAAATTTCTTATTTTTTCCCAACTTTGCCCAACTTTTTCACTATGATGCAATTAGATTCAAAACAAACTTCCAACATGAAAGTTGTAGTCCTCCATGAAATATACAACTTTGATTCACAAAGTTTTCCAAAAAGATGCTTGGATCGCAAGTTATGATTTTGTGAATAGGGGTCCAAAAACTTTCTAACTTAGTGAAATTTTGCCCTAGTTTAGGCAGATTTTTAACCTAACTTCATGGCAACTTTTCACCTAGTTCCATGTGTAATCTCAAAATTCATTTTAAAGATGGATTATAGAGCATGTTACAAGCTTTCCAAAATATCCCAGAACTCTCCAAGATCATTTATGGTTAGGGAGAATCGAAGAAAAGAAAATGGCAATTTCTCACTTTTGTCCATGGCATTTTGCACAATGTTACAACTTGCAAATCTGTCCTAAGTATGCTTGTACTTGGTTTACAGGTTCTAATCCTTTCTACACTCTAAAATTGAATGCAAATACAATAGTTAATGGCATTGTTTTGATCTTTGAAGCTTTGTACAAGGGTTTAATCCAAAAATGGCAAAAAGGTTACATTGCTACTTTGATAAAGCACACTTTATGCAATTTTGTTTATCTTGAGCATTGAACCTAATCTCTTTGTGCAAAAAATATCCAAAAACATCAGAAAAGGTTTACCAACTCTCAGTAGGCCTTGAGCTATCCTGTACAGGCTTTGGCTTTGTCAACTCACCTTTTGCTTCAAAAGCAAGTAAGCTTGCAAAAAGTCCATAACTTGTGCATCTGATAAAACCAAGTCTTGGCATCATTCCAAACAACTTCAAAATATTGTAACAAGCTAGAAACACGATTTTCTAAGCTCCCAAACACCCTAAAACACAAAATCACAAGTTCTTGTCAAAACAGGGCCATATCTGCAGAACCATTTCCAAAACCAAATTGGCTCGTGTGTTTTGTCTTGAACCACTTCAGACACATTCCATACAACACACCTGAACTATCCAAGCCCCTGTCCAGCAACTGTAACCTCATTTTCACACTTCACCATTTTCATTTTGAAGCTTTGCAGGTTGACTTCAATAGGGACATTCAGGCAAGTTTAAGGCAAGCTAAGCATTGGAAAAGGTTGAGGGAACTTCAGGCAAGCTAACACGACCTTCAGGCCTCACTCACAACTCCTACATTGCCATATCCAAACTTAACTGAAACAGGTATTTGTCAAGATTCTAACTCCTTATTTAGGCATCATTAAGCTTAGGTTTGTGAAGCAAAAATGAGGTCTTTAAGTGGCTTGAGTTGTACATATGCATAGCTTGTATTTATATTAACTGAGCTAGGAGAATTTAGATGTTGAACATGCTGAAAAAGTTAGGTTAGAATTTAGGGCCACTAAAATTCTCTCTGGTCTTTGAGAGTTAGATCAAGTTTTTTATATCATTAGAATTGTGGTTTAAAACTCTATAAGTTTCATGTTGTGAGTTTTTGATTTCATGCAAAGAATAGCAAGAACAGGTTGAAGAGGCAGAACACACCTTTTTCTTTGTTCCAAGGTCAGGGATGAAGTGAACATTGGGCTTGGGCTTGCTGTTTCTACTTTTGACACCCTCCATTTTGTTATTTGCACCCCTTGGCCCATTTGCTATATTTTGTATATTTTCTCATTTCTTTTGTATGACTTTATTTATTTTTTCTAAATATTTAAAATCTCAAAAATATTTTCATTATTTTTTGTATTTTATTTTATTATTTTTATTATTTTTTTGGGCATAAAAATAGTTTATTAATAATAATATAACTTATTTTTCTAAATAAAACTTGTAAATAATATTAAAATATCATATATTTTTATTTTTATTATTTATACACTTAAATTAATATTTTCATACAATATTTAATTTTTTAACATTTTTGTATATATTATTATTATTTTTCTTAAACAAAAAATGAATAAATAAATAATATTAGAATATATTTTCTATTAAACCAAAAATTAGGGTTATCACCCTTTCAAAAAATAATCATTTTTATTTTCTTATTTTCAGGACATAAATAAACTTATTTTCTCATGCATAAAATAAATACAAAAAAAACATTTATTTGCATATTTAAATATTTGCCTATTTATTTATTTGTACAATAAATTCAATATGATTGTAATAGTTTTAGGGTTTTATTTTGTGTAAATATCCCCCATTCAAACTTGTATCCCCCTCCCATAATATTGTTGTAATAGCTTAGATTTACATTACGCAATTTATCGCATTATATGCATGATAGTAAAACTAGGGTTTTGTATGCAAAAAACAAAAATCAAACAAATAGCATGACTTAATACAAGACAAAAATGCATGAAAAATGATAACACAATGCACACAAGCACCCTTACGGTTTCACCCACTTGTTGCCTTAAAAATGACCATGGTATGTATGCTAGGTATCTTGGCAAAACAAAATAAAACAAAAGATCATAGTCCCTCGATGACGCTATCTTGGTTGCCTAACAAAAATGATCTAGTCCCTCAAAAAACTTGCTAAGATACTTGGCAATATTGTTATCATGGTTATACGATGACCCACGCCCGTCCCGTTTAACATCCAAAGATAGGGTTGTTTACCAAATACAATGGTAAAACAACAATGTCAAAGGGTTAAAAATGTGTAGGAAAGACTTTTGAGTAGGGTAGATAACTCCTAGTTACTTGATCTCTTTCAAACCATCCTTGCTATTTTCAAACAAACATACACAATTTCAAAACAATTTCAAAACAACTTTCAAACATTGAAACATTTTTGAAAAGACAAACACCTTTGTATACATTCAAACAAGAATCATTACAAAGGTCGCCTAAACAAAGGCCTCTTTTCAAAATAATTTCAAAACCCCACACAAAAGCACCATTTCAAACAATTAAAAAAGCAAAGCAAGTGGTCTAAAACAAGTAACTAAGAGCCCATGGAAAACTATGGATGAAAAGGGTGTTAGCACCTTCCCTTTTCATAATCTACCCCCCGAACCCAAAAACAATCTTAAAGGTCTTTCCTGTGCTTTTTTACCTTTCCTTTTGGATAAAATAAAAGTTGGTGGCGACTCTTGCTAAACCGAAACATTTGCGAACACAAACGCAAAACCTCAAGTCAATTCTCCCACCGCATCACAGAACTGACTTGTATGCTTTACACTTTGGTTATATTGTTTGGGTTTGAATCCTTTAACCGGACTTGGGAAACATTCATAGGTAAATAGCAATACATTGTGGAAACTGTGCGGGGTATACCGACATGGTCTAAGCAATAGCTATATTAGTGCGACATATTTGTGGGTACTGGTACCGCTGAGTGATGTCACGAAGCACTAATGGACTTTTAGAACCTTTACTTGACCAACTTGACCTTTTTAGGGGTAGTGAGATGACCGACTTTGGTGCAGTCCGAAGTTGGTAGATACTCGATACTACACTCATTGAGGGTTGTTTTCTTGGAATATTTCGGTCGCTAGTAAAGTGGCTAAACTGAAACAATGAACACAGAAAACAATCCATTGATATTGAGCTCCTTAGAACCCGGTTACTATTTATAGGACAGGTTGAGCCAACTAAACTTCAAGAGGGTACTTACCTATGAAACCCCATGCAAGCCTGAAACTAGGAACTTGTGTGATTTGTGTGTACATATATACTTGTGCATAACATCATGGACATCATGAAGCATCATATGCATCCACTAACCATTTCAAGGATTTGGATTTTCATCTTTGTTCCTGTTTTGTAGGTTATGGAATCACACTGCAAGAAAACTATTCAGGTCAACCTTGTGAGAGTTCCTCCTCAACTCAAGGAGCTTGCTTCAAGGATCCCAGAGTATTATCCATTCACCGAGAGGCATGGTCGTCTTCTCAACTTAGTCAACACCAACACTGAGGAAGACATGGTGAAAGTTCTCTTCCAGTTCTTTGACCCCCTACACCACTGTTTCACATTTCCTGACTACCAGCTGGTGCCTACTTTGGAGGAATTTTCTCAACTCTTGAGGATTCCTATTCTCCATCAACTACCTTTCAACGGTACGGAAAGAGATCCAAAGCCTAAAGATGTTGCTCAAGCCCTACACTTGCAACCATCTGATGTCATAGGCCATTGGGAAACTAGAAGTGGTGTCAAGGGTTTCTTGGCAAAGTTCTTGTTTGAGAAAGCTCAAGAATGTTGGAATTCTCTAGACCTGTAAGCTTTTGAGGAGATTGTAGCTCTTCTCATCTATGGGTTGGTCTTGTTCCCAAACCCTGATCAGCTTATAGATGTGAATGCTGTCAAGATTTTCATGTCCCAGAACCCGGTGCCTACATTGCTTAGGGATATCCTCCACTCTTTTCACACTCGAACAATGAGTAAAATAGGTGTTCTCATGTGATGTACTCCTCTACTGGCAAGATGGTTTATTTCTCATCTTCCCTAATCAGTTATGAAGAATGAGCAAGGCTTGAGGTGGTCACAACGGTTGATGACCCTTACACATTCAGATATTCATTGGTGTTCTCGATCAAAAGAGAATGTAATCATCATTGACCATTGTGGGGAATTCCCTAATGTCCCTCTACTAGGAATTAGGGGAGGCATCACCTATAACCCTTGCTTGGCTCTGAGACAGTTTGGGTATGCCTGAAGGGATGGCCCTCATGACATGCTGATTCCAGACTTGGTTTTTGACTTCGACAATGACGATCAAGGACTTCGACAAAGGTTTATCCGAGCTTGGAGGATGCCCAACAAGGTGGACAGTAAGACCTTGGGACACAAGAATTTCATCCCCCTTGAGCCTTACCTCAAATGGGTACGAACCCGCGCCCAAAGTCTTATGATGCCTTACCCCTACATTCTTCCTATGATTAAAGAGCCTGTTATGGAAGGAGAGGTTCCATACACCCTCCTACTTCCTGACATGCCAACATCACTAGAAGATTTACAAAGGAGTTGGATACAACTCAAGGGAGAACGCGATACTTTTGAATCCCAATTCTACGCTAGTGAGAAGAAGGTTTTGGAACTTACCCGTCAACTTCACAAAGAGCAGACTCTTAACATCTACATTACACCGAAGAGGATGCGCAACGTCTTTTTACCTTAGAATTTTGTATTATTTTGCCCATGGGGCATTGATGTACAAACAAATTCTATCTTATTATTATGACGTGTGTTCCTTTTTTGTTTAAAACGAATTTGAATTTCTGAATCCTTGAATGCATTACATGAATACATATCATTCATCATATGCATAAACAGGTCTTCACACCAAGTTTCCTCATCTCTCTGCTGTTTATTTCAGCAAGATGGATATTGAGCAGACGGTCAAAGACTTGCAAGTGCAGAATTCACAGTTCCAACAGTTGCTCATGACCCTAGCCAAGGGGCAGGAGGAACTCAAGACTCTACTGGAGAAGGAAAAAGAGAAAAAGAAAAAGAAAAGAGTTGGTGTGGCTACCCTGGGCAGAATATTTGAAGGCCAAACCAGAAGGGTCCTGGATTTCCCCTCAACATCTGATGAAGGGGTAGGAAAAGGAAAGGGAGCTGCAGTGCCATCTGATTCTGAGGAAGAGGAAGAGGAAGAGGATGAAGACTATTCTGAACAGCAGTACCCTCCCGCAGATGACAAATACAAGAACTTGGAAGAACGTCTGGCAACTATGGAGATTAGGAGAGTGCCTAGGCTGGACTTCGAAGAGTTAGGGCTGGTTTCTGGGATTGTAATCCCTCCTAAATTCAAAGTACCTCTGTTTTCTAAGTACAATGGGGTGTCTTGCCCAAAGATGCACCTACGATCTTATGTCAGGAAAATTCAACCACATTCTTCTGACAAAGACCTGTGGGTCTATTTCTTCTAGGATAGTTTATCGGGGACGCAACTGGATTGGTTTTACCAGTTGGAGAGGTCTGATGTGCATAATTGGGAAGATTTGGCGGCCGCCTTCTACGAACAGTATCAATATAATGCGGACTTAGCACCAACCCGTACTCAATTACAGAGTATGAGCATGGTCTCAAATGAAGGCTTCAAAGAGTATGCCCGGAAATGGAGGGATTTGGCTGGAAGGGTGCAGCCACCTTTATCTGAAAGAGAGCTAGTTGATATGTTCTTGGGTACACTGTCAGGTCCCTTCTTCAATCACCTGATTGGAAGTTCGTCTGCGGGGTTCACTGAGTTGATTCTAACTGGTGAGAGAGTTGAAGCCGACATTAAAAGCGGGAAAATTCAAAAGGATGCATCTGCTTCCGCTGCCATCAAAAATACTTTTCCAGCAAAGAAGGAAGTATCAGTTGTCTACTCCTAAAGAGGTCAAGGAAGAGTTGAGCGCCGACCAGCGGTAGGGGCCGTATTGATTCAGAAATCTGCAGTTGATCAGCCCAGAAACAATCAACCCATAACCAACCAAACAAGGGTGGAAAGGCCTGTACAGCAATTCACCCAGATAAACATGACTCCTGATCAGGTTCTACCCCATCTCATGAAGTTAAACCTTGCCAGTCTGAAAGAGGCCCCGAAGAATCCGAATATAACTTCTCCTTTCTACCATTCGAATGCCAAGTGTGCTTATTATTCAGGGAGTGTAGGGCACGACACCAACAATTATTGGGCCCTCAAGAATAAGATTCAGGATTTGATAGACGCTAAAGAAGTTGAGTTCGACGCCCCTAAAAAGCTGAATGTAATCTCTGCTCCAATGCAAAGGCATGGCCACAATGCCCATGATGTTGAAGAAGATCTTTTTATTGCTACTATTGATGATTTGATGACTCCGCTACCGATAATCAAGTTGAATTTGCTGAAGGCTGGGATTTTCCCAGGTTGTGAAGAAGATTGCTGCCTTTGTTCATCCTTACCAACCGACTGTCCATTGTTGAAGTTAGGCATCCAACGTCTAATGGATAACCAAGAAATCCTTTTTAAAAAGACTACTGTTACACCGACTCTTGTCAATGATGTTTCAATAATTACCATATCCGCCAATCTTTCCAAGGTTTCCAAAAGACCTGTTAAGATTACATCCACTCTGAAGACTGTACCTTTGAAGATAACCATGCCCGGGCCCGTCCCATACAAGTCCGACAAATCAATACCATGGAACTATGATGGAGAAATCTTCTACCACGGTGTTAAACAAATTGAATCAACTGAAGAGAGTTCTGATGAAGAGACTTCCGACATTGGAAATATTGCTAGAACGAGCAAAATCACCCGCAGTGGAAGGATTTTCTCTCCAGAGATTGCCCCTCCAAAGGCAATCTTTGGACCCTCAAATGCTCCTAAGGTTACCCCTGTGCCGGTCAACATATCTGCAAGAACCCCAATTATTGAAGAAATTGTAACTCCTGTGGTTATCCCCTCTGCTACTGCTGATGATAGAGGGAAAGGGATCCTAGAAGAACCTGTCAGGATGAGGGCTCAGCCATTGGTCATCCCTGAGACCTCTCAAAAAGAAATGGAAGAGATTTTGAAAATAATCAAGAAAAGCGATTATGATGTTGTGGAACAACTGGGGCAAACCCCCTCAAAAATATCTATGTTGGCCCTGCTGCTTTGTTCAGAGGCTCATGCTAAAGCTTTGATAAGATTCTTGAAGATGGCGCATGTGCCACATGAAACCTCCGCGGATCAGTTCCAGGAATGTGTATCTAGCCTAACAACTAACAATGGTCTAGGATTCTCCGATGCCGATTTAACATCAAAAGGGAGAAAACATAATGACGCTTTGCATGTCTCGGTGGAATGCAGAGGGACTACCCTAGCACACGTCCTGATAGACACTGGTTCTTCGCTGAATGTCTTACCGAAGAAGGCCTTGGATAGGTTGGATTGTGAATGCTTAACCCTGAAACCCAGCAATATCATTGTCAGAGCCTTTGATGGTTCTAAGAGGATGGTCCACAGGGAGGTGGACATCCTGATTAAAGTGGGAACTAAAACCTTCAACTCCACATTCTATGTGATGGACATCCGTCCTTCCTATTCTTGCTTGTTGGGAAGACCCTGGATTCACCATGCTGGAGCTGTTACCTCCACTTTGCATCAAAAGCTCAAGTACCCTGTGCGGGGAAAAATTATAACTGTGCATAGCGAAGAGGAATACATGATAAGCCATTTAAATTCTTCCCGCTATGTAGAATTGGATGGCGAATTCATCGAAACCCCCTTTCATCATTTTGAAGAGGTAGCTCAGGAGATTGCGGCAACCAAGACAGTGTCTTTTGTACCCATGATTACTAGACCTCCGCCTCGGATGTCGTCGCTCAAAGATGCAAAGGCTGTGTGTTGTACCCCAAAATTTGCCCTCTCCTTCTTCAGGAAATCATCTTGGATTTTCAAGGTCCCTCTGAAACAAATCCAAGTCCTGAGTTATCTTTTTTTCCCAAGAAGACCATTTACAAGAACAAGATGATCACACAGGCTCTAAAGACAACGATTTTATCTTGAAAAAAAAATTAATTCTAAACACTTGAAATGTTTCTTTAAAAAATGAGTGTTTAAGAAAAATCAGCGCTTCAGAACTTCTGGACCAATTCCAGATAAAAACGGTCAGAAGTTGTAAACTTGGCTCGGCGTAGTAAGAAGTTGGCTTTTCAGCAGCTGCATCAGTTCAATCAGAAGTTGTAAACGTGGTTCAGTATGACAGAACATGACTTTTTCAGCAGTTACACAAGCTCAGTCAGAATTTGCTAAAGGAATGCAAAAGAAGCAGGGAAGTCTGAAGACTCTTCCAGAACACGCTGAAATCAGAAGATGAAAAGGTCAGAAGAGTGGGTTTTACACTGATACAGAATCTCTAAGCCCAGGAGGTCCAGAAGCAAATCCAAGGGACGTATCAGAAAATCAGGAGAATTCCCAGAACTTACTAAGACAACAGGAAGCCAAGGCCAGAGCATGGTTTACGCTGTTCCTTTTGAAACAGAACTGTTGATTCAACGTTGGTTTCCATTACCAGAATATTGATGTTGATAGGTCTTATCACCATTTAATGCTCATTAATGCTTCCAACCACTCCTGAACATTCATCCAAGTAACCCCTTCACGTGTGGCTTGGAAAACACCTTTACGCAGACTCTGGCATGGGTCTACACGCCACCGCCCACTTAAGAGGTCACTTCTCTCCAATCCACGCCTGCTGCTGCAGCCTAGGCAGAAGGCTATCTGTTATCACAACTTCCCAGGAATTTCTGTCAAAGAACAAATTCAAACTTTGTTGGCGCTTTAATGTTCAAGGCACCCACAAGAACTTTGCCTATAAATAGAGAGTCTTTGTCCACTGCAAAAGGGCGTTCAAGAAACAGAAAAATTGCTAAGAGAGAAACAGAAACCCTTAGCAAATTAGTGTTCTGAAACTCTGCCAAAATCTCCAGTTTGTTTCATAACTTTGAATTTCTCATCTTCAACTTTATCCAATACCCAGTTTTTCTGTGTGAACTAATAAACCCCTTTTCAAACTTCTGACCCTACATACGCACACACCTTCACCTACCCTTTTCAAAAAGAATCTGTCCAGAACACCACCAGAGCCAAAAGCTAGCTTTCATCTACAAACTTTTCCAACAGCCAGGTAAGCACCTGCTGACCTTCATCACGCTGCTAAGCATCATCAGCTGTGTATACTCAAATAAACATAATGTAAATATCATATTGTTGCTGTTTATATTCTGAGGATTTTCATACCTCAGAATGTTCTAAGCCAGTGTAGGACTTGCCTGTGACCTTGTTGGTTCTGACCTCTGAAACATTTTGACATTTGCTGGATCTATTCCAAATATGTTTCCTGTTTTGTGGAATAACAACAAAATTGCAGATGTTCTGATTAGTACAGGGAAAAGCCAAGTGCTGACTTTGACGTTAG
The DNA here is from genome assembly GCA_948472305.1 of Vicia faba. Lineage (NCBI taxonomy): Eukaryota > Viridiplantae > Streptophyta > Magnoliopsida > Fabales > Fabaceae > Vicia > Vicia faba. Next base: position 519,448,972 of record OX451737.1, read on the forward strand.
CACATCTGAAGCCTGTTTTGCTGTCAATGATATCAGAACCTCTGAGAGTTATTGTCTTTCCAGCAGAATCAGAACTTCTGGTTTCTCCACTAACAAACTTCTGTCTTGCAGCGCAGGGGGGTCAGAATTTCTGACTTCCCCACTAACAGGGTTCTGTTTTGCAGGTGCCAGAGTCAGAAGTTCTGACTCATACAGTTTAACCAAGAGGTTGATCATCTGGCAGTGGATCTGAGTCAGAACTTCTGATGACCTCTCAGCAGCGCGCTGGCTCCCTCTCTCTCTCTCTCTATATCTTGTTTTTTTCTATTTTCTTTTTTGTCTATTTTTCTCGTTGAACCCCCCATGTACAAATGTGTATCCCCATCCTCTAATTGTTGTAATAGCGTAGGATTTTATATTTCCGCTTCTTATTGCTAGTAATTAGGACGTGTATGGCAAGATAAAATCAATGAAATAGAAAAACCTAATTCAAAGAAAAACTCTTGTATGCAATAAAACACACTTGCACACTAACACCCATAGGGTTACATCCACTTGTTGCCTTTCAAAATTAGGCCATATTGCATGTTAGGTCTCTTTGGGCAAAACAAACAATTCAAATGATCATAGTCCCTCGATGACGCTTTCGAAAGTTGCCTAAAAATGATCAAGTCCCTTAAAGGAAAATTGCCCAAAGATACTTGGCACCATTGCAATTATGGTCTAAACGATGACCCTCGCCCGTCCCTTTCACATCCTAACACAAGATTGTCCACCAAATGCAATGGTGGAACAAAATTGTTAAAAGGGTTAAAACATAGCAATAATCTTTGAGAAATTTAGGAGTAGATAACCTCTTAGTTACTTGAATCAAACTTGCAAAACAAAACACTTGCCTATTTTCTAAACCAGACATCACTACACTTTCAAAACAACTTTCAAAAACAAATGAAAACCTTTTCAAAAGACGTACACCTTTGTATACATCCCAACATGGATCATTACAAAGGTTGCCACCACATTGGCCTCTTTTCAAAACATTTTCAAAACTCAGACACAACAAAGCACCATTTCAAACAATTGAAAATTAAGGCAAGTTGATCTAAGCAAGTAACTAAGAGCCCATGGATAACCATGGATAGAAAGGGTGCTAATACCTTCCCTTTCTATAATCTACTCCCCGAACCCAAGAAAACATCTCAAAGGTTTTTTGCTGTGCTTTTTAAACCTTTCCTTAGGATAAAATAAAAAGTCGGTGGCGACTCTTGCTCAACCGAAACATTTGCGAAAACAAACGCAAAACCATAGTCAGTTCTCCCACCGTATCACAGAACTGGCGACTCTGCTGGGGAGTCTTTTAAAAGTGGAGTGACCTTAGGGCTTAGATCACCCTCTTGCATGATTAATTGTTTGTCTTGGTTTCTTTAAATTTTGGCTCTCTTGTTTGGGTTTGCAATCCTACACCCGGATTTTGGGAAACATTCATAGATAGCAATACGTTGTGGAAACTGTGCGGGGTATACCGACACAGTCGAAGCAATAGCTATATTAGTGCGACATATTTGTGAGTACCGGTAACCCTTGAGTTCAATCGAGGAGAGTACGGGGCCGCTGAGTGATGTCACTAAGCACTAATGACCTAGAACCTTACTTGACCAATCTTGGCCTTTTAGGGGTAGTGAGATGACCGGCTTTGGTGCAGTCCGAAGTTGGTAGATACTCGATACTACACTCATTGAGGGTTGTTTTCTTGGAATATTTTGGTCGCTAGTTAAGTGGATAAACCAAAACAATGAACAATGAAAACAATCCAATGATATTGAGCCCCTTAGAACCCGGTTACTATTTATAGGACAGGTTTTTAAGCCAACTACACTCAAGAGGGTACTTACCTATGAAACCCCATGCAAGCCTGAAACTAGGGTTTGGTGTGATTTGCCTGTACATATGTTTGTGCATACATCATGAACATCATAAAGCATCATATGCATCCACTAACCACTTCAAGGGTTTAGATCTTCATCTTTGTTCTTGTTTTGTAGGTCATGGAAATTCCTCGCAGAAAAACCATCCAAGTCAACCTTGTGAGAATCTCTCCTCAGCTCAAGGAGCTCACCTCAAGAATTCCGGAAAGCTCGTCCTTCAGTGAAAGACATGGTGGACTGCTCAGCTTAGTCAACACCAACATTGAAGAAGACATGATGAAAGTGCTATTCCAGTTCTTTGACCCTCTTCACCACTGTTTCACTTTCCCTGACTATCATTTGGTACCTACTTTGGAGGAATTTTCTCAACTCCTGAGAATTCCTATCCTCAATCAACTACCTTTCAACGGTACGGAAAAGGAACCAAAGCCTGAAGATGTTGCTCGAACATTACATCTGCAGCCTTCTGACATCAAGGGGAATTGGGAAACTAGAAGCGGTGTCAAAGGTTTCTTAGCAAAATTCTTGTTTGAGAAGGCACAAGAGTGTTGGAATTCATTGGACCTACAAGCCTTTGAAGAGATTGTGGCACTACTTATCTATGGGTTGGTCCTATTCCCAAATTCTGACCAATTGGTAGATGTCAACGCCGTCAAAATCTTCTTGTCCAGAAATCCAATACCAACATTGCTTGGGGACATCCTTCACTCATTTTACACACGAACAATGAGAAAGAGGGGTGTTCTCATGTGCTGTACTCCTCTCCTTGCAAGGTGGTTTATTTCACACCTTCCACAATCTGTCCTGAAGAATGACCAAGGCTCAAGGTGGTCCCAACGGTTGATGACTCTTACTCACTCTGATGTACATTGGTGTTCTCGGTCCAGATAAAATGTCATCATCATCGATCGTTGCGGAGGGTTTCCTAATGTTCCTTTACTTGGAATCAGAGGAGGTATCACCTACAACCCTTTCCTAGCTTTGAGGCAGTTTGGATATGCACGGAGAGATGGCCCTCACGACATGTTGATTCCTGACCTAGTTTTTGACTTCGACAACGATGCGCAAGGACTTCGCCAAAGATTCATCAGAGCTTGGGGGAGACCCAACAAGGTTGACAACAAGACTCTGGGACACAAGAACTCCATCCCTCTTGAACCTTACCTCAAGTGGGTACGAGCCCGAGCCCAGAGCCTAATGATGCCTTATCCTCATGTTCTCCCTGTGATTAAAGAGCCCGTCAAGGAAGGAGAGGTTCCCTACACCATCCTACATCCTGACATGCCTACATCGTGGGAGGAAATGCAGAAGAGTTGGATCCAACTCAAGGAGGAACGGAACACTTTTGAAGCCAGCTTCTACGCCAGCGAGAAGAAGGTTTTAGAGCTCACCCGCCGACTCCATGAGCAAGAGGCCCTCAACACCTACATTGCGCCAAAGAGGATGCGCAACGTCTTTTTACCTTGAGAAGTTGTTTTTGGCCCATGGGGCATTTATGTACTAACAAATCTTTTCTTATTAATATGACGTGCGTTCTTTTTGTCTGCAACAATTGTGAATTTCCAAAACCCTTGAATGCATTGCATAAATAGCATCTCATGCATCATGTGCATAACAGGTACCCATTTTTCTACAGGTTGCTTAATCTTCTTCGTTTATTTGGAACAGTCATCATGAATCCAGACTCATCCAGTGAGCAAGCAATCAAGGCCCTTCAGGCCCAAAGTGCCCAGTTTCAAGAAATGGTCCTAAGCCTGGCCCAAGGTCAGCAAGAGTTGAAGGCTCTGCTCCTCAAGAAGAAGAAGAAGAAGAAGAAGAAGAGAACCGCGTTATTCAATACTGGATGCAGGTTTGGGAACACACTCCACAACGAGGCTGATCCTACTACTTCCTCTGCAGAGAAAGATAGTCCCCAAGGGGGGGGGAGCTCCTAGTCCTGCAGTCTCTGACAACGAGATGGACTACAATGACGAACAATACCCACCTGCTACTGACCGATACAAGCAATTAGAGGACCGCTTGAGCGCCATGGAGATTCAGAATGCGCCGGGGCTGGATTTCGGAGATTTGGGGTTATCTTCTGGGGTAGTAATCCCACACAAGTTTAAGGCGCCTGCCTTTGCCAAATACGACGGGGCTTCCTGTCCAAAGCTGCATCTAAGGTCGTATGTAAGGAAGATCCAACCTTACACGGCAGATAAAAATCTGTGGATTCACTTCTTCCAAGATAGCCTTTCGGGGTCACAGCTTGAGTGGTTTTATCAACTAGATGGAGCTAGTATTCGACATTGGGAAGATTTGGCTACCGCATTCTATAGACAATACCAATACAATTCTGACCTCGCTCCTACGCGTACCCAACTTCAGGGTATGTCTCTAGGAACGGGCGAAGGGTTCAAAGAATATGCACAAAAATGGAGAGATTTGGCTGACAGGGTGCAGCCTCCATTGACTGATCGTGAGCTGGTTGATATGTTTCTAGGGACCTTGTCTGGTCCATTTTTCAATCATTTGGTTGGTAATTCCTCTGCTGGGTTTACATATTTGATCCTGACAGGGGAAAGAATAGAAGCTGGCATCAGGTCAGGAAAGATACAAAAAACTGCCTCCGCAAGTACTGAGAAGAGACCTTTCAAGAAGGAAGCAAGTGCAGTCTATGGTCCTAGAAGACAAGTCAAGCCAGAAAGTCGCCAAGCCGTCAATGCCTTGGTCATTTCAAAGCCTGTTGCTGCTCCTCAGCATTACAATCAACAAAGAGGTGAAAGGCCCAAGAGGCAGTATACTCGGTTGAGTATGACCTTGTCAAAAATCTTACCACAGCTATTATCAACCAACCTGGTGACCATCAAAGAGGCTCCAAAGGTCGTGAATACTGCATCTCCTAAGTATAACCCAAATGCCCGTTGTGCTTATCATTCCGATAGCCCCGGGCATACTACTGATGATTGCTGGGCCCTGAGAAATAAAGTTCAAGACCTTATCGATGCGAAGGAAATTCAGTTTGAGGCGCCTGAGAGGCCAAATGTTGTAACTGCTCCTATGCCCCAGCATAGAGTAAATGCCATTGAGGAAGATTTGTATGTTGTTTCGGTGAATGATGTTGCTACCCCTCTTTTGACTGTTAAGAGGAACTTACTACTAGCCAGTTTATTTCCGGGTTGTAGCAAGGGTTGTCTCCTGTGTGCTGTTATCCCTACCGGTTGTCCACTGCTGAAATCAGGCATCCAAAGCCTGATGGATAGCAAAGAAATTTTGTTCAAGAAAACTGCTGTTCCGTTTGTTTCCGATGAAGAAGTATCTGTCGTCACAATTTTCAACAATCCTACCAAGGCTCCCCCGAGGAAGCCAGTCCAAATTATGTTTGTTGCACCTATTACAATTACTGTTCCGGGGCCTCTCCCCTATGAATCTAACAAGGTTGTCCCATGGCATTATGGGGCAGACATGTATGTGCTTGGAGTAAAGCAGGAGTTCAACACCAGTACCAGTACCAGTATCAGTAACATCACTGGTCCCGCCAAGGTTACTCACAGTGGCAGGCTCTTCTCGCCTGACATTGCACCACCAGTTATCTGAAAGCCTCTTATCATCACACCCGCAAGTGTGCATGTTCCAAATCAAGTTCCTGTGTCTACTACTGCCGCCGAGTCCTCTGATGCTCGGGACAAAGAAATTGCTACTGATTTGCCTGCCAGGACGGAGGCACCAAAAAAGACTGTTGTTGAAGCCTCCCAACAAGAGATGGAGGAAATCCTTAAAATCATTAAAAGGAGTGACTTCAATGTTGTTGAACAGTTGGGGCATACCCCCTCCAAAATCTCTATGCTATCATTGCTGCTGTGCTCAGAGGCCCATGCAAAGGCCCTGATTTCATTTCTGAAAACGGCCCATGTGCCGCAAGAGACCTCTGCAGATCAATTCACTGACTGTGTGGCTAATTTGACAGCTGACAATGGCTTGGGGTTCTCGGATGCTGACCTTACCGCCAAAGGAAAAAATCAGAACGATGCCCTGCACGTCTCTATAGAGTGCAGGGGCACCACTCTCGCACACGTGTTGGTGGATACCGGTTCTTCCCTGAATGTTTTGCCCAAGAAGGCTTTGGATCGTTTGGATTGTGAGGGCCTGGAATTGAAACCTAGTAACATCATTGTTAGAGCCTTCGACGGTTCTAAGAGGATGGTGCACGGTGAGGTAGACATTCCTATTCGTGTGGGTTCCCAAGTCTTCGACTCAACGTTCTATGTAATGGATATCCGCCCATCTTATTCCTGCTTGCTGGGACGACCCTGGATTCACAAGGCTGGGGCAGTAACATCCACTCTACATCAAAAGCTCAAATACCCTGTCAAAGGGAAGATTGTTACTGTGCAGGGTGAGGAGGAATACATGGTTAGTCACTTGAATTCATTCCGGTATATCGAGATGGACGGGGAGTTTATTGAAACCCCCTTTCAGCATTTTGAGGAGGTACCTCCAACGTTGGCGTCAGCTGAGGCATTGGTTGAAGAAGACTTTCCTCTGAAGATGGCTTCCTTGAAGGATGCCCGGGCTGTAATCGAGAAAGGCAAATGCGCAAACTGGGGTCAGCTTCCTGACTTCACTCAAAAGAATGACAAGTTTGGGCTGGGCTTTACTGCAGAGGCTCAGAGGGCTGTGCGCAAGGAAAGAATCAGAAAGGCTCCGGTGTTTATCACCAACCCAAGGGTGAATGCTATCGAGGAGGACGTAGAGGAAGCAGAGTTTGACAGTTGGATCTATCCAACCACCAACAACGGACCAAACAACTGGACGACAAAGGATTTTACACCTATCACATTTGTCACGCAGTAATTAACTCTTTTGATTTTCAATTTGTAACAAACAATATGCTAAAACTTTATTGGCTCGGTGTCCTACCCGGGGCATCGTAGCTCCATTTGTGAGGGCTTTTTGTATGACATTTCCATATATCATTAATCAAAGCATTGGACGTTTGTTGCATTTCAAATCTTGTGCTCTTTTTCTTTCTGTGTTATATATTGCAAAACAGCTATATTTACACACACTCACTTATACAGGTTTCAATCCACTCTCGATCTCACTGGTAACAGCTCTGCTACTGCCAGTTATGACTTCGAGAATCCGATCAACTTGGCTGAAGACGAAGGTGAAAATGATTGCGAAGTGCCTGCAGAACTCGCAAGACTGCTACTCCAGGAAGAGAGGGCCATTCAGCCGCATGAAGAGCCCGTGGAAACAGTGAACCTGGGTACTGAGACAGATAGAAAAGAAGTCAAGATTGGTGCCAATCTAGAGCTCAGCGTGAAGCAACGATTGATCCAGATGCTACATGATTACATGGAAATCTTTGCTTGGTCATACGAAGACATGCCCGGTTTGGATGCCGACATTGTAGTTCATCACCTGCCAACCAAGGAAGACTGCCCTCCGGTAAAGCAAAAGGTCCGCCGTATGCGTCCAGAGATGTCCGAAAAGATCAAAGTCGAGGTTTTGAAGCAATTCGATGCCGGGTTTCTAGAAGTAACCTCTTACCCTCAGTGGGTTGCCAATGTGGTGCCAGTGCCGAAGAAGGACGGTAAAGTCAGAATGTGTGTCGACTACAGGGATTTGAACAGGGCCAGCCCCAAGGACGATTTCCCTCTGCCTCACATCGACGTTCTTGTTGACAATACTGCTCAACACAAGGTGTTCTCCTTCATGGATGGTTTTTCAGGGTATAATCAGATCAAGATGGCTCCGAAAGATATGGAAAAGACTACCTTTGTGACTCAGTGGGGCACCTTCTGCTACAAGGTCATGCCATTCGGGTTGAAAAATGCTAGGGCAACCTACCAACGTGCCATGGTTGCCTTATTTCATGATATGATCCATCATGAGATTGAGGTATATGTTGATGACATGATTGCAAGGTCCCAAACTGAGGAGGAGCACCTTGATCATCTGCGGAAGCTGTTTGACCGATTGAAGTTATACAAGCTGAGGTTGAATCCCAACAAATGCACCTTTGGGGTGAGGTCCGGAAAATTGCTAGGTTTCATTGTAAGCGATAAAGGTATTCAGGTGGACCCTGCCAAGGTAAAAGCCATACAAGAGATGCCAACTCCCAAGACAGAGAAAGAAGTCAGAGGCTTTCTGGGACGACTGAATTACATAGCCCGATTCATCTCACATCTAACTGCTACCTGTGAGCCAATCTTCAAATTACTGAAGAAAGATCAAGTAGTACGTTGGAACGATGAATGTCAGGCCGCTTTTGAAAAGATAAAAGAGTATCTCCAAGAGCCACCCATTCTTATGCCACCAGTGGAAGGGAGACCTCTAATACTATACTTGATTGTGCTTGACAATTCAATGGGGTGTGTGTTGGGGCAGCATGACGAGTCTGGCCGAAAAGAGCACGCTATTTATTACCTGAGCAAAAAGTTTACCGACTGTGAGTCTCGTTACTCACTGCTCGAGAAAACTTGCTGCGCTCTGGTATGGGCTGCTCGCCGGCTGAGACAGTATATGCTGACTCACACCACTTTGTTGATTTCAAAGATGGATCCCATCAAGTACATATTCGAAAAGCCTGCTGTTGTACCCCAAAATTTTCCCTCCCATTTCTCATTGATTTCTCATCACAAAGCCCTTGGAGATCAAGATCCAGTTAGGGTTTCATCCGCTCAAGACTTCTCCTTGCACTGTTGACCCAAATTAGGGTTTGTGTTTGCACAAAGATGTTTTGACCTAAAATGCCTAATATGACTTTCATGCTTCATATTGGACTCCCAAGTTTATCCATACCAAGTTTCAAGTCTTGATTCCAAGTTTTGCCCAGTCAATTGGACAGCTGACCTAGAAATCAACTGTATTGGGAAAAAGTCAACTGTGGCCAATTGACAGTCAAACCTCATGAAAATTGACCCCCATCAACATTATGAACTCACATGGACCATTTGATCAAGTTTGGATCACAATTCCACAGGAAATTTGATCAGATCACTAAAAGGGCAAAATGGTCATTTTTAGGGTTTTGACTGCACAAAGGCAATTTTTGACTGTTTGACCCAACCAATGGCAAACCAAGCTCACATATGGACTCAAGGACCCCATGGAATTATCTTGACATGCTCAACAAACTCAAAAGATCCCAAGTACACAAGATTGACAGTTGAATTTCCCAGTCAATTGATCAATTTTGACTGTATACTGAAAAGTCAAACTTTGACTTTTTGGTCAAAATCAATAGTCAAGATTCATTTTTCATCAAAACATGCCAAATCATGAAACTTGTTCACCAAGAAATCACAAAATGCAAATTAGGGTTAGAAATTAGAATTTTTCATAACTTAGAATTTTTCTAAGTTATGAAAAACCCTAATTTTTTCCCAACTTTGCCCCACTTTCTCACCAATATCCATTTGGATTCAAACAAAAGTCAAAACATGAAAGTTGTAGCTTGTTGAATAATCTACAACTTTGATTCACAAAGTTTTCCCAAATGAGGCTTGTATCTCAAGTTACAAATTTTTGAATAAGGGCACTAAACCATCCTTAACTTAGTGAATTTTTGACCTATTTTGACAAGGTTTTCTACCCAACTTCAAGGCCATTTTCCATACACTTCCACTTGGAATTTCAATTTGAATTTCAAAGATGTATTGTAGTACACATTCCAAGCTTTCCAAAATGTCCAAGAACTTCTCAAACAACCTCATAACTTAAGAGAATCGAATTTCACAATATGGCAAAAACTCACTTTTGAATTGGCTATTTTTCATGTTCATAATTTGTGCAAACTTCTCAAACCAGCATGCCCTTTGATTACAGGTCCTTAAACCATCCAACACTCAATAATGTAATGCATGTTCATTGTGCTAAAGCATTGTTCTTTGAGTTCAAGCATTGCATACAAGTTTAATCCATTTATGGAAAAAGCAAAATAACCATTTTTGAAAAGTTAAGCTTTATGTCCAATTGAAAATCCAAGAGATACAAATGAAATCTAATTGGCACAAGATTATGAGCAAAACACTCTGATCAAGGAGAGATTATGCAGCACATTAGGGGGCCTCTACTGACCTAGAACACAACTTGGGCATTTGTTGCTTAAAGTGTAAGTAACTTGGCATTTTGTGAGACAACTCTCATATCAGCTTACAAACACTAAGGCAAACTTGTAAAACAGATCCAAGACATCCCAACCAAGCTAGTACACGACCCTAACAACCCTCATACACTCCCAATCCCAGAATCGCCTTCAAACTGCAAGAACAGGGCAAGGCCTGCAGTTTGAGTGCCATCTCCCATTTCTCTCAAGCTTTCTTGCCCAAACCAGTTCACACACATTCCCTAGCATCTATGCAAGCTAACCATGACTTGAAACACGACCTGTAATTCCTCTAACAAGTTCCACCATTTTCACTTTTTCATTTTGCAGTTGAAGTTCTACAGCTCGATTCAAGGTGTCTCAAGGTAAAGTAAATATTGGAACAGCATCACCACACCTCAAGGAAGCTATACCAACCATTATCTTGCACTGAAAGCTTCCCCATTGCCAGATAGAACTTCAACTGAACAGGTATTTTGGTGAACTTCTATCTCTCTTATTAGGCATCATTAGCTCTAAGTTTGTGAATAAGCAATGTTCTACTCATGCCACTGAACCTGTACATGCTTTTACTTTTCATTTCTTTTGCCTGAGCTGTGAGAATTTAAGGTTTGAAAATGGAAGAAATTCTAGGTCAGGATTTGGGGGAGAAGAAATTCTCTCTCATCTTAGAGAGTTAGATCAAGTTCTGCATATGGTTGGATTCGTCTCTTGATGCTGAACATTTTTTATGTTATGAGTTTTCATTAATAAGCCAGGAATCAGGATGTTTGGATGGAAGAACAGGGCGCGCGTTTTTTTGAATAATGTTGTTCAGAGGTTGAAGAAGGTGCCTCATGGGCTGGGCCAGCTTTTTGGTTCTGCTTTTTGCACCATATTTTGTGATTCATACCCCCTGAGCCCATTTGCTTGATTTAATGTTTTTTTTATTTTTCTTTTTTCATTTTGACTCATTTATTTTTTCTAATAATGTTTAAAACCTGAAAAATCATTTTGCACCATTTTTGCATTTTTTAAGTATTTATTTGTTTATATATACTATTATACATAAATATATATATACTATTATTTAGAAATATTATTAATAATGTAAACATATTGTATTTCTGATTTTTATTTCATTTTCCCCTTTTGAAACATTTTGTATAAAAAATACCTTTTTTTTATAAAATTAAATATTATTATTTTGTGCATATTTAATATATTTTGTAAATAATATAAATATACATATATATATATATATATATATATATATATGTATATATATATATATATATATATATATATATATATATATATATATATATATATATATATATATATATATTAGTACACTTAGGGTAAAATACCAAAAATATACATATTTTTATTTTTATTAATATTTAACACTAAAAATACATTTTTATAAATATACCATATTTTATTTTATTTTTGTATATAAATAGTAAATTATATATATATATTATATAATTAATACCCTTTTGATTTAAATTAGGGTTTTGCCCTAAATATGAAAATACTCCAAAAAATAATACCTTTTTATTTCTCTTTTTATTTTACATAAATAATACTTTTTTTCATACACATAAAAATTCTTTTTACATTTTGCATATTTATTTCATTTCCATTTAATTATGCAATTATTTGTCTTGTAAATATTCAAAGAAAATGATGTAATAGCTAGGTTTAATTTCTTGTCTAAATAACCCCCATTTGAACATTTGTACCCCCCTCCCCATATTATTGTGTTGTAATAGTGTAGGAATTTAAATTTCACACTTTAATGCTTTCTAAATATGCCATGCTAGAATTAGGGTTTGTATGCGAACAAAAAGAAGAAAAGTAGTTTTGACCTAATACAAGACAAAAAAGCATGAAAATGAACAACACATATCACACTTGCACCCCTAGGGTATTCCACTTTGTTGTCTTCAAATAATTGGGCCATATTGCATGTTAGGTTTCTTTGGGTAAAACAAACAATCAAATGATCATAAGTCCCTCGATGACGCTTTCGAAAAGTTGCCTAAAATGATCAAGTCCCTTTCAAAGAAAAATTGCCCAAAGACATTTAACACTATTGCAATCATGGTCTAAACGATGACCCGCGCCCGTCCCTTTCACCTCCTAAGATAAGATTGTCCACCAAATGCAATGGTGGAACAAAATTGTCAAAAGGTTTAAAACATAACAAAAATCTTTGAGAAAACTTTAGGGTAGATAAACTCTTAGGTACTTGTCAATTTGCAAAGAAAACACTTGCCTAATTTCAAACCACACTTCACAAACACTTTCAAAACAAACTTTCAAAAAACCCTTGAACATCTTTTCAAAAAGACAAACACCTTTTGTAAAACATTCGAGTAAAGAATTGTTACAAGGGTAGCCTATACAAGGCATCTTTTTAAAACATTTTCAAAACCACACACAAAGCACCATTTCAAACAATTGAAAACCAAGGCAAGTTGATCTAAGCAAGTACCTAAGAGCCCATGGATAACCATGGATAGAAAGGGTGCTAATACCTTCCCTTTCTATAATCTACTCCCCGAACCCAAGAAAAATCTCAAAGGTTTTTGCTGTGCTTTTTAAACCTTTCCTTAGGATAAAATAAAAAGTCGGTGGCGACTCTTGCTCAACCGAAACATTTGCGAAAACAAACGCAAAACCATAGTCAGTTCTCCCCCCGTATCACACCTGCTCTGTCTGGAAGAATAGCAAGATGGCAAATGATCTTGACAGAATATGATATCCAGTACACGACTCAGAAAGCAATCAAAGGAAGTGTACTGGCAGATCATTTGGCACACCAACCTGTGGACGACTACCAATCATTGAACTTTGAATTTCCGGACGAAGATATCATGGTAGTAACAGATTGTGAAGTGCCTGGACTGGATGAAGGACCTGAGGAAGGATCCCGATGGTCTATGCATTTCGACGGAGCCTCCAACGCTTTGGGTAACGGCATCGGCACTGTGATCATATCTCCCAAAGGAACTCATACTCCACTCACCGCCCGGCTGTGCTTCAACTGCACCAACAACATGGCAGAATATGAGGCATGTATCATGGGTCTTCAAGCTGCAATCGACTTAAGGATCAAGTTTTTGAGTGTCTTCGGAGATTCCGCTCTCGTGATCAATCAGATCAAAGGCGAGTGGGATACGAAACACCCAAATCTTATTCCTTACAAGGAGTATGTGCTGACTTTGCTTCCCCACTTTGAAGAGATAACTTTTGAGCACTTCCCAAGAGAGGAGAATCAATTAGCAGACGCACTAGCTACGATGTCTTCAATGTTCAAAGTCAAATGGGACAATGAGGCTCCCCGGATCATAATCTGGAAGTTGGACGAACCTGCATACTGCTGCGATCTTGAGGCTGAAGAGGTAATCGAGAAACCCTGGTATCATGAGGTGAAGAGGTACTTGGAAGCTCAGGAATACCCTGAAGGCGCATCTGTCAATGACAAGAAGTTCATGAGGAGGTTTGCTGCAAAATTCTTCCTCAGCAACGGCATTCTCTACAAACGGAATCATGACTCAACTCTACTGCATTGTGTGGATAAGGCTGAAGCAGAGAAGATCATGATAGAACTGCATGAAGTTACATTTAGAACACATTCCAGTGGACATACCATGGCAAAGAAAATCCTTCGGGCTGGATATTTCTGGTCCACAATGGAAGCCGACTGTTACCAACATTCTCGAACTTGTCACAAATGCCAGATCTATGCTGACAAAGTGCACATACCTCCGGTTCCTCTGAATGTCCTGACGGCACCTTGGCCTTTTGCAATATGGGGCATCGATATGATCGGTGAGATCCGACCAACGGCATCCAATGGGAATCGCTTCATCTTGGTAGCAATTGATTACTTCACGAAGTGGGTTGAGGCAGCTTCCTACGCCACGGTAACCAAGAGTGTCGTTGCACGGTTCATTCGGCATAATCTGATCTGTCGATACGGTGTACCGGAAAGGATCATTACGGACAATGGTACCAATCTTAATAATAAGATGATCACTGAGCTTTGCGAGCAATTCAAGATACAGCACCACAACTCTTCTCCTTACCAGCCGAAGATGAATGGGGCTGTAGAAGCAGCTAATAAGAATATCAAAAAGATTGTGCAGAAGATGACAGTGACCTACAAAGATTGGCACGAAATGTTACCGTTTGCTCTTCACGGGTACCGTACCTCAGCACGGACGTCAACCGGGGAAACACCCTTTTCCTTGGTCTATGGCATGGAGGCAATCTTTCCGATTGAAGTCCAGATACCCTCTCTCCGGATAATGAAGGATGCAGACTTGAACGAAGATGACTGGATCCAGACTCGACTTGATCAATTAAACCTAATTGACGAAAAGAGACTCACCGCTATCTGTCATGGTCAGACGTATCAAAAACGGATGATCAGGGCATTTAACAAGAAAGTCAGACCACAAGAGTATCAAGTTGGGGACCTGATAATCAAACGCATCATCCTTCCTCAAAGTGATCCCCGGGGCAAATGGACCCCTACGTACAAAGGGCCATTTATGGTTAAACATGTGTTCTCAGGAGGAGCCATGATTCTGACCACCATGGATGGTGACGACCTTCCTCACCCCGCCAATGCAGACATAGTAAAAAGATACTACACGTGAATGAAAGACCCGCTAGGTTGACATACCTAGGCAAAAATAAGGGCTTCCCGGAGAACCAAAAGGGTTCGGGCAAAAATAAGGGATGAAATGAAAAAAATTTGTACACCCGGCAAGTCGAAAACCTGAAAAGGCGGCTTGGGCAAAAATGGGTATCCCGGTGGACTGAAAACCCGAAAGGGCGGTCCAGGCAAAAGTTAGGGATAAAGCGTAACACTATGTCTCATTGGATCACCTTGAATCCAGAATTCGGCATCAACTATCTGGCTCAGATTTCGGCATCGATCAATCAACTTCATCTTCAACTAAGCAGTAAAGTGATGAGACGCTTGAAGACATAAAGGCGATAGCAGAGTTGGAACCCAATGGGAATGTTGTGCACATAGCTGTTTTGTTTCCTTTTCAAAATTGTATAAACTTTGTGTTATTCGGCGGCGTTCTCTTAATAGGACGTCATCCTCTTGTACAAAAATGCCTATTCACAGGCAAATTTCAAAATCAATACAAGTTCACTTTTTCAGACAAATTGCCCATTGTTTTTCCTTTTTCTATTTTGTCTTGCAAAGAACGTCCAATGTTCATTTTTGATATATGCATTTGACATTAAATTGCTGATTCATAAATATTTGCATATGAAACAAAAGACTAATTACAGGTGACATCAGAAACAGGGGCAATGTAAAGTTGTCTGATGCAGTCCGGTTGCTTTGTCCGCCGAAGTACCAAGGTAGGTTCAACTGAAAAATGTGATCAAGTTATCTCAACTCCCCACAGAGTAAGACAAGATAGCAACATTCCCCAGCGGAGTATAGGCATTCATCAACAAGCATCCCCGATAGTCTTGATCTAAGATTGTTCCCCGGTGGAATATCAACACCCCAGTGCAATTCCAAAAGTTTCCCCAGGAAAGTGGAATTCTTATCCCCAGCAGGTCTTGAAGCTTATCCCCAGTGGATTCTGGAAGCTTATCCCATGCAGAGTACGGACGTCTCTCCCGAGCTTTATTCAAGTTATTCCTCACAAGGGCTTATAACTGGGTTATCCTCAGCTGATTCCCACGGAAGATCGTCCTCGGCGAAGTTCTTCCTATCCCCAACGGAGTTCATCAAAGTTCCCCAACATAACTTATCAACGCGATCCCCAGCGGAGTTTATTTATTGTCATCCCCAGAGGAATTTATCTTTGGTATCCCCAGCAGAGTTTATCATTGTTATCCCCAGCGGAATCCATCATTGAAATCCTCAGCGGAGCTCTCATCAAAACTTCAGCGAAGTATCTCTTCCACAGAGTAATTCCCCTCAGAGTAATCTCTCTAACAAGTCTATTCCCCAACGGAGTCATCTTCTCCTACCGGTGTATTCTTGCAACCATCCTCCCCAGCGGAAGCAAAGAGCTCTATTCTTCAACGTCAGCCCAGGATTTGATTCCCCGGCCGGTCGTCTTTTCCTAGACGAAAATACATTCACAAACATTTCATGTTTCATACATCTTGCTTACATACATGATAAAGTGCATACAACACTATCTCATGTTGAACATCATGACATCATACATCATGACATTGCATACAACTGATGTTTTGCCTTTTCAGGGAAAAAGACAACCCAAAAGACAACTACCTTCAACTGTCACAATTCCAGATTCGATTCCTGTATCCAGCCAGGGCATATCTGAAGAGTTTGTAGATTCGATTCCTGTATCCAGCCAGGGCATATCTATCAACTGACAACAATTCCAGATTCGATTCCTGTATCCAGCCAGGGCATATCTGAAGAGTTTGAAGATTCGATTCCTGTATCCAGCCAGGGCATATCTGTAGATAACTATTTCCAGACTCGATTCCTGTATCTAGCCAGGGCACGTCTGAAGAGTTTGAAGATTCGATTCCTGTATCCAGCCAGGGCATATCTATCAACTGACAACTATTCCAGATTCGATTCCTGTATCCAGCCAGGGCATATCTGAAGAGTTTGAAGATTCGATTCCTGTATCCAGCCAGGGCATATCTGTAGATAACTATTTCCAGACTCGATTCCTGTATCTAGCCAGGGCACGTCTGAAGAGTTTGAAGATTCGATTCCTGTATCCAGCCAGGGCATATCTATCAACTGACAACAATTCCAGATTCGATTCCTGTATCCAGCCAGGGCATATCTGAAGAGTTTGAAGATTCGATTCCTGTATCCAGCCAGGGCATATCTGTAGATAACTATTTCCAGACTCGATTCATGTATCTAGCCAGGGCACGTCTGAAGAGTTTGAAAATTCGATTCCTGTATCTAGCCAGGGCACATCTGTGAGCAACTGATTGTAGATTCGACACCTGTATCTAGCCAGGGCACATCTGCATGAAGAGTTTGAAGATCAACCCCTGTAACAGGCCAGATAATTATCTTTCTTTCTCTGGTATGCAAGTTCTCGCTAAGGAATCTCTTACGCGATCAACACTTCCAAATGGCATCTGTAAGCCCATTCCCGATAAGGTTCTGTCACATCTCCAGATGGCATCTATAAGCCCATCTCTCTATCCACCATCTCTCCAAATGGCATCTATAAGCCCATTCCCGCCATCACATTGCTGATACTCTGCTATGCGAGTGCAAATTTCCGGGCACTCTAGTGTCCAATCTCCTTTTACCTTCGAGTCGCGAAAGGCAAACTTGCCAATCTAACTCTTCAGGTTCAAGAAGATTGAACAGGGGCAACTGTTGTACCCCAAAATTTGCCCTCTCCTTCTTCAGGAAATCATCTTGGATTTTCAAGGTCCCTCTGAAACAAATCCAAGTCCTGAGTTATCTTTTTTGCCCAAGCAGACCATTTACAAGAACAAGATGATCACACAGGCTCTAAAGACAACGATTTTATCTTGAAAAAAATTTTTTAATTCTAAACACTTGAAATGTTTCTTTAAAAAATGAGTGTTTAAGAAAAATCAGCGCTTCAGAACTTCTGGACCAATTCCAGATAAAAACGGTCAGAAGTTGTAAACTTGGCTCAGCGTAGTCAGAAGTTGGCTTTTCAGCAGCTGCATCAGTTCAATCAGAAGTTGTAAACGTGGTTCAGTATGACAGAACATGACTTTTTCAGCAGTTACACAAGCTCAGTCAGAATTTGCTAAAGGAATGCAAAAGAAGCAGGGAAGTCTGAAGACTCTTCCAGAACACGCTGAAATCAGAAGATGAAAAGGTCAGAAGAGTGGGTTTTACACTGATACAGAATCTCTAAGCCCATGAGGTCCAGAAGAAAATCCAAGGGACGTATCAGAAAATCAGGAGAATTCCCAGAACTTACTAAGACAACAGGAAGCCAAGGCCAGAGCATGGTTTACGCTGTTCCTTTTGAAACAGAACTGCTGATTCAACGTTGGTTTCCATTACCAGAATATTGATGTTGATAGATCTTATCACCATTTAATGCTCATTAATGCTTCCAACCACTCCTGAACATTCATCCAAGTAACCCCTTCATGTGTGGCTTGGAAAACACCTTTACGCAGACTCTGGCATGGGTCTACACGCCACCGCCCACTTAAGAGGTCACTTCTCTCCAATCCACGCCTACTGCTGCAGCCTAGGCAGAAGGCTATCTGTTATCACAACTTCCCAGGAATTTCTGTCAAAGAACAAATTCAAACTCTGTTGGCGCTTTAATGTTTAAGGCACCCACAAGAACTTTGCCTATAAATAGAGAGTCTTTGTCCACTGCAAAAGGGCGTTCAAGAAACAGAAAAATTGCTAAGAGAGAAACAGAAACCCT
Source organism: Vicia faba (assembly GCA_948472305.1). Taxonomy (NCBI): domain Eukaryota; kingdom Viridiplantae; phylum Streptophyta; class Magnoliopsida; order Fabales; family Fabaceae; genus Vicia; species Vicia faba. The sequence goes on from OX451737.1 coordinate 519,467,379, forward strand.
TAGCAAATTAGTGTTCTGAAACTCTTCCAAAATCTCCAGTTTGTTTCATAACTTTGAATTTCTCATCTTCAACTTTATCCAATACCCAGTTTTTCTGTGTGAACTAATAAACCCCTTTTCAAACTTCTGACCCTACATACGCACACACCTTCACCTACCCTTTTCAAAAAGAATCTGTCCAGAACACCACCAGAGCCAAAAGCTAGCTTTCATCTACAAACTTTTCCAACAGCCAGGTAAGCACCTGCTGACCTTCATCACGCTGCTAAGCATCATCAGCTGTGTATACTCAAATAAACATAATGTAAATATCATATTGTTGCTGTTTATATTCTGAGGATTTTCATACCTCAGAACGTTCTAAGCCAGTGTAGGACTTGCCTGTGACCTTGTTGGTTCTGACCTCTGAAACATTTTGACATTTGCTGGATCTGTTCCAAATATGTTTCCTGTTTTGTGGAATAACAACAAAATTGCAGATGTTCTGATTAGTACAGGGAAAAGCCAAGTGCTGACTTTGACGTTAGCACATCTGAAGCCTGTTTTGCTGTCAATGATATCAGAACCTCTGAGAGTTATTGCCTTTCCAGCAGAATCAGAACTTTTGGTTTCTCCACTAACAAACTTCTGTCTTGCAGCGCAGGGGGGTCAGAATTTCTGACTTCCCCACTAACAGGGTTCTGTTTTGCAGGTGCCAGAGTCAGAAGTTCTGACTCATACAGTTTAACCAAGAGGTTGATCATCTGGCAGCGGATCTGAGTCAGAACTTCTGATGACCTCTCAGCAGCGCGCTGGCTCCCTCTCTCTTTCTCTCTGTATCTTGTTTTTTGCTATTTTCTTTTTTGTCTATTTTTCTCGTTGAACCCCCCATGTACAAATGTGTATCCCCATCCCCTAATTGTTGTAATAGCGTAGGATTTTATATTTCCGCTTCTTATTGCTAGTAATTAGGACGTGTATGGCAAGATAAAATCAATGAAATAGAAAAACCTAATTCAAAGAAAAACTCTTGTATGCAATAAAACACACTTGCACACTAACACCCCTAGGGTTACATCCACTTGTTGCCTTTCAAAATTAGGCCATATTGCATGTTAGGTCTCTTTGGGCAAAACAAACAATTCAAATGATCATAGTCCCTCGGTGACGCTTTCGAAAGTTGCCTAAAAATGATCAAGTCCCTTAAAGGAAAAATTGCCCAAAGATACTTGGCACCATTGCAATTATGGTCTAAACGATGACCCTCGCCCGTCCCTTTTACATCCTAACACAAGATTGTCCACCAAATGCAATGGTGGAACAAAATTGTTAAAAGGGTTAAAACATAGCAATAATCTTTGAGAAATTTAGGAGTAGATAACCTCTTAGTTACTTGAATCAAACTTGCAAAACAAAACACTTGCCTATTTTCTAAACCACACATCACTACACTTTCAAAACAACTTTCAAAAACAAATGAAAACCTTTTCAAAAGACGTACACCTTTGTATACATCCCAACATGGATCATTACAAAGGTTGCCACCACATTGGCCTCTTTTCAAAACATTTTCAAAACCCACACACAACAAAGCACCATTTCAAACAATTGAAAATTAAGGCAAGTTGATCTAAGCAAGTAACTAAGAGCCCATGGATAACCATGGATAGAAAGGGTGCTAATACCTTCCCTTTCTATAATCTACTCCCTGAACCCAAGAAAACATCTCAAAGGTTTTTTGCTGTGCTTTTTAAACCTTTCCTTAGGATAAAATAAAAAGTCGGTGGCGATTCTTGCTCAACCGAAACATTTGCGAAAACAAACGCAAAACCATAGTCAGTTCTCCCACCGTATCACACTGTGATTGAAGAAGGAGGAAGCACAATCTGGGGGCAACTTCCCGACTTTCCTTTCAAGGCAGACAAATTCGGCTTGGGTTTCACTTCGGCTAGCCAGAAGGATGTGCGTCACTCCCGTGCTGGAGGGCCACCAGTGAAGATCACCCATCGTGGAGTTAATGCTTTGGAGGATAGTGAAGAGGAGAGCAACTTGGAAGACTGGATTTTCCCTACTGTTGACTGAGGATTGTGCAATTGGGAAGCAAAAGACTTTGTTCCCATTACTTTCATGAATCAGTAATTTATCTTTCAAACATTTCTGTTGGTTTGTAATAATTCTCAAACAATTCGTACTCTTTTAACCTTGTGCCTTACCCGAGGCACATAGGTCCGTTTCTAAGGGTTTGATTTTTCATCTTCATATGCCATTTTAATGAATCATGGACGTTTTCACATATAAACTTTTATGTTCATTTTCTTTCTTTTTACATTTTATTTGTTTAAAGGTGGCTATCTCTCACACACACCCACACTCACAAATGCAGGTACCCTTCCATTCCGGATTCCATGGGTAACAATTATGTTATGGCCTTCAGTGACTCTGAAGATCTGGTCTACCATGCCGAATACGAAGGTGATAAAGATTGTGAGGTGCCGGGAGAATTGGCTAGACTGCTACAACAGGAAGAAAGAGATATTCTACCTCATGAGGAGCTGTTAGAGACAATCAACTTGGGTACTGAGGAAGACAGTAAAGAAATTAGAGTGGGTGCCAACCTAGAGCCAAGTGTCAAAGAACGCCTAATTCAGCTGTTACATGAATATGTTGATATCTTCGCCGGGTCCTATGAAGACATGTCGAGACTTGATACAGATATTATGGTACACCGTCTCCCTACAAGAGAAGACTGTCCACCAGTTAAACAGAAAGTCTGTCGCATGAGGCCCGACATGTCAGAAAAGATCAAAGCAGAAGTTATGAAGCAGTTCAATGTTGGTTTTATTGTTGTTACTTCCTATCCACAATGGGTTGCTAACATTGTGCCCGTGCCTAAGAAGGACGGCAAAGTAATAATGTGTGTGGATTACAGAGACTTAAATAGGGCCATCCCTAAAGATGACTTTCCACTACCGCACATTGACATCTTGGTTGACAACACAGCTCAGCACAAGGTATTTTCTTTCATGGACGAATTCTCAGGCTACAACCAGATTAAAATGGCACCTGAAGACATGGAGAAAACTACTTTTGTTACACAGTGGGGTACGTTCTGCTACAAAGTGATGCCATTCGGACTGAAGAATGCCGGGGAAACCTATCAACGCGCCATGGTAGCTTTGTTTCATGATATGATACATCATGAGATAGAAGTCTACGTAGATGACATGATATCCCATTCACAAACTGAAGAAGAACACCTCGACCATCTGCAAAAGCTGTTTGTCAGGTTGAAGGAGTACAAGCTCAGACTGAACCCTAACAAGTGAACTTTCGGAGTCTGGTCCGGTAAACTCTTGGGTTTCATTGTCAGCAACAAAGGCATCGAGGTTGATCCTGTCAAAGTCAAAGCTATACAAGAAATGCATGCCCCTCGCACTGAGAAGGAGGTCAGAGGTTTCTTGGGACGCCTAAACTACATTGCTAGGTTCATTTCTCACCTAACATCTACCTATGAGCCAATCTTCAAGTTGTTGAAGAAAGATCAGGTGGTTAAATGGAATGATGACTGTCAAGTTGCTTTCGATAAAATCAAGGAGTATTTGCTAGAACCTCCTATCTTGATTCCACTCGTTGAAGGAAGACCGCTAATCATGTATCTGACCGTCCTAGAGAATTCAATGGGGTGCGTACTGGGCCAACATAACGAGTCTGGCCGAAAAGAGCATGCCATTTATTACCTTAGCAAAAAGTTTACCGACTGTGAGACTCGCTACTCACTACTCGAGAAAACTTGTTGCGCTTTGGTATGGGCTGCTCGCCGGCTAAGGTAGTATATGTTGACTCATACCACTTTGTTGATATCTAAGATGGATCCGATCAAGTACATCTTTGAGAAGCCTGCTCTATCTAGAAGAATAGCTAGATGGCAGATGATCCTGACGGAATACGACATATAGTACACAACCCAAAAAGCTATAAAGGGGAGTGTGCTAGCTGATCATCTAGCCCATCAAGCTGTCGAAGATTACTGTTGTACCCCAAAATTTGCCCTCCCATATTCTCCAAGAAATTGCCAAGTCAAGCTTCAAAATTCCCCAAGGGTTGCACAGTGTATGAGCCTCCTAAGCAGTCAAAACTAGGGTTTTTGTTCTGATCAAGAAAATGAAGTTTCCAAAGGTCCAATCAAGTCCCACATGCCTACAAATATGGTCAAGCATCCTCATATCAAGTTTCAAGACTTTCAGCACAAAATTGCACAGTCAAAACCCTAATTGCACTACAGTCAACTGTAGGGGCAAAATGGTCATTTGACAGTTAAAAGTTCAAATTTTTGGTCAAACATCTCATTTTGAAGCCTTAAACATCATTTGATCAATGCTTGATCATGATTCTCAAAGCTTGGCTCAAAAAATCATCAAGATGCAAAAGTTTCCTTATTTGGACAGTTGAAAAAGTCAACTGTAAATTGACCAGGGCATAACTTTCACATGGATTATCAGAAAAATTCCATCCAAATCTCATTTTGAAGAGAAAGACATTTCCTACAACTCATCTTCATACTTAAAGATCAAGAAATGCTCTCACAAAAAGTTATCAATTTCAACATTATAGGTCATTTTCAAAAGTCAACAAAAAGGGACTTTAAGTCAAAGGACATAACTTGAGATTGGTAAATCAAAATGACATGGGACCAAAGGCATTGGTTAGAGGACTCAAAGAACTTTCCAAAATGTCCAAGAACATGAGCAAATCTTAAAAATTGAGCAAGTTATGCCTTGTGGAAGTTGGGAAATTTTTGGATATTTTGAAAAGTCAACATTGATTCAAATGACCTAAAATTGCTAATGGGCCCATTTTTCTTCCACAATTCATCATCCCAAGCATGTGCACGACCACTTGGCCCAAAGGGAAGTATTTCTTCATTTTTTATTTATTTATTTGAATTTTTATTGATAATAATTCATTTAAATCAAATTAAATATATGAAAAATATTTAACCTAAGCTTTACAATCTTTTTGTGCATGAAATCTACTCAATAATTCGTGCATAATCAAATATGGAAAGATTTGGAGAGAATTGATCATGATTTGTACAAAAACACATGGAAAATATTTGAAAAAAGATCTTGAAAATCAAATCTTTCAAAGTCATGAATGCCAAGCTTTTTGTTTGATTTCTTTAACCTAATTCACTCAGTACATAATCCTGATCAAACCCTTGTGCTCAAGAACCACTCAGCTGCGCCTCAAACTCAGAACCACATTGAAATTTTTTGCTAAAAAGCTTGAAACTGTTTTCACATCAAAAGCATTTTTCCAGGATAAAGAATCATTCCATTACGTCCCTGACATATCCAGGAAGCTTTCCCAATCAAGATCACATCATCTAACCTCAAGAATCGGTATACAGAACTCAAAATATTTCATGAAAAATGCATAATCGTGTTTTACATTCTATGCACATTCATGGCATTTTGTTTATATATTCATGATCAGTGAAGTGTTTGCAAGCTAACCATATGCTTTGATTGGATTATTATGCGCTGTATGCAAAGATACCATGTTCGTTTTTTAGGGTTGCAGGAATTACAATTTGGGGCTTTCCATCCAAGAAAAAATTGAGACTTGGGACCTTGACCATTAAAACGAGCGTGTCTGGACGAAAAGAATCCATGGGTCGCGCCCAATTTATGAGCGTCCTAGAGCTATTCGCTATTTTTCCATAGATGGCCTAAAAGAACGCTTGCAAAACCGTTGCCTAACATATTTGTTTTTTCAGGAAAATAAAATCAATGAAGAAGATGATGTGTTGGCCAGCGATGATTGGTCCTTTTAAAATTTCGCGCTAAAAAGCACTAACGCGTGTTTTTGTTCTTATAATATTTGTTTGTTCTTTATTATACAGAAAACGCGCTTGGTACGATTGGCAAGGCATGTGTGTGTTAACGTCCAAGACCTGGGTTCGAGCCCCAGGTCTTCACTATTTCCATGTATTTTTCCAACTAATATTCCTATGCAGATTTAATGCTGAAGCGTACCATGCACTCACAAAATCCAACCGTCCACGCATCCCAGGAGATCCAATCAACGGCCATGATCTGATGAACCTCATATTCGTTGGTCAATGAGTCCACATGCCAGCGTGAAAGGTCAACAAAGGCCAAGTTCTATTGGGCCTGAATTACTATCAAAAAACCCTCCAATTTGGGGCAGACCCCCCCAGGTTTGCAAGTCTTTATTTTTTTATTTTCTATTTTCTTCTTAATTATTGTTTTGTTTAATTAATTAATTATTTTCATAAAAAACAAAAACACCTAAAAAATCAGAAAAAGGAAAAAACAATAAATATTTTATTTTTAGTATTTTCATAAATAAATTGTATATAATTAAATTTAGTTTTAAATTAGGTTTTAATTTTAATTCTCTTAATAAAAATCTAAAAAACATAGAACTAGGGTTCATATTAATTTTTTATCTTTTTTTTTCTTTTTCTCCCATAATAATCAAATATTAGATGTATTTTTATAATTAAATTTGCATGTAAATTAATTAGGTTTAATTTTAGGTTAAAATTCGATCTTTTCTTAATAAATTAAAAGCAACTAGAATTAGGGTTAGTATTTATTTTAATTAATTCTTTCTTTTTTCATTTAAATCCTAAAATACTAAAAATACCAAAAACAGCTTCTTTTCTTTTTAATTAATTAATTGCACCATTTAATTTAATTTAGTTAAAAAGGGTCCAACGCCCTCGTTTCGATTTAAATTTCCATTCGTACATTTACTTCTTCTTTCGTATAATATTTGTGTATCTCTCCCAAGGCCATGTAACATTTTAATTTCTTGCACTTTTAATTCTTTATTTTCTTTTACTTTCTTTATTTTTCTGTCAAATCGGGTCCTGGTTTAATTTTGGCGATGTGGACCCGCGCCTTTTGTAATAGCTTAGAATTTACTTTTCGCAATTTTTAACTGTTAAATAATGGCATGCAAGAATGAATGACAAAAAAATAAAAACAAACGCATAGATCACCCATAACCTGACAAGACAAAAATAAATGAATCTGACACACAAATCACACACCACCCCTAGGGTACGCCTCACTGTTGCCTTGCCTCGAAAGGTGATCGTCGAGTAGAGGATGTCTTAGTAAGTCCTCATGATCCGGGAACCTGGCATGAGGGTAGCTTCTAAGGTGTCTTCCTATTGCTCCGGTGATCACCATGTCCCGAACCTCGAATTGACCCGAACACCTCCAACGGTGGTGCTACCTACCTCTCAATGGTGGGATGGCACTACTTTAAAGGACATTTACACAGACGAATTCCTTAGGGTAGGTAGACGACTCTAGATACTTGCTCTATATTTCAAAAACAATTCAAAAATACTTTTCACACCGACACCTTTTCAAAAAGCTTTCGAAAGCAATTTTTCAAACACTCTTGAGGACTGATACAAGAGTCGAACTGGAATTTTCAAAGAAACTTTTTTAAAACCCACAGTTGAAAAGCAAACAAACCATTTTTTGAAAACACAAATGAGCAAGTATCTAAGAGCCCATGGATAACCATGGATAGAAAGGGTGCTAACACCTTCCCTTTCTATAATCTACCTCCCGAACCGAGAGCAATCTCTTTAAGGAATTTTTCTGTGCTTTTGTCCTTTCCATTTGGAGAAAATAAAAGACGGTGGCGACTCTTGCTTCCGCGACATTTCGCGAACCAGCGTTAAACAGTCAGTTCCAGATCCACCGATCACAGAACTGGCGACTCTGCTGGGGACTTAACTTAAAGTGAGGTGTACCTTAGGGTTAGTTCATAACTGTGTTTTCAATTGTATTGACTTGTCTGCTTTAAATTTGTGGGTTGCATGGGAGTTACATAGATCCTAACCCGGATCTGGGGATACCCTATTTAGGTAGCATAAGCTGTGAGGGACCTGTCCGGCGTATACCGACATGGGTGAAGCAGTGGCTACGTTGGTGTGGCGCCTTGGTCTGTACCGATATCCCTCGTGTTGAAACGGGGAGAATATGGGTCTTCCAAGGAGTCATTAAGCACCAACAACCTTAGAACCTTAAATGACACAACTTGGCCATTAGAACAGTAGCAGTATGCTACGCCCATTGAGGCTAAACTCTCGTGATGGTTCTGGCCGTAAGAAAAGATTGCGATGCTGGAGTTATGGCCGATTGAGGGTAGTCAATGATATTGGGATCCTCTAAGAACCCGGTTACTTTGATAGGACAGGTATAAACCAACAAACTGAAAGAGGGTAGTACCTAGACCTCATGCTGGCCTAAACTCTAAGGGCTTCTCTTGTGTGACTTGCGTGCCTTCGTACTTGACTACTTTCATGCTTGTTATCTGACACATGAACTACTTGCAGGTTTCGTTCATAGTCCTTAACCAGGACTCATAACAAAGTGTATTAAGTCTCTTGCAGGTTTTGTTTATAGTCCTTAATCAGGACTCATAACATGGTGTACTGAGTTTCTTGCAGGTTTTGGTTTGCAGTCCTTAATTAGGACTCGTAACAGAGTTTACCAAATTTCTTGCAGGTTTTGTTTATAGTCCTTAATAGGGACACATAACAGAGTTTACTTGAGTTTCTTGCAGGTTTTGGATTGCAGTCCTTAATAAGGGCTCATGACAGGGTTTATCCATATTACCCCATGCATAGCATGACATCATACCATTGCATACATCTTAACCCATTTCAAGGATCTCAAGGGCTTGTGATGCAGGTCATGGTGAATCAACTATCCCAGCAAGGGGCAAAGAGGATTTATTTTCCTCTAGACAAAGTTGTCAGGGGCTATGACCCACTGGATATGGTGAGCCTTTGACCCTTGAAGAAGGAATCTCAGCAAACATGAAGTTCCCTCAATCAAGCTACCTAGTTCTAACAATTTTTGTTTACCCCGCGAGATCCTTGAAAACATTGCATATATATCATACATATCATTGCATTACAGGTATCCCTTTTGCAGGTCACTTACCCTCCCTGCTGTTTATTTCAGTAATGGCTTCCCAACAAGACAACCAGGACTTTCTTGCTCAAGAGACCCGGTTCGGGAAAATCTTCCTGAATCTATCCAAGGGGCAGGAAGAGCTAAAGACACTTCTCATGGAGACCTATGTCAGGAATAATGCTGAGGATGAGAGGCTGAAACACCTACAAGCTAAGGTGGATGCATTGAGGGCCCAGATGCTGGGGCAGGTGACTGATATTCAAGGGTTAGCTCAAAGACAAGACGAGCTTTGGTTTCTCGTCAACCAACTGCTTCAGGGTAACCAACTGGGGCAAAAGTCTAAGGGTAAAAAGCCAGTCATCGTCCGACCACCTTTGAGACAAAGAGGCAAGGAGAGAGCTCCCCAAATGGCTCCAGTATCACAAATTCAACATCGCAACCAACAAAAGAGCGAGAGAAGGCAGTTCACTCGGCTCAGCATGACCTTATCCCAGATATTGCCACAGTTGCTGGAGACCAAGCTGGTAACTCTAAAAGAAGCTCCGAAGAACCAAAATACAACGTCACCGAAGTATAACCCCAATGCCCGCTGCGCTTATCACTCTGACAGCCCGGGGCATACTACAGATGATTGTTGGAGCTTGAAAAACAAGATCCAGGACCTGATTGATGAAGGGGCATTGGAGTTCACACAAGATGGTCAGGCTGAATTTTTCTACCATCCCTCCAAGGTTCACCATTTGAAGTGACAAATCCTGAGACTAGAAAACTTTTGTTCATTCGAATGTTCAAGTTGCAGTTTTCTTTTGTTCAAACATTTACTCATGTTAAACATTGTTATTTCATTAATGCATCGCATATGTCTGTTCTAAAACAATATATTCGTATTCACTAAATGCAAATTATTTCCATATTTTTTCTGATGATCAACTCTCGGTTAATAATTCTAAGCCTCTTGAGGGAGGATGATGAAAACGATACCATAATCTACAGTATGCTTTTGAACAGACCCCGCTGATGAGGTACAAGCATTGTTTCAATCCCTAAACACTGGAGTTATAAGGAAGATAATCCCTCGTCAACCCCTCTGAGCCAAAGAAGTAGGAGTCTTTCTTTTCAAAATTTAAAACCCTTAATCATAACCTGGGGCAGGGTAGTTCTCTCAGTTGATCCAAGTGCACAACAAATGGCACCAAAGAGGTCCTTACAAAACAAAAAAGACAGTGATGGTTCCGAATAATCAAAAAAGAAGGGCAGTCATTATCTCAAAAAAAATCAAAACCCATTAAGTCAAAACCCATGAAGGAGACTTACAAAACTGGGGCATCCCGCTGACTGTAATTCCAAAAAAGGAAACAGTTCAGGCAAAAAAAGAAAGGGATAACAAAAATCAGACAAAAAAGAGGTCTTACAAACCCTCAATAACAAAAAGGAAATGACCGCCTATTCAGAATAAATCATCAATATCCGAACCATCACTGGAGCATCAAAGCAAAGACTCGAACAAGGTCTAACGCACGACCAACTGAGTTTTAGGTTCGGAGAACATCACGAAGAGCGGGTGGGTATAAATAATTTGAGCCTTTATCCTTTGTTTCTTAAGCCGTGAACCAGGCCACGCTACAACCCTTAAAAGTCCTAGCTGAAGCACGGGTTAGTTCGAAAGCATACCGTTACGAAAGGTATCCTGACTCCTTAAGGCCTACGGTAAATAACGAGTTGACATCACGTTTTACAAACAACCACTTGTTTTATGAAAAAGAATGCATTTTTAAAATCTTCAAGACAGACATAAGCTTTGAATTTTTAACATAACTTTGTTTGCATATGACTTTTTGTTTGAACAGCAGAGAAATTCGCACGACGAATGCCTGATGAACAAAAGCTCTTCCAATCAAGGGGCAGGACATGATCATGGTCCATCATCTGGGGCAATCCAATCAAGATTCGGAGAATCTCTCAAAGGCCAAATAGCCTGGGGCAAATCTCCGCCTAAGTCATTTGGGGCATTCCAACAACGAGTCTTGTCTGATCAAATACCTTCTGGTGGCCTGACAAAATAATTCTAACAGGGGAAATCCCCTACATTCTGAGAACACGGGCATAGTCGGAAAGATACTACGCAAAAATCAAAGACCCGCTAGGTCGACACACCTAGGCAAAAATTAGGGCTCCCCGGCGAACCAAAAGGGTTCGGGCAAAATGAAGGGATGAAATGAAAAAAATCTGTACACCCGGCAAATCGAAAACCTGAAAAGGCGGCTTGGGCAAAAATGGGTATCCCGGTGGACTGAAAACCCGAAAGGGCGGTCCAGGCAAAAATTAGGGATCAAAGCGTATGACTATGTCCTGGCATCTCGTCACTTGCCTACCAGAAGAAGGTTTGACCATCAACAACTACCAAGCACCCTCACAGGTCTCCCTCTCATACCACTGAAACAGGGGCAATACAGAGTTGCCCAAGCAATCTAATTGTTCTGTCCTCCAAGGTATCAAGGAAGGTTCAACCAGATATCCTAATTCCCCAGAGAGTAAGTCAGCAAAGCAGTACACTCTCTTCAAGCAAAGCTGTATTATCAAACCTTAAGGAAGTTGGGTATCCTCCAGCAGATCTCAACATTCCCCAGCACATCATACGGATATTCTTAACAAGCATCCCCGGCAATCTTGGCCTAAAGATTGTTCCCCAGCGGCATATCAAATATTCAAAGGAATAACTTCCCCCACAGTTCAAAACTTCCCCGAGAGTCCAATCCAGTTCCCCAGGAAGGTTGGAATTCATATCCCCAAGCAGTAAGCTTATTCCCAGTAGATTCTGGAAGCTTATCCCCTCGCAGAGCACGAACGCGTTGCCCGGCTTTATTTAAAGAGTTATTTCCTTAACAGGATATAACTGGGTTATCCTCAGCCAAAATCCATGAAAAGAGCGTCCCCGACGAAGTTCTCTTATCCCCAGCAAAGTCCATTAACACTTCCAATAGAACAAGGATATCCCCAGCAAATTATTATCAACAATTCAACAAAGTATCTCTCTCCCCACAGAGTATTGCTCCCCAGCAAGATCGTTAGAGTACTTTCCTCCCTGCAGAGTTATTCTATTTGCCAAGTTTATTCCCCAACGGAGTTATCTTCTCCTACCGGCGTTCTTGCAATTATCATCCCCAGCGGGAGCAAAATCTATTCTTCAACATCAGCCCAGGAGTGACTTCCCGGCACCCGTCAAGGATTTACTTTCCTAGACAAAAAAACACATTCAAAAAACATCACATACATCATTATAGCATGCATATACGCATCATATCTTACAAATCTCATTTATGTTGAGAACATCATTGCTTGATCCATATCATGCATTGCATATGACTGACCTTTACCTTTCAGGAAAAATTCAGCTAAATTCTCCATCATATTTCAAGACCTAGACCGGTTCAGTTAATCAACTCCAAAGATTTCTTATCCAGTCCAAAGCCTTCTCTAGTCCAGCTAAATCGACTCCCAACAGATTTTTCTGATGAAGACTCAAAAGAAGTTATCACGTTTTTCTCAGACGTTCGCTTTTGAGATTATAATTTCCTATTGGTTCTCTCCCCGACGGTGCGTGAGATGATAATTCCATTTTAGGTTTTTCTCAGACGTTCGCTTTTGAGATTATAATTTCCTATTGGTTCTCTCCCCGACGGTGCGTGAGATGATAATTCCATTTTAGGTTTTTCTCAAACGTTCGCTTTTGAGATTATAATTTCCTATTGGTTCTCTCCCCGACGGTGCGTGAGATGATAATTCTATTTTAGGTTTTTCTCAAACGTTCGCTTTTGAGATTATAATTTCCTATTGGTTCTCTCCCCGACGGTGCGTGAGATGATAATTCCATTTTAGGTTTTTCTCAAACGTTCGCTTTTGAGATTATAATTTCCTATTGGTTCTCTCCCCGACGGTGCGTGAGATGATAATTCCATTTTATGTTTTTCTCAAACGTTCGCTTTTGAGATTATAATTTCCTATTGGTTCTCTCCCCGACTGTGCGTGAGATGATAATTCCATTTTAGGTTTTCCCCAGACGTTCGCTTTTGAGATTATAATTTCCTATTGGTTCTCTCCCCGATGGTGCGTGAGATGATAATTCCATTTGAGGTTTTTCTCAAACGTCCGCTTTTGAGATTATAATTTCCTATTGGTTCTCTCCCCGACGGTGCGTGAGATGATAATTCCAGCCTAGGTTTTTCTCAAACGTTCGCTTTTGAGATTATAATTTCCTATTGGTTCTCTCCCCGACGGTGCGTGAGATGATAAATCCATTTTAGGTTTTTCTCAGACGTTCGCTTTTGAGATTATAATTTCCTATTGGTTCTCTCCCCGACGGTGCGTGAGATGATAATTCCATTTTAGGTTTTTCTCAGACGTCCGCTTTTGAAATTATAATTTCCTATGGTGCCCTCCCCGACGGTGCGTGAGGTGATAATTCCCAGGTTTTTCTCAAACGTTCGCTTTTGAGATTATAATTTCCTATTGGTTCTCTCCCCGGCGGTGCGTGAGATGATAATTCCATTTTAGGTTTTTCTCAAACGTTCGCTTTTGAGATTATAATTTCCTATTGGTTCTCTCCCCGATGGTGCGTGAGATGATAATTCCATTCCAGGTTTTTCTCAGACGTTCGCTTTTGAGATTATAATTTCCTATGGTTCCCTCCCCGACGGTGCGTGAGGTGATAATTCCATTTCAGGTTTTTCTCAGACGTCCGCTTTTGAGATTATAATTTCCTATGGTTCCCTCCCCGACGGTGCGTGAGGTGATAATTCCATTCCAGGTTTTTCTCAACGTTCGCTTTTGAGATTATAATTTCCTATTGGTTCTCTCCCCGACGGTGCGTGAGATGATAATTCCATTTTAGGTTTTTCTCAAACGTTCGCTTTTGAGATTATAATTTCCTATTGGTTCTCTCCCCGACGGTGCGTGAGATGATAATTCCATTCCAGGTTTTTCTCAGACGTTCGCTTTTGAGATTATAATTTCCTATGGTTCCCTCCCCGACGGTGCGTGAGGTGATAATTCCATTCCAGGTTTTTCTCAGACGTCGGCTTTTGAGATTATAATTTCCTATGGTTCCCTCCCCGACGGTGCGTGAGGTGATAATTCTATTCCAGGTTTTTCTCAACGTCCGCTTTTGAGATTATAATTTCCTATGGTTCCCTCCCCGACGGTGCGTGAGGTGATAATTCCATTCTAGGTTTTTCTCAGACGTTCGCTTTTGAGATTATAATTTCCTATTGGTTCTCTCCCCGACGGTGCGTGAGATGATAATTCCATTTTAGGTTTTTCTCAGACGTTCGCTTTTGAGATTATAATTTCCTATTGGTTCTCTCCCCGACGGTGCGTGAGATGATAATTCCATTTTAGGTTTTTCTCAGACGTTCGCTTTTGAGATTATAATTTCCTATTGGTTCTCTCCCCGACGGTGCGTGAGATGATAATTCCATTTTAGGTTTTTCTCAGACGTCCGCTTTTGAGATTATAATTTCCTATGGTGCCCTCCCCGACGGTGCGTGAGGTGATAATTCCCAGGTTTTTCTCAAACGTTCGCTTTTGAGATTATAATTTCCTATTGGTTCTCTCCCCGATGGTGCGTGAGATGATAATTCCATTTTAGGTTTTTCTCAAACGTTCGCTTTTGAGATTATAATTTCCTATTGGTTCTCTCCCCGACGGTGCGTGAGGTGATAATTCCATTCCAGGTTTTTCTCAACGTCCGCTTTTGAGATTATAATTTCCTATGGTTCCCTCCCCGACGGTGCGTGAGGTGATAATTCCATTCCAGGTTTTTCTTAGACGTCCGCTTTTGAGATTATAATTTCCTATGGTTCTCTCCCCGACGGTGTGTGAGATGATAATTCCATTCCAGGTTTTTCTCAAACGTCCGCTTTTGAGATTATAATTTCCTATGGTGCCCTCCCCGACGGTGCGTGAGGTGATAATTCCAGCCCAGGTTTTTCTCAAACGTCCGCTTTTGAGATTATAATTTCCTATGGTTCTCTCCCCGACGGTGCGTGAGATGATAATTCCAGCCCAGGTTTTTCTCAAACATCCGCTTTTGAGATTATAATTTCCTATGGTTCTCTCCCCGACGGTGCGTGAGATGATAATCCCAGCCCAGGTTTTTCTCAAACGTCCGCTTTTGAGATTATAATTTCCTATGGTTCTCTCCCCGACGGTGCGTGAGATGATAATTCCATCCCAGGTTTTTCTCAGACATCCGCTTTTGAGATTATAATTTCCTATGGTTCTCTCCCCAGCGGTGCGGAGACGATAATGCCAATCCAGGTTTTTCTCAAACGTCCGCTTTTGAGATTATAATTTCCTATGGTTCTCTTCCCGATCCTGCGGAGGGGGTAATCCCAAGATTTTCTCAACGAGCGTTGTTGAAGTTAAAGTCACCCAAGGTTCTCTCACCGTTCATGCTGAGGTAGTAACCATCCCTGGTTCGTTCATCACCTTTTGAAGATCCAGATCCAACTCCTGTAACCAGTCAGAACATATCTATACCAAGCATCTGAAAACCAACTCCTGCAACGTGTCAGGTATTCATTTTTTCTTTTGCAGGTATGCAGGTTCTCGCTAAGGAATCTCTTACGCGATCAACATCCAGATGGAATCTATAAGCCCATCATCCTATTCATCAATCTCTAAATTGCATCTATAAGCCCATTCCCATCATCACACTGCTACTATGTGAGCGCAAATTTCTGGGCACTCTAGTGTTCAATCATCTTCTACCCTCGGATTACGAAAGGCACGTCAGCCAATCTGCATCCTCAGGTCGAAGAAAATTGAACAGGGGCAACTGTTGTACCCCAAAATTTGCCCTCCCATATTCTCCAAGAAATTGCCAAGTCAAGCTTCAAAATTCCCCAAGGGTTGCACAGTGTATGAGCCTCCTAAGCAGTCAAAACTAGGGTTTTTGTTCTGATCAAGAAAATGAAGTTTCCAAAGGTCCAATCAAGTCCCACATGCCTACAAATATGGTCAAGCATCCTCATATCAAGTTTCAAGACTTTCAGCACAAAATTGCACAGTCAAAACCCTAATTGCACTACAGTCAACTGTAGGGGCAAAATGGTCATTTGACAGTCAAAAGTTCAAATTTTTGGTCAAACATCTCATTTTGAAGCCTTAAACATCATTTGATCAATGCTTGATCATGATTCTCAAAGCTTGGCTCAAAAAATCATCAAGATGCAAAAGTTTCCTTATTTGGACAGCTGAAAAAGTCAACTGTAAATTGACCAGGGCATAACCTTCACATGGATTATCAGAAAAATTCCATCCAAAGCTCATTTTGAAGAGAAAGACATTTCATACAACTCATCTTCATACTTCAAGACCAAGAAATGCTCTCACAAAAAGTTATCAATTTCAACATTATAGGTCATTTTCAAAAGTCAACAAAAAGGGACTTTAAGTCAAAGGCCATAACTTGAGATTGGTAAATCAAAATGACATGGGACCAAAGGCATTGGTTAGAGGACTCAAAGACCTTTCCAAAATGTCCAAGAACATGAGCAAAGCTTAAAAATTGAGCAAGTTATGCCTTGTGGAAGTTGGGAAATTTTTGGATATTTTGAAAAGTCAACATTGATTCAAATGACCTAAAATTGCTAATGGCCCCATTTTTCTTCCACAATTCATCATCCCAAGCATGTGCACGACCACTTGGCCCAAAGGGAAGTATTTCTTCATTTTTTATTTATTTATTTGAATTTTTATTGATAATAATTCATTTAAATCAAATTAAATATATGAAAAATATTTAACCTAAGCTTTACAATCTTTTTGTGCATGAAATCTACTCAATAATTCATGCATAATAAAATATGGAAAGATTTGGAGAGAATTGATCATGATTTGTAAAAAAACACATGGAAAATATTTGAAAAAAGATCTTGAAAATCAAATCTTTCAAAGTCATGAATGCCAAGCTTTTTGTTTGATTTCTTTAACCTAATTCACTCAGTACATAAGCCTGATCAAACCCTTGTGCTCAAGAACCACTCAGCTGCGCCTCAAACTCAGAACCACATTGAAATTTTTTGCTAAAAAGCTTGAAACTGTTTTCACATCAAAAGCATTTTTCCAGGATAAAGAATCATTCCATTACGTCCCTGACATATCCAGGAAGCTTTCCCAATCAAGATCACATCATCTAACCTCAAGAATCGGTATACAGAACTCAAAATATTTCATGAAAAATGCATAATCGTGTTTTACATTCTATGCACATTCATGGCATTTTGTTTATATATTCATGATCAGTGAAGTGTTTGCAAGCTAACCATATGCTTTGATTGGATTATTATGCGCTGTATGCAAAGATACCATGTTCGTTTTTTAGGGTTGCAGGAATTACAATTTGGGGCTTTCCATCCAAGAAAAAATTGAGACTTGGGACCTTGACCATTAAAACGAGCGTGTCTGGACGAAAAGAATCCATGGGTCGCGCCCAATTTATGAGCGTCCTAGAGCTATTCGCTATTTTTCCATAGATGGCCTAAAAGAACGCTTGCAAAACCGTTGCCTAACATATTTGTTTTTTCAGGAAAATAAAATCAATGAAGAAGATGATGTGTTGGCCAGCGATGATTGGTCCTTTTAAAATTTCGCGCTAAAAAGCACTAACGCGTGTTTTTGTTCTTATAATATTTGTTTGTTCTTTATTATACAGAAAACGCGCTTGGTACGATTGGCAAGGCATGTGTGTGTTAACGTCCAAGACCTGGGTTCGAGCCCCAGGTCTTCACTATTTCCATGTATTTTTCCAACTAATATTCCTATGCAGATTTAATGCTGAAGCGTACCATGCACTCACAAAATCCAACCGTCCACGCATCCCAGGAGATCCAATCAACGGCCATGATCTGATGAACCTCATATTCGTTGGTCAATGAGTCCACATGCCAGCGTGAAAGGTCAACAAAGGCCAAGTTCTATTGGGCCTGAATTACTATCAAAAAACCCTCCAATTTGGGGCAGACACCCCCAGGTTTGCAAGTCTTTATTTTTTTATTTTCTATTTTCTTCTTAATTATTGTTTTGTTTAATTAATTAATTATTTTCATAAAAAACAAAAACACCTAAAAAATCAGAAAAAGGAAAAAACAATAAATATTTTATTTTTAGTATTTTCATAAATAAATTGTATATAATTAAATTTAGTTTTAAATTAGGTTTTAATTTTAATTCTCTTAATAAAAATCTAAAAAACATAGAACTAGGGTTCATATTAATTTTTTATCTTTTTTTTCTTTTTCTCCCATAATAATCAAATATTAGATGTATTTTTATAATTAAATTTGCATGTAAATTAATTAGGTTTAATTTTAGGTTAAAATTCGATCTTTTCTTAATAAATTAAAAGCAACTAGAATTAGGGTTAGTATTTATTTTAATTAATTCTTTCTTTTTTAATTTAAATCCTAAAATACTAAAAATACCAAAAACAGCTTCTTTTCTTTTTAATTAATTAATTGCACCATTTAATTTAATTTAGTTAAAAAGGGTCCAACGCCCTCGTTTCGATTTAAATTTCCATTCACACATTTACTTCTTCTTTCGTATAATATTTGTGTATCTCTCCCAAGGCCATGTAACATTTTAATTTCTTGCACTTTTAATTCTTTATTTTCTTTTACTCTCTTTATTTTTCTGTCAAATCGGGTCCTGGTTTAATTTTGGCGATGTGGACCCGCGCCTTTTGTAATAGCTTAGAAATTACTTTTCGCAATTTTTAACTGTTAAATAATGGCATGCAAGAATGAATGACAAAAAAGTAAAAACAAACGCATAGATCACCCATAACCTGACAAGACAAAAATAAATGAATCTGACACACAAATCACACACCACCCCTAGGGTACGCCTCACTGTTGCCTTGCCTCGAAAGGTGATCGTCGAGTAGAGGATGTCTTAGTAAGTCCTCATGATCCGGGAACCTGGCATGAGGGTAGCTTCTAAGGTGTCTTCCTATTGCTCCGGTGATCACCATGTCCCGAACCTCGAATTGACCCGAACACCTCCAACGGTGGTGCTACCTACCTCTCAATGGTGGGATGGCACTACTTTAAAGGACATTTACACAGACGAATTCCTTAGGGTAGGTAGACGACTCTAGATACTTGCTCTATATTTCAAAAACAATTCAAAAATACTTTTCACACCGACACCTTTTCAAAAAGCTTTCGAAAGCAATTTTTCAAACACTCTTGAGGACTGATACAAGAGTCGAACTGGAATTTTCAAAGAAACTTTTTTAAAACCCACAGTTGAAAAGCAAACAAACCATTTTTTGAAAACACAAATGAGCAAGTATCTAAGAGCCCATGGATAACCATGGATAGAAAGGGTGCTAACACCTTCCCTTTCTATAATCTACCTCCCGAACCGAGAGCAAACTCTTTAAGGAATTTTTCTGTGCTTTTGTCCTTTCCATTTGGAGAAAATAAAAGACGGTGGCGACTCTTGCTTCCGCGACATTTCGCGAACCAGCGTTAAACAGTCAGTTCCAGATCCACCGATCACAATTACCAATCCATGAAGTTCAACTTCCCCGACGAAGACATTATGACCTTGGATAACATTGAAGATTTCAGACCATATGACGAACCTGAACAAGGATCCTGATGGACCTTGTACTTTGATGGTGCCTCTAATGCACTTGGCAACAGTATCGGCGCGGTACTCATCTCACCAGAAGGTTGCCATACTCCTTTCACAACCAAGCTTTACTTTAACTGCACGAACAACATGGCCGAGTATGAAGCTTGTATCTTTGGTCTCAAGGATGCAATAGACTTGGGAATCAAATCCTTGATTGTGTTTGGGGACTCAGCTTTGGTCATCAGTCATATCAAAGGAGAGTGGGATACTAAGCATCCAAACCTCATACCTTACAAAGAACATGTCTTGACATTGTTACCACATTTCGAGCAGATCACCTTCGAGCACTTCCCGCGAGAAGAAAATCAGCTAGCAGATGCTCTAGCTACAATGTCATCCATGTTTAAACTTAACTGGGATAATAAGGCTCCCCAAATTACCATTGAACGGATGGACGAACCTGCACATTGTCACGAGATTAATACCGAAGAAGTAGTGGACCGACCTTGGTTTCACGAAGTCAAAAGGTATCTCGAGGCTCAAGAATACCCTGAAGGAGCTTCAGTCAACGACAAAAAGTTCTTAAGGAGATTCTCTGCCAAGTTCTTCCTGAGCAATGGTATCTTATACAAGCGCAATCATGATTGCATTCTACTCCATTGTGTGGACAAGATTGAAGTTGAACAGTTCATGGCTGAACTGCACAATGGTACCTTTGGCACTCACTCTAGCGGACATACGATGGCTAACAAGATCCTACGGGCAGGCTATTACTGGTCTACCATGGAAGCTGACTGCTATCAACATTCCCGGACTTGTCACAAATGTCAAATCTATACGGACAAGGTACATATACCTCTGGTTCCTCTAAATTTCTTAACAGCTCCTTGGCCATTCGCTATGTGGGGAATCGACATGATTGGAGAGATCAAGCCTACAGCATCCAATGGACATCGTTTCATTCTGGTGGCCATTGATTACTTTACCAAGTGGGTCGAAGCAGCTTCCTTCGCCTCCGTCACAAAGAATGTTGTTGCCCGGTTCATCAAACAGAACCTCATTTGCCGGTATGGCATCCCCGAAAGGATCATCATTGACAATGGTGAAAACCTTAACAACACTATGATCACCACTTTGTGCGAGTAGTTCCAGATTCAACATCATAATTCATCTCCCTATCGGCCAAAGATGAACGGTGTTGTCGAAGCTGCGAACAAAAATATCAAGAAGATCATACAAAAGATGACAGACACCTACAAGGACTGGCATGAGATGTTACCGTTTACTCTCCACGGGTACCGTACCACGGCGCGTACATCAACTGGGGCAACACCCTATTCTTTGGTATACAGCATGGAAGCTGTTTTACCTATCGAGGTTCAGATTCCCTCCTTGAGAATCATGAAGGATGCTGGTTTGAGTGAAGACGATTGGATTCAGACCCGACTTGATAAACTTAACTTGATTGATGAAAAGCGACTTACTGCTATTTGCCATGTGTTGCACCCCAAAATTTGCCCTCCCATATTCTCCAAGATTTGTCAAGTCAAGGTCACAAAATTCCCCAAGGGTTGTGCAGTTCAACTGTCTCCTACACAGTCAAAACTAGGGTTTGTGTTCTGATCAAAGAAAGGAAGTTTCCAAAGGCCCAATCAAGTCTCACATGCCTACAAAGATGGTCAAGCATCCTCATATCAAGTTTCAAAGCATTCAGCTCAAAATTGCACAGTCAAAACCCTAAATTGCACTACAGTCAACTGTAGGGGCAAAATGGTCATTTGACAGTCAAAAGTTCAAATTTTTGGTCAACATATCATTTTGAAGCCACAAACATCATTTGATCAATGCTTGATCATGATTCTCAAAATTTGGCTCAGAAATCATCAAAGATGCAAAAGTTACTATATTTGGACAGCTGAAAAAGTCAACTGAAATTGACCAGGGCATAACTTTCACATGGATTATCAGAAAAATTCCATCCAAAGCTCATTTTGAAGAGAAAGACATTTCCTACAACTCATCTTCATATTCCAAGTCCAAGAAATGCTCTCACAAAAAGTTATCAATTTCAACATTATAGGTCATTTTCAAAAGTCAACAAAAAGGGACTTTAAGTCAAAGGCCATAACTTGAGATTGGTAAATCAAAATGACATGGGACCAAAGGCATTGGTTAGAGGACTCAAAGACCTTTCCAAAATGTCCAAGAACATGTGAAAAGCTTAAAAAGTGAGCAAGTTATGCCTTGTGGAAGTTGGGGAATTTTTGGGAATTTTTGGGAATTTTGAAAAGTCAACATTGATGCAAATGATCCAAAAATGCTAATGGGCCCATTTTTCTTCCAAGTTTCTTCATGCCAAGCCTATGCACGACCATTAAGCCCAAGGGGAAGTATTTTCTCATTTTTTAATTATTTATTTGAATTTATATTAATATTAATTCATTTAAATCATTTAAATATGTAGAAAATATAAACTTGACCTAAAAAAATCTTTTTGTGCACATTCTACTCTCAAGACCTCATGCACATTCTAATTAGGCAAGTTTTGGTTTGATTTGAGCTGATTGAACAAAAATAACATGAAAAAAGATATGAAAAGATTTTACAAAATCAAATATGCAAAACAATGAATTCAAAAGATTTTGTACAAATTTCTTAACCTAAAAGCTTGGCTACATATGCAGGATGACAAACCTAATTGCCTTAGACACTCAGCTGCGCTCATAAGCCATACACAAATTCGAAATTTTCTCTAAAAACTCAAGAACTGAAAAGTGCTTTAGAGATCGTTTCAAGCCATAATACTGAGTCCATCGTATTCCTGAAGCTTCAAGGATCATATATCAATCAAAACCACTCATTCTAGCATCAAGAATTGGTAAAACGGGCACACCCTGTACCGAAAATATTTGATGCTCTTGCATATTGATTCATACATTTTCCATAATTTTTGAGACTTGATTTGTGTTCCTTACATGATTCTTATGCTAACTGTATAATTCAATTGCGTTTTTATTGACCATACGAGATTATGCCATGTTTGAGATTCTAGGGTTACAGGTTTCAAAATTGGGGTTTTCTACCCAAGGTAAAATTAAGGTCCCAGACTCACACCATTGCACTCAGCTCAACTGGACGAAGAAATCCCAATGGTCGCAATGAATTTATGTTCAAGGATAGCCTAATCGCTATTTTCTTGAAACCTGCCTAAAGCCACGCATCCAAAACCGTGGCTGAAAGTTCTTGTTTTCAAAAAAAAAAACAAAATAGAACGAAGAAGACGATACCGTGTCAGGGAGTGATTGGTCCATTCAAACTCTCGCGCCAAAATTTCATTAATGCGTTACTTTCTCTTTTTATTATTTATTTGTATATTATATATCAAATTGGTTTCATAGCTCAGCTGGCAGGTGGACACGCTTGTGACTCTCATGACCTGGGTTCAAACCCCAGGTCTCACATATTTCTCATGTTATTTTTCCAATCATTATTCCATGCAGCGCTTTTGTGGAGACGTGCCATATACCATCCTGATCCAAGCACCCACGTGTCCATCCAATCCACACCAAAGGCTTAGATTAAAAGAGTATACTGCGCTTGAGTCAAACGTGTCACACATGATTCAGAAAGTCAAACAGGCCACTGCCTATTGGGCCAGATTCCACTAATTTGACCTCCAATTTGGGGCTACCCCCCCTGGTTTGCCTTCACTATTTTTATTTATTTACTTTTTATTCTTGTTTTAATTGTTATATTTATTTTAATTATTGTTTATTTACTTAATTATTTTTTAACAAAATACAAAAACATCATAAATTCAGAAAAAGACAAAAAAAGTTAATAATTATTATTTTTTTTTTTAATAAGTTAATATGTAAATTATTTAGTTTAATTAGGTTTTTTACTTTAATTCCTTTTAATAAAATCCAAAAAAATATAGAATTAGGTTAATTGATAATTTTTATACCTTTTAAATTTTCTTTTTTTTATCACAACACTATTTATTTATTTATTTTATTTTTATAATTAATTGTACATAAATATAATTTAGGTTTAAATTAGGTCAAAAATTCAATATTTTCATAATAAACTTAAAAAACATTAGAACTAGGGTTTAGCATTTTATTTTAATAAATTCTTTTTTCTTTTAAATCTTAAAAAATACAAAATACCAAAAAAACATTTAATTTTTCATTTTTTATTTTAATTCCTTATTAATTTAATATTTTGCAAAAGGGTCCAACGCCCGTCGCTTTAATTATTTTGTTTCGCGCGTTTTACTTTGTCGCTTATTATAATTATGTACATGTCCCAAAGCCGTGTAAACAATTGCTCGCACCTTTATTTTTATTCGCTTTCTTTATTTTCAGTCAAATCGGGTCCGGTTTAATTTTGGCGATGTGGACCCGCGCCATTTGTAATAGTTGTAGATTTATTTTCCCGCAACTTTTAACTGTTAAATAAGCATGAAAGAATGTATGGATCAAAATAAAATCAAGCGTAGATCACAAATAAACATGACAAGACAAATAACTGAAACATGACACACAATTCGCACACACCACCCCTAGGGTACGCCTCACTGTTGCCTTTCGAAAGGTGATCGTCGAGTAGAGGATGTCTTAGTAAGTCCTCATGATCCGGGAACCTGGCATGAGGGTAGCTTCTAAGGTGTCTTCCCATTACTCTGGTGATCACCACGTCCCTAAAACTCGAATTGACCCGAACACCTCCAACGGTGGTGCTACCTACCTCTCAATGGTGGGATGGCACTACTTTAAAGGACATTTACACAGACGAATTCCTTAGGGTAGGTAGGTTCTCAAGGATACTTGCTCTAATCTCAAAACAAACTCAAAAGGACTTTTCACACTGACACTTTTCAAAAGCTTTCAAAGCAAATTTTTCAAACACTCTGACGTACGAGTCGAACTGAAATTTTTCAAAGAAACTTTTTAAACCCACATTGAAAAGCAAACAAACAATTTTGAAAACACATTGAGCAAGTATCTAAGAGCCCATGGATAACCATGGATAGAAAGGGTGCTAACACCTTCCCTTTCTATAACCTACCTCCCGAACCGAGAGCAATCTCTTTAAGGAATTTTTCTGTGCTTTTGTCCTTTCCATTTGGAGAAAATAAAAGACGGTGGCGAATCTTGCTTCCGCGACATTTCGCGAAACCAGCGTTAAACAGTCAGTTCCAGATCCACCGATCACAGAACTGGCGACTCTGCTGGGGATAAACTTAAAGTGAGGTGTACCTTAGGATTAAGATCACTGTGTTTTCAATTGTCTTCTTTGCTTGCTTTACTATTGTGGGTTGTATCGGAGTTACATAGATCCTAACCCGGATCTGGGGATACCCTGTTTAGGTAGCATAAGCTGTGAGGGACCTGTCCGGCGTATACCGACATGGGTGAAGCAGTGGCTACGTTGGTGTGGCGCCTTGGTCTGTACCGATATCCCTCGTGTTGAAACGGGGAGAATATGGGTCTTCCAAGGAGTCATTAAGCACCAACAGACCTTAGAACCCTAAATGACACAACTTGGCCATTAGAACAGTAGCAGTATGCTACGCCCATTGAGGCTAAACTCTCGTGATGGTTCTGGCTGCAAGAAAAGATTGCGATGCTGGAGTTATGACCGATTGAGGGTAGTCAATGATATTGGGATCCTCTAAGAACCCGGTTACTTTTGATTAGGACAGGTATGAACCAACAAACTGAAAGAGGGTAATACCTAGACCTCATGCTGGCCTAAACTTTAGGGGCTTGCCTTGTGTGACTTGCGTGCCTTCGTACTTGACTACTTACATGCTTGTTATCTGACCCTTGATGTCTTGCAGGTTTTGTTCATAGCCCTTTATTAGGACTTATAACAGGGTGTACTAACCACTTGCAGGTTCTGTTTATAGTCCTTAATTGGGACTCATGACAGGTTTTACTTAGGTTTCTTGCAGGTTTTGTTCATAGTCCTTAATTGGGACTTATAACAGGATGTACTAACTACTTGCAGGTCCTGTTTATAGTCCTTAAATCAGGACTCATAACAAGTTTATCAAGTCTCTTGCAGGTTTCAGTTTATAGTCCTTAATGGGGACTCATAACAGGGTTTACCTACATCACCCCATGCATAGCATGACATCATACCATTGCATACATCCTAACCCATTTCAAGGATCTCAAGGGCTTGTGATGCAGGTCATGATGAACCAATTGCCCAGCAAGGGGCAAGGAGGATTTATTTTCCTCTAGCCAAGGGTGTCAGGGGCTATGACCCACTGGATATGGTGAGCCTTTGACCCTTGAAGAAGGACTCTCAACAATATGCAGTGCCTTCAGTCAAGCTACCGGTTCCAAATGCTAACAAAGTCTCTCTGTTTACCCCGCGAGGTCCTTGAAAACATTACATGCATGTCATACATCTCATTGCATTGCAGGTATCCCTTTGACAGGTTGCTTACCCTTCTCCGCTGTTTATTTCAGCCGATCGTCATGAATCCTGAATCATCAGCCGAGCAGACTATCAAGGATCTCCAGGCTCAGAACGCCCAGTTCCAAGAGCTGATCATGAATTTGACTCAGGGGCAACAAGATCTGAAGGCTTTGCTCTTGAAGAAGGACAAGAAGAAGAAGAGGACTGTTTTGTTTAGCCCTAGACGCAGATCTGGGAACGCACCGCAAATTGAAACTGAGAGGACAACCCCATCTGTGAGGGAAAGCAGTCACCATGAGAGAGAGGTGCCTAGTCCAGTGGTCTCCGACAACGAGACAGATTTCAACGACGAACAATACCCTCCGGCTGAGGACAAGTACAAACAGTTGGAGGATAGGTTGAAGGCTATGGAGGTTCAACAGGTACCTGGGCTGGATTTCGGAGATCTGGGTTTGTCAACTGGTGTGATAATCCCCCACAAGTTCAAAGTACCATCCTTCTCTAAGTATGACGGGGCGTCTTGTCCCAAACTGCATCTAAGGTCCTATGTTCGGAAGATTCAACCATATACGGTGGACAAGAATTTATGGATCCACTTCTTCCAGGAGAGTCTTTCAGGGACTCATCTCGAATGGTTCTATCAGCTGGATGGGACCAAAGTTCGTAACTGGGAGGAGTTGGCAACTGCTTTCTATAAGCAGTACCAGTACAATGCCGACCTTGCCCCCACGCGTACTCAACTCCAAGGTATGTCGTTAGGCGCAAGCGAAGGTTTTAAGGAGTACGCTCAGAAATGGAGGGATCTTGCTGGAAGGGTACAACCACCTCTGACTGATCGGGAACTGGTGGACATGTTCTTGGGGACCTTGTCTGGTCCATTTTATAACCACCTGATTGGGAATTCGTCTGCTGGATTCACAGATCTTATCTTGACTGGGGAACGAATAGAAGCTGGCATCCGGTCTGGGAAAATTCAAGAGGCTGTACCTTCTGATAAGAAGCCTCATCATGGAAAGAAAGAATCCAATGTTGTGCACGGTAAAAAGAGCCGTCATGAGGCAGGGGCAATCCAAATCTCCAATCCCGGACCTGCTCGACCAGGACAGGGGCAGCAGCACAAGGAGAAACGACAGTATACCAAACTCAACATGTCGCTGGATCAAGCACTGCAACAAATGTTGAAGGCAGGGCTGATCACTTTAAGGGCTCCTCTCCGGAATCCGAACACTTCTGCTCCCAACTATCATCCCAACGATAGGTGCGCATATCATTCAGATAGCCCGGGGCATACTACAGACAACTGCTGGCCTCTCAAGAACAAAATTCAAGACATGATCGACGCCGGGGAGATTCAGTTTGAAGTGTCTGAAACTCCGAACATAATCACTGCTCCGTTACCCAATCATTGAAGACCTCTTGTTTATTTGAATTTTGAGTTGTATTTTTCATTGCTTATACAAACGATTAATGTCATAGCAAACTCTTTTATGTTATCAATGCATCGCATACGTCTGTTTTGAGAATTAATACAATTGTTTTCATTATATTCAAATTTCTTTTCATATTTTTCTGATGTCAAATCTGGATCTAAAATTCTAAGCCTCTTGAGGGAGGATGACGAAAACGATACCGCGATCATTACAGTATGCTTTTGAACAAACCCCGCTGATGAGGTACAGGCATTGCTTCAATCCCTAAACACTGGAGTTATAAGGAAGATAATCCCTCGTCAAACCATCAGAGCCAAAGAAGTAGGAGTTTTTATTTTCGAAAATCAAAACCCTTAATCACAACCTGGGGCAGGGTAGTCTCTCAGTTGATCCAAGTGCATAACGAATGGCACCGAAGAGATCTTTTACAAAACGAACAAAGACAGTAATGGTTCAGAACAATCAAAAGGACAGGCAGTCATCATCAAAATTCATAAATGAAAAGCCCAAAAAGTCTAAACCTACAAAGGGGACTTATGAAACTGGGGCATCCCGCTGACTGTAATTCCAAAAAGGAAACAGTTCAGGCAAAAAAAGAAAGGGATAACAAAACCAAGAAGGAGGTCACTACAAACCCTCAACAAAAAAGGAATGACTGCCTGTTCAAAAAGAAGTTATCAACATCTGAACCATTATTGGAACATCAAAGCAAGACTCAAGCAAGGTCTAACACACGATCAACTGAGTTTAGGTTTGGAGAACATCACGAAGAGCGGGTGGGTACAAATAATTTGAGCCTTTATCCTTTGTTTCTTAAACCGTGAACCAGGCCACGTTATAACCCTTAAAAGTCCTAGCTGAAGCATGGGTTAGCTCGAAAGCATACTGTCACGAAAGGTATCCTGACTCCTTAAGGCCTACGGTAAATACGGAGTTGACATCATGTTTTACAAACAGTCATTTGCTTTATGAAAAAGAACGCATTTTCAAAATCTTCAAGACAGACATAAGCTTTGCATTTTTGACATAATTTTGTTTGCATATGACTTTTTTGTTTGAACAGCAGGGAAATTCGCACGAGAAATACCTAGTGAACAAGAGTATCTCCAATCAAGGGGCACGGCATGATCATGGTCTACCATCTGGGACAGTTAAGTCAAGATCCAGAGGATCTCTCAAAAATCCAAAAAGCCTGGGGCAAATCTCTGCCTGAGTCACTTGGGGCACTCCAGCAACGAATCTTGCACGATCAGACACCTTCTGGTAATATGACAACACAAGCAGCCAGGGGCACCTACCTGCATTCTAAGTGCGTGGACATAGTCGGAAAATACTACGCAAAATCAAAGACCCGCTAGGTTGACATACCTAGGCAAAAATAAGGGCTTCCCGGCGAACCAAAAGGGTTCGGGCAAAATGAAGGGATGAAATGAAAATATCTGCACACCCGACAAGTCGAAAACCTGAAAAGGCGGCTTGGGCAAAAATGGGTATCCCGGTGGACTGAAAACCCGAAAGGGCGGTCCAGGCAAAAGTTAGGGATTAAAAGCGTACGACTATGTCCCGCCATCTGTCTACCAGAAGAAGGTTTGTCCGCCAACGACTATCAGCACCCCACAAGAAACAGGGGCAATAAAGAGTGGTCTAAGCAATCTGATTGTTCTGTCCTCCAGGGTATCAAGGTAGGTTTCGTTGAAGAACATAACCAATACAGTTCGATACCTCCCCAGAAGAGTCCAATCCAGTTTCCCCAGGAAAGTTGGAATCCATCTCCCCAAGCAATAAGCTTATCCCCAGTAGATTCTGGAAGCTTATCCCCTTGCAAAACACGAACGCGTCGTCCGGCTTGATTTAAAGAGTTATTTCCTCAATAGGATATAACTGGGTTATCCTCAGCTCAAAGGCCACGGAAATAGCGTCGTCGACAAAGCCTTCCTATCCCCAGCGAAGTCTATCAACACTTCCAGCACAGCAAGGGTATCCTCAGCAAACTATCAACATTCACAAAGCATCTCCCCACAGAGTATTTCTTCCCAGCATGGTCGCTAGAATATCTTTTTCTCCCCGCAGAATCCTCCATTCGCCAAGTTTATTCCCCAACGGAGTTATCTTCGTCTATTGGAATTCCTACAACTATTCTGCAACGTCAGCCCAGGATACGACTTCCCGGCACCCGTCAAGGATTTATTTTCTTAGACAAACATACATTCATAAAACGTCACATACATCATTATAGCATGCATATGCATCATACTACACGAATCTCATTGATTTTGAAGACATACAGTTCATGCATCATGATTTTGCATCCAATTATGTCTCGCCTTTTCAGGAAAAAGATCAATACAAAAATGACTACTATCAACTAATCGCAATTCATTCTTGATATAGTTTCAGATGTAAACCAGATATGGTGACGTTCTGATGCTGCTTCCAGAATTCCTTCTCGATATAGTTTCGGATATGACCCAGATATGGTGACGTTCTGATGCTGCTTCCAGAATTCCTTCTCGATATAGTTTCGGATATGACCCAGATATGGTGACGTTCTGATACTGCTTCCAGAATTCATTCTTGATATAGTTTCAGATGTAAACCAGATATGGTGACGTTCTGATGCTGCTTCCAGAATTCCTTCTCGATATAGTTTCAGATATGACCCAGATATGGTGACGTTCTGATACTGCTTCCAGAATTCCTTCTCGATATAGTTTCGGATATGATCCAGATATGGTGACGTTCTGATACTGCTTCCAGAATTCCTTCTCGATATAGTTTCGGATATGATCCAGATATGGTGACGTTCTGATGCTGCTTCCAGATTTCCTTCTCGATATAGTTTCGGATATGATCCAGATATGGTGACGTTCTGATGCTGCTTCCAGATTTCCTTCTCGATATAGTTTCGGATATGATCCAGATATGGTGACGTTCTGATGCTGCTTCCAAATTTCCTTCTAGATATAGTTTCAGATATGACCCAGATATGGCGATGTTCTGATACTGCTTCCAGATTCCCTTCTAGATATAGTTTCAGATATGATCCAGATATGGTGACGTTCTGATGCTGCTTCCAGATGCCCTTCTTGATATAGTTTCAGATATGATCCAGATATGGTGACGTTCTGATGCTGCTTCCAGATTTCCTTCCAGATATAGTTTCAGATGTAAACCAGAGATGGTGACGTTCTGATACTGCTTCCAGAAATCCCTTTTTAGATATTCCCCTCTCCGACGATGAGTGTGAGGTGATATTCTCCTATGGTTCCCTCTCCAACGGTGTGTGAGGTAGTAATCCCCTTTTAGATATTCCCCTCTCCGACGATGAGTGTGAGGTGATATTCTCCTATGGTTCCCTCTCCGACGGTGTGTGAGGTGGTAAGTACTTTTCAGATGTTTCCCTCTCCGACGATGAGTGAGGTGATTCCCTTTCAGATTATAACTGCTTATGGTTCTCGTTCTGATATTGCAAAGATGGTAATTTCCACCAAGATTTTCCTCAACGAACGTTGTTGAAGTTAAAGTCATCCAAGGTTCTCTTACCATTCATGCTAAGGCAGTAACCATCCCTGGTTCATTCATCAGCGTTTGAAGCTCCAGACTCAGCTCCTGTAACCAGTCAGGACATATCTATACCAAGCATCTAAAATCAGCTCCTGCAACGTGTCAGGTACTCATTTTTCTTTTGCAGGTACGCAAGTTCTCGCTAAGGAATCTCTTATGCGATCAACATCCAGATGGCATCTATAAGCCCATCCACCATTCATCAACCTCTAAATGGCATCTATAAGCCCATTCCGCCATCACTGCTACTATGTGAGCGCAAATTTTTGGGCACTCTAGTGTCCAATCATCTTCTACCTTCGGATTACGAAAGGCGCGTCAGCCAATCTGCATCCTCAGGTCTAAGAAGATTGAACAGGGGCAACTGTTGCACCCCAAAATTTTCCCTCCCATATTCTCCAAGATTTGTCAAGTCAAGGTCACAAAATTCCCCAAGGGTTGTGCAGTTCAACTGTCTCCTACACAGTCAAAACTAGGGTTTGTGTTCTGATCAAAGAAAGGAAGTTTCCAAAGGCCCAATCAAGTCTCACATGCCTACAAAGATGGTCAAGCATCCTCATATCAAGTTTCAAAGCATTCAGCTCAAAATTGCACAGTCAAAACCCTAAATTGCACTACAGTCAACTGTAGGGGCAAAATGGTCATTTGACAGTCAAAAGTTCAAATTTTTGGTCAACATATCATTTTGAAGCCACAAACATCATTTGATCAATGCTTGATCATGATTCTCAAAATTTGGCTCAGAAATCATCAAAGATGCAAAAGTTACTATATTTGGACAGTTGAAAAAGTCAACTGAAATTGACCAGGGCATAACTTTCACATGGATTATCAGAAAAATTCCATCCAAAGCTCATTTTGAAGAGAAAGACATTTCCTACAACTCATCTTCATATTCCAAGTCCAAGAAATGCTCTCACAAAAAGTTATCAATTTCAACATTATAGGTCATTTTCAAAAGTCAACAAAAAGGGACTTTAAGTCAAAGGCCATAACTTGAGATTGGTAAATCAAAATGACATGGGACCAAAGGCATTGGTTAGAGGACTCAAAGACCTTTCCAAAATGTCCAAGAACATGTGAAAAGCTTAAAAAGTGAGCAAGTTATGCCTTGTGGAAGTTGGGGAATTTTTGGGAATTTTTGGGAATTTTGAAAAGTCAACATTGATGCAAATGATCCAAAAATGCTAATGGGCCCATTTTTCTTCCAAGTTTCTTCATGCCAAGCCTATGCACGACCATTAAGCCCAAGGGGAAGTATTTTCTCATTTTTTAATTATTTATTTGAATTTATATTAATATTAATTCATTTAAATCATTTAAATATGTAGAAAATATAAACTTGACCTAAAAAAATCTTTTTGTGCACATTCTACTCTCAAGACCTCATGCACATTCTAATTAGGCAAGTTTTGGTTTGATTTGAGCTGATTGAACAAAAATAACATGAAAAAAGATATGAAAAGATTTTACAAAATCAAATATGCAAAACAATGAATTCAAAAGATTTTGTACAAATTTCTTAACCTAAAAGCTTGGCTACATATGCAGGATGACAAACCTAATTGCCTTAGACACTCAGCTGCGCTCATAAGCCATACACAAATTCGAAATTTTCTCTAAAAACTCAAGAACTGAAAAGTGCTTTAGAGATCGTTTCAAGCCATAATACTGAGTCCATCGTATTCCTGAAGCTTCAAGGATCATATATCAATCAAAACCACTCATTCTAGCATCAAGAATTGGTAAAACGGGCACACCCTGTACCGAAAATATTTGATGCTCTTGCATATTGATTCATACATTTTCCATAATTTTTGAGACTTGATTTGTGTTCCTTACATGATTCTTATGCTAACTGTATAATTCAATTGCGTTTTTATTGACCATACGAGATTATGCCATGTTTGAGATTCTAGGGTTACAGGTTTCAAAATTGGGGTTTTCTACCCAAGGTAAAATTAAGGTCCCAGACTCACACCATTGCACTCAGCTCAACTGGACGAAGAAATCCCAATGGTCGCAATGAATTTATGTTCAAGGATAGCCTAATCGCTATTTTCTTGAAACCTGCCTAAAGCCACGCATCCAAAACCGTGGCTGAAAGTTCTTGTTTTCAAAAAAAAAAACAAAATAGAACGAAGAAGACGATACCGTGTCAGGGAGTGATTGGTCCATTCAAACTCTCGCGCCAAAATTTCATTAATGCGTTACTTTCTCTTTTTATTATTTATTTGTATATTATATATCAAATTGGTTTCATAGCTCAGCTGGCAGGTGGACACGCTTGTGACTCTCATGACCTGGGTTCAAACCCCAGGTCTCACATATTTCTCATGTTATTTTTCCAATCATTATTCCATGCAGCGCTTTTGTGGAGACGTGCCATATACCATCCTGATCCAAGCACCCACGTGTCCATCCAATCCACACCAAAGGCTTAGATTAAAAGAGTATACTGCGCTTGAGTCAAACGTGTCACACATGATTCAGAAAGTCAAACAGGCCACTGCCTATTGGGCCAGATTCCACTAATTTGACCTCCAATTTGGGGCTACCCCCCCCCCCCCCCCCCTGGTTTGCCTTCACTATTTTTATTTATTTACTTTTTATTCTTGTTTTAATTGTTATATTTATTTTAATTATTGTTTATTTACTTAATTATTTTTTAACAAAATACAAAAACATCATAAATTCATAAAAAGACAAAAAAAGTTAATAATTATTATTATTTTTTTTTAATAAGTTAATATGTAAATTATTTAGTTTAATTAGGTTTTTTACTTTAATTCCTTTTAATAAAATCCAAAAAAATATAGAATTAGGTTAATTGATAATTTTTATACCTTTTAAATTTTCTTTTTTTATCACAACACTATTTATTTATTTATTTTATTTTTATAATTAATTGTACATAAATATAATTTAGGTTTAAATTAGGTCAAAAATTCAATATTTTCATAATAAACTTAAAAAACATTAGAACTAGGGTTTAGCATTTTATTTTAATAAATTCTTTTTTCTTTTAAATCTTAAAAAATACAAAATACCAAAAAAACATTTAATTTTTCATTTTTTATTTTAATTCCTTATTAATTTAATATTTTGCAAAAGGGTCCAACGCCCGTCGCTTTAATTATTTTGTTTCGCGCGTTTTACTTTGTCGCTTATTATAATTATGTACATGTCCCAAAGCCGTGTAAACAATTGCTCGCACCTTTATTTTTATTCGCTTTCTTTATTTTCAGTCAAATCGGGTCCAGTTTAATTTTGGCGATGTGGACCCGCGCCATTTGTAATAGTTGTAGATTTATTTTCCCGCAACTTTTAACTGTTAAATAAGCATGAAAGAATGTATGGATCAAAATAAAATCAAGCGTAGATCACAAATAAACATGACAAGACAAATAACTGAAACATGACACACAATTCGCACACACCACCCCTAGGGTACGCCTCACTGTTGCCTTTCGAAAGGTGATCGTCGAGTAGAGGATGTCTTAGTAAGTCCTCATGATCCGGGAACCTGGCATGAGGGTAGCTTCTAAGGTGTCTTCCCATTACTCTGGTGATCACCACGTCCCTAAAACTCGAATTGACCCGAACACCTCCAACGGTGGTGCTACCTACCTCTCAATGGTGGGATGGCACTACTTTAAAGGACATTTACACAGACGAATTCCTTAGGGTAGGTAGGTTCTCAAGGATACTTGCTCTAATCTCAAAACAAACTCAAAAGGACTTTTCACACTGACACTTTTCAAAAGCTTTCAAAGCAAATTTTTCAAACACTCTGACGTACGAGTCGAACTGAAATTTTTCAAAGAAACTTTTTAAACCCACATTGAAAAGCAAACAAACAATTTTGAAAACACATTGAGCAAGTATCTAAGAGCCCATGGATAACCATGGATAGAAAGGGTGCTAACACCTTCCCTTTCTATAACCTACCTCCCGAACCGAGAGCAATCTCTTTAAGGAATTTTTCTGTGCTTTTGTCCTTTCCATTTGGAGAAAATAAAAGACGGTGGCGACTCTTGCTTCCGCGACATTTCGCGAAACCAGCGTTAAACAGTCAGTTCCAGATCCACCGATCACACCATGGTCAGGCATATCAAAAGCGAATGATCAAAGCTTTCAACAAGAAAGTCAGACGACAAGTATATCAAGTCGGGGATCTTGTAATCAAGCGGATCATCTTGCCATAAAGTGATCTCAGGGGCAAATGGACTCCTACCTACGAAGGAACATTTGTAATCAAGAACATCTTTTCTGGTGGGGCAATGATTTTAACCACCATGGACGATGATGACCTGCCGCACCCTGCGAATGCAGACATAGTTAAAAGATACTACGCATAAACGACCCACTAGGTTAACACACCTAGGCAAAAAAAAGGGCATCTCGGTGAATCGAAAACCCGAAAGGGCGGTTCAGGCAAAAGTTAGGGATAAATAATTTTTTTTTACACCTGGCAAGTTGAAAACCCGAAAGGGCGACTTGGGCAAAAAAGGGTTTCCCGGTGGACTGAAAACCCGAAAGGGCGGTCCAGGAAAAAGTTAGGGAAGTAAAGCGTATGACTATGTCTCGTCGGATCACTTTAAGGACAATCTCTTCACAAACAAGCTTCGGGCTTCTGATCAACTCAATCATCTTTGGACGAAGCAATGGATGGATAAGATATTCAGAGTTACGAAGGCTATAGCAGAATAGGAACCCCTTGGAATTTTCACACATAGCCATCTTTTCTTTGTATAAATATTTCTCATTTTTATGACAGGGTTCTCTTACTAGGATGTCTGTCTCCTTTGTACGAAATACTTACACAAAGTTAATACAAAGATACTTCAAAGTGCAGAAAACTATTTGCCTTTTCTTCTTTATACACTTGTGTTTTATTTGAAAAAGTCCAATGATTTATTAATGAGCATATGCATTTGAATATAATAATTGTTTACAAATAAACGGAATGGGAAAGAATAATTACTGACAGGTTGAAAGTATGGGAAAACGTCTTTAGGCTATTCCAAGAGAAATCCCCTGCAGTACATCATCCAGATCCCCAGCGGAGCTAAAACATTGAAATACATATCCCCAGCGGAGCTAAATTTCAAACCCTTAATTCCCATCAGAGTTAAGTCTTCAAACTCCCAATCCCCAGCGGAGCAAAAACTTTGAACTACAGATCCTCAGCGGAGATGAAACCTTCTTCCCCAGTCAAGTCAAATTTCCAACTACCAATCCACAGCGGAAACCATTCAGTTTTCCCCATATTCCCCAGCAAGTTGTCTTAAAGTCTGAGAATCAACCAGATAACAGTTAACTTTTGTCTTATCCCCAAACTAGGATAATTGCCCAGTAGATTGACATACAACCCAAACTCCTGATCTCCCCAGCAGTATAGCTACTCCCCCAGAGTTTTCACTTACTCTCCACCAGGAAGCCTTCTTCCCCAC
This sequence comes from Vicia faba, assembly GCA_948472305.1. Taxonomy (NCBI): domain Eukaryota; kingdom Viridiplantae; phylum Streptophyta; class Magnoliopsida; order Fabales; family Fabaceae; genus Vicia; species Vicia faba. Next base: position 519,503,865 of record OX451737.1, read on the forward strand.
AGAGTTTTTACTCCCTAACAGAATGAAGATTCTCATTCTTAACTCCCTAGCTTGAAGTCCCCAAGGATTCAAATTCCCCTAGCAGATTGAAGATTCTCATTCTCAATTTCCCAGTGAAGTTGCCAGAATCTTCACCACTCCTCAACAGATTGGAGATTCTCATTCTTGATCTCCCTAACAGAATGAAGATTCTCATTCTTGATTCCCCGCATAAGTCATCAGAGTCTTCCTTATTCTCCAGCAGATCAAGGTTTTCCTTTGTTTGATCCCCGGTAGAGATCGCCAGAGTTTTCTCTATTCCCCAGCCGAGTAAGGGTTCCCATTATTTAACCCCCAGTAGAAGTCTTCAAAGTTCTCTGGATTCCCCAAGCAGGTTTCTCAAGCAACACTTGGCATTATTTTCACAACAAAATGATTATCATATTCCAACTCCAAAGACTTGAAGGATCCCTATATCCCCAGGAAAGTCGTGAAGGATTCTCACATCCCCACAGAAGTTGTCAAGGATTTTTAATCTCCAATAGTCACCAAGGATTTCTCATCCTCAGCAATCAAAGATTTTGAATCTCCAGCAGCGGTCAAGGATTTATCTTCCCCGGCAGCAGTCAAGAGTTTTATTATCTCCAGCTATCAAGGATTTATTTTCCACAGCGGTACAGCAAATTAGCTTACATGCGCATACATTACATTCATATACCATAAACATTGATAAAACACATTTTATTACATCATACATTACATGCAACATAACTCTGTGTTTCAGCTAACATTTTACCCTTTTCAGGATAAGATTAATAGTTATCTTTAACAAATATTCAAAGATTTCAGATACAGTACGGATACACTCCAGACACAGAAGTCATTCTGCTACTCGTTCAGATCTCTTATTCATGATACAGTAAAGATACACTCTAGACATGGAAGTCATTCTATTACTCATTCAGAATTCAAAGTCAAGATACAGTACGGATACACTCCAGACACGGAAGTCATTCTGTTACTCATTCAGACTTCAACAATCAGATACAGATTAGATACGCTCCAGATACGGAAGCCATTATATTTCTCATTCAGATTCAACTATCAATTTCAAGTTCAGATACACTCCAGACACAGAAGTCATTCTGTCACTTATTCAGATCCCAGTTACAGTTCAGATACACTCTAGACACGAAAGTCATTCTGCTACTCCTACAGATCTCAACTTCAGATACAGTCCAGATACGCTCCAGACACGGTTGCCATTCTGTCACTCATTCTGATTTTCCCCAGCTCAGATACACTCTAAACATGGAAGTCATTCTGTCACCTATTCAAGATACAGTCCAGATACGCTCCAGACACGGCTGCCATTTTGTCACTTATTCTGACTTTTTCCCAAGCACGGAGATGCTCCAGACACGGATGTCATTCTGTCGCTTATTCAGATTTCAGATTCAGATACAATACAGATACACCCCATACACGACAGTCATTCTATTATTCATTCAGATTCAAATATAGTTACAGCTCGGATATGCTCCAGACACGGACACCATTCTGATACTCATTCTTTTGACTTACAATATGCAGTTCAACAAACATTCTTGATGGTATCTACAAGCCCATCTCTGACAAGATTTTGTCACCTCTCCAAATGGCATCTTTAAGCCCATTCCCTCAACTACATTTTGACGAGTGCAAATTTACGGGCACTCTAGTGTCCAATTATCTTTTACCTTCGAGTCACGAACGACACAGCTTGCCAATCTAACTCTTCAGGTTCAATAAGATTGAATAGGGGAAGTTGTTGTACCTTAAAATTTTCCCTGACATTTTATCAATATTTTCCTCACAAGACTTTTTGAACTCAAGACCAGATTAGGGTTTGCTCTGCTTAAGACCTCACCTTGCACTGATGACCTGAAATTAGGGTTTGAGTTTGCACAGGGATTTTTGGACTTCCAATGCCTCATGTGACTTTCATACTTCATATTGTACCTATAAGATTGCCCATACCAAGTTTCAAGCTTTGAATCACATTTGTGCCCAGTCAATTGGACAGTTCACCTAAAAATCAGTTGTATTGAGGAAAAGTTAACCATGGCCAATTTACAGTCAAACCTCATAATTTTTTATCCACATCAACATTATAGACTCATATGAACCATTTGATCAAGTTTGGACCACAACTCCTCAAGAAATTTGATCAGATCATCAAAAGGGTAAAATGGTCATTTTTAGGGTTTTGACTGTAGAAGGGCAATTTCTGATTTTTCACCTAGCCAATGGAAAATTGGGTTCAAGCATGGTTTTAAGGACTAAATGGAATCATCTTGACCTAATCACAAGGCTCAAAGATCTCAAATGCATTGGATTGATAGATGAATTTTCCAGTCAACTGATCAAAAAATCAACTGTACATTGAAAAGTCAAACTTTGACTTTTTGGTCAAAATCAAGTTCCAAGGGTCATTTTTCATCAAGATGTGTCAAAACATGAAACTTGTTCACCAAGAAACCTAATTTTGGAAATTAGGGTTTAAGATTGAAAATTTTCATAACTTAGAATTTTTCTAAGTTATGAAAATTTCTTATTTTTTCCCATCTTTGCCCAAATTTTTCACCATGATTCAATTGGATTCAAACAAAACTTCCAACATGAAAGTTGTAGTCCTCCATTAAATATACAACTTTTATTCACAAAGTGTTTCCAAAATATGCTTGTATCTCAAGTTATGATTTTGTGAATAGGGGTCCAAAAACTTTCTAACTTAGTGAAATTTTGCCCTAGTTTAGGCAGATTTTTGACCTAACTTCATGGCAACTTTTCACCTAGTTACAAGTGGAATCTCAAAATTAATTTCAAATATGGATTGTAGATCATGTTACAATATTTCCAAAATGTCCAAGAACTCTCCAAGATCATTTATGGTTAGGGAGAATCGAAGAAAAGAAAATGGAAATTTCTCACTTTTGTCCATGGCATTTTGCACAATGTTACAACTTGAAAATCTGTCCTAAGCATGCTTGTACTTGGTTTACAGATTCTAATCCTTTCTACACTCCAAAATTGAATTCAAATACAATGGTTAATGGCATTGTTTTGAACTTTGAAGCTTTGTACAAGGGTTTAATCCAAAAATGGCAAAAAGGTTACATTGCTACTTTGATAAAGCACACTTTATGCAATTTTGTTTATATTGAGAATTGAACCTAATCTCTTTGTGCAAACAAGATCCATAAACATCAGAAAAGGTTTACCAACTCTCAGAAGGCCTTGAGCTAGCCTGTACAGGCTTTGGCTTTGTCAACTCACTTTTTGCTTTAAAAGCAAGTAAGCTTGCAAAAAGTCCATAACTTATGCATATGATAAAACCAAGTCTTGGCATCATTCCAAACAAGTTCAACATATTGCAACCATCCAGAAACACGATTTTCCAAGCTCCCAAACACCCTAAAACATAAAATCACAAGTTCTTGTCAAAACATGGCCATATCTGCAGAACCATTTCCAAAACCAAATTGGCTCGTGCGTTTTGTCTTGAACCACTTCAGACACATTCCATACAACACACCTGAACTATCCAAGCCCGGTCCAGCAACTATAAACTCATTTTCACACTTCACCATTTTCATTTTGAAGCTTTGCAGGTTGACTTCTACAGGGACATTCAGGCAAATTCAAGCCAAAAAGGTCAAAATAACGAGGGTAAATTTTGGGGTACAACAGCTGCCCCTATTCAATCTTCTTAAACCTGAGGATGTAGATTCGTTGTCTGCCTTTCGTAATCTGAAGGTGGAAGATGATTGAACACTAGAGTGCCCAGAAATTTGCGCTCATCTGAGATGGTGCTGGACTGTGTAGGTAGTATCGGTAATGGGCTTACAGATGCCATTTGGAGGAGATGACGGAAGGTCACCAAAGATGGGCTTAAAGATGCCATCTGAAAGATATGATAGAGAATTGTCGGAGATGGGCTTAAAGATGCCATCTAGAGGATGTTGATTTCCCGAGATATTCTTTTGATGAGAATTCATGTTCCTATCATTGAGGAGGAATCTGGTGAGGAATATTGGTCTCTGTCTTGGGAGAAATAGAATTTTAGGAGCTTCAGTTGTCTGTTACTCTACTGGGGAATCATCTCTTAGTAGAGGAGGTGAAATTGAACTGCTATCTGGTCAGGGTACAAGCTGCACCGCGAGTTACTGGGGAAATGTGAAATCAATCGTGTTTGATCAGGTCCAGGTCTTACAGTGTTGTGGACGGCTGTCTGGAGATAAGAGAAAAGAGACCTGGATGGTAAGGTAATGAGAAGGAACCTGGGTCGTAGGGTTTCTTCGATATGAAAGCATGGATAGTAGGGTTATGAGAAGGAACCTGGATAGTAGGGTTACTTCGATATGAAAGCCTGGATAGTAGGGCTGTGAGAAGGAACCTGGATAGTAGGGTTACTTCGATATGAAAGCCTGGATAGTAGGGCTGTGAGAAGGAACCTGGATAGTAGGGTTACTTCGATATGAAAGCCTGGATAGTAGGGTTGTGAGAAGGAATCCGGAGAGTAGGGTTACTTCGGTATGAAAGCCTGGATAGTAGGGCTGTGAGAAGGAACCTGGATAGTAGGGTTACTTCGGTATGAAAGCCTGGATAGTAGGGCTGTGAGAAGGAATCTGGATAGTAGGGTTACTTCGATATGAAAGCCTAGATAATAGGGCTGTGAGAAGGAACCTGGATAGTAGGGTTACCTCAGTATGAAAGCTTGGATAGTAGGGCTGTAAGAAGGAACCTGGATAGTAGGGTTACTTCGGTATGAAAGCCTGGATAGTAGGGTTGTGAGAAGGAACCTGGATAGTAGGGTTACTTCGGTATGAAAGCCTGGATAGTAGGGCTGTGAGAAGGAACCTGGATAGTAGGGTTACTTTGATATGAAAGCCTGGATAGTAGGGCTATGAGAAGGAACCTAGGTAGTAGGGTTACTTCAATATGAAAGCCTGGATAGTAGGGTTGTGAGAAGGAACCTGGATAGTAGGGTTGTGAGAAGGAACCTGGGTCGTAGGGTTACTTCAATATGAAAGCCTGGATAGTAGGGTTGTGAGAAGGAACATGGGTAGTAGGGTTACTTCGATATGAAAGCCTGTATGGTAGGGCTTGAGAAGGAACCTGGATAGTAGGGTTGCTTCGATATGAAAATCCTGGGTAGTAGGGTTGTGAGAAGGAACCTGGATAGTAGGGTTACTTCAATATGAAAGCCTGGATAGTAGGGATGTGAGAAGGAACCTGGATAGTAGGGTTACTTCGATATGAAAGCCTAGATAGTAGGGCTGTGAGAAGGAACCTGGGTAGTAGGGTTACTTCGATATGAAATCCTAGATAGTAGGGCTGTGAGAAGGAACCTAGATAGTAGGGTTGTGAGAAGGAACCTGGGTAAGGTTGCTTCATGAGGAGTTTGGGTAAAACTGCATATGAACCGAGAAGGAACCTGGGTAAGGTTGCTTTGTGAGGAGTTTGGGTAAAACTGCATCTGAACCGAGAAGGAACCTGGGTAAGGTTGCTTTGTGAGGAGTTTGGGTAAAACTGCATCTGAACTGAGAAGGAACCTGGGTAAGGTTGCTTTGGGATGAGTTCGTGTAAAACTTCAGGAGGGACCTGGGTAAGGTTACTTTGTGATAAGTTTGTGTAAAACTTCATTTGGAAATGTATGAGAAAGGACTCGTGTAAGATTTTTCAGGATAACCCCGTGTGAAGCTGCGTTTAGAGAAACTCGTGTAAGATTGCTTCGTGACGAACCCGTGTAAAGCTGCATTTGGTCACACAGATAATTATTCTGTTTAGTTTCAGGAGCTAATCTTGAACTTGCTGGAAGTTGTTAATGATAACCATCTTTCCTGAAAAGGTACATGATTAATCGTATATGATGCATGAAATGCATTGTATGATGATGTTCTCAAAATAAACGAGCTTATGCTGGATGCAATATGTATGCGCACGTCATGATGTATGAACATGAAATGCTATTGTGGCACGTCCGAGTTTGGAAAAATAAATCCCTAACTGCTGTTGGAGAGTAATGGAAATTGAGTTCCTGACCGTCGTAGAAAAAGTGGTTCTTCTACTTCTGCTGGAGATGGTGAACCAGAGACGACTATGCTGGGGATTTTCCCCTTGTTTACGGGTATTCTGCTGAGGAGAGACTCTGCTTGAGAACAACTCTGCGGGGGAATAATTCTGTTGGAGAGAGAGGCTTCCATAGCTGAAGGGATAAACTTTGTCGGGGATTGAGCTTCTGTATTCAGAGAAATAAACTCTGTTCGGGAGAAAACTTTATGAACCGCTTGCGATTACAAAATTCGGCTGGGGAATATAGACGTCGGCTCTCCTAAAGAGCTTGGCTGGGGAAAGTAACTCCTGTTTGGGGAGGCAAATATCAAAACTTTGGTTGCCTCTACTCTGTGGGGAGTGTAGATGTTACTGGGATGCATGCTGAGGATATGACAATGACTTTGCATCAAGACTTTTCTGCCCCTATACCTGCTAGAGAAAGTGCCTGTGGAGGCCTTGTGGATTGAGTGTCATCCCAACTTATGAGGTGCTTGGTAACTGCCGATCGGAATGATAAGTCTTCTACTGATAGGCAAGTGTCAAGATAACGGGACATAGTCATACGCTTTAATCCCTAACTTTTGCCTGGACTGTCTTTTTAGATTTTCAATCCACCGGGATACCCTTTCTTTCCCAGACCGCCTTTTCAGGTTTTCGACTTTTCGGGTGTATATATCTTTTTTTGTTTTTATCCCTAATTTTTTCCCGAACCCTTTTGGTTCGCCAGAATGCCCTTATTTTTGCCTAGGCCAGTCAACCTAGCGAGTCTTTGTTCATGCGCAGTATTTTCTGACTATGTCCACGTTCTCAGGATGTAGGGAGTTGTCACTTTCCATAGTAGTAAGTGTTGCCACACTACCAGAAGATGTTTGTTTGATCATACAGGATTCGTGGCTGGGATTCATGCCCAATGCCCCAAGTGTTTAAGATGGAGATTTTCCCCTGGCTATCTGGCACTTTTGGAGAGACTGCCCCAGGTGTGTTTAAACATCAGGTCATGCCCCTTGCTTATGGAAGACCTGTTTTTGGAAGTGTCTTTCCCGCTGAGGTGATTCTGTCCATTGAGAGGATGTTTGTTCATTGAATATCCATTGTGCGGATTTCTCTGTTGTCAAACAATTAGTCATATGCAAACAATGTCATTTAAAGAATGCAAAATTCATGTTTGTCTTGAAAAAAAATTTGAAAATGTGTTTTGTGTAGTAAAGCGAAATTTGCAAGAATGTGATATCAACTCGGGATTTGTAACAAAGCCTACATGAGTCGGGATACCTTTATAACAATATGCTCTCAAACTAACCCATGCTTCAGCTAGGACTTTTAAGGGTTATAACGTAGCCTGGTTCACGGTTCAAGAAACAAAGGATAAAGGCTCAAATTTTATTTGTACCCAACCCGCTCTCCGTGATGTTCTTCAGTCCTATGCTCAGTTAATTGCGCATTTAGATCCCGATGGAGTCTAGAATCTTTGCTCTGATACTTGGTGATGATTCAGAAATTGAACCTTTGTTTTGAAAAGGAAGTCATTTTTGTAATCTTCTTTTTTTCGAGGATTTGTAGTAACCTCTTTTTTTTTTGTTATCCCTAATTTTTTCCTGAACTGTTTTTTTTGTGATTACAATCAGCGGGATGCCCCAATTTTTCTCTTAAGTCTCCTTCATAAATTATGACTTAATGGGCTTTTATTTCGAGAGATAATGACTGCCTGTCTTGACGATTATATGAAACCATCACCGTCTTTTGTTTTGGAAGGACGTCTTTGATGCCATTCATTATGTATGAAGTAGAATATTGCGACTGAATGCACATCTAAATTAACTGAGAAACTACCCTGTCCCAGGTTATGATTAAGGGTTTTAATTTGTGTGAAAAGAAAACTCCTACTTCTTTGGCTCGAAGGGGTTGACTAGGGATTATCTTCCTTATAACTCCATTGTCTAGGATTTGAAACAACGCATGTACATCGTCAGCGGAGTCTATTCAAAAGCATATTGTAGATATTGTGGTATCATTTTCGTCATCCTCCCTCTAAAGGCTTACAGTTTTTTAGTCGAGAGTTGAATATCACGAAAAGGAAAGAAATTTAAATATAGTGAATACAAATGAATTGATTCAAAACAGACATATGCAATGCATTGATAAAGTAACAGAGTTTGACATGAATAGATGTTCGAACAATCAAAAGAAAATTGCAAATTGAAAATTCTAATAAACAAAAGCCTCTTCGTCTGATCTTGTCACTTCATAGAACGTGCCTTAGAGGGATGGTAGAAGAACTCAGCCTGACCATCTCGTGTAAACTCCAACACTCATTCATCAATCAAGTCCTGAATTTTATATTTCAGCCTCTAACAATCATCAGTATCATGCCCCGGGCTGTTGGAATGGTATGCACACCTTGCATCAGGATTGTAGTTAGGGGAAGAAGTCTTGGGATTCGGATGAGGTCCTATCAACGTAATCAGATTCATCCTTAACAAGTTTTGAAAAGCTTGAGACAACAACATGTTGAGTTTGGTAAACTGCCTTTTGGGCATATCTGGCTTACTCTGATTAACCCGTTGTTTTTGGCGAGGTTTTTTTTAGAACCGTGATGTAGTAGCAATTTGGAAAGGTCCATTCTTCCCCAAACCAACCTTTTTTCTTCTTGGAGGTTGATCAATGACTTGGTCCACGGCCTCGACTGTTTGCTTCATATTGTTGTATCCGTCTTGATGAAGTTGGTTGATGATGGCTTTCAGCTCTTCTTGTCTTCGGGCTAGGCCTTGGATAAGAGCCATCTTCCCCCAGCATCTGGGTTCTCATTGCACCTACCTCAGCTTGCGGTTGTTCTAGTCATTCGTCCTTATTGTCTTCAGGACTTTTCTTGACCAAGTTCCCAACGAGGAGTGTTTTCAACTCTTCTTGCCCCTTGGATAGGTTTAGGAATATTTTCCTGAACTGAGCTTCTTGAGTTTGAAGATCTCTGTTGTCTTGTTTGAGAGCCATTGCTGAAATAAACAGCGAGAACATGAGAGACCTGACTGGAAGACCTGTTATTCAATGATATGTATGATATACGTATGCAATGTTTTCAAGGATCTCACGGGGTAAACAAGAAACTGTTAGAATTTGATTGCAACTTGATTGAAAAAACTTTGTGTCGTTGAGAGTCCTTCTTCAGGAGTCAAGCTCACCATATCGAGTGGGTCATAGCCACTGACTCAAGTTATCGTGTTTTGATCTCTAGACGGCATTGGCTAGAGGAAAATAAATCCCCTTGCCCCTTGCTAGACGTTTGGTTCATCATAACTTGCACCACAGGCCCTTGAGATCCTTGAAATGGCTAAGGAAATGCTATGGTATGATGTTATGATGTGTATGCTATGCGTTTAAGAAAAAGTGCGAGGTGATGTAAGCAAGTAAACCCGACAAGAAATCTTAGTTATTGGATAAGGACTGTAAACAAAACCTGCAAGGAACTCATGTTTTCGGATAATAAAACTGTACAAGTAGTTCAAGTTGAAAGCACACAAGTCACACAAACAGCCTTAGGTTTAGGCTTGCATGAGTTTTAAGGTAGTACCCTCTTGAAGTTTAGTTGGTTCAACCTAAAAAGTAACTGGGTTCTAGAGGATCTCAATATCACTGACCATCCTTTATCGGTCATGGTTTCAGCTCACACAATCTTTTCTTGCGGCCAAAATATTCCGAAAGTATGATCTCAATCAGTGTAGCATCGAGTATCAACCAATTCTCAGCTTTACACCGAGGCCGGCTATCTCGCTACTTTCTAATGGCCAAGTTGTTCAACTAAGATTCTAAGGTCCGTTGGTGCTTCACGACACCACGCGGCGGCCCCGTATTCTCCTCGTTTCACCACAAGGGATACTGGTACCAACCAAAGTGCCACACCAATGTAGCTACTGCTTCAATCGTATCGGTATATGCCGTACAGTTCCCTCACAGTCTATTTCTACTTACCTAATGAGTGCCCCCAGATTCGGGTATAGGATCTATAGTAACCCCAAACAAAACCCTCAAAAATAAAGCAAACAAAGTAATCAAGAGAAGCAATTTTAATGACCAAGATCCTAAGGTATACCCCACTTCAAATTAATCCCCAGCAGAGTCGCCAGTTCTGTGATACGGTGGCAGAACCGACTGTTATACTGGTTTGCGTTTTGCGTTTTTGTTTGCAAAATGTCGCGGTAAGCAAGAATCGCCACCGACTTTTATTTTATCTAACAAAGGAAAAGGAAAAATAACAGAAAAAACCTTTTTCGAGATGTTTCTGAGTACGAGGGGTAGATTATAAAAAGGGAAGGTGTTAGCACCCTTTCCATCCATGGTTTTCCATGGGCTCTTAAGTACTTGCTCATTTTGAAAATTGCTTGTGTGTGCTTTCTTTCAAAAGTTTTGCTTTACTTCGTTTTAACCCTTGTTTCTGTCCTCAAGAGTGTTACAAAGTTGTTTTTGAAAACTTTAGTTTGAAAAGTTTGTTTGGAAGTGTATGGTGTAAAATATTTGTCGTTTTGAGCAAGTACCTAACAGTTATCTACCTACTCGAAAAAAGGCGTTCTTTTCCTCCTATCCTTTAGACCGTGTTATCCTACTATTAGTGAGTAGGTAACCCTAGTCGTTGGATGTTTGAGGGACTATCGAAAGGGACGTAGTGGTCATTGAAGGCAACATGTAAGGATACCTTAGCATTTCGAAGGGACTGTCATCATATATTTGTAGGCAACATCGAGGGACAAGATCATTTCTTGTAGGAAACTCGAGGGACGTTAAGGGACTATGATCTTTATGATGACTTTTAGATTGAGGGTCTTTTGCTAAGGGTATCCCTACGTTCGAGGGACATGACCATTGTTTTCCGAGGCAACCAAGTGGGACATACCCTAAGAGTGAGCATGTGCATGTGTTTGATTTCAGTTATTTAATCTTTGCACAATTAAGGTGATCTACTATTTTAATTTTATTTGCCTTTTTCATGCAAGCCTATTAACATACATCTAAGCAGTTTATAGTTTGCGAAAATAACATGCGGAAAGTTTAAAGTCCTAGCTATTACAAGGCTTTTACAGAAACATAATTATTTTGGACTAAAAATAAAAAGTCGGAAATGTAAACCTAAGCTATTACAGAGCTTTGGGGCAATTACATAATAATGAAGAGTGCGGAAAAGAAATCCTAAAACTATTACATCCCGAAAGCAATTACATAATTAGAAAGGAAAAAATGCGAGAAAAGATAAATCTACGCTATTACATTGATAATGCGACCTATACAATTTTTCTAGAAATTAAAATGTAAAAGAATAAATAAAAAGAAATTAAGGAAAAATTAAAACCTAAAATTCTAAGTTAATGTTTTTGGTATTTTTTGTAGAAAATAGTTTTAAGTTAATTAAAAAACCTAATTCTAACTAATTTTAATAAAAAAAAGTTAATTAACTTAATTTATTAATAAATGAAAAAAAAAAGCCAAAAATTTAGTTACTAACTAAAACAAAAACCTAATCCTAATTTGTTAAAAAAATGGTTAATTAAAGAGTTAATTACAAAGAAAACCTAAAACTTAATTGTTTTCCTAATTTGCAGAAAAAAAAAGTTAATTAATTAAATTAAAGAGTTAATAAAAAAAAAGAGTTAATGATAAAAAAAATTGAAAACCTAAATTAATTAGGGTTTGATTTAAATAAAATTAGAGATTATATGAATTTAGGGTTTTTAAGGAAGATATTAAAGAGAAAGAAATAATGTACAAAGGGTTAAAAATAAGCAAAATTATACATATTGTCAGAGGTGGGTGTTGACCCAAAAATTAATTTAAAACCTAAAATTACTTATTCGAGTTTATTATGAAAAATCAAAGGCTTCTGAAAAATGTTAAGTTTTATGAAAAAGATTTTAAACAGAAAGAATAAAAATAGGTAAAAGGATAAATAGAAAGGAAGAAAACCAAAACCAATAGGGGTGGTTGTTGAACCCACGCCCTTAGCCTCCTCAGGATGCCTACCTTGCCATGAGTCATGCATTGGTGGTTGTTTTATTTTGGCCTCAATGTTTTGTAATAATCCTGCATGAGATCCTGTCTAAATCTGTAGTGTTGAATCTCATGAACAAATTAAATAAATTACTATATCATGGAAATTAGAGCAAAGATATGGGTTTTGAATGTGCAATTGGGCCTCCAATATTCACTTGAGTCCGTCACGTTCCAGGCTAAATCGCAGGGGCTTAAGTGCAATTTTTGAAGTTGAAATGTGAAAACAAAATGTAGCCGACATCGAGAACTAACTCCTGTCCGAAAATGGGATCAATCGGATAAACGGTAAATTAGTTATGAATTTTTGAAGTTTCACCTCAGACAAACTTATTCTGGGCTCCAATGTCAACTCTGACACGTTCTTCAATAAAAAAGTGGTATTGATCGGAGCATAAACCGGTCTAAACTTTGGAAGAAAAGTTGTAGATCTCTGAGTCAATGACCTTGTATAAAAATATGGGGCTAATCCGATAAAAATTGACCAAGTTATGAATTTTCGAAGATTCGACCCAGATGAAATAATATTCAGCATTCAGGATTTTCGGCGCGTCACGCGCACTCTGAGCAAAAAAAGAAGGCCTTTTGGATATCATTCGAACTTGATACCTCTTGTGAAAACATAGTCAACTCAATTTATGAAATTTTGGCGCCAGAACCAGCTCGATACAATGAAAATCGACCAAGTTATGATTTTCTGAACATGACGCAAATAAACTTCTGTCACAAATTTTCTGTACGAAAATACTTGATAAATCTACATTTTTGAAGACCTTCTGATCGAAATTGGCTTCTAGCCGTGAGAGATGAAAACGTAGATGACGTCAAGAAGGAACTTTGGCCACCGGAACGGGTTCAAAACAAGCCACGATCTTCAAGTTATGAATTTTTTAGTGCGTAAAAACTGCACTTTCATCATACTTTTTCACCACATTTCTTCGAGAAAACTCACACATCTGGAGACCTTCATTAAAGAATTGACTCTTGAGTCGAACCTGAATTTGAGAATACGTTATCAGAAATATATTGACGAAAGAACACCTAAATATGACGCGTCGGGTTGGACTTGTGAATCTTTGAACCCCAAATCGTTGCAAAACGGCGAACCGATCTTCACCACTAAAAATACTCTTAGAACATCCATTGACGAAATAAACGTCGCTTGTAACCTGAAGAAGTTTGCTAAATATATATTGATTCCATAACCATAAAATCAATGATATGCATGTATATAATAATGAAATGTAAGCCAAAAAAGTCAAAATAACGAGGGTAAATTTTGGGGTACAACACTCTCGAACATCTTTTTTTTAGAAACGCTTCCACGTTTACCTCTTCAGAGAAATCATTAGGTGTATTGACGACCACCTTCTCATGAAAGAAGGAGTTAAGAGTGTTTATGAAGACCTTTCCCATCTCTTCTTCCCTTATATGAGGATTGACTTAGGCAACAACTAAAGTTTCAACCAAACCAGCTAGATGCTCCATACCAGATTTCAAAGTAATAATCTCCTTACGGAGTTCAGAAATCTCTTGCTTGAAATTAAAAACATAATTCTCTTAGTGTGAATGTTGTACTACAGGAGAAAAGGGAAAATAAGACTCGGAAATGACTTTCTAAAGTGAAACAAAAATGTAGAATGATGCATGATATGTGCAAATGACAAGTTCAATTCATTTCTAAGGACCTCAAATTTTGATTCAAGCTTCAAGCGAGAAATAATTAACAACAAAATGTGACAAATGAGTTTAGTACAAAGTTAAGATCCTAAAGGATACAAAATACAAATCCAAGAGATCCCAATCAACAGACCTGCCGGTGATCACCAAAAATACAAATCATAAACCCTAAGATATTTCTCAAACCCTACATCAGCAAGGGTACCCCAAACTAGATTCTCATTACTCCACTCTTGGGCCTTTCTTTTAAAAATATCCTTCATTGCTTCACTCTTTGGTATCTCAATTATATCCTTGAGGAGTACATCCCTTCGATTTATAATGCTTTCTAGATGATAAATCTCTTCTTGAAGCTGAAGGCTGTAAAAATCTTCTTCCTGATCTTCATCTTCAGACTTTGTGACCTTAACTTGAACTGGAATCCAAACATTGTAACTGATGGTATTCCTCTTTCTAGTGCCCATTTATCAGTAATGAGCTTGATACGAGAATCAAATATAAGGTTCCCTAGAAATGAAATGACCACGTATGTCACAAGCATGTCACGGTGTTTATGAATGAATGAATGTACGACTATGCAACAAACACATATAAGGTTCAAAGGTTTAACATAACGAACATAGAGTCAAAGGGTGAGAATCAACCCACAAGATATGTACTAATGGCTTATCACCTTCCGAACAAGGTTATAAGGAAATCCCAGAGTCTACGCTCTTCCTTTAGATATTACCAACACCCTAATTACTCGGTAATTAGTAATATTCGCGGGAAAAACTCGTCTGAGTGCAGCATCGCGTGAAAAATACTTTCAGATTACTCTGTCATAGTCTCCACACTACATCTAAAAATGCCAAGATGGGTTAAGGGTTTTACGGCTTCTCAGCTTTGCATGCTCCCAGGTGGAAAACAACAATGTCTTCCCAATTACTCGGTAAACAAATACTACAGTCAAAGGGGCCTCCACTGAGTGGTGGATTTCATGTCTCCTTTTTTGGGATTACTCCCTCAAAGTTAACATTACTATTCCGCCCGTCCAATCTTATGTGTATCTTAGTCCAGGTATATGACTTGTCCGTTGTAATTATCATTAACACCCAAAGAAACCACAAAATAACACATATAAGCAAACAAGAAATAATAACAAAAATATATATAAAAAATTAGGCTTAACCCACTTAGAGTTTTTCACTATCCCCAACAGAGTCTCCAATTTTATAGTGGTGAAAATCAGAGATCAAGCTATTGATTAACTTGACTCGTAAAAGTAAGAGTCGCCACCGCGCTTTATTATTTCCAAGGGAAAAGGGAAAAGTGTGAAATAAAATCCATAAATATACAAAGTGCAATACTAAAAGTAAATAAAAATACAATGTATTTGAAAGAGATTGAAGGTTCGGGGGTTGGTTATACTAAGGGAATGTACTAGCACTATATGCATCTATAGTATCGCATATGAACCTTTTGAAATATCCTTTTTTGGTTAAAATTGATTTTCTTGCTAAATGAGTGTGGGGATGAGATATTGAATGCAACGACCTAATTTCTTGGTTTTGGCTTAAAAGAGTGTTAGTTTGAAAATTGAATTATTTAGGAGATTTAATTTAATATTAACAAAACTTTAAAGATGGATGAAGAAACTCGCACAATCATATAAGATACACTCGATGATATGAAGTCAACGAATTAATCCTTTCCCTTAGATTAAACACGACAAATACTATAGATATAACATTCACCAACAAAGAAAATTATCAAGGGAATAAACGAACAAATAAACAATAAGACAACCAATTAAAGAGACAAACAAAGTAAAAAAATGTAAAATAGAGATATAACTAAAACAAAAAAATGATCTAAACTAAGTTAAAATTCTAAAGGATAAAAATTAAAGTTTTAAAATTACTAAATTAAATCTATTAAATCAACTACTAAATTAAGCTAATTTATTCTAAGAATACTAATCTAAAATTAAACAAAGTTATTTAGTAAAGGGGATGTGAAAATAGAAAATTGTGGGGGGGAGGGGGGAGGGGGGGAGTAGAATAATTTCAGATGGACTTTGGAAGAGCATGCCCAAACAAAATTATTCAACAAAAAAAAGATGGAGGTATTCTTTGAGAAATTCGTTAGACTATAGGGAGGTTGTGTCAGGTCACAGTTACAAAGGCCCAAGCCCGAATTTGAACTTGAAGCTAAAACCCTAAATCTAATTAGTAAACTTAGTCGCTGCACTTCTTGAAAGAATCCACCAATTAATTCCTTAAATTCTCAATTAAAATCCTAACTAAGAGCAAATATTTGGAAAGAGGCAAATCATGATTCCTTTCTTATTCGATCGCTCTCTCTCTCTCTCTCTCTCTCTCTCTCTCTCTCTCTCTCTCGTTCTCTATTCACATTTTTCATATCTTTGTATTCTCTGCTCCTCTCAGTCCAAAACAACAACAACAAACTTTTATCTCCATAGAAACCGAAATTCCATAACAACAACAGAAGATCTCGTGCCTAACTCTCACAATCTACTCAATCAACAGACAACATCCTCAAATTTCCAACGGTTCTCTCTATTCGTGGTTCCACAATAATTTTGCTCATCAATTTAGATTACTTGCAACAATAATAAAACTAACGGTTTGTCTCTCAGTCTATTATTCCGTTACAGTTATTGTGTTTATTAATGTGTTGTGGTTGATTTGAGTGATAACAATGGTAGTGATATTTGAAGTGGAAAGGGTTTTATGGATACAGAAAAGTCTGACGTTGTCGCTTAGACTTGGTTGTGAAGAGGTGTTCTCTTGGTTTTAAAAAAGATGATGGGGGGTTTTCATGATTTGGGACAACAACCGGTTAAACCCAATCTCTCGCGTTTTTATTCTTTTCGTATCAGTTCTTATATTTAGTATAGAAACTAATGCACACAAAAACTCTCAAAGTTTAAAACTTATTCTCTTCCTAGTTTATTTACTATGTGATACTATATGATATCTCAAGTTTCAAAACCGATTATATTTCTAGTTTAAAAAAATTGATAGTTTGCAAATATGCGCTCTTTCTGGAAATACAAGTATATGGTTTTCTAACTATGTTTTTTTTTACTTTTAACGTTTTTATGATCACTACCAGTTACAGCAAATTTGGAACACAACAAATATTTCAACAAATCATACAGTGGCACAAAGCAAGTGATACAAAAAAATTAACTATGTAAGTGGTGATATAGGGCAAGCAGATCAAACAGATATTGATGTATGAAAAAATATTGTTCATAGATGATGGGAAGAAGGTGATACCTATTGGAGTCTCTCTGATGGAGCTTTGAGGAAAAGTAAGTTCAAACTCCTGTTTCTGTTGTTTCTTATACCTCTATTTCTCTCTATTTTCTCAATATCTCTGTTGTGATTCTTGGTGTGTTTCTGTGTGTATGTTGAACAAACTTCCCTCTATGCATTGAACAAATTTGTGGGGTATCCTCTGTGAAATTTTCGGTCCCCCCTTTTATGTTATGAACTAGTTGTTTTAAAGTGAAAGCATATGGGATTTTAGGGGGGGAAATCTGATGAATTTGAACATATTTAATATGTTGATTTTTGCTTTCTTGAAACAGCTTGTGTTTATGTCAATTTTGTGTAATTTTTGGACTGTTATGATGCAGGTTTCTAGCAGGTTTATGTAGTTGACAGCAGAGTGCTTTTTGTTGTTTTGTGCAAGATTGAGACAAGGCATTTGGCAGTAGGTTGGTAGCGGAATTTTTGGACTATAGTGTTTGGTCACTTTGTGGACAACATATCTCTAAGCAGCATTTCGGACAACAAAAGTAACATGAAACAAGGCTTAAGAGTATTCAATAACTTTGTAGGTTTAGGATACAATTTCGTGTAATTCATATTGAATATCAATGTAAACTTGAAACCTTAAGCTTGAATAATAATGGTCAACATGACTTTAGATTTTTAAAGTTCTTGAATGATTCTTGTTGAATTGATGATCTTGTATCTTGAAGTCTGTATCACTTTCATGAATTGAATAAGAACTTTTCCTTAGAAATGGTCCTTGTAGAATTGGTTAACTTTTGGTGAACTTCACTTTAAGAATATTTGCGAACTTGAATAGAATTGAAATCAAAGACATCATTTGATTGAATCCTCAAATCTTCTTTGCTAAAATTCTAAGTTACATCTTCAATTCACAGTAACTTACAATACAAGTCAATGGTACCCCAAATGAACAAATAGTGCCTTAAGAACCTCGATCAAAAATCCATTGTAATCTAATAATCGTTAATTCTCAAACACAAATGACTTGAAATATGTAACAAGCCATCAAATAATCCTCAAAACAAACATCTGGTATCATGATGATCTAAACATAAGAACGAACATCTTTGAGAAAACAATTATGGCATGAATTGAACCTAGGAGTTAAGAACATTCTAAGTCAAGTAATGACCTATAACGATTCAATAACGTCCAAGGTATTCTAAGCATAATTTGTCCTCGATCTTTGAAGAACTTTTGTAGATGACATCATTTATGACAACGTGCCAAAAGAATCGCCTAAAATGTTGAATATCGAAGAGGTTATGACCTTCTGAACTTTAACCTAAAAATGTTGACTTTTGGTCCACATGCTTCGAATCAATTCACAAACTCAATCTCTCCTTGCATTCCAAGACACATTGATGTATATGCGAACCAATGATGAAATATTGATGATTCTCTTTGAGATTATAGGCTAAGATTTGATTAAGTAGCCTTTGAGAATCAATGATTCACCATACTAGACATTTGAGGGATCCAAAACCCTAATTAAGGTACAACGCCTGATACTCTTAATCCATACTTATCTCTGCACATGATGCCAAAGAAATACAAACATACACCTTTGCATTTGATTATAAGTTAGTGATGCATAAAATAAAATATTTACAACAATTGATAATCTTAGCATAAGCAATGCTTGAAGGTGAGCGGATTAAAAACCAACTGTATCTCGTGACCTTGATGCTTTATGAAAATACAGATGAAGATGGGATCTTAGGTCAAAAATTTGGGTATGACACCAGGTTCAACATAATTTCATCTAAGAGACTCATAGTCTCATCAGTTGGGCCTAAGATAATCTCTTATAGGAAGCCAAAACCTACTCAGTCTGGTTCATCACATGTATCATCGAGGAACTTAGGGCCTTTTGATACCCCTGATTTATGATCTAAAAACACTTGGTCCTCTTATTAAAGCCCACGTGCTTAAGGGACTGTGTAATGTTATATTTGTATAAGATATACAAAGGTGAGAGAGGTTTACAACCCCCATGAGAGGCGACGATGCGGGGCTCTCCCCAATTCCTTCTTCTCGCCCAGATATCGAAGAACATGGAAAAATATGTTTCTTGAGCAGAGAGAAGTCATGTTCTATAGTTAGTCCATATCTCTCTTGAAAATAGGGATTCAACAGTCCACCATTGACTGAGTGAGCGGTAACCCTTCCTAAAAAACCCTAGGCCCGTGGTCTTGATAAATACATCTACCCTAACAGGAGAAGAGACATATCATAATTCATACGCTTATACATAGCACCACACTGATATACATAACATCTCACCTCACATGAGAAGGTCCTATAAAACCATTGTAACATCACCATACATGGTTTCTCGTAGTGGAGAAGCCTTAATTCCTCTCAATTGTTATAAACCTACTAAGGTCTCTACGTATTCCCTACCCTTGTAGGAATTCCATGCATTGTTGTACTTTTTTACCAATACATAATCATATTACATTGGGTTTTAGAAAGTGACTTTGTTTGACTTTTCAATCCTCTTTTCTCACATTTATTTATTGATTAAATACTTTTTGACTCCACCACTTCATCTCATCTTCTTCTTATGTTTTTTTAGTGTTTGCGTTTCTTCATTATTGTTTGTATGCAAACTCCATCGCTCTACATCCTTTTTCCATCTTAACTTTAAAAGCGACTCATCGGTGACTGTGGTGGTTGTGTGGAACCTTACTGATGCAATATTTGCTTTTACCCTAACTTGGCCTAGATTCACTCAAACGATTTTACTTATTCACTCCAACGATTTTACCAAGTTTTTCAGTACGATTACGCTAGCATCGGAGCACTGATGAAAGTCATCATTGCGTGTTTTTTTTCTAGTAAGTTGATATAAAAACATTAAAATAATGAGTAAAAGTCATGTCAAAGTGCAAAGAATAGAGAAAAAAACTACGATGAGTGGAAGAATGAGAGGACTTTGAAAAATTCTAAAGAAAAATAGAAGTAAAAAGAAACTTTAACCCATGGATTTCACGCGCACACGATGTATCTCATCATGGTGTGATGCAAGTCTCATCGTGGCACATTGCTGCGACAAATTCTGACACGCTTTATAACTTTAAATAGAGAATGTTGGCTACTTTTTTAGGGTTCTGATTTTGATAAATAAAGTAACGGCTTGGAGTACTAAAGTGAAGATTTTGAGAGTTTTAGAAGGCATTGAAGACCTTTATCTTCCTTTATTTTCATATTCTCTTCGTCTAAACTCACGGTCATTGTTATAATCAATATGAGTAGCTAGATTCCTTAGATTAGGTCTTTTTAGACAAACCTTCTTGTGCTTGTTAAATCATATGGTTGTTCGATGTTAATTGAATTACTTTATTTTATCATTATTATTTAATGGTTCTTGATCTTTATTCTTTTTATGTATTGATGAATGCATGAATTGATATCAGATGAGTAGAAATTTCTGGCTATTAGTCTATCAGCCCGGTCTAGGGAAATTATTCAACTTAGTAATTAACTAAGATAGGTTATTATAAGTTGTGGCTTTTGAATTAACAAAATTAGAACGCTGAATGTAACTCTGAATTGACATAAGGAATTTAAAGAATTATTGTGTAGATAAGTGAGTTGTACACCAGGAATTGGGTGTGGTGGTCGTCTTAATTTGTTGTAATACTATTATATAACAATTTTAATTAATACACAGTTCATCATCAAGTAAAAGTAGGGGGTTGAAAGAATATATATTTGCCTTTAGTAATTGATTTCAACTCCATTAATTTCTCATTTTTATTCTCGAACTAAATAACTTTGAAACACCCCATTGTTCTTTACTTATTTCGCACATAGTTTTACCTTGTTAAAATTCGTAATCATTGTGGAGACGAATTTTATTTATTACTTCGACGAGACTATTACACTTGCTAGAATTTTCATCAAGCACAGAAGACTAGATTTGAATCGTAAGACCGTTCAATCATACGAGTCAACTCACGAATTTGCGCACACTAATAACTACAATCTAATATACCTTAAACAACCTATTTAAGTAATGTATGTGTCAAAAATTATAAAAAAAAAGAAATAAACAAACTTAAAAAATGTGAGAAGTGGAAGCTCTTAGATTGAATAAAGTGGAGTGGAGATTGAGAAAGCTCTTGGATTAAATGCAATTCAATATAAGTTACGAGAAAGGTTGAAAATTGATAGAAATAGGGTTTCTCTCGAGCTTCTTCTTTTTTGTTCAGAGTAAGTTCTGATGAAAATGAAGAAGGTGCAGATTTGACATGATAATATAACTCAAAGCGTTTCTGGAGATATACTTCCATAGATTTTTACGGAGATACACTTTGTAGCAACTAGTTTTCAAATCAAGAGCCGCCACTATCAGTTTTTATCCTAGGGAAGGGCATCTAATAGGAAACCCTAATTTACAGACAGAGATTCTAGGTTTCGGACTTCATTAGACGAAAGGAAGGTGTTAGGCACCTTTCATCTACCTTGTTCATAAGGATGCTAGGTTTTAGGTTTAGGTTCGGGTAAAATAGGGTTTTGTGATACGGTGGGAAGAACTGACTGTTTTTTTGGAATGCTGGTTTGCGTTTTGCGTTTGTGTTTGCAAAATGTCGCGGTAAGCAAGAGTCGCCACCGACTTTTATTTTATCCAACAAGGAAAGGAAAAAAGCACAGAAAAATTCCTTTTTGAGATGTTTCTGAGTACGGGGGGTAGATTATAGAAAGGGAAGGTATTAGCACCCTTTCTATCCGTGGTTTTCCACGGGCTCTTAGGTAGTTGCTCATTGTTTTCAAAATTGTTTTCTTTGTGCTTGTGGGTTTGAAAAAAAGTTTTTGTTTTTAACTTCGATTTAACTCTTTCTTCTGTCCTCAAGAGTGTAATGAAGTGTTTTTAAAAACTTTATTTGTAAAAGTGTAAGTGTGAAAAGAAAAGTTTTGTTTGGATTGAGCAAGTATCTAAGAACTAATCTACCTACTCGAAAAAGGAATCATTCTATGCTAATTTCCTTTAGACAATGTTATCCCACTATTAGTGAGTAGGTAGCACCGTCATTGGAGTTTGAGGGTCAATTCGAAAGAGGGACATACAGTCACTAAAGCAATGTTAGATTGGCTTAGCGGTAACCCTAATGTCTTAGATCATTTGTTCGAGGCAACAATATCTGAGGCAACCATTTCGAGGAAACTATGATCTTTTAGACAAGAGGACGACCTCTAAAACAACCTATACTCAATGACCGTTTACGAAGGCAACCGAGTGGGGTGTACCCTAGGAGTGCGCATGTGCGAGTGTATTGATTTCAGTTATTTTTATCTTTGCACATGTTAAGGGTGATCTAACCATTTTAAGATTAAGCATTCATTCTCGTCATGCAAGCCCTATTATCAAACATCTAACAATTGAATCTTTGCAAAAATTAAAGGTGCGGAAATTAAACTAAATTATTACAAGGCGTCGGGTATTTACATCGCCAAAAGCAACCCTTTGAAATTAAAAAGCGGAAAAATAAATATCCTAATTAATTATTACAAACCGGGAGCAGATACATTAATTGGATAAAGAAAAATAAAGCGCGCGATGCGAAGTTAAATCGAATGCGAAATTAGGGTTTTGACCCTTTTAATTAAAGAAAATGGTTTTTTTTTTGTTTTTATTTATTTTTAAAGAAAAGAAATTAAATCCTAAAATTAAATGCTAAAGTAATGATTAAATTAATTAATAAATGAAAAAAAAATAATTAATGACATATTTTTGGAGTTTTGTTAATTTAGGAAAGAAAATAAAATAATTAAATTAATATTAAAACCTAATTATTCTAATTGATTTTTAATTATTTGCAAAAATAAATCAAAGTTACCTAATATTAATATTCTAATTAAATTAATTAATATTTATTAACAAAAATAAAGTTCTGAAATTTAATTGGGTAAAAAAGATTTTTTGGTGATTTTGATTAAAAAACGAAAATTAATTTAGTTAGTAATTAAATAAAATAACTAATTGAAAATAAAATAAAATATAAAGAGATGGAGAGTGGGCCTGAGAAAGTGAGGTGTGCATAGTAATTTTCTGGCCCATTTGATGAAGGTCCATTTGACTTTTGCAATCCAATGCATGTGCGTTTGATTGGCTTGTGGTGCACCTTCAATAATGGCCACCAGATCTGGCCATCTGGCCATTTAGCGTGCTGGATGGTGAGTGTCCATGGTGGATGTTTGGCTTGAGCGCACACTGAATCACCTGAAAGAAAATGTTATAGAGAAAATAAGGGGACCTGAAAAATGGGGGTGCCAATAGTCAGAATTCCCTAGGCCCGAATCTTTGAAAGCTTCATGCTCTAACTATGGTGTTTTTTTTATTCTTGCATGGAACCTATGATTCAATCATCCATAACTGTTCTATATAAACTCAAACACACGTTAGCATACCATAAAATGTGATTAAAATTAGAGATTCGAAGTTTAAAATTTTACCAAACCGGTGTTTGTCAAACGGGGGCGTGCTAGGCGTGTGATGGATTGCTCTTGGGCCTTGTAAGACTCATGAGGACTTCAAGAGGATGGTTTGAGGCTTGATGTCAATTGAGAGAGACCGGAACCTTGAGATATGACTTGTACCAATTCTTTGATTTCTAGAGAGCTTTTTGAAGAGCTTTTAGAGAGCTTTTTGAAGAGCTTTTTGAGAGCTTTTTAGAGAGGATTTTTGTTCCTTTCAAGCTTGTATGGCTCTATATTTATAGAGGAGAATGAGGAGATAAGAAAGCATGGAAAGAATCTCCCTCATAATGTTGTGTTTTAAGACCATGATCAAAATTTGAAAAAAATGCCATATTTGATGATTTTATGTCATTTTCACATGTGGATGAACATGGACATATTTGAAGAGTTATTGCACGAAATAAATTGACATAAACCAGCATAAAACTTTCCCAAAATGGATTCACATCAAAATTTATATTATTTCTATTATTTATTTATTTAATTCTGAATTTTAATGAATAAAATATCAAAATAAATAACATAAATAGTAGAAAAATGTATGGGTGGGCTTAGAAGTCGTGGACCATGTTAGGAATGAGTTTCAAACTTGAAAAGATAGGCCCATTTGGAAAAAAATCCAAGTTTGGGCAATATTTGCTTCATGCATTTTTTTCAAAAATTGTCCAACTTTGACAATGCACATCTCTCTCAATTTTAACCTTATGAGGGTGTTCTTGGACTTTTTAGAAAGCTTAGGATGTCCCCTAAGAGGCATCTTTAGTTTCATCTCAATTGGATCTTCCATGTTCATGTAAGAAGCTTTGACCCAAAAGGTATTTTTGTTGACTTTCCAAAATGACCTATAATGTCCAAATTCATAACTTCTTGTGAGTGCATATTTTGAACTTGGGAGCTGAAGATGTATTGTAGGGAATTGAATCCTATTAAAAATGAGCTTTGTATGGGTAATTTCTCATAAAGTATGAGAAAGTTATGCTTGGTCAAAGTTGAGTTGACTTTTCCTACAAAACCCTAATTTAGCAACTTTTGAGTCTTGATGAATTATGAGCAATCCTTGATGAATCATGATAAACCCTTGATCAAATGATGAAACATACTTCAAAATGAGGATGTTAACCAAAAATCTTGAAGTTTGACTGTATGTGGGCCACAATTGACTTTTGCCCTAGCAGAGTCAATTTTTTGACCTTTGAGCCATTGACCGAGCAAACTTCCTCTGCAAGGCTTAAAATTTGACATGGATGATCTTGAGACCATATTAAGACATTGGTGAGCACTTGAGGTCATTTGGACTCAAGGATCTTGATGCAACACAAAACCCTAATTTGGGGTAGACTGCCTTAGGAGAGAGCTTGTCTGACCAACTCTTGGACTACTTTGAGCAACTTGGAGATTTTTCTTGCAATGTTTTGAGAAATATGGGAGGGAAAATTTTGGGGTACAACAGGTTTTAAATTTTAATTAGGGGAAAGGGTTTAAATATTTTTATAGGGGAACTCGCTATAATTTTTGATCGTATGCCTACGTATCCTCTTATGAGGAATCAGAGTCCTGATTCGTAGTTCGTATGAGGTTGGTGTTTTTTAGGGGTCGCAAGTGTACTTTGAATCACCTCTCCCTTGGCAGGGAATAGTGATTGCGGAGATTTTGATTAAATGCGCGGTAAGTCAAAATCTGTTTGAAACCCTTTTGCAAAAACAATTGATTAGCTTAGTTGATTGCGAAAAATAGTTTGATGATTTGTTAGTGTTTTTTAACTGTGTTAATTGCAAAAATATCTTGATTAATGCATGATAAAAATATTTTAATGCAATATATGAGAAAATAATATATTCATGAGTCTTTAAATATTTTTATAGGGGAACTCGCTACGATTTTTGATCGTATGCCTACGTATCCTCTTATGAGGAATCAGAGTCCCGATTCGTAGTTCGTATGAGGTTGGTGTTTTTTAGGGGTCGCAAGTGTACTTTGAATCACCTCGCCCTTGGCAGGGAATAGTGATTGCGGAGATTTTGACTAAATGCGCGGTAAGTCAAAATCTGTTTGAAACCCTTTTGCAAAAACAATTGATTAGCTTAGTTGATTGCGAAAAATAGTTTGATGATTTGTTAGTGTTTTTTAACTGTGTTAATTGCAAAAATATCTTGATTAATGCATGATAAAAATATTTTAATGCAATATATGAGAAAATAATATATTCATGAGTCTTTGAATAAAAAATAATTTTAGATAATAATAATAATAATAACAAATAAAGCTATGTAAAATATTAACAATAATAATAATTATTGTAAATAAATAGAAAAAATAATAATAGAAACTATAAATAAAAGAAATTAATAATATATATATAAAAGAAGAAAATAGAAAAATATATGAATTACTAGAAAATAGAAAATAAATTAATTTAGTTAAACTTAAAAGGGGGTGCGTTTTTTAATTGATAAGTAAAAATAGGGGGATGCTGGACGTGAAGCCCAGGCTGGCCCAATTGTTGTTCAGACAGGGGGGTGTAAGTTGTTTTGCGTTTAGCAATTTGCACCAAAGGGGGGTGTGCAAAGCAGTGGGCTTAGGCCAATAACGTGAATTGGAGGGGATCTGGTTGGTTAGGTGCGTGAGGGCGTACATTATTTATCATGTAGACTTGGCCTCTGGCTGTCTGATCAAGATCGCGTGGATAAGATTGAAGATGCATGTTAGTTATTATGGGCGTGCGGGTACTGGATTGTTAGGGATTACAAACGTTGTTTTTAATTATTTCACTTTTGCTTTTCAACGCCATCTTCCTCACTTTCTCGCGATAAAACCTGTGATACGGTGGGAGAACTGACTTGGGATTTTGCGTTTGTGTTCGCAAATGTTTCGGTTTAGTAAGAGTCGCCACCGACTTTTTATTTTATCCTAAGGAAAGGTCAAAAAGCACAGGAAAGACCTTTGATATGTTTTCTTGGGTTCGGGGAGTAGATTATAGAAAGGGAAGGTATTAACACCCTTTCTATCCATGGTTATCCATGGGCTCTTAGTTACTTGTTTAGATCACTTGCTTTGCTTTTCAATTGTTTGAAATGGTGCTCTTCAATTGTTTGAAATGGTGCTTTGTGTGTGATTTTGAAAGATGTTTTGAAAAGAGACCATCGTTGTGGAAACCTTTGTAATGATTCTTGTTTGAATGTATACAAAGGTGTTTTTGTCTTTTGAACAGTTTTCAATGTTTGAAAGTAGGGTTTTGAAATTGTGTAGTGAAGTGTGTTTTGAAGATAGCAAGGCTGTTTTGCAAGCTTTTGATCAAGTAACTAAGAGTTGTCTACCCTATTTTTACTCAAAGATCTTTCTTATGTTTTTAACCCTTTTAACAGTGTTGTTTCACCATTGTATTTGGTGAACAACCTTGTGTTAGGATGTTAAACGGGACAGGCGCGGGTCATCGTATAGACTTTGATAGCAATAGTGTCAAGTATTTTTGGCAATTTTCTTGAGGGACTTGATCATTTTTGTTTAGGCAACTCAGATAGCGTCATCGAGGGACTATGATCTTTTGTTTTGTTTTTGTTTTGCCAAAGTACTTGACATGCATACCATGGCCCATTTTTGAAAGCAACAAGTGGATTGAAACCCTAGGGGTGCAAGTGTGCATTGTGTTTGTTTTTCATGCATTTTGTCTTTGATTAGGTCAAACTATTTGTTGATTTGATTTTGCATACAAACCCTAAGTCTAATCATGGCATAATTGAAAGCATTTAAAGGTGCGAGAATTTAAATTATACACTATTACAACATGATATAGGGAGGGGGGGTACAAATTTGAATTGGGGATTATTTTGCAAGAAATTAAACCCTAAATTATTACAACCATATTGAATTTGCAATACATAATATTTAAATGTACAATACTTAAACAAAATACAATAAATAAATATTAGGTAAAATGCATTATGCAAAAAAAAAAGGTTTTTTATGTATGTAAAGTATTTTCAATGGAAAGAAATGTAAAGAAATAAATAAAAAGTCAATTTTAATTATTTTTGTTTTTAGGGCAAAAACCCTAATTTCTTAAGAAAATAAATATAATGTATTTATTTATGTACAAAAATGTTAATATGTATAAAAATGAAATTATATTCAAAAAGGGTATTTTTTTAGTATAAATAATGATAAAAATAAAAATGTAATATTTTTGGTCTTTTTATTCTAATTATTTAATAAAACATAATGTATATATATATATATTAAGTGTGTAAAAAAATAAAATAAATTATTTACAAAAATGTATATATTTCAAGAAAATATTTTCAAATGTGAATAAAAATAATAAATGAAAATAAAAGTATTTTTTACATTATTTTTAAGTTTAGACAAAATAAATATAAAGTATTTAATGTATTAATGTTTAAAATAAATACCAAATAAATATAAAAATTTATGAAAATATTTTTTTGGCATTTTTTATGTTTGGAAATAAAATAATAAAGTCAGAAATGAAATAAAAATACAAAAATAATAGATATACAAGAAATGGGCCAGGGGGGTGTGAAACTGAAAAATGGGGTGTGAAAAGCAGGAAGTAGCCAGGCCCAGCCCAATAACTTCATCTTCTTCCTCTGTTCAAACACAAAATGCGCCTTCTGTGTACAAACTGCTATCTCCTGATTCAGTGCTTTTTTGACAAAACTCAAAACATGAAACTTGTAGAGCATCAAACAACGAATTTAACCATATAAAAAACTTAAGCTAACTCTCAAAGACCAGAGAGAATTTCTCTGGCCCTAATTTCTAACCTAGTTTTTTCAGAAAGTTCATGAATGAAATTCTCCTAGCACGATTAATATAAATGAAAACTAAGCACATGTATGGTTTCAGGGATATGAATACAACATATTTCATTCATAAACCTAAGTTTAACTATTCCTAAATAGAGAGATAGAAGTTCATGAAATACCTGTTTCAGTTGAGTTCGAGCTGGACAATGTAGCAACTTTCAATGGTGTTTGAGGTTCTTTTGAGCTTTCCTGATGTCCACTGAACCTTTCCCAATGCTTAGTTTGTTTTTAAGTGGCCTGAATCGTGCTACCGAACTCAACCTGCAAAGCTTCCAAACAAAAATGGCAATGTGTGTTAATGGAGTTACAACAACTTGTGAATGGTCTGGATAGCTCAGGTATGTTGATTGGAATGTGTTTGAAGTAGTTTTGGACAAAACGCACGAGGGAATTTGATGGTGGCTTGTGATTTGCAGAACTGGTCCTGTTTTGCAAGAAAAAATGGTTTTGGAGTATGAGGATGCTTTAGGAGTGAAAGGCTCGTGCTTCTGACTTGCAAGAGTGTATGAAACTTGTTTGATAACTTTGCTTGAGTTGGTTTTATCAGATATGTGTGTTCTCTTTTTTTTTGACAAGTTGCTTGGTCATGAAGTAAAATGAGAAGTGACAAAGAGCAGGTTTGTACAGGCTAGCTCTAACTCTGCACACATTGTGTAAGCTTGGCCCCAAGTTTTGTGGATTTGGTTTGCAGCATAAGATCTTGTTCAAGGCTCTAGGATGTTGTTTTGACATAAAGCAAAATTCAAACAAAAATGGCAAGGTTGCTTTTTCTATTTAAGGATTAATCTAGTGTATAATCCTCTAATGTCCAAAACAAAACCTTAGACCAATGGATTTGCATTTAATTATTGAGTACAAATTGGTTTAGAGGCCTGTAATTGTGAACTAAGCTATCTTGGTCAGATTTGGCAAGTGGTATGAACATGTATTGGCCATGGTTGCAAAGTGAGTTTTTGCCAACTTCAAGCATTCGATTCTCCATAACCACAAAGGTGTTTGAGGAGTTCTTGGACAATTTGGAAAGCTTGTAACATTTACTATAATCCATCTTTGAAATGAAACTTGAAACTCCAAGTGGAACTATGTGAAAAATGGCCAATAAGATGGGTCAAAATCCTGCCTAAACTAGGGCAAAAATTTCTCTAAGTTAAAAGTTTTAGGTACCCTTGTTCCAAAAATCATAATTTGATATCCAAGCTTCTTTGGAGAAAACTTTGTGAACCAAAGTTGTAGACTTTGTGACGGAATACAACTTTCATGTTATAAGTTTTGTTTGAATCCATTTTCATCTTGGTGAAAAAATGGGACAAAGTTAGGAAAAAATAAGAAAATTTTATAACTTAGAAAATTTCTAAGTTATGAAATTTTTCCATTTTAAACCCTAATTTGTAATATTAGGTTTCTTGGTGAACAAGTTTCATGTTTTGCCACATCTTGATGAAAAATGACCCTTGGCACTTGATTTTTGAGCAAAAAGTCAAAGTTTGACTTTTCAGTATACAGTCAAATTTTGATCAGTTGACTGAAAAATTCATCTGTCAATCCTATGCCTTTGAGATCTTTTGAACTTGTTGAATGGGTCAAGACAATTTCATTGAGTCCTTGTGTCCATGGTTGAGCTTGATTTTCCATTGGCTAGGTCAAACAGTCAAAAATTGCCTTTGTACAGTCAAAACCCTAAAAATGACCATTTTGCCCTTTTGGTGATATGATCAAATTTCTTGTGGAATTGTGATCCAAACTTGCTCAAATGGTTCATATGAGTTCATAATGTTGATGTGGGTCAAAATTCATGAGATTTGACTGTCAATTGGCCACAGTTGACTTTTTCCCCAATACAGCTGATTTCTAGGTCAACTGTCCAATTGATTGGGAAAAAATTTGATTCAAGGCTTGAAACTTGGTATGGACAAACTTGTGAGTCCAACATGAAGTATGAAAGTCACTTTGGGCATTGTAGGTCAAAACATCCCTGTGCAAACTCAAACCCTAATTTAGGTCAATAGTGCAAGGAGGTGTCTTGAGCAGAGCAAACCCTAGCTTGATCTTGAGTTCCCAGAGGCTTGTGATAAGAAGTGTGGATGAAATGAGAGGGCAAATTTTTGGGTACAACAGTTGCCCCTGTTCAATCTTCTTGAACCTGAAGAGTTAGATTGGCAAGTTTGCCTTTCACGACTCGAAGGTAAAAGAGGATTAGACACTAGAGTGCCCGTAAATTTGCACTCGTCAAAATATAGCTGAGTAAATGGGCTTAAAGATGCCATTTAGAGATGGTAGAATCTTGCTGGAAATGGGCTTAAAGATGACATCCAAGAATGTTTGTTGAATAGCAATGTTGTAGGTCAAAAGAATAAGCGTCAAAATGGTATCCGTGTCTGGAATGCATTTGAACTGTATTTGGAGACTGAGTCTGTATGAGCAAAAGAATGGCGTCCGTGTCTGGAGTGTATCTGAGTTGTAACCGTATTTGAAATTTGAATGAATATCAAAATGACTGCCGTGTCTGGAGTGTATCTGTATTGTATCTGAAGTTGAGATCTGTATGTGTAGCAGAATGACTTCCGTGTTTGGAGTGTATCTGAGACTGTAACTGGAGTTGAGATCTGTATGAGTAGCAGAATGACTTCCGTGCCTGAAGTGTATCTGAGACTGTAACTGGGATCTGAAAAGGTGACAGAATGACTTCCGTGGCGACTGCACTGGGGAGAATCAAACTTCTGGTGTAAGGGCCAGAATGGTATCCGTGTTTGGAGTGTATCTGAACTTGTAGTTGATAGTTGAATCTGAATGAGAGATAGAATGGCTGCCATGTCTGGAGCGTATCTAGTCTGTATCGGATTACTGAAGTCTGAATGAATAGTAGAATAACCGCCGTGTCTGGGGTGTATCCATACTGTATCTGAATAATTGTTAACGATAGCCTTTTAATCTTATCCTGAAAAGGGTAAAATGTTAGCTAAAACACAAAGTTATGTTGCATGATATGTATGATGCAATGAACTGTGTTTCATCAATGTTTATGATATATGAATGTAATGGATGAGCATGTAAGCTGAGTGGCTGTCTTGCTGAAAATAAATCCTTGATAACAGGAGATAATGAAATCTCTGGCTGCTGCTGGGGAAATTAAATCCTTGACCGATGTTGAGGATTCAAAACTTTGATTGTTGAAGATGAGAGGTCCTTGCTGACTGCTTGGGGATTAAAGATCTCTGTTTGCTTGAGAAGGAGGAATCCTGGGACCACCGCTGGAGATTGAAAATCCTTAGCGATTTGTGTGGATTAACAAAGCCTTTTTGACAACTTCTACAGGGAATGGGAATCCTTCATGACTTTCCTGGGAAATAGGGGAATATTTTGAAAATATCTACTGGAGAGTTAAAACCTGGGAGGCTTCTGTTTGGAGAAATGAGACCGAGAATCTTCGATCTGTTGGGAGATAACTCTGTGGGGAGAATGTTTACTCGGCCGGTGAAATCAGGAGTTTTGGGTTGTATGCCAAACTACTGGGGAAGCAACCAAGAAGTTAACTGTTATTTTCTTGGTCCTCAGACTTTTAAGATAGCCTGCTGGGGAAATTGGGGGAAGTTGAACAGTTCCCACCGGGGATTGATAGTTAGAAATTTGACTTCTCTGGGGAAGAAGGTTTAGAATATTTCGGTTCCGCTGGGGATCTTGAAGTTTAACTCCGCTGGGAACATATACTTTAAGACTTTGGCTTTGTTGAGGATCTGAACAATGTATTGCAGGGGATTTCTTCTGGAATAGCACAAAGATATCTTCCTACACCTTCAATCTATCAGTAATTATCCTTTCTCAATTTCGCTTTATTTGTAAGCAGTGATTATATTCAAATGCATATGCATATTTAACAAAACTTTGGACGTTTTCAAATAAAAACATAAGTGTAAAAAGCAAGAAATGCAAGCAAATTTCTGCATTTGAACTATCTTTGTATTAACTTTTGTGAGTATCTCTGTACAAAGGAGACATACATCCTAGTAAGAGAATGTTGTCGTAAAAATTGAAAAAATTTATACAAGAGAAAGATGGCTATGTGTAATAATTCCATGGGATTCCCATTCTGCTATAGCCTTCACAACTCTGAGTATCTTGTCCACTCGCTGCTTCGTCCGCCGATGATTGGATTGATCAGAAGCTTGGAGCTTATTGGTGAGAGATTATTTTTAGAGTGATTCGACGAGACATAGTCATACGCTTTAATTCCCTAACTTTTGCTTGGACCTCCCTTTCGGGTTTTCGATCCGCCAAGAAACCCTTTTTTGCCCAAGTCGCCCTTTCGGGTTTTCAACTTGCCGGGTGTACAGATTTTTTTTGTTTTATCCCTAATTTTTTCCTGAACCGCCCTTTCGGGTTTTCGATTCACCGGGATACCCATTTTTGCCCAAGTCGCCCTTTCGGGTTTTCAACTTGTTGGGTCATTTATGCGTAGTATCTTTTGACTATGTCTGCGTTCGCAGGGTGCGGCAAGTCGTCGTCGTCCATGGTGGTCAGAATCATTGCCCCACCAGAAAAGATGCTCTTGATCACAAATGGTCCTTCGTAGGTAGGATTCCGCTTGCCCCTGGGATCACTTTGCAGCAAGATGATCCGCTTGATTACAAGATCTCCGACTTGATATATTTGATGTCTGACTTTCTTGTTGAAAGCCTTGATCATCCGTTTTTGGTACGTCTGACCATGACAAACAGCAGCAAGTCGCTTTTCGTCGATCAAGTTAAGTTGATCAAGCCGGGTCTGAATCCAATCGTCTTCACTTAAACCGGCATCCTTTATAATCCTCAAGGAAGGAATCTGAACTTCCATGGGTAGAACAGCTTCCATGCCATATACCAAAGAAAATGGAGTTGCCCTTGTTGAAGTACGTGTCGTGGTACGATACCCATGCAGAGCAAACGGTAACATCTCATGCCAGTCCTTGTAGGTGACTGTCATCTTTTGAATGATCTTCTTGATATTTTTGTTCGCGACTTCAACAACACCATTCATCTTCGGCCGGTAGGGAAATGAATTGTGATGATAAATCTTTAACTGTTCGCATAGAGCGGTGATCATAGTGTTGTTCAAATTTGTACCGTTGTCCGTAATGATTCTGTCGGGGATACCATACCGGCATATGAGGTTCTGCTTGATGAAGCGGGCAACCACATTCTTTGTAACAGAGGCAAAGGAAGCTGCTTCGACCCATTTGGTGAAATAATCAATAGCGACCAAGATGAAGCGATGTCCATTGGATGTTGTGGGCTTGATCTCTCCAATCATGTCAATGCCCCACATTGTGAATGGCCAAGGAGCTGTCAGAACGTTGAGAGGAACATGAGGAATATGTACCTTGTCGGCGTAGACTTGGCACTTGTGACAAGTGCGGGAATGTTAATGACAATCAGCTTCCATGGTAGACCAGTAGTAGCCTGCCCTTAGAATCTTTTTAGCCATCGTATGTCCGCTCAAGTGGGTGCCAAATGTGCCACTATGTATTTCGGTCATGATCAACTCTGCTTAAACCTTGTCCGCACAACGAAGTAGAACACAATCATGACTGCACTTATAAAGGATGCCATTTCTTAGGAAGAACTTGGAGCAAATCTCCTTAAGAACTTTTTGTCATTGACTGAAGCTCCTTCAGGATATTCTCTAGTCTGGAGATACCTTTTGATTTCATGAAACCAGGGTTGTTCCATTACTTCTTCGGTGTTAATCTCGTGACAGTGTGCAGGTTCGTCCATTCGCTCGATGGTAATTTGGGGAGCCTCGTTATCCCAGTTGAGTTTAAACATGGAAGACATTGTAGCTAGAGCATCTGCTAACTGATTTTCTTCTCGCGGGAAATGCTCGAAGGTAATCTGCTTGAAATGAGGCAACAATGTTAAGACATGTTCTTTGTATGGGATAAGATTAGGATGTTTGGTATCCCACTCTCCTTTAACTTGACTGATAACCAAAGCCGAGTCCCCAAATACGACCAAAGATTTGATTCCCAAGTCTATAGCAGCCTTGAGACCAAAGATGCAAGCTTCATATTCAGCCATGTTGTTGGTACAGCTGAAGCAAAGTCGGACAGTGAAGGGTGTATGGTAACCTTCCGGAGAAATGAGTACCACACTGATACCGTTGCTAAGAGCATTTGAAGCACCATCAAAGTACAGGGTCCACCAGGATCCTTGTTCAGGTCCGTCATACGGTCTGTTACCTTCAATGTTGTCCAATGTCATGATGTCCTTGTCAGAGAAGTCGAATCTCATAGGTTGGTAATCTTCGACGGCTTGATGAGCTAGATGGTCAGCTAGTACACTCCCCTTTATAGATTTTTGGGTAGTATACTGGATATCATACTCAGTCAGGATCATTTGCCATCTAGCGATTCTTCCAGATAAAGCAGGCTTCTCGAAGATATACTTGATAGGATCCATCTTGGAAATCAACAGAGTGGTATGTGTCAACATATACTGCCTTAGCCGGCGAGCAGCCCATACCAAAGCGCAGCAAGTTTTCTCGAGCAGTGAGTAGTGAGTCTCACAGTCGGTAAACTTTTTGCTAAGGTAATAAATGGCATGCTCTTTTCGGCCAGACTCGTCATGTTGGCCCAGCATGCACCCCATTGAGTTATCCAAAACAGTCAGATACATGATTAACGGCCTTCCTTCAACGGGTGGCATCAGAATAGGAGGTTCTAGTAAGTACTCCTTGATCTTATCAAAAGCAACTTGACAATCATTGTTCCATTCAACCACCTTATCTTTCTTCAACAGCTTGAAAATTGGCTCACAGTTAGATGTCAGGTGAGAGATGAACCTCGCAATATAGTTCAAGCGTCCCAAGAATCCTCTAACCTCCTTTTCAGTACAGGGAGCAGGCATTTCTTGTATAGCCTTTACTTTAGATGGATCAACCTCAATGCCTTTGTTGCTGACAATAAATCCCATAAGTTTACCAGACCTAACTCCAAAAGTGCACTTGCTTGGGTTTAGTTTGAGCTTATATTCCTTCAACCTGGCAAACAGCTTTTGCAAATGATCAAGGTGTTCTTCTTCTGTCTGTGATCGAGCTATCATGTCGTCTATGTAAACTTCGATCTCATGATGTATCATATCATGAAACAAAACTACCATGGCGCGTTGATAGGTTGCCCCTGCATTCTTCAGTCCGAATGGCATCACTTTGTAGCAGAAGGTACCCCATTGCGTGACAAAAGTAGTTTTCTCCATGTCCTCGGGGGCCATTTTGATCTGGTTGTATCCCGAGAATCCATCCATGAAGGAAAATACCTTGTGTTGGGCTGTGTTGTCAACCAAGATGTCGATGTGCGGTAGTGGAAAATCGTCTTTAGGGCTAGCCCTGTTTAAATCTCGATAGTCCACACACATTCTGACTTTGCCATCCTTCTTAGGCACAGGCAAAATGTTAGCAACCCATTATGGATAGGAAGTAACAGCCAGAAAGCCAGTGTTGAATTGCTTCATTACCTCAGCTTTGATCTTCTCAGACATGTCAGGCCTCATTCGGCGGACCTTTTGCTTGACCGGAGGATAGTCTTCTCTTGTAGGGAGACGGTGGACCACGATATCTGTGTCTAATCCCGACATGTCTTCATAAGACCAGGCGAAGATTTCAACATATTCGTTCAACAACTGTACTAAGCGCTCTTTGGAACTTGGTTCTAGGTTGGCACCCTTTTTCACCTCCTTCTTGTCTTCCTCTGTCCCCAAGTTGATGGTTTCTAGCAACTCTTCATGAGGCAGCATAGCCCTCTCTTCTTGTTGCAAAAGTCTGGCTAACTCTCCCGGCACTTCACAGTCTTCGTCAACTTCGTACTCAGCATGATTGACCAAATCTTCAGAGTTACCGAAGGCTAAAGCAGAATAGTCACCCATGGAATCCGGAGTGGAGGGGTACCTGCATTTGTGAGTGTGGGTGTGTGTAAGGGATAGCCATCTTTATACAAAACAAAATTCAAAAGGAAAGAAAATGAACACAACAGTTTGTAGATGAAGACGTCCAATGATTCATTAAAACTTGGCATATGATAATGAAGAAAATCAAGCCCTTACAAATGGACCTACATGCCCCGAGCAAGGCATGAGGTGAAAATAGTGTACGAATTGTTTAGTTATTACAGACCAAAATAGGAAATTGTTCAAAGATAAAATTACTGGTTGATGAAGGTGATGGGAATAAAATCATTTGCTTCCCAGTTGCTTAAACCCCCTTCGATGGTTGGAAAGATCCAATCTGCGAAGTTGTCCCCTTCATCTTCATCTTCCACAGCATTAATTCCATGATGGGTGATTTTGACGGGTGGTCCTCCAGCCTTGGAGTGACGCATAGCCTTCTGTCCTGCAGCGGTGAACCCTAGTCCAAATTTGTCCGTCTTATGGGGAAAATCCGGCAGTTTCCCCCAACTGTACTCTTCCCTTCTTTGATCACCGCCTCTGCGTCCTTGAGAGATGCCATCCTAGGCACATGCTTGGGAACGATAGGCATCTTAACCATTGTCTTCGCAACTGCTACCTCAGGAGACACTTCCTCAAAATGTTGAAAAGGAGTTTCGATGAACTCGTCATCCAACTCCACATAACGGAAGGAGTTGAGATGACTTATCATGTACTCTTCCTCGCCGTTCATTGTTATAATCTTACCCTTAATAGGGTACTTCAGCATTTGGTGCAAATAGGAGGTAATTGCCCCGGCATAATGGATCCACGGTCTTCCCAACAAACACGAGTATGAAGGACGGATGTCCATCACATAAAAGGTGGAGTTGAAAACTTCGGTGCCCATTTTGATAGGAATGTCAACCTCTCCGTGAAACATTCTTTTGGACCCATCAAAGGCCCTAACAACGATGTTACTAGGTTTGAGGGTCAATCCTTCACATTCCAAACGGTCCAACGCTTTCTTCGGCAGCACATTCAAGGAAGAACCAGTATCAACTAAGACATGGGCGAGGGTGGTTCCCCTGCATTCAACTGAGACATGTAGCGCGTCGTTGTGTTTCTTTCCTTTGGGAGTCAGATCAGCATCGGAAAAGACAAGGCCATTATCAGCAGTAAGACTGGCCACACACTCCTGAAACTGGTCAGCCGAAGTTTCTTGGGGCACGTGTGCCGCCTTCAAAATTTTGATCAGGGCCTTAGCATGGGCCTCAGAGCAGAGTAGAAGAGCCAACATTGAAATTTTAGAAGGGGTATGCCCTAGCTGTTCCACAACGTCGTAGTCACTCTTTCTGATTATTTTCAAGATTTCATCCATTTCTTTCTGGGTGGTTTCGGGGATAACCACAGCATGAGCCTTCGTCCTGACAGGCGCTTCTAGTATCCCCTTACCCTTATCGGTATTATCAACAGATGGTCTTACTTCAGGAGTATCCAATTCTTCAATTTTTGGGTCTCGCACAGATGACTTAACAGGTGCAGAAGCTTTCGAGGGTACGAAAACTGCTCGAGGGGGAGCAATCTCCAGAGAAAAGATTCGTCCGCTACGGGTTATCTTGCTTGTACCCACAATATTCCCTATATCAGGGATTTCCTCTTCAGAATTCTCTTGGATTTCTTCAATCTGTTTGATACCATGATAGAAGATTTCTCCTCTATAGTTCCATGGTATCGTTTTGCTAGATTGATACGGGACATGCCCCAGCATGGTGATTTTTAATGGTACAAATTCAGGATCAGGTGTAATCTTGACAGGCCTTTTACAAGCCTTGGGAAGATTGGTGGAAATGGTTATTATTGCAATATCGTTGGTTGAAGTAGCAAAAGTAGCAGGAGTAACAAGAGTGAAGGTATCAACAGGGGTTTTTTGGAAGAGTATCTCTTGGGTATCCATCAGGCGTTGGACACCTGATTTCAACATTGGGCAATCAGCTCGTATGTTCAAACAAAAGTAGCAGTCTTTCCCACAGCCTGGGAACATCCTGGCTCTCATCAAATTCTCTTTAATCACTAGTAACAGAGTCAAAAGGTCGGCAACATCAGTAACATGAAAGTCATCCATAACGGCATGAACATTATTACCGTGCTTGGGCATTGGGGCAGAAATCACATTTGGCTTTTCGGGCGCATCGAATTCTACTTCCTTGGCGTCAATCAGGTCTTGGATTTTGTTCTTAAGCGCCCAACAATTATTAGTATCATGCCCTGCACTGTCAGAGTGGTAAGCACACTTGGCATTGAAGTGGTAGTATGGAGAGGAGGTGTTAGGGTTCTTTGGCGCTTCCTTCAAACTAGTAAGATTCAGATTTAACAAATGAGGGAGTACTTGCGCTGGCATCATGTTGATTCGGATGAACTGTCGTTGTGGCCTTTCTACCCGTTGTTGATTAGGTCTTGACGGATTGCCGCGAGGTTGATCATTTGAAGAGTTTTGAATCATCACAGCCCCTACAGTTGGCCGGCGCTCGGTTCTTCCTTGACTTTTCTGAGAATAAACAGCAGAGGCTTCCTTCTTAGTTGGGAAGGTTTTCTTGACAGCGGTGGATGAGGAGGCATCTTTCTGAATCTTACCACTTTTAATACCGGCCTCGACCCTTTCGCCGGTCAGAATTAGTTCAGTAAATCCCGCGGAGGAACTCCCAATTAAATGATTGAAGAAAGGGCCAGACAGGGTCCCCAGAAACATGTCAACCAGCTCCCTATCTGACAATGGTGGCTGCACCCTTCCAGCCAGATCACGCCACTTCTGGGCATACTCTTTAAATCCTTCATTGGAAGTCATCCCCATACTCTGTAGTTGAGTACGAGTGGGCGCCAAATCAGCATTGTATTGGTATTGACGGTAAAAAGCAGCAGCTAAGTCTTCCCAATTATGGACCTCAGACCTCTCAAGTTGATAGAACCAGTTCAATTGTGTGCCTGACAAACTGTCTTGGAAAAAGTGTACCCAAAGGTCTTTATCAGATGAGTGGGGTTGGATCTTTCTGACATACGATCTCAGATGCATCTTTGGGCAGGACAGGCCGTCATACTTAGCAAATGTTGGTACTTTGAACTTGGGAGGGATAACGATCCCAGCGACCAACCCTAGTTCTTCAAAATATAAACCAGGTGCCCTTTGCAACTCCATGGCTGCCAATCTATCCTCCAGATTCTTATATTTATCATCCGCTGGGGGATATTGCTGTTCAGAGTAATCTTCGTCTTCTTCCTCTTCCTCCTCTTCAACTTCAGATTCAGACGGTACCGCAGCCCCTTTTCCTTTACCAGCCCCTTCATCAGACGTTGAGGGGAACTCGAGAACTTTTCTAGCATTGCTTTCAAACCTTCTTCCAAAAGTGGCTACTCTGGGCCTTTTATTCTTTTTCTCTTTATTTTTCTCCAACAGTGCTTTAAGGTCCTCTTGACCCTTTGCTAAGGTCATGAGGAGTTGCTGGAATTGAGAATTTTGTGCTTGCAGATCCTTAACCGTCTGCTCCAAATCCATCTTGCTGAAATAAACAGCAGAAAGATAAGGAAACCTTGTGTGAATACCTGTTTATGCATATGATGAATGATACGTTATTCATGTAATGCATTCAAGGATTCAGAAATTCAAATTTGTTGCAAACAAAAAGGAACACACGTCATATTAAGAAGAAATTGTTAGTACATAAGTGCCCCATGGGCAAAATATTACAAAACTCTTAATGTAAAAAGACATTGCGCATCCTCTTTGGTGCGATGTAAGTGTTGAGAGTTTCCTCCTCATGAAGTCGGAGGGTAAGCTCCAAAACCTTCTTCTCACTGGCATAGAAGCTTGCTTCAAAAGTATTATGTTCTTCCTTGAGTTGGATCCAACTCTTTTGCATTTCTTCCCATGATGTTGGCATGTCAGGATGTAGGAGGGTGTATGGAACCTCTCCTTCCATAACAGGCTCTTTGATCAAGGGGAGAATGTGAGGGTATGGCATCATAAGACTCTGGGCACGGGTTCGTACCCACTTGAGGTAAGGCTCAAGGGGGATGGAATTCTTGTGCCCCAGTGTCTTACTATCCACCTTGTTGGGCATCCTCCAAGCTCTGATGAACCTTTGTCGAAGTCCTTGCGCATCGTTGTCGAAGTCAAAAACTAGGTCAGGAATCAGCATGTCATGAGGGCCATCCCTCCGAGCATATCCAAACTGTCTTAGAGCTAAACAGGGGTTGTAGGAAATGCATCCCCTAATTCCAAGTAGTGGGACATTAGGGAATTCCCCACAACGATCAATGATGATGGCATTTTCTCTGGACCGAGAACACCAATGAACATCAGAATGTGTGAGGGTCATCAATCGTTGTGACCACCTTAAACCCTGCTCATTCTTCAAAACAGATTGTGGAAGGTGAGAAATAAACCACCTTGCTAGGAGAGGAGTACAGCACATGAGAACACCTCTTTTCCTCATTGTTCGTGTGTAAAATGAGTGTAGGATGCCCCCAAGAAATGTAGGTACAGGATTCTGGGATATGAAAATCTTGACTGCATTCACATCTATAAGTTGATCAGGGTTTGGGAACAGGACCAACCCATAGATGAGGAGTGCCATAATCTCTTCAAAGGCTTGTAGATCAAGAGAATTCCAGCAGTCTTGTGCCTTGTCAAACAGAAACTTTGCCAAGAAACCCTTGACACCACTCCTGGTTTCCCAATGTCCCTTGATGTCAGATGGTTGCAAGCGTAATGCTTGAGCAAAATCTTCAGGCTTTGGTTCTTTTTCCATACCGTTGTAGGGTAGTTGATTAAGAATAGGAATTCTCAGGAGTTGAGAAAATTCCTCCAAAGTAGGTACTAGTTGGTAATCAGGGAATGTGAAACAGTGGTGTAGGGGGTCAAAGAACTGGAAGAGAACTTTCACCATGTCTTCTTCAATGTTGGAGTTGACCAAGCTGAGAAGTCTACCATGTCTTTCACTGAAGAGAGAATTCTCTGGAATCCTGGAGGTAAGCTCCTTGAGTTGAGGAGGGATTCTCACAAGGTT
This sequence comes from Vicia faba, assembly GCA_948472305.1. Taxonomy (NCBI): domain Eukaryota; kingdom Viridiplantae; phylum Streptophyta; class Magnoliopsida; order Fabales; family Fabaceae; genus Vicia; species Vicia faba. The sequence continues at coordinate 519,545,225 of OX451737.1, forward strand.
GACTTGAATTGTTTTCCTGCGAAGAGATTCCATGACCTACAAAACAAGAACAAAGATGAAGATCCAAACCCTTGAAATGGTTAGTGTATGCATATGATGCTTCATGATGTTCATGATGTATGCACAAGCACATGTACAAGCAAGTCACACAAAACCCTAGTTTCAGGCTTGCATGAGGTTTCATAGGTAAGTACCCTCTTGAGTTTAGTTGGCTCAAACCTGTCCTATAAATAGTAACTGGGTTCTAAGGAGCTCAATATCACTGGATTGTTTTCTATGTTCATTGTTTTGGTTTAGCCACTTAACTAGCGACCAAAATATTCCAAGAAAACAACCCTCAATGAGTGTAGTATCGAGTATCTACCAACTTCGGACTGCACCAAAGCCGGTCATCTCACTACCCCTAAAAAAGGCCAAGATGGTCAAGTAAGGTTCGTAGAGTTCATTAGTGCTTCATAACATCACTCAGCGGCCCCGTATTCTCTTTGATTGACTCAAAGGCTACCAGTACTCACAAATATGTCGCACTAATATAGCTATTGCTTCAACCATGTCGGTATATCCCGCACAGTTTCCACAATGTATTGTTATTTACCTATGAATGTTTCCCAAATCCGGGTAGAGGATTTCAAGCCCAAACAAGAGAACCAAATGTAAAGCAATCAAAGCAAACAATATAATCATGCAAAGGGTGATCTAAGCCCTAAGGTTACTCCACTTTTAAAGTAAGTCCCCAGCAGAGTCGCCAGTTCTGTGATACGGTGGGAGAACCGACTTGGGATTTTGCGTTTGTGTTTGCAAATGTCTCGGTTTAGCAAGAGTCGCCACCGAATTTTTATTTTATCCTAAGGAAAGGTCAAAAAGCACAGGAAAGACCTTTGAGATATTTTCTTGGGTTCGGGGAGTAGATTATAGAAAGGGAAGGTATTAGCACCCTTTTTATCCATGGTTATCCATGGGCTCTTAGTTACTTGTTTAGATCACTTGCTTTGCTTTTCAATTGTTTGAAATTATGCTCTTCAATTGTTTGAAATGGTGCTTTGTGTGTGATTTTGAAAGCTGTTTTGAAAAGAGACCATCGTTGTGGCAACCTTTGTAATGATTCTTGTTTGAATGTATACAAAGGTGTTTTTGTCTTTTGAAAAGTTTTCAATGTTTGAAAGTAGGGTTTTGAAATTGTGTAGTGAAGTGTGTTTTGAAGATATCAAGGATGTTTTGCAAGCTTTTGATCAAGTAACTAAGAGTTGTCTACCCTATTTTTACTCAAAGATCTTTCTTATGTTTTTAACCCTTTTAACAGTGTTGTGTCACCATTGTATTTGGTGAACAACCTTGTGTTAAGATGTTAAACGGGACAGGCGCGGGTCATCGTATAGACCATGATAGCAATAGTGTCAAGTATTTTTGGCAATTTTCTTGAGGGACTTGATCATTTTTGTTTAGGCAACTCAGATAGCGTCATCGAGGGACTATGATCTTTTGTTTTGTTTTTGTTTTGCCAAAGTACTTGACATGCATACCATGGCCCATTTTTGAAAGCAACAAGTGGATTGAAACCCTAGGGGTGCAAGTGTGCATTGTGTTTGTTTTTCATGCATTTTGTCTTTGATTAGGTCAAACTATTTGTTGATTTGATTTTACATACAAACCCTAAGTCTAATCATGGCATAATTGAAAGCATTTAAAGGTGCGAGAATTTAAATTCTACACTATTACAACATGATATAGGGAGGGGGTACAAATTTGAATTGGGGATTATTTTGCAAGAAATTAAATCCTAAATTATTACAACCATATTGAATTTGCAAGGCATAATATTTAAATGTACAATACTTAAACAAAATACAATAAATAAATATTAGGTAAAATGCATTATGCAAAAAAAAAAGGTTTTTTATGTATGTAAAGTATTTTCAATGGAAAGAAATGTAAAGAAATAAATAAAAAGTCAATTTTAATTATTTTTGCTTTTAGGGCAAAAACCCTAATTTCTTAAGAAAATAAATATAATGTATTTATTTATGTACAAAAATGTTAATATGTATAAAAATGAAATTATATTCAAAAAGGGTATTTTTTAGTATAAATAATGATAAAAATAAAAATGTAATATTTTTGGTCTTTTTATTCTAATTATTTAATAAAACATAGTATATATGTGTGTGTGTGTGTGTGTGTGTATATATATATATATATATATATATATATATATATATATATATATATATATATATATATATATATATATATATATATATATATATATATATATATATATATATATATATATATATATATATATATATATATATATATATATATATATATATATATATATATATTAAGTGTGTAAAAAAATAAAATAAATTATTTACAAAAATGTATATATTTCAAGAAAATATTTTCAAATGTGAATAAAAATAATAAATGAAAATAAAAGTATTTTTTACATTATTTTTAAGTTTAGACAAAATAAATATAAAGTATTTAATGTATTAATGTTTAAAATAAATAACAAATAAATATAAAAATTTATGAAAATATTTTTTTGGCATTTTTTATGTTTGGAAATAAAATAATAAAGTCTGAAATGAAATAAAAATGCAAAAATAATAGATATACAAGAAATGGGCCAGGGGGTGTGAAACTGAAAAATGGGGTGTGAAAAGCAGGAAGTAGCCAGGCCCAGCCCAATAACTTCATCTTCTTCCTCTGTTCAAACACAAAACGCGCCTTTTGTGTACAAACTGCTATCTCCTGATTCAGTGCTTTTTGACAAAACTCAACACAAGAAACTTGTAGAGCATCAAACAACGAATCTAACCATATAAAAAACTTAAGCTAACTCTCAAAGACCAGAGAGAATTTCTCTGGCCCTAATTTCTAACCTAGTTTTTTCAAAAAGTTCATGAATGAAATTCTCCTAGCACGATTAATATAAATGAAAACTAAGCACATGTATGGTTTCATGGCTATGAATACAACATCTTTCATTCACAAACCTAAGTCTAACTATTCCTAAATATAGAGATAGAAGTTTATGAAATACCTGTTTCAGTTGAGTTCGAGATGGACAATGTAGCAACTTCAATGGTGCTTGAGGTTCTTTTGAGCTTGCCTGATGTCCACTGAACCTTTCCCAATGCTTAGTTTGTTTTGAAGTGGCCTGAATCGTGCTACAGAACTCAACCTGCAAAGCTTCCAAACAAAAATGGCAATGTGTGTTAATGGAGTTACAACAACTTGTGAATGGTCTGGATAGCTCAGGTATGTTGATTGGAATATGTTTGAAGTAGTTTTGGACAAAACACACGAGGGAATTTGATGGTGGCTTGTGATTTGAAAAATTGGCCCTGTTTTGCAAGAAAAAGAGGTTTTGGAGTATAAGGATGCTTTAGGAGTGAAAGGCTCGTGCTTCTGACTTGTAAGAGTGTATGAAACTTGTTTGATAACTTTGCTTGAGTTGGTTTTATCAGATATGTGTGTTCTCTAGTTTTTGACAAGTTGCTTGGTTATGAAGCAAAATGAGAAGTGACAAAGAGCAGGCCTGTACAGGCTAGCTCTAACTCTGCACACATTGTGTAAGCTTGGCCCCAAGTTTTGTGGATTTGTTTTGCAGCATAAGATCTTGTTCAAGGCTCTAGGATGTTGTTTTGACATAAAGCAAAATTCAAACAAAAATGGCAAGGTTGCTTTTTCTATTTAAGGATTAATCTAGTGTATAATCCTCTAATGTCCAAAACAAAACCTTAGACCAATGGATTTGCATTTAATTATTGAGTACAAATTGGTTTAGAGGCCTGTAATTGTGAACTAAGCTAGCTTGGTCAGATTTGGCAAGTGGTATGAACATGTATTGGCCATGGTTGCAAAGTAAGTTTTTGCCAACTTCAAGCATTCGATTCTCCCTAACCACAAAGGTGTTTGAGGATTTCTTGGACAATTTGGAAAGCTTATAACATGTACTATAATCCATCTTTGAAATGCAACTTGAAAATCCAAGTGGAACTATGTGAAAAATGGCCAAGAAGATGGGTCAAAATCCTGCCTAAACTAGGGCAAAATTTCTCTAAGTTAAAAGTTTTAGGTACCCTTGTTCCAAAAATCATAAGTTGAGATCCAGGATTCTTTTGAGAAAACTTCGTGAATAAAAGTTGTATACTTTGTGATGGACTACAACTTTCATATTATAAGTTTTGTTTGAATCCATTTGCATCTTGGTGAAAAAATGGGATAAAGTTAGGAAAAAATAAGAAAATTTTATAACTTAGAAAATTTCTAAGTTATGAAAATTTTCCATTTTAAACCCTAATTTGTAATATTAGGTTTCTTGGTGAACAAGTTTCATGTTTTGACACATCTTGATGAAAAATTACCCTTGGCACTTGATTTTTGAGCAAAAAGTCAAAGTTTGACTTTTCAGTATACAGTCAAATTTTGATCAGTTGACTGAAAAATTCATCTGTCAATCATATGCCTTTGAGATCTTTTGAACTTGTTGAATGGGTCAAGACAATGTCATTGAGTCCTTTTGTCCATGGTTGAGCTTGATTTGCCATTGGCTAGGTCAAACAGTCAAAAATTGCCTTTGTACAGTCAAAACCCTAAAAATGACCATTTTGCCCTTTTGGTGATCTGATCAAATTTATTGTGGAATTGTGATCCAAACTTGCTCAAATGGTTCATATGAGTTCATAATGTTGATGTGGGTCAAAATTCATGAGATTTGACTGTCAATTGGCCACAGTTGACTTTTTCCCCAATACAGTTGATTTCTAGGTCAACTGTCCAATTGATTGGGCAAAAATTTGATTCAAGGATTGAAACTTGTATGGACAAACTTGTGAGTCCAACATGAAGTATGAAAGTCACTTTGGGCATTGTAGGTTAAAACATCCATGTGCAAACTCAAACCCTAATTTAGGTCAACAGTGCAAGGAGGTGTCTTGAGCAGAGCAAACCCTAGCTTGATCTTGAGTTCCCAGAGTCTTGTGATGAGAAGTGTGGATGAAATGAGAGGGTAAATTTTGGGGTACAACAAAACCCTTTTCTCTTCTCTCTCGCCGCTAGCCCTTCATCATTCTCCAACCCTACTTCAACAACAACACCGGCAGCGGCGCTATCTGATTACCCCTAAAACCCTTAGTCAAAATCAAAACAAACAACAAAAATAAGGAAATTGAATTACCCCTTTCGATTCTAACTACTGTATTCTTCAAGTGTCTGGTTCGCTAATTCTTCCTCTTCTTCGTGTGTTTGGCAGGTGACGGTGGAATGAGGTCGGCGAAGCGAGGTGACGATGAGAGGTTGAAGAGGGTGGTGATGGTGTGAAGACAGTGATGACAATCGGCGATTAGGGTTTCAGAAATTGAAACCCTAATTGCTCACTTCTTCGTCTTCAACTGGTTATGAGGTGTTCCTCTTCTTCTCCATTTTCTGTTCTCTAAGTCGTCCTCGCGATTCTGCTCCCCCCCCCCCTTTGTATCTCTTCCCTTGTTTTTGTTCTCTTCTGTAACCTGAACTCCCCCTTTTTCTTTCTGTAAATTAGTGCTTAGTTATATATAGGCTGTTTTAGGGTTTGAATTAATTTGCTATTACAAAATTAGATAGCACAGATTTAGGGATTAGATGATTCCAATTGATTTGGGTTTTTACTGTAATGTTAGATTTGTTTTGTAATAAGATTTATTTATGAGATTCTGTAATATTGATTTAGATTTATTATAAGATTTGATTTGCTGTAATTTTCAGATCTCTACTGATAAGCTTTTGACTTGTTGTATCTGATAATATCTCGTCTTCAGAAATTCTGGGTTTTAGATGACAAGATATGATTCTCAACATAATTATTCCTTAAATTAGATTGATCGCAACAGTAAATGTTAATTGATAAAAACGCGTATTTGCCTCCTTGATTGCTACACCTCCAGTTAGCAAGTTTTACACAATAATTGTTTATTAGATAACTTTGGGCCTTGCGCTAATTACTGATTGGGCCTTGGTTATTTTTTAAATTTTATTTGTATCCAGAAAACCAATTTTTTTTATATCACTTGGGCTTGGTATTACAATTAACCAGCCCAGCGCCCCATTTTGTTTTATTTGACTGAAACTTTTAATAGCTAAACAACTTTCATTTAAAGACTAAAACATTGCTGTAAAAAGAAACGTTAAATTCCAAACATTATTTATTTATTTTAAAACAACAAACAACTTTCTTTAACAATATATTTCTTTTCTTCTCGACTCATCAAACGGGCCATCTTAAAGGGCCTTATATTGATAAACACAGCCCCTTTTGCTATTTGGATAACAAAAATAGAAATGGGCCAACTAAGTAAATTACCCCCACCGTTTTTACTAATAATAAAGTAACACCTAAATTTCTTTAATAAATTCAATTATTATTTAATAGCAATTTTAATTTCAATAATAACAACTATTCAGTAGTTATTATTCTGAAATAACTTTACATTTATGAATCGCATGGGCCATTGGCCAACATGCCACGCGAATAGGTTCACGGATATATGAGTCTTTTTGATTTAGAAAGCCCTGCTTTCCTGAATTTAAGGTACACCCCCTAGTCTTGGATAAAGATGGGCCATCAGATATTGTTGTACCATCTTTAATTAAACATTTCTTCTATTTTAATCCCGAAAAATAAAATCATCGAGGTAGGACAAATTTGGGTACGACAGCTGCCCCTATCCAATTATCTTCCAGTCTAATAGTGTGAGAAAACTTGAGTCTCGTGCATTCTGATTGTAAGTTTATTAAATACTTGAAGTATCCCAAAATTTTCCCGACAAACATAAGGTTACACTGATATAGCATACCCTTACAAGTCTCAAGGAAGTAGGCAAAGCTGATGATGCATCACTTACCAGGGTTTGATAACGAGGAAGATGATTTTAAAAGCGTAATTTTATATGTGTTGGTTTGGTTTTGATCGTTCACCCATTTGGAGGATGAATACAACAATGATTGATGATGCATGGCTTCTTGAAGACTGAGGCCATGGGTTATGTTCACGAATCTTTGCATGAAGTCAGAGGCGATAGGATAGATTTTTTTTGTTTTCTTCGAGCATCGCTGCATGAAGTCTGAGGCAATGATCAGAATAAAGAAACACATTTTCGCATGAAGTATTAGGAAATGAGCTTAAATTTGTAAATTGCTGCATGGAGTCTGAGGCGATAAGCTAAATTTAGTTCTCGAGCATTGCTGCATGAAGTCTGAGGCGATGGTCTGTGTTATGGAATAAAGAAACACATTGATGCATGAAGACTTAGGCAATGGGTTATGTTTGCAAATTGATGCGTGAAGTCTGAGGCGATAAGCTAGATTTTGTTTTCGAGCATCGCTGCAAGAAGTCTGAGGCGATGGTCTGGGTTGTGCAATAAAGAAACACATTACTGCATGAATTTTGAGGCAACAGGTTAAGTTCGCAAATCGCTGCGTGAAGTCTGAGGTGATAGGCTAAATTTGTATTTTTGAGCATTGCTGCATGAAGTCTGAGATGATGGTCTAGATTATGGAATGAAGAAACATATTGTTGTATGAAGTCTGAGGCAATGGGTTTGGTTCGCAAATCATTACATGAAGTCTGAGGCGATAAGCTAAATTTTGTATTTTTGAGCATCGTTGCCTGAAGTCTGAGACGATGGTCTGTGTTGCGGAATGAAGAAACGCATTAATGCATGAAGTCTTAGGCAATGCACTTAAATTTGTAAATCACTGTGTAAATTCTAAGGTGATACGCTAGATTTTGTTTTTGAGCATCGTTGCATGAAGTCTGAGGCGATAGGCTGGAACTTATAGAATAAAGAAACACATTGCTACATGAAGTCTAAGGCAATGGGTTAGGTTTGCGAATAGCTGCGTGAAGTCTGAGGCGATGAGCTAAGTTTTATTTTCGAACATCTCTGCATGAAGTCTGAGGCGATGGTCTAGAGCTTGGAACACATTGCTGCATGAAGTCTGAGGCAATGGGTTAGGTGCACAAATCGCTGTGTGAAATATGAGGCATTAAGCTAAGTTTTGTTTTCGAACATCGCTGTATGAAGTCTGAGGCGATGACCTGGGTTTGTAAGGAACTCATCACTGCCGGAAGACTTAAGTGATTGGCTGAACGTGTCACGACATGAAGACTGAGGTGACAGGTTGAATCGTAGGAGAAGCATTTTGTTGGTTGACCCTTAGATAGCTAAATCAAGGGCGAGATTGTATATTTGCTGCATGATACACGCGTATGATGTCTGATATTGAGATGTTTGGATATATGCAAAATGTATGATGTTTGGCATTGATATGGAACCCTGAATATATGCGTATTGTATGCAAAAATGTATAGTGTATGTATGCTATGCAAAATGTATGTATGAAATATGTGTAAGATGTGTGTATGCCTTGAAATCTTATGAAGACTATTTCTGGCATTCTCTCCTTTAAACCATTGACTTAGAGTTACCAATCCCCTGGCGTTGTATGTTGTGTCGTCGTAGCTTTGTTAAATTCGATTTGAATGCGGTGAAAAAGCGTTAGCAAAATTTTGAACATTTATTTTGTATTGTGAGTGCAGGTGTAGACGTAGACGTAGACGTAGGTAATGGCATATGCATAGATTTGTATGTTGTAAGCGCAGGCGTCGGCATATGTATTGGCATATGTGTAGGCTTTTATGTTGTAAGCGCAGGCGTAAACGTAGACATGTGTATAGAATTTGAAGGAGTACACATGTGCATGGACGCATGTGCGACGTAGACTTTGTGTTGCAAGTGTAGGCATAGGGGATGACATGTATATGGATGTAGACTTTGTGTGCGGATGCGTAGACGCATGAGTAGATATGCATAGATTTTTATGTTGTAAGTGCAGGCGTAGACATGGACATGTGTATAGAATTTGTATCGTAGACGCAAGAGTAGACATGTGCATGGACGTAGACGTGGATTTTCTTTTGATGTTTTTCTAACCCAAAATACTTTTTCGATGTTTTGTCAAATGCTTTTATTTTGTTAATCCCCCAAAATGATTTCAAGACAATATTCACAAGTAATGATCGTAGTATTTTGTAAACAAGTCTAAGAAAAGAAAAAATGCAATTTGGAAGATGCAAAGAAAACAAATGTTTTATTGATATGCCTCTGAATAGGGAAGAATACAAGATGCAATTCCTAGAAAGAGGTAATTACAGAAAGTTTTGCAATTGTAAATGGAAATAAAAATGATAATTGCTGCTGTTGTTCCCCAATATCCTTTTAATGATCTTATCTCTTTTTCTTAGGAGTTGTATGATTCAGATCTATCTCTCCCTTCGTGGTTCGTAGTCACAGTTCTTAGATCGCATTCTTTTTGTTCTTTATTTCTTTGTATGAAATACCTAACTTTTGCCTGGATTTCTCTTTCGGGTTTTCAATCCACCGGGATAACTTTTTGTTTATATGCCCCTAATTTTTGCCCGAATCGCCCTTTAGGGTTTTCGATCCACCGGGACGCTCCTTTTTTCCTAAGTCGCCTGTTTAAGGTTCGAGCTTAGCGAGCTTCTTATACATAGTATTTTTGACTGCGTCTAAGTTTTCCGAATGTGGTAGTTTTTCCCCATCCATTGTTGTGAGGATAAGATTACCACCGGAGGATGCTATTTTGACTATGTATGGACCTTCGTAGTTGGGTGACCATTTACCACGTGAGTCGAGGCAAGGTAGCTGAATCTTCCTGAGCATTAGACCATGTTGTAGTTCCTCTTGTGGAGTACATTGTTACTCAAAGAATTTCAAGGCTAATTTTCATAGAGTTTGTTTGTCGATGCTAGAGGCATTTTCTGAATGTTCTTGTTTTTCAAGGTACTTCTTGATGTTGTAAAACCAAGGCTTTTTATATTGTCATTTTTAATAGTAAGGGAATGTGCGGGATCTTCAAAGTGTATGTTTGTGATGCGCGGTTTATAACTGATATAGTTTCCAGAGCATCTGCCATTTGATTTTTTTCGTGGGATGTGATTGAAATCGATCTTTGTGAATTCCGCAGTCAGTTTTCAAAACATGATCCCGATATGGAATCCATTTTAGATGTTTAGTATCTCATTCGTTGTTGAATTGGTATATGACTAATGCGGAGTCCCCAAATACTTCGAGATGCTTTAGCCTCAGATTAATGGAAACTTCCCGTTCTGGTATACAATCTCCGTACTTGGCGATATTGTTGGTGTAGTCAAGCACAATCTCGTAGTATATGGCTTGTGATAATTCTTTAGAGAAGTCAAAACTGCCCCTATATCGTGCCCCCGTGTATTTGAAGCCCCGTCGAACATGACTATCCAACGTGCCCCTGGCTTGGGTCCTTCGTCAGGTCCTGGTATTTCGTAGTTGCTTATTTTTACAGCACTGCCTATATTTGACCTTGGTCTGTTTCTGTAGGGACAGATAGATATGTGTAATTATTTGATCAATTTTTATTTGTGGCTCCGCTCTAACATTGCCCCTTAGCTTGGTTTCTTTCGGATCTTCCCCTATGCTCAGATTAATGGTCTTAACAGCCTCTTGATACGGTTGCATACTGTTAGCCTTTCATTTTATTTCCCTTGCCATTTTCTCAGAGAGTTCAAGATCTTTATCATCTTCCTCTTTATCTTGGTTGATAGGAGCATCAAAACTATATCGGGTCGCAGCAGTAACATTATCGGTGGCTTTGGGCATGAACTTGCACACTTATCATGTTTTGGTACATATTTAGTATATGAAATTTGAAGATGCATATGCAGAGAAAGTATTGCCATTTTTAAATTTAAGATATAAATGCAAGAGAAAGACATGGATCTTAATTGAAAATAAAATATAACTTTTATTAATCGTAAATATTGTCTGAAACAAAACGGGGAACCCTTACAAGAAACCCCTATGCCTCGGGCTTGACATAGGTTCTTTCAAAAACAAGAAAAATTAATTAGGAAAGAAAAAGATCTCAAGAATCTCCACGTCAGTCCATCTTTTAAGTTCTTCTCTTGGGGCGCATTCTCGGATGAACTCAGTTTCCCCTTTGGTGTTGGCTTTGTTGGATATCTTTGCCACATGTCCGCCATGCTCTACTCACTTGTTGACAAAGGTCTTTTAATTGGAGGAAAATGTGCTTCGCCCTTCAGAGCAGCTTTATATTTTTCTTCAGGGTATGGTCCGAATTGGACTATGCCCTGGTCCCCTAGCCTTTATAGAGTTCTTTCGAAAGCTTCATTGTGTTCTAGCAGGAATCCACATCCCAACAAATATTCTTTCAGTGAGTTTATCGGGGTTTTTGCTTGTCTTCTTGCCCCAAAGTCAGTGACTACTTCAATTGCATTTATCGTCGCCCCATCGTGCGAAGGCATATGGTCTGATTTGATGTTAGGCTTCTCAAAAGTGATATCCTTAGATTCCAACAAATCATGCACCTTGTGTTTGAATGTCCAACACTGTTCTATGGTATGTCCAGGAGAATTAGCATGATACTCACATATGGCATTGGCATCATATCTTAGTGGGAGTGGCCCTATTGGGGGAGCTAGAGGCTTGAGTTCCACTAGGATTCCTTAACTAGTTGTTGTAATAACTGACTGGGTGGCATCGGGAGTGGATCAAATTTTCTAGGTGGCCTTCTTCCTTGGTGCTGCCCTTGTGGGATCACTAACGGTTGTTGTACCCTGGGTTGTGACGCTACAACATTAATTCCTCCCTCTCTTCCTTTGGGGAAGTTTGAAGCAGACCTCTTTAAATTGTAGGGAGCATTTGATGGTCCCCCTGATATCTTCCCACTTTTTACTTCAGTCTCGATTCTTTCTCCGATAGTTACTAGGTCTAAGAACCCCTAAGAGATACTTCCAACCATCTTCTTGTAATACAGCCCTTGCAAAGTCCCCATGAACGTGTCTACTAATTCTTTCTCCAACAGTGGTGGTTGCACACGGGATACTATCTCCCTCCATCTCTGAGCATACTCTTTGAAGGACTCTTCTTTCTTCTGGGATAGATTCTGGAGTTGCATGCGGGTAGGCGCCATGTCCAGGTTATATTTGTAATGCTTTAGAAAAGCATTAGCGAGATCTGCCCAGGTTCAAATATGCATTCGCTCCAATTACATATACCAGTCTGAAGATGCCTCGCTCAAGCTATCTTGAAAATAGTGAATCATCAGCTTCTGATCATGGGCATGGGCATGCATCTTCCTGCAATACATACGAAGATGATTTCTAGGACAAGTGAGCCCCTTGTATTTTTCAAAGTCAGGTACTTTGAAATTTGGTGGAATCACCACATCAAGAACTAGGCCTATTTCGAGAGCGTCTACTTCGAAAGCGTCAAAACCCTCCACATCTTTTAATCTTTCCTCTAGAGCTTTATACTGATTTATTACTAGTGGATTATCAACAACATAAGTACCAGTCGTCTTTAAGGGCGCTTGGTTGGCATCCTCTAGGTAGTGGTCTCTGTATTGCATGTCTAAGTAGTTGTCTGCAGTATTGGTTAGGATCTATAGGGTATGTGATGCCCCTGCTTTTGATGGCGGTAGGACAAACCCTTCAGTTTCAACTTCTTGTTGGGCCATGATGGACTTCTGGAGTCCTGCGTCTGGCTCTTTCCCTGGTTGGTGACTGCTTAATGCACTAATAGTTTGGGCTACTTCTTCGAAAGCTACCCGTGGAATCTGGTATTGCCTGTCAATAATTTTCTTTAAAGCTAGGAGAACTTGACTCAAATCTCCTTTCATTGAAGTAACGTCACCCTTTACTTGGTCGAGATCCTCTTTGAATGCAACTTGAGTTTCCTCGATTTTCTCCATTGCTTTTTGTTGATAGGCCCTTGTTTGATATGGAGGCCAAGGAGGTGGAGATCTTCTTCTACCAATGGTTTAACTGGAGAGATGTTTTTGAAAAATGAGTTTTGACATGATATGCAAGTGTTCGTGAATGCATGCGTACGAACGAATATGTATGAACATGAAATGGTTACTTGTTTCGAATGTCTTATTCACTTGGATACATGCTTGTTTTTTGCTTATTATTCTCACTTGGTGATCAAATTGAAAATAGATACGCAAACGAGATGTGGAAACAAAATTCCGTTATTGAAGGTAACATAATTCAGATATTGAAAAATATTACAATCTTAAACCAAAACTTTATTTGCGTGAAATTAAGCCATGGGAAATAAGTCTTCTAGGTGAACTTATGGAACAGAGCTTGAGACACCATCCACTAATTGCTCGACAAAGCTTGAGAAAGTTTTCAGCACATTATTTCCCTTTTGTGGCTTTGATTTTAGACATGTTTGGCGTATTGACGCGGACAAGTTATTTCCTTCGGTATCCATTTTTAAAGACAGTCACCGAGATCTTGAGTTTATTATTATCTTTTATACCCTCTGTGAATAAGAGAAGTAGAAAGAAACGGGTGACGAATATATGATATGTATGACGAATATATGAAATATATGAATACATAGGTGTAGGGTTGAGTGACATGATTTTTGTAATAAGTACCCCCATAAGGTAGGGATGTATGGTTTAGTGACGGGGTTTTTGTGATAAGTACCCTTAGAAGGTAGGCTCCTTAATTTTGACCTACACTTAGTCTACCCTCCCAAAAGGTGGTTTCCTTAAAGGTATCATGAATAACACCAGAGGGAAAAGGCATAAGGGCCTCCCTTAGGTGGAGCCTCTTTACGGACTAAAACTTTCGTCTCAAAGTCGTGAAAGGTCTCGTCATGAGATTTTAGGTTAAAGTCGTTACAAAGAGTCATGGGTGTTCTTCCAAAGTCCTGCTCGTCAAGGGGGTATCTCTTGATAAGTATTCCTTTTTCGGAAGTCCACCGACTCTAGGAGAAGTCGTCACGTAAACTCGCAGGGATGATGTACCCCCTAAGCTAATAGACGAACCTTCTTTCTAAGGGTTATATTGAAAATATTTTTGAGATAGAAATTCCCGCCACGCAGTAAGTATATGATGATAAGAAAAATTGACATTAAATAAATAAAAGCAATAAAATAGATAAATGCGATAAATAAATAAAATAGAAAACCCCCAAAGTAAAACCTAAAACCTAGTGTTAAGCGTCCCCAACAGAGTCGCCAGCTGTAGCAACTGGTTTTAAATCAAGAGTCTCCACTATCAGTTTTTATCCTAGGGAAAGGAATCTAATAGGAAACCCTAATTTGCAGACAGAGATTCTAGGTTTCAGACTTCATTAGATGAAAGGAAGGTGTTAGGCACCTTTCATCTACCTTGTTCACAAGGATACTAGGTTTTAGGTTTAGGTTTGGACAAAATAGGGTTTTAAATTTTAATTAGGGGAAAGGGTTTAAATATTTTATAGGGGAACTCGCTACGATTTTTGATTGTATGCCTATGTATCCTCTTATGAGGAATCATAGTCCCAATTCGTAGTTCGTATGGGGTTGGTGTTTTTTAGGGGTCGCAAGCGTACTTTGAATCACCTCGCTCTTGGCCGAGAATAGTGATTGCGGAGATTTTGACTAAATGCGCGGTAAGTCAAAATCTGTTTGAAACTCTTTTGCAAAAATAGTTGATTAGATTAGTTGATTGCGAAAAAATAGTTTGATGATTTGTTAGTGTTTTTAACTGTGTTAATTGCAAAAATATCTTGATTAAGGCATGATAAAAATATTTTAATGCAATATATGAGAAAATAATATATTCATGAGTCTTTGAATAAAAAATAATTTTAGATAATAATAATAATAAATAATAATAACAAATAAAACAATGTAAAATATTAATAATAATAACAATTATTGTAAATAAATAGCAAAAATAATAATAGAAACTATAAATAAAATAAATTAATAATATATATATATATATATATATATATATATATATATATATATATATATATATATATATATATATATATATATATATATATATATAGAAAAATAGAAAAATATATGAATTACTAGAAAATAGAAAATAAATTAATTTAGTTAAACTTAAAAGGGGGGTGCGTTTTTTAATTGATAAGTAAAAATAGGGGGTGTTGGAAGCGAAGCCCAGGCTGGCCCAATTGTTGTTCAGACAGGGGGGTGTAAGTTGTTTTGCGTTTAGCAATTTGCAGCAAAGGGGGGGGGGGGTGTAAAGCAGTGGGCTTAGGCCCATTACGTGAATTGGAGGGGGTCTAGTTGGTTAGGTGTGTGAGGGCGTATGTTAGCTATCACGCAGACTTGGCCTCTGATCGTCTGATTAAGATCGTGTGGATAAGATTGAAGATGCATGTTAGTTATTATGGGCGTGTGGGTACTGGATTGTTAGGGATTAGAAACGTTGTTTTTAATTATTTCACGTTTGCTTTTCAACGCTACCTTCCTCACTTTCTTGCGATACAAACCCTTTTCTCTTCTCTCTCGCTGCTAGCCCTTCATCCTTCTCCAACCCTACTTCCACACCACCACCGGCAGCGGCGCTATCTGATTACCCCTAAAACCCTTAGACAAAATCAAAACAAATAACAAAATTAAGGAAATTGAATTACCCCTTTCGATTCTAACTCCCGTATTTGTCAAGTCTCCGGTTCGTTAATTCTTCCTCTTCTTCGTGTGTTTGGCAGGTGACAGTGGAATGAGGCCGGTGAAACGAGGTGACAATGAGAGGTTGAAGAGGGTGGTGACAGTGTGAAGACAGTGATGACAATCGGCGATTAGGGTTTCAGAAATTGAAACCCTAATTGCTCACTTCTTCGTCTTCAACAGGTTATGAGGTGTTCCTCTTCTTCTCCATTTTCTATTCTGAGTCGTCCTTACGATTCTGCTCTCCCCCTTTGTATCTCTTCCCCTATTTCTGTTCTCTTCTGTAACCGACCTCCCCCTTTTTCTTTCTGTAAATTAGTGCTTAGTTATATATAGGTTGTTTTAGGGTTTGAATTAATTTGTTGTTACAAAATTAGGTAGCACAGATTTAGGGATTAGATGATTCCAATTGATTTGGGTTTTTACTGTAATGTTAGATTTGTTTTGTAATAAGATTTGTTTCTGAGATTCTGTAATATTGATTTAGATTTATTGTAAGATTTGATTTGCTATAATTTTCAGATATGTACTGATAAGCTTTTGACTTGTTGTATCTGATAATATCTCGTCTTCAGAAATTTTGGGTTTTTAGATAACAAGATATGATTCTCAACATAATTATGCCTTAACTTAGATTGATCCCAAAAGTAAATGTTAATTGATAAAAATGTGTATTTGCCTCCTTGATTGATACAGCTCGAGTTAGCAAATTTTACACAATAATTGTTTATTAGATAACTTTGGGCCTTGCGCTAATTACTGATTGGGCCTTAGCTGTTTTTTTTATTTTATTTGTATCCAGAAAACCAATTTTTTTATATCACTTGGACTTGGTATTACAATTAACCAGCCCAGCGCCCCATTTTGTTTTATTTGACTAAAACTTTTAATAGCTAAACAACTTTCATTTAAAGACTAAAACGGGCCATCTTAAAACAACATACAACTTTATTTAACAATATATTTATTTTCTTCTCTACTCATCAAACGGGCCATCTTAAAGGGCCTTATATTGATAAACACACCCCCTTTTACTATTTGGATAACAAAAATAGAAATGGACCAATTAAGTAAATTACCCCCACCCTTTTTACTAATAACAAAGTAACACCTAAATTTCTTTAATAAATTCAATTATTATTTAATAGCAATTTTAATTTCAATAATAACAACTATTCAGTAGTTATTATTCTGAAATAACTTTACATTTTCGAATTGCATGGGCCATTGGCCAACATGTCACACGAATGGGTTCACGGATACACGAGTCTTTCTGATTTAGAAAGCCCCGCTTTCTTGAATTTAAGGTACACCCACTAGTCTTGGATAAAGATGGACCATCATATATTGCTGTACCATATTTAATTAAACATTTCTTCTATTTTAATCTCGAAAAATAAAATTATCGAGGTAGGACAAATTTGGGGTACAATACACTTTCATACTAATTTATGGTAAAATAGGGGTGGTTCACTAATGAAGTGCTATGGTGTGGACTTTTTAGTGTGTCAGAAAGTGCATCTCTAAGAGACATTTCCTGTTTTTCATGGAGGTGTATGAGAACTACTAAGAATGCTTTGAGCAATGCCTTTTTTTTGGGGTTTGGTGGGCCGGCGGCCATGGCCCCAACCCACTTTAACGATTCTAAATAAAACAAGTATATCAATATTATATTTGTTTAGGTAAAACTAAACTTGAATCCCATAGTAAAGGTATATGGTTCTAATCTTTAAGATAGAAAGAATGTAGTTGATAAGAGAGACCTCACTAGAAGTTATCATTACTGACTATACAAAAACGCACTAAGACACTTTATTTCAGTTGTTTCTACATTCACCTTGAATGTTCTGTTACTTCCTTGTTCATATTGCATAATCAGCTTCTGATTGAAATCCTACAACTTTAAGAGATTGTCCCTCATAATAACTGATAAATCTTTCTCAATGAGCTGACCCACACTCATTAGATTGTTCTTAATTCCAGGAACATACCAAACATCTTTGATCAGAACGATCTTCCCATTCTTCAGTTTAAATTTGACATTTCCTATACCTTTTGCATTAAGGTATTTATCATCAGCACATCTGATTAAACTAATAGAGTTGAAGTCAACAGAGACGTCATTGTAAAAGAATCAAAAGTATGAGATTGGAGCAAGTCTCAATCTATTTCTGAAAATGAGTCATAACTTGAAAGTTCTGAAGAAGTGTCAGAGTCAGATGATGATTCTGGAAAATTTGAGGATGAGTCCGATGGTGAATTTGATTCTGATCCATATTTTGATAATGATCCAGATTCTGGTGGTGGCCATGCTTCTGGAAGGGAGAACTCTGAAGATGTAGGTTATGGAGGACAAGCTTCTGAAGATGGTCATCTTTCTGGTGGATCCTCTGAAGGAGGAGCTTCTGAAGGTAGTCCAACCTCTGATGAAGGTCATGATTCTGAAGGTGGAACTTTAGAAGATAGAGGTTCTGAAGGCGATCCAACTTCTGAAGATGGTCAAGTATCTAATATTGTTCTAGAAACAGATAGAGTTTCTAAACAAGTTCAGAGACCACTAGAATCAGACAAATACCAAGAAGATTTAAAGAGTTTGACATGTTGTAAGACACTTAAGTAGACTCAGAAGGAGAAATTGTTCAGTGTGCCATGTTAGTAGATTCTGAATCCGTGAGTATTAAAGAGGCTCTCAAGAAAAAATTATGCTTGAATGTCATGAAAGAAGAACTTGAGGCTATAGAAAGAAACAAGAGTTGGAAGATGACTAAACTTCCATATAAGAAGAAAGCCATCATCGTCAGATGGATTTTCAAGGTCAAATATAAGTCAGATGAATCAATTGGTAAGCACAAAGAAAGGCTAGTGGCTAGAGGTTTTCTTAAGAATCATGGGCTAGATTACTTTGAGGTTTCTGCACCTGTAGCTAGATATGAAACAATCAGACTGTGATTGCTTTAGCTGCAAATAGAAATTGACCTCTAATGCATCTAGATGTGAAGTCTGCATTTCTGAACGGTCCATTAAAGAAGAGGTATACGTGTCACAACCTCCTGGATTTATGAAAAAGAATCTGGAAGAGATGGTGTACAAGTTACATAAAGCTCTGTACGGATTGAAGCAAGTGCCCAAAGCTTGGAATTTGAATATGGATTCATTTTTCAAGAAGTAAGGGTTTCAGAAGTGTGAGATGGAATTTGGAGTTTATGTGTTGCATTCTGGAGAAAATATGATTATGGTATGTGTTGTACCCCAAAATTTGACCTCTCACTTGTCAAGAATTTGCTCACAAGATCTCCTTGACTCAAGATTGCATTAGGGTTTAATCAGCTCAAGACACCTCCTTAAGCACTGATGTCCAAAATTAGGGTTTGAGATTGCACAAAGATTTTTGAACTTCCAATGCCCCATATGACTTTCATAGATCATTATGGACCCCCAAGATCACTCATGTCAAGTTTCAAGCCTTAGATCACATTTTTGCTCAGTCAATTGAGTAGTTGACCTAAAAATCAGCTGTATTGGGGAAAATGTCAACTATGGCCAATTTACAGTCAAACTTCATAATTTTTGAACCACATCAACATTTTATACTCATATGTATCATTTTAACAAGTTTGGACAACAACTCCTCAAGAAATTTGATCAAATCTCCAAAAGGGCAAAATGGTCAAAATTAGGGTTTTGACTGAGAAAGGGCAATTTCTGATTTTTAACCTAGAAAATGGTTAATTGGTTTAAGGCATGATATCAAGAGTCCAATTGCATAATTTTTACCTAATGACATGGTTCAAAACATTGCAAGTCCATTGGATTGACAGATGAATTTTTCAGTCAACTGATCAAAAGTCAATTGTATACTGAAAAGTCAAACTTTGACTTTTTGGTCAAAATAAAGTGCCAAAGATCATAATTCATCAAAACATGTCAAAATATGAAACTTATTCATCAAGAAATCAAAAAGTCAAGATTTCATTTTGAAAAGTCAAAATTTCTAAACTTAGAAATTTTTCTACGTGTTGGAAATTTTATATTTTTTCACAACTTTGAACAAATTTTTCACCATGATGCAAGATGATTCAAGAGAAACTTCCAACATGAAAGTTGTAGATATCCATGAAATCTACAACTTTTCTTTACACAACTCCTTCCAAAAGTGCTTGGATCTCAAGTTATAATTTTATGAACATAGGGTCATGAAACTAAACACTTAGTGAAATTTTGCCCTAATTTGGCCAGGATTTTGACCTAACTTCATGACACTTTTTCATATAGTTCCAAGGGGAATCTTTAAAAGAAATTCAAAGATGGGTTTTAGATCACATTGCAAGATTTCCAAAATGTCCAAAAACTCCTTGAGATCATTCTTGAGTAGGGAGAATCGAAAAGATGAAGTTAGGGTTTTGTCACTTTAATTACAAGTCATTTTAGTGATGAACAATATTCAAATTCAAACCATGCTGCAGAAACACTACTTTGCAGGCCTAAAACTTGTTAGGAACTCCATAATTAATGGTGTACACAGCTGTTAGAGGCCTCACTTCAAGCATTCAATGCATGGACATGCTTTATATCCATTTTTAGAAGAAAGGTCACATTGCCATTTTTATAAAGTGGATTTTTATACAAAACTTGTTCTTGAGCCTTGCACTTGTTATTTTTTGATCAAACAAGTCCTATAACTCATGAGAAATGTTTCAAACACTTACAATCACCCATCCCATGCTTGTACCTCTCCTTGAAACTTGTTTCCCTTTTTCTTCAAAATCAAGTAACTTAGCCAAAAGCTAAGAACTGGTACTTTTGACTTGCCAATGCACTCAAACACTTTTGTTTTATACATACACAAACCATTTAACACAAACACACGAATGCTGAAGCCTTGAAAACACCTAGAACTCAATCACACTTCACACTTCCATTTTCATACAAACTGACCAAAAACTTGAAACTCATAATTTACTCGTGCGTTTCTTGGCCTTTTGGTTTCTAAAGTTTCTAAACATTATATAGAGTTGATCCCACGCCCTATTTTAGAACTGTAACTCCATTAACACCATCCTCCATTCTCAAAAACTCAGCTCTGCACATTGACTTCTCCAGACCGTTTCAGCCATCCATTGTTTAATCTAATCATTACATTAGCTTCCTAGGACCTCAAGGAAGCTAACCTGATCATCACCATCACTTGAAACAAGCTCAAACTCAAAACACGATTTCCAGTTTTGAGGTAAGTTTTCTCAACTTGGAACTCTTCATACAGGCATCATCAATAGTTTATTTGTGAACAAAACATGTAGATATTATTGCCCTGAAGCTAACCATGGCCTTAGTTTCCATTAATTTTGCTTGAGCTTAGATAATTTTGAAACTGAAATTTTTGAGATTTTTAGGGTTCAGATTATGGCCATTAAAATTCATGCTTATCTTTGATCTATAGTTTTAATGCTTTACATTTCTTAAACCGTGAGAAAATTTGCTACAATTTTCATGTTTACAGTTTTCATTTTTGATGAGAAATGAGCAAGTTACAGTTGGTCTGGCTGGAGGTTGAAGATGAAGTCATCAGGGCGCGTTTTACCTTACTTATTTATTGTTTTGCTTATGTTAACGGATGTATAGCCACCCCAGTGGTAGAAGCGCGCGCCTGTAACCTTTGGGACCTGGGTTCGAGCCCTAGTGGTACCCTTTTCATTTTTACTTTCTGATTTTTTTGTTTTTTTTGGCAGGCGCTGAGCCTCCTTGGGCCTGGCTTTGTTTTTTTGCTTACTAACCCCCCTGCAGGCTATTGGCACACCTGACCCAAGTTTATTAATTTTTTTTATTTCATTTTTATTTTCTTAAAGATATTTTCTAAATACTAAAAAAAATTATAAAATACAAAAAAATGCTAGATTTATATTTTGACTTAGTTTATTTTATTTTTCTCATAAAAAATATTTTTGTTAAATACTTTATTTATTTTTTTACTTATTATCTTGTAAATATAATTAAAACTAGGTTATTAGTTATTTTCTTTCATACTAATTAAAATATATTATTTTTGGTATAAAAAAAAAAGACTAAATATTTCATGATGCCATAAATATTTTCAAGACAAAAATACCAAAAATACTTTTTTCTAAACTTATTTTCTTTTAATCAACTAAATAGAATTAGGGTTTTATTTAAAACCTTTTCTTAATAAATTTAAATTTAATTAATTATTTTCTTTAATTGATTAGGTTAAAACAAAATCTCTTTTCTCTAAAAAATCCAAACAAAATATTCATTTTTTCTTCACCTTCACATTATTGCATATTTATTCTTTTTGCACATTGTATTTATTTAATTCTTTGTACATTGATACCCGTTCAATATAGTTGTAATAGACTAATTAGGTTTACATTCTTACAATCCCCATTCATGAATTTGTACACCCCCTCCCCACAAATGTTGTAATAACGTAGTAACTTTAAATTCCGTAATTTATCGCTTTTATACATAATATACTAGTAATTAGGGTTTGTATGAAAGGCTAAAACCAATACTTAGAAAACCCTAATTCAAGACAAAAATAAGCATAAAAATGATACACTTGCACACTATCACCCCTAGGGTTATTCCACTTGGTTGCCTTATACAAAATGACCATATTACGCATGTAAGGTATCTTAGCAAAAACAAGCAAATACAAGATCATAGTCCCTCGATGATGCTATCTAAGTTGCTTCTCAAATGATCTTAGTACCTAAAAAAGAATGCTAAGATACCTTGAAGTATTGCTAATCATAGTTATACGATAAACCACGCCCGTCCCATTTACATCCAGAGATATTGTTGCTTACCAAATCAATGGTGTTGTACCCCAAAATTTGCCCTCCCATTTCCTCAACATTTTCTCATCACAAGACCCTTGGAGTTCAAGATCAAATTAGGGTTTTGCTCTGCTCAAGACTCCTCCTTGCACTGTTGACCCATATTAGGGTTTGTGTTTGCACAAAGATGTTTTGACCTAAAATGCCTAAAGTGACTTTCATGCTTCATGTTGGACTCACAAGTTTATCCATACCAAGTTTCAAGCCTTGATTCCAATCTTTGCCCAGTCAATTGGACAGTTGACCTAGAAATCAGCTGTATTGGGGAAAAAGTCAACTGTGGTCAATTGACAGTCAAACCTCATGATTTTTGACCCACATCAACATCATGAACTCATATGAACCATTTGGTCAAGTTTGGATCACAATTCCACAAGAAATTTGATCAGATCACCAAAAGGGCAAAATGGTCATTTTTAGGGTTTTGACTGCACAAAGGCAATTTTTGACTGTTTGACCTAACCAATGGCAAACCAAGCTCATATATGGACTCAAGAACTCAATGGAATTGTCTTGACATATTCAAAAAGTTCAAAAGATCCCAAATGCACAAGATTGATAGATGAATTTTCCAGTCAACTGAGCCAAATTTGACTGTATACTGAAAAGTCAAACTTTGACTTTTTGGTCAAAATCAAGTGTCAAGATTCATTTTTCATCAAGACATGTCAAATAATGAAACTTGTTCATCAAGAAATCAAAAATCACAAATTAGGGTTTGAAATGAAGAATTTTCATAACTTAGAATTTTTCTAAGTTATGAAAATCCCTAATTTTTTCCTAACTTTGTCCCATGTTTTCATCAAGATGCATTTGGATTCAAACAAAACTCAAAACATGAAAGTTATAGTCCATTGCAAAATCTACAACTTTTATTCACAAAGTTTCCTCAAAATAAGCTTGTAGCTCAAGTTATGATTTTTGGAACAAGGGTGCAAAACATTCTTAACTTAAAAAAATTTTGACCTATTCTAGGCAGGATTTTTTACTAACTTCATGGCCATTTTTCACATGCTTCCACTTGGAATTTAAATTTGCATTACAAAGATGGATTGTAGTACACATTCCAAGCTTTCCAAAATGTCCAAGAACTTCTCAAACACCCTTGTGGTTAGGGAGAATCGAATTTGACAATATGGGCAAAAGTCACTTTGATTCATGGCCAAAGGCATGTTCATAACTTGTGCATTTTCAAACTCAGCATGTGCAAGCTACATTACAGGCCTCTAATCTCATTTACACTCAAAAATTAAATGCTAAACCATTGTGCCAAGATGTTATTCTATGCATTTGGTCATTACATGAAGAATTAAGCCTTAATTAGAAAAAGCACATTATCCATTTTTGAAAAGGTGAACTTTATGTCAAGTTTGCAATCCAAGAGGTACAGTGCATATCTTCTAGGCACAAGTTCAGGAACCAATCCCACTGATCAAGACTAAAAGGTGCAGCATACTTGAGGGGCCTAGAGAAGCTTGTAAACCAACTTGCCACACTTTGCTTAAGATAGAAGAAACATTGCATAACTAAGATCATCTCACATTGCTGCAAGAACTAGCCTAAGCAAACATTGTGAACACATTCCATACTCCTCAACTGATCTGAAACACGAGCCAACTACCTTCCATACCTCCCTAAACCCCAAAACACCATTGTACTGCACAAAAACAGGGCATTCTGCACTTTGACTTGGCCAGCTCATTTCCATCGTGCATTTTCATCCAAACCAGTTCAAACACATTCCCTACCACATATGCAAACTATCCTAAGCATTGGACACGAACTGTAACACCCCTAACCAACTTCACCATTTTCACTTTTTCTGTTTTGCAGGTTGACTTCCATAGCTTGATTCATTTAGTTTCAAAGCAAGCTAAAGGTTGGAGAAGCATCCCTGAACTTCAAGCAAGCTGTACAAGTCCTCACATTGCACTGAAAGTACCTCCATTGTCATACACGATCCAAGCTGAACAGGTAAGTTCATGGACTTCTATCTCTCAATCTAGGAAGAGTTAGCTTTAGGTTTATGAATGAAAAATGCTTTACTCATGGCCCTGAAGCCACACATATAATCACTTTGCATTTATGTTGTGTGTACTGAGAGAATTTGGAACCTGAACATTAGAAAAAACTTAGGTCAAGAATTAGGGATGGAGAAATTCTCTCTCATTTCTGAGAGTTAAGTCAAGTTTTTTATATGTCTGGATTCGTCTCTTGATGCTCTACATTTTTTGTGTTATGAGTTTTGCTTGAAAGTCCAGGAATCAGGAGTTAGGAAACGCGTGTTGTTGTTGTTCAAACAAGTCTGGAGGTTGAAGACAACTCCTCTTGGGCTGGGCCTGAGTTTGATTTTCTTTTTGCACCACATTCTCACACATGCACCCCCTTGGCCCATTGTGTTTTATTTTCATTATTTTTGACTTTTGATTTTTGTTTCTGATTTGTTTATTTTTGTCAAAGCATAAAAAATATTTAAAAAAAAAATTTTCACATTTTTTGCATTTTATTTGATATTTATTTTGTTTCATTTAGTTTTATATATAAATAAACATAAATATACTCTTATTTAAAAATACCAAAATAAATACAAAATACATTTATTTTCTAATTTTATTTTATTTTATCTTTTGAAAACATTTCCTAAAAAATATACTTTTTTTTGTAAATATTAAATATTTTATTTTTTATATATATTTAATATATTTAGTAAATATTAGAAATATTTATATATTTATTAGAATATTTAGGATAAAAACATAAAAATAATACATTTTTATTTTTATTAATATTTAACTTAAAAAATCACTTTTTTACCATATACTCTCTTTTTATTTATTTTTTGTACATAATTAATAAATATTGCATATAATAATAATTAATACCTTTTATTTAGCAAAATTAGGGTTTTGCCCTAAAACATCAAAAATACCAAAAATTAATCCTTTTTATTTTTGTTTATTTATCACATGAAAAACACTTTTTACATACATATAAAAATCATTTTTTGGCATCTTGCATATTTATTTTATTTAATTATTGTGCAATTAATCACCTTGTAATTTCCATTTGGATTGTAATAGCTTAGGTTTTAATTTCTTGCTAAAATATCCCCATTTGAACATTTGTACCCCCCATCCCATATTGTGTTGTAATAATTTAGGACCTTTAAATTTCGCATTTAAAAGCTTTCTAAATATGCCATGATAGATTTAGGGTTTGTATGCAAAAATCAACCAAAACAAATAGCTTGACCTAATTCCAAGATAAAAGCATGAAAATGAACAACACAATTCACACTTGCACCCCTAGGGTTACTCCACTTGTTGCCTTCAATAATGGGCCATATTGCATGTTAAGTGTCTTTGGCAAAACTAAACAATACCAAATGATCATAGTCCCTCGATGACGCTTTCAAAAGTTGCCTAAACAAAATGATCAAGTCCCTTAAAGGAAAAATTGCCCAAAGACACTTGGCACCATTGCAATCATGGTCTAAACGATGACCCGCGCCTGTCCCGTTCACATCCTAACACAAGATTGTCCACCAAATACAATGGTGGAACAAAATTGTTAAAAGGGTTAAAACATAGGAAAAATCTTTGAGAAATTTAGAGTAGACAAACTCTTAGTTACTTGAATCAAACTTGCAAAAACACTTGCCTACTTTTCAAAACCACACATCACAACACTTTCAAAATGATTCCCAAAAACATTGAAAACTTTTCAAAAAGATATACATCTTTGTATACATCCCAACATGGATCATTACAAAGGTTGCCACCACATTGGCCTCTTTTCAAAATATTTTCAAACCCACACACAAAACACCATTTTAAACAATTGAAAATCAAGGCAAGTTGATCTAAGCAAGTAACTAAGAGCCCATGGATAACCATGGATAGAAAGGGTGCTAATACCTTCCCTTTCAATAATCTACTCCCCGAACCCAAGAAAACATCTCAAAGGTTTTTGCTGTGCTTTTTAACCTTTCCTTAGGATAAAATAAAAATTCGGTGGTGACTCTTGCTCAACCGAAACATTTGCAAAAACAAACGCAAAACTCAAGTCAGTTCTCCCACCGTATCACAGAACTGGCGACTCTGTTGGGGATATTTTAAAAGTGGAGTAACCATAGGGCTTAGATCACCCTCTTGCATGACTAATTGTTTGCTTTGATTGCTTTATATCTTGGCTCTCTTGTTTGGGTTTGCAATCCTACACCCGGATTTGGGGAAACATTCATAGATAGCAATACATTGTGGAAACTGTGCGGGGTATACTGACATGGTTGAAGCAATAGCTATATTAGTGCGACATATTTGTGAGTACCGGTAACCCTTGAGTTCAATCAAGGAGAGTACGGGGCCGCTGAGTGATGTCACTAAGCACTAATGACCTAGAACCTTACTTGACCATCTTGGCCTTTCATTAGGGGTAGTGAGATGACCGGCTTTGGTACAGTCCGAAGTTGGTAGATACTCGATACTACACTCATTGAGGGTTGTTTTCTTGGGATATTTTGGTCGCTAGTTAAGTGGCTAAACCAAAACAATGAACATGGGAAACAATCCAGTGATATTGAGCTCCTTAGAACCCGGTTACTATTTATAGGACAGGTTTTTAAGCCAACTACACTCAAGAGGGTACTTACCTATGAAACCCCATGCAAGCCTGAAACTAGGGTTTTGTGTGAATTGCTTATACATATGTTTGTGCATACATCATGAACATCATAAAGCATCATATGCATATACTAACCGTTTCAAGGGTTTAGATCTTCATCTTTGTTCTTGTTTTGTAGGTCATGGAAATTCTTCGCAGGAAAACTATCCAAGTCAACCTTGTGAGAATCCCTCCTCAACTCAAGGAGCTTACATCAAGAATTCCGGAAAGCTCTCCCTTCAGTGAAAGACACGGTAGACTGCTCAGCCTAGTCAACACCAGCATTGAAGAGGACATGGTAAAGGTGTTATTCCAATTCTTTGACCCCCTTCACCACTGTTTCACTTTCCCCGACTACCAATTGGTGCCCACTTTGGAGGAATTTTCTCAACTCCTGAGAATTCCTACCCTTAATCAACTACCCTACAACGGTACGGAAAAGGAACCAAAACCTGAAGATGTTGCTCAAGCACTACACTTGCAACCATCTGACATCAAGGGGCATTGGGAAACTAGAAGCGGTGTCAAAGGTTTCTTAGCAAAGTTCTTGTTTGAGAAAGCACAAGAGTGTTGGAATTCATTAGATCTACAAGCCTTTGAAGAAATTGTGGCACTCCTCATTTATGGGTTGGTATTGTTCCCAAATCCTGACCAGCTTATAGATATTGTTGTACCCCAAAATTTGCCCTCCCATTTCCTCAACATTTTCTCATCACCAGACCTTTGAAGATCAAGATCCAATTAGGGTTTCCTCTGCTCAAGATTTCTCCTTGCACTGATGGACCCAAATTAGGGTTTGTGTTTAAACAAAGATGTTTTGACCTAAAATGCCTAAGATGACTTTCATGCTTCATATTGGACTCCCAAGTTTATCCATACCAAGTTTCAAGTCTTGATTCCAAGTTTTGCCCAGTCAATTGGACAGATGACTTAGAAATCAGCTGTATTGGGGAAAGAGTCAACTGTGGCCAATTGACAGTCAAATCTCATGGAAATTGACCTACATCAACATTATGAACTCATATGGACCATTTGATCAAGTTTGGATCACAATTCCACAAGAAATTTGATTAGATCACCAAAAGGGCAAAATGGTCATTTTTAGGGTTTTGACTGCACAAAGGCAATTTTTGACTGTTTGACCTAGCCAATGGAAAACCTAGATCACATATGGACTCAAGGACCCCATGGAATTGTCTTGACATTCTCAACAAACTCAAAAGATCCCAAGTACACAAGATTGACAGTTGAATTTCCCAGTCAATTGATCAATTTTGACTGTACATTGAAAAGTCAAACTTTGACTTTTTGGTCAAAATCAAGAGTCAAGATTCATTTTTCATCAAAACATGCCAAATCATGAAACTTGTTCACCAAGAAACCAAGAAATGCAAATTAGGGTTTGAAATGGAATTTTTCATAACTTAGAATTTTTCTAAGTTATGGAAAACCCTAATTTTTTCCCAACTTTGCCCCATTTTTTCACCATGATTCATTTGGATTCAAACAAAAGTCAAAACATGAAAGTTGTAGCTTGTTGCATAATCTACAACTTTGATTCACAAAGTTTTCTCATTTGAAGCTTGTATCTCAAGTTACAAATTTTTGAATAAGGGCACTAAACCATTCTTAACTTAGTGAATTTTTGACCTATTTTGACAAGTTTTTCTACCCCACTTCAAGGCCATTTTCCATACACTTCTACTTGAAATTTCAAATTGCACTTCAAAGATGGATTGTAGTACACATTCCAAGCTTTCCAAAATGTCCAAGAACTTCTCAAACAACCTCATGGTTAGGGAGAATCGAATTTCACAATATGGCAAAAACTCACTTTGTTCATGACCAAGTTACATGTCCATAACCTTGCAATTTGAACTCAGCATGCTTTAAGCTAGATTACAGGTCCTTAAACCAAGTTACACTCAATAATTTAATGCATATTCTTTGTGCCAAGACCATGTTCTTTGAGCTAAAGCATTGTATGAAGGTTTAATTCATTTTTAGATAAAGCAAAATAGCCATTTTTGAAAAGTCATGCTTTATGTCAATTGGTAAATCAAGAAGGTACAGATCAAATCTCTTTAGCACAAGATTATGGACAAATCACTCTGATCAAGGAGAGTTTATGCAGCACATTAGGGGCCCTCTACATGCCTAGAAACACAAGTTGGCATTTGTTGCTTAAAGTTGAAGAAAAGTGTCATAACGCATACCAACTTCCATCTCAGCTTACACACACTTAGACAAAGTTATCAAACATATTCAAAGGATCAGAACCAAGCTTTTGCACGACCCTTGCACCTCTCAAACACTCCCCTTGCCATAATCACTCTCAAACTGCAAAAACAGGGCAGGACCTGCAGTTTGGGTGCTATCTCTCATTTCTCTCGAGCTCTCTTGCCCAAACCAGTTCACATACCTTCCATACCATCTATGCAAGCTAACCAAAAGCAAAAGCACGACCTGTAATCCCTCTAACCACTTCCACCATTTTCAGTTTCTTGTTTTGCAGGTGAAGTGCTCTAGCACGATTCAGAAGCTTTCAAAACAAAGTAAACATTGGAATAGCATCCCTGGACCTCAAGGAAGCTTTTCCAATCATCACCTTGCACTGAAAGCTCCCTCATTGCAAGATAGAACTTCAGCTGAACAGGTATCTTGGTGAACTCGTATCTCTCTTATTATGCATCATTAGCTTTAAGTTTGTGAATAAACAAGGTTCTACTCATACCACTGAACATGTACATGTTTTTACTTTTCATTTCTTTTGCTTGAGCTGTGAGAATTTGAGGTTTTAAAATGGCAGAAAATCTAGGTTAGGATTTGGGGGAGGAGAAATTCTCCCTCATCTTAGAGAGTTAGATCAAGTTATGCATATGGTTAGAATCGTCTCTTCATGCTGAACATCTTTTATGTTATGAGTTTGCATTGAAAAGCCAGGAATCCAGAGTTGGAAGATGAGGAACAGGGCGCGCGTTTTTTGAATGTTGTTGTACAGAGGTTGAAGAAAGGTCTTCATGGGCTGGGCCTATGTTGACTTTCCTTTTCACACCACCCTTTTTGGTTTTACACCCTTGAGCCCATTTGCTTCATTTTTAATATTTTTTGACTTTTTCTTTTTTTAACTGACTCATTTATTTTTTCTCAGTATATTAAAAATATAAAAATATTTTTCCCATCATTTTTTGAATTTATTAAGTATTTATTTGATTGTTTTGTACATAAATAAATAAATATACATATATACTTTTTGTTTAAAATATTAAGATAATACAAATATATTTTTTATACACTTTTATTTTATTTTTACTTCCTGAAAATATTTTGTATAAAAAAATATCCTTTTTATTTTTATATTAAATACTATTATTTTTTATATATAATACATATTTAGAACTTAATACATAAATATATATATTTATTAATATACTTAGAATAAAATACTAAAAATATACATATTTTATTTTATTAATATTAAACACTAAAAAATCATTTTTTACAAATATATTTCTTTTCTTATTTTATTTTTGTGTATAAATGATAAATATTGTATATATTAATAATAATACATTTCATTTAATAGAAATTAGGGTTTGCCCTAAATACATAAAAATTCCAAAAAAGATAATACTTTTATTTTGTTTATTTGACATATAAAAAAATACTCTTTTTCATACAAAACATTTTGCATCTTGCATATTTTATTCCATTTTTATTTAATTATTGTACATTAATTAAATTGTATAAATTCAAATTTGATGTAATAGTTTTAGGTTTAAATTCCTTGTCAAAATCCCCATTTGAAACATTGTACCCCCCTCCCTATATTATTGTGTTGTAATAGCGTAGGAGTTTAAATTTCGCACTTTATCGCTTTCTAAATATACAATGCTAGAATTAGGGTTCATATGCGAATAAAACGAACAAAATAGTTATGACCTAATCTCAAGACAAACAAGCATGAAAATGGACACACAAATCACACTTGCACCCCCTAGGGTATTCCACTTTGTTGCCTTCAAATAAATGGGCCATATTGCATGTTAGGTCTCTTTGGGCAAAACAAACAAATTGAATGATCATAGTCCCTCGATAACACTTTTCAAAACAAACAAAAACAAATGATCAAGTCCCTTAAAGAAAATGCCCAAAGATACTTGGCACCATTGCAATTATGGTCTAAAACGATGACTCGCGCCTGTCCCTTTCACATCCTAACATAAGATTGTCCACCAAATACAATGGTGGAACAAACTTGTTAAAAGGGTTAAAACATAGCAATAAGCTTTGAGAAATTTAGGAGTAGATAACCTCTTAGTTACTTGAATCAATCTTGCAAAACAAAACACTTGCCTATTTTTCAAACCACAACACTTTCAAAACAACTTTCAAAAACAAATGAAAACCTTTTCAAAAGACCTACATCTTTGTATACATCCCCACATGGATCATTACAAAGGTTGCCACCACATTGGCTTCTTTTCAAAACATTTTCAAACCCACACACACAAACACCATTTAAAACAATTGAAAACAAAAGGCAAGTGATCTAAGCAAGTAACTAAGAGCCCATGGATAACCATGGATAGAAAGGGTGCTAATACCTTCCCTTTCTATAATCTACTCCCCGAACCCAAGAAAAATCTCAAAGGTTTTTGCTGTGCTTTTTAAACCTTTCCTTAGGATAAAATAAAAAGTCGGTGGCGACTCTTGCTCAACCGAAACATTTGCGAAAACAAACACAAAACCATAGTCAGTTCTCCCGCCGTATCACAGAACTGGCGACTCTGCTGGGGAAAATTTTAAAAGTGGAGTAACCTTAGGGCTTAGATCACCCTCTTGCATGACTAATTGTTTGAATTGTTTGCTTTATACTTTGGCTCTATTGTTTGGGTTTGCAATCCTACACCCGGATTTTGGGAAACATTCATAGATAGCAATACGTTGTGGAAACTGTGCGGGGTATACCGACACGGTCGAAGCAATAGCTATATTAGTGCGACATATTTGTGAGTACCGGTAACCCTTGATTTCAATCAAGGAGAGTACGGGGCCGCTGAGTGATGTCACTAAGCACTAATGACCTAGAACCTTACTTGACCATCTTGGCCTTTTATTAGGGGTAGTGAGATGACCGGCTTTGGTGCAGTCCGAAGTTGGTAGATACTCGATACTACACTCATTGAGGTTTGTTTTCTTGGAATATTTTGGTCGTTAGTTAAGTGGCTAAACCAAAACCATGAACAATGAAAACAATCCAGTGATATTGAGCTCCTTAGAACCCGGTTACTATTTATAAGACAGGTTTTTAAGCCAACTACACTCAAGAGGATACTTATCTATGAAACCCCATGCAAGCCTGAAACTAGGGTTTGGTGTGATTTGCTTGTACATATGTTTTGTGCATACATCATGAACATCATAAAGCATCATATGCATTCTCTAACCATTTCATGGGTTTTGGATCTTCATCTTTGTTCTTGTTTTGTAGGACATGGAAATTCCTCGCAGAAATACCATTCAAGTCAACCTTGTAAGAATCTCTCCTCAACTCAAGGAGATCACCTCAAGAATTCCGGAAAACTCATCCTTCAGTGAAAGACATGGTAGACTGCTCAGCCTAGTCAACACCAACATTGAAGAAGACATGATGAAAGTGCTATTCCAGTTCTTTTACCCTCTTCACCACTGTTTCACTTTCCCTGATTATCAGTTGGTACCCACTTTGGAGGAGTTTGCTCAACTCCTGAGGATTCCTATCCTTAATCAACTACCCTTCAACGGTACGGAAAAGGAACCAAAGCCGGAAGATGTTGCTCGAGCATTACATCTACAACCATCCGACATCAAGGGGCATTGGGAAACCAGAAGCGGCGTCAAATGATTCTTAGCAAAATTCTTGTTTGAGAAGGCACAAGAATGTTGGAACTCATTGGACCTACAAGCCTTTGAAGAGATTGTGGCACTCCTTATCTATGGGTTGGTCTTGTTCCCAAATCCTGACCAATTGGTAGATGTCAACGCCGTCCAAATTTTCTTGTCCAGAAATCCAATACCGACATTGCTTGGGGACATTCTTCACTCATTTTACACACGAACAATGAGAAAGAGGGGTGTTCTCATGTGCTGTACTTCTATCCTTGCAAGGTGGTTTATTTCGCACCTTCCACAATCTGTCTTGAAGAATGACCAAGGTACAAGGTGGTCCCAACGGTTGATGACTCTTACTCATTCTGATGTGCATTGGTGTTCTCGGTCCAGAGAAAATGTCATCATTGTCGATCGTTGCGGAGAATTCCCTAATGTTCCTTTACTTGGAATTAGAGGAGGTATCACCTACAACCCTTGCCTAGCTTTGAGGCAATTTGGATATGCACGGAGGGATGGCCCTCATGACATGTTGATTCCTGACCTAGTTTTTGACTTTGACAACGATGCGCAAGGACTTCGCCAAAGATTCATCAGAGCCTGGGGAAAACTCAACAAGGTTGACAGCAAGACTCTGGGACACAAGAACTCCATCCCTCTTGAGCCCTATCTCAAGTGGGTACGAGCCCGAGCCCAAAGTCTAATGATGCCTTATCCTCATGTACTCCCAGTGATTAAAGAGCCCGTCAATGAAGGAGAGGTTCCCTACACCATCCTACATCCAGACATGCCTACATCGTGGGAGGAAATGCAGAAAAGCTGGATTCAGCTCAAAGAGGAACGGAATACTTTTGAAGCTAGCTACTACGCCAGTGAAAAGAAGGTTCTAGAGATTACCCGCCGACTCCACGAGCAAGAGGCCCTCAATACCTACATCGCACCAAAAAGGATGCGCAATGTCTTTTTGCCTTAAGAAGTTTATTTTGTAATATTTGGCCCATGGGGCATTTATGTACTGACAAATTTCTTCTTATTAATATGACGTGCGTTCTTATTTGTCTAAAACAATTTTGAATGTCCTAAATCCTTGAATGCATTGCATACATAAGCATACCATTTATCATGTGCATAAGCAGGTCTCATTCCAGGTTTCCTTATCTGTCTGCTGTTTATTTCAGTAGGATGGATCTCGAGCAAACAATCAAAGACCTACAGGCTCAGAATGCACAATTCCAGCAACTCCTGATGACCTTGGCTAAGGGTCAGGAGGATATCAAGACTCAATTGGGGAACAAAGACCCAGTGAAGAAGAAGAAAAAGAGACTCGGGGTGGCTACTTTGGGGAGAAGATTTGACGGAGAAGCTCGAAGAGTGCTTGAATTTCCTCCTACTTCTGATGAAGGGACCAGTAAGAGAGATGGAGCTGCGGTACCTTCCGAATCTGATGCGGAAGAAGAAGAGGTTGAAGAGGATGAAGATTATTCTGACCAGCAATACCCTCCAGCTGATGATAAATACAAAGGGTTAGAAGACAGATTAGCCGCCATGGAATTACAAAGAGTACCAGGTTTGGATTTTGAAGACTTGGGTTTGGTTG
This sequence comes from Vicia faba, assembly GCA_948472305.1. NCBI lineage: Eukaryota > Viridiplantae > Streptophyta > Magnoliopsida > Fabales > Fabaceae > Vicia > Vicia faba. The sequence goes on from OX451737.1 coordinate 519,579,764, forward strand.
CCGGGATTGTGATTCCCCCAAAGTTCAAAGTGCCAGTGTTTGTGAGGTATGATGGGCTGTCTTGCCCAAAAATACATCTCAGGTCCTACGTGAGAAAGATTCAACCCTATACGGCAGATAAAAACCTCTGGATTCATTTCTTTCAAGACAGCCTTTCTGGAGCTCAGTTGGAATGGTTCTATCAGCTAGAAGGAACCAGTGTCTGGAATTGGGAAGATTTGGCCACCGCTTTCTACAAACAATACCAATACAATTCTGACCTTGCCCCTACTCGTACCCAACTTCAGGGTATGTCGATAGGAACAGGCGAAGGATTCAAAGAATACGCACAAAAATGGAGGGATTTGGCTGGCAGGGTGCAGCCTCCTTTAACCGATCGTGAACTTGTTGATATGTTTCTAGGGACCCTATCTGGGCCATTTTTCAATCATCTGATTGGTAACTCTTCAGCAGGGTTTACCGATTTGATCTTAACGGGCGAAAGAATAGAAGCTGGCATCAAGTCAGGAAAGATTCAGAAGGGTGTCGCTGCAAGTACTGAGAAAAGGCCTTTTAAGAAAGAAGCAAGTGTCGTCTATGGTCCTAGAAGACAAGTCAAGCCAGAAAGTCGCCAAGCCGTCAATGCTCTGGTCATTTCAAAACCTGTTGCTGCTCCTCAGCAGTACAATCAACAAAGAAGTGAAAGGCCCAAGAGGCAGTATACTCGGCTGAGTATGACCTTATCACAAATTTTACCCCAACTATTATCAACCAATTTGGTGACCACCAAAGAAGCTCCTAAGGTCGTCAATACTGCGTCTCCTAAGTATAACCCAAATGCCCGGTGTGCTTATCATTTTGATAGTCCCGGGCACACTACTGATGATTGCTGGGCCTTGAGAAACAAAGTGCAAGATCTTATCAACGCAAAGGAAATTCAGTTTGAAGCGCCTGAGAGACCAAATGTTGTAACTGCTCCATTGCCCCAGCATAGAGTAAATGCCATTGAGGAAGAATTGTATGTTGTTTCGGTGAATGAAGTTGTTACCCCTCTTTTGACTGTTAAGAGGAACTTACTACTAGCCGGTTTATTTCCGGGTTGTAGTAAGGGTTGCCTCCTGTGTGCTGTTATCCCTACCGGTTGTCCACTGTTGAAATCAGGCATCCAAAGCCTGATGGATAGCAAGGAAATTCTGTTCAAGAAAACTGCTGTTCCGTTTGTTTCCGTTGAAGAAATATCTGTTGTCACAATCTACAATCCTGCCAAAGCTCCCGTAAGGAAACCAGTCCAAATTATGTCTGTTGCACCCATCACTATTACTGTCCCGTGGCCTCTCCCGTATGAGTCTGATAAAGCTGTTCCATGGCATTATGGAGCCGACGTGTATATGCTTGGGGTGAAGCAGGAGTTCAACACCAATACCAGTATCAGTAACATCACTGGTCCCGCCAAGATTACCCGCAGTGGCAGACTCTTCTCGCCTGACATTGCACCGCCAGTTATCCGAAAACCTCTCACCATCACACCCGCAAGTGTGCATGTTCCAATTCAAGTTCCTGTGTCTACTACTGCCGCCGAGTCCTCTGATACTCGGGGCAAAGAAGTTGCTACCGATTCGCCTGCCAGGACGGAGGCACCAAAGAAGATTGCTGTGGAAGCCTCCCAACAAGAAATGGAGGAAATTCTTAAAATTATCAAAAAGAGTGACTTTAATGTTGTTGAACAATTGGGGCATACTCCCTCCAAAATCTCTATGCTATCATTGCTGCTATGCTCAGAGGCCCATGCAAAAGCCCTGATTTCATTTCTAAAAACGGCCCATGTGCCGCAAGAGACCTCTGCGGATCAATTCACCGACTGTGTGGCTAATTTGACGGCTGACAATGGCTTGGGGTTCTCAGATGTTGACCTTACCGCCAAAGGGAAAAATCACAATGATGCCCTGCACGTCTCTATAGAGTGCAGGGGCACTACTCTCGCACACGTGTTAGTGGATACCGGCTCTTCCCTGAATGTTTTACCCAAGAAGGCATTGGATCGCTTAGATTGTGAGGGTTTGGAGTTGAAACCTAGTAACATCATTGTTAGAGCCTTCGACGGTTCTAAGAGGATGGTGCACGGTGAGGTAGACATCCCTATTCGTGTGGGTTCCCAAGTTTTCGGCTCAACGTTCTATGTAATGGATATTCGTCCATCTTACTCCTGCTTATTGGGTCGACCCTGGATTCACAAAGCTGGGGCAGTAACTTCCACTTTACACCAAAAGCTCAAATACCCTGTCAAAGGGAAGATTGTTACTGTGCAGGGTGAGGAGGAATACATGGTGAGTCACTTAAATTCATTCCTATATATCGATATGGACGGGGAGTTTATTGAAACCCCCTTTCAGCATTTTGAGGAAGTACCTCCAGTGTTGGCATCAGCTGAAGCAGTGGTTGAAGAAGACTTTCCGTTGAAGATGGCATCCTTGAAGGATGCCTGGGCTGTAATCGAGAAAGGCAATTGTGCAAACTGGGGTCAGCTTCCTGACTTCACTCAAAAGAATGACAAGTTTGGGCTGGGCTTTACTGCAGAGGCTCAGAGGGCTGTGCGCAAGGAAAAGATCAGAAAGGCTCTGGTGTTTATCTCCAACCCAAGGGTGAATGCTATTGAGGAGGATGTGGAGGAAGCAGAGTTTGACAGTTGGATCTACCCGACTACCAGCAACGGACCGAGCAACTGGACGGCAAAGGATTTTACGCCTATCACATTTGTCACGCAGTAATTAATTTCTTTTGATTTCCAATTTGTAACAAACAATGTGTTAAAAACTTTTATTGGCTCGGTGTCCTACCCGGGGCATCGTAGCTCCATTTGTGAGGGCTTTTTGTATGACATTTCCATATATCATCAATCAAAACATTGGACGTTTGTTGCATTTCAAATCTTGTGCTCTTTTTTATTTCTGTGTTATATATTGCAAAACAGCTATATTTACAAACACTCACTTATACAGGTTTCAATCCACTCTGGATCTCACTGGTAACAGCTCTGCTACCGCCAGTTATGACTTCGAGAATCCGATCAACTTGGCCGAGGACGAAGGTGAAGATGATTGCGAAGTGCCTGGTGAACTCGCAAGACTGCTACTCCAGGAAGAGAGGGCCATTCAACCACATGAAGAGCCGGTGGAAACAATTAACCTGGGTACTGAGACAGATAGGAAAGAGGTCAAGATTGGTGCCAATCTAGAGCTCAGCGTGAAGCAACGATTGATCCAGATGCTACAGGATTACATGGAGATATTTGCTTGGTCCTATGAAGATATGCCTGGTTTGGATGCCGACATTGTAGTTCATCACCTGCCAACTAAAGAAGACTGCCCTCCGGTAAAGCAAAAGGTTCGCCGCATGCGCCCAGAGATGTCCGAAAAGATCAAGGCTGAGGTTATGAAGCAATTCGACGCCGGATTTCTAGCAGTAACTTCTTACCCTCAGTGGGTTGCCAATGTGGTGCCAGTGCCGAAGAAGGACGGTAAAGTCAGAATGTGTGTCGACTACAGGGATTTGAACAGGGCCAGCCCCAAGGATGATTTTCCTCTACCTCACATTGACGTCCTCGTTGACAATACTGCTCAACACAAGGTGTTCTCCTTCATGGATGGTTTTTCAGGGTATAATCAGATCAAGATGGCTCCGGAGGATATGGAAAAGACTACCTTTGTGACTCAGTGGGGCACCTTCTGTTATAAGGTCATGCCATTCGGTTTGAAAAATGTTGGGGCAACCTATCAACGTGCCATGGTTGCTTTATTTCATGATATGATCCATCATGAGATTGAGGTATATGTTGATGACATGATAGCAAGGTCTCAAACTGAGGAGGAGCATCTTGACCATCTGAGGAAGCTGTTCGACCGACTCAAGTTATACAAGCTGAGATTGAATCCCAGCAAATGCACCTTTAGGGTAAGGTCCGGAAAATTGCTAGGCTTCATTGTAAGTGATAAGGGTATTCAAGTGGACCCTGCCAAGGTTAAAGCCATTCAAGAGATGCCAGTTCCTAAGACAGAGAAAGAAGTCAGAGGCTTCCTGGGACGACTGAATTACATTGCCCGATTCATCTCACATCTGACTGCTACTTGTGAGCTAATCTTCAAATTACTAAAGAAAGATCAAGTAGTACGCTGGAACGATGAATGCCAGACTGCCTTTGAAAGGATAAAGGAATATCTCCAAGAGCCACCCATTCTTATGCCACCAGTGGAAGGAAGACCTCTAATATTATACTTGACAGTACTTGATAATTCAATGGGGTGTGTGCTGGGGCAGCATGATGAGTCTGGCCGAAAAGAGCACGTTGTTTATTACTTGAGCAAAAAGTTTACCGACTGTGAGTCTCGTTACTCACTGCTTGAGAAAACTTGTTGCGCTCTAGTATGGGCTGCTCGCCGGCTGAGACAGTATATGCTGACTCACACTACTCTATTAATTTCAAAGATGGATCCCATCAAGTACATATTTGAAAAGCCTGATCTGTCTGGAAGGATAGCGAGATGGCAAATGATCTTGACAGAATATGACATCCAGTATACAACTCAAAAAGCTATTAAGGGAAGTGTACTGGCGGATCATTTGGCACACCAACCTGTGGACGATTACCAATCATTGAACTTTGATTTTCCGGACGAAGACATCATGGTGGTAACTGACTGTGAAGTATCTGGACCGGATGAAGGACCTGAGGAAGGATCCCGATCGTCTATGCATTTTGATGGAGCCTCCAATGCTTTGGGTAACGGCGTCGGCGCTGTAATCATATCTCCCAAAGGAACTCATACTCCACTCACCGCCCGATTATGCTTCAACTGCACCAACAACATGGCAGAATATGAAGCATGTATCATGGGTCTGCAAGCTGCAATCGACTTAAGGATCAAGTTTCTGAGTGTCTTTGGAGATTCCGCTCTCGTGATCAATCAGATCAAGGGCGAGTGGGATATGAAACACCCAAATCTTATTCCTTACAAGGAGTATGTGTCAACCTTGCTTCCCCACTTTGAAGAGATAACTTTTGAGCACTTCCCGAGGGAGGAGAATCAGCTAGCAGACGCACTAGCTACGATGTCTTCAATGTTCAAAGTTAAATGGGACAATGAGGCTCCCCGGATCATTATCTGGAAGTTGGATGAACCGGCATACTGCTGCGAGCTCGAGGCTGAAAAGGTGACTGAAAAACCCTGGTATCATGAGGTGAAGAGGTACTTAGAGGCTCAGGAATACCCTGAAGGTGCATCTGTCAATGACAAGAAGTTCATGAGGAGGTTTGCGGCAAAATTCTTCCTCAGCAACGGCATTCTCTACAAACGGAATTATGATTCAACTCTACTATGTTGTGTGGATAAGGCTGAAGCAGAGAAGATCATGTTGGAACTGCATGAAGGTACATTCGGAACACATTCCAGTGGACACACCATGGCTAAGAAAATCCTTCGGGCAGGATATTTCTGGTCCACAATGGAAGCCGATTGTTACCAACACTCACGAACTTGTCACAAATGCCAGATCTATGCCGACAAGGTGCATATTCCTCCGGTTCCTCTGAACGTCCTGACGGCACCTTGGCCTTTCGCAATGTGGGGGATTGATATGATCGGTGAGATCCGACCGACGGCATCCAATGGGAATCGCTTCATCTTAGTGGCGATCGATTACTTCACGAAGTGGGTTGAGGCAGCTTCCTACGCCACAGTAACCAAGAGCGTCGTGGCACGTTTTATCCGGCATAATCTGATTTGTCGGTACGGAGTCCCGGAGAGAATCATTACGGACAATGGTACCAATCTTAACAACAAGATGATCACTGAGCTCTGCGAACAATTCAAGATACAGCACCACAACTCTTCTCCCTACCGGCCGAAGATGAATGGGGCTGTAGAGGCAGCTAATAAAAATATCAAGAAAATTGTGCAGAAGATGACAGTGACTTATAAAGACTGGCACGAGATGTTACCGTTCGCTCTTCATGGGTACCGTACCTCAGCAAGGACGTCAACCGGGGCAACTCCTTTCTCCTTGGTCTATGGCATGGAGGCAGTCTTGCCAATTGAAGTCCAGATACCCTCTCTCCGAATAATGAAGGATGCAGACTTGAGTGAAGATGACTGGATCCAGACTCGACTTGATCAATTAAACCTGATTGACGAAAAGAGACTCACCACTATCTGTCATGGTCAGACGTATCAAAAATGGATGATCAGGGCATTTAACAAGAAAGTCAAACCACGAGAGTATCAAGTTGGGGACCTGGTAATCAAACGCATCATCCTTCCTCAAAGTGATCCCCGGGGCAAATGGACGCCTACGTACGAAGGGCCATTTGTGGTTAAGCATGTGTTCTCAGGAGGAGCCATGATCCTAACCACCATGGATGGTGACGACCTTCCTCACCCCGCCAATGCAGACATAGTGAAAAAATACTACGCATAAATAAAAGACCCGCTAGGTTGATGTACCTAGGCAAAAATAAGGGCTTCCCGGCGAACCAAAAGGGTTCGGGCAAAAATAAGAGATGAAATGAATAAAAATCTGTACACCCGGCAAGTCGAAAACCTGAAAGGGCGGCTTGGGCAAAAATGGGTATCCCGGTGGACTGAAAACCCGAAAGGGAGGTCCAGGCAAAAGTTAGGGATAAAGCGTAACACTATGTCTCATTGGATCACTTCGCATCCGGAATTCGGCATCAACTATCTGGCTCAGACTTCGGCATCGACCAATCAGCTTCATCTTCCACTAGGCAGCAAAGCGATGAGACGCTTGGAGGTATAAAGGCAATAGCAGAGTTGGAACCCAGTAGGATTGTTCACATAGCTGTTTTGTTTTCTTTTCAAAATTATAAATTCTATGTTATTCGGCGGCATCCTCCTACTAGGATGTCAGCCTCTTGTACAAAAACGCCTATTCACAGGCAAAGTTCAAATCAATACGAATTCACTTGTCCATATAAATTGCCATTGTTTCTCTTTTTTTCTGTTTGTCTTGCGAAGAACGTCCAATGTTCATTTTTGATATATGCATTTGACATTAAATTGCTAATTCATAAATATTTGCATATGAAACGAAAGATTAATTACAGGTGACATCAGAAACAGGGGCAATGTGAAGTTGCCTGATGCAGTCTGGTTGCTTTGTCTGCCAAGGTACCAAGGTAGATTTCAACTGAAGAATGCGACCAAATGATCTCAGCTCCCCGCAGAGTAAGGCAAGATTCAGCAATACTTCCCCCAGTGAAGTCACCAATTTTCCCCGGCAGGTCTAAAAGCTTATCCCCAGTAGATTCTGGAAGCTTGTTCCCTACAGAATACGGACGTCTCTCCCGAGCTTTATTCAGAGTTATTCCTCACAAGGGCTTATAACTGGGTTATCCTCAGCTAATTGCCATGGAAGATTGCCCTCGGCAAGGTTCTTTCAGTCCCCGACAGGAGTTTGTCTTTGGTATTCCCCAAGCAGAGTTTAGCATCATTATCCCCAGCGGAGTTTATCATCATCATTATCTCCAGCGGAATCCATCATCAAAGTCCTCAGCAGGACTCCCATCAAAACTTCGGCAAAGTATCTCTTCCACAGAGCAATTCTCTGGTCGATCGTCAAGGATTTATTTTCCTACGGCGAAAATACATTCATAAACACTTCACATCCTCATACATCTTGCTTACATACACGACAAAGTGCATACAACACTATCTCATGTTGAACATCATGACATCATGCATATCATACATCATGACATTGCATACAACTGATGTTTTTTGCCTTTTCAGGGAAAAAGACAATCCCAAAGACAACTACCTTCAACGGTCACAATTCCAGATTCGATACCTGTATCTAGCCAGGGCACATCTGAGAGTGATCAGTTTCCAGACTCGACTCCTGTATCTAGCCAGGGCACGTCTGAAGAGTTCGAAGATTCGATTCCTGTATCCAGCTAGGGCACGTCTATCAACTATCACAATTCCAGATTCGATTCCTGTATCCAGCCAGGGCATATCTGTTGATGACCATTTCCAGACTCGATTCCTGTATCTAGCCAGGGCACGTCTGAAGAGTTGGAAGATTCGATTCCCGTATCCAGCCAGGGCACGTCTATCAACTATCACAATTCCAGATTCGATTCCTGTATCCAGCCAGGGCATATCTGTTGATGACCATTTCCATACTCGATTCCTGTATCTAGCCAGGGCACGTCTGAAGAGTTCGAAGATTCGATTCCTGTATCCAGCCGGGGCATATCTGTTGATGACTATTTCCGGATTCGATTCTTGCATCCAGCCAGGGCACATCTGTGAGCAACCGATTGTAGACTCGACACCTGTATCTAGCCAGGGCATATCTGCATAAAGAGATTGAAGATTAAACACCTGTAACAAGCCAGGAAAACATTTGTCTTTCTCAAATACACAAGTACTCGCTAAGGAATCTCTTATGCGATCAACACTTCCAAATGGCATCTATAAGCCCATTCCCGACAAGTTTCTGTCACATCTCCAGATGGCATCCATAAGCCCATCTCCCTATCCACCATCTCTCCAAATGGCATCTGTAAGCCCATTCCCGACATCACATTGTTGAGACTCCAACATGCGAGTGCAAATTTCCGGGCACTCTAGTGTCCAATCTCCTTTTACCCTCGAGTCACGAAAGGCAAACCTGCCAATCTAACTCTTCAGGTTCAAGAAGATTGAACAGGGGCAACTGTTGTACCCCAAAATTTGCCCTCCCATTTCATCAACATTTTCTCATCACCAGACCTTTGAAGATCAAGATCCAATTAGAGTTTCCTCTGCTCAAGATTTCTCCTTGCACTGATGGACCCAAATTAGGGTTTGTGTTTAAACAAAGATGTTTTGACCTAAAATGCCTAAGATGACTTTCATGCTTCATATTGGACTCCCAAGTTTATCCATACCAAGTTTCAAGTCTTGATTCCAAGTTTTGCCCAGTCAATTGGACAGATGACTTAGAAATCAGCTGTATTGGGGAAAGAGTCAACTGTGGCCAATTGACAGTCAAATCTCATGGAAATTGACCTACATCAACATTATGAACTCATATGGACCATTTGATCAAGTTTGGATCACAATTCCACAAGAAATTTGATCAGATCACCAAAAGGGCAAAATGGTCATTTTTAGGGTTTTGACTGCACAAAGGCAATTTTTGACTGTTTCACCTAGCCAATGGCAAACCTAGATCACATATGGACTCAAGGACCCCATGGAATTGTCTTGACATGCTCAACAAACTCAAAAGATCCCAAGTACACAAGATTGACAGTTGAATTTCCCAGTCAATTGATCAATTTTGACTGTACACTGAAAAGTCAAACTTTGACTTTTTGGTCAAAATCAAGAGTCAAGATTCATTTTTCATCAAAACATGCCAAATCATGAAACTTGTTCACCAAGAAACCAAGAAATGCAAATTAGGGTTTGAAATGGAATTTTTCATAACTTAGAATTTTTCTAAGTTATGGAAAACCCTAATTTTTTCCCAACTTTGCCCCATTTTTTCACCATGATTCATTTGGATTCAAACAAAAGTTAAAACATGAAATTTGTAGCTTGTTGCATAATCTACAACTTTGATTCACAAAGTTTTCTCATTTGAAGCTTGTATCTCAAGTTACAAATTTTTGAATAAGGGCACTAAACCATTCTTAACTTAGTGAATTTTTGACCTATTTTGACAAGTTTTTCTACCCCACTTCAAGGCCATTTTCCATACACTTCTACTTGGAATTTCAAATTGCACTTCAAAGATGGATTGTAGTACACATTCCAAGCTTTCCAAAATGTCCAAGAACTTCTCAAACAACCTCATAGTTAGGGAGAATCGAATTTCACAATATGGAAAAAACTCACTTTGTTCATGACCAAGTTACATGTCCATAACCTTGCAATTTGAACTCAGCATGCTTTAAGCTAGATTACAGGTCCTTAAACCAAGTTACAATCAATAATTTAATGCATATTCTTTGTGCCAAGACCATGTTCTTTGAGCTAAAGCATTGTATGAAGGTTTAATCCATTTTTAGATAAAGCAAAATAGCCATTTTTGAAAAGTCATGCTTTATGTCAATTGGTAAATCAAGAAGGTACAGATCAAATCTCTTTAGCACAAGATTATGGACAAATCACTCTGATCAAGGAGAGTTTATGCAGCACATTAGGGGCCCTCTACATGCCTAGAAACACAAGTTGGCATTTGTTGCTTAAAGTTGAAGAAAAGTGTCATAATGCATACCAACTTCCATCTCAGCTTACACACACTTAGACAAAGTTATCAAACATATTCCAAGGATCAGAACCAAGCTTTTTCACGACCCTTGCACCTCTCAAACACTCCCCTTGCCATAATCACTCTCAAACTGCAAAAACAGGGCAGGACCTGCAGTTTGGGTGCTATCTCTCATTTCTCTCGAGCTCTCTTGCCCAAACCAGTTCACATACCTTCCATACCATCTATGCAAGCTAACCAAAAGCAAAAGCACAACCTGTAATCCCTCTAACCACTTCCACCATTTTCAGTTTCTTGTTTTGCAGGTGAAGTGCTCTAGCACGATTCAGAAGCTTTCAAGACAAAGTAAACATTGGAATAGCATCCCTGGACCTCAAGGAAGCTTTTCCAATCATCACCTTGCACTGAAAGCTCCCTCATTGCAAGATAGAACTTCAGCTGAACAGGTATCTTGGTGAACTCGTGTCTCTCTTATTATGCATCATTAGCTTTAAGTTTGTGAATAAACAAGGTTCTACTCATACCACTGAACATGTACATGTTTTTACTTTTCATTTCTTTTGCTTGAGCTGTGAGAATTTGAGGTTTGAAAATGGCAGAAAATCTAGGTTAGGATTTGGGGGAGGAGAAATTCTCCCTCATCTTAGAGAGTTAGATCAAGTTATGCATATGGTTAGAATCGTCTCTTCATGCTGAACATCTTTTATGTTATGAGTTTGCATTGAAAAGCCAGGAATCAAGAGTTGGAAGATGAGGAACAGGGCGCGCGTTTTTTGAATGTTGTTGTACAGAGGTTGAAGAAAGGTCTTCATGGGCTGGGCCTATGTTGACTTTCCTTTTCACACCACCCTTTTTGGTTTTACACCCTTGAGCCCATTTGCTTCATTTTTAATATTTTTTGACTTTTTCTTTTTTTAACTGACTCATTTATTTTTTCTCAGTATATTAAAAATATAAGAATATTTTTCCCATCATTTTTTGAATTTATTAAGTATTTATTTGATTGTTTTGTACATAAATAAATAAATATACATATATACTTTTTGTTTAAAATATTAAGATAATACAAATATATTTTTTATACACTTTTATTTTATTTTTACTTCCTGAAAATATTTTGTATAAAAAAATACCCTTTTTATTTTTATATTAAATACTATTATTTTTTATATATAATACATATTTAGAACTTAATACATAAATATATATATTTATTAATATACTTAGAATAAAATACTAAAAATATACATATTTTATTTTATTAATATTAAACACTAAAAAATCATTTTTTACAAATATATTTCTTTTCTTATTTTATTTTTGTGTATAAATGATAAATATTGTATATATTAATAATAATACATTTCATTTAATAGAAATTAGGGTTTGCCCTAAATACATAAAAATTCCAAAAAAGATAATACTTTTATTTTGTTTATTTGACATATAAAAAAATACTCTTTTTCATACAAAACATTTTGCATCTTGCATATTTTATTCCATTTTTATTTAATTATTGTACATTAATTAAATTGTATAAATTCAAAATTGATGTAATAGTTTTAGGTTTAAATTCCTTGTCAAAATCCCCATTTGAAACATTGTACCCCCTCCCTATATTATTGTGTTGTAATAGCGTAGGAGTTTAAATTTCGCACTTTATCGCTTTCTAAATATACAATGATAGAATTAGGGTTCATATGCGAATAAAACGAACAAAATAGTTATGACCTAATCTCAAGACAAACAAGCATGAAAATGGACACACAAATCACACTTGCACCCCCTAGGGTATTCCACTTTGTTGCCTTCAAATAAATGGGCCATATTGCATGTTAGGTCTCTTTGGGCAAAACAAACAAATTGAATGATCATAGTCCCTCGATAACACTTTTCAAAACAAACAAAAACAAATGATCAAGTCCCTTAAAGAAAATGCCCAAAGATACTTGGCACCATTGCAATTATGGTCTAAAACGATGACCCGCGCCTGTCCCTTTCACATCCTAACATAAGATTGTCCACCAAATACAATGGTGGAACAAACTTGTTAAAAGGGTTAAAACATAGCAATAAGCTTTGAGAAATTTAGGAGTAGATAACCTCTTAGTTACTTGAATCAATCTTGCAAAACAAAACACTTGCCTATTTTTCAAACCACAACACTTTCAAAACAACTTTCAAAAACAAATGAAAACCTTTTCAAAAGACCTACATCTTTGTATACATCCCCACATGGATCATTACAAAGGTTGCCACCACATTGGCTTCTTTTCAAAACATTTTCAAACCCACACACACAAACACCATTTAAAACAATTGAAAACAAAAGGCAAGTGATCTAAGCAAGTAACTAAGAGCCCATGGATAACCATGGATAGAAAGGGTGCTAATACCTTCCCTTTCTATAATCTACTCCCCGAACCCAAGAAAAATCTCAAAGGTTTTTGCTGTGCTTTTTAAACCTTTCCTTAGGATAAAATAAAAAGTCGGTGGCGACTCTTGCTCAACCGAAACATTTGTGAAAACAAACGCAAAAACATAGTCAGTTCTCCCACCGTATCACAGATATCAACGCCGTCAAGATCTTCTTATCCAGAAATCCAATACCAACATTGCTTGGGGACATTCTTCACTCATTTTACACACGAACAATGAGAAAGAGGGGTGTTCTCATGTGCTGTACTCCTCTCCTTGCAAGGTGGTTTATTTCGCACCTTCCACAATCTGTCTTGAAGAATGACCAAGGCTTAAGGTGGTCACAACGGTTGATGACCCTCACTCACTCTGATGTACATTGGTGTTCTCGGTCAAGAGAAAATGTCATCATCGTCGATCATTGTGGAGAGTTCCCTAATGTTCCATTACTTGGCATTAGAGGAGGCATTACCTACAATCCTTGTCTAGCTTTGAGACAATTTGGATATGCACGGAGGGATGGCCCTCATGACATGTTGATTCCTGACCTAGTTTTTGACTTCGACAACGATGCGCAAGGACTTCGCCAAAGATTCATCAGAGCTTGGAGGATGCCTAACAAGGTAGACAGCAAGACACTGGGGCACAAGAACTCCATCCCTCTTGAGCCTTATCTCAAGTGGGTACGAACCCGAGCCCAGAGTCTAATGATGCCTTACCCTCATGTTCTCCATGTGATTAAAGAGCCCGTTAAGGAAGGAGAGGTTCCCTACACCATCCTATATCCTGACATGCCTACATCGTGGGAGGAGATGCAGAAGAGTTGGATCCAACTCAAGGAGGAACGGAACACTATTGAAGCCAGCTTCTACGCCAGTGAGAAGAAGGTTTTGGAGCTTACTCGCCGACTCCATGAGGAAGAGACCCTCAACACCTACATCGCACCAAAGAGGATGCGCAACGTCTTTTTACCTTGAGAAGTTTTTTGTAATATTTGGCCCATGGGGCATTTATGTACTGACAAATTTCTTCTTATTAATATGACGTGCGTTCTTTTTGTTTGCAACAATTTTGAACTTTCTAAATCCCTGAATGCATTGCATACATAAGCATACCATTCATCATGTGCATAAGCAGGTCTCCACACCAGGTTTCCTTATCTTTCTGTTGTTTATTTCAGTAAGATGGATCTCGAACAGACGGTCAAGGACTTGCAGTCTCAGAACTCACAGTTTCAACAACTCCTGATGACCTTGGCAAAGGGTCAGGAGGATCTGAAAGCCCTGCTGGGGAACAAAGAGCAAGTGAAAAAGAAGAAGAAGAGAATCGGGGTGGCTACCCTAGGAAGAAGGTTTGAGGGTGAAGCCAGAAGAGTGCTTGAATTTCACCCTACATCTGAAGAGGGAACCAGTAAAGGGAATGCGGCTGCGGTACCTTCCAAATCTGAAGCTGAAGAAGGAGAGGATGAAGAAGACGAAGACTACTCTGAGAAACAATACCCGCCCTCCGATGATAAGTACAAAGGCTTGGAAGACAGGTTGGCAGCTATGGAGCTGCAGAGAGTTCCCGGCTTAGATTTTGAAGATTTGGGATTAGTTGCGGGAATTGTCATCCCCCCGAAGTTCAAAGTGCCAGTTTTTGCAAGATATGAAGGGCTATCCTGTCCGAAGATGCATCTCAGATCATATGTAAGGAAGATCCAACCTTACACTGCAGATAAGAACCTTTGGATCCATTTCTTTCAGGATAGCCTTTCAGGGGCTCAACTCGAGTGGTTCTATCAGCTGGATGGAGCCAGTATCCGAAACTGGGAGGACTTGGCTACTGCTTTTTAAAAGCAATATCGGTACAATTCTGACCTCGCTCCCACGCGTACCCAACTCCAGGGTATGTCACTGGGGACGGGCGAAGGATTCAAGGAGTATGCGCAAAAGTGGAGAGACTTGGCTAGCAGGGTGCAGCCACCTTTGACTGACCGTGAACTTGTCGACATGTTCCTAGGGACCCTGTCTGGTCCGTTCTTCAACCATCTGATTCGTAATTCTTCTGCTGGGTTTACAGACCTCATTCTGACTGGTGAGAGAATAGAAGCTGGTATCAAGTCGGGGAAGATACAGAAAGGTGCCGCCGCGAGTACTGAAAAGAAGCCCTTCAAGAAGGAAGCCAGTGTTGTTTATGGTCCCAGAAGACAAATTAAACCAAAACGCTGCCAAGCTGTCAATGCATTGGTAATTTCAAAGCATGTTGCTGCTCCTCAGCAGTTCAACCAACCAAGAGGTGAGAGACCCAAAAGGCAGTACACTCGGCTCAGTATGACCCTGTCTCAGATTTTGCTGCAACTACTATCAATCAATCTAGTAACTGCCAAAGAAGCTCCAAAGGTGGTGAACACAACTTCTCCAAAGTACAACCCCAACGCCCATTGCGCTTATCACTCTGATAGCCCTGGGCATACTACGGACGATTGTTGGGCTCTGAGGAATAAGGTTCAAGACCTTATTGATGCTAAATAAATACAGTTTGAGGCGCCCGAAAGACCCAATGTTGTAACTGCTCCCATGCCCCAGCATGGAGTGAATGTTGTGGAAGAAGACCGGTATGTAGCCTCCATGGAAGAGATTGTTATTCCTTTATTGACTGTCAAGAGGAACCTGTTGCTAGCCGGTTTATTTCCGGGATGTGGTAAAGGTTGCCTTCTATGTGCTGTTTCACCTGCTGGTTGTCCCCTGCTGAAGTCAGGTATCCAAAGCCTGATGGATAGCAAAGAAATCTTGTTCGAAAAGATTGTCGTTCCTGCTGTCCCTGCTGAAGAAGTTTCTATTGTCACTATTTTCAACAAACCTCCTAAGGCTCCCTCAAAGAAGCCTGTCAAAATCATGTCTACTCAGAAGATTGCTCCTATCATCATCATTGTTCTGGGGCCTCTCCCCTATACATCCGACAAAGTTGTCCCATGGCACTATGGGGCAGATGTTTATGTTCTCGGAGTAAAGCAAGAGTTCGATACAAGTACCGGCGTCGGTAACATCACTGGGTCTGCCAAAATTACTCGCAGTGGTAGGCTGTTCTCGCCAGATATTGCACCACCAGCTATTCAGAAACCTCTTATCATCACACCTGCAAATGTGCTTGTTCCCCTTCCTAATCAAGTTCCTGTTTCTACCCCTGCTGCCGAGTCCTCTGACGCTCGGGGCAAAGGGATTGCTACTGATTTTCCTGCCCTGACGGAAGTGCCGAAGACAACCGCTGTTGAGGCTTCCCAGCAAGAGATGGAGGAGATCCTCAAGATTATCAAGAAAAGTGATTTCAACGTAGTTGAGCAGCTGGGGAACACCCCATCAAAGATTTCTATGCTATCACTGTTGTTGTGTTCAGAGGCCCATGCCAAGGCCCTGATCTCCTTCCTGAAGACGGCCCATGTGCCACAAGAAACGTCTGCTGATCAATTTACCGATTGTGTGGCCAACTTGACTTCCGATAATGGTTTGGGCTTCTCTGACGCCGATCTGACGGCCAAAGGAAAGAACCATAACGACGCCCTGCATGTCTCCATTGAATGCAGGGGCACTACTCTTGCCCATGTGTTGGTAGACATCGGTTCTTCTTTGAATGTATTGCCCAAGAAGGCCCTAGACAGGTTGGATTGTGAGGGTTTGGAGCTCAAGCCTAGTAACATTGTGGTCCGGGCCTTTGACGGTTCGAAAAGGATGGTACATGGTGAAGTTGACATTCCAATCAGGGTTGGTTCTCAAGTCTTTGATTCTACTTTCTATGTGATGGACATCCGTCCATCCTACTCTTGTTTGTTGGGTCGTCCATGGTTCCACAAGGCCGGAGCTGTGACCTCCACACTACATCAGAAGCTTAAGTACCCAGTCAGGGGAAAGATTATCACAGTTCAGGGGGAGGAAGAATATATGGTCAGCCACCTAAACTCGTTCCGGTACATAGAAATGGATGGGGAGTTCATTGAAACCCCCTTTCAACACTTTGAAGAAGTGCCTCAGACATTGGCATCAGCTGAAACTGTGATTGAAGACCCTCCTTTGAAGATGGCTTCCTTGAAGGATGCCCGGGCTGTGATTGAGAAGGGTGAGTGTGCAAATTGGGGCCGACTTCCTGATTTCACTCCGAAGACTGACAAGTTTGGTCTGGGCTTCACTGCAGAGGCTCAAAGGGTTGTTCGTAAGGCGAGGATTGGAAGACCTCCTGTGTTCATCACCAACCCGGGAGTGAATGCTATTGAAGACGACGTGGAGGAATCTGAATTCGACAGCTGGATCTACCCAACAACCGACAGTGGACCAAGCAACTGGACTGCCAAAGACTTCACACCTATTACTTTTATCACTCAGTAATGAACTCTTTTGTTTTCAATTTGTAACAAACAATATGTTGAAACTTATATGGCTCGGTGTCCTACCCGGGGCACCGTAGTTTCATTTGTGAGGGCTTTTGTATGTCATTTTCATATATCATTAATCAAAACATTGGACGTTTGTTGCATTTCAAAATCTTGCACTCCTTTTATTTCTTTATTATATGTTGCAAAACAGCTATATTTACACACACTCACTCATACAGGTTCCAATCCACCCTGGATCTCACTGGTAACGACTCTGCTACTGCCAGTTATGACTTCGAAAATCCGATCAACTTAGCCGAAGACGAAGGTGAAGATGATTGCGAAGTGCCTGTTGAACTTGCAAGACTACTACTCCAGGAAGAGAGGGCCATTCAGCCACATGAAGAGCCAGTGGAAACGGTAAATCTGGGTACTGAGACAGACAGAAAGGAAGTCAAGATTGGTGCTAATCTAGAGCTCAGTGTGAAGCAACGGATGATTCAGATGCTGCATGACTATGTGGAACTCTTAGCCTGGTCTTACGAAGACATGCCTGGGTTGGATACCGACATTGTGGTTCATCACCTGCCTACCAAGGAAGATTGCTCTCCGGTTAAACAGAAGGTCCGCCGTATGCGTCCAGAAATGTCCGAGAAAATCAAAGCTGAGGTTATGAAACAATTTGATGTCGGGTTTCTAGCAGTGACTTCTTACCCTCAGTGGATTTCCAACGTGGTTCCAATGCCGAAAAAGGATGGTAAGGTCCGGATGTGTGTTGATTACAGGGATTTGAACAGGGCCAGCCCCAAGGATGATTTCCCTCTGCCTCATATCGACGTCCTGGTTGACAACACTGCTCAGCATAAAGTTTTCTCCTTCATGGACGGTTTCTCCGGTTATAATCAAATCAAGATGGCTCCTGAAGACATGGAGAAGACCACTTTTGTTACTCGGTGGGGAACCTTTTGCTACAAGGTCATGCCTTTTGGGTTGAAAAATGCTGGGGCAACCTACCAACGTGCCATGGTTGCTTTATTTCATGACATGATCCATCACGAGATTGAAGTATATGTCGATGATATGATTGCAAGGTCCCAAACTGAGGAGGAACACCTTGACCATCTGCGGAAGCTGTTTGACCGTCTGAAGTTGTACAAGCTGAGGTTGAACCCAAACAAGTGCACCTTTGGGGTGAGATCTGGAAAATTGCTAGGCTTCATCGTAAGCGACAAAGGCATTCAAGTGGACCCTGCCAAAGTGAAAGCCATACAAGAGATGCCAACTCCCAAGACAGAGAAAGAAGTCAGAGGCTTTCTAGGACGGTTGAACTACATTGCCCGATTCATCTCGCATCTAACTGCTACCTGTGAACCAATCTTCAAGCTGCTGAAGAAAGATCAAGTAGTACGTTGGAACGATGAATGTCAGGCCGCTTTCGAAAAGATCAAAGAGTATCTCCAAGAACCACCCATTCTTATGCCACCGGTTGAAGGGAGACCTCTAATCTTATACTTAACAGTACTTGACAACTCAATGGGGTGTGTGCTGGGGAAGCATGACGAGTCTGGCCGAAAAGAGCACGCTATTTATTACCTTAGCAAGAAGTTTACCGACTGTGAGACCCGGTACTCACTGCTCGAGAAAACTTGCTGCGCTCTGGTATGGGCTGCTCGCTGGCTGAGACAGTATATGTTGACTCACACTACTCTGTTGATTTCAAAAATGGATCCAATCAAGTACATATTCGAAAAGCCTGCCTTGTCCGAAAGAATAGCAAGATGGCAAATGATTTTGACGGAATATGACATCCAGTACACAACTCAGAAAGCAATCAAGGGAAGTGTATTGGCAGACCATTTGGTGCATCAGGCAGTGGACGATTACCAGTCGATGAACTTTGAATTTCCAGACGAGGATATCATGGTAGTGACTGATTGTGAAGTACCTGGACCGGATGAAGAACCTGAGGAAGGATCCCGATGGTCTATGCACTTTGACGGAGCCTCAAACGCTTTGGGTAATGGTATCGGCGCTGTGATCATATCCCCTAAAGGCACTCATACTCCACTTACCGCCCGGCTATGTTTCAACTGCACCAACAACATGGCGGAATATGAAGCGTGTATCATGGGTCTTCAAGCTGCAATTGACCTAAGGATCAAGTTTCTGAGTGTCTTCGGAGATTCCGCTCTCGTGATCAATCAGATCAAAGGCGAGTGGGATACGAAACACCTGAATCTTATTCCTTACAAGGAGTATGTATTGACGTTGATTCCCCACTTCGAGGAGATAACTTTTGAACACTTCCCAAGAGAGGAGAATCAGCTAGCGGACGCACTAGCTACGATGTCTTCTATGTTCAAAGTCAAATGGGACAACGAGGCTCCCCGGATCATTATCTGGAAGTTGGATGAACCTGCATATTGCTGCGATCTTGAAACCGAAGAGGTAATTGAAAAACCCTGGTATCATGAGGTGAAGAGTTACTTGGAAGCTCAAGAATACCCCGAAGGCGCATCTGTTAATGAAAAGAAGTTCCTGAGAAGGTTTGCGGCAAAGTTCTTCCTCAGCAATGGCATTCTCTACAAGCGAAACCATGATTCAACCTTACTGCGTTGTGTGGATAAGACTGGAGCAGAAAAGATCATGGCGGAGCTACATGAAGGTACCTTCGGAACACATTCCAGTGGACACACCATGGCAAAGAAAATCCTTCGGGCAGGATATTTCTGGTCCATAATGGAAGCCAACTGTTATCAGCATTTTCGAACTTGTCATAAATGCCAGATCTATGCTGATAAGGTGCACATTCCTCCGGTTCCTCTGAACTTCTTGACAGCACCTTGGCCTTTTGCAATGTGGGGAATTGATATGATCGGCGAAATCCGACCTACGGAATCCAACGGGCATCGCTTCATCTTGGTAGCGATTGATCATTTCACAAAGTGGGTTGAAGCAGCTTCCTACGCCACCGTAACCAAGAGCGTCGTGGCACGGTTCATTCGACACAACCTGATCTGTCGATACGGCGTACCTGAGAGGATCATTACGGATAATGGTACCAATCTTAACAACAAGATGATTACTGAGCTCTGCGAGCAATTCAAGATACAGCACCACAACTCTTCTCCCTACCGGTCGAAGATGAATGGGGCTGTAGAAGCAGCGAATAAGAACATCAAGAAGATTATGCAGAAGATGACAGTGACCTACAAAGATTGGCACGAGATGTTGTCGTTTGCTCTTCATGGGTACCGTACCTCAGCACGGACGTCAACCGGGGCAACTCCCTTTTCCTTGGTCTAT
The DNA here is from genome assembly GCA_948472305.1 of Vicia faba. Taxonomy (NCBI): domain Eukaryota; kingdom Viridiplantae; phylum Streptophyta; class Magnoliopsida; order Fabales; family Fabaceae; genus Vicia; species Vicia faba. Next base: position 519,600,087 of record OX451737.1, read on the forward strand.
GGCATGGAGGCAGTCTTGCCTATTGAAGTCCAGATACCCTCTCTCCGGATAATGAAGGATGCAGATTTGAGTGAAGATGACTGGATCCATACTCGGCTTGATCAGTTAAACCTAATTGACGAAAAGAGACTCACTGCTATTTGTCATGGTCAGACGTACCAAAAACGGATGATCAGGGCATTTAACAAGAAGGTCAGACGACAAGAGTATCAAGTCGGAGACCTGGTAATCAAGCGCATCATTCTTCCTCAAAGTGATCCCATGGGCAAATGGACCCCTACGTACGAAGGGCCATTTGTGGTTAAACATATCTTCTCAGTCGGAGCCATGATTCTAACCACCATGGATGGTGACGACCTTCCTCACCCCGCCAATGCAGACATAGTAAAAAGATACTACGCATGAACTAAAGACCCGTTAGGTTGACACACCTAGGAAAAAATAAGGGCTTCCCGGCGAACCAAAAGGGTTCGGAAAAAAATAAGGGATGAAATGAAAAAAATCTGTACACCCGGCAAGTCGAAAACCTGAAAAGGCGGCTTGGGCAAAAATGGGTATCCCGGTGGACTGAAAACCCGAAAGGGCGGTCCAGGCAAAAGTTAGGGATAAAGCGTAATACTATGTCTCATTGGATCACCTTGCATCCATAATTCGGCATCAACTATCGGGTTCAGATAAATCCAATCAATCAGCTTCATCTTCAACTAAGCAGCAAAGTGATGAGACGCTTGAAGACATAAAGGCGATAGAAGAGTTGGAACCCAGTGGGATTATTTTTCACATAGCTGTTTTGTTTCCTTTTTCACAAAATTGTATAAACTCTATTTTGCTCAGCGGAGTTCTCTTACTAGGACGTCAGCCTCTTGTACGCAAAAACGCCTATTTACAGGCAAATTTCAAAATCAATACAAGTTCAATTTTTCAGACAAATTGTCCATTTGTTTTTCCTTTTTCAGTTTTGTTTTGCGAAGAACGTCCAATGTTCATTTTTTATATATGCATTTGACGTTAATTGTTAATAATGAATAGTTGCATGCGAAACAAAAGACTAATTACAGGTGACATCAGAAACAGGGGCCATTTAGAATTATCTAGGAAATCTAATTGCTTTGTCCACCAAGGTACCAAGGTAGGTTCGGCTGAAGAACGCAACCAAGTTACCTCAACACCCCACAGAGTAAGACAAGGTTCAGCAATACTCTCCTCAAGCAGAGTTAGTCTACGGCCAGCCTAAAGGAAGTTGGGTATCTCCAGAAGATCTCAACATTCCCCAGCGGAGTATAGGCATTCCTCAGCAAGCATCCCCGGCAGTGGAACCCTCCCTCAGTACAGTCCAAAGTTTCCCCAGGAAAGTGGAATCCATGTCCCCAGCAGGTCTTGAAGCTTATCCCCAGTAGATTCTGGAAGCTTATCCCCTGCAGAGTACGTACGTCTCTCCCCGACTTTATTCAAAGGTTATTTCCCCACCAGGGTATAACTGGGTTATCCTCAGCTAATTACCACGGAAAGATCGTCATCGGCGAAGTTCTTCCTATCCCCAACGGAGTTTATTAAATTCCCCAACATAATTTACCAGTGGAATCCCCAGCGGAGCTCTCATCGAAACCTCAGCGAAGTATCTCTTCCCACAGAGTAACACCCCGCAGAGTAATCTCTTCACCTATCCTATTCCCCTCAGAGTAATCTCTCCAACAAGTTTATCCCCCGACGGAGTCATTTTCTCCTACCGGTTTATTCTTGCAACCGTCATCCCCAGCGGAAGCGAAGAACTCTACTCTTCAACATCGGCCCAGGATTTGATTCCCCGACCAGTCGTCAAGTATTTATTTTCCTAAACGAAAATACATTCATAGACATTTCACATTTCATACATCCTGCTTACATACATGATAAAGTGCATACAACACTATCTCATTTTGAGCATCATGACATCATGCATCTCATACATCATGACATTGCATACAACTGATGTTTTGCCATTTCAGGAAAAGGTCAATCCAAAGATGATTACAATCAATTGTCATAATTCCATATTTGATTCATGTATCTAGCCAGGGCATATCTGTGAGTGATTGTAGATTCGGTACCTGTATCTAGCCAGGGCATATCTGCATGAAGAGTTTGAAGATCAACCCCTGTAACAGGCCAGGAAATTATCTTTCATTCTCAGGTCAGAGGTTTACACTTGTATCCATCCAGGAAAGCTATCTCTACCAACCTTTTTCAATTTCCAGATTCTATTCCTGTATCTAGCCAGGGCACATCTGTGAGCAACTAATTCCAGATTCGATACTTGTATCCAGCCAGGGCATATCTGTAGACAACAATTTCCAGATTCGATTCCTGTATCCAGCCAGGGCATATCTGCATGAAGAGTTTAGAGATTCGACACCTGTATCCAGCCAGGGCATATCTGTAGACAACCAATTCCAGATTCGATTCCTGTATCTAGCCAGGGCACATCTGTGAGCAACTAATTGTAGATTCGATACCTGAACCTAGCCAGGGCATATCTGCATGAAGAGACCGAAGATCAACACCTGTAGCAAGCCAGAAAACCATCTTTCTTTCTCAAAGTACGCAAGTTCTCGCTAAGGAATCTCTTATGCGATCAACACTTCCAAATGGCATCTATAAGCCCATTCCCGACAAGGTTCTGTCACGCCTCCAGATGGCATCTATAAGCCCATCCTCCTATCCACCATCTCTCCAAATGGCATCTATAATCCCATTCCCGCCATCACATTGCTGATAACTCCAGCATGCGAGTGCAAATTTCAGGGCACTCTAGTGTCCAATCTCCTTTTACCCTCGAGTCGCGAAAGGCAAGCTTGCCAATCTAACTCTTCAGGTTCAAGAAGATTGAACAGGGGCAACTGTTGTACCCCAAAATTTCCCTCCCATTTCCTCAACATTTTCTCATCACAAGACCCTTAGAGTTCAAGATCAAATTAGGGTTTTGCTCTGCTCAAGACTCCTCCTTGCACTGTTGACCCAAATTAGGGTTTGTGTTTGCACAAAGATGTTTTGACCTAAAATGCCTAAAGTGACTTTCATGCTTCATGTTGGACTCACAAGTTTATCCATACCAAGTTTCAAGCCTTGATTCCAATCTTTGCCCAGTCAATTGGACAGTTGACCTAGAAATCAGCTGTATTGGGGAAAAAGTCAATTGTGGTCAATTGACAGTCAAAACTCATGATTTTTGACCCACATCAACATCATTAACTCATATGAACCATTTGGTCAAGTTTGGATCACAATTCCACAAGAAATTTGATCAGATCACCAAAAGGGCAAAATGGTCATTTTTAGGGTTTTGACTGCACAAAGGCAATTTTTGACTGTTTGACCTAACCAATGGAAAACCAAGATCATATATGGACTCAAGGACTCAATGGCATTGTCTTGACATATTCAAAAAGTTCAAAAGATCCCAAATGCACAAGATTGATAGATGAATTTTCCAGTCAACTGAGCCAAATTTGACTGTATACTGAAAAGTCAAACTTTGACTTTTTGGTCAAAATCAAGTGTCAAGATTCATTTTTCATAAAGACATGTCAAATAATGAAACTTGTTCATCAAGAAATCAAAAATCACAAATTAGGGTTTGAAATGAAGAATTTTCATAACTTAGAATTTTTCTAAGTTATGAAAATCCCTAATTTTTTCCAAACTTTGTCCCATTTTTTCATCAAGATGCATTTGGATTCAAACAAAACTCAAAACATGAAAGTTATAGTCCATTGCAAAATCTACAACTTTGATTCACAAAGTTTCCTCAAAAGAAGCTTGTAGCTCAAGTTATGATTTTTGGAACAAGGGTGCAAAACATTCTTAACTTAGAAAAATTTTGACCTATTCTAGGCAGGATTTTTGACTAACTTCATGGCCATTTTTCACATGCTTCCACTTGGAATTTCAATTTGCATTACAAAGATGGATTGTAGTACACATTCCAATCTTTCCAAAATGTCCAAGAACTTCTCAAACACCCTTGTGGTTAGGGAGAAACGAATTTGACAATATGGGCAAAAGTCACTTTGATTCATGGCCAAAGGCATGTTCATAACTTGTGCATTTTCAAACTCAGCATGTGCAAGCTACATTACAGGCCTCTAATCTCATTTACACTCAAAAATTAAATGCTAAACCATTGTGCCAAGATGTTATTCTATGCATTTGGTCATTACATGAAGAATTAAGCCTTAATTAGAAAAAGCACATTATCCATTTTTGAAAAGGTGAACTTTATGTCAAGTTTGCAATCTAAGAGGTACAATGCATATCTTCTAGGCACAAGTTCAGGAACCAATCCCACTGATCAAGACTAAAAGGTGCAGCATACTTGAGGGGCCTAGAGAAGCTTGTAAACCAACTTGTCACACTTTGCTTAAGATAGAAGAAACATTGCATAACTAAGATCATCTCACATTGCTGCAAGAACTAGCCTAAGCAAACATTGTGAACACATTATATACTCCTCAACTGACCTGAAACACGAGCCAACTACCTTCCATACCTCCCTAAACCCCAAAACACCATTGTACTGCACAAAAACAGGGCATTCTGCACTTTGACTTGGCCAGCTCATTTCCATCGTGCATTTTCATCCAAACCAGTTCAAACACATTCCCTACCACCTATGCAAACTATCCCAAGCATTGGACACGAACTGTAACACCCCTAACCAACTTCACCATTTTCACTTTTTCTATTTTGCAGGTTAACTTCCATAGCTTGATTCATTTAGTTTCAAAGCAAGCTAAAGGTTGGAGAAGCATCCTTGAACTTAAAGCAAGTTGTACAAGTCCTCACATTGCACTGAAAGTACCTCCATTGTCATACACGATCCAAGCTGAACAGGTAAGTTCATGGACTTCTATCTCTCAATCTAGGAAGAGTTAGCTTTAGGTTTATGAATGAAAAATGCTCTACTCATGGCCCTGAAGCCACACATATAATCACTTTGCATTTATGTTGTGTGTACTGAGAGAATTTGGAACCTGAACATTAGAAAAAACTTAGGTCAAGAATTAAGGATGGAGAAATTCTCTCTCATTTCTGAGAGTTAAGTCAAGTTTTTTATATGTCTGGATTCGTCTCTTGATGCTCTACATTTTTTGTGTTATGAGTTTTGCTTGAAAGTCCAAGAATCAGGAGTTAGGAAACGCGTGTTGTTGTTGTTCAAACAAGTCTGGAGGTTGAAGACAACTCCTCTTGGGCTGGGCTTGAGTTTGATTTTCTTTTTACACCACATTCTCACACATGCACCCCCTTGGCCCATTGTGTTTTATTTTCATTATTTTTGACTTTTGATTTTTGTTTCTGATTTGTTTATTTTTGTCAAAGCATAAAAAATATAAAAAAATATTTTTTTTCACATTTTTTGCATTTTATTTGATATTTATTTTGTTTCATTTAGTTTTATATATAAATAAACATAAATATACTCTTATTTAAAAATACCAAAATAAATACAAAATACATTTATTTTCTTATTTTATTTTATTTTATCTTTTGAAAACATTTCCTAAAAAATATACTTTTTTTGTAAATATTAAATATTTTATTTTTTATATATATTTAATATATTTAGTAAATATTAGAAATACTTATATATTTATTAGAATATTTAGGATAAAAACATAAAAATAATACATTTTTATTTTTATTAATATTTAACTTAAAAAATCACTTTTTTACAATATAGTCGCTTTTTATTTATTTTTTGTACATAATTAATAAATATTGCATATAATAAATAATTAATACCTTTTATTTAGCAAAATTAGGGTTTTGCCCTAAAACATCAAAAATATCAAAAATTAATCCTTTTTATTTTTGTTTATTTATCACATGAAAAACACTTTTTACATATTGTTGTACCCCAAAATTCGCCCTCCCATATTCTTCAAGAAATTGCCAAGCCAAGTCTCAAAATCTCCCCAAGGGTTACACAGTGCAAAGGTCTCCTATACAGTCAAATTAGGGTTTGTGTACTGATCAAGAAAATGAAGTTTTCAAAGGCCCAATCAAGTCTCATATGCCTACAAATATGGTCAAGTATCCTCATATCAAGTTTCAAGGCATTCAGCTCAAAATTGCACAGTCAAAACCCTAAATTGCACTACAGTCAACTGTAGGGGAAAAATGGTCATTTGACAGTCAAAAGTTCAAATTTTTGGTCAACATATCATTTTGAAGCCATAAACATCATTGGATCAATTCTTGATCATGATTCTCAAAGTTTGGCTCAGAAATCATCAAGATGCAAAAGTTTCCTTATTTGGACAGCTGAAAAAGTCAACTGAAATTGACCAGGGCATAACTTTCACATGGATTATCATAAAAATTCCATCCAAAGCTCATTTTGAATAGAAAGACATTTCCTACAACTCATCTTCATACTTCAAGTCCAAGAAATGCTCTCACAAAAAGTTATCAATTTCAACATTATAGGTCATTTTCAAAAGTCAACAAAAAGGGACTTTAAGTCAAAGGCCATAACTTGAGATTGGTAAATAAAAATGACATGGGACCAAAGAAATTGGTTAGAGGACTCAAATACCTTTCCAAAATGTCCAAGAACATGAGAAAAGCTTAAAAATTGAGCAAGTTATGCCTTGTGGAAGTTGGGAAATTTTTGGATATTTTGAAAAGTCAACTTTGATCCAAATGACTTAAAATTGCTAATGGGCCCATTTTTCTTCCATGATTCATCATTCCAAGCATATGCACGACTACTTGGCCCAAAGGGAAGTCTTATTTCATTTTTTATTTATTTATTTGGATTTTTATTAATAATAATTCATTTAAATTAAAATAAATACATGAAAAATACTAACCTAAGTTTTTCAATCTTTTTGTGCACATTATATCATCAATATTTCGTACATATGCAAATTAGGAAAGATTTGGATTGATTGGCATGATTGAGAACAAAGAACACTTGAAAAAGATTGAAAAAAGATCCTTAACAAATCAAATCTTCAATTCATGAATACAAGAGATTTGGATCAATATTGTTGACCTAATGCACTCAGTACATAAGCATGATCAGAACCCTAATGATGGTGGACACAAAGTTGCGCAGAAGGACCAAGAACAAACTTGAAAAAATTGGCAAAAAAGTCAAAACTGTAAACACCTATACAAGGCGATTCAGGCCTCAAGACTTGGTTCAATAGCTTCCTCAAGGTCTATTGAACATATTCCAATCAAAAACTTCAAGCTTCACGCTTTGGAACGGTATACAGAAGTCCATCTTGTTCCAATTTTTTTCATTATCGTATTTCAATATTTATGAACATTCATGGCATTCTAATTGTATATTCATGATCAGTGAAGCATTTGCAAACTAACCCATGCGTTTAATTGAGTTTTTACAAGCTGTAGACGATTCCACCATTGCCAAAATCTAGGGTTCTCAGAATTGGAAATTGGGTGTTTTCACATAGCGTAAAATTAGAGAACCATAGTGCCATGAATGTAATCAGCAAGCTTGGACGAAGAAGAATCCATATTCGCGATCAATTTATGAGTAACACAGGCCTAATCGCTATTTTTCCCATAGCCGGCCTAATAAAACGCACGAAAAACCGTTGCTTTTGTTTTTGTGTTTCAGGCACGCTAGGAAGACGAAATCGTGGCAACACATGATACGTTGGTTTGAATTTTCGCGCGTGGATCCACTAATGTTTTGCTTTTCTTTTATATTATTTATTTGTTACTTATATAATAAGCGCGTTGTAGTGGTTCAGCTGGCAAAGTGTAATGTTGATAACCCTCATGACTTGGGTTCAAGTCCCAGGTCTACATTATTTTCATATTATTTTCCAGTTCATCATCACATGCAGGCATCACATTGAAGACCATCATATTCCCTCATCATTTGTCCATCCACGTGCATCTTGGAACCAGATCAAAGGCATGGATTCAAGGTACACCCTAAGCCCTGATCAAAGCTTCGGCATACTACTCAAAAAGGTCAAACGGACCCAGAGTTTTTGGGCCAGATTATTCAAAATCATGCCTCCAATTTGGGACTTCCACCCCCCTGGTTTGCAATTCTCCATTTTTTTCATGTTTTATTTTTAATTGTTATTTTATTTTCTTTATTTGTTTAAATTAATTAATTATTTCTACAAAATACAAAAACATCATAAAAAAATCAGAAAAGACAAAAAACATAATAAATATTTTATTTTAATATTTTCTTGTAAATATTTGCACATATTTGAATTTAGTTAAATTAGGGTTTTAATTTTAATTCCTTTTAAATAAAAAATCTAAAAATGTAGAACTAGGTTTAATTGATAATTTTCATTCCTTTTAATGTTTTCTTTCTCACAATAATATTATTTATTTATTTTTATAATCAAATTTGCATGTAAATTAATTAGGGTTTCATTTAGGTTAAAAAACTTTAATATTTTTCTTAATAACTTAAAAGCCGTTAGAATTAGGGTTAGCGTTTTATTTTAATTTTAATTAACTCCTTTTTCATTAAATCTTAAAATACATAAAAATACACAAAAATACAAAAAAAAAAAAAAAACAAGTCTTTCTTAATTAATTAAATTCATGTAATTTTAATATTTTGCAAAAGGGTCCAACGCCCATGTTCTTAATTTTATTTAATTTCGCATATTTATTTTATGTCATTTAAATAATTATGTATCTCTCCCGAAGCTTTGTAATTTAATTACTTTTCGCACTTTTAATTCCTTTACTTTGCTTTATTTAATTTTCTGTCAAATCGGGTCCTGGTTAATTTTGGCGATGTGGACCCGCGTCATTTGTAATAGCTTTAGATTTACTTTTCCCGCACATATTTTTAACTGTTAATCAAAAGCATGAAAGAATGTATGGACATAATAAAAACAAACGCTAGAACACCAATAACATGAACAAGACAAAAATAACTGAAAACGACACACGAATCGCACACACCACCCCTAGGGTACGCCTCACTGTTGCCTTGCCTCGAAAGGTGATCGTCGAGTAGAGGATGTTTTAGTAAGTCCTCATGATCCGGGAACCTGGCATGAGGGTAGCTTCTAAGGTGTCTTCCCATTGCTCCGGTGATCACCATGTCCTAAAACTCGAATTGACCCGAACACCTCCAACGGTGGTGCTACCTACCTCTCAATGGTGGGATGGCACTACTTTAAAGGACATTTACGCAGACGAATTCCTTAGGGTAGGTAGGTTCTCGTAGATACTTGCTCTAATTTCAAAACCAATCAAAAAATACTTTTCACACCGACACTTTTCAAAAAGCTTTCGAAAGCAATTTTTCAAACACTCTTGAGGACTGATACAAGAGTCGAACTGAAATTTTCAAAGAAACTTTTTAAAACCCACAGTTGAAAAGCAAACAAACAATTTTGAAAACACAAATGAGCAAGTATCTAAGAGCCCATGGATAACCATGGATAGAAAGGGTGCTAACACCTTCCCTTTCTATAATCTACCTCCCGAACCGAGAGCAATCTCTTTAAGGAATTTTTCTGTGCTTTTGTCCTTTCCATTTGGAGAAAATAAAAGACGGTGGCGACTCTTGCTTCCGCGACATTTCGCGAACCAGCGTTAAACAGTCAGTTCCAGATCCACCGATCACAGAACTGGCGACTCTGCTGGGGACTATCTTAAAGTGAGGTGTACCTTAGGACTAAGATCACTGTGTTTTCAATTGTTTTCTTTGCTTGATTTAAATTTGTGGGTTGCATGGGAGTTACATAGATCCTAACCCGGATCTGGGGATACCCTGTTTAGGTAGCATAAGCTGTGAGGGACCTGTCCGGCGTATACCGACATGGGTGAAGCAGTGGCTACATTGGTGTGGCGCCTTGGTCTGTACCGATATCCCTCGTGTTGAAACAGGGAGAATATGGGTCTTCTAAGGAGTCATTAAGCACCAACAACCTTAGAACCTTAATTGACACAACTTGGCCCTTAGAACAGTAGCAGTATGCTACGCCCATTGAGGCTAAACTCTCGTGATGGTTCTGGCCGCAAGAAAAGATTGCGATGCTGGAGTTATGACCGATTGAGGGTAGTCAATGATATTGGGATCCTCTAAGAACCCGGTTACTTTGATAGGACAGGTATGAACCAACCAACTTCAAGAGGGTAATACCCAGACCCCATGCTGGCCTAAACTCTAAGGGTTGCTCTTGTGTGACTTGTGTGCCTTCGTACTTGACTATTTGCATGCTTGTTATCTAACACAGGAATTACTTGCAGGGTTTGCTTATAGTCCTTAATGGAGACTCATAGCAGGGTTTGCTAAGTTTTTGCAGGTTTTGTCCATAGTCCTTAACTAGGACTCATAACAGGCTTACTAAGTTTCTTGCAGGTTTCTGTTTTAGTCCTTAACTAGGACTCATAACCAGGTTTACCGAGTTTCTTGCAGGGTTTGGTTTAGTCCTTAATTGAGACTCATGACAAGTATACTGAATCTCTTGCAGGGTTTGTTCATAGTCCTTAATTAGGACTCATAACAGGGTTTACTGAGTTTGCTTGCAGGTTTTGTTTATAGTCCTTAATAAGGGCTCATAACAGGGTTACTTACATTACCCCATGCATCATGACATCATACCATTGCATACATCCTAACCCATTCCAAGGATCTCAAGGGCTTGTGATGCAGGTCATGATGAATCAACTATCTAGCAAGGGGCAAAGAGGATTTATTTTCCTCTAGCCAAAGTTGTCAGAGGCTATGACCCACTTGATATGGTGAGCTCTGACTCTTAAAGAAGGTTCCCCTAGCCAAGGTTGTTTGGAAAGCAAAATCAGGTTGATGACTTGAGTCAGGGGCTATGACCCACTGGATATGGTGAGCCTTTGACCCTTGAAGAAGAGTTCTCAACAACATGGGTGTCCTTCAATCAAGCTCTAAATTCCAATGCTAACAAATTTTCTTGTTTACCCCGCGAGGTCCTTGAAAACATTGCATGCATATCATACTCATCATTACATAACAGGTATCTTTGTTGCAGGTCACTTACCTTTCTCGCTGTTTATTTCAGCCATGGCTTCACAACAAGATAACCAAGACCTTCACGCTCAAGAGTCTCAGTTCAGGGAAATCTTCCTAGGTCTATCCAAGGGGCAGGAAGAGTTGAGGGCACTCCTCATGGGGAATCTGATCAGAAAAGGTCCTGAAGATGACAAGGACGAACAGTTGAAACGTCTACAAGCTGAGGTAGACACATTGAAAACTCAGATGATGGGGCAAAGGGCCCTCATTCAAGGTCTAGCTCAGGAGCAAGGAGAGCTGAGAGCCATGATCAGTCAGCTTCCTCAAGGCATGAAGCAACCAGCCCAAATCAAGGACCAGGTCATGGAACAGCTTCCAAGAGGGCAAAGGTTGGGTCCAGTGAATAGACCTCTCCGAGTTGCTACTACTTCACAGGTTCAACAACGACCTCGCCAAAAACAGCGGGTTGATCAAAACAGGTCGGACGAGCCTAAGAAACAATTCACCAATATCAACATGCCATGGTCACGAGCCTTGCAACACATGTTAAGGATGAACCTGATTGCGGTGATCAACCCTCCTGCAAATCCAAAGACCTCCTCTCCAAGCTACAACCCAGAAGCAAGGTGCGCTTACCATTCTGGTAGCCCGGGGCACGATACTGAGGATTGTTGGGCACTGAAGTACAAGATTCAAGGCATGATCGACGCTGGAGAGATTCAGTTTGAAGTACCCGAGACTCCCAACATGATCACTGCTCCCTTGCCAAAACATGGCTAGGATTGAGAAATTTTTGTTCATTCGAATGTTCAAGTTGCAATTCTCTTTTGTTCAAACATTTACTCATGTTAAACGTTGTTATTTCATTAATGCATCGCATATGTCTGTTTTGAAGCAATATATTCGTATTCACTAAATGCAAATTGTTTTCATATTTTTTCTGATGATCAACTCTCAATTAATAATTCTAAGCCTCTTGAGGGAGGATGACGAAAACGATACCACGATCTTTACAGTATGCTTTTGAACAGACCCCGCTGATGAGGTACAGGCATTGTTTCAATTCCTAAACACTGGAGTTATAAGGATGATAATCCCTCGTCAACCCATTTGAGCCAAAGAAGTAGGAGTTTTTCTTTTCGAAATTTAAAACCCTTAATCATAACCTGGGGCAGGGTAGTCTCTCAGTTGATCCAAGTGCATAGCGAATGGCACCAAAGAGGTCCTTAAATAAACAAAAGACAGTGATGGTTCCGAATAATCATAAAGACAGGCAGTCATTACCAAGATCAAAAGCCCAAAAAGTCAAAACCTATAAAGGAGACTTACAAAACTGGGGCATCCCGCTGACTGTAATTCAAAAAAAAGGGAAACAGTTCAGGCAAAAAAAAAAGAAAGGGATAACAAAAATCAAACAAGAAAGAGGTCATACAAACCCTCAACAAAAACAAAGATGACTGCCTATTTGAAATAATTTGTCAACATTCGAACCATCGCTGGTATATCAAAGCAAAGACTCAAGCAAGGTCTAACGCACGATCAACTGAGTTTAGGTTTGGAGAACATCACGAAGAGCGGGCGGGTACAAATAATTTGAGCCTTTATCCTTTGTTTCTTAAACCGTGAACCAGGCCACGTTATAACCCTTAAAAGTCCTAGCTGAAGCATGGGTTAGCTCGAAAGCATACTGTCGCGAAAGGTATCCTGACTCCTTAAGGCCTACGGTAAATACGGAGTTGACATCACGTTTTACAAACATTCACTTGTTTTATGAAAAAAAGAATGCATTTTCAAAATCTTTGAGACAGACATAAGCTTTGCATTTTTAACATAACTTTGTTTGCATATGATCGTTTGTTTGAACAGCAGAGAAATTCGCATGACGAAAGTCTAATGAACAAGAGTATCTCCAATCAAGGGGCATAGCATGACTATTGTCCATCATCTGGGGCAATCCAATCAAGATTCGGAGAATCTCTCAAAGGCCAAATAGCCTGGGGCAAATCTCCGCCTGAGTCGCTTGGGGCATTCCAACAACGAATCTTGCCTGATCAAACATCTTCTGGTAGCATGACCAAACACTTCTAAACAGGGGCAACTCCTTACCTTCTGAAAGCACGGACATAGTCGAAAAAATACTACGCATGAAAAAAGACCCGCTAGGCTGACATGCCTAGGCAAAAATTAGGGCTTCCCGGCGAACCAAAAGGGTTCGGGCAAAATGAAGGGATGGAAATGAAAAATTGTACACCCGGCAAGTCGAAAACCTGAAAAGGCGGCTTGGGCAAAAATGGGTATCCCGGTGGGCTGAAAACCCGAAAGGGCGGTCCAGGCAAAAGTTAGGGATCAAAGCGTACGACTATGTCCTGTCATCTTGTCACCTGCCTACCTGAAGAAGGTTTGACCCTCAACAATTATCAGCATCCCACAAGTGCCTCACCTCAGAAACAGGGGCAATAAAGAGTTGCCTGAGCAATCTAATTATTCTGTCCTCCAAGGTATCAAGGTGAGTTCAGCTGAAGAACATAACCAGTACATCCCAATTCCCCAGACAGTGAGTCAGCAAGTTAATACATTCTCCTCCAAACAAGGTTATCAAATCTCAAGGAAGTTGAGTATCCTCCGGCAGATCCCAACCTTCCCCAGCAGCATACATATTCTTAACAAGCATCCCCGGCAGTCTTGGTCTAAAGATTGTTCCCCGGCGGTATATCAACATTCAAAGGGATCACTTCCCCAACATATCAAAACTTCCCCAGAAAAGTCCAATCCAGTTTCCCCAGGAAAGTTGGAATTCATATCCCCAAGCAGTAAGCTTATCCCCAGTAAATTCTGGAAGCTTATCCTTCGCAGAGCATGAACGCGTCGCCCGACTTTATTTAAAGAGATTATTTCCTCAACAGGATATAACTGGGTTATCCTCAGCCAAAAGCCACGGAAAGAGCGTCGTCGACAAAGTCTTCCTATCCCCAGCAAACTATTATCAACACTCAGCAAGGCATCTCTCTCCCCACAGAATATTGCTCCCCAGCATGGTCGTCAGAATATTTTTTCTCCCCGCAGAATATTCCATTTGCCAAGTTTATTCCGCAACGGAGTCATCTACTCCCGCCGGTATTCTTACAGTTATCATCCCCAGCGGAAGCAAAATCTATTCTTCAACATCAGCCCAGGATATGACTTCCCGGCACCCGTCAAGGATTCACTCTCCTAGACAAAAACATACATAAAACATCACATACATCATTATAGCATGCATAGACACATCATATCATACAAGTCTCATTTCTATTGAGAACATCATTGCTTGATCCATATCATGCATTGCATATGACTGACCTTTACCTTTCAGGAAAGATCCAGTTAAGTTCTCAAGCTACATTTCAAGACCTAGACCGGTTCAGTTAAATCGACCCTAAGATTTTCCTGATGCTTATCCAGTCAAAGGCCTTCTCTGGTTCAGTCAGATCGACCCTAAAGATCTCCCTGATGCTTATCCAGTTGAAGATATTCCAAGACCTTGTCCGGTTCAGTTAAATCGACCCTAAGATTTTCCTGATGCTTATCCAGTCAAAGGCCTTCTCTGGTTCAGTCAGATCGACCCCAAGATCTCCCTGATGCTTATCCAGTTGAAGATATTCCAAGACCTTGTCCGGTTCAGTTAAATCGACCCTAAGATTTTCCTGATGCTTATCCAGTCAAAGGCCTTCTCTGGTTCAGTCAGATCGACCCCAAGATCTCCCTGATGCTTATCCAGTTGAAGACATTTCAAGACCTTGTCCGGTTCAGTTAAATCGACCCTAAGATTTTCCTGATGCTTATCCAGTCAAAGGCCTTCTCTGGTTCAGTCAGATCGACCCTAAGATCTCCCTGATGCTTATCCAGTTGAAGATATTTCAAGACCTAGACCGGTTCAGTTAAATCGACCCTAAGATTTTCCTGATGCTTATCCAGTCAAAGGCCTTCTCTGGTTCAGTCAGATCGACCCTAAGATCTCCCTGATGCTTATCCAGTTGAAGACATTTCAAGACCTTGTCCGGTTCAGTTAAATCGACCCTAAGATTTTCCTGATGCTTATCCAGTCAAAGGCCTTCTCTGGTTCAGTCAGATCGACCCTAAGATCTCCCTGATGCTTATCCAGTTGAAGATATTTCAAGACCTAGACCGGTTCAGTTAAATCGACCCTAAGATTTTCCTGATGCTTATCCAGTCAAAGGCCTTCTCTGGTTCAGTCAGATCGACCCTAAGATCTCCCTGATGCTTATCCAGTTGAAGATATTTCAAGACCTTGTCCGGTTCAGTTAAATCGACCCTAAGATTTTCCTGATGCTTATCCAGTCAAAGGCCTTCTCTGGTTCAGTCAGATCGACCCTAAGATCTCCCTGATGCTTATCCAGTTGAAGATATTCCAAGACCTTGTCCGGATCAGTTAAATCGACCCTAAGATTTTCCTGATGCTTATCCAGTCAAAGGCCTTCTCTGGTTCAGTAAGATCGACCCCAAGATCTCCCTGATGCTTATCCAGTTGAAGATATTCCAAGACCTTGTCCGGTTCAGTTAAATCGACCCTAAGATTTTCCTGATTCTTATCCAGTCAAAGGCCTCCTCTGGTTCAGTCAGATCGACCCTAAGATCTCCCTGATTCTTATCCCAGTAGAAGACACCCAAGATTTTTCTCAACGACCGTTGTTGAAGTTAAAATCACCCAAGGTTCTCTTACCATTCATGCTAAGGCAGTAACCATCCCTGGTTCATTCATCGCCATTTGAAGCTCCAGACTCAGCTCCTGCAACGTGTCAGGTACTCATTTTCTGTTTTTCAGGTATGCAGGTTCTCGCTAAGGAATCTCCTACGCGATCAACACCCAGATGGCATCCATAAGCCCATCATCCTATCCAGCAATCTCCAAATGGCATCTATAAGCCCATCCCCACATCACAATGCTAACATGTGAGCGCAAATTTCTGGGCACTCTAGTGTTCAATCATCTTCCACCTTCGGATTACGAAAGGCACGTCCGCCAATCTGCATCCTCAGGTCTAAGAAGATTGAACAGGGGCAACTGTTGTACCCCAAAATTCGCCCTCCCATATTCTTCAAGAAATTGCCAAGCCAAGTCTCAAAATCTCCCCAAGGGTTACACAGTGCAAAGGTCTCCTATACAGTCAAATTAGGGTTTGTGTACTGATCAAGAAAATGAAGTTTTCAAAGGCCCAATCAAGTCTCATATGCCTACAAATATGGTCAAGTATCCTCATATCAAGTTTCAAGGCATTCAGCTCAAAATTGCACAGTCAAAACCCTAAATTGCACTACAGTCAACTGTAGGGGCAAAATGGTCATTTGACAGTCAAAAGTTCAAATTTTTGGTCAACATATCATTTTGAAGCCATAAACATCATTGGATCAATGCTTGATCATGATTCTCAAAGTTTGGCTCAGAAATCATCAAGATGCAAAAGTTTCCTTATTTGGACAGCTGAAAAAGTCAACTGAAATTGACCAGGGCATAACTTTCACATGGATTATCAGAAAAATTCCATCCAAAGCTCATTTTGAAGATAAAGACATTTCCTACAACTCATCTTCATACTTCAAGTCCAAGAAATGCTCTCACAAAAAGTTATCAATTTCAACATTATAGGTCATTTTCAAAAGTCAACAAAAAGGGACTTTAAGTCAAAGGCCATAACTTGAGATTGGTAAATCAAAATGACATGGGACCAAAGACATTGGTTAGAGGACTCAAAGACCTTTCCAAAATGTCCAAGAACATGAGAAAAGCTTAAAGATTGAGCAAGTTATGCCTTGTGGAAGTTGGGAAATTTTTGGATATTTTGAAAAGTCAACTTTGATCCAAATGACTTAAAATTGCTAATGGGCCCATTTTTCTTCCATGATTCATCATTCCAAGCATATGCACGACTACTTGGCCCAAAGGGAAGTCTTATTTCATTTTTTATTTATTTATTTGGATTTTTATTAATAATAATTCATTTAAATTAAAATAAATACATGAAAAATACTAACCTAAGTTTTTCAATCTTTTTGTGCACATTATATCATCAATATTTCGTACATATGCAAATTAGGAAAGATTTGGATTGATTGGCATGATTGAGAACAAAGAACACTTGAAAAAGATTGAAAAAAGATCCTTAACAAATCAAATCTTCAATTCATGAATACAAGAGATTTGGATCAATATTGTTGACCTAATGCACTCAGTACATAAGCATGATCAGAACCCTAATGATGGTGGACACAAAGTTGCGCAGAAGGACCAAGAACAAACTTGAAAAAATTGGCAAAAAAGTCAAAACTGTAAACACCTCTACAAGGCGATTCAGGCCTCAAGACTTGGTTCAATAGCTTCCTCAAGGTCTATTGAACATATTCCAATCAAAAACTTCAAGCTTCACGCTTTGGAACGGTATACAGAAGTCCATCTTGTTCCAATTTTTTTCATTATCGTATTTCAATATTTATGAACATTCATGGCATTCTAATTGTATATTCATGATCAGTGAAGCATTTGCAAACTAACCCATGCGTTTAATTGAGTTTTTACAAGCTGTAGACGATTCCACCATTGCCAAAATCTAGGGTTCTCAGAATTGGAAATTGGGTGTTTTCACATAGCGTAAAATTAGAGAACCATAGTGCCATGAATGTAATCAGCAAGCTTGGACGAAGAAGAATCCATATTCGCGATCAATTTATGAGTAACACAGGCCTAATCGCTATTTTTCCCATAGCCGGCCTAATAAAACGCACGAAAAACCGTTGCTTTTGTTTTTGTGTTTCAGGCACGCTAGGAAGACGAAATCGTGGTAACACATGATACGTTGGTTTGAATTTTCGCGCGTGGATCCACTAATGTTTTGCTTTTCTTTTATATTATTTATTTGTTACTTATATAATAAGCGCGTTGTAGTGGTTCAGCTGGCAAAGTGTAATGTTGATAACCCTCATGACCTGGGTTCAAGTCCCAGGTCTACATTATTTTCATATTATTTTCCAGTTCATCATCACATGCAGGCATCACATTGAAGACCATCATATTTCCTCATCATTTGTCCATCCACGTGCATCTTGGAACCAGATCAAAGGCATGGATTCAAGGTACACCCTAAGCCCTGGTCAAAGCTTCAGCATACTACTCAAAAAGGTCAAACGGACCCAGAGTTTTTGGGCCAGATTATTCAAAATCATGCCTCCAATTTGGGACTTCCACCCCCCTGGTTTGCAATTCTCCATTTTTTTCATGTTTTATTTTTAATTGTTATTTTATTTTCTTTATTTGTTTAAATTAATTAATTATTTCTACAAAATACAAAAACATCATAAAAAAATCAGAAAAGACAAAAAACATAATAAATATTTTATTTTAATATTTTCTTGTAAATATTTGCACATATTTGAATTTAGTTAAATTAGGGTTTTAATTTTAATTCCTTTTAAATAAAAAATCTAAAAATGTAGAACTAGGTTTAATTGATAATTTTCATTCCTTTTAATGTTTTCTTTCTCACAATAATATTATTTATTTATTTTTATAATCAAATTTGCATGTAAATTAATTAGGGTTTCATTTAGGTTAAAAAACTTTAATATTTTTCTTAATAACTTAAAAGCCGTTAGAATTAGGGTTAGCGTTTTATTTTAATTTTAATTAACTCCTTTTTCATTAAATCTTAAAATACATAAAAATACACAAAAATACAAAAAAAAAAAAACAAGTCTTTCTTAATTAATTAAATTCATGTAATTTTAATATTTTGCAAAAGGGTCCAACGCCCATGTTCTTAATTTTATTTAATTTCGCATATTTATTTTATGTCATTTAAATAATTATGTATCTCTCCCGAAGCTTTGTAATTTAATTACTTTTCGCACTTTTAATTCCTTTACTTTGCTTTATTTAATTTTCTGTCAAATTGGGTCCTGGTTAATTTTGGCGATGTGGACCCGCGTCATTTGTAATAGCTTTAGATTTACTTTTCCCGCACATATTTTTAACTGTTAATCAAAAGCATGAAAGAATGTATGGACATAATAAAAACAAACGCTAGAACA
The DNA here is from genome assembly GCA_948472305.1 of Vicia faba. Taxonomy (NCBI): domain Eukaryota; kingdom Viridiplantae; phylum Streptophyta; class Magnoliopsida; order Fabales; family Fabaceae; genus Vicia; species Vicia faba. Next base: position 519,619,159 of record OX451737.1, read on the forward strand.
CCAATAACATGAACAAGACAAAAATAACTGAAAACGACACACGAATCGCACACACCACCCCTAGGGTACGCCTCACTGTTGCCTTGCCTCGAAAGGTGATCGTCGAGTAGAGGATGTTTTAGTAAGTCCTCATGATCCGGGAACCTGGCATGAGGGTAGCTTCTAAGGTGTCTTCCCATTGCTCCGGTGATCACCATGTCCTAAAACTCGAATTGACCCGAACACCTCCAACGGTGGTGCTACCTACCTCTCAATGGTGGGATGGCACTACTTTAAAGGACATTTACGCAGACGAATTCCTTAGGGTAGGTAGGTTCTCGTAGATACTTGCTCTAATTTCAAAACCAATCAAAAAATACTTTTCACACCGACACTTTTCAAAAAGCTTTCGAAAGCAATTTTTCAAACACTCTTGAGGACTGATACAAGAGTCGAACTGAAATTTTCAAAAAAAATTTTTAAAACCCACAGTTGAAAAGCAAACAAACAATTTTGAAAACACAAATGAGCAAGTATCTAAGAGCCCATGGATAACCATGGATAGAAAGGGTGCTAACACCTTCCCTTTCTATAATCTACCTCCCGAACCGAGAGCAATCTCTTTAAGGAATTTTTCTGTGCTTTTGTCCTTTCCATTTGGAGAAAATAAAAGACGATGGCGACTCTTGCTTCTGCGACATTTCGCGAACCAGCGTTAAACAGTCAGTTCCAGATCCACCGATCACACATATATATAAAAATCATTTTTTGGCATCTTGCATATTTATTTTATTTAATTATTGTGCAATTAATCACCTTGTAATTTCCATTTGGATTGTAATAGCTTAGGTTTTAATTTCTTGCTAAAATATCCCCATTTGAACATTTGTACCCCCATCCCATATTGTGTTGTAATAATTTAGGACCTTTAAATTTCGCATTTAAAAGCTTTCTAAATATGCCATGATAGATTTAGGGTTTGTATGCAAAAATCAACCAAAACAAATAGCTTGACCTAATTCCAAGATAAAAGCATGAAAATGAACAACACAATTCACACTTGCACCCCTAGGGTTACTCCACTTGTTGCCTTCAATAATGGGCCATATTGCATGTTAAGTGTCTTTGGCAAAACAAAACAATACCAAATGATCATAGTCCCTCGATGACGCTTTCAAAAGTTGCCTAAACAAAATGATCAAGTCCCTTAAAGGAAAAATTGCCCAAAGACACTTGGCACCATTGCAATCATGGTCTAAACGATGACCCGCGCCTGTCCCGTTCACATCCTAACACAAGATTGTCCACCAAATACAATGGTGGAACAAAATTGTTAAAAGGGTTAAAACATAGGAAAAATCTTTGAGAAATTTAGAGTAGACAAACTCTTAGTTACTTGAATCAAACTTGCAAAAACACTTGCCTACTTTTCAAAACCACACATCACAACACTTTCAAAACGATTCCCAAAAACATTGAAAACTTTTCAAAAAGATATACATCTTTGTATACATCCCAACATGGATCATTACAAAGGTTGCCACCACATTGGCCTCTTTTCAAAACATTTTCAAACCCACACACAAAGTACCATTTCAAACAATTGAAAATCAAGGCAAGTTGATCTAAGCAAGTAACTAAGAGCCCATGGATAACCATGGATAGAAAGGGTGTTAATACCTTCCCTTTCTATAATCTACTCCTCGAACTCAAGAAAACATCTCAAAGGTTTTTGCTGTGATTTTTAACCTTTCCTTAGGATAAAATAAAAAGTCGGTGGCGACTCTTGCTCAACCGAAACATTTGCGAAAACAAACGCAAAACTCAAGTCAGTTCTCCCACCGTATCACAAATGGTAAGACAACAATGTCAAAGGAAAAGAAAACGAACAAGAAAGACTTTTGAGGTATAATGCTCCTAATTACTTGCTCAATTTCAAACAAACATCCTTGCTATTTTCAAAAACCAACACTTACACTTTCAAACATCTTGCAAACTTGAAAAAAATTTCAAAAGATCAAACATCTTTGTATACATTCTTACAAACAAGAATCATTACAAAGATTTCCTAAACAATGGCCTCTTTACAAAATACTTTCAAAAACCACACAAAGCACAAACAAAAAAGCAAGTGCTCTAGCAAGTAACTAAGAGCCCATGGAAAACCATGGATGAAAAGGATGCTAATACATTCCCTTTTCATAATCTACCCCCCAAACTCAAGAAATAATCTCAAAGGTCTTTCCTGTGCTTTTTCACCTTTCCTTTTGGATAAAAGAAAAGTCGGTGGCGACTCTTGTTAACCACAACATTTGCGATCAAAGGAAAAACCTTCAAGTCAGTTCTCCCACTGTATCACAGAACTAGCGACTCTGCTGGGGAGTAATTCTAAAAGTGGGGTTACCTTAGGGATTAGATCATATTTACTTGCTTGTATTGTTTGACTTGTTTGCTTTATATTATGGTTCTATGTTTTGGGTTTGAATCCTCTACCCGGATTTGGGATACATTATAGGTAAGTAGCAATACATTGTGGAAACTATGCGAGATATACCAACATGGTCTAAACAATAGCTACGTTAGTTCGACATATTTGTGGGTATCGGTAGCCTTTGAGTTAATCAGAATACGGGGTCGCTGAGTGATGTCATGAAGCACTAATGAACTTTTTAGAACTTTTACTTGACCAACTTGGCCTTTAGGACGTAGTGAGATGACCGGCTTTGGTGCAGTCCGAAGTTGGTAGATACTCGATATTACACTCATTGAGGTTTAGTTTCTTGGGATATTTTGGTCGCCATTAAAGAGGCTTGTGCTGAAACAATGACCAAGGAAACAGACCAGTGATTTTAAGCTCCTTAGAACCCGGTTACTATTACTAAGACAAGTTGAGCCAACTAAAATATAAGAGGGTACTTACCTATAACTCCATGCAAGCCTAAACCTAAGGACTTGTTTGCTTTGTTTGTATATACATATACATAACATCATGAACATCATAAACATCATACACATTCACTAACCATTTCAAGGATTTTTGGATTTATCTTTGTTCTTGTTTTGTAGGACATGGATTCTCTTCGCGGGAAAACTATTCAAGTCAATCTTGTGAGTATCCCTCCATAACTTAAGGAGATAGCTTCAAGGATTCCTGAAAACTCTCCATTCACCGAGAGACATGGTCGCCTACTCAACTTGGTCACCTCCAACACAGATGAGGACATGATGAAGGTCCTCTTTCAGTTCTTTGATCCTTTACAACATTGCTTCACATTTCCCGACTATCAACTTGTGCCTACTTTGGAATAATTCTCTCGACTCTTGAGGATTCCCATTCTCAAACAACTATCTTTCAACGGTACGGAAAGAGACCCAAAGCTAGAAGAGATTTCTCAAGCTCTACACTTGCACTCATCTGACGTCACAACTCATTGGGAAACAAGGAGTGGTGTCAAAGGTTTCCTAGCAAAGTTCTTGTTCAAGAAAGCCCAAAACTGTTGGAATTCCTAGGATTTGCAAGCCTTTGAGGAAATTGTGGCTCTCCTCATCTATGGGATGGTTTTGTTTCCAAATCCTGACTAACTCATAGATGTGAACACCGTCAAAATCTTCATATCCCGCAACCCGGTGCCTACATTGCTAGGAGACATCCTACACTCTTTTCACACTCGCACAATGAGGAAAAAAGGTGTCCTTATATGTTGCACTCCTCTCTTGGAAAGATGGTTTATTTCACATCTTCCCCAATTTGTATTAAAGAATGATCAAGGTTCAAGGTGGTCAAAAAGGTCGATGACGCTCAAACATTCAGACATTCATTGGTGCTCCCGATCCATAGAGAATGTTACTATTGTTGACCGTTGTGGAGAATTTCCTAATGTCCCTTTACTTGGAATTAGGGGAGGTATCACCTACAACCCTTGCTTAGCCTTAAGAAAGTTTGGTTACATCCAAAGGGATGGCCCGCACGAGATGCTGATTCAAGGTTTGATATTTGACTATGACAACGACGATCAAGGTCTTCGCCATAGATTTATCCGAGCTTGGAGAATGTTGAACAAGGTAGATAGCAAGACTTTGGGGTATAAAAATTCCATCCCTCTTGAGCCTTAACTCAAATGGGTACGAACTCGTGCTCAGGGTCTTATGATGCCTTATCCCTCCATTCTCCCGGTAATCATTGAGCCTGTCATGGAGGGAGATGTTCCATACACTATCCTACATCCTGACATGCCTACCTCTCTTGAAGACCTACAAAGAGATTGGATACAACTCAAGGGGAGCAAGATACTTTCGAAGCCCAATTCTACGCAAGCGAGAAGAAGGTTTTGGAACTCACTAGGCTACTTCATGAGGAGCAGACTCTGAATGCCTACATTGCCCCAAAGAGAATGCGTACTACCTTTTTATCTTAGAGTTTTGTATTATTTTGCCCAAAAAGGCATTGATGTACTCGAGCTTTAATTTACTAATATAATGTGTGTTTCCTTTATGTCTAAAACAAATTTGAATCTTAAGATCCTTGAAATCATTGCATACGCATTTACCATTCATCATAACATAAGCAGGTTTCTTGCAACAAGTCTCCTCATCTCTCTACTATTTATTTCAGTAAGATGGATCTCAAGCAAATGGTGAAGGACCTCCAAACTCAGAATGCCCAGTTTCAACAGTTGTTCTTAACTCTAGCCAAAGGACAAGAAGAGTTAAAGACCTTGCTGGCTGAGGAGAAGAAAAATAAGACAAAGAAGATAATCGGAGTTCTAAACATGGGAAGAAGACTCTAAGGGCAGACAAGAAGGGTCTTAGACTTTGCAACGACATCCGGTGAGAAAGACAATCAAGATGGGAAGGGAAAAGAAACAGTTGTCCAATCAGAATCAGAAGAGGAAGAGGAAGAAGAAGACTATTCTGAAGAACAATATCCTCCAGCCGATGACAAGTATAAGCATCTAGAAGAGCGGTGGAGTGCAATGGAAATCCAAAAAGTTCCTGGCTTGGACTTTGAGGAGTTGGGGTTAGTATCAGGAATTTTCATTCCTCCGAAATTCAAAGCATCTGTGTTTGCCAAGTACGACGGAGTCTCATGCCCCAAAATGTATCTCCGGTCCTATGTGAGGAAAATTCAGCCCCATACCGCTGACAAAGACTTATGGGTACACTTCTTCCAAGACAGTTTGTCTTGAACTCAACTTGATTGGTTTTATCAGTTAGAAAGAGCCAATGTTCATAACTGGGAAGATCTTGCTATAGCCTTTTACAAACAATACCAATACAATGCTGATCTTGCGCCTACCCGTACCCAACTCCAGAGTATGGCCATGGTTTCAAGTGAAGGCTTCAAGGACTAAGCGCAAAAATGGAGGGACTTGACTGGAAGAGTTCAACCTCCCCTATCTGAAAGAGAATTAGTAGACATGTTCTTGGGCACCTTGTATGGTCCTTTCTTCAATCACTTAATTGGGAGTTCATCGGCAGGTTTTACTGAATTGACATTGATCGGAGAAAGAGTAGAGGTCGGGATAAAGAATGGAAAGATTAAAAAAGATGCATCCTTTGCTGCTCTAAGGAAGCCATTCATCGGTAAGAAAGAGGTGGTTGTTGTATATCCTCAGAGAAATCAAGATAGGGCCAAACGCCGTCTAATGGTGGGGGTTGTTATGATTCCTAAACCTGCGCCTGATCAGCAAAGAAACAACCAACCAAGAATGAAAAATCCAGTCAGACAATTCACCATAATTAACATGACCCTATCTCAAGTATTGCCACATCTGTTAAGATCCAACCTAGTGACTTTGAAAGAAGCTCCAAAGAACCCTAACACAACCTCTCCTCACTATCATCCTAATGCCCGTTGTGCATATCATTCTGAGAGTCCTGGCCATGACACTAACAACTGTTGGGCTTTAAAGAACAAAGTACAAGACCTCCTTGAAGCCAAAGAGATGGAATTCGATGCGCCCAAAAAGCCAAATGTCATTTCTGCCCCTATGCCCAAACACGGCCATAATGCCAATGCTATTGAAGAAGATATGTTTGTTACTTCATTTAATGAACTTATGACCCCACTCCTAACTATCAAAAAGAACTTATTGAATGCCAGTGTTTTCCCAGGCTGTGATGAAAGCTATCATTTATGTTTGTCCTCACTAACCAGCTGTCCTTTGGTGAAAGCAGGCGTTCAATGCCTAATAGATAACAAGGAAATTTTATTCGAGAAGACTTTTGTTCCAACTGTTTCTTATAATGATGTTTCCATCGTGACCATTTCCAACAATTCTTCCAGGGTCTCCACCAAAAGACCCGTTAGAATTACATCAGTTCCAAAAGTAGCTCCTTTGATAATTACAATGCCTAGACCAATCTCGTATTCGTCAGACAAAACCGTACCATGGAATTATGGAGGGGATGTTTACTACCACGGCATCAAGCAAGATTGGCCAGCTGCCGAAGATTCAAGTTCTGAGAAGGTTGACTCCAATGTCAGTAATATTGCAGGGACTAGTAAGATTACCCGAAGCGGGAGGATATTCTCTCCAGAAATTGCTCCCCTAAAAGCAGTTTCTGGACCCGTAATCATTCTTGTTGTTATTGCTCCTCCAAAGGTTGTTCCCAGTCCTACAATCATATCTGTTAATACTCCTGCTGGCAAAGCTGTTACAATCCCTGTTATCACTCCTACTGATATTCCTGTTGCCGAGTCAACTGAGACTCGAGGTAAAAGTATTCTGATTGAGCTTGTCCGGACGAAGGCACAATCATTGGCTATCCATGAGACCTCCCAGAAAGAGATGGAGGAAATTCTAAAGATCATAAAAAGAAGCGACTATGATGTAGTTGAGCAACTGGGGCAAACTCCATCTAAAATTTCCATGCTAGCTTTACTACTATGTTTCGAGGCGCACGCAAAGGCCTTGGTAAAATTCCTGAAAACTGCTCATGTACCTCAAGAAACATCTTTCGATCAGTTCCAAGACTGCGTAGCCAGCTTGACTGCAAATAATGGCTTAGGTTTTTCAGATGCTAATTTAACGCCAAGAGGGAGGAAGCATAATGAGGCATTACATGTCTCAGTGGAATGCAGGGGCACAACCTTGGCTCATGTCTTGGTTGACACTGGCTCGTCTCTGAATGTGTTTCCTAAAAAGGCTCTTGATAGGCTTGACTACGAAGGATTGATATTGAAGCCAAGCAACATAGTAGTGAGGGCCTTTGACGGCTCAAAAAGGATGGTGCATGGGGAAGTGGATATCCCCATAAAGGTTGGAACCCAAACATTTGATTCAACTTTTTATGTAATGGATATTCACCCTTCATATTTCTGCTTTCTAGGCCGACCATGGATTCACAATGCTGGCACTGTTACTTCTACGTTGCACCAAATGCTGAAGTATCCAATTCAAGGGAAAATCATCACCATTCATGGAGAAGAAGAGTATATGATCAGCCATCACAATTCCTTCAGATATGTGGAATTAGATGGTGAATTTATTGAAACTCCATTCCAACACTTTGAAGAAGTCCCGCAAGATGTGGCAGTAACCAAGGTTGTGTCTCAAGTTTCAAAGATCACAAGGCCTCCACTCAGGAGTCGTCTTTGAAGGATACCAAGGCAGTGATAGAAGAAGGTGGGTGCACTATTTGAGGACAACTCCCATATATCCCATACAAATCTGACAAGTTTGGTCTGGGTTTCACTTCAGGTGCCCAGAAGGATGTATGTCGCGTTCGTGCCGGAAGACCACCCTTGAAGATTAGAAACCGCGAAGTCAATGCGGTGGAAGATGATGAAGACAACTACAAACTGGAGGATTGGATTTTCCCAACTGTCAGTGGAGGGCTCAGCAACTGGGAGGCTAGAGATTTCATCCCGATCACTTTTATCCCACAGTAATTTGTCTTTACATTTTGTTGGTTCTGTAATATTAAAACAATTCAGACTTTTAAAAACTTGTGTCTTACCCGAGGCACAATGGTCCATTTGTAAGGGTTATTATCTCATTTCCATATGACATCAATGAATCATGGACGTTTTTGCATACAAACTTTGTGCTCATTATTTTTCTTTTTACATTTTCATTTCTTTCAAAGATAGTTAGACCCTTACACACACTCACACTCACAATGCATATCTACATCCATTCGGGATCCCATGGGTAACGGCTCTACTATGGCCTTTTGTGACTCTGAAGATCTAATCTACCAAGCCGAAGACGAAGGTGAGGAAGATTGTGAAGTACCAGGGGAACTTGCTAGATTACTACAACAAGAAGAGAGAACCATTCAGCCTCACGAGGAACCCGTGGATACAATCAACCTAGGTACCGAGGAAGATAAAAGATAAGTCAAGGTGGGGGCCAACCTGGAACCCAGTGTCAAAGAGCATCTAATTCAGTTGCTACACGAGTATGTTGAGGTCTTTTCCTGGTCGTATGAAGACATGCCAGGACTTGATGCAGATATTGTGGTACATCGTCTACCTACAAGAGAAGATTGTCCACCAGTAAAGCAAAAGGTTCGTCGTATGCGACCAGATATGTCGGAGAAGATTAAAGCAGAAGTCATGAAACAATTCAACACTGGATTCCTTGCCGTCATCTCCTATCTGCAATGGGTTGCCAATGTCGTTCCCGTGCCCAAAAAGGACGGCAAAGTACAAATGTGCATGGACTATAGAGATTTAAATAGGGCAAGCCCTAAGGATGATTTCCCACTCCCCCACATTGATATTCTAGTTGAAAATACGGCACAGCGCAAAGTGTTTTCCTTCATGGACGAGTTCTCAGGTTACAACCAAATCAAAATGGCGCTTGAGGACATGGAGAAAACAAAATTTGTCATATAGTGGGGCATATTCTGCTACAAGGTTATGCCATTCGGACTGAAGAATGCTGGGGTAACCTATCAGCGTGCCATGGTAGCTCTATTTCACAAAATGATACATCAAGAAATAGAGGTCTATGTGGATAACATGATAGCTAGATCTCAAATAGAAGAAGAGCATCTTGATCATTTACAGAAACTGTTTGAGAAACTAAAGAAATACAAGTTGAGGTTGAACCCCCAATAAATGCACGTTTGGAGTAAGGTCTGGTAAGCTCCTGGGCTTTGTCGTCAGCAACAAGGGTATTGAAGTAGATCCTACCAAGGTGAAAGCAATACAAGAGATGCCTGCTCCTCGTACTGAGAAGGAAGTCAAAGGATTCTTGGGACGTTTGAACTACATTGCCAGATTCATTTCTCACCTGACAGCTACTTGTGAACCAATTTTCAAACTACTGAAGAAAGATCAAGTACTCAAATGGAATGATGAATACCAAACTGCTTTCGATAAGATCAAAGAGTACCTGCAAGAGCCTCCTGTATTGATGCCACCAGTCGAGGGAAGACCATTGATCATGTATCTAACTGTTTTGGAAAACTCAATTGGGTGTGTGCTAGGGCAGCATGACGAGTCTGGCCGAAAAGAGAATGCTATTTATTACCTGAGCAAAAAATTTACTGACTGTGAAACAAGATATTCACTGCTCGAGAAAACTTGCTACGTTCTGGCATGGGCTGCTCGCCGGCTAAGACAGTATATGCTGACCCATACTACCTTATTGATATCTAAAATGGATCCAATAAAATACATCTTCGAGAAACCTGCCCTCTCTGGGAGAATAGCGAGATGGCAAATGATCCTGACAGAATATGACATAGAGTATACTAACCAGAAAGCAATAAAGGGAGGTGTATTAGTTGATCACCTTGCTCACTAAGCTGTGGAAGACTACCAGTCTATGAACTTCGAATTCCCAGATGAAGACATCATGATGGTAAACAACTGTGAAGAATTCAGACCATATGACAGACCTGAACAAGGATCCCGATGGAACCTGGTTTTTGATGGGGCATCTAACGCACTCGACAACGGTATCGGTGTTGTACTTATATCTCTTGAAGGGTTTCATACTCCTTTTACTGCAAGACTCTGCTTCAATTGTACAAATAACATGGCGGAATATGAAGCGTGCATCTTTGGTCTCAAAGCTGCCATGGACTTGGGGATCAAATCTTTGAATGTATTCGGAGATTAAGATTTGGTCATTAGCCAGATCAAGGGGGAATGGGACACCAAACATCTTAACCTTATCCCTTACAAAGAACATGTTTTGACATTGCTCCCGCATTTTGAGAAGATTACCTTCGAGCACTTCCCGCGAGAAGAAAATCAGCTAGCAGGCGCACTAGCCACAATGTCATCTATGTTTAAACTTAAATGGGATAACGAGACTCCCCAGATCACCATTGAATGAATGGATGAACCAGCACACTGTCACGAGATTAATACTGAAGAAATAGTGGACTAGCCTTAGTTTCACGAAGTCAAGAGGTATCTCGAGACTCAAGAATATCCAGAAGGAGCTTCAATAAAAGATAAGAAGTTCTTAAGGAGATTCTCTGCTAAGTTCTTCCTTAGTAATGGCATTCTTTACAAACGCAACCATGACTCTGTGTTACTTCGGTGCGTAGACAAGGTTGAAGCTGAAAGGATCATGGCTGAGTTACATGAAGGCACTTTTGGCACCCATTCCAGTGGGTATACGATGGCAAAGAAAATCCTACGGGCAGGCTATTACTGGTTTACCATGGAAGCAGATTGCTATCAACACTCTTGAACCTGCCACAAGTGTCAAATTTATGCTGACAAGGTGCACGTACCTCCGGTTCCTCTGAACATCTTGACGGCTCCTTGGCCCTTTTCTATGTGGGGCATTGATATGATTGGGGAAATCAAGCCAACAACCTCCAATGGACACCGCTTCATCTTGGTGGCCATTGACTATTTTACAAAGTGGGTTGAGGCAGCCTCTTTCACATCTGTGACCAAGAATGTTGTCGCCCGGTTCATCAAGCAGAATCTCATATGTCGGTACGGTATCCCGGAGAGGATCATTACAGATAATGGTACAAACCTGAACAATACTATGATTACCGCCTTGTGCGAGCAATTCAAGATCCAGCATCACAATTCTTCCCCTTACCGGCCAAAGATGAATGGTGTTGTCGAAGCCGCAAATAAGAACATTAAAAAGATCATACAGAAAATGACAGTCACATACAAATATTGGCATGAGATGCTACCATTCGCTCTCCACGGGTATCGTACCACAGCTCGCACATCAACCGGGGTAACACCATATTCTTTGGTATACGGCATGGAGGTTGTCTTGCCTATTAAAGTCCAGATCCCCTCTTTGAGAGTTATGAAAGATGCAGGGCTGAATAAAGACGATTGGATCCAGACTCGACTTGATCAACTGAACTTAATTGATGAGAAAAGGCTTACTGTTGTCTGTCATGGTCAAATGTATCAAAAATGGATGATCAAGGCTTTCAATAAAAAGGTCAGACGCCAAGTATATCAAGTTGGAGATCTGGTGATCAAACGTATCATACTACCGTGAGGTGACCCCAGGGGCAAATGGACTCTTACATATGAAGGACCGTTTGTAACCAAAAACATATTCTCTAGTGGAGCAATGATCTTAGCCACCATGGATGGCGACGACCTGCCGCACCCTGCGAACGCAGACATAGTCAAAAGATACTACGCATAAAGGACCCGCTAGGTTGACACACCTAGGCAAAACAAGGGCATCTCGGTGAACCAAAAAGGTTCGGGAAAAAATTAGGGATAAAATAAAAAAAATTGTACACCCAGCAAGTTGAAAACCCGAAAGGGCGACTTGGGCAAAAAAAGAGTATCCCGGTGGACTGAAAACCCGAAAGGGCGGTCCAGGCAAAAGTTAAGGAATTAAAGCGTATGACTATGTCCTGCTGAATCACCTTACGAACAACCTGACAAACTCAGGGGTTATGATCAATTCAATCATCTTCGGACAAGGCCATAAATAGACAAGATGCTCAGAGATACGGAGGCTATAGCAGAATGGGAACCCCATGGGATTATTGCACATAGCTATCTTTTCTTTGTATCAAAATTTTCATTTTTACGACAGCATTCTCTTACTAGAATGTTTGTCTCATTGTACAAAAATACTTACTCAAAGTCAATACAAAGATATCCCTTTGAAAGTGCAAAACTATATGTTTTTTCTTTACTCTTGTGTTTTGTTTACAAAAACGTCCTATGATTTATTGTTGAACATATGCATATGAATATAATTACTGTTTACAAATAAACAAAATAGAAGGACAGTCACTGATGGCTTTAAGGTAGGTAAATCTCTCTAAGTTATTTCCATAAAGTCCCCCGCAATATGCAATTTAATCCCCTGTGGAACAAAGCTTCCAATTATCAATCCCCAGTAGAATTCGTTCATTTTCTCCGGATTCCTCAACAGGATTTTACAAGCAGTACACGGCGTTTTCCTTACAACAAAGTTTATTTCTCTAACAAATAGGAATTCATCAACACTTCAACTTCACAACATGAAGACTTACACTATATCCTCAGCAGCAGTCAGGGATTTATTTTCCCAATCCAATAGCAGTGCAGAAGATTAGCTCACATGCGCATACATCATATCCATATATCATAAACATTGATAACGCAAATGCATTTTACCTTGAATTTCATACAACATGACATTGTATATTAGCTAACATTTTATCCTTTTCAGGATAAGATTAATCAATAGCCACCATTAACAACATTCAGAATCAACTCTCAGATACATTTCAGATACGCTCTAGACACAGATGCCATTTTGATACTCATTCAGACTCAGCTTTCAGATACAGTTCAGATATGCTCCAGACACGGATGCCATTCTGATACTCATTCAGGTTCAGCTTTCAGATACGCTCCAGACACGGATGCCATCCTGATACTCATTCAGAATCAACTTTTGATACAGTTCAGATATGCTCCAGACATGGATTCCATTCTGATACTCATTCAGACTCAGCTTCCAGATACAGTTCAGATACGCTCCAGACACGAATGCCATTCAGACTCAGCTATCAGATATAGTTCAGATACGCTCCAGACATGGATGCCATCCTGATACTTATTCAAGACTCAACTTTTGATACATTTAGATACTTTCCAAACACGGATGCCATCTTGATACTCATTCAGATTCAGATACAGTTCAGATACGTTTCAGATACGTTCCAGACACAGACGCCATTCTGATACTCATTCAGTTTCAACTTACAGACACGGTTCAACAATCATTTTTGGATGGCATCTACAAGCCCATCTCTGAAAACTTTCCATCATCTTTCCAAATGGAATCTTTAATCCCATTCCCTCAACTCTCACATCACCGAGTGCAAATTTCTGGACACTCTAGTGTCCAATCATCTTCCACCTTCGAGTCACGAATGGCAAAACTTGCCAATCTAACTCTTCAGGCTTAAGAAGATTAAACAGGGGCAGTTATTGTACCCCAAAATTTTCCCTCTCACTTATCAAGAATTTGCTCACAAGATCTCCTTGGCTCAAGACTGCATTAGGGTTTAATCATCTCAAGACACCTCCTTAAACACTGATGTCCAAAATTAGGGTTTGATATTGCACAAAGATTTTTGAACTTCCAATGCCCCATATGACTTTAATAGATCATTATGGACCCCCAATATCACTCATGTCAAGTTTCAAGCCTTGGATCACATTTTTGCTCAGTTAATTGAGCAGTTGACCTAAAAATCAGTTGTATTGGGGAAAAAGTCAACTATAGCCAATTTACAGTCAAACTTCATAATTTTTTATCCACATCAACATTTTAGACTCATATGTATCATTTGATCAAGTTTTTACTACAACTCCTCAAGAAATTTGATCAAATCTCCAAAAGGGCAAAATGGTCAAAATTAGGGTTTTGACTGAGAAAGGGAAATTTCTAATTTTTAACCTAGCAAATGGTCAATTGGTTTAAGTAATGATCTCAAGAGTCCAATTGCATCATTTTGACCTAATGACATGGTTCAAAATATTGCAAGTCCACTGGATTGACAGATGAATTTTTCAATCAACTGATCAAAAGTCAATTGTATACTGAAAAGTCAAACTTTGACTTTTTGGTCAAAATCAAGTGCCAAAGATCATAATTCATCAAAACATGTCAAAATATGAAACGTATTCATCAAGAAATCAAAAAGTCAGGATTTCATTTTGAAAAGTTAAAATTTTTAAACTTAGAAATTTTTCTAAGTGTTGGAAATTTCATATTTTTTCACAACTTTGAACAAATTTTTCACCATGATGCAAGATGATTCAAGAGAAACTTCCAACATGAAAGTTGTATATATCCATGAAATATACAACTTTGCTTTACACAACTCCTTTCAAAAGTGCTTGGATCTCAAGTTATAATTTTATGAACATAGGGTCATGAAACTAAACACTTAGTGAAATTTTGCCCTAATTTGGCCAGGATTTTGACCTAACTTCATGACACTTTTTCATATAGTTCCAAGGTGAATCTTCAAAAGTAATTCAAAGATGGATTATAGAGCACATTGCAAGATTTTCAAAATGTCCAAGAACTCCTTGAGATCATTCTTGAGTAGGGAGAATCAAAAAGATGAAGTTAGGGTTTTGTCACTTTAATTACAAATTATTTTAGTGATAAACAATATTCAAATTCAAACCATGCTGCATAAACACTACTTTGTAGGCCTCAAACTTGTTAGGCACTCCATATGTAATGGTTTACACAGCTGTTAGAGGCCTCACTTCAAGCATTCAATGCATGGACATGCTTTATATCCATTTTTGGAAGAAATATCACATTGCCATTTTGATAAAGTGACTTTTTGTACAAAATTTGTTCTTGAGCCTTGCACTTGTTATCTTCTGATCAAACAGGTCCTATAACTCATGAGAAATGTTTCAAACACTTACAATCACTCATCCCATGCTTGTACCTCTCCTTGAAACTTGTTTCCCTTTTTCTTCAAAATTAAGTAACTTAGCCAAAATCTAAGAACTGGTACTTCTGACTTACCAATACACTCAAACACTTTTGTTTATACATACACAAACCATTTGACACAAACACACAAATGTTGAAGCCTTGAAAACACCTAGAACTCAGAATCACACTTCACACTTTCATTTTCACACAAACTGACCAAAAACTTGAAACTCATAATCTACTCGTGCGTTTCTTAACCTTTTGGTTTCTAAAGTTTCTAAACATCATATAGATTTGATCTCACGTCCTATTTTAGAACTGTAACGCCATTAACACCATCCTCCATTCTCAAAAACTCAGCTCTGTACATTGACTTTTCCAGACCGTTTCAGCCATCCATTGTTCAAGCTAATTATTGCATTAGCTTCCTATGACCTCAAGGAAGCTAACCTGATCATCACCATCACTTGAAACAAGCTCAAACTCAAAACACAATTTCTAGTTTTGAGGTAAGTTTTCTCAACTTGGAACTCTTCATACAGGCATCATTAATAGTTTATTTGTAAACAAAACATGTAGATATCATTGCCCTGAAGCTAACCATGTCCTTAGTTTCCATTAATTTTGCTTGAGCTTAGAGAATTTTGAAACTGAAATTTTTGAGATTTTTAGGATTCAGATTAGGACCATTAAAATTCATTCTTATCTTTGATCTATAGTTTTAATGCTTTACATTTTTGAAACTGTGAGGAAATTTGCTACAAGTTTCATGTTTACAGTTTTCATTTTTTATGAGAAATGAGCAAGTTACTGTTGGTCTGGCTGGAGGTTGAAGATGAAGTCATCAGGGCGCATTTTACCTTACATATTTATTGTTTTGTTTATGCTAACGGATGTATAGCCACCGCAGTGGTAGAAGTGCACGCTTGTAACCTTTGGGACCTAGGTTCGAGCCCCAGTGGTACCCTTTTTATTTTTCACATTTTTACTTTCTGATTTTTTTGTTTTTTTTGGCAGGCGCTGGGCCTCCTTGGGCCTGGCTTTGTTTTTTTGCTTACTAACCCCCCTGCAGGCTATTGGCACATCTGGCCCAAGTTTATTTATTTTCTTTTTTTATTTCATTTTTATTTTCTTGAATATATTTTCTAAATACTAAAAAAATCATAAAATACAAAAAAAATGCTAGATTTATATTTTGACTTAGTTTATTTTATTTTTCTCATAAAAAATATTTTTATTAATTACTTTATTTATTTTTTACTTATTATCTTGTAAATATAATTAAAACTAGGTTATGAGTTATTTTCTTTCATACTAATTAAAATATATTATTTTTTATATAAAAAAAAAGACTAAAAATATTTCATGATTCCATAAATATTTTCAAGACAAAAATACCAAAAATACTTTTTTCTAAACTTATTTTCTTTTAATCGACTAAATAGAATTAGGGTTTTATTTAAAACCTTTTCTTAATAAATTTAAATTTAATTAATTATTTTCTTTAATTGATTAGGTTAAAATAAAATCTCTTTTCTCTAAAAAATTCAAACAAAATATTCATTTTTTCTTCACCTTCACATTATTGCATATTTATTCATTTTGCAGATTGTATTTATTTAATTCCTTGTACATTGATACTCGTTCAATATGGTTGTTATAGACTAATTAGGTTTACATTCTTGCAATCCCCATTCATGAATTTGTACACTCCCTCCCCATAAATGTTGTAATAGCGTAGTAACTTTAAATTTCGCAATTTATCGCTTTTATACATAATATGCTAGTAATTAGGGTTTGTATGGAAAGACTAAAATCAATACTTAGAAAATCTTAATTCAAGACAAAAACAAGAATGAAAATGATACACTTGCACACTAGCACCCCTAGGGTTATTCCACTTGGTTGCCTTATACAAAATGACCATATTACGCATGTAAGGTATCTTAACAAAAACAAGCAAATACAAGATCATAGTCCCTCGATGACGCTATCTAAATTGCCTTTCAAATGATCTTAGTCCCTAAAAAAGAATGTTAAGATACCTTGCAATATTGCTAATCATGATTATACGATGACTCACGCCCGTCCCGTTTACATCCAAAGATAGGGTTGCTTAACAAATCAATGGTAAGACAACAATGTCAAAGGAAAAGAAAATGAACAAGAAAGACTTTTGAGTAGGTAGAATGCTCCTAATTACTTGCTCAATTTCAAACAAACATCCTTGCTATTTTCAAAAACCAACACTTACACTTTCAAACATCTTGCAAACTTGAAAACATTTTCAAAAGATCAAACATCTTTGTATACATTCTTACAAACAAGAATCATTACAAAGATTGCATAAACAATGGCCTCTTTACAAAATACTTTCAAAAACCACACAAAGAACAAACAAAAAAGCAAGTGATCTAGCAAGTAACTAAGAGCCCATGGAAAACCATGGATGAAAATGGTGATAATACCTTCCCTTTTCATAATCTACCCTCCGAACTCAAGAAATAATCTCAAAGGTCTTTCCTGTGCCTTTTAACCTTTCCTTTTGGATAAAAGAAAAGTCGGTGGCGACTCTTGCTAACCGCAACATTTGCGATCAAATGCAAAACCTTCAAGTCAGTTCTCCCACCGTATCACAGTATGTCTTTATGATGATGATATATTGCTAACGAGAAGCTTTCCAGAAAGTATAATCAAGTTCAAGAAGGTGTTGATGAATGAGTTTAAGATGACTGATCTGGGAAATATGGTATATTTTTTAGGGATGAAGATTCTGTATTCGGAGAAAGGTATCATTGTGCCTCAGCCGAAGTATGAACTTGAGCTTCTGAAGAGATTTAAGCTGCATAATTGTAAAGCTGTTGTCACACCATCATAAACCAATCATAAATTGAATTCTGACTGATGGTGAAGATGTAGATGCTACAACCTTCAAACAGTTGGTTGGTTCTCTAAAATCAGACCTGATATTTGCTATGCAGTTAGAATGGTTAGTAGGTTCATGAGTAAACCTAAGTGGTCCCATTACCAAGCTGCTGTCAGGATTCTGAGGTATATCAAGGAAACTCTAAAGTTTGGAGTACTATTTCCTTCTGGAAGAAAGACAGATTTAAAGTTGATGAGTTACTCTGATTCTGATTGGTGTGGAGATAGAGTTGATAAAAGAAGTACTTCTTGATACTTGTTTAAATTTCTAGGAGGTCATATTTCTTGATGTTCCAAGAAGCAATTTGTTGTTGCTCTATCAACGTGTGAAGCTGAGTACATTGCAGGTGCTGTAACTGCATATCAAGTTGTGTGGCTTTTGAATTTATTGCAGAATCTGAAGATCAATGTAGATAAGCCTCTAAAGCTGATGATTGATAACAAGTCTGCAATAAGAACTCAGTTCTACACGGGAGAAGCAAACATATTGAGACAAAGTATCATTTTCTCATAAGTTAAGTCTAGAACAGAGTACTAGAAGTTGTGCCCTGTAGCACCCAGAAGCAGCTATTAAATATAATGATAAAGACAATCAAGACGGCTCAATTTCTTCGCTTAAGGGATGAAATTGGTGGTTAGTTTTTAATTAGAAATTCTAAATTAAGGGATAGTATTAAAGAGTATTTTAGTATTTTTAATTCTAAATTAAGTCTATTCTATTAGTGCCTATGTGGCATTCCCTTTTGTGTATAAATAGATTAGTTGTAAATGTCATAAATACAACATCATTATTCCTCTTGCATCTTTTACAGCCGTCATTCTCTTTGCGCTCTTAAATATATTCCTTTTGTTCTTCGTAACCTTGTGCACCAACAACATGCAGTCATTTTGTACCTCAACATTTAACTACCTTAACACTTAGAATACAAGTTCGATGTGCTTTGAATTGCCTTCACCATCAAGTTTAATTGTCAGTAATCCATCTTCAGAATTGTAACAAAACTCCTCCTCCTCCATGTCCACCAAGCAACTCTTCGGTCTGACGTTGGAGTATGCTCCAAAACGGCCACCTCCTCTGCTTTTGATTTTTACTATCATGCAATCTGCAACATCCATTGTACACAACAGTTCTTCTACAGCTCCTCCTGAATTGTACATGTCAAGCAATCCAATTGGTGCAAATTGTACAACATTACCAAACACCTGTTTATGCATATGTTAACATTTTATAACACATTAGATTTGGTAAAGAAAAAAAGATGATTTTTCACAAAATGTATTATGTAGCAATGTCATGACACTTACCCGGATTGGACATACTGTATATACTTCACATTGAAGAGTCTTCAAGGACACTTGTAGTTTTCCTCCACTTGGTAGCTTGGAAAGCAAGCCTGCAATATTGTACAATTTATAAGTATGTTGGATATTCAAGATTCTAAAAGGTGTAGACGTTACTTAAGTGCTTAGAGCACACACTCTTATCATTTAAGTGTTTATGTATACACTATTTCAAACTGTTTTATAAGCCATCCTGGAGAGCTTATAGAAATAAGCTGAAACTAACTTATAGACATATCATAAGCTGTTTTTGTAAACTCTATCAAACTGTCTCACAAGTGTTTATGCTAGTAGGTAGATAAGCTTAAATAGGTTAATCTAAACATTTCCTAAGTTTAAATTCGAACCTGCATTGAAGGCATATAATATGCAGTCTCCATTCCAGTTTTCACTTGCCATGTCTTCAAGAAACTCAACATCAAGTGGCCTAATTTTCTCTGAAATGGTTAAGTGTGTCGGTGTGACTTCTGATGATTTCATTGGCCAACTTCCCGCTCCTTGGCAATTAAAGACGCCTATTACCCCGGTCAGCTTGTTCAAGTTCCAAATTTTCAGCAGACTGTAAAGAATAAAAAAAATAATATAGTTGTTCAGTAAGAATGAAAACTGGTCAGAAAATTATGGCAAATTAAAGACTATTATTAGACTAATAATAGCAACTTAACTTACCTTTTACCATCCATTACAGGATCTTGAAACAAACAATCTCGAGTAGGACGACCTGCATATCTTGCTCTTAAGACTGATCCATTAGGCAGTACTAGTTTCTTCAGGATTTTAAAATCATGATTTCCAGGCTTATCACTGTTACGCATCAAAAACGGAAAATCATATTTATTTTTTCCTCAACCTATATAGTAAGTTTTTAAGGCAAAATAAGTGAGACCAAGAATTGTGTCTGATTTGATGCATTACCTAACATATACTGCACAACCACCTATTGCTCTTGCTGCAGCATGAAACTCAGCTGTCTCGTGCTTGCTCTGAAATAGAAACATTTCAGAGTCAATAAGAAGCTTCCAACTCATTAGTATTTTCAGACATGAAAGGTAAAGAAAAGTAATGGCACAAAAATATTACATGGAACATGTCCCAATCTGGCACAAAAATCTCCCCTAGAAGAAGACTGTTAAAAGCTACTGAAGCAATGTGTAACGTCTGAAACGTTGGTTCCCTTGGCATGAAATCCTCGGATGCTCTTGCTACTGCACTCTTCTTTGAACTGACAATTAAGAATAATAAAAAAAAGGACTACTCATCAGAAAACAGAATCCGAAGAATATTTAAGATTGTATTAGCTTAACTATTAAGAATACAAACCTGTAAATTGAATCAGAATTGTGACACATGCAGCAAATGAGGTTATTGCGCTTAAAGTTCCTTGAAATTGATGTCTCTAATGCTTCTTGATACTGTTTGGTTAATGAGACACGTCCACCATACCCTGAACCCAAAGTTTCTATCAAATTTTGGACATCTACCTTGACTCCATCGACGCCGCAGCTAGCAAGATATTTGTGAAAGTCATTGTAAAATTCATATAATTTTGATGGATCTATGATTCCAACTCCATATTTTTCCAAGCTGTCCATGGCTATATCTCTTAGGTTCCCTGTGTTACCAGGTGATTGAATTGGATATGTAAGCTTCGGATTATACTTTTTCATCGCATCTGAAGACGGGAGTACTCCTCCCCAATAACCAGCTAAAGCATGCCACATGTAAACATATCTGTAGAATGCAGAATCATATTCATTGTCAGTTTTTAAGTTTCCGTGAATTACGGTATGGTAGTTTTACTTTCTAGGCTTTTTATTGAGTTCAGATAGCTTACTTTACACTCAAATTCTGTTTGATAAAGTGAACAAAATCATGGAGATTGTTGCAAGAATTGTTGGAACCAGCATTGCTGAACTTTTTATTTTCCTTAATGCCTATCAGTCTTGTTGCAAACCTAATAGATTATAAAATATGTGAGCTTGAGAATAACAAATGGAACCAAAAAGTATGGCCTTGATCGAAAAGAGAGATTTACTGAGTTCCTTCAACTATTGGTTCGCCTTCTTTGTGAAACTCGTTGAGCCCCTCTTGCCACCCATCATCAACAATGACAAACTTTGGCGTAAAACCTCCACTTGAGAGACTATTTAATTTAATAGGGGAAAAAATCATCTTCAATATTTACAAAATTTGCAGGCTTATCTATCACATAGGTAAAGTTACTTGAAAAGGTACATTATAATAGGTACCTTTGAATCCCGTCTTTTATTCCTTGTGGATTTACTTGAGTGTAAAATGCATCCCAAGTGCACCAACCAAACCAATCAAGATGTACAGGAATCTCCTTGTTTTCAAGATGACAGAAAGTTCCTTTGTGTTTCTCTAATATCCTGTATCATTAATTACCAATAAAGTGGATATGAAATCTGTTCTTCAATTATCATATTACAAAGAATATGGACATTTTAGAACAAGAAAAAAAAACATACTTGATAGAATCCTTGATTAGCTCAAATGGATTGTCACCTGAATTTACAAACACTGCCTCAAGTGATTGAGAAGTTTGAACACAGGCATCTCCTAAAGCATTCAAAAATCAAAATTCATATTAGTATTGAATTTAAATAGCTGAGCTGACAATGATAAATTAATAATGTAGAATATTTTTCTCTCTCACTGTTAGAATACTGAATTCCCCATGAAGAAAAGAGAGAAAAGAGTTTGAAGCAATCAATCTGCATTATTAAGCTTTATTTGAAATTGTACATGCATCAATCTTATATAGCTTATCAAATAAGTGGTAAACAAGCCTCGGCTAACTACAACAAACTAAAACAAACTCTAGCTGACTAGTTTCCCAGAATGGAAGCCTTCTAACTAATTTTTTAACTCAGTTACTAAAAGGGAAAGTTGGTTACAAAGTGAAAAGGCTTAAACACATCACCACTTCAAAGCTTCTATGCTTCATTCTTTCAACACTCATTTTAAGCGTATAATAAAAATTATACAGAAATAGAAAGCAAACACGCAATGAGCTATGCAACTATCTCTTTTTGGGTGGCAACATCAATCATCTTAAAAACTATATTCGTTGATTTAAGAGACACAACATTGATATGTATAAGTCTCTGGACTATGTAAAAAATCCATTAACTCTGGTATTAAAAAATCAAAAATCTCAAAGACAAATAATATGAAACCATGTTGATTATCAGAAGACGCTACAAAACATATAAGAAAAATGAAAAATAAACCAACTAACCACTTTCAACGCAGAATTGAAGCTCGTTAAACGCAGTTCCTTGCAAAGTTGCACGAAATGCTCCATCCAACACAGGCAAGAAGAGAATGTAGGAAATGTTGTCTTCTTCTAGCTCTTGAGAATCAGAAGAAAACTCTGGCTTAAACGCAGTCTCGTCTCTTGCTTCTACTAGCAGCAACTGAGTTTCCATTGGAACATCACTCGCGGATCGTCCTACACGTGGTATCATCCACCATATTTTGACTCTGAATAAAGATAATAACCTAAATCCCCTGCATTTTTTTTTTTGTAAATAGACAAAAAAAAATTCTTAATTCTTGATAAAATCTATAAAAAAAAAACATAAAAGTAAATGTAATAAACTTGATAAAAATGAAAGCTTAACACATTAAAGTGATACTAAGTCTCATCTAAGGTAAACAATTCGTAACTAACTTGCAAGTAATAAGTAAGTCTCATATGTTGTAACGAATTTGTAACAAACTAGTATTGCAAGTAATGATAATCTGTAACGGTTTCTATGAAAAGAGAAGGGATGAGAGTTACAGGAGAGTGCCGAGAGTGAAGAGATGACGGGAGCTTGGAATTGGGGAAGTTGCGCCTAAAAAAGCGGATCCTGCGGAAACTGGAGAAACCACAATGTTTTCGGGGACGCGTGTCAAAATCACGCGGTCTTTCACCATAAGACACTGGTTCTTTACGGTTGGCACAACCGTATTCGTCATTTTGGATGTGAAACGATGAACGGAGTTGAGAGAAGAAACACCAAAAGGAAGTTGAGAATGTAATTGCATATTAGAATTTGTTAGGTACGTTGATGAATGATGAAGTGAACAGTTTGAGGTAGGTGTGAAAGGAAGGTTGATTTATTTATTAATTTTTTATTCATTCAAGTATATCTTTTGTTACAGTGATAGTAGATAAGAACGTTAATATTATTCACCATTGTTTTGTTTTATTATTTGTTGACTTATTTTTACTCGAAATTTTGTCGTTAGAGTCTGCAAGTGGCGGCGGTGGTGGACACGGCACTCGGTTTTCTTCTGTTAACAACAACTGGTGATGGTTGTATCGCGTGTGGGAAACATGCATTGAGTAAAGGAATTTACCTTTCAATAAAGTCTGAACAAGAACAACGTTACATTAATCATTTCCATTTAAAATAGTAGTAGAATTAGCATCCTAACAGGTAGGATTTGGGAACTGTTTTTAATGTAGCATGCAAATCAATTTAACATGAGTGTAATATAAATTGGATATGAGAGTGTTTCAAGGTTTTAAAAAACGGTAACCATCGTTTTTCCGATTTTGATCGGTACAGATGTTGTGATACTGATTGCGGTCGTTGCGGTGTGAATTTATTATAATTTATTCTTTAATATAAAAATGGTAATAACGGTATCGGTATCGGCATCTATCAAAACCGTTTTGTCACGATGATATTCGCGGTCGCGAACTGTTTTTTAAAACCTTGGAGTGTATATTATTTTATTTGTGCAAACTAGTTTTATACCTTGAGTCAATTAGAATGTATTTGAGATGAATTGGACCTCAACTATTTAAGTCTTTGGTCGACGCAAAACAGTTGCCTCCAAAGCTTTGACAAACAGTAAGGAAGTCAGGAAAACCTTTAGTAATTTTGGTCGGTCCTCAAGAATGTTGTCTAATGTGAGAGAGAATCGAAACGTTTTGGAGTCAGTTGAAGAAGTAGTATGAAAACAGGAGCATTAAATGTTTTCTTAGCACCAAAATGTTTCACTACCTACTCTTATCATGTCATCCTAGGTCTGCAAGTCATGAAATGACTTCGCTACCTAGGGTACTTGAGTATTTACGGCTCTGTTTACCTCGGGTTTTGGTAAACAACCGCTGATCCTCCAAATGGTTACTTATTTGGTTACTCGCAGGATCGATCAGATTGATCCTATGGACATAGGTTGATTTTGAAGTTTGATTAATGTGGATAAGGCTTTAAGTAAAATGTTTCAAGTAAATTGCATAAAGGAAAGGCTTGGTAAAATAAACAAGGCTTTAAAGTAAAGGTTCGACAGGAATTTAAAGGAGAAAAGCATGTAAAATACTGGAAAAGTAAATGACTTTAATTGATAAAAATTGGTGTTTCACACATACATTTCTCAACAATTCTTTCGCTCACACTGGGTACTTGAATCTAAATGAGTGACTATGTATTTATTGTGAACACACGCGAGAAACTACACGTCTACTCCTATTTATACTAAAACATCCAAGTAACTGTCGGGCAGTTATGCTGCTTCGAGATTGAGCCACTTGGCACGTTCTCCATGCTCGACGCTCCAGATCCTTGCACGTTTGCACGTAGTAACTGCTGGAAACCGTTTTCCCTCCAAAGCTTTGAATTTCAAACTGCTCCACTCTGGACCGTCGAACACTTTCATCAAGAGACGTCTTCGACGAAAACTCCTTCGACGTCGAAGGCAATCAGCCTTCTTCCTTGGAAGAAATCTTCTAAGTATTTTGCCATCTTTCGACGGGCACTTCGACAAGCTTAGCCAGTCGAAAGCATCTTTCAGCTTTTAATGGCTGCCATCAATCAAAACAAAGGTGTCGAATTTAAGAGCCAACAAATTGCCCCCCAAGAATGCCTTATTTCGACTCTGAAAGAAAAAGGCATTCTTTGAAAACGCCATTCGACACCTGTTTTTTCCACGCTTAGTCACAAGTTAACTTGTGCACTTTTTGTTGCTTTTTACCAACTATTGGCAATCCCAAGAAACCATCATTGATTTGATCCTAGGACGTCACTTTCAGTACGGCGTGCAGTACCAAACATCACTTCAGAATTTGTCATTATGACAAATCCCAAAAACGAGGACGCACGCTGCGTCTCTCTGTTTCTGCAGAAACGGCCAAAACAACAGGATGCTGCCACGCGTCCCACTAATTCCTGCAGCATTAAATGACATTTAATGCCCTCGTTATTGGGAATTTCTCCCACTACTATAAATAGTAGTGAATATCCCATTGTGGGACTTTTCACGCACACTAGCCCTCAAACTCCCTTGCTTTCATACAAAACTTGCTCTCTTTGCAGAAAAACTCTTCCTTTTTCACTTCATCTTCATCCTCAACAATGGCCTCTGCTTCTACTGCCCCCAAGACTAACGCAACAACTGAGCAACTTGTTAAACCCAAGGTCTTTGTTACTGCTCCGGTAGTGAACTCTACAGGGAAACGAAGGGTCCCCGAACCTTCTGACATCTCCGTTCGCGATGCTTACTCGCGTCACTTGATGATTCCGGTTGGATACTCCAACCAAATCTTCGCAATGTCTGGACCCATGAACCCAAGCATCTCTGAAGCTCTGAAGATCAAGAGCTATTTCCCCATCGTCGAGAAACTCAAGCCAGTAGCATGCGCCAAGAAGGACGCAGAAGACAACGAAGACCCTACACACGAGAAGATCGACCTTCGTTTCTTCAACAAAAGTGTTAGAGTCTTCAGGTCTTGCCCTAATCTGACCTCTGACTATGTTGCTTGGCTAACAAAGTTGGAGAAACATCAAACTCCAGTCTGGAAGGAAATGGGAATCTTTGACCTAGTAATGCTGTCGAAGACAGGTTTAAACTACTCCCCAGAAATGCTTATAGCTTCGCTGTTGTTCTGGGATAACTCTCACTTCACCTTCCACCTTCCATGTGGGATGTTAACTCCCACACTCTTCGACGTAGCGGCCATTACTGGTCTTCGACCAACCGGAGATTACTTCGACCCGGAGGAGATGTCGGAGGACCAAATTGGTTTTTCTGAGACCAAGCCAACATATACCACCTTTATCAACCATTATCACGACAGGTCGACGGATTCAGTGTCGGATGTCGAACACATAGCGTTTCTAGCCTTATGGCTAACTCGCTTTGTGTTTTGCTCGAAATCTCTACAAGTGACCAAAAAGATGGTCACTCTTGCCACCCAACTGCATCACCGCCAAAACATCTGTTTGGCAGAACTAATTCTGGCCAGTCTTTATGACTCAATCAGCAATGGGGTTACTCTCTTGAAACATGTCGAAGATAGGAACAGTTTGCTACTCGCTGGGCCTTTCTGGCTACTTCAACTGTGGCTCAACGCCACTTTCGAATCTTTCATACCCAAGAAGATTCAGATAAATGAACAAGCCCCAGCGATAGCTAATAGACGTATCGAAGGAATTAGGCTGGCTCTACTGACACCTGTGGAAGATGGGCTGGAGTTCCAACAAACCTTCACTAACTTCGTTCTGATGTTCGCTCGAAGGAAGGAATTTGTTTCAACTATGGCTCCATTTGCTCAACGGAAAGTAGGGCCAGCATGGTTCACAAGGCCACACCCAAAGGAGTCGAGTGGTCCCAACGTCGATGAGCACACTGTACTTTGGGAGGCGTTCCTGACACCCAGGATCATGCCTCTTCGATTTAAGAGTTCTAAGACTCATTTGAGTCTGCTTGCCTATCAACCAAATCTGGTATCTCGCCAGTTTGGTATCATCCAAACCCTGCCTTCTCCCATTTTCCAAAGAGAGAAGTCAATGTTGTACTTCTGCAACGATTATACAGAAGAAGCTGCTACCAAGCATATCGGAAGGTATGTTGGTCGAACAATCCTCTCGCTGTTCAACTACCAGCTTAACTTCCTTTGCTCACCATCTTTTGAAGAGTGGTGGAGAAGCTATTATGCTGAGTACTTCTTCGACGAGAAGGACTTCATAGAAGAGTTGCAGAAGTCTTTTGTCCTTGTGTTGGACAAAGTAAAGAAATGTAAGTTCATGCTCTCACATTACTTTTTTATCTTTCTCTTCGACTGTTAGCCTGTTAACTTTCCTTTTCGCTTTCAGTTGTTCGAAAACCCCTAGCCAAGAAAGCTACAGAAGGCCCACAAGGAAGAGTCCCTTCGACAAAACCTCCACCGCCGGCGAAGACTATAGCGCCAGCGAAGACAACGGGCAACCAACAGGGGGAAGGCTCTTCGAGGAGGCCTCCTGCATCGGTAACCAGATTTTCTTCATTTTCATTCTGGCTTTCGATTTTTTATTTTCGACGTGATTATTCAATCGAATTCCTATTGGTTTTCTAGGCCCCTTCGCCCAAGAAAAGGGCAGCATTGGTGATCGAATCGGGAAGTGATGACGACAGTGATTCCCCTCCTACTCCCTTAAAGAGGCGAAAGTTAACGAAGGACGCTTCTGTTCCTACTCCTGCTCCTGAAGGTCGAACCGTCAGAATAAAGGTCGGTGTGAGAAAGCCTAGGCCACCTGCAGTGGTCATCGAGGAACCAACTGAGGAGGAACTGAACGCTCTTGTTACCAAGCCTGTCGAAAGTGACAATTCCAGCCCTGGGGCTGAAGTTAATCCACAGGTAATCTATTGGACCCTTCTTATAACTTAGGCATAGATACCAGTATTCGATTATGTCTCTTTTCGACATCTGAAGATTTGTCTTCTTTCTCTTCTTCAGGACACCACTGAAAGTTCTCCACCAAGGACTTCAGAAACTCTAGAATCTGCTGAACTCAGCAGGCCTCAGGAGAAAAATTTGGACCATGACGAAGCCCACACTGAGAATGAGGCCAATGCTGAAACAGTGGAGAAGACAACTGAAGAACCTATGGCGGAGGAAACACAGCCAGAAACGGTTCCTGTGGTGGACTTGTTGTCAGAAGAGAATCCTGAAGGAAGAGACCAAGGCAATGGCGAAGAGAATCAAGATGCTGTTGACGAAGAGCATCAAGGTGGTACTGGCGAAGAACACCAGGGTGACGCTAGCGAAGAGCCGCAAAATGACGCTGGCGAAGGACCCCAAGGTGATGTTAACGAAGAACCACAAGTCGACGCTAGTATCGCCTCAGTCCAAGTCGAAGAGCAACCAAACGAGGCACTCAGCATCCAACCGCCTCAAGCCCAAGATAATACTGTGGCAAGGGTCACCTCCTCAAAGCACAAGTCAAAAGAGGACTTGGAAATCTTGAAACAAACTGACCCTGTCAGCTACCTCAATGCAATCATCGAGAGTAAGAGTTCTTCTGACACTAGTCAGGAAATTCCTACCCTGTCGGGGAAATCTACTGAAACTTCTCCTCTTGATGATGCGTTGGCGAAGGTTAAGGCCCAGTTCTTCAAGAGAGATTTAATGAAGGCTTTAGAGGGGGACCCCACTGCTCCATCATGCTTAAAAGAGGTTTTGAATGCTGTTGACTTCGATGCTGTAGCCCTAGAAATCTCAGACTTAATCATGGAATTACATTCTATGATTGATCAAGTCTCAGCGGATTACAGGCGCCAACGAACTTTTAACAGTCAGCTCGAAGTGCTACATGGCAAAAGCTCATCTGCGTGGACTGCTGTCTCAGATTCGACTTCTCGAATTGCCGAGTTGTCGAAACAGAAAGCGTCTGCACAGGAAAGGGTCGATGCTATTGAGCGAGAGAATGTCTCCTTCCGAGCACAAATTGCAGAGATAGAGGCGAAGATAAACGCCAACACTGTACTCCAGGAGGAAATTCTTTCGACCATCCCAGACGCTGAGAGCCAGACTGAGATCAAGCAAGGCCTGGAATTCGCTGAGAGGGCTCAAAGCCTCGACGCCCAAATTGCCAAACTGGTGCAAGAAAAATCTTGGTGCAAAAAGAGGTTGGATCTGCAGCATGCCAAGTATCTTCGACTCAAGAATTCTCTTTCCTTTTGATTGATTCTCTTTTGTAACCATCTTCTGTAATCGCTTTCGACAACAATTGCCATTTTGGCTGAAATTAATAAAAATTTCCATTTTGGCATTTTTATGGTTAATTTAGCTTGTTCTTTTATTATTTTATTTTTATCTCTTGAAGTATAGGCTTATATTTTTTCAAATATTTACCATTTACTCTCAAGAGCCTTTTATCATCACTTATCTCTTCGACTTCATAGGCTCCACCAGAAAAAGTTTGGATAACTCTGAAGGGTCCTTCCCATTTGGGTGACCATTTCCCCATGCTTCGATCCCGTCGATCCATGGGAAGAATTACCTTCCAAACTAAATCTTCAGGCAAAAATACCTTAGGTTTTACCTTTCTATTATAAGAGTCTTCTACTCTTTTCTTCTGAAGCCTGAGTAAGTCGAGAGCATGTAATCTCTCTTCGTCTAAATCCACTAGTTCATCTAACATCATATTCCAATAAACCTCAGAAGGAATATCATAATGCCTCTGAACTCTTGCAGATTGAAGACAAATTTCTGCTGGCAATACTGCATCATGGCCAAAAGTTAGCCTATATGGTGTTGTACCAGTGGCTTCTTTTGGGGACGTTCGACAAGCCCATAAAATCTGGTCTAACGTCTTATGCCAATTCTTTGGTTTCTTCCCAACATGTTTCTTTATCAAGCCAATCACTACTTTGTTAGCTGCTTCGACTTGACCATTCGCCTGTGCATAGTAAGGCGTGGATGTTAGGAGTTTGAAACCTGTTTCCTGAGCAAATTCCTGCATCTTTCGACCAGTGAAAACTGAACCTTGATCAGTTGTTATTGTCTCAGGGATTCCATACCTAAATATAATGTTCTTTTGAATGAATTCAATGACATTTTCTTGGTCTACATTGACTAAAGGGACAGCTTCGATCCACTTAGTAAAATAATCAATGCCTACCAATATGTATTTCTGACTCTTTGATGATGCTGGTCGAATCTCTCCAATAAGATCCAACGCCCATCCTCGAAAGGGCCAAGGCTTCACTATCGAGTGAAGTTCGCTTGCTGGTACATGCTGGATGCCTGTATGAACTTGACACTCTTGGCAACCTTTGGCGAACTCAACACAATCTTTCAGCATAGTGGGCCAATATAGTCCTTGTCGAAACAACAACCATTTCATCTTATGGCCTGCTTGGTGAGCCCCACATGCCCCAGCATGTGTAGTCGAAAGGGCTATGTATGCTTCCGTTTCACTTAAACATTTCAGCAACACCCCTTCAGGCGTCTTCTTGAATAACTCATTACCCATGAGTACAAAACTCAACGCCCTGTATTTTGTTTTTCGTTCTGTCGGAGCTCCTGGATTTTGAAGATAGTCCACAATGGGTTTCCTCCAATCTTGCTCTGACAAATTATCAATGAACGAAATCTCGAAGCTTGAGTGATCAGCATATCCTAGCCTCGTCGATTCCAAGTCTGATGGTGATAGACAAGTTGCCTTTATCTTTTCTCGAACTTCGATTGCTCTTTGTAATCTCGTTTTTGAAATCTTATACCCTGATGCAATTTGTGCCAAGTCATTGGCTATTTGATTTTCGACTCTGGGTATGTGTCGAATATTGACACTTTCAAATTGTTTCAATAAACGATTTGCTATCACAAAGTACATAATGAGATTCTCTCTTATGCATTTATACTCCTTTGTGACTTGCTTGATGACTAACTCTGAGTCTCCCATTATTTCGACTCGAGTTGCCCCCAATTCCAACAATATCTCAAGGCCAGTAATTAGAGCTTCATACTCAGCCTCATTGTTCGAACAAGAACCTTCGATTTGGTACTTGAATGTTGTTGGAATTTTATCTGGAGAAATAATCAAGACTCCTACTCCTGTTCCATTTTTATGGCTGGAACCATCGAAGTAGAATTTCCAAGGTTCTATCTCCACATAATTAATATCCTCGACTTGAATTGAGTGGTCGACTATGAAGTCTGCAACCACTTGTCCTTTTACTGCCTTAAGAGGCATAAAGGTCAAGGAGTATTCAGTCAATGCTAATGCCCACTTGCCAATTCGACTATGCAAGATAGGTTTCGACAACATATATTTGAAAACATCAAAATGAGACGAAACATAAACATCAACTGGTTTTATATATTGCTTGAGTTTTGTACAAGAGAAATACAGACATAGACACAATTTTTCAACTTCGCTATATCTAGTTTCTGCATCATTCAAAACTCGACTGAGATAATAAATGGGTCTTTCGACTCCATTCTCATCCTCTTGGGCTAACATACTTCCCAGAGTTTTGTCAGATGCAGCTATGTACAATCTCATACTCCTATTACTACAAGGAGGCACCAAAATAGGTGGCTTAGTGAGGTACCCTTTGATTTTGTCGAAGGCTTCTTGCTGCTCTTGCCCCCATTCGAACCCCTCTTTATTCAGTCGAAGTAAGGGTGAAAAGGCCTGAGCTTTCCCACTTAGATTAGATATAAACCTTCTCAAGAAATTTATCTTGCCTAAGAGAGATTGCAATTCCTTCTTATTCGATGGCGCTTTCGCTTCCAGAATTGCCTTCGTCTTGTTCTGGTTGATTTCGATTCCTTTTTTGTGGACAACGAAGCCCAAGAAATCTCCAGCTTTCACACAGAACGCACACTTCAAAGGGTTCATCTTCAGACCATGTTCTCTCATTCTTTCGAATGATTGTCGAAGGTGGTCAATGTGACTCTTCCTGGAAACAGATTTTATAACAATATCATCAATATAAACTTGCATAAAAGTGTTAATAAAATCATGGAAGATAGTATTCATTGCTCGCTGGTACGTTGCCCCAGCGTTTTTTAGGCCAAAAGGCATCACTACCCATTCGTAAGTGCCTAAGGCCCCAGGGCATCGAAAAGCTGTTTTCGACACATCCTCTTCAGCAATGAAAATTTGATTATATCCTGAATAACCATCGAGCATACTCAGGTATTCGTAGCCAGCGGCAGAATCGACTAGCATTTCCGCCACAGGCATAGGATATTCATCTTTGGGGGTGGCAGCATTCAGATCTCTGAAATCTATGCACACCCTTAATGTGCCATTTTTCTTGATTACTGGCACAATATTTGCAATCCATTCGACATACCTTGTAACACGGATGAATTTGCATTTCAGAAGTCTTTCGACCTCCGTTTTGATCTTCGACAAAATTTCTGGAGCGAAGCGTCTTGGATTTTGCTTGATTGGCTTCTTTCCAGGTTTGATTGGCAACTGAAGTTCTACCAATCCTCTGTCGAGACCAGGCATTTCGTCATAATCCCATGCGAAACAGTCTTTAAACTCTTTCAGCAATTGGATTACTTCCAACCTAAGTTCTGGATCAATTTTCGCGCTGATGTAAGTTGGCCTATTCTCTGATCCTTCGCCTAAGTTGATTTCTTCTAAAGGGTCTTGTGCTAACATCTTAATGTTGTTTGCCAAGGGATCCTTTTCGAAGCCCAAAGGCTCATCGTCATAGATGGCGTCGAGCCTCTGTTCCTGCATTTCATCTGGCATGATATCAGGAGGTCTTGGATCGAAATCCTTTCCTGGGCCAACAGCAGATAATTGTTGATCATTGGCCTGTGTGGCCATGTATTTCACTTCGGCTTCGAGAGCCGTTATCATCTTGGTTTCGGCTACATAAGCCGAGATTCGCTTCAGAGATTGTGACTCAGTCATTATCACTGAATTCACTTCCCCAACCAGTTGGTTGGATATCAGTTAGCCCACTGAAGTCTATGTGGGACAAGTCTTCTCTGTCCCATTGGAAACCATGCTCAGGATGCAGGTATAAGGAACAAAAGGTGTTTGGCGCTGGCGCCATGTCGAAGTCAGGAGTTGGACATGGCCCTATGTGAGCCAAGTTTTTGTCGAAATCTGTTACACCCAAGTGATTTACTTTGCCAAGATAGTAACTTTGATCCGCCTCTATGTTTTCGACCATCCCATCTGGACGCCATAGAAGCAACCTTTGATGCATCGATGAAGGCACAGCACCTACACCATGAATCCACTCACGGCCTAACAAAAGGTTGTAGTTAGGTTTGGCCGATATGACCATGAACATTGTTGGTCGAAGGATCGACCCAACTTTTATGTCGAGCTGGATCACTCCCATGGTGGTCCCAATGCCTCCCTCATAGTTGGACAGGACCATATTGTGAGGTTTGATTTCTTCATCCCTTTTGCCAATCTTCCTTAGCATAGAATGAGGGATAATATTGATAGTGGCCCCACAGTCGACCAATATTTTGTTCACAGTGGTCTCTTCGAGCTTAGCCCTTATGAACAAAGGTTTGAGGTGATTCTTCATCGCCTCTGTAGGTGGCTCGAAGAAGCCATTTTGTTCCTCTGTAGTGCCATTGTCCATGACAAAATAGCACACTGGCCTGTGTTTGGCCATTTCTTGTTCCACTTCCCAGTCACTGGCTTCGACTTCTACTTGTCGATTGAATTCCCTGGGCAGTACTGAAACAATGTTCACCATTATATCCAAAGTATCGTCGGACTCAGCATCATCTTCGTCTTCGACTTCGCTCTGGTTAGGCCAAACTAGCCTGTTGGTAACTGGTTCTCTCTCAAGAGGCTTTCTTTGTTTCCTTTGAGGCACATTCGAACTAGTTTCTGCCTTAGGTTCGTTGGCAGCCTCTCTTTCAGCTTTTCGCCTTCTTTGATATCTCCTCCATTGGGATCTCGACATAGGATTTTTTCCCTTGTAGTTGCTGGACACTTGAGCAACCTTGGGTGCAGCAACTTGAGGATCTTTCTTCTGAATTAAAGAGGAACCTCTTGGCACTTCGAAAGAATGTCATTTCTCTTCACTTGGCCTTTTCCGGCCAGATGTTTTGTACCAAGTGTCTACTGGTACATTTGTTGGAGGCCTAAAAGTCAATGGCCTCTTGTCTTGATTAGAACCCCTTCTGGGATCATGTCGAAGGTCAGCATTCTCCCTTCTCTTGTTCGCTGCTCTCACGCCTTGTATGTGCTTAGCAGCTTTTTTATCAAAGATAGAACTGCATCTTGGACACAGCATCACCTCTGATTTCTTCTTCTGGCATCTTTGTAAAAAATCTGCCAAGTTTTCGTTTTCCCTAGGGAAAGCCGTTTTATTTGCCTGCTCTTGCCTTATGGCTTCTTCTGAAGCTTTAGGGTCAGAAAGTTCAACCATGTTGATATTCATGGTATCCTTAGTAGCAAGAGTTAGTTGTTTCATTTGTGTCTCCAGATTCTCCGTCTGGCCTTGTACAGTGGCCAAGTGGGAACTGGGCTTTGGTCCAATTTTTCGTGCTTCAGCAGTCTTCGACTTTGGGTCTTCGACCGCTTTCTGGACAGCCTCAATTGTCTTCCTGGATAAATTTCCAGAAAAACTGCCAAAGATTGGCATGTTGATGTGGTCCTTTGAGACTTCGACCATGGTAATGCCTGGCTTCTTCGACTGGATCCTGGTTGCCTCTATCATGTTCACCTCAGAGGGTTCTGCATAGTGGGCTTCAGCCTTTAGTGGATTGGAGTCGACAGCCATGGGGGATTTGTCAGCAAATTTTAATCTCCCTTCCTCAATAGCGTCTTGCACAAGATTCCTGAAAAGAAAACATTGAGAAGTTTTATGGCCCAAAAAATTATGATATTTGCAAAAACCTCTCTTCTTTCTTTGATCAAGAGGAGGCACTTTTACCCCAGGGGGTACTATCATTTGGCCATCTTTAACTAGCAAGTCGAATATTTCATCACATTTTGTGATGTCAAAACTATAAGTCTTTTTTGGGAACCTATCGTTGGTCCTGTCTGGACCAATGGGATTTTTCCCATTTGAGGGGACTAATTGTTTACAAGAGTATGGTGGCCCTTGTTTTAGTTCTGCTAAATCGACTTCTCCTTCTTCGACAGCTAAAGTATCGTCGAAGGATTCTAGATCTTCGTCATCCATCTCAACGTAAGCTATTCTCTCTCTCTCTCTTGTGAGTTTTCGTTGCCTTAGCTTTTTCAGCTTTGAGGCGTTCGACTTGTCGAACTCTATCGGCCAGTTGGGCCATGTCTCTTAGGTACTGGGTGTCTAGCTTCTTCCTAATGGAATAATCTAAACCGCCTGCAGCTATTTCGACCAGCTCATGTTCTGGCACTTGTGTAAAACATCTCGCCTTAAGCAACCTAAACCTATTCAGATATTCGTCTATAGGTTCAGTGAAACGTCTCTTCACACTCGCCAGTTCTTTCAGGCTTATCTTAGTTTGCCCCATATAGAATTGTTCATGGAACAATCTTTCCAACTGGGTCCAATGGTGGATCGAATTGGGGGGGAGAGTTGTAAACCAAGTAAAAGCGTTCTTGGTTAAAGAACTTGGGAAGTATTTGATCCTCAGGTTTTCGTTATTCGAAATGTCTCCTGCTTCGATCAAATATCTTGCCACATGCTCGACAGTAGATTCTGTCGTGTCCCCAGAGAACTTAGTAAATTTGGGGACTTTGCTCCTAGGAGGTAAATCCGTTTGCAATACGTATTCTGACAATGGAGATGTAAAGTTGGGCCTTCGAAAGCCCATGTTCATCCCATTCTGATTCATGATCCTTTTGATCATGGTTGCCAGATTATTTTCCAAACCCATGTTTTGGTGTTGGATATGCTGAACCACTTCGTCAGCATTTTGGTTTCTGTTAACTAACCTTACCTCTGGGGCTATTACCCTAGGTTCTTCGACAGGTTGTTCTTCAGGCTGTTGAGCCTGATTAATGGTAGTTTCTTCCTCTACAAATATCCCCTGATTTCCTCTTATCTGCGCCCTTTGGGGCTGTCGAATAGGTGGGGGTACTCCAAAGAAGTCAGCCAAACGCGTCATTTGCGCTGTAACTTGCTGATTCGATTGAGTGGTATTTTGTATTAGAGGATTTAGCACTGTACTCAAAGTTTGTGCCAACATTTGCACCATATCATGGTTGCTTTCGTCCATCTGTTGCCTCAAGACTGCTGTCGAGGCATTTGTAAGGCCATGGGCTACTTGGGACGTCCCTCCTAAGAGTTGGGTCCTATTTCTATTCGCCATGCCTACTCCAGAGCCTTGGAGTGGCGAAGAGGCACTCACGAAAGGATCTGAATAAGTGGACGTAGCATTTGTCAGGCTTGCCACTTCAGAAGTTGGCATACCATAGAATGGAATAAATCCTGGGGGAACCACTGGCCTTGTGCCAATATTTCCCCTTGGAGGGGGGGTTCCCAAAGGCATTCTGGGGCCTGTGAACGAAGTTATTGGCCCCGTGGTTGTGACTGACACTGCTGGTGTCGAACCAACATTCGTCGCTTCACTAACGGTCATATTAACCGTTGCTCCCACACTTGGTGGTGGAATTTCGTTGTTGTTTGGCGGATTCGCCATCTCTTCCCTTCTTCTGGCAGTATTGTTATCGTTGGTATATGTTCTACCACTCCTCAATAACATACAAATCGAAAAGATGAGATTATTTTTCAACAATCAACACACAGTCCCACCAGGTGTGCCAATTTGTTTACCTCGGGTTTTGGTAAACAACCGCTGATCCTCCAAATGGTTACTTATTTGGTTACTCGCAGGATCGATCAGATTGATCCTATGGACATAGGTTGATTTTGAAGTTTGATTAATGTGGATAAGGCTTTAAGTAAAATGTTTCAAGTAAATTGCATAAAGGAAAGGCTTGGTAAAATAAACAAGGCTTTAAAGTAAAGGTTCGACAGGAATTTAAAGGAGAAAAGCATGTAAAATACTGGAAAAGTAAATGACTTTAATTGATAAAAATTGGTGTTTCACACATACATTTCTCAACAATTCTTTCGCTCACACTGGGTACTTGAATCTAAATGAGTGACTATGTATTTATTGTGAACACACGCGAGAAACTACACGTCTACTCCTATTTATACTAAAACATCCAAGTAACTGTCGGGCAGTTATGCTGCTTCGAGATTGAGCCACTTGGCACGTTCTCCATGCTCGACGCTCCAGATCCTTGCACGTTTGCACGTAGTAACTGCTGGAAACCGTTTTCCCTCCAAAGCTTTGAATTTCAAACTGCTCCACTCTGGACCGTCGAACACTTTCATCAAGAGACGTCTTCGACGAAAACTCCTTCGACGTCGAAGGCAATCAGCCTTCTTCCTTGGAAGAAATCTTCTAAGTATTTTGCCATCTTTCGACGGGCACTTCGACAAGCTTAGCCAGTCGAAAGCATCTTTCAGCTTTTAATGGCTGCCATCAATCAAAACAAAGGTGTCGAATTTAAGAGCCAACAGGCTCCTCATGGGACGACCTACTTACAATCTTTGGATGTGTGTCTTATCTTTGATTTAGACCGTTGATTAATAAATGGGTTTTGCCCCAAAGTTCTTTTTCGTAAATTTGATGCCCTTCAACTATTTCTTCCTTTCGAGCTTTAGCTATCAAATCTCTTGCTCCAGGTTTATATCTTCCTTTGTGTTTCCCTTCTTCCTTATTGGTACATTGCTTCCCCATCCTCTATGAGAACTAGATCTGCTCTATTCAATATCTCGGGGCAATCCTTTCCATTGAAGGTTAGTTGTTACTAACTTATTTGATTTGTTTGCAATGCAGATACAAAATTCAATTATTCTGATGGCGGCGCGACAGTTTTCAAAGATTATTCTCGGCTAGCCCTAGAATATTAGGAAACGCCTTCCAGTTATACCTAAAAGGATGATGAAGCGGCGACAGTTACCTTTGAAGTGGGGTCCTCTTCAGATTGGGCAATCTCAACAATCCCATAGGGAAAAGGGTGTGTGTGATAAATTTGAAGGGTATTTTATTCCCTTTTATGACTGCATCTTTGAGAAGTTAGGTGTCCAACTTTCGTTAATTGCCTTCAAAAAAAGGTGCTAGATCATCTTCAAATCCCTTCCTCACAACTTCATCCTTGCACTTGGGGTTTCGGAAGGGTTTTTCAATATCGATATGAGTACCAGGGAAAACTGGGTTCAGCCTTTAAGAACCTCTTCTTCCACCTCTTCAAGGTTAACCCGGTCTCAAAAGAGGGTGAAGGTTACATACTTGTTTCACCCATTGCTCATTACGAATTCTATATTGTTTCATCTTTTTTTGAAGAATCGGCGATTGTACTAACCAGAGGAGATGATTATGGTCCCCAAACAACTTTGCAAGGAAGTATAAAGATTATTCTATCTCCAGGAAGGCTCTTACCGATGCGAAGAAATCCATGAAAGAGACTTTGCTTTCCTTCTCTGACTCTGAG
Source organism: Vicia faba (assembly GCA_948472305.1). Lineage (NCBI taxonomy): Eukaryota > Viridiplantae > Streptophyta > Magnoliopsida > Fabales > Fabaceae > Vicia > Vicia faba. The sequence goes on from OX451737.1 coordinate 519,657,494, forward strand.
ATATGTTATCGGGTTATTGTCGAGGCAAAGTCTGTTGATGAGACGAAGAAGCTTTTTGGTATCTCCTTTACCCCTTGCTTTGTTTATAGTTTTTGAACTCCCACTACTTATTTTATAATAATTTTTCCTTTTGTTTTAGATTACCTAAAGAGGAAGGAAACTTCTTCCGCATGTCGTGCCTGCACAAGATGTCGGGGCTCCCTTGTTTGTGCTGCTCCCTCAGAGGGTAGGAGTAAAAAGAATCACATCCGCCTAGTCTCTATCACAACTAAGAAGGACTAGGGTAAGGATGTGATTCTGGGATGTCGTGCAGAAAATTTGAAGCGGTTATGATCTTTTCCTACCATCCCCTTTGGAAACGCTCCTCCTCCCTTGCCCCTTATGATGGTCGGTCAATTTCCCCATACTCCTGCGGAAATGAAATATTGTGTACCCGTAGAGGATTATGCTTACGTCTGACAGCTCACCAAGATAGGAAAATATTGCTTGTTAGAAAAGTTGGCCTATCAGGTGTTGCGGGTGGCTTCGTTCTTGTCTCAGCTTGCAGCCAGTCATGAAGAACTTCTTGTCCCAACTGCCTCTTCTTAAGGGGTCGAGGACTTAAAAGATCAATATGTTTTTACTGAGGCTAAAGTCTCTAGCTTTGAAATATATCGCTTCGAGTTGCACGAGCGTATGATTTAGCCGCCAGGGATGTACAATCGGTCGAACATGCGCCTGAGGGGCGCCAAAGAAATTTGTGATTTGAGTCATTTGAGTCGCTAATTGTTGGTAACTATGATTTGGATCTGGAATAATAGGATTGAATATAGTACCCATTTGTCGGGTGAGTAAGTTAACCATTTCATGGTTACTCTCATCTATTTGTTGTCTCATCACCATAACAGAATTTATGGTAAAGGTTGGCATCATTTGAGAAACGAATCACACTACCAATTAGGGTTGCATGGTTTGACCAGGATTTCTTATAGCTGATCCTAATGCCAACACCGTAGAATACGCAATTATCGTGTTATTAGAAAATGTCTACGTGTTCGTGTATAAGCCTGCCATTATTGATGTTGGCATTGCCATAAGGCTGCTCATGACTAAACATAGGCATTGTGAAACTTGGGGCGTAAGGCCTAAAATCACTTGCCATGGTTGGTCTTGGAGTCGTAGGAAGACTCATTGTTACTGACGGGTAAATTATCACCCCTTATCGCGCAATCGACGATGTGGCCGTCGTGCTTGCTGTGGAGGCGTTCACTTCAGTTGAAGTCGCAGCGACTGTGCCTTCACCTGTAGTATTTGGTGGTTGTTCTCCATTGGTATTATTGTTTCTTGGATGAACCATTCTAGCGTATCTTCTAGTTGTTTTGCTAGTGTATTTTTTGGTTATCCTACCAATCCTCAATCTCATACACACTTAAGACCTTGAGAAGTTTCATAAATAAAGAATTTATATGCAGACTTATTTGAATAAAAAGTAATTTTTTTTATACAAATGTTCCATTGGACGTGCCAATTTGTTTACTGGAAATTTTATTAAACAAAGACAAGTTTGATTTCACGTAAGGGATTAAACTCGAAAAGATCCCAGGACGTATTGTGCAAAAATCATTGATTTAAAATGCATTTGATAATAAATGTCGAAATGAAATATAATAAAAATTGAATGCAGTAAATGAAAACAATGAAAAGTAAAGGAAACTGAATTTATAAATGGAACACAAATGGATATATTGATTCAAATCACTCGTTTCTCGCTAACATTTGAATACTTTGAGTATACAGAATTTGTGTTGCGGACCTCTAATCCTACAAATATGAACTGCTTATATACTAGTTCTAATGTAACCGTCATCAACGGTCAACTAAACAACTATTGACACGTCTTCATCTTCATGCATACTTCGCCTTTAACATGTTCACACGTACCCTCCAATAACAATTTGATCTCACTCGTTTGCATCTTACTTCGACAAACTTGCATCAATAGTAGTAGCATCAAAATTAAAAGTTCTCCAAATTTTATTGTTGAGTATCTCTTGTTTTCGACAAAAATATATCTCGACTTAAATGTAGTTTCTTTGATAACCAATTTCAACTTTGTAGTCGAAATTGACAATTTCGACTAGAACACAACCTAAGTCAAATCATTGTATAACTAAGATTATCTTTTAATCATTTTATTTGTCTTGTGTCGAAAATATGAGATCACACCTATATTATTGTTATTAATATATTATTTGACCATTAAAAAAATCATCAATTTCGAACCGGCTTCATTCAAGTTGAGATATAAAGTCTAATAAGCTTATCAAATAATCTCTTTTATTAATTTATATAGAAACTACACCGTGCCTCACTATGCATACATAATCTTTTGACATATAAACAAACTGTGATCTTGGAGCTTCAAATCCATATTGAAATGTATATAATTAACTATATAGTTTTCTCTCATTACTTAAATTTTTGTTTAGATCCTTTTAGCCATTTTCATATAAAGAAGCCTAAGCGTGTGTGAACTGAATCCACTGAGACATGCTTGGAATTCCTCCATTCACAACCGTAAGCAAGTAATAACCAGAAGGTGCAACAACAGATGTAGGTGGAGCTTCCAACACTGCGTTCACCCTCCCCTCTCTACTTCTCACCATTCTCCTGCACCTCAGATTCAACATCCTTTGATTCATCGCAAACGCGTGAGTAGTAAACGGTGGCGAATAAACACTGAACCTCACCTCATCACTTGGCCTCCTCCCCAACAAAAAACTCACATTAAACTCTTTACCATACCCAACTGCATGGTTTTCTATGGTCAGGTTACTTGGCCTCCAAGTATGATACCTCTTTTCCATGTAATGTGGAACAAATGCTTGAAGTCTAAGTTCTGTTGGGTATGCTACATTCTGAAAAGTGTATCTTCCATGTGGGTTACCACCAGCAACTAATATTCTTCCATCAGGTAGAAGAGTTGCTGATGAATGATACATTCTTGCTATCATTGTTTTCTGAAGGACACTGAACCTTTTTCCTAGTTTTTTCTTTGGACTATAAAGATAAGGCTCGAGCGAAGCGTTTCTAGCATTGTCATATCCTGCACAACCATGTTTAGCACCATTTATAATCAAGATGTTACCTGTTGGTAGAATCAACATGTCGTGTAAGAGACGCGGTTTCGGCATGTACTCCATTTCCCATGTGTGTTTGTTTCCTGTGATCACCATTCTCCCACATGATCTTAAACCTGAAATGAACCTTTTGCTTTTAGCAGCATTGAGTGCTCCCGTTGATGAACCTCCACATATCATAACTTCAACTTTCTGAAACCTGTCTTTATGGTCTAATGGGAGTAACACGGATGATCCTGAACTCGGGTAGTTTCTCGAACCGTTTCCTGGAATCCGAGGGAATGTCTTGATTACTCGGTTACGTCTCAAGTTGAGTAAAATGGAATCGCGGTTGGCGAAAACGAACAAGTTTCCGTCGGATGAAAGGTGAGTGAAGGGATATAAATTGTTTCCATCTGAGTTTCTGTCATTGGTTTCATGCAGAAACGGAAGTTCGAAAGATTTTTCATTAGAAGTACTTTTCGGGACAAATTCGTAAGTGAAAACTCTTCTTCCACCAACAAGAACAACTCTATTATGTTCTGGTAGAATCTGACTAGAAGCATACCACCTTTCATCAGATAGAGTTTTCTTTGATTGTATCCAATCACAATGTTGATTATTCCCACAAGGCCTATAGAATCTAACCCTCTTAGCACCTTCATGATAGCCTCCTGTTTGTAAGAGTGTTCCATTGCTTAGGAAAGAACCTGAGGAACACCAAGGGTCAGTTTCAAGCCTCAAGGGTCTTATTCTATTGGCATTGATATCATACTCAACTGAATGAGCATAGCATGTTGAATCGGTTATATCGTTGTTGTTGTTTGTTCTACACGTTGTTCCGTTGAATCGTTTCCGAAGTTTGTATCTAGATTGGCCTCCTCCAGTTTGATCAAACATTATGACAGTGTTTTTGTAGGTTAATGCCATATGCATACCAACAACTCCGGTGTTGTTGAGAAGCAGTTGCCACTGTCCTTTTCTACCTTGCAAAGGTGTTTTAGGAATGGCACCATTGCATAATCCAACACAAACCAAGAAGAATAGGATAATAATGATCATGATTTTAGTGTAAGACATAAACATGTTTTTCATTACCAACATGCTTTACTATTTGAATGGTTGTATTGTAAGATTCTACTTAGGAGGGTCCTTTTATAGGACAATGTTTAGGTTGGAACCGAGATAGTAGTGGTCATGCATTGAAGGGGTGCAATCAATTTGGCAAAACTTCAGCCTCATTCTGAAGTGTGTTATTAAAATATTCCTATGAATCTTTTCGTGAGTAGAGTTTATAGATCATATAATAGTAGTTATATTGTGTTATGTTAAACTCAGTTCATGCAATCAGTTCAAAAAAAAAAAAAATCTTGGTAATTTTTCATTTTTACCCTTATACATTCTCTTTGATCCTGCGCGAAATTTTTAAAATGTCTGTTATTTTCAGAGATGTATCTCCGAACGCACCAAAAATCAATTTTTTTCACAATAAAATTTAGAAATGCACAACCGAAGACATTTTAAGGGTGTGTTCGGAGATGCATCTCCAAACAAGACCTACTTCCAGAACACAAACAACATCAATACAAACATGACAGCAAAATCAAAAACATATAAACACCAACATCAATATTTCATTAAATAAAAACATTCATTACATAGATAGTCACGAAAGTAAATTCAACATTACATAACCATTTCATCGGGACGTTGCAACTTAATGACTATATCATCGACGAATCTTTGAATCTTTGCATCCACTTCAATCGTACCCTTTGATTCATAACGGAGAAAAATACTTCACATAACCTTTAGATCTTCATTCGTCTTCAAATCAAGGTTGGTGAAATGGACCTTCCCTTCACTGTCAAATGAGGATGAACGACACTCGAACTTGACAACTCTGCAATTTTCTAGAAAGCGCAACAGAGTATTCAGTTTGGATATCAGATCTGCGAGGAATGTTTCTTGCTATTGAAATACACAAGATGCTGAACAAGATGTTGAGGAAAATGTTGAAAAAGATGCTACTGCCTCCAAGGATGCAGAAGGTCAAAATATTGAGAATGTAGTCAATGTAGAAGAGCTGTATGACAATGAGCTCATTACTAATGTTGTGCCTGGTATTGCAAGAAGACTCAAATCCAGGAAAGTGAAGGATGCAAGTGTCACACCCCTTGCCAAGACAATCAAGAAGAAAACCATGTATGGACCCCCAAAAGCAGGAAGTAAAGTGGTCCCTCCCTCTAGCAAAAGTAAAGCTAGACATGTTAGCTTTACAGATGATGATGATGATGAGGATGCTGTAAAAAGATTCAAGAGTAAGAAGAAAGTTGTTCTAGTTGAAGAGATTGACTTTGAGTATGATATCGAGCAAGATGTCCAAGACATCTCTCCTATCAAAAAGTCTGTAAGTAAGAAACTCTCTGTTAGGGTTTCTAATGCCCCACTTGACAACATCTCCTTCCATTCTATTGGGAATGCTGAAAAGCGAAAGTATGTGTATCAAAGAAGGATTGACCTGGAGAGAGAACTGGGAGTTGGTACTTTGGAATGTAAAGAAATCATGGAGCTGATATCTTATGCTGGATTGATGAAAACAGTTATCAGGTTTGCCAATTGCTATGAGACTCTTGTTAATATTCCTGTTGACTATGTTGACCATAAAAGTAAGGAGTATGGAAAGGTTTTTGTTAGAGGAAAGTGTGTAGAATTTTCTCCTGCCATCATAAATATATTTCTAGATAGGCCTGAAGATGTCTGTTGTAAGCTGGAAGTAACAGATAATCAAGTGTCCAGAGCCATGATTGCTAATCAAGTAAGTGAGTGGCCCATGAAAAATAAACTTCCTATCAGCAAGCTATGTGTGAAATATGCTATTTTACATAGGATTGGAGCTGCAAATTGGGTTCCCACTAATCACACTTCAAACATCTCCATTGGATTAGAAAAGTTTATTTATGTTGTTGGAAACCAGAAACTTTTTTATTATGGTACTTACATCTTTGATCACACTATTAAACATGCAGGAACTTGTACCATTAAGATGCCAATTGCTTTTCATTCCCTCATCCGTGGAATTATTCTTAATCAGCATCTTGGAATTCTAAGTGGTAATGATGTACTGTGTAAGAGGGAGTCTGCTTTGACCCTTCACTTCAAGCTTTTTTCAGGAAAACATGTCCCAGACATTATTTTGACATCTGCAGCTGCTGAAAACAAGACCTCCACTAAGGATGACATAATCTCTGAATTAAGGGAAGCCTGCAAGGAATTAGATGATGTGATCAGAGTTAGCTCAGCAAGGAAGCTAACATTTGAAAAGATGATCAAAGACCCGCAAAAGGATAACAACCTTGATGATACAGTAAGCTCTGAAGGTGGAGACTCTAGTGAGGAAGGAAGTTCTGGCTCAGCCAAGTCAACCGGTCTTGATGACAGTTAGACAAATTGATGTTTCTTTACTTGACCCTTTTGTTTCATTTTGGCACTTGTATGTGCTTAACATTTGGTTTTTATGGTCTGTACATATATAACTGATATTCTCTTGAATGCATGCTTTAAATTAGTCATATTATGACTAAAAAGGGGGAGAGAAACTGACTGGCTGACCACTGATTGAGGGGGGGCTCAATACTTGAGGGGGAGCCTCATGTCTCTGAAGATGTTCTGACATCTTCCCTGCTAATAGCTAACTGATAACTGAGTTTGTGTTTTGCTTGCTTTGCTTATGCTGCTACTCTGATATTGCTCTGATAATATGCTATGATAATGTTTTAGCCAAAATTTGCCAAAGGGGGAGTTTGTAAGTGTTTGTTGGCAGAAATTTGGGTAAAATAATGAGCTCTTAATATTTTTCTAAATGTCTTGACATTTGTAGCAAACTGTTTTGAATGATGTAAAAGCAGATGTCTTGACATCTGCCTCCTGAACTGAACTCAGCCAACATCAGTTTATGTTTTTTGTTTCCTGTTTTCATGCGAGCCATAATTCAGGATTTATGACTCACAGGCTGCGAAAAATATGGAGGAATATTTTTCAAATTGCACGGATTTTATCTTGGCCCGTTTTTATGGAAATATTCAAAAGAATTGAATATTTGGTTTAAGCGCAGGCCCACAGCTGCGCATATATAAGGACTTGACTCCTTATTCAAAGACGTGCAACTTTTGAAGAAGAATACTTTCTTTCTGTTTTTAAGTCTAAGGCTTTTTATTTGTAATACACTCTAAGTATTAATTTAATACTTGAGTTGTAATTTGAGTTGCTAATTGTGTATCATTCATAAGCTTTTAAGCATTGAATGATTGAAGTCTTTTAAACTTATTAATTTTATTGTTTCTTCATTGTAAGTGATTGAAGGGATTTGAGGAGGACCTCATACCTAGGTGAGTCTTAGGTAGAAGTATAGCACGGATAGTGATTAAGTGATTAGATCGTAAACTGGTTGTTTACTGAGGGTCTATGAATTGATACTATTTAGTGAACTTGTCCTTGGATTGATAGCCCCCAGAGTAGGTGTTGTTGTACACTGAACTAGGTGAACAATCTCTTGTGTTTTTACTTCTTTTGTTATTATTGCTCTTTACTTGTAAACAGATATTTGTGTCGTGACATCTCATTCGACATCACATATCTGATACCAGAATTTCAAAAGCATCAAAATTTATTTTGGTTAGAAAAACATCGAAAGAGGTCTACGACTACGTCCTCATCTACACCTACACCCATAATACAAATATCAAGATCCTGTGGACACTCTTCATCATGTTCAAATCAATTCAAATATACCACAAAAATGCAACATCGGGGAGTTGGTACCGCAAAGCCAATGGTTTAAAAGGAGAGAATATCAAAAAAAACATTTTCATTACATTTTTTAGACATATACACACATTTGGAACTTATGTAAATATTTGGGACATACACAACATGCATACACTCTGGGTTCCATACCAAACAGGGACATTATGCATATACATCATACATGATATTTTTTCCAAACATACTTTGGGCGAAACCAATATCTTTGGGCCCTCCACTAGATTATCAAAACAAGTATTACCTTTGTTGAGAATAGACACAGCCGGTAAAAAAGTCTGATCTCATCTTTGATCTAGTTATCTAAGATTTGATCATCAAAAATAGCTTTTTTATCTGCGATATAACTCATTGCGTCAGTCTTCATACAACGATGTATTATCAAACTTTTTCAATCATCTACCCCATAGGTTGTGGTAGATGTGCAAATTGCCCGGTTCGTATTATTCATTCCCTAGTTTTCAATGAATAAATGAATTTATCCTCATATTGTTTACTCCTTAGGTTGTAGTAAACATAATAAAGTCAGCAATATAACTCATTGCGTCAGTTTCCATACAGCGATGTTGTTATCAAGCTTTTCAATTATCTATCCCCTAGGTTGCGATAGATATGCGAATTTCCAGGGTTATATTATTCATCCCCTAGGTTGTGATGAATAACGTAAGCCCACCTCTATTGTCTCTATCCCCTAGGTTGTGATAAATATACTAGTTTCTCCTTGTACTGTTTACTCCCTAAATTATAGTAAACAGGACAAAATCTGCGATATAACTCATTGCATCAGTCTCCATGCAACGATGTGTTATCAAGCTTTTTTAATCTATCCCCTAGGTTGCGATAGATATGCAAATTTTCAGGATTATATTATTCATCCCCTATGTTGTGATGAATAACATAAGCCCACCCATGTTGTCTTTTATCCCCTAGGTTGTGATAAATACACATGTTCCTCTTCATACTGTTTACTCCCTAGGTTGTAGTAAACATGACGAAATATGCAATATAACTCATTGCATCAGTCTCCGTGCAACGATGTGTTATCCAACTTTTTCAATTATCTATCCCCTAGGTTGCGATAGATATGCGACTTTTCAGGGTTATATTATTCATACCCTAGATTGTGATGAATAACGTAAGCCTACCCATGTTGTCTTTTATCCCCTAGGTTGTGATAAAGGCACAGGTTCATCCTCGTACTGTTTACTCCCTAGGTTGTAGTAAACATGACAAAATCTGCAATATAACTCATTGTGTCAGTCTCCATGCAGCGATGTGTTATTAAGCTTTTTCAATTATATATCCCATAGGTTGTGATATGTATGCGAATTTTCAGGATTATACTATTCATTCTCTAGGTTGCGATGAATATGCAAAATCCGCGTCATTATCTCACTATGTTAGTCTCAAAGCGTTAGTGAGTCAAATTTCAAACTGATATTGTTTACTTTCTCTCTGTAATATAGCTTGTTGTATCAGTCTCCATGCAGCAATAAGTTATCAATCTTTCAAGTTGTGTTGTTTACCTCCTAGGTTATGGTAAATAGGAAAAAACTACAATCTCTTTTTCTAGGTATTGACGAGTTATCTGCGTCGACATATCTGAATCAATCTTACTCTTCGATTTTTACTCTTTACTCAAACTCTGGTAGGATGATACATCATCATCCTTACCTATATACTTTTGTTCAAGTTCTGATAAGGTGACACATCATCATCTTTGCCTATTTTTTCAAAACTCTTGGGAGAATGTTGTACAACATATCGTTATCTAGCCAACCTTTGGTTAAATTTTGGGATCTTCCATTATTTAATAACCCCCTGATTTGAATGTGCGAGACATGCGTATTCTCGCACCATTCAATTGCAGAGTGATTAAATAGGGGCAGTTGTTATATCCGAAATTTGTCCGCCCTTTTATTTCTACGGTCAAAAATATTTTTAACATTGGTTTTATAATATTTTTTTATCTTTATAAATATTCGCTTTCAAACTTATTTAAGATCATTTGTATTTTTGAATAAATAAATATTTGTTTTACCTTCGTATACTTTCAAATGCATTTTTATTTCGAATAAACAAGATAGCACAATTGGTAAAAAATGAAACTTGCAAGTATGAGGTAAGACATTATGGGCTCACATTCATCCACTGTTATTGACAATTACCACTTCCACTTTTTACAAACAAAAAAAACCCTTATTACAAAATAAACCCTTATTTAATTTTTTAGTCTTATTTTGTACATATTTTTTACTAAGCCAATTCCTAACACTTGACCATACTGCATAATCGCACGATTTTCTATACCAATAATTCAGAACTCTGACTTTTCTCCACCAACCAGTAACATAAATCATAATCCATACAAACTTTTAACACTAACTACAATATGTAACAACAAACTCATAACACAAAACTATTACGTGTACAAAGTTTTTTTGCAGAGAAAAGAGCAAAGAAGAAAAGTTTGGGAACATATCTGGATCTCTGCTCCAACTCAAACGTCCTCAAGAGGCGAGTTCTCTACCCTCCTTCCTCTTCGCGATAAGCAACCCAATCACAATCTATCACCATCACGACTGGACAACGCCAACACCCAGCCTCTGTTAATACAAAATGGTATAGAACAAACTCAAATCTAAAATGAAATCTGTTATTAAATCAAGAGAAGCTAAGACTCTTAAATAGCCATGGCTTGAAACAGAAAGAGCTAAAAACCAGGTCACGTCTACGTGAATACTTGCTTAAGAATAGGTCCATCAAAGCAAAAACAAAATCAAATACTAACGTCGTCATACTATTAGCTAGGACACTTATTAATAGAATTAAAGACTAAATCAAAAGGACTACTGACGTCATCACTAACAGTCTAACAATTGATCCCCTAAACTGAATATGCCAGAAGCATTTCAGTTTACCTCCCCAGCTGACTTCACTCCAAGTGCTTCTCTGAATCTTTCAAACAGCTCCAACCTCATGGGCTTAGTCATAATGTCAGCTAACTTCTCACTTGTACCACAATGCTTCATATTAATCACTTCATCCTTTGTGAGATTCCTTAAGAAATGGAACCTCACATCAATGTGCTTACTCCTGCCGTGGAAAACTGGATTTTTTGCAAGTTTTATTGTAGAAGAGTTATCACACAGAACCTTGACACTTTTACTTTGAGTACCTCCAATCTGCTTCAGTATCTGTTGCAACCAAATGCACTGACATGCACAAGAAGCGGATGCCACGTACTCCACTTTGGTGGTTGAAAGTGTCACCATTGGCTCCTTCTTTGATGACCAAGCCATTGCTCTTCCACTTAGCATGAAAACATAGCCTGAAGTACTTTTTCGATCATCCAAGTCCTCTGCATAGTCACTGTCTGTATAGGCTAGCATCTCATCTTCACATCCCCTTTTGTAGAATACACCAAGCTCAGTAGTAGCTCTAATGTATCTGAGAACTCTCTTGGCCGCCATCATATGAGATTCCATAGGATTGGCCATGAAGCGACTTATCAAACACACACTATAAGCCAAGTCAGGTCTTGTGACTGTCATGTACATCAAGCTTCCCACCATTTGCTTGAATAATGTTGCATCTGCCTTTTTTCCATCTTCTTGTTTTGTCAGTCTATTACTTCCTGGAACCATGGGATTCTTAACTCCATTGCAACTCTCCAACCCAAATCTTTTCAGAACTTCTTCAGCATACTTCCTTTGACCAATGTGAATGCCATTAGAGCTCTGTCGTATTTCAACTCCCAAGAAATACTTCATCTTACCAAGATCAGTAATCTCAAACTCCCTTTTCATAGACTCTTTGAACTCATTCACCATAATTGAATTATTGCTAGTAAAAATGAGATAATTAACATAGAGACTTACAATTAGGATCTTGTTCTTCTCTTCTCTTTTGATGAACAGGGTGTGCTCGTAGTTGCTTCTCTCAAACCCCTCCTTAATAAAGTAGCCTTCAATTCTGCTAAACCACGCTCTTGGTGCCTGCTTCAGACCATAGAGTGCTTTCTTTAGTTTGTAGACTTTCTTCTCTTCCCCATTGACCACATAACCTGGAGGTTGTGCAATGTAAACATCTTCATTCAGCTCACCATGAAGAAAGGCGCTTTTGATATCAAGTTGAAAGAGTGTCCATCCATTTCTTGCACCAAGGCTATCACCGTACGGATTGTGTCCCATCTAGCAACTGGAGCAAAGACTTCATTATAGGCTACTCCCTTCTCTTGCGCATATCCCTTAGCCACAAGCCGAGCTTTGCACTTATCTATCTCACCATTCTCATTCAACTTGGTTTTATAGACCCATTTTACTCCAATTACTTTAACTTCGTTTGGTGCATCAACAAGCTCCCAGGTTTCATTCTTTACAATGGCACCGATCTCCACATCCATTGCATCCCTCCATATTTTTATTTTCATTGCTTCTTCATAGTAAATAGGATCATCAGATTCTATAAACAAAGCTAAATTTTGTACCTCTTCTTCTTCTTCTGAGAGTCCTTCTCCGCTTGTATAGTCTTGAAGATATGCTGGGGCTCGAGTGACTCTTCTTTCAGGCAGTGTGGGTGCTGTAGCATCACTGGAGATGGCACTGTGATCAGATTCTCCTTCTTCTTGTGAATTTTCACCTTTACTTTCTTTATCACTAGAGACATATGTATCTTCATCAACTTCTCCCCAATCAAGACTGTCATTTTTTGCTTCTTCTTCTGTCCTTCTCCAATCCCAGCTTTCCTCTTCCTGAAACACAATATCTTTACTAATTATCACCTTCTTTGTCATCGGATTGACCATTTTGTATCCTTTGGACTCTTCACTATACCCTAACATCACACACTTTTGACTTCTAGCATCCAACTTCAAGCGCTGTGCATGTGGTACATGCACATTTCCTACGCATCCGAACACTCGAAAATGATCGACATTGGGCTTTATTCCACTCCAGCATTCTTCTGGTGTCTTATTCTTTACAGCAGAGGTTGGACTTCGGTTGAGGATGTGGCACGTCCACTTCACATCTTCTGGCCAGAACGAAGTAGGCATCTTCTTCTCTTCTAGCAAGCATCGCACCATGTTAAGAATAGTACGATTTTTGCGCTCAGCCACCCCCGTTTTGTTAAGGGGTGTAGGTTGTAGTCAATTGCCTCTTAATGCCTTCAAGTCTACAAAACTCTGTGAACTCCTTGGAGGTGAACTCCCCTCCTCTATCTGTTCTTAATCCACAAATAGATAGACCAGACTCCTTCTCCACAACATTTTTAAAGCTTTTGAATGTTGTGAAAGCTTCACTCTTCTCATTCAAAAAATAGACCCAAAGTTTTCGGCTAAAGTCATCAATAAAGGTTAACAAATACCTTTTATTGTCGTATGACTCTGGAGTGATCGGTCCGCAGATGTCTGAGTGTATAAGTTGCAGCTTCTGTGTTGTTCTCCACTTTCTTTTCTTTGGAATGATCTCCCGATGTTGTTTCCCTTTCATGCATCTTGTACATACATTGGTTGGCACCTGAAACTTGGGAAGTCCTCGGACAAGTTCCTTTTGCTGTAACAAATTCATACTTGTGATGCTTAAGTGACCATATCTCTTATGCAACAACTCACCAATATCATCACTTCTCACACTTAGACATGTAGATGATGTATGTAATACAACATTAGCCAATATTACAAACATCATATTAGATGTCATATGTGTCTGCATGATTAGCCCCCTTCTGGGATGATAGACTCGGCATTCTCCATTTTGTATCAAGATAGCCAAATCTTTCTCTTGCAACTGGCCAATACTCAATAAGTTGTTTTTCAACTCAGGAACATAATAAACTTCTGATATTACCTGAGTTACACCTTCTACTTCAAGTCTGATGTTGTCCTTCCCTTTCACAGGCATTCTGAGATTGTTTCCAAGTTTTACTGAATGGTTGAATTGCTCATCTAGTTCCACAAACCATTGTTTGTTCCCTGTCATATGGTTAGAACAACCAGAATCAAGAAACCATACTGCCTCTCTCTTCGAATTATTGTTCTTAACATAGGACATCAATAGAAGTTCCTCCTCCTCATTCAACTCTACATAATTGGCCCTTTTCTCCCAATCAGGACACTCATATTGGAAGTGCCCCAATTTATGACATTTGAAGCATTCAACTGTAGCCTTGTTGAAAGCATGTCTGCCTCGTCCTCTACCTCACCCTCCTATATTCATGCTTCTACCTCTTCCTTTGCCCGATCTCTCATCATAGGTCACTTTCAGCACTTGTTCCTCTTCCTGGTGTGCCTGCATCCTTTGTTCATGAACAAGCAGACTTCCATGCAATTCATCAATGCTCAAGACACTTAAATCATTCGACTCCTCTATTGAACAAACGACATAGTTGAATTTGGAGGTCAATGATCTAAGTATCTTACCAACCACTGTGCTTTGCTCCATCACCTCACCATTTGTCTTCATTTTGTTGACCATGGTTAAAGTCCGCCCCAAGAAGCTGTCTACTTTCTCTCCTTCTTTCATGGCTAGTAACTCAAATTCCTTCCTTAACGCTTGAAGTTGTGTTCTTTTCACCTTCGTGGACCCTTGATACTTTTGTTTCATTGAATCCCAAATCGCCTTTGATGTTCTCTTGTCGAGAATTGTTCCAATATTTCTCTGTCAATAGCTTGAAACAAGAAGTTTTTCACCTTCAAATATTTGAGTTTAGCCTCCTCCACACTATTTCTTTGTGTCTCACTTGCTGCTGCACTTCCGATTGCCGGTGTTGGAATTCCCTCATCCACCAAGTTCCACATCTCCTTGCTCCTGAGGAAATTCTCCATTGTCATTGACCAGAAATCATAATGGCCTTCGAACCTGGGAATGGACGGCTGCACGAACTTTTCCGAGGTTGACATCTTGATCTCTCTGTGTTTACTCACTATCAGGCCCCTTTCGGAGCTCTGATACCAATTGTTAATACAAAATGGTATAGAACAAACTCAATTCTAAAATGAAATCTGTTATTAAATCAAGAGAAGCTAAGGCTCTTAAATAGCCATGGCTTGAAACAGAAAGAGCTAAAAACCAGGTCACGTCTACGTGAATACTTGCTTAAGAATAGGTCCGTCAAAGCAAAAACAAAATCAAATACTAACGTCATCATCCTATTAGCTAGGACACTTATTAATAGAATTAAAGACTAAATCAAAAGGACTGCTAACGTAATCAGTAACAGTCTAACAGCCTCTGCATCTCCGCCAACAAAACACCTCCACGCTGGCCAACTCTGAAACGTACCACCGCGGTTCCTCCGACGATCCTCCGCATGCCCTCCTTTTGTGATGCTTCTGCCATACCGCTCATCGGGGCTCCGCCATGCCAGGATCCCTACTCTGCTAGTTCCTTAAGTAAAGGGGTTCTGAAAATCTCATTCTCTCTCCGCGTGGATGTATAGCATATATTATGCTCTTTTTTTTAATTCTTCTTGCCACATGTCAAAGCACTAATAGCTCTATGTTATAATTACTGTTTTGGCTTAATGGGAATAAGGGTGGACTGAATTCCCAAATGCTCATTTATTTTTTATTGGTCAACTTTGTTTGTTATTATTTCTATTTAGTAGAACTAGAGTTTATTTAGTTTGGGCCTTGGGCTATATATTATTTATTTTACTTCCTCCTGTATTATTTATAGGGGCAATTTCGAGGAGAAAGCATTTTACTTGGGACACACCTTTGTGAGAGACACACCACTTGTCCATCTAAAACCTTAAGGTGATAGATGAGTGGGTTCTCTCATATATAAGTGCTCAATCTTCCCTTTTATAATCAATGTGAGACTTCTTCCTCACACTTGATTCTCAACACTCCCCCTCAAGTGTGAGTCACAATGCTCCCCCTCATGTGAAATGACTCTCTTCCACATACACTTGTACCACCGCTTGATACAAGTAAGTCGGTCCCTATCTCGAAACCAAAAGCTCATGATACCACTGTAGGGGCAATTCTAAGGAGAGAGCATTTTACTTGGGACACACCTTTGTGAGAGACACACCACTTGTCCATCTAAAACCTTAAGGTGATAGATGAGTGGGTTCTCTCATATATATAAGTGCTCAATCTTCCCTTTTATAATCAATGTGGGACTTCTTCCTCACACTTGATTCTCAACACTATTGCACCCAGTTCAATATCTGAACTTAGGCTCTTGCTAAATCAAACCTCCTATTTTTGCTATTATACACAGATCTACATCCCCTTGCATTGGGTTTGAATTCAACATCTGAATTCAAGGCCCTGCTACACACACCTCTCTATTTTACTAGTCCAATATAATTCACACCCCTGCATTTTTTTAATTTAATTCTTTTTTATTTTATATTATATATTTTTATATTTTATATTTCAATATATATTTATAATTTTGATATTATTTACTATTATTATTATAAAATCAAATATTATTTATCAACTCATCAAAATATTTTATTTATTCTATTACATTAAAAATCATTTTTTATCATGCATTAATAAAGATATTTTTACAATTAATACATTAAAAAATATTCAACCATCACCAAATCATTTTCATAATCAAATTAAACAATAATCAATTTTTAAAAGGATTACGGATATATTTTAATTAACTGTGCACTTCGTCTAACAAGCTCTGATATTCACACACTCAGACTAAGTACAAGGGAAATTCAAATATCTCAGTAATCCATAAAAACACCAACCAACTACGAATTACGAATTGGGACTCCGATTCCTCATAAGAGGATATGTAGACATACGACTAAAATGGTGACGAATTCCCCTCATTAAATTTAAAATCATATTTCCTAAAAATCGTCATTCTAAACCCTAGTATTCTTGTGAACAAGATAGATGATAGGTGCCTAACATCTTCCCTTTGTTTAGGAACGAGTCCAACAAACTTAAAATCTCTGACTT
The DNA here is from genome assembly GCA_948472305.1 of Vicia faba. Classification (NCBI taxonomy): domain Eukaryota; kingdom Viridiplantae; phylum Streptophyta; class Magnoliopsida; order Fabales; family Fabaceae; genus Vicia; species Vicia faba. The sequence continues at coordinate 519,674,354 of OX451737.1, forward strand.
ATTTAGGGTTAACCTTTATATTCCCTTCCTTAAAATAAAAATTAAGAGTGACGACTCTCAATTTAAAACCAGTTATAACATCTTCAACCGGTCTCCTTCCAATGGCAAGATGGTAGCATTCCTTTCTTTCTCCATCCTCTTGTTTTTTTCTTGCTGCTCGGCAGATTCATTTACATTGTGATCGAACTAATGAATTTGCTACTGTGGATTGATGGATGACCATGCCATGCAGCCTCCACAACACTTTGACCATGCACGATAGACTTAACTCAGCACTCCACGCTCAAAGCAGGACAGATCTAACTCAGCACTCCACACTCCTGAAAGGATGAGTGGCTAAGGAGTGATGTATACATGTAGATTGTGCATGCTCAACTCCACGCTCTTATATGGACATGTTGTTTGAATATCAGAGGTTAACCCTAATGGACAGATTCATCTAGGACAAACAATGTACTTTATCCCTAATTATTTTTTCATAATATTATTGGGATTTCTTCTAGTGCATTCTATTGAATAAATTCACATGTTGTAATTATTGTGTTTACATGAGTAAACAATATATGAATCTAAATAATTTTACTCATGAAACTCATACACAGGGATCCTATACCTAACTGATTCCTAGCAGGCATAATTGCTCTATCTGTCATAAACAAAGGCTGACTCATGCTTGGTTGTGTTATCTTCCACCGTCTTTGGCTCCTATCCAAATCCAAACCACTCAAGATTGAATCAAATTGAATTTTATAACAAAACTGATTACCCGATAAAATAAGGAAAAACAATAAGATTAATTGGGATATTTGGATGATTTTCCTCTTCAAAACCACCCTAATATTTATAAAACATTTAAGCATGGAAAATTATATTGATGAATTTCAAAAAAAAAAAAATATATCAATGGATAACCAACAGTAATATAAAATGCGCTCAAAGCATGGATTTGAGTATGTAATGCCAAAGCTATTTACACTTCCCTAGTCATCAAGAAACTTGCTAGGTTTCAAACTTCATCACCAAAAAACCCTGCACAAGTTTTCAGAGATATAATCTAATAAAGCTTTATTCTAGTATCAATGTTACTCCTGCAAATGGGGCATAGCTCAAGATCTTGACCGCACTCGCAGCATGTCTGCAAATTAATTAGAAAAACTCATGTTACCAATCATCAATCAATCATTTAAAATGTATGAGAAAAAGAAAAGTGGTTGGAATCCAAACCTGATGTCCGCAACCAAAGGCCATATCCTTCGGATTTGAAAGACAAATGGGACAAAACTGCACAAAACAGAATAGTTTATAGGTTTTGAATTTGTATTAAACCGTTTATGTTTAAGTAAACTTATCATTGCCACTTTGATCCATAAATAGACTTCTACATGAGGATCGAGAAAGAAAATAGAGAAGTAAAACTCCTACTGAGGTGACAGTACAATATAGAAGGAAAAGGCCAACAGTAAGAGAAAGCAAAGAGATGAAGTACCTGATTATCAGAAGCAGAACTTGCATGGGGGTTCGTGCCAGCACTTGGTTTGTTTTGAGATGGTGCACTGGGGCGAAAATTGTTTTGATTGGAAGATTTTGGGGTGTTGAAAGATGATGTTCCATATTGAGGTGGTGGTAGAGGAATCCTATGTATATCATTCCTTCTACGATTGCTGTTAGAAAAAATAATACACCTCAACTTAAACGGGGACTTAATATGAAAATGTTATATTCAAGTCCCATACAGCAAAAGCTTACAAAGAAAATATTCAACATTCTTACCTCAATATATTAAGTTCTAGTGTTGCCTTGTACTGCGAAGGTATTTCCATTAACGCAGAAAGTGCAAACTCGGCTTCCTTTCTAGACCGATCCATATTCTTTGACATTAATTCGGTGAAATTCACAAACTACACAATACAAAGCAATAAAGAAAGAAATATAAAGTTTAGCATTGTTGAAAGTGTAAACAGAATATGCTGTGTAGAAAGAAACAACAAAATCGACTTATTCTCTGAATAGGAAATACATGCCTGGAAATTATCAAATGCTCGAGCAGGTATGTTATCGTCAAATTCTTTCATCATGTCCCACGGCCCATCTCCAACTCCAACTAGTATGATTGAGAGGGGATATTCACTGCACGTAAACACGTAATTATTTGTTCACAGTTGTATACACATTATTATATAACCAAGGAAAAGAATAAAGGACCACAAGCAGATAAATTACCTAGCTTTCACAATTGCTTCTACGGTTTTTCTTTCTTGTGTACTCAATTGTCCATGCTCTGTGTCAACACTTCTTGTCACCTGCAAAAAGTTGACAATCTTCAATATCAATCATTTATCATACTTAGTCTCTAACTTCTAATTGATGGCCAATGGCATACATAACCACACTGACAGAATGGTGTTTGGCTAATGCTTTCTCTATGTTTCATGCTAGTTCCATATGAAAACTATAGCTAATTCTTACATCGATTTCAATGTCATGTAGAAGCCATGTTTCACCACTAAACTTAGATCTTCTGAACTCATATAAAATAGAGATTATAAAGGAAATCTACCCCGATAAGAAAACTATTTCATATCAAAGTTATGTGATAAAGCATTCAATCAGCCCATAATTTAACCTTGTATTGCAGTATATGTTTCTTTTTAGGCTACTAGTACTATCAGGAGCAGAGAGTAGTGTATGTTGAGGGGAAACAACAAACTCGTGTTTACGTGGTGTTTCTTAGAGGGTGAAAATCGGTGGCATTGCCCAACAAGTTATTGTATTATCTCTTTATCCATTTTAACAAAAAAATATCTACCTTTACCAACAGATGTTACATTCATTTAATTATATGTAAGTGTCAACATATTGAGTATTGAAGGAAGGTCTTAATTTCAGCATCAACTTTTTACCTCTGGAAAGAAAAGAAAATCATCAATAAAAAGAATTCATGTGCAAGCTACGTGTACCACTTCAATTATATGATTTTGATATGCATTCGATTAAATAACAATAAAATCTATAGTGACTTTCAACTAAGGTAATTCTCTACCTGTCCATCTGCTATAATCAACAAAACATGGTATTGGCCTTGACTTTGCTCAACTATGGTGATTGCCATCTCAATGACTGGGGCAAATGATGTGGGTCCTGCCATGAATTGGGGGTGATAAATAGCATAATCAAAGAGATGAATGAAATACATATAAAGAATGAGATTAAGTTTAACCAATGTCAAAAAACCTGCAAGCCTTAATTGAGGAACCAATTCCCTATAACGTGACAAAACTTCTTCAAACCCATGACAAAATCTATCCTCGGCATTGAAACTAAAAACTTCTTGGTCATGTGTTGAAGCTGTCAATGTAAACCAACACACAACTCAACCCATACAGACAGTAGATTATATCGTAAAGAATTAATGCAATTCACAAAAAAATCTTATTTACCATCTCCGAACCCAAAACAGGGAATCAAGTTATCCTCGTCAAAGGAGAACAGTGTTTTCCCAATGATAGATATAGCTTGTTCATACGGATTTTGTTCATTCCCGATGTGATGAAGACATCTCCTTTGAAATGACCTTGCACCTAATAATACAAAGGTAGGGCATGCAGATCGACACAAGGAAAAGAATGAGAAAATGAAAATTAGTGAAGTGAGGCTAAACCTGTCCACTCATTGCTTTTTGTAAAATCGATACCAACAATGAGATTGGAAGACTCTAGGCCAGCACTTGCGAGAGCCTCAGTTACCTTCCAAAACAAATAAATAATAACCATCAGTGAGTCGCGGCCACATTGATCTGACATTTACATTCTCCAAATACAGAAACGAACAGGTAAAAAAATGGGACCTGAAAAATTACCTGTTCCAAGCTACTATAATTATCACCTATCGTTGTAAACTTTTTGTCTGAACTCTTGCTTTGTTGAGGAGCGTGAGCAACAGTACCACCATAGCTTTGAGGTGGAGGTTGAACCCCATAATTATACCCCATTGTTCCATGATCTTGTGGTGGTTGTGGCAAATAAGGAGATTGATATTGAGGAAACATAGGATTTGACCTCGAAGATGATGAAGAACGCTGTCTGGAGCTTCTAGAGGCCCTCCGTTTTGAATGTGATCCACCCATGAATTCTTTATACTACAGAAACTCAACACAACAGCACAACTCAAAAACATTCAAGTAAAAACAAAAACAAAACTGAATTATGAAAATCCACCAACATTGCTTTCAATTCAGCAAATTGAAGAAATGATAATGTATAACAAAGAAACAATTTAAAGAAAAAAAGGAAAGTTTTGAATCTGGAAGAAAAGAAATACCTTCAAGAGGTTGAGAGAGAGTGAATGAGTGGAAAACTGGAAATGGATGTTGAGTATTACGGTGGATTTGATGAACGGTCAAGGTTGCTTCCAGGAACTTTCTCTCTCTCTCTCTCTTTCTGGAATTGTGGTTTCACCCACTTTTCTTTTTGTTGTATAAACTAGTAAACAAGGTTTAGTGTTAATCACAATACTAAATAGGTTTTTCTTTCTTTTTGTAGTCAATAATAATACTCATTAAGACTTTCTTAATTGGCTTTGGAAAATAGTCCACGCTCCTTTAATTTAATTAATTACGTAATTAAATGGTGAAACATCTCTTACCTTATACCTCGTCAATGATTAATGTCGTATATTTTTCTATAAAATTAATATTTAATTTTTTGTTATTTTTTAGAAAAAAAACAGGTCTCTATTATATCCTTTCTGACTAAGGATGATGATTTTTATTTTTATTTGTAAATAATTATTTGGTCTACTGTATTATAAATTTAATTGATTTGATATATAGTTGGATATGAAAAGATATTTAATTTTTACTTTAACTACTTATAAAATAATATAGATTGATAGTAGTTCGTAATAATTAATCTCTTATATAATTTATTATAAACAATATAATACTACCATCCCGTATTATTATAAGAATAATGATACATATCTCCATGCTATCGAAAAGTTATGCAAAATAAATTTTTAATGCTGAGGGTGAGCTTTTTGAAAGATACTTTTGTTGCTCTAAAAGAGTAATTGCTTTATCTTTTGTAAGGTTTAAAAAATAGTAATACATGACTTTTCACAGGAGGGTTATTGTACTAGTAGAGATTTTTAGTTTGTTGATTAGGTTATTAATTATAATTAATAATAGTATAATAAATAGTTTTTTTTATAATTTAGTTATCTTCACATACTACAGAGATTAATTTTTAAATTAAGGAGAATTACAATAAACTTAAAACTATCACTTAAGAAATTTAAGATTAGGTTCAAATTCAAAACCTCCTATTATATTGAAAGAAACTTTTATAATTTCATTAGAAAAGAGATGTTTAAAATAAACATTTGAATTCCAATAATCTTTATATATATATATATATATATATATATATATATATATATATATATTACGAAAAATAATTGTATTTTATGTAAGTATGTTTTGTTTAAAGTTATAAAATATTATTCTTTAGGATCATATTTTTAGGATTGTTATTTTTAGGAGTAATATTCTTGTTTAGTGAAAAAATAAATTTCCTGAAAATGTTTATAAATTTAATTTAATTTAAAAATAAATAAAAATAAAAGTAAATATGACTATTAATGGAAAGTTAAATTAGTTAAATTTTATTCTTATAAAAATGTTGAATTTTCACCCTTTGACATGAGAATAAATATATAAAAAACCATGTATAAACAACATTCTCAAGAATAAAAAATATCTAGAAATAGCTTTTGAAAAATTAAAACAAACATGAAATTGATGTATTTTCAATATTATATTACCAGAAATGTTATTTTATAACTTCAAACAAACACATCTTAAGATTAGGTTCACGTTCAAAACCTCTAATTAAATTAAATGAAATTTTATCATTTCATTAGAAAATAGATGTTTAAAATAAACATTTGAATTCCAATAATCTATTTTAAATAAATAAGTAAAATATAATTAAATTTACAAATATTTTACTAGAAACAATAGTATTTTATGTGTTATGGACTTTGGACATCATTCCTTCATCTTAAATTATTATTTTTTTATAAAAACACATTTTGATTGAAAACTAACATTTAATATATAATCAATTTTTAAAATTGAATTTTATCTATAATCAAATTCATAAATAAATATCATAAATTTCTTAAATATGACATGACAATTTTCATCTTTTCATTGTAGTATAATGGTATTTTAATTAATATTTTTATTAAATTAGATTTTTGCTAAAAATATTATCATTTAATATTCAAAATAATCAAAATCATATCAAACATGTATCATTTGAATTTTTTTTTTACACAAAATATGGTGCATAAGAGTTGCCTATTGCACCACCATAATCATATATACAGAAAAAAAATTACAACAAGAAGAAGACAAAACCAATATTTTAAGAAAAACAAAACAAACAAAAAATTAAAACAAAAAAAAACACCTACAAAGAGATGGGACATTGTCCTACCAAAACTAGAGGAGAAATTACACATGGTAGTATACTTTCCCTTGCTAACTTATGATATTGGTTGTTTTTCTTAGACTATCTTTGGATTCATAGAATATTTTAAAGCAGAGCGAAATGAAATATAACAGAGTAGAATGAAGTGGAGCAGAATAAAATATAGATATTATTCTATTATTTAGTTATTTTATTAAAAATATTTTATTTCATCTCATACACTTTAAATTGGATGGAACAAAAAATAAAGAATTGGATGGAATGAGATGGAATAGATTCCATCATATTCTATTTCATCTATTATTTACAAATCAAACAATAAAATCTTATTAGTTATCACTCTATTTCATCTCATACCACCAATACAAACATAACTATGTAAGACCAACAATAGAAATTGATGGTCATGAATAACTTTATTTACATTCTCCAAATCAACCTTCGCTTTATTTTGATCATATTAGTTCAAAATTTTCTCAAAAAACCACACAAAAGAAATTTTTGGAACTACAACAAATAAGTGTTCATTTTTGTGTTACATCTACAAACTCGAAATCTCATAAACTTAGAGTATATTAATTTGTGAAATTTTCCATGTCATTGCGCTCATCATTAAAATGTTGAGTTATCTTTATGTGCTCAAAATCAGATTAAAAGTGTATCTCACATAAAAAATATTACGAACAAGAAGCAATTTAATAGAATTATAGCTCAAATTATTCATGCAATAACAAATCAAACATATATCCCAACAGTAATTAAAATAGGTTCATTGTACAAAACCAAACCTAAGGAGATTTAGCTACTCATAATTGTTAGACGGCGACAACATATCTAGAGGGGGTGAATAGATACCCAATTTAAAAAATCCAAAAAATTCTGATTTTGAAAAATGTTTATCAAAGAGTTTGAGCGGAATAGCTTTTGAAAATAAGTCGTCTATACGAACATTATTGGAAACTCGGATATGCAAACTTAAGAACAAATAGAGTATGGAATAAGAATAACAATTGAATTAATACACATGAATCACTTTACATCTTATTTAACGTTTATAGCAAGTTACTAGTAAAGCTATTTCCAATGGCAATATTCAAGAGAACAAACAAAATTAATTTGTCAAATACTTGGTGTGCAAGTGAATTTTTAGAATTTTCCTTCAAGTTGTATTGATATACAAAAGCACGTATAATTAAAAGTGATTATAAGCAATATCAACACTTGATGTAAATCAAAAACAGTCCAGAAAATTTTCTATAATTTAATTGATAACGCAATGTTATTTGATAAATTGATTGATGAATATTAAAGCAAGTAAAAGTGATAAGAAAAAAGACGTGAGGATTTTTCTTCACAGTTCCCCACTTTCTTCCTTGCGTGTGGGTACGTCTGTGCCTAATTCCAATGGAATTAGGATAATTCTTACTATACAAAAATGTTGATACAAGAGAAGCATTCAAGAGCAACTCCATAAACCTTAAACTTGTTGTTGATTTAACTCATTCTCTTCCGTTGATCTTGAGAAAGACCAAGACACAATAGATCCCAATTAAGTTATCGATATTGCTACTCCTTTAAGTACTTTATCTCCAAAAGCTTTCGCACACGAACGATCAAATTATATCTATTGCAAACACAAGACTTCAATTTTGATCTGCCTTTCTCTCACTACTTCCTTTGTGTTATTTATCTCTAAAGGATCCCTTGCGTTCTTTATCTCCAAAGGACTTCACTTGGCCTCAATCACCTCTCGAATGTCTTGCACGAAAACTCTAAACCAACTGTGATACAGTGGCAGAACCGACTGTTAATAGTGATTTACGTTTTTTGTTCGCAAATATCGCGGTAAGCAAGAGTCGCCACCGACTTTTCTTTTATCCAACAAGGAAAGGGTGAAAAGAACATAAAAATACTTTTTTCGAGATTTCTGAGTAAGGGGGTAGATTATGGAAAGGGACGGTGTTAGCACCCTTTCCATCCATGGTTTTCCATGGGCTCTTAGGTACTTGCTCATTTTCTAAAATTGTTTGTGTTTGTGTGTTTTGAAAAGTTTGAAAATTCCTTAGTGCAGCGATTCGCTTTATGATAACCCTTGTATCAGTCCTCAAGAGTGTGATAAAGCGTTTTGAAAACTTTGTTTGAAAAATATTTGAAAGTGTGGTGTGTAAAAAGAATTGTTTGAGCAAGTACCTAACAATTATCTACCTACTCAAAAAAAGTTTGTTCTTTTCCTCTTATCCTTTAGACAGTGCTATCATACTATTAGTGAGTAGGTAGCCCTAGTCGTTGGATGCTTGAGGGACTATCGAAAGGGACGTACGGTCACTAAGGAAACAGGGCAAGATCTCTTAGTAATTGTCCTAAAGCCCTAAGATCACTTTTATACCGAGGCAACAGTCGAGAGGGTCATCGAGGGACTAGTGATCTCTAGACTTAAGGACAACCACTAAAAATTCTCACTTTCGAGAATTGTGACTGTAATTTGAAGGCAACCGAGGGAGGTATACCCTAAGGGTGCAAGTGTGCAAGTGTGCTTGATTCTGTTCATTTATCTGGCGCAATTAGGATTATCTAGGTTTAATTAATCATTATCTTTCATGCAATCCTATTAAACATTCATCTAGGCAGTTTATCGTGCGGGAAAATAAATGGCGAAAAGATAAAGTTCCTAACTATTACAAGGCTTTGGTGCAATTACATAATTAATGACTAAAAAGTAAAAATACGGAATTGAAAACCCTAATTAAGCTATTACAAATCGGGCGTAGTTACATCAATAATGAAAAATAAATTGTGCGGCAAAAGTAATTACGCGTGAGAATTAACTGGAGAAAAGATTCAAAACCCTAGAAATCTAATTTTATTTGTTAAAAATATTTTTTTGGGATTTTATGAAAAACAAAATTTGAAGTTTAAACCTAATTTTTCTAATTAATTTTAATTAATGAAACAAAAATTAAAGTTAATTAAAATAATTAATTTGCAAGAATTAATTTATTAAAAATAAAGACTAAATCCTATTTTTTGTGATTTTTTGATTTTGTGATTTTAATAAAAAAACATTGATTTGTTTTGAAATAATTAGAACAAAAAAAGAAACTAAATAAAAAATAATAGAAGAGGTGAAAAGAAATGGGCCTGGGGGGTATGTGTAACGCCTGTAATTTAATTAATTATTTAATTAAATTGTTTTTGGAATATTTGTGAAGTTGTGTTGCGATTAGTTGGAATTATTTATTTTATTAAGTGGTGAAATAATATTATGAGAAGGATGATATTATTTTGTTGTGGGCTTGTTTTAAAGGAATAGAAGTAGTAAAGAGGGGGTGTAGTAGTTTTAAGCTCATTAAGGAATAAAGAGAATAATAGGTTATTTCATTATTGTTAGAAAGAATAGAAAGAATAAGCAGTAGAAGAATAAGGGTTAGAGGAAGAACGTGAAAGTTGTTGGAAAAGAGGAAAGAGGCAGAACGGGAATCAATTGGAGAAAGTTATAGAGCAACCTTCAATCCAAGGTAAGGGTGGGGTTCTTACTCTATAATAGGGTTCATGATAATTGATATGTGGGGTTAGAGGTGATTGTTGTCTTGTTTATGAATTGAATGTATATGAGGTTGTATGATGAAAAATCAGTGAATTTTGGATGAATAATGATGTCCCGATGTTGTTTAATTGATGTAGAATTATAGGATAATTGTAAGTGATGATTATTTATGATTATATTATGTTTTATGGCTTAAGGTATGGAACCCGTAGTGAAAACGCAGAGAAAATCGCAGAAAATACCCTTAGCAGAGCAGTATGTGTCGACCCCAAATGCTATGTGTCGATACAAGAATGATGTTAGACTCAGTATGACTTGACACGAATGAGTCATGTGTCGATACATGAGGGCTTTCAGACTCAGGATGAGTCGATACATAGGAGCATATGTCGATATATGCAGAGTTGCAGACTCAGGATGAGTCGATACAAGAGATGATGCGTCGACTCATGTCGCGAGTTCAGTTCAGTATGCGTCGATCCAAGGAGTTATGCATCGATCCATGTTGTCTGGTTTTTGGCAGAATCAGTTTGAGAATGCTGTAACTTGAGTTTTCGGACTCCGTTTGAGGTGTCGTTCGAAGCGTTGAATAGCTAACGCGATGAGCTTTATTCTTAAGGATTAAAACAAAGAATAGGGAGGATAATCCTAGTATCCAAATTAGGATTAGAGTTAGTTCCCGCGGTAATTGCTATGTTGGTTTTTATGAAGAAGGATGAGGATGAGACGTTTATAGATTACTGTCTGGTTTGTAACAATAGGATTAATAATGATAATGATGTAATATTACAGAATAATAGTGTGTAGAGGTTTGGTGATTTAGAAGTAAGTCTTAGTTGGTTAACTAATTATATGCAATATCTTGTATAGGCCTATGGCCCACGTGCGAAATTGATGAGTTACTGTCGTATTACTATACGACTGAGTTGTTGATGAGATGATGTTAATGAGAGTTTGTTTTGATGAGTTATGATGTATAAATGATGTTTGATGATTTATGACGATAAATGATGTCGACAATTGATATTGATGAAAAGATGTTGAGATGTTTTTAAGATGTAGGCTTTTGGCCAACGATGATGTTGTATTGAGATGTTGTCAATTATGGTGTTGTCATTACATTCATGATTGTGTCGCATACATTGCACTTTGAGATGGAGCTTATGCTCGTTGAGATGGCCTGTATTGGCGAATATTGAGATGAAGGCTTATGCCTTGTTGATGCCTCTATTAATTGGAAATTTTTGAGATGGGAGTTCTGCTCCAATGGTACCACATGCATTTGCATAGTATTGAGTCGTATTATCTGATTGCATAAAGAGGTTGTGCATTGAAGTGGTATATGTGTATATTGTTGATATTTTGTTACGATGTTTTCCATTTGTAATATGAGAAGTGGTGATGTTATGTGACCTAATTTAATATATTAATTATCATACGCTTTATTATATTGTTAGATATCTCACCCATTCTGTTTAAATGTTGTCCTGATGTTGGTAACGTGCAGGTAATCGAGAGTGAAGGTTATATACTTTCAATAGTTCGAGTCGGTATCATTGCTCTGATATGTAACACTCGGGGGGGATGAATGCTTGTTGCTTTTGATTGTTGATTATTCAGTTGTTGAACTTTAAGTTGATTATTATTAAGTATGTGTTGTTTTGAAGTTGTTGTAATGATGATAAAGATGTTATTAAGAACTCCGCTGCGTAGATGTTTAAATTGTTGAATTATTTAATTAAAGTATTATGCTGATGGTTCATCCAAAGTTTTAAGGTGTTATGTATCCACGATGAATGGAATGAGTTTTTAATGATGAATTTGTGGCATCCTGATTCGTTTGTATGAATGATTTTATAGCTCTGATTTATTTATATAATTATCGGGTAGAATTGGGGTGTTACAAAGTTGGTATCAGAGCAAAAGGTTGGTCCGACCTTGTCGTCGAGTCGTAGCTGTCTAACAATCGAGTATTGTTAATTTGAGTTCTAACAGTTGTTTATGTTGTAGTGATAAGTTGAGATGGCTAGAAGGAATGATGTTGCACTTGTTGCTGCTTTAGAAGCAATGGCTCATGCGATGGAGAATCAGTTGAATGCTGACGAGAATGCTGGATCTCGTAGCTTGGCGACTTTCTAGAGAGATAATCTGCCTACGTTCAAGGGGAAGTATGATCCTGACGGAGCATTGGATTGTTTGAAAGAGATTGATAGAATCTTCCGTGTGATGGATTGCACTCCAGCGCAGAAGGTTCAATATGGTACTCATATGCTAGCAGTTGAGGCTGATGACTGGTGGCTAGAGACTTGTCAGAGATTGGAAGCTGCAGGTGAGAATGTTACTTGGGATGTGTTCCGTAGGGAGTTTCTGAGGAAGTACTTTTCCTGAAGATGTTTGTGGTAAGAAGGAGATTGAGTTTCTTGAGTTGAAGCAAGGAAGTATGTCAGTTGTTGAGTATGCTTCCAAGTTTTCCGAGTTGGCGAAGTTTTATCCGCATTACAGTGAAGTGAATGCTGAGTTTTTGAAGTGTATCAAATTTGAGAATGGGTTGCGCCCCGAGATAAAGAAGGTGATTGGATACTAGAAGATCCGTGTCTTTGCAGATTTGGTTGATAGTTGCAGGATTTATGAAGAATATAATAATGCTCATTACAAGATTATCAGTGATAAGAGGGGTAAGCACCAACAGAATCATGGTAAGCCTTTTGATACCCCAGCTGGTAAAGGTAAACAGAAAGTTGCTCAGGGTCAGAGGACTAGTTGGGGAGATGCTCCTACCGGTATGGTTTGTTTTAAGTGTGGAAAATTTGGGCATAAGAGTAATGTGTGTACTACTGAAGTGAAGAGGTGTTTTCGTTGTGGTAAGAACGGACATGTTGTATCGGAGTGTGAACATAAGGATGTGATTTGTTTTAATTGTACAGAAGAAGGGCACATTGGTAGCCAGTGTCAGAAACCAAGGAAGGCGCAGACAAGTGGTAAAGTGTTTGCTTTGGTTGAGGATCAGACAACTGCTGAGGACAAACTTATCAGAGGTACAAGTTTCATTAATAGTACTCCTTTAATTACTATTATTGATACCGGTGCTACTCATTATTTTATTGCTGCTGATTGTGTTGAAATATTGGGTCTTATGTTGTCTTCTTTGAATGGAGGAATGGTCGTCGATACTCCAGCCAAGGGGGTCGGTGACTACTTCTTTTGTGTGTTTAAAGTGTCCCTTGTCGATCTTAGACAGAGACTTTGCTGTTGATTTGGTTTGTTTACGTTGAGAGGGTTGGATGTGATTTTGGGTATGAACTGGTTAGAGCATAACAGTGTTCATATTAACTGTTATGACAAGTCTGTGAGGTTTTCTACTCCTGAAGAAGAGGAAGATGGTTTGTTGTTTGCTAAACAGTTGAGGAAGTTGGTGCAAGAAGAAGCACATATATTCTCGTTGATGGCGTCGCTATCTGTAGAGACTCAAGCTATAATTGAGGGTGTGTGAATTTCCTGAAGTTTTCCCCGATGAAATTCCTGATGTACCGCCGGAGAGGGAAGTCGAATTTGCAATTGATCTTGTACCTGGTACCAGACCTGTGTCTATGGCACCATACATGATGTATGCATCTGAATTGTCAGAGTTAAAGAAGCAATTGGAGGAGTTACTTGATAAGAAGTTTGTAAGTCCAAGTGTATCGCCATGGGGTGCTCCAGTGCTGTTAGTAAAGAAGAAAGATGGAACTATGAGTCTTTGTGTTGATTATAGACAGTTGAATAAAGTGATGATTAAGAACAAGTATCCAATATATGACTTGATGGATCAATTGGTGGATGTCGTGTGTTTAGTAAGATTGATTTGAGGTCGGGTTACCATCAGATTAGAGTGAAGGAAGAAGATATCCAGAAGATGGCTTTCAGGACGCGTTATGGACATTATGAGTATTTGGTGATGCCTTTCGGTGTTACTAATGTGTCAAGAGTATTCATGGAATATATGAATCGTATATTTCATACTTATTTGGATCGGTTCGTGGTGGTGTTCATTGATGATATTTGATTTACTCTAAGTCAGAAGAAGAGCATGCAGAACACTTAAGGGTAGTATTGCAAGTTTTGAAAGAGAAGAAGTTGTATGCAAAGCTGTCTGAGTGTGAGTTCTGGTTAAAGGAGGTTAGTTTCCTTGGTCATGTGATCTCAGGTAGTGGCATTGTTGTAGATCCATCGAAGGTTGATGTTGTGCTGCAATGGGAAAATCTGAAGTCAGCTACTGAGATTAGGAGCTTTTTGGGATTAACTTGTTACTATATAAGGTTTATAGAAGGTTTTTTTAAGTTGGCACTTTCGTTGACTAAGTTGACTTGTAAAGGTATAGATTTTGTGTGGGATGTTCAGTGCGAAGAAAGTTTTACAGAATTAAAGAAGAGATTGACGTCGGCTCCGATTTTGACGTTGCCTAACCCAGGAGAGCCTTTTGTGGTGTATTGTGATGCTTCTAAGATGGGTTTAGGAGGTGTGCTTATGCAGAATGGTAAGGTAGTTGCTTATGCGTCAAGGAAGTTAAGGACTCATGAGAATAACTATCCTACGCATGATTTAGAGCTTGCTACAGTTGTCTTTGTGTTGAAGATTTGGAGGCATTATCTTTATGGTTCTAGATTTGAAGTGTTTAGTGACCATAAGAGTTTGAAGTATATTTTTGATCAGAAGGAGTTGAATATGAGGCAACGAAGATGGTTGGAATTGTTAAAGGATTATGATTTCGGTTTGAATTATCATCCAGGAAAAGTGAACGTGGTAGCTGATGTGTTGAGTCGAAAGACTTTACATATGTCGACAATGATGGTTAAAGAGTTGGAATTAATTGAGCAGTTCAGAGATATGAGCTTAGTTTGCGAGGTTACACCGCGAAGTGTTATGTTAGGTATGTTGAAGATCAATAATGAATTTTTAGACAGTATCAAAGAAGCTCAGAAGTTGGATGTGAAACTGGTAGATTCGATGGTTAGAATCGATCAGTCTGAGAATGGTGATTTTAAGTTAGATGCACAAGGTGTGTTAAGATTTCGTAACTGGATCTGTATTCCTGATGATGCTGAGATGAAGAAAGTGATACTTGAAGAGAGTCATAGAAGTAAGTTGAGTATTCATCCAGGAAATACAAAGATGTATCAAGATTTGAAAGGTTTGTTTTGGTGGCCTGGGATGAAGAGTGATGTGGCTCGGTTTGTGTATGCATGTTTGACTTGTCAGAAGTCGAAAGTTGAACATCAGAAGCCTGCAGGATTGATGCAACCATTAAAAGTTCTAGAATGGAAATGGGATAGCATTTAAATGGACTTTGTGACGGGGTTACCTAATATTATAAGAGGACATGATTCGATTTGGGTGATTGTTGATAGGCTTACGAAGTCAGCTCATTTTATTCCTATTAACATCAGTTTTCCAGTGTCGAAGTTGGCTGAGATTTACACTAGTGTGATTGTGAAGCTACATGGTGTTCCTTTGTGCATTGTGTAAGATAGAGATCCAAGATTTACTTCTGATTTTTGGGAGAGTTTGCAAGAAGCGTTGGGTTCTAAGTTGAGGTTGAGTTCAGCGTATCATCCTCAGACAGATGGTCAGACTGAACGGACTATTCAATCGTTGGAAGACTTGTTGAGGGCGTGTGTTCTTGAGCAGGGAGGTTCGTGGGATACTTATCTTTCGTTGATATAGTTCACTTATAATAATAGTTACCATTCTAGTATTGGGATGACACCTTTTGAAGCGTTGTATGGTCGAAGATGTAGAACTCCTTTATGTTGGCATGAATCTGGTGAAAGTGTAGCACTTGGACCTGAACTTGTTCGTGAGACTACTGAGAAGGTGAAGTTGATTCGAGAAAATATGAAAGCTTCCCAAAGTAGACAGAAGAGTTATCATGACAAGCGAAAGAAGGATTTATAATTTCAAGCGGGTGACCATGTGTTTTTGAGAGTTATACATGTGACTGGAGTTGGGCGAGCGTTGAAGTCTAAGAAGCTCACTTCTCGTTTTATTGGACCATATAAGATTTCAGAGAGAGTTGGGAATTTTTCTTATAGAGTGGCTTTACCGCCTAATCTTTCGAATTTGCATGATGTGTTTCATGTGTCGCAACTCCGGAAGTATATTTCAGATCCATCTCATGTGATTCATATGGACGATGTACAAGCACGGGATAACCTTATTGTGGAGGCGGTGCCTATACGAATCACGGATCGTGAAATAAAGACTCTGAGGGGAAAAGATATTGCTTTGGTTAAAGTGGTTTGGCTAGGAGCTGCCAGTGAAAGCATGACTTGGGAGTTGGAGAGCAAGATGCGGGACTTCTACCCTGAGTTGTTTGATTAAGGTATATTTTCGAGGACGAAAATATTCTAAGTGGGGGAGAGTTGTAACGCCCGTAATTTAATTAATTATTTAATTAAATTGTTTTTGGAATATTTGTGAAGTTGTGTTGCGATTAGTTGGAATTATTTATTTTATTAAGTGGTGAAATAATATTATGAGAAGGATGATATTATTTTGTTGTGGGCTTGTTTTAAAGGAATAAAAGTAGTAAAGAGGGGGTGTAGTAGTTTTAAGCCCATTAAGGAATAAAGAGAATAATAGGTTATTTCATTATTGTTAGAAAGAATAGAAAGAAGAAGCAGTAGAAGAATAAGGGTTAGAGGAAGAACGTGAAAGTTGTTGGAAAAGAGGAAAGAGGCAGAACGGGAATCAATTGGAGAAAGTTATAGAGCAACCTTCAATCCAAGGTAAGGGTGGGGTTCTTACTCTATAATAGGGTTCATGATAATTGGTATGTGGGGTTAGAGGTGATTGTTGTCTTGTTTATGAGTTGAATGTATATGAGGTTGTATGATGAAAAATCGATGAATTTTGGATGAATAATGATGTCCTGGTGTTGTTTAATTGATGTAGAATTATAGGATAATTGTAAGTGATGATTATCTATGATTATATTATGTTTTATGGCTTAAGGTATGGAACCCGTAGTGAAAACACAAAGAAAATCGCAGAAAATACCCTTAGCAGAGCAGTATGTGTCGACCCCAAATACTATGTGTCGATACAAGAATGTTGTTAGACTCAGTATGAGTCGATACATGGGGGCTTTCAGACTCAGGATGAGTTGATACGTACGAGAATGTGTCGATACATGCAGAGTTGTAGACTCAGGATGAGTCGATACAAGAGATGATGCATCGACTCATGTCGCGAGTTCAGTTCAGTACGCGTCGATCCAAGGAGTTATGCATCGATCCATGTTGTCTGGTGTTGTACCCCAAAATTTTCTCTCTCGTTTATCAAGAATTTTCTCACCAGATCTCCTTTGACTCAAAGACTGCATTAGGGTTGATCAGCCCAAGACACTTCCTTAAGCACCGATGACCAAAATTAGGGTTTGAGTTTGCACAAGGATTTTTGAACTTCCAATTCCCCATATGAATTTCATGGATCATTATGGACCCCCAATATTACTCATGTCAAGTTTCAAGCCTTGGATCACACTTTTGATCAGTCAATTGAGCAGTTGACCTAAAAATCAGTTATATTATGGAATTAGTCAACTATGGCCAATTTACAGTCAAACTTCGTAATTTTTGATCCCCGTCAACAATTTAAACTCATATGTATCATTTGATCAAGTTTGGATCATAATTCCTCAAGAAATTTGATCAAATCTCCAAAAGGGCAAAATTGTCAAAATTAGGGTTTTGACTAGGAAAGGGCAATTTCTGATTTTTGACCTAGAAAATGGTCAATTGGTTTAAGGCATAATCTAAAGATCCCAATTGCATCATTTTGACCTAATTACATGGTTCAAAACATCGCGTGTCCATTGGATTGATAGATGAATTTTGCAGTCAACTGATCAAAAGTCAAATGTATACTGAAAAGTCAAACTTTGACTTTTTAGTCAAATTCAAGTGCCAAAGATCACAATTCATCAAAACATGTTAAAATGTGAAACTTATTCATCAAGAAATCAAAAAGTCAAGATTTCATTTTGAAAAGTCAAAATTTCTAAACAGAAATTTTTCTAAGTGTTGGAAATTTCGTGTTTTTTTCATAACTTTGAGCAAAATTTTCACCATGATGCAAGATGATTCAAGAGAAACTTCCAACATGAAATTTGTATATCTCCATGAAATCTACAACTTTTCTTTCTCATTCCAAAAATGGTTAGATCTCAAGTTATAATTTTATGAACATGTGGTCATGAAACAAAAACACTTAGTGAAATTTTGCCCTAATTTGGTTAGGATTTTGACCTAACTTCATGGAACTTTTTCATATAGTTCCAAGAGGAATCTTCAAAAGCAATTCAAAGATGGGTTGTAGAGAACATTGCAAGCTTTCCAAAATGTCCCAGAACTCCTTGGGATCATTCTTGAGTAGGGATAATTGAAGAGATGAAGTTAGGGTTTTATCACTTTAATTACAAGTCATTTTAGTGATGAACAAAATTCAAATTCAAACTATGCTGCATAAAAACTAATTTGGAGGCCTCAAACTTGTTAAGCACTCCATAATTAATGTTTTACACAGCTGTTAGAGGCCTCACTTCAAGCATTCAATGCATGGACATGCTTTATATCCATTTTGGAAGAAAGGTTACATTACCATTTTGATAAAGTAACTTTTTGTACAAAACTTGTTCTTGAGCCTTGCACTCGTTCTCTTCTGATCAAACAAGTCTTATAACTCATGAGAAATGGCTTATACACTTACAATCACCCATCCCATGCTTGTACCTCCTCTTGAAACTCGTTTCCCTCTTTTTCTTCAAAATCAAGTAACCTAGCCAAAAGCTAAGAACTTGTACTTCTGATTGTCCAAAGCTCTCAAACACTTTTGCTTATAGATACACAAACTATTTGCACCAAAGACACGAAGGATGGACCACTGAAAAGAGCTAGAACTCAGAATCACACTTCACACTTCCATTTTCACACAAACTGATCAAAAACTTGAAACTCATAATCTACTCATGCGTTTCTTGGCCTTTTGGTTTCTAAAGTTTCTAAACATCATATAGAAGTGATCCGACACCCTGTTACAGAACTGTAACACCATTAACACCATCCTCCATTTTCAAAAACAGAGCTCTGCACATTGACTTCTCCAGACCTTTTCAGCCATCCATTGCTTAAGTTAATCATTGCATTAGCTTCCTGGGACCTCAAGGAAGCTAACCTGATTATCACCATCACTTTAAACAAGCTCAAACTCAAAACACGATTTCCAATTTTGAGGTAAGTTTTCTTAACTTTGAACTCTTCATACAGGCATCATCAATGATTTATTTCTGAACAAAACATGTAGATATCATAGCCCTAAAGCTAACCATGTCCATAGTTTCCATTAATTTTGCTTGAGCTTATAGAATGCATGCTTATCTTTGATCTGTAGTTTTAATGCTTTACATTTCTGAAACCGTGAGAAAATTTGCTACAAGTTTCATGTTTACAGTTTTCATTTTTGATGAGAAATGAGCAAGTTACAGTTGGTCTAATTGGAGGTTGAAGATGAAGTCATCAGGGCACGTTTTGCCTTACATATTTATTGATTTGCCTATGTTAACGGATGTATAGCCACCCAGTGGTAGAAGCGCGCGCCTGTAACCTTTGGGACTTGGGTTCGAGCCCCAGTGGTACCCTTTTTAATTTTTTCACATTTTGCTTTCTAATTTTTTGTCTTTTTGGCAGGCGCTGGGCCTCTTTGGGCCTGGCTTGTTTTTATTTTTGATAGCTAACCCCCTGCAGGTTGTTTGTGCCCCTGGCCCAAGTTTATTTATTTTCCTTTTTTATTTTTATTTATTTCATTTTTATTTTCTTAAACATTTTTCTTAATATTAAAAAAATCACAAAAAATTAGATTTTCATTTTAACTTAGTTTATTTTATTTTTTTACAAAAAATATTTTATTTAACTATACTCTATTTATTTTTATTAACTAGTCTTGTAAATTTAAATTAAAACTAGGTTAGTATTTATTTTTCTTTTACACCTATTAAAATATATTTATTTATATATAAAAAAAGGGCCAAAAATATTTTATAATGCTATAAATATTTTCAAGTAAAAAATACCAAAAAAATACTTTTCTTAAACTTATTTTCTTTTGATCAATTAATAGAACTAGGGTTTTATTTAAAATTATTTCTTAATAAATTTAAGTTTAATTAATTATTTTCTTTAATTAATTAGGTTAAGACAATTTCCCTTTTTCTCATGAAAACCAAACAAAGATCCATTTTCTTTACATTTTTCATTTTTGTACATTTATTCATTTTGTACTTTGTATTTATTTGTTTCCTTGTACATTGATGCCAATTCAATATGGTTGTAACAGACTAACTAGGTTTACATTTTTGCAATCCCCATTCAATTTGTACACCCCCTACAAATGTTGTAATAGCGTAGTAACTTTAAATTTTGCAATTTTCCGCTTTTATACATAATATGCTAGTAATTAGGGTTTGTATGGAAAGACTAAAACCAATACTTAGAAAATCCTAATTCAAGACAAAAACAAGCATGAAAACAGTACACTTACACACAAGCACCCCTAGGTATATTCCACTTGGTTGCCTTATACAAAATGACCATATTACACATGTAAGGTATCTTAGCAAGAACAAGCAAATACAAGATCAAAGCCCCTTGTGATGCGGTGGGAGAACTGACTTTTTGTTTTGCGTTTGTGTTTGCAAATGTTGCGGTTTAGCAAGAGTCGCCACCGACTTTTCTTTTATCCAATAAGGAAAGGTGAAAAAGCACAGGAAAGACCTTTAGAAATGTTTTCTTGAGTTCGGGGGGTAGCTTATGAAAAGGGAAGGTATTAGCATCCTTTTCATCCATGATTTTCCATGGGCTCTTAGTTGCTTGCTAGATCACTTGCTTTTATTTTGAAATGCGCTTTGTGATGTGGGTTTTGAAAGTATTTTGAAAATGTGACTCTGTAATGATTCTCGTCTCTATAAGAATGCGTACAAAGTGTTGTTTTGAAAATAGTTCAAAGAGGTATTTGTGGAATGTGTTTTTTGAAAGTGATTTTGAAAAGGGTTTTCTTTGTAATGGCTCTCGTTTCTATAAGAACGCGTACAAAGTGTTGTCTTTCGAAAATGTTTTCAAAGTGAAAGTGTGGGTGTATAAAAATGTTTTTGTTATGAGCAAGCGAGCAACTAGGAGCGAATATGCCTACTCAAAAGGTCTTAGATGTTCTTTTTCTCCTCCTTTAGATGTTGTTATCTTACCATTATTTTGGTGAGAAGCCCCATCATTGGATGTGAAGGGACGAGCGTGGGATGTTTGCATAGTCATAGAAGGCAATCTATGGGAAGTTTTAGCAATGTCGTTTAGGGACTAGATCGTTTACCGAAGGCAACATCGAGGGTCATCGAGGGACCACGACCTTTTATCGAGGATCTTTTGCTAAAACGCCTATGTTTGAGGGACATGACTATTTCTCCGATAGGCAGCAAGTGAGATTACCCTAAGGGTGCATGTGTGCAAAGTGTGTTTGATTGCATGCATTTAGTCTTGCTTTTAGGTTGTCTATTTTGTTGTTTCATGTCTTGCCATACACACCTTAATTACTAGCATTTACATTTGAAAACGATAAATTGCAGAAATGTAAAGTCCTATGCTATTACAATAATTTAGGGATGGGGGTACATATTTATGAATGGGGATTGCAAATAAAATTAAATCCTAAGTTACTAATACAACCATATTGAAATGGATCAGAATGTACAAGAAAATATGAAATGAACTTGTTTAGAAAATGGTTTTTTAGTCTTAATGAAAAAAGAAATAAATTAATTAATAAAAGAAAATATTTTTATGTCTTTTTATGTTAATAAGAAAAAGGTTAATATAAAAAATGATAAAAAAAGGAAAATTAATGAAAAGAGTTGAAACAACGTGCTGCTACGAGCGAAACAACAAGGATCAGAAGTTCTGAAGCCAGGCATGTGATGGCTCAGAAAGGAACGTTAGTGGGCATCAGAAGTTCTGGATCGGTAAACTCTGAGATCCTGCAAAACACGTTATAGGGAAAACACATAAATTCTGGGTGGTATTCAGGCAGTGAGCCAAAAGTCAGAGGTTCTATATTACACTAAAATAGTGAGTAAACATCAGGAATTCAATGTATCGTCAGCATGTAAAAATCAGAAACTCTGAGTGTTTAAAAACAACAAGTGGAAACATCAGAATTTCAGTATGTTTGACATGTAGGGAGAACTCAAAAGTTTTATGCTGTGTTAAAATAGTGAGTGAATCATGGAAGTTCTATGTGTTAGAATGGTGAGTGAAAAACAGAAGTTATGTATTACATTTCAACTCTTTCCTTATATCAATCAGCACAACAATAACTTATTCAGTTTTCAGCAAACGAAAAATCAGAAGGATAGAAGCACAACAGTTTATGGAAGTTTTGATCCTGGTCTTGAGTCTATCCTTAATCAGGAAGTTCTGATCCTCAGTTTTTTCTACTTACACAGTGATATGGACAACATCAATATTATGATATTTACATTTTTAATGATGTTCTGAATGAGAAGATGCAGAGTCAGGGAGACTTACCTTGAACCTGGAGCGTGTGTTTGGGACTTGGACTGCTTCCTTTAGATATTCTGAGTCAGCAAGAGAAACGGAAGGGGAAATTCCAAGTTCTTTGATTCAAAAGGAAGAACAAAGGTTTGGTTTTCTGTTTGGGATTTCTGGATTTTTATGAAGGGGTTCCACAGATTTCTTTTCTCTCTTTTGATGATTCCCTCTCTCCAAAAGCTAGCCCCTTGCAAGTGTGATGGAGCAACTTATTTATAGGTGAATTTGTTGTGGTTTTGGG
The DNA here is from genome assembly GCA_948472305.1 of Vicia faba. Lineage (NCBI taxonomy): Eukaryota > Viridiplantae > Streptophyta > Magnoliopsida > Fabales > Fabaceae > Vicia > Vicia faba. Next base: position 519,697,262 of record OX451737.1, read on the forward strand.
GGGGAAAATAGATGGGATTTGATCTTTTTGGCACACTGTTCCATTGCTTTTTGATCACAGCTTTTTGTATTTGGTTCAAATACAGGATTTGGGAAAATACAGGCGTGGACTGAATTAACTGCTGGTTAGAGTACTGTACTGTAGCAGTGCAGCAGGTTGTTCAAATGAGGTCTTGGGATTTTGTGATGTTCTGATCGCAAAAGATCAGAAATGTAACCTCCAAATGCTAAAGGGGCATGTTCTGACCTGAGCGTTGAACATAGTCTTCATATGCTGAAGAATCATGTTCTGACTGAAGCATCATGTTCTGACCAAAGAGCATCGTTTCTACATGTTCTGATTGAAGCATCGTGTTCTGAACAAAGAGCATCGCTTCTACATGTTCTGATTGAAGCATCATGTTTTTAACCGTGTTTGCAACTTCTGACTGCACTTGCGTGGAGGCTGGCTCAGAAGTTCTGAAGTATCATATTCTCTTAACACTTAGAAAATTTTCTAAATGCTTAGAAATTTGATTTTTTTTCAAAGTAATTTCTGACTTCTGATTTTTTTGATGAACCAATTTCATGTCTTGATTAAATATAATTGTTGAAACTTGATTTTTGATCTAAGAGTCCAAGTTTGACTTTTCAATGTGTTTTTGACCATTTTTCCCTTGTGAATGATTTTCTTGAAAAGTTGTAACTCAAGACTTGAAACTGGATGGAAGCAAACCTGAGGGTCCAGAGTGATCCTTTGAGAAACGAGAGGGCAAATTTTGGGGTACAATAGCTGCCCCTGTTCAATCTTCTTACACCTGAAGAGTTAGATTGGTCGGTCTGCCTTTCGTAATTTGAAGGTGGAAGATGATTGAACACTAGAGTGCCTAGAAATTTGCACTCGTATGTAGAATTGCTGATTGGTGATGTCGGGAATGGGCTTACAGATGCCATTTGGAAGGCGACGGAGATCGTCGGAGATGGGCTTAAAGATGACATCCCGAAAAGGTCGGCTGCATAAGAGATTCCTTGGCGAGAATTCTTGTACCTGTTGAGGAGGACTTTGCTGAGGAATGTTGATTTATGCCCTGGGAAGTAAAACCTAGGAGCTTCGGTTGTCTATTACTCCATAGGGGAATTAACTCTTGATTGATGGGGTGAAAATAGAATGTACACCTGGTCAGGGTCCAGGCTGTACGGCAACTTGCTGGGGAAATATGAAGTCGACCATATCTGGTCGGGTCTGGGCCTTACAGTGCTACAAACGGTTTCCTGGAGGTAAGGGAGAAGGAACCTTGGTAGTAGGGTTACTTCGATATGAAAGCCTGGATAGTAGGGCTTGGTGAAGGAACCTGGGTAGTAGGGTTACTTTGAGATGAAAGCCTGGATAGTAGGGCTTGGTGAAGGAACCTTGGTAGTAGGGTTACTTTGAGATGAAAGCCTGGATAGTAGGGTTTGGTAAAGGAACCTGGGTAGTAGGGTTACTTCGAGATGAAATCCTGGATAGTAGGGCTTGGTGAAGGAACCTGTGTAGCAGAGTTACTTTGAGACGAAAGCCTGGATAATAGGGTTTGGTGAAGGAACCTGGGTAGTAGGGTTACTTCGAGATGAAAGCCTGGATAGTAGGGCCTGGTGAAGGAAACTGGGTAGTAGGGTTACTTCAAGATGAAAGCCTGGATAGTAGGGCTTGGTGAAGGAACCTGGGTAGTAGGGTTACTTCGAGATGAAAGCCTGGATGGTAGGGCTTGGTGAAGGAACCTGGGTAGTAGAGTTACTTCGAGATGAAAGCCTGGATAGTAGGGTTTGGTGAAGGAACCTGGGTAGTAGGGTTACTTCGAGACGAAAGCCTGGATAGTAGGGCTTGGTGAAGGAACCTGGGTAGTAGGGTTACTTCGAGATGAAAGCCTGGATAGTAGGGCTTGGTGAAGGAACCTGGGTAGTAGGGTTACTTCGAGATGAAAACCTGGATAGTAGGGCTTGGTGAAGGAACCCGGATAGTGGGGTTACTCCGCTTGATCATGTAGATTATTTGACCCGTTTGATTTCGGGAACTGAGTTTCCATTAGTTGTCTGTAGATGTGATCTGTATAACTGCTGGATTCATTGAATCTAATCGTCTTTTCCTGAAAAGATATCAGGGTTAGTTATATGTGATACATGAAATGCAGGGTGAAATGATGTTCTCAAAATAAATGAGATTATGTTGTATGTGTTATGTGTGCGCATGTCATGATGTATGAACACGAGATGCTAGTTGTGACACATCCAAGTATGGGAAAATAAATCCCTGACTGCTCCTGAAGAAGAAATATTCTGTCGAGATGAGATGCTGGAGGACAACTCTGCGGGGACCAACTTAGAGGAAGAGATACTCCGTTGGTAGACCTGCTGACCTGGAGGAATAAACTCAGCCGGGGATGAAATTCCTTTGCTGGAGATGTTTGAGCTCTGTTGGAGATTGAGCTTTCGTACCCAGAGAAATAGACCTTGCTTGGGGAGATGAAAATTGTTGACTCGCCTGCGATTACTAACCTCGACTGGGGATAGTCATGCCCTGTTTTGGGAAAGCTGACATCAATGCCTTCGGATACTCTTACTTTGTGGGGAGTTTATGTACCAACAAATATGTTTCCAAGCTGGCTCTATCCCGGTACCTGCTGGGCAGAGTAACCGTAAGCAAAACAAAATAGAAAAAGAAAAACGAACTGAAGCTTCTTGTGAAAATGACTTGTATTGATTTTTGAAGTTGGGCTGTAATAGGCGTTTTGTACAAAGAGGATGACGTCCTGGTAAGAGAACGCCGCCGAAAGATAGAATTTATACAATTTGTGAAAAAAACAGCTATGTGAAACAACCCCATTGGGTTCCAACTCTGCTATTGCCATTATGCCTTCGAGCATCTCCTCACTTTGTTGCTTGTCCGAAGTTGATTAGATTGATTGATGTCGTTTGAATTTGACAGTTGATACTAAGGTCTGTTCTCCAGATGATCCAATGAGACATAGTGGTACGCTTTATATCCCTAACTTTTGCCTGGACCGCCCTTTCAAGTTTTCAGTCCACTGGGATACCCCTTTTTGCCCAAGCCGCCCTTTCGGGTTTTCGACTTGTCGGGTGTACAGTTTTTTTCATTTTCAACCCTTACTTTTGCCCGAACCCTTTTGGTTCGCCGGGAAGCCCTTATTTTTGCCTAGGCCAGTCAACCTAGCGGGTCTTTTAGTTAGGCGTAGTATCTTTTCACTATGTCTGCATTGACAGGGTGAGGAAGGTCGTCACCATCCATGGTGGTTAGAATCATGGCTCCACCCGAGAAAAAGTTTTTTACCATAAATGGCCCTTCGTATATGGGAGTCCATTTTCCCCTGGGGTCACCTTGCGGCAGTATGATGCGTTTGATTACTAGATCCCCTACTTGATAATCTTGACGCCTGAATTTCTTATTAAAAGCCTTGATCATTCGCTTTTGATACGTCTGACCATGGCAGATAGCGGTAAGTCTCTTTTCATTGATTAGATTTAACTGATTAAGTCGGGTTTGGATCCAATCGTCTTCGTTCAAATCCGCATCCTTCATGATTCACAGAGAAGGGATCTGGACCTCAATGGGTAGGACTGCCTCCATACCAAATACCAGAGAGTAAGGTGTTGCCCCTGTCGACGTCTGTGCTGAGGTACGGTACCCATATAAAGCAAATGGTAACATCTCATGCCAGTCTTTATATGTCACCGTCATCTTCTGTACAATCTTCTTGATGTTCTTGTTAGCTGCTTCAACAACGCCATTCATGTTCGGCCGATAGGGAGAAGAGTTATGATGTTGTATCTTGAATTGTTTACAAAGCTCGGTGATCATTGTGTTGTTAAGATTCATACCATTGTCAGTAATAATTCTCTCTAGTACTCCATACCGACATATCAGGTTATGCTTGATAAACTGATCCATAAAAATCTTTCTAACAGTAGCAAAAGAGACTGCCTCAACCCATTTCGTGAAGTAATCAATGGCCACTAGGATGAAGCAATGCCCATTGGAAGTGGTGGGCCTGATTTCTCCAATCATGTCAATGCCCCACATTGTAAAGGGCCACAGAGCTGTCAAAATATTTAAGGGGACTAGAGGCACATGCACCTTATCAGCGTAAATTTGGCATTTATGACAAGTTCGAGAGTGCTGATAACAATCGGCTTCCATAGTGGACCAGTAGTATCCTGCCCGTAGGATCTTTTTAGCCATGGTGTGTCCACTAGAATGGGTTCCGAAGGTGCCTTCATGTAGATCTGTCATGATCCTCTCTGTTTCACTCTTGTCTACACACCGTAGTAGTGTGGAGTCATGGTTGCCTTTGTAGAGGATTCCATTACTGAGGAAGAACTTTGCGGCGAACCTTCTCAGGAATTTCTTATCGTTGACAGATGCCCCTTCGGGATACTCCTGAACTTCGAGATACCTTTTGACTTCGTGAAACCAGGGTTTACCTGCCACTTCTTCAGTATCGATCTCACAGCAGTGTGCTGGTTCATCCAACCTCTCAATGGTGATTTAGGGAGCTTCATTGTCCCACTTGACTTTGAACATGGAAGACATGGTAGCTAGCACGTCCGCTAACTGATTCTCCTCTCATGGGAAATGTTCAAAAGTTACCTCCTCAAAGTGTGGGAGAAATGTCAGTACGTACTCTTTGTAAGGAATGAGACTCAGGTGCTTCGTATCCCATTCACCTTTGATTTGACTTATCACTAAGGATGAATCCCTGAATACACTCAAGAACTTGATCCTTAGGTCAATAGTAGCTCGAAGACCCATGATACATGCTTCATACTCCGCCATGTTGTTGGTGCAATTGAAGCATAATCGGGCAGTGAACGGAGTATGACAGCCCTCAGAAGATATGATTACAGTGTCAATGCCATTACCCAATGTGTTTGAGGCTCCATCAAAATACATAGACCATCGGGATCCTTCCTCATGTCCTTCATCCGGTCCATGTCCTTCGTAGTCAGTCACTAGCATAATGTTCTCATCCGGGAACTCAAAATTCATGGACTGGTAGTCATCCACGGCCTGATGAGCCAAATGACCAGCCAACACACTCCCCTTGATTGCTTTCTGGGTTGTATATTGTATATCGTATTCAGTTAAGATCATTTTCCACCTTGCTATCCTTCCGGAGAGAGCGGGCTTCTCGTAAATGTACTTGATCGTATCCATCTTTGATATCAATAAGGTAGTGTGAGTCAGCATATACTGTCTCAGTCGGTGAGCAGCCCATGCCAAAGCGCAACAAGTTTTCTCAAGCAATGAGTATCGTGTCTCACAGTCGGTAAACTTTTTGCTAAGGTAATAAATTGTGTGCTCTTTTCTACCAGACTTGTCATGCTGCCCCAAAACACACCCCATTGAATTGTCTAGCACTGTCAAGTATAATATCAAAGGTCTTCCTTCAACTGGAGGCATCATAATTGGTGGTTCTTGAAGGTATTCTTTGATTCTTTCAAAAGAAGTATGGCATTCATCATTCCACTTTACCACTTGATTTTTCTTTAGAAGCTTGAAGATTGGCTCACAAGTAGCAGTTAGATGTGAAATGAATCGGGCAATGTAATTTAGGCGTCCCAAGAAACCTCTAACTTCCTTCTCTGTACGGGGAGCTGACATTTCTTGTATAGCCTTTACCTTTGTCACTGATGACGTAACCCAGAAGCTTACCAGACCTTACCCCGAAGGTGCATTTGTTCGGATTCAACCTCAGCTTATACATTTTTAACCTGTCGAACAACTTTTGGAGATGATCAATGTGCTCTTCCTCATTCTGAGACCTGGCTATCATGTCATCAACATAGACTTCGATCTCATGGTGAATCATGTCGTGGAACAAAGCGACCATGGCGTGCTGATAGGTTTCCCCAACATTCTTCAACCCAAAAGGCATCACCTTGTAACAGAAGGTGCCCTACTGTGTAACGAAGGTTGTCTTCTCCATGTCTTCAGGAGCCATCTTGATCTGGTTGTAGCCAGAGAAACCATCCATGAAGGAGAAGATTTTGTGTTGCACGGTGTTGTCAACCAGAACATCAATGAGGGGAAGCGGGAAGTCATCCTTGGGGCTTGCCCTGTTCAGATCTCTATAATCTACACACATCCGTACCTTACCATCCTTCTTAGGTACCAGAACGACGTTGGCAACCCACTGTGGGTAAGAAGTGACATCCAAGAATCCTACGTCGAACTGTTCCATGACCTCTGCCTTGATCTTCTTTGACATTTCGCGACACACACGGCGGACCTTCTGTTTAATCGGAGGACAATTTTCTTTAGTCGGCAGGCGATGTACCACAATATCAATGTCCAAACCAGGCATGTCTTCATAGGACCAGGAGAAGATCTCAACATAGTCGTGCAATATCTGTATCAACCTCTGTTTGACGCTAAGCTCTAGATTTGCACCTATTTTAACCTCTTTTCTGTCCTCCTCAGTACCCAAATTCACTGTCTCAATCGGCTCTTCATGAGGCTGTATGGCCCTATCTTCCTGTTGTAATAGTCTAGCAAGTTCTCCCGATAGCTCATAATCGTCCTCACCTTCGTCCTTGGCTTGGTTGATCGGATTTTCGAAGTCATAACTGGAAATAGCAGAGCTGTTATCAATGGGATCCAGAGTGGATATGGATCTGCAGTGTGATATGTGAGTGTGTGTAAGAGCATAGCTGTATTGATAAAGTAAAGGCAGAAAAGAAAAAACAGAGAGCACAAAATTTGTATGCAAAGAACGTCCAATGCTTCATTGATGAAATATGAGATGACATATAATAACCCTCGCAGATAGAACCATCGTGCCTCGGGTAAGACACAAGGCCAAAAAGTTTAAATTGTTCATTACAAACTCAGAAGACAAGTAAGACAATTACTGCGGAATAAAAGAAACTGGAACAAAATCTCTAGCCGTCCAGTTATTCGGTCCACCATTGATAGTCGGGTAGATCCAGCTGTCGATGTCAGGGTCTTACTCACTGTCTTCAATAGCATTGACCTAACGACTACTGATGTGTAGGGGAGGTCCCAATTCGAGCGCGTCGAACAACCCTTTGAGCCCCTGATGTAAAGCCCAAGCCAAAATTTTCAATTTTGTGAGTGAAATCAGGGAGCTGACCCCAATTGGCACACCCACCTTCTTCAACCACGGCCATGGCGTCCTTGAGAGAAGCCATCTTCAGAGGAGGTTTGTTGCTAGTACTAGTTTCAGTTGATGCCAAGATCTGCGGGACCTCTTCGAAGTTCTGACAAGGAGTTTCTATAAATTTCCCGTCCATCTCTATGTAGCGGAAGGAATTGAGATGGCTCACCATATACTCCTCCTCACCCCCGTACAGTGACAATCTTCCCTTTTACCGGATACTTCAGCATTTGGTGGAGTGTGGAAGTAACTGCCCCAGCCTCATGGATCCAAGGACGACCCAGCAAACAAGAATACGACGGCCTGATGTACATCACATAGAAGGTGGACTTGAAAGTCTAAGCGCCTATCTTGACAGGGATGTCTATCTCCCCATGCACCATTATTTTCGACCCGTCAAAAGCCCTTACCACAATTTTACTAGGCTTTAAAGTCAAACCCTTGAAATCAGAATGGTTCAATGCCTTCTTGGGCAGAACATTCAGCGAAGACCCAGTATCCACCAGCACATGAGCCATGGTAGTGCCCCTGCATTCGATCGAGACATGCAGAGCATCATTGTGTTTTCTCCTTTTCGGTGTCAAGTCTGCATCTGAAAAACCCAGCCAGTTGTCAGCAGTCAGGCTAGCCACACAATCTTTAAATTGATCAGCTGAAGTCTCTTGCAACACATGCACAGTTTTGAGGAATGCAATCAAAGCCTTCGCATGGGCCTCGGAGCACAACAGTAGGGATAACATGGATATCTCCGAGGGGGTCTGCCCCAGTTGTTCGACCATATTGTAGTCACTCTTTTTAATTATTTTCAAATTTTCCTCTATCTCTTGCTTAGAGGTTTCCATAACAACTTTTCTAGGTGCCTCCGTCTGAGCAGGTTCACCTACAGCTTCTTTGCCTCGAATCCCATATGACTTATCGGCAGGGGTAACCGCTAGAGTAGTAACCGAAGTATTAGCGGGAGCAGAAGATGAAATAATGATAGGCTTAGTGACAGTCTTCGGGGAGATCTCAGGAGAGAAAACCCTTCCACGTCTAGTAATCTTGTTGGTCCCGACAATGTTACTGACACCAGGATCAGCTTCTTCGGTCTTCAAGTTTTTTTTAACGCCATGATAATAAACATCGGCGCCATAATGCCAAGGGACATCTTTGTCCAAGGTGTACAGGACAGGACCAGGACATGTGATTATCAACTGAGTGATTCTCGTAATGGGTGTAATCCTAACAAGTTTTCTCGAGGAAACCTTGGAAGGACTGGAGGAAATGGTTATAATAGCAATATCTTCACACAGAATAGTTGGAATCAAAGTCTTTTCGAACAAAATTTATTGGTTGTCCATTAGGCGTTGGACACCTGTTTTCAGCAAATAGCAACCAGATGGCAAGGATGAACAGATGTGGCAACCTTCACCACAACCCGGAAATAAACCGGCCAGCAACAAATTCTTCTTAACAATCATGAGGGGAGTGGAAACTTCATCAACTGAGGTCACAAACAGATCGGTATCAACGGTGTTAACTCCAAGGTTGTGTCTAGGCATGGGAGCAATTATGACATTGGGCTTCTCCGGAGCGTAAAACTCAATCTCCTTGGCTTCAATTAGATCTTGTACTCTATTTTTTAGAGCCCATCAGTCATTTGTATTGTGACCAGGTATCTGAGAATGGTAGGCACACCGAGTGTTCAGATTGTAACGAGGAGAGGAGGTATTAGGATTCTTGGGAGCCTCTCTTAAAGCTTCCAAGTTAGATCTCAACAGATAGGGTATAACTTCTGTCAACGTCATGTTAATCCGAGTGAACTGCCTTTGTGGTCTTTCTATCCTTTGTTGATTGTTGCATTATGGGGTAGCCGTAGGCCTCGGTATTATTAAAGCACTTACCGTTGGACGGTATCCCGCTCTGCTTTGATCTCTCGGGCTATAAATGGAACTAGCCTCCTTCTTACCAGTGAAAGGTTTCTTTGCTGAACTTGACGAGGTATCCTTCTGTATTTTACCGCTCAGAATCCCAGCTTCTACCCTTTCTCCAATTAATATCAGCTCAGTGAAACCAGCCGATGAGCTACCAATCAAATGGTTAAAGAATGGACCAGACAGCATCCCAAGAAACATGTCAACCAACTCCCTGTCAGATAATAGGGGTTGACCTCTCCCAGCCAAGTCTCTCCACTTCTGTGCGTAGTCCTTAAAACCTTCACCTGCACCCATGGACATACTCTAGAGTTGAGTACGAGTAGGGGCCAGGTTGGCATTATATTGATACTGCTTGTAAAAAGCGGCAGCCAAATCCTCCCAATTTCGGACATTGGTTCCCTCCAATTGGTAGAACCATTCAAGCTGAGTCCCTGATAGACTATCTTGAAAGAAATGAACCCATAAGTTTCTATCAGCGGTGTGGGGCTGGATCTTCCTCACATAGGAACGCAGATGGAGCTTTGGGCAAGACACCCCATCATACTTTGCGAAAACTGGAGCCTTAAATTTTCGTGGGATGACTACCCCGGACACCAACCCTAGTTCTTCAAAATCCAGCCCTGGTATTCTCTGGATCTCCATAGCACTTAATCGATCCTCTAACTGCTTGTACTTATCCTTAGTGGGAGGATACTGCTCATCATTGTAGTCGATATCGTTGTCAGAGACCTCAAGACTGGGGTCCTCTTCCCTTGTCTTCCCCTCCTGATTTTCCCCCTCTTTGGATGAGGAAGTCACATCAACTGATTGCTTTAGTGGCCCCCCGAATCTTCTGCCCATATTGAGGGCACCGACGCGCTTCTTCTTCTTCTTCTCTTTCTCTTTCAGGATGAGGGCCTTCAGATCCTCTTGCCCTTTTTCCAGAGTTACGAACATCTTTTGAAATTGGGCGTTTTGTGCCTGAAGATCTTTGATGCTTTGTTCAGAAGACATATCTTCTTGAAATAAACAGTGGAGGAGATGAGAAACTTGTAACAGAACCTGCTTATGCAATGTCATGGATGGTATGCGTATGTAATAATTTCAAGGAAATTAGAGATTTAAATGTGTTCAGACCAAAAGAGGAACACACGTCATATTAATAAATCCAAGTTTGAGTACATTATGCCTTTTTGGGCTTACAATGAAAGAAACAAACATACAACAAAACTCCTAAGACAAAAAGGTTGAACGCATCCTCTTTGGCGCAATGTAGGCGTTCAGATTCCGTTCTTCATGAAGCTGCTTGGTGAGCTCCATAACTTTCTTCTCACTGGCGTAAAATTGGGCTTCAAAGATGTCCCGCTCTTTCTTCAACTAAACCCAAGCTTTCTGCAAGTCTTCGAGGGAGGTAGGCATGTTAGGATGAAGGACAATGTATGGGACATCTCCTTCAACAACAGGCTCTATGATAACAGGGAGGATAGAAGGGTAAGGCATTAAGAGACTTTGAGCACGAGCCCGTACCCACCTAAGGTAAGGCTCGAGTGGGATAGAGTTTTTGTGTCCCAAAGTTCTATTGTCCACCTTGTTCACCATTCTCCAAGCTCGTGTAAACCTCTGGCGATAACCTTGGTCTCCCTTGTCGTAGTCGAACACTGTGATCGGTGGATCTGGAACTGACTGTTTGAAAGCTGGTTCGCGAAATGTCGCGGAAGCAAGAGTCGCCACCGTCTTTTATTTTCTCCAAATGGAAAGGACAAAAGCACAGAAAAATTCCTTATAGAGATTGCTCTCGGTTCGGGAGGTAAGTTATAGAAAGGGAAGGTGTTAGCACCCTTTCTATCCATGGTTATCCATGGGCTCTTAGATACTTGCTCAATGTGTTTTCAAAAAATAGTTTGTTTGCTTTTCAATGTGGGTTTTAAAAAGTTTCTTTGAAAAATTTCAGATCGACTCGTACGTCAGAGTGTTTGAAAAATTTGCCTTGAAAGCTTTTGAAAAGTGTTGGTGAAAAGTACTTTGACTTGTTTGAAAGAGAGTAAGTATCCTTGAGAACCTACCTACCCTAAGGAATTCGTCTGTGTAAATGTCCTTAAAAGTAGTGCCATCCCACCATTGAGAGGTAGGTAGCACCACCGTTGGAGGTGTTCGGGTCAATTCGTTTGTAGGGACATGGTGATCACCAGAGCAATGGGAAGACACCTTAGAAGCTACCCTCATGCCAGGTTCCCGGATCATGAGGACTTACTAAGACGTCCTCTACTCGACGACCACCTTTCGAGGAAAGGCAACAGTGAGGCGTACCCTAGGGGTGGTGTGTGCGAATTATGTGTCGTTTTCATTGATATTTGTCTTGTCATGTTCATTGTGATCTACGCTTGATTTTATTTTATCCATTCATTCTTGCATGCTTTGTTAACAGTTAATATTTGCGGGAAAATAAATCTAAACTATTACAAATGGCGCGGGTCCACATCGCCAAAATTAAACCGGACCCGATTTGACGGAAAGTAAAGAAATAAAAGAAATAAAAGTGCGAGAAATTAAATTGTCCGAGTTACATGGCTTTGGGAGAGATACATAATGAATTAAGCGAAATAAAATAAATGTGCGAATTAAATAAATTACAAACGAGGGCGTTGGACCCTTTTGCAAAATTAAAATTAATAAGGAATTAAAATTAAGAATTAAAAGAAAATGTTTTTTAGTATTTTTGTGTTTTTTGAGATTTAATAATAAAGAATTAATTAAAAACCAAAATGAAATGTTAAACCTAGTTCTAATTATTTTTTAAGTTTATTATGAAAGTATTAAAATTTAACCTAAATGCAACCCTAATTAGTTTACAAGTTCAATTATGAAAATAAATAAATCACTAATATTATGGCAAAAAACAAGGAAAATTAAAAGGAATAAAAAGTCATTAAACCTAATGCTATATTTTTGGATTTTTAGTTATTAAGAAAGTATTAAAATCTAACCTAAATGCAACCCTAATTAGTTTACAAGTTTAATTATGAAAATCACTAATACTATGGCAAAAAACAAGGAAAATTAAAAGGAATAAAAAGTCATTAACCTAATGCTATATTTTTGGATTTTTTATGGAAGAAAGAATTAAAGTTGCAACCTAAATTAATACTAAGTTAATTTACATACAATTTATTTATGAAAATAACTAAAATAAAATAAATATTATATTGTTCTCTTTTTCTGATTTTTGTGTATTTTATAATTTGTAAAGAAATAATAATTAGTTTAAACAAACAAAGAAAATAAAATAAGAATTAAAAATAAAACAAGAAAAATATAGAGAAAGCAAACCAGGGGGGTGCTCAGGCCCCAAAATGGAGGTTTTTGTTTCAGGGCATTATAATCAAATTAAATTGTACCAAAAGCTTCGTACAGTCCCTGTGAGCACAAAACAATCCACAAAATACGTTAATGATGCATGAATCGAAGTATGCGTTTATGGAAAAAATTCAAACCGTGTGACTTGTTCTTGCGTGTTCTTGGAGCTTTATGGCTTGTTTTTTTTTATTCCAATCCGTTCCTGGGAATATCAGCAGTGTGTTGGAATCACTCTAAGGCTTTGAATTGTGCTTGAATGTGGAATTCGGTTTTCAAATTTTCCTTGAATTTTGGAATTTGCTTATGGTGTTCTGTAGCAGCTTGTGCCCTCTTGGCTTTAGGGTTTGCTTCAATATTTATGTTGGAAGGGAATTATGGTACAAACTAGGTCAAAGATCCATGAAATAAGAGAATTAGGTTTAGGTTTTCCACCTTTAACAAACTTTCCCTTTTTTTAAGCAAACCAAGACTTGGTGTACAACATAACCCTAAACTAGGTCAAAGATCCATGAAATAAGAGAATTAGGTTTAGGTTTTCCACCTTTAACAAACTTTCCCTTTTTTTAAGAAAAACCAAGACTTGGTGTACAACATAACCCTAAACTAGGTCAAAGATCCATGAAATAAGAGAATTAGGTTTAGGTTTTTTCACCCTTAACAAACTTTCCCTTTTTTTTAGGCAAAACCAAGACTTGGTGTATAATCTAACCCTAGCATGAGTTTGTGAGCTGGCACATGATATATGGAAGCTACCCCAATTCAAATGACACTATTTCATTGACTTTTGAATTTTATTTGAATTTTTAAAGATTTAAAATGAATTAAATTATCAAAAATTAAATAAAATAGAAAAATCAATATTTGGTCTTGAAATTAATCATGGGACACGTGTGTGGCATGACAAGGCTGAATCAAGTGGAAGAAAGTGGGCCCTTTTGTCAAAAATTGAAGTTTCAAGGATAGTTGACTTTTGCCATTTCACAAAAATTTCCCAACTTCTACAAGGCATAACTTGCTCAATTTTTAAGCTTTTCTCATGTTCTTGGACATTTTGGAAAGGTCTTTGAGTCCTTTAACCAATGCCTTTGGTCCCATGTCATTTTGATTTACCAATCTCAAGTTATGGTCTTTGACTTAAAGTCCCTTTTTGTTGACTTTTGAAAATGACCTATAATGTTGAAATTGATAACTTTTTGTGAGAGCATTTCTTGGACTTGAAGTATGAAGATGAGTTGTAGGAAATGTCTTTCTCTTCAAAATTAGCTTTGGATGGAATTTTTCTGATAATCCATGTGAAAGTTATGCCCTGGTCAATTTCAGTTGACTTTTTCAGCTGTCCAAATATAGTAACTTTTGCATCTTTGATGATTTCTGAGCCAAATTTTGAGAATCATGATCAAGCATTGATCAAATGATGTTTGTGGCTTCAAAATGATATATTGACCAAAAATTTGAACTTTTGACTGCCAAATGACCATTTTGCCCCTACAGTTGACTGTAGTGCAATTTAGGGTTTTGACTGTGCAATTTTGAGCTGAATGCCTTGAAACTTGATATGAGGATGCTTGACCATGTTTGTAAGCATATGAGACTTGATTGGGCCTTTGAAAACTTCCTTCCTTTGATCAGAACCCAAACCCTAGTTTTGACTGTAGGGGAGACTGTTGAGCTGTGCAACCCTTGGGGAATTTTATGACTTGGCTTGGCAATTTCTTGAAGAATATAGGAGGGCAAATTTTGGGGTGCAACAGTTGCCCCTGTTCAATCTTCTTAGACCTGAGGATGCAGATTGGCGGACGTGCCTTTCGTAATCCGAGGGTAGAAGATGATTGGACACTAGAGTGCCCAGAAATTTGCGCTCACATAGTGGCAGTGATGGTGGAATGGGCTTATAGATGCCATTTAGAGGTCGCTGGATAGGATGATGGGCTTATAGATGCCATCTGGATGTTTGATTGCGTAAGAGATTCCTTGGCGAGAACCTGCATACCTGCAAAACAGAAAATGAGTACCTGACACGTTGCAGGAGCTGATTTTTAGATGCCTGGTATAGATGTGTCCTGACTGGTTACAGGAGCTGAGTCTGGAGCTTCAAACGGCGATGAAAGAACCAGGGATGGTTACTACCTTAGCATGAAATGGTAAGAGAACCTTGGGCGACTTTAACTTCAACAACACTCGTTGAGGAAAAATCTTGGGTGACTTTAATTTCAACAACGCTTGTTGAGAAAAATCTTGGGTGTCTTCTACTTCAACAATGCTCGTTGAGAAAAAATCTTGGATGTCTTCTACTGGGATAAGAATCAGGGAGATCTTAGGGTCGATCTGACTGAACTAGAGAGGCCTTTGACTGGGTAAGAATCAGGAAAATCTTAGGGTCGACTTAACTGAACCGGACAAGGTCTTGAAATATCTTCAACTGGATAAGCATCAGGGAGATCTTAGGGTCGATCTGACTGAACCAGAGAAGGCCTTTGACTGGATAAGCATCAGGAAAATCTTAGGGTCGATTTAACTGAACCGGACAAGGTCTTGGAATATCTTCAACTGGATAAGCATCAGGGAGATCTTAGGGTCGATCTGACTGAACTAGAGAAGGTCTTTGACTGGATAAGCATCAGGAAAATCTTAGGGTCGATTTAACTGAACCGGACAAGGTCTTGAAATATCTTCAACTGGATAAGCATCAGGGAGATCTTAGGGTCGATCTGACTGAACCAGAGGAGGTTTTTTTTTTTTTTTTTTTTGATAAGGATGTGATGAAGGAATCTGAGACGATTGCTACTCCAAATATATGATGAAGGAATCTGGGACGATTACTACCTCAGCAGGACGATGAAGGAATCTGGGACGATTACTACCTCAGCCGGACGATGAAGGAATCTGGGACGATTGCTACTCCAAATATATGATGAAGGAATCTGGGACGATTACTACCTCAGCAGGATGATGAAGGAATCTGGGACGATTACTACCTCAGCAGGATGATGAAGGAATCTGGGACGATTACTACCTCAGCAGGATGATGAAGGAATCTGGGACGATTACTACCTCAGCAGGATGATGAAGGAATCTGGGACGATTACTACCTCAGCAGGATGATGAAGGAACCTGGGACGATTACTACCTCAGCAGGATGATGAAGGAATCTGAGACGATTGCTACTCCAAATATGTGATGAAGGAATCTGAGACGATTACTACCTCAGCAGGATGATGAAGGAATCTGGGACGATTACTACCTCAGCAGGATGATGAAGGAATCTGGGACGATTACTACCTCAGCAGGATGATGAAGGAATCTGAGACGATTACTACCTCAGCAGGATGATGAAGGAATCTGAGACGATTGCTACTCCAAATATGTGATGAAGGAATCTGGGACGATTACTACCTCAGCAGGATGATGAAGGAATCTGGGACGATTACTACCTCAGCAGGATGATGAAGGAACCTGGGACGATTACTACCTCAGCAGGATGATGAAGGAACCTGGGACGATTACTACCTCAGCAGGGCGATGAAGGAATCAGGGACGATTACTACCTCAGCGGAATGATGAAGGAATCTGGGACGATTACTACCTCAGCAGAATGATGAAGGAATCTGGGACGATTACTACCTCAGCGGGTGATGAAGGAATCTGGGACGATTACTACCTCAACGAGTGATGAAGGAATCTGGGACGATTACTACCTCAACGGGTGATGAAGGAATCTGGGACGATTACTACCTCAGCAGGATGATGAAGGAATCTGGGACGATTACTACCTCAAATATGTGATGAAGGAATCTGAGACGATTACTACCTCAGCAGGATGATGAAGGAATCTGGGACGATTACTACCTCAGCAGGATGATGAAGGAATCTGGGACGATTACTACCTCAGCAGGATGATGAAGGAATCTGAGACGATTGCTACTCCAAATATGTGATGAAGGAATCTGAGACGATTACTACCTCAGCAGGACGATGAAGGAATCTGATACGATTGCTACTCCAAATATATGATGAAGGAATCTGGGACGATTACTACCTCAGCAGGATGATGAAGGAATCTGAGACGATTGCTACCTCAACGGGTAAAGACTTTTATCTGTTGATCGTTCTTTCCTGAAAAAGTAATGAATTAGTTGTATGCAATGTCATAATGCATGGATTGCCTGATTTTAAGATGTTCTCAAAAATAAATGAGATTGGGGTGATATGATGCGTCTATGCATGCTATAATGATGTATGTGACATTTTATGAATGTGTTTTTCGTCTAGGAAAGTAAATCCTTGACGGGTGCCGGGAAGTCGTATCCTGGGCTGATGTTGAAGAATAGATTTTGCTTCCGCTGGGGATGATAGTTGCAAGAATACCGGTAGGAGAAGATGACTCCGTTGCGGAATGAACTTGGCGAATGGTAGATTCTGCGGGGAGAAAAATACTCTAGCGACCATGCTGGGAAGCAATACTCTGTGGGAAGAGGGATGCCTTGCTGAACTGTTGATGACTTGCTGAGGATACCTTGTTGTTGTATTGGAAGTGTTGATAGACTTCGCTGGGGTAAGAAGACTTTGTCGAAGACGCTCTTTCCGTGGCTTTTGGCTGAGGATAACCCAGTTATATCCTGTTAAGGAAATAACTCTTTAAATCAAGTCGGACGACGCGTTCGTACTATGTGAGGGGATAAGCTTCCAGAATCTACTAGGGATAAGCTTACTGCTTGGGGAGATGGGTTCCAACTTTCCTGGGGAAACCGGATTGGACTCTTCTGGGGAAGTTTTGGTATGCTGGGGAGGTGATTCCTTTGAATATTGAGATACCGCCGGGGAACAATCTTTAGACCAAGACTGCCGGGGATGCTTGTTAAGAATGTGTGCTGCTGGGGAAGGTTGAGATCTGTGGGAGGATACCCAACTTCCTTAAGGTTGATAACTGCTTTGCTTGAGGAGAGTATACTGCTTGCTGGCTCGCTCTCTGGGGAATTAAGATACCTGGTTGTGTTCTTCAGCTGAACCTACTTTGATACCTTGGAGGATAGAACAACTGGATTGCTTAGACAACTCTTTATTGCCCCTGTTTCTGTGGGAGAAGATACCTGTGGCGGTGCTTGATGACTGCCGATTGACAAATCTTCTTCTGGTAGGAAAGTGACGAGATGACGGAACATAGTCGTATGCTTTGATCCCTAACTTTTGCCTGGACCGCCCTTTCGGGTTTTCAGTCCACCGGGATATCCATTTTTGCCCAAGCCGCCTTTTCAGGTTTTCGACTTGCCGGGTGTACAGTTTTTTCATATTCATCCCTTGTTTTTGCCTGAACCCTTTTGGTTCGCCGGGAAGCCCTTATTTTTGCCTAGGTGTGTCAACCTAGCGGGTCTTTGATTGTGCGCAGTGTCTTTTCGACTATGTCCATGTTCTCAGAATGTAGGGAATTGCCCCTGTTAGAAGTATTGCGCTGCCGTACCACTAGAAGATGTCTGATCAGGCAAGATTCGTTGTCGGGATGCCCCAGGTGATCCAGATGGAGATTTGCTCCAGGCTTGTTGGCCTTTTGAGAGATTCTCCGAATCTTGACTGAACTGCCCCAGATGATTGGACCATGATCATGTTGTGCCCCTTGATTGGAAGTGCTTTTGTTCACTAGGAATTCATCGTGCGAATTTCCCTGCTGTTCAAACAAAAAGTCATATGCAAACAAAGTTATGTTAACAATGCAAAGCCTATGTCTGTCTTGAAGATTTTGAAAATGCATTTTTTTCATAAAACATGTGAATGTTTGTAAAACATGATGTCAACTCTGTATTTACCGTAGGCCTTCAGGAGTCAGGATACCTTTCGTAACAATATGCTTTCAAACTAACCCATGCTTCAGCTAGGACTTTTAAGGGTTATAACGTGGCCTGGTTCACGGTTTAAGAAACAAAGGATAAAGGCTCAAATTATTTGTACCCACCCGCTCTTCGTGACGTTCTTCAAACCTAAACTCAGTTGATCATGCGTTAGACCTTGTTTGAGTCTTCATTCTGATTTTCCGGTGATGATTCGGATATTGAACGTTTATTTGAATAGGCAATCATCCCCTTTTTTGCTGAGGGTTTGTGAGACCTCTTTTTTTTTTTTGATTTAGTTATCCCTTTCTTTTTTTTTGCCTGAACTGTTTCCTTTTTGGGATTACAGTCAGCGGGATGCCCCAGTTTGGTAAGTCTTCTTTATTGGTTTTGACTTTTTGGGCTTTTCATTCATGAATTTTTTTTTGATAATGACTGCCTGTCCTTGTGATTGTTCGGAACCATCACTGTCTTTTGTTTTTTGAAAAACTCATTTAGTGACATTCATTGTGCACTTGGATCGACTGAGAGAACTACCCTGCCCCAGGTTATGATTAAGGGTTTTGATTTTCGAAAATACAAACTCCTACTTCTTTGGCTCTGATGGGTTGACGAGGGATTATCATCCTTATAACTCCAGTGTTTAGGAATTGAAACAATGCCTGTACCTCATCAGTAGGGTCTGTTCAAAAGCATACTGTAAATTGTGGTATTGTTTTCGTCATCCTCCCTCAAGAGGTTTAGAATTTTCAATTAAGAATTGACCATCGCAAAAAATATGAAAGCAGTTTTAAGCATAGTAAACATAATTAATTCAAGACAGACATGTGTAATGCATTCATGAAATAAAAGAGTTTAACACAATAATTGTTTATCTGAACAAGAAAAGGAAAAATACAACTTGAAATCAAATGAACAAAAATTTAGCCATGCTTTGGCAATGGAGCGGTGATCACGTTGGGAGTCTCCGCAGGCTCGAACTCGATCTCTTTGGCATCGATCATGTTCTGAATTTTGTACTTCAGTGCCCAACAGTCCTCAGTATCGTGCCCCGGGCTATCAGAATGATAGGCACACCTTGCTTCTGGATTGTAGCTAGGAGAGGAGGTCTTAGGATTGGCAGGAGGGTTGATTACTGCAATCAGGTTCATCTTCACCATATGCTGCAATGCTTGTGACCAAGGCATGTTAATGTTGGTGAATTGCCTTTTAGGCCCTTCCGGCTTTTGCTGGTTTCCCCTTTGTGGTTGACGGCGTGGTGCAGAACCAGAGATCATGACTGCCCCTGCATGTTGATCACGGCGACTCTTTTGACTGTATACAGCATTGGATTCCTTCTTTCCCGTGTAAGGTTTTTTATGAATATCAGAAGGTGTGGCCTCTTGAATCTTCCCCGACTTGATACCAGCTTCAATTCTTTCGCCAGTCAGGATGAGGTCGGTAAATCCAGCAGATGAGTTACCAATGAGGTGATTGAAGAATGGCCCGGATAGGGTCCCCAAGAACATATCAACGAGTTCCCGGTCAGTTAACGGAGGTTGCACCCTTCCAGCAAGGTCTCTCCATCTTTGTGCGTACTCCTTGAAACCTTCACTTGACCCCAACGACATACCCTGGAGTTGGGTACGTGTGGGAGCAAGGTCGGCATTGTACTGGTACTGCTTATAGAAAGCAGTCGCCAACTCCTCCCAGTTACGAACTTTGGTCCCATCCAGTTGATAGAACCATTCGAGGTGAGTCCCTGAAAGACTTTCCTGGAAGAAGTGGATCCACAAGTTCTTGTCTGCTGAGTATGGTTGGATTTTCCGAACATAAGACCTGAGATGCAACTTGGGACAAGACGCCCCGTCATACTTGGTAAAGGATGGTGCCTTGAACTTCCGAGGAATAATCACACCAGTTGACAAACCCAGATCTCCAAAATCCAGCCCAGGTACCTGTTGGATCTCCATAGCATTCAGCCTATCCTCCAACTGTTTGTACTTGTCCTCAGCCGGAGGGTACTGTTCGTCGTTGAAATCTGTCTCGCTGTCGGAGACCACTGGACTAGGCACCTCTCTTTCATGGTGACTGCTTTCTCTCACAGATGGGGTTGTCCCCTCAGTTTCCTCCTGCGGTGTATTCCCAGATCTGCGTCTAGGGCTGAACAGAACAATCCTCTTCTTCTTCTTGTCCTTCTTCAAAAACAAAGCCTTCAGATCTTGTTGACCCTGAGCCAAGCCTTTGATCAGCTCCTGAAATTGGGCGTTCTGCGCCTGAAATTGGGCGTTCTGCGCCTGAAGAGCCTTGATAGATGCCTCGGTTGATGATTCAGGATTCATGACGAGACTGCTGAAATAAACAACGAAGAAGGTAAGCAACCTGCAGAGGAAGGGTACCTGTTATGTAATGATATGTATGATATGCATGCAATGATTTCAAGGACCTCGTGGGGTAAACAGAGAAACTTGTTAGAGTTGGAAACTGGCAACTTGATTGAAAGTACTTCATGTTGTTGAGAGTCCTTCGTCACGGGTCAAAGGCTCACCATATCCAGTGGGTCATAGCCCCTGACTTCATTGGCTAGAGGAACATAAATCCTCTTTGCCCCTTGCTAGATGTTTGATTTATATGACCTGCATCACAAGCCCTTGAGATCCTTGAAATGGGTTAGGATGTATGCAATGGTATGATGTCATGATATGCATGGGGTAATGTAAGTAACCCTGTTATGAGTCCTAATTAAGGACTGCAAAAACCTGCAAGAAACTTAGGATACCCTATTATGATTCCTAATTAAGGACTACAAACACAACCTGCAAGAGACAAATGTCAGGTAATAAGCATGCAAGTAGTTCAAGTAGGAAGGCACACAAGTCACACAAGAGAAGCCCTTAAAGTTTAGGCCAGCATGGAGTCTGGGTAGTACCCTCTTGAAGTTGGTGGGTTCAACCTGTCCTATCAAAGTAACCGGGTTCTAAGGTTCCCAATATCACGGGATTGCTTTCATTGTTCATCGTTTCGATTTAGCCACTGAACTGGCGACCGAAATATTCCAGGAAAGCAACCCTCAATTGAGTGTAGTATCGAGTATCAACCAACCTCGGACTGCACCAAAGTCAGTTATCTCACTACCCTAAAGAGGCCAAGATAGTTCAATTAAGGTTCCTAAGGTCTGTTGATGCTTCATGATACCACATGGAGGCCCCGTACTCTCCTTGACTGAACTCAAGGGTTACCGGTACACACCAAAGTGCCACATCAACGTAGCAGACTGTTTCAACCATGTCGGTATACCCCGCACAGTTCCCTCACAGCCTTGTTGCTACTTTCTAAGAAGGTATCCCCCAGATCCGGATTAGGACCTATAGAACTCCCAAGACAGTCCCACAATTTAAAGCAAACAAGGAAAGCAATTGAAAACACAGTGATCTTAGTTCTAAGGTACACCTCACTTTAAGTTTACTCCCCAGCAGAGTCGCCAGTTCTGTGATCGGTGGATCTGGAACTGACTGTTTGAAAGCTGGTTCGCGAAATGTCGCGGAAGCAAGAGTCGCCACCGTCTTTTATTTTCTCCAAATGGAAAGGACAAAAGCACAGAAAAATTCCTTATAGAGATTGCTCTCGGTTCGGGAGGTAAGTTATAGAAAGGGAAGGTGTTAGCACCCTTTCTATCCATGGTTATCCATGGGCTCTTAGATACTTGCTCAATGTGTTTTCAAAAAATAGTTTGTTTGCTTTTCAATGTGGGTTTTAAAAAGTTTCTTTGAAAAATTTCAGATCGACTCGTACGTCAGAGTGTTTGAAAAATTTGCCTTGAAAGCTTTTGAAAAGTGTTGGTGAAAAGTATTTTGACTTGTTTGAAAGAGAGTAAGTATCCTTGAGAACCTACCTACCCTAAGGAATTCGTCTGTGTAAATGTCCTTAAAAGTAGTGCCATCCCACCATTGAGAGGTAGGTAGCACCACTGTTGGAGGTGTTCGGGTCAATTCGTTTGTAGAGACATGGTGATCACCAGAGCAATGGGAAGACACCTTAGAAGCTACCCTCATGCCAGGTTCCCGGATCATGAGGACTTACTAAGACGTCCTCTACTCGACGACCACCTTTCGAGGAAAGGCAACAGTGAGGCGTACCCTAGGGGTGGTGTGTGCGAATTATGTGTCGTTTTCATTGATATTTGTCTTGTCATGTTCATTGTGATCTACGCTTGATTTTATTTTATCCATTCATTCTTGCATGCTTTGTTAACAGTTAATATTTGCGGGAAAATAAATCTAAACTATTACAAATGGCGCGGGTCCACATCGCCAAAATTAAACCGGACCCGATTTGACGGAAAGTAAAGAAATAAAAGAAATAAAAGTGCGAGAAATTAAATTGTCCGAGTTACATGGCTTTGGGAGAGATACATAATGAATTAAGCGAAATAAAATAAATGTGCGAATTAAATAAATTACAAACGAGGGCGTTGGACCCTTTTGCAAAATTAAAATTAATAAGGAATTAAAATTAAGAATTAAAAGAAAATGTTTTTTAGTATTTTTGTGTTTTTTGAGATTTAATAATAAAGAATTAATTAAAAACCAAAATGAAATGTTAAACCTAGTTCTAATTATTTTTTAAGTTTATTATGAAAGTATTAAAATTTAACCTAAATGCAACCCTAATTAGTTTACAAGTTCAATTATGAAAATAAATAAATCACTAATATTATGGCAAAAAACAAGGAAAATTAAAAGGAATAAAAAGTCATTAAACCTAATGCTATATTTTTGGATTTTTAGTTATTAAGAAAGTATTAAAATCTAACCTAAATGCAACCCTAATTAGTTTACAAGTTTAATTATGAAAATCACTAATACTATGGCAAAAAACAAGGAAAATTAAAAGGAATAAAAAGTCATTAACCTAATGCTATATTTTTGGATTTTTTATGGAAGAAAGAATTAAAGTTGCAACCTAAATTAATACTAAGTTAATTTACATACAATTTATTTATGAAAATAACTAAAATAAAATAAATATTATATTGTTCTCTTTTTCTGATTTTTGTGTATTTTATAATTTGTAAAGAAATAATAATTAGTTTAAACAAACAAAGAAAATAAAATAAGAATTAAAAATAAAACAAGAAAAATATAGAGAAAGCAAACCAGGGGGGTGCTCAGGCCCCAAAATGGAGGTTTTTGTTTCAGGGCATTATAATCAAATTAAATTGTACCAAAAGCTTCGTACAGTCCCTGTGAGCACAAAACAATCCACAAAATACGTTAATGATGCATGAATCGAAGTATGCGTTTATGGAAAAAATTCAAACCGTGTGACTTGTTCTTGCGTGTTCTTGGAGCTTTATGGCTTGTTTTTTTTTATTCCAATCCGTTCCTGGGAATATCAGCAGTGTGTTGGAATCACTCTAAGGCTTTGAATTGTGCTTGAATGTGGAATTCGGTTTTCAAATTTTCCTTGAATTTTGGAATTTGCTTATGGTGTTCTGTAGCAGCTTGTGCCCTCTTGGCTTTAGGGTTTGCTTCAATATTTATGTTGGAAGGGAATTATGGTACAAACTAGGTCAAAGATCCATGAAATAAGAGAATTAGGTTTAGGTTTTCCACCTTTAACAAACTTTCCCTTTTTTTAAGCAAACCAAGACTTGGTGTACAACATAACCCTAAACTAGGTCAAAGATCCATGAAATAAGAGAATTAGGTTTAGGTTTTCCACCTTTAACAAACTTTCCCTTTTTTTAAGAAAAACCAAGACTTGGTGTACAACATAACCCTAAACTAGGTCAAAGATCCATGAAATAAGAGAATTAGGTTTAGGTTTTTTCACCCTTAACAAACTTTCCCTTTTTTTTAGGCAAAACCAAGACTTGGTGTATAATCTAACCCTAGCATGAGTTTGTGAGCTGGCACATGATATATGGAAGCTACCCCAATTCAAATGACACTATTTCATTGACTTTTGAATTTTATTTGAATTTTTAAAGATTTAAAATGAATTAAATTATCAAAAATTAAATAAAATAGAAAAATCAATATTTGGTCTTGAAATTAATCATGGGACACGTGTGTGGCATGACAAGGCTGAATCAAGTGGAAGAAAGTGGGCCCTTTTGTCAAAAATTGAAGTTTCAAGGATAGTTGACTTTTGCCATTTCACAAAAATTTCCCAACTTCTACAAGGCATAACTTGCTCAATTTTTAAGCTTTTCTCATGTTCTTGGACATTTTGGAAAGGTCTTTGAGTCCTTTAACCAATGCCTTTGGTCCCATGTCATTTTGATTTACCAATCTCAAGTTATGGTCTTTGACTTAAAGTCCCTTTTTGTTGACTTTTGAAAATGACCTATAATGTTGAAATTGATAACTTTTTGTGAGAGCATTTCTTGGACTTGAAGTATGAAGATGAGTTGTAGGAAATGTCTTTCTCTTCAAAATTAGCTTTGGATGGAATTTTTCTGATAATCCATGTGAAAGTTATGCCCTGGTCAATTTTAGTTGACTTTTTCAGCTGTCCAAATATAGTAACTTTTGCATCTTTGATGATTTCTGAGCCAAATTTTGAGAATCATGATCAAGCATTGATCAAATGATGTTTGTGGCTTCAAAATGATATATTGACCAAAAATTTGAACTTTTGACTGCCAAATGACCATTTTGCCCCTACAGTTGACTGTAGTGCAATTTAGGGTTTTGACTGTGCAATTTTGAGCTGAATGCCTTGAAACTTGATATGAGGATGCTTGACCATGTTTGTAAGCATATGAGACTTGATTGGGCCTTTGAAAACTTCCTTCCTTTGATCAGAACCCAAACCCTAGTTTTGACTGTAGGGGAGACTGTTGAGCTGTGCAACCCTTGGGGAATTTTATGACTTGGCTTGGCAATTTCTTGAAGAATATGGGAGGGCAAATTTTGGGGTGCAACAAACACCATACCTTAAATGAGCATCTCATGATGGGCGTCTCTTCGGGCATACCCAAAATGTCTAAGAGCTAAACAAGGATTGTAGGTGATACCTCCCCTAATACCAAGCAGAGGGACGTTAGGGAAATTCCCCACAGCGGTCGATGATAAAGACATCTTCCAAGGATCTCGAACACCAATGGATGTCAGAATGGGTGAGGGGAATCATCCTTTGAGACCATGTTATTCTTTGCTCGTTCTTCAATACTGATTGAGGTAGGTGTGAAGTGAACCACTTAGCGAGTATGGGAATACAACAAAAAAGAGTACCTCTTCTCTTCATGGTGTGGGCATGAAGGCAGTGCAGGATGTCTTCTAGTAAGGTAGGTACAGGATTGCGAGAGAGAAAGACTTTGATGGCGTTAATATCTATGAATAGGTTTGAGTTGGGGAACAGAACCAAACCATAAATGAGAAGAACCAGGATGTCTTCAAAAGCTTGGAAATCCATGTCGTCCCAGAATGAACGAGCCTTCTCCAATAGAAATTTGTCTAGGAAACCTTTGACCCCGCTTCTTGTCTCCCAATTGGATATGATGTCGGCTCTTTTCAGATGCAAAGCCTCGGCGATGACTTCAGGTTTTGGAATCCCTTCCAGACTGGTGAATGGTATCTGATCAAGCACTGGCACCCCTAAGAGTAGAGAGAACTCTTCCAGTGTAGGTACCAACTGATAGTCCAGGAAAGTGAAACAATGATGTACAAGATCAAAGAATTGGAACAGCACACACATCATCTCTTCTTAGAAACTGGATGTAGCCAAACTAAGGAGTCGACCATATTTCTTGGTAAAAGGAGAATCCCTGGGCACTCTTGAGGCTAACTGTGATCGGTGGGAATGAGAACTGACTGTTTTTTAATGCTGGTTCGCGTTTGCGTTTGTTTTTGCAAAGTGTCGCGGTAAGCAAGAGTCGCCACCGTCTTTTATTTTATCCAACAAGGAAAGGACAAAAGCACAGAAAAATTCCTTTTCGAGATTTTTCTCGGGTTCGGGAGGTAGATTATAGAAAGGGAAGGTATTAGCACCCTTTCTATCCGTGGTTATCCACGGGCTCTTAGGTACTTGCTCACTATGTTTTCAAAAGTTTGCATTTCTTTGTGTTTGTGGGTTTTGAAAAGAGTTTTGTTTTGTTTTTTGAAGAAAGTGTAAGTGCGAAAAGTTTTGTTTTGTTTTTTAAAGGAGCAAGTACTTAAGAACCTCTACCTACTCAAAAAGGAATTAAATTGTGCTAATGTCCTTTAGACAATGCTATCCCACTATTGAGGAGTAGGTAGCATCGTCGTTGGAGTTTTCGGGTCAATTCGATTTAAGGGACGTGTGGTCACTAAAGCAATGTTAGAATGTTTTAGCGGTAACCCTAATGTCTTAGATCATTTTTATCGAGGCAACCGTTTCAAGTCAACTTTGATCTTTAGACAGGTGGGCGACCTCTAAGACTTCCTATACTCAATGATCACACTTGAGACAGCCAAGTGAGGTATACCCTAAGAGTGGCATGTGCGAGTGTATTGTTTTTTCAGTTATATTATCTTTGCATGTCATGGTGAGCTACTGTTGATTTTAAGTTTAAGAGTTAATCTTGTCATACAATCCTAGTTAGCATACATCTAAGCAGTTAATATATGTACAGGAATTTAAAGTGCAGAAATTGTAAATCCTACGCTATTACAAGGCTTCGGGGGATTATTTACATGTCCAAAAATTGGGGGAATAAAAGCAGTAAAGTAAAAGTCTTAATTTAAGCTACCACAAACCAGTAAGCAGTTACAATAAAATAAACACGCGTGAATCTGAAAAATCCTAAGAATAAGAACTTTTGTTGTTTTATTTTATTTTTGGGAAAATGCTAAATGTTCAATTAAGTCAAATTTAATTAATTAAAAAAAACTGATTAAAATTAACTCCAAAACATACTTAATATTTTTTTGCATTTTTTTGTTTATGAAAAGGATTGAATTTAAATAAATCCTAAGTCTACTGATTTTAAAATTGGAGAAAATAAGTTAAAATAATTAACTAAATTAAATCCTAATTCTAAGTTACTTATTTTTATGATTTTTATGTTGATTAAAAAAAAACAAATAAAATGGTCCAAACGAAAATGAAATCAGGCAGTAAATCAAGAAAAACAAAATAATTCTGGAGGCCTGGGTCGAAAGAAGTGTGGGCTGTCTTTCGACCCAGTGAAGAGGCTGGATTGAAGGTGCATGAGGGGCTGCACTCTGAGGGTGTTCGATCTGGATATGTCATCCTTCGATCTGGAAGTCCTGGGTCCAGTTTGAAGCTAAGTTGCTGAGCTTCGAAACTCTGAACAGGATCCTGAGAATATATTTCCTGCAAAAATGAAACACATGTTAAAGGTCCAGGGGGGACTTTACCCCCCTGATTCGAATCTCCTCCCTATTCGCACCTGCTGAATCTGGGTCTGGGTTTATTTTATCCGGGGATTCAAAGGAGAAACTCAGATTGTGCCCAAGCAATGGCACAATCTCATCTATGCGCTGTAGCTTATATGTAGCACATTAAATCATTCACAAACAACAGTAATAACGTGAATATGCAATCAGAGATCGAAATGAGTTTGAGATTAGATTTCTTTTTACCAAACATAAGTGCTTTGATCTATGATTCTGAGTGTGGAATGGCTGGTGCAAGGATTGGGTATGGCTTCCTGGAAGTGCTGATGATTTTTGGCAGCGTATCTCCAAGTTCTCCCTGTTTCTTTTCTCTATTTTTCTGTATATTTTTCGTGTGTTCTGCACTGCATGCTTGCCCCTGTATTTATAGGAGTGTGGGGGTCTAGTAACGGCAAGAGACAACCCATTAAATAGGCCTTTAAAGCCATGAGACAAGAATCAGACACATTAAATAATTTCCTTTTTTGAAATATCCATGTCTCTTAAATGAACCTGGACACTTTTGAATTTCGAATGCCTTCAGGTCCTACTCTTCATTTGGTCTTGATTTGCCTCCTTCAAATGGACTTCTTATGTACCCTTCGAATGGTCCTTCTGAATGCTTCTTAGAATGGTCTTGAGTTGCACATAATCACTCTGGTCGAATCAGCTCTTTAGGAACAGAAAAGGCAAGAATCTGGCCTTTAACTCAGGAATTAAATCCACAATCAGCATTTAATTATTTCTATATTTACAAGGGAAACATGCCATTTTCTCATGTTCAGTGTACCTGGACATGTTCTTTGAGTGCCCTCTTGATGGATTTGTTAACAGGCCAATCGAAAGGATTTGTTAACAGGCCAATCGAAAGGTGTTGTTCATGCTAATCGAAGGACATGGTTCACACGCCTGTCGAAGCTTCCTTGACACAATGCTAATCGAAGTGCTTGTCCATAATTCTAATCGAAAGGCTCATTCAGAATACCAATCGAAGGGTCTTTCAGAATGCTAATCGAAGTGCTTGTCCATAATGCCAATCGAAAGGCTCATTCAGAATACCAATCGAAGGGTCTTTCAGAATGCCAATCGAAGTGCTTGTCCATGCCAATCAAAATGCTCCTTCAGAATGCCAATCGAAGGGTCTTTCAGAATGCCAATTGAAGTGCTTGTCCATGCCAATCGAAATGCTCCTTCAAAATACCAATCGAAGGGTCTTTCAGAATGCCAATCGAAAGGTACTTAAAGCACCACTCAAAAATTTTCTTTTTCCTTAGGCAAGGGTTTCTGGTCAACCATGCAGGGGGAAGACTTTGGAAAACATGAGAGGGCAAATTTTGGGGTACAACACTAACTCTTGAAGTTGAGGGTGTGCTTTTATAAAGCTGATTCAGATGAAATTCATGACCTACAAAACAAAACAAAGATAAATTTCTAAATCCTTGAAATGGTTAGTGAGCATGCGTATGATGCTTATGTTATTTATGATGTTATGTACAAGTAAATATATACACATAAAGCAGACAAGTCCCTATGTTTTAGGCTTGCATGGGGTTTTATAGGTAAGTACCCTCTTGAAGTTTAGTTGGCTTAACCTGTCCTAGTAATAGTGATCGGGTTCTAAAGGATCTCAATATCACCGACCTTTCTCTTAGGCATTGTCTCAGCATAATCAATCTTTTCTTGCAGCCGAGATATCCCAAAAGTCTAGCCTTAATGAGTGTAGTATCGAGTATCAACCAATTTTCAGCTCTACACCGAAATCGGTTATCTCACTATGTCCTAATAGCCAAGTTTATTAAATTAGGGTTATAAAGTCATTTAGTGCTTCACGATGCCACTCAGCGGCCCCGTATTCTCCTCGATTCACCACGAGGGATACCGATACCGACAAATGTGTCACACTAACGTAGCCATTGTTACAACCATATCGGTCTACGCCGTCCAATTTCCACAATCTATTGCTACTTACCTAAAAGGTTCCCCAGATCCGGGTAGAGGATAAAAAACAAACCCAAACAAGGAACCAATAATGTAAAGCAAGCAATTCAAACAAATGAAGGCAAGTAAATGTGATCTAACCCTAAGGTAACCCCACTTTTGAGTATATTCCCCAGCAGAGTCGCAAATTCTGTGATGCGGTGGGAGAGCTGACTTCTTGTTTTGCGTTTGTGTTTGCAAATGTTGCGGTTTAGCAAGAGTCGCCACTGACTTTTCTTTTATCCAATAAGGAAAGGTGAAAAAGCACAGGAAAGACCTTTAGAGATGTTTTCTTGAGTTTGGGGGGTAGATTATGAAAAGGGAAGGTATTAGCACCCTTTTCGTCCATGGTTTTCCATGGGCTCTTAGTTTCTTGCTAGACCACTTGCTTTTGTTTTGAAATGCGCTTTGTGATGTGGGTTTTGAAAGTATTTTGAAAATGTGACTTTGTAATGATTCTCGTCTCTATAAGAATGCATACAAAGTGTTGTTTTGAAAATAGTTCAAAGAGGTGTTTGTGGAATGTGTTTTTTGAAAGTGATTTTGAAAAGGGTTTTCTTTGTAATGGCTCTTGTTTCTATAAGAACGCGTACAAAGTGTTGTCTTTCAAAAATGTTTTCAAAGTGAAAGTGTGGGTGTATAAAAATGTTTTTGTTGTGAGCAAGCGAGCAACTAGAAGCGAATATACCTACTTAAAAGGTCTTAGATGTTCTTTTCCTCCTTTAGATGTTGCTATCTTACCATTGTTTTAGTGAGAAGCCCCATCGTTGGATGTGAAGGGACGAGCGTGGGATGTTTGTATAGTCATAGAAGGCAACCTATGGGACGTTTTAGCAATGTCGTTTAGGGACTAGATCGTTTATCGAAGGCAACATCGAGGGACTACGACCTTTTATCGAGGATCTTTTGCTAAAACGCCCATGTTCGAGGGACATGACTATTTCTCCGATAGGCAACAAGTGAGATTACCCTAAGGGTACATGTGTGCAAAGTGTGTTTGATTGCATGCATTTAGTCTTGCTTTTAGGTTGTCTATTTTGTTGTTTTCATGTATTGCCATACACACCTTATTTACTAGCATTTACATTTGAAAGCGATAAATTGCAGAAATGTAAAGTCCTACGCTATTACAATATTTTAGGGATGGGGGGTACATATTTATAAATGGGGATTGCAAATAAAATTAAATAAGTTACTAATACAACCATATTGAAATGGATAAGAATGTACAAGAAAATATGAAATGAACTTGTTTAGAAAATAGTTTTTTAGTCTTAATGAAAAAAGAAATAAATTAATTAATAAAAGAAAATATTTTTATGTCTTTTTATGTTAATAAAAAAAAGGTTAATATAAAAAATGATAAAAAAGGAAAATTAATGAAAAGAGTTGAAACAGTGTGCTGCTGCGAGCGAAACAACAGGGATCAGAAGTTCTGAGCCAGACATGTGATGGCTCAAAAAGGAACGTTAGTGGGCATCAGAAGTTCTAGATCGGTAAACTCTGAGATCCTGCAAGACACGTTATAGGGAAAACACAGAAATTCTGGGTGGTATTCAGGCAGTGAGCCAAAATTCAGAGGTTCTATATTACACTAAAATAGTGAGTAAACATCAGGAATTAAGTGTATCGTTAATATGTAAAAATCAGAAACTCTGAGTGTTTAAAAACAACAAGTGGAAACATCAGAATTTCAGTATGTTTGACATGTAGGGAGAACTCATAAGTTCTGTGCTGTTTTAAAATAGTGAATGAATCATGGAAGTTCTATGTGTTAGTGTTGTACCCCAAAATTTGTCCTCCCATATTTCTCAAAATATTTCAAGAAAAATTCACAAGTCCAACCCGGCGCGTCATATTCAGGTATTCTTTCACCAAGATATCTCTGATAACGTATTCTCAAATTCAGGTTCGGCTCAAGAGTCAATTCTTTAAAGAAGGTATCCAAATGTGTGAGTTTTCTCGAAGAAATATGGTGAAAAAGTGTGCTGAAAGTGCAGTTTTTACATTTCAACTTCAAAAATTGCACTTAAGTCCCTGCGATTTAGCCTGGAAAGTGACGAACTCAAGTGAACATTGGAGGCCCAATTGCACATTCAAAGCCCATTTTCTTTACCCTAATTTCCATTATATAATCACCTTCTTTTCACACAAACCAGAGAGGAAAAAAAGAGAGAAAAAACCTTGCCACAACACTGTTAGAATATCAAATTCTTTCAAGAACCCTAAAACCTTGAAATCCTTATTACAAATCCCTCTCTCACTACAAACAAGTCATCACAGTTACAAACCAACACCTCACTACTTCTTCAGTAAGGGTAATGCTGGCTTGATCTCCATGATCCAAAAGGCATAAAAGCATTCATGTCACTAATTTTCCAGTAAGAGTAAGATTGATTTGATCTCCATGATCAAAAGGGTATAATCATTCATACATGCCATATTGTGCCTAAACATTAAATTTCTTCATATATTGGCTTTATTTGCATTTTATGATTTTATTTAATGTGTTCATGAGATTCAACACTGCAGATTTAGACAGGATCCCATGCAGGTTCATTAAGGAACATTGAGGCCAAAAGCCAAATGGCTAAAAGCCAAAAGTCAAATGGCCAAAAGCCAAAAGCCAAAAGCCAAAAGCCAAATGGCCAAAAGAACAACTTATGCATGACGAGACAGACATCCTGAGAAGATTAAGGAACGTTGAGGCCAGAACACAAATGACCATGAAACCCAATCCAATGGCCGAAGAATGCAGACCGTTCAAAAAAACCTCCCCTTGAGCCTGAAACCCCCCTTGGTTTGCATCCTTTTTAATTTTATTTTCTTTTCTTTTCTAATTCTTTTTTAATTGTTTTAATTGTTTTTTTTTCACCATAAAATAATTTTCTATAATAAAAACATAAAAAATCAAAAATACAAATATATTTAATTATTATTAATTTCATCACTAACCTATTTTTTGTAAATAAACTTTAACAATTAACTTAGTTTAATTTAGGTTTTTAAACTTTAATCTTTTTCTTAATAAGTAAAAAGTATCTAGAATTAGGTTTTTTTGACATATTCATCTTTTTCTTAAATAAATTATTAATCATCATTATTTATCATTATTATTAATTATCATTAATTTTGTAAATAAACATGTAAATAAATTAATTAACTAGTAAATTAGGTTAACTTTAATATTTTCATTAATAATTAAAATAATCTAGATTTAGGGTTTCCTTTTAATTCTTGTTCTTTATTTTCCATTAAATACCAAAAACCTAAAAAACATTTCTTTTCTTTTAATTAAATAATTAATTAACTTTTAATTCAATTTAATTCCAAAAGGGTCCAACGCCCTCGAACGTTCTATTTTCTATTCTTTTCGCGCATTTATTCTTATTTTTCTTGTGAATATTATGTAATTGCTCAAGCCATGTAATAGTAACTAGGTTTTACTTTCCGCATTTTTATTCAAAACGGGTCTTTGTTAATTTGGCGATGTATAGACCCGCGCCTTGTAATAGCGTAGGATTTATCTTTCCGCATTTAAATTTCCGCACTTTTAAATTCTAAACTTTGCATGAAAGAATGAATGTTAATTAAAAAACAAGCGTAGCTCACAATGATGCATGATCAAAGATAAATGTTAACCTGAAAATAATGCACAAATTCACACACCACTCTTAGGGTACGCCTCACTGTTGCCTTGCCCTCGAAACGTGGTCGTCGAGTATAGGACATTTTAGTAAGTCCTTATGTCCGTTGATCCATATGCCTCAAAACAAGTTGCCTCGGAAAAGTTGCCTCGAATTAAAAAGGATCAATGGCATAAGGGTAGCTTCTAAGGTGTCCTACTGTTGCTCTGGTGACCACACTGTCCCTAACAAACGAATTGACCCGAACACCTCCAACGGTGGTGCTACCTACCTCTCAATGGTGGGATGACACTACCTTAAGGACTTCTACACAGCCTAATTCCTTAGGGTAGGTAGATGACTCGTAGATACTTGCTCTATTCAAAAACAAATCAAAACTCTTTTCACACTGACACTTTTCAAAAAAGGCTTTCAAAACAAATTTTCAAACACTCTTGAGGACTGATACAAGAGTCGATCTGAAATCTTTAAACGATACTTTTTCAAACTCACTCACAATTGAAAAGCAAACATTTTGAAAACACAAATGAGCAAGTATCTAAGAGCCCATGGATAACCATGGATAGAAAGGGTGCTAACACCTTCCTTTTCTATAAATCTACCTCCCAAACTGAGAAACTATCTCATAAGGAATTTTGCTGTGCTTTTGTCCTGTCCATATTGGAGAAAATAAAAGACGGTGGCGACTCTTGCTTCCGCGACATTTCGCGAACCAGCGTTAAACAGTCAGTTCCAGATCCACCGATCACAGTTAGAATGGTGAGTGAAAAACAGAAGTTCTGTGTTACATTTCAACTCTTTCCTTATATCAATCAGCACAATGATAACTTATTCGGTTTTCAGCAAACGGCAAATCAGAAGGATAAAAGCACAATAGTTTATGGAAGTTCTGATCCTGGTCCTGAGTCTAGCCTTAATCAGGAAGTTCTGATCCTCATTTTTTTCTACTTACGTTGTGATATGGACAACATCAATATTATGATATTTACATGTTTAATGATGTTCTGAATGAGAAGATGCAGAGTCAGGGAAACTTACCTTGAACCTGGAGCGTGTGTTTGATACTTGGACTGCTGCCTTTAGATATTCTGAGTCGGTAAGAGCAACGGAAGGGGAAATGCCAAGCTCTTTGATTCAAAAGGAAGAACAAAGGTTTGGTTTTCTGTTTGGAATTTCTGGATTTTTATGAAGGGGTTCCATTTATTTCTTTTCTCTCTTTTGATGATTCCCTCTCTCCAAAATCTAGCCCCTTGCAAGTGTGATGGAGCAACTTATTTATAGGTGAATTTGTTGTGGTTTTGGGGGGGAAAATAGATGGGATTTGATCTTTTTGGCACACTGTTCCATTGCTTTTTGATCACAGCTTTTTGTATTTGATGCAAATACAGGATTTGGGAAAATGCAGGCGTGGACTGAATTAACTGCTGGTTAGAGTACTGTATTGTAGCAGTGCATCAGGTTGTTCAAATGAGGTCTTGGGATTTTGTGATGTTCTGATCGCAAAAGATCAGAAATGTAACCTCTAAATGCTGAAGGGGCATGTTCTGACCGGAGCTTTGAACATAGTCTTCATATGCTGAAGAATCATGTTCTGACTAAAGCATCATGTTCTGACCAAAGAGCATCGCTTCTACATGTTCTGATTGAAGCATTATGTTCTGAACAAAGAGCATCGCTTCTACACGCTCTGATTGAAGCATCATGTTCTGAACCGTGTTTGCAACTTCTGACTGCACTTGCGTGGAGGCTGGCTCAGAAGTTCTGAAGTATCATATTCTCTTAACACTTAGAAAATTTTCTAAATGTTTAGAAATTTGATTTTTTTTCAAAGTAATTTCTGACTTCTGATTTTTTTATTGAACCAATTTCATGTCTTAATGAAATATAATTGTTGAAACTTGATTTTTGATCTAAGAGTCCAAGTTTTACTTTTCAATGTGATTTTGACCATTTTGCCCTTGTGAATGATTTTCTTGAAAAGTTGTAACTCAAGACTTGAAACTGGATGGAAGCAAACCTGAGGGTCCAGAGTGATCCTTTGAGAAACGAGAGGGCAAATTTTGGGATACAACACCCCTCGATGACGCTATCTAAGTTGCGTTTCAAATGATCTTAGTCCCTAAAAAATAATTCTAAGATACCTTGCAACATTGCTAATCATGGTTATACAATGACCCACGCCCGTCCCGTTTACATCCAAAGATAGGGTTACTTACCAAATCAATGGTAAGATAACAATGTCAAAGGAAAAGGAAAATGAACAAGAAAGACTTTTGAGTAGTTAGAATGCTCCTAATTACTTGCTCAATCCCAAACAAACATCCTTGCTATTTTCAAAACAAACACTTACACTTTCAAACATCTTACAAACTTGAAAACATTTTCAAAAGATCAAACATCTTTGTATACATTCTTACAAACAAGAATCATTACAAAGATTTCCTAAACAATGGCCTCTTTACAAAATACTTTCAAAAAAACCACACAAATCATAAACAAAAGCAAGTGATCTAGCAAGTAACTAAGAGCCCATGGAAAACCATGGATGAAAAGGGTGCTAATACCTTCTATTTTCATAATCTACCCCCTGAACTCAAGAAACAATCTCAAAGGTCTTTCATGTGCTTTTTCACCTTTCCTTTTAGATAAAAGAAAAGTCGGTGGCGACTCTTGCTAACCGTAACATTTGCGATAAAACAAAAAACGCTCAAGTCAGTTCTCCCACTGTATCACAGAACTGGCGACTCTACTGGGGAGACTTCTAAAAGTGGGGGTTACCTTAGGGTTATATCACATTTACTTGCTTTCATTGTTTGATTTGTATGCTTTACACTATGGTTCTTTGTTTGGGTTTGAATTCTCTACCCGGATTTGGGATACCTTATAGGTAAGTAGCAATACATTGTGGAAATTATGTGGGGTATACCGACATGGTCTAAGCAATAACTATATTAGTGCGACATATTTGTGGGTACCAGTAGCCCTTAAGTTAATCAAGGAGAATACGGGGCCGCTGAGTGATGTCATGAAGCACTAATGAACTTTTAGAACCTTTACTTGACCAACTTGGCCATTTAGGATGTAGTGAGATAAACGGCTTTGGTGCAGTCTGAAGTTGGTAGATACTCGATACTAAACTCATTAAGGTTTGGTTTCTTGGGATATTTCGGTTGCCATTAAAGAGGCTTGCGCTGAAACAATGACCAAGGAAACAAACCAATGATATTGAGCTCCTTAGAACCCGATTACTATTACTAGGACAGGTTGAGCCAACTAAACTTCAAGAGGGTATTTACCTATGAGACTCCATGCAAGCCTAAACCTAAGGACTTGTTTGCTTTGTTTGTATGTACATACTTATACATAACATCAAGAACATCAAGAACATCATACTCATTCACTAACCATTTCAAGGATCTGGGGATTTATCTTTGTTCTATTTTATAGGACATGGATTCTATTCGCAGGAAAACCATTCAAGTTAATCTTGTAAGGATCCCTCCATAAATTAAGGAGCTAGCTTCAAGGATTCCTGAAAATTATCCATTTACCGAGAGACATGGTCGCCTACTCAACTTGGTCACCTCTAACACTGATAAAGACATGATGAAGGTGCTCTTTCAATTCTTTGATCCTTTACACCATTGCTTCATATTTCCCGACTATCAACTTGTGCCTACTTTGGAAGAATTCTCCCGAATCTTGAGGATTCCCATTCTCAACCAACTACCTTTCAATGATACAGAAAGAGACCCAAATCCAGAAGAGATTTCTCAAGCTCTACACTTGCACTCA
This sequence comes from Vicia faba, assembly GCA_948472305.1. Lineage (NCBI taxonomy): Eukaryota > Viridiplantae > Streptophyta > Magnoliopsida > Fabales > Fabaceae > Vicia > Vicia faba. Next base: position 519,734,246 of record OX451737.1, read on the forward strand.
TCCGATGTCACAACTCATTGGGAAACAAGGAGTGGTGTCAAAGGTTTCCTAGAAAAGTTCTTGTTTGAGAAAGCCCAAAACTGTTGGAATTCTTTAGACTTGCAAGCTTTTGAGAAAATTGTGGCTCTCCTCATCTATGGGATGGTTTTGTTTCCATATCCTGACCAACTCATAGACGTGAACACCGTCAAAATCTTCATATCATGCAACCCGATGCCTACTTTGCTAGGAGACATCTTACACTCTTTTCACACTCGTACAATAAGGAAACAAGGTGTCCTTATGTGTTGCACTCCTCTCTTGGCAATATGGTTTATTTCGCATCTTCCCCAATCTGTATTAAAGAATGAGCAAGGTTCAAGGTGGTCACAAAGGTTGATGACGCTCAAACATTCATACATTCATTGGTGCTCCCGATCCATAGAGAATGTTACTATTGTCGACCGTTATGGAGAATTTCCTAATGTCCCTTTACTTGGCATTAGGGGAGGTATCACCTATAACCCCTGCTTAGCCTTAAGACAGTTTGGTTACGCCCGAAGGGATGGCCCGCACGAGATGCTGATTCAAGGCTTGGTATTTGACTACGAGAGCGACGATCAAGGTCTTTGCCAGAGATTTATCTGAGCTTGGAGGATGTTGAACAAGGTAGATAGCAAGACATTGGGGCATAAGAATTCCATCCCTCTTAAGCCTTACCTCAAATGGGTACGAACTCGTGCTCAGAGTCTTATGATGCCTTATACCCCCATTCTCCCGGTAATCATGGAGCCTGTTATAGAAGGAGATGTTCCATATACTATCTTACATCCTGACATGCCCACCTCTCTTGAAGACCTACAAAGAGATTGGATACAACTCAAGGGGGAGAGAGATACTTTTGAAGCCCGATTCTACGCAAGCGAGAAGAAGTTTTTGGAACTCACTAAGAAACTTCATGAGGAGAGGAACTTGAATGCCTACATTGCACCAAAAAGGATGCGTACTACCTTTTTATCTTAGAGTTTTTGTATTATTTTTCCCAAGAAGGCATTGATGTACTCAAAGCTTTAATTTATTAATATAATGTGTGTTTTCTTTTTGTCTAAAACGAATTTGAATCTTTAAGATCCTTGAAATCATTGCATATGCATTTACCATTCATCATAACATAAGCAGGTTTCTTGCAACAATTCTCCTCATCTCTCTACTATTTATTTCAGTAAGATAGATCTCGAGCAAACGGTGAAGGACCTCCAAGCTCAGAATGCACAGTTTCAACAGTTGTTCTTAACTCTATCCAAAGGACAAGAAGAGTTGAAGACCTTGCTGGTTGAGGAGAAGAAAAAGAAGACGAAGAAGATAACCGGAGTTCTAAACATGGGAAGAAGATTCCAAGGGCAAACAAGAAGGGCGTTATACTTTGCAACGACATACTGTGAGAAAGACAATCAAGATGGGAAGGGTAAAGAAACAGTTGTCCAGTCAGAGTCAGAAGAGGAAGAAGAAAAATATTCTGAAGAGAAATATCCTACAGCTGATGACAAGTATAAGCATCTAGAAGAACGGTTGAGCGCAATGGAAATCCAAAAAGTGCCTGGATTGGACTTTGAGGAGTTGGGGTTAGTCTCGGGGATTGTCGTTCCTCCAAAATTCAAAGCACCCGTGTTCGCCAAATATGACGGAGTCTCATGCCCTAAAATGCATCTCCGGTCCTATGTAAGAAAGATCCAACCTCATACCGCTGATAAGGATTTATGGGTACACTTCTTCCAAGACAGCCTATCTGGAACTGAACTTGATTGGTTTTATCAGTTAGAAAGAGCCAATGTTCATAACTGTGAAGATCTTGCTGCAGCCTTTTACAAACAATACCAATACAACGTTGATCTTGCGCCTACCCGTACTCAACTCTAGAGTATGGCCATGGTTTCAAGTGAAGGCTTCAAGGACTATGCACAAAAATGGAGAGACTTGGCCGGAAGAGTTCAACCTCCCCTATCTGAAAGAGAGTTGGTAGACATGTTTTTGGGCACCTTGTCTGGTCCCTTCTTCAATCACTTAATTGGGAGTTCATTGGCAGGTTTTACTGAATTGATATTGACTAGAGAAAGGGTAGAAGCCGGGATAAATAATGGAAAGATTCAAAAAGATGCATCCTCTACTTCTGTAAGGAAGACATTCATCGGAAAGAAAGAAGTGGTTGTTGTATATCCTTATAGAAATCAAGATAGGGCTAAACGCCGTCCAATGGTGGGGGCTGTTATGATTCCTAAACCCGCGCCTGATCAGCAAAGAAACAACCAACCAAGAATGGAAAGACCAGTCAAACAATTCACCTAAATTAATATGACATTATCTCAACTATTACCACATTTGTTAAGATCCAATCTAGTGACCTTGAAAGAAGCTCCAAAGAACCCTAACACAACCTCTCCTCACTATCATCCTAATACCCGCTGTGCATACCACTCTGAGAGTCCCGGCCATGACACTAACAATTGTTGGGCTCTAAAGAACAAAATACAAGACCTCCTTGAAGTCAAAGAGATTGAATTCGATGCGCTAGAAAATCCCAATGTCATTTCTGCCCCTATGCCCAAACATGGTCATAATACCAACGCCATCGAGGAAGATATGTTTGTTACTTCAGTTGATGAACTTATGACTCCACTCCTAACTATCAAAAATAACTTATTGAATGCCAGTGTTTTCCCAGGCTGTGATGAAAGCTGTCATTTCTGTTTGTCCTCACCAACCAGTTGTCCTTTGTTGAAAACAGGCGTTCAGTGCCTAATAGATAACCAGGAAATTTTATTCGAGAAGACTCTTATTCCAACTATTTCTTATAATGATGTTTCCATTGTTACCATTTCCAACAATTCTTCCAGGGTCTCCATCAAAAGACCCGTTAGGATTACATCAGTTCCAAAAATAGCTCCTTTGATAATTACAATGCCTAGACCAATCCCGTATTCGTCAGACAAAACTGTACCATGGAATTATGGAGGGGGTGTCTACTACCACAGTATCAAGCAAGATTGGCCAGCTGCCGAAGATTCGAGTTTTGAGAAGGTTGACGCCAATATTAGTAATATTGCAGGGACTAGCAAGATTACCCGAAGCAGAAGGATATTCTCTCCAGAAATTGCTCCCTGAAAAGCAGTTTCTGGACCCGTAATCATTCCTATTGTTGTTGCTCCTCCAAAGGTTATTCCCATTCCCACAATCATCTCTGCTAATACTCCAACTGACAAAGCTGTTACGACCCCTGTTATCACTCCTACTGACATTCCTGCTGCCGAGTCAACCGAGACTCGAGGTAAAAGTATTCTGATTGAGCCTGTCCGGACGAAGGCACAATCATTGGCTATCCTTGAAACCTCCTGGAAAGAGATGGAGGAAATTCTAAAGATCATAAAAATAAGCGACTACAATGTAGTCGAGCAACTGGGGCAAACTTTATCTAAAATTTCCATGCTGGCTTTATTACTATGTTCCGAGGCTCATGCAAAAGCCTTGGTAAAATTCTTGAAAACTGCCCATGTACCCCAAGAAACATCTACTGATCAGTTCCAAGACTGCGTAGCCAGCTTGACTGCAGATAATGGTTTAGGTTTCTCAAATGCTGATTTAACGCCAAGAGGGAGGAAGTATAATGAGGCATTACATGTCTCAGTGGAATGCAGGGGCACGACTCTGGCTCATGTCTTGGTTGACACCGGTTCGTCTCTGAATGTGTTGCCTAAAAAGGCTCTTGATAGGCTTGATTATGAGGGATTGACATTGAAATCAAGCAACATAGTAATGAGAGCCTTTGACGACTCAAAAAGGATGGTGCATGGGGAAGTGGATATCCCCATAAAGGTTGGAACCCAAACATTTGATTCAACTTTTTATGTAATGGATATTCGCCCTTCATATTCCTGCTTGCTAGGTCGACCATGGATTCACAATGCTGGCGCTGTCACCTCTACGCTACACCAAATGCTGAAGTATCCGATTCAAAGGAAAATCATCACCGTTCACGGAGAAGAAGAGTATATGATCAGCCATCTAAATTCCTTCCGATATGTGGCACTAGATGGTGAATTTATTGAAACTCCATTCCAGCACTTTGAAGAAGTCCCACAAGATGTGGCAGTGACTAAGGTTGTGTCTCAAGTTCCCAAGATCACAAGGCCTTCACTCAGGATGTCATCTTTGAAGGATGCCAAGGCAGTAATAGAATAAGGTGGGTGCACTATTTGGTGACAACTCCCAGATATCCCATACAAATCTGATAAGTTTGGTCTGGGTTTCACTTCAGGTGCCCAGAAGGCTGTATGCTGTGCTCGTGTCGGATGACCACCCTTGAAGATCAGGAACCGCGAAGTCAATGCAGTGGAGGACGATGGAGATAGCTACAACCTAGAGGACTGGATTTTCCCAAATGTCGGTGGAGGGCTCAACAACTGGAAGGCTAGAGATTTTGTCCCGATCACTTTTATCCCACAGTAATTTGTCTTTACATTTTGTTGGATCTGTAATATTAAAACAATTCAGACTCTTAAAACCCTGTGTCTTACCCGAGGCACAATGGTCCATTTGTAAGGGTTATTATCTCATTTCCATATGACATCAATGAATCATGGACGTTTTTGCATACAAACTTTGTGCTCATTGTTTTTATTTTTTTTACATTTTTATTTCTTTCAAAGATAGTTATACTCTTACACACACTCACACTTATAATGCAGGTCTACATCCATTCTGGATCCCATGGGTAACGATTCTGCTATGGCCTTTTGTAACTCTGAAATTCTAATCTACCAAGCCTAAGACGAAGGTGAGGAAGATTGTGAAGTACCAGGGGAGCTTGCCAGGTTACTGCAACAAGAAGAGAGAATCATTTAGCCCCACGAGGAGCCGGTGGACACCATCAACCTAGGTACCTAAGAAGACAAAAGAGAAGTCAAGGTGGGTGCCAATCTGGAACCCAGTATTAAGGAGCGTCTGGTTCAATTGTTACACGAGTATGTTGAGATCTTTGCCTGGTCGTAGGAAGACATGCCAGGACTTGATGCATATATTGTGGTGCATCATCTACCTACAAGAGAGGATTGCCCACTAGTAAAACAAAAGGTCCATCGTATGCGACCTGACATGTCAGAGAAGATTAAAGCTGAAGTCATGAAACAATTCAACGCTGGATTCTTGGCTGTCACCTCTTATCCACAATGGGTTGCTAATGTTGTTCCCGTGCCCAAAAAGGACGGCAAGGTACAAATGTGCGTGGACTACATAGATTTGAGTAGGGCAAGCCCTAAGGATGATTTTCCACTTCCCTACATTGATATTCTAGTTGACAATACGGTACAACACAAAGTGTTTTCCTTTATGGATGGTTTCTCAGGCTACAACCAAATCAAAATGGCGCCTGAGGACATGGAGAAAACAACCTTTGTCACAGTGGGGGACATTGTGCTACAAGGTTATGCCATTCGGACTGAAAAATGCTGGGGCAACCTATCAGCGCGCCATGGTCGCTCTATTTCACGATATGATACATCACGAAATAGAGGTCTATGTGGATGACATGATAGCTAGATCTCAAACAGAAGAAGAGCATCTTGATCATTTACAGAAACTGTTTGAGAGGCTAAAGAAATACAAGCTGAGGTTGAATCCCAATAAGTGCACATTTGGAGTGAGGTCTGGTAAACTCCTAGGCTTTATCGTCAGCAATAAAGGTATTGAAGTAGATCCTGCCAAGGTGAAAGCGATACAAGAGATGCCTTCTCCTCGTACTGAGAAGGAAGTCAGAGGATTCTTGGGACGTTTGAACTACATTGCCAAATTCATTTCTCACCTGACAGCTACTTGTGAACCAATCTTCAAGTTACTGAAGAAATATCAAGTAGTCAAATGGAATGATGAGTGCCAAACTACTTTTGACAAGATCAAAGAGTATTTACAAGAGCCTCGTGTTTTGATGCCACCAGTCGAGGGAAGACCATTGATCATGTATCTGACTGTTTTGGAAAATTCAATGGGGTGTGTGCTGGGGCAGCATGACGAGTCTGGCCGAAAAGAGCACACTATTTATTACCTGAGCAAAAATTTTACCGACTGTGAAACAAGATATTCACTGCTCGAGAAAACTTGCTGCGCTCTGGCATGGGCTGCTCGCTGGCTAAGACAGTATATGCTGACCCATACTACCTTGTTGATATCTAAAATGGATCCAATAAAATACATCTTCGAGAAAACCTGTATTCTCTGGGAGAATAACAAGATGGCAGATGATCCTGACAGAATATGACATACAGTATACTACCCAGAAAGCAATAAAGGGAAGTATACTAGCTGATCACCTTGCTCACCAAGTTGTAGAAGACTACCAGTCCATGAAGTTCGAATTCCCAAATAAAGACATCATGATGGTAAACAACTGTGAAGAATTCAAGCCATATGACGGACCTGAACAAAGATCCCGATGAACCCTGGTTTTTGATGGGGCATCTAACGCGCTCGGCAATGGTATTGGTGTTATACTCATATCTCCTGAAGGATGTCACACTCCCTTTACAGCAAGACTCTGCTTCAATTGTACAAATAACATGGCGGAATACGAAGCGTGCATTTTTGGTCTCAAAGCTGCCATAGATTTGGGGATCAAATCCTTAAATGTATTCGGAGATTCAACTTTGGTCATCAGCCATATCAAAGGAGAATGGGACACTAAACACCCTAACCTTATCCCTTACAAAGAACATGTTTTGACATTGCTCCCACATTTTGAGGAGATTACCTTCGAGCATTTCCCGCGAGAAGAAAATCGGCTAGCAAACGCACTAGCCATGATGTCATCTATGTTTAAACTTAAATGGGATAACAAGGCTCCCCAGATCACCATTGAACGAATGGATGAACCAGCACACTGTCATGAGATTAATACCGAATAAGTAGTAGACCAGCCTTGGTTTCACGAAATCAAGAGGTATCTCGAGACTCAAGAATACCCAGAAGGAGCTTCAGTAAATGAGAAGAAGTTACTAAGGAGATTCTCTGCTAAATTATTCCTTAGTAATGGCATTCTTTATAAACGCAACCATGACTCTGTGTTACTTCGGTATGTAGACAAGGTTGAAGCTGAAAGAATCATGGCTGAATTACATGAAGGCACTTTTGGCACCCATTCCAGTGTGTGATACGGTGGGAGAATTGACTTGAGGTTTTACGTTTCGTCGCAAATGTCGCGGTTAGCAAGAGTCGCCACCGACTTTTATTTAATCCAAAAGGAAAGGTAAAAAAGCACATGAAAGACCTCTGAGATGTTTTCTTGAGTTCAGGGGGTAGATTATGAAAAGGGAAGGTGCTAGCACCCTTTTCATCCATGGTTTTCCATGGGCTCTTAGTTACTTGCTTAGATCACTTGCTTTGCTTTGAAATTGTTTGAAATGGTGCTTGGTGTTTGGTGTGATTTTGAAAGTATTTTGAAAAGAGGCCATCGTTTAGGCAATCTTTGTAATGATTCTCATTCGTAAGAATGTATACAAAGATTTTTGTCTTTTGAAAAATGTTTCAATGTTTTGAAAATGTTTTGAAATGTTTGTGTGTTTGTTTTTTAAAATAGCAAGGATTGTTTGAAATGGAGCAAGTAACTTAGAAGCTATCTACCTACTCAAATGTCTTTCCTATGCATTTTTATTCCTTTGACATTGTTGACTTACCATTGATTTGGTAAACAACCCTATCTTTGGATGTAAACGGGACGGGCGTGGGTCATAGTATGACCATGATAGCAATGTTTCCAAGTATCTTAGTATGTTTGAGGGACCAAGATCATTTTGTTTTAGGCAACCTTTATATAGCGTCATCGAGGGACTATGATCTTATGTTTGTATTGTTTTGCCAAGATACTTCGCATGCGTAACATGGCCATTTAAATTTAGGCAACCAAGTGGGTGAAACCCTAAGGGTGTTTGTGTGCAATGTGTGTCATTTTTCATGCATTTGATTTGTCTTGTATTAGGTCTTGTCTATTTGTTTTGTTTTTGGTCTTGTCATGCAAACCCTAGTTTACTAAACATGGTATAAATGCGATAAATTGCGTAAATGTAAACTAAGCTATTACAACAATTATTATGGGAGGGGGGATACAAGTTTTTGAATGGGGATATTGCACAAAATAAACCCTAAAAATACTATTACAACCCAATTGAATATTGTGCATTAAATAAATATACAAATATTAAAATGCAATGCAAATGTATTTATGTTAAAAAATGTTTTGTATTTGTTTAATGTATGAGAAAGTAATTTAACTAACCCTAGAAAATAAGGAAAAATAATATTATTATTTTTGAAAGGGGGAAACCCTAATTTTTTATTAAAAAAAAATATGTTCTATATTAATATTTTGTCCATTTTTGTACAAGAAAATAATAAATAGTATTATGTACAATATTAAGAATTAAATATGTATGAAAATAAATATTTTATGTGTATAAATAATATAATAAAAATGTATGGTATTTTTAAATATATTTACAAATTATTTTAAGAAAATAAAATCTATTTATCAAATAAACTAATTATATGTGAGAAAATAAATATAAAAAAATAAAATAAAAGTGTGAAAAATAATATTATATTTTTGGGCATTTTTTATCATTAGAAAAAATAAATGCAAGTAATAAATACAAAAATATGCAAGAAAATGCAAAAATATAAGAAATAAGTCAGGGGGTGTGAAAGTAATCCAGGGGGTGTGGAAAGCAAAAACAAAAAGGCCAGAAGCGCCAAAAAGCCCAAGGCACAGCTTCGTCCCTGTCCTCCGTCTTCTCCTTCGCGCGCGTTTCAACTCAACCTGCAACTCTCAAATGCTTGCACAAAAATAAAAACTTGTAACATGAAACATGTAGCATTTAATCTCACGATTTCAACCATATAAGATTTGTAACCTAACTCTCAAAGATTAGAGAGAATTTTGGCAGCCCTAATTCGTGACCTAATTATTTCATGAACTTCAAGCTTCAAATTCTCACAGCATATTTAATATAAATGACAAGTATGCATATGTACAACTTCACCATGTTATAGACTACATCTTTTCTTCACAAATCGTGGCTTGAAGATGCCTAAATAGAGAGATAGAGTTTTGAAAAATACCTCTTTCAGTTGGATTTGGATAGAGCAATGTAGGGACTTTGATGGAGGCCTGAGGATCGTGTGAGCTTCCTTGAAGTTCCTTCAAGCTATTCCAATGCCTAGCTTGCTTTGTGGATGGCCAGAAGTCTCTGCACAAGTCAAGTTGCAAGCTCCAAGTTTGAAAATGGCAATGGCTGAAACAGAGCTTACAGAAGCAGGGAAAGGGCTTGGATAGCTTTGATATGATGTGGGTAAGATGTTTCAAGTGTCAAGCCACAAAACGCACGAGCAAAAAATGAGTTTGTTATGGTTTTGCAGAAACTGGATGTTTGGGCAAAAAATGGAGTTTTTGGTGTTTTGGAGTGTTTCAGTTGTCAAGCAAGCCTGTTCTGCATTGTGATAAGTTTGTATACTTGTATAGAATGGATACCAAGTCCACTTTTCCCTTGTTGTACAAGTTCTAACCTTTTAGCCACTTTTCTTGTTTTTGAAGAAAAGTGAAGTGACCATTGCTAACATGCTTGTACTGGCTAGTTTGTGAGCTAATGAGAGTTGGTATACTTTGCTTGATACCTGTGGAAGTTGTTTGTATCAAAGGGACAGGTCCAAGGCTCAAGGTTGACAAAATTGAAAAAGCTCACTTTATGAAAATGAAATTGTAACCTTTATGCTAAAAATGGACATATCTATTGTACAATGCTTCAAAAGTGAAAATAAAGCCTTTATCTTCTGAGTTTTCATTTAATTATGGAGTGTAGAATGAGTTTAGGACCTCTAAAGCAAGGTACAAGCATCATGGATCTGATTTACAACTTGATACTATGTGAAAATGGCATGAACAAAAGTGATAAAATGCCAACTTCCCTTCTTCGATTCTCCCTAACCAAAAATGATCTTGGAGAGTTCTTGGACATTTTGGAAAGCTTGCAATGTGCTCTATAATCCATATTTGAAATGAATTTTGAGATACTTCTTGGAACTAGGTGAAAAGTTGCCATGAAGTTAGGTCAAAAACCTGCCTAAATTAGGGCAAAATTTCACTAAGTTATTTAGTTCATGGACCTATGTTCACAAATTCATAACTTGAGATCCAGGCATCTTTTGGGAAAAGTTTGTGAAAAAAATATGTAGATTTCATGAAGTACTACAACTTTCATGTGGGAAGTTTTCTTTGAATCAAATTGCATCATGGTGAAAAAGTGGTGGAAAGTTGGGAAAAAATAAGAAAATTTCCATACTTCGAAAAATTTTAAGTTATGAAAAATTTCAAATTCAAAACCCTAATTTTCAAAATTGGTTTTCTTGGTGAATAAGTTTCATATTTTGACATATCTTGATGAATTATGACCCTTTGTACTTGATCTTGACCAAAAAGTCAAAGTTTGACTTTTAAGTGTACAATTGACTTTTGATTAGTTGACTGCAAAATTCACCTGTCAATCCAATGAACTTGAGATCTTTTGAACTATGTGATTAGGTCAATATGATGCCATTTAACCCTTGAAATCATGTTTGAGCTCAATTGGTCATTGGCTAGGTTAAAAATCAGAAATTGCCCTTTCTCAGTCAAAACCCTAATTTTGACCATTTTGCCCTTTTGATGATTTGATCAAATTTCTTGAGGAGTTGTGATCCAAACTTGATCAAGTGGTACATATGAGTCTAAAATGTTGTTGTGGATAAAAAATTATGAAGTTTGACTGTAAATTGGCCATGGTTGACTTTTTCCCCAATACAACTGATTTTTAGGTCAACTGTCCAATTGACTGATAAAAAATATGATTCAAGGCTTGAAACTCAACATGAGAAATCTTAGGGATCCAATATGATGTATGAAAGTCACATGAAGCATTGATGGTCCAAAAATCCTTGTGCAAACTCAAACCCTAATTTTGGGTTATCAGTGCAAGATGAGGTATCTTGAGCTGACCAAACCCTAATCTTGTCTTGAGTCCAAGAAGTTTTGTGAGGAAAATCTTGATAAATGAGAGGAAAATTTTTGGGGTACAACAACTGCCCCTGTTAAATATTCTTGAACCTGAAGAGTTAGATTGGCGAGCTTTGCCATTCGTGACTCGAAGGTAAAAGATGATTGGACATTAGAGTGCCCGTAAATTTGCACTCGTCAAAGTGTAGTTGAGGGAATGGGCTTAAAGATGCCATTTGGAGAGGTGATAGAATCTTGTTGGAGATGGGCTTGTAGATGCCATTTGTGATCGGTGGATTTAGAACTGACTGTTTAAAGCTGGTTTCGCGAAATGTCGCAGAAGCAAGAGTCGCCACCGTCTTTTATATTCTCCAACATGGAAAGGACAAAAGCACAGCAAAATTCCTTATGAGATAGTTTCTCGGTTCGGGAGGTAGATTTATAGAAAGGGAAGGTGTTAGAACCCTTTCTATCCATGGTTATCCATGGGCTCTTAGATACTTGCTCATTGTGTTTTCAAAATGTTTGCTTTTCAATTGTGAGTGGGTTTGAAAAAGTTTCGTTGAAAGTTTTCTGAATAACTCTTGTATCAGTCCTCAAGAGTGTTTGAAAAATTATTTTGAAAGCTTTTTGAAAGTGTTGGTGTGAAAAGAGTTTTTTGATTTGTTTTTGAATAGAGCAAGTATCTATGAGTCATCTACCTACCCTAAGGAATTAGGCTGTGTAAATGTCCCTAAAGTAGTGCTATCCCACCATTGAGAGGTAGGTAGCACCACCGTTGGAGGTGTTTGGGTCAATTCGAGTGTAGGGACAATGTGGTCACCGAAGCAACAGTTAGGACACCTTAGAAGCTACCCTTATGTCCTTGATCCTTTTTTAATCCGAGGCAACCGTTTTGAGGCAACTATTCCGAGGCAACTGTTTCGAGGCAACTGGATCATGGACATAAGGACTTACTAAAACGTCCTATACTTGAAGACCACGTTTCGAAGGCAACAGGTGAGGCGTACCCTAGAAGTGGTGTGTGTATTTGTGTGTTATTTTTAGTTTAACAGTTATCTTTGATCATGGCATTGTGAGCTACGCTTCTTTTTAATTAGCCATACATTCTTTCATACCAATTAGAATTTAAAAGTGCGGAAATTTAAATGCGTAAAGATAAAAGCTACGCTATTACAAGGCGCGGGTCTATACATCGCCAAAATACAAAGACCCGTTTGATAAAAATGCAGAAAGTAAATAAACGCGGTAAACCTAATTACTATTACAATCCTTGAGCAGTTACATAATATTCGAAAAGAAAAAAGAATAACGTGCGAAAGAATAAAAGTTAGGACGTCCGAAAGTTTTGACCCTTTTGAAATTAAATTGAATTAAAAGTCTAATTATCATTTAATTAAAGAAAATAAATTGTTTGTTTTTTTTTTTTATGTTTTTGTATTTATGAAATAAAGAAAAATTGAAAATCAAGAGAAACCCTAATTCTAAGTATTTTAATTATTAATAAAAAGAAATATTAAAGTTACTCTAATTTACTAATTAATTAATAGACATGTTTATTTACAAAAATAAATAGTAATTATAATAATAAATAATGAGAAAAATAATTAATTAAGAAAAGGATGAAAAATGTCAAAAAAACCCTAAGTCTAAATATTTTTTATTTGTTAAGAAAAAGGATTAAAATTTAAAACCTAAATTAACTACATTAATTATTAACATTTATTTACAAAAATAAATTAATGAGTAAATTAATAAATAATTAAACATATTTTTGTATTTTTGATTTTTTGATTTTATTATGAAAAGAAAATTTAGGTGAAAAACAATACAATTAAAACAATTTAAAAAAAGGATTAGAATTGAAAAGAAAGTAAAATTAAAAGAAGCAAACCAAGGGGGGTTTCAGACCCAAATGGAGGTAAATTGAAGCAATCTGGCCCATTAGCATAGAGCCTTGTTTGACTTTCCACGCTTGTGTGTGCCTTGGTTGACTGAGGTACACCATGGGATTCACCTTCTGACTCTTGGATGGAAGCTCATGGCCATGTGGCAAGCTTGGACGTGAGGCTCATGGTGGAGTTCTGGATGAAGCGCTGCATGGAATTGAGTTAGAAAAAATAATAGCAATTGTATGGGGGACCTGGGAATCGAACCCAGGTCCCAGCGTTTACCAAGTCACGTTCCCACCATCTGAGCTATTGCGCGCGTTTGTCAAACATATACACAACAAATATTATATAAAACAAAACAAGCGTAATGGTGCAAACAAAAAATAGGCGCGCTGGATTTGAATGTCCCAACCATGTATTGCCACGCATGCTTCTTCTCCATTTGTCTCCTGCAACATGAACAAGATAGCGGGGGTTTTAAACCCCCACTAAATGGAAACTGTAAAAATAGCGATTAGAAGAGGAATAAATATAAAAAGAGCGCGAGGGTATCATTGGATTCATCTTGTTGTCACGAATGTGTCCATACAGGTTTGGTGGTCTAATTTTACCATATATGAGAACCCCTAATTTTGAAGTTCTGAAACCCTAGGTTTCATCAATGGCAGATTTTGATACAAGCATCTTTAGAACAATTAAACTATGCCAAAAGTTTCAGAAGGTCATTAGTAGCAAGAATCAACAATTAAAACACATGAATGATGCGTGAAAATTAAAAACCGATTATGGAAATGTTTGTGATAAACGTGACTCAGTTCTACCAATTCTTGGAGTATGGGGACTTGTTCTTGATGCCAATAGTTTCCTGGGAGGTCCAGCAACGTGTTGGAATACTTTTTATGCTTTGAAACGCCCTGCAAATATGAAATCAATTTCAAGCTTTTTTTGTGAAAATTTGCAAATTGGTTCTATGTTTGTGAGCAGCTTTTCGTGTATGCTTGAATTAGGTTTCCTTGTGCATATGTATGTGAAGCATTCTAGGTCAAAAACAAGCCCAAAGATCCATGAATTTATGTTTTGAATATTTGATTTTTATCACATCTTTTTCAATCTTTTTTCCATGCAAATCTTTCCAAATATGGATGATCTTGTCTTGTTGATTGGTGCACGAAATCTTTAGCATATAATGAGTATATTTGCTGCACAAAAAGATTTGAAAAGCATTATTTGATATTTTTCTACAATTAAAACTAATTAAATGAATTAATAATAATAAAAATTCAATTAATTAATTAAAAATAAGAAAATAAATCATTTTTATCTCAATGGGTCGTGCATATGCTTTGGGTGATGATTCAAGGAAGAATTTGAGGCCCATTAGCAATTTTGAAGCTTTTGAAGCAAAGTTGACTTTTCAAAATTCCCAAATATTTCCCAACTTCTCCAAGGCATATCTTGCTCAATTTTGAAGCTATGATCATGTTCTTGGACATTTTGGAAAGGTATTGAAGTCCTCTAACCAATGCCTTTGGTCCCATGTCATTTTGATTTGCCAATATCAAGTTATGGTCTTTGACTTAAAGTGCCTTTTTGTTGACTTTTGAAAATGACCTATAATGTTGAAATTGATAACTTTTTGTGAGAGCATTTCTTGGACTTGAAGTGTGAAGATGAGTTATAGGAAATGTCATTCTATTCAAAATGAGCATTGGATGGGATTTTTCTGATAAACCATGAGGAAGTTATGCCTTGGTCAATTTGCAGTTGACTTTTCAGCTGTCCAAAAATAGAAACTTTTGCATCTTGAGACTTTTTGAGCCATGCTTTGAGAATCATGATCAAGAATTGATCAAATGATGTTTGTGGCTTCAAAATAAGATGTTGACCAAATTTTTTGACTTTTGACTGTCAAATGACCATTTTGCCCCTACAGTTGACTGTGGAGCATTTAAGGTTTTTGACTGTGCAACTTGATGCTGTGAGTCTTGAAACTTGACATATGGATGCTTGATAATGTATATAGGCATGTGGGACTTGATTGGACCCTTGGAAACCTCAATTTCTTTGCAAGAACCAAAACCCTAATTTTGACTGTGTTAGGAGGCCATTGGACTGTGCAACCCTTGAGAGATTTTGAATCATCTGGAGATTGACCTTGGCAAATCTTGAAGAATATGGGAGGGAAAATTTTGGGGTACAACAGTTGCCCCTTGTGACCGGTGGAAATGAGAACTGACTGTTTTTAGCTGGTTTCGCGAAATGTCGCGGAAGCAAGAGTCGCCACCGTCTTTTATGTTCTCCAACATGGAAAGGACAAAAGCACAGCAAAATTCCTTATGATAATGTTTCTCGGTTCGGGAGGTAGATTTATAGAAAGGGAAGGTGTTAGCACCCTTTCTATCCATGGTTATCCATGGGCTCTTAGGTACTTGCTCTTATGTTTTCAAAATTTGTTTGCTTTTCAATTGTGTGTGGGTTTGAAAAAAAAAAGTTTCATTGAAAGATTTCTGAATGACTCTTGTATCTGTCCTCAAGAGTATTTGAAAAATTTGTTTTGAAAGCTTTTGAAAGTGTAAGGTGTGAAAAGTATTTTGTTTGTTTGAAAAGAGCAAGTACTCATGAGTCATCTACCTACCCTAAGGAATTAGGCTTTGTAAGTGTCCTTTAGATAGTGCTATCCCACCATTGAGAGGTAGGTAGCACCACCGTTGGAGGTATTTGGGTCAATTCGATTATCGGGACAGTGTGGTCACCGAAGCAACGGTAAGACAACTTAGAAGTAACCCTAACGTCCTAGATCCTTTTATCCGAGGCAACCGTTTCGAGGCAACTGGATCTTTAGACAAAGGGTGACCTCTAAGACGTCCTATACTTGATGACCACGTTTCGAAGGCAATGAGTGAGGCGTACCCTAGAAGTGGTGTATGCATTGTGTGTTGTATTCAGTTAATGTTTGTCTTGGTAAATCTTGAAGAATATGGGAGGGCAAATTTTGGGGTACAATAGTTGCCCCTGTTCAATCTTCTTAGACCTGAGGATGTAGATTGGCTGGCGTGCCTTTCGTAATCCGAAGGTGGAAGATGATTGAACACTAGAGTGCCCAGAAATTTGCACTCACATAGTAGAGTATTAGCAGTGTGATAACGGGAATGGGCTTACAGATTCCATTTGGAGAGATGGGCTTATAGATGCCATCGGGAGGTTGTCGATCGCGTAAGAGATTCCTTAGCGAGAACTTGCGTACCTGAGAAAGAAAAATAATTACCTGGCCTGTTGCAGGGGTTGATCTTCAAACTCTTTATGTAGATGTGCCCTGGCTGGATGCAGGAATCAAATCTTTAAATTCTTCGGACGTGCCCTGGCAAGATACAGGAATCGAGTCCAGAGAATAGTCGTCAACAGATACACCCTGGCAAGATACAGGAATCAGATCTTCAAACTCTTCAGACGTGCCCTGGAAAGATACATGAATCGAGTCTGGAATTAGTCGTCAACAGATACACCCTAGCAAGATACAGGAATCGGATCTTCGAACTCTTCAGACGTGCCCTGGCAAGATACAGGAATCGAGTCTGGAATATAGTCGTCAACAGATACACCCTGGCAAGATACAGGAATCAGATCTTCGAACTCTTCAGACGTGCCCTGGAAAGATACAGGAATCGAGTCTGGAATTAGTCGTCAACAGATACACCCTGGCAAGATACAGGAATCGGATCTTCGAACTCTTCAGACGTGCCCTGGCAAGATACAGGAATCGAGTCTGGAATATAGTCGTCAACAGATACACCCTGGCAAGATACAGGAATCGGATCTTCAAACTCTTCAGACATGCCCTGGCAGGATACAGGAATCGAGTCTGGAATTAGTCGTCAACAGATACACCCTGGCAAGATACAGGAATCGGATCTGGAATCACGACTATTGATAGTAATTATCTTTGTATTGATCTTGGTCCTGAAAAGACAAAACGTTAGTTGCATGCAATGTCATGATGTATGACATGAATGATGTTCTCAGAAGGAATGAGATTGTATGTTCATGATGCGTATGTGTATGCTATAATGTATGAAGGTATGATGTTCATGAATGTATTTTTGTCTAGGAAAAGAAATCCTTGACGGATGCCGGGAAGTTAACTCCTGGGCTTGATGTTGAAGAATAGTGTTCTCCGTTTCCGCTGGGGATGATGGTTGCAAGAATACCGGTAGGAGAAGATGACTCCGTTGGGGAATAAACTTGGCGAATAGATTACTCTGCGGGGAAAGAGAGGTACTTTGCTGAGATGTTGATGATAACTCCGCTGGGGGTACCATTGATAAGTTCTGTTGGGGAATTTGATGAACTTCGTTGGGGGTAGGAAGACTTCGTCGAGGACGATCTTTCCGTGGCAATTGGCTGAGGATAACCCAGTTATATCCTGGTGGTGAAGTAACCTTTGAATAATGCCGGGGGGAGCGTTCGTGCTCTGCGGGTGACAAGCTTCCAGAATCTACTGGGGATAAGCTTCAAGACCTGCTGGGGAGATTGATTCAACTCTCCTGGGGAAACTTTTGACTATACTGGGGGAGTGGCTTTACTGGATGTCCGGTATTCCGCCGGGGAACAATCTTAGATCAAGACTGTCGGGGACGCTTGTTAAGAATGTTTGTATACTCCGCTGAGGAATGTTGAGATTTGCTGGGGATAATCCAATTTCCATAAGGCTGACTGTAGGCTAACTCTGATTGGGGAGAGTATCGCTGACTTGCTGGAGATATTGTGCCTTATCAGGGCTGACAGGAGACCAACTGCTTGGGAGAGAATTGTTGAATCTTGGCTCACTCTCTGGGGAGTTAAGGCATCTTGGTTACATTCTTCAGCCGGACCTACCTTGATACCTTGGTGGACAGAGTAATTAGATTGCTTAGACAACTCATTATTGCCCCTGTTTCTGATGTTACCTGTAATTAATCCTTTGTTTCGCATGCAAATATTTATGAGTTAGCAATTAGTGTCAAATGCATATATCACAATTTGAACATTGGACGTTCTTCGCAAAACAAAACAGAAAAGGAAAAAAAATTGGCAATTGGTCTGAAAAGTGAATTTGTATTGATTTTTGAGTTTGCCTGTAAATAGGCGTTTATGTACAAGAGGCTGACGTCATAGTAAGAGAACGTCGCCGACCAACAGAGTTTATACAATTTTACGAAAAGGGAAAACAAAACAGCTATGTGAAAAGAGTAATCCCACTGGGTTCCAACTCTGCTATCGTCTTTATATCTTCGAGCGTCTCATCACTCGGCTGCTCGGTTGAAGATGGAGCTGATTGATCGATGCCGTCTGAACCTGATAGTTGATACCGGATTCTGGATGCAAAGTGATTCAATGAGACATAGTATTATGCTTTATCCCTAACTTTTGCCTAGACCGCCCTTTCGGGTTTTCAGTCCACCGGGATACCCATTTTTGCCCAAGCCGCCTTTTCAGGTTTTCGACTTGCCGGGTGTACAGATTTTTTCATTTCATCCCTCATTTTGCCCGAACCCTTTTGGTTCGCCGGGAAGCCCTAATTTTTGCCTAGGTATGTCAACCTAGCGGGTCTTTTATCATGCGTAGTATCTTTTTACTATGTCTGCATTGGCGGGGTGAGGAAGGTCGTCACCATCCATGGTGGTTAGGATCATAGCTCCTCCTGAGAACACATGTTTAACCACAAATGGCCCTTCATACGTAGGGGTCCATTTGCCCCTGGGATCACTTTGAGGAAGAATGATTCGTTTGATTACCAGGTCCCCAACTTGATATTCTTGTGGTCTGACTTTCTTGTTAAATAACCTGATCATCCGTTTTTGGTACGTTTGACCATGACATATAGCAGTGAGTCTCTTTTCGTCAATTAGATTTAACTGATCAAGTCGTGTCTGGATCCAGTCGTTTTCGCTCAAGTCTGCATCTTTCATTATCCGGAGAGAGGGTATCTGGACTTCGATCGGCAAGACTGCCTCCATGCCATAGACCAAGGAAAGAGGAGTTGCCCCGGTTGACGTCCTTGCTGAGGTACGGTACCCGTGAAGAGCAAACGGTAACATCTCGTGCCAATCTTTATAGGTCACTGTCATCTTTTGCACAATCTTTTTAATATTCTTATTAGCTGCTTCTACAACCCCATTCTTCTTCGGCCGGTAAGGAGAAGAGTTGTGGTGCTGTATCTTGAATTGCTCGCAGAGCTCAGTGATCATCTTGTTATTGAGATTGGTACCTGTTGTACCCCAAAATTTGCCCTCCCATATTCTTCAAGAATTGCCAAGTCAAAGCTTCAAAATTCCCCAAGGGTTGCACAGTGTAAGGGCCTCCTAAACAGTCAAAATTAGGGTTTTGGTTCTGATCAAGAAAATGAAGTTTCCAAAAGGCCAATCAAGTCCCACATGCCTACAAATATGGTCAAGCATCCTCATACCAAGTTTCAAGACTTTCAGCACAAAATTGCAAAGTCAAAACCCTAATTGCACTACAGTCAACTGTAGGGGCAAAATGGTCATTTGACAGTCAAAAGTTCAAATTTTTGGTCAACATCTCATTTTGAAGCCACAAACATCATTTTATCAATGCTTGATCATGATTCTCAAAGCTTGGCTCAAAAATCATCAAAATGCAAAAGTTTCCTTATTTGGACAGCTGAAAAAGTCAACTGCAAATTGATCAGGGCATACCTTTCACATGGATTATTAGAAAAATTCCCTCCAAAGCTCATTTTGAAGAGAAAGACATTTCCTACAACTCCTCTTCACACTTCAAGTCCAAGAAATGCTCTCACAAAAAGTTATCAATTTCAACATTATAGGTCATTTTCAAAAGTCAACAAAAAAGGGACTTTAAGTCAAAGGCCATAACTTGAGATTGGTAAATCAAAATGACATGGGACAAAAGGCATTGGTTAGAGGACTCAAAGAACTTTCCAAAATGTCCAAGAACATGATCAAAGCTTAAAAATTGAGCAAGTTATGCCTTATGGAAGTTGGGAAATTTTTGGATATTTTGAAAAGTCAACATTGCTTCAAATGACCTAAAATTGCTAATGGGCCTATTTTTCTTCCACAATTCATTATCCAAGGCATGTGCACGACCACTTGGCCCAAAGGGAAGTTTTTATTCATTTTTTATTTATTTATTTGAATTTTTATTAATAATAATTCATTTAAATCAATTAAATACATGAAAAATACTTAACCTAAGTTTTTCAATCTTTTTGTGCATAATATATACTCAAGATTTCGTGCCTAACCATATATGGAAAGAATCAATTGGATTGGTCATGATTTGGTAGCAAAAGCATGTGAAAAAGATTTGAAAATCATGGTTAAAAAATCAAATATCATATTCATTAATTCATGGATTTTGATCAAGTTTTTCAACCCTAATCACTCTCCTATACATACACAATCAAGACCTAATGCCTCAGGACCAAGAAAGCTGCGCCAGAACCCTTTACACAAACTTGAAATTTTGCTTGAAAATCAAAATCTGAAAACACATTTGCAGGTCGATTGAAGCCAAAAAACTCATTCCATCACATTCCTGGGACATCAAGGAACCTTCCTGGATCAAAAGCATCAATTCTAACACCTTGAAACATTGTACAGAAGTCCAACTTTTCTCACTTTTTTTCACAATCGTGTTTTACAATTCAGGCATTTTCATTGCATAATTTTAATGGATTCTTACTAATTGAAGTATTCTGAAGCTAACCCAATTGCTTAATTGTGTTTTTATCACCTCTATGCAAATCTACCATTATCGTGTCTTAGGGTTTTGCAAGCTTGGAATTAGGCGTTTTGAAAAGCGGTAAAATTAGACCACCATAGTACCATGAATGGATTCAGGATGTTTGGACGGTCATGAAGCCACCCTCGCGCTCAATTTATGAGCATCCCTGGGCTAGTCGCTATTTTTCAGAAACTGGCCTAAGGGAACACTAACAAAACCGTTGCCTGTTTCTTTTATGTTTCAGAAAATAAATCACCAACGAGGAAGATGGTTATGTGGCAGGCGATGGTTGGCTTGTTTGAAAGTTCGCGCGAAAAGTATCATTAACTCTCGTTTTTATTTCATTATATTTATTTGTTATTTAATTTACAGTTAAACAAAATGGCAGGGTTGGTAAGGCGCTTGGTTGGTAACGTTCAGGACCTGGGTTCGAGCCCCAGGTCCTCACTCCCTTTCATATTTTTCTTCACATAATGTTCATATGCAGTTTCAGTAGTGGTGTCCACCATGCACCTACAAAATCCAGCTGTCCACGCGTCCTAGGGCATTCAATCAAAGGCCAGGATCCGGGGGAACATGATGCACTCTAGTCAACGCGTATACACGCTAGTGTCAGAGTCAACGAGGCCATGCTGATTTGGGCTCAAAATTGATGGGCTTCACCTCCAAAATTAGGGGCAGACCCCCTAGGTTTGCAATCTTTTTATTTCTTTATTTTTTTTATTATGTTTATTTTCTTTTAATTATTGTTTTGTTAATTAAATTAATATTTTTATAATATATAAAAAACACCAAAAAAATCAGAAAAGATAAAAAAAATAATAAATATTTTTATTTTAGTATTTCTTTTGTAAAAAATTGCATTAATTCACTTAGTTTTAATTTAGGGTTTAATGGTAATATTTTTTAATAAAAATCTAAAAATTGGTAGAATTAGGGTTTAATTAATTTTTTATTCTTTTTTTCTTTTCTTCCATAATAATTAAATATTTACTATTCCTTATTTTTGTAATTAAATTGCATGTAAATTAATTAGGGTTAATTTTAGGTTAAACTTTAACATGTTTTCATAATAAAATAAAAATTGTAGAATTAGGTTTAATTGCATTTAATTCTTTTTCCCATTTAAATCCTAAATACCAAAAAATACCAAAAACAATTCCTTTTCTTTTTAATTTTATTTAATAAATCGTTTAATTTAATTTTGCAAAAAGGGTCCAACGCCCTCGTTTAATTCTCATTTAATTCGCGTGTTTATTTCTTTTCCTTTATAATATTTATGTATCTCTCCCAAGGCCTTGTAAATTAATTCCTCGCACTTTATTTTCTTTAATTCTTTATTTTTCTGTCAAATCGGGTTCAAGAAATTTTGGCGATGTGGACCCGCGCCTTTTGTAATAGCTTAGGAATTTTATATTTTTCGCAATTTTTAACTGTTAATCAAGGCATGAAAGAATGTATGGACAAAAATAAAAACAAACGCTAGATCACCAATAACATGACAAGATAAATACAAATGAAAACGACACACAAATCACACACCACCCCTAGGGTACGCCTCACTGTTGCCTTGCCTCGAAAGGTGATCGTCGAGTAGATGATGTCTTAGTAAGTCCTCATGATCCGGGAACCTGGCATGAGGGTAGCTTCTAAGGTGTCTTCCCATTGCTCTGGTGATCACCATGTCCCGAACCTCGAATTGACCCGAACACCTCCAACGGTGGTGCTACCTACCTCTCAATGGTGGGATGGCACTACTTTAAAGGACATTTACACAGACGAATTCCTTAGGGTAGGTAGACGACTCTAGATACTTGCTCTAAATTTCAAAACAAAACAAAATACTTTTCACACCAACACATTTTCAAAAAGCTTTCGAAAGCAATTTTTCAAACACTCTTGAGGACTGATACAAGAGTCGAACTGGAATTTTCAAAGAAACTTTTTAAACCCACAGTTGAAAAGCAAACAAACCATTTTTGAAAACACAGTGAGCAAGTATCTAAGAGCCCATGGATAACCATGGATATAAAGGGTGCTAACACCTTCCCTTTCTATAATCTACCTCCCGAACCGAGAGCAATCTCTATAAGGAATTTTTCTGTGCTTTTGTCCTTTCCATTTGGAGAAAATAAAAGACGGTGGCGACTCTTGCTTCCGCTACATTTCGCGAACCAGCGTTAAACAGTCAGTTCCAGATCCACCGATCACAGAACTGGCGACTCTGCTGGGGAATTAAACTTAAAGTGAGGTGTACCTTAGGGTTAGTTCATAACTGTGTTTTAAATTGCTTTCTTTGCTTGCTTTATTATTGTGGGACCGTCTTGGGAGTTCTATAGATCCTAACCCGGATCTGGGGGATACCTTCTTAGAAAGTAGCAACAAGGCTGTGAGGGAACTGTGCGGGGTATACCGACATGGTTGAAACAGTCTGCTACGTTGATGTGGCACTTTGGTGTGTACCGGTAACCCTTGAGTTCAGTCAAGGAGAGTACGGGGCCGCCGCGTGGTGTCGTGAAGCATCAACTAACCTTAGGAACCTTAATTGAACTATCTTGGCCTCTTTAGGGTAGTGAGATAACTGACTTTGGTGCAGTCCGAGGTTGGTTGATACTCGATACTACACTCAATTGAGGGTTGCTTTCCTGGAATATTTCGATTGCCAGTTCAGTGGCTAAATCGAAACGATGAACAATGAAAGCAATCCGGTGATATTGGGACCCTTAGAACCCGGTTACTTCTAATAGGACAGGTTGAGCCCACCAACTTCAAGAGGGTAATACCTAGACCTCATGCTGGCCTAAACTCTAAGGGTTTCTCTTGTGTGACTTGTGTGC
This sequence comes from Vicia faba, assembly GCA_948472305.1. Taxonomy (NCBI): domain Eukaryota; kingdom Viridiplantae; phylum Streptophyta; class Magnoliopsida; order Fabales; family Fabaceae; genus Vicia; species Vicia faba. The sequence goes on from OX451737.1 coordinate 519,757,765, forward strand.
CTTCGTACTTGAACTACTTGCATGCTTATTATCTGACCCTTGAACTTCTTGCAGGTTTTGTTTATAGTCCTTAATTGGGACTCATAACAAAGTTTACTGAATTTCTTGCAGGTTTTGTTTGTAGTCCTTAATTAGGACTCATAACAAGGTTTACCGAGTTTCTTGCAGATAGTCTTTAATTAGGACTCATAACGAGGTCTACTAAGTTTCTTGCAGGTTTTGGTTTACAGTCCTTAGTTAGGACTCATAGCAGGGTTTGCCTACATTACCCCCATGCATACCATAACATCATACCATTGCATACATCCTAACCCATTTCAAGGATCTCAAGGGTCTTGTGATGCAGGTCATGATAAATCAACTGTTCCAGCAAGGGGCAAAGAAGATTTATTTTCCTCTAGACAAAGTTGTCAGGGGCTATGACCCACTTGATATGGTGAGCTCTGACCCTTGAAGAAGGTTCCCTTAACCAAGGTTGTTTGGAAATCAAAACCAGACATGATGACTAAAGTCCGGGGCTATGACCCACTGGATATGGTGAGCCTTTGACCCTTGAAGAAGGGCTCTCAACAAATATGAAGTTTCTTTCAATCAAGCTACCGGATCCCAGCTCTAACAAATTTCTTGTTTACCCCGCGAGGTCCTTGAAAACATTACATGCATATCATATACATCATTACATAATAGGTACCTTTGTTGCAGGTCACTTACCTTTCTCGCTGTTTATTTCAGCAATGGCCTTCCAACCAGATAACCAAGACTTCCATGCTCAAGAGACTCAGTTCAGGGAAATCCTCCTGAATCTATCCAAGGGGCAGGAGGAGCTAAGGACACTTCTCATGGAGACTTTTGTCAGGAACAGTGCTGAGGATGAAAGACTGAAACACCTACAAGCTGAGGTAGATGCATTGAGGGTCCAGATGCTGGGGCAGGTGACTGCCATTCAATGGTTAGCTCAAAGACAAGATGAGCTCTGGTTTCTCGTCAACCAACTGCTTCAGGGTAACCAACTGGGGCAAAAGTCTAAGGGTAAAAAGTCAGTCATCGTTCAACCACCTTTGAGACAAGGAGGTAAGGGGACAGCTCCTCAAATGGCTCCAGTGTCACAAATTCAACATCACAACCAACAAAAGAGCGAGAGAAGGCAGTTCACTCGGCTCAGCATGACCTTATCCCAGATATTACCACAGTTGCTGGAGACCAAGCTGGTAACTCTAAAAGAAGCTCCGAAGAGCCAAAATACAACGTCACTGAAGTATAACCCCAACGCCCGTTGCGCTTATCACTCTGACAGCCCGGGGCATACTACAGATGATTGTTGGAGTTTGAAAAATAAGATCCAAGACATGATCGACGCTGGAGAGATTCAGTTTAAAGTACCTGAGACTCCGAACATAATCACTGCTCCCTTGCCAAAACATGGCTAGGATTGAGAAATTTTTGTTCATTCGAATGTTCAAGTTGCCATTTTCTTTTGTTCAAACATTTACTCATGTTAAACATTGTTATTTCATTAATGCATCGCATGTGTCTGTTCTGAAACAATATATTCGTATTCACTAAATGCAAATTATTTTCATATTTTTTTTTCTGATGATCAACTCTTAAATAATAATTCTAAGCCTCTTGAGGGAGGATGACGAAAACGATACCGCGATCTTTTACAATATGCTTTTGAACAGACCCCGCTGATGAGGTACAAGCATTGTTTCAATCCCTAAACACTGGAGTTATAAGGGTGATAATCCCTCGTCAACCCCTCTGAGCCAAAGAAGTAGGAGTTTTTCTTTTCGAAATCTAAAACCCTTAATCATAACCTGGGGCAGGGTAGTCTCTCAGTTGATCCAAGTGCATGACGAATGGCACCAAAAAGGTCCTTATAAAACAATGAAAGGCAGTGATGGTTCCGAATAATCATAAAGAAAGGCAGTCATTATCTTTCAAAATAAAAGCCCAAAAAGTCAAAACCCATGAAGGAGACTTACAAAACTGGGGCATCCCGCTGACTGTAATTCCAAAAAAGGAAACAGGTCAGGCAAAAAAGGAAAGGGATAACAAAAATCAAAAAGAAAGAGGTCATACAAACCATCAACAAAAGGAATGACTGCCTATTCCAAATAAATTGCCAACATCTGAACCATCACCGGAAAATCAGAGCAAAGACTCAAACAAGGTCTAACGTATGATCAACTGAGTTTAGGATTGAAGAACATCACGAAGAGCGGGTGGGTACAAATAATTTGAGCCTTTATCCTTTGTTTCTTAAACCGTGAACCAGGCCACGTTATAACCCTTAAAAGTCCTAGCTGAAGCATGGGTTAGTTCGAAGGCATACTGTACGAAAGGTATCCTGACTCCTTAAGGCTCGCGGTAAAATACGGAGTTGACATCACGTTTTACAAACATTCACTTGTTTTATGAAAAAGAATGCATTTTCAAAATCTTCAAGACAGACATAGGCTTTGCATTTTTAACATAACTTTGTTTGCATATGACTTTTTGTTTGAACAACAGGAAAATTCGCATGACGAATGCCTAATGAACAGAAGCACCTCCAATCAAGGGGCATGACGTGATCATGGTCTACCATCTGGGGCAATCCAATCAAGATTCGGAGAGTCTCTCAAAGGCCAAATAGCCTGGGGCAAATCTCCGCCTGAGTCACTTGGGGCATTCCAACAACGAATCTTGCCTGATCAAACATCTTCTGGTAACATGGCAACACAAGCTAACAGGGGCAACTCCCTACATTCTGAGAGCGTGGACATAGTAAAAAAAAATACTACGCAAAATCAAAGACCCGCTAGGTTGACACACCTAGGCAAAAATAAGGGCTTCCCGGTGAACCAAAAGGGTTCGGGCAAAAATAAGGGATGAAATGAAAAAAATCTGTACACCCGGCAAGTCGAAAACCTGGAAAGGCGGCTTGGGCAAAAATGGGTATCCCGGTGGACTGAAAACCCGAAAGGGCGGTCCAGGAAAAAATTAGGGATCAAAGCGTACGACTATGTCCTGTCATCTTGTCACCTGCCTACCAGAAGAAGGTTGGTCCATCAACAACTATCAGCCCCCCACAAGTGCCCTCTCCCACCTCAGAAACAGGGGCAATAATGAGTTGCCCAAGCAATCTAATTGTTCCATCCTCCAAGGTACCAAGGTAGGTTCAGCTGGAGAACATAACCCGATATCTTAATCCCCCAGAGAGTGAGCCAGCAAGTCAGTGCACTCTCCCCAAGCGAAGCTATACAATCAAACTTAAAGAAGTTGGGTATCCTCCAGCAGATCTCAACCTTCCCCGACAACATATATATTCTTAACAAGCATCCCCGGCAGTCTTGGCCTAAAGATTGCTCCCCGGCAGTATATCAAACATTCAAAGGAATCATTTCCCCCGGTACAGCTCAAAACTTCCCCAAAAGAGTCCAACCCGGTTCCCTAGGAAAGTTGGAATTTATCTCCCCAAGCAGTAAGCTTATCCCCAGTAGATTCTGGAAGCTTATCCCCTCGCAGAGCACGAACGCGTCGTCCGGCTTTATTCAAAGAGTTATTTCCCTACCAGGATATAACTGGGTTATCCTCAGCCAAAAGCCACGGAAAGAGCATCCTCGACGAAGCCTCCTTATCCCCAGCGAAGTCCATTAACACTTCCAATATAACGATGGTATCCCCAGCAAGTTATTATCAACAACTCAACAAGGTATCCTTCTCCCCACAGAGTATTGCTTCCCAGCAAGATCGTTAGAGTGCTTTTCTCCCCGCAGAGTTATCATTCGCCAAGTTTATTCCCCAACGGAGTTATCTTCTCCTACCGGTATTCTTGCAGCTATCATCCTCAGCGGAAGCAAAATCTATTCTCCAACATCAGCCCAGGAGTGACTTCCCGGCACCCGTCAAGGATTTACTTTCCTAGACGAAAACATACATTCCTAAACATTCTCATACATCATTATAACATGCATAAACGCATCATATCTTACAAATCTCATTTATGTTGAGAACATCATTTCTTAGTCCATATCATGCATTGCATATGACTGACCTTTACCTTTCAGGAAAGATTCAGTTAAATTCTCAATCGTATTTCAAGACCTAGACCGGCTCAGTTAATCGACTCCAAAGATTTCTTATCCAGTCCAAGGCTTTCTCTAGTCCAGCTAAATCGACCCCAAACAGATTTTTCTGATAAAGACTCAGTGGAAGTTATCCAAGGTTTTTCTCAAACGTCCGCTTTTGAGATTATAATTTCCTATGGTTCTCTCCCCGATCCTGCGGAGATGATAATTCCATTCCAGGTTTTTCTCAAACGTCCGCTTTTGAGATTATAATTTCCTATGGTTCTCTCCCCAATGCTGCGGAGATGATAATTCCATCCCAGGTTTTTCTCAAACGTCCGCTTTTGAGATTATAATTTCCTATGGTTCTCTCCCCGATCCTGCGGAGACGATAATTCCATTCCAGGTTTTTCTCAAACGTCCGCTTTTGAGATTATAATTTCCTATGGTTCTCTCCCCAATGCTGCGGAGACGATAATTCCATTCCAGGTTTTTCTCAAACGTCCGCTTTTGAGATTATAATTGCCTATGGTTCTCTCCCCAATGCTGCGGAGATGATAATTCCATCCCAGGTTTTTCTCAAACATCCGCTTTTGAGATTATAATTTCCTATGGTTCTCTCCCCGATCCTGCGGAGATGATAATTCCATTCCAGGTTTTTCTCAAACGTCCGCTTTTGAGATTATAATTTCCTATGGTTCTCTCCCAAATGCTGCGGAGATGATAATTCCATTCCAGGTTTTTCTCAAACGTTCGCTTTTGAGATTATAATTGCCTATGGTTCTCTCCCCGATCCTGCGGAGATGGCTTCCCACCAAGATTTTCTCAAATTGCTGTTGAGGTTAAGGTCATCCAAGGTTCTCTTACCGTTCCTGCTGAAGTAGTAACCATCCATGGTTCATTCATCACCTTTTGAAGCTCCAGACCCAGCTCTTGTGACCAGTCAGGACACATCTATACGAAGCATCTGAAGACCAGCTCCTGCAACATGTCAGATACTCATTTTTCTTATGCAGGTACGCAAGTTCTCGCTAAGGAATCTTTCATGCGATCAACATCTAGATGGCATCTATAAGCCCATCCACCTTCCAGCATCTCTCAGCATGGCATCTATAAGCCCATTCCCATCATCACCCTGCTACTATGTGAGCGCAAATTTCTGGGCACTCTAGTGTTCAATCATCTTCCACCCTCGGATTACGAAAGGCACGTCAGCCAATCTGCATCCTCAGGTCTAAGAAGATTGAACAGGGGCAACTGTTGTACCCCAAAATTTGCCCTCCCATATTCTTCAAGAATTGCCAAGTCAAAGCTTCAAAATTCCCCAAGGGTTGCACAGTGTAAGGGCCTCCTAAACAGTCAAAATTAGGGTTTTGGTTCTGATCAAGAAAATGAAGTTTCCAAAAGGCCAATCAAGTCCCACATGCCTACAAATATGGTCAAGCATCCTCATACCAAGTTTCAAGACTTTCAGCACAAAATTGCACAGTCAAAACCCTAATTGCACTACAGTCAACTGTAGGGGCAAAATGGTCATTTGACAGTCAAAAGTTCAAATTTTTGGTCAACATCTCATTTTGAAGCCACAAACATCATTTGATCAATGCTTGATCATGATTCTCAAAGCTTGGCTCAAAAATCATCAAAATGCAAAAGTTTCCTTATTTGGATAGCTGAAAAAGTCAACTGCAAATTGATCAGGGCATAACTTTCACATGGATTATCAGAAAAATTCCCTCCAAAGCTCATTTTGAAGAGAAAGACATTTACTACAACTCCTCTTCACACTTAAAGTCCAAGAAATGCTCTCACAAAACGTTATCAATTTCAACATTATAGGTCATTTTCAAAAGTCAACAAAAAAGGGACTTTAAGTCAAAGACCATAACTTGAGATTGGTAAATCAAAATGACATGGGACCAAAGGCATTGGTTAGAGGACTCAAAGACCTTTCCAAAATGTCCAAGAACATGAGCAAAGCTTAAAAATTGAGCAAGTTATGCCTTGTGGAAGTTGGGAAATTTTTGGATATTTTGAAAAGTCAACATTGCTTCAAATGACCTAAAATTGCTAATGGGCCTATTTTTCTTCCACAATTCATTATCCAAGGCATGTGCACGACCACTTGGCCCAAAGGGAAGTTTTTATTCATTTTTTATTTATTTATTTGAATTTTTATTAATAATAATTCATTTAAATCAATTAAATACATGAAAAATACTTAACCTAAGTTTTTCAATCTTTTTGTGCATAATATATACTCAAGATTTCATGCCTAACCATATATGGAAAGAATCAATTGGATTGGTCATGATTTGGTAGCAAAAGCATGTGAAAAAGATTTGAAAATCATGGTTAAAAAATCAAATATCATATTCATTAATTCATGGATTTTGATCAAGTTTTTCAACCCTAATCACTCTCCTATACATACACAATCAAGACCTAATGCCTCAGGACCAAGAAAGCTGCGCCAGAACCCTTTACACAAACTTGAAATTTTGCTTGAAAATTAAAATCTGAAAACACATTTGCAGGTCGATTGAAGCCAACAAACTCATTCCATCACATTCCTGGGACATCAAGGAACCTTCCTGGATCAAAAGCATCAATTCTAACACCTTGAAACATTGTACAGAAGTCCAACTTTTCTCACTTTTTTTCACAATCGTGTTTTACAATTCAGGCATTTTCATTGCATAATTTTAATGGATTCTTACTAATTGAAGTATTCTGAAGCTAACCCAATTGCTTAATTGTGTTTTTATCACCTCTATGCAAATCTACCATTATCGTGTTTTAGGGTTTTGCAAGCTTGGAATTAGGCGTTTTGAAAAGCGGTAAAATTAGACCACCATAGTACCATGAATGGATTCAGGATGTTTGGACGGTCATGAAGCCACCCTCGCGCTCAATTTATGAGCATCCCTGGGCTAGTCGCTATTTTTCAGAAACTGGCCTAAGAGAACACTAACAAAACCGTTGCCTGTTTCTTTTATGTTTCAGAAAATAAATCACCAACGAGGAAGATGGTTATGTGGCAGGCGATGGTTGGCTTGTTTGAAAGTTCGCGCGAAAAGTATCATTAACTCTCGTTTTTATTTCATTATATTTATTTGTTATTTAATTTACAGTTAAACAAAATGGCAGGGTTGGTAAGGCGCTTGGTTGGTAACGTTCAGGACCTGGGTTCGAGCCCCAGGTCCTCACTCCCTTTCATATTTTTCTTCACATAATGTTCATATGCAGTTTCAGTAGTGGTGTCCACCATGCACCTACAAAATCCAGCTGTCCACGCGTCCTAGGGCATTCAATCAAAGGCCAGGATCCGGGGGAACATGATGCACTCTAGTCAACGCGTATACACGCTAGTGTCAGAGTCAACGAGGCCATGCTGATTTGGGCTCAAAATTGATGGGCTTTACCTCCAAAATTAGGGGCAGACCCCCTAGATTTGCAATCTTTTTATTTCTTTATTTTTTTTATTATGTTTATTTTCTTTTAATTATTGTTTTGTTAATTAAATTAATATTTTTATAATATATAAAAAACACCAAAAAAATCAGAAAAGATAAAAAAAATAATAAATATTTTTATTTTAGTATTTCTTTTGTAAAAAATTGCATTAATTCACTTAGTTTTAATTTAGGGTTTAATGGTAATATTTTTTAATAAAAATCTAAAAATTGGTAGAATTAGGGTTTAATTAATTTTTTATTCTTTTTTTCTTTTCTTCCATAATAATTAAATATTTACTATTCCTTATTTTTGTAATTAAATTGCATGTAAATTAATTAGGGTTAATTTTAGGTTAAACTTTAACATGTTTTCATAATAAAATAAAAATTGTAGAATTAGGTTTAATTGCATTTAATTCTTTTTCCCATTTAAATCCTAAATACCAAAAAATACCAAAAACAATTCCTTTTCTTTTTAATTTTATTTAATAAATCGTTTAATTTAATTTTGCAAAAAGGGTCCAACGCCCTCGTTTAATTCTCATTTAATTCGCGTGTTTATTTCTTTTCCTTTATAATATTTATGTATCTCTCCCAAGGCCTTGTAAATTAATTCCTCGCACTTTATTTTCTTTAATTCTTTATTTTTCTGTCAAATCGGGTTCAAGAAATTTTGGCGATGTGGACCCGCGCCTTTTGTAATAGCTTAGGAATTTTATATTTTTCGCAATTTTTAACTGTTAATCAAGGCATGAAAGAATGTATGGACAAAAATAAAAACAAACGCTAGATCACCAATAACATGACAAGATAAATACAAATGAAAACGACACACAAATCACACACCACCCCTAGGGTACGCCTCACTGTTGCCTTGCCTCGAAAGGTGATCGTCGAGTAGAGGATGTCTTAGTAAGTCCTCATGATCCGGGAACCTGGCATGAGGGTAGCTTCTAAGGTGTCTTCCCATTGCTCTGGTGATCACCATGTCCCGAACCTCGAATTGACCCGAACACCTCCAACGGTGGTGCTACCTACCTCTCAATGGTGGGATGGCACTACTTTAAAGGACATTTACACAGACGAATTCCTTAGGGTAGGTAGACGACTCTAGATACTTGCTCTAAATTTCAAAACAAAACAAAATACTTTTCACACCAACACATTTTCAAAAAGCTTTCGAAAGCAATTTTTCAAACACTCTTGAGGACTGATACAAGAGTCGAACTGGAATTTTCAAAGAAACTTTTTAAACCCACAGTTGAAAAGCAAACAAACCATTTTTGAAAACACAGTGAGCAAGTATCTAAGAGCCCATGGATAACCATGGATAGAAAGGGTGCTAACACCTTCCCTTTCTATAAACTACCTCCCGAACCGAGAGCAATCTCTATAAGGAATTTTTCTGTGCTTTTGTCCTTTCCATTTGGAGAAAATAAAAGACGGTGGTGACTCTTGCTTCCGCGATATTTCACGAACCAGCGTTAAACAGTCAGTTCCAGATCCACTGATCACAGTACCGTTGTCCGTAATGATCCTTTCCGGGACGCCGTATCGACATATCAGGTTGTGTCGAATGAACCGTGCCACAACATTTTTGGTTACCGTGGCGTAGGAAGCTGCTTCAACCCACTTTGTAAAGTAATCGATCGCCACCAGGATGAAATGATGCCCGTTGGATGTCGTAGGTTTAATCTCGCCGATCATATCAATACCCCACATTGCAAAAGGCCAAGGTGCTGTCAAGACATTCAGAGGAACTGGAGGAACGTGCACTTTATCAGCATAAATCTGGCGTTTATGACATGTCCGAGAATGTTGGTAACAGTCGGCTTCCATTGTGGACCAGAAATATCCTGTCCGAAGGATTTTCTTTGCCATCGTGTGTCCACTGGAATGTGTTCCGAAGGTACCTTCATGTAGCTCTTCCATGATCCTTTCTGCTTCAGTCTTATCCACACAACGCAGTAAGGTCGAATCATGGTTTCGCTTGTACAGAATGCCGTTGCTGAGGAAAAACTTCGCTGCGAACCTTCTCAGAAACTTTTTGTCGTTGACTGATGCACCTTCAGGGTATTCTTGAGCTTCCAGGTACCTCTTCACCTCATGATACCAGGGTTTTTCAATTACTGTCTCTTCAGCCTCAAGATCACAACAGTATACCGGTTCGTCCAGTTTCCAGATAATGATCCGGGGAGCCTCATTGTCCCACTTGACTTTGAACATGGAAGACATCGTAGCTAACGCGTCCGCCAACTGGTTCTCCTCTCTTGGGAAGTGTTCAAAAGTGATCTCTGAAATGGGGGATCAATGTCAACACACACTCTTTGTAAGGAATAAGGTTTGGGTGTTTCGTATCCCACTCGCCTTTGATCTGATTGATCACGAGAGCAGAATCTCCGAAGACACTCAGAAACTTGATCCTTAAGTCGATTGCAGCTTGAAGACCCATGATGCATGCCTCATACTCCGCCATGTTGTTGGTGCAGTTGAAACATAGCCGGGCAGTAAGTGGAGTATGAGTGCCTTGAGGGGATATGATCACGGCGCCGATACCGTTACCCAAAGCGTTGGAGGCTCCGTCAAAATGCATAGACCATCGGGATCCTTCCTCAAGTCCTTCATCCGGTCCAGGTACTTCACAATCAGTCACTACCATGATGTTCTCATCAGGAAATTCAAAGTTCATTGATTGGTAGTCGTCCACTGCCTGGTGTGCCAAGTGGTCTGCCAATACACTTCCCTTGATAGATTTCTGAGTCGTATACTGGATGTCGTATTCTGTCAAGATCATCTGCCATCTTGCTATTCTCCCAGACAGAGCAGGCTTTTCGAATATGTACTTTATTGGATCCATCTTTGATATCAACAGAGTAGTGTGAGTCAGCATATACTGTCTCAGCCGGCGAGCAGCCCATACCAAAGCGCAGCAAGTTTTCTCGAGCAGTGAGTATAGGGTCTCACAGTAGGTAAACTTTTTGCTAAGGTAATAAATGGCGTGCTCTTTTCGGCCAGACTCGTCATGCTGCCCCAACACACACCCCATTGAGTTGTCAAGTACTGTCAGGTATAGTATTAAAGGTCTCCCTTCAACCGGTGGCATAAGAATGGGTGGTTCTTGGAGGTACTCTTTGATTATGTTGAAAGCGGCCTGACATTCATCATTCCAACGTACTACCTGATCTTTTTTCAGCAGCTTGACGATTGGTTCACAGGTAGCAGTTAGATGCGAGATGAACCGGGCAATGTAATTCAGACGTCCGAGAAAACCTCTGACTTCTTTCTCTGTCTTGGGAACTGGCATCTCTTGTATGGATTTAACCTTGGCAGGGTCCACTTGGATACCCTTGTCACTTACAACGAAGCCTAGCAACTTTCCAGATCTTACCCCGAAGGTGCACTTGTTCGGGTTCAACCTCAGCTTGTACAACTTCAGACGGTCAAACAACTTCTATAGATGGTCAAGGTGTTCCTCCTCAGTTTGGAACCTTGCGATCATATCATCGACATACACTTCAATCTCATGATGGATCATGTCATGAAATAAAGCAACCATGGCATGTTGGTAGGTTGCCCCAGCATTTTTCAACCCAAAAGGCATGACCTTGTAGCAGAAGGTGCCCCACTGAGTAACAAAGGTAGTCTTCTCCATGTCTTCAGGAGCCATTTTGATCTGATTATAACCTGAAAAACGATCCATGAAGGAGAACACCTTGTGCTGAGCAATATTGTCAACCAGAACGTCGATGTGAGGTAGAGGGAAATCATCCTTGGGGCTGGCCCTGTTCAAATCCCTGTAGTCGACACACATTCTGAACTTACCATCTTTCTTCGGTATCGGAACCACGTTGGCAACCCACTGAGGGTAAGAAGTCACTGCAAGAAAACCGGCGTCAAATTGCTTCATAACCTCAGCTTTGATCTTCTCGGATATCTCTGGACGCATACGGCGGACCTTTTGCTTAACCGGAGGGCATTCTTCTTTGGTAGGCAAGTGATGAACCATAATGTCAGTATCCAACCCAGGCATGTCTTCTTAGGACCAGGCAAAGATTTCCACATAATCATGCAACATCTGGATCAACCGTTGTTTCACGCTGAGTTCCAGATTGGCACCAATCTTAACTTCCTTTCTGTCTGCCTCAGTACCCAGATTTACCGTTTCCACTGGCTCTTCATGTGGCTGAATGGCCCTCTCTTCCTGGAGTAACAGTCTTGCAAGCTCGCCAGGCACTTCGCAATCATCTTCACCTTCATCTTCGGCTAAGTTGATCGGATTTTCGAAGTCATAACTGGCAGTAGCAGAGTCGTTACTAGTGAGATCCAAAGTGGATTGGAACCTGTATGAGTGAGTGTGTGTAAATATAGCTGTTTTGCAATATATAAAGGAAGAGAGAAAGAAAGGGAGCACAAGATTTGAAATGCGAAAAACGTCCAATGTCTTTATTCATGATATATGGAAATGACAAGTAATAAGCCCTCACAAATGAAGCCAACGGTGCCTCGGGTAAGACATCAGGCCATAAAGTTTCAATTTATTGTTCATTACAAATTAAAAAACAAAGGAATTCATTACTACGTAATAAAAGTAACAGGTATGTAGTCTTTTGCGGTCCAATTGTTCAGTCCACCGTCAGTCGTCGGGTAGATCCAACTATCAAACTCTGATTCCTCCGCATCGCCTTCAATAGCACTCACTCACGGGTTGGTGATGAACACGGGAGGTCTTCCAATCCTTGCTTTGCGTACAGCCCTCTGAGCCTCTCCAGTGAAACCCAGCCCAAACTTGTCAGTCTTATGAGTAAAATCAGGGAGCCTGCCCCAGTTAGCACATTCACCTTTCTCAATTACGGCCCGGGCGTCCTTTAAGGAGGCCATCTTCAAAGGAGAGTCTTCTTCGATTATTGTTTCCGCTGACGCCAATGTTGGAGGTACCTCTTCGAAATGTTGAAAGGGGGTTTCAATAAACTCCCCGTCCATCTCTATATATTGGAACGAGTTCAGATGACTAACCATGTATTCTTCCTCCCCCTGCACTGTGACAATCTTCCCTCTGACAGGGTATTTGAGCTTCTGGTGTAGAGTGGAGGTCACAGTCCCAGCTTTGTGAATCCAAGGTCGACCCAACAAACAAGAATAAGATGGACGGATATCCATCACATAGAACGTTGAATCAAAGACCTGGGAACCAACACGGATCGGAATATCTACCTCTCCATGTACCATCCTCTTCGATCCGTTAAAGCCTCGGACCACGATGTTACTGGGCTTCAACTCCAGACCCTCACAATCCAACCTGTCTAAGGCCTTCTTGGGAAATACATTCAGCGAAAAACCGGTATCCACCAACATGTGTGTGAGAGTAGTGCCCCTGCATTCAATGGAGACATGCAGGGCATCATTGTGGTTCTTTCCCTTAGCGGTCAGATCAGTATCCGAGAAACCCAAACCATTGTCAGCGGTCAAGTTGGCCACACAGTCAGTAAATTGATCGGCAGATGTCTCTTGTGGCACATGGGCCGTCTTCAGAGATGAAATCAGGGCCTTGGTGTGGGCCTCTGAACACAACAACAATGAGAGCATAGAGATCTTATAGGGGGTATGCCCCAGCTGTTCCACGACGTTGAAATCGCTCTTCTTGATTATCTTAAGAATTTCCTCCATCTCTTGCTGGGAGGCTTCAACATTGACAGTCTTCGGTGCCTCCGTCCGGGCAGGAACATCAGCAGTCCCTTTGCCCCGAGTGTCAGATGACTTGGCAGCAGGGGTAGAAGCTTGATCAGAAGGGGGAACAGGCGCACTTGTAGGTGTTATGATAAGAGGTCTTCGAATAACTGGTGGCGCAATATGAGGCGAGAAGAGCCTGCCACTGCGAGTAACTTTAGCGGGACCGGTGATGTTGCTGATACCAGTACTAGTGTTGAACTCCTGCTTCACTCCAAGCACATACACATCTGCCCCGTAATGCCATGGGACAGCCTTGTCAGATTTGTAGGGGAGGGGCCCCGGAACAGTAATAATAATGGGTGCAACAGACATGATTTTGACTGGCTTCCTCGGGGGAGCCTTGGTAGGATTATTGAAGATTGTGAAGACAAATACTTCTGCAGTAGGAACAATAGGAACAGCGGTCTTCTTGAACAAAATTTCTTTGCTATCCATCAGGCTTTGGATGCCTGACTTCAGCAACGGACAACCAGTAGGGGAAACAACACACAGAAGGCAACCCTTGCTACAACCCAGAAATAAACCGACTAGCAATAGGTTCCTCTTAACGGTCAATAAAGGGGTAGCAACATCATCCACAGAAACTGCATACAAGTCTTCCTCAATAGCATTTACTCCATGCTGGGGCATAGGAGCAGTCACAACGTTGGGCCTTTCAGGTGCCTCAAACTGTATTTCCTTCGCATCAATAAGGTCCTGAACCTTATTTCTTAGGGCCCAACAATCATCAGTAGAATGCCCCGGGCTATCAGAGTGATAAGCACAACGGGCATTGGGATTATACTTCGGAGAGGTTGTGTTCACCACCTTCGAAGCCTCTCTGACGGTTACCAAGTTGGTCGATAGCAGTTGCGGCAAGATCTGCGACAAGGTCATACTAAGCCGAGTATATTCTCTTTTGGGCCTCTCAGCCCTTGGTTGGTTAGGTTGCCGAGGAGCGGCAGCAGGCTTTGCAATTACCACCGCGTTGACAGCTTGGCGGCGCTCTGGTTTGTTTTGCCTCCTAGGCCCATACACAGCACTGGCTTCCTTTTTGAAAGGCTTATTCTCAGAACTTGAGGACGCACTTTTCTGAATCTTTGCTGATTTCATACCAGCTTCTATCCTTTCCCCAGTCAGGATGAGATCTGTAAACCCTGCAGACGAATTGCCAATGAGATGATTGAAGAACGGCCCGGATAGGGTCCCCAAGAACATGTCTACTAGTTCACGGTCGGTTAATGGTGGCTGCACCCTGCCATCCAGGTCCCTCCACTTCTGTGCATACTCTTTAAAACCTTCTCCCGATCCTAGCAACATACCCTGGAGTTGGGTACGTGTAGGAGCGAGGTCGGCATTATACTGATACTGCTTGTAAAAAGCAGTAGCCAATTCCTCCCAGTTACGAACCTTGGTTCCATCCAGCTGATAGAACCATTCGAGATGAGTCCCTGAAAGACTCTCCTGGAAGAAATGGATCCACAAGTTCTTGTCCACAGTATACGGCTGAATCTTCCGCACATAAGATCTGAGATGTAGCTTAGGGCAGGACGCCCCGTCATACTTTGTGAAAGATGGTGCTTTAAACTTGTGTGGGATCACCACACCAGACGATAGACCCAAGTCTCCAAAATCCAAACCAGGCACCTGTTGAATTTCCATGGCATTCAGACGATCCTCTAACTGCTTGTACTTGTCTTCAGCTGGAGGATACTGCTCCTCATTGAAATCAGTCTCGTTGTCAGAGACCACCGGACTAGGAACCCTTCCCCCCTGGGGACTGCCTTTCCCTACAGAAGAACCAGCTTGATCAACCTCATTTTGCAGCGTGTTACCAAACCTCCGGCCCGTGTTGAATAATACAGTTCTCTTCTTTTTCTTCTTCTTAACCAGCAGAGCCTTCAACTCCTCTTGACCTTAGGCCAAACTCATAATCAGCTCTTGGAACTGGGCGTTCTGAGCCTGAAGGGCTTTGATGGATTGCTCAGTAGATGATTCAGGATTCATGATGGCGAGCTGAAATAAACAGCGAAGAAGATTAAACCACCTGTAAAAAAGAGTACATGCTATGCACATGATGCATGATATGCTATTTATGCAATGCATTCAAGGGTTCGAAAGTTCAAATTTATTGCAGACAAAAGGAACACACGTTATCATTAAGAAATAATTGTTCAGTACATCAAAGCCTCATGGGCAAAAATTACAAAGTAAATCAATCCCAAAAGACACTGCGCATCCTCTTTGGAGCTATGTAGGTGTTGAGAGTCTTTTCCTCGTGCAGTAGGCGAGTGAGCTCCAAGACCTTCTTCTCACTAGCATGTAGACTGGACTCAAGAGAATTCCGTTCTTCCTTAAGCTGGATCCAACTCTTCTGCATTTCTTCCCAGGATGTAGGCATGTCAGGATGTTGAATGGTGTACGAGACCTCTCCTTCTGACACTGGCTCTTTGATCACCGGGAGAACGTGAGGATATGGCATCACTAACTTCTGGGAGCGGGCTCGTACCCACTTGAGATAAGGCTCCAATGGGATGGAGTTCCTGTGCCCTAGTGTCTTGCTGTCCACCTTGCTGGGCATCCTCCAAGCTCTGATAAATCTCTGGCGAAGTCCTTGTGCATCGTTGTCGAAGTCAAAAACTATGTCAGGAATTAACATGTCATGAGGGTCGTCCCTCTGAGCATAACCAAACTGTCTCCAAGCCAGACACGGGTTGTAAGTAATACCTCCTCTGATTCCAAGTAAAGGAACATTAGGAAACTCCCCGCAACGATCAATGATAGTGACATCCTCTCTGGACCGAGAACACCAGTGTATATCAGCATGCATAAGAGTCATCAATCGCTGTGACCATCTCAAACCCCGCTCGTTCTTCAGAACTGATTAGGGAAGGTGCAAAATAAACCACCTTCCCAGGAGAGGAGTGCAGCACATAAGAACACCTCTTTTTCTCATGGTTCGAGTGTAACATGAGTGAAGGATGTCCCCAAGCAACGTAGGTATAAGATTCCTGGACATGAAGATCTTGACAGCATTGATGTCTATAAGCTGGTCTGGATTAGGGAACAACACCAACCCATAGACAAGGAGGGCCACAACTTCTTCAAAAGCTTGTAGGTCAAGGGAATTCCAACATTCTTGGGCCTTCTCAAACAGAAACCTGGCCAAGAACCCTTTGATACCACTTCTAACTTCCAAATGTCCCTTGATGTCAGATGGTTGTAAGCGTAAGGATTTAGCAATCTCTTCAAGTTTGGGTTCCTTTTCCGTACCGTTGTAGGGTAGTTGACTAAGGATAGGGATCTTCAGAAGCCGGGAGAACTCTTCTAATGTAGGCACCAGTTGATAATCCAGGAAAGTAAAGCAGTGATGCAGAGGGTCAAAGAATTGGAAGAGGACCTTTATCATATCTTCCTCAATGTTGGTGTTGACCAAGCTGATGAGTCTTCCATGTCTTTCACTGAAAGAAGAGCTCTCAGGAATCCTGGATATAAGTTCCTTAAGCTGAGGAGGGATCCTTACAAGGCTGATCTGAATTATCTTTCTGCGGATGATTTCCATGTCCTACAAAACAAGAACAAAGATGAAGATTTGAACCCCCTGAAATGGTTAGTGGATGCATGTGATGCTGTATGATGTTATGATGCCATGATTAAACACACCACAAGTATTCACAAAAGCAAACATGGTAAAGCACACAAGTCACACAAGACAGCCCTTAGAGTTTAGGCCAGCATGGGGTCTGGGGTACTACCCTCTTGAGGTTGGTGGGCTCAAAACCTGTCCTATCAGAAGTAACCGGGTTCTAAGGGTCCCAATATCATTGGATTGTTTTCATTGTTCATCGTTTCGATTTAGCCACTGAACTGGCGACCGAAATATTCCAAGAAAACAACCCTCAATTGAGTGTAGTATCGAGTATCAACCAACCTCGGACTGCACCAAAGTCAGTTATCTCACTACCCTAAAGAGGCCAAGATGGTTCAATTAAGGTTCCTAAGGTAATTTGATGCTTCACGACACCACGCGGCGGCCCTGTACTCTCCTTGACTGAACTCAAGGGTTACCGGTACTCACCAAAGTGCCACATCAACGTAGCAGACTGCTTCAACCATGTCGGTATACCCCACACAGTTCCCTCACAGCCTTGTTGCTACTTTCTAAGAAGGTATCCCCCAGATCCGGGTTAGGATCTATAGAACTCCCAAGACAGTACCCACAATGATAAAGCAAACAATTCAGACAATTGAAAACACAAGTGATCTTAGTCCTAAGGTACACCTCACTTTTATGATTTCCCCAGCAGAGTCGCCAGTTCTGTGACCGGTGGAAATGAGAACTGACTGTTTTTAGCTGGTTTCGCGAAATGTCGCGGAAGCAAGAGTCGCCACCGTCTTTTATGTTCTCAAACATGGAAAGGACAAAAGCACAGCAAAATTCCTTATGAGAATGTTTCTCGGTTCGGGAGGTAGATTTATAGAAAGGGAAGGTGTTAGCACCCTTTCTATCCATGGTTATCCATGGGCTCTTAGGTACTTGCTCTTATGTTTTCAAAATTTGTTTGCTTTTCAATTGTGTGTGGGTTTGAAAAAAAAAATTTCATTGAAAGATTTCTGAATGACTCTTGTATCTGTCCTCAAGAGTGTTTGAAAAATTTGTTTTGAAAGCTTTTGAAAGTGTAAGGTGTGAAAAGTATTTTGTTTGTTTGAAAAGAGCAAGTACCCATGAGTCATCTACCTACCATAAGGAATTAGGCTGTGTAAGTGTCCTTTAGATAGTGCTATCCCACCATTGAGAGGTAGGTAGCACCACTGTTGGAGGTATTCGGGTCAATTCGATTATCGGGACAGTGTGGTCACCGAAGCAACGGTAAGACAACTTAGAAGTAACCCTAACTTCCTAGATCCTTTTATCCGAGGCAACCGTTTCGAGGCAACTGGATCTTTAGACAAAGGGTGACCTTTAAGACGTCCTATACTTGATGACCACGTTTCAAAGGCAATGAGTGAGGCGTACCCTAGAAGTGGTGTGTGCATTGTGTGTTGTATTCAGTTAATGTTTGTCTTGGTAAATCTTGAAGAATATGGGAGGGAAAATTTTGGGGTACAACACCCCTGTTCAATCTTCTTAAACCTGAGGATGTAGATTGGCTGGCATGCCTTTCGTAATCCGAAGGTGGAAGATGATTGAACACTAGAGTGCCCAGAAATTTGCACTCACATAGTAGAGTGTCAGCAGTGTGATGGCGGGAATGGGCTTACAGATGCCATTTGGAGACTGATGGATAGGAGGATGGGCTTATAGATGTCATCTGGAGGTGTGACAGAACCTTGTCGGGAATGGGCTTATAGATGCCATTTGGAGACTGTCGGTATGTGCATGGGCTTATAGATGCCATCTAGAGGTTGTCTGTTGAATTGTAATTTTTGTGAGTTGAAAGAGGGAACCTGCATAGGGTTGCCTGATGATGAGCTCGTGTAAAACTGCATCTTCGAAAGAAGGAAACCTATGTAGGGTTGACTGACGATGAGTCCGTGTAAAACCACATCTAGAAGGGAGAAGGAACCTGTGTAGGGTTACCTTGATGACGAGTTCGTGTAAAACTGCATCCTGGGAAGAGAGAACCTGTGTAGGGTTTCTTGGTGACGAGTCCGTGTAAAACTGCGTCTGGAGAGAGAGAACCTGTGTAGGGTTTCTTCGGGATAAGTTCGTGTAAAACTTCTGGAGGAACCGGGGTAAGGTTACTTTGGGATAAGTCCGTGTAAGACTTCTGGAGGAACCGGGGTAAGGTTACTGCAAGATAAGTTCGTGTAAAACTTCTTGATGAACCGGGGTAAGGTTATCTTGAGACAAGTCCGTGTAAGACTTTTGGAGGAAATTGAGAAGGAACCGGTGTAGGGTTGCCTGATGATGAGTTCGTGTAAAACTACATCTGAGGTTGAGAAGGAACCTGTATAGGGTTGCTGTTGTACCCCAAAATTTGCCCTCCCATATTCTTCAAGAATTTGCCAAGTCAAAGCTTCAAAATCTCCCCAAGGGTTGCACAGTCAAAGATCTCCTATACAGTCAAGATTAGGGTTTTTGTTCTGATCAAGAAAATGAAGTTTTCAAGGGTCCAATCAAGTCTCACATGCCTACAAATATGGTCAAGCACCCTCATATCAAGTTTCAAGACTTTCAGCACAAAATTGCACAGTCAAAAACCCTAATTGCACTACAGTCAACTGTAGGGGCAAAATGGTCATTTGACAGTCAAAAGTTCAAATTTTTGGTCAACATATCATTTTGAAGCCACAAACATCATTTGATCAATGCTTGATCATGATTCTCAAAACTTGGCTCAAAAATCATCAAGATGCAAAAGTTTCTATTTTTGGACAGCTGAAAAAGTCAACTGAAATTGACCAGGGCATAACTTTCACATGGTTCATCAGAAAAATTCCATCCAAAGCTCATTTTGAAGAGAAAGACATTTCCTACAACTCATCTTCATACTTCAAGTCCAAGAAATGCTCTCACAAAAAGTTATCAATTTCAACATTATAGGTCATTTTCAAAAGTCAACAAAAAGGGACTTTAAGTCAAAGGCCATAACTTGAGATTGGTAAATCAAAATGACATGGGACCAAAGGAATTGGTTAGAGGACTCAAAAACCTTTCCAAAATGTCCAAGAACATGAGCAAAGCTTAAAAATTGAGCAAGTTATGCATTGGAGAAGTTGGGAAAGTTTTGTGAAATGGCCAAAACCATTTATCCTTGAAATCTCATTTTTGACAAAAGGGGCCCACTTTTTCCACTTGAATTAACTTGGCCATGCTTCCCACGTGTCCCACCTTTTATTTCATATTTTTTAATTAATTTTTTCATTTTTAATTGATTTTATTAGATTTAATTAAGTTTAAATCTTTTAAAATCAAGGAAAAATCAAAAAGTTTGATTAAATGAAATATTTGGCCTTAACTAGCCTTGAAACATCATTAAGCCTATGCCATTTTCGTGCTAAGGCTCAAATAAGGCAAGAATTCAAAATGAAGCAAAAAATGGAAAGTGTGATAATGGTGGTTTATGCCAAAATCCTAAACATCAATGCAAGGTATTATTGGCTATAATTTTCATTCATACACATTGCATAAGACATATACAAGTGATACACAACAAGATTGGACAAGAAGCTACGCAGGAACCTTGAAAACAAACTCACACTTTTTACAAAAAAATCTCAAATCTGAAAACCAAGTTAGAGGTGGTTTCAAGCCACGATTCTCATCCCATTAGCTTCCTTGAGCATCATTGGACGTATTCCAATCAAAAACATCAATCAAAACGCTGTGAAACGGTATCCAGAAGTCACCCTTTTGCCATTTTTTTCATTGTCGTGTTTTAATATCCATGCACATTCATAACATTTTGCTTATATATTCATGATCAGTGAAGTGTTTGCAAGCTAACCCATGCGTTTAATTATGTTTTTGAGCTGTATAGACGATTTCGCCATGGTTGATTTCTAGGGTTACAGGACCTTGGAATTAGGGCTTTTGAGACAAAGGAAAATTAGCCCTCAAGACCACCACCATTCAACTTAGCGCTTCTGGACGATCTCAAATGTACCCTCGCGCTCAATTTATGAGCGTCTGAGCTCTAATCGCTATTTTTTGTAAGGGCCTTTTCTGAAACGGTGTAAAAACCGTTGCCAATGCTTTGACATTTTCAGGAAAATAAAACATTGGGGAAGACGATTGTTTGTCATGCTCTGATTGGCTGGTTTGAATCCAGCGCGCATTTTTTTATTTTTATAACACTAACGCGTTATTTTGTTTATAAATTTTGTTTGTTATTTAACTTACAAAGAAACAACTTGGCACAGTTGGTAGGTGTGTAGGTGGATAACCAAGAGGACCTGGGTTCGATCCCAGGTCTTCACTCTCTTCATATTATTTTGTGTTTAGTGATTCCATGCAGGATCAGCATCAAGGCACATCATGCGCTCTCAACATCAAACCATTCACAAAGCCAGGGAGATCAAATCAAAGGCTCAGATCTGAAGACCATGATGGGTCCTAGTCAAAGCTACCACACGTGGCCTGAAAAAATCAAGCAAGGCCTCAGTAATGGGCCAGAAATTGCTGGGGCCAACCTCCAAATTAGGGGCTTCACCCCCTTAGGTTTTGTAATTTCCTTTCTTTTCTTTGTTCTTTTTTTATTATTTTTATATTCTTTTAATTGTTGCTTTCTTTTAATTAATTAATATTTTCAAAAATATAAAAAATACCAAAAAATCAGAAAAAGATAAAAAATAATAAATATTTTTATTTTAGTATTTTGTAAATAAATCCCACAATTGATTTAGATTTAATTTTAGGTTATAATTTAATTCTTTTTCACAATAAACCAAAAAAAATAATAAAAAATAGATCTTTGACCCTTTTTACTTTTTTTAATTAATTAAGTATTTTTAATATTTTATCATCAACCATTAATTTTGTAAATAAAATTTATAATTAATTTAGTTTTAATTCTAGGTTTTAACTTTAATGCATTTTCTTTAATAAATTAAAAACATTTAGAATTAGAATTAATTATTTGACTTTTAATTAATTTAATTTTTTTTTCTTTAATGTCATAAATACAAAAACATGAAAATAAGTTCTTTCCTTTTATTTAATTTAATTATTTTATTAATTTTATTTTAATTCCTTTAAAGGGTCCAACGCCCTCGCATTTGATTATATTCTTTTTTTTCGCGCGTTTTATTTATTTCTGTTGTAAATATAATGTACTTGCTCCAAAGCCCTGTAATAGTTAATTAGGCATTTACTTTCTGCAATTTATTTTAAATCGGGTCTCGATTAATTTGGCGTTGTAGACCCGCGCCTTTGTAATAGCGTAGGACCTTTATTTTTTCCGCATTTTAAATTCCCGCACCTTTAACTTTTAAACAATAACATGAAAGAATGAATGCCCAAAAATAAAATCAAAGCGTAGATCACCAATGCATGACAAGACAAGCAATAAACTGAAAACGACACACAGTTCACACACCACCCCTAGGGTACGCTTCACTGTTGCCTTGCCCCTCGAAAGGTGATCGTCGAGTAGAGGATGTCTTAGTAAGTCCTCATGATCCAGGAACCTGGCATGAGGGTAGCTTCTAAGGTGTCTTCCCATTGCTCTGGTGATCACCATGTCCCTACAAACTCGAATTGACCCGAACACCTCCAACGGTGGTGCTACTTACCTTTCAATGGTGGGATGGCACTACTTTAAAGGATATTTACACAGACTAATTCCTTAGGATAGGTAGATTCTCATAGATACTTGCTCTTTTCAAAAACAAACAAAATACTTTTCACACCTACACTTTCTAAAAGTTTTCGAACAAATTTTTCATACACTCTTGAGGACAGATACAAGAGTTACTTAGAGATTTTTCAAACGAAACTTTTTTCAAAACCCACTCACATTGAAAAGCAAACAAAACAATTTTGAAAACACATTGAGCAAGTATCTAAGAGCCCATGGATAACCATGGATAGAAAGGGTGCTAACACCTTCCCTTTCTATAATCTACCTCCCTAACCGAGAGCAATCTCTTTAAGGAATTTTTCTGTGCTTTTGTCCTTTCCATGTTGGAGAAAATAAAAGACGGTGGCGACTCTTGCTTACCGCGACATTTCGCGAAACCAGCTAAAAAACAGTCAGTTCCAGATCCACCGATCACAGTTGCCTGTTGATGAGCCCGTGTAAGACTTCTTTTGAAAGAAAAGGAACCGGTGTAGGGTTGCCCGAGGATGATCAAGTAGATAATTGTCCTGTTTGGTTTCGGACATCAACCCACGATCAGTCGTCCACAGCATTTTCCTGGCTTGTTACCAATGTTGATCTGGAACTGTAAAGGTAGATGGTAATCATCTTTTGATTGACTTTTTCCTGAAAAGGCACAACATTAGTTGTATGCAATTTCATGATGCATGAACTGCATGATTTTAAGATGTTCTCAAAATAAATGAGATTTGTGTTGTATGATGCGTATGCATGCTATAATGTATGAAGATGTGATGTTTATGAATGTATTCTCGTCTGGGGAAAATAAATCCTTGACGAATGTCGGGAGCTTGTTGAATCCTGGGCTGATGTTGCAAGAATACCGGTAGGAGAAGATGGCTCCGTTGGGGAATAAACTTGGTGAATAGATTACTCTGCGGGGAGTGAACTCTGTGGGGAAAGAGAGGTACTTAGTTGAGGTTGATGATAACTCCGTTGGGGATTCCATGGATAAGTTCTTTTGGGGAATTTTGATGAACTCCGCTGGGGGATAGGAAGAACTTTGCCGAGGACGATCTTTCCGTGGTAATTAGCTGAGGATAACCCAGTTATATCCTGGTGGGGAAATAACCTTTGAATAAAGCCGGGGGAGCGTTCGTACTCTGTAGGGGATAAGCTTTCCAGAATCTACTGGGGATAAGCTTCCTACTGGGGGTATGCTTCACGACCTGCTGGGGAGATTGATTGAACTCTCCTGGGGAAACTTTTCAGATTAGACTGGGGAAGTGCTTCACTGGATGTCCGGATTCCGCCGGGGGAAAATCTTAGATCAAGATTGTCGGGGATGCTTGTTTAAGGAATGTCTGTATACTCCGTTGGGGAATGTTGAGATCTTCGGGGGATAATCCAACCTCCTTAAGGCTGACTGAGGATAACTCTGCTCGGGGAGAGTATCGCTGATTTGCTGGAGATATTATACCTTCTCTGCTCGAGGGAGAGTATTGCTGAAACCTGTCTTTACTCTGCGGGGAGTGGAGGTAACTTAGTCATGTTCTTCAGCTGAACTTACCTTGGTACCTTGGTGGACAGAGCAACTAGATTGTTCAGACAATTCTTATTGCCCATGTTTCTGCGGGAGAAGAAGGCCTATGAGGAGCTTGATAACTGCCGATAAATCTTCTTCTGGTAGGTAAGTAACGAGATGACGGGACATAGTCGTACGCTTTTGATCCCTAACTTTTGCCTGGACCGCCCTTTCGGGCTTTCAGTCCACCAGGATACCCTTTTTTGCCCAAGTCGCCTTTTCAGGTTTTCGACTTGCCGGGTGTACAAATTTTTCTTATTTTCATCCCTTATTTTTGCCCGAACCCTTTTGGTTCGTCGGGAAGCCCTTATTTTTGCCTAGGTGTGTCAACCTAGCGGGTCTTTGATTATGCGTAGTATTTTTTTGACTATGTCCACGCTCTCAAAATGTAGGGAGATGCCCCTGTTGTTGTGTTGCCATGCGACCAGAAGATCTTCGTTTGATCGTCCAATGCCCCAAGTTGGTTGGCCTTTTGAGAGATTCTCCGAATCTTGACTTAACTACCCCAAATGATGGATAACGATCAGGCCATGCCCCTTGATGGGAAGTGCTTTTGTTCATCAGATATTCTTTATGCGAATTTCTTTGCTATTCGAACAAAAAGTCATATGCAAACAATGTTATTTAAAAATGCAAAGCTTGTGTCTGTCTTGAAGTTTTTGAAAAATGTATTTTTTCAGTAAAACAAGCAAATTTTGTAAAACGTGATGTCAACTCAGGTTTTACATCGAACCTTAAGGAGTCAGGATACCTTTCGTAACAGTATGCTTTCGAACTAACCCATGCTTCAGCTAGGACTTTTAAGGGTTATAACGTGGCCTGGTTCATGGTTTAAGAAACAAAGGATAAAGGCTCGAATTATATTTGTACCCACCCGCTCTTCATGATGTTCTTCAACCTAAACTCAGTTGATCGTGCGTTAGACCTTGTTTGAGTCTTTGCTCGGATGTTCCAGTGATGGTTCAGATATTGACAGTTTATTGGGAATAGGCAGTCATTCCTTTTTTGGTTGAGGGTTTGTAGGACCTCTTTCTTTTTTGATTTTGTTATCCCTATTTTTTGCCTGAACTGTTTCTTTTGTGATTACAGTCAGCGGGATGCCCCAGTTTTGTAAGTCTCCTTCATAGGTTTTGACTTATTGGGCTTTTATTTCTGAGAGATAATGACTGCATGTCTTTATGATTATTCGGAACCATCACCGTTTTTTTTTAGATCATTCGTTGTGCACTTGGATCAACTGAGAGAACTACCCTGCCCCAGGTTATGATTAAGGGTTTTAATTTTCGAAAAGAAAAACTCCTACTTCTTTGGCTCAAAGGGGTTGACGAGGGATTATCATCCTTATAACTCCAGTGTTTAGGAATTGAAACAATGCATGTACCTCATCAGTGGGGTCTGTTCAAAAGCATACTGTAAATGTTGTGGTATCGTTTTCGTCATCCTCCCTCAAGAGGCTTAGAATTATTAATTGAGAGTTGACATCAAAAAATGAAAGCAGTTTGAATATAGCGAATGCGAATATATTGATTCAAAACAGACATATGCGATGCATTAATGAAATAACAACGTTTAACATGAATAAATGTTTGAACAATCAAAAGAAAATTATAACTTGAAAATTCTAATAGACAAACAGTCTTCTCATTTCAGGACTTGTTACTTCAAATGGTGAATCCTGTAGGGATGGTAGAAGCATTCAGCCTGACCCATATGGGTGAAATCCACTGCTCCTTCATTAATCAGGTCCTGGACCTTGTTCTTCAGAGCCCAGCAGTCGGCCGTGTCATGTCCAGGACTATCGGAGTGGTATGCACATCTTCTATTGGGATGATAGTTAGGAGCAGAGATGTTGGGGTTCCGGAGAGGAGCCCTTAGTGTAATCAGATTCAACCTCAACAGGTGTTGTAAAGCTTGAAACAACGACACGTTAAGCTGGTTGAATTGCCTCTTGGACCTGCTTGGCTTACTCTGATCAACCTGTTGCTCTGGGCGAGGTTGTGGTTGGACCTATGAGGTGGTAGCAATTTGGAGAGGTCTATTCTTCTCCATACCAGACTCTTGTCCTCTTGGAAGCTGATCAATGACCTGGTCCCTGACTTGGACTGGTTGCTTCATGTCTTGATGAAGCAGACTGATCATGGTCCTCAACTCTTCTTGCTCCCGAGCTAAACCTTGGATGAGAGCCATTTGCCCCAGCATCTGGGTTCTCATTGTATCTACCTCCGCTTGCAGATGTTTCATCCTTTCGTCCTTGTCATCTTCGAGACTTTTCTTGGCCAAATTCCCCATAAGGAGGGTCCTCAACTCTTCCTTCCCCTTGGATAGGCTTAAGAAGATCTCCCTGAACTGAGTCTCTTGAGCATGAAGACCCTGGTTATCTTGTTGGGAAGCCATTGCTGAAATAAACAGCGAAAAAGGATAAGTGGCCTGCAACAAGGATACCTGTAATGCAATGATATGTATGATATGCATGCGATGTTTTCAAGGACCTCGCGGGGTAAACAAGAAGATTGTTAGAACTGGGATCCGGTAGCATGATTGAAGGAACTTCATGTTGTTGAGAGTCCTTCTTCAAGAGTCAAGGCTCACCATATCGAGTGGGTCATAGCCCCTGACAACCTTGGCTAGAGGAAAATAAATCCCCTTTGCCCCTTGCTGGACAGTTGGTTCATCATGACCTGCATCACAAGCCCTTGAGATCCTTGAAATGGGTTAGTCTTTATGCAGGATGCATGCAATGGTATGATGTTATGCTATGCGTGGAGTGATGTAAGTAAACCCTGTTATGAGTCCAGATTAAGGACTGTAAACAAAACCTGCAAGGAACCCGTGCTGTTAGATAACAAGTATGCAAGTAGTTCAAGTATGAAGGCACACAAGTCACACAAAAGAGCCCTTAGAGTTTAGGCCAGCATGAAGTTTGGGGTACTACCCTCTTGAAGTTGGTGGGCTCAAAACCTGTCCTATCAGAAGTAACCGGGTTCTAAGGGTCCCAATATCATTGGATTGTTTTCATTGTTCATCGTTTCGATTTAGCCACTGAATTGGGGATCGAAATATTCCAAGAAAACAACCCTCAACTGAGTGTAGTATCGAGTATCAACCAACTTCGGACTGCACCAAAGTCAGTTATCTCACTACCCTAAAGAGGCCAGGATGGTTCAATTAAGGTTCCTAAGGTCAGTTGATGCTTCACGACACCACGCGGCGGCCCCGTACTCTCCTTGACTGGACTCAAGGGTTACCGGTACTCACCAAAGTGCCACATCAACGTAGCAGACTGCTTCAAACATGTCGGTATACCCCGCACAGTTCCCTCACAGTCTTGTTGCTACTTTCTAAGAAGGTATCCCCCAAATCCGGGTTAGGATCTATAGAACTCCCGAGACAGTATCCACAATAATAAAGCAAACAATTCAGACAATTGAAAACACAAGTGATCTTAGTCCTAAGGTACACCTCACTTTTATAAGTGTCCCCAGCAGAGTCGCCAGTTCTGTGATCGGTGGATTTAGAACTGACTGTTTAAAGCTGGTTTCGCGAAATGTCGCGGAAGCAAGAGTCGCCACCGTCTTTTATGTTCTCCAACATGGAAAGGACAAAAGCACAACAAAATTCCTTATGAGATAGTTTCTCGGTTCGGGAGGTAGATTTATAGAAAGGGAAGGTGTTAGCACCCTTTCTATCCATGGTTATCCATGGGCTCTTAGATACTTGCTCATTGTGTTTTCAAAATGTTTGCTTTTCAATTGTGAGTGGGTTTGAAAAAGTTTCGTTGAAAGTTTTCTGAATAACTCTTGTATCAGTCCTCAAGAGTGTTTGAAAAATTATTTTGAAAGCTTTTTGAAAGTGTTGGTTGAAGAAGTGAAAAACACAAGAAGGGGGGTTGAATTGTAAAACTGAAAATCAATGCAATGAACAAGATATTTTTATCCTGGTTCGTTTGATCTCAAACTACTCCAGTCCACCCGTCAAGGTGATTTCGCCTCTCTCCAACGAGGTCTTAATCCACTATATTCAACTGAATATTACAATCTGCTTTAACAACTGCTAAAGCCTTCTTGATGCAAACCACAACTCGGTTTGTCAAGGAAACACTTTCTTACAAAGAAGATAAATCTAGGTGTGTGAATGTTTTCTACAAAACTGTATCACAACTGTGATGTTACACAACTTAAGCTTATGAAACTAGATTACTAAACAAAGATTGAGTAAGGAGATATGTAGCCTTTAGCAAACTGAGAGAAGGAAGATGATGATTAGCTTTTAGGCGTGTAATATGATGTAGAGCATTAGCCAATTCAATCTTCATTGTCTTGTTTATATAGCACTGAGATTGTTGAACGTTTGAGCAATAATCTTGATTCAATGCCAATAACAAACTTTCCTTATTGAGCAGATCTTGTCTGGAATGATGCCGTTGGTAATAATTCGCTTTGAATGCACAGTACCGTCGTTACTTAAAGCGTGTTCTGGCTTGGCCTCATTCTGACTCTGCTTAGGTGCTGATGAACTGTTGTTGTCTTTATCAGAGTGTTGAGCGCAGTTTTGTTCATCAAGCTTCAGCATACGCGTGAGTTATTCTTCTGATTCTGGTATTCTGATATAGCATCTTCTGATGCTGATGTTAATAACCAATATTCTGATGCTGATTAGGTGTGCTCCTGCTGATACCTATCAGAGTTTCTGCAAATCAGAAAGTAATATTTTAGGTAGCAAGTAGTTCTTACATGAATCACATAAATAATATATCTTTTAATTTTGTTATCATCAAAACTTAAACATAGGGTAGTAGATTCAAACTTTGTTCTACCAATCTCCCCCTTTTTGATGATGACAAAAACTAGATATTTTTAATTGAAAATAACGTGAAAAGTATCAGAGATAACTAAATGATAATATGTATCAGAGTAAGAGGTTATCAAAGATAAGGGATAAAGAGATATCAGAGTTGAGAGATACTCCCCCTGAATTTATTACTTCCCTTTTTAATTCCAAGAGTTCTTCAGGATCAGATCTTTATTGCCTTTCTTTGAACATCAGAATCTCAGAGTTTAGACTGTCAGAAGCTTTAGATCAGAACGTCAGAGCAGAGCTTCAGATCAGAGTCAGAGCTTTGCTTTGGGTCAGAGTATCAGAGCTTTAGTCTTCAGAATATCAGAGGGCATTCTTGTACCTGTAGACTTAAGCAAAAACAGAAAACATATTCAAGTATATCAGAGTTAGAATGTTTGAGATTTTCTGTCTTAGTACTCCGTTTATTGAAAAATATCATTCTTGTTCTCCCCCTTTTTGTCAGCAATCAAAAAGTGTAAGTGATGTGCTAAAACATTTAGATCAGAAAAAGAACTTGTCATATTAAAATATTCAGAATCAAACAAAACAGTACAACAGATAAGCAAAGAAAACATGAAAATGGCATGAATGAAAATCTAAGGTTGGGGAGGAAGGCGTGTGAACAGGTTCTCCAGCATGGCTTTGATCTGATCAGCAATCTCATTCTGCTTGTGCACCATGCTGACTACTGTATCTATCTTGCTATCCTGCACATCCATCCTTTCTTTCATCTTCTGGTCATTTTCATCCATCCTTTGCTGCAGACGAATGTCATTCAGCTTCAGCTCTTCCAGAGTCTGCCTGTCCAAGGCAGCTTGAGAAACATCAGAAGCATGGAGATTCTGAGAGCTTTCTGCAACATCTTCAGCTTGGCTGACTTCAGCTTGAATAGTCTGATCTTCTTCTGGTTGCACGATTGGCGCTGGACGCTTCTCAGACCATGGCTCACTATCCAGAAGGAGCACGTCTTCCTGTGGAAGCTGACTTTCAACTTCCTTCAGCAGCTTGCTGAAGTTCTGTTGTGCCTGCTCATAGTTGATATCCTGCAACTTGAGGGCTTCAGTACGTACCCAAATTCTGAATTGTGACCAGAGCTGGTCAGAGGCAGCTGGATCAATTATTCCAGGACAGACTTGCTTCAGAGGAGCAATCCACTGCTGCAAACCTATTTCAAAATTCATAATACCAGAGCCAACATCTGGTTGTTTTGGTTTTGGAATGGCTATTTTATTTTTCAGATCAGCAAGACGGTCAAGGATTGTTAAATCTATGAAGGTCCTGCTGGGGTTTTCGGTGGTTTGCTTGGAAGCTGTTTGTTTTGGAGATGGAGTGGGAGAATCAGAAATAATGATTGGACTGTTTGGGGTTTTGGGAGTATTTGGTGGTGTGGATTCTGGCGAGGATGGCAGCTGGGCCATGGTTACTGTTGTTCCACATGGCAGCTGGATTTCCAAAGGTTGTGGTTCAGAGGATTGAGGAGAGTGAGGTTCAGAAGGAGGAGGAGTTGGAGTCTCAGAGTGATGAAACTCAGGTTGAGGTGATGGTTGAGGTGATGGTGGATGAATTTCTGGTTGAGGAGAGGGAGAAGGAATTGCTGGTTGTGGAGAAGGAGGAGGAATTTCTGGTTGTTCAGGGATATGTGGTTCTTCTGGAATGGGTGAGAGAGGTTGTTCTGGTTGTGGAGAGTGGACAATTTGTGGTTTAGAGTTTGGATTATTGGAGGGGTGATCAGAGGTGTGTTGATCAATGTCAGACAGCACTTTGTCAATTGCTGATGTTGTTGAAATTGTTGGTTTGGGATGTTTGGTTCGGGGTCTTCTGAGTTGTAGTGTGTTATACCCCAAAATTTGCCCTCCCATCTTCCTCAAGAAATTGCCAAGCCAAGCTACAAAATTCCCCAAGGGTTGTGCAGTGCAACAGTCTCCCATACAGTCAAAATTAGGGTTTTGAGTCTGATCAAGAAAATGAAGTGTTCAAAGGCTCAATCAAGTCTCACATGCTTACAAACATGGTCAAGCATCCTCATATCAAGTTTCAAGGCATTCAGCTCAAAATTGCACAGTCAAAACCCTAAATTGCACTACAGTCAACTGTAGGGGCAAAATGGTCATTTGGCAGTCAAAAGTTCAAATTTTTGGTCAGCATATCATTTTGAAGCCACAAAAATCATTTGATCAATGCTTGATCATGATTCTCAAAATTTGGCTCAGAAATCATCAAAGATGCAAAAGTTGCTATATTTGGACAGCTGAAAAAGTCAACTGAAATTGACCAGGGCATAACTTTCACATGGATTATCAGAAAAATTCCATCCAAAGCTCATTTTGAAGAGAAAGACATTTCCTACAACTCATCTTCATACTTCAAGTCCAAGAAATCCTCTCACAAAAAGTTATCAATTTCAACATTATAGGTCATTTTCAAAAGTCAACAAAAAGGGACTTTAAGTCAAAGGCCATAACTTGAGATTGGAAAATCAAAATGACATGGGACCAAAGGCATTGGTTAAAGGACTCAAAGACCTTTCCAAAATGTCCAAGAACATGTGAAAAGCTTAAGAATTGAGCAAGTTATGCCTTGTAGAAGTTGGGAAATTTTTGTGAAATGGCAAAAGTCAACTATCCTTGAAACTCCAATTTTTGACAAAAGGGCCCACTTTCTTCCACTTGATTCATCCTTGTCATGCCACACACGTGTCCCATGATTAATTTCAAGACCAAATATTGATTTTTCTATTTTATTTAATTTTTGATAATTTAATTCATTTTAAATCTTTAAAAATTCAAATAAAATTCAAAAACCAATGGAATAGTGTCATTTGAATTTGGACAACTTCCATATATCATGGGCCAACTCAAAAACTCAGGCTAGGGTTAAATTGCACACTAAGTCTTGGTCTTGGCTTAAAAGAAGGAAAATTGGTTAATGGTGAAAACCCTAGGACTAGTTCTTTCATGAGCATGAATTAAGGCCAACTAACAAGCTAATTCTCTTCCATCATAAGCACTGAGTCAAACCCTAAGCCTTGGACACTCTAAGCTGCGCCTCAAGAGCCATTGGAACATTGAAATTTTTCCATAAAAACTCAAATCTGAAATCAACCTTGGAAGAGGATTGAAGCCCTAAGTCTTATTCCAATAGCTTCCTTGACTAATTCTGAACGTGTACCAATCACAAACAACAAGCCAAAACGCCTGGAACCGGTATCATGAACTCAAACAGTTTCCAGAAAAATGCATGATCGTGTTCCATGTTTAAGGCATTCTCATTGTTTTTTATTGATGCATTCATACTAATAAGCATATTCTGAAGCTAACCATGTGATCCAATTTTGTTTTCGTGCCGTATATGGATGTTTACCATTGTTAATTTTTTAGGGTTCATAAAGCTCAGAATTAGGGCTTTTCAATTGAAGAAAAATTAGCTTTCCAGACTTAGACCCTTCAAACTGGCACACTCCAACGAACAAGAATCCGTCATCGCGATTAATTTATAGGGCCTCAGGGCCTAATCGTTATTTTCTCGTATGCCACTTTCTGCAACGGTGTAAAAACCGTTGCCTAATACTTTTGTTCTTTTCAGGCAAAACGAAGCCATGGGGAAGATGATGAAGTGGCGTGTACTGATTGGACAAATTTGAATTTTCGCGCTTTAAACCACTGATGCATTGTTTTATATTATATTATTCATTGTATGTTTATTTAACAAATGCGTGTTAGTGATCCAGTGGCAATGAGGTGTATTGGCAATCCACGTGACCTGGGTTCGAGACCCAGGTCCTGACTTTCCTTCATATTTTTCCTCAATGTAAAATCCCATGCAGCATGAGCGTCCCAGTATACCATACGCTCACCATCTCACTCGTCCACGCGTCCCACCAGTTCAAATCAAAGGCTTGGATGCAAAGGAGCACAATAAACTCCAGTCCACGCTGAAGCAGGCTAGCAAAAAGTCAGCAAGGCCATAACATAAATGGGCCTGAAATGCTAAGGCCTTACCTCCTAAATTGGGGCTAAAATTGGGGCTACCCCCCCTGGTTTGCTTTTCTTTTCATGTTTTATTGTTTTTTTTAATTATTAGGCTATTTATTTTCATTGTTTTAATTAATTAATTGTTTTCTTTACAAAATATAAAAACATCACAAAAAATCAGAAAAAGGATAAAAACATAAAAAATATTTATTTTATTTATTTTCTTGTAAATAATTAACATGATAAATTTAGTAAAATAGGTTTTAACTTTAATTCTTTCTTCCATAAAAAAATCCAAAAATATAGCATTAGGTTAATGACTTTTTTATTCCTTTTAACTTTCCTTGTTTTTTGCCATAATATTAGTAATTTTCATAATTAAACTAGGGTTGCATTTTAGGTTAGATTTTAATACTTTCTTAATAACTAAAAATCCAAGAAATGCTCTCACAAAAAGTTATCAATTTCAACATTATAGGTCATTTTCAAAAGTCAACAAAAAGGGACTTTAAGTCAAAGGCCATAACTTGAGATTGGTAAATCAAAATGACATGGGACCAAAGGCATTGGTTAGAGAACTCAAAGACCTTTCCAAAATGTCCAAGAACATGAGAAAAGCTTAAAAATTGAGCAAGTTATGCCTTGTGGAAGTTGGGAAATTTTTGGATATTTTGAAAAGTCAACATTGGTTCAAATGACCTAAAATTGCTAATGGGCCCATTTTTCTTCCATAATTCATCATTCCAATCATGTGCACGACCACTTGGCCCAAAGGGAAATATTTTCTCATTTTTTATTTATTTATTTGAATTTTCATTTATATTAATTCATTTAAATCAAATTAAATATAGGAAAAATACTAACCTAAGTTTTCAAATCTTTTTGTACATATTTCAGCCTCAAGATTTCGTGCCTAAGTCAATAAGGAAAGATTTGGAGCAAATTGATCATAATTGGCACAAGAACACATGGAAAAGATATGAAAAAGATCTTAAGAAATCAAATTTTCAAAAACAATGAATGCCATGGATTTGATTGTTTTTTGTTAACCTAATGGACTCAGTACAAATGCTAGAACATAAACCTAATCATAAGGGACACGCAGCAGCTCAGAAGAGGCCATTGCAAACTTGAATTTTCTCTCTAAAAAGTCAATACTGAAAACCACTTTTGAGGGCGATTCAAAGGATAATTTTCATTCCAATAGCTTCCTCAAGGATTACTGATCACATTCCAATCAGAAACCACCATCAAAACTCCAAGAATTGGTATATTGAACCGAAACTGCATCAAGGAAAATTCATAATCGTATATCATATTCCATGCATTATTTGTGAAATTTATTCATTGATTCATGTTCATTCTGATGTTTTAAAGCTAACCATTATGTTTAATTGAATTATTATGCTGTATACGAGATTTCGCCATGTTCGAATTTTAGGGTTTTGCAAGCTTCAGATTAGGGCTTTTGAAACAGGGACAAATTAAGACTCCAAACCGCCACCATTCAAACCAGCAAGCTTGGACGAAGAGGATACCACACTCGCGATCAATTTATGAACCCTATAGCGCTATTCGCTATTTTCCCATTGCCGGCCTAATGAAACACGTATAAAACCGTTGCCTCATGTTTATGTTTTCAGGAACAGGAAGAAGACGAAGCCGTGGCACACACTGATTGGCTTGTTCAAAAAGTCGCGCGCGTTTCCAAGCATTAACCCACTTTCTTTTTATATTATTTGTTTGTTTATTATATAACAAATGCGTTGAAGTGGCTCAGTGGCACATGTGTTGATTGGTGATGTTAGTGACCTGGGTTCGAACCCCAGGTCTGTACAATTTCCTATATTATTTTGCTATAAATGTTCACGTGCAGTTTCAAAGGTCAAGACGTACCATGCATCCTCAAGAATCAACAACCACGCGTCCCATGGAATCAAACCAAAGGCCTAGATCTGAAGCACACCATGGGCATAAGTCAACATTGTTGTACGCTGCCTGGAAAAGTCAATGGATCTAAAGGTCATTGGGCTTAAACTGCTTGGGCCATACCTCCTAATTTGGGACTACCACCCCCTTGGTTTGCAATTTTCTCAATTTCTTCTTATTATTTTCTTTTAATTATTCTTTTAATCAATTTAATATTTTTCATAAATTATAATATACATAAAAAACTCAGAAAAAGATAAAAAAACATAATGAATATTTTATTTTAATAAATGCATGTAAATAAATTTAGTTTTAATTTAGGTTGCGATATTAATTCTTTTAACAAAAATCTAAAAAGTGTAAAAATAGGTTTAATCAATGTTTTATTCCTTTTTCTTAATTTTTCTTTTTCACAATAAGATTTATTTATTTTATCTATTTTTATAATCAAATTTGCATGAAAATAACTTAGGTTTAATTTAGGTTGAATTTTAATGTTTTCTTAATAAATTAAAAAATAACTAGAACTAGGGTTTGCCTTTTATTTTAATTTTAATTAATTCTTTCTTTTTCTATTAAATCTTAAAAAACATAAAAATACCAATAAAAAAAACAATTTCTTTTCTTAATTTTAATTCCTCATTAATTTTAATTTTTTGCAAAAGGGTCCAACGCCCTCGTTTCGATTTAATTTCGCGTATTTATTTTATTTCGCTTAAATAATTATGTACCTCTCCCGAAGCCTTGTAATTACTTCTCGCACTTTTAATTCTTTTAACTTCTTTACTTTTCTGTCAAATCGGGTCCTGGTTTAATTTTGGCGATGTGGACCCGCGCCATTTGTAATAGCTTTAGATTTACTTTTCCTCGCAACTTTTAACTGTTAAACCAAGCATGCAAGAATGAATGGCCTTAAATAAAATCAAGCGTAAAACACCAATAACATGAACAAGACAAATATCAATGAAAACGACACACAAATCACACACCACCCCTAGGGTACGCCTCACTGTTGCCTTGCCTTCGAAAGGTGATCGTCGAGTAGAGGATGTCTTAGTAAGTCCTCATGATCCGGGAACCTGGCATGAGGGTAGCTTCTAAGGTGTCTTCCCATTGCTCTGGTGATCACCATGTCCCTACAAACTCGAATTGACTTGAACACCTCCAACGGTGGTGCTACCTACCTCTCAATGGTGGGATGGCACTACTTTAAAGGACATTTACACAGACGAATTCCTTAGGGTAGGTAGACGACTCTAGATACTTGCTTTAATTTCAAACAAATCAAAAATACTTTTCACACCAACACATTTTCAAAAAGCTTTCGAAAGCAATTTTTCAAACACTCTTGAGGACTGATACAAGAGTCGAACTGGAATTTTCAAAGAAACTTTTTAAAACCCACAATTGAAAAGCAAACAAACCATTTTTGAAAACACAAATGAGCAAGTATCTAAGAGCCCATGGATAACCATGGATAGAAAGGGTGCTAACACCTTCCCTTTCTATAATCTACCTCCCGAACCGAGAGCAATCTCTTTAAGGAATTTTTCTGTGCTTTTGTCCTTTCCATTTAGAGAAAATAAAAGACGGTGGCGACTCTTGCTTCTGCGACATTTCGCGAACCAGCGTTAAACAGTCAGTTCCAGATCCACCGATCACAGAACTGGCGACTCTGCTGGGGACACAAACTTAAAGTGAGGTGTACCTTAGGGATAGTTCATAACTGTGGTTTCAATTGCTTTCTTTGCTTGCTTTAAATTGTGGGAATGTCTTGGGAGCTCTATAGATCCTAACCCGGATCTGGGGGATACCTTCTTAGAAAGTAGCAACAAGGCTGTGAGGGAACTGTGCGGGGTATACCGACATGGTTGAAACAGTCTGCTACGTTGATGTGGCACTTTGGTGTGTACCGGTAACCCTTGAGTTCAGTCAAGGAGAGTACGGGGCCTCCGCGTGGTGTCGTGAAACATCAACAGACCTTAGGAACCTTAATTGAACTATCTTGGCCTCTTTAGGGTAGTGAGATAACTGACTTTGGTGCAGTCCGAGGTTGGTTGATACTCGATGCTACACTCAGTTGAGGGTTGCTTTCCTGGAATATTTCGGTCGCCAGTTCAGTGGCTAAATCGAAACGATGAACAATGAAAGCAATCCCGTGATATTGGGAACCTTAGAACCTGGTTACTTCGATTAGGACAGGTTGAACCCACCAACTTCAAGAGGGTAATACCCAGACCTCATGTTGGCCTTAACTCTAAGGGCTTCTCTTGTGTGACTTGTGTGCCTTCGTACTTGACTATTTGCATGCTTGTTATCTAACACAGTAATTACTTGCAGGGTTGGCTTATAGTCCTTAATGGGGACTCATAGCATGGTTTGCTAAGTTTTTGCAGGTTTTGTCCATAGTCCTTAATTAGGACTCATGGCAGGTTTACTAAGTTTCTTGCAGGTTTCTGTTTATAGTCCTTAATAAGGGCTCATAACAGGGTTTATTCATATTACCCCATGCATCATGACATCATACCATTACATACATCCTAACCCATTTCAAGGATCTCAAGGGCTTGTGATGCAGGTCATGATGAATCAAACATCTAGCAAGGGGCAAAGAGGATTTATTTTCCTCTAGCCGAAGTTGTCAGGGGCTATGACCCACTTGATATGGTGAGCTCTGACTCTTGAAGAAGGTTCCCTTAACCAAGGTTGTTTGGAAATCAAAACCAGACATGATGACTAAGGTCAGAGGCTATGACCCACTGGATATGGTGAGCCTTTGACCCTTGGAAGAAAGATTCTCAGCAAATATGAAGTTCTTTCAATCAAGCTACCGGATCCCAGCTCTAACGAACTTCTTGTTTACCCCGCGAGATCCTTGAAAACATTGCATATACATATCATGCACATCATTACATAACAGGTATCTTTGTTGCAGGTCACTTACCTTTCTCGCTGTTTATTTCAGCCATGACTTCCCAACAAGATAACCAGGACCTGCACACTCAAGAGACTCCGTTCAAGGAGATCTTCCTAAGCCTATCCAAGGGGCAGGAAGAGTTGAGGACACTCCTCAAGGGGAATCTGATCAGAAAGAGTCCTGAAGATGACAAGGACGAACAGCTGAAACGTCTACAAGCTGAGGTAGACACATTGAAAACCCAGATGCTGGGGCAAAGGGCCCTCATTCAAGGTTTAGCTCAGGAGCAAGGAGAGCTGAGGGCCATGATCAGTCAGCTTCATCAAGACATGAAACAACCAGCCCAAGTCAGGGACCCAGTCATTAATCAACTTCTAAGAAGTCAAAGGTTTGGGCCTCTCCAAGCTGCTATTACTTCACAGGTCCAACAGCGACCTCGCCCAGAACAACGGGCTGATCAGAGCAGACCAGACAAGCCTAAAAGGCAGTACACCAAAATCAACATGTCGCTGGATCAAGCACTGCAACAAATGTTGAAGGCAGGGCTGATCACCTTAAGGGCTCCTCTTCGGAATCCGAACACTTCTGCTCCCAACTATCATCCCAATGATAGGTGCGCATATCATTCTGATAGCCCGGGGCATACTACGGACAACTGCTGGCCTCTCAAGAATAAGATTCAAGATATGATCGACGCCGGGGAGATTCAGTTTGAAGTGCCTGAGACTCCGAACATAATCACTGCTCCGTTGCCCAATCATTGAAGCCTTTTGTTTATTTGAATTTTTTAGTTGTATTTTTCTTTGCTTATACAAACAATTAATGTCATAGCAAACTCTTTTATTCTATCAATGCATCGCATACGTCTGTTTTGGGAATTAATACAATTGTTTTCATTATGTTCAAATTTCTTTTCATATTTTTTCTGATGTCAACTCTCAGTAATTCTAAACCTCTTGAGGGAGGATGACGAAAACGATACCATAATCTACAGTATGCTTTTAAACAGACCCCGCTGATGAGGTACAGGCATTGTTTCAATTCCCAAACACTGGAGTTATAAGGATGATAATCCCTCGTCAACCCCTCTGAGCCAAAGAAGTAGGAGTTTTTTTCTTTTCGAAATTTAAAACCCTTTATCATAACCTGGGGCAGGGTAGTTCTCTCAATTGATCCAAGTGCATAACAAATGGCACCAAAGGAGTCCTTACAAAACAAAAGACAGTGATGGTTCTGAATAAATCACAAGGACAGGCAGTCCTTATCTAAAAAATAAAAAACCCATTAAGTCAAAACCCATGAAGGAGACTTACAAAACTGGGGCATCCCGCTGACTGTAATTCCAAAAAAGGAAACAGTTCAGGCAAAAAAAGAAAGGGATAACAAAAAAAAAATCATACAAGAAAGAGGTATTACAAATCCTCAACAAAAAAGGAATGACTGCCTATTCAAAAGAAATCATCAACATCTGAACCATTATTGGAACATCAAAGCAAAGACTCAAGCAAGGTCTAACGCACGATCAACTGAGTTTAGGTTTGGAGAACATCACGAAGAGCGGGTGGGTACAAATAATTTGAGCCTTTATCCTTTGTTTCTTAAACCGTGAACCAGGCCACGTTATAACCCTTAAAAGTCCTAGCTGAAGCATGGGTTAGTTCGAAAGCATACTGTTACGAAAGGTATCCTGACTCTTGAAGGCCTACGATAAATACGGAGTTGACATCACGTTTTACAAACATTCATTTGTTTTATGAAAAAGAATGCATTTTCAAAATCTTCAAGACAGACATAGGCTTTGCATTTTTAACATAACTTTGTTTGCATATGACTTTTGTTTGAACAGCAGGGAAATTCGCACAATGAAAGTCTAATGAACAAGAGTATCTCCAATCAAGGGGCATGGCATGATCATTGTCCACCATTTGGGGCAATCCAATCAAGATTCGGAGAATCTCTCAAAGGCCAAAAAGCCTGGGGCAAATCTCTGCCTGAGTCACTTGGGGCACTCCAGCAACGAATCTTGCACGATCGGACACCTTCTGGTAATATGGCAACACAAGCAGCCAGGGGCACCTACCCGCATTCTAAGAGCGTGGACATAGTCGAAAAATACTACGCAAAATCAAAGACCCGCTAGGTTGACACACCTAGGCAAAAATAAGGGCTTCCCGGCGAACCAAAAGGGTTCGGGAAAAATGAAGGGATGAAATAAAAAAATTTGTACACCCGGCAAGTCGAAAACCTGAAAAGGCGGCTTGAGCAACAATGGGTATCCCGGCAGACTGAAAACTCGAAAGGGCGGTCCAGGCAAAAGTTAGGGATCAAAGCATACGACTATGTCCTGTCATCTTGCCACCTGCCTACCAGAAGAAGGTTTGACCCTCAACAATTATCAGCATCCCACATGTGCCTTCCCCATAGAAACAGGGGCAATAAAGAGTGGTCTAAGCAATCTGATTGATCTATCCTCCAAGGTATCAGGGTAGGTTCCGTTGAAGAACATAACCAATACAGTTCAATACTTCCCCAGGAGAGTCCAATCCAGCTTCCCCAGGAAAGTTGGAATCCATCTCCCTAAGCAGTAAGCTTATCCCCAGTTGATTTCGGAAGCTTATCCTCACAGAGCACGAATGCGTCTCCCGGCTTTACTCAAAGAGTTATTTCCCTAACAGGATATAACTGGGTTATCCTCAGTCAAAAGCCACGGAAAGATCGTCGTCGACAAAATCTTCCTATCCCCAGCAAACTATTATCAACACTCAGCAAAGTATCCCTCTTCCCACAGAGTATTGCTTCCCAGCATGGTCGTTAGAGTATCTTTTCTCCCCGCAGAATCTTACATTTGCCAAGCTTATTCCGCAACGGAGTCATCTTCTCCTACCGGTATTCTTGCAGCTATCATCCCCAGCGAAAGCAAAATCTATTCTTCAACATCAGCCCAGGATACGACTTCCCGACACCCGTCAAGGATTCACTTTCCTAGACAAAAACATACATAAAACATCACATACATCATTATAACATGCATAGACACATCATATCATACAAGTCTCATTTATATTGAGAACATCATTGCTTGATCCATATCATGCATTGCATATGACTGACCTTTACCTTTCAGGAAAGATCCAGTTAAATTCTTAGCTATATTCCAAGGCCTTCTCTGGTTCAGTCAGATCGACCCTAAGATCTCCCTGATGCTTATCCAGTTGAAGATATTCCAAGACCTTGTCCGGTTCAGTTAAATCGACCCTAAGATTTTCCTGATGCTTATCCAGTCAAAGGCCTTCTCTGGTTCAGTCAGATCGACCCTAAGATCTCCCTGATGCTTATCCAGTTGAAGATATTCCAAGACCTTGTCCGGTTCAGTTAAATCGACCCTAAGATTTTCCTGATGCTTATCCAGTCAAAGGCCTTCTCTGGTTCAGTCAGATCGACCCTAAGATCTCCCTGATGCTTATCCAGTTGAAGATATTCCAAGACCTTGTCCGGTTCAGTTAAATCGACCCTAAGATTTTCCTGATGCTTATCCAGTCAAAGGCCTTCTCTGGTTCAGTCAGATCGACCCTAAGATCTCCCTGATTCTTATCCAGTTGAAGATATTTCAAGACCTTGTCCGGTTCAGTTAAATCGACCCTAAGATTTTCCTGATGCTTATCCAGTCAAAGGCCTTCTCTGGTTCAGTCAGATCGACCCTAAGATCTCCCTGATGCTTATCCAGTTGAAGATATTCCAAGACCTTGTCCGGTTCAGTTAAATCGACCCTAAGATTTTCCTGATGCTTATCCAGTCAAAGGCCTTCTCTGGTTCAGTCAGATCAACCCTAAGATCTCCCTGATGCTTATCCAGTTGAAGATATTTCAAGACCTAGCCTGGTTCAGTTAAATCAACCCTAAGATTTTCCTGATGCTTATCCAGTCAAAGGCCTTTCTGGTTCAGTCAGATCGACCCTAAGATCTCCCTGATGCTTATCCAGTTGAAGATATTCCAAGACCTTGTCCGGTTCAGTTAAATCGACCCTAAGATTTTCCTGATGCTTATCCAGTCAAAGGCCTTCTCTGGTTCAGTCAGATCGACCCTAAG
Organism: Vicia faba; assembly: GCA_948472305.1. Lineage (NCBI taxonomy): Eukaryota > Viridiplantae > Streptophyta > Magnoliopsida > Fabales > Fabaceae > Vicia > Vicia faba. Next base: position 519,799,568 of record OX451737.1, read on the forward strand.
ATCTCCCTGATGCTTATCCAGTTGAAGATATTCCAAGACCTTGTCCGGTTCAGTTAAATCGACCCTAAGATTTTCCTGATGCTTATCCAGTCAAAGGCCTTCTCTGGTTCAGTCAGATCGACCCTAAGATCTCCCTGATGCTTATCCAGTTGAAGATATTCCAAGACCTTATCCGGTTCAGTTAAATCGACCCTAAGATTTTCCTGATGCTTATCCAGTCAAAGGCCTTCTCTGGTTCAGTCAGATCGACCCTAAGATCTCCCTGATTCTTATCCCAGTAGAAGACACCCAAGATGTTTCTCAACGAGCGTGGTTGAAGTTAAAGTCGCCCAAGGTTCTCTTACCATTCATGCTAAGGCAGTAACCATCCCTGGTTCATTCAACGCCGTTTGAAGCCCCAGACTCAGCTCCTGTAACCAGTCAGGATATATCTATACCAAGCATCTAAAATCAGCTCCTGCAACGTATCAGGTACTCATTTGTTCTTTTGCAGGTATGCAGGTTCTCGCTAAGGAATCTCCTACGCGATCAACATCCAGATGGCATCTATAAGCCCATCATCCTATCCAGCAATCTCCAAATGGCATCTATAAGCCCATTCCCCCATCACACTGCTAACATGTGAGCACAAATTTCTGGGCACTCTAGTGTCCAATCATCTTCCACCTTCGGATTACGAAAGGCACGCAAGCCAATCTGCATCCTCAGGTCTAAGAAGATTGAACAGGGGCAATTGTTGTACCCCAAAATTTGCCCTCCCATATTCTCCAAGAAATTGCCAAGCCAAGTCACAAAATTCCCCAAGGGTTGCACAGTGCAAAGGTCTCCCATACAGTCAAAACTAGGGTTTGTGTTCTGATCAAGAAAATGAAGTTTTCAAAGGCCCAATCAAGTCTCACATGCTCACAAATATGGTCAAGCATCCTCATATCAAGTCTCAAGACATTCAGCTCAAAATTGCACAGTCAAAACCCTAAATTGCACTACAGTCAACTGTAGGGGCAAAATGGTCATTTGACAGTCAAAAGTTCAAATTTTTGGTCAACATATCATTTTGAAGCCACAAACATCATTTGATCAATGCTTGATCATGATTCTCAAAATTTGGCTCAGAAATCATCAAGATGCAAAAGTTTCCTTATTTGGACAGTTGAAAAAGTCAACTATAAATTGACCAGGGCATAACTTTCACATGGATTATCAGAAAAATTCCATCCAAAGATCATTTTGAAGAGAAAGACATTTCCTACAACTCATCTTCATACTTCAAGTCCAAGAAATGCTCTCACAAAAAGTTATCAATTTCAACATTATAGGTCATTTTCAAAAGTCAACAAAAAGGGACTTTAAGTCAAAGGCCATAACTTGAGATTGGTAAATCAAAATGACATGGGACCAAAGGCATTGGTTAGAGAACTCAAAGACCTTTCCAAAATGTCCAAGAACATGAGAAAAGCTTAAAAATTGAGCAAGTTATGCCTTGTGGAAGTTGGGAAATTTTTGGATATTTTGAAAAGTCAACATTGGTTCAAATGACCTAAAATTGCTAATGGGCCCATTTTTCTTCCATAATTCATCATTCCAATCATGTGCACGACCACTTGGCCCAAAGGGAAATATTTTCTCATTTTTTATTTATTTATTTGAATTTTCATTTATATTAATTCATTTAAATCAAATTAAATATAGGAAAAATACTAACCTAAGTTTTCAAATCTTTTTGTACATATTTCAGCCTCAAGATTTCGTGCCTAAGTCAATAAGGAAAGATTTGGAGCAAATTGATCATAATTGGCACAAGAACACATGGAAAAGATATGAAAAAGATCTTAAGAAATCAAATTTTCAAAAACAATGAATGCCATGGATTTGATTGTTTTTTGTTAACCTAATGGACTCAGTACAAATGCTAGAACATAAACCTAATCATAAGGGACACGCAGCAGCTCAGAAGAGGCCATTGCAAACTTGAATTTTCTCTCTAAAAAGTCAATACTGAAAACCACTTTTGAGGGCGATTCAAAGGATAATTTTCATTCCAATAGCTTCCTCAAGGATTACTGATCACATTCCAATCAGAAACCACCATCAAAACTCCAAGAATTGGTATATTGAACCGAAACTGCATCAAGGAAAATTCATAATCGTATATCATATTCCATGCATTATTTGTGAAATTTATTCATTGATTCATGTTCATTCTGATGTTTTAAAGCTAACCATTATGTTTAATTGAATTATTATGCTGTATACGAGATTTCGCCATGTTCGAATTTTAGGGTTTTGCAAGCTTCAGATTAGGGCTTTTGAAACGGGGACAAATTAAGACTCCAAACCGCCACCATTCAAACCAGCAAGCTTGGACGAAGAGGATACCACACTCGCGATCAATTTATGAACCCTATAACGCTATTCGCTATTTTCCCATTGCCGGCCTAATGAAACACGTATAAAACCGTTGCCTCATGTTTATGTTTTCAGGAACAGGAAGAAGACGAAGCCGTGGCACACGTTGATTGGCTTGTTCAAAAAGTCGCGCGCGTTTCCAAGCATTAACCCACTTTCTTTTTATATTATTTGTTTGTTTATCATATAACAAATGCGTTGAAGTGGCTCAGTGGCACAGGTGTTGATTGGTGATGTTAGTGACCTGGGTTCGAACCCCAGGTCTGTACAATTTCCTATATTATTTTGCTATAAATGTTCACGTGCAGTTTCAAAGGTCAAGACGTACCATGCATCCTCAAGAATCAACAACCACGCGTCCCATGGAATCAAACCAAAGGCCTAGATCTGAAGCACACCATGGGCATAAGTCAACATTGATGTACGCTGCCTGGAAAAGTCAATGGATCTAAAGGTCATTGGGCTTAAACTGCTTGGGCCATACCTCCTAATTTGGGACTACCACCCCCTTGGTTTGCAATTTTCTCAATTTCTTCTTATTATTTTCTTTTAATTATTCTTTTAATCAATTTAATATTTTTCATAAATTATAATATACATAAAAAAACTCAGAAAAAGATAAAAAAACATAATGAATATTTTATTTTAATAAATGCATGTAAATAAATTTAGTTTTTAATTTAGGTTGCGATATTAATTCTTTTAACAAAAATCTAAAAAGTGTAAAAATAGGTTTAATCAATGTTTTATTCCTTTTTCTTAATTTTTCTTTTTCACAATAAGATTTATTTATTTTATCTATTTTTATAATCAAATTTGCATGAAAATAACTTAGGTTTAATTTAGGTTGAATTTTAATGTTTTCTTAATAAATTAAAAAATAACTAGAACTAGGGTTTGCCTTTTATTTTAATTTTAATTAATTCTTTCTTTTTCTATTAAATCTTAAAAAACATAAAAATACCACAAAAAAAAACAATTTCTTTTCTTAATTTTAATTCCTCATTAATTTTAATTTTTTGCAAAAGGGTCCAACGCCCTCGTTTCGATTTAATTTCGCGTATTTATTTTATTTCGCTTAAATAATTATGTACCTCTCCCGAAGCCTTGTAATTACTTCTCGCACTTTTAATTCTTTTAACTTCTTTACTTTTCTGTCAAATCGGGTCCTGGTTTAATTTTGGCGATGTGGACCCGCGCCATTTGTAATAGCTTTAGATTTACTTTTCCTCGCAACTTTTAACTGTTAAACCAAGCATGCAAGAATGAATGGCCTTAAATAAAATCAAGCGTAGAACACCAATAACATGAACAAGACAAATATCAATGAAAACGACACACAAATCACACACCACCCCTAGGGTACGCCTCACTGTTGCCTTGCCTTCGAAAGGTGATCGTCGAGTAGAGGATGTCTTAGTAAGTCCTCATGATCCGGGAACCTGGCATGAGGGTGGCTTCTAAGGTGTCTTCCCATTGCTCTGGTGATCACCATGTTCCTACAAACTCGAATTGACCTGAACACCTCCAACGGTTGTGCTACCTACCTCTCAATGGTGGGATGGCACTACTTTAAAGGACATTTACACAGACGAATTCCTTAGGGTAGGTAGACGACTCTAGATACTTGCTTTAATTTCAAACAAATCAAAAATACTTTTCACACCAACACATTTTCGAAAAGCTTTCGAAAGCAATTTTTCAAACACTCTTGAGGACTGATACAAGAGTCGAACTGGAATTTTCAAAGAAACTTTTTAAAACCCACAATTGAAAAGCAAACAAACCATTTTTGAAAACACAAATGAGCAAGTATCTAAGAGCCCATGGATAACCATGGATAGAAAGGGTGCTAACACCTTCCCTTTCTATAATCTACCTCCCGAACCGAGAGCAATCTCTTTAAGGAATTTTTCTGTGCTTTTGTCCTTTCCATTTGGAGAAAATAAAAGACGGTGGCGACTCTTGCTTCCGCGACATTTCGCGAACCAGCGTTAAACAGTCAGTTCCAGATCCACCGATCACAATACCGACATGGTTGAAGCAGTCTGCTACGTTGATGTGGCACTTTGGTGTGTACCGGTAACCCTTGAGTCAATCAAGGAGAGTACGGGGCCTCCATGTGGTGTCGTGAAGCATCAACAGGCCTTAGGAACCTTAATTAAACCATCTTGGCCTCTTTAGGGTAGTGAGATGACTACTTTGGTGTACTCCGAAGTCGGTTGATACTCGATACTACACTCCATTGAGGGTTGTTTTCTTGGGATATTTTGATCGCCAGTCAGTGGCTAAATCGAAACGATGAACAATGAAAGCAATCCAATGATATTGAGATCCTTAGAACCCGGTTACTTTGATAGGACAGGTTTGAGCCCACCAACTTCAAGAGGGTAATACCCAGACCCCATGCTGGCCTAAACTCTAAGGGCTTGTCTTGTGTGACTTGTGTGCCTTACATGTTTGCCTTTATAAATATTTGTGGTGTGTTTAATCATAGCATCATAACATCATACAGCATCATATGCATCCACTAACCATTTCAGGGGTTCGAATCTTCATCTTTGTTCTTGTTTTGTAGGACATGGAAACTATCCGCAGGAAAACAATTCAGATCAACCTCATAAGGGTCCCTCCTCAGCTCAAGGAGCTTACATCCAGGATTCCCGAGAACTCGTCATTCAGTGAAAGGCATGGTAGACTCATCAGCCTGGTCAATACCAATATTGAGGAAGAGATGGTAAAGGTCCTTTTCCAATTCTTTGACCCTCTGCATCACTGTTTTACTTTCCCGGATTATCAGCTGGTGCCTACTCTAGAAGAGTTTTCCCAGCTTCTGAAGATTCCCATTCTCAATCAACTACCCTACAACGGTACGGAAAGGGAACCAAAACTTGAAGAAGTGGCTAAAGCATTATGCCTACAACCATCTGACATCAAGGGGCATTGGGAGGCCAGAAATGGTATCAAAGGATTCTTGGCAAAGTTTCTGTTTGAGAAGGCCCAAGAGTGTTGGAATTCCCTTGACCTACAAGCCTTTTAAGAAGTTGTAGCCCTCCTTGTCTATGGGTTGGTGTTGTTCCCTAAACCAGATCAACTTATAGATATCAGTGCTGTCAAGGTCTTCATGTCCAGGAATCCTATACCTACGTTGCTGGGGGACATCCTTCACTCATGTTACACTCGAACCATGAGAAAAAGGGGTGTTCTTATGTGCTGCACTCCTCTCCTGGGAAGGTGGTTTATTTCGCACCTTCCACAATCAGTTTTGAAGAACGAGCGAGGTTTGAGGTGGTCACAACGGTTGATGACTCTTACACATGCAGATATACATTGGTGTTCTCGGTCCAGAGAGGATGTCACTATCATTGATCGTTGTGGGGAGTACCCTAATGTTCCTTTACTTGGAATCAGAGGAGGTATTACTTACAACCCGTGCCTGGCTTGGAGACAGTTTGGTTATGCTCGGAAAGATGGCCCTCATGAGATGTTAATTCCTGACATAGTTTTTGACTTCGACAAGGATACGCAAGGACTTCGCCAGAAATTTATCAAAGCTTGGAGGATGCCCAGCAAAATAGACAGCAAGACCCTGGGACACAGGAACTCCATCCCATTGGAGCCTTATCTCAAATGGGTACGAGCCCGCTCCCAGAAGCTGGTGATGCCATATCCTCATGTTCTCCCCGTAATCAAAGAGCCAGACTTGGAAGGAGAGGTGTCCTACACCATTCAACATCCTGACATGCCCACGTCCTGGGAAGAGATGCAGAAGAGTTGGATCCAGCTTAAGGAAGAACGGAATTCTCTGGAAACCAATCTACATGCCAGTGAGAAAAAGGTCCTGGAGCTCACCCGCCTACTGCACGAGGAGAGGAATCTCAATACCTATATTGCTCCGAAAAGGATGCGTAGTGTCTTTTGGGACTGATCTGCTTTGTAATGTTTGCCTATGAGGCTTTAATGTACTAAACAATTATTTTCTTAATAATAACGCGTGTTCCTTTTTGTCTACCACAAATTTGAATTTTTGAACTCTTGAATGCATTGCATAAACACATATCATTCATCATATGCATCACAGGTACTCTTCTTTTCAGGCTGCTGACTGTTCTTCGCTGTTTATTTCAGCATCATGAACCCTGAATCATCAACCGAGGCATCTATCAAGGCTCTTCAGGCGCAGAACGCCCAATTTCAGGAGCTGATCAAGGGTTTGGCTCAGGGTCAACAAGAGTTGAAGACCATGCTTCTGAAGAAGAATAAGAAGAAGAGGAGGACTGTGCTATTTAACACTGGGCGCAGACTCGGGAACACCTTACAGGTTGAGGCTGAGAGGACTACTCCATCTGTGGGGGAAGGTAGTCACCAAGAAAGGGAGGTCCCTACTCCTGTGGTCTCTGATACTTAAACAGACTTCAACGACGAACAATACCCTCCTGCTGAAGACCGGTACAAGCAGCTGGAGGACATATTAAAAGCTATGGAAATTCAGCGTGTGCCTGGACTGGATTTCGGAGACTTGGGGTTATCTACTGGGGTGGTGATTCCACACAAGTTCAAGGCACCTGCCTTTGTGAAGTATGACGGGGCTTCCTGTCCCAAGATGCACCTCCGTTCTTATGTAAGGAAGATCCAGCCTTACACAGCAGACAGGAACTTATGGATCCACTTCTTCCAGGAGAGTCTTTCAGGGACTCACCTCGAATGGTTCTATCAGTTGGAAGGAACCAACATTCATAACTGGGAGGATCTGGCCACTGCTTTTTACAAGCAGTATCAATATAATTCCGACCTCGCTCCTACGCGTACCCAACTCCAGGGTATGTCGCTAGGGTCGGGTGAAGGTTTTAAGGAGTACGCCCAGAAGTGGAGAGATCTGGCTGGCAGGGTGCAGCCACCGTTGACAGACCGGGAGCTGGTGGATATGTTTTTGGGGACCCTATCTGGTCCATTTTTTAATCATCTCATTGGTAATTCCTCTGCTGGGTTTACTGATTTGATCCTGACTGGTGAAAGGATCGAGGCCGGTATAAAATCGGGGAAGATACAGAAGGTTGCCTCCTCTAATGCTGAAAAGAAACCCTTCAAAAAGGAGGCTAGTGCTGTATATAGCTCCCGGAGACCAGAGAGACCTGAGCGCCGCCAATCTGTCAGTGCGGTAATGATTGCCAAACCTGCTGCCGCCTCTCGGCCGACCAATCCTCAAAGGGCCGAAAGACCCCGGAGAGAGTTCACCCGGTTGAGTATGACCTTATCACAGATCCTGCCACAGTTGCTATCCACCAATTTAGTGACTGTCAGGGAGGCTCCGAAGTTTCACAATACTACATCTCCTAAGTACAATCTGAATGCTCGTTGTGCTTATCATTCTGATAGCCCGGGGCATAGCACAGATGACTGTTGGGCCCTAAAGAATAAGGTTCAGGACCTTATTGACGCAAAGGAAATACAGTTTGAGGCGCCCGAGAGGCTGAATGTTGTAACCGCTCCCATGCCCCAGCATGGAGTGAATGCTGTTGAGGAGGATTTGTATGTAGCTTCGGTGGATGATGTTGCTACTCCGCTGCCGACGGTCAAGAGGAACCTGTTGCTAGCCGGTTTATTTCCGGGATGTAGCAAGGGTTGCCCTCTATGTGTTGCTTCCCCTACTGGTTGTGCTTTGCTGAAGTCAGGCATCCAGAACCTGATGGATAGTAGAGAGATTTTGTTCAGAAAAACTACTGTTCCTGCTGCCCCTGTTGAAGAAGTGTCAATTGTTACCATCTTCAACAACCCTTCCAAGGCTCCTTCAAAGAAGCCTGTCCAAATTTTGCCGGTTCACAAGATTGCTCCCATCACCATTACTGTTCCGGGGCCCATCCCCTACAAGTCTGATAAGGCTGTCCCATGGCACTATGGGGCAGATGTTTACGTTCTGGGTGTGAAACAAGAGTTCAACATTGATGCTGGTATCTCCAACATCACTGGGCCTGCTAAGGTCACTCGTAGTGGAAGACTGTTCTCGCCAGACATTGCTCCTCCGGTAATTCATATACCTTTGGTCTTCACACCTGCCAGTGTGCCTGTTTCTCCCCCTGACCAAGTGTCCACCCCTGCTGCCGAGTCATCTGATACTCGGGGCAAGGGGATTGCTGCTGATGTGCCTGCCAGGACGGAGGCACCGAAGACCATTGTTGAGGCTTCCAGGCAGGAAATGGAAGAAATCCTCAAGATAATAAAGAAAAGTGATTTCAACGTCGTAGAACAGCTGGGGCACACCCCCTCCAAAATCTCCATGTTGTCACTGCTGCTGTGTTCAGAGGCCCATGCCAAGGCTCTGATTGCTTTCTTAAAGACAGCCCACGTACCCCAAGAGACGTCTGCTGACCAGTTCACCGACTGTATGGCCAACCTAACCGCTGATAATGGCCTGGGTTTCTCTGATGCCGATCTGACAGCAAAAGGGAAGAACCATAATGATGCCCTACATGTCTCCATTGAATGCAGGGGAACTACTCTTGCTCACGTGCTGGTTGACACAGGTTCTTCATTAAACGTGCTGCCCAAGAAGGCTCTGGATAGGCTGGACTGTGAGGGTCTAGAGCTCAAACCAAGTAACATTGTTGTCAGGGCCTTTACGGGTCCAAAAGAATGGTACATGGTGAGGTGGACATCCCAATCAGGGTTGGGTCACAGGTCTTCGATTCAAAATTCTATGTGATGGACATCCGTCCATCCTATTCTTGTTTGTTGGGTCGCCCGTGGATCCACAAGGCTGGAGCTGTGACCTCCACATTGCATCAGAAGCTCAAATACCCGGTCAGGGGGAAGATTGTAACAGTGCAAGGGGAAGAGGAATACATGGTCAGCCACCTCAACTCCTTCAGGTACGTGGAAATGGATGGGGAGTTCATTGAGACCCCCTTTCAACATTTTGAGGAGGTGCCACAAACTTTGGCAGCAGCAGAAGCAGTGGTTGAAGAGGTTTCTCCTTTGAAGATGGCCTCCTTAAAGGACGCCCGGGCTGTGATCGAAAGAGGTGAATGTGCAAACTGGGGAAAGCTCCCTGATCTTACTCCTAAGACTAACAAGTTTGGGCTGGGTTTCACCACAGAAGCTCAGAAGGCAGTGCGCAAGGCGAGAATTGGAAGACCTCCTGTGCTCATCACCTACCCAGGAGTGAATGCTATTGGAGAGGAAGACGAAGTGGAGGAGTCAGAGTTCGATAGCTAGATTTACCCGACGACTGAGGGTGGATTGACCAACGGGACTGCTAAAGACTTTACACCCATAACTTTTGTTCCCCAGTAATGAACTTCTTTGTTTTGGATTTGTAATAAACAATAACTTAAAACTGTATGGCCCGGTGTCTTACCCGGGGCACCGTGGTCTTATTTATGAGGGCTTTTGTTTGTCACTGTCATATATCATAAATAAAAGCATTGGACGTTTTTCACATTTCAAATTTTGCGCTCCTTTTCTTTCCTTTCTTTACATATTGCAAAACAGCTGTATTTACACACACTCACTCATACAGGTTTCAATCCACTCCGGATCTCACTGGTAACGACTCTGCTACTGCCAGTTATGACTTCGAAAATCCGATCAACTTAGCCGAAGACGAAGGTGAAGATGATTGTGAAGTGCCTGGCGAGCTTGCAAGACTGTTACTTCAGGAAGAGAGGGCAATTCAACCCCATGAAGAGCCAGTGGAAACAATAAACTTGGGTACTGAGGCAGACAGGAAAGAGGTAAAGATTGGTGCCAACCTAGAGCTCAGCGTGAAGCAACGGTTGACTCAAATGCTGCATGATTATATGGAGATCTTTGCCTGGTCCTACGAAGACATGCCTGGGTTGGATACCGATATTGTGGTTCATCACTTGCCAACTAAGGAATATTGCCCTCCGGTTAAGCAAAAGGTCCGCCGTATGCGTCCAGAGATGTCTGAGAAGATTAAAGCCGAGGTTATGAAGCAGTTTGATGCCGGATTTCTTGCAGTGACTTCTTACCCTCAGTGGGTTGCTAATGTGGTGCCGGTACCAAAGAAGGACTGTAAGGTCAGAATGTGTGTCGATTACAGGGATCTGAACAGGGCCAGCCCCAAAGATGACTTCCCTCTACCTCACATTGATGTCCTTGTTGATAATACAGCTCAGCATAAGGTGTTCTCTTTCATGGATGGTTTTTCAGGCTACAATCAGATCAAGATGGCTCCTGAAGACATGGAAAAGACTACATTTGTTACTCAGTGGGGCACCTTCTGCTACAAGGTCATGCCTTTTGGACTAAAGAACGCTGGGGCAACCTACCAACGTGCCATGGTTGCTTTATTTCATGATATGATCCATCATGAGATAGAAGTGTATGTTGACGACATGATCGCAAGGTCCCAAACTGAGGAAGAACACCTTGATCATCTGCAGAAACTGTTTGACCGTCTGAAATTGTACAAGCTGAGGTTGAACCCGAACAAGTGCACCTTTGGGGTAAGATCTGGGAAGTTGCTAGGCTTCGTTGTAAGAGACAAGGGTATTCAAGTGGACCCTGCCAAGGTTAAAGCTATTCAAGAGATGCCAGTTCCTAGGACAGAGAAGGAAGTCAGAGGCTTTTTAGGACGCCTAAATTACATTGCTCGATTCATCTCACACCTGACTGCTACCTGTGAGCCAATCTTCAAGCTGCTGAAGAAAGATCAGGTAGTACGTTGGAATGATGAATGTCAGGCTGCTTTTGACAGAATCAAAGAGTATCTCCAAGAACCACCCATCCTTATGCCACCGGTTGAAGGGAGACCTCTGATACTGTACCTGACAGTACTTGATAACTCAATGGGGTGTGTGCTGGGGCAGCATGACGAGTCTGGCCGAAAAGAGCATGCCATTTATTACCTTAGCAAAAATTTTACCGACTGTGAGACCCGATACTCACTGCTTGAGAAAACTTGCTGCGCTTTGGTATGGGCTGCTCGCCGGCTGAGACAGTATATGCTGACTCACACTACCTTATTGATCTCAAAGATGGATCCTATAAAATACATATTCGAAAAGCCTGCCCTGTCTGGGAGAATTGCAAGATGGCAAATGATCTTGACGGAATACGACATTCAGTACACGACCCAGAAAGCCATCAAGGGAAGTGTATTGGCAGACCACTTGGCACATCAGGCTGTAGATGACTATCAATCAATGAACTTCGAGTTTCCGGATGAAAGCATCATGATAGTAACTGATTGTGAAGTACCTGGACCGGATGAAGGACCTGAACCAGGATCCCGATGGTTTATGCACTTTGACGGAGCCTCCAATGCTTTGGGTAACGGTATCGGCGCCATAATCATATCCCCTCAAGGCACTCATACTCCACTCACTGCCCGGCTATGTTTCAACTGCACCAACAACATGGCGGAGTATGAGGCGTGCATCATGGGACTCAAAGCTGCAATTGACTTAAGGATCAAGTTTCTGAGTGTCTTCGGAGATTCCGCTCTCGTGATCAACCAGATCAAAGGCGAGTGGGATACGAAACATCCGAATCTTATTCCTTACAAAGAATGTGTGTTGACAATGATCCCCCACTTCACCGAGATAACCTTTGAATATTTCCCGAGAGAGGAGAATCAGTTAGCGGACGCGTTAGCTACAATGTCTTCTATGTTCAAAGTCAAGTGGGACAATGAGGCTCCCCGGGTCATCATTTGGAAATTGGACGAACCGGCATACTGTTGTGATCTCGAGACTGAGATGGTGACTGAGAAGCCTTGGTACCATGAGGTGAAGAGATATCTGGAAACTCAGGAATACCCTGAAGGTGCCTCTGTCAATGATAAGAAGTTCCTGAGGAGGTTCGCGGCAAAGTTCTTCCTTAGCAATGGCATCTTGTACAAGCGAAACCATGATTCAACCTTACTGCGTTGTGTGGATAAGACTGAAGCAGAAAGGATCATGGAAGAACTGCATGAAGGGACCTTTGGTACACATTCCAGTGGGCACACTATGGCGAAGAAGATCCTTCGGGCAGGATATTACTGGTCCACAATGGAAGCTGACTGCTACCAACATTCCAGGACATGCCATAAGTGCCAGATTTATGCAGACAAGGTGCATGTTCCTCCAGTTCCCCTGAATGTTCTGACCGCACCTTGGCCTTTTGCAATGTGGGGCATTAACATGATTGGTGAGATCAGACCTACGGCATCTAACGGGAATCGCTTCATCCTTGTAGCGATTGATTACTTTACAAAATGGGTCGAAGCAGCATCCTATGCTACGGTAACCAAGACTGTTGTGGCACGGTTCATTCGGCATAACCTGATCTGTCGATACGGCGTCCCTGAGAGAATCATTACAGATAACAGTACCAATCTGAATAACAAGATTATCACTGAGCTCTGCGAACAGTTCAAAATACAGCACCACAATTCTTCTCCTTACAGACCGAAGATGAATGGGGCTGTAGAAGCAGCAAATAAAAATATCAATAAAATCGTGCAGAAGATGACAGTGACCTATAAAGATTGGCATGAGATGTTACCGTTCGCTCTACATGGGTACCGTACCTCAGCTAGGACGTCAACCAGGGCAACTCCTTTCTCTTTGGTTTATGGTATGGAGGCGGTCTTACCGATCGAAGTGCAAATACCATCTCTCCGGATAATGAAGGATGCAAATCTGAACGAGGATGATTGGATTCAGACACGACTTGATCAGCTCAACCTTATTGATGAAAAGAGACTTGCTGCTATCTGCCATGGTCAGACGTACCAGAAACGGATGATCAGGGCTTTTAACAAAAAGGTCAGACCACAGGAATATCAAGTTGGGGATTTGGTAATCAAGCGGATCATCCTTCCTCAGAGTGATCCAAGGGGCAAATGGACCCCTACGTACGAAGGGCCATTTGTGGTTAAACATGTGTTCTCAGGAGGAGCCATGATTCTAACCAACATGGATGGTGACGACCTTCCTCACCCCGCCAATGCAGACATAGTAAAAAGATACTACGCGTAAAAAGACCCGCTAGGCTGACATGCCTAGGCAAAAATTAGGGCTTCCCGTCGAACCAAAAGGGTTCAGGTAAAATGAAGGGATGAAATGAAAAATCTGTACACCCGGCAAGTCGAAAACCTGAAAAGGCGGCTTGGGCAAAAATGGGTATCCCGGTGGACTGAAAACCCGAAAGGGAGGTCCAGGCAAAAATTAGGGATAAAAGCGTAATACTATGTCTCATTGATTACCTTGCATCCAGAATCCGGTATCTACAGCAAGTTCAGACGGCATTGATCAGTCAGCTTCATCTTCGTTTAGGTCATCAAGTGATGAGACGCTCGGAGATATAACGGCAATAGCAGAGTTGAAACCCAGTGGGATCATTCATTTCACACAACTGTTTTATTTTCTTTTGTACAAAACTTATATAAATTCTTTGTTCGGCGGCGTTCTCTTACTAGGACGTCAGCCTCTTGTACACAAAACGCCTATTCACAGGCCATTCAAAATCAATACAAATATATTTTCAGTTAAACGTGCCAAGTGTTTTTCTTTTTTCTGTTTTGTTTTGCGAAGAACGTCCAAGGTTCAATTTGTGATATATGCATTGACAATAGTTTGCTAACTCATAAATATTTGCATACGAAACAAAGGATTAATTATAGGTAACATTAGAAACAGGGGCAATAAAGAGTTGTCTAAGCAATCTAATTGTTCCATCCTCCAAGGTACCAAGGTAGGTTCAGTTAAAGGGCATGACCAATATGTCCTAATTCCCCAGAGAGTGAGCCAGCAAGTCAGTGCACTCCTCTCCAAGCAAAGTTATCAGACCTTAAGGAAGGTTGAGTATCCCCCAGCAGCATATATTCTTAACAAGCATCCCCGGCAGTCTTGGTCTAAAGATTGTTCCCCGGCGGTATATCAAACATTCAGTGGTGTCACTTCCCCCGATACATCTCAAAACTTCCCCAGGAGAATCCAATCCAGTTTTCCCCGGAAAGTTGGAAGTCATCTCCCCAAGCAGTAAGCTTATCCCCAGTAGATTCTGGAAGCTTGTCCCCTCGCAGAGCACGAACGCGTCGTCCGGCTTTATTTAAAGAGTTATTTCCTTAACAGGATATAACTGGGTTATCCTCAGCCAAAAGCCACGGAAAGGGCGTCCTCGACAGAGTCTTCTTATCCCCAGCGAAGTCCATTAACACTTCCAATATAACGATGGTATCCACAGCAAGTTATCATCAACACTCAACAAGGCATCCCTCTTCCCACAGAGTATTGCTTCCCAGCATGGTCGCTAGAGTATCTTTTCTCCCCGCAGAATCTTCCATTTGCCAAGTTTATTCCGCGACAGAGTCATCTTCTCCTACCGGTATTCTTGCAGTTATCATCCCCAGCGGAAGCAAAATCTATTCTTCAACATCAGCCCAGGATATGACTTCCCAGCACCCGTCAAGGATTTAATTTCCCAGACGAAAACATACATTCATAAAACATCACATACATCATTATAGCATGCATAGACGCATTATATCATACGAATCTCATTTATGTTGAGAACAACATTGCTTGATCCATATCATGCATTGCATATGACTGACCTCTATTCTTTCAGGAAAGTTTCAGCTAAATTCTCAATCATATTTCAAGACCTAGACCGGTTCAGTTAATCGACCCCAAAGATTTCTTATCCAGTCCAAGGCCTTCTCTAGTCCAGCTAAATCGACTCCCAACAGATTTTTCTGATGAAGACTCAGTAGAAGTTATCAGATGGTTCCCTCTCCGACGGTGAGTGAGGTGATAATTCCTTTTCAGATGGTTCCCTCTCCGACGGTGAGTGAGGTGATAATTCCTTTTCAGATGGTTCCCTCTCCGACGGTGAGTGAGGTGATAATTCCTTTTCAGATGGTTCCCTCTCCGACGGTGAGTGAGGCGATAATTCCTTTTCAAGTGGTTCCCTCTCCGACGGTGAGTGAGGTGATAATTCCTTTTCAGATGGTTCCCTCTCCGACGGTGAGTGAGGTGATAATTCCTTTTCAGATGGTTCCCTCTCCGACGGTGAGTGAGGTGATAATTCCTTTTCAGATGGTTCTCTCCCGACGTTGTGGAGGTGATAATTCCATTTTAGGTTTTTCTCAAACGCCCGCTTTTGAGATTATAATTTCCTTTGGTTCTCTCCTGACGTTGTGGAGACGATAATGCCAATCCAGGTTTTTCTCAGACGTCCGCTTTTGAGATTATAATTGCCTATGGTTCTCTTCCCGATCCTGCGAAGATGGTAATTCCCACCAAGATTTTCTCAACGAGCGTTGTTGAAGTTAAAGTCACCCAAGGTTCTCTCACAGCTCATGCTGAGGTAGCAACCACCCCTGTTTCATTCATCACCTTTTGAAGATCCAGACTCAGCTCCTGTAACCAGTCAGGACACATCTATACCAAGCATCTTAAAACTAGCTCCTGCAACATGTCAGGTACTCATTTTTCTTTTGCAGGTATACAGGTTCTCGCTAAGGAATCTCTTATGCGATCAACATCCAGATGGCATCTATAAGCCCATCATCCTATTCATCAATCTCTAAATGGCATCTATAAGCCCATTCCCGCCACATCACATTGTCACTATGTGAGCGCAAATTTCTGGGCACTCTAGTGTTCAATCATCTTCTACCCTCGGATTACGAAAGGCACGTCAGCCAATCTGCATCCTCAGGTCTAAGAAGATTGAACAGGGGCAACTGTTGTACCCCAAAATTTGCCCTCCCATATTCTTCAAGAATTTGCCAAGTCAAAGCTTCAAAATCTCCCCAAGGGTTGCACAGTCAAAGATCTCCTATACAATCAAGATTAGGGTTTTTGTTCTGATCAAGAAAATGAAGTTTTCAAGGGTCCAATCAAGTCTCACATGCCTACAAATATGGTCAAGCACCCTCATATCAAGTTTCAAGACTTTCAGCACAAAATTGCACAGTCAAAAACCCTAATTGCACTACAGTCAACTGTAGGGGCAAAATGGTCATTTGACAGTCAAAAGTTCAAATTTTTGGTCAACATATCATTTTGAAGCCACAAACATCATTTGTTCAATGCTTGATCATGATTCTCAAAACTTGGCTCAAAAATCATCAAGATGCAAAAGTTTCTATTTTTGGACAGCTGAAAAAGTCAACTGAAATTGACCAGGGCATAACTTTCACATGGTTCATCAGAAAAATTCCATCCAAAGCTCATTTTGAAGATAAAGACATTTCCTACAACTCATCTTCATACTTCAAGTCCAAGAAATGCTCTCACAAAAAGTTATCAATTTCAACATTATAGGTCATTTTCAAAAGTCAACAAAAAGGGACTTTAAGTCAAAGGCCATAACTTGAGATTGGTAAATCAAAATGACATGGGACCAAAGGCATTGGTTAGAGGACTCAAAAAACTTTCCAAAATGTCCAAGAACATGAGCAAAGCTTAAAAATTGAGCAAGTTATGCATTGGAGAAGTTGGGAAATTTTTGTGAAATGGCCAAAACCATTTATCCTTGAAATCTCATTTTTGACAAAAGGGGCCCACTTTTTCCACTTGAATTAACTTGGCCATGCTTCCCACGTGTCCCACCTTTTATTTCATATTTTTTAATTAATTTTTTCATTTTTAATTGATTTTATTAGATTTAATTAAGTTTAAATCTTTTAAAATCAAGGAAAAATCAAAAAGTTTGATTAAATGAAATATTTGGCCTTAACTAGCCTTGAAACATCATTAAGCCTATGTCATTTTCGTGCTAAGGCTCAAATAAGGCAAGAATTCAAAATGAAGCAAAAAATGGAAAGTGTGATAATGGTGGTTTATGCCAAAATCCTAAACATCAATGCAAGGCATTATTGGCTATAATTTTCATTCATACACATTGCATAAGACATATACAAGTGATACACAACAAGATTGGACAAGAAGCTACGCAGGAACCTTGAAAACAAACTCACACTTTTTACAAAAAAATCTCAAATCTGAAAACCAAGTTAGAGGTGGTTTCAAGCCACGATTCTCATCCCATTAGCTTCCTTGAGCATCATTGGACGTATTCCAATCAAAAACATCAATCAAAACGCAGTGAAACGGTATCCAGAAGTCACCCTTTTGCCATTTTTTTTCATTGTCGTGTTTTAATATCCATGCACATTCATAACATTTTGCTTATATATTCATGATCAGTGAAGTGTTTGCAAGCTAACCCATGCGTTTAATTATGTTTTTGAGCTGTATAGACGATTTCGCCATGGTTGATTTCTAGGGTTACAGGACCTTGGAATTAGGGCTTTTGAGACAAAGGAAAATTAGCCCTCAAGACCACCACCATTCAACTCAGCGCTTCTGGACGATCTCAAATGTACCCTCGCGCTCAATTTATGAGCGTCTGAGCTCTAATCGCTATTTTTTGTAAGGGCCTTTTCTGAAACGGTGTAAAAACCGTTGCCAATGCTTTGACATTTTCAGGAAAATAAAACATTGGGGAAGACGATTGTTTGTCATGCTCTGATTGGCTGGTTTGAATCCAGCGCGCATTTTTTTATTTTTATAACACTAACGCGTTATTTTGTTTATAAATTTTGTTTGTTATTTAACTTACAAAGAAACAACTTGGCACAGTTGGTAGGCGTGTAGGTGGATAACCAAGAGGACCTGGGTTTGATCCCAGGTCTTCACTCTCTTCATATTATTTTGTGTTTAGTGATTCCATGCAGGATCAGCATCAAGGCACATCATGCGCTCTCAACATCAAACCATTCACAAAGCCAGGGAGATCAAATCAAAGGCTCAGATCTGAAGACCATGATGGGTCCTAGTCAAAGCTACCACACGTGGCCTGAAAAAGTCAAGCAAGGCCTCAGTAATGGGCCAGAAATTGCTGGGGCCAACCTCCAAATTAGGGGCTTCACCCCCTTAGGTTTTGTAATTTCCTTTCTTTTCTTTGTTCTTTTTTTATTATTTTTATATTCTTTTAATTGTTGCTTTCTTTTAATTAATTAATATTTTCAAAAATATAAAAAATACCAAAAAATCAGAAAAAGATAAAAAATAATAAATATTTTTATTTTAGTATTTTGTAAATAAATCCCACAATTGATTTAGATTTAATTTTAGGTTATAATTTAATTCTTTTTCACAATAAACCAAAAAAAATAATAAAAAATAGATCTTTGACCCTTTTTACTTTTTTTAATTAATTAAGTATTTTTAATATTTTATCATCAACCATTAATTTTGTAAATAAAATTTATAATTAATTTAGTTTTAATTCTAGGTTTTAACTTTAATGCATTTTCTTTAATAAATTAAAAACATTTAGAATTAGAATTAATTATTTGACTTTTAATTAATTTAATTTTTTTTTCTTTAATGTCATAAATACAAAAACATGAAAATAAGTTCTTTCCTTTTATTTAATTTAATTATTTTATTAATTTTATTTTAATTCCTTTAAAGGGTCCAACGCCCTCGCATTTGATTATATTCTTTTTTTTCGCGCGTTTTATTTATTTCTGTTGTAAATATAATGTACTTGCTCCAAAGCCCTGTAATAGTTAATTAGGCATTTACTTTCTGCAATTTATTTTAAATCGGGTCTGGATTAATTTGGCGTTGTAGACCCGCGCCTTTGTAATAGCGTAGGACCTTTATTTTTTCCGCACTTTAAATTCCCGCACCTTTAACTGTTAAACAATAACATGAAAGAATGAATGCCCAAAAATAAAATCAAAGCGTAGATCACCAATGCATGACAAGACAAGCAATAAACTGAAAACGACACACAGTTCACACACCACCCCTAGGGTACGCTTCACTGTTGCCTTGCCCCTCGAAAGGTGATCGTCGAGTAGAGGATGTCTTAGTAAGTCCTCATGATCCAGGAACCTGGCATGAGGGTAGCTTCTAAGGTGTCTTCCCATTGCTCTGGTGATCACCATGTCCCTACAAACTCGAATTGACCCGAACACCTCCAACGGTGGTGCTACTTACCTTTCAATGGTGGGATGGCACTACTTTAAAGGATATTTACACAGACGAATTCCTTAGGATAGGTAGATTCTCATAGATACTTGCTCTTTTCAAAAACAAACAAAATACTTTTCACACCTACACTTTCTAAAAGTTTTCGAACAAATTTTTCATACACTCTTGAGGACAGATACAAGAGTTACTTAGAGATTTTTCAAACGAAACTTTTTTCAAAACCCACTCACATTGAAAAGCAAACAAAACAATTTTGAAAACACATTGAGCAAGTATCTAAGAGCCCATGGATAACCATGGATAGAAAGGGTGCTAACACCTTCCCTTTCTATAATCTACCTCCCGAACCGAGAGCAATCTCTTTAAGGAATTTTTCTGTGCTTTTGTCCTTTCCATGTTGGAGAAAATAAAAGACGGTGGCGACTCTTGCTTACCGCGACATTTCGCGAAACCAGCTAAAAAACAGTCAGTTCCAGATCCACCGATCACAGTTGCCTGTTGATGAGCCCGTGTAAAACTTCTTTTGAAAGAAAAGGAACCGGTGTAGGGTTGCCCGAGGATGATCAAGTAGATAATTGTCCTGTTTGGTTTCGGACATCAACCCACGATCAGTCGTCCACAGCATTTTCCTGGCTTGTTACCAATGTTGATCTGGAACTGTAAAGGTAGATGGTAATCATCTTTTGATTGACTTTTTCCTGAAAAGGCACAGCATTAGTTGTATGCAATTTCATGATGCATGAACTGCATGATTTTAAGATGTTCTCAAAATAAATGAGATTTGTGTTGTATGATGCGTATGCATGCTATAATGTATGAAGATGTGATGTTTATGAATGTATTCTCGTCTGGGGAAAATAAATCCTTGACGAATGTTGGGAGCTTGTTGAATCATGGGCTGATGTTGCAAGAATACCGGTAGGAGAAGATGGCTCCGTTGGGGAATAAACTTGGCGAATAGATTACTCTGCGGGGAGTGAACTCTGTGGGGAAAGAGAGGTACTTAGTTGAGGTTGATGATAACTCCGTTGGGGATTCCATGGATAAGTTCTTTTGGGGAATTTTGATGAACTCCGCTGGGGGATAGGAAGAACTTTGCCGAGGACGATCTTTCCGTGGTAATTAGCTGAGGATAACCCAGTTATATCCTGGTGGGGAAATAACCTTTGAATAAAGCCGGGGGAGCGTTCGTACTCTGTAGGGGATAAGCTTTCCAGAATCTACTGGGGATAAGCTTCCTACTGGGGGTATGCTTCACGACCTGCTGGGGAGATTGATTGAACTCTCCTGAGGAAACTTTTCAGATTAGACTGGGGAAGTGCTTCACTGGATGTCCGGATTCCGCCGGGGGAAAATCTTAGATCAAGATTGTCGGGGATGCTTGTTTAAGGAATGTCTGTATACTCCGTTGGGGAATGTTGAGATCTTCGGGGGATAATCCAACCTCCTTAAGGCTGACTGAGGATAACTCTGCTCGGGGAGAGTATCGCTGATTTGCTGGAGATATTATACCTTCTCTGCTCGAGGGAGAGTATTGCTGAAACCTGTCTTTACTCTGCGGGGAGTGGAGGTAACTTGGTCATGTTCTTCAGCTGAACTTACCTTGGTACCTTGGTGGACAGAGCAACTAGATCGTTCAGACAATTCTTATTGCCCATGTTTCTGCGGGAGAAGAAAGCCTATGAGGAGCTTGATAACTGCCGATAAATCTTCTTCTGGTAGGTAAGTAACGAGATGACGGGACATAGTCGTACGCTTTTGATCCCTAACTTTTGCCTGGACCGCCCTTTCGGGCTTTCAGTCCACCAGGATACCCTTTTTTGCCCAAGTCGCCTTTTCAGGTTTTCGACTTGCCGGGTGTACAAATTTTTCTTATTTTCATCCCTTATTTTTGCCCGAACCCTTTTGGTTCGTCGGGAAGCCCTTATTTTTGCCTAGGTGTGTCAACCTAGCGGGTCTTTGATTATGCGTAGTATTTTTTTGACTATGTCCACGCTCTCAAAATGTAGGGAGATGCCCCTGTTGTTGTGTTGCCATGCGACCAGAAGATCTTCGTTTGATCGTCCAATGCCCCAAGTTGGTTGGCCTTTTGAGAGATTCTCCGAATCTTGACTTAACTACCCCAGATGATGGATAACGATCAGGCCATGCCCCTTGATAGGAAGTGCTTTTGTTCATCAGATATTCTTTATGCGAATTTCTTTGCTATTCGAACAAAAAGTCATATGCAAACAATGTTATTTAAAAATGCAAAGCTTGTGTCTGTCTTGAAGTTTTTGAAAAATGCATTTTTTCAGTAAAACAAGCAAATTTTGTAAAACGTGATGTCAACTCAGGTTTTACATCGAACCTTAAGGAGTCAGGATACCTTTCGTAACAGTATGCTTTCGAACTAACCCATGCTTCAGCTAGGACTTTTAAGGGTTATAACGTGGCCTGGTTCATGGTTTAAGAAACAAAGGATAAAGGCTCGAATTATATTTGTACCCACCCGCTCTTCATGATGTTCTTCAACCTAAACTCAGTTGATCGTGCGTTAGACCTTGTTTGAGTCTTTGCTCGGATGTTCCAGTGATGGTTCAGATATTGACAGTTTATTGGGAATAGGCAGTCATTCCTTTTTTGGTTGAGGGTTTGTAGGACCTCTTTCTTTTTTGATTTTGTTATCCCTATTTTTTGCCTGAACTGTTTCTTTTGTGATTACAGTCAGCGGGATGCCCCAGTTTTGTAAGTCTCCTTCATAGGTTTTGACTTATTGGGCTTTTATTTCTGAGAGATAATGACTGCATGTCTTTATGATTATTCGGAACCATCACCGTTTTTTTTTGAGATCATTCGTTGTGCACTTGGATCAACTGAGAGAACTACCCTGCCCCAGGTTATGATTAAGGGTTTTAATTTTCGAAAAGAAAAACTCCTACTTCTTTGGCTCAAAGGGGTTGACGAGGGATTATCATCCTTATAACTCCAGTGTTTAGGAATTGAAACAATGCATGTACCTCATCAGTGGGGTCTGTTCAAAAGCATACTGTAAATGTTGTGGTATCGTTTTCGTCATCCTCCCTCAAGAGGCTTAGAATTATTAATTGAGAGTTGACATCAAAAAATGAAAGCAGTTTGAATATAGCGAATGCGAATATATTGATTCAAAACAGACATATGCGATGCATTAATGAAATAACAACGTTTAACATGAATAAATGTTTGAACAATCAAAAGAAAATTATAACTTGAAAATTCTAATAGACAAACAGTCTTCTCATTTCAGGACTTGTTACTTCAAATGGTGAATCCTGTAGGGATGGTAGAAGCATTCAGCCTGACCCATATGGGTGAAATCCACTGCTCCTTCATTAATCAGGTCCTGGACCTTGTTCTTCAGAGCCCAGCAGTCGGCCGTGTCATGTCCAGGACTATCGGAGTGGTATGCACATCTTCTATTGGGATGATAGTTAGGAGCAGAGATGTTGGGGTTCCGGAGAGGAGCCCTTAGTGTAATCAGATTCAACCTCAACAGGTGTTGTAAAGCTTGAAACAACGACACGTTAAGCTGGTTGAATTGCCTCTTGGACCTGCTTGGCTTACTCTGATCAACCTGTTGCTCTGGGCGAGGTTGTGGTTGGACCTATGAGGTGGTAGCAATTTGGAGAGGTCTATTCTTCTCCATACCAGACTCTTGTCCTCTTGGAAGCTGATCAATGACCTGGTCCCTGACTTGGACTGGTTGCTTCATGTCTTGATGAAGCAGACTGATCATGGTCCTCAACTCTTCTTGCTCCCGAGCTAAACCTTGGATGAGAGCCATTTGCCCCAGCATCTGGGTTCTCATTGTATCTACCTCCGCTTGCAGATGTTTCATCCTTTCGTCCTTGTCATCTTCGAGACTTTTCTTGGCCAAATTCCCCATAAGGAGGGTCCTCAACTCTTCCTTCCCCTTGGATAGGCTTAAGAAGATCTCCCTGAACTGAGTCTCTTGAGCATGAAGACCCTGGTTATCTTGTTGGGAAGCCATTGCTGAAATAAACAGCGAAAAAGGATAAGTGGCCTGCAACAAGGATACCTGTAATGCAATGATATGTATGATATGCATGCGATGTTTTCAAGGACCTCGCGGGGTAAACAAGAAGATTGTTAGAACTGGGATCCGGTAGCTTGATTGAAGGAACTTCATGTTGTTGAGAGTCCTTCTTCAAGAGTCAAGGCTCACCATATCGAGTGGGTCATAGCCCCTGACAACCTTGGCTAGAGGAAAATAAATCCCCTTTGCCCCTTGTTGGACAGTTGGTTCATCATGACCTGCATCACAAGCCCTTGAGATCCTTGAAATGGGTTAGTCTTTATGCAGGATGCATGCAATGGTATGATGTTATGCTATGCGTGGAGTGATGTAAGTAAACCCTGTTATGAGTCCAGATTAAGGACTGTAAACAAAACCTGCAAGGAACCCGTGCTGTTAGATAACAAGTATGCAAGTAGTTCAAGTATGAAGGCACACAAGTCACACAAAAGAGCCCTTAGAGTTTAGGCCAGCATGAAGTTTGGGGTACTACCCTCTTGAAGTTGGTGGGCTCAAAACCTGTCCTATCAGAAGTAACCGGGTTCTAAGGGTCCCAATATCATTGGATTGTTTTCATTGTTCATCGTTTCGATTTAGCCACTGAATTGGCGATCGAAATATTCCAAGAAAACAACCCTCAACTGAGTGTAGTATCGAGTATCAACCAACTTCGGACTGCACCAAAGTCAGTTATCTCACTACCCTAAAGAGGCCAGGATGGTTCAATTAAGGTTCCTAAGGTCAGTTGATGCTTCACGACACCACGCGGCGGCCCCGTACTCTCCTTGACTGGACTCAAGGGTTACCGGTACTCACCAAAGTGCCACATCAACGTAGCAGACTGCTTCAAACATGTCGGTATACCCTGCACAGTTCCCTCACAGTCTTGTTGCTACTTTCTAAGAAGGTATCCCCCAAATCCGGGTTAGGATCTATAGAACTCCCGAGACAGTATCCACAATAATAAAGCAAACAATTCAGACAATTGAAAACACAAGTGATCTTAGTCCTAAGGTACACCTCACTTTTATAAGTGTCCCCAGCAGAGTCGCCAGTTCTGTGATCGGTGGATTTAGAACTGACTGTTTAAAGCTGGTTTCGCGAAATGTCGCGGAAGCAAGAGTCGCCACCGTCTTTTATGTTCTCCAACATGGAAAGGACAAAAGCACAACAAAATTCCTTATGAGATAGTTTCTCGGTTCGGGAGGTAGATTTATAGAAAGGGAAGGTGTTAGCACCCTTTCTATCCATGGTTATCCATGGGCTCTTAGATACTTGCTCATTGTGTTTTCAAAATGTTTGCTTTTCAATTGTGAGTGGGTTTGAAAAAGTTTCGTTGAAAGTTTTCTGAATAACTCTTGTATCAGTCCTCAAGAGTGTTTGAAAAATTATTTTGAAAGCTTTTTGAAAGTGTTGGTTGAAGAAGTGAAAAACACAAGAAGGGGGGTTGAATTGTAAAACTGAAAATCAATGCAATGAACAAGATATTTTTATCCTGGTTCGTTTGATCTCAAACTACTCCAGTCCACCCGTCAAGGTGATTTCGCCTCTCTCCAACGAGGTCTTAATCCACTATATTCAACTGAATATTACAATCTGCTTTAACAACTGCTAAAGCCTTCTTGATGCAAACCACAACTCGGTTTGTCAAGGAAACACTTTCTTACAAAGAAGATAAATCTAGGTGTGTGAATGTTTTCTACAAAACTGTATCACAACTGTGATGTTACACAACTTAAGCTTATGAAACTAGATTACTAAACAAAGATTGAGTAAGGAGATATGTAGCCTTTAGCAAACTGAGAGAAGGAAGATGATGATTAGCTTTTAGGCGTGTAATATGATGTAGAGCATTAGCCAATTCAATCTTCATTGTCTTGTTTATATAGCACTGAGATTGTTGAACGTTTGAGCAATAATCTTGATTCAATGCCAATAACAAACTTTCCTTATTGAGCAGATCTTGTCTGGAATGATGCCGTTGGTAATAATTCGCTTTGAATGCACAGTACCGTCGTTACTTAAAGCGTGTTCTGGCTTGGCCTCATTCTGACTCTGCTTAGGTGCTGATGAACTGTTGTTGTCTTTATCAGAGTGTTGAGCGCAGTTCTGTTCATCAAGCTTCAGCATACGCGTGAGTTATTCTTCTGATTCTGGTATTCTGATATAGCATCTTCTGATGCTGATGTTAATAACCAATATTCTGATGCTGATTAGGTGTGCTCCTGCTGATACCTATCAGAGTTTCTGCAAATCAGAAAGTAATATTTTAGGTAGCAAGTAGTTCTTACATGAATCACATAAATAATATATCTTTTAATTTTGTTATCATCAAAACTTAAACATATGGTAGTAGATTCAAACTTTGTTCTACCAATCTCCCCCTTTTTGATGATGACAAAAACTAGATATTTTTAATTGAAAATAACGTGAAAAGTATCAGAGATAACTAAATGATAATATGTATCAGAGTAAGAGGTTATCAAAGATAAGGGATAAAGAGATATCAGAGTTGAGAGATACTCCCCCTGAATTTATTACTTCCCTTTTTAATTCCAAGAGTTCTTCAGGATCAGATCTTTATTGCCTTTCTTTGAACATCAGAATCTCAGAGTTTAGACTGTCAGAAGCTTTAGATCAGAACGTCAGAGCAGAGCTTCAGATCAGAGTCAGAGCTTTGCTTTGGGTCAGAGTATCAGAGCTTTAGTCTTCAGAATATCAGAGGGCATTCTTGTACCTGTAGACTTAAGCAAAAACAGAAAACATATTCAAGTATATCAGAGTTAGAATGTTTGAGATTTTCTGTCTTAGTACTCCGTTTATTGAAAAATATCATTCTTGTTCTCCCCCTTTTTGTCAGCAATCAAAAAGTGTAAGTGATGTGCTAAAACATTTAGATCAGAAAAAGAACTTGTCATATTAAAATATTCAGAATCAAACAAAACAGTACAACAGATAAGCAAAGAAAACATGAAAATGGCATGAATGAAAATCTAAGGTTGGGGAGGAAGGCGTGTGAACAGGTTCTCCAGCATGGCTTTGATCTGATCAGCAATCTCATTCTGCTTGTGCACCATGCTGACTACTGTATCTATCTTGCTATCCTGCACATCCATCCTTTCTTTCATCTTCTGGTCATTTTCATCCATCCTTTGCTGCAGACGAATGTCATTCAGCTTCAGCTCTTCCAGAGTCTGCCTGTCCAAGGCAGCTTGAGAAACATCAGAAGCATGGAGATTCTGAGAGCTTTCTGCAACATCTTCAGCTTGGCTGACTTCAGCTTGAATAGTCTGATCTTCTTCTGGTTGCACGATTGGCGCTGGACACTTCTCAGACCATGGCTCACTATCCAGAAGGAGCACGTCTTCCTGTGGAAGCTGACTTTCAACTTCCTTCAGCAGCTTGCTGAAGTTCTGTTGTGCCTGCTCATAGTTGATATCCTGCAACTTGAGGGCTTCAGTACGTACCCAAATTCTGAATTGTGACCAGAGCTGGTCAGAGGCAGCTGGATCAATTATTCCAGGACAGACTTGCTTCAGAGGAGCAATCCACTGCTGCAAACCTGTTTCAAAATTCATAATACCAGAGCCAACATCTGGTTGTTTTGGTTTTGGAATGGCTATTTTATTTTTCAGATCAGCAAGACGGTCAAGGATTGTTAAATCTATGAAGGTCCTGCTGGGGTTTTCGGTGGTTTGCTTGGAAGCTGTTTGTTTTGGAGATGGAGTGGGAGAATCAGAAATAATGATTGGACTGTTTGGGGTTTTGGGAGTATTTGGTGGTGTGGATTCTGGCGAGGATGGCAGCTGGGCCATGGTTACTGTTGTTCCACATGGCAGCTGGATTTCCAAAGGTTGTGGTTCAGAGGATTGAGGAGAGTGAGGTTCAGAAGGAGGAGGAGTTGGAGTCTCAGAGTGATGAAACTCAGGTTGAGGTGATGGTTGAGGTGATGGTGGATGAATTTCTGGTTGAGGAGAGGGAGAAGGAATTGCTGGTTGTGGAGAAGGAGGAGGAATTTCTGGTTGTTCAGGGATATGTGGTTCTTCTGGAATGGGTGAGAGAGGTTGTTCTGGTTGTGGAGAGTGGACAATTTGTGGTTTAGAGTTTGGATTATTGGAGGGGTGATCAGAGGTGTGTTGATCAATGTCAGACAGCACTTTGTCAATTGCTGATGTTGTTGAAATTGTTGGTTTGGGATGTTTGGTTCGGGGTCTTCTGAGTTGTAGTGTGTTATACCCCAAAATTTGCCCTCCCATCTTCCTCAAGAAATTGCCAAGCCAAGCTACAAAATTCCCCAAGGGTTGTGCAGTGCAACAGTCTCCCATACAGTCAAAATTAGGGTTTTGAGTCTGATCAAGAAAATGAAGTGTTCAAAGGCTCAATCAAGTCTCACATGCTTACAAACATGGTCAAGCATCCTCATATCAAGTTTCAAGGCATTCAGCTCAAAATTGCACAGTCAAAACCCTAAATTGCACTACAGTCAACTGTAGGGGCAAAATGGTCATTTGGCAGTCAAAAGTTCAAATTTTTGGTCAGCATATCATTTTGAAGCCACAAAAATCATTTGATCAATGCTTGATCATGATTCTCAAAATTTGGCTCAGAAATCATCAAAGATGCAAAAGTTGCTATATTTGGACAGCTGAAAAAGTCAACTGAAATTGACCAGGGCATAACTTTCACATGGATTATCAGAAAAATTCCATCCAAAGCTCATTTTGAAGAGAAAGACATTTCCTACAACTCATATTCATACTTCAAGTCCAAGAAATCCTCTCACAAAAAGTTATCAATTTCAACATTATAGGTCATTTTCAAAAGTCAACAAAAAGGGACTTTAAGTCAAAGGCCATAACTTGAGATTGGAAAATCAAAATGATATGGGACCAAAGGCATTGGTTAAAGGACTCAAAGACCTTTCCAAAATGTCCAAGAACATGTGAAAAGCTTAAGAATTGAGCAAGTTATGCCTTGTAGAAGTTGGGAAATTTTTGTGAAATGGCAAAAGTCAACTATCCTTGAAACTCCAATTTTTGACAAAAGGGCCCACTTTCTTCCACTTGATTCATCCTTGTCATGCCACACACGTGTCCCATGATTAATTTCAAGACCAAATATTGATTTTTCTATTTTATTTAATTTTTGATAATTTAATTCATTTTAAATCTTTAAAAATTCAAATAAAATTCAAAAACCAATGGAATAGTGTCATTTGAATTTGGACAACTTCCATATATCATGGGCCAACTCAAAAACTCAGGCTAGGGTTAAATTGCACACTAAGTCTTGGTCTTGGCTTAAAAGAAGGAAAATTGGTTAATGGTGAAAACCCTAGGACTAGTTCTTTCATGAGCATGAATTAAGGCCAACTAACAAGCTAATTCTCTTCCATCATAAGCACTGAGTCAAACCCTAAGCCTTGGACACTCTAAGCTGCGCCTCAAGAGCCATTGGAACATTGAAATTTTTCCATAAAAACTCAAATCTGAAATCAACCTTGGAAGAGGATTGAAGCCCTAAGTCTTATTCCAATAGCTTCCTTGACTAATTCTGAACGTGTACCAATCACAAACAACAAGCCAAAACGCCTGGAACCGGTATCATGAACTCAAACAGTTTCCAGAAAAATGCATGATCGTGTTCCATGTTTAAGGCATTCTCATTGTTTTTTATTGATGCATTCATACTAATAAGCATATTCTGAAGCTAACCATGTGATCCAATTTTGTTTTCGTGCCGTATATGGATGTTTACCATTGTTAATTTTTTAGGGTTCATAAAGCTCAGAATTAGGGCTTTTCAATTGAAGAAAAATTAGCTTTCCAGACTTAGACCCTTCAAACTGGCACACTCCAACGAACAAGAATCCGTCATCGCGATTAATTTATAGGGCCTCAGGGCCTAATCGTTATTTTCTCGTATGCCACTTTCTGCAACGGTGTAAAAACCGTTGCCTAATACTTTTGTTCTTTTCAGGCAAAACGAAGCCATGGGGAAGATGATGAAGTGGCGTGTACTGATTGGACAAATTTGAATTTTCGCGCTTTAAACCACTGATGCATTGTTTTATATTATATTATTCATTGTATGTTTATTTAACAAATGCGTGTTAGTGATCCAGTGGCAATGAGGTGTATTGGCAATCCACGTGACCTGGGTTCGAGACCCAGGTCCTGACTTTCCTTCATATTTTTCCTCAATGTAAAATCCCATGCAGCATGAGCGTCCCAGTATACCATACGCTCACCATCTCACTCGTCCACGTGTCCCACCAGTTCAAATCAAAGGCTTGGATGCAAAGGAGCACAATAAACTCCAGTCAACGCTGAAGCAGGCTAGCAAAAAGTCAGCAAGGCCATAACATAAATGGGCCTGAAATGCTAAGGCCTTACCTCCTAAATTGGGGCTAAAATTGGGGCTACCCCCCCTGGTTTGCTTTTCTTTTCATGTTTTATTGTTTTTTTTTAATTATTAGGCTATTTATTTTCATTGTTTTAATTAATTAATTGTTTTCTTTACAAAATATAAAAACATCACAAAAAATCAGAAAAAGGATAAAAACATAAAAAATATTTATTTTATTTATTTTCTTGTAAATAATTAACATGATAAATTTAGTAAAATAGGTTTTAACTTTAATTCTTTCTTCCATAAAAAAATCCAAAAATATAGCATTAGGTTAATGACTTTTTTATTCCTTTTAACTTTCCTTGTTTTTTGCCATAATATTAGTAATTTTCATAATTAAACTAGGGTTGCATTTTAGGTTAGATTTTAATACTTTCTTAATAACTAAAAATCCAAAAATATAGCATTAGGTTAATGACTTTTTATACCTTTTAAATTTTCCTTTTTTTATCACAATGTTATTTATTTATTTATTTTATTTTTATAATTAAATGTACATAAGTAAAAATTAGGGTTTAATTTAGATTAATATAACATTTTCATAATAACTAAAAAACATTAGAATTAGGATTTGCATTTCAAATTTCATTCTAAAAAGTTCTTTTTTTTCTTTTAAATCTTAAAAAATACAAAAATACCAAAAACATTCTTTTTTTTCTTTTTTTAATTCTAGTTAATTAATTCTCATTAACTTTAATTTCTTATGAAAGGGTCCAACGCCCATTGTCTTAATTATTTTATTTCGCACATTTACTTTATCGCTTATTATAATTATGTACATGTCCCAAAGCGTTGTAACAATTATACTTTTCGCACTTTTATTTAATTTCTTTATTTTCTTGTCAAATCGGGTTCGGTTTATTTTGGCGATGTGGACCCGCGCCATTTGTAATAGTTTAGATTTATTTTCTCGCAAATGTATAACTGTTAACAAAAAGCATGAAAGAATGTATGGCCCTAAAAATAAAATCAAGCGTAGATCGCAACAAACATGACAAGATAAAATAATTGAAACATGACACACGAATCGCACACACCACCCCTAGGGTACGCCTCACTGTTGCCTTTCGAAAGGTGATCGTCGAGTAGAGGATGTCTTAGTAAGTCCTCATGACCCGGGAACCTGGCATGAGGGTAGCTTCTAAGGTGTCTTCCCATTGCTCCGGTGATCACCATGTCCCTACAAACTCGAATTGACCCGAACACCTCCAACGGTGGTGCTACCTACCTCTCAATGGTGGGATGGCACTACTTTAAAGGACATTTACACAGACGAATTCCTTAGGGTAGGTAGGTTCTCAAGGATACTTGCTCTAATTTCAAACAAAACAAAAATCTTTTCACACCAACACTTTTCCAAAGCTTTCAAAGCAAATCTTTCAAACACTCTGACGTACGAGTCGAACTGAAAATTTTCAAAGAAACTTTTAAAACCCACATTGAAAAGCAAACAAACAATTTTGAAAACACAATGAGCAAGTATCTAAGAGCCCATGGATAACCATGGATAGAAAGGGTGCTAACACCTTCCCTTTCTATAACCTACCTCCCGAACCGAGAGCAATCTCTTTAAGGAATTTTTCTGTGCTTTTGTCCTTTCCATTTGGAGAAAATAAAAGACGGTGGCGACTCTTGCTTCCGCGACATTTCGCGAACCAGCTTTAAAACAGTCAGTTCCAGATCCACCGATCACAGAACTGGCGACTCTGCTGGGGAATAAACTTAAAGTGAGGTATACCTTAGGGCTAGGTCATAACTATGTTTTCAATTGTCTTCTTTGCTTGCTTTATTATTGTGGGTTGCTTGGGAGTTCTATAGATCCTAACCCGGATCTGGGGGAATACCTTCTTAGAAAGTAGCAACAAGGCTGTGAGGGAACTGTGCGGGGTATACCGACATGGTTGAAACAGTCTGCTACGTTGATGTGGCACTTTGGTGTGTACCGGTAACCCTTGAGTTCAGTCAAGGAGAGTACGGGGCCTCCGCGTGGTGTCGTGAAGCATCAACAGACCTTAGGAACCTTAATTGAACTATCTTGGCCTCTTTAGGGTAGTGAGATAACTGACTTTGGTGCAGTCCGAGGTTGGTTGATACTCGATACTACACTCAATTGAGGGTTGCTTTCCTGGAATATTTCGGTCGCCAGTTCAGTGGCTAAATCGAAACGATGAACAATGAAAGCAGTCCCGTGATATTGGGAACCTTAGAACCCGGTTACTTTGATTAGGACAGGTTTAACCCACCCACTTCAAGAGGGTAGTACCCCAAACTTCATGCTGGCCTAAACTCTAAGGGCTCTTTTGTGTGACTTGTGTGCCTTTGTACTTGCCTACTTGCATGCTTGTTAGCTGACACATGAACTACTTACAGGTTTTGTTTATAGTCCTTAGCTAGGACTCATGACAAGGTTTACCAAATTTCTTGCAGGTTTTGTTTATAGTCCTTAATTGGGACTCATAACAAAGTATACTGAATTTCTTGCAGGGTCTGTTTATAGTCCTTAATAAGGACTCATAGCAGGGTTTACCTACATCACCCCATGCATAGCATGACATCATACCATTGCATACCATTGCATACATCCTAACCCATTTCAAGGATCTCAAGGGCTTGTGATGCAGGTCATGATGAACCAACTGCCCAGCAAGGGGCAAAGAGGATTTATTTTCCTCTAGCTAAGGTCGTCAGGGGCTATGACCCACTGGATATGGTGAGCCTTTGACCCTTGATGAAGGACTCTCAACAACATGAAGTACCTTCAGTCAAGTTACCAGCTCTTAACTCTAACAAGTTTCTCTGTTTACCCTGCGAGATCCTTGAAAACATCACATCCATGTCATACATCTCATTGCATTGCAGGTATCCCTTTGACAGATTGCTTACCTTTCTCCGCTGCTTATTTCAGCCAATCATCATGAATCCTGAATCATCATCCGAGCAGACTATCAAGGACCTCCAGGCTCAGAACGCCCAGTTCCAAGAGTTAATCATAAATTTGACCCAGGGGCAACAAGATCTGAAGGCTCTGCTCCTGAAGAAGGAGAAGAAGAAGAAGAGGACTGTTTTGTTCAGCCCTAGACGCAGATCTGGGAATGCACCGCAGACTGAAACTGAGAGGACTACCCCATCTGTGAGGGAAAACAGTCACCATGAGAGAGAGGTGCCTAGTCCAGTGGTCTCCGACAACGAGACAGATTTCGACGACGAACAGTACCCTCCGGCTGAGGATAAGTACAAACAGTTGGAAGACCGGTTAAGTGCTATAGAGATACAAAAGGTGCCTGGTCTGGACTTCGAGGATCTAGGTCTGTCTTCTGGAGTGGTGATCCCGCACAAATTCAAGGTACCTGCCTTTGCTAAATACGACGGGGCATCCTGTCCTAAGTTGCATCTCAGGGCTTATGCAAGGAGGATCCAGCCCTATACAGCTGACAAAAACTTATGGATCCATTTCTTCCAAGAGAGTCTTTCAGGGACTCAGCTCGAGTGGTTCTATCAACTGAATGGAGCCAACATCCGTACCTGGGAAGACTTAGCCACTGCATTTTACAAACACTACCAGTATAATGCCGACCTCGCTCCCACGCGTACTCAGCTTCAGGGGATGTCTATGGGTACAGGCGAAGGCTTCAAAGAGTATGCTCAAAAATGGAGGGACCTTGCTGGAAGGGTACAACCACCTCTGATGGACCGCGAGCTCGTCGACATGTTCTTGGGGACCCTGTCTGGCCCATTCTTCAACCACCTAATTGGGAATTCTGCTGCTGGGTTTACAGATCTTGTCTTGACTGGGGAGAGAATCGAAGCTGGTATCAAGTCGGGGAAGATTCAAGAAGCCGCATCTGCTGATGCTCAGAAAAAGCCCCACAGTGGGAAGAAAGAATCCAATGCTATACATGTGAAAAAGGGTCGTCATGATGTAGGGGCAATCCAGATTTCCGATCCCACGCCCGTTCAACCAAGAAAGAGCAATAGGCGTAGGATAAGGCATCAAGATAGGAAGTATACTGACATCAACATGTCTTTGTCTCAGGCATTACAGCAATTGCTGAGGGCGAAAATGATCACACTTAAGGATCCTCCTCAAAATCCTGACACTTCCTCTCCCAAGTACAACCAGGGTGTGAGATGTGCCTACCATTCTGACAGTCTTGGACATGACACCGACGACTGTTGGACCTTGAAGAACAAGATCCAGGATTTGATTGACGCCAAGGAGGTCGAGTTTGAACACTGATCCTACACCAAATCGTCGAGAATGTCTTTTGTTCATTCAAATGTTCAAGTTGTATTGTTCTTTGATTGTTCAAACATTTATTCATGTTAAACATTGTTATCACATTAATGCATCGCTTATGTCTATTTTGAATCAATATATTCGCATTTACTATATGCAAATTGTTTCATATTTTTCTGATGATCAACTCTTGGTTAATAATTCTAAGCCTCTTGAGGGAGGATGACGAAAACGATACCACGATCTACAGTATGCTTTTGAACAGACCCCGCTGATGAGGTACAGGCATTGTTTCAATCCCTAAACACTGGAGTTATAAGGATGATAATCCCTCGTCAACCCCTCTGAGCCAAAGAAGTAGGAGTTTTTCTTTTCGAAATTTAAAACCCTTTATCATAACCTGGGGCAGGGTAGTTCTCTCAGTTGATCCAAGTGCATGACGAATAGCACCGAAGAGATCTTTACAAAACGAACAAAGATAGTGATGGTTCAGAACAATCAAAAAGACAGGCAGTCATCATCAAAATTCATAAACGAAAAGCCCAAAAAGTCTAAACCTACAAAGGGGACTTTTGAAACTGGGGCATCCCGCTGACTGTAATTCCAAAAAGGAAACAGTTCAGGCAAAAAAAAAAGAAAGGGATAACAAAAAAGAAGAGGTCCTATAAACCCTCAGCAAAAAAAGATGACTGCCCATTCAAAATAAATCATCAATATCGGAACCATCACCGGAAAATCAGAGCAAAGACTCAAACAAGGTCTAACGTATGATCAACTAAGTTTAGGTTTGGAGAACATCACGAAGAGCGGGTGGGTACAAATAATTTGAGCCTTTACCCTTTGTTTCTTAAACCGTGAACCAGGCCACGTTATAACCCTCAAAAGTCCTAGCTGAAGCACGGGTTAGTTCGAAAGCATACTGTTACGAAAGGTATCCTGACTCCTGAAGGCCTACGGTAAATACGGAGTTGACATCACGTTTTACAAACATTCATTGGTTTTATGAAAAAGAATGCATTTTCAAAATCTTCAAGACAGACATAAGCTTTGCATTTTTGATATAACATTGTTTGCATATGACTTTTTGTTTGAACAGCAGAAGTTCGCACGACGAATGCCTACTGAATAGAAGTACCTCCAATCAAGGGGCAGACATGAGCATGGTCCATCATCTGGGGCAATCCAATCAAGATTCGGAGAATCTCTCAAAGGCCAAATAGCCTGGGGCAAATCTCCGCTTGAATCACTTGGGGCATTTCAACAACGAATCTGGCCTGATCAAACACCTTCTGGTGGCATGACAAAACACTTCTAACAGGGGCAACTCCCTACATTCTGAGAACATGGACATAGTCGAAAAAATACTACGCACAATCAAAGGCCCGCTAGGTTGACATACCTAGGCAAAAATAAGGGCTTCCCGGCGAACCAAAAGGGTTCGGGCAAAATGAGGGATGAAATGAAAAATCTGTACACCCGGCAAGTCGAAAACCTGAAAAGGCGGCTTGGGCAAAAATGGGTATCCCGGTGGACTGAAAACCCGAAGGGGCGGTCCAGGCAAAAGTTAGGGATCAAAGCGTACGACTATGTCCTGTCATCTTGTCATCTGTCTACCAGAAGAAGGTTTGTCCATCAACAATTATCAGCACCCCACAAGTGCCTCCCCCATAGAAACAGGGGCAGTAAAGAGTGGTCTAAGCAATCTGATTGTTCTACCAAGGTATCAGGGTAGGTTCCGTGGAAGAACATAACCAATACAGTTCAAAACTTCCCCAGAGAATCCAATCCAGTTTCCCCAGGAAAATTGGAATTCATATCCCCAAGCAGTAAGCTTATCCCTAGTAGATTCTGGAAGCTTATCCCCTCACAGAGTACGAACGCGTCGTCCGGCTTGATTTAAAGAGTTATTTCCTTAACAGGATATAACTGGGTTATCCTCAGCCAAAAGCCACGGAAAGAGCGTCTTCGACAAAGTCTTCTTACCCCAACGAAGTCTATCAACACTTCCAATACAACAACAAGGGTATCCTCAGCAAGTCATCAACAATTCAACAAGGCATCCCTCTTCCCACAGAGTATTGCTTCCCAGCATGGTCGCTAGAGTATTTTTCTCCCCGCAGAATCTACCATTCGCCAAGTTCATTCCGCAACGGAGTCATCTTCTCCTACCGGTATTCTTGCAACTATCATCCCCAGCGGAAGCAAAATCTATTCTTCAACATCAGCCCAGGATACGACTTCCCGGCACCCGTCAAGGATTTACTTTCCTAGACGAAAAACACATTCATAAAACGTCACATACATCATTATAGCATGCATAGACGCATCATATCACCCCAATCTCATTTATTTTTGAGAACATCTTAAAATCAGGCAATTCATGCATTATGACATTGCATACAACTAATTCATTACTTTTTCAGGAAAGAACGATCAACAGATAAAAGTCTTTACCCGTTGAGGTAGCAATCGTCCCAGATTCCTTCATCATTCTGCTGAGGTAGTAATCGTCCCAGATTCCTTCATCACCCGTTGAGGTAGTAATCGTCCCAGATTCCTTCATCACCCGTTGAGGTAGTAATCGTCCCAGATTCCTTCATCACCCGCTGAGGTAGTAATCGTCCCAGATTCCTTCATCATTTTGCTGAGGTAGTAATCGTCCCAGATTCCTTCATCATTCCGCTGAGGTAGTAATCGTCCCTGATTCCTTCATCATCCTGCTGAAGTAGTAATCGTCCCAGATTCCTTCATCATCCCGTTGAGGTAGTAATCGTCCCAGATTCCTTCATCATCCCGCTGAGGTAGTAATCGCCCCAGATTCCTTCATCATCCCGCTGAGGTAGTAATCGTCCCAGATTCCTTCATCATCCTGCTGAGGTAGTAATCGTCCCAGATTCCTTCATCATCCCGTTGAGGTAGTAATCGTCCCAGATTCCTTCATCATCCCGCTGAGGTAGTAATCGTCCCAGATTCCTTCATCATCCCGCTGAGGTAGTAATCGTCCCAGATTTCTTCATCATCCCGCTGAGGTAGTAATCGTCCCAGATTCCTTCATCGTCTCGCTGAGGTAGTAATCGTCCCAGATTCCTTCATCGTCTCGCTGAGGTAGCAATCGTCCCAGATTCCTTCATCGTCCTGCTGAGGTAGTAATCGTCCCAGATTCCTTCATCATCCTGCTGAGGTAGTAATCGTCCCAGATTCCTTCATCGTCCTGCTGAGGTAGTAATCGTCCCAGATTCCTTCATCATCCCGCTGAGGTAGTAATCGTCCCAGATTCCTTCATCATCCCGTTGAGGTAGTAATCGTCCCAGATTCCTTCATCATCCCGCTGAGGTAGTAATCGTCCCAGATTCCTTCATCATCACATATTTGGAGTAGCAATCGTCTCAGATTCCTTCATCGTCCTGCTGAGGTAGTAATCGTCCCAGATTCCTTCATCATATATTTGGAGTAGCAATCATCTCAGATTCCTTCATCGTCCTGCTGAGGTAGCAATCGTCTCAGATTCCTTCATCACATCCTTATCAAAAAAAAAAAACCTCCTATGGTTCAGTCAGATCGACCCTAATATCTCCCTGATGCTTATCCCAGTTAAAGTCACCCAAGATTTTTTCTCAACGAGCGTTGTTGAAGTTAAAGTCGCCTAAGGTTCTCTTGCTATTCATACTAAGATAGTAACCATCCCTGGTTCATTCATCGCCGTTTGAAGCTCCAGACTCAGCTCCTGTAACCAGTCAGGACATATCTACACCAAGCATCTAAAAAAATCAGCTCCTGCAACGTGTCAGGTACTCATTTTTCTGTTTTGCAGGTATGCAGGTTCTCGCCAAGGAATCTCCTACGCGATCAACATCCAGATGGCATCTATAAGCCCATCATCCTATCCAACAACCTCCAAATGGCATCTATAAGCCCATTTCCATCACACTGCTAACATGTGAGCGCAAATTTCCGGGCACTCTAGTGTCCAATCATCTTTTACCCTCGGATTACGAAAGGCACGTCAGCCAATCTGCATCCTCAGGTCTAAGAAGATTGAACAGGGGCAACTGTTATACCCCAAAATTTGCCCTCCCATCTTCCTCAAGAAATTGCCAAGCCAAGCTACAAAATTCCCCAAGGGTTGTGCAGTGCAACAGTCTCCCATACAGTCAAAATTAGGGTTTTGAGTCTGATCAAGAAAATGAAGTGTTCAAAGGCTCAATCAAGTCTCACATGCTTACAAACATGGTCAAGCATCCTCATATCAAGTTTCAAGGCATTCAGCTCAAAATTGCACAGTCAAAACCCTAAATTGCACTACAGTCAACTGTAGGGGCAAAATGGTCATTTGGCAGTCAAAAGTTCAAATTTTTGGTCAGCATATCATTTTGAAGCCACAAACATCATTTGATCAATGCTTGATCATGATTCTCAAAATTTGGCTCAGAAATCATCAAAGATGCAAAAGTTGCTATATTTGGACAGCTGAAAAAGTCAACTGAAATTGACCAGGGCATAACTTTCACATGGATTATCAGAAAAATTCCATCCAAAGCTCATTTTGAAGAGAAAGACATTTCCTACAACTCATCTTCATACTTCAAGTCCAAGAAATGCTCTCACAAAAAGTTATCAATTTCAACATTATAGGTCATTTTCAAAAGTCAACAAAAAGGGACTTTAAGTCAAAGGCCATAACTTGAGATTGGAAAATCAAAATGACATGGGACCAAAGGCATTGGTTAAAGGACTCAAAGACCTTTCCAAAATGTCCAAGAACATGTGAAAAGCTTAAGAATTGAGCAAGTTATGCCTTGTAGAAGTTGGGAAATTTTTGTGAAATGGCAAAAGTCAACTATCCTTGAAACTCCAATTTTTGACAAAAGGGCCCACTTTCTTCCACTTGATTCATCCTTGTCATGCCACACACGTGTCCCATGATTAATTTCAAGACCAAATATTGATTTTTCTATTTTATTTAATTTTTGATAATTTAATTCATTTTAAATCTTTAAAAATTCAAATAAAATTCAAAAACCAATGGAATAGTGTCATTTGAATTTGGACAACTTCCATATATCATGGGCCAACTCAAAAACTCAGGCTAGGGTTAAATTGCACACTAAGTCTTGGTCTTGGCTTAAAAGAAGGAAAATTGGTTAATGGTGAAAACCCTAGGACTAGTTCTTTCATGAGCATGAATTAAGGCCAACTAACAAGCTAATTCTCTTCCATCATAAGCACTGAGTCAAACCCTAAGCCTTGGACACTCTAAGCTGCGCCTCAAGAGCCATTGGAACATTGAAATTTTTCCATAAAAACTCAAATCTGAAATCAACCTTGGAAGAGGATTGAAGCCCTAAGTCTTATTCCAATAGCTTCCTTGACTAATTCTGAACGTGTACCAATCACAAACAACAAGCCAAAACGCCTGGAACCGGTATCATGAACTCAAACAGTTTCCAGAAAAATGCATGATCGTGTTCCATGTTTAAGGCATTCTCATTGTTTTTTATTGATGCATTCATACTAATAAGCATATTCTGAAGCTAACCATGTGATCCAATTTTGTTTTCGTGCCGTATATGGATGTTTACCATTGTTAATTTTTTAGGGTTCATAAAGCTCAGAATTAGGGCTTTTCAATTGAAGAAAAATTAGCTTTCCAGACTTAGACCCTTCAAACCGGCACACTCCAACGAACAAGAATCCGTCATCGCGATTAATTTATAGGGCCTCAGGGCCTAATCGTTATTTTCTCGTATGCCACTTTCTGCAACGGTGTAAAAACCGTTGCCTAATACTTTTGTTCTTTTCAGGCAAAACGAAGCCATGGGGAAGATGATGAAGTGGCGTGTACTGATTGGATAAATTTGAATTTTCGCGCTTTAAACCACTGATGCATTGTTTTATATTATATTATTCATTGTATGTTTATTTAACAAATGCGTGTTAGTGATCCAGTGGCAATGAGGTGTATTGGCAATCCACGTGACCTGGGTTCGAGACCCAGGTCCTGACTTTCCTTCATATTTTTCCTCAATGTAAAATCCCATGCAGCATGAGCGTCCCAGTATACCATACGCTCACCATCTCACTCGTCCACGCGTCCCACCAGTTCAAATCAAAGGCTTGGATGCAAAGGAGCACAATAAACTCCAGTCAACGCTGAAGCAGGCTAGCAAAAAGTCAGCAAGGCCATAACATAAATGGGCCTGAAATGCTAAGGCCTTACCTCCTAAATTGGGGCTACCCCCCTGGTTTGCTTTTCTTTTCATGTTTTATTGTTTTTTTTTAATTATTAGGCTATTTATTTTCATTGTTTTAATTAATTAATTGTTTTCTTTACAAAATATAAAAACATCACAAAAAATCAGAAAAAGGATAAAAACATAAAAAATATTTATTTTATTTATTTTCTTGTAAATAATTAACATGATAAATTTAGTAAAATAGGTTTTAACTTTAATTCTTTCTTCCATAAAAAAATCCAAAAATATAGCATTAGGTTAATGACTTTTTTATTCCTTTTAACTTTCCTTGTTTTTTGCCATAATATTAGTAATTTTCATAATTAAACTAGGGTTGCATTTTAGGTTAGATTTTAATACTTTCTTAATAACTAAAAATCCAAAAATATAGCATTAGGTTAATGACTTTTTATACCTTTTAAATTTTCCTTTTTTTATCACAATGTTATTTATTTATTTATTTTATTTTTATAATTAAATGTACATAAGTAAAAATTAGGGTTTAATTTAGATTAATATAACATTTTCATAATAACTAAAAAACATTAGAATTAGGATTTGCATTTCAAATTTCATTCTAAAAAGTTCTTTTTTTTCTTTTAAATCTTAAAAAATACAAAAATACCAAAAACATTCTTTTTTTTCTTTTTTTAATTCTAGTTAATTAATTCTCATTAACTTTAATTTCTTATGAAAGGGTCCAACGCCCATTGTCTTAATTATTTTATTTCGCACATTTACTTTATCGCTTATTATAATTATGTACATGTCCCAAAGCGTTGTAACAATTATACTTTTCGCACTTTTATTTAATTTCTTTATTTTCTTGTCAAATCGGGTTCGGTTTATTTTGGCGATGTGGACCCGCGCCATTTGTAATAGTTTAGATTTATTTTCTCGCAAATGTATAA
Organism: Vicia faba; assembly: GCA_948472305.1. NCBI lineage: Eukaryota > Viridiplantae > Streptophyta > Magnoliopsida > Fabales > Fabaceae > Vicia > Vicia faba. The sequence goes on from OX451737.1 coordinate 519,840,790, forward strand.
CTGTTAACAAAAAGCATGAAAGAATGTATGGCCCTAAAAATAAAATCAAGCGTAGATCGCAACAAACATGACAAGATAAAATAATTGAAACATGACACACGAATCGCACACACCACCCCTAGGGTACGCCTCACTGTTGCCTTTCGAAAGGTGATCGTCGAGTAGAGGATGTCTTAGTAAGTCCTCATGACCCGGGAACCTGGCATGAGGGTAGCTTCTAAGGTGTCTTCCCATTGCTCCGGTGATCACCATGTCCCTACAAACTCGAATTGACCCGAACACCTCCAACGGTGGTGCTACCTACCTCTCAATGGTGGGATGGCACTACTTTAAAGGACATTTACACAGACGAATTCCTTAGGGTAGGTAGGTTCTCAAGGATACTTGCTCTAATTTCAAACAAAACAAAAATCTTTTCACACCAACACTTTTCCAAAGCTTTCAAAGCAAATCTTTCAAACACTCTGACGTACGAGTCGAACTGAAATTTTTCAAAGAAACTTTTAAAACCCACATTGAAAAGCAAACAAACAATTTTGAAAACACAATGAGCAAGTATCTAAGAGCCCATGGATAACCATGGATAGAAAGGGTGCTAACACCTTCCCTTTCTATAACCTACCTCCCGAACCGAGAGCAATCTCTTTAAGGAATTTTTCTGTGCTTTTGTCCTTTCCATTTGGAGAAAATAAAAGACGGTGGCGACTCTTGCTTCCGCGACATTTCGCGAACCAGCTTTAAAACAGTCAGTTCCAGATCCACCGATCACATAGTGCCTCAGAAGGGTCATCTTCTGGTTCGGTTTCATCTATTTTTGGGATGGGGATTGAGATTCTATGAGAAGTTGGAGATGGGATAGATGTTGGAATAGTAGAAGAATTTAAAACAGAAGCAGCAGATAAATTACCTCTTTTCTTGGGTGTCTGCTAGGATGTTCCTTCTGAAGGGGCCTTCCTTTTCTTCGTCTTCTTCAGTGTAACTTCTGGTTGAGGTTGGTGCAGATCTTTGATATTCAGATTGGGATCTGTACCATCAGCCTTGCACGCGTCCAAATATCTGAGAACCACCACTGGTTTAGATTCTATCTCAGAAAATAAAGGAAAGTCACTCAGTGGGACTCTTCTGCTGGTGATGTCAGCAGTGGGAGTAACGCTGGGTTCCTTTCTGATATTCTCTATTAACTTCATTTTCTTCAGATTCTTCGCGTTCAGAGGCTTCCCAACCGTTGGTTCAATGGTGCTTAACTCTTGAGCTTCTATCAGGTGCTCTATCAGCCTATTCTCAGTCAGAATATCTGATATTAACCTTCCAAAGGGTATCCAATCCCTCTTTGTTCTTTCTTCTTCCCTGGTCTCCTTCACGCTTGTTCTGAGGTGATTAAACAGAAGATGAGCCAAGTTGATTTTTACCTTCTGATTGATAAAATAGATCAGAAACTGCTGATCTATATTTATGTAATCAGGGGAACTAGTTGGCTTCCTATGATTAAAACACCCCAGAATTATCTTCGCCCAAACTCTGTGGTGATCCTTCAGATCTCTGATCTTGCTGCTGGGAACCCCAAGGGTAAAAATCCTTTCTGCTATGACGCCCACGTCAGCACATCTTTCAGCCATATCAATACAGCGGACGCCACCGCCACTGTAACCAATCAACCTTGCTATGTGGTCATCAGTGATCACAATTTTCTTGCCCATTATGTAGGAGGTGACTTGATGCGTTGAAGCAGTTGCATGAATCCAGAACTCCTTGACTAACATTGGAAATGTTGGTCCAACCAACCTGTCAAAATACCTTTCCCATTTCTGTGCCCTAACTTCTTCTGTTAAATCAAAGCCATTCTCCTTCAGACTGCCAAAATCAATAATCAGTTCAGATAACACTTCAAGATTCTTCACTGGAGTGAGGAGTGTTCTGAATGGAACTTGATACTGTTCAGATGATGCTTTCTTCTGAGAACCTGCAGAAGCACTGATGGAGGTTGCCATGTTCACACTTAGGGATTTTGAGAAAAACTGAGAAAATGGGTTTGAGAGAGATGAACACAGAAAAATGCAGAGAATACTTGAGAGATAATGAGAAACTGTAAAAGATTAAAGTGAGAGGTTAACGTGCTTAAATAGGCTTCAGAATATTTTGAAAGTGTAAACGTTTTCAAGAAAGAGAAATAAAATCATGATTACGTTTTAAAAACATGATTACTTTCATTTAATGCTTGCTGATTTTGGGGGAATTGAGAAAGATACTTAAAACGGTTACCAGACATGTGTCTCAATGCACCCAATCAGCGTTTTGCCTTCTCAGAAGCATGCACGCGTGTTCTGCTTCAGAGATATGCTGATGATTGGATGACACTTGTTTGATTTAGTGATCAGCACGTTTGTCCTTGAGCTTAGACTCTCAGATCTTTAAGACTAGCATCTGATACAATCTGCATGTTCTATCTTTCTGAAAAGAGATTGATCAGAAGTTCACAGTAAAACAAATACATTCTGAAGATAATATATGGAATTAAAACATTTTCACTCTGGGCAGATTTTCATGCTGAGATGTTTCAGAATGAAATTGAACCTATCTTCAGAAAGGGGTTTAGTGAAGATATCAGCCCATTGATGGTCTGTATCTATAAATTTTAAATTCAAAATTCCTTTCTGAATATAGTCCCTAATGAAGTGATGTTTTATTTCTATATGCTTAGCTCTAGAATGTAAAATGGGATTCTTACTTAAGCAAATAGCAGAAGTATTGTCAGAGAGTATAGGAATGTTACTCTCAAAAATCTGGAGGTCTTCAAGCTGACTTTTCATCCAGAGCATTTGTGTGCTACATCCTGCTGCTGCTATGTACTCAGCTTCTGCTGTTGATAACACAATTGTTGATTGCCTTTTGCTGGACCAAGAGATCAGATTTTCTCCCAGAAACTGGCAGCTTCCAGAAGTACTTTTACGCTCTACTCTGTCTCCAGCAAAGTCAGCATCGCAGTAGCCTACTAAACTGTAATCACTAGATTTTCTATAAAACAAACCCAGATTAGTAGTACCTTTCAGATACTTGAAAATTCGCTTAACAACTGTTAAGTGAGATTCTCTAGGATCTGATTGGAATCTAGCACAAATACATACGCTGAATAATATATCCGGTCTTGAAGCTGTCAGATAAAGGAGAGAACCAATCATACCTCTGTAGACTTTCCGTTCTACCTTTTTGCTTACCTCTTCTCTTTCCAGAATGCACGTGGGATGCATTGGAATCTTTGATGGCTTACATTCTGAGAGGTCAAATTTCTTTAGAAGATCTCTGATGTATTTGCTCTGATGAATGTAAGTTCCCTCTGGAGTTTGATTGATCTGAATTCCTAGAAAGAATTTCAGTTCCCCCATGAGGCTCATCTCAAATTCTGCCTGCATACACTTAGCAAATTTTCTTCCAAGGGAAGGATTAGTAGAACCAAAAATAATATCATCAACATAAATTTGACATACTAAGATGTCATTCTTAACTGATTTACAGAATAAGGTAGTGTCCACCTTCCCTCTGGTGAATTCATTTTCTAACAGAAAGTTACTTAGTCTTTCATACCAAGATCTGGGAGCTTGCTTCAGACCATATAGTGACTTCTTTAGTTTGAAAACATGTTCTGGATGTTTTGTATTTTCAAAACCAGGGGTTGGTGCACATAAACCTCTTCTTCTATATAACCATTTAAGAATGCACTTTTGACATCCATCTGATACAGAGTGATGCCTCTATTAACAGCAAATGAAATTAAAAGTCTGATAGATTCTAACCTGGCGACTGGGGCAAAGGTTTCTGTATAGTCTATCCCCTCTTGCTGACTATAACCTTGTGCAACCAGTTGTGCTTTGTTTCTGATGACTTCACCTTGTTCATTTAGCTTGTTTCTGAAGACCCATCTTGTTCCAATGACGTTGAATCCTTTTGGTCTGGGAACAAGATCCCATATGTCATTTCTGGTGAATTGATTCAGCTCTTCTTGAATTTCCAGAATCCAGTCATTATCCAGAAGTGCTTCATCAATAGAAGAAGGTTCAATCAGAGACACAAGTCCCATGAGGGTTTCTTCAGAGTTTCTGAAGCTTGCTCTTGTTATGATTGGATCTTCCTTTCTTCCTAAGATAGTCTCTTCTGGATGATCCAAGCTGCTTCTGGGTAATCTCTTTTGAGGTTGATCAGCAGCTGTTGTAGGATTGCTAGCAGTGCTCCTTTCAGACGTTGAAGGAGTGTCTGTGTTGAGAGCTTCTGATGACTTGTCTTCAGAACCTGTAAATTCAATTTCCATACCTGCAAAAACTTCATTCTGCTTTGACTTTTCAGAGTCAAGCTTATCATCAAAACGAACACTGATTGATTCTTCCACAATCTGTGTTTCTGTATTGTATACTCTGTACCCTCTTGAGCGTTCAGAGTATCCTAACATAATACACTTATGTGCTTTAGAGTCAAACTTGTTCAAATAATTCTTTGTATTTAGCATAAAACAGGTACATCCAAATGGATGAAAATATGAAATGTTGGGCTTTCTGTTCTTCCACAATTCATATGGAGTCTTTTCCAGAATAGGTCTTATTGAGATTCTATTCTGAATGTAGCACGCTGTGTTTATTGCCTCTGCCCAGAAGATCTTAGCAATGTTTGTCTCATTGATCATGGTTCTGGCCATTTCTTGCAATGTTCTGTTCTTTTGTTCTACAACTCCATTTTGTTGGGGAGTTCTAGGACAAGAGAAATCATGCAGAATGCCTTTGTCATTAAAGAATGACTCAAAATCTTTGTTTTCAAATTCTCCACCATGATCACTTCTGACTTTAACGATTCTAAGATCCTTTTCATTCTGAACTTGGTTACAGAAGGTAACAAACACAGAGTGTGACTCGTCCTTGTGTCTTAAGAACTTTACCCATGTCCATCTGCTATAGTCATCTACGATTACTAACCCATACTTCTTGCCACTGACTGAAGCAGTTTTAACTGGTCCAAATAAGTCAATGTGCAGAAGTTCTAATGGCTTAGAGGTAGAAACAACATTTTTAGATTTAAAAGAAGGTTTTGCAAACTTGCCTTTCTGACATGCTTCACACAGAGCATCTGAATTGAACTTCAAATTAGGAAGTCCTCTGACCAGATTTAGTTTGTTAATCTGAGATATTCTTCTCATACTAACATGCCCCAATCTTCTGTGCCATATCCTCTGCTCGTTGTTAACAGACAGAAGGCACTTTACATTCTGACTTTTTAGTTCAGAAAGTTTGATTTTGTAAATGTTGTTTTTCCTCTTTCCATTAAACAGGATAGTCCCATCTTTATGACTAACAACTTTACATGATTTTTGATTAAAGATTATATCATAACCGTTATCACTTAATTGACTTATGGAATACAGATTATGCATTAATCCATCTACTAGCAGAACATTATTAATAGAGGGAAGATTTCCATTACCTACAGTTCCAGAGCCAATTATCTTTCCCCTCTGATTGCCTCCAAAGCCAACGTGGCATCCAGGCTTAAGTTCCAGGCTTTGGAACATATGCCTTCTTCCAGTCATGTGTCGCGAGCAGCCAGAGTCCAGGTACCATGACTGGTGTTTCTGATTTGCTGCTAAAGATATCTGCAACATGTATTATTTTATCCTTAGGTACCCAGATTTTCTTGGGTCCTGATTTGTTAGATTTACCAAAACTCTGGTTGAATTTTGGTTTCACAGAGTACTTACTGCTAGTGTATTTAATATCATGTGTGTGACCATACACAAAATGTGAGTTCAGAGGAGTGTGTTTAATGGTTAAGTCCATGACATTCTTTGGTGTAGGAACCTTACCTTGGTATCCTATTCCCTTCCTGCCGTTTCTGCTAACTCCATAGATCATTGAAGCCATTTTGCTTCTATCTATGCTTTTAGCAAGGAACTTCTGGAAACTGTGATCATACTCCTTGATGATCTCATCAACGTTGCTGGGAGTTTCAGAAATTGGTTCCTTCTAAGAGTTTTGTAAAGTATTTTCTAATTTTGAAATTTTAATTCTCAGCTCAGAATTCTCCAATTTAAGGCTCTCAGTCTTATTAGAGTCAGATTCAAGATTCCTTTTCAGGTCTCTGAATTTAACTCTAATCTGCTGATACCTTTCCAGAATCTCATTAAGGCTTTCAGCAAGTTCAGCCTTGGTAAAATTAACAGCAAAGTTAGGAAATACCTCTTCAGTATCTGATTCTGAGTCTGATTCAGAAGCTTCACTGTCTTTTGAAATGTTGGCCATGAGAGCTATGTTGGCTCTCTCATCATCTGATTTTGAGTCAGCTTCAGACGAGTCAGAGTCATCCCATGTAGCCATGAGACTTTTCTTCTTTTCTCTTCCAAACTTCTTTTTGGGCTTTTCCTTCTGAAGCTTTGGGCAGTCACTCTTGTAGTGTCCTTGCTCATTGCACTCATAGCAGATGATGTCCTTGGTGTTTGGCTTTCTGCTTCCTGAGGAGCCTTCAGATCTTCTGTATCCAGAGGAAGAATTTGTCCTTCTGTATCTGGAAGAAGACTCGTTCTGATCAGATCTTCTGGGATTCCTGAACTTCCTTTGCCTCTGCTTCCACAGTTGATTCACTCTTCTGGAGAGGAGGGAGAGTTCGTCTTCTTCTGATGAGGATCCATCAGATGTTTCTTCAACTGCCTGCAAAACTTTAGACTCAGATTTTTTGTTAGATTTTAATGCTAAAGGCTTACCTTGCTTCTGGGGTTCATCAGCTTCTAGCTCTATTTCATGACTTCTGAGGGAGCTGATAAGTTCCTCCAGAGAAGTTTTGTTGAGATCTTTTGCTAGCTTCAGAGCTGTAACCATTGGCCTCCACTGCTTGGGTAAACTTCTGATGATTTTCTTGACGTGATCAGCAGTAGAGTAACCTTTGTCCAGAACCTTGAGACCAGCTACCAGAATCTGGAATCTTGAGAACATTGTTTCAATGGATTCACTTTCTTCCATTTTGAACGCCTCATACTTCTGAATGAGCGCCAGAGCTTTAGTTTCTTTGACCTGAACGTTGCCCTCATGCGTCATTCTGAGTGAGTCAAACATGTTCTTTGTTGTGTCTCTGTTGGAGATCTTTTCATATTCAGCATACGAGATGGCGCTGAGAAGGATGGTTATGGCCTTGTGGTGATTCTTGAAGTCACGCTTTTGTTGGTCAGTCATTGTTTTTCTATCAATCTTCTGACCGCTTGCATTCACAGGGTGCGTGTATCCATCTGTCACCATATCCCACAGATCAGCATCATGTGCCAGAAAGAAGCTTTCAATTCTGTCTTTCTAGTAATCAAAGTTTTCTCCATCAAAGACTGGAGGTTTCCCGCTGAATCTGTCTCTGTCCTCATGGTTGTCATTGCTGGTGTGAGAATAATTTCCTGCCATTGTGTTTTTCTGACGCTGGATCTTGTACTGACACGGTTAAGTGTTTTAGCTCAGAACCAGGCTCTGATACCAATTGAAGAAGTGAAAAACACAAGAAGGGGGGTTGAATTGTAAAACTGAAAATCAATGCAATGAATAAGATATTTTTATCCTGGTTCGTTTAATCTCAAACTACTCTAGTCCACCCGTCAAGGTGATTTCGCCTCTCTCTAACGAGGTCTTAATCCACTATATTCAACTGAATATTACAATCTGCTTTAACAACTGCTAAAGCCTTCTTGATGCAAACCACAACTCGGTTTGTCAAGGAAACACTTTCTTACAAAGAAGATAAATCTAGGTGTGTGAATGTTTTCTACAAAACTGTATCACAACTGTGATGTTACACAACTTAAGCTTATGAAACTAGATTACTAAACAATGATTGAGTAAGGAGATATGTAGCGTCTAGCAAACTGAGAGAAGGAAGATGATGATTAGCTTTTAGGCGTGTAATATGATGTAGAGCATTAGCCAATTCAATCTTCATTGTCTTGTTTATATAGCACTGAGATTGTTGAACGTTGGAGCAATAATCTTGATTCAATGCCAATAACAAACTTTCCTTATTGAGCATATCTTGTCTGGAATGATGTCGTTGGTAATAATTCGCTTTGAATGCACAGTACCGTCGTTACTTAAAGCGTGTTCTGGCTTGGCCTCATTCTGACTCTGCTTAGGTGCTGATGAACTGTTGTTGTCTTTATCAGAGTGTTGAGCGCAGTTCTGTTCATCAAGCTTTAGCATACGCGTGAGTTATTCTTCTGATTCTGGTATTCTGATATAGCATCTTCTGATGCTGATGTTAATAACCAATATTCTGATGCTGATTAGGTGTGCTCCTGCTGATACCTATCAGAGTTTCTGCAAATCAGAAAGTAATATTTTAGGTAGCAAGTAGTTCTTACATGAATCACATAAATAATATATCTTTTCATTTTGTTATCATCAAAACTTAAACATAGGGTAGTAGATTCAAACTTTGTTCTAACATTGGTGTGAAAAGAGTTTTTTGATTTGTTTTTTAATAGAGCAAGTATCTATGATTCATCTACCTACCCTAAGGAATTAGGCTGTGTAAATGTCCCTAAAGTAGTGCTATCTCACCATTGAGAGGTAGGTAGCACCACCGTTGGAGGTGTTTGGGTCAATTTGAGTTTAGGGACAGTGTGGTCACCGAAGCAACAGTTAGGACACCTTAGAAGCTACCCTTATGTCCTTGATCCTTTTTTAATCCGAGGCAACCGTTTCGAGGCAACTATTCCGAGGCAACTGTTTCGAGGCAACTGGATCATGGACATAAGGACTTACTAAAACGTCCTATACTTGACGACCACGTTTCGAAGGCAACAGGTGAGGCGTACCCTAGAAGTGGTGTGTGTATTTGTGTGTTATTTTCAGTTTAACAGTTATCTTTGATCATGGCATTGTGAGCTACGCTTGTTTTTAATTAGCCATACATTCTTTCATACCAATTAGAATTTAAAAGTGTGGAAATTTAAATGCGGAAAGATAAAAGCTACGCTATTACAAGGCGTGGGTCTATACATCGCCAAAATACAAAGACCCGTTTGATAAAAATGCGGAAAGTAAATAAACGCGGTAAACCTAATTACTATTACAATTCTTGAGCAGTTACATAATATTCGAAAAGAAAAAAGAATAACGTGCGAAAGAATAAAAGTTAGGACGTCCGAAAGTTTTGACCCTTTTGAAATTAAATTGAATTAAAAGTCTAATTATTATTTAATTAAAGAAAAGAAATTATTATTTTTTATTTATATTTTTGTATTTATGAAATAAAGAAAAATTGAAAATCAAGAGAAACCCTAATTCTAAGTATTTTAATTATTAATAAAAAGAAATATTAAAGTTACCCTAATTTACTAATTAATTAATAGACATGTTTATTTACAAAAATAAATAGTAATTATAATAATAAATAATGAGAAAAATAATTAATTAAGAAAAGGATGAAAAATGTCAAAAAAAAACCTAAGTCTAAATATTTTTTATTTGTTAAGAAAAAGGATTAAAATTTAAAACCTAAATTAACTACATTAATTATTAACATTTATTTACAAAAATAAATTAATGTGTAAATTAATAAATAATTAAACATATTTTTGTATTTTTGATTTTTTGATTTTATTATGAAAAGAAAATTTAGGTGAAAAACAATACAATTAAAACAATTAAAAAAAGGATTAGAATTGAAAAGAAAGTAAAATTAAAAGAAGCAAACCAAGGGGGGTTTCAGACCCAAATGGAGGTAAATTGAAGCAATCTGGCCCATTAGCATAGAGCCTTGTTTGACTTTCCACGCTTGTGTGTGCCTTGGTTGACTGAGGTACATCATGGGATTCACCTTCTGACTCTTGGATGGAAGCTCATGGCCATGTGGCAAGCTTGGACGTGAGGCTCATGGTGGAGTTCTGGATGAAGCGATGCATGGAATTGAGTTAGAAAAAATAATAGCAATTGTATGGGGGACCTGGGAATCGAACCCAGGTCCCAGCGTTTACCAAGTCACGTTCCCACCATCTGAGCTATTGCGCGCGTTTGTCAAACATATACACAACAAATATTATATAAAACAAAACAAGCGTAATGGTGCAAACAAAAAATAGGCGCGCTGGATTTGAATGTCCCAACCATGTATTGCCACGCATGCTTCTTCTCCATTTGTCTCCTGCAACATGAACAAGATAGCGGGGGTTTTAAACCCTCACTAAATGGAAACTGTAAAAATAGCGATTAGAAGAGGAATAAATATAAAAAGAGCGCGAGGGCATCATTGGATTCGTCTTGTTGTCACGAATGTGTCCATACAGGTTTGGTGGTCTAATTTTACCATATATGAGAACCCCTAATTTTGAAGTTCTGAAACCCTAGGTTTCATCAATGGCAGATTTTGATACAAGCATCTTTAGAACAATTAAACTATGCCAAAAGTTTCAGAAGGTCATTAGTAGCAAGAATCAACAATTAAAACACATGAATGATACGTGAAAATTAAAAACCGATTATGGAAATGTTTGTGATAAACGTGACTCAGTTCTACCAATTCTTGGAGTATGGGGACTTGTTCTTGATGCCAATAGTTTCCTGGGAGGTCCAGCAACGTGTTGGAATACTTTTTATGCTTTGAAACGCCCTGCAAATATGAAATCAGTTTCAAGCTTTTTTTGTGAAAATTTGCAAATTGGTTCTATGTTTGTGAGCAGCTTTTCGTGTATGCTTGAATTAGGTTTCCTTGTGCATATGTATGTGAAGCATTCTAGGTCAAAAACAAGCCCAAAGATCCATGAATTTATGTTTTGAATATTTGATTTTTATCACATCTTTTTCAATCTTTTTTCCATGCAAATCTTTCCAAATATGGATGATCTTGTCTTGTTGATTGGTGCACGAAATCTTTAGCATATAATGAGTATATTTGCTGCACAAAAAGATTTGAAAAGCATTATTTGATATTTTTCTACAATTAAAACTAATTAAATGAATTAATAATAATAAAAATTCAATTAATTAATTAAAAATAAGAAAATAAATCATTTTTATCTCAATGGGTCGTGCATATGCTTTGGGTAATGATTCAAGGAAGAATTTGAGGCCCATTAGCAATTTTGAAGCTTTTGAAGCAAAGTTGACTTTTCAAAATTCCCAAAAATTTCCCAACTTCTCCAAGGCATATCTTGCTCAATTTTGAAGCTATGATCATGTTCTTGGACATTTTGGAAAGGTCTTGAAGTCCTCTAACCAATGCCTTTGGTCCCATGTCATTTTGATTTACCAATCTCAAGTTATGGTCTTTGACTTAAAGTGCCTTTTTGTTGACTTTTGAAAATGACCTATAATGTTGAAATTGATAACTTTTTGTGAGAGCATTTCTTGGACTTGAAGTGTGAAGATGAGTTATAGGAAATGTCATTCTCTTCAAAATGAGCATTGGATGGGATTTTTCTGATAAACCATGAGGAAGTTATGCCTTGGTCAATTTGCAGTTGACTTTTCAGCTGTCCAAAAATAGAAACTTTTGCATCTTGAGACTTTTTGAGCCATGCTTTGAGAATCATGATCAAGAATTGATCAAATGATGTTTGTGGCTTCAAAATAAGATGTTGACCAAAATTTTTGACTTTTGACTGTCAAATGACCATTTTGCCCCTGCAGTTGACTGTGGAGCATTTAGGGTTTTTGACTGTGCAACTTGATGCTGTGAGTCTTGAAACTTGACATATGGATGCTTGATAATGTATATAGGCATGTGGGACTTGATTGGACCCTTGGAAACCTCAATTTCTTTGCAAGAACCAAAACCCTAATTTTGACTGTGTTAGGAGGCCATTGGACTATGCAACCCTTGAGAGATTTTGAATCATCTGGAGATTGACCTTGGCAAATCTTGAAGAATATGGGAGGGAAAATTTTGGGGTACAACACCATCCAAGAATGCTTGCTAAATTGTAAGTTGTAAGTCAGAAGAATAAGTATCAGAATGGTGTCCGCGTCTGGAACGTATCTGAACTGTATCTGGAGACTGAATTTGTATGAGCAAAGGAATAGCAGCCATGTCTGGAGCGTATCCGAGCTTGAATCTGAATAAGTAACAGAATGACTTCCGTGTCTGGAGTGTATCTATATTGTATCTTGAATTTGGAATCTGAATAAGCGACAGAATGGCATCCGTGTCTGGAGCGTATCTGAACTAGAAACTGAATGAGTATCAGAATGACTTTTGTGTCTGGAGTGTATCTGAACTAGGAACTGAATAAGTAACAGAATGACTTCCGTGTCTGCAGTGTATTTGTATTGTATCTGAAAGATGAATCTGAATGAGTAACATAATGGCAACCGTATCTGGAGTGTATCTGAATTGTATCTGAAAGCTGAATTTGAATGAGTAACAGAATGGAAACCATATCTGGAGCGTATCTGAACTTGAATCTGAATGAGTATCAGAATAACTTCCGTGTCTGGAGTGTATCTAAACTAGGAACTGAATAAGTAACAAAATGACTTCCGTGTCTGGAGTGTATCTGTACTGTATCATAAAGATGAATCTGAATGAGTAATAAAATGGCAACCGTATTTGGAGCGTATCTGAACTTGAATCTGAATGAGTATCAGAATGACTTCCGTGTCTGGAGTGTATCTGAACTAGGAACTGAATAAGTAACAGAATGACTTCCGTGTCTGGAGTGTATCTGTACTGTATCTGAAAGATGAATCTGAATGAGTAACAGAATGGCAACCGTATCTGGAGCGTATCTGAACTTGAATCTGAATGAGTATCAGAATGACTTCCGTGTATGGAGTGTATCTGAACTAAGAACTGAATAAGTAACAGAATGACTTCCGTGTCTGGAGCGTATATGTACTGTATCTGAAAGATGAATCTGAATGAGTAACAGAATGGCAACCGTATCTGGAGTGTATCTGAACTGTATCTGAAAGCTGAATTTGAATGAGTAACATAATGGCAACCGTATCTGGAGTGTATCTGAACTGTATCTGAAATCTTTGAACATTGTTAATGGTAGCTGTTAATCTTATCCTGAAAAGGGTGAAATGTTAGCTGAAACACAAAGTTATGTTGCATGAAATGTATGATGCAATAAATGTGCTTTATCAATGTTTATGATATATGGATGTAATGTATGCGCATGTAAGCTGATTTGCTGTATTGCTGAGGAAAATAAATCCTTGACCGCTGCTGGGGATTAAAAATCCTTGGCAACTTCTCTGGGGATATAGGGATCCTTCATGTCTTGAAGTTGGAGTATTGATAAAAAATTCTGTTGTGAGAGTAATGCCAAATACTGCTTAAGTAATCTGCTTGGTGGAATCCAGAGAACTTTGATGACTTCTGCTGGGAATTAAGAATGAGAATCTTCATTCTGTTGGGGAGCAATGAAAACTCAGTGGGGAAGAAAGCTATACTGCTGGGAAATAGGTTCAGGAGTTTGGGTTGTCTGCCATTCTACTGGGAGTTATCAGAAGTTGTTGTCTGGTTGGTTTTCAGGCTTCGAAATAATTTGCTAGGGAATTTGGAGCAACTGAATGGTTTCCGTTGGGGATTGATAGTTGAAAATTTCAGCTCCGCTGGGGATTGGTAGTTGGAAGTTTTGGCTCCGCTGGGGATCTTAATAATGTACTGTAGGGATTGTTCAATGGAAAAGCCTAAAGACGTTTTCCTAATCTTTCAACCTGTTAGTAATTGTTCTTTTTCATCCTGTTTATTTGTAAACAGTAATTATGTTCAAATGCATATTTTCATTAATGAATCATTGGACGTTTTTGCAAATAAAACACAAGTGTAGAAAAAAAAAAGACAAATGGTTTTCTGCACTTTAAAGAGATATCTTTGTATTTACTTTGAATAAGTATTTGTATACAAAGGAGACATACATCCTAGTAAGAGGATGGTGTCATAAAAATAAGAAAATTTTATACAAATAAAGATGGCTATGTGTAAAAAAATCCCATGGGGTTCCCATTCTGCTATAGCCTTCGTATCTCTGAATATCTTGTCCATTTGTTGCTTTGTCCGAAGATAATTGGATTGATCAGAAGCTCCAGGTTTGTCAGTGAAGAGATTATCCTTAAAGTGATCCGATGAGACATAGTCATACGCTTTAATTCCCTAACTTTTTCCTGAACCGCCCTTTCGGGTTTTCGATTCACCGGGAAACCCTTTTTTGCCCAAGTCGCCCTTTCGGGTTTTCAACTTGTCGGGTGTACATATTTTTTTAATTTATTTTATCCCTAATTTTTGCCCGAACCTTTTGGTTCGTCGGGATGCCCTTGTTTTGCCTAGGTGTGTCAACCTAGCGGGTCTTTTATGCGTAGTATCTTTTGACTATGTCTGCGTTCACAGGGTGTGGCAGGTCGTCAACGCCCATGGTGGTTAAAATCATTGCCCCACCAGAAAAGATGTTCTTGATTACAAATGGTCCTTCATAGGTAGGAGTCCATTTGCCCCTGGGATCACTTTGTGGCAAGATGATGCGCTTGATCACTAGATCTCCAACTTGATACACTTGGCGCCTAAATTTCTTGTTGAAAGCCTTGATCACCCGTTTTTGATACGTCTGACCATGGCAAATAGCAGTAAGTCTCTTTTCGTCAATTAAGTTTAACTGATCAAGTCGGGTTTGAATCCAATTGTCTTCACTCAAACCTGCATCCTTCATGATTCTTAAAGAGGGGATCTGAACCTCAATAGGTAAAACAACCTCCATGCCATAAACCAAAAATAGGGCGTTGCCCCAGTTGATGTGCGAGCCATGGTACGGTACCTGTTGTACCCCAAAATTTGCCCTCCCTTTTTCACAAGAAATCCCAACCCTAGGGTTTTCTCAGATTTTCAAGATTTGGCTCAGGAATCGATCAGACAAACTTTTCTATGGCAGTAAATCAAGAATTAGGGTTTCTCTCGCATTTCTCAGAAGAAACTGAATTCTCAGAAATTCAGTTAATTGTCACATGTTTTCACACTTTTTCGAGTTTGCTGAAAGGTTATTGGTTGTTCTCAAGGCTTGTTTATCTGGGATAAGAGATAGGAGCTGAGATGGTCATTTGGAATATTCAGGTTTTGTCTGATCCAGGTTAACCAGATGATGTGTGTCTGTTAAGACGTTTGCTTGTTAATGGAATGAAATGTTTGCTCGATTATTGGAATACCCAGTGCGTATTTTCATTGGAATGTTGTTACAAGGTTACAAGACTACAAAGTTATTGGATTACTTAAAGTTTAAGTTATCTGTATTAGAATTGTTGGAATGCAATTTCAATTATTTTGATCTGAGAATCTTAAAGGATTAAGTGAAGATGCAAAGAAAGAATTGCAAGTTATTGACAGTAGAAGAGTTTTATTGGATAAAGACTTTTTCATTTATTTCAAAAAATGTTACAATACAGTTTATTATTTAAATGCTTTAAGTTGTGCAACTTATTGTATTTGAAAATTTAATTGGTACATTTGTTTGAATATTTATCCCTAAGTTACAAAGGAAAAAGCCTAAGCCTAAGCTTCCATTGCTCCATTGCTCCCACGCTCAAAGTCTTCTGCTTCCTCTGCTTTGTCATCACCAAAGTTGTGCTCACATGAAAGAAAAAACAAAGAAAAGAGGATTAGTACAGTCAATTAAATAGAATTTTCAAACAAAAAAGAAAAGAAAATATTCATCATTAAAGTTTTCCGTTTGGAATCAGAGTGCTATTTTTCATCACGTTTTTATTTTCCTCTTTGCAAAACACAAGAAGATTGCTCTTCTTGGTTCACAAAGAGAAAAATAAAATAATACAGAAGAAGAGTGCAAAGGCAATTTTGTTCAAATGCAAACATTGCAAGCAAACTGCATTACATAACAAGGTGCCAAACTGGGTACAAAGCAAGATTACAAAGCAACCAAACAGCATGGCAAAACAATACAACAAACTAAGGCAAACATGCGCCAACTGTACTAAACATTGCAGTAAGACAATAGCATTACAAAATAAGGCCAAAACTGGATGCAAATTGAACCAAAGCAAACTAAACATTGCAACATTACAAAGTAAGCAAACTGAACAATGCAGAAAATACAATGCAAGCAAGGCAAAAAAGTACAATGCAGCAGGAAAAAGCAAAAAGTGCAGAGGATAAACCAAATCACAAGCAAAAGGCTTGTCACAGCTTTTCATCATTTTCCAGCAAATTAGGCAAAACTTTTCAGAAAAGGAGGAAAAGCAAAAACTGCTTTATCATTGAGAGGGAAAGAGAGAAAAGATATCACGTTTTTGGTGAGAGTGTACAGTTTGGCTAAAGGTTGTCACAAGTTACAAAACACAAGAAAAAGGATATAACTACATCAAACAACACAAAGTGAAGAGGGAGAACCATTGTTCAAAACCTGCAGAACTAAGCTGCATAACCAAACAAATAGCCCAAACTGCAGAACTCGGTTAAAAACCATCAACAAACAAAAACTGTATAACCTGCACAAAAACCTGTGTAACAGCAAGACCAAAAAATCCCAAATGGCCTAACAGTTTCACAACAATCCCCAGCCTGTTACCAAGCCAACAACCTGAAACTGCACAACCAGAAAAAAAAACCATATAGCAGTTCAAACCACAAAGCCTGTTAGCACAACCAAACTACCAAATCACAAAAAAAAATCAGTGTAACAGCAAGAACAACAACCACAAAAACATGTTAACAGCAACCTGCACAAGCTTGCCAACTTGTGCAAACATTGCACAAACCAGAAAAAAGCATATCAGTTTCAAACAAACCCAAATCTGCCAAACTACAAGCTGCATAACCAAAGCTAAAACCACAAAATTGCAAGTTTCAAACATAGTTTCAAACCAAACTGCAACATTCTAAACTGCAACAATCCAAAACAATCAACTGAAAAAGGCCAACAAGCTGTAACAACAAAGCCATCATCATTCACTATCAATTATTTCAAAACACAGTTTCGGAACAAGTATCATCATCAACAAAATCTAAACATATCAACAAGGTTTCAGAAAAAAAATCATCATTAACTAACAAGCTAGAAGGAAAACAGCAAGCATCATCATTCAAATTCAAAGAGAGAGGAAAGAGGTAACAACGTTTCAGCAACATTCATCATCAACAAAAACAACAAATCATAACAAAATCTCAGAAGGTATCATCATCATTCAAGGTTCAAGAAAAGAAGAGAAGTCACCAAAGCTTGTGCCTTGCCGTCATCATCTATTCCCCTCACACCTCCGGCCACCAAGGAAGCACCGTCACCTCCATCAAGCCTCGCCATTCTCTTTCATCACAGAGAAAATCCCACAGGTATGCTTCTCAAACCCTTTGCTGCATCTCAAGCACATAGTACAATAGATTAAAAACGAAACAGAACAAAGCATGCGAATCAAACAACAAACTGTTAAAATCAAAAGAAGAACGAACCATACCGTTTCACCAAGGCCACTGATCATTGAGAGGATGTGAGAGGTGGGGGTGTTCCGACAACCATGGGGAAGGGAAGATCAGAGCGATAGCGAGTGAGAGAGATGAAGAGAAAACAAAGAAATGGCGTTGCTGTGAGGAGTACACATGAACCCTAAATTCTTGATACCCTAACAAAATGTTACAAAACTTTGCATTGGGCCTGTCCGCCCCTCCAACCAAAGCCCATACACGAATTGCTGATACCCCCCTCTATTTCTGACCTCATTTTGTTTTATCATCTCAATTGGGCCTCAAACACACTTCAATCCTTAAAGCCCACCTTTCAATTCAACTTATTTTCTTTTCTTTTCTTTTGTTTAACAAATGCTAATATTTTTTTAAATTCATTTTAATTAATTTGTTTTCCTTTAGTTAATAATAACACTAAATTATATATTAAAATTTTATTTTGGCAAATTACTTTGATTTTCTTAAATTAGTTTTATTTTCTTCTTTTATTAATTAATCTTGTTTCACATAATGAAAATACCAAAAAAAAGCATTTAAATTGATTTAATTAATTTTGTTTTCTTTAAACTCTTTTTTTTATTAATAAAAATACAAAATAATAGAGATTTTGTTTAAATTAAATTTTCTTTCTTTAAAACTTTTTTTCCTTTTAAAATTAATAAAATACAAAGAATGTTAATAATAAAATATTTAATCTTTATTTTTTATAATAGATTTTATTTATCTCTCTTTAATAAATACATGCATTTCATACTTTATTTCATAATTTGTTATAACTTTGTATTGAATTGCGATAATTCGATTTGGTTATAATATTTGGACTTTACTATTCTTATGAGATTCATCCCCATTTGTAATGATTATACCCCCACTCCCGGATACTTTTGTAATAACTTAGACTTTTAATTCCCACAATTTATTGCTTTCAATATATTGTATAGTAATTAGGCGTGTATGGCAAGATTCAAAAATCAATCGCTAGATGACCTAATCCAAGATCTAAATGCATGAAAATGACAACACAATACACACATGCACCCCTAGGGTTTCACCCACTTGTTGCCTTTAAAATGGTCATGTTATGCATGTTGAGTATCTTGGAAAAACAAAAACAAAACAAAAGATCATAGTCCCGCGATGACGCTATCTTGGTTGCCTAAACAAAATGATCTAGTCCCTCAAAAATTTGCTAAAGATACTTGGCACAATTGCTATCATGGTCCATACGATGACTCGCGCCTGTCCCATTTAACATCCTAATACAAGGTTGTTTACCAAATACAATGGTAAAACAACACTGTCAAAAGGGTTAAAATGTGTAGGAAAGATCTTTGAATAAAATAGGGTAGATAACTCTTAGTTAGTTGATAAAAACTTGTAAAACATCCTTGCTATTTTCAAACACACTTCACAACACAATTTCAAAACATTTCCCAAATCAAACTTTCAAACATTGAAATATCTTTTCAAAAGACAAACACCTTTGTATATATTCAAATAAGAATCATTACAAAGATTGCCACAACGATGGCCTCTTTTCAAAGCATTTTCAAAAACCACACACAAAGCACCATTTCAAACAATTGAAAAGCAAAAGCAAGTGATCTAAACAAGTAACTAAGAGCTCATGGAGAACCATGGATGAAAAGGGTGCTAGCACCTTCCCTTTTTATAATCTACCCCCCGAACCCAAGAAAACATCTCAAAGGTCTTTCCTGTGCTTTTTGACCTTTCCTTTGGATAAAATAAAAAGTCGGTGGCGACTTTTGCTAAACCGAAACATTTGCGAACACAAACGCAAAACCTCAAGTCAGTTCTCCCACCGTACCACAGAACCGACGACTCTGCTGGGGAAATCAAGAGTTAATCTAAAAGTGGGGTTACCTTAGGGTTTTAGATCACCTTTATATACTTATCTTATTTGACTTGTATGCTTTAGTTTTTGGGTCCTTCTTTGGGTCTGTTTTAAATCCTACACCCGGATTTGGGGGCACCTTTTAGGTAAGTAGCAATAAACTGTGAGGGAACTGTGCGGGGTATACCGACATGGTTAAAGCAGTAGCTACGTTGATGTGGCACTTTGGTTGGTACTAGTAACCCTTGAGTTAAATCAAGGAGAGTACGGGGCCGCCGCGTGGTGTCGTGAAGCATCAGTTGACTCTAGAACCTTATTTGACCAACTTGGCCTTTTAGGATGTAGTGAGATGATCGGCTTTGGTGCAGTCCGAAGTTGGTAGATACTCGATACTACACTCATTGAGGAATGTTTTCTTGGAATATTTCGGTCGCCAGTAAAGTGGCTAAACTGAAACAATGAACACATAAAATAATCTGGTGATATTGAGCTCCTTAGAACCCGGTTACTATTTATAGGACAGGTTGAGCCAACTAGACTTCAAGAGGGTACTTACCTACGAACTCCATGCAAGCCTAAACCTAAGGACTTGTCTGCTTTGTGTGAATGTAATTGTATGTATATAACTTTCTTACTTCGCATACTTGTACATAACATCATAACATCATACCATAGCATTTTCAATAACCATTTCAAGGGTCCCAAGGGTCTTTGATGCAGGGTCACGTTGAACCAGACGTCTACCAAAGGGCAAGAGGATTCATTTTCCTCTAAACAAACGCCGTTAAAGATCAAGTACAACAACTTGAGTCAAGGGCTATGACCCACTTGATATGGTGAGCTTGATTCTTGTGGAAAGACATCCACCAATACAAAGTTCTCCAATCAAAGATGTTGATCGGAGTTCAACCTCTAACATTTTATTGTGTTTACCCCGCGAAATCCTTGAAAACATGCATCCACATATCATGCATCGTATCATGACAGGTTTCCCCTTTTTAGGTCTCCTTACCTTCCTACTGTTTATTTCAGTAGAGATGGCTCTAGAGAGGACTGTCAAAGATATCCAGGCTCAAAACACTCAACTTCAAGAAATGTTCTTGAACCTGTCCAAGGGACAGGAAGAAGTGAAAGCTCTCCTCACAAGGGGCATGGTCCTAGGGAATCCAGGGGGCATCAGGAATGATCAGTTGGAAGGGCTACGGATTGAGATGGAAACAATGAGAATTCAGATGATGGGACAACTAGTGGGCCAAATGGCTCTCATCCAAAACTTGGCTCAAGGACAAGAAGAGTTAAAGGTCCTCATCAACAAACTACATCAAGATGGATGTAACCAATTGGGGAAAACAACTAGAGTTGAGGATCAAGTCATCATTCAGCCTCCCTTGAGACAAGAAGCCAAGGGAAAGTCCCCCCAGTTTGCTTCAGGGTCACAAGCCCAACAACAACCTCATCGGCATCAACAAGGTAATCGGCATAAACAAAATACACCTGAAGAGCACTCCACTGAGATTAACATGCCATTATCCCAAGTGCTGCAACGCTTGTTGGAATTCAAGCTAATTGTATTAAGGGATCCCCTCGGCATCCCAACACAACCTCCCCAGGGTACAATCCAAATGCGAGATGTGCGTATCATTCCAACAGTCCTGGACATGACACCGATGGTTGTTGGACATTGAGAAACAAAATTCAAGATCTGGTTAAAGAAACAACGCTGGAGTTCACACAGGATGGCCAGATGAAAATCTTCCACTGAGGGTTCTCCACCTGAAATGACAAGTTCGAACTAAAAGGCTTTTGTTTCATTTGAATTTTCAAGTTGTAATTTCTTTTGTTATTCAAACAATTATCTATTAATGTCAAACTCTGTTTCATTAATGCATTGCATATGTTTGTCTTGAATTCATCCATTCGTTTTCACTATACTTGAACTATGCTTTCTACTTTCTTTTGACATTTAACTCTTGCTAAAAGTTGCGAGCCTTTAGAGGGAGGATGACGAAAACAATGCCATAATCTCATACAGTATGCTTTTGGACAGACCTTGCTGACGATGTACAGGCGTTTCTTTCAAATCCTAAACACTGGAGTTATAAGGAAGATAATCCATAGTCAACCCCTTCGAGCCAAAGAAGTAGAAGTTTTCTGTTTTAAACACAAATTGAAACATTTAATCAAACCTGGGGCAAGGTAGTCTCTCAGTTAAGTCAAATGCGTGTGAAAGTCACAAACTCTCATCTTGTAATACAATGAATGACATCAAAAACATTCTTTTGGAACCAAAAGACAGTGATAGTTCCTTATCTCATAGGCAGTCATTATCTCTCAAAAAAGAAAAGAAAAGCCCACTGAGCCAAAACCTACAAAGGAGGCTTAAGAAAGCTGAGGCATCCTACTGACTGTAATCTCAAAAATAGGAACAGTCAGGCAAAAATTAGGGATAATGAATCAAAAGAAAGAGGTCACTACAAATCCTCAACAACATGAAAAATGTTGCAAAAAAAATGACTGCCTTCCAACAAATTCAACTTGTGTGAACCATCACCAAAAACGTCGTTCCAGACTCATTTGGAGTTCAAATACACAATTAACTGAGTTTAGGATTGAAGAACATCACGAAGAGCGGGTGGGTACAAATATACTTTGAGCCTTTATCCTTTGTTTCTTAAAACCGTGAACCAAGCCATGTTACAACCTTTCAAAAGTCCTAATTGAAGCATGGGTTAGTTCGAAAGCATACTGTTACAAAAGGTATCCTGACTCCTGTAAGGCTTTTCTCTAAATCTTGAGTTGAATTTTTCTTATAAAAAGTTTTCTGCTAAAAAACGCATTTTCAAAAATTTCAAGACGAGCATAAACTTTGCATTATTTGAATATCGTTGTTTGCATATGGCTATTTGTTTGACAGCGAAGAAATTCACACAGTGAATGTTCCGATGAACGAAAGCTCTCTCAGTGAACAAAATCACTTCAAGTGGGATGACACTTCAGTTGCAAAAATCTCCTATCAACAAAAGGGGACTTGGCATGGCATTGTCCAATAAACCTGGGGCAGTCCAGTCAAGATTTCAAGAAATCTCTCAAAGTCTAGTTAACCTGGGGCAGTCCAGTCAAGATTTCAAGAAATCTCTCAAAGTCCAGTTAACCTGGGGCAGTCCAGTCAAGATTTTAAGAAATCTCTCAATTGCAGAGTAACCTGGGGCAAGTCTCCATCTCCATCACTTGGGGCATTAAATGTCAATCTCATTAAAGGGTTACATACAGTCCAAATTTCCTGGTAGTGCCACAAACATTTGATACTAGGGGTAATGACGAATCTCTCCAAAATCCTTTTGAAAAGAAATTCAAGAATCCTCGAGAAGTTCATCACCTCTCTAGCAGACCACCAGTCATGGGTTTATTTCCCCAACACTTGTCAAGGATTTATTCTCTAAAACAAAATTACATTTCAACAACATTCATAACATATGCTGATTGATCGGCAGGTAAAGGTTATTATCACCTTTTGGAGTTGCAGTCGTCAAAGATTCCTTCATCACCTTTTGGAGTAGCAGTCGTCAAAGATTCCTTCATCATCCGGTTGAGTCAAAGTTAATCCAAGACCTTCTCTGGTTCAGTCAGATTGACACTAAGATCTCCCTGATTCTTATTCCAGTGGAAGATATTCCGGGCTTTGCTGTTTCAGATAAATCTCTCAACGATTTATTTTGATTCACTTCCAGATTTTTCACTATCAGAGACGAAGAATCCAACTCTTTTCTCCATCACCAGTTCGGGATTTATTTTCCCCAGCGAGAGGTCGTCTTAAAAAACATTACACATTCGTACATCAGGGCATCATACAACGCAATCTCATTTATTTTGAGAACATCATTGATTGATATATGTCATGCCACTAACCTTTACCTTTCAGGAAAGATGCAATCAATTTCTCACAAAATTCGTATCATGAAGCCTGGACGTTGACCAAATAACGATACAAGACTGTGAAACCTGGACGTTGACCAGATAACAGTAAGGTATACTGTGAAACTTGGATGTTGACCAAATAGCAGTTTACTCGGCCAATTACTTTGAAGCTCGGATTCAACCGGATATTAGTAGGCCCCAAAATCAAAGGGAAAACTGGAGGCGACCGGATAACCATTTGATTTCCTTCTGAAGACTGGACGTTGACCAGATAGGAAGAAAGGTATTATGAAACCTGGATGTTGACCAGATAGCAATACAACACTGTGAAACCTGGATGTTGACCAGATAGCAATACAACACTGTGAAACCTGGATGTTGACCAGATAACAGTTAACCGTTAACAGAATGAAGATTCTCATCCTTAAAACCTCAGAAGATTGGCATACTCCCAAGTTCCTGATATCCTTAACAGAATGAAGATTCTCATTCTTGAAACCTCAGAAGATTGGCATACTCCCAAGTTCCTGATATCCTTAACAAAATGAAGATTCTCATTCTTGAAACCTCAGAAGATTGGCATACTCCCAAGCTCCTGATACCGTTAACAGAATGAAGATTCTCATTCTTGAAACCTCAGAAGATTGGAATACTCCCAAGCTTCTAATATCGTTAACAGAATAAAGATCCCCATTCTTGAAACCTCAGTAGATTGGCATGAACCCAACCTCCTAACCCAAACGCCTGAATGAAGATTCTCATTCTTGCTTCCCCAGTAGATTGGCATACACCCAACCTCCTGACCCAAACGCCTGAATGAAGATTCTCATTCTTGCTTCCCCAGTAGATTGGCATACACCCAACCTCTTGACCCAAACGCGTGGATGAAGATTCTCATTCTTGCTTCCCCAGTAGAGTGACATACAACCTAAACTCCTGAACTTCTTCCAAACAGGAATAAGCTTTTCCCAGAGTCCTGAGCTTACTCTCCAGCAGGATAACTACTCTTCAGCAGTATAGCTATTCCCCACAGAGTTTTTACTCCCCAACTGAATGAAGATTCTTAGCCTTGATTCTCCAGTGAAGTTGCCAGAGCCTTCTTTACTCTCAGCATAAATTTATCGGAGTTTTCAATCCCCTGCGGATGGAAGATTCTCGTTCTTGACTCCTCAACACAAATTCCCCTAGCAGAATGAAGATTCTCATTCTCAATTCCCCACAGAGTCTTCAAATATTCCCCAACGGAGTTCTCCTCAAACAACAAAATAGGAATCCCCGATAGAAATATTCTAAGCAAAGCTTGAAGACACGCATACTCTTCAACAGTGGTCCAGGATTTCATTTTCCCCGACAGCAGTCGAAGATTTTATTATCTCCAACTATCCAGGATTTATTTTCCTCAGCAAGACAGCTTATCAGTTTACATACGCATACATTGCATTCATATATCATGAACATTGATAAAACACATATATTGCATCATACATTTCATGCAACATGACTTTGTGTTTCAGCTAATATTTTACCCTTTTCAGGATAAGATTAACAAGTTACCAGTATACAATCTGAAAACAGTTTACGGATGCCTCCAAACACGGATGTTAATCTATCGCTTGTTCAAATTCATCTCATGAAAAGAGTTTACGGATGCTCCAAACACGGATGCTAATCTATTGCTTATTCAACTTCAAGGATCATGAAAATAGTTTACAGATGCTTCCAAACACGGATGTTAATCTATCGCTTGTTCAGATTCAGCTCATGAAAACAGTTTACAGATGCTTCCAGACACGGATGTTAATCTATTGCTTATTCAACTTCAAGGATCATGAAAACAGTTTACGGATGCTCCAAACATGGATGTTAATCTATCGCTTGTTCAGATTCAGCTTATGAAAACAGTTTACGGATGCTTCCAGACACGGATTCTAATCTATTGCTTATTCAACTTCAAGGATCATGAAAACAGTTTACGGATGCTCCAAACATGGATGTTAATCTATCGCTTGTTCAGATTCAGCTCATGAAAACAGTTTACGAATGCTTCCAGACACGAATGCTAATCTATTGCTTATTCAACTTCAAGGATCGTGAAAACAGTTTACGGATGCTCCAAACATGGATGTTAATCTATCGCTTGTTCAAATTCAGCTCATGAAAATAGTTTACGGATGCTCCAAACACGGATGTTAATCTATCGCTTATTCAGACCCCCAGCTCAGAGACGTTCCAGACATGGATACCTTTCTGATACTCATTCTTTCACCTACAACATACAATTCAATAAATGTTCTTGGATGGCATCTTTAAGCCCATATCCGACAAGATTCTGTCGCATCTCCAAATGGCATCTTTAAGCCCATTCCCTCAAAATATGCTTTGACGAGTGCAAATTTATAGGCACTCTAGTGTCCAATCATCTTTTACGTTCGAGTTGCGAACGACAAACTTGCTAATCTAACTCTTCAGGTTCAAGAAGATTGAACAGGGGCAGCTGTTGTACCCCAAAATTTGCCCTCCCTTTTTCACAAGAAATCCCAACCCTAGGGTTTTCTCATATTTTCAAGATTTGGCTCAGGAATCGATCAAACAGACTTTTCTATGGCAGTAAATCAAGAATTAGGGTTTCTCTCGCATTTCTCAGAAGAAATTGAATTTTCAGAAATTCAGTTAACTGTCACATGTTTTCACACTTTTTCGAGTTTGCTGAAAGGTTACTGGTTGTTCTCAAGGATTGTTTATCTGGGATAAGAGATAAGAGCTGAGATGGTCATTTGGAATATTCAGGTTTTGTCTGATCCAGGTTAACCAGATGATGTGCGTCTGTTAAGACGTTTGCTTGTTAATGGAATGAAATGTTTGCTCGATTATTGGAATACTCAATGCGTATTTTGATTGGAATGCTGTTACAAGGTTACAAGACTACAAAGTTATTGGATTACTTAAAGTTTAAGTTATCTGTATTAGAATTGTTGGAATGCAATTTCAATTATTTTGATATGAGAATCTTAAAGGATTAAGTGAAGATGCAAAGAAAGAATTGCAAGTTATTGACAGTAGAAGAGTTTTATTGGATAAAGACTTTTTCATTTATTTCAAAAAATGTTACAATACAGTTTATTATTTAAATGCTTTAAGTTGTGCAACTTATTGTATTTGAAAATTAAATTGGTACATTTGTTTGAATATTTATCCCTAAGTTACAAAGAAAAAAGTCTAAGCCTAAGCTTCCATTGCTCCATTGCTCCCATGCTCAAAGTCTTCTGCTTCCTCTACTTTGTCATCATCCAAGTTGTGCTCACATGAAAGAAAAAACAAAGAAAAGAGGATTAGTACAGTCAGTTAAATAGAATTTTCAAACAAAAAAAGAAAAGAAAATATTTATCATTAAAGTTTGCCGTCTGGAATCAGAGTGCTATTTTTCATCACGTTTTTATTTTCCTCTTTGCAAATCACAAGAAGATTGCTCTTCTTGGTTCACAGAGAGAAAAATAAAAAAAATACAAAAGAAGAGTGCAAAGGCAATTTTGTTCAAATGCAAACATTGCAAGCAAACTGCATTACATAACAAGGTGCCAAACTGGGTACAAAGCAAGATTACAAAGCAACCAAACAGCATGGCAAAACAATACAACAAACTAAGGCAAACAGGCGCCAACTGTACTAAACATTGCAGTAAGACAGTAGCATTACAAAATAAGGCCAAAATTGGATGCAAACTGAACCAAAGCAAACTAAACATTGCAACATTACAAAGTAAGCAAATTGAACAATGCAGAAAATACAATGCAAGCAAGGCAACAAAGTACAATGCAGCAGGCAAAAGCAAAAAGTGCAGAGGATAAACCAAATCACAAGAAAAAGGCTTGTCACAGCTTTTCATCATTTTCCAGCAAATTAGGAAAAACTTTTTAGAAAAGGAGGAAAAGCAAAAACTGCTTTATCATTGAGAGGGAAAGAGAGAAAAGATATCACCTTTTTGGTGAGAGTGTACAGTTTGGCTAAAGGCTGTCACAAGTTACAAAACACAAGAAAAAGGATATAAGTACATCAAACAACACAAAGTTAAGAGGGAGAACCATTATTCAAAACCTGCAGAACTAAGCTGCATAACCAAACAAATAGCCCAAACTGCAGAACTCAGTTAAAAACCATCAACAAACAAAAATTGTATAACCTGCATAAAAACCTGTGTAACAGCAAGACCAAAAAATCCCAAATGGCCTAACAGTTTCACAACAATCCCCATCCTGTTACCAAGCCAACAACCTGAAACTGCACAACCAGAAAAAAAACATATAGCAGTTCAAACCACAAAGCCTGTTAGCACAACCAAACTACCAAATCACAAAAAAAAACCTGTGTAACAGCAAGAACAACAACCACAAAAGCCTGTTAACAACAACCTGCACAAGCTTGCCAACTTGTGCAAACATTGCACAAACCAGAAAAAAGCATATCAGTTTCAAAAAAAACCAAATCTGCCAAACTACAAGCTGCATAACCAAAGCTAAAACCACAAAACTGCAAGTTTCAAACACAGTTTCAAACCAAACTGCAACATTCCAAACTGCAACAATCCAAAACAATCAACTGAAAAAGACCAACAAGTTGTAACAACAAAGCCATCATCATTCACTATCAATTATTTCAAAACACAATTTCAGAACAAGTATCATCATCAACAAAATCTAAACATATCAATAAGGTTTTAGAAAAAAATCATCATTAACTAACAAGCTAGAAGGAAAACAGCAAGCATCATCATTCAAATTCAAAGAGAGAGGAAAGAGGTAACAACGTTTCAGCAACAGTCATCATCAACAAAAACAACAAATCATAACAAAATCTCAGAAGGTATCATCATCATTCAAGGTTCAAGAAAAGAAGAGAAGTCACCAAAGCTTGTGCCTTGCCGTCATCATCTATTCCCCTCGCACCTCCGGCCACCAAGGAAGCACCATCACCTCCCTCAAGCCTCACCATTCTCTTTCATCACAGAGAAAATCCCACAGGTATGCTTCTCAAACCCTTTGTTGCATCTCAGGCACATAGTACAATAGATTAAAAATGAAATTGAACAAAGCATGCTGTTGTACCCCAAAATTTTCCCTCTCATCATTCAGGAATTCATCCTGAACTCTCAGACTTTCTCTTAAACAAATCCAAGCCCTTTATTATCATTCCTTTCCAAGTAAACAATTTACAAGAGCAGAATGGTCATTTGCAAGCTCAAAAGTCAAAACTTTTACCTTGGAAAAGTTAAATTCTAAATACTTAGAATTTTTCTTAAAAAACAAAAAAAAAAAGGGAAAAGTGTTTAAGAAGAAAGTGGCACCTCAGAGCTTCTGAACCAACCTCCAGGCAGAAATGGTCAGAAGTTGCAAATTTGGCTCAGCACATAACATTCAGTCAAAGGGTGGCTCTTCAGCAGCTACACCAGCTCAGTCAGAGATTGTAAACATGGTTCAGCACATGATATTTAAGCAGAACATGGCTCTTTCAGCAGTTACGCAAAAGTTCAGCCAGAGTTTGATAGAGAAGTGTAAAGAAGGCAACAAAGCCTGAAACTCCTTCAGAACGTACTAGGATCAGAAGGTAATAAGATCAGCAGATTGGGTAAAATACTGAAGCAGGATCACTAAGTCCTGAGTTTTTAAAGGTAGATCAAAAGAGCATACTGAAAAGTTTAGAAAACTCTCAGAATTTGTTGAGGCAGCAAGAGGCCAAGGTCAGAGCTTGGTTTACGTTGTTTTTGGTGAAGCAGAATTGTTGGCTCAGGTTTTTAGGTAATGATGCAAAATCTCCTATTACAAGATTTTGGATTTTGACAAATCTCATCACCATTTAATGCTCATTAATGCTCATAACCACTCCTGAGCATTCATCCAAGGGGTCTCTCCATGTGTGGCTTGTTAAACACCTTTGTGCAGGCTTAGGCATGGGTCTATGCGCCACTTTTCTCCTATAGGTGTCACTTCTCATTAATCCTCGCTTACTGTTCCAACCTAGGCTGAAAAGCTGTCCATCATCACAACTTTTCATGAACTTCCTTCAAAAACAAGTTAACCTCTACTGCATAATATTGGCGCCATTTAACATTCAAAAATCCACAAAGCCTTGCCTATAAATAGGACACCATTGTCCATCACAAGAAGTGAAAAAAAAAACATCCAGAAAAATTGCTAGAAGAGGAACAGAAAACTCTAGTAAAGGAAACCTTGTGAAACCCTGCCAAAATCCCAAGTGTTTCATAACTTTGAACTTCATGCCTCCAAACTTCATTGATACTCAGTTTTCTTCCTGACTAGAGAACGCCCATACAGTTTTTGACCACACACATATCTTCTCCATCCACCCATTCCAAAAAGAACCTGTCCAGAACACCATCAGAGCCAAAGTTAGCTCCAACTCACAAATTTTCTTCCAACAACAAGGTAAGCACCTACCGACTCTCATTACGCTGCTAAGCATCATCAGCTTTGCATGCTCAATAAACACAATGTAAATATCATGTTGCTGATGTATGCGTTTTGAGGATTTTCATACCTATGAATGCTTAAGTAGGAAGTGAATCAGTGTAGAACCAGTTTGTGACCTTGTTGGTTCTGCCTTTTGAAACACTTTGACACATGCTGAGATCATCCTAGGCACGCATTCTATTTTGTGGAAAAATAATAAAACTGCAGATGTTCTGGCTAGCACAGGAGGAAATCAAGCTCTGACTTTGACGTCAGCACTTCTGAGGCCTGTTTTGCTGTCAATAATATCAGAACTTCTGAAAATTATTGTGTTTCCAGCAGGGTCAGAACTTTTGACTTTCCCACTAACAAACTTTTGTCTTGCAACGCATGGGGGTCAGAACTTCTGACCTTCCCACTAACAGGTTTCTGTTTTGCAGGGCACCAGAGTCAGAAGTTCTGACTCATACATTTTCACTAACAGGTTGATAATCCTGCAGCAGGCCTGGGTCAAAACTTCTGACTTCCTCTCAGCAGCGCGCTAGCCCTCTCTCTCTTTCTCTTTTTCTTCCCCTTGTTATTTTCTTTTCTTATCTATTTTTCTCGTTAAACCACCCCCATGTACAAGTGTGTATCCCTCATCCCCTAAATGTTGTAATAGCGTAGGATTTTACATTTCCGCATTTTATTGCTTTCAAAATGTAAATGCTAGTAATTAGGATATGTATGGCAAGATAAAATCAATGAAATAGAAAATCCTAATTCAAGATAAAATCATGCATGCAATAAAACACACTCGCACACAAACACCCCCTTAAGGTATCTCCACTTGGTTGCCTAAACAAATGGCCATGGTATACATGCTAGGTATCTTGGCAAGACAAAAACAAAACAAAAGATCATAGTCCCTCGATGACGCTATCTTGGTTTCCTAAATAAAATGATCTAGTCCCTCGGAAAATTTACCAAAAATACTTAGCACAATTGCTATCATGGTCAAAACGATGACCCACGTCTGTCCCGTTTAACATCCAAATACAAGGTTGTTTACCAAATACAATGGTAAAACAACACTGTCAAAAAGGGTTAAAAAAACGTATAGGAAAGATCTTTGAGTAAGATAGGGTAGACAACTCTTAGTTACTTGATCAAAAGCTTGCAAAAATATCTTTGTTATTTTCAAACACACATCACAACACAATTTCAAAACATTTCCCAAAACGAACTTTCAAAACTTTCAAAACATTGAAGTATCTTTTCAAAAGACAAATACGCCTTTGTATACATTCAAACAAGAATTATTACAAAGATTGCCACAATGATGGCCTATTTTCAAAACATTTTTCAAAACCACACACAAAGCACTATTGAAAAGCAAAAGTAAGTGATCTAAACAAGTAACTAAGAGCCCATGGATAACCATGGATGAAAAGGGTGCTTGCACCTTCCCTTTTCATAATCTACTTCCCGAACCCAAGAAAACATCTCAAAGGTCTTTCCTGTGCTTTTTGACCTTTCCTTAGGATAAAATAAAAAGTCGGTGGCGACTCTTGCTAAACCGAAATATTTGCGAACACAAAACGCAAAACCTCAAGTCAGTTCTCCCACCGTATCACAGAACTGGAGAATCTGCTGGGGATGTACTTTAAAAGTGGAGTAACCTTAGGGTTTAGATCACTTTTGAATGCTTATCTTGATTGCTTTGATTGCTTAGGGTTTAGATAAACTTAGACCCATTAGCCCAAAAATTCAAGTTTGCTCAATTTGAATTTCATGCATTTTCTCAAAATTGCTCGATTTGCACCAATCATAACTCTCTCAATTTTTGTTATATGAAGATGATCTTGAACTTTTTGGAAACCTCAAGATGTCTACTACAACTTTCATGTTGGTGATTTTTTCATTTGAAGACTTTAATTTGATGTGAATTGCTTTGACAAAAAATGTCTCTTTGTTGACTTTTAAAATGACATGTAATGTTTTGGCCCATCATTTTCAAACGAAGCATTTTTGGCCTTGAGCTTAGAGAGACAAAGTTGTAGAGAATTGAATTTCCTTTAAGATGGACTTTGGTTGAGGAATTTATGATGAAATATGTGAAAGTTATGCTTGGTCAAAGTTCAGTTGACTTCTTCTTAAGAAAATCCTAATTTAGTAACTTTTGACTTTTGATGAATCTTGAGTTTTCTTGATGAATCATGATCAACCCTTGACCAAAAATCTTGAAGTTTGACTGTAAATTGGTCAAAGTTGACTTTTTGTCAAATACAGTTAGTTTGCAATCATCTGACTAATTGACAAAGCAAATTTGTGAAGCAAGGCTTGAAATTTGGTATGAGGGTAACTTGAGACATATGAGAAACCATGAAATCTATTTGAGGCATTAGAAGTCCAATTTCCTTTGAGAAAAACAAAATCCTAGTTGTAGGTCAATTATTTAGGAGGAGGGTCCATCTGATCAACCTTTGATAAGTCTTTGAACAATTGAGACCTTCGTGAACATAAAAATGTGTCTTGAATCAATTTGTCTTAAAGATAGGAGGACAAATTTTAAAATACAATAATCACTAATTCATTTTACTCATTCTCTCACTACTAATCATTGATCTAACATCTCAATTTTATTTTATTTTACTCCTTTCTTTACCTCACACCAGTTACTCATATTAATAAAAATATTTTTGGTCTCTAAACAATACTCATTCTTTTTTTTCTTTAATTATTTTTCTTTCATTAATTATATTATTTATTATTAAATAAAATTTGATTAATTTTTTATGGATTTAAAGTATTTTTAAATTATATTATTCAATTTTATTAATTTATTATATTATTCAGTTTTCAATCCTTCTATGACATGTTTTTATTTCTTTCTTATGCTTTTAAGTTTTTTTTTTCATTTATTTATTATTCTTTATTTTTTTGTCATGGTTTGTCCACTTATTTATTTTAAATTTTAAATTCTATTATTTACGTTACAAGATAAGTTGGTTTGTAAAAATTTAAAAATATATTATTTTTTTTCTTCATAACACACAAGCTATTAAATTGTTAATAGTTTTTATAAGAAACACAATCAATCTAAAATACTTAAATAATTTTTTTAAGTATATATTCATTAATGTAATTCAATAAATTTTATTCAAGACGGCTAATATTTTTTATTTTACTATATTATGCAATGAACTCACATAAATAATAATAATGGTCAATATTAAAATTAATAAATTGTATTTTAAATTAATATTGTATGAATAAATATTGAGTGAATTGAATTGGCTTTATTATTGATATAAAAAGACATATTAAATAAAAAACAATTAAAAGAATTTAATAAATGATTTTAAATCTTAAATATTAAAAAATTGTATATTAAGATTTAATTAAAACTTTGCCTTAGGATGTAATATGCATCGGACTGATTTTGCATACAACATTATAATTATAATGGGATTTGATACATATAGCATATTCCACTTAATATGATAAGGGTTGATTTGTTGATGTTGATAATTTGATACAGTCCATGTACGAAAAAAGCCATAAAGTATAAAGAATTTGAAATTTGGACAATATAAACGTGTTGAGGTAGAGTTTCTCATGATGCAATTTTATCTAACTCAGAGATATACATTATCCTATTTGAAGAAAATAAAGAAACATCAACTTTTTTATTTAGGTCTTATTTGTTGGGTTTGTTGAATACCATGTGCGAAATTGGTTGTTTTATATTTGTCGTCTTATATTGATTGAATTGAAGTTTGAGTGAATGAGTGGTTCAACTGCGGATTCACGGGTGACGGGACACCGCTTGTTGTTGTATTCCTTGTTTGGTTTGGTTTGCTGTAATGAGATTTACTTATATATTAAAACTGATTTTTTTATACTAAAAATCAAAATATAAATATTTTTTCTGTTTTATAATCTAAGACAAAGGAGAACTACAATGAAATCAACTCATGGATAATAGCATCTGCTAACAGTTCAACTCACAACTTATTTATAAAGGAATTTTTTATTCCACTGTATACTTAAAAGAAATATTCTACGTAATCTTTAAAATAATTTTTTGAAATTGGAAGTATATTTTCGGTGCATATCTTTTTTTATTAAAAAGGATTGAAAATCAGAAGTATATTTACGGTTGTAAACCAGTAATATATTTTCAGTTTTAATGTTGCTAGTAGCGAGAAACATTTAGCCAGAGAAATGTCATTTTTTTTAGTTGTTTCACAACCTAAATACAAAAGTTGTACACATCACAAAAAGTGTTTATGGTCGATAAAGGGATAACTCAAAAATGTAATTCAAATACAATAGTAAAAAACTAGAACCAAAATGCAAATACATCATCAAATACTACTAGGTATAGTGGATGATGAGTCAGTCTGTCACCCTTGAGGCATTCTTCAGTTGCCTTCTGTAACACAGAGCCTCCTGAGTCTCTGCTATGATGGCATCCAGAACACCTGGATCCATCAGGAAAAATATCTCTATCAATACCATCTCGCGCAATCTCCATGATACGACGACACCTAGGCAACACATCAGTGGTATGATCGCACTAGCCTGCTCGTCCTCTAGAATCTCCTGATGAACTGGCCTGGGTGGGTTCCCTGGAGCATCATGTACCATGTATGGATGGGATACCCGGGAGAACCATATCATGTAACCGTACTCGTAGCTCCAATCGCCCGGTGCTTTGGTACTCCTGGCCTCATCAGGAACAAGATGATTCTCAAAATCATCAAACAAAGCATCCATATCCCTCCGTTTCAACGTCAGAGGAGCAAATACAGTAGGACCCCGAGAAATGGTTTGGGTGAACCCGAACTGACACATCATTCGCTCAGACATATAATCAGTCGTCTTGTGAATCCCACAAGCCAACCAACCCGTAAACAACGCAACCTTGTCAAACGGTATCGTCACACGGTGGTCGACGTATTAACAGAAGTGTACGATCTCATGCATCAGTCGGTCAATGTACACCCATAACGACTCTATCACTTGGTTCCCTCGGAGCGGGTCGTATGCACAGGCACGCGACTTATCTTCAATATAACTCGTAGCAAGTGACCAACCCAAGATGCGAGGGAAGTGTTGTAGGATTCATCCCTGAAATAACAAAATTAAATTATTAGTTCCAGAATCACAATAATTAACAAAAATCCATAAAGACCAAGAAGTTATACCGCTGGGAGTGACATGCTGCCGATCATCTGCCTCGTATTCCACTTAATTCCTTCATTCAACTTTGTATACAAGTAAACCAGGCAAGCATATCCCAATTTCACTATTGGATCGTCTCAAAATCATCAAAACACCGTATATACCTAATATCGATGTAAGTGGCACTAGTATCCATAAAAATCTATGTGCCAACAAGATACGAAAGATGTTCTCCCATATCAAACCTCCTGTGAATGGTAACCTGCTCGGGATCACCATCAGCCTCCCGTGCACGCCTTATCTCAGCCGTGAACACCGTATCCAAATAACTATACCTGAAGTGGGTACCCTTGGTTTTATCAATCTCTTTCAAGGCACTCTTAGGGGTAACTCCCAAATATTATACTGACATATCCAATGCCTCCTCTTTTTCTATCCTCTCATGATCTAAAAATGTCCCTCTGATTGATAGATGTAGTAGACACACGATGTCGTCGAGTATGATTGTCATCTCACCATGTGGTAGATAAAACGACGATGTCTCATGGTGCCACCTCTCAACGAACGCGTTAATCATACCCCAGTTGAAAATGTTGTATCCACACAGGGACAAATCTTTCGACCATATTCTCAATAAAATCTCATCAATCCATGGCTTAGCAAAGGGTACGAGTCTACTGATCTTCTGGCCATGGTTAATGACCTTGAGCGAGGATCATGTTCCTGCATAAATATTTTGACGAATTTAATCAACAATAAAAATTCCAAATTCATAATAAAATTCATAATAAAAATCAAAATTCATACATGTCCATCCCAAATATATCTAGCAACATGGTTAGGGTAAAAAGGCAAAAGAGATAAATCAGACGCTCCTCCTCCAAAAGCTTGAGGCACCGCAGGTGCAGGCTCAAATGCCGCCCCATGTGCCTGGGATGACTGAGGAGCTGCCTCAGCTGTCGTATGGGATTGAGGTTGTGATGAAGGTTGTGGTTGGGCCTCTGGTGTTGTCGCCTGAGAACTAGATGTCTCTCCCGCCTCAAATACACTCAATGAAGAAGTGTGTCTGCAAAAGGACGGGGGCGAAGACTGATGAACTGGATAATCCTGCCTGCTGCAGGAGGACAACGTAGTAGGAGTAGAAGCATGAACACCAGAGGTGAAGTTATAAGAGGTGCATCCGATACGGCCTGTCAAGAGGCAGGAGGAGGCTGGGTTTCCTGACTCCTTTCTCTTTACATATATGCATGTTGTGCAACCCTGCCGAGCCTTAATCGAGATGGTCTCTTACTCATTGCTTCTATAGAAGTACAGAAAAAATGTTAACTTAAGGACCAGTGTTCAAAACAAAACTGAAAATAGATACAGACTAAAACAAGAAATGCACTTGCGGTTTTGTTCTTGCTAAAACCGAAAATGCATTTCCGGCATTTCTGATTTTCCCTGCGATTCCAGAGGTCCGTTAGTGGCGACCCAGACCACCAAATAAGCTTACAAATACCTTATTGATCATGAAAATGACATTAACAACACCTTTCTAATGATTCCTAATATTGATAACAAACTAAAAAAAACCCAATTTCTAACCTAAATCACACATTTGAGTAGATTATACATAAACTCTAAAAAATTCAAAAACAACTTACTTGATTGATTGTGGTTAATTTTCCTTGATTGATTATGGTTGGATGCTTGATTTAACTAAAAGCTTGATGATTTATATGATGATTGGTGATTTAGTGAAAATTAGTTTGAGAATTTTTTTGAGTGTTTTGTATTTTTGTTTTGAAATGTTACTGTGATGGGAGGGGAAGAGGCAGTGTGCCTTTTAGTGCGTCTAGAAACCGGAAATATATTTACGGTTGCAAACCATAAATATACTTATGGTTTTCACCCAACTCTTCATACGCATTTCATGTCTAACATGGTGCATACCGGAAATATACTTCCATTTTGAGGAATATTTTAGGAATTTCGTGTGGAGCGCTAGAAAAGCATGAGGTGGTGTCGCATGCGTAAATCAGAACTAAGAGAGAACGAAATTGCGATAGTAATGATAGGAAAAGAAATGTAGCGGTAAATATTTGAGATTAAGCCATCAATTGACTTATCTCAACACAATGAAGTCGCCACCACACTTTATTGTTTCCAAAGGGAAGTGGGAAAAGGGAAGGTGTTAGCACCCTAAGCATCTATGGTGCTCCGCGGGATCCACTTTGTTTGGTTTCTTTTAAAAGGAGTGTCATGTAAAGGTTTACTTGCTAAATAAAACTAATGAATGAGTATTTATAAACAAAAGAAAATGAAATGTTTTTTTATTATTTTTGTTGCTCGCCTTGGATTGTAAGACTTAGTGCCTACGTATTCCCTCGTGCAATGGGAAAGTTAGAGCACCGTAGTTCGGCTAGAAAAGACTTGTTTGTTGATTGACTTTAAACAAAGAGACAAGTCGTCATTGTTAGGAGATAAATCTCGACTAACGCCCACAAGGTGTGGGAAAGATGGATCATGCGTCAACAAGAGTGAGGGTTTGAGAACGCCTCTAGCACTCAAGTGGAAAAGTCGACACCTTTATAACCATGGGGATAGGAGAATGTTGCTCGACTATCAATGAATCATGTCTCAACTCAAAAAAAGTTTTGAAGGGTAAAGGTGCTCGAGCGCACAAAAAGGTTTGAATATGTTGTACCCCAAAATTTGCCCTCCCATATTCTTCAAGAAATTGCCAAGCCAAGTCACAAAACTCCCCCAAGGGTTGCACAGTGCAAGGGCCTCCTAAACAGTCAAAACTAGGGTTTGAGTTCTGATCAAAGAAATGAAGTTTTCAAAGGCCCAATCAAGTCTCATGTGCCCACAAATATGATCAAGTATCCTCCCATCAAGTTTCAAGGCATTCAGCTCAAAATTGCACAGTCAAAACCCTAGATTGCACTACAGTCAACTGTAGGGGCAAAATGGTCATTTGGCAGTCAAAAGTTCAAATTTTTGGTCAATATATCATTTTGAAGCCACAAACATCATTTGATCAATTCTTGATCATGATTCTCAAAATTTGGCTCAGAAAATCATCAAGATGCAAAAGTTTCCTTATTTGGACAGCTGAAAAAGTCAACCGAAATTGACCAGGGCATAACTTTCACATGGATTATCAGAAAAGTTCCATCCAAAGCTCATTTTGAAGAGAAAGACATTTCCTACAACTCATCTTCATACTTAAAGTCCAAGAAATGCTCTCACAAAAAGTTATCAATTTCAACATTATAGGTCATTTTCAAAAGTCAACAAAAAGGGACTTTAAGTCAAAGGCCATAACTTGAGATTGGAAAATCAAAATGACATGGGACCAAAGGCATTGGTTAAAGGACTCAAAGACCTTTCCAAAATGTCCAAGAACATGAGAAAAGCTTAAAAATTGAGCAAGTTATGCATTGGAGAAGTTGGGAAATTTTTGTGAAATGGCAAAAGTCAACTATCCTTGAAACTTCAATTTTTGACAAAAGGGCCCACTTTCTTCCACTTGATTCAGCCTTGTCATGCCACACACGTGTCCCATGATTAATTTCAAGATCAAAAATTGATTTTTCTATTTTATTTAATTTTTGATAATTTAACTCATTTTAAATCTTTAAAAATTCAAATAAAATTTAAAAGTCAATGGAATAGTGTCATTGGAATTGGAATAGCTTCCATATATCATGGGCCAGCTCACAAACTCATGCTAGGGTTAAATTGCATACCAAGTCTTGGTTTTGCTTAAAAAAGGGAAAGTTGGTTAATGGTGAAAGACCTAAGACTAATTCTCTCATGGGCATGAATCAAGGCCAGCTAATGACCTAATTCTCTTCCCTCATAAGTATTGAGTCAAACCCTAATGCCAACACACTGAATGCTGCGCAGAAAGAGCTATTACAAATTTGAAAAATTGGCCATATAACTCAATTCGGAAATCATTGCTAGAGGTGGATTCAAGGCATAAAAGTTTTTCTAATAGCTTCCTCAAGCCCTCCTGATCACATTGCAATCCCTAACATCCACTCAAACTCCAGGAATTGGTACATAGAACCCTCCCTGTACAGCAAAAAAGTGATGATCGTGTTTTCAGTTTTAGACATCCCCATTGCATTTTAATTGTACATTCATGTTCCTTGTCAAGTTTTGAAACTAACCATCATGTTTAATTAAGTTTTTGTGCTATATACGCGATGATACCATGCTTGAATCCTAGGGTTTACAGGTTTGCCAATTTGGGGTTTTTGAAACTAAGTAAAATTAGAACTCAAGACTATGGCCATTAGACTCAGCAAGTCCAGACGAAGAGATTCCAACCCTCGCGCTCAATTTATGAGCGTCGAGGGGCCAATCGCTATTTTCTGGAAAGTAGTCTTAGGCAACGTTTGCAAAACCGTTGCCTCATGTTTATGTTTTCAGAAAAAGGAAGAAGACGAACTCGTGGCAAGCATTGGTTGGGTCTTTTAAAATTACGCGCGTTTTTCAGAATGACTAACCAATTTTCTTTTATATTGATTAATAGTTATTATATATTAAAAGAAGTTGAAGTGGTTCAGTGGCGCAGGAAGTGGTTAGCAATGCTAGTGACCTGGGTTCGAATCCCAGGTCTGTATCATATTTCATGTTATTTTTCCACGCTAATTCCCATGCAGGCACAACAGTGATGCCCACCATGCTCCCTCATTATCTATCCATCCACGTGCCTGGCAGATCAAATCAAGGGCAGGGATCTCAAGAACACTCTAAACCTTGGTCAACATGTCAATAGGCCATCAGAAAAGTCAACACATTCCAATGTCAATGGGCCAGCATTCTTGGATCAACACCTCCTAAATTGGGACTTCCACCCCCCCTGGTTTGCTTTTGCTATATTTGTTTTATTTTTTTATTTTTTTATTGTTATTTTATTTTTGTTATTTGTTTAAAGTAATTATTATTTTTACAAAATACAAAAAGGGTTTAAAAATCAGAAAAGACAAAATATAATAAATAATTTTTATTTTAATATTTTTCTTGTAAATAAATTAACATGTAATGAATTTAGTTTTAATTAGGATTTTTGCAATTTTAATTCTTTTCATAATAAATATAAAAAAGGTAGAATTTAGGCTTAATTTTTATCCTTTTTAATTTTTCCTTTTATCATAATATTATTTATTTATTTATTTTCATAATTAAATTGTACATAAATCAACTTAGATTTAATTTAGGTTAAAACTTAACATTTTCACAATAAATTTAAAAGCCATTAGAATTAGGGTTTGCCTTTTAGTTTAATTTTTAATCAATTCTTTTTCCCATTAAATCTTAAAAAACCCAAAATACCAAAAACATTTTCTTTTAATTTTGATTTTAAATTCCTTATTAATTTAATTTGCAAAAGGGTCCAACGCCCATGTTCGTAATTTATTTAATTTCGCGCATTTATTTTATGTCGTTTATTATTCATTATGTATCTCTCCCAAAGCCGTGTAAACAATTGCTCGCACTTTTATTTCTTTCGCTTTATTTACTTTCCGTTAAATCGGGTCCGGTTTAATTTTGGCGATGTGGACCCGCGCCATTTGTAATAGCTTAGATTTACTTTTCCCGCAAAACTTTTAACTGTTAAATAAGCATGCAAGAATGAATGGATAAAATAAAATCAAGCGTAGAACACCAATAACATGAACAAGACAAATATCAATGAAAACGACACACGAATCGCACACACCACCCCTAGGGTACGCCTCACTGTTGCCTTGCCTCGAAAGGTGATCGTCGAGTAGAGGACGTCTTAGTAAGTCCTCATGATCCAGGAACCCGGCATGAGGGTAGCTTCTAAGGTGCCTTCCCATTGCTCCGGTGATCACCATGTCCCTACAAACTCGAATTGACCCGAACACCTCCAACGGTGGTGCCACCTACCTCTCAATGGTGGGATGGCACTACTTTAAAGGACATTTACACAGACGAATTCCTTAGGGTAGGTAGACGACTCATGGATACTTGCTCTCTTCAAAACAAAAATTCAAAGACTTTTCACACCAACACTTTTCAAAAGCTTTCAAAGCAAATTTTTCAAACACTCTGACGTACGAGTCGAACTGAAACTTTTCAAAGAAACTTTTTAAAACCCACAATTGAAAAGCAAGCAAATTTGAAAACACATTGAGCAAGTATCTAAGAGCCCATGGATAACCATGGATAGAAAGGGTGCTAACACCTTCCCTTTCTATAATCTACCTCCCGAACCGAGAGCAATCTCTTTAAGGAATTTTTCTGTGCTTTTGTCCTTTCCATTTGGAGAAAATAAAAGACGGTGGCGACTCTTGCTTCCGCGACATTTTCGCGAACCAGCGTTAAACAGTCAGTTCCAGATCCACCGATCACAGAATAGTTGAAGTGTTTTTGTTAATTTTGAAAGATGTCGAAGCATGATTAAGTGAGTTGAAGTTTATTTAAAGAAAAGAAGTTTTAAAAGAAAAGGCACCCGACAAAGTCGAGGTTTATTATGAAAGCGATTCGAGTTTATAAA
Organism: Vicia faba; assembly: GCA_948472305.1. NCBI lineage: Eukaryota > Viridiplantae > Streptophyta > Magnoliopsida > Fabales > Fabaceae > Vicia > Vicia faba. The sequence goes on from OX451737.1 coordinate 519,882,128, forward strand.
TAAAGAAGATTTTGAAAAAGATGAGAAGGTTTTGAAAATTAAAGAATAGGAGAAGATGAAGAGAGTCTCCTGTGTACATGAGGGTAAAAGATAAGGTAAAAGTTAGGGAAAAGAAACGTCTAACCAACAAGAAGCCAACAATTGACATAATGAGCCAATGTAGAATTCCTATTATTTGGATTGAAACCAAGCAAGAAAAGATACTAGACCTCTTGAGAGAACCAAACTTCAAGTGTATTAAGTCTTCACAAAAATTGGGCAGAGTAACGGCTGTATACAGATGAATTCCAGATTACAAACAAAGTATGTAATCACAATAACCTGCACACAAAATAAACAAACAACCCAATGTCTTGAGGTAAACCTCAAGAACTCCATACAAAATATCAATTAAGGTCACAAGGACTCCAATATAAGCCAAGGTTTCTATTCCTAAGTCCAAGAAGTCCAATACTCCATAATGCCAAAGATAGTAACCAAATAGTCCAAGTATCATTAATATTTTTTTATGGTTCATGTTGATTATTAAGTATCTTCAAAAAGAAAAGAAAATCTCAAGTGAGCAAAATAAAAATGGCATAAAAGTAGATGCTCAAGTGAGAAAATATGAAAATAGCATGAAATGTAAATGCTAAAGTAAATAGTACATAAAGTAAAAGCATAAAAATAAAAGCATAAAGTAAATTCAATTGTTAAGAATTAGTGGTTAGTTGGATGACCATCTTAAAACTTACATTTGGAACTCATTAGAGGATTGGTAGAACCAAATCCTCTCAACAACAAGTTGCATTTTCTTTTTGTCAAGTATATCATCCATTTAAGAATTCTCAAGGCAACATTTAATGATCAACGATGTTTAAGTGATCCGCGTTGACCAAAATTTATGAAGATCCATTAGAGGATTGGTAGAACCAAAGCCTCCACACAATGAATCTCAAGGTTATTGGATCAAAGACTAACATTCCCTTGTGGACTCCTCCTTAGACAACAGGAACAGGAATCCACATAAACGAATCTCTCATGAAATCAACATCTACTCTATATGGCATCTTGAAGCCCATCTACGACGAATCTCCGTCATATTCTCTGGATGGCATATTTAAGCCCATCTCCGACAACTCTCAGTCATCTTCTCCAAATGGCATCTTTAAGCCCATCTTCGATAACTTCCAGTCATCTTCTCTAAATGGCATCCTTAAGCTTATTCCCTACACAATAAACCAACACATCATCGAGTGCAAATTTCTGGGCACTCTAGTGTTCAATCATCTTCCACCTTCAGATCACGAAAGGAGGACAAGCCAATATACATCTTCAGGTCTAAGAATATTGAACAGGGGCAGCTGTTGTACCCAAAAAATTTCCCTCTAATTTTACTCAAGGCATGCTCATTGAGGTCCCCTAATTGCTCAAGGATGGCTAAGAATTGACCAGACAAATTCTTCTCCCAAGGCAATGAACCTCTAACTAGGGTTTCAATTTTCATCAAGATGTGTGAACTCCAAAGGTATCAAATGCTTTCCACGGTCCTAATACGCTTTCAATATTGTTCATGCCAAGTTTCATGCTTTGCACAACAAGTTTGCTCAGTCAATTTCTCAAATGCTTGAAAATCAACTGTGTCGGGTCAAAAGTCAATTGTGGCCTATATACAGTCAAACTTTAAGATTTTTGGTCAAAATCAACATTTTGAAGTGATATACATCATTCAATCAAGGTTTAATCATGATTCCTCAAGAAATGCTCCTAATTCATCAAAAGTCAAAAATTGTTAATTAGGGTTTCTATAGGAGAAGTCAACCAAACTTTGACCAGACATAACTTTCACATACTTCATCCATTTTCCCCCAACCAAAGCTCATTTTTAAGAGAATCCAATTCCCAGACCTCAAGTCCAAGAAATGCACAATTTGAAAGATAAAAGTTCATACATTACACGTCATTTTTAGAAAGTCAACAAAAGCCACTTTTTGCCAAGACCTTTTACATCAAGATAAAATCTTCAAATGCAAAATTGATAAAAAGAGGGATTGAAGTAGTCATCTTGGGATTTCCAAAAAGTCTAAGATCATCATCTTGAGATAAAAATTGAGCAAGTTATGGCTTTCCCAAGTTGGGAAAATTTGAGAAATTTTAAGAAATGTGCATTGAGCAAATTTGAACTTTTAAGGCAATGGCTCATTTTTTGGACTTCAAACATCTTCCTAAGATCAGAGAGGACCCCTAAAATGATTTTTTGCATAGTCTTGATTTTATTGGAATTTTATATTAATTTTTATTTAATTAAAATCAAATAAATCAAAACTAGTGCAAATTTATTGGGCCATTGCTATTTGGGCTTGGCTTAATGCATGAGGAGGGCCCAATTTTTGTGTACAACAAGGCCAACATGTCCACATTCATGAAAATTTGAAAAAAGGGACAAAATCCCCTAACTTTGGCCAAAGTTACAAATGGATATTCATGGCCTTCAAACATTTTGTTTATGGCTGTTTAATCCTTGTTTTCGTGTCTCCTCATTCCTCTCTATATAAACAAGCACCTATAAAGCATCAGGACACACACACATAGCCTGGAGAACCTCTGAAAATTTTGCAAAAACAACAAACTTGTCAAAATTCGAGTTTCAGTCTCCAGCCTTCTTTAGTCCAAACCACGGATTCTAATCCACTCATGGAGATCCCTTGAAGCATTTTTAACCATTATCAAGCCTTGAAGCATCGCCTAATGCGTCCACCAACATCCACGGTTTGCTTCATTTTCTAATTTTGTTTTGTACAATTCACGTAATATCAATGTAATTTAATCGTGCATTTTTCATTTAGTGAGCATTTTGCGAGCTTCCTACATGGTTGGATTGAGTTTTTGATGCAGGAATCGTGCGTTACCATTTTTAGGGTTTAAAGCTTAGATTTGGGTGTTTTTACGTTGGCCAAAATTGGGCTTAAACAGGGGCACCATCATGCTCAGGAGAGTGAGGTCAGTCGATACATGGCCTCACATATAATTTCTATTACGTATTTGGTTTATTTCAGGATACAAAGGCTGTAGTGACAAGGGTAAAACCGTCACTATAGATCTGGTTATCTAATACGACGGATGGAGGTGGAACACGATGCGTGGCAGTCCCTCACTAGACAATTCAAATCTGGGCGTGTTTTTATTTTTTTGTCTCAAATGACAGGTTGTTTTATATATAATAGATTGATGTTGTTATATGTATGAATAATCATGATAGCTCAGTTGGTAAGAAAGCGCATATGTGAAGGAGAGAGCCTGAGTTCGAGTCTCAGGTCTAATGTTTTTTCATTTTCTTAACATATCTCTGTAGATCACATGTGTGGCCTCTCCAAAAGCATACCGTATGCCTCCATATCTCACCCACTAGATCCTGATTGATCTAGATCCAAGGGTGTTAGGCGCACGGATCATCATGTACCTTCAGAAGCCAGTCCATACTAGATCACAAGGCAACGTGGGCTTTACATGTTGGCCCAACGCAATTTCAACAACACCCCCCATCTGCTGATTGCATCCAATCCCATTTGATTATGTTTTCTTATTGTTATTCTTTTAATTTGTTTATTTTATTCTGTCAACAAGTTTTTTTTGTCAAATAAAAAAAATCAAATAAACTTAGGTTTAGTTTTTTTAATTAAATGATTAATTTCTGAAATTAATTGATTAATTACTTTAACATTCTTATTAAAATTAAAATTCAATAGACTTAGATTTTAATATTTCTTTTCATAATAAAAATTTCAAAAAAAAATTAGGATAGTTTAGAATTAATTTTTAATTAATAACTTTCTCTTTCTTTTAATTAATTAATTAGATTTAACTTATGTTTCAATATTTTCTTAAACAAAAAACCACAAAAAAGAGTTTAGTTTATTTTTTTTCTTAAGTTAATTTTCTAAATAGACTTTAGAATAATTAATTTAGTTATTTTCTTAAATTAAAAATAACACAAAAAAAGATTTTTTTTTTCTCACTATGTTTTAGAATGCATTTTCATTCTTTCGGACATTATTCACTTTTTCGCTTTTTTTTTATATATTCATGTAACTGTTATTTGGGGATGTAATAGTTTTAAACAGTACTTTTCATTGCTTTCTTTATTTTTCCCCCCAATTATTTATACATTATAAATACCCCTCCTCTAAAGCCATGTAATAGTCTAGATTTACGCTTTTCGCACTTTATTTTCCTGTAAAAATATAAATTGTTAGTAACTAGGCGTGTATGGCAAGACTGAAAAACAACGTTAACAAACCTTAAAAGCAAAAGATAAATAACTGAATTGAACATAATTGCACACAAGCACTTCTAGGATACCCCACTTCGGTTGCCTTCGGAAAACAGTCACAATTCTCAAAACGTGAGAATCTTTAGTGGTTGTCCTTTAGTTTGAAAGATCATGAGTCCCTCGATGACCCTTTCGATGTTGTATCGGTTAAATGTGATCTTAAGACTTTAGGACAATTACTAAAATTTCTTGCCAAGTTACCTTCGTGACCGTATCGCCCCTTCGATTGTGCCTCAAAACATCCAACAATAGGGCTACCTACTCACTAATAGTAGGATAAAAATGTCTAAAGGATAGGAGGAAAAGAACGACCCTTTCGAGTATAAAAGTAGATAGCTATTATAATTTTGATCAAAAAACCCTTTTTGCACTTACACAAATACTACTTTTCAAAAGTAATTTTCAAAACATTTGCTTTGTTAACACTCTTGAGGACTGATACAAGAGTTAAACACAAAGCTAATCACCGTAAGGCATTTTTAAAACATTTTCAAACACATAAAGCACAAAGTACTTTCAAAATGAGCAAACCTCTAAGAGCCCGTAGATAAATACGGATGGAAAGGATGCTAACACCTTCCCTTTCCATAATCTACCCCTCTTACTCAGAAACTCTCGAAAAGGTCTTTTTCTGTTCTTTTCACTGTTTTCCTAATTTGGATAAAAGAAAAGTCAGTGGTGACTCTTGCTTACCGCAACATTTACGAATACAAAATGCAAAACCAGTATTAAACAGACGGTTCTGCCACCGTATCACAGATCCTTATTCACTCCATGCAAACTTGTTGAAGAAGAAGTGTAAAACATCACAGTGTAAAAGTATGTCAAACATTCAATTGATTAAATTTAGGAGAAGAAAAAAAAGAATGAAGAAGTCGAAAGAAAAAAACGTAGAAGGTGAATCCTTTCAATACACAAACTGAAAATGGTGGGAAAAAACTAAAAGGAAAATGACAACTATGAAGATAGAAAAGAGAAACATCAAATGGTTATTTTCGGACGTGCATTTTTGGACGCACCCTTTTCACACCAAAACATGCCCTAAGCAAGACTTGCCCTATTTTTCCTTAAAATTTAATCCAGAGATGCAACTATGGATTCACCCTATATCTATTTACACTAAATCTATATGTAAATGAGTCACACACTCATTTTGTAAAAAAAAGTCTAAAAATATACTTCCAGATTAAATTCGAAAGTATACTTACACAAAAATTTAAAGCCACCCTCATGTTCTCTATCACTTTATATATTGGTTTTGTTCATGGTATGATATGTTTTCTCTATATTTAGATTATCACTAAAGACCTCGGCCACAATCTTGAGAAAGTGGATCTAGAAATTTTTGGCTTTTGCAAAAAGGTAACGATTTAGCATTATTATTGTATGATTTTATTTCCCAGTCGAGTTTTGATAAACTTCTATGGTTGATGTCCAAATATGACACTATCATTCTTGACGGTGCAAGAGATAAGAAAGATATCAAGGAAAGAAGTGAGCAGATTTATTTAAATCTCATATTCAATTTGATTTTACCATTGTCATATAGATCTAGGTCTAGTTTTTCAATGATGTTTCTTATGATTTGTTTTAGGTTATGAGAAAATAGATAGAGAAAATAGTTGAATAGCAGTAATAGTCGGCTCAGCAGCGACTTTACGATTTGGAGGAATGTATTTTTTATATCATTTAAAATGTTTCTTATAATACCCTTCTAAAACCCCATGAATAAATAACAAATAGATCAGAGTAATTCACCATTTAAGGGAGTCACATCTTCATATAAAACACCATGATAAAACATCATGCTCCGTAACACGGGTTTTCATGATTTTAAACACATGTTCCTCTAAGAATATCATCGTTAACTCAACACATTCCAGTGGAAATAATATTTCAAAACATGTTTATTAGTACTTCACAATCAAATACTATCTCTCAACATGGTTTGTGAGTTTATACTCCAAAACATCTTAAAACAAAATGAACATTCTCAAACAACATAACATAAAGAACATATAGTTCAAATCAATCGATCCCAAAACCTCGATGTTACATATCAGAGCAAGACGCTCTTATTCTATGGAAAGTAAATAAACACACTCTGAAGCTATCCTCTAAGCTTCAACGGACTATTTCTGATGACCTGCAAGTTACCCACGGATAGATGCAACATTTCCAAGCAGAAATGGTGAGTAATCATAATCATTAAAAAGACATAAGGAATAAATATAGTAGATATGCATATATGCAAGACATCGCACATCATCAGAACCTCATGTTATCCTCACACTTTCACAACATCATCAATACACAACAACACTTATCATCAACACCGCTTAATAAAATCATTATGCAATGTCACATATAACGTAACGCAACTTCATAGACTCACGCATATGGTACCAAAACTTCACTGATGACTCAGTCATCGTTTTCTCCAAAGATCCCCACCAATAGGATTTATTCCCATGGAACCAGAGCACTTCATAATATTTCACTCAATCCACACTATGGGATTGATGCTTTCACTGGACTATCGTCATATCATCATCACTGAATTGAAGTCCTAACATCACTGGATCGAAGTCCTAACAACAACACTGGACTGAAGTCCTAAACTATGCCATGAATGTATGATGCATAATAATATAATAAACACGACCACGACTAGTCAAAACGCATCATCATCCATGAATTCATAACATACATTATAATATACAAAGCATCATCATATCATCAAAGCAACAACATAGTATCATCACAATATCAACAACTCACCATATAATACGCATTAATGTAACCTGACACAGGGAAACCTAACTTCATCATTATTTAGGTACTGGAAATATACATCCTATTAATCATTTAATTCCACCTAATTCATCATGTTAGCTATTGAATGTTTTGAATGACACCTCAGACCGAGTTCTAAAACTCAAGTTATGACACTTTGAAAATCCTACTGCTATCCATCACCTAAATCTTCACCTGGAAACATGGGAGCGACAGCCCACCAATTCTTCTCTGGCCTCCATTACCCGATGATGCATCTTACTCGCCTGGCGACACACCTCTCGCTCTTGCACCATCTGGCAATGACGCAAGTGACACGCCCCAGTAGCCCCACTTTTCTGCCCATTCTTTCACTTCCAATCTCGCCTGGCGATGATCAAGCGACATCATCATTGCCTGATGACGCCTTTTATCTCCCGGTGGCACACATCAGTCTGCAATTCCCTTTTATGATCTCTGCACTACACCAGTCCGGTTTTTGCATAATTTCACACCAATACAGACCCAAAACTCATCTAAATCATCATGGTTTCTGTGATCGGTGGAAATAGAACTGACTGTTTGAAATGCTGGTTCGCGAAATGTCGCGGTAAGCAAGAGTCGCCACCGTCTTTTATGTTCTCCAACATGGAAAGGACAAAAGCACAACAAAATTCCTTTTCGAGATGTTTCTCGGTTCGGGAGGTAGATTTATAGAAAGGGAAGGTGTTAGCACCCTTTCTATCAGTGGTTATCCACAGGCTCTTAGGTACTTGATCACTATGTTTTCAAAAATTGTTTTCTTTTCAAGTGCTTGTGGGTTTTGAAAAAGTTTAGTTTGAAAAACTTCTAGGTAACTCTTGTATCAGTCCTCAAGAGTGTATGAAGTATTTGTTTGAAAACTTTTTGAAAGTGTAGGTGCGAAAAGATGTTTTTTTGTTTTTTTTTAAAAGAGCAAGTACCCAGGAGAAATCTACCTACTCTAAGGAATTAAGCTATGTAAGAGTCCTTTAGACAGTACTATCCCACTATTGAGAAGTAGGTAGCACCGTCGTTGGAGTTATTCGGGTCAATTCGATTATAGGGACATGTGTGGTCACCAAAGCAATAGTAGGACGCCTTAGCGGTAACCCTAGTGTCCTAGATCCTTTTTTATCCGAGGCAACCGTTTTGAGGCAACTGGATCTTTAGACAGGAGGGCGACCTCTAAAACACCCTATACTTGATGACCACCTCGAGGCAACCAAGTGAGGCGTACCCTAGGAGTGGCATGTGCATGTGTGACCAATTCAGTTAAGATTATCTTGTACATGTTATTTGTGAGCTAGGCTTTGATTTTATTTTTCAGACAAGTCTTGCATGCATAATTAACAGTTAATAGTTTGCGGGAAATAAAGTGCGGAAAATTGAATCTACGCTATTACAAGGCGCGGGTATATACATCGCCAAAAACAAACCCTTTGGAAAAAATAAACTGCGAGAAAATAAATAAAGCGATAAAAGAGGTCCTAATTACGCTATTACATTCCCGGAGCAGATACATAAATATAATGAATCAAAATAAATATGCGCGCGAAAGATTGAATTGGGACGTCCTTAGGGTTTTGACCCTTTTTTGAGAAAAGAAAGAAATTGGTCCTTTTTGCATTTGATTAAATATTAAACCTAATTTATTAATTAATTACAAGAAAAAGTTTTTTTGTGTGTTTTTTAATATTTTAAATGAAAATAAAAAGAAAAGGTCAAAAGTTAGTAAAAAACCCTAAGTCTAATTTATTTTATTTATTGTAAAAGAAAATTAAAATTAAACCTAATTAAACTAAATTAATTCATGTTAGTGTTTGTTTACAAAATAATAATTGAGATTAATAATAATAATAATATAAAAAATACTATTTTCTGAGTTAATTATAAAAAATAATTATTTGTTAGTTAAATAATAATAATAATAAAAAGAAAAGAAAGAGAATAAAAATAATAGGAAGTAATAAAACCAGGGGGTGATGGGCCCTAAGAGGATGTTTGTAAGAAAATTCTTGGCCCATTTGTTTCAAGCCTGCTTTGACTTTCTGGATCAGGTGCGTGCTCATTGACTAGGGAATACCATAGTCTTTCATCTTTGGCCACTGGTTTTGAGTGGGAAGACACTTGGCGCCTGGGATTTGGAGATGTATGGTGGGCATCATTGGAAAGCGCTGCATGAGAATATGTTAGAAAAATTATCATAGAGCTTTGGGGTGGACCTGGGAATCGAACCCAGGTCCCAATGGTTACCGGCCAGATCACCAACCACTAGGCCATCACGCTGCATTTGTAATTAAGATAAACCATGAATATAATATTAAAACATTAGTGCACGTATTGTAAAATAAACAAAAAGCGCGCGCCATTTGAATTATCCAGTAGCACACTTACAACGCATCATCGTCCTCATTTGCCTGTAAAAAGAATAAAGAGATGGCGGGGGTTTTTAACCCCCACAACCTGCAAGCACGATTAATAGCGATTAGGTCCCTGATGCATATAAATATTTCGCGAGCATGGGGTTTGATTCGTCTGGCCTTGACGAATCCAACCATGGGTCTCTCAAGGTCTAATTTTTTTTGTGCTGGAAATCCCCAATTTTAAGGTTTATGAACCCTAGAATTTGAACATGGCAACTTTTGATTCACTGCATAACAACTCAATTAACCTGTGCCAAAAGCTTCCTGTAGATTCAAGCAATGCAAAACAACCAACAAATCATGTTAAATGCGCATGGAATATGAGTTTCGAATATCAAAATAGTAAGCAAACCGTATCACTGTTCTTGCGTATTCTTTGAGGGTTAAGGCTTAGTTTTGATTGCAATATGTTCCTTACGCCTCCAGCAATGTATTGGAAACAATAAAAGGCTTTGAATTGGCGTGGAAAGTAGAATTCAGTTTTCAAGTTTCTTTGATATTTTTCAATGTTGCATATGGTTTTCTTGTAGAGTTTTCACGTGTTTTGCATTAGGGTTAGGTTGTGTGCATATAATGGAATGAAGCTAGGTCAAAGTTTGGGCCTTAATCCATGTGTATGGGAGAATTAGGTTTACACTTTCCACCATTGACAAACTTTCCATATTTGAAGCAAATCTAAGATTTCATGCACAAAATATCCCTAGCACGAATTTGTTAGCTGGCACATGATGTATGAAAGCTGTTTCAAATCACAAGATACTATTCCATTGATTTTTAGATTTTATTTGAATTATTATAGATTTAAAATGAATTAAATCAATAAAAATAAAATAAAATAGAAAAATAAATGTTTGATCTTGAAATTAATCATGGGACACGTGTGTGGCATGACAAGGCTGAATCAAGTGGAAGAAAGTGGGCCCTTTTGTCAAAAATTGAAGTTTTAAGGATAGTTGACTTTTGCAAATTCATGAAAATTTCCCAACTTCTCCAATACATATTTTGCTCAATTTTGATCATATGAACATGTTCTTGGACATTTTGGAAAGGTCTTGAAGTCCTCTAACCAATGCCTTTGGTCCCATGTCATTTGGATTTACCAATATCAAGTTATGGTCTTTGACTTAAAGTGCATTCTCGTTGACTTTTGAAATTGACCTATAATGTAGAAATTGATAACTTTTTGTGAGAGCATTTCTTGGACTTGGAATGTGAAGATGAGTTGTAGGAAATGTCATCCCCTTCAAAATGAGCATTGGATGGGATTTTTCTGATGAACCATGAAAAAGTTATGCATTGGTCAAGTTACAGTTGACTTTTCAGCTGTCCAAAAATAGTAACTTTTGCATCTTTTATGATTTTTGAGCCATTCTTGTGGAATCATGATCAAGACTTTATCAAATCATGATTGTGGGCTCAAAATAAGATGTTGACCAAAAATTCTGACTTTTGACTGTAAAATGACCATTTTGCCCCTGTAGTTGACTGTGAAGCAAATGGAGCTTTTGACTGTGCAATTTTCACTATGAGTCTTGAGACTTGGCATGTAGATGCTTGACAATATATATGGGCACATGGGACTTGATTGAGCCATTGAAAACCCCAAATTCCTTGGAAGAAACAAAACCCTAATTTTGACTGGCTTAGGAGGCAGTTGGACTGTGCAACCCTTGAGGAATCTTGAACCATTTGAAGATGATTCTTGAGGAATATGGGAGGGGAAATTTTGGGGTACAACAGTTTCCCCTGTTCAATCTTCTTAAACCTGAGGATGTAGATTGGCTTGTGTGCCTTTCGTGATCCGAAGGTGGAAGATGATTGAACACTAGAGTGCCCAGAAATTTGCACTCGCATAGTAGAATATCAGCAGTGTGATGTCGGGAATGGGCTTACAGATGCCATTTGGAGAGGTGGTGGATAGGAGGATGGGCTTATAGATGCCATCTGGAGGTGTGACAGAACCTTGATGGGAATGGGCTTATAGATGCCATTTGGAGATGTCACGGATAGTTGTTGAGATGGGCTTAAAGATGCCATCCGGGGGTGTCGATCGCGTAAGAGATTCCTTAGCGAGAACTTGCGTACTTTGAGAAACAAAGATAATTTCCTGGCCTGTTACAGGGGTTGATCTTCAAACTCTTCATGCAGATATGCCCTGGCTAGATACAGGTATCGAATCTACAATCAATTGCTCACAGATATGCCCTGGCTAGATACAGGTATCGAATCTGGAACTTCAAAAGGTTGGTAGAGATAGCTTTCCTGGCTGGATACAGGTGTAGATCCCTTCATGCTCTTCATGCAGATATGCCCTGGCTAGATACAGGTATCGAATCCATAATCAATCGCTCACAGATATGCCCTGGCTAGATACAGGTATCGAATCTGGAACTTCAGACTCTTCATGCAGACATGCCCTGGCTAGATACAGGTATCGAATCTACAATCAATCGCTCACAGATATGCCCTGGCTAGATACAGGTATCGAATCCGTAACTTCAAACTCTTCATGCAGATATGCCCTGGCTAGATACAGGTATCAAATCCACAATCAATCGCTCACAGACATGCCCTGGCTAGATACAGGTATCGAATCCGGAACTTCAAACTCTTCATGCAGATATGCCCTGGCTAGATACAGGTATCGAATCTACAATCAATCGCTCACAGATATGCCCTGGCTAGATACAGGTATCGAATCCAGAACTTCAAACTCTTCATGCAGATATGCCCTGGCTAGATACAGGTATCGAATCTACAATCAATCGCTTACAGATATGCCCTGGCTAGATACAGGTATCGAATCCGGAACTGGTCGTCTACAGATATGCCCTGGCTGGATACAGGTATCGAATCTCTAAACTCTTCATGCAGATATGCCCTGGCTAGATACAGGTATCGAATCCATAATCAATCGCTCACAGATATGCCCTGGCTAGATACAGGTATCGAATCTGGAACTGGTCGTCTATAGATATGCCCTGGCTGGATACATGTATCGTATCTCTAAACTCTTCATGCAGATATGCCCTAGCTAGATACAGGTGTAGAATCTACAATCAATTAGTCACAGATATGCCCTGGCTAGATACAGGTATCGAATCTGAAATCAGTCGTCCACAGATATGCCCTGGCTGGATACAGGTATCGAATCTCTAAACTCTTCATGCAGATATGCCTTGGCTAGATACAGGTATCGAATCTACAATTAATCGCTCACAGATATGCCCTGGCTAGATACAGGTGTCGAATCCGGAACTGCGACAGTTGATAGTAATCATCTTTTGATTGACCTTTTCCTGAAAAGGAAAAACATTAGTTGTATGCAATGTCATGATGTATGAGATGCATGGTGTCATGAGATCGTGTCGTATGCACTTTATCATGTATGTAAATAGGAGATATGGAATGTGAAATGTTTTATGAATGTATTTTCGTCTGGGAAAATAAATCCTTGACGAATGCCGGGAAGTTCGTTGAATCCTGGGCTGATGTTGAAGAGTAGAGTTCTTCGTTTCCACCGGGGATGATGATTGCAAGGATAAGCCGGTAGGAGAAGATGACTCCGTTAGGGAATAAACTTGATGAATAGATTACTCTACGGGGAATTACTCTGTGGGAAGAGATACTTCGCTGAGATTTTGATGATAACTCCGCTGGGGATTCCGTTGATAAGTTTTGTTGGGGAATTTGATGCACTCTGCTGGGGTATAGGAAGAACTTCGCCGAGGACGATCTTTCCGTGGTAATTAGCTGAGGATAACCCAGTTATAGGCTCTGGTGGAGAATAACCTTTGAATATGGCCGGAGATGCTTTTGCACTCTACGGGGGATAAGCTTCCAGAATCTACTGAGGATAAGCTTCCAGAATCTACTGGGGAGGATGATTCAACTCTCATGGGGAAACTTTTGGACTGTACTGGGGAATGGTTCCACTGGGGTGTCTGGTATTCCGCCAGGGAACAATCTTATATTTCCGTCGAGGAATATTAAGACTGCTGGGGATGCTTGCTTAGGAACATCTGTATACTCCACCGGGGAATGTTGAGATCTTCTGGGGATATCCGACTTCCTTAAGGCTGACAGTAGACTAACTCTGCTCGGGGAGAGTATCGCTGACTTGCTAGGGAATACTGTGCCTTTTTAGGGCTGATGGGAGACCAACTCTGCTCGGGGAGAGTATTGCTGATTCTAGTCTCACTCTGTGGTGAGTGAAGGTATCTGAGTCATGTTCTTCAGCCGAATCTGCCTTGTACCTGATGGACAGAGCAACTAGATCGCTTAGACAACTCATTATTGCCCTTGTTTCTGATGTCACATGTAATTAGTCCTTTGTTTCGTATGCAATTATTTATGATTAGCAATTAATGTCAAATGCATATATCAAAAATGAACATTGGACGTTCTTTGCAAAACAAAACAGATAAAGGAAAAACAATTGGCAATTTGGCTGGAAAAGTGAATTTGTATTGATTTTGAAATTTGCCTGTAAATAGGCGTTTGTGTACAAGAGGCTGACGTCCTAGTAAGAGAACGCCGCCGAACAACATAGAGTTTATACATTTTGTGAAAAGGAAAACAAAACAGCTATGTGAAAAAATCCCACTGGGTTCCAACTCTGCCATCGCCCTTATGTCTTCAAGCGTCTCATCACTTTGCTGCTTAGTTGAAGATGAAGCTGATTGATTGGTGTCGTCTGAACCTGATAGTTGATACCGAATTCTGGATGCAAGGTGATCCAATGAGACATAGTATTACGCTTTAATCCCTAACTTTTGCCTGGACCGCCCTTTCGGGTTTTCAGTCCACCGGGATACCCATTTTTGCCCAAGCCGCCTTTTCAGGTTTTCGACTTGCCGGGTGTACAGATTTTTTTTCCTTTCATCCCTTATTTTTGCCCGAACCCTTTTGGTTCGCCGGGAAGCCCTTATTTTTGCCTAGGTGTGTCAACCTAGTGGGTCTTTAATTCATGCATAGTATCTTTTTACTATGTCTGCATTGGCGGGATGAGGAAGGTCATCACCATCCATGGTGGTTAGAATCATAGCTCCTCCTGAGAAGATATTTTTAACCACAAATGGCCCTTCGTACGTGGGGGTCCATTTACCTCTGGGATCACCTTGAGGTAGAATGATGCGCTTGATTACCAGGTCTCCGACTTGATACTCTTGTCGTCTGACTTTCTTGTTAAATGCCCTGATCATCCGTTTTTGGTACGTTTGACCATGACAAATAGCGGTGAGTCTCTTTTCATCGATTAGATTTAATTGATCAAGTCGAGTCTGGATCCAGTCATCTTCGCTCAAACCTGCATCCTTCATTATCCAGAGAGAGGGTATCTGGACTTCAATAGGCAAGACTTCCTCCATGCCATAGACCAAGGAAAAGGGTGTTGCCCCTGTTGACGTCTGTGATCGGTGGATCTGGAACTGACTGTTTAAAGCTGGTTTCGCTAAATGTCGCGGAAGCAAGAGTCGCCACTGTCTTTTATTTTCTCCAACATGGACAGGACAAAAGCACAACAAAATTCCTTATGAGATAGTTTCTCGATTCAGGAGGTAGATTTATAGAAAGGGAAGGTGTTAGCACCCTTTCTATCAGTGGTTATCCACAGGCTCTTAGATACTTGCTCATTTGTGTTTTCAAAAGTGTTTGCTTTTCAATCGTGAGTGGGTTTGAAAAAGTTTCGTTTAAAGATTTCAGATCGACTCTTGTATCAGTCCTCAAGAGTGTTTGAAAAAATGTTTTGAAAGCTTTTTGAAAGTGTCGGTGTGAAAAGAGTTTTTGATTTGTTTTTTAGAGAGTAAGTATCTATGAGTCATCTACCTACCCTAAGGAATTAGGCTGTGTAAATGTCCTTAAGGTAGTGCCATCCCACCATTGAGAGATAGGTAGCACCACCATTGGAGGTGTTCGGGTCAATTCGTTTGTTAGGGACAGTGTGGTCACCAGAGCAACAGTAGGACACCTTAGAAGCTACCCTTATACCATTGATCCTTTTTAATTTCCGAGGCAACCGTTTCGAGGCAACTGGATCATGTCATGGACATAAGGACTTACTAAAACGTCCTATACTCGACGACCACGTTTCGAAGGCAAGGCAACTGTGAGGCGTACCCTAGAAATGGTGTGTGAATTTGTGTGTTATTTTCATGTTTAGCAATTATCTTTGATCATGACATGGTGAGCTACGCATTGTTTTTAATTAGCCATACATTCTTTCATGCAATTAGAATTTAAAAGTGCGGAAATTTAAATGCGGAAAGATAAATCCTACGCTATTACAAGGCGCGGGTCTATACATCGCCAAATTACAAAGACCCGTTTTAATAAAAAGGCGGAAAGTAAAAGACCTAATTACTATTACATCCGGAAAGCAGTTACATAATAATTGATAAAGAAAATAATGCGCGAAAAGAATAAATTGGAACGTCTGAGGGCGTTGGACCCTTTTGAAATTAAATTGAATTAAAAGTTAATTAAGTATTAAATTAAAGAAAAGAAATGTTTTTTGTTTTTTGTATTTAATGAAATAAGAAAAGAATTTAAAATTAGAAGGAAACCCTAGTTCTAAATATTTTTAATTATTAAAGAAAAGGTTAAAGTTTAAAACCTAATTTATGCTAATTAATTATTTACATATTTATTTACAAAATATTTAGTAATTAATAATAATAATAATGATGAGAAAATTATTTGTTAAAAAAAATGAAAAGGTTAAAAAACCCTAATCTCTACATATTTTATTAATTTAAGAAAATATTAAAGTTTTAAAACCTAAATTAACTAAGTTAATTGTTAGAGTTTATGTACAAAATAAATTAATTTAAATCTTAATTAAACATATTTTAGTTTCTGATTTTTTTATTTATGAAAATTAATTTATGAAATTAAAGAAAACAATTAAAATAATTAATAGAATTAAGAAAGAAAAACAAATTAAAAATTAAAAATTGATGCAAACCATAGGGGGTATCAGGCCCATTTAGGAGGTTTTTTGGAAGTAATTTGGTCCATTAGACAAAAAGCCTTGTTTGACTTTTTGGCATCACGTGCGTGTTCATTGACTCCTGAGTACCGTGGTCTGCATTCTTTGGCCATTGGATTGGGTTTCATGCATAAGTTGTTCTACTTTGGCCATTTGGCTTTTGGCTTTTGGCTTTTGGCCATTTGTGTTCTGGCCTCAACGTTCCTTAATCTTCTCAGGATGTCTGTCTCGCCATGTATTGGTGTCATGCATAAGTTGTTCTTTTTTGGGCATTTGGCTTTTGGCCATTTGTGTTCTGGCCTTAATGTTCCTTAATGAACCTGCATGGGATCATGTCTAAATCTGCAGTGTTGAATCTCATGAACACATTAAATAAAATCATAAAATGCAAATAAAGCCAATATATGAAGAAATTTAATGTTTAGGCACAATATGGCATGTATGAATGATTATACCCTTTTGATCATGGAGATTAAATCAATCTTACCCTTACTGGAAAAGTAGTGACGTGAATGCTTTTATGTCCTTTGGATCATGGAGATCAAGTCAGCCTTACCCTTACTGAAGAAGTAGTGAGGTGTTGGTTTGTAACTGTGATGGCTTGTTTGTAGTGAGAGAGGGATTTGTAATAAGGATTTCAAGGTTTTAGGGTTCTTGAAAGAATTTGATATTCTGACAGTGTTGTGGCCAGGTTTTTTTCTCTCTTTTTCTCCTTTTTGGTTTGTGTGAAAAGAAGGTGATTATATAATGGAAATTAGGGTAAAGAAAATGGGTTTTGAATGTGCAATTGGGCCTCCAATGTTCACTTGAGTTCGTCACTTTCCAGGTTAAATCGCAGGGACTTAATTGCAATTTTTGAAGTTGAAATGTGAAAACAAAATGTAGCTGACATCGATAACTAACTCATGTCCGAAAATCGTCTCAATCGGATAAACAGTGAATTAGTTATGAATTTTTATTTTTGAAGTTTCAGCTCAGACAAACTTATTTTGGGCTCCAGTGTCGACTCTGACACGTTCTTCAATAAAAAACTGGTATTGATCGGAGCATAATCCGGTCTCGACTTTTGAAGCAAAGTTGTAGATCTATGAGTCAGTGACCTTGTATAAAAATATGAGTCCAATCCGATAAAAATTGACCGAGTTATGAATTTTCGAAGTTTCGGCCCAGATGAAATAATATTCAGCATTCAGGATTTTCGGTGTGTCACACACTCTGAGCAAAAAATGAAGGCCTTTTGAACACTGTTCGAACTCGATACCTCATGTGAAAATGTAGCCAACTCAATTTGTGAAATTTTGGCGCCGGAACCAGCTCGATACGATGAAAATCGACCAAGTTATGATTTTCTGAACATGACGCAAATAAACTTCTGTCACAAATTTTCTGTATGAAAATACTTGATAAATCCACATTTTTGAAGACCTTCTGATCGAAATTGGCTTCCAGTGGTGAGATATGAAAACGTAGATAATGTCAAGACAAAATTTTGGCCACCGAAATGGGTTCAAAACGAGCCACGATCTTCAAGTTATGAATTTTTTAGCGCGTAAAAATTGCACTTTCAGCACACTTTTTCACCATATTTCTTTGAGAAAACTCACACATTCGGATACCTTCTTTAAAGAATTGACTCTTGAGCCGAACCTGAATTTGAGAATACGTTATCAGAGATATCTTGGCGAAATTATACCTGAATATGACGCGCCGGGTTTGACTTGTGAATTTTTCTTGAAATATTTTGAGAAATATGGGAGGGCAAATTTTGGGGTACAACAGTTGCCCCTGTTCAATCTTCTTAAACCTGAGGATGTAGATTGGCTTGCGTGCCTTTCGTGATCCGAAGGTGGAAGATGATTGAACACTAAAGTGCCCAGAAATTTGCACTTGCATGGTGTAGTATCAGCAATGTGATGTAGGGGGAATGAGCTTATAGATGCCATTTGGAAGTGATGGATGGGGGGATGGGCTTATAGATGCCATCTGGAGCTGTGACGGAGCTTTGTCGGGAATGGGCTTATGGATGCCATTTGGAGACTGTTGGTATGTGGATGGGCTTATAGATGCCATCGAGAGGTTGTCGATCGCGTAAGAGATTCCTTAGCGAGAACTTGCGTACTTGAGAAAGAAAGATAATTACCTGGCCTGTTACATGGGTTGATCTTCAAACTCTTCATGTAGATGTGCCCTGGCCGGATACAGGTATCAAGTCTACAATCAGCTACTCACAGATGCGCCCTGGCTAGATACAGGAATCGAATCTGGAAAAATAGTCGTCAACAGATACACCCTGGCAAGATACAGGAATCGAATCTTCAAACTCTTCAGACGTGCCCTGGCAAGATACAGGAATCGAGTCTAGAAAATAGTCGTCAACAGATACACCCTGGCAAGATACAGGAATCGGATCTTCGAACTCTTCAGACGTGCCCTGGAAAGATACAGGAATCGAATCTGGAATATAGAAAGGTTGGTGAGTTGTCTCTACTGACATGTTATCTTCATGGACGGGTGGTCTTTAACGACGAGTGTCTATAACGACGGGTGTATATAACGACGAGTGTCTATAACGACGAGTGTCTATAACGACGGGTGTATATAACGATGAGTGTCTATAACGACGAGTGTCTATAACGACGAGTGTCTATAACGACGAGTGTCTATAACAACGGGTGTCTATAACGACGGGTGTCTATAACGACGAGTGTCTATAACGACGAGTGTCTATAACAACGAGTGTCTATAACGACGAGTGTCTATAACGACGAGTGTCTATAACGACGAGTGTCTATAAAGACGAGTGTCTATAACATCGAGTGTCTATAACGACGAGTGTCTATGACGACGAGTGTCTATGACGACGAGTGTCTATCACGACGGGTGTCTATCACGACGAGTGTCTATAACGACGGGTGTCTATAACAACGAGTGTCTATAACGACGAGTGTCTATGACGACGAGTGTCTATAACGACGAGTGTCTATAACGACGAGTGTCTATGACGACGAGTGTCTATGACGACGAGTGTCTATGACGACGAGTGTCTATAACGACGAGTGTCTATAACGACGAGTGTCTATAACGACGAGTGTCTATAACGACGAGTGTCTATAACGACGAGTGTCTATAACGACGAGTGTCTATAACGACGAGTGTCTATAACGACGGGTTGTATCAGAGAAATCTTTAGGCATTGATTTAACTGGATTTGTATTCTTTGACTGGGTTGGTCTCTTTTGACTGTATTCGTCTACATAGCTGATCATTTAACTGTATCCTTCCTGAAAGGTAAAGGTCAGTCATATGCAATGCATGATATGAATCAAGCAACGATGTTCTCAACACATGAGATTGTATGATATGATGCGTATATGCATGTATCATGATGTATAACAATGTGATGTTATGAACGTATCTTCGTCTGGGAAAATAGATCCTTGACGGATGCTGGGAAGTCAAATCCTGGGCTGATGTTGAAGAGTGAGATTCTTCGTTTCCGTTGGGGATGATGATTGCAAGAATATCGGTAGGAGAAGATGACTCGGTTGGGGAATAAACTTGGCGAATAGATTACTCTGCGGGGAAAGAGAGGTACTTTGCTGAGGTTGATGAGGATAACTCCGCTGGGGATACCGTTGTTGTGCTCTGTTGGAAGTTTTGATGAACTCCGCTGGGGAATAAGAAGAAATTTGCCGAGGACGATCTTTCCGTGGCTTTTAGCTGAGGATAATCCAGTTATAAGCTCTGGTGGAGAAATAACCTTTGAATAAAACCGGGGAGACGCGTTCGCTCTGCAGGGAGTGAAGGTATCTTGGTCGCATTCTTCAACTGAACTTACCTTGGCACCTCGGTGGACAGGGCAACCGGATCATTTAGACAACTCATTATTGCCCCAGTTTCTGTTGGAGAAGAAGGTACCTGTGAAGGTGTTTGATGACTGCCGTTTGACAAATCTTCTTCTGGTAGGCAAGTGACGAGATACCGGGACATAGTCGTACGCTTTGATCCTTAATTTTTGCCTGGACCGCCCTTTCGGGTTTTCAGTCCACCGGGATACCCATTTTTGCCCAAGCCGCCTTTTCAGGTTTTCGACTTGCCGGGTGTACAGATTTTTCATTTCATCCCTTATTTTTGCCCGAACCCTTTTGGTTCGCCGGGAAGCCCTTATTTTTGCCTAGTTGTGTCAACCTAGCGGGTCTTTGATTTTGCGTAGTATTTTTTTCGACTATGTCCACGTTCTCAGAATGTAGGGAGGTGCCCCTGTTGTTGTGTTGTCATGCCACCAGAAGATCTTCGTTTGATCGTCCAATTCCCCAAGTGACTTAGACGGAGATTTGCCCCAGGCTATTTGGCATTTGAGAGATTCTCTGAATCTTGACTTAACTGCCCCAGATGACGGACAATGATCATGTCATGCCCCTTGTTTGGGAGTGCTTTTGTTCATCCGATATTTGTCGTGCGAGCTCCTATGCTGTTCAAACAAATAGTCGTATGCAAACAAAGTTATGTTAAAAATGCAAAGCTTATGTATGTTTCGAAGTTTTTGGAAATGCATTTTTTTAATAAAACAAGTGAGTTCTTTTGTAAACTGTGATGTCAAACTCGTTATTTTACTGCGAGCCTTAAGGAGTCAGGATACCTTTGTAACAGTATGCTTTCGAACTAACCCATGCTTCAGCTAGGACTTTTTAGGGTTGTAACGTGGCCTGGTTCACAGTTTAAGAAACAAAGGATAAAGGCTCAAATTATTTGTACCCATCCGCTCTCCGTGATGTTCTTCAAACCTAAACTCAGCTGATCGTGCGTTAAACCTTGTTTGAGTCTTTGCTCTGAAATTCCAGTGATGGTTCGGATGTTGAACGTTTATTTGAATGGGCAGTCATTTTTGTTTGGTTTAGGGTTTGTAAGACCTCTTTATTTTTCTTTCATTATCCCTGTTTTTTGCCTGAACTGTTTCTTTTTGGAATTACAGTCAGCGGGATGCCCCAGTTTTGTAAGTCTCCTTCATAGGTTTTGACTTAATGGGTTTTTATTTTGAGAAGTAATGACTGCCTGTCTGTATGATTGTTCGGAACCATCACTGTCTTTTATTTTGTAAGGACCTCTTTGGTGCCATTCGTTATGCACTTGGATCAACTGAGAGACTACCCTGCCCCAGGTTATGATTAAGGGTTTTAAATTTCGAAAAGAAAAACTCCTACTTCTTTGGCTCAGAGGGGTTGACGAGGGATTATCTTCCTTATAACTCCAGTGTTTAGGAATTGAAACAATGCCTGTACCTCATCAGCGGGGTCTGTTCAAAAGCATACTGTAAAGATCGTGGTATCGTTTTCGTCATCCTCCCTCAAGAGGCTTAGAATTTTCAATCAAGAGTTGACATCAAAAAATGAAAGCAGTTTGCATATAGTGAATACGAAATAATTGCTTCAAAACAGACATGTGTAATGCATTAATGAAATAACCAAGTTTGACATGAAATAAAATGTTTGAACAATCAAAGAAAATTACAATCTGAACATTCAAATGAACAAAAGTTTCCAATCCTAGCCATGTTTGGGCAGGGGAGCAGTGGTCACATTGGGAGCCTCTGGAGAGTCGAGCTGGACTTCCTTTGCGTCAATCAGATCCTGAACCTTGTTTCTCAAAGTCCAACAATCATCTGTAGCATGCCCCGGGCTGTCAGAATGATACGCGCAGCGAACGTTGGGGTTATACCTTGAAGGCGTCCTGTTGGGATTCTTTGGAGGGTCCATGAGAGTTACCAACTTGGTTTCCAGCAACTGTGGCAATATCTGTGACAAGGTCATGCCGAGGGGAGTGAATTGCCTTTTGGGTCTCTCTTCCCTTTGCTGATTTTGACGCTGAGGAGCGCCAGTCGGTTTTGAAATAACCACCGCGTTGACATCTTGGCGGTGTTCGGACCTATTCTGCCCTTTTGAGCCATAGACAGCACTAGATTCTCTCTTGGATGGTTTCTTCTCAGTGTTCGAGGAGTCACCATTCTGTATTTTCCCCGACTTGATGCCAGCTTCTATTCTTTCCCCGGTCAAGATCAGATCTGTAAACCCATCAGTAGAATTCCCAATCAGGTGGTTGAAGAATGGACCAGACAGGGTCCCCAAGAACATGTCGACGAGCTCGCGGTCAGTCAGAGGTGGTTGTACCCTTCCAGCAAGGTCCCTCCATTTTTGAGCATATTCTTTGAAACCTTCACCTGCACCCATAGACATTCCCTGAAGCTGAGTGCACGTGGGAGCAAGGTCGGCATTGTACTGGTACTGCTTGTAGAATGCAGTGGCCAAATCCTCCCAACTGCGGATGTTAGCTCCATTCAGTTGATAGAACCAGTCGAGTTGGGTTCCAGACAGACTATCCTGAAATAAGTGAATCCATAAATTCTTGTCAGCCGTGTAAGGCTGGATCCTCCTTGTGTAAGACCTGAGATGCAGCTTAGGACAGGATGCTCTGTCGTACTTTGCAAAGGCAGGTGCCTTGAATTTGTGCGGGATTACTACCCCAGAAGACAGACCTAGATCCTCGAAGTCCAGGCCGGGCACTTTTTGTATCTCCATGGCACTTAGCCGGTCTTCCAACTGTTTATACCTGTCCTCAGCTGGAGGGTACTGCTCATCATTGTAATCGGTCTCGTTGTCGGAGACCACTGGACTAGGAACCTCCCTTTCTTGGGGACTGTCTTTCCCAACAGATGGGGTAGTCTGCTCAACTTCATTTCGTGATCCATTCCCAGATTTGCGTCTAGGGTTGAACAACACCGTCCTCTTCTTCTTCTTTTTCGAAAGCAGGGTCTTCAGATCTTGTTGCCCCTGGGCTAAACTCATGATCAGCTCTTGGAACTGGGCGTTCTGAGCCTGGAGAGCCTTGATGGATTGCTCAGTAGATGACTCAGGATTCATGATGATCGGCTGAAATAAACAGCGAAGAAGGTAAGCAACCTGTAAAAAGGATACCTTTAATGCAATGATATGTATGTATGCATGCGATGTTTTCAAGGATCTCGCGGGGTAAACAAAGAAACTTGTTAGAATTGGAGTCCGATAGCTTGATTGAAGGAACTGCATGTGGTTGAGAGTCCTTCTTCAAGAGTCAAAGGCTCACCATATCCAGTGGGTCATAGCCCCTGACCACCTTGGCTAGAGGAAAATAAATCCCCTTTGCCCCTTGCTAGATATTGGATTCATCATGACCTGCATCACAAGCCCTTGAGATCCTTGAAATGGATTAGTCTTTATGCAGGATGCATGCAATGGTATGATGTTATGCTATGCATGGGGTAATGTAAGTAAACCCTGTTATGAGTCCCAATTAAGGACTGTAAACAAAACCTGCAAGAAACTCAAGTGTCAGATAACAAGCATGCAAATAGTCAAGTTGGAAGGCACACAAGTCACACAAGAGAAGCCCTTAGAGTTTAGGCCAGCATGGGGTCTAGGTATTAACCTCTTTCAGTTTGTTGGTTAAGACCTGTCCTATCAGAAGTAACTGGGTTCTAGAGGATCCCAATATCACTGACTACCCTCAATCGGTCATAACTCCAGCATCGCAATCTTTTCTTGCGGCCAGAACCATCACGAGAGTTTAGCCTCAATGGGCGTAGCATACTACTACTGTTCTATTGGCCAAGTTGGGTCATTTAAGGTTCTAAGGTCGGTTGGTGCTTAATGACTCCTCAGAAGACCCATATTCTCCTCGTTGCGACACAAGGGATATCGGTACAGACCAAGGTGCCACACCAACGTAGCCACTGCTTCACCCATGTCGGTCTACGCCGGACAGGTCCCTCACAGCTTATGCTACCTAACAGGGTATCCCCAGATCCGGGTTAGGATCTATGTAACTCCGATGCAGCCCACAATAATAAAGCAAATAAGCACAACAATTGAAAACACAAGTGATCTTAGTCCTAAGGTACACCTCACTTTATCAATTTCCCCAACAGAGTCGCCAGTTCTGTGATCGGTGGATCTGGAACTGACTGTTTAAAGCTGGTTTCGCGAAATATCGCAGAAGCAAGAGTCGCCACCGTCTTTTATTTTCTCCAACATGGACAGGACAAAAGCACAGCAAAATTCCTTATGAGATAGTTTCTCGGTTCGGGAGGTAGATTTATAGAAAGGGAAGGTGTTAGCACCCTTTCTATCTGTGGTTATCCACGGGCTCTTAGATACTTGTTCATTTGTGTTTTCAAAAGTGTTTGCTTTTCAATCGTGAGTGGGTTTGAAAAAGTTTCGTTTAAAGATTTCAGATTGACTCTTGTATCAGTCCTCAAGAGTGTTTGAAAAAATGTTTTGAAAGCTTTTTGAAAGTGTCGGTGTGAAAAGAGTTTTTGATTTGTTTTTTAGAGAGCAAGTATCTATGAGTCATCTACCTACCCTAAGGAATTAGGCTGTGTAAATGTCCTTAAGGTAGTGCCATCCCACCATTGAGAGATAGGTAGCACCACCATTGGAGGTGTTCGGGTCAATTCATTTGTTAGGGACAGTGTGGTCACCAGAGCAACAGTAGGACACCTTAGAAGCTACCCTTATGCCATTGATCCTTTTTAATTTCCGAGGCAACCATTTCGAGGCAACTGGATCATGTCATGGACATAAGGACTTACTAAAACGTCCTATACTCGACGACCACGTTTCGAAGGCAAGGCAACAGTGAGGCGTACCCTAGAAGTGGTGTGTGAATTTGTGTGTTATTTTCATGTTTAGCAATTATCTTTGATCATGACATGGTGAGCTACACATTGTTTTTAATTAGCCATACATTCTTTCATGCAATTAGAATTTAAAAGTGCGGAAATTTAAATGCGGAAAGATAAATCCTACGCTATTACAAGGCGCGGGTCTATACATCGCCAAATTACAAAGACCCGTTTTAATAAAAAGGCGGAAAGTAAAAGACCTAATTACTATTACATCCGGAAAGCAGTTACATAATAATTGATAAAGAAAATAATGCGCGAAAAGAATAAATTGGAACGTCTGAGGGCGTTGGACCCTTTTGAAATTAAATTGAATTAAAAGTTAATTAAGTATTAAATTAAAGAAAAGAAATGTTTTTTGTTTTTTGTATTTAATGAAATAAGAAAAGAATTTAAAATTAGAAGGAAACCCTAGTTCTAAATATTTTTAATTATTAAAGAAAAGGTTAAAGTTTAAAACCTAATTTATGCTAATTAATTATTTACATATTTATTTACAAAATATTTAGTAATTAATAATAATAATGATGAGAAAATTATTTGTTAAAAAAATGAAAAGGTTAAAAAACCCTAATTTCTACATATTTTATTAATTTAAGAAAATATTAAAGTTTTAAAACCTAAATTAACTAAGTTAATTGTTAGAGTTTATTTACAAAATAAATTAATTTAAATATTAATTAAACATATTTTAGTTTCTGATTTTTTTATTTATGAAAATTAATTTATGAAATTAAAGAAAACAATTAAAATAATTAATAGAATTAAGAAAGAAAAACAAATTAAAAATTAAAAATTGATGCAAACCATGGGGGGTATCAGGCCCATTTAGGAGGTTTTTTGGAAGTAATTTGGTCCATTAGACAAAAAGCCTTGTTTGACTTTTTGGCATCACGTGCGTGTTCATTGACTCCTGAGTACCGTGGTCTGCATTCTTTGGCCATTGGATTGGGTTTCATGCATAAGTTATTCTACTTTGGCTATTTGGCTTTTGGCTTTTGGCTTTTGGCCATTTGTGTTCTGACCTCAACGTTCCTTAATCTTCTCAGGATGTCTGTCTCGCCATGTATTGGTGTCATGCATAAGTTGTTCTTTTTTGGCCATTTGGCTTTTGGCCATTTGTGTTCTGGCCTCAACGTTCCTTAATGAACCTGCATGGGATCCTGTCTAAATCTGCAGTGTTGAATCTCATGAACACATTAAATAAAATCATAAAATGCAAATAAAGCCAATATATGAAGAAATTTAATGTTTAGGCACAATATGGCATGTATGAATGATTATATCCTTTTGATCATGGAGATTAAATCAATCTTACCCTTACTACATGAATGCTTTTATGCCCTTTGGATCATGGAGATCAAGCCAGCCTTACCCTTACTGAAGAAGTAGTGAGGTGTTGGTTTGTAACTGTGATGGCTTGTTTGTAGTGAGAGAGGGATTTGTAATAAGGATTTCAAGGTTTTAGGGTTCTTGAAAGAATTTGATATTCTGACAGTGTTGTGGCCAGATTTTTTTCTCTCTTTTTCTCCTCTTTGGTTTGTGTGAAAAGAAGATGATTATATAATGGAAATTAGGGTAAAGAAAATGGGTTTTGAATGTGCAATTGAGCCTCCAATGTTCACTTGAGTTCGTCACTTTCCAGGCTAAATCGCAGGGACTTAAGTGCAATTTTTGAAGTTGAAATATGAAAACAAAATGTAGCTGACATCGATAACTAACTCCTGTCCGAAAATCGGCTCAATCGGATAAACGGTGAATTAGTTATGAATTTTGTTTTTGAAGTTTCAGCTCAGACAAACTTATTTTGGGCTCTAGTGTCGACTCTGACACGTTCTTCAATAAAAAACTGGTATTGATCGGAGCATAATTCGGTCTCGACTTTTGAAGCAAAGTTGTAGATATATGAGTCAGTGACCTTGTGTAAAAATATGAGTCCAATCCGATAAAAATTGACCGAGTTATGAATTTTCGAAGTTTCGGCCCAGATGAAATAATATTCAGCATTCAGGATTTTCGGCGTGTCACATACTCTGAGCAAAAAATGAAGGCCTTTTGAACACCGTTCGAACTTGATACCTCCTGTGAAAATGTAGCCAACTCAATTTGTGAAATTTTGGCGCCGGAACTAGCTCGATACGATGAAAATCGACCAAGTTATGATTTTCTGAACATGACGCAAATAAACTTCTGTCACAAATTTTCTGTACGAAAATACTTGATAAATCCACATTTTTGAAGACCTTCTGATCGAAATTGGCTTCCAGTCGTGAGATATGAAAACGTAGATAATGTCAAGACGGAATTTTGGCCACCGGAATGGGTTCAAAACGAGCCACGATCTTCAAGTTATGAATTTTTTAGCGCGTAAAAATTGCACTTTCAGCACACTTTTTCACCATATTTCTTCGAGAAAACTCACACATTCGGATACCTTCTTTAAAGAATTGACTCTTGAGCCGAACCTGAATTTGAGAATACGTTATCAGAGATATCTTGGCGAAAGAATACCTGAATATGACGCGCCGGGTTGGACTTGTGAATTTTTCTTGAAATATTTTGAGAAATATGGGAGGGCAAATTTTGGGGTACAACAACGTCCTTGCTGAGGTACGGTACCCATGAAGAGCAAACGGTAACATTTCGTGCCAATCTTTATAGGTCACTGTCATCTTCTGCACAATCTTCTTGATGTTTTTATTAGCTGCTTCTACAGCCCCATTCATCTTCGGCCGGTAGGGAGAAGAGTTGTGGTGCTGTATCTTGAATTGCTCGTAGAGCTCAGTGATCATCTTGTTGTTAAGATTGATACCATTATCCGTAATGATCCTCTCAGGTACACCGTATCGACAGATCAGGTTGTGCCGAATGAACCGTGCCACGACGTTCTTGGTTACGGTAGCATAGGAGGCTGCTTCGACCCACTTCGTGAAGTAATCAATTGCCACCAGGATGAAGCGATGCCCGTTGGATGTCGTCGGTCTGATCTCACCGATCATATCAATGCCCCACATTGCGAAAGGCCAAGGTGTTGTCAAGACGTTCAGAGGAACTAGAGGAATGTACACCTTATCTGCATAGATCTGGCATTTGTGACACGTCCGAGAATGTTGATAACAGTCGGCTTCCATTGTGGACCAGAAATATCCTGCCCGAAGAATTTTCTTTGCCATGGTATGTCCACTGGAATGTGTTCCGAAGGTACCCTCATGCAGCTCTGTCATGATTCTTTCTGCTTCCATCTTATCCACACAACACAGTAAGGTTGAATCATGGTTTCGCTTGTATAGAATGCCATTGCTGAGGAAGAACTTTGCAGCGAACCTTCTTAGGAACTTCTTGTCGTTGACAGATGCACCCTCGGGGTATTCTTGAGCTTCCAGGTACCTCTTTACTTTATGATACCAAGGTTTTTCTGTTACCTCTTCAGCCTCAAGATCATAGCAATGTGCAGGTTTGTCAAATTTCCAAATAATGATCCGGGGAGCCTCGTTGTCCCATTTGACTTTGAACATAGAAGACATCGTAGCGAACGCGTCCGCCAACTGATTTTCTTCTCTTGGGAAGTGTTCAAAAGTTATCTCTTCGAAATGGGGGATCAATGTCAACACATACTCCTTGTAGGGAAAAGATTCGGGTGTTTTGTATCCCACTCGCCTTTGATCTGGCCGATCACGAGAGCAGAATCTCCGAAGACACTCAGAAACTTGATCCTTAAGTCAATGGCAGCTTGAAGACCCATGATGCATGTTTCATACTCCGCCATGTTGTTGGTGCAGTTGAAACATAGTCGGGCGGTAAGTGGAGTATGAGTGACTTTAGGGGATATGATCATAGAGCCAATACCGTTACTCAAAGCGTTTGAGGCTCCATCAAAGTGCATAGACCATCGGGATCCTTCCTCAGGTCCTTCATCCGGTCCAAGTACTTCACAATCAGTCACTACCATGATATTCTCGTCTGGAAATTC
Organism: Vicia faba; assembly: GCA_948472305.1. Classification (NCBI taxonomy): domain Eukaryota; kingdom Viridiplantae; phylum Streptophyta; class Magnoliopsida; order Fabales; family Fabaceae; genus Vicia; species Vicia faba. The sequence continues at coordinate 519,911,327 of OX451737.1, forward strand.
AAAGTTCATCGACTGGTAATCGTCCACTGCCTGGTGTGCCAAATGGTCTGCCAATACACTTCCCTTGATTGCTTTTTGAGTCGTGTACTGGATGTCATATTCCGTCAAGATCATCTGCTATCTTGATATTCTTCCGGACAAGGCGGGCTTTTCGAAGATATACTTGATTGGATCCATTTTTGAAATCAACAGGGTAGTGTGAGTCAACATATACTGTCTCAGCCGGCGAGCAGCCCATACCAAAGCGCAGCAAGTTTTCTCGAGCAGTGAGTATCGGGTCTCACAGTCGGTAAACTTTTTGCTAAGGTAATAAATAGCATGCTCTTTTCGGCCAGACTCGTCATGATGCCCTAGCACACACCCCATTGAGTTGTCCAGTACAGTCAAGTATAATATTAGAGGTCTCCCTTCAACCGGTGGCATAAGAATGGGTGGCTCTTGGAGATACTCTTTGATTATTTCAAAAGCATCCTGACATTCATCGTTCCAACGTACCACTTGATCTTTCTTCAGTAGCTTGAAGATTGGTTCACAGGTAGCAGTTAGATGTGAGATGAATCAGGCAATGTAGTTCAACCGTCCTAGAAAGCCTCTGACTTCTTTCTCAGTCTTGGGAACTGGCATCTCTTGTATGGCTTTCACTTTGGCAGGGTCCACTTGAATACCTTTGTCGCTTACGACGAAGCCTAGCAATTTTCCAGATCTTACCCCGAAGGTGCACTTGTTCGGGTTCAACCTCAGCTTGTACAACTTTAGACGATCAAACAGCTTCTGTAGATGGTCAAGGTGTTCCTTCTCAGTTTGGGACCTTACAATCATATCGTCGACATATACTTCGATCTCGTGATGGATCATGTCATGAAATAAAGCAACCATGGCACGTTGGTAGGTTGCCCCAGCATTTTTCAACCCAAATGGCATGACCTTGTAGCAAAAGGTGCCCCACTGAGTAACAAAAGTGGTCTTCTCCATGTCTTCGGGAGCCATCTTGATTTGATTATATCCAGAGAAACCGTCCATGAAGGAGAATACCTTATGCTGAGCAGTATTGTCAACCAGAACATCGATGTGAGGTAGAGGGAAATCATCCTTGGGGCTCGCCCTGTTCAAATCCCTGTAATCACCACATATTCGGACCTTACCATCTTTCTTCGGTACTGGAACCACGTTGGTAACCCACTGAGGGTAAGAAGTCACTACTAGAAACCAGGCATCAAATTGTTTCATAACCTCAGCTTTGATTTTCTCGGACATCTCTGGACGCATACGACGGACCTTCTGTTTTACCGGAGGGCATTCTTCCTTAGAAGGCAGGTGATGAACCACAATATCGGTATCCAACCCAGGCATGTCTTCGTAAGACCAGGCAAAGATTTCCATATAATCATGCAACATCTGAATCAACCGTTGTTTCACACTAGACTCCAGGTTTGCACCAATCTTGACTTCCTTTCTGTCTGTCTCAGTACCCAGATTTACTGTTTCCACTGGCTCTTCATGTGGCTGAATGGCCCTCTCTTCCTGGAGCAGCAGTCTTGCAAGCTCGCCAGGCACTTCGCAATCATCTTCACCTTCGTCTTCGGCTAATTTGATCGGATTTTCGAAGTCATAACTGGTAGTAGCAGAGTCGTTACCAGTGAGATCCATAGTGGATTGGAACCTGTATATGTGAGTGTGTGTAAATATAGTTGTTTTGCAATATATAATAAAGAAAGACAAAGAGCGCAAGATTTGAAATGCAAAAAACGTCCAATGTTTTTATTCATGATATATGAAAATGACAAATAATAAGCCCTCACAAATGAAGCCACGGTGCCCCAGGTAAGACATCGGGCCATAAAGTTTAGTAATATTGTTTGTTACAAATTCAAAACAAAGGAGTTCATTACTGAGTGACAAAATTAATAGGTATGAAATCTTTCGCCGTCCAGTTGCTTGGTCCACCGTTGGTCGTTGGGTAGATCTAGCTGTCGAACTTAGATTCTTCCGCTTCGTCTTCAATAGCGTTTACTCCCGGGTTGGTGATGAACACATGAGGTCTTCCAATCCTTGCCTTACGAACAACCCTCTGAGCTTCTGCAGTGAAACCCAAACCAAACTTGTTAGTCTTCGGAGTGAAATCAGGAAGTCGGCCCCAGTTTGCGCACTCACCCTTCTCGATAACAGCCTGGGCATCCTTTAAGGAGGCCATCTTCAACGGAGAATCTTCTTCAGTCACAGTCTCTGCTGAGGCCAGTGTCTGAGGCACCTCTTCAAAGTGTTGAAAGGGGGTCTCAATGAACTCCCCATCCATCTCTACATACCGAAACGAGTTGAGGTGGCTGACCATATATTCTTCTTCCCCTTGAACTGTTACGATCTTCCCTCTGACCGGGTATTTCAGCTTCTGATGTAATGTGGAGGTCACAGCTCCAGCCTTGTGGATCCATGGACGACCCAGCAAATAAGAATAGGATGGTCGGATGTCCATCACATAGAAAGTAGAATCAAAAACTTGAGAACCAACCCTGATTGGAATGTCAACTTCACCATGTACCATCCTCTTCGACCCGTCAAAGGCCCGGACAACAATGTTACTAGGCTTGAGCTCTAAACCCTCATAATCTAACCTGTCTAGGGCCTTCTTGGGTAATACGTTCAATGAAGAACCGGTGTCTACTAACACATGGGCAAGAGTAGTGCCCCTGCATTCAATGGAGACATGCAGGGCGTTGTTATGGTTCTTTCCTTTGGCAGTCAGATCGGCGTCAGAGAAACCCAACCCATTATCAGCAGTCAAGTTGGCCATACAATCGGTAAATTGATCAGCAGACGTTTCTTGTGGCACATGGTCCGTCTTCAGGAAGGAAATCAGGGCCTTGGCATGGGCCTCTGAACACAACAACAGTGATAACATAGAAATTTTAGATGGGGTGTGCCCCAGTTGCTCAACTACATTGAAATCACTCTTCTTGATAATCTTAAGGATCTCTTCCATCTCCTGCTTGGAAGCTTCAACAGTGGTTGTCTTCGGTACCTCCGTCTGGGCAGGCACATCAGTAGAAATCCCTTTGCCCCGAGCGTCAGATGACTCGGCAGTAGGGGTAGAAATAGGAACTTGGTCAGGCAGAGAAGTGGGCACACTTGCAGGTGTGATGACAATAGGTCTCTGGATAGCTGGAGGTGCAATATCTGGTGAGAACAGTCTACCACTGTGAGTGACTTTGGCAGGCCCGGTGATGTTACTGACGCCGGTACTAGTATCAAACTCTTGTTTTACTCCAAGCATATAAACATCTGCCCCATAGTGCCAAGGGACAGCTTTGTCAGACGTATAGGGGAGGGGCCCTGGAACAGTGATGATGATATGAGCGATCTTCTGAGTAGACATGATTTTGACAGGCTTCTTTGAGGGAGCCTTAGGAGGGTTGTTAAAAATAGTAATAATGGACACTTCTTCAGCAGGGATAGCAGGAACAACAACCTTCTCAAACAAGATCTCTTTATTATCCATCAGGTTTTGGATGCCCGACTTCAACAAAGGACAACCAGCAGATGAAACAGCACATAGATGGCAACCTTTACTACATCCCGGAAATAAACCGGCTAGCAACAAGTTCCTTTTGACAATCAACAACGGAGTAAAAATATCATCCACGGAGGCTACGTACAGATCTTCTTCTACAACATTCACTCCATGCTGGGGCATGGGAGCAGTCATAACATTGGACCTTTCGGGAGCCTCGAACTGTATTTCTTTAGTATCAATAAGGTCTTGAACCTTATTCCTCAGAGCCCAACAATCATCCGTAGTATGCCCCGGGCTGTCAGAGTGATAAGCACAACGGGAGTTGGGATTGTACTTTGGAGATGTGGTGTTCACTACCTTCGGAGCTTCTTTGACAGTTACCAGATTGGTTGACAGCAGTTGCGGCAATATCTGAGACAGGGTCATGCTGAGCCGAGTGTACTGCCTTTTGGGTCTCTCACCCCTTGGTTGGTTATACTGCTGAGGAGCAGCAGCATGCTTTAAAATTACCACCGCATTGATAGCTTGGTGGCGTTCCGGTTTATTTTGTCTTCTGGGACCATACACAACACTAGATTCTTTCTTGAAGGGCTTCTTTTCAGTGCTCGAGGAGGCACCTTTTTGTATCTTCCCAGACTTGATACCAGCTTCTATCCTCTCACCGGTTAAGATCAGATCTGTAAACCCAGCAGAAGAATTCCCAATCAGATGGTTGAAGAATGGACCGGACAGGGTCCCCAAGAACATGTCGACAAGCTCACGGTCCGTCAAAGGTGGCTGCACCCTTCCAGCCAGGTCCCTCCACTTTTGTGCGTACTCCTTAAAACCTTCACCCGTCCCAAGTGACATACCCTGGAGTTGGGTACGCGTGGGAGCGAGGTCGGAATTATACTGATACTGCTTGTAAAACGCAGTAGCCAAGTCCTCTCAGTTATGAATACTGGTTCCATCCAGCTGATAGAACCATTCGAGTTGAGTCCCTGAAAGACTATCCTGGAAGAAATGGATCCATAGATTCTTGTCAGCAGTATACGGTTGGATCTTCCTTACATAGGATCTGAGATGCAGCTTAGGACAGTGTGATACGGTGGGAGAACTGACTTGAGGTTTTGCGTTTGTATTCGCAAATGTTGCGGTTAGCAAGAGTCGCCACCGACTTTTTATTTTATCCTAAGGAAAGGTTTAAAAAGCACAGCAAAAACCTTTGAGATGTTTTCTTGGGTCCGGGGAGTAGATTATAGAAAGGGAAGGTATTAGCACCCTTTCTATCCATGGTTATCCATGGGCTCTTAGTTACTTGCTTAGATCACTTGCCTTTTTCAATTGTTTGAAATGGTGTTTGTGGGTGTGGGTTTGAAAATGTTTTGAAAAGAGGCCAACATGGTGGCAACCTTTGTAATGATCCATGTTGGGATGTATATAAAGGTGTATGTCTTTTGAAAAGGTTTTCATTTGTTTTTTGAAAGTTGTTTTTGAAAGTGTTGTGAGGTGTGAAAAAACAGGCAAGTGTTTTCATTTTGCAAGTTGACAAGTACTTAAGAGTGATCTACCCTAAAGTTCTCAAAGGTCTTGTTATGTTTTTAACCCTTTTAACAATTTTGTTCCACCATTGTATTTGGTGGACAATCTTGTGTTAGGATGTGAAAGGGACGGGCGCGGGTCATCGTTTAGACCATAGTTGCAATGGTGCCAAGTATCTTTGGGCATTTTCCTTAAGGGACTTGATCATTTTTTAGGCAACTTTCGAAAGCGTCATCGAGGGCCTATGATCATTTGAATTGTGTTTGTTTTTGCCCAAAGAGACCTAACATGCAATATGGCCCAATTTTGAAAGGCAACAAGTGGATATAACCCTAGGGGTGTTAGTGTGCAAGTGTGTTTTATTGCATACAAGAGTTTTTCTTTGAATTAGGTTTTTCTATTTCATTGATTTTATCTTGTCATACACGTCCTAATTACTAGCAATAAGAAGAGGAAATGTAAAATCCTACGATATTACAATAATTAGGGGAGGGGGATACACTTTTGTACATGGGGGGTTCAACGAGAAAAATAGACAAAAAAGAAAATAGCGGAAAACAAGATATATAGAGAGAGAGAGAGAGGGAGCCCGCGCGCTGTTGGGAGGCCATCAGAAGTTCTGACCCAGATCCGCTGTCAGATGATCAACCTGTTGGTGAAACTGGATGAGTCAGAACTTCTGACTCTAGAACCTGCAAAACAGAACCTTGTTAGTGGAGAAACCAGAAGTTCTGATTTCCCTGCGCTGCAAGACAGAAGTTTGTTAGTGGAGAAACCAGAAGTTCTGATTCTGCTGAAAAGGCAATAACTCTCAGAGGTTCTGATGTCATTGACAGCAAGACATGCTTCAGATGTGCTAACGTCAAAGTCAGCACTTGGCTTTTTCCTGTACTAATCAGAACATCTGCAATCCTGTTGTTACTCCACAAAACAGGAAACATATTTAGAACAGATCCAGCAAAATAGCAAAAATGTTTCAGAGGTCAGAATCACCAAGGTCACAGGCAAGTCCTATACTGGCTCAGAACGTTCTGAGGTATGAGAGTCCTCAGAACATAAACAGCAATAACATGAATATTTACATTATGTTACTTAAATATGCACAGCTGATGATGCTTAACAGTGTGGTGAGGGTCAGCAGGTGCTTACCTGACTGTCTGGAAAATGGTGGGTGAAAGTTAGCTTTTGTAAGTGGCTTGCTTGGGCAAAAGGATAACCCAAGACTTGGATTTGTTTCAGGGGACTTTGAAAAATCTAAGATGGTTTCCTGAAGAAAGGGAGGGCAAATTTTGGGGTACAACAGTTGCCCCTGTTCAATCTTCTTGAACCTGAAGAGTTAGATTGGCGAGTTTGCCTTTCGCGACTCGAGGGTAAAAGGAGATTGGACACCAGAGTGCCCGAAAATTTGCACTCGCCTAGTAGAGTATCAGCAATGGGAATGGGCTTACAGATGCCATTTGGAGAGGCGGTAGATAGGGAGATGGGCTTACAGATGCCATCCGGAGACGTGACAGAACCTTGTCGGGAATGGGCTTATAGATGCCATTTGGAAGTGTCGATCGCATAAGAGATTCCTTAGCGAGAAACTTGTATATTTGAGAAAGACGGATGTTTTCCTGGCTTGTTACAGGTGTTTGATCTTCAATCTCCTTATGCATATGTGCCCTGGCTAGATACAGGTATCGAATCTACAATCGGTTGCTCACAGATGTGCCCTGGCTGGACACAAGAGTCGAATCTGGAAATAGTCGTTAATAGATGTGCCCTGGCTGGATACAGGAATCGAATCTTCGGACTCTTCAGACGTGCCCTGGCTAGATACAGGAATCGAGTCTGGAAACGTTGTAGTTGATAGATGTGCCCTGGCTGGATACAAGAATCGAATCTTTGAACTCTTCAGACATGCCCTGGCTAGATACAGGAATCGAGTCTGGAAACGTTGTAGTTGATAGATGTGCCCTGGCTGGATACAGGAATCGAATCTTTGAACTCTTCAGACGTGCCCTGGCTAGATACAGGAATCGAGTCTGGAAACTGATCACTCTCAGATATGCCCTGGCTAGATACAGGTATCGAATCCGGAATTAGTCGTTAATAGATATGCCCTGGCTGGATACAGGAATCGAATCTTCGGACTCTTCAGACGTGCCCTGGCTAGATACAGGAATCGAGTCTGGAAACGTTGTAGTTGATAGATGTGCCCTGGCTGGATACAGGAATCGAATCTTTGAACTCTTCAGATGTGCCCTGGCTAGATACAAGAATCGAGTCTGGAAACGTTGTAGTTGATAGATGTGCCCTGGCTGGATACAGGAATCGAATCTTTGAACTCTTCAGACGTGCCCTGACTAGATACAGGAATCGAGTCTGGAAACTGATCACTCTCAGATATGCCCTGGCTAGATACAGGTATCGAATCCGGAATTTGTGACAGTTGAAGGTAGTTGTTTTTGGGATCGTCTTTTTTTTCTGAAAAGGCAAAAACATAAGTTGTATGCAATGTCGTGATGTATGATATGCACGATGTCATGATGCTCAATCATGAGATAGTGTTGTATGCGCTTTATCATGTATGTAAGCAAGATGTATGAAAATGTGAAATGTTTATGAGTGGAACTTCATCTTAGGAAAATAAATCCTTGACGAACGGCCGGGAAGTCGCTCTGTGGAAGAGATACTTGGCCGAAGTTTGATGAGAGGCCTGCTTGAGGACTTTAATGATGGATCCCGCTGGGGGTAACAATGATAAACTCTGCTGGGGATACCAAAGATAAAATCCGTTGGGGATTTGAAAGATAAACTCCGCTGGGGATTTGAAAGATAAACTCCGCTGGGGATTTGAAAGATAAACTCCGCTGGGGATACCAAAGATAAAATCCGCTGGGGATTTGAAAGATAAACTCCGCTGGGGATGCCAAAGATAAACTCCGCTGGGGATTTGAAAGATAAACTCCGCTGGGGATACCAAAGATAAAATCCGCTAGGGATTTGAAAGATAAACTCCGCTGGGGATGATTTTCCGTGGCGATTAGCTGAGGATAACCCAGTTATAAGCCCTCGTGAGGAATGACTCTGAATAAAGTTAGGGAGAGACGTCCGTATTCTGCAGGGAACAAGCTTCCAGAATCTACTGGGGATAAGCTTTAAGACCTGCCGGGGTGGTTTTGCCTTTTCAGGATTGACGGGGAATCAACTCAGCTTGGGGAGAGTATTGCCGACTCTTGTCTTACTCTGCGGGGCGTTGAGATGATTTGGTCACATCCTTCAGTTGAATCTAACCGGGTACCTTGGCGGACAAAGCAATCAGACTGTATCGGACAACTTCACATTGCCCCTGTTTCCGATGTCACCTGCAATTGATCTTTTGTTTCATATGCAAATATTTATGAATCAGCAATTTTAATTTCAAATGCATATATCAAAAATGAACATTGGACGTTCTTCGCAAGACAAAACAGAAAAAGAAAACAATGGTAATTTGTATGGACAAGTGAATTTGTATTGATTTGAACTTTTCCTGTGAATAGGCGTTTTTATACAAGAGGCTGACATCCTAGTAAGAGGACGCCGCCAAATAACATAGAATTTTGAAAAGGAAATAAAACAGCTATGTGAACGATCCCACTGGGTTCCAACTCTGCTATTGCCTTTATGTCTCCGGGCGTCTCATCGCTTTTCTGCCTGGTTGAAGATGAAGCTGATTGGTCGATGCCGAAGTCTGAGCCAGGTAGTTGATACTGAATTCTGGATGCGATGTGATCCAATGAGATATAGTGTTACGCTTTTATCCCTAACTTTTGCCTAGACCGCCCTTTCAGGTTTTCAGTCCACCGGGATACCCATTCTTGCCCAAGCCGCCTTTTCAGGTTTTCGACTTGCCGGGTGTACAGATTTTTTTCATTTCATCCCTTATTTTTGCCCGAACCCTTTTGGTTCGCCGGGAAGCCCTTATTTTTGCCTAGGTATGTCAACCTAGCGGGTCTTTTATTTATGCGTAGTATTTTTTCACTATGTCTGCATTGGCGGGGTGAGGAAGGTCGTCACCATCCATGGTGGTTAGGATCATGGCTCCTCCTGAGAACACACGTTTAACCACAAATGGCCCTTCGTAAGTAGGGGTCCATTTGCCCCGGGGATCACTTTGAGGAAGGATGATGCGTTTGATTACCAGGTCCCCAACTTGATACTCTTGCGGTCTGACTTTCTTGTTAAATGCCCTAATCATCCGTTTTTGATACGTTTGACCATGACAGATAGCAGTGAGCCTCTTTTCGTCAATCAGATTTAATTGATCAAGTCGAGTCTGGATCCAATCATCTTCCTTCAAGTCTGCATCCTTCATTATCCGGAGAGAGGGTATCTGGATTTCAATTGGCAAGACGACCTCCATGCCATAGACCAAGGAGAAGGGAGTTGCCCCGGTTGACGTTCTGGCTGAGGTACGGTATCCATGAAGAGCGAATGGTAACATCTCGTGCCAATCCTTATAGGTCACTGTCATCTTCTGCACAATTTTCTTGATATTTTTATTGGCTGCCTCTACAGCCCCATTCATCTTCGGCCGGTAGGGAGAAGAATTGTGGTGTTGTATTTTGAATTGTTCACAGAGTTCAGTGATCATTTTGTTATTGAGATTGGTACCATTGTCCGTAATGATTCTTTCCGGGACACCGTACCGACAGATCAGATTATGCCGGATGAAACGTGCCACGACGCTCTTGGTTACAGTGGCATAGGATGCTGCCTCAACCCACTTTGTGAAGTAATCGATTGCTACTAGAATGAAGCGATGCCCATTGGATGCCGTCGGTCGGATCTCACCGATCATATCGATGCCCCACATTGCGAAAGGCCAAGGTGCCGTCAGGACATTCAAAGGAACCGGAGGGATATGCACCTTGTCAACATAGATCTGGCATTTATGACAAGTTCGGGAGTGTTGGTAACAATCGGCTTCCATTGTGGACCAGAAATATCCTGCCCGAAGGATTTTCTTAGCCATGGCGTGTCCACTGGAATGTGTTCCAAACGTGCCTTCATGTAATTCCATCATAATTTTCTCTGCTTCAGCTTTATCCACACAACGTAGCAGAGTTGAATCATGATTCCGTTTGTAGAGAATGCCGTTGCTGAGGAAGAATTTTGCGGCAAACCTCCTCATGAACTTCTTATCATTGACAGACGCACCTTCAGGGTATTCCTGAGCTTCCAAGTACCTCTTCACCTCATGATACCAAGGTTTTTCAATCACCTTCTCAGCCTCCAGCTCACAGCAGTATGCCGGTTCATCCAACTTCCAGATAATAATTCGGGGAGCCTCATTGTCCCATTTAACTTTGAACATTGAAGACATCGTAGCCAGGGCGTCCGCTAGCTGATTCTCCTCTCTAGGGAAGTGTTCGAAAGTTATCTCTTCAAAGTGGGGAAGCAAGGTCAACACATACTCCTTGTAAGGAATAAGATTCGGGTGTTTCGTATCCCATTCGCCTTTGATCTGATTGATCACGAGAGTGGAATCTCCGAAAACACTTAGAAATTTGATCCTTAAGTCGATTGCAGCTTGTAAACCCATGATACATGCCTCATATTCTGCCATGTTGTTGGTGCAGTTGAAACATAATCGGGCGGTGAGTGGAGTATGAGTTCCTTTGGGGGATATGATTACAGCGCCGACGCCGTTACCCAAAGCATTGGAGGCTCCATCAAAGTGCATAGACCATCGGGATCCTTCCTCAGGTCCTTCATCCGGTCCAGGTACTTCACAGCCTGTTACCACCATGATGTCTTCGTCCGGAAAATCAAAGTTCAATGATTGGTAATCGTCCACAGGTTGGTGTGCCAAATGATCGGCCAATACGCTTCCCTTAATTGCTTTCTGAGTTGTATACTGGATATCATATTCTGTCAAGATCATTTTCCATCTCGCTATTCTTCCAGACAGAGCGGGCTTTTCAAATATGTACTTGATGGGATCCATCTTTGAAATCAATAAAGTAGTGTGAGTCAGCATATACTGTCTCAGCCGGCGAGCAGCCCATACAAGAGCGCAGCAAGTTTTCTCAAGCAGTGAGTAACGAGACTCACAGTCGGTAAACTTTTTACTCAAGTAATAAATAGCGTGCTCTTTTCGGCCAGACTCGTCATGCTGCCCCAGCACACACCCCATTGATTTATCAAGCACTGTCAAGTATAGTATCAGAGGTCTTCCTTCCACCGGTGGCATAAGAATGGGTGGCTCTTGGAGATATTCCTTTATCTTTTCAAAGGCAGCCTGACATTCATCATTCCAGCGTACTACTTGATCTTTCTTCAGTAATTTGAAGATTGGCTCACAAGTAGCAGTCAGATGTGAGATGAATCGGGCAATGTAATTCAGTCGTCCCAGGAAACTTCTGACTTCTTTCTCTGTTCTTGGAGTCGGCATCTCTTGTATGGCTTTTACCTTGGCAGGGTCCACCTGAATACCTTTATCGCTTACAATGAAACCTAGCAATTTTCCGGATCTTACCCCAAAGGTACATTTGTTGGGGTTCAACCTTAGCTTGTATAACTTGATTCGGTCAAACAACTTCCTCAGATGGTCAAGGTGCTCCTCCTCAGTTTGAGACCTTGCAATCATGTCATCAACATATACTTCAATCTCATGATGGATCATATCATGAAATAAAGCGACCATGGCACGTTGATAGGTTGCCCCAGCATTTTTTAATCTGAATGGCATGACCTTATAACAGAAGGTGCCCCACTGAGTCACAAAGGTAGTCTTCTCCATATCTTCCGGAGCCATCTTGATCTGATTATACCCTGAAAAACCATCCATGAAGGAGAACACCTTATGTTGAGCTGTATTGTCAACAAGGACATCAATGTGAGGTAGGGGGAAGTCATCCTTGGGGCTGGCCCTGTTCAGATCCCTGTAGTCAACACACATTCTGACTTTACCGTCCTTCTTCGGTACTGGCACCACATTGGCAACCCACTGAGGGTAAGAAGTTACTGCAAGGAACCCGGCATCAAACTGTTTCATAACCTCGGCCTTGATCTTTTCAGACATCTCTGGACGCATCCGTCGGACTTTTTGCTTTACCAGAGGGCGATCTTCCTTGGTTGGCAGGTGGTGAACTACAATGTCGGCATCCAAACCAGGCATATCTTCATAGGACCAAGCAAAAATTTCCATGTAATCTTGTAACATCTGGATTAATCGTTGCTTCACGCTAAGCTCTAGATTGGCACCAATCTTGACCTCTTTCCTATCTGTCTCGGTACCCAGGTTAATTGCCTCCACCGGCTCTTCATGTGGTTGAATAGCTCTCTCTTCCTGGAGTAGCAGTCTTGCGAGTTCACCGGGCACTTCGCAATCATCTTCACCTTCATCTTCGGCCAAGTTGATCGGATTCTCAAAGTCATAACTGGCGGTAGCAGAGCTGTTACCAGTGAGATCCAGAGTGGATTGAAACCTGTATAAGTGAGTGTGTGTAAATATAGCTGTTTTGCAATATATATAACACAGAAAGGAAAAGAGCACGAGATTTGAAATGCAACAAACGTCCAATGCTTTGATTGATGATATATGAAAATGTCATACAAAAAGCCCTCACAAATGGAGCTACGATGCCCCGGGTAGGACACCGAGCCAACAAAGTTTTAACATATTGTTTGTTACAAATTTGGAAATCAAAAGAAATTAATTACTGCGTGACAAATGTGATAGGGGTAAAATCCTTTGCCGTCCAGTTGCTTGGTCCGTCGCTGGTGGTCGGGTAGATCCAACTGTCAAATTCTGCTTCCTCTACATCCTCCTCGATAGCATTCACCCTTGAGCTGGAGATAAACACCGGAGCCTTTCTGATCTTCTCTTTGCGCACAGCCCTCTGAGTCTCTGCAGTAAAGCCCAGCCCAAACTTGTCGTTCTTCTGAGCGAAGTCAGGAAGCTGACCCCAGTTTGCACAATTGCCTTTCTGAACCACAGCCCGGGCATCCCTTAGGGAAGCCATCTTCAAGGAAACATTCTCTTCAACTGTTGCCTCTGCTGCTGCTGAAATTGGATGCACCTCCTCGAAATGCTGAAAGGGGGTTTCAATAAACTCCCCATCCATCTCAATGTATCTGAAGGAATTCAAATGGCTCACCATATACTCCTCTTCTCCTTGCACAGTGACAATCTTTCCCCTGACAGGGTACTTCAGCTTCTGGTGCAAGGTGGAGGTCACTGCCCCAGCTTTATGGATCCAAGGTCGACCCAGTAGACAAGAGTACGATGGACGTATATCCATCACATAAAAAGTAGAGTCAAACACTTGAGAGCCCACACGAATAGGGATGTCAACCTCTCCATGAACCATCCTTTTCGAACCGTCAAAGGCCCTGATGATGATATTGCTGGGCTTTAGTTCTAGGCCTTCACAATCCAAACGGTCTAAAGCCTTTTTCGGTAGAACATTCAAGGAAGAACCAGTATCCACCAATACATGCGCCGGAGTAGTGCCCTTGCATTCGATAGAGACATGCAGGGCGTCGTTGTGGTCTTTTCCCTTCGCAGTCAGGTCAGCATCTGAAAAACCCAAGCCATTGTCTGCTGTCAGATTTGCTACGCAATCAGCGAATTGGACTGCAGATGTCTCCTGTGGTACATGGGCCGTCTTGAGAAATGAGATCAAGGCCTTAGCATGGGCCTCGGAGCATAGCAATAAAGAGAGCATGGAGATCTTGGAGGGCGTATGCCCCAGCTGCTCGACAACATTGAAATCACTCTTCTTTATTATTTTCAGGATCTCCTCCATTTCTTGTTGGGAGGCCTCAGCATTTATAGGTATTGGTGCCTCCCTCCGGGCAGGCTCATCTTCAATCCCTTTGCCCCGAGCATTTGATGACTCGGCAGCAGGGGAGACAACTTGATCAGCAGTAGGAACAGGTAAGCTTGTAGGTTTTATAAGGAGGGGTTTTCGAATAGCGGGTGGTGCAATGTCAGGCGAGAAGAGCCTGCCACTGCGGGTGACCTTGGCTGGACCAGTGATATCGCAGATACTGGCGCCAGTGTTGAATTCTTGTTTGATTCCATTCACATATACGTCTGCCCCATAATGCCAGGGGACAGCTTTATCAGACACATAGGGGAGAGGCCCCGGAACAGTAATAACCACAGGTGCAACAGTCATGATCTGAACAGGCTTCTTCAGGAGAGTCTTGATTGGATTATTGAAGATGGTAACCACGGAAACTTCTTTTATCGAAACCACTTGAACAACAGACTTCTGAAACAAAATCTCCTTACTATCCATTAGGCTTTGGATACCTAACTTTAGCAAGGGACAACCAGATAGGGAAACCGCACAGAACAGGCAACCTTCACTGCAACCCAGAAATAAACCGGCCCGCAGTAGGTTCTTCTTGACAGTCTTCAGAGGGGTAACAACTTCATTTATCGAAACAGCATACAAATCTTCCTCAATGGCATTTACTCTATGCTGGGGCATAGGAGCAGTTACAACATTTGGTCTTTCCGGCGCTTCAAACTGAATCTCCTTTGCGTCGATCAGATCTTGCACTTTGTTTCTCAAGGCCCAGCAATCATCAGTAGTGTGCCCGGGACTATCAGAATGATAAGCACACCGGGCATTTGGGTTATACTTAGGAGACGCAGTGTTGACTACCTTAGGGGCTTCTTTGAGGGTCACCAGGTTGGTGGATAACAGTTGGGGTAAAATTTGAGACAAGGTCATACTCAGTCGGGTATACTGCCTCTTGGGCCTTTCGCTTCTTTGTTGATTGTACTGCTGAGGAGCAGTAACAGGTTTTGAGATGACCAAAGCATTGACGGCTTGGCGATTTTCGGGCTTGACTTGTCTTCTAGGACCATAGACGACACTTGCTTCTTTTTTAAACGGCCTCTTCTCAGCACTCGTAGAGGCAGCCTTTTGTATCTTGCCTGACCTGATGCCAGCTTCAATCCTTTCTCCTGTCAATATCAAATCTGTAAACCCAGCGGAGGAGTTACCAACCAAATGATTGAAAAACGGACCAGACAACGTCCCTAGAAACATATCAACCAGCTCCCGATCAGTCAATGGAGGCTGCACCCTGCCAGCCAAATATCTCCATTTTTGAGCGTACTCTTTGAACCCTTCACCCGTTCCTAGAGACATACCATGAAGTTGGGTACGCGTAGGTGCGAGATCAGAATTGTATTGGTATTGTCTGTAGAACGCGGTTGCCAAATCTTCCCAGTGTCGGATGCTAGTTCCATCCAATTGGTAGAACCATTCAAGCTGTGACCCCGAGAGACTATCTTGGAAGAAGTGAATCCAGAGGTTCTTATCCGCCGTGTAAGGTTGGATTTTTCTTACATACGACCTCAGATGCAGCTTTGGGCAGGAGATCCCATCATACTTGGCGAAGGCAGGCGCTTTAAACTTGTGTGGGATTACTACCCCAGAGGATAACCCCAAATCTCCGAAATCCAACCCTGGCACATTCTGAATTTCCATGGCGCTCAAGCGGTCCTCCAATCGCTTGTATCTGTCAGCAGCAGGTGGGTATTGTTCGGCGTTATAGTCTGTCTCGTTGTCGGAGACTGCGGGACTAGGAGCTCCTCCCCCTTGGGGACTGTTTTTCTCAGCAGAAGAAGTGGTTGGATCAGCTTCATTATGGAGTGTGTTCCCAAATCTGCGTCCGGCGTTGAACAATGCAGTCCTCTTTTTCTTCTTCTTCTTCAGGAGTAGAGTCTTCAACTCTTGCTGACCTTGGGCTAGGCTTAGGACCATCTCTTGAAACTGTGCACTTTGGGCCTGAAGGGCCTTGATTGCTTGCTCACTGGATGAGTCTGGATTCATGATGACTGACTGTTTCAAATAAACAGCGAAGAAGATTAAGCAACCTGTAGAAAAAATGGGTACCTGTTATGCACATGATGCATGAGATGCTATCTATGCAATGCATTCAAGGGTTTTGGAAATTCACAATTGTTGTAGACAAAAGGAACGCGCGTCATATTAATAAGAAAAGATTTGTTAGTACATAAATGCCCCATGGGCAAAAAAAAAATACAAAATACAAAATAATTTCTCAGGGTAGAAAGACATTGCGCATCCTTTTTGGTGCGATGTAGGTGTTGAGGACCTCTTGCTCATGGAGTCAGCGGGTAAGCTCTAGAACCTTCTTCTCACTGGCGTAGAAGCTAGCCTCAAAAGTATTACGTTCCTCCTTGAGCTGAATCCAGCTTTTCTGCATCTCCTCCCACGATGTAGGCATATCTGGATGTAGGATGGTGTAGGGAACCTCTCCTTCATTGACGGGCTCTTTAATCACAGGGAGAATATGAGGATAAGGCATCATCAATCTTTGGGCCCGGGCTCGTACCCATTTGAGATAAGGTTCAAGAGGGATGGAGTTCTTGTGTCCCAAAGTCCTGCTATCAACCTTGTCGAGTTTTCCCCAAGCTCTGATGAATCTTTGGCGAAGTCCTTGCACATCGTTGTCGAAGTCAAAAACTAAGCTAGGAATCAACATATCATGAGGGCCATCCCTCCGGGCATATCCAAATTACCTCAAAGCTAGGCAAGGATTGTAGGTGATACCCCCTCTAATTCCAAGTAAAGGAACATTAGGAAATTCTCCGCAACGATCGACAATGATGATATTTTCTCTGGACCGAGAACACCAATGCACATCCGAATGAGTAAGAGCCATCAATCGTTGGGACCACCTTGTACCTTGATCATTCTTCAAGACAGATTGTGGAAGGTGCGAAATAAACCACCTTGCAAGGAGGGGAGTACAGCACATGAGAACACCCCTCTTTCTCATTGTTCGTGTGTAAAATGAGTGAAGGATGTCCCCCAGCAATGTTGGTATTGGGTTTCTGGATAAGAAGATTTTGACAGCATTGACATCTACCAATTGGTCAGGATTTGGGAACAAGACCAACCCATAGATAAGGAGTGTCACAATCTCTTCAAAGGCTTGTAGGTCCAACGAGTTCCAACATTCTTGTGCCTTCTCAAACAAGAACTTGGCTAAGAATCCTTTGACGCCGCTTCTGGTTTCCCAATGCCCCTTGATGTCGGATGGTTGTAGATGTAATGCTCGAGCAACATCTTCCGGCTTTGGTTCCTTTTCCGTACCGTTGAAGGGTAGTTGATTAAGGATAGGAATTCTCAGGAGTTGAGAAAACTCCTCCAGAGTGGGTACCAACTGATAATCGGGGAAAGTGAAACAGTGGTGAAGAGGGTCAAAGAACTGGAATAGCACTTTCATCATGTCTTCTTCAATGTTGGTGTTGACTAGGCTGAGCAGTCTACCATGTCTTTCACTGAAGGATGAATTTTCCGGAATTCTTGAGGTGAGCTCCTTGAGTTGAGGGGAGATTCTCACAAGGCTGACTTGAATGGTATTTCTGCGAGGAATCTCCATGTCCTGCAAAACAAGAACAAAGATGAAGATCCAAAACCCTTGAAATGGTTAGTAAATGCATATGATGCTTCATGATGTTTATGATGTATGCACAAAACATATGTACAAGCAAATCACACCAAACCCTAGTTTCAGGCTGGCATGGGGTTTCATAGGTAAGTACCCTCTTGAGTGTAGTTGGCTTAAAAACCTGTCCTATAAATAGTAACCGGGTTCTAAGGAGCTCAATATCATTGGATTGTTTTCAATGTTCATTGTTTCGGTTTAGCCACTTAACTAGCGACCAAAATATTCCAAGAAAACAACCCTCAATGAGTGTAGTATCGAGTATCTACCAACTTCGGACTGCACCAAAGCCGGTCATCTCACTACCCCTAATGAAAGGCCAAGATGGTCAAGTAAGGTTCTAGGTCATTAGTGCTTAGTGACATCACTCAGCGGCCCCGTACTCTCCTTGATTTAACTCAAGGGTTACCGGTACTCACAAATATGTCGCACTAATATAGCTATTGCTTAGACCGTGTCGGTATACCCCGCACAGTTTCCACAACGTATTGCTATCTATGAATGTTTCCCAGAATCCGGGTGGAGGATTGTAAACCCAAACAATAGAGCCAAAGCATAAAGCAAGCAAATCAAACAATTAGTCATGCAAGAGGGTGATCTAAGCCCTAAGGTTACTCCACTTTTAAATTAGGTTTTTCTATTTCATTGATTTTATCTTGTCATACACGTCCTAATTACTAGCAATAAGAAGCGGAAATGTAAAATCCTACGCTATTACAATAATTAGGGGAGGGGGATACACTTTTGTACATGAGGGGTTCAACGAGAAAAATAGACAAAAAAGAAAATAGCGGAAAACAAGATATATAGAGAGAGAGAGGGAGCCCGCGCGCTGTTGGGAGGCCATAAGAAGTTCTGACCCAGATCCGCTGTCAGATGATCAACCTGTTGGTGAAACTGGATGAGTCAGAACTTCTGACTCTAGAACCTGCAAAACAGAACCTTGTTAGTGGAGAAACCAGAAGTTCTGATTTCCCTGCGCTGCAAGACAGAAGTTTGTTAGTGGAGAAACCAGAAGTTCTGATTCTGCTGAAAAGGCAATAACTCTCAGAGGTTCTGATGTCATTGACAGCAAGACAGGCTTCAGATGTGCTAACGTCAAAGTCAGCACTTGGCTTTTTCCTGTACTAATCAGAACATCTGCAATCTTGTTGTTACTCCACAAAACAGGAAACATATTTGGAACAGATCCAGCAAAATAGCAAAAATGTTTCAGAGGTCAGAATCACCAAGGTCACAGGCAAGTCCTATACTGGCTCAGAACGTTCTGAGGTATGAGAGTCCTCAGAACATAAACAGCAATAACATGAATATTTACATTGTGTTACTTAAATATGCACAGCTGATGATGCTTAACAGTGTGGTGAGGGTCATCAGGTGCTTACCTGACTGTCTGGAAAATGGTGGGTGAAAGTTAGCTTTTGTAAGTGGCTTGCTTGGGCAAAAGGATAACCCAGGACTTGGATTTGTTTCAGGGGACTTTGAAAAATCTAAGATGGTTTCCTGAAGAAAGGGAAGGCAAATTTTGGGGTACAACAGACAGGAAGCCCTGTCGTGCTTCGCAAAGGCAGGTGCCTTGAACTTGTGTGGGATCACCACCCCAGAAGACAAACCTAGATCTCCAAAATCCAACCCGGGCATATGTTAAATTTCCATAGCACTTAGGCGGTCCTCTAGTTGTTTGTACATATCCTCAGCAACATGGTACTGTTCATCATTGAAATCCGTCTCGTTATCGGAGACCACAGGACTAGGAACCCTTCCCCCTTGGGGACTGTCTTTCCCTACAGAGGAAGTAGCCAGATCAGCCTCATTCTGCAGTTGTGATCGGTGGAAATAGAACTGACTATTTTTTAGCTGGTTTCACGAAATGTCGCGGTAAGCAAGAGTCACCACCGTCTTTTATGTTCTCCGACATAGAAAGGACAAAAGCACAGCAAAATTCCTTATTCGAGAATGTTTCTCGGTTCGGGAGGTAGATTTATAGAAAGGGAAGGTGTTAGCACCCTTTCTATCCATGGTTATCCACGGGCTCTTAGGTAATTGCTCTTATGTTTTCAAAAAATTGTTCGCTTTTCAAGTGTGTGTGGGTTTTGAAAAAGTTTCGTTTGAAAAATTTCTAAGTAACTCTTGTATCAGTCCTCAAGAGTGTATGAAAAATTTGTTTGAAAACTTTTAGAAAGTGTGAGGTGTGAAAAGATGTTTTGTTTTGTTTTGAAAAGAGAAAGTATCCATGAGAATCTACCTACCCTAAGGAATTGGGCTGTGTAAGAGTCCTTTAGATAGTACTATCCCACCATTGAGAGGTATGTAGCACCATCGTTGGAGTTGTTCGGGTCAATTCGATTATAGGAACAATGTGGTCACCGAAGCAATGGTAGGACGCCTTAGAAGTAACCCTAATGGCCTAGATCCTTTTTTTATCCGAGGCAACTGGATCTTTTGGACAGAAGGGCGACCTCTAAGACACCTTATACTTGATGACCACGTTCGAGGCAACCAGTGAGGCGTACCCTAAGAGTGGTATGTGCATGTGTGTTGTTTTTTCAGTTAATGTCTTTACATGTTATTTGTGAGCTACGGATTGATTTTATTTGGCATACATTCTTTCATGCATTTTTTAACAGTTAGGAGTGCGGAAAATAAATTGCGGAAAGATAAATTCTAGCTATTACAAGGCGCGGGTCTATACATCGCCAAAAAGCAAAACCCGTTTTGAAAATAAAGTGCAGGAAAATAAATAAAGCAATAAAGGAGGTCCTAATTAACTATTACACTTCGAGAAGCAGTTACAAAATAATGAATTAAAAAATAAATTCGCGCGAAAGATTGAATCGGGAAGTCATGAGGGTTTTGACCCTTTTTTTTTTAAGAAAGGATTGAATTTTGTCTTTTTTTTGTAATTAAATTAAATGTTAAAGCTAATTAACTAATTAATTATTTAATTAAAGAAAAAATGTTTTTTGTGTTTTTGATGAAAATAAAGAGAAAATAAATAGAAATTAAAAGTTAGTAAAAACCTAATTCTAAATTGTTTTTATTTATTGTAAAAGAAAATTAAAATAAAATCTAATTAAACTAAATTAATTTATGTTAGTGTTTATTTACAAAGTAATAACTAATTACATTAAATTAATGAAAATATTATTACTATTTTTTTGGTTTTTTCTGAATTTATAAAAAAAAATTAATTTGCTAGTTAATGAAAATAATATTAATAATTAAAAGAATTGAAAAGAGAAAAATATAAAAAGGCAAATAGACCAGGAGGTTAATGGACCAATGGGAGGTTTTTTGTTGAATTTCTGGCCCAATAGAAGCAAGCCTGTTTGACTTTTTTTTTATTATCCACGCTGGCTTTGACTTGAGCACATGGTGGTCAACCATCCCTGGCCTTTGGATCTATGATTGTGGACATCTGGCGCGCTTGGGTGTGAGGTGTATGGTGGGACGTCCTTGAGGGCCTGCACGTGAACATGTAAAGCAAAATAACATGGAAATTATGGGGGACCTGGGATTCGAACCCAGGTCCTAAAGCTCACTACACCAACGCCTTAGCCAACTATGCTGCATGCTTCATTCGTTATTAAAATAACACGTAATTATTAAATGGGAAAACCACAGCATATGCCTAAAAAAAATATAAAAACGCGCAATTTTTGAAATGGGCGAATCAAGCTGCAACACATCATCATCTTCTTCAATGAAAATTCCTGGTTATTTACCTGCGGATTTTTATCTGCAGGTAGTTTCGTAGGCTCTTCTGAAAATCATCCCTAGGCTTCGAAAATTAATTCCAAAACCATGGTTGGTTTCGTCTCCATGTCCTGATCACTTCTATACCCATCATGGTGACCAATTTTTCCTGCACTGAAAACGCCTAAAACACAAGCAAGCAAAACCTAGAATTGCGTATCACAGTATAAGGCCTAACAATGAAATTGGCTATTGTCATTAGATCAGAAATCAAACAAGAAACATAACTATGCTAATATTTTTGAAGAAAAATGCAAGAATAAAGAGTTCATGTTTCATGTACAGGGGTGACTTTGGAAGAACTTACAGCGCGGTATGATGGACCTTAGGACGTGGCAAGGATTGCTTTAGCTTCAGGGTATGGCAAAGAAGAGAGTCACGTCCTCCTTTTGATCTGAAAATGCTCGTAACTGTGTTTTAGAAGTCTCATTTTTTGGACAATTTTTGGTTTTGCTCTTGGCCGTTTCTGCACACACTAGGTCATGAATGAGGCTTGTAAGGCTTGCATATGTAGTCATGAATGAGAACAATTCACCTTTAGGAGCCTTAAACTTGTGCCATTATGTTTTTGGATTTTGTCTTAACCACCATTAAAGGCCTTTCAAAGCTTTGTCCAAATTCAAAATTTCGTGCATAAATGAGCTTGGCACGGTTTTGGTATGTGGAATATGACACATGAAGGCTAATCAAACCACAAGATACCATTTAATTAATTTTTTTAATTTTATTTGAATTATTATGGATTAAAATGAATTAAATCCATAAAAATTAAATAAAAATGGAAAAATAATTATTTGGTCTTGAAATTGATCATGGGACACGTGGGTGGCATGACAAGGATGAATCAAGTGGAAAAAGGTGGGCCCTTTTGTCAAAAAATGAAGTTTCAAGGATAGTTGACTTTTGCCATTTCACAAAAATTTCCCAACTTCTCCAATGCATATCTTGCTCAATTTTGATCATATGAACATGTTCTTGGACATTTTAGAAAGGTCTTGAAGTCCTCTAACCAATGCCTTTGGTCCCATGTCATTTGAATTTACCAATATCAAGTTATGGTCTTTGACTTAAAATGCCTTTTTGTTGACTTTTGAAAATGACCTATAATGTTGAAATTGATAACTTTTTGTGAGAGCATTTCTTGGACTTGGAATGTGAAGATGAGTTGTAGGAAATGTCATCCCCTTCAAAATGAGAATTGTATGGTATTTTTCTGATGAACCATGAAAAAGTTATGCCTTGGTCAAGTTACAATTGACTTTTGAGCTGTCCAAAAATGGAAACTTTTGACACCTTGATGATTTTTGAGCCATTATTGTGGAATCATGATAAAGACTTGATCAAATGATGATTGTGGCTTCAAAATAAGATGTTGACCAAATTTTTTGACTTTTGACTGCCAAATGACCATTTTACCCCTACAGTTGATTATGGAGCAATTAGGGTTTTTGACTGTGCAACTTGACCTTGTGAGCCTTGAAACTTGACATGTGGATGCTTGACAATGTATATAGGCATATGTGACTTGATTGAGCCCTTGAAAACCTCAACTTCCTTGCAAGAACCAAAACCCTAATTTGACTGGCTTAGGAGGGTGTTTGAACTGTGCAACCCTTGAGTAGACTTGAGCAAATTGAGATGATGCTTGTCAAAACTTTGAAGAATATGGGAGGGAAAATTTTGGGGTACAACAGCTGCCCCTGTTCAATCTTCTTAGACCTGAGGATGTAGATTGGCTTGCGTGCCTTTCGTGATCCGAGGGTGGAAGATGATTGAACACTAGAGTGCCCAGAAATTTGCACTCGCATAGTAGAATGTCAGCAAGGTGATGGCGGGAATGGGCTTACAGATGCCATTTGGAGAGATGGTGGATAGGAGGATGGGCTTATAGATGCCATCTGGAAGTGTGATAGAACTTTGTCGGGAATGGGCTTATAGATGCCATTTGGAGACTGTTGGTAGGTGGATAGGCTTATAGATGCCATCTGGAGGTGGTCTGTTGATTTGTAATTCTTGTAAGTTGAAAGAGGGAACCTGTGTAGGGTTGACTGATGATGAGCTCGTGTAAAACTGCATTTTTGAAGGAAGGAAACCTGTGTAGGGTTGACTGATGATGAGCTCGTGTAAAACTGCATCTGAAAGGGAGAAGGAAACCGTGTGAGGTTACTTTGATGACGAGTCCGTGTAAAACCGCATCTAGAGCTGAGAAGGAAACCTGTGTAGGGTTGACTGATGATGAGCTCGTGTAAAACTGCATCTTTGGAGGAAGGAAACCTGTGTAGGGTTTACTAATAATGAGTCTGTATAAGACTGCATCTGAAATGGAGAAGGAACCTGTGTAGGGTTACTTTGATGACGAGTCCGTGTAAAACCGCATCTAGAGTTGAGAAGGAAACCTGTGTAGGGTTTACTGATGACGAGTCCGTGTAAAACTACGTCTGGAGTTTGAGAAGGGAACCTGTGTGGGGTTACTTTGATGATGAGCCCGTGTAAAACTGCATCCTGGAAGAAGTAAAACCTGGGTAGGGTTTCTGATGACGAGTCCGTGTAAAACTGCATCTTTGGGAAGAGAGAACCTGTGTAGGGTTTCTTTGACGACGAGCCCGTGTAAAACTACGTCTGGAGAGAGAGAACCTGTGTAGGGTTTCTTCGGGATAAGTTCGTGTAAAACTTCAGGAGGAACCGGGGTAAGGTTACTTCGGGATAAGTCCGTGTAAGACTTCTGGAGGAACCGGGGTAAGGTTACTGCAGGATAAGTTCGTGTAAAACTTCTGGATGAACCGGGGTAAGGTCATCTTGAGATAAGTTCGTGTAAGACTTCTAGAGGAACCGGGGTAAGGTTACAGCAGGATAAGTTCATGTAAAACTTCTGGATGAACCGGGGTAAGGTCATCTTGAGATAAGTCTGTGTAAGACTTCTGGAGGAACCGGGGTAAGGTTACTGCAGGATAAGTTCATGTAAAACTTCTGGATGAACCGGGGTAAGGTCATCTTGAGATAAGTCCGTGTAAGACTTCTTCTGAAAGAAAAGGAACCGGGGTAGGGTTACTTTGATGATAAGTCCGTGTAAGACTTCTGGATGAACCGAGGTAAGGCCATCTTGAGATAAGTCCGTGTAAGACTTCTTCTAAAAGAAAAGGAACCGGGGTAGGGTTACTTTGATGATAAGTCCGTGTAAGATTTCGTCTGAAAATTGAGAAGGAACCGGTGTAGGGTTGCCTGATGACGAGTTCGTGTAAAACTACATCTGAGGTTGAGAAGGAACCGGTGTAGGGTTGCCTGTTGATGAGCCCGTGTAAGACTTCTTCTGAAAGAAAAGGAACCGGTGTAGGGTTGCCTGAGGATGATCAAGTAGATAATTGTCCTGTTTGGTTTCGAATATTAACCCACGATCAGTCGTCCACAGAATTTTCCTGGCTTGTTACCGGTGTTGATCTGGAACTGTGAAGGTAGATGGTAATCATCTTTTGATTGACTTTTTTTTTCTGAAAAGGCAAAGTATTAGTCGTATGCAATGTCATGATGCATGAACTGCATGATTTTAAGATGTTCTCAAAAATAAATGAGATTTGTGTTGTATGATGCGTATGCATGCGATAATGTATGAAGATGTGATGTTTATGAATGTATTCTCGTCTGGGAAAATAAATCCTTGACGAATGCCGGGAGTTTGTTGAATCCTGGGCTGATGTTGAAGAGTAGAGTTCTTCGTTTCCGCTGGGGATGATGATTGCAAGAACAAACCGGTAGGAGAAGATGACTCCGTTGGGGAATAATCCTGGTGAAGATATTACTCTGAGGGGAATCTACTCTGTGGGAAGAGATACTTCACTGAGGTTTTGATGATAACTCCACTGGGGATTCCGTTGATATGTTTTGTTGAGGATTCTGATGAACTCCGCTGGGGGTAGGAAGAGCTTTGTCGAGGACGATCTTTCCGTGGTAATTAGCTGAGGATAACCCAGTTATAAGTTCTGGTGGGGAATAACTTTGAATAAAGCTGGGGAGAAGCGTTCGTACTCTGCCGGTGATAAGCTTCCAGAATCTACTGGGGAGATTGATCCAACTCTCCTTGGGAGACTTTTGAACTGTACTGGGGAATGGCTCCATTGGGGTGTCTGGTATTCCGCTGGGGAATAATCTTATATTAAGACTGTCGGGGGTGCTTGCTTAGGAACATCTGCATACTGCTGGAGAATATTGAGATTTTCTGGGGATACCCAACTTCCTTAAGGCTGACAGTAGACTAACTCTGCTTGGGGAGAGAATTGTTGACTTGCTGGAGATACTGTACCTTGTCAGGGCTGACGGGAGACCAACTTTGCTCGGGGGAGAGTACTGCTGAATCTTATCTTACTCCGCGGGGAGTGAAAGTATCTTGGTCACGTTCTTCAGCTGAACCTACCTTAGTACCTTGGTGGACAGAGCAACTAGATCGCTTAGACAACTCATATTACCCCTGTTTCTGTGGGAGAAGATACCTGTGGAGGCGCTTGATGACTGTCGGTTGACAAATCTTCTTCTGATAGGTAAGTGACGAGATGACAGAACATAGTCGTACGCTTTTGATCCCTAACTTTTTCCTGGACCGCCCTTTCGGATTTTCAGTCCACCGGGATACCCATTTTTTCCCAAGCCGCCTTTTCAGGTTTTCGAATTGCCGGGTGTACAGATTTTTTCATTTTCATCCCTTATTTTGCCCGAACCCTTTTGGTTCACCGGGAAGCCCTTATTTTTGCCTAGGTGTGTCAACCTAGCGGGTCTTTGATTATGCGCGGTATTTTTTCGACTATGTCCATGCTCTTAGGATACAGGAAGTTGTCACTGTCAGTAGTGCAGTGTTACCATACCACCAGAAGATCTTCGCTTGATCGTCCAATGCCCCAAGTGATCCAGATGGAGATTTGCCCCAAGCTGGTTGGCCTTTTGAGAGATTCTCCGAATCTTGACTTAATTGTCCCAGATAATGGACAATGATCATGCCATGCCCCTTGCTTGGAGGTGCTTTTGTTCATTAGACATTCGTCGTGCGAACTTCTAAGATGTTCAAACAAATAGTCATATGCAAGCAATGTTATATTAAAAATGCAAAACTCGTGTCTGTCTTGAAGTTTTTGAAAATGCATTTTTTCGGTAAAACAAGCAAATTATGTAACATGTGATGTCAACTCAAGATTTTACAGCGAGCCTTAAGGAGTCAGGATACCTTTGTAACAGTATGCTTTTGAATTATCCCACGCTTTAGCTAGGACTTTTGAGGGTTATAACGTGGCCTGGTTCACGGTTTTAGAAACAAAGGATAAAGGCTCAAATTTATCTGTACCCACCTGCTCTTCGGGATGTTCTTCAAACCTAAACTCAGTTGATCGTGTGTCAGACCTTGTTTGAGTCTTTGCTATGATGTTCCGGTGATGGTTCGAATGTTGACAATTTATTTTGAATAGGCAGTCATTTCTTTTTGTTGAGGGTTTGTGTGACCTCTTTCTTTTTGATTTTATTATCCCTATTTTTTGCCTGAAATGTTCCTTTTTGTGATTACAGTCAGCGGGATGCCCCAGTTTTTGTAAGTCTCCTTCATAGGTTTTGACTTGTTGGGCTTTTATTTTGAAAAATGATGACTGCCTGTCTTTATGATCATTCGGAACCATCACTGTCTTTTGTTTTGTAAGGACTTCTTTGGTGCCATTCGTTGTGCACTTGGATCAACTGAGAGAATTACCCTGCCCCAGGTTATGATTAAGGGTTTTAATGAAAAGAAAAACTCCTACTTCTTTGGATCAGAGGGGTTGACGAGGGATTATCTTCCTTATAACTCCAGTGTTTAGGAATTGAAACAATGCCTGTACCTCATCAGCGGGGTTTGTTCAAAAGCATACTGTAGATTGTGGTATCGTTTTCGTCATCCTCCCTCAAGAGGCTTAGAATTTGCAATTGAGAATTGAACATCAAGAAAAATAAAAGAAAATTTGAATATAGTGAACACAATTAATTCAAAACAAGACACGTGTAATGCATTAATGAAATAATAGAGTTTAACATGATAATTGTTTGAATAAGCATAGAAAAATACAATATCAGAATTTAAATGAACAAGAGTCTCTCAATCCTAGCCATGTTTTGGCAAGGGAGCAGTGATCACATCGAGAGTCTCAGCAGGCTCGAATTCGATTTCCTTAGCGTCAATCATGTTCTGAATCTTGTATTTCAGCGCCCAACAATCCTCAGTATCGTGCCCCGGGCTTCCGGAATGATAAGCACACCTCGCATCAGAGTTGTAGTTTGGATAAAAGGTCTTGGGATTTGCAGGAGGGTTGATCACTGCAATCAGGTTCATCTTCAACATGTGCTGCAATGCTTGTGACAACGGCATATTGATGTTGGTGAACTGTCTTTTAGGCTCGTGCTACCTTCGCTGATTTCCCTTTGGCGGTTGTCGGCGTGACGCAGAACCTGAGATCATGACTGCCCCTACGTGTTGGTCACGACGATCCTTCTGACTGTACGCAGCATTGGACTCTTTCTTGAATGGTTTCTTCTCAATGTTCGAGGAGTCACCCTTTTGTATCTTCCTGGACTTGATACCAGCTTCTATTCTCTCACCAGTTAAGATCAGATATGTGAACCCAGCAGAAGAATTCCCAATCAGATGGTTGAAGAAAGGACCAGACAGGGTCCCCAAGAACATGTCGACGAGTTCACGGTCAGTCAAAGGCGGCTGCACCCTTCCAGCCAGGTCTCTCCACCTTTGCGCGTACTCCTTAAAACCTTCACCCGTCCCCAGGGACATACCCTGGAGTTGGGTACGCGTAGGAGCGAGGTCGGCATTGTATTGATACTGCTTATAAAAAGCAGTTGCCAAGTCCTCCCAGTTACGAATACTGGTTCCATCCAGCTTATAGAACCATTCGAGCTGAGTCCCTGAAAGACTTTCCTGGAGAAATGGATCCATAGATTCTTGTCTGCCGTGTAGGGCTGGATCTTCCTTGCGTATGAACGGAGGTGCAACTTAGGACAGGAAGCCCCGTCGTATTTTGCAAATGCAGGTGCCTTGAACTTGTGAGGGATCACCACCCCAGAAGATAAGCCTAGGTCTCCAAAGTCCAACCCGGGCACCTGTTGAATCTCCATGGCATTTAGACGGTCCTCTAGTTGCTTGTACCTGTCTTCAGCAGGAGGGTATTGTTCGTCGTTGTAATCTGTCTCGTTATCGGAGACCACGGGACTAGGAACCTCTCTCTCTTATGGGATGTCTTTCCCAGCAGATGGGGTGGTCAGCTCAGCCTCATTTTATGATCCATTCCCAGATCTGCGTCTAGGGTTGAACAAAACAGTCATTTTCTTCTTCTTCTTCTTCAAAAGCAAAGTCTTCAATTCCTGTTGTCCCTAGGCTAAACTCATGACCAGCTCCTGGAACTGGGCGTTCTGGGCCTGGAGGGCCTTGATAGCTTGTTCATTGGATGATTCAGGATTCATGATGATGGCTGAAATAAACAGCGAAGAAGATTAAGCAACTTGTAGAACAGAGTACCTGTAATGCAATGATATGTATGTATGCATGCGATGTTTTCAAGGATCTCACGGGGTAAACAGAGGAACTTGTTAGAATTTGAATTTGGGTAGCTTGATTGAAGGAACTTCATGTTGCTGAGAGTCCTTCTTCAAGAGTCAAGGCTCACCATATCGAGTGGGTCATAGCCCCTGACTCAAGTTATCAACCTTGGCTAGAGGAAAATAAATCCCCTTTGCCCCTTGCTAGACATCATGACCTGCATTACAAACCCTTGAGATCCTTGAAATGGATTAGTCCTTATGCAGGATGTATGCAATGGTATGATGGCATGATGTTATGCTATGCGTGGAGTAATGTAGGTAAACCCTGTTATGAGTCCATATTAAGGACTGTAAACAAAACCTGTGAGAAACTCAAGTGTCAGATAACAAGCATGCAAGTAGTCAAGTTTGAAGGCACACAAGTCACACAAGACAGCCCTTAGAGTTCAGGCCAGCATGAAGTTTGGGGTACTACCCTCTTGAAGTTGGTGGGCTCAAAAACCTGTCCTATCAAAAGTAACCGGGTTCTAAGGAGCTCAATATCATTGGGTTGTTTTCTGTGTTCATTGTTTTGATTTAGCCACTGAACTGGCGATCAAAATATTCCAAGAAAACAACTCTCAATGAGTGTAGTATCGAGTATCAACCAACTTCGGACTGCACCAAAGTCAGTCATCTCACTACCCCTAAAGAGGCCAGGATGGTCAAGTAAGGTTCCTAAGGTCAGTTGATGCTTCACGACACCACGCGGCGGCCCCGTACTCTCCTTGACTTGACTCAAAGGTTACTGGTACTCACCAAAGTGCCACATCAACGTAGCAAACTACTTCAATCGTGTCGGTATACCCCGCACAGTTCCCTCACAGTTTGTTGCTACTTTCTAAGAAGGTATCCCCCAGATCCAGGTTAGGATCTATGAAACTCCCAAGACAGGCCCACAATTTTAGATCAATCAAAGCAAGTAATTGAAAACATGATGATGAACTATTCCTAAGGTACACCCCACTTATTAGAGTCCCCAGCAGAGTCGCCAGTTCTATGATCGGTGGAAATAGAACTGACTGTTTTTTAGCTGGTTTCGCGAAATGTCGCGGTAAGCAAGAGTCGCCACCGTCTTTTATGTTCTACAACATGGAAAGGACAAAAGCACAACAAAATTCCTTATTCGAGAATGTTTCTCGGTTCGGGAGGTAGATTTATAGAAAGAGAAGGTGTTAGCACCCTTTCTATCCGTGGTTATCCACGGGCTCTTAGGTACTTGCTCTTATGTTTTGAAAAAATTGTTTGCTTTTCAAGTGTGTGTGGGTTTTGAAAAAGTTTCGTTTGAAAAATTTCTAAGTAACTCTTGTATCAGTCCTCAAGAGTGTATGAAAAATTTGTTTGAAAACTTTTAGAAAGTGTGAGGTGTGAAAAGATGTTTTGTTTTGTTTTGAAAAGAGCAAGTATCCATGAGAATCTACCTACCCTAAGGAATTGGGCTGTGTAAGAGTCCTTTAGATAGTACTATCCCACCATTGAGAGGTAGGTAGCACCATCGTTGGAGTTGTTCGGGTCAATTCGATTATAGGGACAATGTGGTCACCGAAGCAATGGTAGGACGCCTTAGAAGTAACCCTAATGTCCTAGATCCTTTTTTTATCCGAGGCAACTGTTTCGAGGCAACTGGATCTTTTGGACAGAAGGGCGACCTCTAAGACACCTTATACGTGATGACCACGTTCGAGGCAACCAGTGAGGCGTACCCTAAGAGTGGTATGTGCATGTGTGTTGTTTTTTCAGTTAATGTCTTTGCATGTTATTTGTGAGCTACGGATTGATTTTATTTGGCATACATTCTTTCATGCATTTTTTAACAGTTAGGAGTGCGGAAAATAAATTGCGGAAAGATAAATTCTAGCTATTACAAGGCGCGGGTCTATACATCGCCAAAAAGCAAAACCCGTTTTGAAAATAAAGTGCAGGAAAATAAATAAAGCAATAAAGGAGGTCCTAATTAACTATTACACTTCCAGAAGCAGTTACAAAATAATGAATTAAAAAATAAATTCACGCGAAAGATTGAATCGGGAAGTCATGAGGGTTTTGACCCTTTTTTTTAAGAAAGGATTGAATTTTGTCTTTTTTTTTGTAATTAAATTAAATGTTAAAGCTAATTAACTAATTAATTATTTAATTAAAGAAAAAATGTTTTTTGTGTTTTTGATGAAAATAAAGAGAAAATAAATAGAAATTAAAAGTTAGTAAAAACCTAATTCTAATTTTTTTTTTATTGTAAAAGAAAATTAAAATAAAATCTAATTAAACTAAATTAATTTATGTTAGTGTTTATTTACAAAGTAATAACTAATTAAATTTAATTAATGAAAATATTATTACTATTTTTTTGGTTTTTTCTGAATTTATAAAAAAAAATTAATTTGCTAGTTAATGAAAATAATATTAATAATTAAAAGAATTGAAAAGAGAAAAATATAAAAAGGCAAATAGACCAGGAGGTTAATGGACCAATGGGAGGTTTTTTGTTGAATTTCTGGCCCAATAGAAGCAAGCCTGTTTGACTTTTTTTTTATTATCCACGCTGGCTTTGACTTGAGCACATGGTGGTCAACCATCCCTGGCCTTTGGATCTATGATTGTGGACATCTGGCGCGCTTGGGTGTGAGGTGTATGGTGGGACGTCCTTGAGGGCCTGCACGTGAACATGTAAAGCAAAATAACATGGAAATTATGGGGGACCTGGGATTCGAACCCAGGTCCCAACGCTCACTACACCAACGCCTTAGCCAACTGTGCTGCATGCTTCATTCGTTATTAAAATAACATGTAATTATTAAATGGGAAAACCACAGCATATGCCTAAAAAAAATATAAAAACGCGCAATTTTTGAAATGGGCGAATCAAGCTGCAACACATCATCATCTTCTTCAATGAAAATTCCTGGTTATTTACCTGCGGATTTTTATCCGCAGGTAGTTTCGTAGGCTCTTCTGAAAATCATCCCTAGGCTTCGAAAATTAATTCCAAAACCATGGTTGGTTTCGTCTCCATGTCCTGATCACTTCTATACCCATCATGGTGACCAATTTTTCCTGCACTGAAAACGCCTAAAAAACAGGCAAGCAAAACCTAGAATCGTGTATCACAGTATAAGGCCTAACAATGAAATTGGCTATTGTCATTAGATCAGAAATCAAACAAGAAACATAACTATGCTAATACTTTTGAAGAAAAATGCAAGAATAAAGAGTTCATGTTTCATGTACAGGGGTGACTTTGGAAGAACTTACAGTGCGGTATGATGGACCTTAGGACGTGGCAAGGATTGCTTTAGCTTCAGGGTATGGCAAAGAAGAGAGTCACGTCCTCCTTTTGATCTGAAAATGCTCGTAACTGTGTTTTAGAAGTCTCACTTTTTGGACAATTTTTGGTTTTGCTCTTGGCTGTTTCTGCACACACTAGGTCGTGAATGAGGCTTGCAAGGCTTGCATATATAGTCATGAATGAGAATAATTCACCTTTAGGAGCCTTAAACTTGTGCCATTATGTTTTTGGATTTTGTCTTAACCATCATTAAAGGCCTTTCAAAGTTTTGTCCAAATTCAAAATTTCGTGCATAAATGAGCTTGGCACGGTTTTGGTATGTGGAATATGACACATGAAGGCTAATCAAACCACAAGATACCATTTAATTAATTTTTTTTAATTTTATTTGAATTATTATGGATTAAAATGAATTAAATCCATAAAAATTAAATAAAAATGGAAAAATAATTATTTGGTCTTGAAATTGATCATGGGACACGTGGGTGGCATGACAAGGATGAATCAAGTGGAAAAAGGTGGGCCCTTTTGTCAAAAAATGAAGTTTCAAGGATAGTTGACTTTTGCCATTTCACAAAAATTTCCCAACTTCTCCAATGCATATCTTGCTCAATTTTGATCATATGAACATGTTCTTGGACATTTTGGAAAGGTCTTGAAGTCCTCTAACCAATGCCTTTGGTCACATGTCATTTGAATTTACGAATCTCAAGTTATGGTCTTTGACTTAAAATGCCTTTTTGTTGACTTTTGAAAATGACCTATAATGTTAAAATTGATAACTTTTTGTGAGAGCATTTCTTTGACTTGGAATGTGAAGATGAGTTGTAGGAAATGTCATCCCCTTCAAAATGAGAATTGGATGGTATTTTTCTGATGAACCATGAAAATGTTATGCCTTGGTCAAGTTACAGTTGACTTTTCAACTGTCCAAAAATGGAAACTTTTGACACCTTGATGATTTTTGAGCCATTCTTGTGGAATCATGATCAAGACTTGATCAAATGATGATTGTGGCTTCAAAATAAGATGTTGACCAAAATTTTTGACTTTTGACTGCCAAATGACCATTTTACCCCTACAGTTGATTGTGGAGCAATTAGGGTTTTTGACTGTGCAACTTGACCTTGTGAGCCTTGAAACTTGACATGTGGATGCTTGACAATATATATAGGCATATGTGACTTGATTGAGCCCTTGAAAACCTTAACTTCCTTGCAAGAACCAAAACCCTAATTTGACTGGCTTAGGAGGGTGTTTGAACTGTGCAACCCTTGAGTAGACTTGAGCAAATTGAGATGATGCTTGTCAAAACTTTAAAGAATATGGGAGGGCAAATTTTGGGGTACAACAACAGTGTATTCCCATATCTGCGTCCAGTATTAAACAACACAGTCCTCTTCTTCTTCTTCTTCAAGAGCAGAGTCTTCAACTCCTGTTGACCCTGGGCTAAGCTCATGACCAGCTCTTGAAACTGGGCGTTCTGGGCCTGGAGGGCCTTGATAGCTTGTTCAGTAGTAGGTTCAGGATTCATGATGATTGCTGAAATAAACAACGAAGAAGATTAAGCAACCTGTAAAAAAAGGGGTACCTGTTATGCATATGATGCATGATATGCTATTTATGCAATGCATTCAAGGGTTCGAAAGTTCAAATTCATTGTAGACA
The DNA here is from genome assembly GCA_948472305.1 of Vicia faba. NCBI lineage: Eukaryota > Viridiplantae > Streptophyta > Magnoliopsida > Fabales > Fabaceae > Vicia > Vicia faba. Next base: position 519,945,130 of record OX451737.1, read on the forward strand.
AAAAAGGAACACACGTTATATTTAGAAATAATCTGTTCAGTACATCAATGCCTCATGGGCGAAATATTACAAAATACTTAATCCCAAAAGACATTGCGCATCCTCTTTGGAGCGATGTAGGTGTTAACGGTCTTTTCCTCGTGAAGTAGACGGGTGAGCTCTAAGACCTTCTTCTCACTGGCATGTAGACTGGTTTCAAGAGAATTCTGTTCTTCCTTGAGTTGGATCCAGCTTTTTTGCATTTCTTCCCAAGATGTCGGCATGTCAGGATGTTGAATGGTGTATGGCACATCTCCTTCCAAAACTGGCTCTTTGATCACGGAGAGAACATGAGGATATGGCATCACCAGCTTTTGGGAGCGGGCTCGTACCCACTTGAGATAAGGCTCAAGGGGGATGGAGTTCTTGTGCCCCAGTGTCTTGCTATCCACCTTGTTAGGCATCCTCCAAGCTCTGATGAATCTCTGGCGAAGTCCTTGCGTATCATTGTCGAAGTCAAAAACTATGTCAGGAATCAACATGTCATGAGGGCCATCCCTCCGAGCATATCCAAACTATCTCAAAGCCAGAAATGGGTTGTAAGTAATGCCCCCTCTAATTCCAAGTAAAGGAACATTAGGAAACTCTCTGCAACAATCAATAGTAGTGACGTTTTCTCTAGACCGAGAACACCAATGTATATCAGCATGTGTAAGAGTCATTAATCGTTGTGACCATCTCAAACCCCGCTCGTTCTTCAAAACTGATTGTGGAAGGTGCGAAATAAACCACCTTGCCAGGAGAGGAGTGCAGCACATGAGAACACCTCTTTTTCTCATGGTTCGAGTGTAACATGAGTGGAGGATGTCCCCGAGCAACGTAGGTATAGGATTCCTGGACATGAAAATCTTGACAGCATTGATATCTATAAGCTGATCCGGATTCGGGAACAACACCAACCCATAGACAAGGAGTGCCACAACTTCTTCAAAGGCTTGTAGGTCAAGGGAATCCCAACATTCTTGTGCCTTCTCAAACAGGAACTTTGCCAAGAATCCTTTGATACCACTTCTGGTTTCCCAATGCCCCTTGATGTCAGATGGTTGTAGGCGTAATGCTTTAGCAACCTATTCAAGTTTTGGTTCCCTTTCCGTACCGTTGTAGGGTAGTTGACTGAGAATGGGAACCCTCAGAAGCTGAGAAAACTCTTCCAAAGTAGGTACTAATTGATAATCTGGGAAAGTAAAACAGTGGTGCAAAGGGTCAAAGAACTGGAAGAGAACTTTTATCATATCTTCTTCAATGTTGGTGTTGACCAAGCTGATGAGTCTACCATGCCTTTCACTGAATGAAGAGTTCTCGGGAATCCTGGATGTAAGCTCCTTAAGCTGGGGAGGGATCCTTACAAGGTTGACCTGAATTGTCTTTCTGCGGATAGTTTCCATGTCCTACAAAACAAGAACAAAGATGAAGATTCGAACCCTTGAAGTAGTTAGTAAATGCATATGATGCTTTATGATGTTATGATGTTATGATAAAATCACACCACAAGTATTCACAAAAGGCAAACATGATAAGGCACACAAGTCACACCAGACAACCCTTAGAGTTTTAGGCCAGCATGAGGTCTAGGTACTACCCTCTTGAAGTTGGTGGGCTCAAAACCTGTCCTATCAAAAGTAAATGGGTTCTAAGGAGCTCAATATCATTGGGTTGTTTTATATGTTCATTGTTTTGATTTAGCCACTGAACTGGCGATCAAAATATTCCAAGAAAACAACCCTCAATGAGTGTAGTATCGAGTATCTACCAACTTCGGACTGCACCAAAGTCGGTCATCTCACTACCCCTAAAGAGGCCAGGATGGTCAAGTAAGGTTCCTAAGGTCAGTTGATGCTTCACGACACCACGCGACGGCCCCGTACTCTCCTTGACTTGACTCAAGGGTTACCGGTACTCACCAAAGTGCCACATCAACGTAGCAACTGCTTCAACCGTGTCGGTATACCCCGCACAGTTCCCTCACAGTTTGTTGCTACTTCTAAAAGGTATCCCCCAGATCCGGGTTAGGATCCATGAAACTCCAAAACAAGCTCACAATATTTAAAGCAATCAAAACAAGCAATTGAAAACAAGAGTGGTCTAATCCTAAGGTACACCTCACTTATTAAGATTCCCCAGCAGAGTCGCCAGTTCTATGATCGGTGGAAATAGAACTGACTGTTTGAAATGCTGGTTCGTGAAATGTCGCGGTAAGCAAGAGTCGCCACCGTCTTTTATATTCTCCAACATGGAAAGGACAAAAGAACAACAAAATTCCTTTTCGAGATGTTTCTCGGTTCGGGAGGTAGATTTATAGAAAGGGAAGGTGTTAGCACCCTTTCTATCCGTGGTTATCCACGGGCTCTTAGATACTTGCTCACTATGTTTTCAAAAATTGTTTGCTTTTCAAGTGCTTGTGGGTTTTGAAAAAGTTTAGTTTGAAAAACTTCTAGGTAACTCTTGTATCAATCCTCAAGAGTGTATGAAGTATTTGTTTGAAAACTTTTTGAAAGTGTAGGTGCGAAAAGATGTTTTTTTTTTTGAAAAGAGCAAGTACCCAGGAGAAATCTACCTACTCTAAGGAATTAAGCTGTGTAAGAGTCCTTTAGACAGTACTATCCCACTATTGAGAAGTAGGTAGCACCGTCGTTGGAGTTATTCGGGTCAATTTGATTATAGGGACATGTGTGGTCACCAAAGCAATAGTAGGACGCCTTAGCGGTAACCCTAGTGTCCTAGATCCTTTTTTATCCGAGGTAACCGTTTTGAGGCAACTGGATCTTTAGACAGGAGGGCGACCTCTAAAACACCCTATACTTAATGACTACCTCGAGGCAACCAAGTGAGGCGTACCCTAGGAGTGGCATGTGCACGTGTGTCCAATTCAGTTAAGATTATCTTGTACATGTTATTTGTGAGCTACGCTTTGATTTTATTTTTCAGACAAGTCTTGCACACATAATTAACAGTTAATAGTTTGCGGGAAATAAAGTGCAGAAAATTGAATCTACGCTATTACAAGGCGCGGAGCAGATACATAAATATAATGAATCAAAATTACGCTATTACATTTCCGGAGCAGATACATAAATAAAAGAGGTCATAATTACGCTATTACATTCCCGGAGCAGATACATAAATATAATGAATCAAAATAAATATGTGCGCGAAAGATTAAATTGGGACGTCCTTAGGGTTTTGACCCTTTTTTGAGAAAAGAAAGAAATTGGTCCTTTTTGCATTTAATTAAATATTAAACCTAATTTATTAATTAATTACAAGAAAAAGATTTTTTTGTGTTTTTTAATATTTTAAATGAAAATAAAAAGAAAAGGTCAAAAGTTAGTAAAAAACCCTAAGTCTAATTTATTTTATTTATTGTAAAAGAAAATTAAAATTAAACCTAATTAAACTAAATTAATTCATGTTAGTGTTTATTTACAAAATAATAATTGAGATTAATAATAATAATAATAATATAAAAAATACTATTTTCTGAATTAATTATAAAAAATAATTATTTGTTAGTTAAATAATAATAATAATAAAAAGAAAAGAAAGAGAATAAAAATAATAGGAAGTAATAAAACCAGGGGGTGATGGGCCCTAAGAGGAGGTTTGTAAGCAAATTCTTGGCCCATTTGTTTCAAGCCTGCTTTGAATTTCTGGATCAGGTGCGTGCTCATTGACTAGGGAATACCATAGTCTTTCATCTTTGGCCACTGGTTTTGAGTGGGAAGACACTTGGCGCCTGGGATTTGGAGATGTATGGTGGGCATCATTGGAAAGCGCTGCATGAGAATATGTTAGAAAAAATATCATAGAGCTTTGGGGTGGACCTGGGAATCGAACCTAGGTCCCAATTGTTACCGGCCAGATCACCAACCACTAGGCCATCACGCTGCATTTGTAATTAAGATAAACCATGAATATAATATTAAAACATTAGTGCACGTATTGTAAAACAAACAAAAAGCGCACGCCATTTGAATTATCCAGTAGCACGCTTACAACGCATCATCGTCCTCGTTTGCCTGTAAAAAGAATAAAGAGATAGCGGGGGTTTTTAACCCCCACAACCTGCAAGCACGATTAATAGCGATTAGGTCCCTGATGCATATAAATATTTCGCGAGCATGGGGTTTGATTCGTCTGGCCTTGACGAATCCAACCATGGGTCTCTCAAGGTCTAATTTTTTCTGTGCTAGAAATCCCCAATTTGAAGGTTTATGAACCCTAGAATTTGAACATGGCAACTTTCAATTCACTGCATAACAACTCAATTAACCTGTGCCAAAAGCTTCCTGTAGATTCAAGCAATGCAAAACAACCAACAAATCATGTTAAATGCGCATGGAATATGAGTTTCGAATATCAAAATAGTAAGCAAACTGTATCACAGTTCTTGCGTATTCTTTGAGGGTTAAGGCTTAGTTTTGATTGCAATATGTTCCTTACACCTCCAGCAATGTATTGGAAACAATAAAAGGCTTTGAATTGGCGTGGAAAGTAGAATTCAGTTTTCAAGTTTCTTTGATATTTTTCAATGTTGCATATGGTTTTCTTGCAGAGTTTTCACGTGTTTTGCATTAGGGTTAGGTTGTGTGCATATAATGGAATGAAGCTAGGTCAAAGTTTGGGCCTTAATCCATGTGTATGGGAGAATTAGGTTTACACTTTCCACCATTGACAAACTTTCCATATTTGAAGCAAATCTAAGATTTCATGCACAAAATAGCCCTAGCACGAATTTGTTAGCTGGCACATGATGTATGAAAGCTGTTTCAAATCACAAGATACTATTCCATTGATTTTTAGATTTTATTTGAATTATTATAGATTTAAAATGAATTAAATCAATAAAAATAAAATAAAATAGAAAAATAAATGTTTGATCTTGAAATTAATCATGGGACACGTGTGTGGCATGACAAGGCTGAATCAAGTGGAAGAAAGTGGGCCCTTTTGTCAAAAATTGAAGTTTTAAGGATAGTTGACTTTTGCAAATTCATGAAAATTTCCCAACTTCTCCAATGCATATCTTGCTCAATTTTGATCATATGAACATGTTCTTGGACATTTTGGAAAGGTCTTGAAGTTCTCTAACCAATGCCTTTGGTCCCATGTCATTTGGATTTACCAATCTCAAGTTATGGTCTTTGACTTAAAGTGCATTCTTGTTGACTTTTGAAATTGACCTATAATGTAGAAATTGATAACTTTTTGTGAGAGCATTTCTTGGACTTGGAATGTGAAGATGAGTTGTAGGAAATGTCATCCACTTAAAAATGAGCATTGGATGGGATTTTTATGATTAACCATGAAAAAGTTATGCATTGGTCAAGTTACAGTTGACTTTTCAACTGTCCAAAAATAGTAACTTTTGCATCTTTGATGATTTTTGAGCCATTCTTGTGGAATCATGATCAAGACTTGATCAAATGATGATTGTGGGCTCAAAATAAGATGTTGACCAAAAATTCTGACTTTTGACTGTAAAATGACCATTTTGCCCCTGCAGTTGACTGTGAAGCAAATGGAGCTTTTGACTGTGCAATTTTTCACTATGAGTCTTGAGACTTGGCATGTAGATGCTTGACAATATATATGGGCACATGGGACTTGATTGAGCCATTGAAAACCCCAAATTCCTTGGAAGAAACAAAACCCTAATTTTGATTGGCTTAGGAGGCAGTTGGACTGTGCAACCCTTGAGGAATCTTGAACCATTTGAAGATGATTCTTGATAATTCTTGAGGAATATGGGAGGGCAAATTTTGGGGTACAACAGTTTCACAACATCGCAAGAGTATATCATAGTAAACATCATATACATCATTTATCATCATTATAACATCAATTTATCATTAATTTCTTCAAAATCATCATAATATCAAATTCAAACAAAAACCCAACACAACCTACAATTGTCTAAACCTTAGATCAATTATAATAACAATGATAAACACCCATTACCTTATATTTTAGCAGCAAATCTATTCCTCTTGGTGTTCTATCACAAATCCTATTGCCCTAGCTCTCTCTTCTTTTCACCACTTCCTCCAAATCTTAAGATTGCACAAAATGATCGTTCAAAACTTCCAAACCTTTCTTATACCAAACTTACCCCTTGGACCCCTAATATGGTCTTCCACTATTGTCCTCACTTATTATTCCCAAATGAATTTCCCATTATCATATATTAATACAAATATTACTCTATTTTACTAATTAAAATGATTCTAACCAATTATTCTAATTATTCTAAATTATCCAAAATCTTCTTAATTCCCAATAATCCCTATAATACGTGAACATCACATAACCATCATAATCATCAAAACAACAAAGATCATCATAATTACTCATCATAACAAATTAAGAATTTAAATAAATAACTTCATTAATTTAGGGTGTTACAACTCTCCCCCACTTGAGAGAATTTTCACCCTCGAAAATTACCTGACAAAAACAAGATTGGATAAGACTCTCTCATCTGATACTCACGTTCCCAAGTCCAACTTTCACTAGCTGGTCCACCCCACAATACCTTCACTAAGGGGATGTCCTTGCCTCACAATTTCTTCACTTCCCAACATTCTATTTGCACGGGTGATGCTTCCACATTCAGGTTATCACTCACATGTACATCATCCATTTGAATTACATGCGAAGGATCCAAAATGTATTTCCTCAGTTGGGACACATGAAACACATCATGAAGATTCACAAGTGGCGGTGCAAAGTAATCCGATAAGCCACCTCACTTATCTTCTATGATATCTGATACAAACCAACAAAACACGGTGTAATTTTTCCCGACTTTAAAGCTCTACCAACACCGGTTACCGGAGTAACTCTCAAAAACACATGATCATATTTTTGAAATTTAAGTGCCTTCCTCCTCTTATCATAATAACTCTTCTGAAGACTCTGAGAAGCTTTCATCTCTCTTGGATCATCTTGATCTTCTCAGTCGTTTCCTACATAATCTCAGGTCTGAGTACATCACTCTCGCCCGACTCATACCAACAAAATGGGTTTCTACACCTCCTACCACATAATGCTTCATGCGTTTCCATTCCAATACTAGAATGGTAATTGTTATTATAAGTAAAATCAATCAACTACAAATGACTATCCCAAGCTCCTCCTTGTTCTAGCATACAAGCCCTTAGCAAATCCTCCAAAGACTGGATAGTTCTCTCTGTTTGACCGTCTGTCTGCGAATGATACGTGGAACTCAAACTCAACTTTATACCGAAAGCATTCTGTAAACCTCGCCTTAATTTCGATGTAAACCTCAGATCTCTAGCCGACATGATACTCGAAGGTATACCATGCAATTTTAGAATCTCATCAATATACATCTCAGCTAGCTTCTCCATAGGATGATTAACCTTCATCAGTAAGAAATGAGTCGACTTAGTCAACCTATCTACTATCACACAAATCAAATCATTGCCTTTAGAAGTCTTCAGAAAACCCAACACGAAATCTATAGAGACATTGTCTCATTTCCACTCTAGAATACTCAAAGGTTGCATAAAATCCATATGCTTCTGATGTTCAATCTTTAACTTCTGACAAGCCAAACAAGCATAAACAAAATTAGTGATCTCCTTCTTCATACCAGCCCACCAAAATAACTTCTTCAAGTCTTGATACATATTCGTAGAACAATTATCAATAATAGCAACCAATTCAACATTGTTAATAAAACAAGTACCTCGAATCAAGTTGTCCTTCTTAGAATCCTCTGATCCACTCAGAGCGAACACTCTATAATTGGTATGTGTGGTACGGTAGGAGAACTGACTTGGGTGTTTTATGTTTGATCACAAATATTGCGGTTAGCAAGAGTCGCCACCGACTTTTATTTTATCTAAAAGAAAAGGTGAAAAAGCACATGAAAGACCTTTGAGATTGTTTCTTGAGTTCGGGGGGTAGATTGTGAAAAGGGAAGGTATTAGCACCCTTTTCATCCATGGTTTTCCATGGGCTCTTAGTTACTTTCTAGATCACTTGATTTTTGTTTGAAATTGTACTTTGTGTGTTTTTTGAAAGTATTTTGTAAAGAGGCCCTTGTTTAGGCAATATTTGTAATGATTCTTGTTTGTAAGAATGTATATAAAGATGTTGATCTTTTGAAAATATTTTCAAGTTTGTAAGATGTTTGAAAGTGTATGTGTTTGTTTTGAAAATAGCAAGGATGTTTGTTTTGAAATGGAGCAAGTAATTAGGAACGTTCTACCTACTCAAAAGTCTTTTATGTTTATTTCCTCTTTCCTTTGACATTGTTATCTTACCATTGATTTGGTAAGTAACCTTATCTTTGGATGTAAACGGGATGGGCGTGGGTCACTGTATAACCATGATTAGCAATGTTGCAAGGTATCTTAGCATTCTTTTTGATGGACTAAGATCATTTGTAAGCCAATTTAGATAGCATCATCGAGGGACTATGGTCTTGTATTTGCTTGTTTTTGCTAAGATACCTTACATGCGTAATATGGTCATTTTGTATAAGGCAACCAAGTGGAACAACCCTAGGGGTGCTTGTGTGTAAGTGTATTGTTTTCATGCTTGTTTTTGTCTTGAATTAGGTTTTTCTAAGTATTGGTTTTAGTCTTTCCATTCAAACCCTAATTACTAGCATGTTATATAAAAGCGATAAATTACAAAATTTAAAGTTACTACGCTATTACAACATTTGTGGGGAGGGGGTATACAAATTCATGAATGGGGATTGCAAGAATTTAAACCTAATTAGTCTATTACAACCATATTGAATTGGTACAAATGTACAAAGAATTAAATAAATACAAAGTATAAAAATGAATAAATGTACAAAAAATACAAAAAATGTAAAGAAAAAGTATCTTTGTTTGATTTTCATGAAAATAGGATTTTGTCTTAACCTAATTAAATAAAGAAAATAATTAATTAAATTTGAATTTTATTAAGAAAATATTTTGAGTGAAACCCTAGTTCTATTAATTAATCAAAAGAAAATAAGTTTAAGAGAAGTATTTTTGGTATTTTTGTCTTGAAAATATTCATGGTATTATAAAATATTTTTTGGCCTTTTTTAATATTAAAAATAATGTATTTTAAATGGTTTGAAAAATAAATAAATAAAAACATAACATTAATTAAGTTTACAAAATTAGTTAATAAAATAAATAAAGTATAATAAATAAAAATATTTTTTGTGGAAAAAATAAAATAAGTCAAGATACAAATCTATTATTTATTTGTATTTTATGATTTTTAGTATTTTAGAAAAAATATATTTAAGAGAATAAAAATGAAATAAATAAACAAAGAAATAAACATGGGCCAGAGGTGCCAAGAGACTGCAAGGGGGTTAGTCAGTAAAAAAAAACAAAGCAAGCCCAATAAAGGTCCAAGCGCTCAAAAAGGTCAGAAATGCTAAAAATGTGTGAAAAGTGCAAAAGGGTACCACTGGGGATCGAACCCAGGTCCCATAGGTTACAGACGCGCGCTTCTACCACTAGGGTTGCTATACATCTGTTAACATAAGTAAAACAATAAATATGTAAGGCAAAATGCGCCCTGAAGACTTCATCTTTAACCTCCAGCTAGACCACTGTAACTTGCTCATTTCTCATCAAAAATGAAAATTGTAAACATGAAACTTGCAACAAATTTTCTCACGATTCAAGAAATGTAAAGTATTAAAACTATAGATAAAAATAAGCATGAATTTTAATGGTACTAATCTGAACCCTAAAAATTTCAGAAATTTCAGTTTCAAAATTCTCTAAGCTCAAGCAAAATTAATGGAAACTATGGACATGGTTAGCTTCAGGGCAATGATATCTACATGTTTTGTTCATAAATAAACTATTGATGATGCTTGTATGAAGAGTTCCAAGTTGAGAAAACTTGCCTCAAAATTGGAAATCGTGTTTGGAGCTTGAGCTTGTTTCAAGTGATGGTGATGATCAGGTTAGCTTCCTTGAGGTCCTAGGAAGCTAATGCAATGGTTTGCTTGAGTTGAGAGTGGCTAAAATGAACTGGAGAAGTCAATGTGCAATGCTCTATTTTTGGTTATAGAGGATATGGTAAATGATGTTACAGTAATGAAACAGGGACAGGGATATGTTACACTTGATGTAAGGAAGCTTTAGAAACTAAAAGGCCAAGAAACGCAAGAGGGAAATGTGAGTTTGAAGTTCAAGGTCAGAAACTGTGCAACAATGGAGTTTTTGGGCAATTTATGATTTGAGAGAGTTTTGGTGTATTTCATGGTGCTTAAGTTCGTCCTCTAGCTCACAAATAGTGACTCTATTTATAAGCAACAAGTTTGGAGACCTCTTGTTGATCAGAATTCAAAATCACAAGTTTATGCATAACATGTGATTTTTTGAGAAATTCAAGTTTCAAAGCCTTGTGTACTTTCTAAGATAGAGTGATTATGCTTTAAACAAGCTTGCTTCTGACTTTTTGGGTGGAGTGTGATCAAAGGGAACAAGTTAGAGGCTCAAGAATGAACTTTATGCAAAAAGCTTGCTTTACAAGAATGGCAATGTTAACTTTGTGCCATTAATGGAAATGCAACTTGGATAATAGCTCAATTGCTTGGATCAAAGCCCTAACAGCTGTGTAAACATTTAATTATGGAGTGACAAACAAGTTTTAGGCCTGCAAAGCAAAGATTATGCAGCCTAGCATGGATTTGGTTCCCGTGTTCTTAAAAAATGACTTGTAATTCAAGTGACAAAACCCTAACTTCATCTCTTCGATTCTCCCTACTCAAGAATGATCTCAAGGAGTTCTTGGACATTTTATAAAGCTTGCAATATGCTTTTCAACCCATATTTGAATTTATTTTGTAGATTCCACTTGGAACTATATGAAAAATTGTCGTGAAGTTGGGTCAAAATCCTGACCAAATTAGGGCAAAATTTCACTAAGTGTTTAGTTTCATGACCACATGTTCTTAAAATTATAACTTGAGATCCAAGTACTTTTGGAAGAAGTTGTGTGAAGAAAAGTTGTAGATTTCATGGAGATATATAACTTTCATTTTGGAAGTTTCTCTTGAATTATCTTGCATCATGGTGAAAATTTTGTTCAAAGTTGTGAAAAAATAAGAAATTTCCAGCACTTAGAAAATTTTCTAAGTTTAGAAATTTTGACTTTTCAAAATGAAATCTTGAATTTTTGATTTCTTGATGAATAAGTTTCACATTTTGACATTTTTTGATGAATTATGATCTTTGGCACTTGAATTTGACCAAAAATTCAAAGTTTGACTTTTCAGTATACAGTTAACTTTTGATCAGTTGACTGAAAAATTCATATGTCAATCCATTGGACTTGCAATGTTTTGAGTTATGTCATTAGGTCAAAATGATGCAATTGGACTCTTGAGATCATTCCTTAAACCAATTGACCACTTGCTAGGTCAAAAATCAGAAATTGCCCTTTCCCAATCAAAACCCTAATTTTGACCATTTTGCCCTTTTGGGGATTTGATCAAATTTCTTGAGGAGTTGTGGACCAAACTTGATAAAATGATACATATGAGTTTAAAATGTTGATGTGGATAAAAAATTATGAAGTTTGACTGTAAATTGGCCATGGTTGACTTTTTTCCCAATACAGTTGATTTTTTGGTCAATTGCTCAATTGACTGATAACAAATGTGATCCAAGGCTTGAAAATTGACATGTGTAATCTTGGGGGTCCATAATAATACATGAAAATCATATGGGGCATATAAAGTTCAAAAATCCTTGTGCAAACTTAAACCCTAATTTTGGTCATAAGTGCTTGAGGAGGTGTCTTGAGCTGATCAAACCCTAGTGCAGTCTTGAGCCCAAGGAGATCTTGTGAGCAAATTCTTGATAAGTGAGAGGGCAAATTTTGGGGTACAACAGTATGGGTATAACATCTTTCCTTAGCTTATGACACTGGCTACTGATATGACCCTACTCTCCATAATTAAAACAAGTCGGACAATCGTTCTTGCATTCAGGAGCACGATGACCTGACTTACCACATTTGTAGCACATCAGCACATTATTCTCACATTCATTAGAGTGGTGACCTTGTTCACCACACTTATAACATTTGATATAAGTGGGAACTCCTCCCCCACTTGTCTTCTTCCCATCATAAGCCTTATGTTTCCCTTTATCATCTGGGGCATCATAATGCTTCTTGTGATCATAACATTACTTTCCTCTTCTCTCGTTCAAACTCTTGTAGTGAGCCGAATGAGCTTTCTTGTCTTTTTCATAGTTTCTAAAATTGTTCACCAAATCTGGAAATACACGGATCTATTGATATCCAATTGCCCATTTGATTTCCGGATGCAAACCATTCTCAAACTTGATACACCTCGAGAACTTAGCAGTCGCTTCATTGTAATGTATATAATACTTCACCAGTTCCACAAACTTTGAAGCATACTCAGTCACAATCAAGTTCCCCTGTTTCAACTCCAAAAACTCAATCTTCTTCTTTCCGTGCACATTCTCTGGAAAGTTCTTCCTCAGAAACTCCCTACTGAACACATCCCAAGTAATAACTTCACCCACTGCTGTCAGTCTCTGACGGGTGCCAACTCACCAGTCATCAACTTCCTCTGCCAGTTAATATGTAATGAACTGCACCTTCCGCACCTCTGAGGAATCCATGACTCAAAAGATCCTATCAATCTCCTTGAGCCAAGTTTGTGCTCCATCAGGATCGTATCTACCTTTGAAAATAGGCAGATGATTCCCCTGAAACGTCTCCAAAACACAAGATCCATCATTAGATTGATGTTGCACAGCCTGAGCAACAACATGTAAAGCAGCAACAAGTGCAATATCGTTCCTTCCATCAATTCTACAAAAAAAACTAATATTAGAAATAACACATCAACAGTGTGTTCACACTAATCGATCGACAAGACATGTTTATCATAAGAAAACCTGGTTGGACAGACCGACCTGCTTCGATACCACTAATGTAACACCTTTTTAAAACCCCACGAATAAATAACAAATAGATCAGAGTAATTCATCATTCAAGGGTGTCACATCTTCATATAAAACATCATAATAAAAAATCATGCTCCGTAACACGGGTTTTCATGATTTTAAACACATATTCCTTTAAGAATATAAATGTTAACTCAACACATTGCAGTGCAAATAATACTTCAAAACATCTTTATTAGTACTTCACAATCAAATACCATCTCTCAACATGGTTCGTAAGTTTATACTCCAAAACATCTTAAAACAAAATTAACGTTCTCAAACAACATAACATAAAGAAAATATAGTTCAAATCAAACGATCCCAAAATCCCGATGTTACATATCAGAGAAAGACCCTCTTATTCAATGGCAAGCAAATAAACACACTCCAGAGCTATCCCATAAGCTTCAACAGACTATTCCTGATCACCTGCAAGTTACCCACAGATAGAGCCAACATTTCCAAGCAGAAAGGGTGAGTAATCATAATCATTATAAAAGACATATGGAATAAATATAATAGATATGCACATAGAAAAAACATCACACGTCATCATTACCTCATATTATACTCACACTTTCACAACATCATTAATACACAACAACACATATCATCAACATCACTTAATCAAATTATTATGCAATGTCACATATAATATAATGCAACTTCATAGACTCGTGCATATGGTACCAAAACTTCACTGATAACTCAGTCATCATTTTCTCCAAAGATCCCCACCAATAGGATCGATTCCCACTTGGAACCAGGGAAATTCATAATATTGCATTCAATCCACACTATAGGATTGATGTCTTCACTGGACTATTATCCTATCTTCATCACTAGACGAAGTCCTAACATCACTAGACCGAAGTCCTAACATCACTGGACCGCAGTACTAACGACATCACTGGACCGAAGTCCTAAACTATGCCATAAATACATGATGTGCAACAACATAATAAACACGACCACAACTAGTCAAAATGCATCATCATCCATAAATTCATCACATACATCATAATATACAAAACATCATCACAACATCATCATAACATCATAACAACAATATAGTATCATCACAGTATCAACAACTCACCATATAACACACATTAATGTAACCCAACACAAGGAAACCTAACTTCATCATAATTTAGGTACTAGAAATATACATCCTATTGCTCATTTTATTCCACTTGATTAAAGTTCAACGCGTTAGCTTTTCAACTCTTTGAACGACACCTTAAATCGAGTCCTAAAACTCAAGTTATGGCACTTTGAAAATCCTAATGTTGTCCATCGCCTAAAGCTTTGCTCGACGACATGGGAGAGACAACCCACCAATTCTTCTCTGGCCTCCATCACCCGATGATGCATCTTACTCGCCTGGCGACACACCTCTCTCTCTTGCATCGCCCAATGATGATGCAAGCGACACACCCCAGTAGCTCCACTTTTCTGACCATTCCTTCCATTCCAATCTCACCCGGCGACAACCAAGTGACATCATCATCTCCCGATGACGCCTCTTATCGCCCGATAATGCACACCATTTTGCGATTCCCTTCTGCAATCTTTGCACTACACAATCCGATTTTTGCATGATTTCACACTAATACAGACCCAAAACTCACCTAAATCATCATGGTTTCACAACATCACAAGAGTACATTATAGTAAACATCATATATATCATTCCTCGTCATTATAACATTAACTTATCACTAATTTCATCAAAATCATCATGATATCAAATTCAAACAAAAACCTAACACAACCTACAATTATCTAAACCTTAGATCAATTATAATAACAATGATAAACACCTCTTACCTTAGATTTTAGCAGAAAATATATTCCTCTTGGTGTTCTATCACAAATCTCTTGCCCTAGCTCTCTTTTTTTTTCACTGCTTCCTCTAAATCTTATGATTGTACAAAGTGATCATTCATAACTCCCAAACCTTCCTTATATCAAACTTACCCCTTGGACCCCTAATATGGTCTTCCACTATTGTCCGTACTTATTCATCCCAAATGACTACTTTACCCTTATCATATCTTAATACCAATATTAGTCTATTTTACTAATTAAAATAATTCTAACCAATTATTCTAATTATTCTAAATCATCCAAAATTTTCTTAATTCCCAATAATCCATATAACACATGAACATCACATAACCATCATAATCATCAAAACAACAAAGATCATCACAATTACTCATCTAAAAAATTAAGAATTTAAATAAATAACTTAATTAACTTAGGGAATTACATTTCTCATTTTGAACTTATTAATAATCTGGAATGTGTAACTTGTCTGCTGTGCTATGCCATTTTTTCCTATTTCGCAGTCAATGCTTCATTTCATATATTGGGATTCACTTCCTGAAATGCAAGAGCTTACTAGGATTAACTCAAAATGGGTAACTACCTTGATGGCTCAACATCTACTAGCAGCAACTGATTGATATGACTTAGATAGACTTAGGATCCTATGTGAAGCAAGTCTATCTGAAGATGTTGTAATAAACACTGTAGCTATAACTTTAGGTTTGGCATAGCAGAACTATTGTTTCCAGCTGAAAGTAGTCTGTCTGAAATATATTGCAAGGCCTAAAAAATCTTAGAGGTTTATTTTAGTCAATTGAAATTCTATTTTGTCACAAACATACAGTAAAAAAAAGAAGTGCAAGGGTACTGTTATTGAAGGAACTATACAACAGTTGTTTAAAGACCACCATATGAACTATATTAAATGCATTAATATGGATAATAAATCCACCTAATGTAAAAGACCTATGTTGTCGTAAAATTTTATTTTAGAATGTTGTTCAGTCTTTAAAATTTAAGTGTCAATTTGCTTCCGCTACTATTTCATAATATATGCATGCAATTTGTTTATCTTCAGTCACATATTATTCCCTTTGTTGATCTAAGGGTCAAGCCCTTGCAGATGAATATGGTATCAACTTTTTTGAGACTGTAACTAGCTCTAAATGCTCTGATTGAAATTGCATTGCTTGTACGAAGTGCAAAAACATATCTAAATGTGGAGGAGGTTTCATTTTCAATAGCTCGAGATATCAAGTAAATAGTTGCAGACGCTGACTTAAAATATGAGGTTTTATTTTGAACTTTTCTACTACATATTATGGCTTGTCTCCTGATTTCTTTGTTTTGAGTCCTTTTTTGATTTCCTTCTATTTGATGAAATGCAGGATTTCATCGTTTCCTTTTATCTTAAGTTTAACTAAAATGCAGGATTATATCTAAAGAATAACCTGAGAAATGTATATAATTTAATGCCTGAACACCAACACTACGTGAAATCAGAGTTGCTTCCTTGTCTTGGACCATGCACATCAATGGAGAAGGTTAGATGGTTTGATTTATGTTTCAAACTCGAAACATTTTGTTGCTTATTGATTCTGGAATTAGTGACTTTTTTGGGTCAAAGAACTAAGAATGATTCATAGCATGCTATTAATGGATATTGATTGTTATTATCACATATTGTAGAAAGAGCCATATGTTTCTATACTGTCATAGGTGAGTGGAACATAACATTATGGAATATGTGTGGCCTAGACAAGAGTACATGCTTGATAGTGTTGTTTGATCTTTCATCAAGTGACCGTTCAAATACTCCAGGTGTTGTCAACCCAGAATTGTACCTACAGTTCCTTACAAGGTTATGTTAGGGACATTTCATAATTGGAATCTTAATATGGTTTTGTGTGTCTTTTCACTATATCCTTATATCTTGAGCATTAATAATGGTTGTGGTCTTATTATCGTTAACATTGAGAATCGAGATTAGCAAAATCACAGTGATACTTTGATTTCGTCAAACTTGTTAAAATATGAATCAGACTTTGTTATATTTTTAACTTCTTGTATATTGCTCTTAGTAAATAATTTACACACACTTGGTCTTTTGTAGACTCAAACAAACTTTTACAATTCTAAAACAGTAAATTAAAAAAACATAACTGCTACATAACTACTAAATAAAACTATTGTCTTTCCTACTACCATACTTAATACTAATCATTTATTTCAAACACATTTAATGTTTATTTCAACAAAACTCCTCTTTAAACATTAAATGCTTCTTTGATCAAGCATCTCAATCATCTTTCTGCCTCTTTAGAATACTTCCTTTGATAGTGGTTTTGTGAAGATATCTGCTGCTTGGTTTATGCTTGCTACATGCCTTAGTTCCACGCTTCCCTCTTTCACATGTTCACGTATGAAGTGAAATCGAACGTCTATATGCTTGCTTCGTTCATGATTGACTGGATTCTTTGCCAGCTCAATAGCTGATTTATTGTCCACGTGTATTATTGTTGGACCTTCCTGTTTCAGCCCTATCTTACTTATCAACCTTCTGAGCCATACTGCATGGCAGACGCACCAGGATGCTGCCACATATTCTGCTTCACACGTTGAAAGTGTCACTATAGGCTGCTTCTTCGATAGCCATGTAAAAGATGTGTTTCCCATGAAAAACACATATCCTGCAGTGCTCTTTCGATCGTCAATGTCTCCACACCAGTCACTGTCAGAATATACTACTAACTTGTAGTCTTCTGTCTTCGAATAAAACATCCCAAGTGATGTTGTTCCTTGGATGTATCTCAGAATTCGTTTCAGCGCTTTCCAGTGTGTGTGAACTGGCTCCTCCATGAATCTGCTCACTATGCCAACACTTAGTGAAATATCTGGCCTTGTGCATGTGAGATATCGAAGGCTGCCTACCAAGCTTTGATATTTGCTTCCTTCGACCCGTTCTCCTCCATCAAACTTCGACAACTTTGTACCTGGCTCCATTGGCGTAGAAGTTGGATTTCAATTCTTCATTTTATACTTTTCTAGGATTTCCTTTGCATACTTTTCTTGTGATATGAAAATCCCAGCTTCTTCCTGTCGAACCTCCAGACCAAGAAAAAATCTCATCAGACCTAAGTCTGTCATTTCAAATTCTCTTGTCATGGTGCTTTTGAAGTCTTCGATCATCTGAACATTATTGCCTAGAAAGATAAGATCATCAACGTACAGAGCCACAAGTAATAACTCACTTCCATTTTTCTTTACATAGAGGGCTGGTTCATAAGGGCATTGCTTGAATCCACTCTCCTTAAAATATGTGTCAATGCGTGTGTTCCATGCCCTAGGTGCTTGCTTCAGCCCATACAATGATTTCTTCAGTTTCAGCACCTTCTTCTCTTCTCTAGTCTTCATATAACCAAGTGGTTGTTTGACATAGATTTCTTCTTCGAGCACACCATTCAAAAATGCTGTCTTGACATCCATTTGAAATATTTGCCATTTGAACTGAGCAGCTTGAGAGATGAGTAATCGAATTGTCTCCATTCTTGCAACAGGCGCGAACACTTCGTCATAGTCAATGCCAGCTTTCTGCTTGTATCCCTTTGTAACCAGCCGTGCCTTGTATCTTTCGATCTCTCCTTGAGCGTTCATCTTTTTCTTAAATACCCACTTTACACCAATGGGTTGACTTACTTTTGGTAATTCGACCAGCTCCCAAGTTTTGTTGTTTTCGATTGCTTTAATTTCTTCGTCCATGGCGCTTTTCCACTTCTCATCTCTTAACGCTTCTTCAACACTTATGTTTTCAGCATCTGCCAGAAGACACACAAGATGCACCTCACTTGTTGAATCATACAGATCTTGCAAACTTCTCATTCTGGGTTGTAGAGGTTCATCTTTATCTTCTGTTTCTTCATGTTCTTCTGGAGTGTTTGTTGGTACAGCTATAGTTGTTTCTTCGACTGTATCAACAGCCTCTGTCGAACTGTTCCAGTCCAACTTGCTGGCTTCATTCATTCGAACGTCTCTGCTTACAATCACTTTCTTACTTATGGGATTAAAAAGCTTGTACCCTTTCGTCTTCTCATCATATCCAATGAATATGAACTTCTGACTTTTGTCTTCAAGCTTTATTCTTTGTTGGTCTGGTACATGTGCATAAGCTATGCTACCAAAAACTTTTAGATGAGAGATTGTTGGCTTCTGTCCACTCCATGCTTCTTGTGGTGTTTTGTCTTCCAGCTTCGAATGTGGACACCTATTCTGAATGTAAACAGCACATTGTACTGCTTCTGCCCAGAACTCTTTCAGCATACTCTTGCTTTTAAGCATTGATCGAACCATGTCAAAGATAGTTTGATTCTTCCTTTCAGCCACACCATTTTGCTGAGGTGAATATGGTGCAGTTAGGAATCTTCTTATGCCCTGTTCTTCACAGTACTTCACAAAGGACATCGAAGTATACTCTCCTCCTCTGTCTGATCGAATTGATTTGATGTTTCTTTCTGTTGCCTTTTCAACTATTACTTTGAACTTCTTGAACACTTCTAGTGCTTCAGATTTTTCTTTCAGAAAATAGACCCAGGTTTTTCTTGAGTAGTCATCAATGAAGGAAATGAAGTATCTTTTTCCACTGAAGGATTCTGGAGTAATTGGCCCACATATATCATTATGTATCAATTCGAGTATCTGTTTGGCTTGATACTCTGTCTTCTTCTGAAATGAGGTTCTGGTTTGTTTGCTGAGCACACATTCTTCACAGAATTTTCCTTCGAACTCCATGTCTGGTAATCCATGCACCATGTTCCTCTTCGCCAACCTTCTCAGACCAGCATGATGTAGGTGACCAAAGCGCATGTGCCACAGTGACGCTTTGTCTTGCACTTCGATCTGCAGACATTTCTCTCAAATGTTCCTCAAGTTAAGTTTGTACATTCGATTTCTCTCCATTTCGACAGCAGCAATCAGATATCCTGTTTTGTCCTTCAACTGCAGTGTTCGATCTTTCATCAAGATCGAAGCACCTTTTTTTGTGAGTTGTCCTAGACTTAATATGTTGGTCTTAAGGTCTGGTACATAGTAGACATCTTCGATTGACCCAATCAAGCCACCCTTCTCCAAATAGCTGATTGTGCCCTTTCCTTCAACTTTCACCTTCGATGCATCTCCAAAAGACACGCTGCCATCTTCAACTCCCTTCATATCTTTAAACAGGTGTTTGTAACCACACATGTGATTACTTGCTCCTGAGTCAAGATACCAAATACTGTCATTGGTGTTGATTTCCTTTTGGGCCATCAGGAGAAACCCTTCATTCGATTCAGCTTCCAAAGCCAAATTGGTTGTCTCTTCAGTCTTCTTTTCATTTCGACCGTCTTTTGCAAGATGTCCCACTTTGTCACAATTGTAACATTTGTAGGAGTTGCAATCCTTCGCGTAATGGTCATACTTGCCACACTTGTAGCATTCGAAATTTGAATAATTCGAACGACCACCTCTTTGGCCACGTCCTCTGCCACGCCAGTTTTGTTGGCTCGAATTTCCTCTTTCGAAGTTACTGCCTCTACCACTTCGACCACTGTCACGTCCTCCACGTCCACGCCCTCTTCCTCGAAAGTTGTTCGAAAAGAGTACCTTTTCATCTTTTGATTCTTTTGTTTGGTTTGCTTCTTCTTCTGCCTCTTCTTTCTTCTTCATCTTTCTTTGTTCATGTGCTTCGAGTGAACCAGTGAGCTCTTCGATTGAGAGCGTCGAAAGGTCCTTCGATTCTTCTATTGCACACACCAGATTTTCAAACTTATCTGTTAAAGATCTTAAGATCTTTTCAACAACTCTTGCATCAGCTACTGTCTCTCCATTTCTTGTGAGTTGATTCACCACTTTCTGCACACGAGTGATGTAATCTGATACATTTTCTGTATCCTTCATTTGTATCCTCTCTAATTCGCCACGAAGCGTTTGGAGTCGAACCTGCTTCACTCTATCTGCTCCTTTGAACACCTTCTCTAACGTGTCCCACGCTTGTTTCGACGTAGTCGAACTAGCAATCTTCTCGAAGCCTGATTCATCCACAGTCCTGAACAACATATATAGTGTTATTTTGTCCTTCGCCCGCGTCTCTTTCAACGCCTTCGTTTGGGCTGCTGTAAATCCCCCAATTTCTGTTGGTTCTTCAAACCCATCATTGGTCACTTCTCACGCATCTAGAGATCCAAGAAGAGCTTTCATTTGGATACTCCAGTTTTCATAGTTTGACTTCGTCAGCCGTGGTAACGACATTTGGTTCATCATGTTCGCCATGAGCTCTGATGCCAACTTGTTAAAATATGAATCAGACTCCGTTATACTTTTAACTTCTTGTATATTGCTCTTAGTAAATAATTTACACACACTTGGTCTTTTGTAGACTCAAACAAACTTTTACAATTCTAAAACAGTAAATTAAAAAAACATAACTGCTACATAACTATTAAATAAAACTATTGTCTTTCCTACTACCATACTTAATACTAATCATTTATTTCAAACACATTTAATGTTTATTTCAACAAAACTCATTGTCAATTCAAACATACACGGTGAACAAGTTTATATATGTGACACTGCATGTAGCAGTGAACAACTCTCACACCATATTCATTTTATTATAGGATTTTTAATTTTTTTTGCTTAAAACATATACATGTAGTAGTGATATTGCATGTTGCATTTCAACATATACATGTAGCAGTGATATTGCATGTTGCATTTCAACATATAAATGTAGCAGTGATATCAGCAATGTTCTATTGTTCTTTGCTAATAATGTAGCATAATTATCACCAATAATTTTGAAAGAGCATAAAAAAATGTCCCCTGTGAAAGAAAAATATTGTCTCTTTGTGAGAGGAATATAAAAAAAAATGATTGCGACACTAGATGTCATTGTTTATATATTTTATCATTTTAATTTATTCTAGAAATTTCTACTTAATTTGGTTGCTCAACTCACTTTAGGAGATGATAACACCAACAAGTACTTGCTTTTGCTTAACTCATTCAAGCCCTTTATTAATTTTAAAGGTATGATTAATCAATTTTGTGAGTCTGGTAAATATAAAAGAATGGTGTTGTGTTGGAGAAATACTTTGCATGTCATGTTCATTTGAAGACCATTTGTATAATTTATATCCATAAATTATGTTTTGTAAACCATAATAAAAAGTAGTTGTTGAAAACGATTTTCAAACCGATGCAGTCTTTTGCAAACCACTTAAATTTATTAAGCCTTTGCACCTTTTTCTTTCTGGCTTACAAGGGAAGCACATAGGTCAATGGAGGTACCTTGCCTCAATGAGTGATTGTATTTAATGATAATTTATGTGTGCTTTCATGAACTTGAAATGAAATTATTTATAAATCATAACTATCTTTTGAATTTTTGTGACAACAATTAATACTATAATTTCTGTATAACATTTTGTATGTTTATGCTTGTAATGTTGAGTACAATATAACTGCTATATAAAGTAAGAAATAACTCTATATCTCTTTTCCATGTGCCTATGCTATGACAAAATGTATGTGTATTAAAAGTTGGCAAATGGTAACAAGTTCTAGGGTATCTATGCGAACTCATGAGTTATTATATTTTTTATATAATTAAAAAATTTTAAAAAAAATTTAAAATAATGTGAATTAAAACACGGGCAATTAAAAAATTTTAAAAAAATTTTAAAATAATGTGAATTAAAACACGGGCAAAATATTTTTATTTATGTTATTAATATTTTTATTTTAAAATTATTTTTAAAATAATATATGAATTCAAACACGAAAAAATATGTTGTTTTTTTAATTATTTGTGTTAATAATATTTTTATTTTAAAATTATTTTTAATTTAAGATATAATTTTTTTTTAAGATAATATATAAAAGAGTGAGTTATATATTATTAATATAATCATTTCTTTAATATATGTTATTCATGGCGAATGTTATTTTTAAATTAACGAGTGAATCTTAATTCTTTTTAATTTTTTTATCTAAATATTTTTATAAATAATGTCAAAACAAAATAATATTGCATATAAGAAAATATATTATCCATCCAAATATTTTTATATATAAAAATATTATATTTATGATTCATATATAAATCAAAACATCTATTTCTTTTAAAAATAATATATTTTTTTGGTAAAATAATTTACTTATTTTTTATATTTTTATTATATTTTAAAAATAAATATGCGTATCTTAATAGTTATAATATAAGCCAAATGTATAATCTTCTGTTCTCAAGCTTGAACTGCAAAACTTTTTGAAAGCATTGAGAAAAATGCTCCATTTCCAATTCAAAACCTTGAATTTCATTGCTGAGATTAATCAGCATCCCATCCCTAAAGAAAACCCTGTTTTTCTCATTAGATGAACTAGGTTAAAGCTAATTTTCAAATAAGCTAAAAATTAAAAGCAGTACCTAATTGATAAAAAAAAGCATTTATTCAATTTGATGAAAAATAATTTCAATTTTGAACTACTAAATTCATAATGATTTTAAAGAATAAAATTCATCCCAATAATCTAATTTAGAAATCAATTCAAAAACTAATTGATACACTATTTCATATGATAATAAGTCTAATTCTAAATAAGGCCTTGGAAAGATAAGGTGACAGAAACATAACCGATATATAAAGTAATAGAGAAACTGAGATGACTTTAAATGTTTTCTGAAGTAAACTTTTGAATTTATTGTGAAAGGTATATTTTTAAATTATTTCTCTTTTGACAAAATGAAAGTGTGATTCACTTACAAAAGAATTTAGTATTATTTTGAATGTGTTCAAAAATATATTTTTAATTTAAAAAGTATTTTTAAATTTTTACTACGATGTGGAAGTAAACTTTTTTTATCTAAGAGAGGACTAAAAACCCAAAAAAAAAAAAAGATTACACCAATATCAACCAGAAAATAAAGTAGTTAAAAAAAAAAATTCAAATCTAATACTTGTTTTGTCTCATATTATTTATTACAGTGGATCATTTCACACAGATTAATAAACAATAATAAATAAAAGAAAGAGAATAATAATTTTATTAAATTATCTTGATTAACTATTGATGTATACAAATTAACATTAATGTTAAATGAAAAAACAATAAATTATGAATATTTATTAGAAAGTACAATTGAAAGATTAAATATAAAATTGTATTAATAATTTAAAATGATAAGTATTTTAGGATAATTTTTTTCTTAAAGGTGACATTATTTTGGAACAAAGGGAATAACTATTAAGAGTATTTTTAATAAAGTGTTAAGTTTATGCATAGATAAATTATTTCTTTTTAAATAATAATAAAGTGTTATTTTTAATGTTATAAATATATTAAACTTATTTATTAATATTTTATATATTATCAATAAATTTTAAATTACACTTAATTATTTTCGATTGAACTTCGGTCTGACCTCAGATGAATATTTAAACCTCGAACTCCATACTTATACTAATTTAAGTGCAGTTTCAACTATCTTGCTAAAATCATATATAATTTAACGCCTCAATTTTTTTTGCCTAATCGGCAACTTATTCTGAAGCAATTACAAAGAAAACACCACCACTTTAGAAGGCGTCTAACTCTTTCAAACCCTGGCAAGCCCCTGCAAAACCCTTTCGGGCTTACCCTTCGAATATCCAGTTGAGGCCAAACGGGCATCAAAGGCTAACCTAACCAAGAACCCCCTAGTTGGATCAGTTTTCCAAATCCATAGAGTTTTCTCGGTCGACCCTAAGCATTCAAGTAATGAGACCAAGCATTGTCTCTAATAACTCCTTCTCCCAAACACTAAGGGGCCCCTCCATCGAAAGTCTCAAACATTCCACTCCCAAAAACCTAGAGAGTCTACCACATGATACTTTTGCTCTGAGACAAGGAATGTCCTCTCAAACTCCACACACAAAGAGGTAGACCCGACCCAAACGTCATGCCAAAACCTCGTCTTTTGACCATCCCCGACCACATTAATACAATAAGAGGTAAACCAACAAGGCGCTTAGTATGGGAGAGAACCAAGAAGAAAAACACATTTCCACTAAGGAGACACCCTCATAAGACTGCATACCCTACCCTCAACGAGAACCAAAGCCCTTAGGACCACACCTAACCAAGCAAATATCTCTCCATAATAAAGGTACATCTAACAGGATCCCACATCTCCTATTACTTAGTAAGGTTTACTAATCTAAGTTCATTCACTCATAAGTTGTTTGGCCTATTTCCTTTGCATAAATCTCCCCACTTAATCCAAGCAACCATAGATCCACTTTTGAAACTCCCCAAAAGCTCTAAATACTTAAAAGGAAGATAACCCATCTTACAATGTAAGTACTCTCCTCTACCCGGTCCAGAAAATTTCTCTCAAAATTAACTTCGTACAAATAACTCTTGGCAAAATTGACTTTGAGGCCAGATGCAAGCTCAAAACTTCCATGGACCTCCTTAATAGTAAAGAGATTTTCCACTTGCAAAACCCCCCCACAAGCATCGTATCATCAACATATTAGAGATGAGACATCTATAACCTATCCAATCCCACAATAAAACCTTCAAAAGCACTAACTGATATTACATTTTTCAAGAAACCACTAAGACTGTTAGAACATAGTTTGATTCTACATCTTAGGAAATAATTTTGATGATAACAAATACATGATATATATATATATATATATATATATATATATATATATATATATATATATATATATATATATATATATATATATATATATATATATATATATATATATATATATATATATATATATATATATATATATATATATATAAATAAAAGAACAAATATGATCTCTAAATAATTTATTTTAATATGCAGAGAAGTTCTGATAAAGAAGCACAAAAGTTGACGAACAAAATTACGCTAAGAAGATCTAATAATAATTTATGTACAACTATTGAAATATCACGCTCAAAAAAGTTCTAAATGCTAAAACTTCTGAAGCACCAAAGTTGCATGCTAGTTAACATTCTTATTCTGATCAGCGGTTAAAGAAGCAAGTTCTGATGCGTTACAATTCAATCATTACAAATCAAAAAGTAACGGTTGGTACCAGACAAGATCTTTATTTTTGGAAAGTACATTAACAACTCTTTATCAACCTTCAAAAATCATCTTCTCATGTCTCATATGCTTCGCTTATATAAAGGAGTCTTGAAGAAATGATCAAACACATTTGCACATACAAAGATATACTTTACAGAAGCTCTCTGTTGTATATTCATTGTGCTTTAACCTTATGTATAAATCACAATTGTGGTATAGTTTTTCTAGAAACACCATTGTACACATTTTTTATTTATATTTTGTAATACCTTAAGAAACTAAGTTGTGGTTTAGTCTCAAGAAGACATTGACAGTAGTCATTGTGTTTGTGTAATCAAAGTTTTTGATTAGTGAATTAAGACCTCGTTTGAGAGAGGTGAAATCACCTTGGTGGATGGGTTGAAATAGTTTGAGTTCAAACGAACCAGGATAACGAAACGTCTCATACTGTTTTTTTTAAAACCCAAATTCAAACCCCATTTCTTGTGTTTTTCTATCCTTCAATTGGCATCAGAGCATCTGGTTCTAGGTGTTAACACTTAACCGTGTCAAAAAAAGATCCCAGCAAGAAAAACAATATGGTGGGATCAAGTCAGATCAACAACAATGATAATTATGATGAGAAAGACAGAGTCAACGAAAAACCTCTAATTTTTTATGGTGAGAACTTCGATTACCGGAAAGACATAATCAAAAGTTTTTTCTAGCTCATGACGCTGATCTCTGGGATATGGTAACTGATGGCTACGTTCATCCAGTTGACGAAAGTGGTCAGAAGATCGACATAAAGAAAATGACAGATCAACAAAAGAAAGAATTCAGAAATCATCACAAGGCCAAAACAATCCTCTTAAGTGTTATCTCGTACACCGAGTACGAGAAGATCACGAATAGAGATTCAACTAAGAACATGTTTGACTCTCTGAAAATGACGTATGAAGGAAATACACAAGTCAAAGATACAAAAGCTCTTGCACTCATTCAGAAGTATGAGGCCTTCAAAATGGAAGAAGATGAAACAGTTGAGACAATGCTCTCAAGGTTTCAAATTCTGGTTGTTGGGCTAAAAGTTCTGGATAAAGGGTACACAACATCAGATCATGTGAAGAAAATCATCATAAGCTTACCCAAGAAATAGAGACCCATGGTCACAACCTTAAAACTATACAAAGATCTGAACAAAATATCTCTTGAAGAACTTATCAGCTCTTTGAGAAGTCACGAGATAGAGCTGGAAGAAGATGAGCCCCGAAAGAAAGGTAAGTCTCTTGCTCTTAAATCTAATAAAAATTATGAAACTAAAGCTTTTTAGGAAGAATAAGAAAACTCTGATGGATCCTCATCAGAAGAAGACGAACTATCTCTTCTCTCTAGAAGAGTCCATCAGCTATAGAAGCACAGATAGAGGAAATTCAGAAACCCCAAAAGAACAAGCAATCACTCTGAATCATCCTCTAGATACAGAAAATCTAGCAACAAAGATGTTGTATACTACGAATGCAAAGAGTCGGGTCATTACAAAAGCGACTTCCCAAATAAAAGAAGAAAAGTCTTATGGAAATGTGGGATGACTTAGAATCTTCTGAAGTTGAAACAGAATCAGAAGATGAACGAGCCAATATAGCTTTAATGGCCAACATATCATAAGATACAAATACATCTGAATCTGAATCAGATTCGGAAGAGGTATTTTCAAAATTCTCTAGATATCAATTAGAAGAAAGTCTGTCTGAAATTCTTGAAAGATATCAACAACTTCGATTCAAATACAAGAACCAAAAACACATTATTGTATCTGAAACTGAAGAAACTAGGAAACAAAAAACATAAAACTCTGAGCTAAGAGAAATTAATTATAAATTTAAAAATGAATTACAAAAAGATCTGAAAGAATCTGTTTCATAAGTTTCAAGTAGTTCTGATAACATCATAAAAGAATATGATCACAACTTTCAAAAATTTCTAGCTAGAAACATAGATAGAAGCAATATGGCTTTAATAATCTATGGAGTTAGCAGAAACGGGAGAAAAGGCGTAGGATATGTGAAACCAAGAGGAGAAGAATCATACCAACCAAAGAAAGTTGATGATATAGTTATAAAACACACACCTTTAAACTAACACTTTACATATGAACACTCACATGATATAAAATATACTAGTGATTCTTACTCCGCAAAACCAAAATTCAATCACAATTTTGGAAAATCTAATAAACAAGGACCTAAAAAGATATGGGTACCTAAGGATAAAATCATCTATGTTGCAGATATCTTTAACAACAAAGTTGAAACACCAATCTTGGTACCTGGACTCTAGATGCTCTTGACACATGACAGGAAGAAAGCACATGTTCCAAAGCCTGAAACTTAAATCTGGAGGATACATAGGTTTCAGAGGCAATCAGAAAGGAAAGATTATTGGCTCTGGAACCATTGGTAACGATACACTTCCCTCTATAACTAATGTTTTGTTAGTAGATGGATTAATGCATAACCTGTTATCCATAAGTCAATTAAGTGATAACGATTATGATATAATCTTTAATTAAAATTCATGTAAAGCAGTTAATCAGAAAGATGGAACTATAATTTTTAATGGTAAGAGAAAGAACAACATTTATAAAATAAAACTTTATGAACTAAAAAGTCTGAATGTAAAATGCCTTATGTTTGTTAACAATGAGCAATGAGCCCGGCACAAAAGATTGGGGCATGTTAGCATGAGAATAATATCTCAGATTAACAAACTCAATCTCATCAGAGGACTTCCTAACTTAAAGTTCGGCTTAGATGCTCTGTGTGAAGCATGTAAAAAAGGTAAGTTTTCAAAACCCTCTTTTAAATAAAAATGTTGTTTCTACCTCTAGACTATTACAACTTCTGCATATAGATCTGTTTAGACCAGTGAAAACTGCATTCATCAGTGGTAAGAAATATGGATTAGTGATCGTAGATGACTATAGCACATGAACATGGATAAAGTTCTTAAGACACAAGGATGAGTCACACTCCATGTTCTCTACTTTCTGTAACCAAGTTCAAAATGAAAAAAAGTTTAGAATTGTTAAAGTCAAAAGTAATCATGGTGGGGAATTTGAAAACAAAAGTTTTGAAAATATTTTTAATGAGAATGGTATTTCTCATGATTTCTCTTGTCCTAGAACTCCTCAATAAAATGGAGTTGTAGAACGAAAGAATAGAACTTTATAAGAAATGGCCAGAACCATGATCAACGAGACTAACATGGCCAAATTTTTTTGGGCAGAAGCAGTTAACACAACATGTTATATTCAGAATAGAATCTCAATAAGACTTATTCTGGAAAATACTCCATATGAACTGTGGAAGAACATAAAGCCCAACATATCTTATTTACATCCATTTGGATGTGCTTGTTTTATATTGAATACTAAAGAACATTTGAATAAGTTTGATTCTAAGGAACAAAAGTGTTTCGTGTTAGGATACTCTAAATGCTCAAAAGGTTATAGAGTATATAACACAGAAACACGAATTGTGGAAGAATCTATTAGTGTCGGATTTAATGATAAACTTGGCTCTCAAAAGTAAAAGTAGGGTAAATTTTTTGCAGATATAGAAGTTCAAATTACAGGTACTGAAGACAGATCTTCAAAAAATAAAAGTTCATAATTTCAGACAAATACAAAAGAAGACGTCACAAATATCGCAACAGCTTCTGAAGAATCCATCCAGAAAAGACAATCCAGAAGCAGCTTAGCACATCCTGAAAACATGATTTTGGGAAAGAAAGATGATCCAATCAGAACAAGATCTACATTCATAAATATTGAATAATATCTTATGGGATTAGTATCTCTGATCGAGCCAACTTCCATTGATGAAGCACTTCTAGAAAATTATTTAATCCTTGTAATACAGGAAGAACTGAATCAATTTACCAGAAACGATGTGTGGGATCTAGTCCATAAACCAAAAGGCTTCAACATCATTGGAACCAAATGGGTCTTCAGAAACAAGCTAGGTGAACAAGGAGAAGTTGTCAGAAACAAAGCACGACTAATCGTACAAGGTTATAGTCAGCAAGAAAGGATAGACCATACATAAACCTTTGCTCTAGTCACCAGGTTAGAATCTATCATACTCTTAATTTCATTTGTTGTAAATAATGGCATCACTCTTTATCATATGGATATCAAAAGTGCTTTTTTAAATGGTTGCATTGATGAAGAAGTTTATGTACACTAACCCCTTGGTTTTGAAAATACAAAACATCCAGAATATGTTTATAAACTTAAGAAATCTTTATATGATCTGAAACAAGCTCTCGGAGCTTGGCATGTACTAAGTAACTTTCTGTTAG
Organism: Vicia faba; assembly: GCA_948472305.1. Lineage (NCBI taxonomy): Eukaryota > Viridiplantae > Streptophyta > Magnoliopsida > Fabales > Fabaceae > Vicia > Vicia faba. Next base: position 519,975,451 of record OX451737.1, read on the forward strand.
AAAATGAGTTTGCCAGAGGGGAGCTGGACACAAATATATTCTGGAAACCATTTAAAAAATGATATTCTGGTTTATCAAATTTACGTAGATGATATAATTTTTGGATCTACTAAAGCCTCTTGGGGAAAGAATTTGCTAAGACTATGCAAGCAGAATTTGAAATGAGCTTGATAAGTGAACTCAAGTTCTTTCTGGAAATTCAAATCAATCAAACTCCAGAAGGAAACTATATACATCAAAGCAAGTATGTTAAAGAACTTCTGAAGAAATTTGATTTATCAGAAAGTAATCCATCCAAAAATCCTATGCATCCTACATGCATTCTGGAAAGGGAAGAGGTTAGTAAGAGAGTAGAACAGAAGTTGTACAGAGGTATGATTGGTTCTCTCTTATATTTAATAACTTCAAGACCTGATATTCTATATAGCATTTATCTTTGTGCCAGATTCCAATGAGATCCTAGAGAATCTCACTTAACAACAATTAAGCGAATTTTCAAATATTTGAAAGGTACTACTAATCTTGGTCTTTATTATAGAAAATCCAGAGAATATAAATTAGTAGGATACTGTGACGCTGACTTTGTTGGAGATAGAATAAAAAATACTTCTGGAAGTTGCCATTTTCTGGGGGATAACCTAATCTCATGGTCCAGCAAAAGACAATCCAATATTGCACTGTCAACTGTTGAGGCTAAGTATATAGTTGCAGCTGGATGCAGTACTCAAATGCTCTGGATGAAAAGTCAACTTGAAGATTTTCATATTTATAAGAGTAACATTCTTATTCTATGCGATAATACTTCTACTATTTGTCTTTCTAAATATTATTTTACATTCTATGGCTAAACATATAGAAATGAAACACCATTTCATTAAGGACTATATTCAGAAGGGAATTCTTTGTTTAAAATTTATAAACACACACCATTAATAGGCTGACATTTTTACTAAACCCCTTGCTCAAGATAAATTTAATTTCATTCTGAAAGACCTCAGTATGGAATTTTGCCCAGAATAAATATGTAGTTTCTCTATATTTAATCCTGAGAATTTTTTAATTTATTTTTGTGAACATCTGAACAATAGTTCTTTAGAAGTGAGAAGGAAAATTGTATCAAAAACTATTTAGAAGATCTGAACATTTTCCAAAAACGCTTCATTTCTAAGATAGAAGCAAGCAGTTCACCATATCAACATCTGTCAACTCTAAACGCTAAGTCACTCTCTAAGGCTGAATACATGTTCAAAATTTGAAGGGCTGAAACAGTTGAGTTAATGCATTGAGGCGCGAGTCAAATCAGTAACTGTTCAAAATCTTCACGCCATCCCTCTTTTTCAGAAATCATTAATGCAGTTAATCATTTTGTTTATTTTATTAATTAAAATTAAAACTCATGTTTTCTCCCCTTGGCTATTTATACCTCACTTTCTCAAACACTTTCACACCTTCACTCTCACTCACCCTATTCTCTATGTATTTGTTCATTTCTCTTTTGTGTGCTCTCAAACCCTAAGTCTGTGAACAATGGCTTCTTTTCAATAAATGTCTCAAGATTCTCAAATCAACATTCCTAGTTTATCCTCTACTACAAACGAAGAAAGGTATGTTAAACCTTCAAGAACTATCCTCACTCCTGTTGATTCTCTGTGAACTCATAGTTTATTTTGAAAGCATGAAGGAAAATGGGTATGACCTAACGCCTGATGTTGAGTTTCAAGGGTGGAAAAAATACTTTGATCGTCTAACCGGTCCAGTTTTCCCTAAACTAGTTAAAGAATTTTAGATTCATGCTACTGCATCAAATCATTAAGTAACATCTTATGTAATGGGAAAGACGGTTGACATCATCGAGGATCTCATTGGAAAGCTTATTGGTCACGACAGAAGCGACATAAGATGTAGTGAAATGGCAGAAAAAGGTTATGACCTAACCATCGTATCAAAAGAAATCTTCTCCTCTGGACAACCCTCAAACAAGATCAAAGATCTGAAGGACCATCTTAGAATTTAGTCTAGAATGATTATAGGGTGCATCAATCATAGAAAACCAACCAGTTCTCTTGACTATATCAATATTGATTAACATTACCTGTTGTACTTCATTGCAACTAAAGCCAAAGTTTACCTTCCTCATATTCTATTTAACCATTTAAAGACAAGTGTAAAGGAAACAAAGGAAGAAGAAAGAACCAAAAGAGATTGGATTCTGCTAGGAAGGCTTATCTCAGATATTCTGACAGAGAATAAACTGATAGAACATCTGAGTGAGGCTCAACAAGAAAATGTTCTGGAACCATGTTCTAGAAAGCCTCTCAATGCCAAGAACCTGAAGAAAATGAAGATAATAGAAACCATTAAGGATCCCACACTCACTACAAAGGAAGTCATCACCACTAGAAGAGTTCCTTTGAAGGATTTTTCTCTCTTCACTCAAGCATACTCCTCTCTATAAATTGTCCTCGGATATCTGGAAGCATGCAAGAGTGATGAAACAATTCCAAATGTAAATATCCTTGATCTCGGGCAACAACCTCTGGAAGTTGCTGCCAGAAAGACAAGAAAAAGGAAAGCTGCTGGAGAAGGAACTTCTCAGAAAACTCCCAAAGTTGTTAAAAAGAAAGGTAACCCCTCTTTTATTTCTGTTATCGAATCAGTTTTGTTATCAACATCTGAAACCTCCTCATCTCAAAAACCTGCTGAAAATCCTCCACCTCAAACCATTGATGACTTTGACATAGAAATTGATACCTCAATACCCACTAATCATCCTCTAACTAATCCACCTTCTACCCAATTTGTTCAAACTCAGTCAAAACTTGCACAAGTTCTTTCTGATATTGATTAATTTGATCCATTTTTTGAAGCTCCCCAAACCGAAAATCTAAATACTTCCTCTAAAACCACATCATCCATTCCAAGCATCACTTGCCCACTCAACACCTTTCAACCACTAAAAATCTCCACCATAACATCATAAGACTTCTCCCTTCCAGATATTCCATCTCCCTATAATTCAACACCACCTAACTCTCCTATAATCATTTCCAACTCTCCCACTCGCACTGACTATTCAGAAGATCCCTTAAGAACCATAATTGATCTAAAAGCCCGAGACAATCTTTCACAACTTCTCAGAAAATAGCCATTCCAAAACCAACACTAAAACTATCCAAATCAGATGTTGGTAAATCTCTGTTGGTTTTTGAAACAGAAATACAAGAATGGGTTAACTCCTTAAAGCAAGCTTGTATGGATAATCTTAACCCAACTGCTCCTGATTCTCTCTGGACTGAATTCAGAAAATGGTTTAATTATGAATCTTTGAAGCTGAAGGAACTCAGTTATGAAATTGCTCAACAGAACTTTTGCGATCACTTGAAAATCTTCAAGGATCAAGTCCTATATCACTGGGTAAGAAAACCCCTTCTTCTTCTGGACAATACTTCTTGGGAAGCCTCACAGGAATTATAATATAATGAACCATCTCCTGAACCTCAACCTCTTTCTCTAGTCATTTTTAAAGACACAGGCAAGTCAATTGAAGAATATCCCAAGAAAGAATTTACTGTAACAACTTATGAGAATGTGGGTTATTCTGTTGAAACAACTTTCTCTTCTCTTGTGTTGAAGACTCTGAATGAGTTGAAGAAAGAGAATGCAACTATTAAGGAAATGCTGGACAAATAGGATGAAATGAACAAGGAAGTTAAGGGCATGCTAGGGAAGCAAGAGGAATCAAACAATCAGATCAAAAGTCTATTGGAAGCCTTGTTCACACGACTTCCACCTCTTACACAACCTTAGTTTTGATCTTTTATTTGTTTCTACTATATTTGTTTCTTGTTTAAAAACTTTTGTTTATCTGATTCTATCTGTATTAATCTATTTTGAATGCATAATCCATTTTGTTCTCTTTACGTGTTTTTATTTCTTTTTTATTTATGACAAAAAAATGGGAGAACGTAAGATATTTTGAATATAACAGTGCCGAGACTTAGTCTCAACCATTTTGGATATCATAACCTTTGTTTCATCTTTTGAAAGCAAACAAGATAATTCTCTTAAAAGTAATTTATGTCAAATGGACTTATCAGAACTTCCATCATAAGCTCTGATCAAAACATCTTCAGGGAAGTATCTATTTTTTCTTTATCCGAGTATTCAACTCAGACGAAGACCCTAATTCTTTATGTTCTTACGTGATTTATCAAAATATACAAGTATTTATCATCATCAAAAAGGGGAAGATTGTTAGAACATAGTTTGGTTCTACATCTTAAAAAATAGTTTTGATGATAACAAATACATGATATATATAAGAAAAAACATGCTCTCTAAATAATTTATTTTAATATGCAGAGAAGTTTTGATAAAGAAGCACAAAAGTTGACAAACAAAATTATGCTAAGAAGATATGATAAGAATATTTGTACAACTATTGAAATATCACGCTCAAAGAAGTTCTAAATGCTAAAAAACTTCTGAAGCACCAAATCTGCATGCTAGTTAACATTCTTATTCTGATTAGCGGTTAAAGAAGCAAGTTCTGATGCGTTACAATTCAATCATTACAAATAAAAAAGTAACGGCTAGTACCAGACAAGATCTTTATTTTTGGAAAGTACATTAACAACTCTTATATCAACCTTCCAAAATCATCTTCTCATGTCTGTATGCTTCGCTTATATAAAGGAGTCTTGAAGAAATGATCAAACACACTTGCGCATATAAAGATATACTTTACACAAGCTCTCTCTTGTCTATTCATTATGCTTTAACCTTGTGTATAAATCACAATTGTGATATAGTTTTTCTAGAAACACCATTGTATACATTTTTTATTTATATTTTGTAATACCTTAAGAAACCAAGTTATGGTTTAGTCTCAAGAAGACATTGACGGTAGTCATTGTGTTTGTGTAATCAAAGTTTTTTATTATGGATTAAGACCTTGTTTGAGAGAGGCGGAATCACCTTGGCGGGTGGATTGGAGTAGTTTGAGTTCAAATGAACCAGGATAACCAAACGTGTCTTACTGTTTTTTTTTAAAACCCCAATTCAAACCCCCTTTCTTATGTTTTTCTATCCTTTAAAGACCCCCTACCACTAGGAGAAGAAGGAAAAGGGCTAACAAGTCTCATTGCTTCACACCCTTTTGGATATGTATCTCCTTTGTTGGGAAGCCCTGCACCAAAACTGTGAGACTCCCCGAAAAAACACAAACTTTACTCCACTTACCATCGAACCTGAACCTCTGAAGCATACAATCCCGGAAAGATAAACTGATAGAGTCGTAAGCCTTATCGAAATCAACTTTAAACACAAAACACTCTCTCTTTGAAACCACTGCAAGATCTAAAACCTCATTAGGCACAATCACACCATCCACCAATAACCTCCCTTTAAGAAAGGTCGATTGCTTTGGGGAAATAAGCTTCCCCATAACCCTTGTTAGCCAACACCTGTTCCACCAGCTTATACAAAGAATCAAGGTCTAAAACCCCAACCCTAGAGGAGACTCAACCTTTGGGATAAAAGCAACGAAAAATGACTTCAAACTATTTGGTAACATAACATTATGATGAAACTGATTAAACATCACATATATATATCCTCATTTATCAACTCCTATAACATCTCATATAAGGAAAAATTAAAACCAGCAAACCCGAACTCTTGGATCCATCCATACCAGCTACAACCTCATCCATTTATGAAGGCAAAAACCTTGTAGAAAGGGACTCAATCTTAACTAGAAAAATACTATAGAAAAAACTCAATCTAAGGTAAGCCTAGACACCTCAGAATTAAATAAATACTCCTTAAAGTACTTAGAAATCTCCCTCAAAACCTCGGGAATCTCTTCCAACCACTTGTTACCCACTCGAAGAGCAATCAAATTATTCCTCAGACTCTACTCTCAACACCAAACACTTAATCTTATCCGAACAAACCTTAATATTAGACTTCATATTGCTAAACACCTCGTTGTTCCAAATCTTAAGAGACACTTTCAAAGTTTTAAACTTATTATTAAGCTTACAAGTCATCCTACCCTTTACACCCCCTTCCTCCAATAGTCTAGAACTAGTAACTCAAAACATAGGACTCCCGACAACAAATTATTGAACCAAAACAATTTAGGCCCCAAAAGTTGATCATGATATTTTAACACAACATGGCAGTGACCAAAGACGTTACGAGCCATGACTCGTAGACTACCTTGACGCCACTCCTCTTCCCACCCCGTCGACACGAGAACTCAATCCAGCTTACTCATAGAAACACCATTAACATGAAACCAAGTAAATTTGACACCTAGTAAGTGGAAATCCAATAACCTTATCTCTTGAATAAAAGCCCCAAACTCAAGAGATTCAACAATGGGTGATCAATGAACCCCCACTCTCACGCCATTCCTCTCGGCAGGGCAACATACAACATTGAAATCTCCCAGAACACATCAAACATCCCTTGAAAACCTCTCGCACGCCTGTAACAATAACTCTCACACGACCCTTTACTCTTACAACAAACACTTAGGAAAAACATCAAATAAACAAATATATTTATTTATCTATGGGACGGGCTATATCGTAATCATCCATAAGAAATATTTCAATAATGCATCGATTTCAATCATAAGAGATAATTTTATCATTCCATTGTAATCTTGTGGAGACCAAATTTGAATTTAAAGTTAATTATATTTTCTTAATTTTTATAATCTTTGCATTTGAAAATAAGTAATCAATTTCTTCATGACCATCTCTATCTCATTGATGCTCTGTAACTATTTATTTAAATTTATTAAGTTTGTATTTTGAAATTTTCTAATTTTATATAAAGGTAAATGAAAATGATGAAGATAAAAAAAATATATATATAAAAGAAGATAGATGTTGATGATTTACTTTTATATTCAACAAACTTGTGAGATCCAATAGTATGGTTTTTATTAAAAAAGATTCAATGATTAAAATTAAGAAAAATGAAGTCTATAATAAACATTCAATATTATTGAGTGCCTCCTATAGACTTTATTTTTAATATTATTGAGTCAATTTACCTAAAATATTTAATATTGAATTATAAATATCAATCATGAAATCAACATAAAACTATAAATGAAATTAAAAGAACCCGGATTAGTTAAAATTTTCTTTAACAAATATTTTCCAAGTCACCCATGAATTCAAAAAGGGGACGGAGTCGGAGATAAGGGTAAGGTAATAAGAACAGTTTACAGAATCTAGATAATGGGGTCACTAGAGTGCATGCAGAGGATACAAATTACAACAACCCATTTTCATTTTCAACTTAAGTGCTTTTTTCCTTTAATCTAATTATTATGAAAGCACTTTCCCTTTCCCTTCCCACAATCACTGCTACCAATTCCAATCTCAACTACGGTTCTTTCAGTGCTGCTTCTAGTTATGCCTCACTCTCTTCCTTACAACACCGTCCTTCTTCATCGACCACACTCTTCAGTATGGTTCGTATTCCTTCTTTCACTCTTTCGGTTTGTGTTTTTTTTTTAATTGTAATTTTAAGTATGATGATTATAAACAAAAGTTGATATTTTTGCATTTTCTTTTACAGAAGAAGAGTGTTGTTCGCGTGCAAGCTGAGAATGAAGATTTTGAATTGAAGCAAGTGAGGGATATGGCTGCTGCCAAAAAGAGATGGGAAGCTCTGGTATTGTTTTACATTTACATTATTCACTTTGATGATTATGTATGCTATAAATGAAATGCAAATTGAGGAGTTTCTAAATTCTAGTGCTAGTTCTAGTTGAATTGAATTTTCAATTATAGCTATTTTAAACTGCGGCTTTCGTACGCGGTTGGTTATGAGGATTTAAATGGGATTTTTGCTTGTTTGTTTTTGTAGCTCAGGGAAGAAAAAATTAAGGTTCTAACTCCAAAGGAAGCTGGTTATGCAGTTCAGCTTTCAAACAAGCCCCTTCTTGATGTCCGCCCCTCAAATGAACACAACAAGGTTTAGATTGACGTTTTCGTATACATGCATTCATGAAGTTAATTATCATGAGTAATTGATCTTGGTAGTAGATGTTGAAAGTATTAGATTGACATTTTCATATACATTTGGCTCTATTCAACTTTCAGAATTCTAGTTGTTATTGCAAATAAGTAATTCGACTCTTGTGCTTTTGTTTTTCATTTCTTGCAAACTATCCACATATTATTGTTGTGATCTATGAATTTTCTATTTTTACATGTTTTGAAGGCATGGGTGAAAGGTTCGACCTGGATTCCGATATTCGATGTTGATAATGGACTAGATATTGGAACTATTCCCAGAAAAGTTACAAATTTTGCTATGGGTATTAAAAGATCTGTGCTTGCTCTTTCATTACATTTATGCGACAATCACTCAATTTCATTGGAATCTATTACATTCGTCTTGATGTTTTGAACAGGAGGTTGGTGGAGTGGCATGCCTACATTGTCTTTTGACAAGTATGAAGTATCATATACTATCATTTCTTTGTTCTTCTGACTCATTCTCTGTGCACATAAATTTTATTTATTCATTTCTTTCCTCTCTTCAACAGCTCGTTCTTACCCAAAGTAATGGAGAAGTTCCCCAAAGATGCGGAATTAATCGTTGCATGCCAGAAGGGACTGAGGTGAGCTCTTTACATTCAACTGATTGCACACTGCATTGGGTTGCTTCTAATTATAATTTCCATTCCTTTAAATGCTGGTAATTGGTACAGCCACTTGTGTTTTGAATTTCAATTCAGTTTTTAAATCTTTGGTTCAGTGAGATTCTGGTGGGTGATCCATCTAATCATTTCACAAGTGTCTGTCAAACCAACATACAATGTAAATCTCGTATTGTACTGAACCTGGTTTTTGGCTAGATCACTAGCTGCATGTGAACAACTGTACAATGCTGGCTACACAAACCTGTTCTGGGTTCAAGGAGGCTTCGAGGCTGCTGAAGAAGAGGCATGTTTTCCCATTTCAATATTCTGAAAATTTTTCAATTGATTTTTCTAGGGCTTTACCCAAAAAGGGAGCCCTTCTAGAAATTGTCTAAGGCCTGGGTTTTAATCTAGGCTCGGAGGGGGTTCTGAAATAGTTTTCAACCAGCAATAGACGGATCTCTGTTAATACCTCACTAGCTGTGTCATTGTCCCAAGCGCAAAGATATATTGTGCTTTACTCTGATTAAATTTTGGAAAGTAAAAATAACTTATCTAGATAGCCTAATCCTTATGGCCTGCTGTGGAGCAGGATCTTGTAGTGGAGGGTTCAGTGCCACTCAAGTTTGCTGGAATCGGTGGTGTCTCGGAGTTCCTTGGGTAACTATATAATCTCCCTTTTTTCCCTTCTAATGCATGAAATGTAATATCATTGATGAAGTCTAATATGGCCTATTTAGTTCAAGTTTTCTCCAATGGATAACATAAATTATTTTCTACTTTATATTGTTTTCAATGTTTATTCCTGCCACGTTAGAACATTATACTTCTTACAAGCTATGATTGGTTGGTAATGCGAATAAAGTTCAAAATAACTATCACTGTTTGGTTTATGACACAGGCAGAGTTTTAAGTTGATGCTTGTTAAAGGCCCATGGTGATTTTAAAAAAAGAGAAATTACGTTTTTCATATGTTGGGTTCTCTTGATTTTTGTTCAACAAGTTTAATGCCAAAAGCTGAAATTACATACCTGTTACAAATCAAATTTGAGATCGGTTGTCAACTTGTCAGTATTAAGCATACATATAATTACACAGATTTGAGTTGTGATTCATCATCTATTTGATGACAACTTTCCTGTATGTAGCAGAATGTCCCTAGCTTGTGGCCATGGCAATTGCACGGGCGTAATTGCATGATATATATTTCAAATGAGACTTCACACACAATCTATAAATAATTCAAAAATTTTAAACATGTATAGAAATTTCTAACTACAAGATTACTTCCAGTTGGACAGATCAACAGAGAGCCGCTGCAGCCAAGGAAGGCTGGGGATACAGATTAGTGTTTTCTGCACGCCTGGTAATCTATATATTATATGATTTAAGTTGTGAATTGTTTTCTCAATTTTGACATCACAAATTTGAATGGTTCTTGCATAGATTGGATTATTTCTTGTTGCCGATGCATTATTTATCGGTGCTCAGCAAGCTGGACGCTATCTTCAGGAAATCAGAACCCATTGAGATACTACGGCTACATTTGAGTTATTGATTAGTCCTTCTGTAGACAATGCTCTTTGTTGTGGATGAGAAAATAGAGACAACAGGCTGAGGAACTCAATTTTGAATGCCGACCCTCGGCAGAACCCATCCTTTTGTTAGATTTACTAGCAGTTCCTAGTCACACTACATGATTATAAATCCAAGTTTAGCTGGGCAGCAATTTTAGTTTAGGTTTCTTCCATGGGGCTATGCACTACTACGTGCTTTTTAGGCCAAATTGTTGTATGTTTCTTAGAAATTTCCAGAACCCCCCAAAAAAAAAGTCCTGATATTGCTTCATTAATGTTACTATTTTGGCATGTGTATGTGTATTGAAGCCATTGATATTCTATATGAATTCCAAACCGGGATTATATTTTTGCAGAAACCCTCTCAGTGCTGGTTAAATTAAGGTTTATTGTGTGTATGGTTGTGTTCTCTGACTGTATCCATTTAGAATTTAGAATTTTCATCTTTCCTTGTGAAATTAGATTGACGATCCTTTCCGAAAAGGACAAAAGACATTTTATAACAAGTGTTACTAGCATTTAAGTTTAGTGATTTGCACTGCCTTCCCCAAATTGCAAAATCAAGTTGTAGAAATCAAAATTACCCAGCCAAATGGTTGACGAGTCGGAGATGCTTCTCAAGTTCTTGTTCTTTCTTCATCTCTTACTCAATTTGATTTTTGTGCATCATAAACAACTTTTGGGAACACTTGGTCACATAAATTGCATGAGTTAAGTGCAAATTATAAAGTATACCGGTAATGTTTTAATCTTTGATGAGAAAATTAAAAGTTGATATTAGTTACACTCAACACATACATCAATAAAAGGAAAACTCAGTATTCACATGCTCTTCACAGAAAATAAGGCTTAGCAACAACAAGAAGATTTTCTCTCCTGTGCATTGAGATGCCAAAAACTTCAGCGAGATCCAAGTCTTTTGCTGTAATACCAGGAGGAAGCTCCCAGTCAAAGCTATAGAGTAGTTGTGCAAGACCAAGCTCAATAACTGCAATGGCAAATGTAATAGCTGGACAACCTCTTCTCCCTGCCCCAAATGGTATTAGCTCAAAATCCCGCCCCTTATAATCAATTTTACTCTCTAAAAATCTCTCTGGTTTAAATGCAGCGGGATCTTCCCAACTTTCCGAATTCCTACCAATCGCCCAAGCATTGACAAAAATTCTTGTTTTAGCTGGAATTGCGTACCCTTCTACTGTAATATCTTCCATAGATTCTCTTGGGACTAATACCGGTACTGCAGGATGCAAGCGAAATGTCTCTTTAATTACAGCTCTCATGTACTGCAGTTGATGCAGGTCAGTTTCTTCAACAACTCTTCTTTCTCGCAGAATGCTACGCACTTCCTTTTGTGCTTTTTCCATAACTGGAGCATTCATTAGCAGCTCTGTCATTGCCCAATCAAGGGTAATGAATGTTGTATCAGTTCCAGCAGCAAACATATCCTGCAAAAAAAAGTGTTGTGAGCTTGTATTTGTCAACTAAGCAAGACATGGTTGTTGTTACTTATTAAGGCTTCACTTACCAGGATTATTGCCTTGATATTATCAGTGGTGAGAGGCGTTTCGCTCTCGCCCGAACCATTCTTCTGCACTTCAAGTAAAATATCTACAAGGTCCTTATGCTCCTTTAGTTTATTGCAAGCCCTGTGTTCATTCACTATCTGATCGAAGAGCTGATCGAATTTTCTTGAAGTATGTATGAGTCTCGCTTTCATACCTGTCAAGCTATGTATGAACTCGAGCGAAGGAAAAAAGTCACCAACACTGAATCCTCCAAGGAGTTCCTGAGACTCATCAAGCATCTTTTGGAACCCATGTTTTTCACTCTCTCCTCCTTCTGAAAAGTCCCTTCCAAAAGCCACACGGCAAACAGCATTATTTGCATACTGTCCCAACATCTTAGACAAATTGGTAGTTCCTGGATAACACCCTGCAACCCTTTGAACTAAACTAGAAACTTCTTCTTCTCTAACAGCACTATATGAGTTTACTCTTTTGACACTTAGAAGCTCAAGTATGCAAATTTTCCTCACATGCCTCCAATAAGCACTGTAAGGAGCAAAAGCAATATCTGTGCAGTTGTAAAAAAGGTACTTAGCTGAAAACAACTGTGGCCGGCTTGCAAGTGCAAGATCATGAGTTTTCAATATTTCTTTTGCTAGTCTAGCTGATGAAACAACCACTGTTGGGATTTGTCCAAGTTGTAGGAAAATTATGGGTCCATATTTGTGTGCAAGGCTTTGTAAAGATATGTGAGGCGTGGTGCCAAGCTGGTGGAGATTTCCAATGAAGGGTATGGTAAGAGGACCAGGAGGTAGATTGGATTTTCTCTTTCTTGAGTTGTTTACAAAGAGAAGTCTCATCAATAGAGGTATGAAAATGGATACACAGAGGAGGAATGGTCTATAGTTTTCCCAGAGCCATTGGAGCTGAGCCATTTGATAGAGCAAACGAGGATGCGCCTCACAACACATGTTGCATCCCAACTAGTGCATGGCGCTATTTGTAGAAGAGAAGAAACTCACTTAGAGACTAATCAACATATTCATTTTCTTTTTATAAAGGTACAAATCTTAGTTGTGGTTGTGTTTATGGCAACCTTACAAAAGTGTCTTATTTTCTTTTTATAAAGGTACAAATCTTAGTTGTGGTTGTGTTTATGGCAACCTTACAAAAGTGTCTGGTGGTTAAGACTCTTTAACACACCCACATGAAACCATTTTGTATTTGATGGAAAATTCACACAATAATATCTAAATAGGTAGCAGAAATAAAATTTCGACAAAAGAGCATCAATGTTTTAACGTAGAAATTTTTTAATATGAGAATAAAAATTAAATACTGCAGTTTAAAGAAATAGTTAATTATAATTAAATAAGGAAATAAGATATTCTCAAATGCAATGCATAGACGAGTGCTAATAACAACCGAACTAAATAGTAAATTAACTTATAAATAAAATAAATAAATTAAAATTACTCAAAACTGAAGTTTCAGTGTGAAACACATATCTTTGAACTTTCGATTTTGTTTAAATGATTCAAATATTAAAATAATTAAAAAATAGACACGGGTATTTCAAACATGCTCTCAAAAAATAAATTTGATCCAATAGTTAACGAATATGTAATCTCGTTTATATGTGTGAAAATGCTAAATATCATGAAAACAAATTCGCGAAAAGTACACGAATGAGTTAATTTTTTATATTCTTTGATTTTTAAAATATTATTATTCTCACTGATTTATTAGTCGAATTATTGAGTTATTGGTCGAACCACAAATTAAATTGGATTAAATCAAATAATTCAGTTGAATAAATCGATTTTTAAAACAAAATTATATATTTATTAAATCGGTCGAACCATAAGACTCGGTCACTTAAAAATATTATGACACCTATGAAATTTCAAAAGATCATAATTTCACGTGTTCATTATTTAAATTTAAATTTTAAATATAATTATCACACACAACAAAATAATACAAAATATAAATCTAAATAAATTTTGAATTAAGTTTAATTGTAAAAAAAAAAAATTATTCCAAATTAGTTTTGAATAAAATATAATTTTATATTTTAATTTTATTTAAAAAAACAAAACAATGTTATTTTTGTTCAAGAAATAAAATATGTATTTGACGGTCGATTTTCTAAAACTTCTAATTTACTGATATTTATTGATTTTGACCAATTTTAATTTATTTCTACTAGTTCAATAACATACCCAATTTAATAATCAGACTAAATTAATATTTTTTCTGATTTTTGATAATTTTTTTAATTTTTGATTTAATCGATTTGATCAATTGATTTCGCTCGATCTTTAGATACTGCTACCCTATTTTGATTTCGCTCGATCTTTAGATACTGCTATCCTATTTATATGTGATAAATAATTGATAGGATCAATTTTAATGATAATGTGATTGCAAGTTAGATTTTATACAATTTTTAATAGCTATTTAGTAGGAGAGTCGGTGAAAATCACCCTATGGATAAAAGTGAAGAGATGTATTGCAACCATCTATGCCATATCACTTCTCCACTCATCCCTATTTATTCACTTCTATTTTTTATTTAAAAAACAATTATAAATAGCCTTAACTCAAAAAGGGAAACTATATATATAGATCAATGTCTTTATGCCTATCTAATTTATTCTCATTCTTAATTGTGGATGACCATGACCAAGACCAAATGTAAATTATATAATAATAATAATAATAATAATAATAATAATAATAATAATAATAATAATAATAATAATAATAATAATTAATTTATAGATTTAAAAAAATAATACTAATATTTATATTGCAATACCCACGATTGTCCAATACTGGCAAGTATCATTTAAAATGGTTAAATGGTAATTATAAGGCACAATTGATTCTGCTATTTAATATCTTCTTACTAATAATTCAATAATCCAAAGGAAATGGTTAGAATGGAAGAAATGGCAAATTGGTAATTATGGTATAGTTGGAGGGTATTGTGGTCTCTATATCAATTGAATGATCAACAACAAGAGTTTGTTTGGTTTTATTATAAATCAGAATGAGAAATGAGAATGAAGAAGCTTATAAGCAAGAGAGAAGAGGAAGAATTCACGTTTATCATCTTAAGTTTTATTTCCGCATCTTTAATACAACTTCCACAAAAAAGGTAACAACTCCTTACTTGTAATTCAGAACTAAGCGATTCTGGACATTTTGGAAAGTAGACGGAATTTCCTTCATTTTACATATAAACTCTGTTAATTGCATTGTGATGAGGGATATAAACGTGTTTGAAGTTGGAAGATTCATGCTGAAAGTGGGTAAGAAGAAGCTACGAGTTTGATGATTATGAAAGTGGAGCTTTGATCAAGAAAGAACCTTAAGAGCAACATTATTATCATCTTCATCTCTTCAACTCAGAATCTTCAAGCATGAGGTGAGTTCCATAGTTAGAACTTGAATAGTAATGGGGATGGATTGCATGTAAATGGGGTAGTGAGATGGTTACCTGTAATGTATCTGTGAATGGATTTTATTTGGATTCTTATAGTGCATATGTTGATTCTGATATGTTATTGCATGTTAGAGATGATTTGATGATGAATTGGGAAGGAAAAAATGGGGTTCTATTAAGATAGAGGGATACCATCTATTTTGGGAACCTTGATGCATGTGGGATGTAGGATTTTGAGTGTTTCATGTTGATTCTTTCTTACATGTTAAATTTATGTTTTAACACGATAGTTTGCATGTTTTGAGGAATTAATGACAAGTTAGTTTGGTCAAATTGATGTTATTTCATGCTTGTGATGTTATGATATGTTAGTATAGGGTGTAATAATTTTGGAATAGAGAAAATATGAGAAAACAAGTGAATTTTGGGTTCTGGACTCAGTGTAACCGATTACATGCTGAGGTAATCGGTTACCTGTGAAAAAACAGAGTTTTTGGGCTATTTTTCCTGTATGTAACCAGTTAAATGATGGGGTAACCGGTTACATCACTGAGTATGTGAAATTTAGAAATTAAAAATGGCGTATCTTAAGCTCTGTAACTCTGATTTACGCCCGGTCGGAAGCTTGGAAAGTTAGTGAAAAGGATTATCCATATATGTAATAATTTGAGTTATGTGTTGTATTTAAATGTTAGAGATACTTAATTTAATTAGTACTCAAATTGATTGAGTAGTCTAATATGAATATACCGAAGTTAGTTGATACACCAATTGACTAGTTTTATTGTTAAGGAAAATGACTACTGAATGAAGAAAATCATGCATGTATGTTAGAGATACTTAATTTAATTAATACTCAAATTGATTGAGTAGTCTAATATGAATATACTAAATTTAATTGATACACCAATTGACTAGTTTCATTGTTATGGAAGATGACTATTGAATGGAGAAAATCATGCATGTATGTTAGTAATGCTCAATGAGTGTAGTATCGAGTATCTACCAACTTCGGACTGCACCAAAGTCGGTCATCCCACTACATCCTAAAGGCCAAGTTGGTCAAGTAAAGGTTCTAGAAGTTCATTAGTGCTTTATGACATCACTCAGCGGTCTCATATTCTCTTTGATTAACTCAAAGGCTACCGGTACCCACAAATATGTTGCACTAACGTAGCTATTGCTTAGACCATGTCGGTATACCCCACACAGTTTCCACAATGTATTGCTACTTACCTATATTGTATCCCAAAACCGGATAGAGGATTCAAACCCAAACAAAGAACCATAATATAAAGCATATAAGTCAAACAATGAAAGCAAGTAGATGTGATCTAACCCTAAGGTAACCCCACTTTTAGAATATTCCCTAGCAGAGTCACCAGTTCTGTGATACGGTGGGAGAACTGACTTGAAGGTTTTGCGTTTGATCGCAAATGTCGCGGTTAGCAGGAGTCGCCACTGACTTTTCTTTTATCCAAAAGGAAAGGTGAAAAAGCATAGGAAAGACCTTTGAGATTATTTCTTGAGTTCGGGGGGTAGATTATGAAAAAGGAAGGTATTAGTACCCTTTTCATCCATGGTTTTCCATGGGCTCTTAGTTACTTGCTAGATCACTTGCTTTCGTTTGAAATTATGCTTTGTGTGGTTTTTGAAAGTATTTTGTAAAGAGGTCATTGTTTAGGCAATCTTTGTAATGATTCTCGTTCATAAGAATGTATACAAAGATGTTGATCTTTTAAAAATGTTTTCAAGTTTGTAAGATGTTTGAAAGTGTATGTGATTGTTTTGAAAATAGCAAGGATGTTTGTTTGAAATTGAGCAAGTAATTATGAGCATTCTACCTACTCAAAAGTCTTTCTTGTTCATTTTTTTTCTTTGACATTGGTGTCTTACCATTGATTTGGTAAGCAACCCTATTTTTGGATGTAAATGGGACGGGCGTGGGTCATCGTATAACCATGATTAGCAATGTTGCAAGGTATCTTAGCATTCTTTTTGAGAGACTAAGATCATTTGTAAGGCAATTTAGATAGCGTCATCGAGGGACCATGATCTTGTATTTTCTTGTTTTTGCTAAGATACCTTACATGCGTAATATGGTCATTTTGTATAAGGCAACCAAGTGAGATAACCCTAGGGGTGCTTGTGTGCAAGTGTATCATTTTCATGCTTGTTTTTGTCTTTGATTAGGGTTTTCTAATTGATTGGTTTTAGTCTTTCCATACAAACCCTAATTACTAGTATTTGTATATGAAAGCGATAAATTGCATAATTTTAAAGTTACTACGCTATTACAACATTTGTGGGAGGGGGTGTACAAATTGAATGGGGATTGCAAGAATTTAAAGCCTAATTAGTCTATTACAACCATATTGAATTGATATCAATGTACAAGGAAATAAATAAATACAAAGTACAAAATGAATAAATCTACAAAAAATGCAAAATGTAAAGAAAATGTATCTTTGTTTGATTTTCATGAAAAAGGGATTTTGTCTTAACCTAATTAAATAAAGAAAATAATTAATTAAATTTGAATTTTATTAAGAAAAGATTTTAAATAAAACCCTAGTTCTATTAATTAATCAAAAGAAAATAAGTTTAAGAAAAGTATTTTTTGGTATTTTTATCTAAAAAAATATTTATAGCATTATAAAATATTTTTAGTCTTTTTTATATCAAAAATAATATATTTAAATTAGTATGAAAGAAAATAACTAATAACCTAATTTTAATTATATTTACAAGATAATAAGTAAAAAAATAAATAAAGTATAGTTAATAAAAATATTTTTTGTGAGAAAAATAAAATAAACTAAGTCAAAATATAAATCTATCATTTTTTTGTATTTTATGATTTTTCAGTATTTAGAAAATACATTTAAGAAAATAAAAATGAAAATAAAAAATAAAAAAAATCTTGGGCCAGGGAGGGGTGCCAATAATCTGCAGGAAGGTTGGTTAGCAAAAATAAAAATAAGTCAGGCCCAAAGAGGCCCAGCGCCTGCCAAAAAGCCAAAAATCAGAAAAGTGAAAATGTGAAAAATGAAAAGGGTACCACTGGGGCTCGAACCCAGGTCCCAAAGGTTACAGGCGCACGCTTCTATCACTGGAGTGGCTATACATCTGTTAATATAAGCAAAACAATAAATATACAAGGCAAAACGCGCCCTGAAGACTTCATCTTCAAGCTCTAGCTAGACCAACTGTAACTCGCTCATTTCTCATCAAAAATGAAAACTGTAAACATGAAACTTGTAGAAAAATTTTTCACGATTCCAGAAATGTAAAGTATTAAAACTATAGATCAAATATAAGCATGGATTTTAATGTCCCTAATCTAAACCCTAAAAATTTCAGAAATTTTAGTTTCAAAATTCTCTAAGCTCAAGCAAAATTAATGAAAACTATGGACATGGTTAGCTTCGAGACAATGATATCTACATGTTTTGTTCACAAATAAACTATTGATAATGCCTTTATGAATAGTTCTAAGTTGAGAAAACTTACCTCAAAACTGGAAATAGTGTTTTGAGTTTGAGCTTGTTTCAAGTGACGGTGATGATCAGGTTAGCTTTCATGAGGTCCTAGGAAGCTAATGCAATGGTTTGCTTGAGTTGAGAGTGGCTGAGATGGCTTGGAGAAGTCAAGTTGCAGACTCTGTTTTTTTGGTTATGGAGGTTATGGTAAATGGTGTTACAGTTTTGAAATAAGGATGAGGATGAGTTGTATTTGATGTAAGGAAGCTTTAAGAATGAATTTGAGGGAAAACGCACGAGGAAAATGGGAGATACAAGCTTAAGGTCAGAACTGTGTATCAATGGAGTTTTTTGTGCAATTTCTGGCTAGAGGGAATTTGGGAGTGTTTCAGGGTGCTAAAACTCGTCCATTAGCTCACAAATAGTGACTCTATTTATAAGCAACAAGTTTGGAGTGCTCTAGTTGATCAGAATTCAAATTTACATCTTTAAGTTCAACATGTGATTTTTTTGACAAAACAAGTTTCCATGCCTTGTACTTGGTTCATAGAGTGGTTATGCTTTAAACAAGCTTGCTTCTGACTTTGTGGATGGAGTGTGATCAGAGGGAACAAGTTAGAGGCTCAAGAATGGACTTTATGCAAAAAGCTTGCTTTACAAGATGGCAATGTTAACTTTGTGCCATTAATGGAAATGCAACTTGGATAATAACTTAATTGCTTGGATCGAAGCCCTAACAACTGTGTAAACAATTAATTATGGAGTGATAAATAAGTTTGAGGTCTGTAATGCAAAGATTATGCAGCCTAGCATGGAGTTGGTTCATGTGTTCATAAAAAATGACTTGTAATTCAAGTGATAAAACCCTAACTTCATCTCTTCGATTCTCCCTACTCAAGAATGATCTCAAGGAGTTATTAGACATTTTGGAAAGCTTTCAATTTTCTCTACAACCCATCTTTGAATTGCTTTTGAATATTCCCCTTAGAACTATATGAAAAAGTGCCATGAATTTGGGTCAAAATCCTGACCAAATTAGGGCAAAATTTCACTAAGTGTTTAGTTTCATGACCACATGTTCATAAAATTATAACTTGAGATCCAAGCACTTTTGGAAGGAGTTGTGTAAAGCAAAGTTATAGATTTCATGGAGATTTAAACTTTCATGTTGGAAGTTTCTCTTGAATCATCTTGCATCATGGTGAAAATTTTGTTCAAAGTTATAAAAAAAACATGAAATTTCCAACACTTAGAAAATTTTCTAAGTTTAGCAATTTTGACTTTTCAAAATGAAATCTTGACTTTTTTTATTTCTTGATGAATAAGTTTAATATTTTGATATGTTTTGATGAATTATGATCTTGGGCACTTGAATTTGACCAAAAAGTCAAAGTTTGACTTTTCAGTATACAGTTGACTTTTGATCAGTTGACTGCAAAATTCATCTGTCAATCCAATGGACTTGCAATGTTTTGAACCATGTCATTAGGTCAAAATGATGAAATTGGACTCTTGAGATCATGTCTTAAACCAATTGACCATTTTCTAGGTCAAAAATCTGGAATTGCCCTTTTCTAGTAAAAACCCTAATTTTGACCATTTTGCCCTTTTGGAGATTTGATCAAATTTCTTGAGGAATTGTGGTCCAAACTTGATCAAGTGATGCATATAAGTTTAAAATGTTTATGTTGATCAAAATTTATGAAGTTTGACTGTAAATTGGCCATAGTTGACTTTTTCCTCAATACAACTGATTTTTAGGTCAACTGCTCAATGGACTAATCAAAAATGTGATTCAAAGCTTGAAACTTGACATGACTAATCTTGAGGGTCCATAATGATCCATGAAAATCATATGGGGCATAGAAAGTTCAAAAATCTTTGTGCAAACTCAAACCCTAATTTTGGTCATCAGTGCTTGAGGAGGTGTCTTGAGCTGATTAAACCCTAGTGCATTCTTGAGCCCAAGGAGATCTTGTGAGAAAATTATTGATAAGTGAGAGGGAAAATTTTGGGGTACAACAAAGTGTGATCATAGGGAACAAGTTAGAGGCTCAAGAATTGACTTTGTGCATAAAGCTTGCTTTTCAAGAATGACATTCTTCACTTTCTTCCTAAAATGGCAACGTGAATTGGATAAAGCTTAAACCACTTGGATTATAGCTTAAAAGTTTGTGTAATCCATTAATGATGGATAGATACACAAGTTAGAAGGCCTGTAAAGCAAGATTATGCATCCTAACATTGAAATTCAATCATGTGTTCATCAAGAAATAACTTGTAATTCCAGAATGAAACCCTAACTTCTTGCCTTCGATTCTCCTTGCTCAAGTATGATCTCAATGAGTTCTTGGACATTTTGGAAATCTTGTAACATCCTCTACAACCTCTATGTTGGACATTTTTTAAAATTAATCTTGGAACTATGTGAAAAATTGCCATGAAGTTAGGTCAAAATCCTGCCTAAACTAGGGCAAAATTTCACTAAGTCTCCAAGTTTCATGAACACGTCTTCTCAAAATCATAACTTGAAATCCATGAATTTATAGAAGAAATTGTATTCGAAAATGTTTTAGATCTCATTGATATCTACAACTTTCATGTTGGAATTTTTCTTTGAATCATCTTGCATCATGGTGAAAATTTGGTTCAAAGTTATGAAAAAATATGAATTTTCTAACACTTAGAAAAATTTCTAAGTTTAGAAATTTTGACTTTTCAAAATGAAATCTTGACTTTTTGATTTCTTGATGAACAAGTTTCATATTTTGACATGTTTTGATGAATTATGATCTTTGATACTTGATTTTGACCAAAAAGTCAAAGTTTGACTTTTCAGTGTACAATTGACTTTTCATTAGTTGACTGAAATTCATCTGTCAACCAATTGATCTTGAGAGATGTTTTGATCCATTCCATTAGGTCAAAATGAAGCATTTGAAACCTTGGGATCATAACTTAAACCAATCAATCATTTGCTAGGTCAAAAATCAGAAATTACACCTTCTTAGTTAAAACTCATAATTTTGACCATTTTGCCCTTTTGATGATCTGATCAAATTTCTTGAGGAATTGTGATATAAACTTGATCACTTGACATATATGAGTTCATAATGTTGATATGGATAAAAAATTATGAAGTTTGACTGTAAATTGACCACCGTTGACTTTCCCCCTAATATAACTGGTTTTTAGGTCAACTAATCAATTGACTGAGCAAAAATATGATCCAAGACTTGAAACTTGACATGAACAATCTTGAGGGTCCAAAATGATCCATGAAAGTCATATGAGGCATTAAAAGTCCATTTGTCCTTGTGCAAACTCAAACCCTAATTTTCAATCATCAGTGCTTGAGGAGGTGTCTTGAGTTGATCAACCCTTGTGCAGTCTTGAATCAAAGGAGATCTTGTGAGAGATTACTTGATAAATGAGAGGGAAAATTTTGGGGTACAATAGCTGCCCCTGTTCAATCTTCTTAAACCTGAAGAGTTAGATTGGCGGATCCGCCATTCGTGACTTGAAGGTGGAAGATGATTGAACACTAAAGTGCCCAGAAATTTGAAAAAAAGCTTATAAGGATTGATTGGTACTACCTATACTAACAAGATGCATCTTATTTTCAGTAGCCTAATGGATAATAATTCCACGTTTAAGCATGCTTGACTTGGAGTAGTGTTTGGATAGTTGACCTTCTGAGAAGTTTTCTAGAAAGCGTGTGAGTGAGGACAAAGCATGCTGAAAAAACCCACGTTGGTTTGTAAAGTCAATCAGCAACCCCAAAAGTAGTCTGTGGCATTACAAGTTTCCCTAACTCCTTTAGTGTCCGGTAAAGCCCTGGGAGCAACTATTTTGGGCTAGCCAAATACCCAAATGGCTAAGGACCAATTTATCACAAATCCACTCCACTTAATCCAAGGTATAAAATCAATTCACACGTGAAAGCAAGGTACATTATTTGATCTCCACTTTTCACAGTACTCATCTTAAATCTTGAACTGACTTGGGTGTTGGAGTGTTAATCATGCAGGTCCACCCCGCGCTGCCATGACAAATATCAACACCATTGTTTCAAGATCATCAATTCTTCAACTATGTTTATACATGGTTCCTGAATGAAATAAATATCATTTTCAAGGTGATGTAACCCTTCACTAGTACCTATTCACATGAGAAAACAATTAAGGAACCTTTGAATGATTGTAGTTCATCTGGATCTAGGATTAACCTCTAAAAGGCAATACCAATACAAAACATCAGTTGAACTCCCAGAATATACTAAGACTCAATTTATCTCTAAGTCATCTAATTGCACGATTATCACCATAAGATCATCTTCATGGGTAGAGATCCCAATAATGCCTTCATGAGAGAATATGGTCTCAAGTTATAGGGTTGCTTTTGGTATAGAAGGTGAGTCTTCAACGATCATGACCTGACAGACGTATCTCCCCCAGAAAGAAAGGAACTTTCCCCACCAAGAAAACCTTTTAAGATGGTATTTAGTTTATCACAAACTGACACTCCTTCCTCTATTATCTCTAGATCTTTATATTTTCTAGACCTGAGGCTTATGGGTTGATCTCGCCTTTAAGTTCCAATTTTTCCTCCTGCCCGGTGAGAACTTCCCCTAACATACTTTTTAAAGTGTCATTCTTGTCTAATTCACTCAATCTCGCTCTCAAGCTCATGCTAGTTATCAGTGTGATAAACCTTCATCTTGTAGTATTTGCACTACCTGATGGGTCCAGACCTCATTATCTTCGACTTGGGAGATGACGGAGGCAAATGTCGTGGGTGTGGGGCACTTCACACTAGATATGATCTTGGAGGGTATTGAGGGGCATGGAGTTATATATGGTCCTCTTACTACATTTAAAATTTGCCATATTTCTTACGAACGAGGTGTAATGGCTTATGCATTACTGCTCTTGCAATGAATCAAATTCATAAGAGGTATATTATTTCCCATCAAACGTCACCAATAAGGATGGTTTAAACCTCACCAAATCTCGTCAGAGACATTGGGGGTCCAAGATGTCTTCATGACATCACTCTTGAAGGGTCATGATGTTCTTATCCAAATCTTGGTTGGAGCATCACAACTCTTCCATAATAGTACACATCTCAACTAAGGCCTCATTGTCACTGGTGTTACTAACTGTTGTAGCACCTTGCCGCCTCACCATATTGAAGAAAATAACTAAGGTGAGTGGAGATTAGATGTAAGTTAGGCCTATGTTAGTTTTATTGAGATCCCCCACTGAACGCCAATTGTACTTATAAAAATACAATGAGAATGACTCTACTTATGAAGTTAACTACAAAAGGATTTATATGCTCTGAATACGTGAACATTGAATGAATCTTTCCAACTCTAGAGATTGAGATATTTATAAACAACAACATGGGTCAAATTATGGAAAAAAAATAGACTCCCTTTAACTTCCAACAAGTATATGGGAGTAGGGGAGAAACAACTCTTTCTTTAAGGATGGAAGACCAACTTTCTTTTTTGAAGGCATGACCAAAAATGACCCTTTGACGAACCCCTCATCTGTCGCATATGGAAGAAGTGGACTAGCGATAGATTGGGACTTGGATTAGGTGACCTAAGGTCGCGTCCTCCCGATTTCTCTAACGTCCCTTTCAAAACTACTTTGACAGATCAGACCATGAATTATTTTTCTCCATGTTCTAATAAAATCATTTCAGTATACTATCGTATCGTGTTGGATCAAAATTCTTTAAATTTTGTCATTTTCAATAACAATTTCTCTCTTTTCTTTTCTACTTAAAAATAAATAAAAACTGTTAAAATTATTTAGATGTAATAGAAAATTTCCATAATCTTTTTTTCATTAAAAAAAAAAAACAGGAAGAAGCTACACTTAAGTTAAACCAAAAAACAAAAAGGAAAAAATAGTACTACACGTAAACCATAGTTAGGCAAAGACCATCCTTAACCATACCACGCAGTTAAGACCAAACCAAATCAACCAATCAAGAAGCAACCTAACAGGACACATGTACGATCCTATTTCCTCACAACCGACTCAACTAAGTTGTTAGAATTTTAGGGTTCACTGTATCCAAACAATCCTTATCGTTACTTTCACCTGAAACTCACCGTTCTTCCCAAATTCCGTTCATTTTCCTCGTATAATCATGGAGATGGAGCGCATGGTTGAATTCTCACGCACTTACATGGATCGTCCCCCACGAAAAAGGGCGCGCTTGGGCTGGGACATTCCCGAACCCTCAAAGGTAATCTTTTTTTCTTCTTTTCATCATAAAATCTCAGATCTAGTGCTTTTTGAGGTTTTCTTTGTCTCCTGTTGTAGATCTGGTGGATTATTTATATTTTAGGTATGTTTGATGTTTGATTCAGGTAAAGTTGATTTTTTTACTCTTATAAAGCTTTCAGCTTTTATCTAACGATTTTGTTTGATTGGATTTTAGGTTTCCATCGTTTTATAGCGTTTCATCAACCCAAAAAAATAGTTTAATTATATAAATTTTTGTATAACTTATGTTGGTTTTTACTTTTTTGAAATTGTATGTTTTTATGTGTATTTGTTGTGTTACTTGTTGATGTTTATTTTGATGTTTATTTTGATGTTGTAGAATGGTTATTATTTATTTTGTGATGATTTGTGATGGGGACAAATGCATAGGTGCTGAAATCATGATGGTGTTTTTGTTAACTATTTTTGAAGTGGTACATGTATGGATTACTGTGTGTAGGCTCAGGTAGGATTGTTTTGTGGACAAGAGGTTGAGAATATTTCAAGCTATGCTCCTTCAGAACATATCACTAGTTCTCTATTTAAGGGAGTTGCTCGAAATGGTTCTCCCCCATGGCGAGATGACGACAAAGATGGACATTACGTGTTTGAGCTTGGAGATAATTTAACTTCTCGCTGTAATTACACTTTACCATCATTAGTTAATAACAAATTTACATTCATATCATGGTTGGTTGACTCAATAGTGTTTTAAAATTGAACTAGTCATTTAACTGAAAATTTTAGCCCATAGATCTGTATCCAATCCATAAACTTTCAAATGGGGGCTTAATTTTAAGAACTTGTTATTGTTACACCCTAAGTAATCCTGTTTTAGGTTTAGGAAGGATTTAATAACAATAACAATGCTGTGCACATTTCAAGAGATAGAACTGTTATGAACTTTGAATGTATAAAAATGGAATTTGGAGTTTTTCTGTGCTATACTTGGATTGTTAACACCCCATTTACATGATTACAGATAAGGTCCATGGAAAAATGGGTGAAGGAACATTTGGTCAGGTCTTGGAGTGCTGGGACAGAGAAAGGAAGGAAATGGTCGCCATTAAAGTTGTTCGGGCAATAAAAAAGTATCGAGAGGCGGCCATGATTGAAATCGAGATGCTGCAGCAACTCGCAAAACATGATAAAGGTGGCAATCGGTAAGAGTTTTAAGCTTTAATTGCTATATTTATTATACTGGAATGCACCACGTTTTATTCCACTGCATCGGTTAAATGGGTTTATTCCTTGCAGTTGTGTGCAAATACGGAACTGGTTTGACTATCGTAATCATATCTGTATTGTAAGTATTTGATTGATTTGTGTGGATTAATTTCCCCAATATACCTAATTTGGGGGTTAAGACGTGGGTGAATTCAAATGATTGCAACAGGTGTTTGAGAAACTTGGACCAAGCTTATACGATTTTCTTCGGAAAAACAATTATCGTTCGTTTCCCATTGATCTTGTTCGCGAGATTGGAAGGCAACTATTGGAATGTGTTGCATGTGTGTAGTTTATTCTTGAACAACTTTTCTTGAACTACTGTAGCTCTTATGCACAATGTGTGTTTTTGGTCAATGAAGGATGGTTTTCTAATGTTTTACTCTTAAAAAAATTGCAGTCATGCATGACTTACACATGATCCATACTGATCTGAAGCCTGAAAACATTCTTCTGGTTTCATCGGAGTATCTTAAAGTCCCTGATTACAAGGTACTTTTGTTGTCTATGAACCTGTTTTATTTTCTCACGGATTTTAGCTATTTTTGACATAATCATACTAGATGAGGCATGTTCAAATCTCATATTTCAAGATTTTTTTTTTGTTTGATGCATAAGATTTATCTTTTAAATGCTTATTGGTTATATCATCCATATGGGATTTTAACTTAAATAACAGTTGCCAAATTAATTGTTGGTTATAATATCTGACATCCATTGTTGTATATTCAACAGAGTTCATCCAGAGCACCATTCTCCTTTTTCAAAAGAGTGCCCAAGTCAAGCGCCATTAAGGTTATTGATTTTGGCAGCACTACTTATGAACGAGAAAACCAGAATTACATTGTATCAACACGTCATTATAGGGCACCTGAAGTTATCCTTGGTATGCATACACATCAAATAATAATTGCTGTATTGCAAAGAATGATGTTTCTTGTATATAATGCTTTTATAGTTAATAACCCATGGTGCTGTTGATACCAACTGAATAGTTGATTTTAATAATGATTTTGTAGGACTTGGGTGGAGCTATCCATGTGATGTGTGGAGTGTGGGTTGTATATTAGTCGAGTTATGCACTGTAAGTTTGGTTCTGAATACTTCTGATAAACATCAGCTAATTTTTGTTGTGTTTTAGTATTATGTTTAAATTGGTTCGTATGCTTCTACTGCAGGGTGAAGCTTTGTTTCAGACTCACGAAAATTTAGAGCATCTTGCCATGATGGAGAGGGTGCTTGGTCCATTACCACAGCAGTTACTGAAGAGAGTTGAGTAAGTAATTTACTGCAGGAACTTTCTACGATTGTTATTTTATTGGCATTGAAATAACTTGTGTTTCTTTTTATTGTTATGATTAGCCGACATGCTGAGAAGTATGTTCGAAGAGGGAGACTGGACTGGCCAGAAGGTGCAACTTCGAGGGAGAGTATTAAAGCTGTAATGAAACTTCCTCGACTGCAGGTTTGTTTTTAAATCTGGTCATGGAAAAGTTCTATTAAACTTCTGAAAAAGCAATGTTACCTAGTTCATGTTGGGCTTCACTTAATCTTTTTCTCTCTCGTAATAATTGCAGAACCTTATAATGCAGCATGTTGATCATTCGGCTGGAGATCTTATACATCTATTGCAGGGGCTACTTAGGTTTGACCCCTTTGAAAGAGTTACAGCTAGGGATGCTCTGAGACATTCATTCTTTATGAGAGATCACCTTAGGAGATGATTAGCCATTTTTAGAGGCCTAATGTCAAGTTGAATCTGTCAAAAGTGAAAAAATGAGTGCAGGGAGGAGGAATGCTTGTAAATAAATATTTATATTATCGGCTTGTCTGATAATTGGGGGATGTATACACCACAGCAGCAACTTCCCCTCTAAGCCTGCCTGACCCGAACCTTATTTATTTTAAAAATTTAAAGAACATGTAAACTTACAAACAACTAATTTGAGTGTGATATACAAGACAAATGTAGAATGTTTTGAATGCATTATATTCAGCTGTATGCATTACCCAGAAACCAACAGGGTTATTATTGGGAGCAAATCAATTAAATTTAAGAGTGACAGTTGTTATTAGGAGCAAATAAATTAAATAGTTATTGCTGATAAAATAATAGCAAAGATTATATATATTTTGTATGCAATATGATAAATACAATTTTAGGAAAAAGGCAGTTTCATAACCTGTTTTATAAATGAATATGTCAAAGAACAAACTCACATTTTTAACAAAGAAAGCAAAGTCAATAGTTTGAATGAGTCCTAATAATGAATTCCCAACAATGTTGGAACAACCATGATATATTACAAGTCCCGTGAAAAATGAAATGACAAGAATGGCTCCTCTACTATTCCCTCCTCTAAAACAACTGGCGTATGACATAATTTCAACAAAATACATTTTCTTCTGCTTCACTAGCCTTCTTCACCAAAGCGACCAATAATTGGCAATCTTCACTAACCAGGTACACCGCCACATCAATCTTTCCATGTACTCTCCAAAGTATGGACTTCTCAAGATGCCGAAACTAGGCCAAACTCCAGCTACTGCTACTGTAGTTTCATCTGTAGATGTTGCCAAAGAAATGTTCAAAAACCATGATGTTTTTTCTCCAACAAGCCTCGGAACACATCTGCAAAATCATTCTAGCACCTTATGGAGAAGAGTGGAAACAAAGAAGGAAGATCCGTGTCATTGAGCTTCTTAGCTTTAACAGGGTGCAATCATTTCATTTCATACGAGAAGAGGAAGTATAAGAATTGGTTGATACTTTATAGGAAGCACGTGCAAGTGCAAGTACAAGTAAAAGCTCTTATGTGGTTTATCTGAGTGACATGCTGACTGCAGCCTCAAACGTATGATACACCACATGGTAGTAGTAGCTTTGGACAGTTTGGCAGGAAGATAAGGACACGTTCTTACAAGCCAAATATCAGAACTTAAGGACACGTTCTTTACATAAGATTCTTTCTTTGATCAGGTGATTGCAAATTACAAGAGAATGAAGAACAGTGAAGATGGCCTATCAGATAAGAAGGACTTTGTGGAGATACTACAGATTTAAGATGGTAGAAACCA
Source organism: Vicia faba (assembly GCA_948472305.1). Taxonomy (NCBI): domain Eukaryota; kingdom Viridiplantae; phylum Streptophyta; class Magnoliopsida; order Fabales; family Fabaceae; genus Vicia; species Vicia faba. The sequence continues at coordinate 520,004,738 of OX451737.1, forward strand.
TGATTTTCCACTTGTGCATTATAAGAATTTGGATTGGACCTGTTTAGCTCAACCTTTCTTAACTTGATATAAGCACTTATATAAATATTTGGGTGAATTCATTAAAATAGTTTGGGTGAATTTATTGAAATAGCATGTACATGAATTATTTTCAGTTTATTTTTATAAAATATATATGCCAGTTTATAAAAAACTTGTATTTTATATAAATCGGATCGATCAATTTTAAAAATCTAATTCTGAGCTTTACCCATTCAAATTGACAAATACGTATATTTTCATTATAGAGCCACACAACAAAGTCAAACACTCCCACTCAGATTGACGAATAAGTATATTTTCACTAAAGAGCCACATGATAAAGTCAAGGAGTGCGTCTATCTAGGCCATTGATGTCATTCCAATGATGTTTCACATCTGGTGCCAAATCCACCGACAATGGTTCTAATTGTCCTTCATATAAAATGGTGACTCTGCACCACGCCAAGATACGACTAACTCTATGCTTACAAGTTACATTTCTTTCACTTCACCGACTTGAGTGTTGAAGTGCTAACCCTGTAGATATACTCCATCTCTACTAACTATAGACTCCCTCTTACCAGAGAGCTTCCGCGATAAACTTCAATAATAAATCTTCTATTTTATGTTTCATATAGAAATAGTGGCACCATTTATGAGAATTGTTTCTTAATTTTCATGAAATTCCACTTCAATTTCCTTTGATTTTCTCCTTGCACCATCACAATCATTTCCGTCAGTCGAATTTGATCTCTACTAATTGTTATAATCATTAATAATGGTAGCTTCTGAAATCACTCAACCAACTGTTAGTCCAAACACCATAACATCAACATTTGTTGTCGCGTCAAAAAAGCTACCTCCCATGTTTGAAGTAGGAGCTTTAGCCTCAATTTCCTATCTTTCTACCAAGCCTTTTTAGTAGCTATACCTATCGGTGATGACGATGGCTTCTCTGCCCCTCTACCGTCGACAAGAATCATTTTCCTTCATCTCTTTAATCACAAGAAGATTATTCCACCTAAAAGAACCTCTGAAGAAAACCACGAAGAGACATGACGATTTCTTACCGTTCGAAATATATCTACAATCAATTAGAGTTCAAAGACAAAGTGAAATTTCGTCTAAACATTATTGAAATATGATGTTAGACGAATTAGTTGATTTTGATGAGGAATAATTAAGTGCTTTGGATGTGTTGAGAAGACAAAAAGAACGAGTAGCTAGAGCCTATAATAAAAAGGTTAAAATTAAGACATTCTCAGTGGGAGATTATATTTGGAAAGTTATTTTACCCATGAATCGAAAAAATAGGACGTTAGGCAAATAGTTCCATAATTGGGAGGCTCCATTCCATATTATTCTAGTATTCTCAAGTAATGCATGTGAAGTCAAACTTCTCAATTTGTTTTGATGAATACAAGATAACATGGAAGATTTGTAAAATGGAATGACTTAAGACATCTAGCATATCAACTTTAAAGAATTATCCAAGTCTTGAGTAATTCTATCATTTGATTGATCATATTATCTAAGGTATAAACATTCAACTCTCAAATATGTATACAAGTGTTCATAATGATAGGTTCATATTTCGCATGATCATTGAACATGTTTTGGTTGACAAAAATTAAGTTTCAAATAATTTTGGGCTGCAGGGAATCAATTACCCTTCCTGCTGTAACCGATTACCCCGTGTTTTTCTCACGTTCCCAGGCTTTTTCTAAAGGGTGTAATCAGGTACCCAATATGCAGTAACCGACTACACCTGAACAAAATTCAATTTTTTTGTAATGTTACATGGGATAACCGAGTACCCAATATGCATTAACCAATTACTCAACTAAACAGAGACAAAATTCTGAAACTTTTTATTTGAAATTTTTGTTTCTCTTGAAAATAAACTATTGCATTCTTTCAAGAATTATGCTCTTTTGTAGAGGTGTATAAAGGATATAAAAACTCTATTATTTCAGATTTAAAAATATCTTTTTCATCTACAACTCTAACATTTTCTAATCATGTCATCTTTCAAAATTCAAGTGTTTATAAAACCAGAATTTTTAATGAAATTTTCTGCACTTAGTTTTCATTGAAAATTAAGATAAATTTCATATCATTCATGAACACTTGTATTATATCATTGAGAAAGTTGTATGCTTGAAAGAGAAGATCAGTCAAGTGATTGATACATTGTCTATACCATTCCAAACTGTTATAAAAATTCAGGATACTTGTTGTGACCTTGCTGTCCAGGATTGTTAGAAGCAAGAGAGTCATTAAGGGAGAATTGTTCTCTTAGTGTACTTAGTGAAAATTCAAGAGAATTGTTCTTGGTGTTTTGGGTTGTCTTGTACAAGTTACCAACAATAGTAAAATCTCTTTCATGTTGAAAGGAGACTGGAGTACTCTCGGACTGTGAGGGGAACTAGAATATATCCTTGTGTCGTTTATTTTCTGCACTTTACTACTTTCATAAACTCACTATAAACTAGAAAAATAATCCAAATATCAACTAAAAACTGATAAAAATTTTAAGTACCTAATTCACCCCCCTCTTAGGTGTATCTCATACTTACAATTGGAATCAGAGCAGGTTATAGGTAACCCGTTCCTAAAGATCCAAAATGGCTTCCACAAATCAAAATTCAGTTTTTAGAGACGGTGGTAGTAATAATAAGCGTCCGCTATTTTGTGGTGAATACTTTGATTTTTGGAAAATTCGCATGAAGACTCATTTAGAAGCACAAGGAGAAGAAATATGGGATGCTGTCCAAAATGGTCCATTTTTTCCTACATGTGCTATCAACAGTGTTGGAACATCAAAGCCTAAAAGTGTATGAAATGACAAAGATAAGAAAAAGGTTCTCTATGACAAAAAGACAATCAATCTTATTCAAGGTACTCTTAGCATGGATGGATTTTTTCGTGTTTTGGCATACACAACGGCAAAAGAAATATGGGATACCTTGGTAGAAATTCATGAAAGAACGACTGAATTTAAAAGATCAAGATTAAAACTTTAAGTCAAGAATACGAATTATTCAGAATGTAGTCCAGAGACTCAATCCTCGACTTGCATAAAAGATTCGTGCATTTGACAAATCACTTGAAAGCACTCAGTAAGACATTAACTAACGATGAATTAAATCTTAAAGTGCTTAGATCTTTAACCAGAGAATGACAACCAAAAATGACGACAATTTCGGAAAAGAAAAGTCTTTCCTCAATGATTTCCACAACATTATTTGGAACTTCAAGAATATGAGACAGAACTCAGAAGACTTGAAAAACATGAAAATCAAAAGAAGAAATCCAAATGTATCACTTTGAAAGTAGATTCAAAAGAAAGTCAAGATAAGGATGCACCAGAGGAAGATGAAAACTTAATGCTTCTTGTAAAAAGACTTGGTAAGTTCTTTGGTAAGACTGGCAAATCTCCTTCTTATGCAAAAAGAAAGAAACATTTCAGAAAAAATGAGACTTCCACTTCAACACAAGATGTCACATGTTATGAATGTGGTAAGTAATATCACATAAAACCTTATTATCCGAACCTCTCCAAGAAAGGTGGCTTCAAAGACAAAAATTAATTTAAGAATAAAAGGCCTATATTTCATGGGAATACAATGAGATAAGTTCTTCATCCGATTCAGATAATGACGAAAGTGAAAATATAGCATTGATGGCTTCACACCATTCCAATGGTGAAGACGATGAGGTTAGTAATGAATTTTATCTTTATAATAATGATGCACAAGGTGCAATAGATGAACTCTTAAATGAATGCAAAATTCTGTACAAAACTATATCATTTCAAAAAAAAAAACAAATCTCATCTTTAGAAGTAAAAGTTGAGACAATGGAAAAGGATTTCAAAGATGAAAAACAAAAAATGATTAGTGATCAAAAACAAATTTCTGTATGCAATAATTATGAATTACTTTCTTTCCAAATTGTCCAATTAAAAAGAGTTCTTGAAAGATATAAAAAAGGATAAATTGGGCTGGAAGGTATCCTTAGTCAATAAAGATACTCCAATGATAAAAGTGGGCTTGGTTATTCAAAATTCTCAAAAACAAGTTCCAACAAAACTATCTTTGTTAAGACTAGTGACCAAACAACTCAAGAGAACATGATCAAACCTAAAGTGGTTCCTCATTATCCTAAAAAGAAATAATTTGTTAAGAAGAAATCTTATCCTCCTAGATATAAAAGTAATTTTGTACCTACTTGCTTTTATTGTGGTATTGTAGGCCATACACCTAATGCTTTCTATGTTAGAAACTTTAGTGTAGCAAGTATGTATTATATGTGGGTAAAGAAAGGTACTAATAATGAAGGACCCAAAGCAATTTGGGTACCTAACAAAAATTAATTTGTTTCGTAGGTATGCTTGAAGACCACATTAAATCTATGGTATCTTGATAGTGGTTGTTCCAAGCATATGACCAGAGACATCAACAAATTTTCAAATCTAAGCTTAAAGCCAAGGGCTATGTTACGTATGGAGATAACAACAAAGGAAAGATTCTTGGTATAGGCAAATTTGGTGCACCATATTTCATATCCATTGAAGATATTTTTTATGTTGAAGGACTAAAGCACAATATTCTTAGTATTAGCCAACTTTGTGACAAAGGCTTCAAGATCAAGTTCACCAAAGATGAATGCTTGATAGAAGATGAAGTCACACATGTGGTTAAACTAAAAGGTAAAAGAGTTAATAATATATTTACAATTTCCCTTGATGATTTATCTTTTAAGGTAAAATGTATCATGGCAAACAACAATGAATCATGGCTTTGGCACAAAAGAATTGCACATATTCATATGGAAAATTTGAATAAACTAATCAAGCATGATCTTGTAATTGGATTGCCTAAGATAACATTTATCATAAATAGACTTTATGGTGCATGTCAAAAAGGGAAACAAACTAAATCAACTTTAAAATCTAAGAATATGGTGTCCACTACAAGGCCACTACAATTATTGCATATAGACTTATTTGGCCCATCAAGAATAAGAAGCTTTAGAGGTAATATATATGCTCTAGTTATTGTTGACGATTTCTCTAGATACACTTGGACATTATTTTAGTGCAGAAAAGTGATGCATTCAAGGCGTTCACGAAATACACAAAGCAAATTCAAAATGAGAAGTCACTAACTATTGCCTCCATAATAAGTGATCATGGTGGAGAATTCTAAAATGCTTCTTTTGAAGAATTTTTCAGAGAACATGAAATCTCTCATAATTTATCGGCACCAAGGACTCCTCAACAAAATGGAGGGGTGGAAAGAAAAAATATGTCTCTTGTGGAACTTGCAAGAATAATGCTTAGCGATTCAAATCTTCCAAAGTACTTTTGGGCGGATGTAGTAAGCACAACGTGTTTTGTAAGTAGTAGAGTTAATATTAGACCTATTTTGAAGAAGACTCCATATGAACTCTTCAAAGGAAGGAAACCAATTATTGCTTACTTTCACATCTTTGAATGCAAATGCTTTGTCTTAAACAATGACAAAGATAATCTTGGTAAGTTTGATGAAAAATCCGATGAAAGTATTTTTCTTGGCTATTCTATTTTTAGTAAGGCATATAGAATTTATAACAAAATAACTTTAACAATTGAAGAATATATGCATGTATCTTTTGATTAATCCAACCCCTCCAGGGAGGATATTATTGTTTTTAATGATGATGATGATATAGTAGAAGTTTGTCAAGAAAATTCTTCCAAAGTCATCAATGAGGATCAACCGAAACAATAAGAAGAAGTTTCACAACAAGATACAAATAATAATGATCTATCTCAAGAATAGAGAACTCACCGTGATCATCCAATTTACAAAGTAACCAGTGATATAAGCAAAGGAGTTTCAACAAGACAAAATCTAAAATCTGCTTGCTTGAACATGGCATTTGTCTCTCAAATTGAACCTTCCAAAATTTATGAAGCCTTAGGAGAAGACCAATGGATAATTGCTATGCAAGAAGATTTAAACCAATTTTAAAGGAATTAAGTGTGGGAACTTGTCCCTAGGTTAAGCAATAAACACATCATAGGAACAAGATGGGTTTTTAAGAACAAACTTGATGAAAATGGTATAATTGTTTGAAACAAGGAAAGGTTGGTGGATTAAGGTTATAACTAAGAAGAAGGAATTGATTTTGAGGAAACTTTCGCTCCGGTTGTAAGGTTAGAAACTATTCGTCTTTTACTTGTTTATGCTTGTTCATTAAATTTTCAGCTTTACCAAATGGATGTCAAAAGCACATTCTTGAATGGATACATTAATGAAGAAGTCTATGTCAAACAACCCCCGGGATTTGAAGACTTCAAGAATCCTTTACATGTCTGTAAGATAAGAAAAGCTCTTTATGGTTTGAAACAAGCACCAAGAGCATGATATGATAGATGTAGTAATTTTCTATGAGAAAAGGGTTTGAAAAAGGTAAAGTTGATAAGACCTTGTTTATTAAGAAAATCAAAGGTAACACTTTATTGATTCAAGTCTATGTTGATGATATCATCTTCGGTTTAAAAAACAAAGAAATGTGTGAAGAATTTTCATTGATGATGCAAGGAGAATTCGAGATGTCTATGATGGGAAAGATGAACTATTTCCTTGGACTTTAAATTAAGAAACTAAAAGATGACATCTTCATTAACCAATCCAAGTATTACAAAGAATTATTGAAAAAGTTTGATATGGATAGTTGCAAAGTAATGAATACTCTAATGAACTCTGATACTTATGTTGATCAAGATGAATCCGGTGTTTCCATTGATACTGTAAAATATCGAGGTATGGTTGGTTTCTTATTATATTTGATGACAAGCCATCCCGATATAATGTTTAGTGTTTGTCTTTGTGCTCGATTTCAAGCAAATCCAAAGGAATCACATCTCATGGCGGTAAAGCGGATCATGAAGTATCTTAAAGGAACAACAAATGTCGGCTTATGGTATCCAAAAGGTAGTTTTTGTAATTTAATTGGTTATTTTGACGCGGATTATGCAAGTTGTAAAAATGATAAAAAAATCACGGGTGGTACTTGTCACATTCTTGGAAATGCATTAGTATCTTGAGCTTGCAAGAAATAAGCATGCACTGCTTTTAGCACAACCGAAGCAGAATACATAGCAGTGGATAGTTGTTGTGCACAAATACTTTGGATTAAGCAACAACTTCGTGACTACATACTCGACCTTTGATGCTTTCCTCTAAGTTGTGACAACACTAGTGCGATCAATATTATAAATAATCCGGTCATGCACTCAAGAACCAAACACAGTGACATACAACATCATTTCCTTCATGATCAGATGCTTCAAGGAGATGTCGAAGTCACCTTCATAGATACTCATAATCAATTATCATATATCTTCATAAATCCTCTAACAAAATAACCTTTTTACAAAATTCGACGGAAGCTTGGGATTTTAGATGAAGATGATGTATGATTCTTCCAAAATTTGTATTCATTAAAATTCTAATGAATAAAAGATACACTCTTCTCTAAATATTTTTATGACATATTTTTATAATAAAAGGTTGCATTATATTATATCTTAACATGTCTATATGTTATATTAAAAAATTTCATTCCATATTTTGAGATTTTAAGCTATTGTTTTCTGCTGCGTTTGGTAACCGGTTACAGCATATAGGGTAACTGATTACCCTTCCTCGTTTTTGACTTTGCTGGCCTGGCTGTGAGGAGGGAACCGATTACTCCCCCTACTGTAACCGATTCCACCTACTGTTTTGCTGAATGTGATTTTATTTAATAACATGTTCTTTTTGATATTTTTTATAAATTATTTCTTTTGTCTCTTGCATAGGTGTTTATAATCTTAAGTCAATAAATGTTGTCACTTTCCAACACTCTCTTTATTTCTTCATCCTTAAAACTTCTCTCTAACTCCTTCCAACTTCTAGAAACTTCTTCCAACTTCTCTCATTCAAATCTCTTCCACCCAAATTAAAACCCACTCATTCAAACTTATTTATAACCATCCCTTATCTCAAATCAAAAGTCACAAAATCTTCCTCCTCCTTAGAAATTCGAAAATCCCCTTTCCAAAACCTAACTATCATCTTCTCCAACTTCATCCATAACTTCAAGGAAACTTAAGGGCAAAAGCAAAATTGGTGAAACAAGCTCTGAACAAGATGAAAACCTCTTGCATGATCCATCAACAGAAGCTCAAAGGCTCACCATCAATATTCAGACTCGACCATTTTCACCGGAAAAATATGGTAATTCACCATCTTTCCTTCTTATAGCTTTGATTTTCGGGCTCTGTTAAGTTTTCAGAAGGTAGATGGTTTAGTTGCTGATCATGGGTATATCTACCCAGATATGGTTCGAGAATTTTATATGAACTTTAACCTTATTCCTGGTCAAAATGATGGTGAAGATGTTGTGCTGACTTCTAGAGTAAAAAAGACAGATATTTGCTTGGATTTAGAAACTTTGGGAAAATGCTTAGGGATTCTTCATTCGGGTCAGATTTTGCATGCTGGGACTATTTCTGGATATCCTGATTATAATTCACTTAAGTATTATTTTTCAATTTGTTGGGTGTCTAAACCAGAAGCTATAGGTAAGCAAAAACCCTCCTCGTCCAGGTTTATTATGTATGCATCCAACTTATCTGTCAGTGATCGAATATTGCACTTTATTATTGCTTATGTGCTCATGTCTAAATCCTCTAACCTGCCCTGCATTGGAGACCATGAATTACACATGTTGTATGCCTTGAAAAATAAGATTCCTATTAATTGGGCTTATGTTATCATGTATCACATGAACCATCTTCAACAGTTAAGTGATAGTTTACCTTATGCTTGATTAATCACTAAAATCTGCAACATTGTAATATTGATCTGAAAAGAGAACCTCGCGAGGACATGGATGTGAAGGATTATGATATTAATGACAAAATTGCTTTGAGGAATACCGACATTGTTTTAGACCGAAATGGAAAATTTCAGTTTCAGGCTTCTTATCGTCCTCCTCCAATTCTAGCTGATGGATATTCTCATGAAATGACTTACAACAAGATTTTCTCCGTTGAAGCAACTATGATGCGTCATCACCAAGAGAATAAATTTGAATTCACTTCTTTGAAAAGGATGATGATAAATCTTCTTAAGCAAACCCGGAAGAAAAATGTTCAAGAGGAAACTCAAGAGAGTGGTGAAGAAGAAGAAGAAGAAGAAAGTGGTGAAAATGAAGAAGTGGTGAAGATGATGAGACAAAGTAGAGAACATCTCGGAAAGTGGCTAAACATGTCATTTATATTACTTATGCTATTATGTTTTTCAATTTCCTTTTCCAAGTACTTTTTTTTATCCATATTTTGTTTTGAATAATGTTATGTTTAATTTGTGTTGTAAGACTTCAGTGTGTGACTTGTGATGTTTTAAATTATGAATTGTGTTTGTTTTGTGGTTATGTTTGTGTGATAACTCTTAACATACATCATGTTTTCTTTTTTTTATCTTCTTTCCTCATTCCTTTCCCCTAATGACAAAAGGGAGAAGGCTTAGTGTATGTATGTATGTATATTTAACTAACAAAATTGTAGCAAGCAAATTTCAAATGGACTCTCATTCATGAATAAGGGGGAGATTTGATTTAGGGGGAGTCTTCAAGATTAGAGGAATACAAGATTGGATCAAATTTCAAGAAAGGGTTGTCATCATCAAAAAGGAGAAGAATGTGAAGTCAAGCTTCTCAATTTGTTTTGATGAAGACAAGCTAACATAGAAGATTTGCAAAATGGAATGGCTCAAGACATCTAGCATATCAACTTTAAAGAATTATCCAAGTCTTGAAGAATTCTAACATTTGATTGATCATATTATCTAAGGTATAAACATTCAACTCTCAAATATGCATACAAGTGTTCATAATGATAGGTTCATATTTTGCATGGTCATTGAACATGTTTTGGTTGACAAAAATTGAGTTTCAAATAATTTTTTTAGTTTTTAAAAAATTCTGGGCTGCAGGGAATCAATTACCCTTCCCGCTGTAACCGATTACCTTGTGTTTTTCTCACGTTCTCATGCTTTTTCTAAAGGGTGTAACCGGGTACCTAATATGCAGTAACTGGTTTCACCTGAACAAAATTCTAATATTTTTGTAACGCTACAGGGGGTAATCGGGTACCTAATATGCAGTAACCGGTTACCCAATATGCAGTAACCGGTTACCCAACTGAGCAGAGGCAAAATTCTGAAACTTTTTATTTGAAAATTTTGTTTCTCTTGGAAATAAACTATTGCATTCTTTCAAGAATTATGCTCTTTTGTAGAGGTGTATAAATGATATAAAAACTTTATTATTTCAGATTTAAAAACACATTTTCATCTACAACTCTAACATTTTCTAATCATCTCATCTTTCAAAATTTAAGTGTTTATAAAATCAGAATTTTTAATGAAATTTTATGCACTTAGTTTTCATTGAAAATTAAGATAAATTTCATATCATTCATGAAAACTTGTATTATATCTTTGATAAAGTTGTATGCTTGAAAGAGAAGACCAATCAAGTGATTAATACATTGTCTATATCATTCCAAACTCTTATAAAAATTCAGAATACTTGTTGTAACCTTATTGTCTAGGATTGCTGGAAGCAAGAGAGCCATTAAGGTGGATTGTTCTCTTAGTGTACTTAGTGAAAATCCAATAGGATTGTTCTTAGTGTTTTGGTTCTTCTTGTACAAGTTATCAACAATAGTAAAATCTCTTTCATATTGAAAGGGGACTGAAGTACTCTCGGACTGTGAGGGGAACCAAGATATATCATTGTGCCGTTTATTTTTCTGCACTTTACTACTTTCATAACTCACCATAAACCAGAAAAATAATCCAAATATCAACTAAAAACTGATCAAAATTTTAAGTACCTAATTCACCCCCTATTAGGTGCATTTCATATTTACAATGCATATGAAATCGAAGAGCTAGTAGCATATCAAGAAATCGTGAGAGTTAATGGAAAGTATTTGAAAAAATACAAACCCATGCTTTATAAAGTTAAAATATCGATGGAATAACATATATGCAAGTGAGATTCCAAAATAGTGTTTTAAATAAAGTGCTAAAATGGCTAAAGTCATTACAAAATAAAGTGAAAAATAGAAGTCGCAATGCCACAAGGACAAAATTCAGGGTTACAAAATAAATCAAGTATGGAGAAAACGATTACAAATTCAGAAATGTGAAGAGGACTTGAGTAGATTGTATTGTGCTTTAGCCACAATCAGGCGAAGGTTGGTTAAAGAAATTTATGAAGTAAGGGTGGTGATTTCGTCATCCAAACTTTTGACCCTTTTGACATGATGTATTCCAAACACAGTCTCTTCATCAAGCAATTTTTGATCAAGGCTGAGTATTTCTTTCCGTCGATCTCCAGCTTTTTGGATTATGTATTTTAACCCCACTATCAGTTGCTTCTATTTGGAAATGTCAGTAGTGCAAGTTTCAAACTTTTCGTTACCTTATTGAAATATTTCTCCAATTCTTCAACTTTGTTAATTGTTTTGGCGGATAAAGCCCATTCAGTTGACCTAGTCTGCTATTTGTTTTGTATTTTGCTTGATGTGTCTTGTTTTCGAATAATATCAACAAAAACATGATCAAATAGGAGACCAAGTTCTACCACGAAGCCAACAACTTCTAGGGGAATATTTAAAACATCTATCTGTTTGAGAAAACTTTTCATCCCATAAGAAGCAGTGGTGTTATTTTCCAAGGTTTGGAATAAGTCTGCATCGAAGAATTTCTCTTTAAGTTGTTGAAGGAGTTTTTCAACAGGTTTCACAGTTGAATTTCCACCGGAGACCGTCGAAGAACTTGAGCACTTATTAGTTGAATTTTCTCTTGCACTCATCATCAACCTTAAATAATCAGAATGTTTATTCTTCTTAAGATTATCTTGTTCTTCTCGTGATAAAGAAGTAATGGAAGCCTTGGGAGGAGATTTCAAATTAGAGATTATGCCAAAAGTTTTATTGGCCTCAAGCGCAACATCTGGTTGGACATTATCATTGTTTGTCCTATCTGTTGCACCCTAAAGTTTTCCCTCTTCATTTTGGTCATTTGGCTTATGCTTCATCATATACATTCATACATTCTCATGGTAAGGATTAGGGTATTCAAGTTCCCAAGTTCTTCTACAAAGCTCTAGAGGATTTTTGCTTGGTCAGTCAGTGTAAAAGAGGATTTCATATTTCCAATCTTTAAACTCTCTCAAAGCTATAAGGTTTTCTTATATCAGTGGTGTAATACAGTGGGAGAACTGACTTGGTTGTTTTGCGTTTGATTGCAATTGTTGCGGATAGCAAGAGTCGCCACTGAATTTTCTTTTATCCAATAAGGAAAGGGTAAAAAGAACAGGAAAGACCTTTGAGATATTTTCTTGAGTTCGGGGGGTAGGTTATGAAAAGGGAAGGTGTTAGCACCCTTTTCATCTATAGTTATCTATGTGCTCTTAGTTGCTTGCTAGATCACTTGAAAATTGCTTGGTTTGAAATGTGTTTGTGGTGGATTTTAAAAGTATTTTTGAAAAGCGCCATCGTTTAGGCAAATTTTGTAATGATTATCGTCTATATAAGAATGCATACAAAGTATTGGACTTTTTGAAAATATTTCATGTTTTGAAAGTGTTTGGTGTGTTTGAAAAGATGTTTATTTTTGAATATGGATTGTGAGCAAGCTACTAAGAACATTCTACCTACTCAAAAGTCTTTTATTCATTTCTCTCTTCCTTTGATATTGCTATCTTACAATTGATTGGTAAGTAACCCTATCTTTGGATGTAAAGGGACGGGCGTGGGTCATCGTATAGTCATGGATAACAATGTTGTAAGATATCTTAGCATTTTTCTTAAGGGACTAAGATCATTTATAAGGCAACATTCGTAGCGTCATCGAGGATCTTTGATCTTGTATTTTGTTTGTTTTTGCTAAGATGTCTCACATGCGTAACATGAAATTTTTTAAGGCAACAAAGTGGAGTAAACCCTAGAGGTGCAAAGTGTGCAAGTGTATTGTATTTCATGCTTAAGTATATCTTGGATTAGGGTTTTCTAAGTATTGGTTTTGTCTTTTCATACAAACCCTAATTAACTAGCACTTATATGAAAGCGGTAAATTACAAAAAGTAAATATCCTACACTATTACATCATTTGGGGATGGGGACACAATTTACAAATGGGGGATGAAATCAATAAAGTCCTAATTATACTATTACAACCATATTGAATATTGCAAGATAAAAGGTGCAAGAATATAAAAACAATGTGAAAGGAAAAGAAAATTGTTTTTTGTTTATGAAAAGTCTTGATTTAATTAAACTAATAAAAGGAAAGAATTTAATTAATTAAAATACCTAAATTCTAAGTTGATTTAATTAGAAAAGAAAGTTAAAGCAAAAACTAAGTTAAAAATTAATTTAATCAAGAAAATAAATTTGTTAAGAAAAATATTTTTTTTATAGTTTTTAATAAAGAAAAAAAAACCTAAAAGATGCCACTTTGAATAAATCATGATTAATGAAAATAAAAATATTTTTGGTGAGATTTTTATATATTCATAAAATATACCTAATAAACTAGTAGTGTGCAAAAAATTAGTTCAAAATGAGTTAATTTGACGGGTTAAATAAATTGTTGAAGTTTGTTAAAAATGTAAAATGAGTCAAGTGATAAAAATAAGGTTTTGGTCTGGCTAAGGCTTGAACTCAAGAAATTCAATTTGTTGGCTCAGAAGAATACCACTAGGCCAGGCGTGTTTTCTTGTCAACTATGCGCTTGCATGACATTATATCAGAAGATTGCTTTCTGAATTCCCAAAAATCACAAAAATAACACAAAATATGCAAAATGGGGGAGTTCACTATGATTCAAACCCGCGCCCTTAGGATAAGAAGTGACATGAAACACGCGCTGCTTGTCACTAGGGTGGCTGTTACATATATTAGTGAAACAATAATCATTAAATATAAAATGAACTTAGATGTAAAAATTTGAAAATGGCCAAGCCCTCCTTCTTCTTCCTCCTGCATGCTAACAATTATTGTAATAACATATATTTTCCATTTTTTCAAAAAACTCTAACTTCCTCATTTCTCAACCAAATTCAAAAATGTAAAAATGAAACTTGTTTAGAATTTAGTAAGGATTTAAAATATGTAATTAGTTTTTATTTATTCTCACTATAACTCATGAATTTCTATCTGTACCAAACTGAAAACCTAAATGTCCAAAAAATTCAGTTTCAAAATTCTTATCCCACAGTCAACTAAAATAAAACTTAAGGATATGATTAGCTTCATAGACACGATATCTACATTTTATCTTTTGAAAGTAAGTGAAAATGATACTCGTATCAAGATTTCAAAGTTGGAAAAACTTACTTCTCGATAAAAAAATTCAATGGCCTCTACACGACTTCCAGAAGCAATATAATGATTGCTTTAGCTTCCTGGGACCTTAGTGAGTATATTGCAACTTTTACTTTGCCTTGAAAGTGTGTGGATTGGTATACTCAAGTCAAATTTTAATGGTGGATTTTGAAATTGGTGGATGATGAAAATGATGTTACAGTGAGGAAACAGGGGTACGGATAATTTCTATATGATATATATGAAGTGTTTGGGTGATTTGTTTGGACAATAGTTACAAGAGTGATGAGTTTCGAAGTTAAGGTTTCAAAAGCTTTAAAATGGTGATTTTTGGTCAATTCGGGTTTGAGGGTGTATGAGAGGGTTTAAGGGCTTGTAAATTCGTGCCCTCAGTTGCATAAGAGTGTCTTGATATACAGGAAAAGGTTTGGAGACTTGAGATGGTCAGATTACCAAGATCACATGTTATGACATTTTTGCTTGTTTTTGAAGCAAAATGGAAAACAAAAATTCCAATGTATGGTACAAGCTATGTAGAGTGGTTGAATCACTTTAAACATGCTTCTTCTGAGTTTCTAGATTGATTGTGTGCAGAAGGAGCCATTGAGAGGCTCATGAAGGATTGACATTGTGAAAAGCTTGCTTTACAAGAATGGATATGTTACTTTTTGCAATTTCAACCATAAATAGTATCAAGACTTGGACAAAACATCAAATACTTGTGTAATACACTTAGGGTCTGTATAATTACTTAATTATGGAGAGATTTAGAAGCAACATGACATGAAAAGTGAGATTGAATGATAAGGTTATGAGATTTGATTATGAGTTCATCATAAAAATGGCTTGTAATTCAAGTTTATCATGCCAACTTCAAGTCTTTGAATATCCTAGATAAAAAATGATCTCTTCATGTTCTTAGATATTTTGGAAAGCTTGGAACATCCCCTATAACTTTCATGTTGGATATTATGATACGGTGGGAGAACTGACTTGGGTTTTGCGTTTGTGTTCGCACTTGTTCGGTTTAGCAAGAGTCGCCACCGACTTTTTATTTATCCTAAGGAAAGGTCAAAAAGCACAGGAAAGACCTTTGAGATGTTTTCGTGGGTTCGGGGGGTAGATTATGAAAAGGGAAGGTGCTAGCACCCTTTTCATCCATGGTTATCCATGGGCTCTTAGTTACTTGTTTTAGATCACTTGCCTTTGCTTTTCAATTGTTTGAAAATGGTGCTTTGTGTGTGTGGTTTTGAAAATGTTTTGAAAAAGATGCCTTGTCTAGGCAACCTTTGTAATGACTCTTGTTTGAGTATATACAAAGGTGTATGTCTTTTTGAAAAGATGTTTCAATGTTTTTGAAAGTTGTTTGGAAGTTGTGCTTGTGAAGTGTGTTTGAAAATTGGCAAGGATGTTTTGCAAGTTTGATCAAGTAACTAAGAGTTGTCTACCCTATTTTACTCAAAGATCTTTCTTATGCTTTTTAACCCTTTTAACAGTGTTGTTTCACCATTGTGTTTGGTGAACAACCTTGCGTTAGGATGTTAAACGGGACAGGCGCGGGTCATCGTATACAATCATTGAAGGCAACTTGTGAGATGCTCTAGCAATTTTGTAAGGGACGAGATCGTTTTATCGAAGGCAACATCGAGGGTCATCGAGGGACTGACGATATTTGTTTATCGAAGGGACGTTTGCTAGAGTGTCTCATACTCGAGGGACATGATTGTATTTTCCGAGGCAACAAGCGAGGTTACCCTAGAGGTGCAAGCGTGAATTGTATATTGGTTTTCATGCATTTATCTTTGTGTTAGGTTATCTAGTGGTTGATTTTGAATCTTCGCATACAAACCCTAATTACTATACAGTATATGGAAAGCGATAAATTGCGGGAATTTAAAGTCTAAGCTATTACAAATAAGTATCCGGGGATGGGTGTACAAATGTTTACAAATGGGGATGAGTCTCATCAGAATAGTAGTGTCCAAGTATTATTTACAACCAAATCGAATTGTCGCATTCTCAATGTAAAATATAGCAAGGTATAAGGATAAAAGAGAATCAAAAGTATTTTTGAAATGCACATGATTATTTACAAATGATCAAAAGGTTAACCTAATGTATTATTAAGTATTAATATTATTTTTGTGTTTTTTGTTAATGTTATATAAAAAAAAGAGTTTTAAAGAGAAAAATCATTTAACTTAATAAAATCTATTTTTCTGTATTTTTGGTTTTTTAAGGTAATGAAAACATTAATAAAATTCTATACAAAAAGTTAGTATATTATTGTTTTTACTTAATAAAAAAGGGTTATGAAAAATATTAGTAATATAAAAAGAAATGTTTTCAAAACATGAAAAAAAGTAAGTGGGCTTTTGCTTGAATATGCTTGGCCCAAGTAATCAACAAAACATATTAAGAAAGAAAAGAAAACAAGAAAAGGAAGGGGGGGGGGGGGGGGTAGCGCCAGAACTGAAATTGGGCTTAGGGGTTTAGTGCAAAGGGCAGGCCCAAACGTATTGACAAAGTTTTTAGGGTTGTTTTGTTTGTCTCAGAATTAGGGTTGCAATGTTTTATGAGCGGCGCTGCTTTCCATCTTCTTCATCGCCTCTTCATACTTTCTCAAACATGGCTTCTGATGTTTCCTCTCCTTTCCTCAGGCTGCCAGACGCGATGCCTCCATTCTCCTCTCTCCTCGATTGTACCAGGCGGTGACAAAAAGGTAACGATTTTCATTCCAACGCTTTTAGGGTTTTCAAATTTTCTCTTGCATGTTTTATTTTTGACACGTTTTGATCTTCTGTGTTACATTTGTATGAAGCGTAAAAAAGAAGAGGGGACAATACCTTTGGGTTTAGTTTTGGAGAGGAGACGGAGGAGTGGACGGCGACGCTTCTCAGGTGGCCAAGGCGGAGGGATCGTGACGATGCTTGCTGGCTTGCTTCCTGGTATTTCGTATCTTTAGCCTTGCTTTGGTTTTATGATGAGATTTCTGAAAACCCTAGCTCATCCATTTCTGTCTCTCTTCCTATCTGAATGCTTTGCTTATTTGATGATGTTCTTTGATTCTGAGATGCTTTCTTTTTCCTCTTTTGGGCTTTGTTGGCTTTTTTTCAATGATGATGATATTGAATCTGAGATGCTTGCTTCAGTTTTTTTTTGCTTCTGAGTTGCTTTTCCTCTCTTGGGCTTTGTTGGCTTTTTTTCAATGATGATGATATTGAATCTGAGATGCTTGCTTCAGTGTTGTTTTGATATTTGGACTTGCTTGAGTTTGGTTGTTTGATTCAGGCAAGCTTGCTTTTGATTTTAGGAAGGCTTGGCTTGAATGCTGTAACAGTTTTTAGGCTTGTTTGGCTTTGACTTGAATGTTGTAACAGGTTTTTAGGCTTGTTTGGCTTTAGCTTGAAGCAGGCTTGAGGCAGTTTGAAGTAGGCTTGAGCAGTTTGAAGCTTAGCAGGTAGTTTGGAGCAGGACCAGGTTTGAAACAGGTTTTTGTTGAAGTTTTGGCTTTGGGCAGGCTGTTGTTTCTGTAACAGGTTTTTAGGCCTTGGGCAGGCTGTTGTTTGATAGGCCTTTTGGTTACAGGCTTCAAGGTTTGTTGCCTTAGGCTTGCTTCTGGTTTGAGTTTTATGCAGGTGGATGCAGTTTTGTTTTGCTTGTTTGGTTACAGGCTTGTTTCTATAAGTTTGGTGTTTGAACAGGTTTATGGGTAACAGGCCTCAAGGCTTGTGTTATGTGTTTACAACTTTGTGTTATATTTTTCTTTATGTGTTCTGCCCCCTCTTGAACTGTTAGAATAATCTTATATTTATCTCTTCTAAGCCTGCCCCAAAAACTGTAAGCCTGCTTTTTCTTTTCTCTTTCTCTCTCCATAAGCATATTATATTGCTTAAAGGTACTCTTTTTTTGAAAAGGTGTTGGCTGGAAAATGATGAAAGTTTTGAAATATTGCTTTCATTTTGGTTTTGCTCTTCCTCTTGTACTTTCCTTCTTTTCTGCATTGACAGTTTGATAGCTTCTTTGACAGTTTTTCTGTTTTGATATCTTTCTTGATAGTTTTTCTGTTTTGATATCTTTTTTTGACAGTTTGGTTTGCCTAGTTTACATTGTGCAACTTGTTTGTTCAGTTTGCAATTTGGTTTGGCATTTCAGTTTGGTTTGCCTTTTTGACAATTTGAATTTATGCAGCTTTGTGCATTTTGCAAAATAATTTTTCTTTCCCTCTTTGTGAACCAAGAAGAGACATCTTCTTGCGATTTGCAGAGAGGACGAACAAACTGATTCCGGCCAACAACCTTTAATGATGAACTTTTGCTTATCTGTCTGAAAAGTGCTTTTTTCCAAATTAACTGTATTGACTTCTCCTTTTCTGGCTTTGCAGGTAAATATCAATTGGGGCAAGGGAAGCAGCAATAGAAGATGAAAACTTAGGATGTAGATTTAGTTTATTTTATTTTTAATCATTGTAATAAACGTTATTGTAAATACTGTAAATAAATTTACTGTATCAAATAAACATTTGTAACAACAATTGAAAATGAATAAAAAATCTTTTGTCAGATAATTCTTGGTTTCTTCTGCACTTGTTTATTTAATTACTTAAATTTCTCGAATTATAATAATTGGAAATGCATCCCAATAACTTTAACTTAGAAATTATAAATAATCAACAAACGTCCGGCGTTCCAAATAACCAAATGCATCGTACAATTAAACAAACAAACGTCCATACGCCTTTCACTTCACTGATTGAACCAACACTTCAAACTTTCAATCAGAAGCCTCAGCTTCTATCCCAGATGTTTAGACTTTGAGAAACAAACATGAATCTTAAACAAGCGTCAAAACCATGTGACAGTCAAATGAAATGTTGTGGATTCAATTCCTTTTGAGAATGCGTGTGCAAACCCTAATTTGGGATCTACTGTCAAAGAAATGTCTGCTTGATCAAACCCTGAGCCAAACTCAAACAAATCAAAAGAAACCCTAATAATCTGATTGACTGATTCGAAATCTATGAAAACCCTAATTTTGTCTGACTGATAAGAAAAGTCTGTTTGACCGATTCTTAAGCCAATCTGAAAAATCAGGAAAAGCCCGAAGCCGTGATTTCTTGTGAAAAAGAGAGGGCAAATTTTGGGGTACAACAGACATTTTTGAAGAATCAATTTTGAACCATGTGAAAAGTTACCATGAAGTTGGTACCAAAAATCTGCCTAACTAGGGCAAAATTTCACCAAGTGTTTTTAATACCATGTACATGACTTTATGAATTTATAACTTGAAATCAAAGCACTTTTACAAAAAGTTCTTCCCTACAATATTTTAGATTTCATTGAGATCTACAACTTTCATGTTGGAAGTTATTCTTGAATCATCTTGCATCATGGTGAAAATTTGGCATGAAGTCATGAAAAAGATAAGGTTTAAAACACTTAAAAAAATTCTAAGTGTTGAAAACTTTGACTTTTTTAAGTTGAAATTTGACTTTCTGATTTATTGATGAATAATCTTCATATTTTGACATGTCTTGATGAAATATCATTTTTGAAACTTGATTTTGATCAAAAAGTTAAAGTTTGACTTTTCAGTGTACAATTGACTTTTTCATCAGTTGACCAAATTTCAATTATCAATCAATTGATCTTGAGAAATGTTTTGAACCATGCAATTAGGTCAATATGATGCATTTGAATCATTGATATCACGTCTTAAACCCTAATTTTGACCATTTTTCCCCTTTGGTGATCTGATAAAATTTCTTGAGAAATTGTAATCTAAATTTTACCAAATGGTTCATATAAGTTCAAAAATATTGATATGGATCAACAATCATAAAGTTTGACAGTAAGTTGGCCACATTTGACTTTTTACCCAATACAACTGATTTTAGGTCATCTGATCAATTTACTGAGCAAACTTGAACTGCATGACATGAAACTTGACATGAGAAATATTGAGGGTCTAAAATGACCATGAAATTCATATGAGGCATTAAAAGTCCATTTGTCCTTGTGCAAACTTAAACCCTAATTTGAGTCATCAGTGTTGAGGAAGTGTCTTGAGCTAATCAATCCTTGTGCAATTTTGAGCAATTGAAGATCTTGTGAGAAATTTCTTGAGAAATGAGAGGGCAAATTTTGGGGTACAACAACTTCCCATGTTCAATTTTCTTAAATCTGAAAAGTGAGAATGGCATGTCGCCGTTCGTAGCTTGAAGTTGGAAGATGATTGAACACTAGAGTTCCTAGAAATTTACACTCGGTGATATATTAGTTGATTATGTCGAGAATAAGCTTAAAGATGCCATTTGGAAAGTAATGAAGTTTTGTCTGAGATGGGCTTATAGATGCCATCCAAAGGTGATAGGGAGTCGTTGGAGATAAGCTTATAGATGCCACCTGTTGTACCCAAAAATTTGCCCTCCCATTTCCTCAACATTTTCTCATCACAAAAACCTTGAAGATCAAGATCCAGTTAGGGTTTCCTCTGCTCAAGACTTCTCCTTGCACTGTGGACTCAAATTAGGGTTTGTGTTTGAACAAAGATGTTTTGACCTAAAATGCCTAAGATGACTTTCATGCTTCATATTGGACTCCCAAGTTTACCCATACCAAGTTTCAAGTCTTGATTCCAAGTTCTGCCCAGTCAATTGGACAGATGACCTAGAAATCAGCTGTATTGGGGAAAAAGTCAACTGTGGCCAATTGACAGTCCAATCTCATGAAAATTGACCCACATCAACATTATGAACTCATATGGACAATTTGATCAAGTTTGGATCATAATTCCACAAGAAATTTGATCAGATCACCAAAAGGGCAAAATGGTCATTTTTAGGGTTTTGACTGCACAAAGGCAATTTTTGACTGTTTGACCTAGCCAATGGCAAACCAAGCTCACATATGGGCTCAAGGACCCCATGAAATGGTCTTGACACATTCATCAAGCTCAAAAGATCCCAAGTACACAAGATTGACAGTTGAATTTCCCAGTCAATTGATCAATTTTGACTGTACACTGAAAAGTCAAACTTTGACTTTTTGGTCAAAATCAAGAGTCAAGATTCATTTTTCATCAAAACATGCCAAATCATGAAACTTGTTCACCAAGAAACCAAGAAATGCAAATTAGGGTTTAAAATGGAATTTTTCATAACTTAGAATTTTTCTAAGTTATGGAAAACCCTAATTTTTTCCCAACTTTGCCCCACTTTTTCACCATGATTCATTTGGATTCAAACAAAAGTCAAAACATGAAAGTTGTAGCTTGTTACATAATCTACAACTTTTATTCACAAAGTTTTCCAATTTGAAGCTTGTATCTCAAGTTACAAATTTTTGAATAAGGGCACTAAACCATTCTTAACTTAGTGAATTTTTGACCTATTTTGACAAGTTTTTCCACCCCACTTCAAGGCCATTTTCCATACACTTCCACTTGGAATTTCAATTTGCATTTCAAAGATGGATTGTATTACACATTCCAAGCTTTCCAAAATGTCCAAGAACTCATCAAACAACCTCATGGTTAGGGAGAATCGAATTTCACAATATAGCAAAAACTCACTTTTGAATTGGCCATTTTTCATGTTCATAAGTTATGCAAACTTCTCAAAACCAGCATGCCCTTGATTACAGGTCCTTAAACCAAGTTACACTCAATAATTAAATGCCAACCCATTGTGTTTTAGCTTTGTTTTGTTCATATAGTCATTACACAAGGAATTACGCCTTAATTGGAAAAAGTGGTTTATTTATTTTTGAAAAGAAGAACTTTATGTCAAGTTTGAAAATCAAATGGTACAATGCATATCTTTGGACACAGGATTCATGGACATAACACTCTGATCAAGACAAAAAGATGCAGCATAGTGTGAGGGCCTGTACAAGCTAGATTGATCAAGTGGCTTTTGTTTGCTTCAAGTTCAAGAAATGTGGCATAACTTGTACCAACTCAGAAACCAGCTTACAAACACAAGAACAAAGTTATCAAACACATTACACACATCATAACCAAGCTATTGCACGATCCATTTGCCTCCCAAACATCATCAAACCAAAAAACACCATCAAACTGCAAAAACAGAGTTGCCTCTGCAGTTTGAGTGCCAACTTCTATTTCTCTCAAGCATTCTTGCCAAAACCAGTTCACACACCTTCCATACCATCTATGCAAGATAACCAAAAGAAAAAGCACGACCTGTAATCACTCTAACCACTTCCACCATTTTTACATTTCTGACTTGCAAGTGAAGTTCTCTAGCTCGATTCAGAAGCTTTCAAGACAAAGTAAACATTGGAATAACATCCCTGGACCTCAAGGAAGCTTCTCCAATCATCACCTTGCACTGAAAGTTCCTACATCTCCAGATAGAACTTCAACTGAACAGGTAAGTTTTTGAATTCGTATCTCTCTTATTAGGCATCATTAGCTTTAAGTTTGTGAAGAAACAAGGTTCTACTCATGCCACTGAACATGTACATGTTTTTACTTTTCATTTCTTTTGCTTGAGTTGTGAGAATTTGGAGTTTGAAAATGGCAGAAAAACTAGGTTAGGATTTGGGGGAGGAGAAATTCTCCCTCATCTTAGAGAGTTAGATCAAGTTATGCATATGGTTAGAATCGTCTCTTCATGCTGAACATTTTTTAGTTATGAGTTTTTGTTAAAAAGCCAAGAATCAGGACTTAGCAATGGAGGAAAGTGGCGCGCGTTTTGTTCAAACAGAAGGCCGGAGGTTGAAGACAGTGGTCTTTTAGGCTGGGCCTGTGTATTTTTCTTATTCACACCATGCTAATTGCTTTTACACCCCCAAGGCCCATTTGCTTATTTCTTTGACTTTTTGAGTTTTTCTTTTTTGATTGACTTTGTTTATTTTTTATCATGACATTAAAAATATAAAAATATTTTTTCTCACCATTTTTGATTTTATTAGGCTTTTATTTAATTTTTCTTTAGTTATACATAAATAGATAAATATACATATTTTATTTAAAATACTAAAACAAATAGTGCCAATACATTTCTATATATTTTTATTTTTGTTTTACTTTCTGAAAATATTTTTATAGAAAAAAAATACTTTTTTTATTTAAATAATAAATATTATTATTCTTATATATAATACATAGTTAGAACTTAATACCTATATATATATATATATTTATTAATATATTTAGGTTAGAATATAAAAATATTTGTATTTTTTCATTTTATTAATATTTGATATAAAAAATACTTTTTTATAATATACTTCATTTTATTTTTATTTTTGTATATAATAAATAAATACTTGTATTAAATTAAATAATAATCCGTTTTATTTAATAGAATTAGGGTTTTGCCCTAAATATGAAAAAAACTCCAAAACTAATATCTTTTTATTATCTTTTATTTTTATAAATAATACTTTTTTCATACATATACAAAATATTTTTGCACCTTGCATATTTTATTCCATTTTTATTTAAATTATTGTACATTAATTAAATTGTATAAATTCAATATTGATGTGATAGTTTTAGGTTTAAATTACTTGTCCATACCCCCATTTGAACATTTGTACCCTCCTTCCCATATTTGGTTTTGTAATAGCTAGTAAATTTATTTTCGCACTTTATTGCTTTCTAATTATACCATGTTAGAATTAGGGTTTGTATGCGAAAAACAACAAAAATAGTTATGACCTAATCTCAAGACAAACAAGCATGAAAATGGACACACAAATCACACTTGCACCCCCTAGGGTACTCCACTTGTTGCCTTTCAAATTGGGCCATATTGCATGTTAAGTCTCTTTGGGCAAAATAAACAAACCTAATGATCATAGTCCCTCGATAACATTTTCAAAATACTTCCAAAAACAAATGATCAAGTCCCTTAAAGAAAATGCCCAAAGATACTTGGCACCATTGCAATTATGGTCTAAACGATGACCCGTGCCCGTCCCTTTCACATCCTAACATGAGATTGTCCACCAAATACAATGGTGGGACAAACTTATTAAAAGGGTTAAAACATAGCAATAATCTTTTGAGAAATTTAGGAGTAGATAACCTCTTAGTTACTTGAATCAATCTTGCAAACTAAAATACTTGCCTATTTCAAAAAACCACATATCACTACACTTTCAAAACAACTTTCAAAAAAACAAATGAAAACCTTTTTCAAAAGACATACACCTTTGTATACATCCCCACATGGATCATTAAAAAGGTTGCCACCACATTGGCTTCTTTTTAAAAAAAAACATTTTCAAACCTACACACACACAAGCACCACTTAAAACAATTGAAAACAAAAGGCAAGTGATCTAAGCAAGTAACTAAGAGCCCATGGATAACCATGGATAGAAAGGGTGCTAATACCTTCCCTTTCTATAATCTACTCCCCGAACCCAAGAAAACATCTCAAAGGATTTTTGCTGTGCTTTTTAACCTTTCCTTAGGATAAAATAAAAATTCGGTGGCGACTCTTGCTCAACCGAAACATTTGCGAAAACAAACGCAAAACCTCAAGTCAGTTCTCCCACCGTATCACAGAACTGGCGACTCTGCTGGGGATAGTTTTTAAAGTGGAGTAACCTTAGGGCTTAGATCACCTTTGTTTTCAATTGTTTGCTTTGTTTGCTTTTATATTTGTGGGCTTTGCATCGGAGTTTCATAGATCCTAACCCGGATCTGGGAAATACCCTTTTAGGTAGCATAATCTGTGAGGGACCTGTCCGGCGTAGACCGACATGGGTGAAGCAGTGGCTACATTGGTGTGGCATCTTAGTCTGTACCTATATCCCTTGTGTTGCAACGGGGAGAATATAGGTCTTCTAAGGAGCCATTAAACACCAACCAACCTTAGAACCCTAAATTGACCAACTTGGCTATTAGGACAGTAGCAGTATGCTACACTCATTGAGGCTAAACTCTCGAGATGGTTCTGGACGCGTGAAAAGATTGCGATGCTGGAGTTATGACCGATTGAGGGTAGCCAATGATTTGAGATCCTCTAGAACCCGGTTACTTTTGATAGGACAGGTTTTCAACCCACAAAACCAAAAGAGGGTAATACCTGAAATTCATGCTGGCCTGAAACCTAAGGGTGTCTTGTGTGACTTGTGTGCCTTATCATGTTTGCCTGTGTGAAAACTTGTGGTGTGCTTCATCATAGCATCATGCCATCATACCATTGCATGCATCCTGTATAAAGGACTAACCCATTTCAAAGACAAAAGAGTTTCATCTTTGCTCTGTTTTGTAGGACATCATGATGCCCGTGCGTAGGAATACTGTCCGGCTCAACTTTGTTCAACCACCAGTTTTACTCAAGGATTTGGTTGGAAGGATTCCAAACACTTCTTCTTTCATCAACAGACATGGTTCTCTCCTTGGCTTGGTCACTGCAAAATGGGACCAACAACTGATAAGTGTTCTGACCCAGTTTTATGACCCTCTGTATCATTGTTTCACCTTTCAAGACTTCCAGCTGGTTCCTACCCTGGAAGAATTCTCTTACCTGCTTGGGATCCCTGTCTTGGAACAAACTCCATTCACTGGTCTGGAAAAGACTCCTAGGCCTGAAGAGATTGCTGCAATTCTCCCCTTGACCAAAGAAGAGGTATTGGCTAACTGGGAAACTAGAAATGGAATTAAGGGATTTTTGGTCAAATTTCTGGTTGGCAAGGCTAATGATTTCTGGAATGACTTGGACTTCAGGGCATACGAAGATATTCTGGCTCTTTTGATCTATGGTCTGGTATTGTTTCCCAACCCTGATACCTTTATCAGTACCCATGTCATAAGGATCTTCATGTCTCGGAATCCTGTACCCACTCTTTTGGGTGACATTCTACAACAACTCTATGCTCGCACTGCTCGAAAACGGGGAACTCCGTGGTGTTGTGCTCCTTTGCTAGTGAGGTGGTTTATTTCGCACCTTCCTAAGTTCGTGCTGAAGAATAAAGAAGGAAAAGGATGGGCTCGGAGGTTAATGTCTCTCACTGATAATGACATCACCTGGACTCTCAGAGGGTTGGATGAGGTAGCTGTTATTGACCGTTGCGGAGAATACCCTAATGTTCCGTTGATTGGTATCCAAGGAGGAATCTCTTATAATCCATGCTTAGCTCTCCGTCAGTTTGGAAGAGCCAGAGGAGATGGGCCTCATGAAATGCTGGTTCCTCATTTCCATTTTGAGTTTCAGGCAGACAGTGACAAACTACGCCATGGATTCATTAGAGCTTGGGACAGAATTCACAAAGCTGACCCACATGAGTTGGGACCAAAAACTTCTCTACCAATGGAGCCCTATTGCAAATGGGTCCGCATCCGTGCTCAGAGGTTAGGTATGCCATACGAAGCTGTTAGACCTCTCATTCTTGAATCTCCTGATGAAGATGGGGTTCCTCCAACTGTCCTCCCTCCTCAGATACCCACTGATTTTGACACGATGAAGAGATCTTGGGCACAGCTAAAGGAAGAACGAGATTTCTATCGGGAGAAGTTCAACGAGCAGGAACGGAAGATCCAGAGGCTGACTAAGCAATTGGAGGAAGAACGGGTCCTGAACAACTACATCAGCACTGAAAAGAGGAGGCCATGGGAGCATTGATGAGCTTTGGATATTTCCTTTTATAGTTTTATTTCCTTTCCAGTATTTTTCATTCCTGTAATGCCTAAGGGCAAATTGTTGAACAATTGAAAATTTTAATCTAATGAAGTGTGTTTCCCTTTTTGTCTACAAAGTTGAATCTTGTTTGTCTTTGAAAACATAAAACATACGCATTCCATTGCACCATATGCATAACAGGTACCCTATTTCACAGGTTGCTTAATCTCCTTCGCTGTTTATTTTGAACAGTCATCATGAATCCAGACTCCTCCAGTGAGCAAGCAATCAAGGCCCTTCAGGCCCAAAGTGCACAGTTTCAAGAGATGGTTCTAAGCCTAGCCCAAGGTCAGCAAGAGTTGAAGACTCTACTCCTGAAGAAGAAGAAGAAGAAAAGGACTATGTTGTTCAACGCCGGACGCAGATTTGGGAACACACTCCATAATGAAGCTGAACCAACTACTTCCTCTGTTGAGAAAAACAGTCCCCAAGGGGGAGGAGCTCCTAGTCCGCAGTCTCCGACAACGAGACGGACTACAATGACGAACAATACCCACCTGCTGCTGACAGATACAAGCAATTGGAAGACCGCTTGAGCGCCATGGAAATTCAGAATGTGCCGGGACTGGATTTCGGAGATCTGGGGTTATCTTCTGGGGTAGTAATTCCTCACAAGTTTAAGGCGCCTGCTTTCGCCAAGTATGATGGGGTCTCCTGCCCAAAGCTGCATCTAAGGTCGTACGTAAGGAAGATCCAACCTTACACGGCGGATAAGAACCTCTGGATTCACTTCTTCCAAGATAGCCTCTCGGGGTCACAGCTTGAATGGTTCTATCAATTAGATGGAACTAGCATCCGACACTGGGAAGACTTGGCAACCACATTCTACAGACAATACCAATACAATTCTGATCTCGCTCCTACGCGTACCCAACTTCAGGGTATGTCTCTAGGAACGGGTGAAGGGTTCAAAGAGTACGCACAAAAATGGAGAGATTTGGCTGGCAGGGTGCAGCCTCCATTGACTGATCGTGAGCTGGTTGATATGTTCCTAGGGACTTTGTCTGGTCCATTTTTCAATCATTTGGTTGGTAACTCCTCCACTGGGTTTACGGATTTAATACTGACAGGAGAAAGAATTGAAGCTGGCATCAGGTCAGGCAAGATACAAAAGGCTGCCTCCACCAGTACTGAGAAGAGGCCGTTTAAGAAAGAAGCAAGTGCCGTCTATGGTCCTAGAAGACAAGTCAAGCCCGAAAGTCGGCAAGCCGTCAATGCTTTAGTCATATCAAAACCTGTTGCTGCTCCTCAGCAGTACAATCAACAAAGAAGTGAAAGGCCCAAGAGGCAGTATACTCGGCTGAGTATGACATTATCTCAAATTTTACCCCAACTATTATCAACCAACTTGGTGACCCTCAAAGAAGCTCCTAAGGTTGTCAACACTGCATCTCCTAAGTATAACCCAAATGCCTGGTGTGCTTATCATTCTGATAGTCCCGGGCACACTACTGATGATTGCTGGGCCTTGAGGAACAAAGTGCAAGATCTTATCGACGCAAAGGAAATTCAGTTTGAAGCGCCTGAGAGACCGAATGTTGTAACCGCTTCTATGCCCCAGCATAGAGTAAATGCCATTGAGGAAGGGTTGTATGCTGTTTTGGTAGATGAAGTTGTTACCCCTCTTTTGACTGTTAAGAGGAACTTGCTACTAGCCGGTTTATTTCCGGGTTGTAGTAAGGGTTGCCTCCTGTGTGCTGTTATCCCTACCGGTTGTCCACTGCTAAAATCAGGCATCCAAGGCTTGATGGATAGCAAGGAAATTCTATTCAAGAAAACTGCTGTTCCGTCTGTTTCCATTGAAGAAATATCTGTTGTCACAATTTATAATCCTGCCAAAGCTCCCGTAAAGAAACCAGTCCAGATTATGTCTGTTGCCCCCATCACTATTACTGTCCCGGGGCCTCTCCCGTATGAGTCTGATAAAGCGGTCCCATGGCATTATGGAGCCGACGTGTATGTGCTTGGGGTGAAGCAGGAGTTCAACACCAATACCAATATCAGTAATATCACTGGTCCCGCAAAGATTACCCGCAGTGGCAGGCTCTTCTCGCCTGACATTGCACCGCCAGTTATCCGAAAACCTCTCACCATCACACCCGCAAGTGTGCATGTTCCAATTCAAGTTCCTGTGTCTACTACTGCCGCCGAGTCCTCTGATACTCGGGGCAAAGAAGTTGCTACCGATTCGCCTGCCAGGACGGAGGCACCAAAAAAGAAGACTGTTGTGGAAGCCTCCCAACAAGAAATGGAGGAAATCCTTAAGATTATCAAAAAGAGTGACTTTAATGTTGTGGAACAGTTGGGGCATACGCCCTCCAAAATCTCTATGTTATCACTACTGCTATGCTCGGAGGCCCATGCAAAAGCCCTGATTTCATTTTTGAAAATGGCCCATGTGCCGCAAGAGACCTCCGCAGATCAATTCACCGACTGTGTGGCTAATTTGACGGCTGACAATAGCTTAGGGTTCTCGGATGCTGACCTTACCGCCAAAGGGAAAAATCACAATGATGCCCTGCATGTTTCCATAGAATGCAGGGGCACTACTCTCGCACACGTGTTAGTGGATACCGGCTCTTCCCTGAATGTCTTGCCCAAGAAAGCATTGGATCGCCTGGATTGTGAGGGCCTGGAGTTGAAACCCAGTAACATCATTGTTAGAGCCTTCGACGGTTCTAAGAGGATGGTGCACGGTGAAGTAGACATCCCCATTTGTGTGGGTTCCCAAGTTTTCAACTCAACATTCTATGTAATGGATATTCGTCCATCTTACTCCTGTTTGTTGGGTCGACCCTGGATTCACAAAGCTGGGGCAGTAACATCCACTCTACACCAAAAGCTCAAATACCCTGTCAAAGGGAAGATTGTCACTGTGCAGGGTGAGGAGGAATACATGGTGAGTCACTTGAATTCATTCCGGTATATCGAGATGGACGGGGAGTTTATTGAAACCCCCCTTTCAGCATTTTGAGGAAGTACCTCAAGTGTTGGCATCAGCTGAGGCAGTGGTTGAAGAAGGTTTTCCGTTGAAGATGGCATCTTTGAAAGATGCCCGGGCTGTAATCGAGAAAGGCAATTGTACAAACTGGGGTCAGCTTCCTGACTTCACTCAAAAGAACGACAAGTTTGGGCTGGGCTTTACTGCAGAGGCTCAGAAGGCTGTGCGCAAGGACAAGATCAGAAAGGCTCCAGTGTTTATCTCCAACCCGAGGGTGAATGCTATCGAGGAGGACGTTGAGGAAGCAGAGTTTGACAGTTGGATCTACCCGACTACCAACAACGGACCATGCAACTGGACAGCAAAGGATTTTACACCTATCACATTTGTCACGCAGTAATTAATTTCTTTTGATTTCCAATTTGTAACAGACAATATGTTAAAACCTTGTTGGCTCGGTGTCCTACCCGGGGCATCGTAGCTCCATTTGTGAGGGCTTTTTGTATGACATTTCCATATATCATCAATCAAAACATTGGACGTTTGTTGCATTTCAAATCTTGTGCTCTTTTTTCTTTCTGTGTTATATATATTGCAAAACAGCTATATTTACACACACTCACTTATACAGGTTTCAATCCACTCTGGATCTCACTGGTAACAGCTCTGCTACCGCCAGTTATGACTTCGAGAATCCGATCAACTTGGCCGAAGACGAAGGTGAAGATGATTGCGAAGTGCCTGGTGAACTCGCAAGACTGCTACTCCAGGAAGAGAGGGCTATTCAACCACATGAAGAGCCGATAGAGACGATTAATCTGGGTACTGAGACAGATAGGAAAGAGGTCAAGATTGGGGCTAATCTAGAGCTCAGCGTGAAGCAACGATTGATCCAGATGCTACAGGATTACATGGAGATATTTGCTTGGTCCTATGAAGACATGCCTGGTTTGGATGCCGACATTGTAGTTCATCACCTGCCAACCAAGGAAGATTGCCCTCCGGTAAAGCAAAAGGTCCGACGTATACGCCCAGAGATGTCTGAAAAGATTAAGGCTGAGGTTATGAAGCAATTCGACGCCGGGTTTCTAGCCGTAACTTCTTACCCTCAGTGGGTTGCCAATGTGGTGCCAGTACCTAAGAAGGACGGTAAAGTCAGAGTGTGTGTCGACTACAGAGATTTGAACAGGGCAAGCCCCAAGGATGACTTCCCCTTACCTCATATCGACGTTCTTGTTGACAATACCGCTCAACACAAGGTTTTCTCCTTCATGGATGGTTTTTCAGGGTATAATCAGATCAAGATGGCTCCAGAAGATATGGAAAAGACTACCTTTGTGACTCAGTGGGGCACATTCTGTTATAAGGTCATGCCATTCGGATTGAAAAATGCTGGGGCAACCTATCAACGTGCCATGGTTGCTTTATTTCATGATATGATCCATCATGAGATTGAGGTATACGTTGATGACATGATTGCAAGGTCTCAAACTGAGGAAGAGCACCTTGACCATCTGAGGAAGTTGTTTGACCGACTCAAATTATACAAGCTGAGGTTGAATCCCAACAAATGCACCTTTGGGGTAAGATCCGGAAAATTGCTAGGTTTCATTGTAAGTGATAAAGGTATTCAAGTGGATCCTGCCAAGGTTAAAGCCATTCAAGAGATGCCGACTCCAAAGATAGAGAAAGAAGTCAGAGGCTTCCTGGGACGATTGAATTACATTGCCCGATTCATCTCACATCTGACTGCTACTTGCGAGCCAATCTTCAAATTACTGAAGAAAGATCAAGTAGTACGCTGGAACGATGAATGTCAGGCTGCCTTTGAAAAGATAAAGGAATATCTCCAAGAGCCACCCATTCTTATGCCACCAGTGGAAGGAAGACCTCTGATACTATACTTGACAGTGCTTGATAATTCAATGGGGTGTGTGCTGGGGCAGCATGACGAGTCTGGCCGAAAAGAGCACGCTATTTATTGCTTGAGCAAAAAGTTTACCGACTGCGAGTCTCGTTACTCACTGCTTGAGAAAACTTGCTGCGCTCTTGTATGGGCTGCTCGCCGGCTGAGACAGTATATGCTGACTCACACTACCTTGTTGATTTCAAAGATGGATCCCATCAAGTACATATTTGAAAAGCCTGCTCTGTCTGGGAGAATAGCGAGATGGCAAATGATCTTGACAGAGTATGATATCCAGTATACAACTCAGAAAGCAATTAAAGGAAGTGTACTGGCAGATCATTTGGCACACCAACCTGTGGACGATTACCAATCATTGAACTTTGATTTTCCGGACGAAGACATCATGGTGGTAACTGACTGTGAAGTACCTGGACCGGATGAAGGACCTGAGGAAGGATCCCGATGGTCTATGCATTTTGACGGAGCCTCCAATGCTTTGGGTAACGGCGTCGGCGCTGTAATCATATCTCCCAAAGGAACTCATACTCCACTCACCGCCCGATTGTGTTTCAACTGCACCAACAACATGGCAGAATATGAGGCATGTATCATGGGTCTACAAGCGGCAATCGACTTAAGGATCAAATTTCTGAGTGTCTTCAGAGATTCCGCTCTCGTGATCAATCAGATCAAAGGCGAGTGGGATACGAAACACCCAAATCTTATTCCTTACAAGGAGTATGTGTCGACCTTGCTTCCCCACTTTGAAGAAATAACTTTTGAGCACTTCCCAAGAGAGGAGAATCAGCTAGCGGACACACTAGCTACGATGTCTTCAATGTTCAAAGTTAATCTGGAACCCGCTTTTTATTGGTCGTAGAGATAGTTGCCCCGAATTGCTTTGGGAATTAATCTATGACCTACATGGGAAATGTTGATGATATTTTCCTATCTTTAACTGGAAGAATTAAATATAACCAGAAGAGGTCTTTGATTATTGATTGAACTTTTCCTGCAAGGAAAAGAAATAGTTGCATGCAGATGTATGTATGGCGTAATGATGTTATTAAAATAAATGAGACTATGCTATATGCATTTGTCATGTATGCTATGAAATGTTATTGCAACGTATCCTTATCTAAAAATAAATCCTTGACAAGTGTTGGGGAGCCTTGGAAAGTTTAAATCCTAGATGGCTGTTGAGGATGAAGAATATGTGGATCTTCAAGTTTTTCTTAGAACACTTCTGCTGGGAATTTCTATTTTGTTGAGGAGAACTCCGCTGAGGAACATTGACTTTGGCTTGAGAAAACTTTGTGGGGAGTGTTGATTTCTGCTTGGGAACTAGAACTTATGATTTTTATTTGTCCATTGCTTTATTGGGGAGATATCTCTTGATTGGAGAGGAAGAAAGTTTAGCTGTTATCTGGTCGAATTCCAGGATTCACAACAACTTGCTGAGGATATAGACAAACTCTAACTGGGGAAGAGGAGTTTTGTTAGTGATTTGAAGAAGTTAAACTATTATCTGGTTGGGTCTAGGTTTCGTAGTAACCCTAACGGTTATCTGGTCGGGTCCAGGTTTTAGCAATTTGAACTGTTAACTGGTATCTGGTCGGGTCCAGGTTTTTGCAACTAGAACTGTTATATGGTCGGGTCCTAGCTTCAGCAATTTAAACTGTTAACTGGTCGGGTCCAGGCTTCAGAAATTTGAACTTGAGGTTAACTGGTATCTGGTCGGGTCCAGGTTTCAGCAACTGGAACTGTTATCTGGTCGGGTCCAGGATTCAGCAATTTGAACTGTTAACTGGTCGGGTCCAGACTTTAGCAATTTGAACTTGAGGTTAAATACTATCTGGTCGGGTCCAGGCTTCAACAACTCAAACTGTTATCTGATCGGGTCCAGGTTTCAACAATGATTTGAGGAAGTTAAACTGCCATCTAGTCGGGTCCAGGCTTTAGTAACTTAAAATTGAGATTAACTGTTATCTGGTTGAGTCCAAGTTTCATAGTAAATTAAGGATAGGATGAAGTTGAACTAGCATCTGGTCGGGTCCAGACTTCGTAGTAACTTGGTTGGATAGGAATGAAGTTGAACTATTATCTGGTCGGATCCAGGCTTCATAGTAACTGGCTTGGATATGAATGAAGTTGAACTATTATCTGGTCGGGTCCAGGCTTCGTAGTAACTTGTTTTTAAAGAGAAAGGAGTCAACTGTTATCTGGTCGGATTCCAAATTTTGCGGTAACTTTTGGTGATAGTAACGACTCTATTGAGGATGGTAATGACTTAACCGGAGGTTAAGGGTATTGTCTGTTGATTTGTAGTAGTATGAGAGGCAAAATCAAACTAGGGAGTTTGTAGTTTTGTTGGGGAAATAAACCCTGTTGAAGAGAATATTTGACGATCTGCAGGGGAGGTATTCTCTAGAAAGTAACTCTATAAGACTTCTTCTTTTAAGACTAAATTAGCTGGGAGAGAGTTTTCCGGAGGTTGAAACTCTGGTTGGGGATTTCATGAATTCAAATTTGCGAGGATATCCATGAAATTGGGCTTGTGGGGATTTGTAGACAGTTTGAATTCTACCAGAGTGACAAATCCTATATTGATAGACAAACTGATGAGATAACGAGACATAGTCATACGCTTTAATCCATAACTTTTGCCTGAACCGTCTTTTCAGATTTTCAGTCCAACAAGATATCTTTTTTTGCCCAAGCCGTCTTTTCAGGTTTTCGACTTGCCGGGTGTACAATCTTTTGTACATATCCCTAATTTTTGCCCGAACCTTTTGGTTCGTCAGGATGCCATTATTTTTGCCTAGGTATATCAACCTAGCAGGTCTTTTTTCGTGTGTAGTATTTTCTGACTATGTCCACGTTCATAGGATGCAGAGAATTGTCACTGTCTATGGTAGTAAGTGTTGTAGAAATGCCAAAAATTAATTGTTCGATTGCACGCGACCTTTCATATGTGGGAGCCTGTTTTCCCCTAGAGTTAGTCTGGTGCACTTGATGTGGGAGCCTGTTTTCCCCTAGAGTTATCCTGTCATGGAAGGATCCGAAGACATGATACTGACACCATCTGATACTACTGGCACATACAAGTAATTTGGTGGTCCCCGTGATCTTTGGTCAAGTCTCAGAATATTTTAAGAACTGTCATGGAAGGATCCGAAGACATGATACTGACACCATCTGATACTACTGGCACAAACAAGCAATTTGGTGGTACCAGAAGTCTTCATAGTGGATTTTGTTCAAGCTCATGATTGATGTAACATTTCCCATCAAGTGATTCAGATGGAGACTTTCCCCTTGAGTGATTCGGATGGAGACTTGCCTCTCAAGTGATTCAGATGGAGACTTGCCCCTGGTTATTCAACATTTCTTTGAGAGATTCTTTGAATCTCAACTTGACTGCCCCAGATATGTTGGATAATGATCATGCCGTACCCCTTGATTATGAGAGATTTTGTCATTTGAAGCGTCTTTCTATTTGAAGTAATTCTATTTATTGAGAGAGTTTTTGTTCATGGGATATTCGTCATGTGAATTTCTCCGTTGTCAAACAATTAACCATATGCAAACAGTGGTATTCAAACAATGCAAAGCTTATGTCTGTCTTGAGAAAAAAGTTTTGAAAAATGCACTTTTAAAGAGCAAAAATTTGTAAAAATATGAATTCAACTCATGGTTTACAGTAAGCCTTACAGGAGTTAGGATACCTTTTGTAACAGTATGTTTTCGAACTAACCTACGCTTCAATTAGGACTTTTAAAGGGTTGTAACATGGTCTGGTTCACGGCTTAAGAAACAAAGGATAAGGATCAAAGTTTATTTGTACCCAACCCGTTCTCCATAATGTTCTCCAATCCTAAACTCAGTCGATCATGCGTTTATCTCCCACTAGAATCTGGAATGATATTTTGGTGATGGTTCAGATACTAGAAGTTTATTTGG
The DNA here is from genome assembly GCA_948472305.1 of Vicia faba. NCBI lineage: Eukaryota > Viridiplantae > Streptophyta > Magnoliopsida > Fabales > Fabaceae > Vicia > Vicia faba. The sequence continues at coordinate 520,040,676 of OX451737.1, forward strand.
GAAGGTGGTCATTTTTGTAACATTTTTCATATTGTAGAGGATTTGCAGTGACCTCTTTTTTGATCTACTGTACCTAATTTTTGTCTGACTATTCTTGTTTTGAGATTACAACTAGCGGGATGCCCCAGTTTTTTCTTAAGTCTCCTTCATAGGTTTTGACCTAGTGGGATTTTCCAAAGACTGCCTTATTTATGGGGAACCAAACACCATCTTTTTAATTCAAAAAGATATTTGTGAAGTGATAGTTTGCGACTAAATTCACATTTGAATCAACCGAGAAACTACCCTGCCCCAGGTTATGATTAAAGGTTTCAATTTGTACGGAAAAGAAAACTCCCACTTCTTTGGCTCAAAGGGGTTGACTAGGGATTACCTTCCTTATAACTCCACTATTTTGGGATTTGAAACAACGCCTGTACATCGTCAACAAAGTCTGTCCAAAAGCATACTATATGAGATCATGGTATTGTTTTCGTCATCCTCCCTCTTAAGGCTTATAGCTCATAATCCAGAGTTGAATATCATACAAAAAGGAGTAAAAGTATAGTTTTAGTATAGTGAAAACGAATGGATTAACTCAAGACAAACATATGCAATGCATTAATGAGAACAACCAAAGTCTGACATAAGGATAAATGTTTAAACAAACAAAGAAATTACAACTGGAAATTCGGATGAACAAAAATTTCTTCGCCTAAACTTTGTCACTTCAAATAATGTGTCTTTGAGGGGTGACCGGAAAATTCCAGTTGACCATCTTGTGTAAATTCCAACACTCCTTTGTCGATCAGGTCTTGAATCTTGTTCTTCAACACCCAACAATGATTAGTGTCATGTCCCTGACTGTTGGAGTGGTATGCGTACCTTTCATTGTATTTGTAGTTGGGAGCAGAAGTGTTAGGTTTTTGAGGAGGCTCCCTTAATGTAACCAACTTGGCTTCCAACATATGATGCAACGCTTGAGCCAAGGACATGTTGATCTCAGTAAATTGTCTTTTGGGCGTATCTTGCTTATGCTGACCACCCTGTCGTGGTTGGCGAGGACATTGTTGGACTCTTGATGTAGTAGCCATATTGAAGGGTGTTCTCTCGACCAAACCAACTCCTTGTTGTATTGGAGGCTGATTAATGACTTGATCCCCAATTTTGATTGTTTATTTCATATGGTTGCATCCATCTTGATGAAGCTTGTTGATGAGAACTCTCAACTCTTATTGTCCTCGAGATAAGTTTTGGATAAGATCCATCTGCCCCAACATCTGGATTCTCATTGTTGCTATCTCAACTTGTAATTGCTTCAACTGGCCATCCTTGTCGTCTTCAGGATTCTTCTCGGTAATGCTCTTAATGAGGAGTGATTTCACTTCTTCTTGCCCCTTGGATAGGTTCAGGAACAAAACTTAAAGCTAATCATTTTGGGTCTGAATATCTTGTACAGTTTGTTCAAGAGCCATTTTTTTACTAAAATAAACAACAAGCGGATGAGAAAACATGTATGGGGAAAACCTGTCATGATATGATGCATGATATGTGGATGTAATGTTTCCAAGGATCTCGTGGGGTAAACACAAGAAAATGTCAGAAGTTGGATTTTGATCACAACTTTGATTGAAGAACTTCGTATGTTGAATGTCCTTCTACGAGAATCAAGCTCACCATGTCAAGTGGGTCATAGCCCTTGACTCAAGTTATCATGCTTTGGTATTTGACATCATTTGGCTAGAGGAAAATAAATCCTCTTTCCCCTTGATGGACGCCTGGTTTAACATAACCCTGCATCACAAACCCTTGAGATCCTTGAAATGGCTATTGAAAATGCTATGGTATGATGTCATGATGTTATATACAAATAAACATATACAAATAAACACACAATTACTTAGTGTTGTACCCCAAAATTTGCCCTCTCATTTCTCAAGGTATCATCCCGGACACCCAGGATTGGTTCTGTCAAGTTTCAAGTCTCGGATTATAATTTTCCAAGAAAGTCATTCACAAGGGCAAAATGGTCAAATGCACACTGAAAAGTCAAACTTTGATTTTTTGATCAAAATCAAGTTTTAAAAATCATATTTCATCAAGACATGAAGTTGGTTCATCAAAAATTAAAAAGTAAAAAATTACTTTGAAAAGTCAAATTTCTAAACACTTAGAAAATTTCCAGTGTTAAGAAAATATGATAATTACATAACTTTGGGCCAGATTTTCATCATGATGCAAGATGATTCAATCAGAATTTCTGACATGAAAGTTATAGATCTCAATGAGATTTAAAATATTGTTGAACATAACTTCTCCTAGAAATGCTGGGATTTCAAGTTATAAATCCTTGAAGACACGTCCATGAAGCTAAAACACTTAGTAAGTTCTGGGCATTTTTATGTCAGAATTTGGACAGAACTTCTGGGCTAGTTTTCACACCAGTACAATCAGAATTTGAAAAAGTGATTCAAAAAGGGATGGCAGAACATGTTACAAGCTTTCTAGAGAACTCCTTCAGATCATGATGGAGCACGGAGAATCAAAGGTCAGAAGTTTGCTTCGTCCAGAACATGACCCTTCGAATCTCACTCTTCAACATACAAAAGCTTTACTCTTCAATCAGAACACGACCCTTCAAATATAATTCTTCATAGTATGGAAGTTGTGTTCTTCAATCAGAACATGAACCTTCGAATCTCACTCTTCAATGTGTAGAAGCTCTACTCTTCGATTGGAACTTTGATTCCCTTCGAATCAACATCTTTCGAACCCAACTCTGGGCCCTTCGAAGCAAGTTTTGTTTAAAGAAATTTGAGCATATCTCATAGCCTTACCCTATTTGTTAGGCTATCTTGCTTCTAAATCTTAATATGATCAGAGGTTTGTACAAAGGTTAGAAGCTTTGTCTATTGGATAAAACTATTCTTGGTTAAAATAGCAAAGGCTATGTACCCTTTTTTAATAGAGAGTACTTTCATCACAAAAGCAGCTTCCAACCTGATTTATGTCTGAATGAAAAACAGTTCCAGAATCACAAGTCCAATCTCCTTCCAGCAAGCCCCCACTTGTACTGGAAACGTGGGAACAACGAAAAGGGACTGACTTGTTTCACCCTTAACCAAACCATGGTTTGTCATCATACAAACTTGGTTACTTCAAACATGTTAATTCTTTTCTCTATAAATAGAGAAGTATTTGCAAGCTCAAAGAGGAATTTTTGGCCAGAGGAACGTATCTTCAAATTTCTCAAACACCATAAAGCTCTCAAACACTTGAACACTTATCAAACACAAACCCAGAATCCAAACACTTGTCCCCTTCGAACCTGAAACATCCTTACATCTTGTTACCCTTCAAATCCAGCAAGAAATACATTTCACTTGTGTTTCTCTTTCGAATCCAGTAGTATAGACGCTACCCTTGCTCATTCTCTTCGATTCTAGGGTGTTGTACCCCAAAATCTGCCCTCGCATTTTTCCTCAAGAAATCACGGCTTCAGGCGTTTCCTGATTTTTCAAACTGGCTCAGGAATCGGTCAAACAGACTTTTCTCGTCAGTCAGACAAAATTAGGGTTTTACTGATTTTCAGGGCTCTAGAATGTTTCAAACAGTTGGCTTAGGGTTTTGGTTGATTTTGGCTCAACTTTGATCAGGCGAACGCTTCTTTGGCAATTAATCAAAGCCTTAAACATCCAGTACCATAACCTGTTAAGGCCATAGAGAAACATGCTCAAACCAAGTCAAGACCTGCATCAAGCCACAAGGCCCTCACACCCATAACTTGTTTACTAAGTTTCTCAAGGCAACTCAAGCCCTCAGAACTCAAGGAATTCATCATTGGGTAACCAACTCAAGCGAAAAGCCAACAAATCAACAATAGCATATTCAGAAGCATACTCAGAGCATATCAGAACTCAGCATTTCAAGGCAAATAAACCCTCAGAATTGCTTCATCATTGGGCCAATAACACAACATATCAAATATCTCAGTACACAAGCATTCAAGGTATCAAAACATTCAAAGCGTATCATCAACAAATATCTCAGGGCAACTCAGAGGCAACTCAAAGTCAAAGCGATACAAACCCTCACATTGGAATCATCATAGGCATTTTCATCAAGAGAGCATACAGAAAAAGCAAGCAAGCATAATCATATCACAACTCAGAATAGGCATTCGAGTAAAAGGGAAAGAAGAAGAAAAGAAGATATATTAGGCTTTCAGAGAGGCATCATTAAGCAACAGCAGAAGAACGAAATACCAGGAGTCCAGCCAAAGCCCAGCATCACGCGTCTCATCCCCTCGCCTTGGCCTCCGGAGTGCCTCCGACCCCATCTCTTTCTCCGTCTCCAAAAGGTAACGCTTTTGTTTCTCTATCCTTACACAACCTCCATGACAATAATAACAAAGCTTAAGGTCAAAGTTCAAAACGAAATAAGCATGCAAATCGTAAAAAAGTATAAAACATCAAAATCAAACCTTGCTTCGTAAGACCACTAGGCTCGAACTATGGAGGAAAGAGAGATTAGGTGATGGCGCTGGTGGCTCTAGGCGGGGAATCGCGTCTCAATGACCTTTCCATGGCAAAAAGAAGATGAAGAGGATAGAAGTGGAGCGAACGGCGCTTCTGTCTCACCAAACCCTAAAAGCCAAATGAAACACAACAATGCAAACCCTTACAAACTTTGAAAAATTCGTTTAGGGCCTTGCCCTTTCCAGAAGCCTTAAGCCCAATCTCATAAAAGCCAGCGCACCCCCTCTTTTGTTTAAGTTTGCTCATTTGGGGCCTGCCCCCTTTTACTAACATTAGGCCCATTCCTTCTTTTTTTTGTTTGTCACCATAAACTAACTTTTCTTACTTATCTATTTATTTTCTTTCTTTTTTAAGTAATATATATTTTATTTATTTTGTTAAATAACACAATACTTCATTTTCATACGAATTTTTCTTTTATTTTTTTACATTTTGAAAAATGCATAAATATTAAAATATAATGAGGTTAATAGATTTTATCCTAAAACTCTTTTGATAAATCTTTTTCTCATACATAAAACATCAAATTTCTTTTCTTTTTCTTTAATTAAGATTTTGTACATAAAAATATAATTAAACTTATAAAAATGTTTTTTTCTCTCTTAAATTTAAAACAAATTTTCATTCTTCTTTAATTAAAACTTTGTACATAATTAACAAAAGAATAAATACGCACTTAAATAATACACATTTAAATTCACATCTTAACTTGTAAATAATTCTCATACGTACACATACACTTACACAATACACTTGACATTTGAAAATATACATTTGCTATTCCTATACATTGATATACATTACATTTACATTTTTATCGCAATTCGATTTGGTTGTAACTTATTGGACACTACATTCCTAAAGTCTCATCCCCATTTGTGAATTTGTACCCCCACTCCCGGATACTATTTGTAATAGCGTAGATTTTAAATTCTTGCAATTTACCGCTTTCAATTATACCATGTTTAGACCTAGGGTTTGCATGTACATAAAATCAAACGCTAGATAATCTAATACAAAGACAAATACATGAAATCAATACACAATCACACTTGCACCCTCTAGGGTAATCCCACATGTTGCCTTCCAAAATGGGCCATGCTTGCACGTCGAGTTTCTTTGGCAAAACGAATTCAAAATGATCATAAGTCCCTCGATGACGCTTTCGAAAGTTGCCTAAATGGAATGATCATAGTCCCTTCAAAGCAAATTGCCAAAGATACTTGGCACCATTGCATTCATGGTCCATATGATGACCCGCGCCCATCCCGTTAAACTTCCTAAACGCAAGATTGTCCACCAAATTCAATGGTGGAACAAAATTGTTAAAAGGGGTTGAAAACATAGAGAAAACCTTTGAGTTCAATAGGGGTAGACAAAACTCTTAGTTACTTGAGATCAATTTGCAAAAAAAACATTTGCCTCCTTTCAAAAACCACACTTCATACACACTTTCAAACAACTCTCAAAAACATTTTGAAACATCTTTTCGAAAAGATACACACTTTTGTAAAACACTCAAACACGAGTCAATTACATTGGTTGCCTAAGACAAGGCATCTCTTCAAAAACATTTTCAAAACACACACACACACCACAATTTCAAAGCAATCGAAAATCAAGGCAAGTGATCTAAAAAACCGAGTAACTAAGAGCCCATAGATAACCATGGATGAAAAGGGTGCTAATACCTTCCCTTTTCATAATCTACCCCCCGAACCCACGAAATATCTCAAAAGGTTTTTGCTGTGCTTTTTTAACCCTTCCTTTAGGATAAAATAAAAAGTCGGTGGCGACTCTTGCTCAACCGAACAAGTGCGAATACAAACGCAAACCTCAAGTCAGTTCTCCCACCGTATCACAGAACTGGCGACTCTGCTGGGGAAAAACTTAAAAGTGGGGTTACCTTAGGGTTTAGATCACCTTTACTTTCTTGCTTTGATTGACTTGATTGCTTTATCTTTTGGGTTCTTGTTTAAGTTTGTTGTAAATCCTACACCCGGATTTGGGGCACCTTTTTAGGTAAATAGCAAAAAATTGTGAGGGAACTGTGCGGGGTATAACGACATGGTTGAAGAAGTAAGCTATGTTAGTGTGACATATTTGTGAGTACCGGTAACCCTTGAGTTCAGTCAAGGAGAGTACGGGGCCATTGAGTGATGTCGTGAAGCACTAACGAACTCTTAGAACCTTAATTGACCATCTTATCCTTTTTAGGGGTAGTGAGATTACCGACTTTGGTGCAGTCCGAAGTTGGTAGATACTCGATACTACACTCATTTGAGGATTGTTTTCTTGGAATATTTTGGTCGCCAGTAAGTGGCTAAACCGAAACGATGAACATAGAAAACAATCCAATGATATTGAGCTCCTTAGAACCCAGTTTCTATTTTAGGACAGGATGAGCCAACTAACTTCAAGAGGGTACTTACCTATAACCCCATGCAAGCCTAAACCTAAGGACTTGTTTGCTTTGTGTGAATATGTTTGTCTGTATATACACTCACTTGCTTTTCGCATACATGTACATAACATCATAACATCATACCATAGCATTTTCAATAACCATTTCAAGGATCTTGAAGGTTCTTTTGATGCAGGGTTACGTTGAACCAGACGTCTACCAAGGGGCAAGAGGTTTCTCCTCTAACAAATGCCAATCAAAGTTCAGGTGCAACAACTTGAATCAGTGGCTATGACCCACTCGACATGGTGAGCTTGATTCTCGTGGAAAGACATCCACCGATACAAAGTTCTCCAGTCAAAGTTCAAGTGCAACAACTTGAATCAGTGGCTATGACCCACTCGACATGGTGAGCTTGATTCTCGTGGAAAGACATCCACCGATACAAAGTTCTCCAGTCAAAGTTCAAGTGCAACAACTTGAATCAGTGGCTATGACCCACTTGACATGGTGAGCTTGATTCTCGTGGAAAGACATCCACCGGTGCAAAGTTCTCCAATCCGAGAACAAAGTTCAACCTCTAACATTTTCTTGTGTTTACCCCAAGAGATCCTTGAAAGCATGCATCCACATATCATGCATTGCATCTTGACGATCTTTCCTTTTTCAGGTTTCCTTACTCTCCTGCTGTTTATTTCAGTAAGAGATGGCTCTAGAAAGGTCTGTCAAAGACATCCAAGACCAGACTGCTCAGCTGCAGGAAATGTTCCTGAACTTGTCTCTGGGGCAAGAAGAAATGAAAGCTCTCCTCACAAAGAGCTTGGAGAATTCAAACAATGCCAGGAGTGATCAGCTTGCGTAGCTGCAGTTTGATTTGACAACATTGAGGACCCAAGTGATGGGACAGTTGGTGGGCCAGATGGCTCTCATCCAAGACCTATCTCAAAGACAAGAGGAACTCAGAGTTCTTGTCCGCCAACTGCTTCCAAACAACCAATTGGGGCAAACATCTGAGGTTGAAGAGAAAGTCACCGCTCAGCCTCCATCCACTCAGGAAGACAAGGGGAAGGCTCCTTCGCTTGCTTCTGGGTCACAAGCCCATCAACAACCTCGCCAGCGTCAACGGGGTAATCGGCGTAAGCAAGAAACGTCGGGAAGACAGTTCAGGGAGACTGAGATACCATCATTCTTCATACTAAAGCGCCTGTTGGAGGTCAATCTGCTTACTTTAAGGGATCCTCCTCAGAAGCTCAATACCTCCTCTCCCAACTATCGTCCCGATGCATTTTGTGTTTACCACTCCTACAGCCCGGGACACGACACCAACGACTGTTGGGCCTTGAAGAATAAGATTCAAGATCTGATCGACATTGGAGTGCTGGAATTCATGCCAGACGGCGAGATGAAAATCTTCCGTTAAAGAGTTCTCCACCTGGAGTGACAAAGCTCAAGCTGAAAGACTTTTGCTTCATTTTGAATTTTCAAAGTTGTAATTTCTTTTGCTGTCAAACAATTATCTATTGATGTTAAACTCTGTTTTCATTAATGCATTGCATATGTTTGTCTTGAAATCATCCGTTCGTTTCACTACTCTTATGCTTTTCTTTATGATATCTGACTCTTGATAAAAAGCTGCAAGCCTTTAGAGGGAGGATGACGAAACAATACCATGATCTTTTACAGTATGCTTTTGAACAGACCTTGCTGATGATGTACAGGCATTTCTTTCAAATCCCAAACACTGGAGTTATAAGGAAGATAATCCCTAGTCAACCCCTTCGAGCCAAAGAAGTAGGAGTTTTCTGTTCTAAACGATCAAAACCTTTGATATAAACCCGGGGCAGGGTAGTATCTCAGTTAATTCAAGAGAAACGCGCATTGAAGTCGCAAACTCTCAGTTCGTAATACAACGAACGACGTCAAAGAAAAAGAAAAGCATTCCTTTGGAATCAAAAGACAAGGGTGGTTCCCTATCACATAGACTGTCAATCTCTCAAAAGAGAAAAGCCCACCAAGCCAAAACCTATAAAGGAGGCTTAAGAAAGCTGGGGCATCCCGCTGACTATAATCTCGAAAAATGGGAACAGTCAGGCAAAAGTTAGGGATAACAAATCAAAATCAAAATAGTGAGGTCATTACAAAATCCTCAACAGCATGAAAAATGTTGAAAAAGAAAAAAGGAGATGATGGCTGTCTCCCCAAATTCAACTGGTGAACCATCGCCCAAAAGTCATTCCAAACTCAAAATAGAGTGTGACGCACAATTAACTGAGCTTAGGTATGAAGAACATCACGAAGAGCGGGTGGGTACAAATATACTTTGAGCCTTTATCCTTTGTTTCTTAAAACCGTGAACCAAGCCACGTTACAACCCTTCAAAAGTCCTAATTGAAGCATGGGTTAGTTCGAAAGCATACTGTTACAAAAGGTATCCTGACTCCTGTAAGGCTTTGCTCTAAATCTTGTGTTGATCTGTCTTATAAAAAGTTTTCTTCTAAAAACGCATTTTTCAAAACTTCGAGACAAACATAAACTTTGCATTGCTTGAATATCACTGTCTGCATTTGGCTTTTTGTTTGACAGCGAAGAATTTCATACAGCGAATGTTTGGAGGAACGAAAACTCTCTCAGTGAACAAAATCACTTCAAAAGGACGACACTTCCATTACAAATCTCCTATCAACAAGGGGCATGACATGGCACCATCCAGTTAACCTGGGGCAGTCCAGTCAAGGTTTCGACAGATCTTTCAAAATTCAATTAACCTGGGGCAGTCCAGTCAAGATTTCAAGAAATCTCTCAATTCGCAGATTAATCTGATTCAAGACTCATCATCACTTGGGGCATTTGAATGACAAAAGTGTTCAATCATTCCTTCACCACCTGCTGAAAATTACAACCACCAACATATCAACTATCACTATTTCCAGACTCGATTCCTGTATCTAGCCAGGGCATGTCTGAAGAGTTTGAAGATTCGATTCCTGTATCCAGCCAAGGCATATCTGTTGACGACTATTTCCAGACTCGATTCCTGTATCTAGCCAGGGCATGTCTGAAGAGTTTGAAGACTCGATTCCTGTATCTAGCCAGGGCATGTCTGAAGAGTTTGAAGATTCGATTCCTGTATCCAGCCAGGGCATATCTGTTGACGATTATTTCCAGACTCGATTCCTGTATCTAGCCAGGGCATGTCTGAAGAATTTGAAGATTCAATTCCTGTATCCAGCCAGGGCATATCTGTTGACGACTATTTCCAGACTCGATTCCTGTATCTAGCCAGGGCATGTCTGAAGAGTTTGAAGATTCGATTCCTGTATCCAGCCAGGGCATATCTGTTGACGACTATTTCCAGATTCGATTCCTGTATCTAGCCAGGGCATGTCTGAAGAGTTTGAAGATTCGATTCCTGTATCCAGCCAGGGCATATCTGTTGACGACTATTTCCAAATTCGATTCCTGTATCTAGCCAGGGCATGTCTGAAGAGTTTGAAGATTCGATTTCTGTATCCAGCCAGGGCATATCTGTTGACGACTATTTCCAGACTCGATTCCTGTATCTAGCCAGGGCATGTCTGAAGAGTTTGAAGATTTGATTCCTGTATCCAGCCAGGGCATATCTGTTGACGACTATTTCCAGACTCGATTCCTGTATCTAGCCAGGGCATGTCTGAAGAGTTTGAAGATTCAATTCCTGTATCCAGCCAGGGCATATCTGTTGACGACTATTTCCAGATTCAATTCCTGTATCTAGCCAGGGCATGTCTGAAGAGTTTGAAGATTCGATTCCTGTATCCAGCCAGGGCATATCTGTTGACGACTATTTCCAGACTCGATTCCTGTATCTAGCCAGGGCATGTCTGAAGAGTTTAAAGATTCGATTCCTGTATCCAGCCAGGGCATATCTGTTGACGACTATTTCCAGACTCGATTCCTGTATCTAGCCAGGGCATGTCTGAAGAGTTTGAAGATTCGATTCCTGTATCCAGCCAGGGCATATCTATTGACGACTAATTCCAGATCAACACCTGTAACAAGCCAGGAAATTATCTACATCACCACTTGGGGCATTCGAATGTCAAAAGTGTTCAAAAACCCGATGCAGTTTTACACGGACTCATCATCAGGAAATCCTACACAGATCTCCTCAAAACAGGAAGTCCCTAGTAGTTTGGCATACAACCCAAGCTTCTAATTCCCCCAACAGTGGTCCCAAGACTTCTCTTTTTTCAACAATCAAGGATTCTTGCCCTCCACAACAGCAACCAAGGAATTGTTTTCCCCAGCAGCAGTCAAGATTCTTTTATCTTTAGCCATCCAGGATTCATTTATCCTCAGCAAGATAGCTCATCAGCTTACATGCGCATCCATCACATTCATATCATAAACATTGGTGTAGCATATATTGCATCATGCATCATGACATTGCATACAGCTAACCCTTTACCTTTTCAGGTAAGATCAGTCGACCGACAAAGATCATCTTCCGAGATTCATCTAGAAATAGTTCAGATGTGACCCGGACTCGGCGACATTCTGATACTTATTCCAGATTCACTCAGATGCAGTTTTACACGGACGCATCATCAGGAAACCCTACACCGGTTCCTCTTCCACTTAAAGACTTCTGAAAACAGTTCACGGGTTCTCCAGTAACGGATGTTAACCTATCGCTTGTTCAGATTCTTCTCAAGACTTCTGAAAACAGTTTACGGATTCTTCCCAACAACGGATGTTAATCTATCGCTTGTTCAGATGAAACTTCTGAAAACAGTTTACGGATTCTTCCCAACAACGGATGTTAATCTATCGCTTGTTCAGATGCAACTTTTGAAAACAGTTTACGGACGCTTCCCAACAACGGATGCTGCTCTATTGCTTATTCAACTTCAAGACTTCTGAAAACAGTTCACGGGTTCTCCAGTAACAGATGTTAACCTATCACTTGTTCAGACTCTTCTCAACTTTTGAAAACAGTTTACGGACGCTTCCCAACAACGGATGTGGCTCTATTGCTTATTCAACTTCAAGACTTCTGAAAACAGTTCACGGGTTCTCCAGTAACGAATGTTAACCTATCACTTGTTCAGACTCTTCTCAACTTTTGAAAACAGTTTACGGACGCTTCCCAACAACGGATGTGGCTCTATTGCTTATTCAACTTCAAGACCTTCAAAAATAGTTTACGGATTCTCCAAACATGGATGTCAATCTATTGCTTGCTCAGACCCCCAATTCAGAGATGTTCCAAAACACGGGTGCCTTTCTGATACTCGTCCACTCACCATTGACATACAGTTCAACATTTCCAAATGGCATCTTTAAGCCCATTCTCAGATGGCATCTCTAAGCCCATCCCCCGACAAGATTCTATCGCATCCCTAGATGGCATCTTTAAGCCCATCATCAAATGGCATCTGTAAGCCCATTCACCCCTACCATCACGTCGCCGAGTGCAAATTTTCTGGGCACTTTAGTGTCCAATCTCCTTTTACCTTCGAGTCGCGAAAGGCAAACTTGCCAATCTAACTCTTCAGGTTCAAGAAGATTGAACAGGGGAAACTGTTGTACCCCAAAATTTGCCCTCGCATTTTTCCTCAAGAAATCACGGCTTCAGGCGTTTCCTGATTTTTCAAACTGGCTCAGGAATCGGTCAAACAGACTTTTCTCGTCAGTCAGACAAAATTAGGGTTTTACTGGTTTTCAGGGCTCTAGAGTGTTTCAAACAGTTGGCTTAGGGTTTTGGTTGATTTTGGCTCAACTTCGATCAGGCGAACGCTTCTTTGGCATTTAATCAGGAATTAGGGTTTTTATGCGCGGTTCCTCAGAAAGGTTTAACTTTACAGTGTTTTTCAAGATATTCCGAGATTTGGATTGAATTCACATTGTGTGATTAAATCAGTGAAAGGATGCATTGGGTTTAAATTTGCAATGTTTGATTAAAGTCATAAAAGGAAAAAACGTCTGGGCAATTGCTGTGATTAACTGTTGTTTTGCTTTGGATGTTGGAAACGCCAGGTTTAATTGATCAATGCCGAAGAAATGTTTATTTAATTATTTACTATTCTGAATTTAAATGATTGGAATTTATTTTCCATTTATTATAATTTAAAGAATTTTAAATAATAAATAAACAATTGGAGAAGAAAAGAATTAATCAAATAAAAGGACTTTTTATTTATCTTTTAAATTATTTGTATAATTGTTTTTTGTTTACAAAATGTTTACAATAACAATATTACATTTATTTAAATTTAAATAAAAACTATCCTAAGTATGTTTCTAAATCTTCAATTCTTCATCTTCTATCCCTTGCTCCAGTACTCCATGGAATTTTATCTGCAAAACAAAGAACAGAAGAAAAGTTAGAAGCAGATAAATAAATAAAAGACAGACAGATAAAAATAAAGTTCATCATTAAGGGCAACTGACTGGGATCAGTTAGCCCTCTTTGCAAATCACGGGATTTCTCCCGGTTCACAAAGAGTGATGAATATTTGCTTGCTAATTTGGGATGCACAAAGTTGAAATTCACAAGTCAAAATTGTCAAACCACTACATACTGCATATTTCAAAACAAACTGAACTAGGCCTAACCACAAAGTCCAAGCTGAATCACAAATTCCAAACTGTCCACAAACTGTACAAGGCTACTCAAAACTGTCAAAAGAAGATGTCAAAGTATCAAAAGGTACAAGGTGCAACACAAAATCTGGAGGAAAAGAGACAAATATGCAGAGTAAACATGTAATGCAAGCAAGCTTCTCATCATTTCCCAATGCTGCCCTTTCAGAATAAAGTACACATAAAACATTGTTTATTATTTTAGTTGTACTGGAGAGAGAAGAAGAGAAAAAGAGCAGGCTTACTGGCTTTGAGGCATGAGAAAGAGAAATATTAAAAAAAAAACTGCTAACACAGTAGAGGGATATCAAAAAAAAGAGAAGCAAAAACTGAAAAACATATAAAACTTTCCAAAGCCATTAACCTGCAACATCAAGCCTTACCAGTTCACAACAACAAACCACAACATAAAGCCTGAAATCCATCAAGCCTGAACAACCAGCAGAAGCCTCAAAAACTTGTCAAGTTCAAACCTGCAAAGCCATAACTAATGCAAGCCTCAGCCAAAGCCATATAAAACAACAATAGCCTTACCTGCATCAGCACATAAGCCTTAAACCATGGGACCTGTTCTAAAACAAGATCAAACCATAACCATTCAAAGCCTAAACAATATCCTGTCAAGCCAAGGCCAAAGCTAACAACCTTGAACCAAAGCTTGAACCTGTCAAAAGCCTTACCATTAAAACAAAAACAGCATATCAAAGCCTTAAACATCCAGTACCATAACCTGTTAAGGCCATAGAGAAACAAGCTCAAACCAAGTCCAGACCTGCATCAAGCCACAAGGCCCTCACACCCATAACTTGTTTCATAAGTTTCTCAAGGCAACTCAAGCCCTCAGAACTCAAGGAATTCATCATTGGGTAACCAACTCAAGCGAAAAGCCAACAAATCAACAATAGCATATTCAGAAGCATACTCAGAGCATATCAGAACTCAGCATTTCAAGGCAAATAAACCCTCAAAATTGCTTCATCATTGGGCCAATAACACAACATATCAAATATCTCAGTACACAAGCATTCAAGGTATCAAAACATTCAAAGCGTATCATCAACAAATATCTCAGGGCAACTCAGAGGCAACTCAAAGTCAAAGCGATACAAACCCTCAGATTGGAATCATCATAGGCATTTTCATCAAGAGAGCATACAGAAAAAGCAAGCAAGCATAATCATATCACAACTCAGAATAGGCATTCGAGTAAAAGGGAAAGAAGAAGAAAAGAAGATATATTAGGCTTTCAGAGAGGCATCATTAAGCAACAGCAGAAGAACGAAATACCAGGAGTCCAGCCAAAGCCCAGCATCACGCATCTCATCCCCTCGCCTTGGCCTCCGGAGCGCCTCCGACCCCATCTCTTCCTCTGTCTCCAAAAGGTAACGCTTTTGTTTCTCTATCCTTCCACAACCTCCATGACAATAATAACAAAGCTTAAGGTCAAAGTTCAAAACGAAATAAGCATGCAAATCGTAAAAAAGTATAAAACATCAAAATTAAACCTTGCTTCGTAAGACCACTGGGCTCGAACTATGGATGAAAGAGAGATTAGGTGATGGTGCTGGTGGCTCTAGGCGGGGAATCGCGTCTCAGTGACCTTTCCATGGCAAAGAGAAGATGAAGAGGATAGAAGTGGAGCGAACGGCGCTTCTGTCTCACCAAACCCTAAAAGCCAAATGAAACACAACAATGCAAACCCTTACAAACTTTGAAAAATTCGTTTAGGGCCTTGCCCTTTCCAGAAGCCTTAAGCCCAATCTCATAAAAGCCAGCGCACCCCCTCTTTTGTTTAAGTTTGCTCATTTGGGGCCTGCCCCCTTTTACTAACATTAGGCCCATTCCTTCTTTTTTTTGTTTGTCACCATAAACTAACTTTTCTTACTTATCTATTTATTTTCTTTCTTTTTTAACTAATATATATTTTATTTATTTTGTTAAATAACACAATACTTCATTTTCATACGAATTTTTCTTTTATTTTTTTACATTTTGAAAAATGCATAAATATTAAAATATAATGAGGTTAATAGATTTTATCCTAAAACTCTTTTGATAAATCTTTTTCTCATACATAAAACATCAATTTTCTTTTCTTTTTCTTTAATTAAGATTTTGTACATAAAAATATAATTAAACTTATAAAAATGTTTTTTTTTCTTAAATTTAAAACAAATTTTCATTCTTCTTTAATTAAAACTTTGTACATAATTAACAAAAGAATAAATACGCACTTAAATA
The DNA here is from genome assembly GCA_948472305.1 of Vicia faba. NCBI lineage: Eukaryota > Viridiplantae > Streptophyta > Magnoliopsida > Fabales > Fabaceae > Vicia > Vicia faba. Next base: position 520,056,462 of record OX451737.1, read on the forward strand.
ATACACATTTAAATTCACATCTTAACTTGTAAATAATTCTCATACGTACACATACACTTACACAATACACTTGACATTTGAAAATATACATTTGCTATTCCTATACATTGATATACATTACATTTACATTTTTATCGCAATTCGATTTGGTTGTAACTTATTGGACACTACATTCCTAAAGTCTCATCCCCATTTGTGAATTTGTACCCCCACTCCCGGATACTATTTGTAATAGCGTAGATTTTAAATTCTTGCAATTTACCGCTTTCAATTATACCATGTTTAGACCTAGGGTTTGCATGTACATAAAATCAAACGCTGGATGATTTAATACAAAGACAAATACATGAAATCAATACACAATCACACTTGCACCCTCTAGGGTAATCCCACATGTTGCCTTCCAAAATGGGCCATGCTTGCACGTCGAGTTTCTTTGGCAAAACGAATTCAAAATGATCATAAGTCCCTCGATGACGCTTTCGAAAGTTGCCTAAATGGAATGATCATAGTCCCTTCAAAGCAAATTGCCAAAGATACTTGGCACCATTGCATTCATGGTCCATACGATGACCCGCGCCCGTCCCGTTAAACTTCCTAAACGCAAGATTGTCCACCAAATTCAATGGTGGAACAAAATTGTTAAAAGGGGTTGAAAACATAGAGAAAACCTTTGAGTTCAATAGGGGTAGACAAAACTCTTAGTTACTTGAGATCAATTTGCAAAAAAAACATTTGCCTCCTTTCAAAAACCACACTTCATACACACTTTCAAACAACTCTCAAAAACATTTTGAAACATCTTTTCGAAAAGATACACACTTTTGTAAAACACTCAAACACGAGTCAATTACATTGGTTGCCTAAGACAAGGCATCTCTTCAAAAACATTTTCAAAACACACACACACACCATAATTTCAAAGCAATCGAAAATCAAGGCAAGTGATCTAAAAAACCGAGTAACTAAGAGCCCATGGATAACCATGGATGAAAAGGGTGCTAATACCTTCCCTTTTCATAATCTACCCCCCGAACCCACGAAATATCTCAAAAGGTTTTTGCTGTGCTTTTTTAACCCTTCCTTTAGGATAAAATAAAAAGTCGGTGGCGACTCTTGCTCAACCGAACAAGTGCGAATACAAACGCAAACCTCAAGTCAGTTCTCCCACCGTATCACAGAACTGACAACTCTGCTGGGGAAAAACTTAAAAGTGGGGTTACCTTAGGGTTTAGATCACCTTTACTTTCTTGCTTTGATTGACTTGATTGCTTTATCTTTTGGGTTCTTGTTTGGGTTTGTTGTAAATCCTACACCCGGATTTGGGGCACCTTTTTAGGTAAATAACAAAAAAATTGTGAGGGAACTGTGCGGGGTATACCGACATGGTTGAAGCAGTAAGCTATGTTAGTGTGACATATTTGTGAGTACCGGTAACCCTTGAGTTCAGTCAAGGAGAGTACGGGGCCGTTGAGTGATGTCGTGAAGCACTAACGAACTCTTAGAACCTTAATTGACCATCTTAGCCTTTTTAGGGGTAGTGAGATGACCGACTTTGGTGCAGTCCGAAGTTGGTAGATACTCGATACTACACTCATTTGAGGATTGTTTTCTTGGAATATTTTGGTCGCCAGTAAGTGGCTAAACCGAAACGATGAACATAGAAAACAATCCAATGATATTGAGCTCCTTAGAACCCAGTTTCTATTTTAGGACAGGATGAGCCAACTAACTTCAAGAGGGTACTTACCTATAACCCCATGCAAGCCTAAACCTAAGGACTTGTTTGCTTTGTGTGAATATGTTTGTCTGTATATACACTCACTTGCTTTTCGCATACATGTACATAACATCATAACATCATACCATAGCATTTTCAATAACCATTTCAAGGATCTTGAAGGTTCTTTTGATGCAGGGTTACGTTGAACCAGACGTCTACCAAGGGGCAAGAGGTTTCTCCTCTAACAAATGCCAATCAAAGTTCAGGTGCAACAACTTGAATCAGTGGCTATGATCCACTCGACATGGTGAGCTTGATTCTCGTGGAAAGACATCCACCGATACAAAGTTCTCCAGTCAAAGTTCAAGTGCAACAACTTGAATCAGTGGCTATGACCCACTCGACATGGTGAGCTTGATTCTCGTGGAAAGACATCCACCGATACAAAGTTCTCCAGTCAAAGTTCAAGTGCAACAACTTGAATCAGTGGCTATGATCCACTTGACATGGTGAGCTTGATTCTCGTGGAAAGACATCCACCGGTGCAAAGTTCTCCAATCCGAGAACAAAGTTCAACCTCTAACATTTTCTTGTGTTTACCCCAAGAGATCCTTGAAAGCATGCATCCACATATCATGCATTGCATCTTGACGATCTTTCCTTTTTCAGGTTTCCTTACTCTCCTGCTATTTATTTCAGTAAGAGATGGCTCTAGAAAGGTCTGTCAAAGACATCCAAGACCAGACTGCTCAGCTGCAGGAAATGTTCCTGAACTTGTCTCTGGGGCAAGAAGAAATGAAAGCTCTCCTCACAAAGAGCTTGGAGAATTCAAACAATGCCAGGAGTGATCAGCTTGCGTAGCTGCAGTTTGATTTGACAACATTGAGGACCCAAGTGATGGGACAGTTGGTGGGCCAGATGGCTCTCATCCAAGACCTATCTCAAAGACAAGAGGAACTCAGAGTTCTTGTCCGCCAACTGCTTCCAAACAACCAATTGGGGCAAACATCTGAGGTTGAAGAGCAAGTCACCGCCCAGCCTCCATCCACTCAGGAAGACAAGGGGAAGGCTCCTTCGCTTGCTTCAGGGTCACAAGCCCATCAACAACCTCGCCAGCGTCAACGGGGTAATCGGCGTAAGCAAGAAACGTCGGGAAGACCGTTCACGGAGACTGAGATACCATCATTCTTCATACTAAAGCGCCTGTTGGAGGTCAACCTGCTTACTTTAAGGGATCCTCCTCAGAAGCTCAATACCTCCTCTCCTAACTATCATCCCGATGCATTTTGTGTTTACCACTCCTACAGCCCGGGACACGACACCAACGACTGTTGGGCCTTGAAGAACAAGATTCAAGATCTGATCGACATTGGAGTGCTGGAATTCATGCCAGACGGCGAGATGAAAATCTTCCGTTAAAGAGTTCTCCACCTGGAGTGACAAAGCTCAAGCTGAAAGACTTTTGCTTCATTTTGAATTTTCAAAGTTGTAATTTCTTTTGCTGTCAAACAATTATCTGTTGATGTTAAACTCTGTTTTCATTAATGCATTGCATATGTTTGTCTTGAAATCATCCATTCGTTTCACTAATCTTATGCTTTCGTTTTCATAATCTACCCCCCGAACCCACGAAATATCTCAAAAGGTTTTTGCTGTGCTTTTTTAACCCTTCCTTTAGGATAAAATAAAAAGTCGGTGACGACTCTTGCTCAACCGAACAAGTGCGAATACAAACGCAAACCTCAAGTCAGTTCTCCCACCGTATCACACAGGGACACTTATGGTAACCACCTAAAGGTCCAGCACAAGCTCTAGCCTCCAGCAAGGTAAGTCATTCTTAACCTTGGACCCTTCGTTTCCAGCATAGCATGTAAATAAAATTCCTTTTCATTTCAAACATATACATAGCATTTGTTCCCCCTTTTGTTTACACCCTACTAGTTTGTTTTTATTGCCTTTCCTTTTGGTTTTGATTCTTTGGTTTCTTACAAATGTTTTAAGAACTAACTTGGCTTTAAGGCAGTGCTAGCATGGCCTTAGGCCATGTTTCTATTTAACATTTCAAACGAAGGAATTAGGAAACAGGAAGTAGGGAAAGACGCCTTTGGCTTCCACACTAACCTCCAGGTCAAACTAAAGAGGCATCTAGAAGGCACACACTACTGACTTCCAGGCCCATTCAAAAGGCACTCCCTCACTGCTTTCAACCCCCAGTCGAAGGAGGAAGAAAGGCAGATTGCATCTTACACAGGTTCCAGGCCCAGTCGAAAGGCACAACATGCTGGCCTCCAGGCCCTAGTCGAAAGGCACAACATGTTGGCCTCCAGGCCCCAATAGAAAGACACGTCTACACTGGTTCCATCCCCCAGTCGAAGGAGGCAGAAAGGCAAATCGAAGGGATGACTCCACTGACTCTAGACTCCAAATCGAAGGAAGCCAGAAAGTCCAGAACCAAAGGGTTTTCTGCCCAATCGAAAGACCCATTTTTCTTGTTTTTATTTTACTTTTTCCTTTATATTTTCATGCACTTCAATATGGTTGTAATAGTGTAGGATTTTATCTTTCTTCATTATATTGCTTTTGTACAATTGCTAGTAAATTAGGATGAATGGCAAGATAAAAATCAACAAGTAGACAACCTAAAAATCAAAGACTAAATGCATGCAAATCAAACACACCATTCACACATGCACCCTTAGGGTAATCTCACTTGTTGCGTCAGAAAATAGTCATGTCCCTCAAATATGGGTGTTTTAGAAAAGACTCTCGATAAAAGATCGTGGTCCCTCAATGACCCTCGATGTTGCCTTCGGTAAATGATCTAGTCCCTAAACGACATTGTTAAAACGTCCCATAGGTTTCTTTCTATGACTATACAAACGTACCATGCCGGTCCCTTCATATCCAATGACGGGGCTTTTTTATCAAATCAATGGTAAGATAACAACATCTAAAGGAGGAGGAAAAGAACATTTAAGACCTTTTGAGTAGGTAGGTTTCTCCTAGTTGCTCGCTTGCTCACAAAAAAAACATTTTATACACCAACACTTTAATATTGAAACATTTTCAAAAGACAAACACTTCGTACACGTTCTTATAGAAACGAGAACCATTACAAAGACACCTTTTCAAAATCACTTTCAAAAACACCTTCCACAAACACTTATTTGAACTATTTTCCAAACAACACTTTGTACGCGTTCTTATAGAAACGAGAACCATTAAAAAGATGTTTTAAAAATACTTTCAAAACCCACACCACAAGCATATTTTCAAACAAAAAGCAAGTGATCTAGCAAGCAACTAAGAGCCTGTAGATAACTACGAATGAAAAGGGTGCTAATACCTTTCCTTTTCATAACCTACCCCCCAAACTCAAGAAATAATCTCAAAAGGTCTTTTTTGTTCTTTTCATCATTTCCTTATTGGATAAAAGAAAAGTCGGCGGTGACTCTTGCTATCCGCAACAATTGCAATCAAACACAAAACACCCAAGTCCGTTCTCTCACAGCGTTACAGAACTGGCGACTCTGCTGGGGAATTATACTTAAAAGTGGGGTTACCTTAGGTCTAGATATCCTTTACTTACTTTTCATTGTTTGACTTGCTTGCTTGCTTTACATTATGGTTCCTTGTTTGGGCTTGTTTTGATCCTCTACCCGGATCTGGGGCACCTTTTAGGTAAGTAGCAACAGATTATGGAAACTGTGCGGGGTATACCGTCATGGTTGAAACAATAGCTACATTAGTGTGACACATTTGTTGGTACTGGTAGCCCTTGAGTAGTCAAGGAGAATACGAGGCTGCTGTGTGGTGTCATGATACACTAACTGACCTTAGAACCTTAATTGAATAACTTGTCCATTAGGAAGTAGTGAGATAGCCGGCTTAGGTGCAGTCCGAAGTTGGTTGATACTCGATGCTACACTCATTGAGATCGGAATTTCGGGATATTTCGGTCGGCAATAAAGAGGCTCGCTGAAACAATGCTCGATGAAGAAAGATTGGTGATATTGAGATCCCTTAGAACCCAATTACTTTCTAGGACAGGTTGAGCCAACTAAACTTTAAGAGGGTACTTACCTACAAACTCCATCCAAGCCTAAACCTAAGGACTTGTCTGCTTTGTGTGTATATGATTGTTTGTACATAACAACTTGCTTGCTTTTCATACTTGTACATAAAATCATAACATCATACCATAGCATTTTCAATAACCATTTCAAGGATCTCATGGGTCTATGATGCAGGGTCATGTTGAACCAGACGCCTATCAAGGGGTAAAAGGATTCATTCTCTAATCAAACACCGCCAAAGACCCAAGCGCAGTAACTTGAGTCAATGGCTTTGGCCCACTTGACATGGTGAGCTTGATTCTCGGGGAAGGACATTCAACAATACGAAGTTCTCCAATGAGAGTTATTGATCAAAATTAAATTTCAAACATCTTCTTGTGTTTACCCCGCGAGATCCTTGAAAACATGCATCCACATGTCATGCATCATATCATGACAGGTTTCTCCCACGCAAATTTCCTTATCTTCCTACTGTTTATTTTAGTAAGATGGATATAGAACAGACAATGAAGGATCTCCAAGCACAAAATACTCAGTTCCAATAAATGTTCCTGGCTCTGGCTAAGGCGTAGAAAGATCTGAAAACACTCTTCACCAAAGAGAGCAAGAAGAAGACTAAGAAAAGGGCTGTCATCCTCAACGCGGGAAGAAGGTCCAAGGGGAATGCACAACTATCTCAAAAAGAAGATGCTTCTTCTTCTGAAGAAGATAGTCAAGAAGAGGAACTAGAAGCATTAGAGCACATAACTACTGATGACGAAGACTATTCTGAGGAACAGTATCCACCGGAGGATGAAAAATACAAATTACTTGAAGACAGACTAAAAGCTGTGGAGATCCAAGCTGTGCCTGGCTTGGAGTTAGGAGACATGAGTTTGGTTTCTGGAGTGTTTATCCCACAAAAGTTAAAAATCCCTAACTTTTCCACATATGATGGGGTCTCTTTTCCAAAGATGCATCTGAAATCTTATGTCCGCAAGACTCAACCATACACAACTGATCAAAAGATCTGGATCCATTTCTTCCAAGAGAGCTTAGCCGAGATACAACTTGAGTGGTTCTATCAATTAGAGAGTTCCCACATTCACACTTGGGAAGATCTAGCTGCTGCTTTCTACAAGTAGTACCAATACAATGCTGATCTTGCACCAACTCGTATGCAGTTGCAGAATATGACCATGCGTTCCAATGAGGGTTTCAAAGAATACTCCCAAAAGTGGAGATACCTGGCTGGTAGGGTGTAGCCACCGTTAACTGACAGGGAGCTGATTGACATCTTTATGGGAACTTTGATAAGACCTTTCTTCAATCACCTAATTAGAAGCTCCTCAGCCAGGTTCATCGAGAGAATACTGACTGGCAAAAGGGTCAAAGCTTGCATCAAAAGCGGAAAGATCCAAGAAGTTACACCCTCTCATACTCAGAAAAAGACATACAATGGGAAGAAAGAGTCCAATGTTGTGTATGGCCAAAAGGGTCATAACTAGAGCCACCACGACCAATATGTGGGGGCAGTCTTAATCTCCGATCCTACATGACGATGACAACAAGATTTCAGATCCTGCACCCTTAGAAACGAGAACCATTACAAAGAAACCTTTTCAAAATCACTTTCAAAAACACCTTCCACAAACACTTATTTGAACTATTTTCCAAACAACACTTTGTACGCGTTCTTATAGAAACGAGAACCATTAAAAAGACGTTTTAAAAATACTTGCAAAACCCACACCACAAGCATATTTTCAAACAAAAAGCAAGTGATCTAGCAAGCAACTAAGAGCCCGTAGATAACTACGGATGAAAAGGGGGCTAATACCTTCCCTTTTCATAACCTACCCCCCGAACTCAAGAAATAATCTCAAAAGGTATTTTTTGTTCTTTTCATCCTTTCCTTATTGGATAAAAGAAAAGTCGGTGGTGACTCTTACTATCTGCAACAATTGCAATCAAACACAATATGCTAGCCTTCAGGCCCCAGTCGAAAGGCACAACATGCTGGCCTCCAGGCCCCAGTCGAAAGGCACAACATGTTGGCCTCTAGGCTCCAATCGAAAGACACGCCTACTCTAGTGCCAGCCCCTAATCGAAGGAGGCTGAAAGGCAAATCGAAGGGCATGACTCCACTGACTCTAGACTCCAAATCGAAGGAAGCCAGAAAGTGCAGAATCGAAGGGTTTTCTGCCTCAATCGAAAGACCCATTTTTCTTATTTTTATTTTACTTTTTCCTTTATATTTTCATGCACTTCAATATGTTTGTAATAGTGTAGGATTTTATCTTTTTGCATTTTATTGCTTTTGTACAATTGCTAGTAAATTAGGATGTATGGCAAGATAAAAATCAACAAGTAGACAACCTAAAAATCAAAGACTAAATGCATGCAAATCAAACACACCATTCACACATGCACCCTTAGGGTAATCTTACTTGTTGCCTCAGAAAATAGTCATGTCCCTCGAATATGGGCATTTTAGCAAAGACCCTCGATAAAAGATCATGGTCCCTCGATGACCCTCGATCTTGCCTTCAGTAAACGATCTAGTCCCTAAACGATATTGCTAAAACGTCCCATAGGTTGCCTTTTATAATTATACAAACGTCCCACGCCCGTCCCTTCATATCCAATGATGGGGCTTCTTATGAAATCAATGGTAAGATAGCAACATCTAAAGGAGGAGGAAAAGAAAATTTAAGACCTTTTGAGTAGGTAGGTAGCTCCTAGTTGTTCGCTTGCTCACAACAAAAACATTTTATACACCAACACTTTCATATTGAAACATTTTCAAAAGACAAACACTTTGTAAGCGTTCTTATAGAAACGAGAACCATTAAAAAGACACCTTTTCAAAATCACTTTCAAAAACACATTCCACAAACACTTCTTTGAACTATTTTCCAAACAACACTTTGTATACGTTCTTATAGAAACAAGAAAAATTACAAAGACGTTTTCAAAATACTTTCAAAACCCACACCACAAGCATATTTCGAACAAAAAGAAAGTGATCTAGCAAGCAATTAAGAGCCCGTAGATAACTACGGATGAAAAGGGTGCTAATACCTTCCCTTTTCATAACCTACCCCCCGAACTCAAGAAATAATCTCGAAAGGTCTTTCCTGTTCTTTTCAACCTTTCCTTATTGGATAAAAGAAAAGTCAGTGGCGACTCTTGCTATCCACAACAATTGCAATCAAACACAAAACACCTAAGTCCATTCTCCCACCGGGTTACACTTAGGTTTAGGCTTGCATGGAGTTCATAGGTAAATACCCTCTTGAAGTTTAGTTGGTTCAACCTGTCCTAGAAAGTAACTGGGTTCTAGGGAATCTCAATACCATTGATCTTTCTTCATCGGAAATTATTTTAGCACAAGCCTCTTTATTGGCGACCGAAATATCCCGAAAGTCCAATCTCAATGAGAATAGCTTCGAGTATCAACCAACTTCAGACTGCACCAAAGTTGGCTATCTCACTACTTCCTAATGGACAAGTTATTCAATTAAAGGTTCTAAGGCCAGTTAGTGCTTCATGACACCATGCAGCAGCCCCGTACTCTCCTTGACTGGACTCAAGGGATATCAGTACCAACAAATGTGTCACACTAACATAGCCATTGCTTCAACCATGTCAGTATATGCCGCATAGTCCCCACAATCTATTGATACTTACCTAATGTTGTTACTAGATCCGGGTAGAGGTTAAATACTAGTCCAAACAATGACCCACAAAATGTAAAGTAAACAAATCAAACAATGAAAGCAATTAAATGTGATATAGCTCTAAGGTAACCCCACTTTTAAGTAATTCCCCAACAGAGTCTCCGGTTTTGTAATACGGTGGGAGAACTGACTTGGTTATTTTGTGTTTGATCGCAATTGTCGCGGATAGCAAGAGTCGTCACTGACTTTTCTTTTATTCAATAAGGAAAGGGTGAAAAGAACAAGAAAGACCTTTGAGATATTTTCTTGAGTTCGGGGGGTAGGTTATGAAAAGGGAAGGTGTTAGAACCCTTTTCATCCATAGTTATCTATGGGCTCTTAGTTGTTTTCTAGATCACTTGAAAAATTCTTGGTTTGAAATGTGTTTGTGGTGGATTTTGAAAGTATTTTTGAAAAGTGCCTTCGTTTAGGCAAACTTTGTAATGATTCTCGTCTCTATAAGAATGCATACAAAGTGTTGGACTTTTTGAAAATATTTCATGTTTTGAAAGTGTTTGGTGTGTGTTGTACCCCAAAATTTGCCCTCCCATTTCATCAATATTTTCTCACCACAAGACCCTTGGAGCTCAAGATCAAGTTAGGGTTTGCTCTGCTCAAAGACTCCTCCTTGCACTGTTGACCCAAATTAGGGTTTGAGTTTGCACAAAGATGTTTTGACCTAAAATGCCCAAGATGACTTTCATGCTTCATGTTGGACTCACAAGTTTATCCATACCAAGTTTCAAGCCTTGATTCCAATCTTTGCCCAGTCAATTGGACAGTTGACCTAGAAATCAGCTGTATTGGGGAAAAAGTCAACTGTTGTCAATTGACAGTCAAACCTCATGATTTTTGACCCACATCAACATTATGAACTCATATGGACCATTTGATCAAGTTTGGATCACAATTCCACAAGAAATTTGATCAAATCACCAAAAGGGCAAAATGGTCATTTTTAGGGTTTTGACTGCACAAAGGCAATTTTTGACTGTTTGACCTGGCCAATGGCAAACCAAGCTCACATATGGACTCAAGGACTCAATGACATGGTCTTTACACATTCAACAAGTTCAAAAGATCCCAAATGCACAGGATTGACAGATGAATTTTCCAGTCAACTGATCAAAATTTGACTGTATACTGAAAAGTCAAACTTTGACTTTTTGGTCAAAATCAAGTGCCAAGATTCATTTTTTATCAAAACATGTCAAATTATTGAAACTTGTTCATCAAGAAAACAAAAAATTGCAAATTAGGGTTTAGAATGAGAAAATTTCATAACTTAGAATTTTTCTAAGTTATGAAACTTCCTTATTTTTTCCTAACTTTGTCCCATTTTTTCATCAAGATACATTTGGATTCAAACAAAACTCAAAACATGAAAGTTATAGTCCACTGTAAAATCTACAACTTTGATTCACAAAGTTTCTCAAAAGAAGCTTGTAGCTCAAGTTATGATTTTTGGAACAAGGGTGCAAAACATTCTTAACTTAGAATTTTTTTGACCTATTCTAGGCAGGATTTTTGCCAAACTTCATGGCCACTTTTCACATGTTTCCACTTGGAATTTCAACTTGCATTATAAAGATGGATTGTAGTGCACATTCCAAGATTTCCAAATTGTCCAAGAACTTCTCAAACACCCTTGTGGTTAAGGAGAATCGAATTGGCAAAGTTGGGCAAAAGTCACTTTTGTTCTTGACCAAATGCATGTTCATAACACTTTGCATTTTCAAACTCAGCATGCACAAGCTAGGTTACAGGCCTCTAATCCCTTTCTTACTCAATAATTCAATGCTAAACCACTGTGCCAAGATGTTATTTCATTCATTTGGGCAATACATGTTAGATTAATCCATAATTAGAAAAAGCATTTCAGCCATTTTGATAAAGTTACACTTTATGTCAAGTTCCAAATCCAAGAGGCATGGGGCCATATCTCTGAAGCCAAATCAAATCTACAAGTTACAAGTTTCAATAACAAGAGGTGCATCATAGATTGGGGCATTGTACTGGTTTATATCCAAGAACACATTTCCTTGCTTCACATAGAAGAAATCTTGCAAACACATACCAACTTCCATCTCCTGTCAACACAGCCAAACAAAAACCTTGTGAACATCTTCCATACACCCTAACAGACCTAAGGCACGATTCATTGACCCCTCATACCTCCTTAAACACAAAAACACCATCCTACTGCAAAAAATAGAGTCCCTTCTGCAACTTGACTTCTATAAACCTTTCCACTCGTGCACTTTGGCCAAAGGGAGTTCAAACATGTTCCATATCACCCACTGAAGCTATCCCAAGCATTGAACACAAACTGTAACATCCCTAACATCATTTGCCATTTTCAGTTTTCAACTTTGCAGGTGAACTTCCATAGCTCGATTCAGCTAGTTTCAGAGCAAGCTAGAGGTTGGAGAAGCATCCCTGAACTTCAAGCAAGCTGTACAAGTCCTCAAATTCCATTGAAGATACCTCCATTACTGTACACGATTCAAGCTGAACAGGTAAAAGTTTGGACTTCTATCTCTCAATCTTGGAAGAGTTATGGTTAGGTTTATGAATGAAACATGCTCTACTCATGGCCCTGAAACTACCCATATCATTACTTTTCATTTATGTTGTGTGTACTGAGAGAATTTTGAACCTGAACATTGGAAAAAAGCTAGGTCAGGAATTGGGGGAGAAGAAATTCTCTCTCATTTCTGAGAGTTAGATCAAGTTCTTTATATGTATGAATTCGTGGTTTGATGCTCTACATTTTTGATATTATAAGTTTTTGTTAAAAGTCAAAGAATCAAGAGATGGCAGTTGGAGAAGGAAACACGCGTTTTTTGTTTGGAAAGTTGCTGGAGGTTGAAGACAAAGTCCTTTGGGCTGGGCCTGTTTTGTTTTTCTGTTTACACCACCTTTTCACACTTACACCCCCTTGGCCCATTGTGTGATATATTTGTCATTTTTGATTTTTTCTTTTTGATTCTGTTTTTATATTTTTATTCAAGCATGAAAAAACACTAAAAATATTTTTCTCACATTTTTTGCATTTTATTTGATATTTATTTGTTTCATTTAGTTACATATATAAATAGATATAATACTATTTGTTTAAAAACATTAAAAATAATAATAGAAAATATATTTTTTTAGTTATTATTATTTTTTATTTACATTTTGGAAACATTTTCTAAAAAATATACTTTTTTTTGTAAATAATTAATATTTTTGTTCTTGTACATATTTAATATATTTAGTAAATAATATAAATACTTATCTATCTTTTATTAAATATTTAGGATAAATATAAAAATAATACATTTTTATTTTTATTAATATTTGACCTCAAAAATACTTTTTTGCAATATACTTCCCTTTTATTTATTTTTTGTACATAATTAATAAATATTGTATATAATACATAATAAATACCTTTGTATTTACAAAATTAGGGTTTTGCCCTAAACATGAAAATATCCAAAATTAACCTTTTTTTTAATCTTTTTATTATTTCACTTGTAAATAAGTCATATACTTACACAAATACTTTTACACATACACATTTACTTATTCCAATATATTGATACATATTATATTCGAGATCGCAATTCGATTTGGTTGTAATTCTATTTGGACACTACTCTCCTATTTAAGTCTCATCCCCATTTGAACATTTGTACCCCCATTCCCATGATTATTTTGTAATAATTTAGGACTTTAAATTCCGCATTTTAAAGCTTTCTAAATATGCCATGATAGACTTAAGATTTGTATGCAAAAGTCAAATAACAAGTAGCTTGACCTAATTCAAAGATAACAAAGTATGAAAATGGACAACACCAATCACACTTGCACCCCTAGGGTTACTCCACTTGTTGCCTTCAATAATGGGCCATGTTGCATGTTGAGTTTCTTTGGCAAAACAAAACAAATCAAATGATCATAGTCCCTCGATGACGCTTTCGAAAGTTGCCTAAAAATGATCAAGTCCCTTAAAGGAAAAAATTGCCAAAGACACTTGGCACCATTGCAATCATGGTCTAAACGATGACCCGCGCCTGTCCCGTTAACATCCTAACACAAGATTGTCCACCAAATACAATGGTGGGACAAAATTGTTAAAAGGGTTAAAACATAGGAAAAGCCTTTGAGTAAATTTAGGGGTAGACAACTCTTAGTTACTTGACCAAATCTTGCAAAACAATCCTTGCCATTTTTCAAAACACACATCACAACACACTTTCAAAACAACTTTCAAAAACATTGAAAACTTTTCAAAAGATAAGTACACCTTTGTATACATTCAAACATGGATCATTACAAAGGTTGCCACAATAAATGGCCTCTATTCAAAACATTTTCAAACCCACACACAAAGCACCATTTCAAACAATTGAAAACACAAGGCAAGTGATCTAAGCAAGTAACTAAGAGCCCATGGATAACCATGGATAGAAAGGGTGCTAATACCTTCCCTTTCTATAATATCCCCCCCGAACCCAAGAAAACATCTCAAAGGTTTTTGCTGTGCTTTTTAACCTTTCCTTAGGATAAAATAAAAAGTAGGTGGCGACTCTTGCTCAACCGAAACATTTGCGAAAACAAACACAAAACCCAAGTCAGTTCTCCCACCGTATCACAGTGTGTTTAAAAATATGTTTATTTTTGAAGATGGATTGTGAGCAAGAAACTAAGAATGTTATACCTACTCAAAAGTCTTTTGTTCATTTATCTCTTCCTTTGATATTGCTATCTTACCATTGATTGGCAAGTAACCCTATCTTTGGATGTAAAGGGACGGGCATGGGTCATCGTATAGTAATGGATAACAATGTTGTGAGATATATTAGTATTTTTCTTAAGGGAATAAGATCATTTGTAAGGCAACATTCATAGCATCATTGAGGGACTTTGATCTTGTATTTTGTTTGTTTTTGTTAAGATGTCTCACATGCGTAACATGACCATTTTTAAGGCAACAAAGTGGAGTAAACCCTAGAGGTACAAAGCGTGCAAATGTATTGTATTCCATGCTTGAGTTTATCTTGGATTAGGGTTTTCTAAGTATTGGTTTTGTCTTTCCATACAAACCCTAATTAACTAGCATTTACATGAAAGCGGTAAATTACGAAAAGTAAATATCCTACGCTATTACATCATTTGGGGATGGAGACACAATTTACAAATGAGAGATGAAAGCAATAAAGTTGTAATTATACTATTACAACCATATTGAATATTGCAAGATAAAATATGCAAGAATATAAAAACAATGTGAAAGGAAAAGAAAATTGTTTTTTGTTTATGAAAAGTCTTGATTTAATTAAACTAATAAAAAGAAAGAATTTAATTAATTAAAATCCCTAAATTCTAAGTTGATTTAATTAGAAAAGAAAGTCAAATAAAAAACTAAGTTAAAAATTAATTTAATCAAGAAAATAAATTTGTTAACAAAAATGTTTTTTTTATAGTTTTTAATAAAGAAAAAAAACCTAAAAGATGCTACTTTGAATAAATCATGAATAATGAAAATAAAAATATTTTTGGTGAGATTTTTATATATTCATAAAATAGACCTAATAAACTAGTAATGTACAAAAAATTAGTTCAAAAATAGTTACTTTGACGGGTTAAATAAATTATTGAAATTTGTTAAAAATGTAAAATGAGTCAAGTGATAAAAATAAGGTTTTGGTCCTGCCAAGGCTTGAAGTCAAGACATTCAGGCTGCTGACTCAAAAGAATACCACTAGGCCAAGCGTGTTTGCTTGTCAACCATGCACTTGCATGACATTATATGAGAAGATTGATTCCTGAAATCACAAAAATCACAAAAATAACACAAAATATGCAAAAGAGGGGTTCACTATGGTTCGGACCCACGCCCTTAGGATAAGAAGTAACATGAAACTCGCGTTGCTTGTCACTGAGTTGGCTGTTACATCCATTAGTGAAACAAAAATCATTAAATATAAAATGAACTTAGATGTAAAAGTTTAAAAATGGCCAAATCCTCCTTCTTCTTCCACCTGCACGCTAACAATTACTGTAATAACATATATTTTCCATTTTTCAAAAAAACTCTAACTTCCTCATTTCTCAACCAAATTCAAAAATGTAAAAATAAAACTTGCTTAGAATTTCGTAAGGATTTAAAATATGTAATTAGTTTTTATTTATTCTCACTATAACTCACAAATTTTAACTTGTACCAAACTGAAAACCTAAATGTCCAAAAAATTCAATTTCAAAATTCTCATCCTACAGTCAATTAAAATGAAATTTAAGGATATGGTTAGCTTCATAGACATGATATCTACCTTTTATATTTTGAAAGTAAGTGCAAATGATGCTCGTATCAAGATTTCAATATTAGAAAAACTTACTTCTCGATGAAAAAATTCAATGGCCTCTACACGACTTTCAGAAGCAATATGATGACTGCTTTAGCTTCCTGGGACCTTAGTGAGTATATTGCAACTTTTACTTTGCCTTGAAAGTGTATGGATTGGTATACAAGTTGCAATGGTGGATTTTGAAAATGGTGGATGATGAAAATGATGTTACAGTGAGGAAACAGGGGTATGGATAGTTTCTATATGATATATATGAAGTGTTTGGATGATTTGTTTGGATAATAGTTGCAAGAGTGATGAGTTTCAAAGTTAAGGTTTCAAAAGCTTAAAAATGGTGATTTTTGGCCAATTCGGGTTTAAGAGAGAGTGTATGCGAGGGTTTAAGGGCTTGTAAATTCGTTCCCTCAGTTGCATAAGAGTGTCTTGATATATAGGAAAAGGTTTGGAGACTTGATATGGTCAGATTACCAAGATCACATGTTATGACATTTTTGCTTGTTTTTGAAGCAAAATGGAAAACCAAAATCCCAATGTGTGGTACAAGCTATGTAGAGTGGTTGAATCACTTTAAACATGCTTCTTCTGAGTTTCTAGGTTGATTGTGTGCAGAAGGAGCCATTGAGAGGCTCAAGAAGGATTGACATTGTGAAAAGCTTGCTTTACAAGAATGGATATGTTACTTTTTGCAATTTCAACCATAAATAGTATCAAGACTTGGACAAAACATCAAATACTTGTGTAATACACTCAGGGTATGTATAATTACTTAATTATGGAGAGATTTATAAGCAACATGGTCTGAAAAGTGAGATTGAATGATAAGGTTATGAGATTTGATTACGAGTTCATCACAAAAATGGCTTATAATTCAAGTTTATCATGCCAATTTCAAGTCTTCGAATATCCTAGCTAAAAAATGATATCTGCAAGTTCTTTGATATTTTGGAAAGCTTGGAACATCCTCTATAACTTTCATGTTGGACATTTTTGAAAAATCAATTTGGAACCATTTGAAAAGTTACCATGAAGTTGGTACCAAAAATCTGCAGAAATAGGTCAAAATTTTACTAAGTGTTTTTCATACCATGTACATGACTTTATGAATTTATAAATTGAAATCAAAGCACTTATAGAAAAAGTTCTACCCTACAATGTTTTTATATCTCATTGAGATCTACAACTTTCATGTTAGAAGTTCTTCTTGAATCATCTTGCATCATGGTGAGAATTTGGCATGAAGTCATGAAAAAGATAAGGTTTAAAACACTTAAAAAAATTCTAAGTGTTGAAAACTTTGACTTTTTTAAGTTGAAATTTGACTTTCTGTTTTCTTGACGAATAATATTCATATTTTGACATGTCTTGATGCAATATCATTTTTGAAACTTGATTTTGATAAAAAAGTCAAAGTTTGACTTTTCAGTGTACATTTGACTTTTTCATCAGTTGACCAAATTTCAATTATCAATCAATTGATCTTGAGAAATGTTTTGAACCATGCAATTATGTCAATATGATGCATTTGAATCCTTGATATCATGTCTTAAGTCAATAAGTCATGTATTTGGTCAAAAGTAAAAAATTAAGCCTTCTCAGTCAAAGTCCTAATTTTGACCATTTTGCCCCTTTGGAGATCTGATAAAATTTCTTGAGGAATTATAATCCAAATTTTACCAAATGGTTTATATAAGTTCAAAATATTAATATGGATCAACAATCACGAAGTTTGACTGTAAGTTGGCCACATTTGACTTTTTACCCAATACAACTGATTTTAGGTCATTTGATCAATTGACTGAGCAAACTTGAACTACAAAACATGAATCTTCACATGAGAAATATTTAGGGTCTAAAATGATCCACGAAAGTCATATGAGGCATTAAAAGTCCATTTGTCCTTGTGCAAACTCAAACCCTAATTTGAGTCATTAGTGTTGAGGAAGTGTCTTGAGCTGATCAATCCTTGTGCAATTTTGAGCAATTGAAGATCTTGTGAGAAATTTCTTGAGAAATGAGAGATAAAATTTTGGGGTACAAAAATTAGACATTCCATTTGTCCCATGTGATAATTAGAAGATGGAAATTTGCAAAGTTTGGAGAAGAATCACATTTTCACAGTTCATCTCTCAAGATTAGGGTTTTGATCAGTTAAGGAGTCTGAGGCTTAAAAAAGACAAATGTGTGAAGCATCATCTCCTAATCATCATATAAAACATATTTGTTCAAAGAATTTCTCAATTTGACCAGGAAAACGAGGGCTTTGAAGATTGGTCATCATCTCCTAACACAGAGAGTCAAAATTAGGGTTTTTGGTTTAATTAAGAAATCTTTGATTTCTTGGGAAATACTTGATTCCATGTTCCTTAACATGTTTATGAGCATATATGATAGGAAGGTTGACCATCAATTTTGATTGAAGGAAGTTTAATTGATCAAAAGGGGAAAAATATTCTTTTTGACCAAAATTCAACCAAAGTCAAAGTTGACCAAGTGGACTTTTGGTCAACCATCAATTCAAATATTCTATTTTCATATTTCATAATCATTGGTGTCACAAAATAAATAGAAAATATCAAAGTGTAGGTAACTTGTTCAAGAAGGTATTGGGACATTTAGAAAGAAAATTCTAAGTCTTTTAGTACTGAATTATGGACATTCATAACACTCATTTTTATCCAATGGAGGCAAACCTTATATGCTTGGAAAGCTTAAGAAAAGACCTACAAGTTTGTTAATGTGTGCTCAAACCTCAAAAGTGAAGCATTTGTGAGTTATTGTGGTTAGGAGTTCATGGCCTAAAGATGGCAAGTTTGCCCAGCAAAGGAGGCTTCGCGCGTGAAATTTTATCAAACATGTGGTGGGGACACCTTCACCATCATTTTTCTTATTGAATGGATTATAATTTAAAAAATGTTTGAACATAAAGGTTGGAGATATTTGTGTCCTCTTCAATTTTGATTTAAAGATCATTTCATTCTGAGCACTATGGTGAAAGATACAATGAAATGAACATGAGGGCATGACATGCTATCTTTCTGGCCAAAACATCTACCTCGCGCGCGTTGGTACTGTCATTACATCAAACACCTAGCATGCCCATATTCACAAGACTCTACCTCTTAATGAAAGTGATGATTGGATTTGGAATTTAAAAGAGATTTATAATTGGATATGTAAGCTATAGTTTGAGCTTTGAATCATTTAATTTGGATCACAATTGATTGAGATACTAGGGTTTGAAGATGGATTCATAAAGTTGCCTTGCCATGCACATATGCCTATGACCTGCGTGCCCGTGCGAAGCATGCCCCAACCAAGTCATTCTCAAAGTCATGCCATTTTTCCACTAACTTGCAAACACCATTTTGAATTTCTATCAACTACAATATTGTTTCTTGTCATGTAAGCTTTCTAAAGGCCCCATTCTTTGAAAAAGTGCACGAGGAAGTATTGAGAAAATTGGATTTTGTCACAACTGATCCCCGTGTGCATTGGCAAGGCAAGCAAGGGAGTTTATGCCAGCTCATCATTCACACAATTATCTCACTCAAATACACTCCATTTTCACTTATCAAAATGCACACATATGGTCAGCACAAAAGCATGAAACACAAGCTGCTTAACTTCACTCAAACATGCTTCAAATTTCCAGCATTACCCTCTAACGACTCTAAGCATGTAAAGACTGAACTATCCCTCTACAAAGCTTACCTAACACACTTCTTTGCTTTATATAAGCACTCCTTCACTCTAATTACAAAAAAGGCCCTGCATACTGTAAGTACGAAGTACGCCTAAGAGGGGGGTGGGGGGTGGGTGGGGGGGGGGGGGGGGGTGAATTAGGTACTTTAAATTTTTTCTAGTTTTAGTGATGATGGATATTATTTTTCTAGTTTATGGTGAGTTTATGAAAGAGTAAAGTGCAGAAAAATAAAGAGACACAAGCGGTATATCCTGGTTCCCCTCATAGTTTGAGAGTACTCCAGTCCCCTTTCAACATGAAAGAGATTTCCTTATAGTTGGCAAACTTAAACACGAACTACCCAAAACTAAGAAAAATCCTCTTAGACTTTTCACTATGTCAATAATGAGAACAATCCTCTCAAGGTGACCTTACTTGTATCCAACAATCCTGGAAAAACAATATTTCAAAATCACTTGAACTTATTTTCAACAATCCTGAAAAATAAGCAAGTATATAGCAATATTTGATTTGAGTGAGTTTGTGTAGCAATGATCACTTTGAGTGATTTTATCAATGAATTAATCTTCTCTTCCAATAAAAATAGTACACAATGACTCAAGATATATAATGCTCAAATTTTTCTGGTTGACAATATGTGAAAGTGTGCAGAAAACTTGTGTATGGAAGTGTATTAAAAGCTTGAGTTTGATTTTTGAAAATTCAGAAAATATGATTGGAAGAGTTACTTAAAATGATTTTGAAAATGAGTATTTATATGTTCATAGCATCCTTTTGAAACAACATTTAATTCTGCAAATGAATCATGAACAATTGCCAAGATTAAGTGAAAGGTTTCCATGAAATGGTGTTATGAACAGGCATGAGTAAAGCTGCTGTTTTTCAAAATCGTTCAGCATGCAATCGATTTCACCCTTGTGTAAATCGATTGCACGAGGTTTCAACAACTAAAAATTTCAAATATTTTGAGTGAGCAATCGATTTCACAAGCGTGTAAATCGATTGCACTTGAAGTCAGTAGCAAAAATTGATTGAGAGCAATCGATTACACAAACATGCAAATCGATTGCACTTAGAAACAATATCTAACATTTTGAAAACGCGAGGCATGCAATCGATTGCACAAATATGCAAATCGATTGCACACAAGTGAAAATTGAATTTTTGCTTAGAAAACTTGAGAAAAAGTTTGGACAAGATAAAATATTTCTTTTGACCATTGAGCATCTATGTCTTAAGTTCAAAGTAAGTATTACCATTATACCTTGAAATTTGCTAAGTGCTTGAACCAAAGACTTTATCCAAAGATGATTTTAGCTTGATAATTAATCTTTGCCTTCTTGTCAAAATGGTTTGTCTTCATCAAAACAAAAGTGCATTTGAGAAGCTTGATTTTACACATATATGCTCTCTGACTCTCTGTTGCAAGCTTCAAATCCTCTTCATTCTTTAACGAATTCTCAAGCCCTCTCTATTATCATGCATCAAGCTACAATTTCTTCATCAATAAATCACCATTGAATCTGAAAGGAGAATATTCTCTAGTTTTCTTGTTGAATTCAGAGGCAATTAGTGAATTTACTTTTCACTACTTGAGGTAAGTTCTCATGAACTTCACATCATCATTTCATCGTGCATTTTCAAAATAGACTTAGTTCTAATCATGCTAGCTAGCCGGATCTTAGATCTAAAGTATGAATATGAGAGATTTGATGCTGAATTTGTGCTCTGCAAGTGGTTTGAATTTTGACTGAAACAATGGCTTCATGCTCATATCTCTACTCAATCTTGAATTAATTGAGAAATCTATGATCATCTCGTTGTTCTTTGCATTTTTATAATGAACTTTGATGTTTGGATCAAGTGATTTGGTTCAGAAATGAATGAGATATGTGGACCTGAAGTAGCATGGTTGAAATATGTTTTTCACAAGTTAAAGAAATGTTGATTTCAGTAAATTTTGTGTGCGATTTTCTCCATGCTTGAGGAACCATTTTTGAAAATCTTTGATCATACGTTATTCTACTCAGTGAGATCTTTAAATTAATCACAATTTCATGCGTTTTCATCAAGAATCAAGGGAGTAATCATAATCTGAAACGGACTTGAAAACTGGCCAAAAGGTATTAGGGCTTGGTTCACTAACAAGGATGATTACATGGCGCTGTGCAATTGAGCATGGCTTAATTTTATTTTACAACGCTTTCTGTTTTGAACAGGTGTAGTAGATCCAATTTTATTTGAGTTTTTATTCAATTTTGTTTGTTTTCTTTAATTTCTTTTAAATATTTTTATTAGTTAAAAAATTATCAAAAACATATATTATAAACTTCTTTTTTAGTATATTTTCACGTTTTGGATTTTATTTCATTTTTTTAATCATTTTGTGTGATTAAATAAATCAATTAGTTAATTAGGGTTTTAATCATTTTTTTAGGTGTTAAAAAATTTATTTTCTAATTTTCACTAATACAAAAAATCCCAAAAAAATATATTAGGTTCCATTTTGAATATATTTAATGGAAATTTTTTTTTTGATTTTATAAAAATTTGTGATAGGAAAATAAAATTAATCTTTGACAATATCATTTTGTTTTCTTTCTTTTTGTTATCTTGAGCAAATAATTTTCTTTTGATATTTTCCTTTAACATTAAAATTACATAAAAATATATTTTCTGAATCTTAGGTATTAAACTAATTTCCTATAATTTTTAATTGAATTTACATTTCAATTTTCTTTTTTTCCTAACTTTAGAAACTAATTTTGGTCTTTGACCTTCCTTCTTGCTTAGGTATTAAGAAGCATTTTAAAACCTAATTTCCTCTACTTATAAAAATCAAAGAAAATGTGATTTAATTTCTTGGATGAATTAAGATAACAAAAATCATTTTTGTTAAATTTTAAATTTTGATTTTAACTTTTTTTTACAAATATTATACCAAGACTCTCTAGTTTGACCCCATTCATCCACTAGCCTTGATAAATCCTAATAATTTCCAACTCTTCACTTTAATACAAGGAATTTAAATCATGTTTCTGACTTTTATAGGCCTTGAGAAGGTTAGGTTTTAATTTGATCAATTTTATAAATTTTTATTCTATTTTTAAACCTAATCCTGGTTAAAGAACATATTAGGGTTTTACTTTAACTAATTGCTTATGTTTAGAAGTTTGTGTGCATAGTTTAGGGTTTGATCTTGTCCCTCTTCATTCTATCATACCTCAAGCACCCTTCTCTCCTATCCAAGCATGATTAATTCTTATCCACCTCCCTTGGTGTGAATAAGATTTTTATCCCTTGCTTTGTTTGACTAATCTTGATGCTTAACCATCTATTACTTCTTCTCTATGTAGAACCACTATTTGTATGATTCCCTTAAGTTTTCAATTCACCATATTGCAAGTGTGAATTGAATAAACCTTAAGCTTATATCCATGCATGCCAACATATGGTAGAGATTTCCCTTCAGAACTTAAACTATATGATCATTCACTGTATGATGACATTAGGGATAGATTTAGGTTAGTCACCCTTAGACTTTTCTTTTCCCTTTTGCATCCTTACATTTAAAACAACTTATTTCTGGCAAAATTCAAAAAACTTTAAAAATTACTGATGAGAATCATACCCTTGTTGAGTATGGGAGATGATAAGCGGGTTTCTTCTCGATCTTATTGTTCTTCCATTCTAGGCTCTGGCGTGGTTCAAGTCTCAAAGACCCCTTTCATGAATAAGTGGAGAAGTGGATAAAATCTCTCTCTTGAGATCAATTAGCTATTATCCACAACAAAAACACCAACCAACGAAAACTCTTTTGCCTTCGGCCTTTTCTTTCAAAAATATTTTTAAAAGAACATGTTAATTCACTTCTGTGCTGACGCGTAAGTCCTCAAAGGCCGAGTTGCGGAAAAAGGTGAAATTAATACTCTTCATTAAAAAATACAAAACCAAAAAAAAACCTTTGAAGCCGAACTACAGCTGCTCCGATTCCTTAAAAGGGATACACAAGCATTGGGGTAGGTCCCGAACGAGCACAACTTTTATTTTCCCTACATTATTTTATCCTTCCTTTTGCATGCATTTCCACTCTTATATCTTCTCAGCTCTTAAGCTTTAGACATATAATTCACACCCTTAGATTAGAACAAACATAAGTGGATCCTGTAGAGTACTATAGACGTGTGGGGTGCTAATACCCTCCCTCGCATAACCGACTTCCTTACCCAATATCTATGGTTGCAAGACCGTAATTTCATCCCTTCATGTTTGCTCGATGTTTACCTTTCCTTACCATGGGATAAAATACGTTCAATGGCAACTTCATTGAATTTTATCCTTGATGATTTTTAGCCGTTTGTTTCAGCTGGTGACTTCACTGGGGACAAATTGACCTATTGCTGGTCCATCCTTAGCAAGTCAGTCCTAGATTGTATTTATATTCTTTTATCAGGTGTTTATGTGTTACTGCTTTCTAGATTTATTTTTTTATATGCATTGGTTATATGATTTCATGCATCACATTTTATTGTTTTCTATACTTTGGATACTGCTAGTATGCTGTAGGGTTGGGATGTTACTTCTCGAGGTAAAAGGCCCAGTACCCAGGCCATAGTGCACTAGGAATACAGTGGTGGCATGGCGGCTATAGGACGTGGTTCAATTAGTGTAGTTATGTCATATACGACACTCGAATGAGGTTCAAATGAAGCTACTTTCATCATGCACGTCTGTGTTACGATGATTTCACTTTTAGGCGGACCCGTGATTTCTGAGTTACCCTTGCCTTACCCTAACCTAGTCTTTACCCGTGAGTGGGAAGGATGATTTTATTACAGGAACATATGGTGAATGTGTTCTAAAAGTGACTACTTTGTTCTTTTGGTGACTCTAGTTCAGTTGGTGACTGAGTTATGTTGGTGACTCTCTTTCTATTAGTACTTTGGATGCGGATTTTGACTGTCTCAAACCTTTCAACCTATGGCTCTGTACAATAGAGAAACAATATCCAGTATATTGGAAACCCTGGTCCTATCTTGTTGCATCATAACATATTTACTTTTCAAAAAAAAAATTTGAATAAAAGATTAACCAGCATATGCATTGTCATTTCCAGGATTTTCCAGAGTTTTCTTTTCCTCTAAGAATGACAAACAACACTGATATCGTCATGAGGACCAAGAGGGATAACTTCAACTACCAATTTTGTCCAAGTGTTTGGCATTTTCTTGAAGAACTCAGAGATCTCATGAATTGTCAACATATGGGTGTTTTTGGTGAAAGACACGGGAGTCTCCTATCTTTATTAGATGCTCGGGTTGATGATAAGGCTGTTCAGACTTTGCTACAATTTTATGATCCAAAGTTACGCTGTTTCACCTTTCAGGATTATCAGTTGGCACCTACTCTTAAGGAGTATTCTCATCTTCTCCACATTAGGGTTACTAATCACATTCCCTTCATCCAGGCCCATGTTGAACCTGACTATGAGGCTATCACTAAGGTTCTTTATTTGAACCTCAGTGATGTAAAAGGAAAGTGGAGACATAATAAAATTACTCATGGTCTTCCGGTAGATTTCATGGCAAGAAAGGGGAAGGAGATGGAAAACAAGGGACATTGGGATGCTTATTATGCATTTTTGGCTGCTACCATTTATGGGGTTGTGCTCTTCCACAAGATTAAGGAGATAGTAGATTTGGCTGCTTTATGTGTCTTCATGAATAAAAATCCAGTACCTACCTTGCTAGCTGACACTTACCGTACCATTCACTCTAGGTATGGGAAGAAGGGAGTAGTGGTATGTTATGTTCTGATGCTTTACAAATGGTTCATGATGCAATTACCTATAAAGGGGCCATTCAGGGAAGACCCTCGTTCTTAGGCATCCAAAGTAATGACGCTCACTTCTTTTGATATTCAGTGGTATAAACTCAAGGTTGATAGTACCAAGGTAATCTCTAACTGCGCAGGTTTCTATAATGTTTCACTCATAGGAACAAAAGGGATCACCACTTACAATCCAGTACTTGCTCTTCGCCAGTTAGGCTATGCCATGAAATGTCCACCCACAACTAAAGAAATTGATACCGTGTACTGCAAAAAGGGGGGAAAACCTTGCATTGTCGAAGAAGGCAGAGGTTGCTTGGGCTCACATTGGTAGGAAAGGGAAAGAGTTCTTCGGGTTAAAAGAGGTGTTAGCTTTTGATCCCTATATGGACTGGGTAAAGGAAAGAGTTAAAGTTCTTATGTTACCTTTTGAAAAGGAGAAATCCTTGTACCCTCAACCCACTGAGCTGCAGCACGATGTGCCTAAAGAACGCTTTTATCAAGTACAATTGGAAAATATGTGCTATACCCCAAAATTTGCCTTCCCTTTTCTTCAAGACATCTCTCACAAAAAATTCCAAATGCTCAAGGACACTCAAGAGTTGATCAGACAAGCTCACCTCCTAAGCACTGAGTCCACAACTAAGGTTTTGGTTTTCACAAGGAAAATTGGACTTTTAATTCCTCAAATGACTTTCATGGTTCATCATAGGCATCCAAGAATGCTCATGCCCAGTTTCAAGTCTTGCATCACAAATTTGCTCAGTCAATTGTTCAGATGACTGAAAATCAACTGTATTAGGTAAAAATTCAACTGTGGTCAACATACAATCAAACTTCAAGATTTTTGGACAACATAAATATTTTGAAGTCATATTCATCATTTTACCAAGGGTTGATCATAATTCCTCAAGAAAAACCCTCAGATCACCAAAGGGGCAAAATGTCAAAATTAGGGTTTTAATTGAGAATGACCGATCATTGACTTTTGACATAGTACATGACCTAATGGCTTGAATAATGATATTAAGGACTCAAACAAAACATATTGACCTAATTTCATGGCTCAAATAATTTCTAAATATCAAGTGATTGATAGTTAAAAATTTGAATCAACTGATGAAAAGTCAACAATCACACAAAAAGTCAAGCTTTGACTTTTTGGTCAGCATTGAATTTGAAAGATCAAGAATCATCAAGACATTAAAAAATATAAAACTTGATCGACAAGAATCAACAAAGTCAAGAAAAGTTAACAAAAAAGTCAAGATTTCCAATACTTAGAAAAATTCTAAGTGTTTTTGGCCTTAATAAAATCACTACTTCATGACTATTTTTCACTGAGATGCAAGATAATTCAAGGAAAATTTTAAACATGAAATTGGTAAATCATGATGAATTATACAACTTTGTCATCTATGAATGATGTCCAAGAAATGCTTGGATTAGGAGATATAGGCCCATGAAGTCATGACATTTTTGTTCTACACTTAGAAAAATTTGCAATGAGTTTGGTCAGATTTTTATCCCAACTTCTTGGCCAATTTTCATCAAGTTCCAATTTGGTTTAGTAAAAAATGGTCAACATGAAAGTTGTAGACATTGTTTCAAGATTTCCAAAATATCCAAGAACTTGAAGAGATCATTTTTGAGCTAGGAGATTCGAAGACTTGAAGTTGGCATAATAAACTTGAATTACAAGTCATTTTGGTGAAGAACACATAATTTAATCTTCATACTATGCTGCATAATCTTGCTTTACAGGCCTCCTAACTTGAAAATCTCACCATAATTAAATGCTTACACAAACTTTGGAGCTATGCTCCATTTGATTTAAGCATTGTCCAAACCACTTTGCCATTTTTGGGAGAAAGGCACCATTGCCATTCTTGAAAAGCAAGCTTTATACATAATGTCAAATCCTTGAGCCTCTAACTTGTTCCCTCTTATCACACTCCATCTAAAAAGTCAGAAGCATTGTGTTTAAAGTGCTTAACCACTCTATGAGCAATGGTACCATACATTGAAATTTGATTTCTCAAGAAATCACATGTGATGTTTCAAAAAACCATAACTTGTTATCTTTGGATTCTGATTTCTTGAGCCTTCAAAAATCTTTCTCTATAAATAGAGGCTCTATTTTGCAAGAAAAGACAAGTTCACAATATGTTGTACCCCAAAATTTTCTTTCTCTTTTCTCAAGACATTTCTCAAAGGATCATTAATAGCTCAAGTTTGCATAAATGTTGACTAGCTCAAAACACCTCATAAACACTGATGCCTCAAATTAGGGTTTTGGTTTTCTCAAGGGAAATTAGACTTCTAATGCCTCAAGTGACTCTCATGGTCCATTATAAGTCTCCAAGAGTGCTCATGTCAAGTTTCAAGTCTTGAATCACAATTTTGCTCAGTCAATTGATCAAATGACTAAAAATCAACTGTATTGGGTAAAAGGTCAAATGTGGTCAACTTACAGTCAAACTTCAATATTTTTGACCAATATAAATTTTTTGAAGTCATATCCATCAATTTATCAAGTTCGTATCATAATTCCTCAATAAAAACGTTCATTTCATCAAAAGGGTAAAATGGTCAAAATTAGGCTTTTTGATTAAAATGACTGATTTTTGACTTTTGACCTAATACATGACTTATTGGTTGGAAACATGATTTTAAGGATTCAATTACATCATTTTGACCTAATTGTATGATTCAATTCATCCCTCAAGATCAAACAACTGATAGATGAAATTTGGTCAACTGCTGAAAAAGTCAACTGATACATCAAAAGTCAAACTTTGATTTTTTGGTCAAAATTAAGTTTCAAAGATCAAAATTCTTAAATACATTCAAAAATATGAAGCTTGATCATCAAGAAATCAAGAAAGTCAAAAGTCAATTTAAAAAGTCAAACTTTTCAAGACTTTGAAATTTTTCTAAGTATTTTTGTACATGATAATTTCACTACTTCATGCCAATTTTTCACCAAGATCCAAGATGATTCAAAGAAAACTTTCAACATGAAAGTTGTAGATCTTGATGAGATATACACTATGTATTATAGGGCTCATATCCAAAAAATGCTTATATTTTGAGTTATAGGCCCATGAAGTCATGCATTTTTTCTTAAACACAGTGAAATTTTGACCTAGTTTAGGAAGATTTTTTGTCCCAACTTCTTGACCATTTTTAACATAGCTCCAATTTGATTTAGAAAAAGTGTAAAACATGATAGTTGTAGAGGATGTTTCAAGATTTCCAAAATGTCAAATAACTTGAAGAGATCATTCTTGAGCAAAGAGAATCAAAGAGAAGAAGTTAAGGTTTCATTCTTGATTTTTAGGTCATTTTGATGATGAACATTCAACCAAATCTCAAACCTATGCTGCATAATATCACTTTGCAGGCTTCTAACTTGCATTTCACTCCATAGTTAAATGTTTACACAACTCTTAGAGCTTTGATCCAATAATTTAAGCCATTATCCAAGTGATTAATCCATTTTAGGAAGAAAGATACCACTTCCATTTTGGAAAAGCAAGCTTTATTGCAAAAAGTCAATGCATTGAGCCTTTAACTTGTTTCTTCTACACAAGTTTCATTTATAAAGTCAGAACAAGCATGCTTAAATCCCTCAACTACTCCACAAACCTTTGTACTATGCATTATGATAATATGTATCAAGCTTGCTTCAAAAACAAGCCAAAGAGCCATAACATGTGATCTTGGTTTTCTGATCATTCCAAGTTTCCAAACCCTCTCCTATAAATTGAGCCATCATCTACAAGCCAAAGACATGATTTAGCAAGCCTGAAAAATCCCTCAAACTCAGAATTGCTCTCAAACCTCAGTTTTGTGCTATTTCTGATTTTTGATAGCCATCTCACAAACCACTTGTGCGTTTTTCCATTCTTTTCATTCACCAAGCTACTATAACACATATAGAAGCTATCCCAATACTTGTTACACTGCTATAACTCCATCTTCATCATCCTCCATTTTCAAAAATAGAAGCTTACATCTTAACTTCTCCAGCACGATTCAGCCATTCTCAATCCAAAGTAACTATTGGAATAGCTTCCCGGAGGTTCAAGGAAGCTAACCAGATCATTACAACACCTTGAAGTGAGCTCTAACTCAAAACACAATATCCACTCACAAGATAAGTTTTCTGAACTTTTAAATCTTCATATAAGCATCATTTGATTCTAATTCATTAAGATAAAATGTAGATATCATAGCCCTGAAATTGACCATGTCCTTAGAATTCATTTATGTTGCCCGAGTAATGTGAATTTTAGTTTTGAACTTTCTGAAATATTTAGGTCAGAATTTGGTACCAATAAAATCCGTGTTCATATTTGAGAGTTAGATTAATTTGTTTACATATTTGGAACCATGGTGAAATTTCTAACAAGTTTAATGTTTACACTTTTGAAAATGGTTGAGAAATGAGCAAGATACAAAATTTGAAAATCTTGTCCATGGATGCTGGCGCAAGGAAGAAGAAGACAATGTGTTCAGGACTTGTTTTAAAATATAATATGTTGGTTGTGTATAAATGAATGGATGTATAGCCACCACAATGGTAGAGAGCTTTCACGTAAGGCATACATATAGAAGGTCATGGGTTCGAGCCCTAACGAGACCTTTTATCATTTTTACAACATTTTCCTTGTTTCTTTTTGTTCAAAAATGTGCACGGGCTTCATTCTTGATGGGCTTGACCACTCTACTCAGCATCACCCCCTATTTACCTTTTACCACACAAGCCCAATAACATTTTTTATATCATATTTCTGATTCAAAAGCTGCTTGGGCCTTAAACACAAAAACTGTTTTTTTCTTTCTAACCCCATAATTCATTTTCAAACCCCTCTGACTTTTAATTTTAATTTTAATTTTATTTTCTTTTATTTACCCTAAATATTATTACTTTTATTATTTATAATTAAAAATATAATGAAAATATATTTTTATTAAACACTTAGGCTAAAGTTTAATATTTTATTTTATATTTTATTTCATTTCCTTAAACAAAAACCCTAAAAAACACGTTTTCTTTTCTTAAACTAATTAAAATAGATTTAGCCTTAGGTTTCATTTTAATTTTCTCTTTTTTTATATTAAATTAGAATTTAGGAATTTAATTAACTAACCTTTCTCCATTTAATTTAGTTTAACTAGTTAGGTTAAAACTTTATTCCATAAAAAAACCATAAAAAACCATATTCTTTTCTTTTACATTATCTTTATATTCTTGTACATTTTATTTGGAATTATTCAAAATGGTTGTAATAGTAATTAAGTTTTGTTGTACCTCAAAATTTTCCCTCTCATTTTACTCAAAACATGCCCATGGAGATCCTCCATTTGCTCAAGGTTGTCCAAGAGTTGACCAGACACACTCTCTCATAAGGCAATGTATCTTAAACTAGGGTTTCCATTTTCATCAAGATGGGTGAAATAAAAAGACTTCATATACTTTACATGGTCCAAATATGTTCCCAGGACCTTCCATGTCAAATTTCAAGCCTTGCACAAGAAGTTTGCTTAGTCAACTGCTCAGATGCTTGAGAATCGACTGTAATAGGTCAAAAGTCAACAGTGACCCACATGCAGTCAAACTTCAAGATTTTTGGTCAAAATCAAAATTTTGAAGTTATATCCATAATTTGATCAAGGTTTGATCATGATTCCTCAAGGAATGTCCCAAATTCATCAAAACCCAAAAGTTGCTAAATTAGGGTTTCTTAGGAAAAGTCAACCAAATTTTGACCAAGCATAACTTCCCCATACTTTATCAGAAAGTTTCCATCCAAGGCTCATTTTAAAGAGAATGAAATTACCTACAACTCATATTCATCTCTCAAGTTTAAAATATGTACTCACAAAAAGATATGAATTTCCATATTATAGGTCCTTTTGAAAAGTCAACAAAAACACTTTTTGGGTCAAAGCTTCTTACATGAACATGGAAGACCCAATTGAGATGAGACCAAAAAGGTTGCTTAGGGGACATCCTAAGCTTTCTAAAAAGTCCAAGAACACATTTCTTGGGTTAAAATTGGAAGAGAAATGCTTTGTCAAAATTGATCCTTTTTGCAAAATTGCCAAAAGTCAAATGTGCTCAAAAATGCATTTTTTGCCAAATGGGCCTAACTTTTTATGCTTGCACCTCACTTATAACATGGTCCATGACCCAAATATTCACTCACATGTATTTTTCTTCATTATTTATTTTATTTTGATATTTTTATTTATTAAAAATTGAATTAAATCAAATAATTGGTAAATAATAGCAAATATTTGTTTTGATTGGATTTTTGGACAGAATCACAAGCTCATTATGCTAGCATATCAAAATCAAATAAAATCAAAGCAAATTGGCACAAGAATGGCATGATTAGGACAAATTTAGAAGGAGATCATACCATATGAAAACCAAATCCAATCTCCATAAATTTCAAGATACAATTTGTTTTTTACAACCCTAATTCACTCTAGTACAAATACATAACACAACCAAGGCAAGAGGATAAGGATTGAGGTCGAGAAAGTCATCAAGCAAACTCAAATTTTTGAAGAGAAGGTGTGGATCAGATTTCAATTTAGAGGACGATTCAAGGTGATTCAAAGCCACCAATCCACTCCTGGACATCCTATGAAGCGATTGCAAGCATCACCAAGCCTCCACAAGCCCAGAAACGCGCTACACGACCATCACAGTTTGCCTACTTTCTTCAAATTGATTACAATCATTCTCGCATCATTTGCATGATTTGATGATATATTTGTGACCATTGATGTATTTCTAACATGTCTGGATTGTTTAATTAGATTTTTGATGCACATACTGAGGTTTTCCATTGTTAGGTTTTATTTGGTCGATTTAGGGTTTTTTCATACAGGTAAAATTGGCCATAAAAAAGGGTACTAGGATGCTCGTGGCATCAAGACGGTTTGATCCATGTAACTGGAATTCATTTATCATACATTATGTTGATTTTTGAAGGTTGCAGGTTTGTAGCTATGGAAGATGTCCGTAGGTATAAGTATTATACCTAAAACGATGGAGGGCTGAGGAAGATGATAATGTGGCAGCCAACCACTGGGCCAATCAAACTGGCGCGCACTTTTCTGTTTTATCCACTAACTCATGTTTTAACATATATTATTGATTGTTGTTATTTAATTAACAAAGAATTCACGCAGCTCAGTTGGCCAAGGCATACTTGATTTGAGGGGGAGGACCTGGGTTCGATCCCAGGTCCCAGCAAATTCCCTTATTTTATTTTCCTTTAACAGATCCTGCACATCACCCACTCAAGTGTTCACCATGTACCTCCATCATCCAACCACAGGATCTAAGCACGTTCATGATCAACCATATCCAATGAATCCATTTGCCAGGGACCATGGTGTACCCTCCAACATGGCCCTCATTGGATCAACGTAAGGCTTTAGGCTCAGCACATCTTGGGCTCAACAAAGTCAACAATACACCCCATTCAACTTTCATCACTGGCCCAATTTAATTTTTTTATTTCTTTTATTTGTTTTGTTTTATTTAATTATATGTTCCACAAATTAATTCTTTTTTATCAACTACAAAAAAACATAAAATCACAAAAAACACCCAAAAATCATTTTTTTCATAAAATAGTTATTTTCTTTAATTATTAATTTAGTTTAAATTAGGTTAATTTAATGCCTTTTCATAATTAAAACTAATTAGAAATTAGGGTTGTAAATAATTAATTTTTCTCCAAAAAATAACCAAATTATTTTTTTAATTAGATTTTAGGTCTCTCAATTAGTTCTTCGCATTTAATTCGTTACGCGTGTTTTAATTACTGTTTGGATTATTATTTATGTAACTGTTTTGAGGTTGTAATAGATTTTAATTAGAGTATTAATTTTCGCATTTTATTTTAAGTTAAATAGTTTTGTATCTGCAAAAGCCATGTAATAGTTAGGATTTCTATTTCCGCACTTTAAATTTCTGCAATTATTAACTGTTGGATGTATGCTAATAGGATTGTATGGCAAGAATATTTGAAAATTAAAACGGTAGATAACCTAAATGTGCAAAGACAAATTAACTGAAAAAAGCTCACTCGCACATGCTCACTTCTAGGGTTTACTCCACTTCAGTTGCCTTCGGTTAAGCGGTCATGAAGTATAGGGTTTGTTAGTGGTCGTCCTATAGCCTCGAAAGATCTCAAATGACCCATTCAGATGTTGCCTTAGAAACATATCTTTAAGGCTCTAGGATGATTACTAACACCTCCTATCATTTCTTTTGTGACCGTATCTGTCCCTTCGAACGTCCCTTAAAACTCCAACGACGATGCTACCTATTTCTCAATAATGGGATAACATTGTCTAAAAGGAAAACGAACATACTTTTTCAAGTAGGTATATTAAATTTTAAGTACTTGCTCAAAACAAATAAACTTTTCACACCAACACTTTTCAAAATATTTTTTAAAACAACTTCGTCACATCCTTGAGGACTGATACAAGGGTTATCACGAAGTAAACTTTTTCAAAACAAGCATACACAAGCAAATTTAAAAATGAGCAAGTACCTAAGAGCCCATGGAAAATCACAGATAGAAAGGGTGCTAACACCTTCCCTTTCTATAATCTACCCCCGTACTCAGAAACATCTCGAAAAAGGTTTTTTTTGTTCTTTTTCCTTTTCCTGATTGGATAA
The DNA here is from genome assembly GCA_948472305.1 of Vicia faba. NCBI lineage: Eukaryota > Viridiplantae > Streptophyta > Magnoliopsida > Fabales > Fabaceae > Vicia > Vicia faba. The sequence continues at coordinate 520,090,578 of OX451737.1, forward strand.
AATAAAAGTTGGTGGCGACTCTTGCTTACCGCAACATTTTGCGAACAAAAAACGCAAAACACCAACCAGTATTTAACATTCGGTTCTGCCACCGTATCACAGAATTGGCGAATCTGTTGGGGAATAAAATAAAGTGGGGTTTACCTTAGGATCTAGGTCATTTCAAATTTGCTTTCTTGTTTGTTTGCTTTATTCTTAAAGGGTTTTTCTTGGGTTACTATAGATCCTACACCTAGATCTGGGGGGCACTTATTAGGTAAACAATAATAGACCTTGAAGACTGTACAACATAGACCGATATGGTTTAAGCGATGGCTGTGTTGGTGTGGAACTTTGGTTGGTACCGGTATCCTTCATGGGGAAACGAGGAGAATACGGGGCCGCCGCGTGGTGTCGTGAAGCACTAATGGACCTTATAACCTTAGTTGAACAAACTTGGCCATTAGAAAGTAGTGAGATAGTCGGCCTCGGTATAGAGCCGAGGATTGGTTGATACTCGATGCTACATTCATTGAGATTAGACTTTCGGGATATTTCGGTCGCAAGAAAAGATTGATTGAGTTGAGACAATGCCCGATAAAGGATGGTCAGTGATATTGAGATCCCTTAGAACCCGGTTACTTTTTAAGTCAGGTTTGAAACCAACTAAACTTCAATAGGGTATGACCTTTAACTTCATGCAGGCGTTAAACCTAAGGACTTGGTGTGATTTATATGTATTTGCTATACCTGTGGTTTATCATGACATCATGCATCATAACATAGCATCCATTCTTATTGCGCTAACCATTTCAAAGACCAAGGGAATTTATCTTTGTTCTGTTTTGCAGATTGTGACCGGTGGAAATAGAACTGACTATTTTTTAGCTGGTTTCGTGAAATGTCGCGGTAATCAAGAGTCGCCACCATCTTTTATGTTCTCCAACATGGAAAGGACAAAAGCACAGCAAAATTCCTTATCGAGAATGTTTCTCGGTTCGGGAGGTAGATTTATAGAAAGGGAAGGTGTTAGCACCCTTTCTATCCGTGGTTATCCACAGGCTCTTAGGTACTTGCTCTTATGTTTTCAAAAATTGTTTGCTTTTCAAGTGTGTGTGGGTTTTGGAAAAGTTTTGTTTGAAAAATTTCTAAGTAACTCTTGTATCTGTCCTCAAGAGTGTATGAAAAATTTGTTTGAAAACTTTTTGAAAGTGTGGGTGCGAAAAGTTGTTTTTGTTTGTTTTGAAAAGAGCAAGTACTTAAGAGAATCTACCTACTCTAAGGAATTAAGTTGTATAAGAGTCCTTTAGATAGTGCTATCCCACCATTGAGAGGTAGGTAGCACCATCGTTGGATGCGTTCGGGTCAATTCGATTGAGGGACAGTATGGTCACCGAAGCAATAATAGGACACCTTAGAAGCTACCCCCATGCCATGTTCATGGACATGAGGACTTACTAAAACGTCCTCTACTCGACGACCACGTTTCGAGGGGCAAGGCAACAGTGAGGCGTACCCTAAGAGTGGTGTGTGGATTGTGTGTCATTTTCAGTTATCATTTGTCTTGTCATGCATTGGGTGAGCTACGCCTTGATTTTATTTGGGCATACATTCTTTCATGTGATAGTTAGCAATTTAAAAGTGCGGAATTTAAAGTGCGGAAAAATAAAGGTCCTACGCTTATTACAAGGCGCGGGTCTACATCGCCAAATTAAACAAAGACCCGATTTGAATAAATAAAATGCGGAAAGTAAATGTCCTAATTATCTATTACAAGGCCTTGGGGCAAATACATTATATTCATAAAAGAAATAAAAATAAACGCGAAAAGAAATTAGAATCGAGTGCGAGGGCGTTGGACCCTTTAAAGAAATTAAATTTAAAATTACAAATTAATTAATGATTTAATGAGAAAAGGAAGTTATTTTTGGAGTTTTTGGTATTTATGAAATAAAGAGAATTAATTGGAATTAAAAATTAAATAAAACCCTAATTCTAAATTGTTTTTAATTATTAAAAAAAATGTCCAAGTTTTAACCTAATTTAACCTAATTATTTAATGACAAGTTTATTTACAAGAATAATTAATTATTAATAATAAGAATAAGATGAAATTATTTTATGGAGAAAAAGAATAAAAATCTAAAACCTAATTTCTACCCTTTTTAATTATTTAGAAAACAAGTTAAAATTTAAACCCTAAATTAAAACTAAATTGATTAACAAAATTTATTTACAAAATATTGATGAATTAAAAATTAAATGAAACATATTTTTATTTTTTGATTTTCTGATTTTTTGGTTTTATATTATTATTTTTTGAATTAAAAGAAATAATTAAAATAATCAAAATAAAAATAAAAGAAAAAGAATAAAAAGAGAGAAAGAAAATGCAAACATGGGGGGTGGTTGACCCAATTTTAGAGGTGTGACTGAAGTAGTTTGGCCCAATAGAAGCTTGATTCATGCTGACTTTTCAGATCATATGCATACGCGTTGACTGGGGTATTCCATGGACTTTGGTTCCTGGCCACTGGATGGACGCTCATAGCCACTTGGCAAGCCATTGATGAGAGTATATGGTGGACTTCTGGGCGTGTTGGGTACCTAAACATGTATTGAGAAAAAATATAGGGAAATATGGGGGACCTGGGAATCGAACCCAGGTCCCAATGCTTGCATGACAATGCAGCTTCCACCAAGCCAAGCGCGTTTCTTTGTTTATTTAGTGGGTGATGAACATTATATGTGACAAATAAGCGTTATGCTGGACAAATAAAAAAAGGCGCCAGTTATTCAAACTGGCCAATCATCATTCAACACGCCAGCATCTTCTTCTCCCTTCTTCGTTTTTGCCTGAAATTACAGAGTAGATAGCGGGGGTTTTAAACCCCCACTAAGTGCAGAACATAAAAATAGCGATTAGGTCATACGTAAATATAAAAAAGGCGCGATGGGGGGAATTGCTTCGTTTGGACATTCTGAATCCAGTGGTATAGGTCTTGTGGCTTAATTTTTCCACATGAAAGAAGCCCTAATTTCCAACCTCTGAAACCCTAAAGAACTTCCATGGTAACTTTGCATACAGGCCATATTAGTTCAATTGAAAGACACCAAAAGCTTCAGTGAGTCCATGTTAGTACAAATTAAACATTAAAATGCATTGATATGGCATGTAAATTCAAATACGATTAAAAAAAATCATGAACATGGCGACTGTGTTCTACCAGTTCTTTGCGTGTGGAGGTCTGATTTTGATTGGGAAAGCTTCCTGGCAATATCAGGAATGGATTGGGATGGTTTTGAGGCTTTGAAACGTGCTCTATGTGTGTTTTCAGTTTTGAAATTTTTGAGAGAAAAGTGAAAAGTGTTCTTTTAGTTTGGGCGCATCTTTCTTGTCTTCTTGATTAGGGTTGTGATGTGCACATATATGTCAATGAATTAAGGTAAAAAGATCAAGCCCAAAGCCTTGTTTTAATGCCTTTCAAATTTGTGATCTTCCATGATCTTTTTCAATCTTTTCTCCATCAAAACATTGCCAATCATGGGAGATTCTTTCCCTTTTGGATGTGCACGAAATCTTGAGTGAATAAAGAGTGAAAATGCTGCACAAAAAGATTCCAAAACATTTGTTTAGTATTTTTCTCATATTTAATTTTAATTAAATGAATTAATAGGTTTATAAACTCAATTAATTAATTAAAAATAAGAAAATAACTCCCCTTTGGGTCAATGGGTCGTGCATAGCTTTTAGGTGATGATTCATGGAAGAAATTGAGGCCCATTAGCAATTTTGAGGCATTTGAAGCAAAGTTGACTTTTCAAAATTCCCAAAAATTTCCCAACTTCCACAAGGCATATCTTGCTCAATATTTAAGCTTTGATCATGTTCTTGGACATTTTGGAAAGGTCTTGAAGTCCTCTAACCAATGCCTTTGGTCCCATGTCATTTTGATTTACCAATATCAAGTTATGGTCTTTGACTTAAAGTGCCTTTTTGTTGACTTTTGAAAATGACCTATAATATTGAGATTGATAACTTTTTGTGAGAGCATTTATTGGACTTGGAATGTGAAGAGGAGTTGTAGGAAATGTCATTCTCTTCAAAATGAGCTTTGGATGGAATTTTTCTGATAAACCATGTGGAAGTTATGCCCTGGTCAATTTGTAGTTGACTTTTCCAACTGTCCAAAAATAGAAACTTTTGCATCTTGAGACTTTTTGAGCCATGCCTTGAGAATCATGATCAAGAATTGATCAAATGATGTTTGTGGCTTCAAAATAAGATGTTGACCAAAAATTTTGACTTTTGACTGTCAAATGACCATTTTGCCCTTGCAGTTGACTGTAGGGCAATTAGGTTTTTTGACTGTGCAATTTTGTGCTGTGAGTCTTGAAACTTGGCATAAGGATGCTTGACAATGTTTATGGGCATGTGGGACTTGTTTGGACCCTTGAAAACTTCAATTTCTTTGCCAGAACCAAAACCCTAATTTTTGACTGTTAGGAGGCAATTGGACTGTGCAACTCTTGGGAGATTTTGAAGCATGCTCTTTGCAAATCTTGAAGAATATGGGAGGGAAAATTTTGGGGTACAACAGTTGCCCCTGTTCAATCTTATTAGACCTGAGGATGTAGATTGGCTAACGTGCCTTTCGTAATCCGAAGGTGGAAGATGATTGAACACTAGAGTGCCCAGAAATTTGCGCTCACATGTTAGCAGTGTGATGGTGGGAATGGGCTTATAGATGCCATTTGGAGATTGATGGATAGGAATATGGGCTTATAGATGCCATGTTGAGAGGTGATGGTTATGTGGATGGGCTTATAGATGCCATCTGGATGTCGGTCGCGTAAGAGTTTCCTTAGCGAGAACTTGCGTACCTAAAAAAAGAAAGATGATTACCTGGCCTGTTACAGGAGTTGATCTTCGAACTTTTTATGTAGATGCGCTCTGGCTGGATACAGGAATCGAATCTTTGAACTCTTCAGACGTGCCCTGGCGAGATACAGGAATCGAGTCTGGAGCTTCAAAAGGTGATGAATGAATCAGGGATGGTTACTACCTCAACAGTAATGATGAGAAAACCTTGGGTGATTACTACCTCAACAGTAACGATGAGAGAACCTGGGGCGATTACTACCTCAACAGTAACGATGATAGAACCTGGGGCGATTACTACCTCAACAGTAACAATGAGAGAACCTTGGGCGATTACTACCTCAACAGTAACGATGAGAGAACCTGGGGCGATTACTACCTCAACAGTAACGGTGAGAGAACCTTGGGCGATTACTTCCTCAACAGTAACGATGAGAGAATCTGGGGCGATTACTACCTCAACAGTAACGATGAGAGAATCTGGGGCGATTACTACCTCAACAGTAACGATGAGAGAATCTGGGGCGATTACTACCTTAAAAGTAACGATGAGAGAATCTGGGATGTCTTCTACTGAGTCTTCATCAGGAAAATCTTTAGGAATTGATTTAACTGGACTAGAGAAGGCCTTTGACTGGATCGGCATCAGAAAAATCTTTAGGAGTCGATTTAACTGAACCAGGCAAGGTCTTGGAATCTTCAATTGGAATAAGAATCAGGGAGATCTTAGGGTCGATCCTGACTGAACCAGAGAAGGCCTTTGACTGGATAAGAATCAGAAAAATCTTTAGGAGTCGATTTAACTGAACCAGGCAAGGTCTTGGAATCTTCAACTGGAATAAGAATCAGGGAGATCTTAGGGTCGATCTGACTGAACCAGAGAAGGCCTTTGACTGGATAAGAATCAGAAAAATCTTTAGGAGTCGATTTAACTGAACCAGGCAAGGTCTTGGAATCTTCAACTGGAATAAGAATCAGGGAGATCTTAGGGTCGATCTGACTGAACCAGAGAAGGCCTTTGACTGGATAAGAATCAGAAAAATCTTTAGGAGTCGATTTAACTGAACCAGGCAAGGTCTTGGAATCTTCAACTGGAATAAGAATCAGGGAGATCTTAGGGTCGATCTGACTGAACCAGAGAAGGCCTTTGACTGGATAAGAATCAGAAAAATCTTTAGTAGTCGATTTAACAGAACCATGCAAGGTCTTGGAATCTTCAACTGGAATAAGAATCAGGGAGATCTTAGGGTCGATATGACTGAACCAGAGAAGGCCTTTGACTGGATAAGAATCAGAAAAATCTTTAGGAGTCGATTTAACTGAACCAGGCAAGGTCTTGGATATAGCTGAGAACTTAACTGGATCTTTCCTAAAAGGTAAAGGTCAGTCATATGCGATGCATGATATGGATCAAGCCATGATGTTCTCAACATAAATGAGACTGTATGTTCATGATGCATATATGCGTGCTATAATGTATAGAAATGTGATGTTTATGAATGTATGCTTTTGTCTAGGAAAGTAAATCCTTGACGGGTGCTGGGAAGTCACATCCTGGGCTGATGTAGAGCTTTTGTTTCCACTGGGGATGAAGACTGCAAGAATGCTGGTAGGAGAAGATGACTCTGTTGGGGAATAAACTTGGTGAATGGATTACTCTGCGGGGAGAAAACTATTCTAGCGATCTTGCTGGGGAACAATACTCTGTGGGGAGAGAGGTACTTTGCTGGGATGTTGATGATAACTTCGCTGAGGATACCGTCGTTATGTTGGAAGTGTTAATAGATTTCGCTGGGGATAGGAAGACTTCGCCGAGGACGATCTTTCCGTGGCTTTTGGCTGAGGATAACCCAGTTATATCCTGGCAGGGAAATAACCTTTGAATAAAGCCGGGAGACGCGTTCGTGCTCTGCAGGGGATAAGCTTCCAGAATCTACTGGGGATAAGCTTCCTGCTGGGGAGATGATTCAAACTTTCCTGGGGAAATCTTGGACTATACTGGACTCTCCTGGGGAAATTTTGAGATGTACTGGGAGTGACTCCACTGAATGTCTGGTATACCGCCGGGGAATAATCTTAGATCAAGACTGCCGAGGATGCTTGTTAAGAATATCTGTATGATGTGCCGGGGAACATTGAGATCTGCGGGGGATACCCAACCTCCTTAAGGCTGATTGTATGACTTTGCTTGGGGAGAGTGCACTGACTTGCTGGCTCTCTCTCTGGGGAATTGAGGTATACTGGTTACGTTCTTCAGCCGAACCCACCTTGATACCTTGGCGGACAGAGCAATTAGATCGTTTGGACAACTCATCATTGCCCCTGTTTCTGTGGGAGAGGAAGACCTGTGAGGTGCTGATAGTTGTTGATGGACAAACTTTCTTCTGGTAGGCAGGTGACAAGTTGACAGGACATAGTCGTACGCCTTGATCCCTAACTTTCGCTTGGACCGCCCTTTCGGGTTTTCAGTCCACTGGGATACCCATTTTTGCCCAAGCCGCCTTTTCAGGTTTTCGACTTTCCGGGTGTACAGGTTTTTCATTTCATCCCTTATTTTTGCCCGAACCCTTTTGGTTCGCCGGGAGGCCCTTATTTTTGCCTAGGTGTGTCAACCTAGCGGGTCTTTGATTACGTGTAGTATTTTTTCCGACTATGTCTATGCTCTCAGGATGTAGGGAGTTGCCCCTGTTAGAAGTGTTTTGCCATGCCACCAGAAGATGTTTGATCATGCAAGATTCGTTGCTGGAGTGCCCCAAGTGATCCAGATGGAGATTTGCCCCAAGCTGGTTGGCCCTTTGAGAGATTCTCCGAATCTTGACTTAACTGCCCCAGATGATGGCCACTGATCATGCCATGCCCCTTGATTGGAGAGTGTTTCTTCCACTGGAGGTGACTCCTTTGTTGAGGGGAATTTTGTTCATTAGATGTTCGTCGTGCGAATTTCTCTGCTGTTCAAACAAAAAGTCATATGCAAACAAAGTTATGTTAAAAATGCAAAGCTTATGTCTGTCTTGAAGTTTTTGAAAAATGCATTTTCTCAGCAAAACAAGCAAATTTTGTAAAATGTGATGTCAACTCAATATTTTATAGAAAGCCTTAAGGAGTCAGGATACCTTTGGTAACAGTATGCTTTCGAACTAACCCATGATTCAGCTAGGACTTTTAAGGGTTGTAGCGTGGCCTGGTTCACGGTTTAAGAAACAAAGGATAAAGGCTCAAATTATTTGTACCCACCCGTTCTTCGTGATGTTCTTCAAACCTAAGCTCAGTTGATCGTGCGTTAGACCTTGTTAGAGTCTTTGTCCTGACGTTCCAATGATGGTTCAGATATTGGCAGTCATTTTTTTGAGGGTTTGTATGACCTCTTTCTTTTTGATTTCGCTATCCCTAATTTTTGCCTGAACTGTTTCTTTTGTGATTACAGTCAGCGAGATGCCCCAGTTTTGTAAGTTTCCTTCATAGGTTTTGACTTATTGGGTTTTTATTTTTGAGAAGTAATGACTGCCCATCTTTATGATTATTCGGAATCATCACTGCCTTCTTTTTTCCTTGTAAGGACCTCTTTGGTGCCGTTTGTTATGCACTTGGATCAACTGAGGGAACTACCCTGCTCCAGGTTATGATTAAGGGTTTTAAATTTCGAAAAGAAAAACTCCTACTTCTTTGGCTCAGAGGGGTTGACGAGGGATTATCTTCCTTATAACTCCAGTGTTTAGGAATTGAAACAATGCCTGTACCTCATCAGCGGGGTCTGTTCAAAAGCATACTGTATATTGTGGTATCGTTTTCGTCATCCTCCCTCAAGAGGCTTAGAATTATTAATTGAGAATTGATCATCACAAAAATATGAAAACAGTTTGCATATAGCGAACGCGAATATATGGATTCAAAAACAGACATGTGCGATGCATTGATAAAATAACAAAGTTTGCTATGACAATAATTGTTTGAACAATCAAAAGAAAATTACAACTCGAAAAATTCTAATGAACAAAAATCCTCTGGTTTGAACTAGCCATTTCTCAGCGGAAGATTTTCATCTCGCCATCTGGCATGAACTCCAGCACCCCCTCGTCAATCAAGTCCTGGATTTTGTTCTTCAAGGTCCAACATTCGTCTGTAGCATGCCCCGGGCTGTCTGAATGATAAGCACAGCGGGTGTCGGGGTTATACCTCGAAGGTGTCCTGTTGGGATTCTTAGGAGGGTCCTTTAGAGTGATCAGATTGATCTCCAGCAAGCGCTTCAGTATAAAGGATGATGGTATATCAGTCTCTGAGAAATGTCTTCCAGGCGCATATCGTTTACGCTGGCTACCCTATTGAGGCTGGGCTCGTGACCCTGAAGCAAGCTGAGGAGATTTTCCTTTGCCTTCTTGCCCCGCAAGTGGTTGAATGATGGCTGGAACTTCAACCTTGGCTGTTTGCCCCACTGGATTATTTTGAAGCAGCTTGGTGACGAGGACCCAGAGCTCTTCTTGTTTTTGAGCTAAGTCCTGAATGAGAGTCATTTGGCCCATCAACTGCCCCATCATTTGGATCTTCATGGTTGCCAACTCAATTTGTAGCCCTTCCAGCTGATCGTTCCTAATGCCCCCTGCATTCCCTAAGGTCAAATTCCTGGTGATGAGAGTCTTTATTTCTTCTTGTCCCTGGGATAGGTTCAAGAACATTTCTCGCAGTTGGGCGTTCTGAGCCCGGAGATCTTGGTTGTCCGGTTGGAAAGCCATTGCTGAAATAAACAGCGAAGATGGTGAGTGACCTGTCAAGAGGGTACCTGTAATGCAATGATATGTATGATATGTATTCAATGTTTTCAAGGACCTCGCAGGGTAAACAAGAAGATTGTCAGCATTTGGATTTGTAGCTTGATTGAAGGAACTCCATGTTGCTGAGGATCTTTCTTCAAGGGTCAAGGCTCACCATATCGAGTGGGTCATAGCCCCTGACAACCTTGTCTAGAGGAAAATAAATCCCCTTTGCCCCTTGTTGGACATTTGGTTCATCATGACATGCATCACAAGCCCTTGAGATCCTTGAAATGGGTTAGTCCTTATGTAGGATGTATGCAATGGTATGATGTTATACTATGCATGGGGTAACGTAGGTAAACCCTATCATGAGTCCCAATTAAGGACTGTAAACAAAACCTGCAAGAAACTCAGTAAACTTTGTTATGATTCCCAATTAAGGACTATAAACAAAACCTGCAAGAAACTCAAGTGTCAGATAACAAGCATGCAAGTAGTCAAGTTGGAAGGCACACAAGTCACACCAGAGAAACCCTTAGAGTTTAGGCCAGCATGGGGTCTGGGTATTACCCTTTTGAAGTTGGTGGGCTCAACCTGTCCTATCAAAGTAACCGGGTTCTTAGAGGATCCCAATATCATTGACTACCCTCAATCGGTCATAACTCCAGCATCACAATCTTTTCTTGCGGCCAGAACCATCACGAGAGTTTAGCCTCAATGGGTGTAGCATACTGCTACTGTTCTATTGGCCAAGTTGTGTCATTTAAGGTTCTAAGGTCTGTTGGTGCTTAGTGACTTCTCAAAAGACCCATATTCTCCTCGTTGCAACACAAGGGATATCGGTACAGACCAAGGCGCCACACCAACGTAGCCACTGCTTCACCCATGTCGGTCTACGCCGGACAGGTCCCTCACAGCTTATGCTACCTAAACAGGGTATCCCCAGATCCGGGTTAGGATCTATGTAACTCCGATGCAGCCCACAATAATAAAGCAAACAAGTCAAAACAATTGAAAACCCAGTTACGAACTATCCTAAGGTACACCTCACTTTAGAAGAATTCCCCAACAAAGTCGCCAGTTCTGTGATCGGTGGATCTGGAACTGACTGTTTAACGCTGGTTCGCAAAATGTCGCGGAAGCAAGACTCGCCACCGTCTTTTATTTTCTCCAACATGGACAGGACAAAAGCACAACAAAATTCCTTATGAGATAGTTTCTCGGTTCGGGAGGTAGATTTATAGAAAGGGAAGGTGTTAGCACCCTTTTTATCCGTGGTTATCCACGGGCTCTTAGGTACTTGCTCTTATGTTTTCAAAAATTGTTTGCTTTTCAAGTGTGTGTGGGTTTTGGAAAAGTTTTGTTTGAAAAATTTCTAAGTAACTCTTGTATCTGTCCTCAAGAGTGTATGAAAAATTTGTTTGAAAACTTTTTGAAAGTGTGGGTGCGAAAAGTTATTTTTGTTTGTTTTGAAAAGAGCAAGTACTTAAGAGAATCTACCTACTCTAAGGAATTAAGCTGTATAAGAGTCCTTTAGATAGTGCTATCCCACCATTAAGAGGTAGGTAGCACCATCGTTAGATGCGTTCGGGTCAATTCGATTGAGGGACAGTGTGGTCACCGAAGCAATAGTAGGACACCTTAGAAGCTACCCCCATGCCATGTTCATGGACATGAGGACTTACTAAAACGTCCTCTACTCGACGACCACGTTTCGAGGGGCAAGGCAACAGTGAGGCGTACCCTAAGAGTGGTGTGTGGATTGTGTGTCATTTTCAGTTATCATTTGTCTTGTCATGCATTGGGTGAGCTACGCCTTGATTTTATTTGGGCATACATTCTTTCATGTGATAGTTAGCAATTTAAAAGTGCGGAATTTAAAGTGCGGAAAAATAAAGGTCCTACGATTATTACAAGGCGCGGGTCTACATCGCCAAATTAAACAAAAACCCGATTTGAATAAATAAAATGCGGAAAGTAAATGTCCTAATTATCTATTACAAGGCCTTGGGGCAAATACATTATATTCATAAAAGAAATAAAAATAAACGCGAAAAGAAATTAGAATCGAGTGCGAGGGCGTTGGACCCTTTAAAGAAATTAAATTTAAAATTACAAATTAATTAATGATTTAATGAGAAAAGGAAGTTATTTTTGGAGTTTTTGGTATTTATGAAATAAAGAGAATTAATTGGAATTAAAAATTAAATAAAACCCTAATTCTAAATTGTTTTTAATTATTAAAAAAAATGTCCAAGTTTTAACCTAATTTAACCTAATTATTTAATGACAAGTTTATTTACAAGAATAATTAATTATTAATAATAAGAATAAGATGAAATTATTTTATGGAGAAAAAGAATAAAAATCTAAAACCTAATTTCTACCCTTTTTAATTATTTAGAAAACAAGTTAAAATTTAAACCCTAAATTAAAACTAAATTGATTAACAAAATTTATTTACAAAATATTGATGAATTAAAAATTAAATGAAACATATCTTTATTTTTTGATTTTCTGATTTTTTGGTTTTATATTATTATTTTTTGAATTAAAAGAAATAATTAAAATAATCAAAATAAAAATAAAAGAAAAAGAATAAAAAGAGAGAAAGAAAATGCAAACATGGGGGGTGGTTGACCCAATTTTGGAGGTGTGACTGAAGTAGTTTGGCCCAATAGAAGCTTGATTCATGCTGACTTTTCAGATCATATGCATACGCGTTGACTGGGGTATTCCATGGACTTTGGTTCCTGGCCACTGGATGGACGCTCATAGCCACTTGGCAAGCCATTGATGAGAGTATATGGTGGACTTCTGGGCGTGTTGGGTACCTGAACATGTAATGAGAAAAAATATAGGGAAATATGGGGGACCTGGGAATCGAACCCAGGTCCCAATGCTTGCATGACAACGCACTTTCCACCAAGCCAAGCGCGTTTCTTTGTTTATTTAGTGGGTGATGAACATTATATGTGACAAATAAGCGTTATGCTGGACAAATAAAAAAAGGCGCCAGTTATTCAAACTGGCCAATCATCATTCAACACGCCAGCATCTTCTTCTCCCTTCTTCGTTTTTGCCTGAAATTACAGAGTAGATAGCGGGGGTTTTAAACCCCCACTAAGTGCAGAACATAAAAATAGCGATTAGGTCATACGTAAATATAAAAAAGGCGCGATGGGGGGAATTGCTTCGTTTGGACATTCTGAATCCAGTGGTATAGGTCTTGTGGCTTAATTTTTCCACATGAAAGAAGCCCTAATTTCCAACCTCTGAAACCCTAAAGAGCTTCCATGGTAACTTTGCATACAGGCCATATTAGTTCAATTGAAAGACACCAAAAGCTTCAGTGAGTCCATGTTAGTACAAATTAAACATTAAAATGCATTGATATGGCATGTAAATTCAAATACGATTAAGAAAAAAATCATGAACATGGCGACTGTGTTCTACCAGTTCTTTGCGTGTGGAGGTCTGATTTTGATTGGGAAAGCTTCCTGGAAATATCAGGAATGGATTGGGATGGTTTTGAGGCTTTAAAACGTGCTCTATGTGTGTTTTCAGTTTTGAAATTTTTGAGAGAAAAGTGCAAAGTGTTCTTTTAGTTTGGGCGCAACTTTCTTGTCTTCTTGATTAGGGTTGTGATGTGCACATATATGTCAATGAATTAGGGTAAAAAGATCAAGCCCAAAGCCTTGTTTTAATGCCTTTCAAATTTGTGATCTTCCATGATCTTTTTCAATCTTTTCTCCATCAAAACATTGCCAATCATGGGAGATTCTTTCCCTTTTGGATGTGCACGAAATCTTGAGTGAATAAAGAGTGAAAATGCTGCACAAAAAGATTCCAAAACATTTGTTTAGTATTTTTCTCATATTTAATTTTAATTAAATGAATTAATAGGTTTATAAACTCAATTAATTAATTAAAAATAAGAAAATAACTCCCCTTTGGGTCAATGGGTCGTGCATAGCTTTTAGGTGATGATTCATGGAAGAAATTGAGGCCCATTAGCAATTTTGAGGCATTTGAAGCAAAGTTGACTTTTCAAAATTCCCAAAAATTTCCCAACTTCCACAAGGCATATCTTGCTCAATATTTAAGCTTTGATCATGTTCTTGGACATTTTGGAAAGGTCTTGAATTCCTATAACCAATGCCTTTGGTCCCATGTCATTTTGATTTACCAATCTCAAGTTATGGTCTTTGACTTAAAGTGCCTTTTTGTTGACTTTTGAAAATGACCTATAATGTTGAGATTGATAACTTTTTGTGAGAGCATTTATTGGACTTGGAATGTGTAGAGGAGTTGTAGGAAATGTCATTCTCTTCAAAATGAGCTTTGGATGGAATTTTTCTGATAAACCATGTGGAAGTTATGCCCTGGTCAATTTGCAGTTGACTTTTCCAACTGTCCAAAAATAGAAACTTTTGCATCTTGAGACTTTTTGAGCCATGCCTTGAGAATCATGATCAAGAATTGATCAAATGATGTTTGTGGCTTCAAAATAAGATGTTGACCAAAAATTTTGACTTTTGACTGTCAAATGACCATTTTGCCCTTGCAGTTGACTGTAGGGCAATTAGGTTTTTTGATTGTGCAATTTTGTGCTGTGAGTCTTGAAACTTGGCATAAGGATGCTTGACAATGTTTATGGGCATGTGGGACTTGTTTGGACCCTTGAAAACTTCAATTTCTTTTCCAGAACCAAAACCCTAATTTTTGACTGTTAGGAGGCAATTGGACTGTGCAACTCTTGGGAGATTTTGAAGCATGCTCTTTGCAAATCTTGAAGAATATGGGAGGGAAAATTTTGGGGTACAACAGTTGCCCCTGTTCAATCTTCTTAGACCTGAGGATGTAGATTGGCTAACGTGCCTTTCGTAATCCGAAGGTGGAAGATGATTGAACACTAGAGTGCCCAGAAATTTGCGCTCACATGTTAGCAGTGTAATGGTGGGAATGGGCTTACAGATGCCATTTGGAGATTGATGGATAGGAATATGGGCTTATAGATGCCATGTTGAGAGGTGATGGTTATGTGGATGGGCTTATAGATGCCATCTGGATGTCGGTCGCGTAAGAGTTTCCTTAGCGAGAACTTGCGTACCTAAAAAAAGAAAGATGATTACCTGGCCTGTTACAGGAGTTGATCTTCGAACTTTTTATGTAGATGCGCTCTGGCTGGATACAGGAATCTAATCTTTGAACTCTTCAGACGTGCCCTGGCGAGATACAGGAATCGATTCTGGAGCTTCAAAAGGTGATGAATGAATCAGGGATGGTTACTACCTCAACAGTAACGATGAGAAAACCTTGGGTGATTACTACCTCAACAGTAACGATGAGAGAACCTGGGGCGATTACTACCTCAACAGTAACGATGAGAGAACTTGGGGAGATTACTACCTCAACAATAACGGTGAGAGAACCTTGGGCGATTACTACCTCAACAGTAACGATGAGAGAACCTGGGGCGATTACTACCTCAACAGTAACGGTGAGAGAACCTTGGGCGATTACTTCCTCAACAGTAACGATGAGAGAATCTGGGGCGATTACTACCTCAACAGTAACGATGAGAGAATCTGGGGCGATTACTACCTCAACAGTAACGATGAGAGAATCTGGGGCGATTACTACCTCAACAGTAACGATGAGAGAATCTGGGATGTCTTCTACTGAGTCTTCATCAGGAAAATCTTTAGGAATTGATTTAACTAGACTAGAGAAGGCCTTTGACTGGATCGGCATCAGAAAAATCTTTAGGAGTCGATTTAACTGAACCAGGCAAGGTCTTGGAATCTTCAATTGGAATAAGAATCAGGGAGATCTTAGGGTCGATCTGACTGAACCAGAGAAGGCCTTTGACTGGATAAGAATCAGAAAAATCTTTAGGAGTCGATTTAACTGAACCAGGCAAGGTCTTGGAATCTTCAACTGGAATAAGAATCAGGGAGATCTTAGGGTCGATCTGACTGAACCAGAGAAGGCCTTTGACTGGATAAGAATCAGAAAAATCTTTAGGAGTCGATTTAACTGAACCAGGCAAGGTCTTGGAATCTTCAACTGGAATAAGAATCAGGGAGATCTTAGGGTCGATCTGACTGAACCAGAGAAGGCCTTTGACTGGATAAGAATCAGAAAAATCTTTAGGAGTCGATTTAACTGAACCAGGCAAGGTCTTGGAATCTTCAACTGGAATAAGAATCAGGGAGATCTTAGGGTCGATCTGACTGAACCAGAGAAGGCCTTTGACTGGATAAGAATCAGAAAAATCTTTAGGAGTCGATTTAAATGAACCATGCAAGGTCTTGGAATCTTCAACTGGAATAAGAATCAGGGAGATCTTAGGGTCGATCTGACTGAACCAGAGAAGGCCTTTGACTGGATAAGAATCATAAAAATGTTTAGGAGTCGATTTAACTGAACCAGGCAAGGTCTTGGATATAGATGAGAACTTAACTGGATCTTTCCTAAAAGGTAAAGGTCAGTCATATGCGATGCATGATATGGATCAAGCCATGATGTTCTCAACATAAATGAGACTGTATGTTCATGATGCATATATGCGTGCTATAATGTATAGAAATGCGATGTTTATGAATGTATGCTTTTGTCTAGGAAAGTAAATCCTTGACGGGTGCCGGGAAGTCACATCCTGGGCTGATGTAGAGCTTTTGTTTCCACTGGGGATGAAGACTGCAAGAATGCTGGTAGGAGAAGATGACTCCGTTGGGGAATAAACTTGGCGAATGGATTACTCTGCGGGGAGAAAACTATTCTAGCGATCTTGCTGGGGAACAATACTCTGTGGGGAGAGAGGTACTTTGCTGGGATGTTGATGATAACTTCGTTGAGGATACCGTCGTTATGTTGGAAGTGTTAATAGATTTCGCTGGGGATAGGAAGAATTCGCCGAGGACGATCTTTCCGTGGCTTTTGGCTGAGGATAACCCAGTTATATCCTGGCAGGGAAATAACCTTTGAATAAATCCGGGAGACGCGTTCATGCTCCGCAGGGGATAAGCTTCCAGAATCTACTGGGGATAAGCTTCCTGCTGGGGAGATGATTCAAACTTTCCTGGGGAAATCTTGGACTATACTGGACTCTCCTGGGGAAATTTTGAGATGTACTGGGAGTGACTCCACTGAATGTCTGGTATACCGCCGGGGAATAATCTTAGATCAAGACTGCCGAGGATGCTTGTTAAGAATATCTGTATGATGTGCCGGGGAACGTTGAGATCTGCGGGGGATACCCAACCTCCTTAAGGCTGATTGTATGACTTTGTTTGGGGAGAGTGCACTGACTTGCTGGCTCTCTCTCTGGGGAATTGAGGTATACTGGTTACGTTCTTCATTTGAACCCACCTTGATACCTTGGCGGACAGAGCAATTAGATCGTTTGGACAAATCATCATTGCCCCTGTTTCTGTGGGAGAGGAAGACCTGTGAGGTGCTGATAGTTGTTGATGGACAAACTTTCTTCTGGTAGGCAGGTGTCAAGTTGACAGGACATAGTCGTACGCTTTGATCCCTAACTTTCGCTTGGACCGCCCTTTCGGGTTTTCAGTCCACCAGGATACCCATTTTTGCCCAAGCCACCTTTTCAGGTTTTCGACTTGCCTGGTGTACAGGTTTTTCATTTCATCCCTTATTTTTGCCCGAACCCTTTTGGTTCACCGGGATGCCCTTATTTTTGCCTAGGTGTGTCAACCTAGCGGGTCTTTGATTACACGTAGTATTTTTTCCGACTATGTCTATGCTCTCAGGATGTAGGGAGTTGCCCCTGGTAGAAGTGTTTTGCCATGACACCAGAAGATGTTTGATCATGCAAGATTCATTGCTGGAGTGCCCCAAGTGATCCAGATGGAGATTTTCCCCAAGCTGGTTGGCCCTTTGAGAGATTCTCCGAATCTTGACTTAACTGCCCCAGATGATGGCCACTGATCATTCCATGCCCCTTGATTGTAGAGTGTTTCTTCCACTGGAAGTGACTCCTTTGTTGAGGTGACTTTTGTTCATTAGATGTTCGTCGTGCGAATTTCTCTGTTGTTCAAACAAAAAGTCATATGCAAACAAAGTTATGTTAAAAATGCAAAGCTTATGTCTCTCTTGAAGTTTTTGAAAAATGCATTTTCTCAGTAAAACCAGCAAATTTTGTAAAATGTGATGTCAACTCAATATTTTATAGCAAGCCTTAAGGAATCAGGATACCTTTGGTAACAGTATGCTTTCGAACTAACCCATGCTTCAGCTAGGACTTTTAAGGGTTGTAGTGTGGCCTGGTTCACGGTTTAAGAAACAAAGGATAAAGGCTCAAATTATTTGTACCCACCCGTTCTTCGTGATGTTCTTCAAACCTAAGCTCAGTTGATCATGCGTTAGACCTTGTTAGAGTCTTTGTCCTGACGTTCCAATGATGGTTCAGATATTGGCAGTCATTTTTTTGAGGGTTTGTATGACCTCTTTCTTTTTGATTTCGCTATCCCTAATTTTTGCCTGAACTGTTTCTTTTGTGATTACAGTCAGCGAGATGCCCCAGTTTTGTAAGTTTCCTTCATAGGTTTTGACTTATTGGGTTTTTATTTTTGAGAAGTAATGACTGCCCATCTTTATGATTATTCGGAATCATCACTGTCTTCTTTTTTCCTTGTAAGGACCTCTTTGGTGCCGTTTGTTATGCACTTGGATCAACTGAGGGAACTACCCTGCCCCAGGTTATGAATAAGGGTTTTAAATTTCGAAAATAAAAACTCCTACTTCTTTGGCTCAGAGGGGTTGACGAGGGATTATCTTCCTTATAACTCCAGTGTTTAGGAATTGAAACAATGCCTGTACCTCATCAGCGGGGTCTGTTCAAAAGCATACTGTATATTGTGGTATCGTTTTCGTCATCCTCCCTCAAGAGGCTTAGAATTATTAATTGAGAATTGATCATCACAAAAATATGAAAACAGTTTGCATATAGCGAACGCGAATATATGGATTCAAAAACAGACATGTGCGATGCATTGATAAAATAACAAAGTTTGCTATGACAATAATTGTTTGAACAATCAAAAGAAAATTACAACTCGAAAAATTCTAATGAACAAAAATCCTCTGGTTTGAACTAGCCATTTCTCAGCGGAAGATTTTCATCTCGCCATCTGGCATGAACTCCAGCACCCCCTCGTCAATCAAGTCCTAGATTTTGTTCTTCAAGGTCCAACATTCGTCTGTAGCATGCCCCGGGCTGTCTGAATGATAAGCGTAGCGGGTGTCGGGGTTATACCTCGAAGGTGTCCTGTTGGGATTCTTAGGAGGGTCCTTTATAGTGATCAGATTGATCTCCAGCAAGCGCTTCAGTATAAAGGATGATGGTATATCAGTCTCCGAGAAATGTCTTCCAGGCGCATATCGTTTACGCTGACTACCCTATTGAGGCTGGGCTCGTGACCTTGAAGCAAGCTGAGGAGATTTTCCTTTGTCTTCTTGCCCCGCATGTGGTTGAATGATGGCTGGAACTTCAACCTTGGCTGTTTGCTCCACTGGATTATTTTGAAGCAGTTTGGTGACGAGGACCCGGAGCTCTTCTTATTTTTGAGCTAAGTCCTGAATGAGAGTCATTTGGCCCATCAACTGCCCCATCATTTGGATCTTCATGGTTGCCAACTCAATTTGTAGCCCTTCCAGCTGATCGTTCCTGATGCCCCCTGCATTCCCTAAGGTCAAATTCCTGGTGAGGAGAGTCTTTATTTCTTCTTGTCCCTGGGATAGGTTCAAGAACATTTCTCGCAGTTGGGCGTTCTGAGCCCGGAGATCTTGGTTGTCCGGTTGGAAAGCCATTGCTGAAATAAACAGCGAAGATGGTGAGTGACCTGTCAAGAGGGTACCTGTAATGCAATGATATGTATGATATGTATGCAATGTTTTCAAGGACCTCGCAGGGTAAATAAGAAGATTGCCAGCATTTGGATTTGTAGCTTGATTGAAGGAACTCCATGTTGCTGAGGATCTGTCTTTAAGGGTCAAGGCTCACCATATCGAGTGGGTCATAGCCCCTGACAACCTTGTCTAGAGGAAAATAAATCCCCTTTGCCCCTTGTTGGACAGTTGGTTCATCATGACCTGCATCACAAGCCCTTGAGATCCTTGAAATGGGTTAGTCCTTATGTAGGATGTATGCAATGGTATGATGTTATGCTATGCATGGGGTAACGTAGGTAAACCCTGTCATGAGTCCCAATTAAGGACTGTAAACAAAACCTGCAAGAAACTCAGTAAACTTTGTTATGAGTCCCAATTAAGGACTATAAACAAAACCTGCAAGAAACTCAAGTGTCAGATAACAAGCATGCAAGTAGTCAATTTGGAAGGCACACAAGTCACACCAGAGAAACCCTTAGAGTTTAGGCCAGCATGGGGTCTGGGTATTACCCTTTTGAAGTTGGTGGGCTCAACCTGTCCTATCAAAGTAACCGGGTTCTTAGAGGATCCCAATATCATTGACTACCCTCAATCGGTCATAACTCCAGCATCGCAATCTTTTCTTGCAGCCAGAACCATCACGAGAGTTTAGCCTCAATGGGCGTAGCATACTGCTACTGTTCTATTGGCCAAGTTGTGTCATTTAAGGTTCTAAGGTCTGTTGGTGCTTAGTGACTCCTCAGAAGACCCATATTCTCCTTGTTGCAACACAAGGGATATTGGTACAGACCAAGGCGCCACACCAACGTAGCCACTGCTTCACCCATGTCGGTCTACGCCGGACAGGTCCCTCACAACTTATGCTACCTAAACAGGGTATCCCCAGATCCGGGTTAGGATCTATGTAACTCCGATGCAGCCCACAATAATAAAGCAAACAAGTCAAAACAATTGAAAACCCAGTTATGAACTATCCTAAGGTACACCTCACTTTAGAAGAATTCCCCAGCAGAGTCGCCAGTTCTGTGATCGGTGGATCTGGAACTGACTGTTTAACGCTGGTTCGCGAAATGTCGCGGAAGCAAGAGTCGCCACCGTCTTTTATTTTCTCCAACATGGACAGGACAAAAGCACAGCAAAATTCCTTATGAGATAGTTTCTCAGTTCGGGAGGTAGATTTATAGAAAGCGAAGGTGTTAGCACCCTTTTTATCCGTGGTTATCCACGGGCTCTTAGGTACTTGCTCTTATGTTTTCAAAAATTGTTTGCTTTTCAAGTGTGTGTGGGTTTTGGAAAAGTTTTGTTTGAAAAATTTCTAAGTAACTCTTGTATCTGTCCTCAAGAGTGTATGAAAAATTTGTTTGAAAACTTTTTGAAAGTGTGGGTGCGAAAAGTTGTTTTTGTTTGTTTTGAAAAGAGCAAGTACTTAAGAGAATCTACCTACTCTAAGGAATTAAGCTGTATAAGAGTCCTTTAGATAGTGCTATCCCACCATTGAGAGGTAGGTAGCACCATCGTTGGATGCGTTCGGGTCAATTCGATTGAGGGACAATGTGGTCACCGAAGCAATAGTAGGACACCTTAGAAGCTACCCCCATGCCATGTTCATGGACATGAGGACTTACTAAAACGTCCTCTACTCGACGACCACGTTTCGAGGGGCAAGGCAACAGTGAGGCGTACCCTAAGAGTGGTGTGTGGATTGTGTGTCATTTTCAGTTATCATTTGTCTTGTCATGCATTGGGTGAGCTACGCCTTGATTTTATTTGGGCATACATTCTTTCATGTGATAGTTAGCAATTTAAAAGTGCGGAATTTAAAGTGCGGAAAAATAAAGGTCCTACGCTTATTACAAGACGCGGGTCTACATCGCCAAATTAAACAAAAACCCGATTTGAATAAATAAAATGCGGAAAGTAAATGTCCTAATTATCTATTACAAGGCCTTGGGGCAAATACATTATATTCATAAAAGAAATAAAAATAAACGCGAAAAGAAATTAGAATCGAGTGCGAGGGCGTTGGACCCTTTAAAGAAATTAAATTTAAAATTACAAATTAATTAATGATTTAATGAGAAAAGGAAGTTATTTTTGGAGTTTTTGGTATTTATGAAATAAAGAGAATTAATTGGAATTAAAAATTAAATAAAACCCTAATTCTAAATTGTTTTTAATTATTAAAAAAAATGTCCAAGTTTTAACCTAATTTAACCTAATTATTTAATGACAAGTTTATTTACAAGAATAATTAATTATTAATAATAAGAATAAGATGAAATTATTTTATGGAGAAAAAGAATAAAAATCTAAAACCTAATTTCTACCCTTTTTAATTATTTAGAAAACAAGTTAAAATTTAAACCCTAAATTAAAACTAAATTGATTAACAAAATTTATTTACAAAATATTGATGAATTAAAAATTAAATGAAACATATTTTTATTTTTTGATTTTCTGATTTTTTGGTTTTATATTATTATTTTTTGAATTAAAATAAATAATTAAAATAATCAAAATAAAAATAAAAGAAAAAGAATAAAAAGAGAGAAAGAAAATGCAAACATGGGGGGTGGTTGACCCGATTTTGGAGGTGTGACTGAAGTAGTTTGGCCCAATAGAAGCTTGATTCATGCTGACTTTTCAGATCATATGCATACGCGTTGACTGGGGTATTCCATGGACTTTGGTTCCTGGCCACTGGATGGACGCTCATAGCCACTTGGCAAGCCATTGATGAGAGTATATGGTGGACTTCTGGGCGTGTTGGGTACCTGAACATGTAATGAGAAAAAATATAGGGAAATATGGGGGACCTGGGAATCGAACCCAGGTCCCAATGCTTGCATGACAACGCAGCTTCCACCAAGCCAAGCGCGTTTCTTTGTTTATTTAGTGGGTGATGAACATTATATGTGACAAATAAGCGTTATGCTGGACAAATAAAAAAAGGCGCCAGTTATTCAAACTGGCCAATCATCATTCAACACGCCAGCATCTTCTTCTCCCTTCTTCGTTTTTGCCTGAAATTACAGAGTAGATAGCGGGGGTTTTAAACCCCCACTAAGTGCAGAACATAAAAATAGCGATTAGGTCATACGTAAATATAAAAAAGGCGCGATGGGGGGAATTGCTTCGTTTGGACATTCTGAATCCAGTGGTATAGGTCTTGTGGCTTAATTTTTCCACATGAAAGAAGCCCTAATTTCCAACCTCTGAAACCCTAAAGAGCTTCCATGGTAACTTTGCATACAGGCCATATTAGTTCAATTGAAAGACACCAAAAGCTTCAGTGAGTCCATGTTAGTACAAATTAAACATTAAAATGCATTGATATGGCATGTAATTCAAATACGATTAAGAAAAAATCATGAACATGGCGACTGTGTTCTACCAGTTCTTTGCGTGTGGAGGTCTGATTTTGATTGGGAAAGCTTCCTGGCAATATCAGGAATGGATTGGGATGGTTTTGAGGCTTTAAAACGTGCTCTATGTGTGTTTTCAGTTTTGAAATTTTTGAGAGAAAAGTGCAAAGTGTTCTTTTAGTTTGGGCGCAACTTTCTTGTCTTCTTGATTAGGGTTGTGATGTGCACATATATGTCAATGAATTAGGGTAAAAAGATCAAGCCCAAAGCCTTGTTTTAATGCCTTTCAAATTTGTGATCTTCCATGATCTTTTTCAATCTTTTCTCCATCAAAACATTGCCAATCATGGGAGATTCTTTCCCTTTTGGATGTGCACGAAATCTTGAGTGAATAAAGAGTGAAAATGCTGCACAAAAAGATTCCAAAACATTTGTTTAGTATTTTTCTCATATTTAATTTTAATTAAATGAATTAATAGGTTTATAAACTCAATTAATTAATTAAAAATAAGAAAATAACTCCCCTTTGGGTCAATGGGTCGTGCATAGCTTTTAGGTGATGATTCATGGAAGAAATTGAGGCCCATTAGCAATTTTGAGGCATTTGAAGCAAAGTTGACTTTTCAAAATTCCCAAAAGTTTCCCAACTTCCACAAGGCATATCTTGCTCAATATTTAAGCTTTGATCATGTTCTTGGACATTTTGGAAAGGTCTTGAAGTCCTCTAACCAATGCCTTTGGTCCCATGTCATTTTGATTTACCAATCGCAAGTTATGGTCTTTGACTTAAAGTGCCTTTTTGTTGTCTTTTGAAAATGACCTATAATGTTGAGATTGATAACTTTTTGTGAGAGCATTTATTGGACTTGGAATTTGAAGAGGAGTTGTAGGAAATGTCATTCTCTTCAAAATGAGCTTTGGATGGAATTTTTCTGATAAACCATGTGGAAGTTATGCCCTGGTCAATTTGCAGTTGACTTTTCCAGTTGTCCAAAAATAGAAACTTTTGCATCTTGAGACTTTTTGAGCCATGCCTTGAGAATCATGATCAAGAATTGATCAAATGATGTTTGTGGCTTCAAAATAAGATGTTGACCAAAAATTTTGACTTTTGACTGTCAAATGACCATTTTGCCCTTGCAGTTGACTGTAGGGCAATTAGGTTTTTTGACTGTGCAATTTTGTGCTGTGAGTCTTGAAACTTGGCATAAGGATGCTTGACAATGTTTATAGGCATGTGGGACTTGTTTGGACCCTTGAAAACTTCAATTTCTTTGCCAGAACCAAAACCCTAATTTTTGACTGTTAGGAGGCAATTGGACTGTGCAACTCTTGGGAGATTTTGAAGCATGCTCTTTGCAAATCTTGAAGAATATGGGAGGGAAAATTTTGGGGTACAACACAGATCATGGCTTCCGTTCATAGAAACACTATCCGAATCAGCTTTGTGAAGATACCTTCCCAACTCAAAGAGTTAGTATCAAAGGTTTCTGAAACTTCTGCATTCGCTAAGAGACATGGTCGACTTCTCAACCTGGTTACTTCAAACTTTGATAAACAAATGATGAGTGTGCTGTTTCAGTTATTTGACCCCAAGCACCACTGCTTCACCTTTCCAGACTATCAGTTAGTGCCTACCATGGAAGAATTCTCTCAGCTGTTGGATATACCCATTCTTGAACAGTTGCCCTTCACAGGTATGGAAGAAGTTCCTAAGCCAGAAGTCATTGCCTCAGCTTTGCATATGAAACAGGCCGATGTGGTACCCAATTGGGAAACAAGAAGCGGAGTCAAGGGTTTTCTAGCCAAGTTTCTGATAGACAAGACCCAGTTGTTTTGGGATGATATGTATTTTCAGGCTTTTGAGGAGGTCTTGGCTCTCCTAATATTCGGGTTAGTCCTATTCCCTAATCCAGACTCATTTATAGATGTGAATGCTATCGAGATCTTCCTCTCTCGCAACCCTGTGCCTACCTTGCTCGGAGATATTTTGCACACTCTCCATACTCGTACCATGAAGAGAAGAGGGGTTCTTATGTGTTGCATGCCATTGCTGTCGAGGTGGTTTATTTCTCACCTCCCTAAGTCCATACTGAAGAATGAAGAAGGTCTGGGTTGGTCACAAAGGATAATGTAACTCGCTCACATGGATATTCTCTGGTGTTCCCGAGCTATGGAAAAAACTGCTATTATTGACCGCTGTGGGGAGTACCCTAATGTCCCTCTACTTGGCATCAGAGGGGGTATAACCTACAATCCCTGTTTAGCTCTGCGACAATTTGGTTACACTCGAAGAGATGGTCCCCATGAGTTACTTATTGAGGGCATTATATTCAACTATGAGGATGATGTTCACGAGTATCGCTAGAGGTTCAAACGAGCTTGGGGCATGGTAAACCGATCTGGCGCCAGGGATTTGGGGCCAAAGGCTTCCATTCCTATGGAACCTTGCCTCCAATGGGTACGAGCTCACTCCCAGAAGCTTATGATGCCCTATGTGGCCGTTTTACCAGTGATTGTGGAACCCACTATTGAAGGGGGTATTCCTTACACAGTTCTCTATCCTTATATTCCCACTGATCTTGGAGAGTTACAGAGGTCTTGGATTCAGTTGAAGAAGGAGTGAGATACTTACAGGGATCAGTTCCATGCTCAAGAGAGGAAGGTTTTAAAGCTCACGAAGTAGCTCCACGAGGAAAAAGGACTCAATGTCTATCTCAGCACGAAGAGGAAGCATCCATGGGATTTTTGATTTCTTTTCTAGTTTTAGATTTGTTTTTAATTGTAATGCCTAAAAAGCATTTGAACTTTGAATGCAGCTAATAAAATCTTTGTTTATTTTGGTTTGCAAATTTAAATTTCCCAAAGTCTTTGAAATCATTGCATGCGCATCCCATTCATAGCATTGCATGTACAGGTACCATTACAGGTTTCTCATCTCCTTCGCTGTTTATTTCAGCAGAAATGTCTTCCGAACAAAGCATCAAGGATCTTCAGGCACATAATGCCCAGTTCCAACAAATGTTCATAAGTCTAGCAAAAGGGCAGGAGGATCTGAAATCCCTCATCCTGAAAGAGAAAAAGAAAAAGAAGAAGGCTGCCGGTATTCTAAATATAGTCGATCTGACCTCTTCATCCAAGGAAGGGGAGAATCAAGAAGAAGAGAAAGATCTCAGTCCTGCAGTTTTTGACAATGATACCGACTACAATGATGAGCAGTATCCTCCTGCTGAGGATAAATACAAGCAATTGGAAGATCGTTTGAGTGCCATGCAAGTTCAGAGGATACATGGGCTGGATTTCAAAGAATTGGGATTGGTGTCGGGAGTGGTCATCCCGCAGAAGTTCAAAGCTCCAGTTTTTGCTAAGTATGATGGAGTGTCCTGCCCAAAACTCCATCTTCGCTCTTATCTCAGAAAGATCCATCCCCACACCGCTGGTAGAAATTTATGGGTTCATTTCTTTCAAGATAGTCTATTAGGGACTCAGCTTGAATGGTTCTACCAACTGGAGGGAGCCAATGTCCGAAATTGGGAAGATCTGGCTGCTGCGTTCTATAAGCAGTATCAATATAATGCCGACCTTGCTCTTACTCGTACTCAACTCCAGAGTATGTCCATGGGTGCAAGTGAAGGCTTTAAGGACTATGCACATAAATGGAGAGACTTGGCTGGAAGAGTTCAACCCCCATTGTCTGATAGGGAGTTGGTTGATATGTTTCTGGGGACGCTATCTGGTCCATTTAATCATTTGATCGGAAACTCGTCAGCTGGTTTCACCGAGCTGATTTTAACTGGAGAAATAATAGAAGTTGGGATTCGAAGCGGCAAGATATAGAAGGATGCCTCTTCGAGTTCAGTAAAGAAGCCTTTTGCTGGTAAGAAGGAAGCCAGCGCCATCTACAGCCCGAGAGGCCAAAACAGGGCTGAACATCGTTAGACAGTAAGTGCCGCAGTGATACCTAGGCCTGCTGTTACTCCATAACGCAACAATCAACAAAGGGTGGAAAGACCACAACGACAGTTTACCCGAATCAACATGACATTGGCTGAAGTTCTACCTCATCTGCTGAGATCCAACTTGGCAAACTTGAAAGAGGCTCCCAAGAATCCAAATACCACATCTCTCCGATATAATCCAAATGCTCGGTGTGCCTATCATTCTGAGAGTCTTGGCCACGATACCAATGACTGTTGGGCTCTAAGAAATAAGGTACAAGATCTGATTGAAGCCAAGGAAATTGAGTTCGATGCTCAGGAGAAACCCAATGTCATAACTTCTCTCATGCCTAAGCATGGTTGTGGAGTTAATGTTGTTAGTACCGACTTGTTTGTGACCTTGGTTGATGAAGTTTCTACTCCTCTCATGACTGTGAAGAAGAATTTGCTGTTGGCCGGTTTATTTCTGGGTTGTGGTGAAGGTTGCCACATGTGTTCATTTCTACCTTCTGGTTTCCATTTGCTGAAGTTAGGTGTTCAACGTTTGATGGACAACAAAGAAATTTTGTTCGAGAAAACTTTGGTTCCCGTTGTTCCATCTGAAGACATTACCATTATAACCATTTCCGGCAATCCTTCCAAGGTCTCCTCGATAAGACCTGTTAGGATTACATTTACTCCAAGAATCGCTTCGCTGATAATCACTGTTCCTGGTCCTGTCCCGTATGTCTCGGACAAAGCTGTCCCTTGGCATTATGGTGCCGATGTGTACTATCATGGCATCAAACAAGATTTGAAAAATGAAGAGGTTGATCCTGATATTGATAACATTGTCGGAACCAGCAAAGTTACCCGAAGTGGAAGGGTTTTCTCTCCCGAGATTTCCCCGAAGACTGTCAACAAGCCTATTGTCATTCCATATGTTGTTCCTGCTAGTACATCAACTACTGCTCCTATTCTTACTCCAGTTATTACCCCTCTCGGCGAATCGTCCGATACCCACGACAAAGAGGTTATAGGTGAGCCTTCCCGAACGGAGGCGCCTAAAAAAATTGTTGTGAAAGCCTCTAAGCAAGAGATAGAGGAAATATTGAAAATAATTAAGAAGAGAGACTACAATGTGGTCGAGCAGCTGGGGCAGACCCCATCGAAAATATCCATGTTGTCTTTGCTGTTGTGTTCCGAAGCCCATGCGAAGGCTTTGATTGCGTTCCTCAAGACTCTGCATGTGCCGCAGGAAACTTCAACTGATCAATTCAAAGATTGCGTGGCCATCCTGACTGTTGAAAATGGGCTGGGTTTTTCAGATGCAGACTTGACACCGAAGGGAAGGAAGCATAATGATGCTCTGTATATCTCGATTGGATGCATGGGAACCACTATGGCTCATGTGTTGGTGGATACTGGGTCTTCGCTGAATGTTCTGCCGAAGAAGGCATTGGACCGGTTGGATTACGAGGGTTTAACTTTAAAGCCTAGTAACATTGTGGTAAGGGATTTTGATGGTTCGAAGATAATGGTACACGAGGAGGTGGACATCCCCGTCAAAGTGGGTTCTCAGACCTTTGGGCCCACCTTCTATGTGATGGACATCAGACCTTCGTATTCTTGTTTGTTGGGTAATCCTTGGATCCACGAGGCTGGGGCAGTTACTTCCATACTACACCAAATGCTGAAGTATCCGGTAAAAGGGAAGATTATCACTGTGTGGGGTGAAGAGGAGTATATGGTGAGCCACCTCAATTCCTTCCGGTACATAGAGATGGGCGGGGAATTCATAGAAACTCCTTGTCATAAATTTAAAGAGGTCCCTCAGATCTTGGAATCAACTGAAACTACTACCAGCAGCAAACCTCCTCTGAAGATGGCTTCCCTCAAGGACGCCAGGGCCGTGGTTGAAGAAGGTGGGTGTGCCAATTGGGGTCAGCTCCCTGATTTCACTCACAAAACTGACAAATTTGGTTTGGGCTTTACTACAGGGGCTCAAAGGGCTATTCGACGCGCTCGGGCTGGAGGACCTCCCCTGCACATCAGTAATCGTGGGATTAATGCCATTGAAGACAACAATGAGGACTCAGACATTGACAGCTGGATCTACCCAACTACCAACGGTGGACTGAGTAACTGGACGGCTAGGGACTTTATACCAGTTTCTTTTATTCCGAAGTAATTGTCTTACTTGTTTTGAGATTTATAATAAACAATTTAAAACTTTACGGCCTTGTGCCTTGCCCGAGGCACATGGGTTTTGTTTGTGAGGGCTAGTATTTGTCATTTCATATATCATTAATAAAGCATTGGACGTTTTCTTCCATACAAATTTTGCGCTCTCTGTTTTCCTTTTCTGTTTTCACTTTATCAAAACAGCTATTCTCTTACACACACTCACGTATCATACTGCAGATCCATATCCACTATGGATCCCATTGATAACAGCTCTGCTATTTCCAGTTATGACTTCGAAAATCCGATCAACCAAGCCGAGGATGAAGGTGAGGATGATTGTGAGGTGCCTGGAGAACTGGCTAGACTATTACAACAGGAAGAAAGGGCTATACAGCCTCATGAAGAGCCGGTTGAGACAATAAACCTGGGCACAAAGACAGACAGAAAGGAGGTCAAGATTGGTTCAAATTTTGAAGTTAAGGTCAAACAGTGGTTGATACAAATGTTGCACGACTATGTTAAGATTTTTGCCTAGTCATATAAAGACATGCCAGGTTTAGACACTGATATTGTGGTTCATCGTCTGCCGACCAAAGAAGACTGTCCTCCGGTTAAATATAAGGTCCGTCGTATGCGCCCTGAAATGTCAGAGAAGATCAAGGCAGATGTGATGAAGCAGTTCGATGCAGGATTCTTAGCTGTCACTTCTTAGCCACAGTGGGTTGCTAACATCATTCTGGTACCTAAGAAGGACGGTAAGGTGCGAATGTGTGTGGATTATAGAGATCTGAACAGGGCAAGCCCCAAGGATGACTTCTCTCTTCCTCACATTGATGTTTTGGTTGACAATATCGTGCAACACAAAATCTTCTCCTTCATAGATGGTTTCTCTGGCTACAACCAGATCAAGATGGCTCCTGAAGACATGGATAAGACAACCTTCGTCACACAGTGGGGCACCTTCTGCTACAAGGTAATGCCTTTTGGGTTGAAGAATACTGGGGCAACTTATCAGCGCGTCATGTTCGCTTTATTCCATGATATGATTCACCATGAGATCGAAGTTTATGTTGATGACATGATGGGCAAGTCTCAGACTGAGGAAGAGCACCTTGATCATCTATAAAAGTTATTCGACAGGTTGAAGGTATACAAACTGAGGTTGAATCCGAACAAGTGCACCTTCAGGGTAAGGTCTGGTAAACTTCTGGGTTTCATTGTCAGCTACAAAGGCATTCAAGTAGATCCTGCAAAGGTAAAAGATATACAAGAAATGCCAGCTCCCCGTACAGAGAAGGAAGTTAAAGGTTTCTTGGGACGCCTGAATTACATCGCCGGGTTCATTTCACATATGACTGCTACTTGTGAGCCAATCTTCAAGCTTCTGAAAAAAGATCAAGTGGTAAAATGGAATGGTGAATGCCATACCGCTTTCAAAATAATCAAGGAATATCTTCAAGAACCACCAATTATGATGCCTCAAGTTGAAGGAAGACCTTTGATATTATACTTGACAGTGCTAGACAATTCAATGGGGTGTGTGTTGGGGTAGCATGACGAGTCTGGTCGAAAAGAGCACGCAATATACTACCTTAGCAAAAAGTTTACTGACTGTGAGACACGATACTCATTGCTCGAGAAAACTTGCTGCGCTTTGGCATGGGCTGCTCGCCGACTGAGACAGTATATGCTGACCCACACTACCTTGTTGATATCAAAGATGGATCCGATCAAGTACATTTTCGAGAAGCCCACTCTCTCCGAAAGGATAGCAAGGTGGCAAATGATCTTAACTGAGTACGACATACAATATACAACCCAAAAAGCAATCAAGGGAAGTGTATTGGCTGATCATTTGGCTCATCAGGCCGTGGATGACTACCAGTCCATGAATTTCGAGTTCCCGGATGAGAATATCATGTTGGTAACTGACTATGAAGAACCTGGACCGGATGAAGGACCTGAGGAAGGATCCCGATGGCCTATGTATTTTGATGGATCCTCGAACGCACTGGGTAATGGCATCGGCGCTGTAATCATATCTCCCGAGGGCTATCATACTCCATTCACTGCCCGATTATGTTTCAACTGTACCAACAACATGGCGGAGTATGAAGCATGTATATCGACCTAAGGATCAAGTTCTTGAGTGTATTCAGGGTATCAGCCTTGGTAATAAGTCAGATCAAAGGAGAATGGGATACGAAGCATCCGAATCTCATCCCATACAAAGAATATGTGTTGACATTGCTCTCACACTTTGAGGAGGTAACTTTTGAACATTTCCCACGAGAGGAGAACCAGTTAGAGGACGCGCTGGCTACCATGTCTTCTATGTTCAAAGTTAGGTGGGACAATGAAGCTCCCCAAATCACCATTGAGAGACTGGATGAACCAGCACACTGCTGTGAAATCGATACCGAAGAAGTGGCATACAAAACCTGGTTTCACGAAGTCAAGAGGTATCTCGAGACTCAAGAGTATCCCGAAGGGGCATTTGCCAATGATAAGAAGTTTCTGAGAAGGTTCGCTGCAAAGTTCTTCCTCAGTAATGGAATCTTCTATAAATGCAACCATGACTCACACTACTACAGTGTGTAGACAAGAGCGAAGCAGAGAGGATCACGACAGATCTACATGAAGGCACCTTCGGAACCCATTCTAGTGGACATACCATGGCTAAGAAGATCCTGCAGGAAGGATACTACTGGTCCACCATGGAAGCCGATTGTTATCAGCACTCTCGAACTTGTCATAAGTGTCAAATCTATGCTGATAAGGTGCATGTGCCTCCGGTCCCCTTAAACGTCTTGACGGCTCCATGGCCCTTTACAATGTGGGGCATCGACATGATTGGAGAAATCAGGCCCACCGCTTCTAATGGACATCACTTCATTCTAGTAGCCATTGATTACTTCACGAAGTGGGTTGAGGCAGCCTCTTTTGCTACAGTAACCAAGAACATCGTGGCGCGGTTCATCCGGTATAATCTGATCTGTCGATATGGTGTGCCAGAGAGAATTATTACTGACAATGGTACGAATCTCAACAACACAATAATCACCGAGCTCTGTAAACAGTTCAAGATACAACATCATGATTCTTCTCTCTACCGGCCGAAGATGAATGGCGTTGTTGAAGCAGCTAACAAGAACATCAAGAAGATTGTACAGAAGAAGACGGTGACATATAAAGACTGGCATGAGATGTTGTCATTTGCTCTTCATGGGTACCGTACCTCAACCCGGACGTCGACATGGGGCAACACCCTACTCTCTGGTGTATGGCATGGAGGCAGTCCTACCCATTGAAGTCCAGATACCTTCTCTCATGATCATGAAGGATGCGGGTTTGAACAAAGACGACTGGATCCGAACCCGACTTGATCAATTAAATCTAATTGATGAAAAGAGACTTACTGCTATCTGTCATGGTCAGACGTATCAAAAGCAAATGATCAAGGCTTTTAACAAGAAAGTTAGACGCCAAGAATATCAAGTTGGGGATCTAGTTATCAAACGCATCATACTGCCGCAAGGTGATCCCAGGGGAAAATGGACCCTACGTACGAAGGGCCATTTGTGGTTAAGAGAATTTTCTCGGAAGGAGCTATGATTCTAACCACCATGGATGGTGACGACCTTCCTCACCCTGTCAATGCAGACATAGTGAAAAGATACTACGCCTAATCAAAGACCCGCTAGGTTAACTGGCCTAGGAAAAAATAAGGGCTTCCCTGCGAACCAAAAGGGTTCAGGCAAAAGTAAGGGATGAAAATGGAAAAATCTGTACACCCGGCAAGTTGAAAATCCGAAAGGGCGGCTTGGACAAAAAAGGGTATCCCAGTGGATTGAAAACCCAAAAGAGCGGTCCAGGCAAAAGTTAGGGATATAAAGCGTACCACTATGTCTCATTGGATCATCTGGCGACCAGACTTCGGTATCGACTATCAAGCTCGGATGGCACCAATCAATCTGATCAACTTTCGGCCAAGTAGCAAAGTGATGAGACACTTGAAGATATAAAGGCAATAGCAGAGTTAGAACCCAATGGGGTTGTTTCACATAGCTGTTTTGTTTTTTTCTTTTACATAAATTTGTATAGCTTCTATTTTTATGGCGGTGTTCTCTTACTAGAGCGTCATCCTCTCTGTACAAAAAGGCTTGTTATAGTCCAACTTCAAAAATCAATATAAATCATTTTCGCAAGAAACTTCGATTCATTTTTATTTTTCTATTTTGTTTTGCAAGAACGTCCGATGACTTATTTTTTATATATGCATTTGAAAATGATTGCTGCTCATAAACATTTACATAAGAAACAAAAGAAAATTACTCGTAATTCCAAAAATAGGAAAAAAACAAGAAGTGTCAAACCTGACGGTTACTCCGCCCAGCAGGTATCGGGATAGAGTCAGCTTTGGAGCACAATCATCAATACATACACTCCCCATATAGTGAAAGCATTCAAAGGCATTGGTGTCAGTTTTCCCGAAACAAGACGTAACCACCCCAGCTGAAGTTCATAACCGCGGGCGAGTCAGTAAAATTCATCCCCCAAGCAGAGTTTATTTCTGTGGACACAGAGGCTCAATCCCTGACAGAATTCATCACTTCAGCTACAAGAATTCACTTCCTAAGTTCATTACCCGCAGAGTTTATTCTCAAGCAGCATCTCTTCCCATCATAATATTTACAAATCTCCAACAACCGTCAGGGATTTATTTTCCCAAACGCGGGCATACCCTGACAGCATTTTGTGAACATACATCATGACACACGCATACATATCATATACAACATAATCTCACTTATTTTAAGAACATCATTCCACCATGCATTTTATGCATCGCATTTGATTAACCCTGTTATCTTTTCAGGAAAGACAATTAGCTTTCAACAAATCCAGCAATTATACAGATCACGTCTGTAGACGACTAATGGAAACTCAGTTCCTAAAACCAAACGGGTCAACTATCCAGGCTTTCATTTCGAAGTAACCCTACAACCTAGGTTCCTTCTCACAACCCTACTATCTAGGCTTTCACTTCGAAGTAACCATACTACCCAAGTTCCTTCTCACAGCCATACTATCCAGGCTTTAATTTCGAAGTAACCCTACTATCCAGGTTCCTTCTCACAGTCCTACTATCCAGGCTTTCATTTCGAAGTAACCCTACTACCCAGGTTCCTTCTTACATCCCTACTATCCAGGCTTTCATTTCGAAGTAACCCTACTATCCAGGTTCCTTCTCACAGCCCTACTATCCAGGATTTCATTTCGAAGTAACCCTACTACCCATGTTCCTTCTCACAACCCTACTATCCAGGCTTTCATTTCGAAGTAACCCTACGACCCAGGTTCCTTCTCACAACCCTACTATCCAGGCTTTTATTTCGAAGTAACCCTACTACCCAGGTTCCTTCTCACAGCCCTACTATCTAGGCTTTCATTTTGAAGTAACCCTACTACCTAGGTTCCTTCTCACATCCCTACTATCCAGGCTTTCAGTTTGAAGTAACCCTACTACCCAGGTTCCTTCTCACAACCCTACTATCCAGGCTTTCATTTAGAAGTAATCCTACTATCCAGGTTCCTTCTCATAGCCCTACTATCCAGGCTTTCATTTCGAAGTAACCCTACGACCCAGGTTCCTTCTCACAACCCTAATATCCAGGCTTTTATTTCAAAGTAACCCTACTACCCAGGTTCTTTCTCACAGCCCTACTATCCAGGCTTTCAGTTCGAAGTAACCATACTATCCAGGTTCCTTCTCACAGCCCTACTATCCAGGATTTCAATTCGAAGTAACCATACTATCCAGGTTCCTTCTCACAGCCCTACTATCCAAGATTTCATGTCGAAGTAACCCTACTATCCAGGTTACTTCTCATAACCTTACCATCCAGGTTTCTTCTCTATTATCTCCAGACAACAGTTCACGACACTGCAAGACCTGGACCTGATCAAACACGACCGATTTTGTATTTCCCCAGTAAGTCGCGGTGCATCCTGTACCCTGACCAGATATGCAGTTCACTTCTGTTTCCACAAATAGGAATTATTCCCCCAGTAGAGTAACGGACAACTGAAGCTCCTAAAATTCTATTTCTCCCAAGACATATACCAATATTCCTCAGCAGATTCCTCCTCAGCGACAAGAATAGGAATTCTCATCAAAGGAATATATCAGGAAATCAACATCCTCTAGATGGCATCTTTAAGCCCATCTCCGACTATTCCATGATTCTCTGTCACATCCTAGATGGCATCTTTAAGCCCATCCCTGACGATATTATATTATCTTCTCCAAATGGCATCTGTAAGCCCATTCCCGACATCATCAAATCAAGTGTCACTTCATACGAGTGCAAATTTCTGGGCACTTTAGTGTTCAATCATCTTCCACCTTTAGATCATGAAAGGCAGACAAGCCAATCTACATCCTCGGGTTTAAGAAGATTGAACAGGGGCAGCTATTGTACCCCAAAATTTTCCCTCTCATTTTACTCAAAACATGCCCATGGAGATCCTCCATTTGCTTAAGGTTGCCCAAGAGTTGACCAAACACACTCTCTCCTAAGGCAATGTATCTTAAACTAGGGTTTCCATTTTCATCAAGATGGGTGAACTCCAAAGACTTCATATAATTTCCATGGTCCTAATATGTTCCCAGGACCTTCAATGTCAAATTTCAAGCCTTGCACAAGGAGTTTGCTCAGTCAACTGCTCAGATGCTTGAGAATCGACTGTATTAGGTCAAAAGTCAACTATGACCCACATACAATCAAAGTTCAATATTTTTGGTCAACATTAACACTTTGAAGTTATATCCATAATTTGATCAAGGGTTGATCATGATTCCACAAGGAATGTCCCAAATTCATCAAAACCCAAAAGTTGCTAAATTAGGGTTTCTTAGGAAAAGTCAACCAAACTTTGACCAAGCATAACTTCCTCATACTTTATCAGAAATTTTCCATCAAGGCTCATTTTGAAGAGAACGCAATTACCTACAATTAACCTTCAACCCTCAAGTTCAAAATATGCACTCACAAAAAGATATGAATTTCCATATTATAGGTCCTTTTGAAAAGTCAACAAAAACACTTTTTGGGTCAAAGCTTCTTACATGAACATGGGAGACCCAATTGAGATGAGACCAAAAGGGTTGCTTAGGGGACATACCAAGATTTCTAAAAAGTCCAAGAAAAATTTTCTAGGGTTAAAATTGGAAGAGACATGTCTTGTCAAAATTGACCCTTTTTGCAAAATTGCCAAAAGTCAAATGTGCTCAAAAATGCATTTTTTGCCAAATGGGCTTAACGTTTTATGCTTGCACCTAACTTATAACATGGTCCACGACCCAAATATTCACTCACATGTTTTTTTGATTCATTATTTATTTTATTTTGATTTTTTTATTTATTAAAAATTGAATTAAATCACATAATTGGTAAATAATAGAAAAGATTTGTTTTGATTGGATTTTTGGACAGAATCACAAGCTCATTATGCTGGCATATCAGAATCAAATAAAATCAAAGCAAATTGGCACAAGAATGGCATGATTAGGACAAATTTAGAAGGAGATCATACCATATGAAAACCAAATCCAATCTCCATAAATTTCAAGATACAATTTGTTTTTTACAACCCTAATTCACTCTAGTACAAATACATAATGCAGCCAAGGCAAGAGGACAAGGATTGAGGTCGTGAAAGTCATCAAGCAAACTCAAATTTTTGAAGAAAAAGTGTGGATCAGATTTCAATTTAGAGGACGATTCAAGGTGATTCAAAGCCACCAATCCACTCCTGGACATCCTATGAAGCGATTGCAAGCATCACCAAGCCTCAACAAGCCCAGAAACGCGCTACACGACCATCACGGTTTGCCTACTTTCTTCAAATTGATTACAATCATTCTCGCATCATTTGCATGATTTGATGATATATTTGTGACCATTGATGTATTTCTAACATGTCTGGATTGTTTAATTAGATTTTTGATGCACATACTGAGGTTTTCCATTGTTAGGTTTTATTTGGTCGATTTAGGGTTTTTTCATACAGGTAAAATTGGCCATAAAAAAGGGTACTAGGATGCTCGTGGCATCAAGACGGTTTGATCCATGTAACTGGAATTCATTTATCATACGTTGTGTTGATTTTTGAAGGTTGCAGGTTTGTAGCTATGGAAGATGTCCGTAGGTATAAGTATTATACCTAAAACGATGGAGGGCTGAGGAAGATGATAACGTGGCAGCCAACCACTGGGCCAATCAAACTGGCGCGCGCTTTTCTGTTTTGTCCATTAACTCATGTTTTAACATATATTATTGATTGTTGTTATTTAATTAACAAATAATTCACACAGCTCAGTTGGCCAAGGCATACTTGATTTGAGGGGGAGGACCTGGGTTCGATCCCAGGTCCCAGCAAATTCCCTTATTTTATTTTCCTTTAACAGATCCTGCACATCACCCACTCAAGTGTTCACCATGTACCTCCATCATCCAACCACAGGATCTAAGCACGTTCATGATCAACCATATCCAATGACTCCATTTTCCAGGGACCATGGTGTACCCCCCAGCATGGCCCTCACTGGATTAGCGCAAGGCTTTGGGCTCAACAAAATCAACAATACACCCCCATTCAGCTTTCATCACATGCCCAATTTAATTTTTTTATTTCTTTTATTTGTTTTGTTTTATTTAATTATTTGTTCCACAAATTAATTCTTTTTTATCAACTACAAAAAACATAAAATCACAAGAAACACCCAAAAATCATTTTTTTCTCATAAAATAGTTATTTTATTTAATTAATTAATTTAGTTTAAATTAGGTTAATTTAATGCTTTTCATAATTAAAACTAATTAGAAATTAGGGTTGTAAATAATTAATTTTTCTCCAAAAAATAACTAAATTATTTTTTTAATTAGATTTTAGGTCTCTCAATTAATTCTTCGCATGTAATTCGTCACGCGTGTTTTAATTACCGTTTGGATTATTATTTATGTAACTGTTTCAAGGTTGTAATAGATTTTAATTAGGGTTTTAATTTCAGCGTTTTATTTTCAGTTAAATAATTCTGTATCTGCGAAAGCCATGTAATAGTTAGGATTTCTATTTCCGCACTTTAAATTTCCACAATTATTAACTGTTAGATGTATGCTAATAGGATTTTATGGCAAGAATATTTGAAAATTAAAATGGTAGATAACCTAAATGTGCAAAGACAAATTAACTTAAAAAAGCTCACTCGCACATGCTCACTCCTAGGGTTTACTCCACTTCGGTTGCCTTCGGTTAAGCGGTCATGAAGTATAGGGTTTGTTAGTAGTCGTCCTCTAGCCCCGAAAGATCTCAAATGGCCCATTCAGATGTTGCCTCGAAAACAGATTTTTAAGGCTCTAGGATGATTACTAACACCTCCTAACATTGCTTTTGTGACCGTATTTGTCCCTTCGAACGTCCCTTAAAACTCCAACGACGATGCTACCTATTTCTCAATAATGGGATAACATTGTCTAAAAGGGAAACGAACATACTTTTTCGAGTAGGTAGATTAACTTTTAAGTACTTGCTCAAAACAAATAAACTTCTCACACCAAAACTTTTCAAAATCATTTTCAAAACAACTTTGTCACATCCTTGAGGAATGATACAAGGGTTATCACGAAGTAAACTTTTTCAAAACAAGCACACACAAGCAAATTTAAAAATGAGCAAGTACCTAAGAGCCCGTGGAAAACCAAGGATAGAAAGGGTGCTAACACCTTCCCTTTCTATAATCTACCCCCATACTCAGAGACATCTCGAAAAAGGTTTTTTTCTGTTCTTTTTCCTTTTCCCGATTGGATAAAATAAAAGTCAGTGGCGACTCTTGCTTACCGCAACATTTTGTGAAAAAAAAAAGCAAAATGCAAACCAGTATTTAAGAGTCGGTTCTGCCACCGTATCACAAGTTTTAATTGCTTTCATCTCCATTTGTAATTTGTATCCTCATCCCCTAAAGTATTGTAATAGCGTAGGACTTTAAATTTCTGCAATTTATCGCTTTCAATATTATTGCTAGTAATTAGGGTTTGTATGGAAAGACTAAAATCAAATAATTAGATAACCCTAATGCAAGACAAAATGCATGAAAACAATACACTTTGCATACTTTCACCTCTAAGGTTAACCCACAGTTGTTGCCTTAGAATAAAACAGTCATGTCCCTTGAACATGGGGTACTTTAACAAAGACCCTCGATTACAAGATCGTAGTCCCTCGATGACCCTTCGACGGTGTCTTCGGTAAACGATCTTAGACCCTTACAACAAATTACTAAGGTATCTCACAATGTTGCCTTCTATGACTGTACGATGACCCATGCCTGTCCCTTCACATCCAATGATATGGTTGCTTACTAACTAATGGTAAGATAACACTATCTAAAGTAGGAGGAAAAGAACAAAGACCTTTTGAGTAGGTAGAACGCTCGTAGTTGCTTGCTCATAAACATTCCAAAACAAAACATCTTTCAAAACACACCAACACTTTTTTCCATGAAATATTTTCAAAATTCAACACTTTGTATACATTCTTATAGAGACAAGAATCATTACAAATTTTGCCTAAACGAAGGCACTTTTCAAAAATACTCTCAAAGAAACACAAGCATATTTCACAAAGCATTTTCAAAGTGAGCTAGCAACTAAGAGCCCGTAGAAAACTACAGATTAAAAGGGTGTTAACACCTTCCCTTTTCATAACCTACCCCCCAAACTCAAGAAAAATTCTCAAAAGATCTTTCCTGTTCTTTTCACCCTTTCCTTTATTGGATAAAAGAAAAGTCAGCGACAAATCTTGCTATCCGCAATAATTATGATAAAACACAAAACACCTAAGTTAGTTCTCCCACTGTATTACAGAAATGGCGACTCTGCTGGGGAAGTATCTTAAAAGTGGGGTTACCTTAGAGACTAGATCATCTTTAAATGCTTTCATTTGTTTGAATTGTTTGCTTTACATTTTTGGGTCCATGTTTGGGTCTTGAATAGATCCTCTACCCGGATCTAGGAACATTATTAGGTAAGTAGCAATAGATTATGGAGACTATACGGCATAGACCAATATGGTGGAAACAATAGCTACGTTAGTGTGACACATTTGTGAGTACCCGTATCCTTTGTGTTGAATCAAGGAGAATACGGGGCCGCTGTGTGGTGTCATGAAGCACTAACTGACCATAAAACCTTTAGTTGAACAACTTGGTCATTAGGAAGTAGTGAGATAGCCTACTTCGGTGGAAAGCTGGAGATTGGTTGATACTCAATACTACACTCATTGAGATTAGACTTTTGGGATATTTCGGCCGCAAGAAAAGATTGATTGTGCTGAGACAATGTCCAATGAAAAAGATCAACGATATTG
Organism: Vicia faba; assembly: GCA_948472305.1. Classification (NCBI taxonomy): domain Eukaryota; kingdom Viridiplantae; phylum Streptophyta; class Magnoliopsida; order Fabales; family Fabaceae; genus Vicia; species Vicia faba. The sequence goes on from OX451737.1 coordinate 520,131,004, forward strand.
AGATTCCCTAGAACCCGATTACTTACCTATAAACTCTATGCAAGCCTAAACTTAAGGACTTATTTTCTTTGCTTGTATATGATTATTTATACATAATATCATGACATCATACCATAGCATTTGTACTAACCAGTTCAAGGACCTTGGGATTTATTTTTGTTCTGTTTTGTAGGACATGGATTCCACTCGCAGAAAAACCATCCGAATAGGCTTTGTAAAGGTGCCTCCTCAACTCAAAGATTTAGCGTCAAGGGTTCCTGAGAATTCTATTTTCACTCGAAGATATGGTCGACTTCTCAACTTGGCCACCTCAAGCTTTAAATAGAAAATAATGGGTGTGCTCTTTCAATTCTTTGACCCTAAACATCATTGTTTCACATTTCTTGATTATCAATTGGTGCCGACTATGGAAGAGTTTTCTCAACTATTAGGAGTGCCTATTCTTGATCAAATGCCTTTTGCCGGTCTAGAGAAAGAGCCATGACCTGAGGAGATCGCATTAGTCTTACATTTACAACGGCCTGACATGGTAGCCAACTGGGAAACAAGGAGCGGAGTCAAGGGTTTCCTAGCCAAGTTTCTGTTTGAGAAGGCGCAACAGTTTTGGGATGCTCTAGATTTACAAGCCTTTGAAGAATTTTTGGCTCTTCTAATATATGGGTTGTGTTGTACCCCAAAATTTGCCCTCCCATATTTCTCAAAACATCTCAAGAAAAATTCACAAGTCCAACCCGGTGCGTCATATTCAGGTGTTCTTTCCCCAAGATATCTCTGATAACGTATTCTCAAATTCAGGTTCGGCTCAAGAGATAATTCTTTAAAGAAGGTATCCGAATGTGTAAGTTTTCTTGAAGAAATATGGTGAAAAAGTGTGCTGAAAGTGCAGTTTTTACGCGCTAAAAAAATTCATAACTTGAAGATCGTGGCTCGTTTTGAACCCGTTCCGGTGGCCAAAATTTCGTCTTGACATTATCTATGTTTTCATCTCTCACGGCTGGAAGCCAATTTCGATCAGAAGGTCTTCAAAAATATGGATTTATCAAGTATTTTCGCACAGAAAATTTGTGACAGAAGTTTATTTGCGTCATGTTCAGAAAATCATAACTTGGTCGATTTTCATCGTATCGAGCTGGTTCCGGCGCCAAAATTTCACAAATTGAGTTGGCTACATTTTCACAGGAGGTATCGAGTTCGAACGGTGTTCAAAAGGCCTTCGTTTTTTGCTCAGAGTGCGTGACACGCTGAGAATCCTGAATGCTGAATACTATTTCATCTGGGCCGAAACTTCGAAAATTCATAACTCGGTCAATTTTTATCGGATTGGGCTCATATTTTTACACAAGGTCCCTGACTCATAGATCTACAACTTTGCTTCAAAAGTCGAGACCGGATTATGCTCCGATCAATACCAGTTTTTTATTGAAGAACGTGTCAGAGTCGACACTGGAGCCCAAAATAAGTTTGTCTGAGCTGAAACTTCAAAAATTCATAACTAATTCACCGTTTATCCGATTGAGCCGATCTTCGGACAGGAGTTAGTTCTCGATTCCGACTACATTTTGTTTTCACATTTAAACTTCAAAAATTGCACTTAAGTCCCTGTGATTTAGCCTGGAAAGTGACGAACTCAAGTGAACATTGGAGGCCCAATTGCACATTCAAAGCCCATTTTCTTTACCCTAATTTCCATTATATAATCACCTTCTTTTCACACAAACCAGAGAGGAGAAAAAGAGAAAAAAAACCTTACCACAACACTGTTAGAATATCAAATTCTTTCAAGAACCCTAAAACCTTGAAATCCTTATTACAAATCTCTCTCTCACTACAAACAAGCCATCACAGTTACAAACCAACACCTCACTACTTCTTCAGTAAGGGTAAGGCTGACTTGATCTCCATGATCCAAAAGGCATAAAAGCATTCATGTCACTAATTTTCCAGTAAGGGTAAGATTGATTTGATCTCCATGATCAAAAGGGTATAATCATTCATACATGCCATATTGTGCCTAAACATTAAATTTCTTCATATATTGGCTTTATTTGCATTTTATGATTTTATTTAATGTGTTCATGAGATTCAACACTGCAGATTTAGACAGGATCCCATGCAGGTTCATTAAGGAACGTTGAGGCCAAAAGCCAAAAGCCAAAAGCCAAAAGCCAAAAGCCAAAAGCCAAATGGCCAAAAGAACAACTTATGCATGACGAGACAGACATCCTGAGAAGATTAAGGAACGTTGAGGCCAGAACACAAATGGCCAACAGTCAGAATACAAATGGCCATGAAACCCAATCCAATGGCCAAAGAATGCAGACCACGGTACTCAGGAGTCAATGGACACGCACGTGATGTCAGAAAGTCAAACAGGATCTTTATTCAATTGGCCAAATTTCTCAAATCATACCTCCCTTTGGGTCTGAATACCCCCATGGTTTGCACATTTTTAATTTTTATTTGATTTTCTTTTCTAATTCTTTTTAATGTTTTAATTATTTCTTTTTACCATAAAATAATTTTCACAATAATAAATACAGAAAAATCAAAAAAAATGTTTATTGTTATTAACATTAATTTCACCATTATTTTTTGTAAATAATTTTAATAATTAATTTAGTTAATTTAGGTTTCAATTTTAACCTTTTTCTTAATAAATTAAAATATGTAGAAATTAGGTTTTTTTAATATTCTCATCCTTTTTTTTTATAAATAATTTTCTCATCATTATTATTATTATTAATTACTACTTTTGTAAATAAATATGTAAAATAATTAATTAGTGTAAATTAGGTTTTTAAACTTTAATCTTTTTCTTAATAAGTAAAAAGTATCTAGAATTAGGTTTTTTTGACATATTCATCTTTTTCTTAAATAAATTATTAATCATCATTATTTATCATTATTATTAATTATCATTAATTTTGTAAATAAACATGTAATTAATTAATTAGTGTACATTAGGTTAAACTTGAATATTTTTCATAAATAATTAAAAACAACTTAGAACTAGGTTTTCATTTAACTTCTAATTAATTTTCTTTATTCTCATTAAAAACCAAAAAAACTAAAAAACATTCTTTTCCTTTTATTAAATAATTAATTAGCTTTTTAATTTCATTTAATTTCAAAAGGGTCCAACGCCCTCGAACGTTCTATTTTTATTCTTTTCGCACGTTATTTTATTTTCCTTTGTGAATATTATGTAATTGCTCAAGCCTTGTAATAGTAATTAGGTCTTTTACTTTCCGCATTTTTATTAAAACGGGTCTTTGTAATTTGGCGATGTATAGACCCGCGCCTTGTAATAGCGTAGGATTTTACTTTCCGCATTTAAATTTCCGCACTTTTAAATTATAATTGCATGAAAGAATGTATGGCCTAAATTAAAAACAAGCGTAGATCACCATGGTACATGTACAAGATAAAATATAACATGAAAGCAACACACAAATTCACACACCACTCTTAGGGTACGCCTCACTGTTGCCTTACCTTCGAAACAAGGTCGTCGAGTATAGGACGTTTTAGTAAGTCCTTATGTCCGTTGATCCATATGCCTCAAAACAAGTTGCCTCAGAAAAGTTGCCTCGAATTAAAAAAGGATCAATGGCATAAGGGTAGCTTCTAAGGTGTCCTACTGTTGCTCTGGTGACCACACTGTCCCTACAAACGAATTGACCCGAACACCTCCAACAGTGGTGCTACCTACCTCTCAATGGTGGGATGGCACTACCTTAAGGACATTTACACAGCCTAATTCCTTAGGGTATGTAGATGACTCATAGATACTTGCTCTATTTCAAAAAACAACTCAAAAAACTCTTTTCACACTGACACTTTTCAAAAAGCCTTCAAAACAATTTTTCAAACACTCTTGAGGACTGATACAAGAGTCGATCTGAAATCTTTAAACGAAACTTTTTTCAAACCCACTCACACTTGAAAAGCAAACACTTTTGAAAACACAAATGAGCAAGTATCTAAGAGCCCATGGATAACCATGGATAGAAAGGGTGCTAACACCTTCCCTTTCTATAAATCTACCTCCCGAACCGAGAAACTATCTCATAAGGAATTTTGCTGTGCTTTTGTCCTGTCCATGTTGGAGAAAATAAAAGACGGTGGCGACTCTTGCTTACCGCGACATTTCGCGAACCAGCGTTAAACAGTCAGTTCAAGATCCACCGATCACAGAACTGGCGACTCTGCTGGGGATACTTAAAGTGAGGTGTACCTTAGGACTAAGATCATTTGTGTTTTCAATTGTCTGAATTGTTTGCTTTATTATTGTGGGTACTGTCTTGGGAGTTCTATAGATCCTAACCCGGATCTGGGGGATACCTTCTTAGAAAGTAGCAACAAGACTGCGAGGGAACTGTGCAGGGTATACCGACATGGTTGAAGCAGTTTGCTACGTTGATGTGGCACTTTGGTGTGTACCGGTAACCCCTGAGTTCAGTCAAGGAGAGTACGGGGCCGCCGCGTGGTGTCGTGAAGCATCAACTGACCTTAGGAACCTTAATTGAACCATCTTGGCCTCTTTAGGGTAGTGAGATAACTGACTTTGGTGCAGTCCGAGGTTGGTTGATACTCAATACTACACTCAATTGAGGGTTGTTTTCTTGGAATATTTTGGTCGCCAGTTCAGTGGCTAAATCGAAATGATGAACAATGAAAGCAATCCAATGATATTGGGACCCTTAGAACCCGGTTACTTTGATAGGACAGGTTTGAGCCCACCAACTTCAAGAGGGTAATACCCAGACCCCATGCTGGCCTAAACTCTAAGGGCTCTCTTGTGTGACTTGTGTGCCTTCCAACTTGACTATTTGCACGCTTGTTATCTGACACTTGAGTTTCTTGCAGGTTTTGTTTACAGTCCTTAATTAGGACTCATAACAGGGTTTACCTATATTACCCCATGCATAACATACCATCATACCATTGCATACATCCTGCATAAAGACTAATCCATTTCAAGGATCTCAAGGGCTTGTGATGCAGGTCATGATGAACCAACGGTCCAGCAAGGGGCAAAGGGGATTTATTTTCCTCTAGCCAAGGTTGTCAGGGGCTATGACCCACTGGATATGGTGAGCCTTTGACCCTTGAAGAAGGACTCTCTACAACACGAAGTTACTTCAATCAAGATACCAGATTCTAATTTTAACAAATTTTCTTGTTTACCCCGCGAGATCCTTGAAAACATCGCATGCATACATACACATCATTGCATAACAGGTACCCTTTTTTCTACAGGTTGCTTACCTTCTTTGCTGTTTATTTCAGTAGTCTCATCATGAATCCGGAAACATCTACTGAGCAATCCATCAAGGCTCTCCAGGCTCAGAACGCCCAGTTCCAAGAGCTGATCATGAGTTTGGCCCAGGGGCAACAAGATTTGAAGACCCTGCTTTCGAAAAAGAAGAAGAAGAGGACGGTGTTGTTCAACCCTAGACGCAAATCTGGGAATGGATCACGAAATGAAGTTGAGCAGACTACCCCATCTGTTGGGAAAGACAGTCCCCAAGAAAGGGAGGTTCCTAGTCCAGTGGTCTCCGACAATGAGACCGATTACAATGATGAGCAGTACCCTCCAGCTGAGGACAGGTATAAACAGTTGGAAGACCGGCTAAGTGCCATGGAGATACAAAAAGTGCCCGGCCTGGACTTCGAGGATCTAGGTCTGTCTTCTGGGGTAGTAATCCCGCACAAATTCAAGGCACATGCCTTTGCAAAGTACGATGAGGCATCATGTCCTAAGCTGCATCTCAGGTCTTACACAAGGAGGATCCAGCCCTACACGGCTGACAAGAATTTATGGATTCACTTCTTTCAGGATAGTCTGTCTGGAACCCAACTCAACTGGTTCTATCAACTGAATGGAGCTAACATCCGCAACTGGGAGGATTTGGCCACTGCATTCTACAAGCAGTACCAGTACAATGCCGACCTTGCTCCTACGTGCACTCAGCTTCAGGGAATGTCTATGGGTGCAGGTGAAGGTTTCAAAGAATATGCTCAAAAATGGAGGGACCTTGCTGGAAGGGTACAACCACCTCTGACTGACCGCGAGCTCGTCGACATGTTCTTGGGGACCCTGTCTGGTCCATTCTTCAACCACCTGATTGGGAATTCTGCTGCTGGGTTTACAGATCTGATCTTGACCGGGGAAAGAATAGAAGCTGGCATCAAGTCGGGGAAAATACAGAATGGTGACTCCTCGAACACTGAGAAGAAACCATCCAAGAGAGAATCTAGTGCTGTCTATGGCTCAAAAGGGCAGAATAGGTCCGAACACCGCCAAGATGTCAACGCGGTGGTTATTGCAAAACTGACCGGCGCTCCTCAGCGTCACAATTAGCAAAGGGAAGAGAGACCCAAAAGGCAATTCACTCCCCTCGGCATGACCTTGTCACAGATATTGCCACAGTTGCTGGAAACCAAGTTGGTAACTCTCATGGACCCTCCAAAGAATCCCAACAGGACGCCTTCAAGGTATAACCCCAACGTTCGCTGCGCTTATCATTCTGACAGGCATGCTACAGATGATTGTTGGACTTTGAGAAACAAGGTTCAGGATCTGATCGACGCGAAGGAAGTCCAGTTCGACTCTCCAGAGGCTCCGAATGTGACCACTGCTCCCTTGTCAAAACATGGCTAGGATTGGAAACTTTTGTTCATTTGAATGTTCATATTGTAATTTTCTTTGATTGTTCAAATATTTTATTTCATGTCAAACTTGGTTATTTCATTAATGCATTACACATGTCTGTTTTGAAGTAATTATTTCGTATTCACTATATGCAAACTGTTTTCATATTTTTGTGATGATCAATTCTTGATTGAAAATTCTAAGCCTCTTGAGGGAGGATGACGAAAACGATACCACGATCTTTACAGTATGCTTTTAAACAGACCCCGCTGATGAGGTACATGCATTGTTTCAATTCCTAAACACTGGAGTTATAAGGAAGATAATCCCTCATCAACCTCTATGAGCCAAAGAAGTAGGAGTTTTTCTTTTTCAAATTTAAAACCCTTAATCATAACCTGGGGCAGGGTAGTCTCTCAGTTGATCCAAGTGCATAACGAATGGCACCAAAGAGGTCCTTACAAAACAAAAGACAGTGATGGTTCCAAACAATCATACAGACAGGCAGTCATTACTTCTCAAAATAAAAACCCATTAAGTCAAAACCTATGAAGGAGACTTACAAAACTGGGGCATCCCGCTGACTGTAATCACAAAAGAAACAGTTCAGGCAAAAAACAGGGATAATGAAATCAAAAAGAAAGAGGTCCAACAAATCCTCAACAAAGGGAAAAGACTGCATATTCAAATGAATTGTCAACATCCGAACCATCATTGGAATATCAGGACAAAGACCCAAACAAGGTCAAACGCACGATCAACTGAGTTTAGGTTTGAAGAACATTATGAAGAGCGGGTGGGTACAAATAAAATTTGAGCCTTTACCCTTTGTTTCTTAAACCGTGAACCTGGCCACGTTACAACCCTAAAAAGTCCTAGCTGAAGCATGGGTTAGTTCGAAAGCATACTGTTACAAAGGTATCCTGACTCCTTAAGGCTCGCAGTAAAATAACGAGTTTGACATCACAGTTTACAAAAGAACTCACTTGTTTTATTAAAAAACTGCATTTCCAAAAACTTCGAAACAGACATAAGCTTTGCATTTTTAACATAACTTTGTTTGCATACGACTATTTGTTTGAACATCATAGAAGCTCGCACGACGAATATCGGATGAACAAAAGCACTCCCAAACAAGGGGCATGACATGATCATTGTCCGTCATCTGGGGCAGTTAAGTCAAGATTCAGAGAATCTCTCAAAAGGCCAAACAACCAGGGGCAAACCTCCATCCGGATCACTTGGGGAATTGGATGATCAAACGAAGATCTTCTGGTATGGTAACACAACACTACTGACAGTCACAACTCCATACACTCTGAGAACGTGGACATAGTCGGAAAAAAATACTACGCATAATCAAAGACCCGCTAGGTCGACTGGCCTAGGCAAAAGTAAGGACTTTCCGGCGAACCAAAAGGGTTTGGGCAAAAATAAGGGATGAAAAAAAAGAAAATTGTACACCCGGCAAGTCGAAAACCTGAAAAGGCGGCTTGGGCAAAAATGGGTATCCCGGTGGACTGAAAACCTGAAAGGGCGGTCCAGACAAAAATTAGGGATCAAAGCGTACGACTATGTCCCGGTATCTCGTCACTTGCCTACCAGAAGAAGATTTGTCAAACAACAGTCATCAAACACCTTCACAGGTACCTTCTTCTCCAACATAAACTGGGGCAATAATGAGTTGTCTAAATGATCTGGTTGCTCTGTCCACCGAAGTGCCAAGGTAAGTGCAGCTGAAGAATGCGACCAAGATACCTTCACTCCCTGCAGAGTACGAATGCTCCCCCGACTTTATTCAGAAGGTTATTCCCCACCAGAGCTTATAACTGGGTTATCCTCAGCCAAAAGCCACGGAAAGATCGTCCTCGGCAAAGTTCTTCTTATTCCCCAGCGGAGTTCATCAAAACTTCCAACAGAGCACAACAACGGTATCTCCAGCAGAGTTATCCTCATCAACCTCAGCAAAGTACCTCTCTTTCCCCGCAGAGTAATCTATTCGCCAAGTTTATTCCCCAACAGAGTCATCTTCTCCTACCGGTATTCTTGCAATCATCATCCCCAACGGAAACGAAGAATCTCACTCTTCAACATCAGCCCAGGATTTGACTTCCCGACATCCGTCAAGGATCTATTTTCCCAGACGAAGATACATTCATAACATCACATTGTTATACATCATGATACATGCATATACGCATCATATCATACAATCTCATGTGTTGAAAAATATTATTGCTTGATCCATATCATGCATTGCATATGACTGACCTTTACCTTTCAAGAAGGATACAATTAAAAGATCAGCTATGTAGACGAATACAGTCAAAAGAGACCAACCCAGTCAAAGAATACAAATCCAGTTAAATCAATGCCTAAAGATTTCTACTCGTCGTTATAGACACTCGTCGTTATAGACACTCGTCGTTATAGACACTCGTCGTTATAGACACTCGTCGTTATAGACACTCGTCGTTATAGACACTCGTCGTTATAGACACTCATCGTTATAGACACTCGTCGTTATAGACACTCGTCGTTATAGACACTCGTCGTTATAGACACTCGTCGTTATAGACACTCATCGTTATAGACACTCGTCTTTATAGACACTCGTCGTTATAGACACTCGTCGTTATAGACACTCGTCGTTATAGACACTCGTCGTTATAGACACTCGTCGTTATAGACACTCGTCGTTATGGACACTCGTCGTTATGGACACTCGTCGTTATGGACACTCGTCGTTATAGACACTCGTCGTTATAGACACTCGTCGTTATAGACACTCGTTGTTATAGACACTCGTCGTTATAGACACCCGTCGTTAAAGACCACCCGTCCATAGAAATAACCTGTCAGTAGAGACAACTCACCAACCTTTCTGAATTCCAGACTCGATTCCTGTATCTTGCCAGGTCACGTCTGAAGAGTTCGAAGATCCGATTCCTGTATCTCGCCAGGGTGTATCTGTTGAGGACTAACATTACCAGACTCGATTCCTGTATCTTGCCAGGGCACGTCTGAAGAGTTCGAAGATCCGATTCCTGTATCTCGCCAGGGTGTATTTGTTGACGACTATATTCTCCGGACTCGATTCCTGTATCTTGCCAGGGCACATATGAAGAGTTCGAAGATTCGATTCCTGTATCCAGCCAGGGCGCATCTACATAAAGAGTTTGAAGATCAACTCCTACAACAGGCCAGGTAATTCTTTTTTTCTCAGGTACACAAATTCTCGCTAAGGAATCTCTTACGCGATCGACACCTAGATGGCATCTATAAGCCCATCCACATGCCAACAGCCTTCGAATGGCGTCTATAAGCCCATTCTCGACAAGGTTCTGTCACACTTCCAGATGGCATCTATAAGCCCATCCTCCTATCCATCATCTTTCCAAATGGCATCTGTAAGCCCATTCCCGACATCACATTGCTGATACTCCACTATGCGAGTGCAAATTTCTGGGCACTCTAGTGTTCAATCATCTTCCACCTTCGGATCACGAAAGGCCCGAAAGCCAATCTACATCCTCAAGTTTAAGAAGATTGAACAGGGGCAACTGTTGTACCCCAAAATTTGCCCTCCCATATTTCTCAAAACATCTCAAGAAAAATTCACAAGTCCAACCCGGCGCGTCATATTCAGGTGTTCTTTCCCCAAGATATCTCTGATAACGTATTCTCAAATTCAGGTTCGGCTCAAGAGATAATTCTTTAAAGAAGGTATCCGAATGTGTAAGTTTTCTTGAAGAAATATGGTGAAAAAGTGTGCTGAAAGTGCAGTTTTTACGCGCTAAAAAAATTCATAACTTGAAGATCGTGGCTCGTTTTGAACCCGTTCCGGTGGCCAAAATTCCGTCTTGACATTATCTACGTTTTCATCTCTCACGGCTGGAAGCCAATTTCGATCAGAAGGTCTTCAAAAATGTGGATTTATCAAGTATTTTCGCACAGAAAATTTGTGACAGAAGTTTATTTGTGTCATGCTCAGAAAATCATAACTTGGTCGATTTTCATCGTATCGAGCTGGTTCTGGCGCCAAAATTTCACAAATTGAGTTGGCTACATTTTCACAGGAGGTATCGAGTTCGAACGGTGTTCAAAAGGCCTTCAGTTTTTGCTCAGAGTGCGTGACACGCTGAGAATCCTGAATGCTGAATATTATTTCATCTGGGCTGAAACTTCGAAAATTCATAACTCGGTCAATTTTTATCGGATTGGGCTCATATTTTTACACAAGGTCCCTAACTCATAGATCTACAACTTTTCTTTAAAAGTCGAGACCGGATTATGCTCCGATCAATACTAGTTTTTTATTGAAGAACGTGTCAGAGTCGACACTGGAGCCCAAAATAAGTTTGTCTGAGCTGAAACTTCAAAAATTCATAACTAATTCACCGTTTATCCGATTGAGCCGATTTTTGGACAGGAGTTAGTTCTCGATGCCGGCTACATTTTGTTTTCACATTTCAACTTCAAAAATTGCACTTAAGTCCCTGCGATTTAGCCTGGAAAGTGACGAACTCAAGTGAATATTGGAGGCCCAATTGCACATTCAAAGCCCATTTTCTTTACCCCAATTTCCATTATATAATCACCTTCTTTTCACACAAACCAGAGAGGAGAAAAAGAGAAAAAAAACCTTGCCACAATACTGTTAGAATATCAAATTCTTTCAAGAACCCTAAAACCTTGAAATCCTTATTACAAATCCCCCTCTCACTACAAACAAGCCATCACAGTTACAAACCAACACCTCACTACTTCTTCAGTAAGGGTAAGGCTGACTTGATCTCCATGATCCAAAAGGCATAAAAGCATTCATGTCACTAATTTTCCAGTAAGGGTAAGATTGATTTGATCTCCATGATCAAAAGGGTATAATCATTCATACATGCCATATTGTGCCTAAACATTAAATTTCTTCATATATTGGCTTTATTTGCATTTTATGATTTTATTTAATGTGTTCATGAGATTCAACACTGCAAATTTAGACAGGATCCCATGCAGGTTCATTAAGGAACGTTGAGGCCAAAAGCCAAAAGCCAAAAGCCAAAAGCCAAAAGCCAAAAGCCAAATAGCCAAAAGAACAACTTATGCATGACGAGACAGACATCCTGAGAAGATTAAGGAACATTGAGGCCAGAACACAAATGACCAACAGCCAGAATACAAATGGCCATGAAACCCAATCCAATGGCCAAAGAATGCAGACCACGGTACTCAGGAGTCAATGAACACGCACGTGATGTCAGAAAGTCAAACAGGATCTTGATTCAATGGGCCAAATTTCTCAAATCATACCTCCCTTTGGGTCTGAATACCCCCATGGTTTGCATATTTTTAATTTTTATTTGATTTTCTTTTCTAATTCTTTTTAATGTTTTAATTATTTCTTTTTACCATAAAATAATTTTCACAATAATAAATACAGAAAAATCAAAAAAAATGTTTATTGTTATTAACATTAATTTCACCATTATTTTTTGTAAATAATTTTAATAATTAATTTAGTTAATTTAGGTTTCAATTTTAACCTTTTTCTTAATAAATTAAAATATGTAGAAATTAGGTTTTTTTAATATTCTCATCCTTTTTTTTATAAATAATTTTCTCATCATTATTATTATTATTAATTACTACTTTTGTAAATAAATATGTAAAATAATTAATTAGTGTAAATTAGGTTTTTAAACTTTAATCTTTTTCTTAATAAGTAAAAAGTATCTAGAATTAGGTTTTTTTTGACATATTCATCTTTTTCTTAAATAAATTATTAATCATCATTATTTATCATTATTATTAATTATCATTAATTTTGTAAATAAACATGTAATTAATTAATTAGTGTACATTAGGTTAAACTTGAATATTTTTCATAAATAATTAAAAACAACTTAGAACTAGGTTTTCATTTAACTTCTAATTAATTTTCTTTATTCTCATTAAAAACCAAAAAAACTAAAAAACATTCTTTTCCTTTTATTAAATAATTAATTAGCTTTTTAATTTCATTTAATTTCAAAAGGGTCCAACGCCCTCGAACGTTCTATTTTTATTCTTTTTGCATGTTATTTTATTTTCCTTTGTGAATATTATGTAATTGCTCAAGCCTTGTAATAGTAATTAGGTCTTTTACTTTCCGCATTTTTATTAAAACGGGTCTTTGTAATTTGGCGATGTATAGACCCGCGCCTTGTAATAGCGTAGGATTTTACTTTCCGCATTTAAATTTCCGCACTTTTAAATTATAATTGCATGAAAGAATGTATGGCCTAAATTAAAAACAAGCGTAGATCACCATGGTACATGTACAAGATAAAATATAACATGAAAGCAACACACAAATTCACACACCACTCTTAGGGTACGCCTCACTATTGCCTTACCTTCGAAACAAGGTCGTCGAGTATAAGACGTTTTAGTAAGTCCTTATGTCCGTTGATCCATATGCCTCAAAACAAGTTGCCTCAGAAAAGTTGCCTCGAATTAAAAAAGGATCAATGGCATAAGGGTAGCTTCTAAGGTGTCCTACTGTTGCTCTGGTGACCACACTGTCCCTACAAACGAATTGACCCGAACACCTCCAACGGTGGTGCTACCTACCTCTCAATGGTGGGATGGCACTACCTTAAGGACATTTACACAGCCTAATTCCTTAGGGTAGGTAGATGACTCATAGATACTTGCTCTATTTCAAAAAACAAATCAAAAAACTCTTTTCACACTGACACTTTTCAAAAAGCCTTCAAAACAATTTTTCAAACACTCTTGAGGACTGATACAAGAGTCGATCTGAAATCTTTAAACGAAACTTTTTTCAAACCCACTCACACTTGAAAAGCAAACACTTTTGAAAACACAAATGAGCAAGTATCTAAGAGCCCATGGATAACCATGGATAGAAAGGGTGCTAACACCTTCCCTTTCTATAAATCTACCTCCCGAACCGAGAAACTATCTCATAAGGAATTTTGCTGTGCTTTTGTCCTGTCCATGTTGGAGAAAATAAAAGACGGTGGCGACTCTTGCTTACCGCGAAATTTCGCGAACCAACGTTAAACAGTCAGTTCCAGATCCACCGATCACAGGTTGGTACTGTTCCCTAATCCAGACCAACTTATAGATATGAATACGATCAAAGTTTTTGTCTCTCGTAACCCCGTGCCTACCTTGCTCGGAGACATTTTTCACTCTCTTCACACTCGTACCATGAAGAGAAGAGGGATTCTTATGTGTTTCATACCATTGCTGTCTAGGTGGTTTATTTTGCACCTTCCTCGATCTATTTTAAAGAACGAACAAGGCTTGGGGTGGTCTCAAAGGATGATGCCACTTTTGCATTCAGATATCCATTGGTGTTCCCGATCTTTGGAGGATGTCACCATCATTGACCATTGTGGGGAATTCTCTAATGTCCCACTCTTTGGAATTAGGGGATGTATCACTTATAATCCTTGCTTGGATCTATGATATTTTGGTTACACTCGGAGGGATGGTCCTCATAACGCACTTGTCCAAGGTATTATATTTGACTATGAGAACAATGTCCAAGGTTATCGTCAAAGATTTGTACGAGCTTGGGGTATGGTAAACAAGGTTGATAATAAGACTTTGGGGCATAATAACTCTATTCCATTGAAGCCTTATCTCAAGTGGGTAAGAGCTTGTGCTCAAAACCTCATGATTCTGTATCCAACCATCTTACCAATAATTGTGGAGCCTATTGCTGAAAGAGACATTCCCTACACCATTCCTCATCCTGACATGCCTACTAGTCTCGAGGAGTTGCAAAGATCATGGATTCAACTCAAGGGAGAGCGAGACACCTTTGAAGCCCAAATTATATACAAGCGAGAAGAAAGTGTTGGAGCTCACAAGGAAACTTCACGAGGAGCGAAGCCTGAATGCTTACATTTCACCAAAGAGGATGCGCCAGTGGGAACCTGAGCCTTTTTAGGAGTTTTGTCTTTTTGTTTTATCCATTGTAAGCCCAAGAGGCATTTGTAACCTTTGAACTTATTAATTCAATTGATGTTTTGTTTCATCTTTGGTTAAGCAAATTTAAATCTTAAAAGTCCTTAAAAACACTACATTCTCATAACATGCATCATATCATAAGCATATTTTCCGACACAGGTTTCCTCATCTTTCTACTATTTATTTCAGTATAATATGGATATAGAGAAAACCTTCAAGGACTTGCAGACTTAACACTCTCAATTCCAAGAGACTCTGCTCAACTTAGCAAAGGGGCAACAAGAAATGATGACACTTCTTGTCACGAAAAAGAAGACCAAGAAGAAAGCTATAGTCAACATGGGGAAGAGATTCAAAGGCCCTGTCCGACAAGTTCAAGTTGAAGAAGACTCCTCCGAGGAGGATGAGAATTAAGATGAAGATGCTAGGATCACCCGTGCCGGGGGTGGAAACAATAAAATCTCTGAAGAAGAGGATTATTTTGACGAGCAATATCCACCGGCCGACAACAAATATAAGCAACTAGAAGACAAACTAAAGGCTGTGGAAATCCAAGTTGTTTCTGGCTTGGACTTTGATGACTTGGGTTTGGTTCCTAGGGTAGTCATTCCCCACAAATTCAAGATCCATGTTTTTGCCAAGTACGATGGTGTCTCATGTCCAAAGCTTCACTTGAGATCTTACGTCCGTAAAATTCAGCCGCATACCGCTAAGAAACTGTGGGTGCACTTTTTTCAAGAAATCTGTATGGGACGCAATTGGAGTGGTTTTACCAATTGTAAGAGACTAACATCCATACTTGGGATGATTTATCCACCACCTTTTACCGCTAATATCAATATAACGCCGATCTTGAGCCAACTAGGGTGCAACTGCAAGGTATGACCATGGGTTCCAACGAGGGCTTCAAGGAATACGATCAAAAATGGAGAGACCTTGTTGGCAGGGTGAAACCACCTTTAACTAATAGAGAGTTGGTGGACAGGTTTATGGGGACATTGACTGGACCATTTTTCAACTTGCTGATTGGAAATTCATCATCCGGATTTATTGAATTGATCTTAACTGGTGAAAGGGTTGAAAGAGGGATCAAAAGCGGGAAGATACCCATGGCCTCCACCTTAAATGTTATGAAAAATCCATTTATTGATAAAAAAGAGACTAATGTTGTGTATGGATCAAGAAGTCGTGCGAAGAATGACCTTCATCATTCAGTAGGGGCAGTTTTGATCTCCAATCCAACTCTAGCTTAACGTCCGCGTCAACAAAATAACAATCAACAAAGACCAAACATCCCGAGACAATTTACCAGAATCAACATGTCATTATCTCAAGCTTTGCAACATATATTGAGAGTTGATTTGGTGACCTTGTGAGACCCCCCTTCCAACCCTAACACTGCTTCCCCAAAATGCAACCCTAATTCCAAATGCGCTTACCACTCAAACAGTCCCAGACATGATACTAATGATTGTTGGTCTTTAAAGAACAAAATACAAGACCTAATTGATAACAAGACAATTGAATTCGACCCTCCACCAACTCCAAATGTGATCACTGCACCCATGCCAAATCATGGTAAGGGTGTCAATGCTATTGAAAATACCTCTTTTGTTGCTTCCGTCAATGACTTGACCACTCCTTTGAAGACTGTTAAAGAGAATTTGTTGAACGTCGGGGTATTCCCTGGCTGCCTTGAAGATTGTTGCTGCTGTGATGTACAAAATAATGGTTGTGAATGGCTGAGGAAAGGTGTCCAACACCTGCTGGATAGCCATGAGATTCTATTTGAGAAAACTCCATATGTGAAAAGTCTGACCAAAAGTGTATCTCAAGAGTTTCAAGACGTTTTCATCATTACTATATCAAACAAACCTATTAGGATCACCTCCAAAGGTCCTATTAGGATTCCCGTTGAACCAAGAGTAGATCCACTAATTATCACCACACCGGGGCTAGTCCCCTACTCTTCTGATAAGGCTGTGCCCTGGAATTATGGGGCGGAAGTGTATTACCATGGTATCAAACAAGATTCATGGATTTCCGAAGATGAAACTGCTGACATTACAAACATTGCTGGATCAAGTAAAGTTACTAGGACGGGGGGGGGGGGGGATTTTTTCTCCAGAGATTTCCCCTCCGACAACTACAACTACACCCATTCGTATTACTGCTATCAAACCTAATGTTGATACTAGAGGAAACGAAAAAATGACTGAGCCTGCCCTGACGAAGGCGCCTGCAAAAGATATTACCACTGAGGAACCATCTACCTAAGAGATGGAGGAGATTTTAAAAATTACCAGAAAAAGAGACTATAAGATAGTGGAACAGTTGGGGCAAACACCCTCGAAGATTTCCATGTTGTCTTTGTTGCTATGCTCCAAGGCACATGCTCAAGCACTGATAAAATTCTTGAAAAATGCACATGTCCCTCAAGAAACTACAACTGACTAATTTGAAAACTGTGTAGTCAGTTTAACTGCTGACAATGGTTTTGGATTTTTGGACGCAGATCTAACTCCAGCCGGGAAAAATCACAACAAAGCTCTACATGTTTCCATCGAATGTAAAGGCACCACTTTAGCACATGCGTTGGTGGATACTGGGTCCTCCTTGAATGTTTTACCCAAAGGCTCTCTAGATAGGTTAGACTGTGAAGGTTTAGTACTGAAACCCAACAACATTGTGGTGAGAGCTTTTGACGGATCAAAGACAATGGTCCATGGAGAGGTTGATCTCCCTATCAAAGTTGGGTCTCAAGTCCTCAAATCAACTTTCTATGTGATGGATATCCATCCTGCTTATTCTTTCCTGCTTGGACGTCCATAGATCCATGGGGTGGGTGCGGTAACTTCCGCACTACATCAAAAGCTAAAGTATCTGGTCAAAGGGAAAATTGTCACTGTATATGGAGAAGAAGAGTTTATGATCAGTTATCTGAATTCATTCAAGTATGTTGAAATGGATGGAGACTTCATTGAAACTCCTCGTCAAGCCTTTGAAGTGGTCTCTCCCATGGTTGTTGTTTCCAAGGCCACTCCTGACACTCCCAAAGCTGCTAAAGATACATCGAGGATGACCTCTCTCAAAGATGCTCGTGCTGTTGTTGAAGACGGAGGTTGCACCATTTAGGGATAACTTCCTGATTTCCCTTTCAAGTCAGACAAATTTGGGTTGTGCTTCACTTACAAAGCCCAAAAGGAGGTTCTACGTGCTTGTGTAAGGAAGCCACCCCTCCGCATTAGTAACCATGAAGTTAATGCTCTTGAAGACTCTGACAATGACGGTGATTGGGACGACTAGATCTACCCAACTACAAGTGGAAGACTCAACAACTGGCAGACCAAGGACTTCATCCCAATTACCTTCAACTAGGAGTAACTACCATTTCCCGTTTTTTATTACTTTGATAAATTTGTGTATAATTTCCATTAAAACAATGACTTTAAGATATGTGCATTTCCCGAGGCACAATGGCCCATTTGTTAAGGGTTTGTCATTTTCATATGCCATATGCTCATTTTAATGAAAAACATTGGACTGTTTTTCATTCAAATTTTGTGCTCATTGTCTTTCTTTACTTTATTGCATTTTCAAAATAGCCATGTGACCTTACATGCGCGCACACACACACACACACACACACATTTTCAGATCCACATCCAGGCCAGATCTCATTGACAATAATCTTACTATTGCCATCTATGACTTTGAACATCTGATCCATCAAGCCGAAGACAAAGGTGAAGAATATTGTGAAATACCTGGGGAACTCGCCAGACTTTTGATACAAGAGGAAAAGGCGATCCAACCATACGAGGAACCAGTTGAATTGATAAACCTGGGTACTGAGGCAGACAAGAAAGAAGTCAAGATCGGCGCTAACTTGGAATACTATGTCAAGATAAGACTGGTCCAGATGTTGCACGACTATGTTGAGGTGTTCGCTTGGTCATATGAAGATATGTCAGGGCTTGATGTTGATATCGTAGTTCATCATCTTCCAATGGAGAAAGGTTGTCCTCCGGTTAAGCAAAAGGTTCGATGCATGCGGCTAGATATGTCTGAGAAAATCAAAGCAGAGGTAATGAAACAGTTCAATACAATTTTTCTAGCAGTGACATCATATCCCCGATGGGTTGAAAATATGGTCCCAATGCCGAAGAAAGACAGAAAGGTCCATATGTGTGTGGATTACAAAGATTTAAATAGGGAAAGCCCCAAAGACGACTTTCCTCTACCACATATTGATGTTTTGGTTGACAACACTGCTCAACATAAAGTGTTCTCCTTCATGGATGGCTTCTCGGGTTACAACCAAATCAAAATGGCACCCGGGGACATGGAGAAAACCACCTTTGTCACACAGTGGGGTACCTTCTGCTATAAGTCATGCCTTTCAGTTTGAAGAATACAGGCACAACCTATCAACGGGCTATGGTAACTCAATTTCATTATATGATTCATCATGAGATAGAAGTCTATGTGGATGATATGATTGCAAGGTTGCATACTAAGGAAGAACACCTTGATCACTTGCATAAGCTATTTGAAAGGTTGCATAAATACAAGTTGAGGCTGAATCCCAACAAATGCACCTTCAGGGTGAGGTCCGGAAAACTCCTAGGGTTTGTCGTTAGTGAAAAAGGTATTAAAGTCGACCCCGCAAAAGTCAAAGCCATACAAGAAATTCCAGCTCCCTATACTGAGAAGGAGGCCAGGGGTTTCTTGGATCGACTCAACTACATTGCCCGGTTCATATATCACTTAACTGCTACTTATGAGACAATCTTCAAACTATTGAAGAAAGATCAATTAGTCAGATGAAACAACGATTGCCAAGCAACTTTTAACAAGATTAAGGATTACTTACAAGAACCTTCAATCCCGATGCCTCCAATTGAAGGAAGACCTCTTATTATGTACTTGACTGTATTAGAGAATTCAATGGGGTGTGTGTTGGGCCAACATGACAAGTCTTTCCGAAAAGAGCATGCAATATACTACCTTAGTGAAAAGTTTACCGACTATGAAACTAGATATTCACTGCTTGAGAAAACTTGTTGCGCTTTGGCATGGGATGCTCGCTGGATAAGACAATATATGTTGACTCACACCAATCTATTTATTTCTAAGATGGATCCCATCAAGTATATCTTCAAGAAGCATACTCTCTCCGGACGAATAGCTAGATGGCAAATGATCTTGATTGAAAACGACATCCAATACACTACACAAAAAGCAATCAAGGGAAGTGTGCTGGCGGATCATTTGGCCCATCAAGCTGTTGATGACTACCAATCCATGAACTTTGAATTCCCGAACGAGAATATCACGATGATAACCGACTGTGAAAAGCCTGGACCATATGAAGGACCCGAACAAGGATCCCGGTGGACTATGGTTTTTGATGGAGCCAATGCGTTGGGTAATGGAATTGGTGATGTGATCATTTCTCCTGAAGGTTGCCATACATCTTTCACTGCCAGACTTTTCTTCGACTTTACAAACAACATGGCCGAGTATGAAGTGTGCATCTTGGGTCTAAGGGCTGCTATTGATTTAAGAATCAAATTTTTAAACGTATATGGAGATTCATCTCTGGTTGTCAGTCAAGTTAAAGGAGAATGGGATACCAAACATCCAAACTTGATCCCTTACAAAGAGCTTATGCTAATCTTGATCCCATACTTCGAGGAGGTCACCTTTTAACATTTCTCGAGGGAAGAAAATCAGTTGGCATATACTTTATCAACTATGTCGTCTATGTTCAAGGTTAATTGGGATAACGAAGCTCTCAAAATCACTATCAAAAGATTTGACGAACCTGCACACTGTTATGAGATTGACACTGATGAGGAGAAGCCTTGGTATCATGAAGTGAGGAGGTATCTTAAAACACAAGAGTATCTTGAGGGAGCCTCAATCAACGACAAAAAATTCTTACGGAGGTTCTTAACCAAATTCTTCCTAAGCAACATACAAACGCAACCATGATTCAACTGTGCTCTGCTGTGTAGACAAGAAGGAGGCATAGAAGATCATGGAATACATGCATGCGGGTATCTTCGGAACTTACTCTAGTGGACACACTATGGCCAAGAAGATTATGAGGGCTGTTTACTATTGGTCGAATATGGAAACTGATTGTCACCACCACTTGAGGTCTTGCCATAAGTGTCAGATCTATGCCGACAAAGTTCATGTACCTCCAATACCTTTAAACGTCATGACTACTCCGTGGTTATTTTCAATATGGGGCATTGACATGATTGGAGAAATCAAGTCCACTGTCTCTAATGAACATCGTTTCATCCTCATCACCAAGAACATTGTATCCCGGTTTATCAAGCATAACCTTATATGCCAGTACGACATCCCTGAAAGAATCATCACCAAAAATGGAACCAACCTCAACAATGCCATGATTACTGAACTTTATACGCAGTTCAAAATTAAGCATCACAACTCTTCTCCATACAAACCTAAGATGAATGGCGCAGTAGAGGTCGCCAATAAAAACATAAAGAATATTATGCAAAAGATGGTGGTGACCTATAAAGACTGGTATGAGATACTACCATTTGCTCTTTATGGTTACTGTACCTCGGAATGAACATCAACTGGGGCAAACCCATTCTCTTTAGTCTACGGCATGGAAGCCGTCCTACCTCTCGAAGTTCAAATTCCTTCTCTGAGGATTATGAAATAAGCAAACTTAAGTGAAGATGAATGGATTCAGACAAGATTGGATCAGTTGAATTTGATTGACGAGAAGAGACTGGCTGCTGTTTGTCATGGTCAAATGTATCAAAAGCGTACGATCAAGGCATTTAATAAGAAGATCAAACCTCGAGCATACCAGGCTGGCGACTTGGTAATAAAACACATCATTTTACCACAAGGTGATCCCAGGGGAAAATGGACTCCCACTTACGAAGGGCCATTTGTTGTCAAGAAAGTATTCTCTGGCGGTGCTATGATGTTAACTACTATGGACGGTGAAGATTTCCCATATCCTGTGAACGCGGACATAGTCAAAAAATAGTATGCATAAGAATGACCCTCTAGGTTAACATACCTAGGCAAAAATAAGGGAATCCCGAAAAACCATAATGGTTTGGGCAAAAATTAGGGATATATACAAAGGATTATACACTCGGCAAGTCAAAAACCTGAAAGGGCGGCTTGGGCAAAAAGGGTATCCTGGTGGACTGAAAACCCGAAAGGGCGGTCTAGGCAAAAGTTAAGGATTAAAGTGTACAACTATGTCCTGTTGGATCACTATAGCCAGTTTTATTACCAAGGTCAAATTTCAAATGGTACAAGATCAATTCAATCAACTTCTTTTGACGGAAAGGGATAATGTTCGAAGACATAGGGTAAATAACAGAGTTGGAACCTAATGAGATCACTTCCACATGGCTATACATTTTTGTTTTCACTTTGCATTCTTTTCATTCTTTCGACGAATTCCTCTTATTAGGATTTCTGTCTCCCTGTATAAAAACACATGTTTATAGGAAAAATATCAATACAAATATACTTTGAAGTGCATACTTTTTGTTTTTCTGTTTTGATTGCAAAAATGTCCAATGATTAAAATTGAATGAACATATGCATATGAACATTGATTAACTGCTAACAAATATACGCACAAGAACAGTAATGAGCGCTTACTTAAGGATTTGGGATATCCCCACATAGTCACTTTAATGGGATTATCCCTACGGAGTGAATTCAAACATTCTCCATCTAGAGTTCCAATCAGCATATCTCCTGAAAATTCCCTTCCCCGGTCGAGTTTGGTCTTCCAAAGTTGAGAAAGATACCTTGCAAAAAGTTCTTCCCCAGATGAATTTATTTCCCCAGTAAGGTCTTCAGAATACCTTCCTCAACAGTGTTTATTTCCCCAATGGACTAAAATATCCCCAGCTTAAGTTTACTCCTTGGACTACTACAAATCTACGGACAAAACCTCTTTTCCCCAGCAAAGTTGATACTATCCCCAGAAAATTGCTGCAAAAGCCTGGGGTCCAACTAGGTACCAATTAAATTTAGCCTCCCCAGACAAATCAGAAGTTTAGTCATCTCTTTTATCCCTAGTCAGGGTATATAAGAATTAAATTCCCCGGTAGAGCAATGGATGACCAAGGTTCCTGAACTCTAATCCCAAGCAAAAATCAACATTCCCTACAAAGTTTCCTCAAAAAAGCAAACAAGAATTCCCAGTGGAAGCACTCTAAAAAAGGTTAAAGATACATATACTCTTCATCTCCAGCGGTAGTCTGAAGTTTAGCTTCCCAAAACTTCCCAACAGCAATCAGGGATTTATTTTCCCAGACAAAGAAACACTTCAATAACATTTCATATTCATGCATCATGACATGTGCATACGAAACATATAACATAATCTCATTTATTTTGAGAACATCATTAAGCAATGCGTTTCATACATCATGGAATTGAATACAACTAACTATTTACTTTTTCAGGAAAAGATCAGTCCACAAATGAATACCATAAACAACAAACATTTCCTTCAAAAGATATTGGTTGGTTCAGTATAAATCGACCAATGATTTATCTTGATTCCATTCTGATATACGCTTTCTCTGGTTCAGTTAAATTGCTTCTAAGATTTATGCTAATTCATTATCCAGTTAAAGATTATTCAAGACCTCTGCTGGTTTAGTTTAAATCGACCAATGATTTATCCTGATTCCATTTCGGTAGACGCTTTCTATTGTTTAGTTAAATCGCTCCTAAGATTTATGCTGATTCATTATCCAGTTAAAGATTATTCAAGGCCTCTGCTGGTTTAGTTTAAATCGAACAATGATTTATCCTGATTCCATTCCGGTAGAATCTTTCTCTGGTTCAGTTAAATCGCTCCTAAGATTTATGCTGATTCATTATCCAATTAAAGATTATTCAAGACCTCTGCCGGTTCAGTTTAAATTGACCAATGATTTATCCTGATTCCATTCCGGTAGACGCTTTCTCTGGTTCAATTAAATCGCTCCTAAGATTTATGCTGATTCGTTATCCAGTTAAAGATTATTAAAGACCTCAGGTGGTTTAGTTTAAATCGACCAATGATTTATACTGATTCTGTTCCGGTAGACGCGTTCCCTGGTTCAGTTAAATCGACCCTAAGATTTATGCTGATTCCTACCCAGTCAAAGATAAATAAATCGACCAAAGGTTTATTCTGGTACTTCTTCTAATCTCTATTAACAGTCACCTTGGATGGCATCTATAAGCCCATCTCTAGTGACTCTTTATTTCCTCTCCAAATGGCATCTTTAAGCCCATTCCTGATACAATCAACCAACAACGTTACTTCGAGCATCAACAAGTGCAAATTTCTGGGCACTCTAGTGTTCAATCATCTTACACCTTCAAGTCATGAATGGAGGACCTGCCAATCTAACTCTTAGGTTTAAGAAGATTGAACAGGGGTAGTTGTTGTACCCTAAAATTTTCCCTCTCTTTTCTCAAGACATTTCTCACAAAGGATCATCAATAGCTCAAGTTTGCACAAATGTTGACTAGGTCAAAACACCTCCTAAACACTGATGCCTCAAATTAGGGTTTTGATTTTATCAAGGGAAATTAGACTTATAATGCCTTAGGTGACTTTCATGGTCTATTATAAGTCTCCAAGAGTGCTCATGTCAAGTTTCAAGTCTTGAATCACAATTTTGCTCAGTCAATTGATCAAATGACTAAAAATTAGTTGTATTGGGTAAATGGTCAACTGTGGTCAAATTACAGTCAAACTTCAATATTTTTTACCAATATCAACATTTTTAAGTCATATTCATCCATTGATCAAGTTCGGATCACAATTCCTCAAGAAAAATGTTCAATTCATCAAAAGGGTAAAATGGTCAAAATTAGGGTTTTTGATTAGAATGACTGATTTTTGACTTTTGACCTAATACATGACTTATTGGTTGGAAACATGATTTTAAGGATTCAATTACATCATTTTTACCTAATTGTATGATTCAATTCATCCCTCAAGATCAAACAACTGATAGATGAAATTTGGTCAACTACTAAAAAAGTTAACTAATACATCAAAAGTCAAACTTTGATTTTTGGGTCAAAATTAAGTTTCAAAGATCAAAATTCATCAAGACATTCAAAAATATGAAGCTTGATCATCAAGAAATCAATAAAGTCAAAAGTCAATTTGAAAAGTCAAACTTTTCAAGACTTAGAAATTTTTCTAAGTATTTTTGTACATGATAATTTCACTACTTCATGCTAATTTTTTTACCAAGATCCAAGATGATTCAAAGAAAACTTTCAACATGAAAGTTGTAGATCTTGATGAGATCTAAATTTTTTTATTAGAGGGCTCATATCCAAAAAATGCTTAGATTTTGAGTTATAGGCCCATGAAGTCATGCACCTTTTCTTAATCACTTAGTGAAATTTTGACCTAGTTTAGGCAGATTTTCTGTCCCAACTTCTTGACCATTTTTCACATAGCTCCAATTTGATTTAGCAAAAGTGGAAAACATGAGAGCTATAGAGGATGTTTAAATCTTTCCAAAATGTCCAAGAACTTGAAGAGATCATGCTTGAGCAAAGAGAATCTAAGAGAAGAAGTTGAAGTTTCATTCTTGATTTTTATGTTATTTTGATGATGAACATTCAACCAAATCTCAAACCTATGCTGCATAATCTCACTTTGCAGGCTTCTAACTTGCATTTCAATCTATAATTAAATGTTTACACAACTGTTAGAGCTTTTATCCAAGCATTTAAGCCATTATCCAAGTGATTAATCCATTTTAGGAAGAAAGGTATCACTTCCATTTTGGAAAAGTAAGCTTTATTGAAAAAAGTCAATTCATTGAGCCTCTAACTCGTTTCTTCTGAACAAGTTTCATTTATAAAGTCAGAAAAAGCATGCTTAAAGCCCTCAACTACTCTACAAACCTTTGTACTGTGCATTGGGACAGTATGTATCAAGCTTACTTCAAAAACAAGCCAAAGAGCCATAACATGTGATCTTGGTTTTCTGATCATTCCAAGTTTCCAAACCCTCTCCTATAAATTTAGCCATCATCTTCAAGCCAAAGACACGATTTAGCAAGCCTGAAAACTCCCTCAAACTCAAAATTGCTCCCAAACCTCACTTTTGTGCTATTTCTTATTTTTGATAACCATCTCACAAACCACTCGCGCGTTTTCCTTTATTTTCATTCACCAAGCTTCTATAACACATATAGAAGCCATCCCAATACCTATTACACTTATGTAACTCCATCTTCATCATCCTTCATTTTCAAAAACAGAAGCTTGCATCTTGACTTCTCCAGCACGATTCAACCACTCTCAATCCAAAGTAACTATTGGAATAGCTTCCTGGAGGTTCAAGGAAGCTAACCAGATCATTACAACACCTTGAAGTAAGCTCTAACTCAAAACACGATATCCACTCACAAGGTAAGTTTTCTAAACTTTCAACTCTTCATACAAGCATAATTTGATTCTGATTTGTGAAGATAAAATGTAGATATCATAGCCTTGAAACTAACCATGTCCTTAGAATTTATTTATATTTCCCGAGTAGTGTGGATTTTAGTTTTGAACTTTATGAAATATTTAGGTCAGAATTTGGTACCAATAAATTTCGTGTTCATATTTGAGAGTTAGATTAATTTGTTTACATATTTGGAGTCATGGTGAAATTTATAATAAGTTTGATGTTTACATTTTGAGAATGATTGAGAAATGAGCAAGATACAAAATTTGAAAATCTTGTCTGTGGATGTTGGCGCAAGGAAGAAGAAGACAATGTGTTCAGAACTTGTTTTAAAATATAATATGTTGGTTGTGTATAAATGAACGAATGTATAGCTACCCCAGTGGTAGAGAGCGCGCACGTAAAGCATACCTATAGAAGGTCCTGGGTTCGAGCCCCAACGAGACCTTTTGTCATTTTTACAACATTTTCCTTGTTTCTTTTTGTTCAAAAACGCGCCTGGGCTTCATTCCTGATGGGCTTGACCACTCTACTCAGCATCACCCCCTGTTTACCTTTTACCATGCAAGCCCAATAATATATATTTTTATTTCATATTTCTGATTCAAAAACTGCTTGGGCCTTAAACACAAAAACTGTTTTTTCTTTCTAACCCCATAATTCATTTTCAAACCCCTCTGACTTTTAATTTTAATTTTAATTTAATTTTCTTTTATTTAACCTAAATATTATTATTTTTATTATTTCTAATTAAAAATATAATAAAAAATTATTTTTATTAAACACTTAGGCTAAAGTTTATTATTTTATTATTTACTTTATTTCATTTCCTTAAACAAAAACCCTAAAAAACACATTTTCTTTTCTTAAATTAATTAAAATAGATTTGTCCTTAGGTTTAATTTTAATTTGCTATTTTTTTAAAATTAACTTAGAACTTAGGAATTTAATTAACTAACCTTTCACCATTTAATTTAGTTTAGCTAGTTAGGTTAAAACTTTTTTCCATCAAAAAACCATTTTCTTTTCTTTTACATTATCTTTATATTCTTGTACATTTTATTTGACATTATTCAATATGGTTGTAATAGTAATTATATTTTAATAACTTTCATCCCCTTTGTAATTTGTATCCCCATCCCCTAAAGTATTGTAATAGCGTAGGACTTTAAATTTCCGCAATTTATCACTTTCAATATTATTGCTAGTAATTAGGGTTTGTATGGCAAGACTAAAATAAAACAAGTAGACAACCTTAATGCAAGAAAAAATGCATGAAAACAATACACTTTGCACACTTGCACCTCCAGGGTTAACCCACACTTGTTGCCTTAGAATAAAATAGTCATGTTCCTCAAAAGTGGGATACTTTAGCAAAGACCCTCGATTACATGATCGTAGTCCCTCGATGATCCTTCGACGTTGCCTTCGGTAAATGATATTAGAACCTTATGACAAATTTCTAAGGTATCTCACAATGTTGCCTTCTATGACTGTACAATGACCCACACATGTCCCTTCACATCCAATGATATGGTTGCTTACTAACTAATAGTAAGATAACACTATCTAATGGAGGAGGAGAAGAACAAAGACTTTTTGAGTAGGTAGAATGTTCGTAGTTGTTTGCACAAACATTCCAAAATAAAACATCTTTCAAAACACACCAAAACTTTTTCCATGAAATATTTTCAAAAGTCAACACTTTGTATACATTCTTATAGAGACGAGAATCATTACAAAGTTCGCCTAAACGAAGGCACTTTTCAAAAATACTCTCAAACAAACACAAGCACATTTCACAAAGCATTTTAAAAATAAGCTAGCAACCAAGATCCCGTAGGTAACTACGGATGAATAGGGTGCTAACACCTTCTCTTTTCATAACCTACCCCCCGAGCTGAAGAAAAATTCTCAAAAGGTCTTTCCTGTTCTTTTCACCCTTTCATTTATTGGATAAAAGAAAATTCGGTGGCGACTCTTATTATCCGCAACAATTGCGATAAAACACAAAACACCCAAGTCAGTTCTCCCACCGTATTACACAAGCCCTCAAAACCCCTTATACTCTCAAAAGCCAAAATTGTCCACTAAAACTCCATTTTGAGCTTTGAAGTCCAAATCTTTGAATCTCTCAAACCTTGCAAGTTTTGTCCAAACAAATCATCCAAATACTTCACATACATCATATAGAAGTTGTCCAAACACAAGAATAACTCCTGTAACATCATTATCACCATCTTCCAAACTCAAAAACAGTACCTTGCAACTTGACTTGGTTGGGGGTGATTCAACAACTTTCAGCATAAAGTAAGGATTGACATAGCTTCAAGAAGGTCCAACAGAGCTTAATCAATCATAATATTGCACCTGGAACAGCTAGAAGAGGTTTCAGACTTTTCTCCAAAAGAGGTAAGTTTTCTCAAACTGTGATATCCTTATCCATACATCATTTGCTTTCAATTTCAAAAAATAAAACAGGACAAGTCGGGGGAAAAGAGTACAAATATCCAAAAATTCTAAAAAAATGCTTTAGGAGCCCTGACAAGGGTGGCCGTGTCTCCTGACACAGACCGTGTCAGGGAGAAGAGATGGCAAAGAGGCAGGGCAGAAGGCGACACGGGCGCCCGTGTCACACGACATGGCTCGTGTCAACTCAGTTGAGACTAAGAACGTGCAGAAGGTATTGTGCAGATTCTGACACGGGTGCCCGCATCCGGTGATAAGGCCCGTGTCAGCCTAGGCGTTTGAAATCCTAATTTTGAGATTTTTGCCATAATTTTGGATCATTAAGGGTACATTGGACATTTTGCATCGTTGGAATTGACATTAACATCCAAATTATTTTCTAAACAATTAAAAATCATTAGACTTAGGTTTTATTTTAATTTCCTTAATTTAAATTAACTTAGATTTTTTAGGTTTTTGTTTAAAATAATTAGTTAATTTTTTTCAATTAAAACTAGTTAGCTTTCTTAGGTTAATGATCAAACTTTGTTTTCTATCAAAAAATCACCACGAACAAACTTCCTTTTTCTTTTCTACATTTTAAATTTCTTTGCGCATTTTATTATTTTGCGTTATTAATTATGTAAATGGTATGTAAGAGATGATTAGGGTTTATTGCTTTCCATTCTCCATTCACAAATTTGTATCCCCCATTCCCAAAGCATTGTATTAGCGTAAGATATTTAATTTTCTGTAATTTATCGCTTTCCTTATTATTGTTAGTAATTAGGGTTTGTATGACAAGACTAAAAGAAAACATAGCAAAACCCTAATTCAAGACAAATAATTGAACCAAACACACTTTGTACACATGCACCTCAAGGGTAAACCTCACTTGTTGCCTCAGATATAAACAATCATGTCCCTCGAAATGTGATGTGCTTTAGCATATGACCCTCGATTAAAAGATCGTAGTCCCTCGATGATCCTTCAATGTTGCCTTCAATAAACGATCTTAGTCCCTTACGACAAATTGCTAAAGTGTCCTACAAGTTGCCTTCTATGACTATACAATGACCCACGTCTGTCCCTCATATCCAATGATAAGGCTTCCTACTAACTAATGGTAGGATATCACTATCTAAAGGAGGGAAAAAAACAAAGACTTTTTGAGTAGGTAGATCGCTCGTAATCGCTTGCTCACAAACTAAAACAAATTTCACATTTCACACTTTCAAAACAACCATTTTTAAAGCACTTTTCAAAACAAACATTCTGTATACATTCTCAACGATACGAGAATCATTACAAAATTACCTTACATTGGCATCTTCAAAAACACTCCCTTTCAACATATATTTTCCAAAACAAACATTTTGTATACATTCTCAACGATACGAGAATCATTACAAATTTTCCGCACTTAGGTGTTTTCAAAATATTTTCAAACATAAACAAATACAAAGCATTTTAAAGTGAGCGAGCAATTAAGAGCCCATAGATAACTACAGATGAAAAGGGTGCTAACACCTTCCCTTTTCATAACCTACCCCTCGAACTCAAGAAAATTCTCAAAAGGCCTTTCCTGTTCTTTTCACCCTTTCATTTATTGGATAAAAGAAAAGTCGATGGTGACTCTTGTTATCCGCAACATTTGCAATAAAATGCAAAAAAACCAAGTCAGTTCTCCCACCGTATTACAGAACTGGTGACTCTGATAGGGAGAATACTAAAGGTGAGGTTACCTTAAGAGCTAGATCACCTTTATTGCTTTACTTTTTTTCCTTGTTTGCTTTACATTTCAGGTTGTGCTTGGGTTTATTTCTTGCATAGATCATATACCCGGATCTGGGGCATTTTAGGTAAGTAGCAATAGATCATGGAGACTGCACATTGTAGATCAATATGATTGAAGTGATGGCTACGCTAGTATGACACATTTGTTGGTACTGGTGTCCCTTGAGTTGAACCAAGGAGAATACAGGGCCGCTGTGTGGTGTCATAAAGCACCAACTAACCATAGAACCTTAGTTAAACAACTTGGCCATTAGAAAGTAGTGAAATAGCTGGCTTTGGTGCAGACTGAGGTTGGTTAATACTCGATACTACACTCATTGAGATCATACTTTCAGGATATTTCGATCGCAATTTAGATGCTTGTGCTGAAACAATGCCCGATGAAGAAAGATTAATGATATTGAGATTCCTAGAACCCGATTACTTCTTTAGGACATGTTGAGCCAACTAAAACTTCAAGGGGGTACTTACCTATAAATCCCATGCAAGCCTAAAACTAAGATCTTGTGTGTTTTGTTTGTGATTATTTGAACATGACATCATAAACATCATGACATCATGCCATATCATTTCACTAACCATTTCAAGGACCTTGGGATTTATCTTTGTCCTATTTTGTAGGTTATGGCTTCCGCTCGCAGAAACACTATCTGAATCAGTTTTGTAAGGGTGCCTCCTCAACTCAAAGAGTTAGCATCAAGGGTTCCTGAAAATTCTCCATTCACCAAAAGATATGGTCGACTTCTCAATCTGGTTACCTCAAACTTTGAAGAAGACATGATGTGTGTGCTCTTTTAGTTCTTTGACCCTGTACATCATTGTTTCACCTTTCCCGATTATCAATTGGTGCCCATAATGGAAGAGTTCTCTCAACTATTGGGAGTACCTGTTCTTGATCAAATGCCCTTCATCGGTTTATAGAAAGATCCACAACCTGAAGAAATTGAAACAACCTGGCATCTAAAGCGGTCCGACATTATAGCTAATTGGGAAACAAGGAGTGGAGTCAAGGGTTTCATGGCTAAGTTTCTATTAGAGAAGGCTCGACTATTTTTAGAGGATTTGAATTTCCAATATTTTGAAGAAGTCTTGGCTCTTTTAATCTATTGTTTGGTACTATTACATAATCCAGACCAACTCATAGATGTGAATGTTGTCAAAATCTTCCTTTCTCGTAACCCTGTGCCTACTTTGCTCGGAGACATTTTGCATTTTCTTCACACTCATACTATGAGAAAGAGAGGGGCTCTTATATGTTGAATACCATTTATATCTAGGTGGTTTATTTCGCACCTTCCCCGATCAGTATTGAAGAATGAACAAGGTTTGAGGTGGTCTCAAAGGATGGTGTCGCTCTCTCATTCGAATATTTATTGGTGTTCCCGATCTCTGGAAGATGTTACTATCATTAACTAATGTGGGGAATTACCTAATGTTCCTCTCCTTGGCATTAGGGGAGGTATTAATTATAACCCTTCTCTAGCTCTACGACAATTTGGTAATGCTCAAAGAGATGGTCCTCATGACGCACTTATCTCAGGTATTGTGTTTGATTACGAGAACGATGTTCAAGGTTATCGTCAAAGGTTTGTATGAGCTTGGGGTATGGTAAAAAAGGTTGACAGCAAGACATTAGGAAATAATAATTCTATCCCTTTGGATCCTTATCTTAAATTGGTGCGAGTTCGTACTCAAAACCTCATGATGCCGTATCCAGCTATCCTACCAGTGATTATGGAGCCCATTGTCGAAGGGGATATTCCTTACACCATTCTCCATCCTTACATGCCTACTGACCTCGAAGAATTGTAGAAATCTTGGATTCAACTCAAGGGAGAACATGACACCTTTGAAGCTCAACTCTATGCAAGCGAGAAGAAAGTGTTGGAGCTTACAAAGCAACTTCACGAGGAGCAAAGACTTAACGCATACATCGATACGAAGAGGAAGCGTCTATGGGAGGCTTGAGTCGTAGGTTTTGGGAGTTTATTTTGTTGTCTCTTTGAGACCTTTTGCATTTTCATTGTAAGCCCAAGAGGCAATTGTAATATTTGAACTTATTAATACAAACTTTTCTTCTGTTTCCTTTTTGGCTAGCAAATTTAAATCTCTTAAGGTCCTTGAAAACATTGCATCTACATATCATGTATAATTTCATAAGCAGGTTTTCCGATATAGGTTTCCTCATCTATTTATTATTTATTTCAGTATAAGATAGCTCTCTAGAAAACTGTCATAGATATGCAAACTCAACACACATAGTTCCAAGAGATTCTCCTGAACCTAGCTAAAGGACAACAAGAAATGATGGTGCTCCTCGTCAGAAAAAAGAAGACTAAGAAATAGGCTGTTATCCTCAACATGGGAAGAAGGTTCAAAGGTCCTTCCCGACTGGCTCAAGTAGAAGATGTTTCCTCTGAGGAGGACGACAATCAAGAAGAGGATGTAAAAAGCACCCGAGTTAGGGGTGGAAATAACCAGATTTATGAGGATGAAGACTACTCCAATGAGCAGTACCCAGTGGCGGATGGAAAATATAAACAACTAGAAGAACGGCTAAAGGCTGTGGAGATCCAAAAATTACCTGGTCTGGACTTTGGAGATTTAGGTCTGGTCCCTAGGGTGATCATCCCTCATAAATTCAAGGTCCCTGTCTTCGCCAAATATGATGGGATCTCTTGTCCGAAACTCTATTTAAGTTCATACGTCCGAAAGACTCAACCACACACGGCCGATAGGAAATTATGGGTTCATTTCTTCCAAGAAAGCTTATTTGGAACACATTTGGAAGGGTTCTATCAACTAGAAGGGACTAATATCCACACATGGGAGGATTTGGCTTCTGCCTTCTACAAACAATACCAACACAATGTTGACCTTGCACTAAGTCACGTGCAATTATAGGGTATGACTATGGGCTCGAATGAAGGCTTTAAGGAGTATGCCCAGAAATGGAGGGACCTGTCTGGAAGGGTGCAACCCCCTTTGACTGACCGAGAATTGGTGGACATGTTCATGGGCACTCTGACAGGTCCATTCTTTAATTTTCTGATTGGGAGTTCTTCATTAGGGTTTATTGAACTGATCTTGACTAGTGAATAAGTTGAAAGCAGTATCAAGAGCGGGAAGATTCAGATGGATGCATCCTCTAGTACTGTGAAGAAACCATTTGTTGGTAAGAAGGAAACTAATGTTGTTTATGGCCAGAGGATTCATATCAAGAATGATCATCATCAAACGGTAGGAGCAATATTGATTTCTAACCCAACCCCAGTTCAACGACCACAATAGCAAAACAATCATCATAGGTCAGACGCCCTGAGAAGGCAGTTCACTAGGATCAACATGCCATGGTGTCAAGCTTTACAACATCTGTTAAAGGAAGATTTGGTAACACTACGAGATCCTCATCCTAATCCCAATACTTCCTCTCCCAAATATAATCCGAACGTGAAATGCGCCTATCATTCAAATAGTCTTGGGCATGACACCAATAACTATTGTGCATTGAAGAACAAAATCCAAGATTTGATTGACAACAAAGTGATTGAGTTTGACCCTCCAAAAATCCCTAATGTGATTACTGCACCCATGGCCAGTCATGGTAAAGGTATTAATTCTATTGATGATGTTTCCTATGTCTCCACCATAAGTGACTTGACCACTCCCTTGATGACCGTTAAAAAGAATCTGTTGAGAGACAATTTATTTTCGGGTTGTCCTGAAAATTATTACCATTGTGCTTCCCAAACTAATGGATGTATGTGGCTGAAGAAGGGTATTCAACGCTTGATTGATAGCCATGAAATTTTGTTCGAGAAAACTCTATCTCTAAAAAGTTCGCATGAAAGTATATCCCAAGAACTGAGACTTGAAGATGTTTCCATAATCACAATTTCCAATAGTCCTACAATGATCACCTCTAGAGGCCCTATAAGGATTCCTGCTGAGCCAAGGGTGGCTCCCCTAATCATCACTACACCAAGGCCAACCCCTTATTCCTCTGACAAAGATGTTCCCTAGAACTATGGAGCAGAAGTTTATTATCATGGTGTCAAGCAAGAGCCATGGATTACTGAAAATGAAGATCCTGAAATTACATGCACTGCCAAAACTAGTAAGGTCACTAGGACATAAAGGGTATTCTCTCCGGAGATCTCTCCTCCAACAACTACTACAACACCTTTCATATTCCTGCTACTGGGTCAACTGCTGACACCCAGGGCAAAGAGAAAGTGATTGAGCCTGCCCGAACGGAGGCACCCTCAAAAGATGTTACAATTGAAGACCCTTCTAAACAAGAGATGGAAGAAATTCTGAAGAACATTCATAAAAGTGACTACAAAGTAGTTGAACAACTGGGGAAGACACCCTCAAAAATATCCATGTTGTCCTTGTTATTATGCTCCGAAGCACATGCCAAAGCTTTTTTGAAATTTCTAAAGAATGCTCATGTACCACAAGAGACCTGCTGATCAGTTTGAGAATTGTGTTGCAAGGCTAACAACTGATAATGGTTTAGGCTTTTCCGATGCTGACTTAACTCTGGTGGGGAAGAATCATAATAAATCTTTTCACATCTCTATTGAGTGTAAGGGCACTACTTTGGCGCACATATTAGTTGATACATGTTCCTCCCTGGATGTATTACCAAAAGGTGCTCTGGATAGATTAGACTGTGAAGGGCTGGTGCTAGAACCCAACGATATTATGGTAAGAGACTTTAATGGATAAAAAGGATGGTACACCGAGAGGTTGATCTTCCTATCAAGGTGGGATCTCAAGTTTTCAACCCCATTTTTTTATGTTATGGATATCCGCCCGGCTTATTCCCGTCTGCTCGGACGCCCCTGGATTCATGGGGCAGGCGCAATTACCTCTACTCTACATCAAAAGCTAAAGTACCCAGTGAAAGGGAAGATCGTCACAGTCCATAGAGAGGAAGAATATATGGTCAGGCATTTGAACTCTTTCAAATATGTTGAAATGGATGGTGAATTCATTGAAACCCTCTGCCACACATTTGAAGTAATCCCTCCAACGATTGCCGTTGATAAAGCTACTCCTTCTGCTCCCAAGATCATCAAGGATTCACCAAGAATATCTTCTCTAAAGGATGCTAGAGCTGTGGTAGAAGAAGGCGATTGCACTATCTGGGGGTAGCTTCCCGATATCCCCTACAAATCTAACAAATTTGGACTGGGTTTCGTTTCAAAGGCTCAAAAAGAGGTTTGACGTGTTCGTGCTGGAGGACCACCTTTATGTATTAGCAACAATGAAGTCAATGCTCTAGAAGACATTGATAGTGATGGTGACTTGGAGGACTGGATATTCCCTACTGTTGGTGGTGGACTCAACAATTGGAAGGCCAAAGACTCGATATCAATCTCCTTCAGCCAGGAGTAATTGCTATTTCCTATTTTTATTTCTTTAAGAAGTTTGTCTGTATAATTTCTTTTAAAACCATGACTTTAAACCTTGTGCCTTACTCTGGGCACAATGGTCCATTTGTTAAGGGTTGTCATTTCATATATCATATGCTCATTTAATGAAAACATTGGACGATTTTGCATTCAAATTTTGTGCTCCTTGTCTTTCTTTTACTTTACTGCATTTTCAAATTGCCATGTGACCTTACACGCACACATCCACACATTTGCAGATCCACCTCCACTCTGAATCTCATTGACAACAATTCTGCTATTGCCGTTTATGACTTTGAAAATCCAATCTATCAAGCCGAAGACGAAGGAGAAAAAGATTGTGAGATACCTATAGAACTCGCCAGACTCCTGATACTAGAGGAAAAGGCTATCCAACCACATGAAGAGCCGGTCGAGGTGATAAACTTGGGTACCAAGACATATAAGAAATAAGTCAAGATTGACACCAACTTGGGAGACAATGTCAAGAACAGATTGGTTCAGATGTTGCACAACTATGTTGAGGTATTCACTTGGTCATACAAATACATGCCAGGGCTCGATACTAATATCGTGGTTCATTGTCTACCAATGAAAGAGGGTTATTCTCCAATCAAACAAAAGGTTCATCACATGTGCCCTGATATTTAAGAGAAAATCAAAGCTGAGGTAATGAAACAATTTAATGCAGGTTTCTTGGCAGTGACGTCGTATCCCCAATGGGTTGTAAATGTTGTTCCAGTGCTGAAGAAAGAAGGTAAGGTCCATATGTATGTAGACTATGGGTATTTAAATAGGGTGAGTCCCAAAGATGACTTCCCACTATCATATATTGATATCTTAGTTGACAACACTGCTCAACACAAGGTATCCTACTTCATGGATGGCTTCTTCGAGTACAACCAAATCAAAGTGGCGCCTGAAGACATGGAAAAAACTACCTTTGTCACATAGTGGGGACCTTTCTGTTATAAGGTCATGCCTTTTGGATTGAATAATGCTGGGGCAACTTATCAACGTGCCATGGTAGCTTTATTTCATGACATGATTCACCATGAGATAAAAGTCTACGTTGTTGACACGATAGCCAAATCATAAACTGAGGAAGAACATCCTGACCATCTATACAAGTTGTTTAAAAGGTTGAAGAAGTACAAACTAAGGCTGAATCCAAACAAATGCACCTTTGGAGTGAGGTCCAGAAAACACCTAGGTTTCGTCGTCAGTGGTAAAGGTATTAAGCAATACTTGATTCCATGTTCCTTAACATGTTTATTAGCATCTATGATAGGAAGGTTGACCATCAATTTTGATTGAAAGAAGTTCAATTGATCAAAAGGGGAAAAATAGTCTTTTTGACCAAAAGTCAACCAAAGTCAAAGTTGACCAAGTGGACTTTTGGTCAACTATCAATTCAAGTATTCTATTTTCATATTTCATAATAATTGGTGTCACAAAATCAAGAGAAAGGATCAAAATGGAGATAACTTGTTCAAGAAGGTATTGGGACATTTAGAAAGAAAATTCTAAGTCTTTTAGTACTGAATTGTGGACATTCATAACGCTCTCATTTTTTATCCAATGGAGGAAAATA
The DNA here is from genome assembly GCA_948472305.1 of Vicia faba. Classification (NCBI taxonomy): domain Eukaryota; kingdom Viridiplantae; phylum Streptophyta; class Magnoliopsida; order Fabales; family Fabaceae; genus Vicia; species Vicia faba. The sequence goes on from OX451737.1 coordinate 520,168,422, forward strand.
TTATATGCTTGGAAAGCTTAAGAAAAGACCTACAAGTTTGTTAATGTGTGCTTAAACCTCAAAAGTAAAGAATTTGTGAGTTATTGTGCTTAGGAGTTCATGGCCTAAAGATGGCAAGTTTGCCTAGCAAAGGAGGCTTCGCGGGTGAAATTTTATCAAACATGTGGTGGGCACACCTTCACCATAATTTTTCTTATTGAATGGTTTATAATTTCAAAAATGTTTGAACATCAAGGTTCGAGATATTCGTGTCCTCTTCAATTTTGATTTAAAGATCATTTCAGTATGAGCACTATGGTGAAAGATACAATGAAATGAACATGAGGGCATGAAATGATATCTTTCTGGCCAGAAAATACACCTCGCACGCGTTGGTACATTCATTACACTAAACACCTGGCATGCCCATATTCATAAGACTCTACCTCTTAATGCAAGTGATGATTGGATTTGAAATTCAAAAGAGAATTGTAATTGGATATGTAAGCTACATTTTGAACTTTGAATCATTTAATTTGGATCACAATTGATTGAGATACTAGGGTTTCAATATGGATTCATAAAGTTTCCTTGCCATGCACATCTACCTATGACATGCGCACGCGCGAAGCATGCCCCAACCAAGTCATTCTCAAAGTCGTACCATTTTTCCACTAACTTGCAAACACCATTTTGAATTTCCATCAACTACAATATTGTTGCTTGTCATGTAAGCTTTCTAAAGGCCTTATTCTTTGTAAAAACGCACGAGGAAGTATTGAGAAAATTGGATTTTGTCACAACTGATCCAAGTGTGCATTGGAAAGGCAAGCAAGGTAGTTTATGCCAGCTCATCATTCACACGATTATCTCACTCAAATCCACTCTCTTTTAACTTATCAAAATGAACACATATGGTCAGCACAAAAGCATGAAATACAAGCTGCGTAGCTTCACTCAGACATGCTGCAAATTTCCAGCATTACCCTCTAACGGCTCTAAGCATGTAAAGACTGAACTATCCCTCTGTAAAACTTCCCTAACACGCTTATTTGCTCTATATAAGCACTCCTACACTCTCATTACAAAAAAAGGCTCTACATACATGTTCTCTGACTCTCTCTCGCAAGCTTCAAATCCTCTTCATTCTTCAACAAATTCTCAAGCTCTCTCTATTCTCGTGCATCAAGCTACAATTTTTTCATCAACACATCACTATTGAAGCTGAAAGGAGAAGATTATCTGATTTTCTTGTTGAATTCAGAGGCACTTAGTGAATTTACTTTTCACTACTTGAGGTAGGTTCTCATGAACTTCACATCATCATTTCATCATGCATTTGCAATGTAGACTTAGTTCTAATCATGCTAGCTGGCCGGATCTTAGATCTGGAGTATGAATATGACAGTTTTGATGATGAATTCATGCTCTACAAGTGGTTTGAATTTTGATTGAAACAATGCCTTCATGCTCAGATCTCTACTCAATCTTGCATTAATTGAGAAAACTATGATCATCTCGTTGTTATTTGCATTTTTATAATGAACTTTGATGTTTGGATCAAATGATTTGGTTCAGAAATGAGTGAGATATGTGGATTTGAAGTAGCATGGTTGAAATCTGTTTTTACCCAAGTTAAAGAAATGTTGATTTCGGTAAATTTCGCGTGCGGTTTTCTCCATGCTTGAGGAACCACTTTTGAAAATCTTTGATCATACGTTATTCTACTCAGTGAGATATTTAAATTGATCACAATTTCATGCGTTTTCATCGAGAATCAAGGGAGTAATCATGATCTGAAACAGACTTGAAAACTAGCCAAAAGGTATTAGGGTTTGGTTCACTAACAGGGATGATTACATGGCGCTGTGCAATTGAGCATGGCTTAATTTTTTTACAGCGCTTTCTGTTTTGAACAGGTGTAGTAGATCCAATTTTATTTGAATTTTTATTCAATTTTGTTTGTTTTCTTTAATGTGTTTTTAATATTGTTAGTTCAAAATTATCAAAAAAATATATTCTAAACTTCTTTTTTAGTATATTTTCAGTTTTGGATTTTATTTCATTTTTTTAATCATTTTGTGTGATTAAATGAATCAATTAGTTAATTAGGGCTTTAATCATTTTTTTAGGTTTAAAAAATTTTATTTTCTAATTTTCACTAATATAAAAAATCCCCAAAAAATATATTAGGTTCCATTTTGAATATATTTTATGGAAATAATTTTTTTTTTATAAAAATTTGTGATAGTAAAATAAAATTAATCTTTGACAATACCATTTTCTTTTCTTTCTTTTTGTTGTCTTGAGCAAATAGTTTTCTTTTGATATTTTTCTTTAATATTAAAATTCCATAAAAATAACTTTGCTGAATCTTAGGTATTGAACTAATTTTCTATAATTTTTAATTGAATTTACACTTCAATTTTCTTTTTTTCCTAATTTTAGAAACTAATTTTGGTCTCTGACCTTCCTTCTTGCTTAGGTATTAAGAAGCATTTTAAAACCTAATTTCCTCTACTTATAAAAATAAAATAAAATGTGCTTTAATTCCTTGAATGAATTAAGATAACAAAAATAATTTTTGTTAATTTTTTACTTTTGATTTTTACTTTTTTTTTACAAATATTATACCAAGACTCTCTAGTTTGACCCCTTCATCCACTAGCCTTGATAAATCCCAATAATTTCTAACTCTTCAATTTAATCCAAAGAATTTAAATCATGTTTATGACTTTTAAAGGCCTTGTTAAGGTTAGGTTTTAATTGGCTCAATTTTATAAATTTTTCTTCTATTTTTAAACCTAATCTTGGTTAAAGAACATATTAGGGTTTTACTTTAACTAACTGCTTATGTTTAGAAGTTTGTGTGCATAGTTTCGGGTTCGATCTTATCCCTCTTCATTCTCTCATACCTCAAGCACCATTCTCTCCTATCCAAGCATGATTACTTCTCATCCACCTCCCTTGGTGTGAATAAGATTTTCATCCCTTGCTTTGTTTGACTAATCTTGATGCTTAACCATCTATTTCTTCTTCTGAAAGTAGACCCACTCTTTGTATGATCCTCTTAAGTTTTCAATTCACCCTATTGCCAAGTGTGAATTGAATAGACCTTAGGCTTATATCCATGTATGCCAACATAGGGTATAAATTTCCCTTCAAAACTCAAACTATAGGATCAATCATTGTATGATAACATTAGGGATAGATTTAGGTTAGTCTCCCCTTAGACTTTTCTTTTCCCTTTTGCATCCTTACATTTAAAACAACTTTTTTCTGGAAAACTTCAAAACACTTTAAAAATTACTGATGAGAATCATACCCTTGTTGAGTATGGGAGATGATAAGCGGGTATCTTCTCGATCTTATTGTTCTTCCATTCTAGGATCTGGTGTGGTTCAAGTCTCAAAGACCCTTTTCACGAATAAGTGGAGAAGTGGATAAAATCTCTCTCTTTAGATCAACTAGCTGTTATCCATAGTAAAAACACCAACCAACACAAACTCTTTTGCCTTCAGGCTTTTCTTTCAAAACTCTTTTCAAAAGAACATGTTAATTCACTTCTGTGTTGATGCGTAAGTCTCCAAAGGTCGAGTTGCGGTAGAAGGCGAAATTAATACTAATCATTAAAAAAAATACAAAACCAAACAAAACTTTTGAAGCCTAACTAAGAGTACTCTGATTCCTTAAAATGGATACATAGACATTGGGGTAGGGCCCGAACGAGTACAACTTTTATTTTCCCTACTTTATTTTATCTTTCATTTTGCATGCATTTCCCCTCTTATATCTTCTCAACTCTTAAGCTTTAGACATAAAATTCACACCATTATATCAGAATAAACATAAGTAGATCCTGTAGAGTACTACAGACGTGTGGGGTGCTAATACCTTCCCCCTGCATAACCGACTTCCTTACCCAATCTCTATGGTTGCAAGACCTTGATTTCACCCTTTCAGTTTTTCTTGATGTTTACCTTTCCCTTCCCATGGGATAATAGATGTTCGATGGAGACTTCATTGAATTTCATCCTTGATGATTTTTAGCCGGTTGTTTCACTATCTTCATCATGTTTCTCCTTAGAGGAATCAGGCATTTTCTCATATTCACCTTCATGAGCATCTTCGCAATGATTAGAGATTTCAGGAGAGGAGTCATTTAAGTTTTCTTCTTGTTTTACGGCTTCTTTTTCTAGGATGTCCATCTCCTCATGCTCTTATTCTTCATTGTCACTGTTAGAAAAGGATTGCTGAGAGCGTTGGCACTTGACAGTTGGCTGATGAAGTTTTTTTTTTGAACTTTAAGAGGTTGATCAACTTAGCCAATATAACCTTTGTTTGAATTGGGGTGAACGGAAGGAGAACAATTAGTTTCTAGAATGGCATACTTAATGCTAGACATGACGGTTCTAGAAGGATTTCCCTGCAAAAAAGAAAAGGAAAATTAGTAAACATAAAAAATATAAATGTGTGTCAAAGAGAAATATGGGGTGAATTGAATCACCTTAAGAGCATATACTCCATGGCTAGAGTTGTTGCTTTCAACATGGTCAAAAGTAACATTCTTTTCCACCTCTAAATCATCTTCGACAATCTTTTGAGAAATAGGTTTTGCTTTCAAGATTTTGAAGTTGGTTGCATCTTTTGGAGTAACCATATTTTGTCGGGAGGTTGATCCTGATGTCTTTGTATTTTTCTTCTTCTGTTTTGGTTTAGAAAGTTCAGGAGATAAATCTTCGACGACCTCTTTCTCTTGAGGCTCTTTGATGGTGTTTACCTTCTTCCATTTTGAAGGAATGAGAGGAAGTTTCTGGCTTGGCAGAAATAATAGAGAGGTCAAAATAAAGGGGGATAATGCATGCACCGAAAGGTTTAAGTATCAGATGAAGGTGAACATTTGTCTATGTCCATTTGGCTGGTTCTTTTTCCCCTTGATCTTTTTTTCGGGTCGCAGTTGCTGTTTCTTTGGCAACATTTTTGATTTGTTTCTTTTGGTCAATTGCTGCAAGAAGAAGAAACAAATAAAACATGAATATCAAAGAAAAATAAGTTAACTTTGAGCTAGGTTGGTCAAGATATCATTCATGTTCCTCACCTTCATGTTCCTCACCTTAATGTATTGGAGAAAGTATTCTGACATGATTAATGTCGGCATAACGGTGGCCTTGGAAGCTCTGTAAGTCATACTTTGTCGGAACCACCTTTTTCACCGGTTATAAAGATGTAATGTATTTTGATGCGACCTAAAAATGAACCATCGTGGAAATGTAGGTTGAAATGCCAAAGCCATATCAGAACTTGGAAGAGGTGGGAACTTAGGTGGATGGAAATTGAAAGCAAACTCATACCTAACTTTGTCTTTAACATACAAAGGAATTTTTAAATTAGGGAGTTTCTTCAAAAAAATTATTTCAAAGTGACAGCGACATCGAGGATGGTTTGACTAATATTATTTGGCCTATACACAGTTTCAAAGTAACATTGGAAGGCTTTAATATCCTTCATGTTCCTATCTTTACCTTTCTTGAATCTCTTTTGTATGGAAGAGTAACGCTCGTTAGATGTTGTGATAAAGTAGAAAGATGGTCAAAACGAGATTGGAATAAGCTTGGCAGTTTCACCAACATGTCGTCCCAAGCGCTTAACATATTCGTTTTCAGAAAATTGATGTTATGAAGGAAAAAATCATTCTTTTGATTGTAGAATGATTTGGACAGTAGTTAGTTGAGCCCAGATTGTTGAACACTAGATTGGGTTGATAAATAAAGATTTTTACATGATCATTAGAAATAACAAGCATAGTCGAAATCAATTTAGAAGTGAGGAAAGCTTCCCATATTTCAAGGGATTTTGCTTCTTGATTAGCCTTAGGGGTAGGAAACTCTCTAGTAAACTGCTCATGGCCATGAGTTCGATTGGCAAAATGAGCCATAGATAGAGTGAAATTATGGCGTTTGGCAAACATCATAACATTTCCAGCAAAAGTTTCTTGAAAATTTCCCCCATTGTCAGTAGGGGTCAGTAAATCTAGTTAAGTATCTTCAACCATTCTTTTCTTGATAGTTTCGTCATCCTTATTGGGTTTCTCGACTTGGAGTTAAGGTTCGAATGTGGCATTCAACGATAACTGAAGAAGCTAGTAAGGACTAAAGAATAATTTTTTTCCAAGTTCTTAGTTTTTTAGGGATTCGACAGCGGCCCCTAAGGTCTCATAAAGAGAACCTAATATCAGTTGACTTAGGAAAACGCATGACCTTCATGCAATTGGTTCTTCAGAGTCAAAAATCTCTTTGCCACTTTTAGTGATTTGTAGTAGAAAATACAGTGCAACAACCAAAGCGCCAGGAAAGTGATGTGCTCCTCGTCAGACACTTCGTCACTCTCTTTGTTGTGATGATAAGACATGTAGTGTGTAACACCCTGTACATAAACGTCTAGAATAATATGCAGTGATGTTAAATATGGTACAAGGAAACATACAAATAGCTGGAAAAGACAAGAAATTAAAACCGTATACAATACAACTCCAAGTTCAAACGTATACAATAAGCTTATCTTCAACATTGCATAGCGTAAATGAAACTTCTACAAGGTCTTCCCGCCATCTGCTCACCTACAGTATTCAAACTGACCATCTAGCAGTTCTACCACTTATACCTGTTCTTGAAAAATAATAAGAGGATTGGGGTGAGATTACTAAATCTTAGTGAGTCTCCCTATCTTACGGGTTCACTCAGTACTACAAGGTGCATACATCAGAATAAATTCACCGAGAATCCAGGGTTTTTCCTCACGGCTGGGTGAAAATTCACAACAACGGTACACCAACATTGAAAGTCCCATAGCTATCCAATGAGGCAAAAAGAAAACATTCAGCAAAAAAGGCCACAAAAAATAGGCACAAGGCCGAGCACAATGGCCACAAACAATATGCAGACCCGTACCCATGTACGAGGAATCTAGAAGTATGTTCTACCTGCTCAATAAACTACACATTCACACCCTCGATGAGTCACCCCGTGCATCGCATCAAGAGACTTGTACCAACATACGACATGATGAAACAGATCATTCCTAATTGGAGTTCCATCTGCGAAGAGTTAAACTCCAAGGTGACATTTCCTACTTGTCTTATCCTCCCCGTCTATCATCACTCCTGCACGTGTGAGCCTACTCAGCATAAGGCTAGCATTAGGTACAAAAACACCGTCTTGACAACACAATCCCACCAGGCGAAAGCCTAGTGGCATTTCCTATGTGGCACCACTAGAGGTGAGTCCGAAGTGATATTGCCTACATGGCATCACAACCAATCACCATACCAAGCACACAATGTTATTAACTGCTGGTGGAAACACCAATACTGGACCCACACAAGCGCATTGCAATGGTAGCTCAGGTGCATATGACATACCAGAACACACAACAAGGTATCCTAAAACACACAGAAAGACACAAACTAAATAACACATAACATTAGTCGTGGTCATAAGTGATTTACCATCTATTAGAAGGCCTACTTTGATTCAAGCATATCATACATACAAAGTACACATGATTGGCCTAAATTGGATTCCATATCCAGGTTTCCCTGTCATTACTCTGTTTCAAGCGCATACAAGCATAATCAAATCAAGCCACCAAGGCAAAACCATCTGAACATTCAACTGGAATAAATGGGAAAAAACCAAACAATTGTTCTCATTAATTCATGCATCACATAATACATTATAACCATAATATGTATTAAGCATAAATAAAATTCATGAACATTCCAAGAGCATAGATAACAACACTTTATCCTAGACATGCATACAATATCATTAGATATTTACTAAGGTGATCCGTTCTCGATTCGAAACATTTTCTTCAAAGCATTTTCCTAAGATTCTCAAATACTCAAGGATTCTCAAGAGTTAATCAGACATACTCACCTCCTAAGCATTGAATCCACAACTAGGGTTTCATATTGTACAAGGAAGATTGGTTTGAAAATGTCTCAAATGAATTTAATGGTTCACCATAGGTCCTCAACAATGCTTATGTCAAGTTTCAAGTCTTGCCTCACATGTTTGCTCAGTCAATGGCTCAGATGACTGAAAATCAATTGCATTGGATAAAAGGTCAACTGTTGTCAACATACAGTCAAACTTCAAGATTTTTTGTCAACATCAATATTTTGAGTTGATATTTATCATTTGATCAAGGGTTGACCATGATTCCTCAAGGAAATCCCTCAAAACATCAAAGGTCAAAAATTGCCAAAATTAGGGTTTTGACTAAAGATGACTGATCATTGACTTTTGGCCTAGTGCACGACCCAATGGTTTCAAGCATGATCTCAAGGACTCAATTAAAACATATTGACCTAATTATATGGATCAAGACATTTTCAAAGGTACAAGTGATTGATAGTTGAAAATTTGAATCAATTGATGAAAAGTCAACAGTCACACAAAAGTCAAACTTTGACTTTTTGGTTAACATTGGAATTCAAAAGTCAATAGTCATCAAGATATTCAAAATTATCAAACTTGATCATCAAGAATTAAAAAGTTAACAAACGTCAAATTTGGAAAATTTTCTAACACTTAGAAAAATTCTAAGTGTTTTTGTTCTTAACAAAAGTCCTAACTTCATAGCCATTTTTCACTAAGATCCAAGTTGATTCAAAGAAAACTTTCAACATGAAAGTTGTAGTTGATGAGTTCTACAACTTTGTCAATAAGGGTTAATTTCCAAAAAGTGCTTGGATTAAGATATATAAGCTCATGAAGTTAGGATGTTTTTTATACTACACTTAGAAAATTTTACAAGTTTTTGATCAGTTTTTTTATCCTAACTTCTTGGCCAATTTTCACCAAGTTCTCATTTGATTTATCCAAAACTCACAACATGAAAGTTGTAGACATTGTTTCAAGCTTTCCAAAGTGTCCAAGAACATACACTACAAGAAAATTAGTGTTTAACGACACAAAAATTGCGACAGTTATGTGATAACTGTCGTAATTGACATATAGAGACAGTGTTTACGACAGTTGACACCAACCGTCCCTAATATTTATTTTGCGACGGTATATTTAACCATCATAATATTATTATTACGACGGTAAAACAACCGTCGGCCCCCATTTAACACTTTTAACATTGATTTTTCACCAACAACTAGTCACGACGGTAAAATTAACCGTCCTAAAAGGCATATCACGACGGTAAAGCACCCGTCGCACCCTTAAACCTTTCACGACGGTAAAATTATCCGTCCTAAAATTCATTTCACGACGGTAAAACAACCGTCGCACCCAAAACCTTTAAAAATTCTCATGGGCACGACGGTAAAACACCCGTCGCCGTAAAAAAGTTAAAAAGCTCTTAAAATACATAAAACATCAATTCACTTTCTACTCCTGCGTTCACTTTTTCTAATCACGGTGCCGTTCATGCCGTAGGAGTGTTTGTCACAAAAAATAATATAGGAGAGAGAGAATCAAAAAAGGAAACTTTTGGAAAGAAAGTAAAGTCGAGGGGTGAAAATGAAAATAAAGATAGAGTAACATTCACTTCACTCCCAGCAAAAAGGGTCTTATCATTATCAATTCATCACACTTCGGCGAAGGGATAAGCACTGGATCTTCCATGCCGTCACTATCTGAGAATCATCTTTCCATGGCCGCATGTCTATTGGTATACTGAAATGGAGCAGGTACTTTTTAAGTAACTCTTTCTGAGGAACATAAGAAGAAAGAAATGGATGCCCTCTCCGGCTGTTCATAGTCACGAATCACCACTGGCTTTCATTTGTACCTGATCCTCCTCCCCAATCACATATACTTCTCTACTTCTGCTTGCAGTGATAATATCACATGCGGAAGCACGCATACGCTAGAAAGACGTATAAGCAAGCCTTTCTTTATGAGTATGAGTCAACCAAGCCGCTTCAGAGAGGTCCCTCAACTCTCTCAACAGTCCAAGGTTAGTCTTTCCCTAAAACCCTAATCTTCTTCCATTTTTCAGATCACACTTTAATCTCCCTGTTTAATTTTCATCGATTCTTGTTATTTCGTCGATTCAATTTAGGTTAAATGAAATTGTTCAATTTAGGGTTTGGGCGAACATCGGTTTAATTGCTCTGTAGAAAGAAAATTCAGATAATGAAACTGTAATTTATAAGCTTGATATTGCACGGTTTTAACAGTTTAGGTTTTTACATCAAGCATCTTTGTCTTCAAACCTGTAAGTTTTGTGTAGCACTTTTTCTTTATTCTGTAACACTTCACATATCTCTCTCATTCTCGCATATAACCACTTTTCTGTAACACTTCACATATCTCTCTCATTCTTTAACATTGACTTAGCACTGGAGATTCACTTGAATCTTAGGGTTGGTTGATTTTGAGTTTCAATAGATTGAACCGATGTTAGGTTTTCTAATATGTTATTTCAGGGTTTTATTCATTTTTGTGAATTTTATAAATTATCTTTAAATTGAAATATAGTACTGTTGTAGTTGAATTTGTGGTTGTTTGTTTAAGCTTATTTAGTAAAAATAAGTGATTAATAAGAAATTATAGTTAGAAACCCTTAGTTTTGTTCATAGATTGGGTGTTTTATATGATGTAATTTAACAATGCTCTAGTATCACAACCATTGCCTTTCAAATTGGGTGTTTTTATTTAGTTTTGTATTTAGTTTTTCTTTCCATTTTCACTCATTACCAATAACAGGTTATTGCACTGTCTGTCACCGGGGCTTTGAATGCAGTCGTAATATATGAGCATAGAAAGGAAATGCAGTGTTACCTCTATAATAATCATGTAAGAATTTCACTCTATCTTTCACACTAATTAATAAGTTTTTTCAACAAGTTCTTGTAATTAGTTAGATGTAACTGCATAACAAGTTTTTTCCTCTATCTATTTAGCAATTTCACCTCTAACCAATAATAAGATATTAAACTTCTACATTAGTTGGTATAGTTCTAGAGCACTGTAGGTAGCTCAAAACGAAACTAACTCACAGAATGCGACATCTTTACGAAGAAATTTGGGGTCTGAGTTTTCATTTATGATTAAAGAGGCTAAAGCCTTGGGGATGGCTCTCGGCGTCTCTTGTTTGAATGGGTAATATTTAATAGAAGTTACAGTTTGATGGTGTTTTGCTTTAAAGAATGCTATCATATTTTGCCGGAATTGTTGATGTTCAAATTTATTTATGGACTAATAAAAAATTAAAATTTGTATGTAGGGTACTAAACATATATTATTTAGAAATGATATTATCGAATTTTTATTCCTCTTGAAAGTTGATTGAACAAGTTGCATTGATGGATGCTAAAGAACCAATTTGAACTGATAGCATCTTGCTCTTTTTCGAAAATGCAGGATTGAAGAAGCTGAAGCACAGTGTGCTTTGTTGAACTCTGAATCATTATGCGTAAGCACTTGTCTACTTTGTAATTATCAGTTATTTTTGGGATACTAGTACTATTGTTGTTTGCTAATATCATGATTGTTGTCATTCATTGTTGAGAATTATAGGATGGATGTTTCAGTTCAGATTCAGATATATTTCTCTTTGGTGCAAGGACAGTGTACAGGGAAATCTGCCTTGGTGAGTATATCATTTGGTTTCGTTTTTAAATATTATTGTTGAATATATTTTTGTGCTAATTGTATTTTTCGTATAAGTTCTAAGGATTTTTTTGTACTTTCATATGACTTACAAGAATTTTTTTTTATTAATGAGTTAGGAGATGGTGGATATGTTGTATGTTATGAGATGGCAGAGATTGAAAATAAACTTGGATTGGGACGGGATTCATTGGTAAATTTCTGATTGATGTTTTAACATAAGAGTCACAATGCTTTCTTAGACGATCTTTCGTTGTTTCTTGTCAATTCAAAATTCAAGGGTATTGAGTTCTTGTTCTGGTGAAAATCAGTAACCGAGTAACCCATGATCTTCAGATTGCTCTCTCTTTGCTTCTCGGCAGTGACTATCATCAAGGAGTCCACGATTCGAACTTCAAACCCTTCAAATTGGTTTTTACGACCAAGATATGCAATGGAACCGAAGCCGACGAAGAGGAGCCTTTTTCCGGTTTTCTATTTGGCATGAGATCGGCTTCAGGTATGATGTTCTCTAATTTATGCATCTTTCCTCTTCTACTCAATCTTTTCTGCGATCCTGAATGTGTTGTTAATGGGACGAATTTGTTGATTCCGTGATATTGATAATTGTAGGTGATTACGGGCAAAGCTTTTGCAGGTCACAGTTTGTGAAGGTGGATGTAGCAGGTCTAGAATTCTGATTATATGTATTTGTGGGCTTTGGTTTCCATTCCTTATTAAAAAGAGCTTTTCGAGGGCCATTTAATTGTTGAGACCGGTTATTTTAATTAGAGGATGGAAGACTAACTGAAGGGCTTCCGAGAGTTACCGATGATGATGGGGATGGTATCTCATTGCCATGATTTTTTTCCACTCTCGGGGATTTACCTTGAATCTTTTATTTCATAAAAGAGCTACTAGTCTCAGAAAAAGCAGTTAATTTGTTCTTGGCTGAGTTAACAGCATTTGATTCTCCATGAGAGTGTTGGTTTTCCACTTCGCGTCTAATGGCACCAACAACACCAGGAAGCCATGAGTTATCAGATGGAACCAATACTGGATCAGAAGAGTAGAAGTGAACAATCGTTGAGGATGCCGACACAGTTTCAGAAGCAACAGTTGCAACTTGATTTGATTTATCAGGAGATGAAGTACTATCCACATTATTACTATTATTTCTAGATAATTGAACCATTATGTCTCTGTTTCCAACAGATGGTGGGGAAGCTAAATGAAACATGAAACTGTGGTGGATCTAAGCTTGTGATAAGGTGTTTTTTCTTCTTCTTTGATTCAGTTGATCTGTTGTTATGATTCAATATTTTTGTTTCTGAATGCTGTGAAATTAGTGTTGATGTTGGAAGGTAATGGTTGTGTGTGAGCAGTAGCATGCTCGGAGGGAGGTTATGGAAGGGGTTGTTTGGTGTATGGAAAAGGTGAGTATTGTATGGAAGGGGTTGAACAAATACTAATGCATAATATAGGAAAGGACGATACTATTTTACAAGTGATTGATGCTTATTTGAAGCCAAAATGCCACTCAGCTGATTCAGACTTTGTGCTCAAGTATGTTATTTAATTCATTGCTTCCAGTTCCTTTACTATACTCAATATTGATTGGAATTTAGAATATACTAATCAGAACCTACGAAAGCTATATGTTAATGGTAAAGTTTATCTGCTATAGTTCTGAATCTGGTTACTAATTAGATACGCACTTAAAATAAGAATTTGCAAAAATTTCTGTAGGGCTCATTCTCAGTATCCATTTCAACGTACTAAGCTCCATCATATATGCGCTGTATACTTCGAATGGCCTTCGGAGAGAACAGGTACTTTATCTAATTTCAAATGCTTATTCTTGTAACTCAAGAATTTGTGCTCCGAGTCATGTCATTAGTCTTAGTCAAGAATTGGTATATGCTACCTCTTGGATGAAAATTTGGAAGTTGTTTGAAATGCTGATTGTTGGTTCATGAAATAGATGGATATATCCTTCCATGTATAGCCGAAAGGGATTTACGACGATTTGCCAATTTGCGATCAACTTCGTCTGAACTTGGGTTGAACCTTCCTTTACATGAGGTACTACTAACTCTATTCCAATGGAAGACAGGTATATTAATTTGACGCATTTAAAGTTAAATTTTATGAGTATTATTTTAAAGATTATTATTTTAATACCTTTTTTTAGGGATTGGAATCACCCGCTGATGGTAGACGTTCATCTGAGTCTAGCTACCGTATTGGAGATAATGGAACTTCAGGGGGGACAAATTAGACTTTGCTATGATCGAGATAATTAGATTGTGAACTTTCTCATGTATTTTTGGCATAATGATACTTATTATTATAAGATTAGGAATTGATATATTTTGGGTTTTTTGTACTACTTGACATGATTATGGAACTCGCATTTTACATGATTATGGAACACACATTTTTTTGGATATTATAATGCTTATTTGATGTTAAATATTTTTTATTGAAATTATTTTTACTATATTACAAAGTGATAGAAAATAAAACAAAAAATAATACTATAAATAAATATATTAAAGAAGAAATAATTTAAAGAAAAAAATAACACAAAAAAAAACTATATTTAAAATTTTTTACATAGATAATAATTTAAATAAAAAATATATATAATAGAAAAATAAAAAAAAATCAAGACATAAACAAAAGTCACGGCGACAGTACCGAACCGTCGTAATCAACAAAAGTCATGACGGTATCGAACCGTCGCCAAAAACAATTTAATCAATTTCAAAAGATATTCACGACAGTATCGAACCGTCGCCATCAATAATTAAAAGAAACTCAAAAGATAGTCACGACGGTATCAACCCGTCGTAAACTTGAACGACAGTTTTTGTAACCATCGCGAAATAGGTTGGGGACACACACTTCTGCGACGGTAAAGCAACTGTCGTGGAAAGCAAATTGCGACGGTTTTAACCGTCGTAATCTACAAAAATACCTGTCGCAATCTGCCAATTTTCTTGTAGTGATAATTTTATCATGCTTGAGCTAGGATATTTGAAGACATTAAGTTGGACATCAATTCTTGAAATATAGATCATTTTTGTGATGAACATATGGCCAAATCTCACACCATGCCTTGTAATACCACCTTTGTAGGCCTCTAATCTCCAAATATATCCATAATCAGAAGCTTGCACATACTTTTGAGCCATGATCCAAGTGATTAAAGCTTTATCCAATCCATTTTTCCATTTAAGGTAGAAAGGTTACATTTCCATTCTTGTAAAGCAAGCTTTAATCACAAAGTCAACTTCTTGAGCTCCCAACTTGTTGCATATGAGTACAAGAAATCTCTAACATCATAAGTAACCTCCCTACACCTAACAAACCATAGATCATGTTTTTTTTTTAAAACTTGCAACCATAGAAACTCATCCAACTTGATTTTTCACCTTTTCAAACCATAACTTGTTATCTTTCAATTCTGGTTACTTCAAGCCCTCAAACATTTTCTCTATAAATAGAGAGGTTATTGGTGAGCTAAGGCACGAGTTCAGAAGCCCTCTAACCCTCTCAAACTCCCCTAAGTCAGAATTGACCAAAACCTCCATTTTTGAGCTTTTTGAAACCTTATCTTTGAATCTCTCAAACCTTATAACTTTTGTCCAAACCAATCATCCAAACACTTAATATACATCATATATAACTCATCCATACCCCTGTTTCCTCACTGTAACATCATATTCATCATCCACCATTTTCAAATTCCAACTGTGCAACTTGACTTAGTTGGAGTGATTCAGCCACTCTCAACACCAAGTGAGCATCCAAATAGCTTCCTCAGGGTCCAAGCGAGCTCACCAAATCATCATTTCACCTCTGGAAGTTGTGCAGAGAGCATTCAGATTTCGTATCAAGAGGTAAGTTTTACAAACTTTGGAATCTTTGTAAAAGCATCATTTTCACTTATTTTATAAAGTGAAAATGTAGATATCAATGCCCTGAAACTAACGATGTCCTTAGTTTCCATTTATGTTAACTGTGTGATGAGAATTTTGAAATTGAAGTTTCTGAAAAATTAGGTTTCAGTTTGGTACCAAACAAAATTCATCCTAACCTTTAATCTTTAGCTTTTGAAAGTTACATGGTTGAATTCATGGTGAAAAATCAAGCAAGTTTGGTGTTTACATTTTTTAAAATGGTTGAGAAATGATGATTTTACAAAATCAAAGAATGGAAGTTGTGGTTCTGGTGCGAGGAAGAAGAAGAAGTCCACAAATTGGAATTTCTAAAACGAGTTTATAATATATTTATTGGTGGCTGTTTCATAATCCGATGAAACAACCACCCCAATGGCAAGCTTGTCTGTGTAAAGGGCGTTATTATGCCAGGGCAAGGGTTCAATCCTTGCCTCTGGCATTTTATTTTTCAATATTTCTCTTGTGGATCAGGTACATGCAAATCATACATGCTCATCATGTAGCCTCACATAAACACCATCAGATCATCATGCAATCTGATCCAATGCCCCAAGACGCATGACCATGATGCATCCCAAAAAGCCACCCCTACTGGATCCAAACAGCGCCTGGACTCTCTATCTTGGGCCTGGGATTTTTGCTACTTCTCACCCCCATTTTTACTTATTCAAATGTAGGCTCATTCTATCATTTTTATTTTATTTTATTTTCTGATTCAAACAAAAAAACTCCTTGAGTTGTGCCTGAGTTATTTTTGTTACTTCTCACCCCCTTAATTTCTTATACTGCAGGCCCATTTTATTTCTTTTTTTATATTTATTTTAATTAAATTTCTTTTTTTCTAAAATATTTTTTTATTTAATAAAAAAATCATAAAAATGATAAAAAATTAGATTTAGGTTTTTTAATTAACTATTTTAATTTTTTGACAAAATAAAAATTAATTAATTTTAATCACCTTGATTTTATTTAATTAGAATTGGGTTATACTTCAAATATCTTTTCTAAATAAAACTCCAAAAATATTTTCTAAATAAAACTCCAAAAATATTTTCTAAATACTTAGAATTCTTTAGGTTTTTTTAATTAATTAGTTTAATTTTCATAAATAAAATTAATTAATTACACTTTGTTTTTTTAATTAAATTATAAATTAATTAGAATTAGGTCTAACTTTTTATTTCACATTGCAAATATTTTATAATAAAAACAATAAATTATTTTCCAAATACTTAGAATTTTTAGGGTTTCTTAAAACATCTTTCTCCTTTTCACTACCTTCACGCGCTTTATTTTCGCATTAGTATTTGCCAATATTGTAATTGCTCAAAGAATATAATAGATGAATTAGGTTTTTCTTTACCTTTTCATCCCCATTCATAAATTTGTATCCCCATCCCTGAAGCGTTGTAATAGCATAGGATATTTAATTTCCGCAATTTACTGCTTTCCTTATTACTGTTAGTAATTAGAGTTTATATGACAAGACTAAAAACAAACATTAGAAAACCTAATCTCAAAGACAAAAATAACTGAAATCAAAACACTTCGTACACACGCACCTCTAGCGTTACCCTCACTTGTTGCCTCAGATAAAAACAATCATGTCCCTCGAACGTTGGATGCTTTAGCAAAGACCCTCGGTTAAAAGATCGTAGTCCCTCGATGACCTTTCGGTGTTGCCATCGATAAACAATCTTAGTCCCTTACAATAATTTCTAAAGCATCTTACAAGTTTTATTATATGACTGTATGATGACCCATGCCTGTCTCTCACATCCAATGATAGGGCTTCCTACTAACTAATAATAAGATAACACTATCTAAAGGAGGAGTAAAAGAACAAAGACCATTGAGTAGGTATATCGCTCGTAATTGCTTGCTCACAAGCTAAAACAATTTCCATACCTCACACTTTCTAAATAACCACTTTCAAAACACTTTATAAACACTATTGAGGACTGATACAAGGATTATTGTAAAGCAAACTGCCTTACATTGGCATTTTCAAAACAACTTTCCACAAAACAACACTTTCTTTCAATAAATATTTTCAAAACAAATATTTTGTATACATTCTCAACGATACGATAATCATTACAAAATTTCCGCACTTAGGCATTTTTTCAAAATATTTTTAAACATACACTAATACAAAGCATTTCAAAGTGAGCTAGCAATTAAGATCCCATAGATAACTATGGATGAAAAGGGTGCTAACACCTTCCCTTTTCATAAACTACCCCTCGAACTCAAGAAAATTCTCAAAGATCTTTCCTGTTCTTTTCACCCTTTCCTTTATTGGATAAAAGAAAAGTCGATGGCGACTCTTTCTATCTGCAACGTTTGCAATAAAACGCAAAACCCAAGTTAGTTCTCCCACCGTATTATAGAATTGGCGTCTCTGCTGGGGAAATGAAAACTAAAAATGGGGTTATCTTTAGAGCTAGTTCACCTTTATTGCTTTTCTTGTTTGCCTTGTATGCTTTATATTTCAGGATATGCTTGGGTTTATTTCTTGTATAGATCTTATACCCGGATTTGGGGGAATTTTAGGTAAGTAGCAATAGATCCTAGAAATTGTACGGTATAGACCGATATGGTTGAAACGATGGCTACGTTATTGAGAAACACTGGTTGGTACTGGTGTCCATTGAGTAAGTCAAAGATAATATTAGGCTAGCGCATCATAAGCACTAACTGACTTTAGAACCTTAGTTGACACAACTTAGCCATTAGAAAGTAGTGAGATAGCTGGCTTCGTTGAAGACTAAAGTTGGTTGATACTCGATGCTACACTCATTGAGATTAGAATCTCGAGATATTTTGATCCCAATTTAGATGCTTGTACTGAAACAATGTCTGAGAGAAAGATCAGTGATATTGAGGCTCCTATAACCCAATTATTTCTTTTAGGAAAGGTTGAGCCAACTATAACTTCAAGAGGGTACTTACCTATAAACTCCATGCAAGCTTTAAACTAAGGCCTTGTATGTTTTGTTTATGTTTGATTAATTGTTCGAACATGACATCATAACATCATGACATCATACCATATCATTTTCACTAACCATTTCAAGGACCTAGGGATTTATATTTGTTCTATTTTGTAGGTTATGGCCTCTGCTCGTAGAAACACTATCTGAATCAGTTTTACGAGGATACATTCTCAACTTAAGGAGTTAGTCTCAAGGTGTTGTACCCCAAAATTTTCCCTCCCATATTCTTCAAGATTTGCAAAGAGCATGCTTCAAAATCTCCCAAGGGTTGCACAGTCCAATTGCCTCCTAAACAGTCAAAAACTAGGGTTTTGGTTCTAGCAAAGAAATTGAAGCTTCCAAGGATCCAAACAAGTCCCACATGCCTATAAACATTGTCAAGCATCCAGATGCAAGGTTTCAAGACTCACGGCACCAAGTTGCACTGTCAAAAACCCTAATTGCACTGCCTAAAGTTAAGAAAAAGTGCTGCCTAATCCTCACTTTAGTCAACGCTTTATAAAAAGCGCTGCCTAAAGTCAATTAAAATTGAAATAAAAAAAAATAAATTCTAGAAGCGCTGCCTAAACTCAAAGCGCTGCTATAGGTCCAACAGTAGGAAGCGCTGTTATAGGCCCAAAGTGATGCTAAAGGCTTATTTTAGAAAGCGCTTCTATAGCCTAATAAGAAATTTGAGACAAAGCGCTGCTAAAAGGCATACTTTAGAAAGCGCTTTTAAGAAGCGCTGCTTAAGGCCTTAAGCGCTGCTATAGGGCATACATCAGAAAGCGCTGCTAAAGGTAATACATCAGGCGGTGCTTTATAAAAAGCGCTGCCTAAGGTCTTATTTCTAAATTAAAAAAACTAAAACCCTAAAACACAATTTTCGTTCTCATAATAGGAAGAATCTCCAACGACGCTCTGCAACTGATTTTGAACAGCTTTTTCAACGCAATTCTCCAACTATTATCCAACAAATATTCTCCAAAGACGCTCTATTTTGTTTTCAACGCGATTCTATTTTCTTTTCTCCGCGATTCTATTTTATTTTGCTCGATTCTGTAAGTTCTTCAACGCCATTCTATTTTCTTCTCTGCAATTCTGCTTTTATATGTTTCATATTTTTCAGTTTCAATCCCTATAAAAAGTTTGTTAAGGTTTGTGTTCATATTCGTATAACATAGGAAAACTGCTTTTTATTCTCTTTTGATGGTCATATTATGCATGTTGGAATTAGTGTAAGAGAAAACATGAAGAAATATTAGATAAACTAAAATATGAACATGAACAAGCAAACTTCATGAAGGACAAGAAGTGAAAATGGTAAGCATATAAGAATTTTATTCAACTATTATTATCCTTTATCTTGTATAAACTTGTTTAATTATTTCATCTTGTTTATGCAAAATGTATATAAGTATAATAATGTGAAATTCATGCAGCAAGAAAAAAGTTTGTTTTTCTAAGATATGAAGTTGACTATTTCTTTTCTCTATTTTGGTTGTAATGTTAAATCTCATTAGTTCTTTATTCAGATACATATTGTTTGAATGATTTGGTATGGTTATATCATTTTCTTAGATATATATATACAAGTAGATAAATAGTAATTAAGATTGTGACATCTCATGTTTTATCACTATACGACCGAATCTTAGATATATACATGCATTGTTATAGTGAAAACAATTGCAGTGCCTACTAACAAATCTAATACTGAAAATTATAATTAAAAAGAGATGATTATGATATCATATTTAGTGTCTTTTATTTTCTCAAATGCAACAGGGAAATCCACATAGATATATCTTGGATTATTCAATTGTTCTATTTGTTTAACTTTATTGAGATGGGGTCATGGGTCTTAGTTTTTGAATAAGTTAGATCTCTTTCTCTCAACTTTATTCTTTGCGGTTTAATATTTGTTTGTCTTAGTTGTTATGGACAAGAATGATGAGTGAGGACTTCATAGTATAATTTTCTATCCCCACACTTCTAATGAGAGAAATTAGATAACTTTGAATTTATATATAAAAGGAAGTTTATTCTGTGCTAAAGTTCTTCAACACGATTTTGTTTTTCTTTTGTTATTAGGCCAGAGATAAAGTTGTGAGTTGTGATATTAAACAACTTAGCTTTCTAAAAGATCGGCATCTGAGGTAAGGAGTTTACAAAGTTGCTGCCCGATTTTATAGCCACTTTCACAATCTTACGATGTGTGGTTCCAGAAGTTGCCGACTTCTCTACAGGTAATTAGTTGTTCTTTTGTTATAGGTGCGTGATTAATTATAGTGTTTTTTTAGGCTGCTTAGTAGTAAAACCATGGATAAAAAATGGAAGTCTTCCAATCGATTGTCAAAAGAGTACAAGAGTGGGGTATTAGAATTTGTTAAGTTTGTTGTTGAACATGCCGAAAACCCCAATCGAATGAAATACCCTTGCTTGGGTTGTTGTTATGGGGGTCTGGTTGACGCAGTTGGATTGGAATCGCATTTACTGAGGAATGGAATTGATTGAAGTTATACATGTTGGATATTTCATGGTGAGAAAAGTAACGGGAATGTTGAACCGGGGGATAGTACAACATATGCTTCAGACGATAATGGCAGAGATACATACGATTATGATCGTGTCGAAGAGATTGTAGAAGCACTTGAAGAAGATCTTCAGGATTGTCCCAAAATGTTTGAGAGGTTGGTAAGCGATGCAGAGAAACCTTTGTATAAAGGTTGCACTAAATTCACAAGACTGTCCACAGTATTAAAGTTGTACAACTTAAAGGCGGGCAACGGATGGTCGGATAAAAGTTTCAGAGTTATTAGTCCTTATGAAAGATATGCTTCCGGAGGATAATGTTCTTCCTGATCGAACATATGCGGCCAAAAAAATGTTGTGCTCTATTGTCACGAGATATGATAAGATACATGCTTATCCAAATGATTGCATTTTGTTTCGAAACGAATATGCATCGTTAAATGAGTGTCCTAAATGAGGTTTATCTCGATATAAGAAAAAATTGTCTCCAACAAAAGTCTTATGGTATTTTCCTATAATTCCTAGATTTAGACGCATGTTTCATAGTGAAACCGATGCAAGACACTTGACTTGGCATGAAGATGAAATAATTATTGATGGAAAGTTTCGACATCTGGCAGATTCACCACAGTGGTCGAAAATTGATAGTGATTATCCTGATTTTGGAGGAGAAGCAAGAAACCTTCGCTTGGCATTATCTACAGATGGAATGAACCCACATGGTCTTCAAAGTATATCACATTCCACATGGCCTGTAATTATGATGATATATAACCTACCTCCATGGCTATGTATGAAGCGCAAGTACATGATGTTATCTATGTTAATTTCTGGACCTAAACAACCAGGGAATGACATAGACGTATACCTGACACCGTTAATCGAAGATTTAAAGATTTTGTGGGAGAATGCTGTGGAGGTTTATGATGGATATAAGAAAAAAAGTTTCAATTTGAGAGCGATGTTGTTTGGCACAATTAATGATTTTCCGACATACAGAAATCTATCAGGGTATAGCATTAAAGGTTAAAAAATGTGTCCTATTTGTGAAGAACACACAAATTGGAAGCGATTAGAATTTTGTCAAAAGAATGTATTTCTCGGTCATCATAGATTCTTAAATTCTAATCATCATTATCATGGGTGGAGAAAGGAATCCAATGGAAATCCAGAACATGATAGAGCTCCACCTATGTTGACAGGTGACCAAGTTTTTGAGAAGGTGAAAGATATGAGTACTCAGTTTGGCAAGCATTCTGCAAATACGCTTGTTAAAGGTGGGTGGAAGAAGAGGTCAATTTTTTTGAATTTCCATATTGGAAGTCGTTGTATGTAAGACATTTTTTGATGTTATGCATATTGAAAAAAAATTATTTGAAAGTGTTATTGGTACGTTACTCAATATACAAGGAAAGTCTAAGGATGGCCTTAAAGCAAGAAAGGACTTGATAGAGATGGGAATAAGAACTGAATTAGGACCCATGAAGAAAGGAACACGAACATATATTCCGCATGCTGCTTATACTTTATATAGAAAGGAGAAAAAAATATTGTGTAAGTTTCTAAGTGAAGTTAAAGTTCCAGAAGGTTACTCTTCAGATATTAGAAGACTTGTGTCTATGAAAGACCTAAATTTAAAGAGTTTAAAGACACATGATTGCCATGTTATAATGGAGCATTTTCTACCAATAGGTATATGTTCTATTTTTCTAGAAAAAGTAAGAAGCGCCATAACTAAATTATGTTTTTTCTTCCATTTAATTTGTAGTAAGGTGATCGATCCTGAGATCTTACCAATATTTCAAAAAGAAATAGTTATTACTTTGTGTGAGCTTGAAATATATTTTCCTCCCTCATTTTTTGACATTATGGTACATCTTGTTGTTCATCTTGTGAAAGAGACACAATTGTGTAGACCAGCTTATATGAGATGGATGTACCATGTTGAGCGTTATATGAAAATATTAAAAGAGTACATGAAAAATCAAAGTCGGCCAAAAGGTTGTATGGTTGAACGATACATTATTGAAGAAGTGGTTGAGTTTTATACTAAATATTTGACTAATATTCAATCTATTGGACTACCGAAATCTCATATTTTAGAGAGGAAGGAAGGAATAAATTTAATTGGAAATAAAATTGTGACAATATCAAGGGTTGAACGGGATCAAGTGCATTTATTGTTCTACACAATGACAATGAGGTTGAGCCGTATGTTTAAATGCACAAGGATGTACTTCAGGGTTTAAATCCGAATAGAAATGAAAATTGGATTGTACGAGAGCATAATCAAAGTTTTATACAATGGTTCAAAGATCATATTTATTCAAAGTTTGATTTAGATCTCGCTTCAATAACAGAAAGGTTGAGATGTTTAGTATATGGTCTGAGTTTGCTTGTGTTTTCTTATAACGCATATGCAATTAATGGATACACGTTTTATACCAAAGAATAAGATGATAAAAGCACTATGCAGAATATTGGTGTCACTTTTGTAGATGAAGCAATGCACATTTCAAGTATGAATGACTTAAACCCCAAATATGCAAATCTGTCATATTTTGGGGTTATCGAGCATATTTGGGTGTTTGATTATGAGAAGTTTCAGATTCCTATCTTTGGTTGCAAGTGGGTATATAATAGTAGCATACGAATGGATAAATCAGGATTTTTACAAGTGGGTCTTAATAGGGTGGGGTACAAAGATGAGCCTTTTATTCCAGCCTCTCAAGCTAAACAAGTGTTCTATGTCACTGATCTGACAAGTACGAAATAGTCTATAGTGCTTTTATCTAACAAAGTGATTGATGATAACAGTGTAAATCAAAGTGATGTTGATGTTGAGAATGAGTCATATGTTAGAGGGAATGAGTCGTATGTACGAAATGATTAAGATGAGAATATTATAGAGGATGAAACATATATTAGAAATGATCATAATGAGGGAATTTGGATCAATCCATCCGTCCAAGTTGTTTAGAGCCAAGTAATTCATATTCCAACCAAGAAACGAAAGAGATGTTAGTGAAAAAGGTACTAGTAATTCATATTGTGTTTATGTTTTTATATTGTGTTTATTAATTCAATGCTACTTGAATTTTATATGGTGTTTATGTTTTTATATTGTGTTTATTAATTCAATGCTACTTGAATTTTATATGGTGTTTATGTTTTTATACTGTGTTTATTAATTCAATGCTACTTGAATTTTATATGGTGTTTATGTTTTTCCTTAATATTACAGGTTAAATGGCTACCAATGAGGAAAAATCACATCCCACTTCTAATAATGATGGAAATGAAAGAGATTTTAATGAAATTGGTACCAGTAATTCATATTGTGTTTATGTTTTTACATTGTGTTTATGTTACTTGAATTTTATATGGTGTTTATGTTCTTTAATATTACAGGTCAAATTACTTCTAATAATGATGGAAAAGAATCAACTCGTGATGTGGAGAATGATATTAGACGAGGAATAACAATTATGAAGTCAATCATTCGTGCAAGAGATAAAGGTATCAAATTTGACATATATTGGAATGAAGACAAACAACTAATTGAGCCTAACGCTTCAATGTTAAAAAGTTACATTGGTTCCATTATGAGGAGATAAGTTCCAATCACTTGTGATGATTGGAGAAGGCGTGAGTTGAAATCCGTTAAAGAAAAATTATGGACTGAAATACAGGTGCCATATGTGATGTCTTTCATTTTTTTTTGTCGCTTATGTATTTAAATTACTAACGCTTTTTATATTGTGTTTTTTGTAGAGGTATTTTAATATTGATGATGATCGAAAATCATATTGTCTTCAATTGGCTGGAAAAAGACTAAGAGGGTTTCGATCTTTTTTTATAAACAAGTTTCTTAGGGATGCCGATAACAATTTTATCAATGCGGAGCGTCCACAAGCGTATGCAGGCTTGATTTCACTTGAAGAATGGGAAACCTTCAAAGAAAAAATAAGAACCTCTAATTTTCAGGATGTGAGTGACGTGAATCGCCAACGAGCATCAAGTCCCCCGTATCCATACAAAAAAGGGCGCATGTGATATGCACACTTACAACAAAGTTTAGTAAGTATATATAAATGCTATGATATAATTGTTCATCATGTGTTATTATTGATTTTATTATTTTTCTTAATGTGTAGTTAGAAGAGGAGAAAAGTCAAGAAACATCTCTTCCGGAACATGTTCTGTGGAAGGCTGCCCGGGTGGGTAAGGATGGAGTTGTTAAGGAAGATGTGCGGAAAATTTATGAGCAGTGTGTAAGTATATCAATATTCCTTTAATTAAATATAGAGCTTATTAAAATAAAGAAAATATGAGTTTAATCACCACTAATTTATTTCTCTATGCATATGAATTTTAGGAGAGTCTATCTCAATCTTTAACTCAAGCTGAAGACCATGATTGCAGGAGCATACTTAGTCAGGTATTAAATGTTTCTGAGTATACCGGTCGTGTGAGGGGTAAGGGATTCAAAGTGACTAAAACATCTTTGGTTAACCATCAAAAGAGGAAAGGTCATAGCAATAAAGAAGTGATGGAAGAGTTAGAAAAATTAAAAGCTAAAGTTCGTGAGTTGGAAAAGGACAAAGAAAAATACATGTCAGAAAGGCAAGGTCCAGGGTTCAATGATACTAGTGACAAAGATAGTATCAATTGTGATTTCCAACAAAAAATTCCCGAGGTAATATATTATTATGAATTAGCATAATTTTTTAATTGACATATATAGACATTAACAATTTCATATTTACTATTGTGTTTAGGGCAATTCACATTGTCAGCTATATTTATCGTCACTGACTTATCACATGGTTGGAAAAGGAAAAGTGCATAACACCTTGGGAGAAGTACTTCACCATAAACCGCTCCCTGCTAGATTTATGAAAGTATCAATTGATATTGCTTTAGAGAGGGATGTGCCATTACCTTTTCCTGACGATATTTCAAATGCAACATTGGTGGGAGAGGCAATAGGATCGTATGTTGCATGGCCGTGAAACCTCATTTGTATAGATGAGGAGGTATGTTTTAAAACATTATGAATCTTTGAGTATTAAAATTTTTTACGACCATTTAATGTACATTTTTTCATGGTAATGTTAGACTCCCACAAAATCCAAATCAAAAGATAAGGGGATTAAGAAGCAAACCGAGTTAGTTGCATAAAAAAATAGGTATAACATAATTATATGATATTTATGCATATAATGATATTATACTTCACCTAACTAATTAAATTATATTTAGATACATGCTAAAGATATTGAGCAAGTCAGTAGGGGTAAGAAGACCGCGGCTAGCAAAAAACCTACTTCTCAGTATAGGTCGTGCCTTTAGACATATATAGGAATAACAAATATTCCAATTGGTGGTACTCGTCTTATACCTATGAAGGTAGATATTTTTGGTTATGAATACATGGAAGCAATTGGTAGAGAAGATATTGATCAAGTTTTACAACATTCTACTTTAGGCCTCGGTGTTATCGATACATATATTAGGTATACTCCGATCAACTTTGTTTAATTAAACGAACAATTTATTTACTCATTTCAATGAATATAGTCTAATTTTAATGTTGTTTTTATTTAAGGTTTTTGTATGACAAAGTGATGCGCCTGCGTGGATTGGAGGAAAGATTCGCTTTCTTAGTTCCCAACACCGTTAACGCAGGGTTAATTGTAACAAAACAAGATGATGTCATATCGTATGTACTCGATTTATTTATGGTCAGCAAAGATACATAAAAGTTGTTCTTTTCACCATATAATACTGGCAATGGGTTAGATTTTCATCCTAACTTCATATATTATAATTTTTCAATTTTTGACATTGTGTAGAAACTTTCCATCAAACATTTGTTTAATTTTACAGTGGACATTGGTTGTTGCTTGTGATTAATCATGTTAGAAAGATTATATACTATTTGGATTCGTTATACAATGATTGGACAACATACCCAGATTTGAAGAAGACGATTGATACATAAGTGAGATTGTTCTAAATATTCGTGTGTATAATTTATCCATGTGAGATTGTTCTAAATAGTCATTCATATTTTATTATAGAATTCTACAAGCTTTTCGATCACAAAGAGGTATTCAAGTACCAAAGAGTAGAGCCAACAACATTACGTGGATCAGAGTGCAGATATATTTTCACAATTTTGATTATATTAGTTATGATACTTGATAAAACAAGTTAAGGGGTATATCCTGATATATATTTATATTTTCTTTCCATGTGTAGTGTCCTCGTCAACGTAATGGTACAGATTACGATTATTTCATGTTGAGGTTTATGAAAGAAATGCTTCTTTTGGACCGAATAGAGATTCCATCCACGGTATGAATTTCCAACTTAGGAATTATTTTAATATTTCTCATAAAATGGCATAGTGTTTTAACTAAATCACATACTATGTTATTTTACTATGTAGTACTTTGACGAATTCAATTGTGCTCATTACTCAAAAGATTAATTGGATGAACTTATGGAGGAATGGTGTCAATTCATTATGGAGTTGAGAATTTTATAAGGTATATTGTCTTTCTTTCATTGATGAGAATTTTGAGTAAAACTTTTGAGTCTTAAGTATAAATTGGAATAAAGTTTTGTTTTATCATAGTATGAGTTTCGATCTTTTGGTTTTGTTTCAAGTTATAGGTGCAGATGTAGAAGATAGAGCTAACAAGTTCTTCGTTGTTGTTTTTTTAGAAATTCTCGAAGATAGTAATATATAGATTAAACATCAATTTAGAATTTTTAGAATTTTCAAGTTGTATCATCAATTTTCAAGTTGTTGTATATATCATCATTTATATATATGTAGATTTTTTATATAAGCAAATTTGATGCATATATATTGGATTGAAGCTACCAAATCTGGTGCAAAATGTGGTGAAAACCTGGTACAAAATGTGGTGAAAAATTGGTGCAAAAAATGGAGAAAATCTGGTCAAAATTTATTGTATATATTGGACAACGCTTCTATAAGTGAAAATATGTCTATTATGTTAAAAAAATTATTAACATTAGACATTGCTTAAGGAGAAAAGCGTTGTCTAAAGTAAGGAGAAAGCGCTGCCTAAGGTGGGGAACATACAACGCTTTTAAAGAAAAGCGATGTCTAAAGTAGGGAGAAAGAGATACCTAAAATGGGAAAGCACTGCCTAAGGTGGGGAACAGACAACGCTTTTAAAGAAAAGCGTTGTCTAAAGCGATGCAAAAAGCGCTGTCTAAAGTGTTGTCTAAAATGAGAAAGCACTGCTAAAGGTGTACTTACCAAAGCGCTCTCTGAAGTGAAAGCGCTGCTAAAGGTGTTCATAAGAAAGCGCTCTTAAAGTAAAAGCGCTGCTAAAGGGGACATATAGCAGCACTTTTGCATTAATCCAAAGCGTTGCCTTTACTTATAGCAGCGCTGGTTTAGGCAACGCTTTAAAGCGCTGTCTATGGTAAAGAAAAAGCGCTGTTTATGCGCTTGTTTGGCATAGTGACTCCACCATAATCTGACATATCAACATTTATAGTAGAAACAACTATAACACACTTATACTTGGATATACATCATGACAATATCATCTTAACACCCTCTTCAACACCAAAACACATGCACAATTTCATTCTCGTATGTCAATTATCAACAAAATATCAACAACTCTACTCATATCGTCGTATCACTCTTATAGTGACATCAACACAACCAATATAATCAACTTCGTCACATTATGGAGTATCATTCCTTACTTACGGAAATCAACAATAACATCTCAATAACGATAATAAAAGCATTACAACATCAACTTAACTGTATAACTTAGCAAGCATACCTATAGCTTACCATCAACCAACAATCCACAACAATCTTCTTATAAAATCCGCAAATATTTACTAGCAAACATAGTACCCTGGCACAATATCTCTACTTCAACAATCCACAAAATCAAACATGTAGATCAAGACATATCAATCCCATAAGCTTATGATATTTAGTCCTTCACTTCTAATGAGTCATACAACATACAACTGCGCCACATCACGCTTCAGCTGCGTAACTTTGATCATTCATCTTAAGTTACCATTCTCATTAAAATTTCCGTCAAATATATGATTTACAAGTTTCGATCTAGTTTTAGACTCTCTTT
Source organism: Vicia faba (assembly GCA_948472305.1). Classification (NCBI taxonomy): domain Eukaryota; kingdom Viridiplantae; phylum Streptophyta; class Magnoliopsida; order Fabales; family Fabaceae; genus Vicia; species Vicia faba. Next base: position 520,197,656 of record OX451737.1, read on the forward strand.
AACATCCACCATAAAATCGTTGTTCACTTGATATTCTCAATATTTTACTTTGCGACGTTAGCTCACATATAAACCCACTACTATGAATTGTTTAATACGTCTCAATTCTTTCCTAGCCATCCCTCTATTTATTCACACAAACTGGTGACCAACTATTCTCACGATATACATCAATCACTTTACACACCATTAAGATAGCAAGGCAAGTCTATACCATCCAACACGATCTCATCTACTATCAACAAGAGAGATTAAGGGTGATCAATTCCTCAATTTGTCAATATATAGCCGACAACCATAATGGAGTATAAACCATCGTTACTAAACTATAATAGTTTTCTTTTAGAACTTGTACTCCAGACACTTAAAGCACCATAATCCAATAATTTCCGATGAGGTTTACAAATACTCCCATAATTTCCTTCTCATTCAATTTTATCGATGAGACACCAACGCTCAACATATTACACAGTCCATATTACACTCACTTAGCCTTACTCGAAGGTTAAGCATTCTCTAACTAAAGAATTAATTTCTTCATCTCCGCACCATCAGGAACACAAATTCGATTACGGAATCTCAACACACCCTACGCATCTAACTTGAAATCATCATTCTCAAACTGATCGAGTCCAACCACCGAATCTACCAGTTTCACATTTAACTTTTGGGCTTCTTTGATACTATCTAGAAAACCATTTGATAAATTTCAACAGTCCTAACATAAAACCCTTCGGTGCCACTTTGCGAACTAAACTCATATCTCTGAATTGTTCAATTAATCCCAACCCTTTAACCATCATTACTGACAGGTGCAAAGTCCTTTGCCTTAAAGCATCTTCCACAACATTAGCTTTACCTGTATGATAAATCAAATCGACATTATAATCTTTGAACAACTATAACCCTCTTCGTTGTCTCATATTCAATTGAAATTTCAACAATGTCGTCCCACATTGTTTTGGTGATAGAACCTCTCTAATTATTCTTTTACACATGCCACTACCTTGGAATCATAAACACAACTATAATTCCTCTTAAAAGTATCTTCCTTCAAAAGGACATCTTCATTATAATCATTATTAATCATCATAAGCTGCATATCCATGCGCTTATCCAATACCTTCACATTCTTTTTAATGCCGAACATCTCATTTCTCAACTTAACCGCCAATAACATATTACGATTGACCTCGTCTTGAACAACCGCGATAATAACCAATCATGCCCAAAAAGCCTCTAGTTCCATAACCGACTTCAGAGTCTCTCCATATAGGAATGCATATACCGTATTTGAAAACACTCTCATAGGATAAAATATATTTCCATCTCCTTATAGGTTCAAACGGAACACCAATCTGATACTCAGAACACAAGATATGAATTTCTAAAGTTATTCGAAAATGCGAACACCGACGTCATGCAACGACATACTATTACACACTTAGATAACATCAGAATAAAATTTCTTTATACTAGTACCAACACTTACCATTCTTGAAATCATACTCATCTCCTTGAATTTCTGACTCTGACTTTCGATTCAAAATATTCCAACAACTTCAACAACTTTTACAATCACTTATAAGGGTTCCATGACACGGTCTACAACAGTCTGCCACTCTATCACCGTTCAATCATCGACATCTTACGCATGGACTACTCAAACCGACAACTTCACAATCCACCAGTAGCACTAGAACATAACAACTTTCTAAATTCCATCTTCTAAAAATTATCCTTATTACTTAACAATCACCTTCATAAACATCAATGGTTTACACTCTACTTGTATATCAGAAACCTCTACATTACTCCTCATCCTCTAGAAGTAAACATCAACAATGTCTGATCATCCTCTCTCAAGATGTTCTAACTTGACTAACAAGCAAAATATTTAATCCATGTCACCTTCGAAATTGGGAAACAACAAAACTTCAACAACACTCGCACTGTCGCCACCAACTGCATACTGAACTAACATCTTACAACCAAAATATACTGGAGAAGCAAAGTTTCTCCCCCGCTTATCTTCAAACCAACTCCTGCCTACAAGAGATTAGAAAAGCAAGCAAGCACCGACAGTGTTTCACACACTTGTAGCATACAAAGTAATAAACAACATTATATAACTTGGCCGGACGGACCGACCCGCTCTGATACCACTAATGTAACACCCCAATTCTACCCCAAGCAATTATCGGAAAATCAATGTATAAAAATTTCCAATATAATCAGGATATCACATATTCAACAAAAACACATAAACCTGTCATGCTTTTAGAATAGATACATAACACTTAAAGAAGCGGAATGAACAAAACTCATGAATATAGTCTTCATAATATAAACCAAACTTTGATTAATCACGCAGCGGATTCATAATAGTTCTCTAAATAAGATATATCATCTTTTGAATCATAAAAGAACATTAATACAATAAAATCCTCAAATAACAACGTAAGGTTCAATAAATAAACAACAAAATAAGACAAGCGTTCATTTCCCCCCGAGTGCTACGTATCAGAGCAAATGACACCGAACTTGAACTAACAATGCTATCGGCTACTCATCTTGGTTACCTGCATGTTACCAACAAAGGGAAACATTCAAACAGAAGGGGTGAGATGTCAAACCATATAAATAGGGTTATGATAAAAAATATATTAGGTAAAGAATAAAAAGAATCACCACTTTATACCACAATAATTCAACACTTCACAAATCATCAACACCACAATTCAACATATACGACTCGAATATGCAACTCGAAACTATGTGAATGCATGTGGTACCATCAGAGTAAAACTCCCAACATAAACATTTTCCAGTAATTTCGAGGCACAAGGCATAAGACTTCTTCACAAATCATTTTGCCAATACAGTCCATCACAAAATCTGCCATACAGGCCTTCACAAAATCTGCCAATACATGCCTTCACAAAATCCGCCAATACCAGGCTTCACAAAATCCTCCAATACAGGCCTTCACAATATTCGCCAATAAAGGCCTTCATAACATTCGCCAATACAGGCCTTCATAACATTCGCCAATACAGGCCTTCACAATATTCGCCAATACAGGCCTTCACAATATTTGCCAATACATGCCTTCACAAAATCCGCCAATACAGGCCTTCACAAAATCCTCCAATACAGGCCTTCACAAATGCAAATGTATGAATGTACAACACATACAACAACATCATTAAACACTTCACGAGGCATACGCCTATATCACTACTTCACTGGCCATAGGCCTACAACGTCATCAACGTAATCAACAACAATTCATGGCAACAACATATTCATTATATATTCACTAGGATTCACACCATAAGGCTACCCACAGAAATAATTCAGAATCACATTATCAATAGTGAATTCCACATATACTCAATGATATCTTGCAACAACAACACATTCATCGATCAGCACAAAATAACACAACATTGGTCATAAGACCTATAATCAACAATGTCCATAAACCAGACGGAACGACTTAACCAGCTGTACCGACAATTCAGTGTAATCGACATAATTTTAACAAAAATACATATCCACATTTATCTATTAATTAAACTTAGTTACCGATCAAATTTCGTTAAATTCGGGACCATTAATTATACCGATTAATTCGACTATTGATGAATGGTTTTTACACAGGAAATTAGTAGTTACTTTAGTTACTACTTCATTCAACTAATTGATGCTTTATTTCTCATTACCATATTTATGCTTTAGTTTGTTGTTTTAGTGCTTTCAGGGGCAGAAGAATAAAACAGGGCGAATAGGGGCGGAAAAAGTGCATAAGTCCAAGTTTTAGAGAATTTTCTACAACAGCTCTGACACGGGTGGCAGTGTTGCCTGACATGGCCGTGTCAGGAGAAGAAAGGGGGAAGTCATAGAGAACAAAGGCTGACACGGGTGCCTGTGTCAGCTGATATGGCCCGTGTCAGGAAGCCTGGAGCTTAAAAACCCAGTTTTCCACCCTTCACACATGTGCCTTGTTCTTATTCATTCCTTGTTTCAATTTACCAATTATCCTAGCTTAGCATTAACCCAACACAGTTCAAATACAATAATTAACAGCGCAACTCAAATCAATCGTTAATTTCAATAGCAACACAAACAAAGTTTCAGCACAACATACTAGTGAAACTAATACCCTAAACTCCAATTAAAATTCATCATACTACCAATTATTTAGCAAGAACCCCACCCTTACCTTAGGTTGAGTGCAGCTCTAAGAAACTTCAATGGAATTTCTGGGAATTTGGCACTAGTAGCAACTTCCTCTTGTTCTTCTTCTCCTCTCAAAATCCTATTCCTCTTTCTCTTCTTTTTCTTTTTCCTGATAACACTATACTCTCTTTCTCCTCTAATTCTATTTCTACTATAATAGTATTATTTCACTTACTCTCTTAATAAATCTAAATGGGCCTAAGTGACATACCCCCTTATTACTTCACAACACTACAAATTAAGCCCAATATCATATTTAAGCTTAATAATAAAAATAATACCTCAACTTAATTCCACCAAATTAAATCCGATTATTTATCATGTCACTAAATAAAATAATTTCAACTTCGATGATAAAAATTTGAATTAGTATAAAATATTCAAAAAAATATTTAATTAAATAAATAATTAAATATCGGGGCGTTACAATAGTCATACGCTTTAATCCCTAACTTTTGCCTGGACCGTCTTTTCAGATTTTCGATCCAACGAGATACCCTTTTTTGCCCAAGCTACCTTTTCAGGTTTTCAACTTGTCGGGTGTACTATCTTTTGTATATATCCCCAATTTTTTCTCGAACCTTTGGTTCGCCAGGATGCCCATTTTTTGCCTAGGTATGTCAACCTAGCGGGTTTCTTTTCACGCGTAGCATTTTCTGACTATGTCCACGTTCATAGAGTATGGAGAATTGTCACTATCTTGTGGTAGTAAGTGTTGTAGAAATGCCAAAAATTATTTGTTCGATCGCACGTGACCTTTCATATGTGGGAGCCTGTTTGCCCCTAGAGTTAGTCTGATACACTTTGATGTTTGAAGTTTTGATCACATTTCTGGTAGTCTTGAACTTCCTAGGTATTTTTTCTAAGAACTGTCATGGAAGGATCTGAAGACATGATACTGACACCATTTGATACTACTGGCACAGACAAGAAATTTGGTGGTACCGAAGATCTTTTGATCAAGTCTCATTATTTTTCTAAGAACTATCATGGAATGATCCAAAGATAAGATACTGACACCATATGACACTACTGGCACAAACAAGAAATTTGGTGGTACCGAAGATCTTTTGATCAAGTCTCAGTTTTTTCTAATAATTATCATGGAAGGATCTGAAGACATGATACTGACACCATCTGATACTACTAGCACAAACAAGCAATTTGGTGGTACCCAATATCTTCATAGTGGATTTTGTTCAAGCCCATGATCAACGTAACATTTCCCCCAAGTGATTCAGATGGAGATCTGCTCCTTGCTATTCAACATTTCTTAGAGATTCTTTGAATCTAGACTTGACTGCCCCATATGTGCTAGACAATGATCATACCGTGCCCCTTGATTATGAGATATTTTTCATTAGAAACGTCTTTCCATTTGAAGTGATTCTGTTTATTGGGAGAGTTTCCGTTCATTGGATATCCGTCGTACGAATTTCTCTGTTGTCAAACAATTAACCGTATGCAAACAATGGTATTCAAACAATGTAAAGTTTATTTCTGCCTTGAGAAATTTTTTTGAAAAATGAATTTTTAAAGAGCACTAAGATTTGTAAGAATATGAATTCAACTCAGGATCTACAGTAAGCCCTACAGGAGTCAGTATACCTTTTGTAACATTATGCTTTTGAACTAACCTATGCTTCAATTAGGACTTTTAAAGGATTGTAATGTGGCCTGGTTCACGGTTTTAAGAAACAAGGGATAAGGCTCAAAGTTTATTTGTACCCAACCCGTTCTCCATGATGTTCTCCAATCCTATACTCAGTTAATTATGCGCTTGGATTCTAATTGAGTCTGGAATGATTTTTGAGTGATGGTTCAAATACTGGAAGTTTATTTTGGGAAGGCAATCATTTTTGCAACACTTGTTGAGGATTTTTAACAACCTCTTGTTTTGATTTACTATCCCTAATTTTTGTCTGACTGTTCTTGTTTTGAGATTACAGTCAGCGGGATGCCCCAATTTTCTTAAGTCTCCTTCATAGGTTTTGACCTAATGGGCTTTTCTTTTTGAGAGGTAAAGACTGCCTATTTCATGGGGAACCAACATCGACTTTTGATTCAAAAGGATATTTTTGAAATGAAAACTTGTAACTGAATGCACGTTTGGTATTAACTAAGAAACTACCATGCCCCGGATTAAGACTTAAAGGTTTCAATTTGTGTGAAAAACTCATACTTCTTTGGCTCAAGGGGGTTGACTAGGGATTATCTTCCTTATAACTCCATTGTTTAGGATTTGAAACAACGCCTGTACATCATCAGCAAGGTCTGTCCGAGAGCATACTGTATGAGATTAAAGTATTATTTTCGTCATCCTCCCTCTAAAGGCTTACAGTTTGTAATCTAGAGTTGAATATCATACGAAAAGAGGTAAAAGAATAATTTCAGTATAGTGAAAATGAATGGATTAACTCAAGACAAACATATGCAATGAATTAGTGAGAATAACCAAAGTCTAACATAAAGGTAAGTGTTCAAACAAACAAAGAAATTACAACTGAAAATTTGAATGGACAAAATTTTTTCCGCCTAAGCTTCGTCACTTTAGATGATGTGCCTTTGAGGGATGACAAAAAAACTTCAGTTGACCATCTTATGTAAATTCCAACATTCCTCCGTCGATCAAGTTTTGAATTTTGTTCTTCAACGCCCAACATTGGTCAGTGTGGTGCCCACGACTGTTGGAGTGATACATGTATCTTTCATTATGCTTGTAGTGAGGAGAAAAAGTATTAGGTTTTTGAGGAGGCTCCCTTAATACAACCAGCTTGGCTTCCAATACATGATGCAATGCTTGAGTCAAGGACATGTTGATCTCGGTAAACTGCCTTTTGGGTGTATCTTGCTTACGCGAGCCACCTTGTCGTGGCTGGTGAGGTCGTTGTTGGACTCTTGGCATAGCAGCCATTTTGAAAGGTGTTCTCTCAACCAAATATTCTTGTTTCATCTGAGGCTGGTTAATGACTCGACCCCCAATTCTAGTTATTTGCTCCATATGGTTGTATCCATCTTAATGAAGCTTGTTGACGAGGGCTCTTAGCTCTTCTTTTCCCCGAGCTAAGTTTTGGATAAGAGCCATCTGTCCCAACATCTGGATTCTCATTGTTGCCATCTCTGCTTGCAATTGCTTCAGTTGGCCATCCTTGTCATCTTCAGGATTCTTCTTGGTGATGCTCTCAATGAGGAGTGCCTTCACTTCTTCTTGCCCCTTGGGTAAATTCAGGAACAAATCTTGAAGCTAATTATTTTGAGTCTGAAGATCTTGGACAGTCTGCTCGAAAGCCATTTTTACTGAAATAAACAGCAAGCGAATGAGAAAACCTGTATGGGGAAAACCTGTCATGATATGATGCATGATATGTGGATGCAATGTTTCTAAGGATATCGCGGGGTAAACACAAGAAAATGTTATTAGTTTAATCTCAATTATGGCTTTAATCAGAGAACTTCGTATAGTTGAACGTCCTTCTACGAGAATCAAGCTCACCATATCAAGTGGGTCATAACCCTTGACTCAAGTTACCGTGCTTTGATCTTTGATAGCGTTTGGCTAAAGGAAAATAAGTCCTCTTGCCCCTTGATGGACGTATGGTTCAATATAACCCTACATCACAAACCCTTGAGATCCTTAAAATGGTTATTGAAAATGCCTATGGCATGATGTTATGTGCAAATAAACATACGCACACAAAGAAAACAATTCCTTATGTTTAGGATTGCATGGAGTTCATAGGTAAGTACCCTCTTGAATTTTAGTTGGTTCAACCTGTCCTAGAAAGTAATCGGGTTCTAAGGATCTCAATATCATTGATCCTTCTCCATTGGGCATTGTTTCAGCGTAAGCCTCTTTATTGGCGACTGAAATATCCCAAGAATCATATCTCAATGAGTGTAGTATTGAGTATCAACCAATTTAAGATTGCACCAAAGCCAGTTATCTCATTACTTCCTAAAGGCCAAGTTGTTCAACTAAAGGTTCTAAGGTTCGTTTGTGCTTCGAGACACCACACAACGGCCCCGTATTCTCCTTAATTCTCCATAAGGGATACTGGTACCCACAAATGTGCCACACTAACATAGCTATTGTCTCAACCATATTGGTCTACACTGTACAGTCTCCATAATTTTTGCTATTTACCTAATGGTGTTCTCATATCCGGGTAGAGGATCAATACAAACCCAAACAAGGATCCACAAATGTAAAGAAAAACAAATCAAACAATGAAATTAATTAAATGTGATCTAGCTCTAAGGTAACCCCACTTTTAAGTATGTCCCCAGCAGAGTCTCCAGTTCTGTAATACGGTGGGAGAACTAACTTGGGTGTTTTGTGTTAGATTGCAATTGTTGCGGATAGCAAGAGTCGCCACCGACTTTTCTTTTATCCAATAAATAAAAGGGTGAAAAGAATAGGAAAGACCTTTTGAGAATTTTCTTGAGTTTGGGGGGTAGGTTATTAAAAGGGAAGGTGTTAGCACCCTTTTCATCCATAGTTATCTACGGGCTCTTAGTTGCTATCTCACTTTGAAATGCTTTGTTTTAAATGTGTTTGTAATTGGTTTTGAAAGTATTTTTGAACGTGCCTTCATTTAGGCGAAGTTTGTAATGATTCTCGTCTCTATAAGAATGCATAAAAAGTGTTGACTTTTGAAAATATTTCATTTGAAAGTATTGGTGTGTTTGAAAGATGCTTTGAAGATGGTTGTGAGCAAGCAAATATGAACTTTCTACCCACTTAAAAAGTCTTTGTTCGTCTCCTCCTCCTTTAGATATTTCTATCTTACCATTGATTGATAAGAAGCCCTATAATTGGACGTGAAAGGACAAGCGTGGGTCGTCGTATAGTCATAGAAGGCAACATTGTAGGATACCTTAGCAATTTGTCATAAGGGTCTAAGATCGTTTATGAAGGCAACATCGAAGGGCCATCGAGGGACTATGATCTTGTATTCAAGGGCCATTGCTAAAGTATCCCACATTTGAGGGACATGACTATTTTTATCCGAGGCAACAAGTGTGCATTACCCTAGAGGTGCAAGTGTGAAAAGTGTTTGTTTTCATGCATTTTTTTTTTGAATTAGGGTTTTCTACTTATTGATTTTATGTCTTGCCATACAAACCCTAATTACTAGGAATAATTGGGAAAGCGATAAATTGCGGAAATTTAAAATCCTACGCTATCACAATACTTTTAGGGGATGGGGATACAAGTTTAATGAATGGGGATGGAAGTGATAAAGCCCTAATTACTATTACAACCAAATTGAATAAAAATAATAGCAAAAATTCTCAAAAATCAAGATTTTGGGTGTTGAAGCTGACATGGGCCGTGTCCTGTGACACGGGCACCCGTGTCAGGACCCTGAAAGAAGCATGCATGTATTTTCATATACCAGTTGAGCTGACACGGTCCGTGTCATGTGACATGGGTACCCGTGTCAAAACCCCGTCCTACCATTTTTTGCCAAGTTTTAATCCCAATAAGAGGAACACGGGCCGTGTTCTGTGACACGGGTACCCGTGTCAGAACCATGCCTTGCCATTTTTCCTATTTTATTTCTGACACGGACCGTGTCAGGTGACACAGGTAGTCGTGTCAGACTTTTAGAAGCATTTTTTTTGTGATTTTAAGTGTTTACAACCCTTCTACTCTGATTTTCCTGTTTAATTCTTTTGAAAATGAAAGTAAAATGATGTATGAACAAGGATATCACAGTTTGAGAAAACTTACCTCTTGAAGTGAAAACTCAAAATGTGTATGGATGTTTCTAATTGAAATGTGATAATTTATTGACCTTCCTTAGACCTCCCTGAAGTTGTTCCAATCTTTACTTTGTACTGAAAGTGTTTGAATCTTTCCAACCAAGTCAACTTGCAAGATAATCTTTTTGAGTTTGGAAAGTGGAGATAATGATATTACAAAAGTTTTTCTTGTGTTTGAACAACTTCTATATGATGTATGTGGAGTGTTTGGATGGTTTGTTTGGGTAAAACTTACAAGGTATGAGATTCAAAGATTTGGACTTCAAAGCTCAAAGATGGAGGCTTTTGTGGACAATTCTGGTTTTTTTTTAGAGTAAATGGGGTTTGAGGATTTTTCAACACACAAGAAGCTCTCTATTTTTTCTGACCTTTTCTATTGCAAATTATCCCTCTATGTATAGGCAAAAGTTTTGTAATCACGGACTAATTAGGTTTACAAGACAACATGTTATGGTTTGGTTGGGATGCAAATATCAAACTATGTCAAGTATTCCATAGTCCCAAGATGAAGTACTAAATTTGATGGTATAGAGTGGCTACTTTCCATGATTTATGGTGGAGTAAAATCAGAAGTAAACAAGGTATGGGCTCAAGACAAGTTTTGTGCCAACAAGCTTGCTTTTCAAGAATAGCAATGGTGCATTTATGCCATAAATGGAAAGATCTTTTGGACAATGGCTAAAACACTTGGGTAATAGCTAAAAAGTAGGTGTAATAATTAAATTATGGTGAGATTGGCAAGTTAGAAGGCCTGCAACACAAGATTATGCAACATAGCATAAGGATTTTGTTATGTGTTCTTCAACACAAAGACTTGCAATTCAAGAATGGATGCCCAACTTCACGCCTTTGAATCTCCTAGCTCGATTATGTAAAATTCATGATCTTGGATGTTTTGGAAAGCTTGAAACATCCTCTATAACTATCATGTTTGCCATTTTGACAAAATCATCTTGTAACTATGTGAAAAAATGCCAAGAAGTTGGGATAAAATCCTGACCAAAATCTGTTGAAAATTTCTCTAAGTGCTAGATGAAAATGTCATGTCTTCATGGGCTTATATCTTCAAATCTAAACATTTTTGGAAATCAACCCTCTAATACAAAGTTGTAGAATTCATCAAGATCTAAAAATTTCATGTTGAAAGTTTCCTTTGAATCATTTTTCATCATGGTGAAAAATTAGTATGAAGTTATGAAATAAACATGTGCGAAATACTTAGAAAAAAATTCACAAGTCTTGAAAAGTTAGACTTTTCAAATTGACTTTTGACTTTCTTGACTTTTTGTTGATCAAGCTTGATATTCTTGAATCTCTTTATGAATTTTTATCTTTGAGACTCAATGTTGCCCAAAAAGTCAAAGTTTGACTTTTGGCGTATCAGTTGACTTTTCGTCAGTACAATTGATTTTTGGTCATCTGGTCAATTGACTGAGCAGAATTTTTGATACAAGTTTTAAAACTTGACATGAGCATTCTTGAAGGTCCATAATGATCCATGAAATTCATTTGAAGTATTATAAGTCCAATTATCCTTGTGCAAACTCAAACCCTAATTTTGAGATATCAGTGTTGAGGAGATGGCTTGACCTAGTCAATACTTATGCAAGCTTGAGCTTTTACAGATCTTTGTGAAAAATGTCTTGAGAAAAAAGAGGGAAAATTTTGGGGTACAACACATACATTTTCTATCTAGGTGGTTTATTTCGCACCTTTCTTGATTAGTATTGAAGAATGAATGAGGTTTGAGGTGGTCTCAAAGGATGATGTCGCTCTCTCATTCAGATATCTTTTGGTGTTCCTGATCTCTGGAAGATGTTACTATCATTGACCATTGCGGGGAATTCCAAAATGTTCCACTCCTTGGAATTAGGGGAGGTATTACTTATAACCCTTCTCTGGCTCTATGACAATTTGGTTATGCTCGAAGATATGGTCCTCATGACACACTTATCCAAGATATCGTGTTCGACTACGAGAATGATTTTCAAGGTTATTGTTAAAGGTTTATACATGCTTGTGGCATGGTGAACAAGGTTTATATCAAAACTTTAGGAAAAAATAATTCTATCTCTTTAGAGCCCTATCTCAAATGGGTACAAGCTCACACTCAAAACCTTATGATGTCATATCCAGACGTTCTACCGGTGAACTTAGAGCCTGTTGTCGAAGGATACGTTTCTTGAATCTTATCTTAACAAAAACATAATAAGTCCATTTTACATTTCTTGTAAATTATTTCAATATGGTTGTAATAGATAATTAGGACTTTAATTTCTTGCAATCCCCATTTGTAAATTTGTACACCTCAGCCCCTTAATGATTGTAATAGCGTAGAATATTTATTTTTCCCGCAATTTATCGCTTTCATATATATGCTAGTAATTAGGGTTTGTATGAAAAGATAAACCACCAAGTAGCTAACCCTAATATTAAATGCATGTAAATCAAATAAAATATTTACACTTACACCCCTAAGGTTAACTCCACTAGTTGCCTAAAAAATGGTCATGTTATGTATATGGGATGTCTTAGCAAAAACAACCAAAACACAAGATCATAGTCCCTCGATGACGCTACGAATATTGCCTTACAAATGATCTTAGTCCCTCAAAGAGAAATTCTAAATACATCTCACAACATTGCTATCATGACTATATGATGACCCGTGCCCGTCCCTTTTACATCCAAAGATAAGGCTTCTTACCAATCAATGGTAAGATAGCAATATCAAAGGAAGGAGGAAATGAACAAAAGACTTTTGAGTAGGTAGAAACGTTCTTAGTTGCTTGCTCACTTTCAAAACAAACATTTTCAAAACAAAAACACACCAGACACTTTGAAAACATTGAAATATTTTCAAAAGTACAAAACTTTGTATACATTCTCGCCGAAACGAGAATCATTACAAAGTTTGCCTAAATGAAGGCACCTTTTTAAAATACTTTCAAAAACCACCACAAAGCACATCTTCAAAGAAAGCACATTTTTTCAAACAAAGCAAGCCATCTAGAAAGAAACTAAGAGCCCATAGATAACTATGGATGAAAAGGATGCTAATACCTTCCCTTTTCATAATCTACCCCCAAACTCAAGAAATAATTTCAAAGGTTTTTCCTGTTATTTTCAGCCTTTCCTTTTGGATAAAAGAAAAGTCAGTGGTGACTCATGCTAAAACAAACAATTACGATCAAACACAAAACATCCCAAATCAGTTCTCCCACCGCATTACAGAATTGGTGACTCTAATGGGGATGATTAAATTAGTGGGGTTACCTTAGGGCTAGATCATCTTTATTTGCTTTCTTTGTTTGACTTGCTTGCTTTACATTTTGGTTCCTTGTTTGGGCTTGTTTTGATCCTCTACCCGGATTTGAGATACCTTATAGGTAAGTATCATTATGTTGTGGAAACTGTGCGGGGTATACTGACATGGTCTAAGAAATAGCTACGTTAGTGTGGCACATTTGTTGGTACCAGTAGCCCTTGAGTAGTCAAGGAGAATACGGGGCCGCTGTGTGGTGTCATGAAGCACTAACTGACTTTAGAATCTTTACTTGACTAACTTGGCCATTAGGAAGTAGTGAGATAGCCGACTTTGGTGCAGTCTGAAGTTGGTTGATACTCGATACTACTCTCATTGAGATCGGACTTCTCGGGATATTTCGGTCGCCATTAAAGAGGCTTGCGCTGAAACAATGCCCGACAAGAAAGATCAGTGATATTGAGATCCCTTAGAACCCGGTTACTATTACTATGACAGGTTGAGCCAACTAAACTTCAAGAGGGTACTTACCTATAAGACTCTATGCAAGCCTAAACCTAAGGACTTGTTTTCCTTGTGTGTATATATTTACTTGTACATAACATCATAAACATCATAACATCATGAGCATTCTCACTAACCATTTCAAGGATTATTGGGATTTATCTTTGTTCTGTTTTGTAGGACATGGCTTCCATCCGTAGGAATACTATCCAAGTCAATCTCGTAAGAGTTCCTTCTCAACTCAAAGAGTTAGCATCAAGGGTCCTTGAGAATTCTTCATTCACCGAAAGACATGGTCGCCTCCTAAACTTGGTTACCTCGAACACTGATGAAGATATGATGAAGGTGCTTTTCCATTTCTTCGACCCTTTGCACCATTGCTTCACCTTTCCCGATTATCAGCTTGTACCTACTCTGGAAGAATTCTATCAACTCTTGAGGATTCCCATTCTCAATCAACTACCCTTCAATGACACGAAAAGAGATCCAAGACCCGAAGAGATTTCCCGAGCTCTACATTTGCAACAATATGATGTCACAACTAATTGGGAAACAAGGAGTGGTGTCAAAGGATTCTTAGCCAAGTGCTTGTTTGAGAAAGCTCAAGATTGTTGGAACTCTTTTTACTTACAAGCTTTTGAAGAAATCTTGGCCCTTCTCATCTATAGGATGGTTTTGTTTCTAAACCCTGACTAACTCATAGATATAAATGCTGTCAAAATCTTCATGTCTCGCAATCTGGTGCCTACTTTGTTGGGAGATATCCTACATTATCTCCACTCTCGCACTATGAGGAAGAGAGGGACCCTCATGTGTTGCACTCCTCAATTGGCTAGATGGTTTGTTTCGCATCTCCCCCAGTCTGTGTTGAAGAACGAGCAAGGTTTGAGTCGGTCCCATAGGTTGATGACGCTCAGACATTCAGATGTTCACTAGTGTTCTCGATCCTTAGTGAACATTACTATCATCGATCGTTGTGGAGAATTCCCTAATGTCCCTTTGCTTGGCACTAGGGGAGGTATCACTTACAACCACTTCTTAGCCTTATGACAGTTTGGGTATGCCCAAAGAGATGGTCCACATGATATGCTCACCCAAGGAGTGGTATTCGACTACGAGAGCAATGATCAAGGCTACCGTCAGAGGTTTGTACAAGTTTGGAGGATGGTAAACAAAGTGGATAGTAGTACGCTGGGACGCAAGGATTCTATTCCACTTGAGCCTTATCTTAGATGGGTACGAGCTTGCACTCAGAAGCTCGTGATGCCTTATCCCTCCATCCTACCAGTTATCGTGGAACATGTGGTTGAAGAAGACGTCACGTACACTGTCCTCCATCACGACATGCCTACTTCTCTTGAAGACTTGCAAAAAGGTTGGATTTAGTTAAAGGAAGAACGAGATACTTTCGAAGCTCGATTCTATGCTAGCGAGAAAAGGGTTTTGGAGCTCAAAAAGAAACTCCATGAAGAGAAAAGCTTGAACGCCTACATCGTGCCAAAGAGAATGAGTTCAACCTTTTTATCTTAGAGATTTATTTTGTAAGCCTAAGTGGCATGTTGTAATCATTTTGAGCTAATTAATGAAATTTAAAGTTTGTTCACTTTTTGTCTATACGAATTTAAATTTCATAAATCCTTGAAATCATTTGCATACACATCTTCCATGCATCATAACATGACAGGTTTTCCACGACAGGTTTCCTTATCTTTCTGCTGTTTATTTCAGCAAGATGGATATCGAGAAAACAGTAAAGGACCTACAAGCACAAAACTCCCAGTTTCAAGAGACTATGCTGACCCTGGACAAGGGGCAATAAGATTTGATGGCGTTGCTAGCAGCCAAGAAGAAACCAAAGAGGAAAGCCCTAGTCAACATGGGTAGAAGATTCAGAGAGCCGATATGTAAGATACCGGTAGTGGAAGATTGATCTGAGGAAGACGAGAATCAAATTGGATAAGCTAGGAGTACCCAGGCTGGGTGTATCAATGATCAAGTATCGGACGATGAAGATTATTTTGACGAGCAGTATCCTCCCGCCGATGTTAAGTACAAGCAGCTAGAGGACATACTGGAGGCTTTCGAGATTCAAGCCATCCCTAGATTGGATTTTGACGATTTGGGTTTGATATCTGGTGTTGTCATTCCTCACAAATTCAAGATACCAGTATTCATGAAATATGATGGTGTTTCCTTCCCAAAGCTTCACCTAAAGTCTTATGTGCGCAAAATACAACCGCACACTGCTGACAAGAAACTCTGGGTTCATTTCTTTCAAGAAAGCTTGGCCGGGACTCAACTTGAGTGCTTTTACCAGTTGGAGGGTTCCTGTATCCATAAATGGGTAGACTTAGCCACTGCTTTCTACCACCAATACCAGTATAATGCCAACTTGGCGCCGACAAGAGTTCAGCTGCAAGACATGACAATAGGGAAGAATGAAGGGTTCAAAGAGTACGCCTAAAAGTGGAGAGACCTTTGACTGATAGGGAGCACATTGATATGTTTATGGGCACTTTATCTGGTCCATTTTTCAACTTGTTGGTTGGTTGTTCTTCATCCGGTTTCACCGAGCTGATCTTAACCGGTGAAAGGCTTGAAAGCGATATCAAAAGCGGGAAGATTCCCATAGCATCATCTTCCACCTCCAATCCCGTAAAGAAACCCTTCACTGGGAAGAAAGAAATAAATGTTGTGTATGGGGAAAGGGCCCGTACCAAGAAGGATGACCGTCCATCCGTTAATGTTGTTCGAATTGCCAACCCAACTCTTGTTCAACAACAATCTACCAATCATCAACGATTTCAGGATCCACCAAGACAATTCACAAGGATATGCATGTCACTATCCCAAGCCTTACAACAAATGTTAAAGGCTAATTTGTTGACACTGCATGATCCTCCGGCCAATCCAGATACTTCTTCACCAAAGTATAACCTGAATGCCAAGTGTGCATATCATTCAAATAGTCCTGGGCATGAGAATGACCAATGCTGGGCACTAAAGAATAAAATTCAAGACTTAATAGACAACAAGACCATTGAATTTGATCTTCCTCCAACTCCGAATGTAATCACCGCGTCTATGCCAAATCATGGAAAAGGTGTCAATGCTATTAAAGATACCATTTTTGTTTCCTTTGTCGAAGACTTGACTACTCCACTAACCACTATAAAAAAGAATCTATTGAAAGCCGGGATTTTCCTTGGCTATTTGAAGGATTGCGATTGTTGTGCCGCATAACTCAATGGATGCAAAGGGCTAAAGGAAGGCATTCAAAGCCTGATGAATAGCCATGAGATCCTATTTGAGAAGACTCCGTCCGCCAAAAGTTTGACCAATAAGTGTGAAGACCTCTCCATAATAACAATCTCAAACAAGCCTCTTAGGATCTCCTCCTAGGGTCCTATCAGGATTTCAAATGAACCGATTATTGCTCCTCTGGTAATTACCTCTCCCGAACCAATTCCGTACTCATCCAAAAAGGCAGTACCATGGAACTATGGTGCTGAGGTGTTTTACCATGGAATAAAGCAAGAAGCTTCGATTAAAGAGAGCAAAGCGGATGACATTGGTAACATAACTGGCTCTAGTAAGGTGACCAGAACTGGGATAATCTTTTCACCCAACATCTCACCACCAACTGTTACAAAGGCGCCTGTCCACATCACGGTTGCTAAGCCTAGTACTGATACAAGGGGAAAGGAGAAAGTGGTTGAGCCTGCTGAGGTAGAAATACCCGCAAAAGACATTGATGATGGGGAACCTTTTGCTCGAGAAATGGATGGGATCTTGAAAATTATAAAAAGGAGTGATTTCAAGATTGTGGAGAAGTTGGGGCAAACCCCTTCCAAGATTTCCATGTTATCTTTGCTACTCTGTTCCGATGCTCATGCTCGGGAATTAATCACATTCTTGAAGAAGGCTCATGTCCCTCATGAGACCACAACTGACCAGTTTAAAAATTATGTGGCAAGCTTGACGACCGACAATGGTTTGGGGTTCTCGGATGCTGATCTGACACCACATGGAAAGAACCATAACAAAGCTCTGCATGTTTCTGTTGAATATAAGGGGACTACCTTAGCACATGTTCTGGTTGACATTGGCTCTTCTTTAAACGTGCTACCCAAGGGGGCGTTGGACCGTTTAGAATGTGAAGGACTAGTTTTGAAACCAAGTGATATTATTGTGAGGGCTTTTGATGGGTCCAAAAGGACATTTATAGAGAGGTGGATCTCCTGATCAAGCTGGGCTTACAGATTTTCAACTCTACTTTCTACATCATGGATATTCGTCCTGCTTACTCCCGTCTGTTGGGTCGACCTTGGATTCATGGAGCAGGGGCGGTAACGTCAACATTTCATTAAAAGCTCAAG
Organism: Vicia faba; assembly: GCA_948472305.1. Taxonomy (NCBI): domain Eukaryota; kingdom Viridiplantae; phylum Streptophyta; class Magnoliopsida; order Fabales; family Fabaceae; genus Vicia; species Vicia faba. The sequence goes on from OX451737.1 coordinate 520,215,818, forward strand.
TATCCGGTCAAAGGAATAATTGTCACTGTCTGTGGTGAGGAGGAGTTCATGGTAAGCCACCTCAATTATTTCCAATATGTGGAGATGGATGGTGAATTCATAGAGACCTCGTGTCAGGCTTTTGAAGTTGTGCCACCAATGGTTGCTACTACCAAATTTTCCTCTGATGTGTCCAAAGCTGTTAAGATCATACCAAAGATGGTTTCATTCAAATATGCTCGTGCCGTAGTTGAATAAGGAAGCTGTTATACTTGGGGGAAACTCCCCGAGATCCTATTCAAAGCAGATAAATATGGTTTGGGTTTCACTATCAAGGCTCAGAAGGAAGTGAGGCGCGCTCGTGCAGAGAAGCCCCCTCTCCAAATTGGAAGTCATGAAGTAAATGATATGGGTGATTCTGATGATGAATGTGCATTTGAAGAATGTGTATATCTTACTACAATAAAGCTTAATAATTGGCACGCAAAGGACTTTGTTCTCATATCCTTTGTTGAGGAGTAATTACTTGTTTATTACTTTCTTTTTAAATTCAAGAACATTTTGTTTGTAATATTAAACAATGACTTTTAAGCCATGTGCTTGGCCCGGGGCACTATGGTCCATTTGTAAAGGGTTTTATTAATGTTCATGTTATCATATGATCATTCAATACAAACCATTGTACTTCTTTTGCATTCAAATCTTTGTGCTCATTGTCTTTCCTTTTCTTCAAATACATTTTTCAAAGTAGCCATGTACCTTACATGCATACACACACACTCTTGTAGGTCCTCATCCACTTTGGATCTGATTGCCAATGACTCTACTATTGCCGACTATGACTTTGAACGTCCAATTAACCAAGCCGAAGACGAAGGCGAGGAAAATTGTGAAATACCGGGAGAACTAGCCAGACTTCTGTTACAAGAGGAAAAAGCTATTCAGTCGCACGAAGAGTCAGTTGAAGTCATCAATCTAGGTACCGAGACAGACAAGAAAGAAGTCAAGATCGGCTAACCTGGAAAGAAGTGTCAAAAGAAAATTGGTTCAGATGTTGCATGACTATGTGGAAGTGTTTGCTTGGTCGTATGAAGATATGCCAGGTTTGGATACAGACATTGTAGTTCATCGTCTTCCGACAAAGGAAGATTGTCCTCCTGTCAAATAAAAGGTTCATTGCATGAGGCCTGGAATGTATAAAAAGATAAAAGTTGAGGTGATGAAACAATTTGATGCAGGGTTCCTAGCTGTGACATCTTATCCTCAATGGATTGAAAATGTGGTTCTAGTGCCGAAGAAAGACGGAAAAGTTTGCATGTGCGTAGAATATAGGGATTTGAATAGGGCAAGCCCCAAGGATGACTTCCCTCTACCTCATATTGATATCTTGGTCGATAACACTGCCCAGCATAAAGTCTTGTCTTTCATGGATGGTTTCTCCGGCTATAATCAAATTAGGAAGGCTCCCGAAGACATGGAGAAGACCACTTTCATTACGCAATGGGGCACCTTCTGTTACAAGGTCATGCCATTCAGATTAAAGAATGTAGGGGCAACATATCAAAGGGCTATGGTAGCTTTGTTTCATGATATGATCCATCATGAGATAGAGGTATATGTGGATGATATGATTGCAAGGTCACAAACTGAAGAGGAGCACCTCAATCACCTATACAAGCTATTCGAGAGGCTGAAAAGTATAAGTTGAGGTTGAACCCTAATAAGTGCACATTCGGAGTACGATCTGGAAAGCTTCTAGGTTTTGTTGTCAGTGGTAAAGGCATCAAAGTCGATCCCTCCAAGGTGAAGGCCATCCAAGAAATGCCATTCCCCCACTCTGAAAAGGAAGTTAGAGGATTCTTGGGTCGTCTTAACTACATCGCTCGCTTCATATCTCACTTAACTGCTACTTGTGAGCCAATCTTCAAACTCTTGAAGAAAGATCAAGTAGTCAGATGGAATGATGAATGCCAAGCGGACTTCGACAAAATCAAAGAATATATGAAAGAACCTCCTATTCTCATGCCTCCAGTTGAAGGAAGACCCTTGATCATGTACTTGACAGTGCTAGAGAATTCTATGGGGTGTGTTTTGGGCCAACATGACGAGTCTGGCCTAAAAGAGTATGCTATTTACTACCTGAGCAAAAAATTTACCGACTGTGAAACCAGATATTCACTGCTCAAGAAAACTTGATGTGCTCTGGCATGGGCTGCTCGCCGACTAAGACAGTATATGTTGACTCATATCACTCTACTGATTTCTAAGATGAACCCTATCAAGTACATCTTCGAGAAACCTGCTCTTTCTGGACGTATAGCTAGATGGAAAATGATCTTGACTGAGTACGATATTCAATACATAATGCAAAAGGCCATCAAAGGAAGTGTACTAGCAGATCATTTGGCCCATCAAGTTGTTGACGATTATCAGTCTATGAACTTTGACTTCCCGGATGAGAACATCATGCTAGTGACCGACTGCGTGAAACCTGGACCGTATGACGGACCTGAACAAGGATCCCGATGGACTATGGTCTTCGATGGGGCTTCCAACGCCTTGGATAACGAAATTGGTGTTGTGATCATCTCCCCTAAAGGTTTCCACACTCCTTTCACTGCCAGACTTTGCTTCGATTGTACGAATAACATGGCTGAGTACGAAGCATGCATTTTGGGTCTAAAGGTTACCATGATTTAAGGATGAAGTATTTGAATGTGTTTGGGGATTACGCTCTAGTTATTAGCCAAGTAAAAGGAGATTGGGACACTAAGCACCCTAATCGCATCCCTTACAAGGAGCTTGTGCTATCTCTGATTATTTACTTCGAAGAAATCACCTTTGAAAACTTCCCTAGGGAAGAAAATCAGTTAGCCGGTGCTTTGGCCACCATGTATTCTATGTTCAAGGTCAGATGAGACAACAAAGCTCCTATGATTACCATTGATAGATTCGATGAACCTGCACACTGATGTGAGCTCGACACTGACGCAAAGAAGCCATGGTACCAGGAGGTGAAGAGATACCTTGAAGCACAAGAGTACCCTGAAGGAGCATCCATCAATGACAAAAGTTCTTATGAAGATTTTCATCCAAATTCTTCCTAAGTAATGGAATCTTGTACAAACGCAACCATGACTCTACTCTACTCCGGTGTGTGGACAAGAAGGAGGCAGAGGAAATTATGGAAGACATGCATGATGGTCTCTTTGGGACTCACTCTAGTGGATATACCATGGCAAAGAAAATCCTGAGAGCTGGTTACTATTGGTCAACAATGGAGACTGATTTCCATCATCACTAGAGAACTTGCCATAAATTCCAAATCTATGCTGACAAGGTCCATGTGCCTCTTATCCGTCTGAACGTCATGACCGCTCCGTGGCCATTTTCAATGTGGGGCATTGACATGATTGGAGAGATCAAACCCACTGCTTCTAATGGACATCCCTTCATTCTTGTCGCTATTGATTATTTCACCATATGGGTCTAAGCCGCCTCATTTTCCTCAGTCACCAAGAATGTGGTATCCAGATTCATCAAACATAACCTCATCTTCCACTATGGTATCCCCGAAAGGATCATCACCGACAATGGGACTAACCTCAACAATGCTATGATTACAGAACTTTGCACTCAGTTCAAAATTAAGCATCACAATTCTTCTCCTTATAGACCTAAAATAAATAGCGCAGTGGAAGCGGCCAACAAAAACATTAAGAAGATTATGCAGAATATGGTAGTAACTTACAAGGAATGGCATGAGATGTTACCGTTTTCTCTTCATGGCTACCGTACCTCAGCTAGAACATAAACTGGGGAAACTCCCTTTTCTTTAGTCTATAACATGGAAGTTGTTTTGCTATTGGAAGTTCATATTCCCTCACCGAGGATTATGAATGAAGCAGGTCTAGGTGAAGACGAGTGGATTCAGACAAGATTGGATTAGTTGAACTTGATCGATGAAAAACGAATGGCTTCTGTTTTTCATGGTCAGATGTACCAAAAACACATGATCAAGGCTTTCAACAAAAAGATCAAGCCTCGAGTATATCAAGCTGGTGACTTGGTAATAAAGTACATCATTCTGCCACAAGGCGACCCCAGGGGCAAATGGACTCCCACTTACGAAGGGCCATTTGTTGTCAAGAGTGTGTTCTCTGGCGGTGCCATGATGCTGACTACCATGGATGGTAAATACTTCCCACATCCTGTGAACACGAACATATTTAAAAAATACTACGCATGAGAGACCCGCTAGGTTGACACACCTAAGACAGATAAGGGCATCCCGACAAACCAAAAGGTTTGGGCAAAAATTAGGGATACATGCAAAAGATTGTAAACCCTGCAAGTTGAAAACCCGAAAGGGAGACTTGGGCAAAAATGGGTATCCTGGTGGGATGAAAACTCGAAAGGGCAGTCCAGGCAAAAATTAAGGATTGAAAGCGTATGACTATATCCCGTGGAATCACCATAGTCGACTTTATTACCAAAGTCCGAGTTCAAACGGTCCAAGATCAATCCAATCAACTTCTGTCAACGGTAAGGGGAATTCGAAGACATGGGGGGCAATAATAGAGTTGGAATGCAATAAGATCACTTCCACGTGGCTATTATCTTTGTTTTCAATTTTGTTTTCCTTTCGATGATTTCCTCTTACTAGGATCTCCGTCTCTTTGTACAAAAAAGGCATATTCATGGGAAAAATATCAATACAAATATACTTTGAAGTGCAAACCTTCTGTTTTTTTTTGTTTTAAATGCAAAATTGTCCAATGGCTAAAATTGAACGAGCATATGCACGTGAACATAATTAAAACTATTTGGAACATGTTGTCTTACCAAGCAGTAACAAGAATCTTTTTGATGTAGTTGAGATATCCCCAGAGTTATCTCATTAGTATCATCCCCTCAGGGTCGGCTACAGTAAACCTTTCCTCAACGAAGTTGCTCACTAAATCCTTTTCATAGGTGAGTCCCCAGCCAAGAGTCTCAATCTCTTGACAACTTTCTCCCCAGCTAAGTTGGTCTTAAAAGAAGAAACCTCGTGGATATCTTCCTAAAAGAACTCACCTCGTCAACAGTTCGTCAAGTATTTCTCAACAGAGTTTATTTCCTCAACATGGTTTATTTCCCCAATAGGGTTTACTTCCCCAACTGAGTTTAATTCCCCAGCTGAGTCTATCATCTCCATCCGAGTCTATCATATCCAGCCTGAGTTTTCCTCTCAGACAATTACAAATAAGAGGACCACAACCCTTGATCCCCAGTGAAATCTCCAACAAAGTCATTGCTATCCAAAAGTTGCTGTGAAGCCTGGATCCTACCAGATAACAGTCAACTTCATTCTTTCGCACAAGTTACTATGAAGCCTGGACCCGACCAGATAATAGTACAACTTTTCAAATACTATGAAGCCTGGACCTGATCAGATAATAGTTTAAATTTTCAGTTACTATGAAGCCTAGGATCCGACCAGATAATAGTTTAACTCTTCGAGATACGGAAAAACCTAGACTTAACCAGACAAGGGTTGTTTTGTTTTCCCTAGTAGAGTTTGCCTCTACCCCAACAAGTTACTATGAAGCCTGAATTCCACAAGATATCAGTTCAACTTCATCTTTTCAAGAAAGTTATTGTAAAGCCTGGACCCGACCAGATAACAATTAACTTCATCCACCTGAGAAATCTGCGAAGCCTGGAATCCGACCAAATAGAAGTTTAATGTCAATAAATTACTGTGAAGCCTGGACCCGACCAGATAACAATTAATTTATTCTTCTAGAGCAAGTTACTGTGAATCCTGGATCCGACCAGATATCAGTTCAACTTCGTCTATTCAAGCAAATTGTGAAGCCTGGAGTCCGACCAAATGACAACTAGCTATAATCCCCAGCAAGTCACTATTAAGCGTGGACCCGACTAGATAATAGTGTAACTTTTCAAACACTATGAAGGCTGGACTCGACCAGATAGTAGTTACCACTTCAAGTTACTGTGAAGCCTGGAACCCGACCAGATAACAGTTCAACTTCAAGTAATTTTCTGTAAAGCCTGGATTCCGACCAGATAACAGTTAATTTAAATTTCCCCTACAAGTTACTGTGAAGCCTGGAATACGACCAGATAGCAGTCAACTTCATTATCCTCAACAAATTGCTTCCAAGCCTGGATTTCGATCAGATAACAACCAGTTTCTGATGTTCTCTAGTCAAGAATAATTCCCCAATAGAGCATTAAACTCTTTTTCCCAAGCAGAAATCAGCACTCTCTACAGAGTCTTCTTAAACAAGCTTGTGTTCCCCAACGGAGTTTCTCCTCATGAAACGGAACAGGGATTCCCAATGGAAAACTCCTAAAATAAGAGGAGCATACTCTTCATCCCCGGCAGCAGTCTGGGAGCTCATTTCCCAAGGCCTATCAGCACGTTGTCAAGGATTTATTTTCCTAGACAAAGACACGCTGCAATAAAAATGCCACATTTATAAACCATAACGCATACATGACAAATGCATACAACATAATCTCATTTATTTTGAGAACATAATTACACCATGCATACATCTACATACAACTAATCTTTTCCCTTGCAGAAAAATCTACAGACAAAGACATCTCCTGTTTCAGTTTAAATCAACCAAAAGATTTATCCTGATGCTTTCCCCAGTCACTCTGAATGGCATCTCTAAGCCTATTCCTTGCACAGTCAACTAACACATCATCGAGTGTAAATTTCTAGGCACTCTAGTGTTCAATCATCTTCCACCTTCAAGTCATGAATGGCGGACTCGCCAATCTAACTCTTCAGGTTTAAGAAGATTGAACAGGGGCAGCTGTTGTACCCCAAAATTTGCCCTCTCATTTCTCAAGGATTCTCACAAGATCTTCCATGACATCCAGTTTGCATCACTAATACATCAACTTGGGTTCGGAATTGACACAAGGGCAAAAGGGTCAATTACACACTGAAAAGTCAAACTTTGACTTTTGGATCAAAATCAAGTTCCAAGAATCATATTTCATTAAGACATGTTGGAACATGAAGTTTGTTTCATTAAGAAAATCAAAATTCAAGATTATGTTGAAAAAGTCAAAATTCTAAATACTTAGAAATTTTTCTAAGTGTTCAGGAAATATGATAAATTCAGAACTTCAGGCCTGATTTTCACCATGATGCAAGTTGATTCTGGAAGAACTTCTAACACAAGAGTTGTAGACCTCAATGAGATATAAAAAATTGCAAAACAGAACTTCTTCTAGAAATTCTGGGATTTCAAGTTATACATCTTCAATGACACGCCATTGAAACTGAAACATTCAGTAAATTCTGGACCTTTCCAAAATAGGATTTGGCTAGAACTTCTGGACCAGTTTTCATGAAGGTTCAATCAGAATTTGCAAGAGTAATTCAAAGAGGGTCTACAAAGCATGTTACAAGCTTTCTGGAAAGTCTGAGAACTCCCTCAGAACATGTTGGAGCATAGAGATTCAAAGATCAGAAGTTGGATGTTTATTCTAAGTTATGCTGATGCTGAACTTCTGACCCAGGCTTAAGCTATGATGCATAATCTCATATTGCAGGATTTATGTTTCGATAATTCTCATCATCATTTAATGCTCACAACCACTTTTGAGTCTTCATCCAAAGGATTTCCCCACATGTGACATGGAAGTACCGTTGTTGTCCTTAAAATGCAAACTTTTGTACAAGTTTATGCTGGGCCCATTGTTGTACCCCAAAATTTTCCCTCCCATTTTCCCAGCATTTTCTCATCACAAGGCCCTTGGGGCTCAAGATCCAGTTAGGTTTTCCTCTACAAGACTTCTCCTAGCACTGTTGGCCCAAATTAGGGTTTATGTTTGCACAAAGATATTTTGACCTAAAATGCCTAAGATGACTTTCATGCTTCATGTTGGACTCCTAAGTTTATCCATACCAAGTTTCAAGCCTTGATTCCAACCTTTGCCCAGTCAATTGGACAGTTGACCTAGAAATCAACTTTATTGGGGAAAAAGTCAACTGTGGTCAATTGACAGTCAAACCTCATGAAAATTGACCCACATCAACATTGTGAACTCATATGGACCATTTGATAAAGTTTGGATCACAATTCCACAAGAAATTTGATCAGATCACCAAAAGGGCAAAATGGTCATTTTTAGGGTTTTGACTGCACAAAGGCAATTTTTGACTGTTTGACCTAGCCAATGGCAAACCAAGCTAACATATGGACTCAAGGACCCCATGGAATTGTCTTTACATACTCATCAAGTTCAAAAGATCCCAAATGCACAAGATTGATAGTTGAATTTTCCAGTCAATTGATCAATTTTTGACTGTATACTGAAAAGTCAAACTTTGACTTTTTGGTCAAAATCAAGTGTCAAGATTCATTTTTCATCAAAACATGCCAAATCATGAAACTTGTTCATCAAGAAATCAAAAATCACAAATTAGGGTTTGAAATGAAGATTTTTCATAACTTAGAATTTTTCTAAGTTATGAAAAACCCTAATTTTTTCCTAACTTTGTCCCACTTTCTCATCAAGATGCATTTGGATTCAAGGAAAAGTCAAAACATGAAAGTTGTAGTCCATTGCAAAATCTACAACTTTGATTCACAAAGTTTCCTCAAAAGAAGCTTGTAGCTCAAGTTACAATTTTTGGAACAAGGGTACCAAACCATTCTTAACTTAGAGAAATTTTGACCTATTTTAGGCAAGATTTTTGCCTAACTTCAAGACCACTTTTCACATACTTCCACTTGGAATTTCAATTTGCATTACAAATATGGATTGTAGTACACATTCCAAGCTTTCCAAAATGTCCAAGAACTCATCAAACAACCTCATGGTTAGAGAGAATCGAATTTGGCAAGTTGGGAAAAACTCACTTTGTTTATGGCCAATTTACATGTTCATACACTTAGGCAATTTTGAACTCAGATTGCATTCCTTGATTACAGGTCCTATATCCCATTTGCACTCATAAATTTAATGCTAACTCATTGTGCCAAGGCCTTATTTTGTGTGTTCAAGCATTGTATACAAAATTAAGCCATAAGTAGAAAAAGCATTATGTCCATTTTTGAAAAGTGAAAACTTTATGTCAACTTGCAAATCAAAAGGTACACAGCAAATCTCTTTGGCACAAGTTTTTGAGCTAATCCCACTGATCAAGGGCAAGCTTAGCAGCACATTAGAGGGGCCTCCATCAGTCTAGAAAACAACTTGGCATTTTGTTGCTTAAAGTTGAAGAAACTTGACATAACAACTACCAACTCTCATTCTAGCAAGAGCAACCTTAAGCAAAGTTATTGTACACATTCTAAACATCAAACCTAAGCTGAAACACAAGCCAACCAAGTTCTAAACATCCTCAAACACAGAATCACCATTAAACTACACAAAAACAGGGTATCCTGCAATTGGACTTGGCTAGCTCATTTCCATCGTGCACCTTGGCCAAGAACAATTCAAACACATCCCACATCATCCCTTGAAACTGTTCCAAGCCCTAAACACGACCTGTAACACCCCTAACCAACATCACCATTTTCATATTTTCTGTTTTGCAGTTGGAGTGCCATAACACGATTCACTTGGTTTCAAAGCACACCAAGCATTGGAATAGCATCCTTGGACATCAAGCAAGCTATACAAATCATTACCTTGCCTTGTAAGCATCTCCATTGTTGCACATGATTCCAACTAAACAGGTAAATCTTTGGACTTCTATCTCTCAATGTAGGAATAATTAGCTCTAAGTTTGTGAATAAAAAATGTCATGCTCATGTCCCTAAAGCTATACATATCTTTACTTTCCATTTATTTTGCATGTGCTATGAGAATTTGAGGTCTGAACATTGAACAAAAACTAGGTCAGGAATTGGGGGAGAAGAAATTCTTTCTCATTTCTGAGAGTTAGATTGACTTCTTTATATGTCTAGAATCGTGGCTTCGAGCTCTACAGGTTTCATGTTGCAAGATTTGGCAAATGATCAAGGAATCTGGAGATAGGAAAACGCGTGTGGTTGTGTTCAAACAGGTTTTGAGGTTGAAGACAAAGTCTTCTTGGGCTGGGCCTGAGTTGACTTTTTATTTGCACCCTATTTTCACTTTTGAACCCCCTTGGCCCATTGTGCTTATTTGAAACATTTTTTGACTTTTGCTTGTTATTTCTGACTTATTTATTTTTTCTCATAATATTAAAAATATAAAAAATATTTTTCAAACCATTTTTGTATTTATTAGGCATTTATTGGTTTAAATTAGCATTTGTACATATAAATAACATATAAATACTCTTTTATTTAAAATACCAAAATAATATAAATATTTTTTATTTTCTGACTTTTGTTTTATTTTATCTTTGAAAAAACTCTTATAAAAAAATACATTTTTGTAAATATTAAATATTATTATTTTTATACATATATTTAGTATTTAGTGAATATTATAAATATTTAGGTATTTATTAATACATTTAGGTTAAAAATACAATAAAATAATACATTTTATTTTTTACTAATATTTAACTTAAAAATTACTTTTTTCATATATTTTCTTTTCATTTATTTTTTGTACATAATTAATAAATATTACATATATTATATAATAAATACTTTTATTTATAAAATTAGGGTTTTACCCTAGATCCATAAAAATACCAAAAATACATTAATTTTTATTTTTATTTATTTGATATATGATAAACATTTTTTCACATACATATGAAAACCTTTTTTTGCATTTTTGCATATTTATTTTATTTTATTTGAACATTGTGTAATTAAATACCTTGCAAAATTCCAATTTGATGTAATAGCTTAGGATTTAATTCTTGTCAAAATACCCCCATTTGAACATTTGTACCCCCCATCCCATATATTGTATTGTAATAACTTAGGACCTTTAAATTCCGCATTTTAAAAGCTTTCTAATTTTGCCATGTTAGAATTAGAGTTTGTATGCAAATCAATTAACCAAAAATAGTTTGACTTAACTTCAAGATAAACAAGCATGAAAATGGATAACACTAATCACACTTGCACCCCTAGGGTATTCCACTTGTTGCCTTCAATAATGGGCCATATTGCATGTTAGGTCTCTTTGGGCAAAACAAACACAATTCAAATGATCATAGTCCCTCGATGACGCTTTCGAAAGTTGCCTAAAAATGATCAAGTCCCTTAAAGAAAAATTGCCCAAAGATACTTGGCACCATTGCAATCATGGTCTAAACGATGATCCACGCCCGTCCCTTTCACATCCCAACACAAGATTGTCCACCAAATACAATGGTGGAACAAAATTGTTAAAAGGGTTAAAACATAGCAAAGATCTTTGAGAAATTTAGGGTAGATAGCTCTTGATTACTTGCCAACTTGCAAAACAAAAACACTTGCCTATTTTTCAAACCACACATCACTACACTTTCAAAACAACTTTAAAAAACATTGAAAACCTTTTCAAAAGACATACACCTTTGTATACATCCCAACATGGATCATTACAAAGGTTGCCACCACATTGGCCTCTTTTCAAAACATTTTCAAAATCCACACACAAAGCACCATTTTAAACAATTGAAAATTAAGGCAAGTTGATCTAAGCAAGTAACTAAGAGCCCATGGATAACCATGGATAGAAAGGGTGCTAATACCCTCCCTTTCTATAATCTACTCCCCGAACCCAAGAAAACATCTCAAAGGTTTTTGCTGTGCTTTTTAACCTTTCCTTAGGATAAAATAAAAAGTCGGTGGCGACTCTTTCTCAACCGAAACATTTGCAAAAACAAACGCAAAACCTCAAGTCAGTTCTCCCACCGTATCACAGAACTGGCGACTCTGCTGGGGAATTATAATTAAAAGTGGAGTAACCTTAGGGCTTAGATCACCCTCTTGCATGACTAATTGTTTGTTTTGATTGCTTTATATCTTGGCTCTCTTGTTTGGGTTTACAATCCTACACCCGGATTTTGGGAAACATTCATAGATAGCAATACGTTGTGGAAACTCTGCGGGGTATACCGACACGGTCGAAGCAATAGCTATATTAGTGCGACATATTTGTGAATACCGGTAACCCTTGAGTTCAATCAAGGAGAGTACGGGGCCGCTGAGTGATGTCACTAAGCACTAATGACCTAGAACCTTACTTGACCATCTTGGCCTTTCATTAGGGGTAGTGAGATGACCGGCTTTGGTACAGTCCAAAGTTGGTAGATACTCGATACTACACTCATTGAGGGTTGTTTTCTTGGAATATTTTGGTCGCTAGTTAAGTGGATAAACCAAAACAATGAACAATGAAAACAATCCAATGATATTGAGCTCCTTAGAACCCGGTTACTATTTATAGGACAGGTTTTTAAGCCAACTACACTCAAGAGGGTACTTACCTATGAAACCTCATGCAAGCCTGAAACTAGGGTTTGGTGTGAATTGCTTGTACATATGTTTGTGCATACATCATGAACATCATAAAGCATCATATGCATTTACTAACCACTTCAAGGGTTTAGATCTTCATCTTTGTTCTTGTTTTGTAGGTCATGGAAATTCCTCGCAGAAAAACCATCCAAGTCAACCTTGTGAGAATCCCTCCTCAACTCAAGGAGCTCACATCAAGAATTCCGGAAAGCTCTCCCTTCAGTGAAAGACATGGTAGACTGCTCAGCTTAGTCAACACCAACATTGAAGAGGACATGATGAAAGTGTTATTCCAGTTCTTTGACCCTCTTCACCACTGTTTCACTTTCCCCGACTACCAGTTGGTGCCCACTTTGGAGGAATTTTCTCAACTCCTGAGAATTCCTATCCTGAATCAACTACCTTTCAACGGTATGGAAAAGGAACCAAAGCCTGAAGATGTTGCTCGAGCACTACATCTACAGCCATCTGACATCAAGGGGCATTGGGAAACTAGAAGCGGTGTCAAAGGCTTCTTAGCAAAATTCTTGTTTGAAAAGGCACAAGAGTGTTGGAACTCATTGGACCTACAAGCCTTTGAAGAAATAGTGGCACTCCTTATCTATGGGTTGGTCCTGTTCCCAAATCCTGACCAGCTTGTAGAGGTCAACGCCGTCAAAATCTACTTGTCCAGAAATCCAATACCAACATTGCTTGGGGACATCCTTCACTCATTTTACACACGAACAATGAGAAAAAGGGGCGTTCTCATGTGCTGTACTCCTCTCCTTGCAAGGTGGTTTATTTTGCACCTTCCACAATCTGTCTTGAAGAATGACCAAGGCTCAAGGTGGTCCCAACGGTTGATGACTCTTACTCACTCTGATGTACATTGGTGTTCTCGGTCCAGAGAAAATGTCATCATCATCGATCGTTGTGGAGAGTTCCTAATGTTCCTTTACTTGGAATCAGAGGAGGCATCACCTATAACCCTTGTCTAGCTTTGAGAGAATTTGGATATGCACGAAGAGATGGCCCTCACGACATGTTGATTCCTGACCTAGTTTTTTACTTCGACAACGATGCGCAAGGACTTCACCAAAGATTCATCAGAGCTTGGAGGATGCCTAACAAGGTTGACAGCAAGACACTGGGACACAAGAATTCCATCCCTCTTGAGCCTTATCTCAAGTGGGTACGAACCCGAGCCCAGAGTCTAATGATGCCTTATCCTCGTGTTCTCTCTGTGATTAAAGAGCCCGTTAAGGAAGGAGAGGTTCCCTACACCATCCTACATCCTGACATGCCTACATCGTGGGAGGAGATGCAGAAGAGTTGGATCCAACTCAAGGAGGAACGGAACACTTTTGAAGCCAGCTTTTACGCCAGCGAGAAGAAGGTTCTAGAGCTCACCCGCCGACTCCATGAGCAAGAGACCCTTAACACCTACATCGCACCAAAGAGGATGCACAACGTCTTTTTACCTTGAGAAGTTGTTTTTGTAATATTTGGCCCATGGGGCATTTATGTACTAACAAATTTCTTCTTATTAATATGACGTGCGTTCTTTTTGTCTGCAACAATTGTGAATTTCTAAAATCCTTGAATGCATTGCATAGATAGAATCTCATGCATCATGTGCATAACAGGTACTCCTTTTTCTACATGTTGCTTAATCTTCTTTGCTGTTTATTTTGAACAGTCATCATGAATCCTGAATCATCCAGTGAACAAGCTATCAAGGCCCTCCAGGCCCAGAACGCCCAGTTTCAAGAGATGGTCATGAGCCTGGCCCAAGGTCAACAAGACTTGAAGGCTTTGCTCTTAAAGAAGAAGAAGAAGAAGAAGAGGACTGTGTTATTCAACACTGGACGCAGGTTTGGGAATACACTCCATAATGAGGCTGATCAAGCTACTTCCTCTGCAGAGAAAGACAATCCCCAAGGGGGAGGGGCTCCTAGTCCTGCAGTCTCTGACAATGAGACGGATTACAATGACGAACAATACCCTCCTGCTGCTGACAGATACAAGCAATTAGAGGACCGCTTGAGTGCCATGGAGATTCAAAATGTGCCGGGGCTGGATTTCGGAGATTTAGGTTTATCTTCTGGGGTGGTAATCCCACACAAGTTCAAGGCGCCTGCCTTTGCAAAATACGATGGGGCTTCCTGTCCTAAGCTGCATCTCAGATCGTACGTAAGGAAGATCCAGCCTTACACGGCAGATAAGAACCTTTGGATCCACTTCTTCCAAGATAGCCTTTCGGGGTCACAACTTGAGTGGTTCTATCAGCTAGATGGAACCAGCATCCGACATTGGGAGGATTTGGCTACCGCATTTTATAGACAATATCAGTACAATTCTGACCTCGCTCCTACGCGTACCCAACTTCAGGGTATGTCACTGGGAACGGGCGAAGGATTCAAAGAATATGCGCAAAAATGGAGAGATTTGGCTGGCAGGGTGCAGCCTCCTTTGACTGACCGTGAACTGGTTGACATGTTTCTAGGGACCTTGTCTGGTCCATTCTTCAATCATCTGGTTGGTAATTCCTTCGCTGGGTTTATAGATTTGATCCTGACGGGTGAAAGGATAGAAGCTGGCATCAGGTCAGGAAAGATACAGAAAGGTGCCTCCGCAAGTACTGAGAAGAAACCTTTCAAGAAGGAAGCTAGTGCCGTTTATGGTCCTAGAAGACAAGTTAAGCCGGAACGCTGCCAAGCCATTAATGCCTTGGTAATTTCAAAGCCTGTTGCTGCTCCTCAGCAGTACAATCAACAAAGGGGTGAGAGGCCCAAAAGGCAGTACACCCGGCTGAGTATGACCTTGTCACAAATCTTGCCGTAACTGCTATCGACCCACTTGGTGACCATCAGAGAGGCTCCGAAGGCTGTGAATACTGCATCTCCTAAGTATAATCCAAATTCCCGTTGTGCTTATCACTTCGATAGCCCGGGGCATTCTACTGATGATTGCTGGGCCCTGAAAATAAGGTTCAAGACCTTATTGATGCAAAGGAAATACAGTTTGAGGCGCCTGAGAGGCCTAACGTTGTGACGGCTCCTATGCCCCAGCATAGAGTAAATGCCGTTGAGGAAGACTTGTATGATGTTTCGGTGAATGATGTTGCTACCCCTCTATTGACTGTTAAGAGGAACCTATTGCTAGCCGGTTTATTTCCGGGTTGTAGCAAGGGTTGCCTCCTGTGTGCTGTTACCCCTACCGGTTGTCCGCTGCTGAAGTCAGGCATCCAAAGCCTGATGGATAACAAGGAGATTCTGTTTAAGAAGACCGCTGTTCCTTTTGTTCTCGCTGAAGAAGTATTTGTCGTCACAATTTTCAACAATCCTACCAAGGCTCCCCCGAGGAAGCCAGTCAAAATCGTGTCTGTTGCACCTATAACCATTACTGTTCCGGGGCCCCTCCCCTATGAATCTGACAAGGTTGTCCCATGGCACTATAGGGCAGATGTGTATGTGCTTGGAGTGAAGCAGGAGTTCAACACCGGTACCAGTATCAGTAACATCACTGGTCCCGCCAAAATTACTCGCAGTGGCAGGCTCTTCTCGCCTGACATTGCACCACCAGTTATCCGAAAACCTCTTATCATCACACCCGTAAGTGTGCATGTTTCCCTTCCAAATCAAGTTCCTGTGTCTACTACTGCCGCCGAGTCCTCTGATGCTCGGGGCAAAGGAGTTACTACCGATTTGCCTGCCCGGACGGAGGCACCAAAAAAGACCGCTGTTGAAGCCTCCCAGCAAGAGATGGAGGAAATCCTTAAAATCATTAAAAAGAGTGACTTCAATGTCGTTGAACAGCTGGGGCATACCCCCTCCAAGATCTCAATGCTATCATTGCTGCTGTGCTCAGAGGCCCACGCCAAGGCCCTGATTTCATTTCTGAAAACGGCCCATGTGCCGCAAGAGACATCTGCAGATAAGTTCACTGACTGTGTGGCTAATTTGACCGCTGACAATGGTTTGGGTTTCTCGGATGTCGATCTGACCGCCAAGGGAAAAAACCACAATGATGCCCTGCATGTCTCCATAGAATGCAGGGGCACTACTCTTGCACACGTGTTGGTGGACACCGGTTCTTCCCTGAATGTTTTGCCCAAGAAGGCCTTAGATCGGTTGGATTGTGAGGGCCTGGAATTGAAACCTAGTAACATCATTGTTAGAGCCTTCGACGGTTCTAAGAGGATGGTGCACGGTGAGGTAGACAGTCCTATTCGTGTGGGTTCCCAAGTCTTTGACTCAACTTTCTATGTGATGGATATTCGTCCATCTTATTCCTGTTTGCTGGGTCGACCTTGGATTCACAAGGCTGGGGCTGTAACATCCACTCTACACCAGAATCTCAAATACCCTGTCAGAGGGAAGATTGTTACTGTACAGGGAGAGGAGGAATACATGGTTAGTCACCTGAATTCATTCTGGTATATCGAGATGGACGGGGAGTTTATTGAAACCCCCTTTCAACATTTTGAAGAGGTACCTCCAACATTGGCATCAGCTGAGACAGTGGTTGAAGAAGACTTTCCTTTGAAGATGGCTTCCTTGAAGGATGCTCGGGCAGTGATTGAGAAAGGCAAGTGCGCAAACTGGGGTCGACTCCCTGACTTCACTCCAAAGACCGACAAGTTTGGGCTGGGCTTCACTGCAGAGGCTCAGAGGGTTGTTCGAAAGAAAGGATCAGAAAGCCTCCGGTGTTCATCACCAACCCAGGAGTGAATGCTATTGAGGATGACGTAGAGGAAGCGGAATTTGATAGCTGGATCTACCCGACAACCAACAACGGACCAAGCAACTGGACGGCAAAAGATTTTACACCTATTACTTTTGTCACTCAGTAATGAACTCTTTTGTTTTCAATTTGTAACAAACAATATGTTGAAACTTTTATTTGCTCGGTGTCCTACCCGGGGCACCGTCGCTCCATTTGTGAGGGCTTTTTGTATGACATTTCCATATATCATTAATCATAACATTGGACGTTTGTTGCATTTCAAATCTTGTGCTCTTTTTCTTTCTTTGTTATATATTGCAAAACAGCTATATTTACACACACTCACTTATACAGGTTCCAATCCACTCTGGATCTCGCTGGTAACGACTCTGCTACCGCCAGTTATGACTTCGAAAATCCGATCAACTTAGCCGAAGACGAAGGTGAAGATGATTGCGAAGTGCCTGGTGAACTTGCAAGACTGCTACTCCAGGAAGAGAGGGCCATTCAGCCGCATGAAGAGCCAGTGGAAACGGTAAATCTGGGTACCGAGACAGATAGAAAAGAAGTCAAGATTGGTGCCAATCTGGAGCTCAGCGTGAAACAACGATTGATTCAGATGCTGCATGACTACATGGAAATCTTTGCTTGGTCTTACGAAGACATGCCTGGTTTGGATGCTGACATTGTAGTTCATCACCTGCCTACCAAGGAGGACTGCCCTCCGGTAAAACAGAAGGTCCGCCGCATGCGCCCAGAGATGTCCGAGAAAATCAAAGATGAGGTTATGAAACAATTTGATGCAGGGTTTCTAGCAGTGACTTCTTATCCTCAGTGGGTGGCCAACGTGGTTCCAGTGCCAAAGAAAGATGGTAAAGTCAGAATGTGTGTTGACTACAGGGATTTGAACAGGGCCAGCCCTAAGGACGATTTCCCTCTGCCTCACATAGACGTTCTTGTTGACAATACTGCTCAACACAAGGTGTTCTCCTTCATGGATGGTTTTTCAGGGTATAATCAGATCAAGATGGCTCCGGAAGATATGGAAAAGACTACCTTTGTTACTCAGTGGGGCACCTTCTGCTACAAGGTCATGCCATTCGGGTTGAAAAATGTTGGGGCAACCTACCAACGTGCCATGGTTGCTTTATTTCATGAAATGATCCACCATGAGATTGAAGTATACGTCGATGATATGATTGCAAGGTCCCAAACTGAAGAGGAACACCTTGACCATCTGCGGAAGCTGTTTGACCGTCTGAAGTTGTACAAGCTGAGGTTGAACCCAAACAAATGCACCTTTGGGGTAAGATCTGGAAAATTGCTAGGCTTCGTCGTAAGCGACAAAGGCATTCAAGTGGACCCTACCAAAGTGAAAGCCATACAAGAGATGCCAACTCCCAAGACAGAGAAAGAAGTCTGAGGCTTTCTAGGACGACTGAATTACATTGCCCGATTCATCTCGCATCTAACTGCTACCTGTGAGCCAATCTTCAAATTGCTGAAGAAAGATCAAGTAGTACGTTGGAACGATGAATGTCAGGCCGCTTTCGAAAAGATAAAGGAGTATCTCCAAGAACCACCCATTTTTATGCCTCCGATTGAAGGGAGACCTCTAATACTATACTTGACGGTACTTGATAACTCAATGGGGTGTGTGATGGGGCAGCATGACGAGTCTGTCCGAAAAGAGCACGCTATTTATTACCTGAGCAAAAAGTTTACCGACTGTGAGACTCGGTACTTACTGCTCGAGAAAACTTGCTGCGCTCTGGTATGGGCTGCTCGCCGGCTGAGACAGTATATGCTGACTCACACTACTCTGTTGATTTCAAAAATGGATCCAATCAAGTACATATTCGAAAAGCCCGCTCTGTCCGGAAGAATAGCAAGATGGCAGATGATCTTGACAGAATATGACATCCAATACACAACTCAAAAAGCAATCAAGGGAAGTGTATTGGCAGACCATTTGGCACACCAACCTGTGGACGATTACCAATCATTGAACTTTGAATTTCCATACGAAGATATCATGGTAGTAACTGATTGTGAAGTACCTGGACCCGATGAAGGACCTGAGGAAGGATCTCGATGGTCTATGCATTTTGACGGAGCCTCGAATGCTTTGGGTAACAGCATCGGCGCTGTGATCATATCCCCTAAAGGTACTCATACTCCACTCACCGCTCGACTGTGTTTCAATTGCACTAATAACATGGCGGAATATGAGGCATGTATCATGGGTCTTCAAGCTGCAATTGACTTAAGGATCAAGTTTCTGAGCGTCTTCGGAGATTCCTCTCTCGTGATCAATCAGATCAAAGGCGAGTGGGATACGAAACACCCAAATCTTATTCCTTACAAGGAGTGTGTGTTGACTTTGCTTCCCCACTTTGAAGAGATAACTTTTGAACACTTCCCAAGAGAGAAGAATCAGTTAGCAGACGCACTAGCTACAATGTCTTCAATGTTCAAAGTCAAATGGGACAACGAGGCTCCCCGGATCATTATCTGGAAGTTGGACGAACCTGCATACTGCTGCGATCTTGAGGCCGAAGAGGTAACCGAAAAACCCTGGTATCATGAGGTGAAGAGATATTTGGAAGCTCAAGAATACCCCGAAGGCGCATCGGTCAATGACAAGAAGTTCCTGAGAAGGTTTGCGGCAAAATTCTTCCTCAGCAACGACATTCTCTACAAACGAAACCATGATTCAACTTTACTGCGTTGTGTGGATAAGACTAAAGAAGAGAAGATCATGGTAGAACTACATGAAGGTACATTCGGAAAACATTC
This sequence comes from Vicia faba, assembly GCA_948472305.1. Lineage (NCBI taxonomy): Eukaryota > Viridiplantae > Streptophyta > Magnoliopsida > Fabales > Fabaceae > Vicia > Vicia faba. Next base: position 520,235,743 of record OX451737.1, read on the forward strand.
CAGTGGACATACCATGGCAAAGAAAATCCTTCGGGCAGGATATTTCTGGTCCACAATGGAAGCCGACTGTTACCAACATTCTCGAACTTGTCATAAATGCCAGATCTATGCTGATAAGGTGCACATCCCTCCGGTTCCTCTGAACGTCCTGACGGCACCTTGGCCTTTTGCAATGTGGGGCATTGATATGATCGGCGAGATCCGACCGACGGCATCCAACGGGCATCGCTTCATCTTGGTAGCGATTGATTACTTCACGAAGTGGGTGGAAGCAGCTTCCTACGCCACCTTAACCAAGAGCGTAGTGGCACGTTTCATTCGGCATAACCTGATCTGTCGGTACGGCGTCCCGGAAAGAATCATTACGGACAATGGTACCAATCTTAACAACAAGATGATCACTGAGCTCTGCGAGCAATTCAAGATACAACACCATAACTCTTCTCCTTATTGGCCGAAGATGAATGGAGCTGTCGAAGCGACAAATAAAAACATCAAGAAAATTGTGCAGAAAATGACAGTGACCTACAAAGATTGGCACGAAATGTTACCATTTGCTCTTCATGGGTACCGTACCTCAGCGCGGACGTCAACCGGGGCAACGCCCTTTTCCTTGGTCTATGGCATGGAGGCAGTCTTGCCGATTGAAGTCCAGATACCCTCTCTCCGAATAATGAAGGATACAGATCTGAGCGAAGATGACTGGATCCAAACTCGACTTGATCAATTAAACCTAATTGACGAAAAGAGACTCACTGCTATTTGCCATGGTCAGACGTACCAAAAACGAATGATCAGGGCATTTAACAAGAAAGTCAGACCACAAGAGTATCAAGTTGGGGACCTGGTAATCAAACGCATCATCCTTCCTCAAAGTGATCCCAGGGGAAAATGGATCCCTACGTACGAAGGGCCATTTGTGGTTAAACATGTGTTCTCAGGAGGAGCCATGATTCTAACCACCATGGATGGTGACGACCTTCCTCACCCCGCCAATGCAGACATAGTAAAAAGATACTACGCATGAATAAAAGACCCGCTAGGTTGACATACCTAGGCAAAAATAAGGGCTTCCCGGCGAACCAAAAAGGTTCGGGCAAAAATAAGGGATGAAATGAAAAGAATTTGTACACTCGGCAAGTCGAAAACCTGAAAAGGCGGCTTGGGCAAAAATGGGTATCCTGGTGGACTGAAAACCCGAAAGGGCGGTCCAGGCAAAAGTTAGGGATAAATCGTAACACTATGTCTCATTGGATCACCTTGCATCCAGAATTCGGCATCAACTATCGGGCTCAGACTTCGGCATCGATCGATCAGCTTCATCTTCAACTAAGCAGCAAGGTGATGAGACGCTCGAAGACATAAAGGCGATAACAGAGTTGGAACCCAGTGGGAATGTTGTTCACATAGCTGTTTTATTTCCTTTTCAAAGTTGTATAAACTTTATGTTATTTGGCGGCGTTCTCTTACTAGGACGTCAGCCTCTTGTACAAAAAACGCCTATTTACAGGCAAATTTCAAAATCAATACAAGTTCACTTTTCCAAACAAATTGCCAATTGTTTTTCCTTTTTCTGTTTTGTCTTGCGAAGAACGTCCAATGTTCATTTTTGATATATGCATTTGACATTAAATTGCTAATTCATAAATACTTGCATACGAAACAAAAGACTGATTACAGGTGACATCAGAAACAGGGGCAATGTAGAATTGTCCAGGCAGTCTAGTTGCTCTGTCCGCCATGGTACCAAGGTAGGTTCAACTGAAGAATGTGACCAAGTTACCTCAACTCCCCGCGAGTAAGACAAGATTCAGCAATACTCTCCCCAGGAAAAGTAGTCTATCATCATCCCTACAATAGGCACCCTATTCCCCTAGCAAGTCAGCAATACTCTCCTCCAGCAAAGTTAGTCTACGACCAGCCTAAAGGAAGCTGGGTATCCCCAGAAGATATCAACATTCCCCAGCGGAGTGTAGGCATTCCTCAGCAAGCATCCCCAACAGGTCTTGGAGCTTATCCCTGGTAGACTCTGGAAGCTTATTCCCCGCAGAATACGAACGTCCCTCCCCGTCTTCATTCAAAAGTTATTCCTCACAAGGGGCTTATAACTGGGTTATCCTCAACTAATTACCACGGGAGATCGCCCCCGGCGAAGTTCTTCCTATCCCCAGCGGAGTTCATCAAAATTCCCCAACATAACTTATCAACAGAATCCCCAGCGGAGTTAATCATTGTTATTCCCAGCGGAGTCCATCATTGAAATCCTCAGCGGAGCTCTCGTCAAAACTTCAGCGAAGTATCTCTTCCTACAGAGTAATTTCCCTCAAAGTAATCTCTCCAACAAGTTTATTCCCCAACGGAGTCATCTTCTCCTACCGGTGTATTCTTGCAACCATCATCCCTAGCGGAAACGAAGAACTCTACTCTTCAACGTCAGCCCAGGATTTAATTCCCCAGCCGATCGTCAAGGATTTATTTTCCTAGACGAAAATACATTCATAAACATTTCACATTTCATACATCTTGCTTACATACATGATAAAGCGCATACAACACTATCTCATTTTGAACATCATGATATCATGCATTTCATACATCATGACATTGCATACAACTGATGTTTTGCCTTTTCAGGAAAAAAAAACAACCCAAAAGACGACTACCTTCAACTGTCACAATTCCATATTCGATTCTTGTATCTAGCCAGGGCACATCTGTGAGTGATCAGTTTCCAGATTCGATTCCTGTATCTAGCCAGGGCACATCTGAAGAGTTGGAAGATTCGATTCCTGTATCCAGCCAGGGCATATCTGTCGACGACTAATTCCAGATTCGATTCCTGTATCCAGCCAGGGCACATCTGAAGAGTTGGAAGATTCGATTCCTGTATCCAGCCAGGGCATATCTGTCGACGACTAATTCCAGATTCGATTCCTGTATCCAGCCAGGGCACATCTGAAGAGTTTGAAGATTCGATTCCTGTATCCAGCCAGGGCATATCTGTTGATGACTAATTCCAGATTCGATTCCTGTATCCAGCCAGGGCATATCTGTAGACGACAATTCCAGATTCGATACCTGTATCCAGCCATGGCATATCTGTGAGCAACCGATTGTAGACTCGACACCTGTATCTAGCCAGGGCGTATCTGCATGAAGAGATTGAAGATCAACACCTGTAACAAGCCAGGAAAACATCTGTCTTTCTCAAAGTGCGTAAGTTCTCGCTAAGGAATATCTTATGCGACCAACACTTCCAAATGGCATCTATAAGCCCATTCTTGACAAGTTTCTGTCACGCCTTCAGATGGCATCTATAAGCCCATTCCCGACATCACATTGCTGATACTCCAGCATGCGAGTGCAAATTTCCGGGCACTCTAGTGTCCAATCTCCTTTTACCCTCGAGTCACGAAAGGCAAACTTGCCAATCTAACTCTTCAGGTTCAAGAAGATTGAACAGGGGAAACTGTTGTACCCCAAAATTTGCCCTCCCATTTTCCCAGCATTTTCTCATCACAAGGCCCTTGGGGCTCAAGATCCAGTTAGGTTTTCCTCTACAAGACTTCTCCTAGCACTGTTGGCCCAAATTAGGGTTTGTGTTTGCACAAAGTAATTTTGACCTAAAATGCCTAAGATGACTTTCATGCTTCATGTTGGACTCCCAAGTTTATCCATACCAAGTTTCAAGCCTTGATTCCAACCTTTGCCCAGTCAATTGGACAGTTGACCTAGAAATCAGTTGTATTGGGGAAAAAGTCAACTGTGGTCAATTGACAGTCAAACCTCATGAAAATTGACCCACATCAACATTGTGAACTCATATGGACCATTTGATCAAGTTTGGATCACAATTCCACAAGAAATTTGATCAGATCACCAAAAGGGCAAAATGGTCATTTTTAGGGTTTTGACTGCACAAAGGCAATTTTTGACTGTTTGACCTAGCCAATGGCAAACCAAGCTCACATATGGACTCAAGGACCCCATGGAATTGTCTTGACATACTCAACAAGTTCAAAAGATCCCAAATGCACAAGATTGATAGTTGAATTTTCCAGTCAATTGATCAATTTTTGACTGTATACTGAAAAGTCAAACTTTGACTTTTTGGTCAAACTCAAGTGTCAAGATTCATTTTTCATCAAAACATGCCAAATCATGAAACTTGTTCATCAAGAAATCAAAAATCACAAATTAGGGTTTGAATTGAAGATTTTTCATAACTTAGAATTTTTCTAAGTTATGAAAAACCCTAATTTTTTCCTAACTTTGTCCCACTTTCCCATCAAGATGCATTTGGATTCAAGGAAAAGTCAAAACATGAAAGTTGTAGTACATTGCAAAATCTACAACTTTGATTCACAAAGTTTCCTCAAAAGAAGCTTTTAGCTCAAGTTACAATTTTTGGAACAAGCGTACCAAACCATTCTTAACTTAGAGAAATTTTGACCTATTTTAGGCAAGATTTTTGCCTAACTTCAAGACCACTTTTCACATACTTCCACTTGGAATTTAAATTTGCATTACAAAGATGGATTGTAGTACACATTCCAAGCTTTCCAAAATGTCCAAGAACTCATCAAACAACCTCATGGTTAGAGAGAATCGAATTTGGCAAGTTGGGAAAAACTCACTTTGTTTATGGCCAATTTACATGTTCATACACTTAGGCAATTTTGAACTCAGATTGCATTCCTTGATTACAGGTCCTATATCCCATTTGCACTCATAAATTTAATGCTAACTCATTGTGCCAAGGCCTTATTTTGTGTGTTCAAGCATTGTATGCAAAATTAAGCCATAAGTAGAAAAAGCATTATGTCCATTTTTGAAAAGTGAAAACTTTATGTCAACTTGCAAATCAAGAGGTACACAGCAAATCTCTTTGGCACAAGTTTTTGAGCTAATCCCACTGATCAAGGGCAAGCTTAGCAGCACATTAGAGGGGCCTCCATCAGTCTAGAAAACAACTTGGCATTTTGTTGCTTAAAGTTGAAGAAACTTGACATAACAACTACCAACTCTCATTCTAGCAAGAGCAACCTTAAGCAAAGTTATTGTACACATTCTAAACATCAAACCTAAGCTGAAACACAAGCCAACCAAGTTCCAAACATCCTCAAACACAGAATCACCATTAAACTGCACAAAAACAGGGTATCCTGCAATTGGACTTGGCTAGCTCATTTCCATCGTGCACCTTGGCCAAGAACACTTCAAACACATCCCACATTATCCCTTGAAACTGTTCCAAGCCCTAAACACGACCTGTAACACCCCTAACCAACATCACCATTTTCATATTTTCTGTTTTGCAGTTGGAGTGCCATAACACGATTCACTTGGTTTCAAAGCACACCAAGCATTGGAATAGCATCCTTGGACATCAAGCAAGCTATACAAATCATTACCTTGCCTTGTAAGCATCTCCATTGTTGCACACGATTCCAACTAAACAGGTAAATATTTGGACTTCTATCTCTCAATGTAGGAAGAATTAGCTCTAAGTTTGTGAATAAAAAATGTCATGCTCATGTCCCTAAAGCTATACATATCTTTACTTTCCATTTATTTTGCATGTGCTATGAGAATTTGAGGTCTGAACATTGAACAAAAACTAGGTCAGGAATTGGGGGAGAAGAAATTCTCTCTCATTTCTGAGAGTTAGATTGACTTCTTTATATGTCTAGAATCGTGGCTTCAAGCTCTACAGGTTTCATGTTGCAAGATTTGGAAAATGATCAAGGAATCTGGAGATAGGAAAATGCGTGTTGTTGTGTTCAAACAGGTTCTGAGGTTGAAGACAAAGTCTTCTTGGGCTGGGCATGAGTTGACTTCTTATTTGCACCCTATTTTCACTTTTGAACCCCCTTGGCCCATTGTGCTTATTTGAAACATTTTTTGACTTTTGCTTGTTATTTCTGACTTATTTATTTTTTCTCATAATATTAAAAATATTAAAAATATTTTTCAAACCATTTTTGTATTTATTAGGCATTTATTGGTTTAAATTAGCATTTGTACATATAAATAACATATAAATACTCTTTTATTTAAAATACCAAAATAATATAAATACTTTTTATTTTCTGACTTTTGTTTTATTTTATCTTTGAAAAAACTCTTATAAAAAAATACATTTTTGTAAATATTAAATAATTATTTTTATACATATATTTAGTATTTAGTGAATATTATAAATATTTAGGTATTTATTAATACATTTAGGTTAAAAACACAATAAAATAATACATTTTATTTTTTACTAATATTTAACTTAAAAATTACTTTTTTCATATATTTTCTTTTCATTTATTTTTTGTACATAATTAATAAATATTACATATATTATATAATAAATACTTTTATTTATAAAATTAGGGTTTTACCCTAGATCCATAAAAATACCAAAAATACATTAATTTTTATTTTTATTTATTTGATATATGATAAACATTTTTTCACATACATATGAAAACCTTTTTTTGCATTTTTGCATATTTATTTTATTTTATTTGAACATTGTGTAATTAAATACCTTGCAAAATTCCAATTTGATGTAATAGCTTAGGATTTAATTCTTGTCAAAATACCCCCATTTGAACATTTGTACCCCCCATCCCATATATTGTGTTGTAATAACTTAGGACCTTTAAATTCCGCATTTTAAAAGCTTTCTAATTTTGCCATGTTAGAATTAGGGTTTGTATGCAAATTAATTAACCAAAAATAGTTTGACTTAACTTCAAGATAAACAAGCATGAAAATGGATAACACTAATCACACTTGCACCCCTAGGGTATTCCACTTGTTGCCTTCAATAATGGGCCATATTGCATGTTAGGTCTCTTTGGGCAAAACAAACACAATTCAAATGATCATAGTCCCTCGATGACGCTTTCGAAAGTTGCCTAAAAATGCTCAAGTCCCTTAAAGAAAAATTGTCCAAAGATACTTGGTACCATTGCAATCATGGTCTAAACGATGACCCACGCCCGTCCCTTTCACATCCTAACACAAGATTGTTCACCAAATACAATGGTGGAACAAAATTGTTAAAAGGGTTAAAACATAGCAAAGATCTTTGAGAAATTTAGGGTAGATAGCTCTTGATTACTTGCCAACTTGCAAAACAAAAACACTTGCCTATTTTTCAAACCACACATCACTACACTTTCAAAACAACTTTCAAAAACATTGAAAACCTTTTCAAAAGACATACACCTTTGTATACATCCCAACATGGATCATTACAAAGGTTGCCACCACATTGGCCTCTTTTCAAAACATTTTCAAAATCCACACACAAAGCACCATTTCAAACAATTGAAAATTAAGGCAAGTTGATCTAAGCAAGTAACTAAGAGCCCATGGATAACCATGGATAGAAAGGGTGCTAATACCTTCCCTTTCTATAATCTACTCCCCGAACCCAAGAAAACATCTCAAAGGTTTTTGATGTGCTTTTTAACCTTTCCTTAGGATAAAATAAAAAGTCGGTGGCGACTCTTGCTCAACCGAAACATTTGCGAAAACAAACGCAAAACCTCAAGTCAGTTCTCCCACCGTATCACACCCATGCTTTGCTTTTGCTTCTGAGGGTACTTTTCCTTAATTCCTGCTTACAAATCCATCTTAAGCGTGACTAAAGCTGCTAACCACCATACTTGTTTAAACTTGCTTCAAGAACAAGGCAGCACCCTGGCATATGATGGTTGTACCCTTGATCTCTCCAAGCTACAAAATCCTTGCCTATAAATTGAAATTCTTTGGCAACTGTAAAGAGGTCAAAAATTGAAAAGAAAATCCTTGAAACCTTGCTAATATCTCCCAAGAACATAAAGCTGCAACCCAAATACGAAACTTGCTAGTCTTTGATTTTTGCATTCAAATTCCAATTTTCCTCAAGTGTTTCTCGACCAAATCATCAAAATAGTTTCTGATACACATTTAGAAGTCATCCTAACTTCTATTTTTAGACTGCACTCCCATCTCCACCAATTTATATTTCAAAATTAGAACTTTGCTTATTGGCTGTTCCAGAATTTTCCAGCCATTCACAACTCAAGTTAAAGATTGTTCCAGCATTCTGAGCACGTGAGAAAGCTTACCAGAACACCATTGCAGGTAGAACCAGACTCTAATTCAGAACAATCTCCAGAAGCAAGGTAATTTCCTTCTGACTTTCATCTTATTGCTTAGGCATTGATATGCTTGCATGTTCAAAAATACAATGTAGTCATCCTGACTCTGATTCTGTACATATGCACAAATTTCATATTATTTTTTGCCTAACTAGAGAGAATTTTAGTTCAGAACATCTTGAGGAGATTAGGACTCAGAATTAGGATTAGCAGATACATGATTGTTTCTGATTTACAGTTCTGATACTTTATGTTTTTGAAACCATGATGAAACCTGCCATAACTGCTATAACTGCTATGTGTGCATTTTATGTTTTGTTGAGAAATGACTAAGCTGCAGATGTTCTGATTAGCATGGAGAAAGAGATGAAGTTCATCATCAGAACTTACTTTCTGTTATATGTTTATGTTTGTGCTTCTAATACCGGATGTATAACCACCCCAGTGGTAGAGAGCGTATGCATAAAACGTTAGTGTTAAGGGTCCTGAGTTCTAACCCCAGAAACACCCTTTTTATGATTATTTCCTTATGTTTTACCCTATTGGTTAGATTAGAACTTCTAGACATTCCTACCCAACAACATTGACACCTCACATACCCGTTATCAGAACTTTTAGCTTGCCAATGACACTAGAACTTCTAGGTTTCCAGCTACATCAGAACTTCCAGACTCTCTCAACATTCAGAATATCACAACAACCAGAACTTCTGACCTTCCAATAACACTAGAATTTCTAGGCTTCCAGTTACATCAGAACTTCTAAGCTTTTCCTTCGTTCCCAGCAACCTCAGAACTTCAGTGTACCCGGACCCAGAACTTCTGACCATCCCATTTTTCTACTAACATTTTCTTTCTGACTTGCAGCACATCAGAGTCAGAACTTCTGTTCTCTCCCATTTCAGTAGTGCACTGATTGTGATTATTTTATCTTTTATTATTTTTAATATCACCTCTATTTTCAATAAGCAAAATACCAAAACATTTTTTATTCACATACTTTATTTTTACTTCTTTTAAAACCAAAAGACTAAAAATATTTTCTTAAACAAAACTTATTTTCTTCTCTTAACAAAAACATAATAAGTCCATTTTACATTTTTTTACATTATTTCAATATGGATGTAATAGATAATTAGGACTTTAATTTCTTGCAATCCCCATTTGTAAATTTGTACACCTCATCCCCTTAATGATTGTAATAGCGTATAATATTTATTTTTTCCGCAATTTATCGCTTTCATATAAATGCTAGTAATTAGGGTTTGTATAGAAAGATAAAACCACCAAGTAGCTAACCCTAATCAAAGATTAAATGCATGCAAATCAAACATAATATTTACACTTGCACCCCTAAGGTTAACTCCACTTGTTGCCTAAAAAATGGTCATGTTATGTATATGGGATTTCTTAGCAAAAACAACCAAAACACAAGATCATAGTCCCTCAATGACACTACGAATATTGCCTTACAAATGATCTTAGTCCCTCAAAGAGAAATGCTAAAGACATCTCACAAAATTGCTATCATGACTATATGATGACCCGTGTCCGTCCCTTTTACATCCAAAGATAAGGCTTCTTACCAATCAATGGTAAGATAGTGATATCAAAGGAAGGAGGAAATGAAAAAAGACTTTCGAGTAGGTAGAAACGTTATTAGTTGCTTGCTCACTTTCAAAACAAACATTTTCAAAACAAACACACACCAAACACTTTCAAAACATTGAAATATTTTCAAAAGTCCAACACTTCGTATACATTCTCGCCGAAACGAGAATAATTACAAAGTTTTCCTAAACGAAGGCACCTTTTCAAAATACTTTCAAAAACTACCACAAAGCACATCTTCAAACAAAGCACATTTTTTCAAACAAAGCGAACGATCTAGCAAGTAACTAAGATACCATAGATAACTATGGATGAAAAGGATGCTAATAGCTTCCCTTTTCATAATCTACCCCCCGAACTCAAGAAATAATCTCAAAGGTCTTTCCTGTTCTTTTCAGCCTTTCCTTTTGGATAAAAGAAAAGTCGGTGGCAATTCATGCTAAACCGCAACAATTGCGATCAAACGCAAAACATCGCAAATCAGTTCTCCCACCGCATTACAACTAGAAAATTTAAATTTCCTAAGGTCCTTGAGAAAATTGCATCCACATATCATGCATCATTTCATAAGGAGGTTTTCTGATACAGGTTTCCTCATCTATTTACTGTTTATTTAAGTATAAGATGGCTCTCGAACAAATTGTAAAGGATCTCCAAACTCAGCATGCACAATTTCAAGAGACACTCCTGAATCTGGCCAAAGGGAAACAAGAGATGATGACGCTCCTCACCACGAAAAATAAGACTAAGAAGCGGGTTGTTATCCTTAACACAGGGAGAAGATTCAAAGGTCCTGCTCAACTAGTTCAAGATGTTTCCTCTGAGGAAGACGACAACCAAGAGGAGGATGATAAAAGTGTCTGGGGTGAAGGTAAAAACAATCAAGGTTCTAAAGATGAAGACTACTCCGATGAATAACATCCTCCCACAGATGATAAGTACAAGCAGTTGGAAGACCGACTCAAAGCTGTGGAGATCCAGAAAGTGTATGGATTAGATTTTTGAGAGCTAGGTCTGATCCCGGGGGTGGTCATCCCTCACAAATTAAAGATTCCTATTGTTGTACCCCAAAATCTTCCCTCCATTTTCTTCAAGATATTTCTCACAAAAGTTCTCCCTTGATCAAGAGTTCTCAAGAGTTGATCAGACAAGCTCACCTCCTAAACACCGGGTCCATAATTAGGGTTTTGGTTTTATCAAGAAATATTGGACTTATAATGCCTAAAGTGGATTTAATGGTTCATTATAGGACTCCAATAATTCTCATACCAAGTTTCAAGTTTTGCATCACAAATTTGCTCAGTCAATTGCTCAGATGATTGAAAATCAACTATATTGGGTAAAAAGTCAATTGTGGTCAACATACAGTCAAACTTCAAGATTTTTAGCCAATATCAATATTTTGAAGTCATATTCATCATTTGATCAAGGGTTGATCATAATCTCTTAAGGAAAGCACTCAAATCATCAAAGGGACAAAATGGTCAAAATTAGGGTTTTGGCTGAGAAGGACTGATCATGGACTTTTGACCTAGTACATGACCTAATGACTTGAAGCATGATCTTAAGGACTCAAGCACAACATCTTTACCTAATTTCATGGATCAAATAATTTCTAAAGATCAAGTGATTGATAGTTGAAAATTTGAATCAAACTGATGAAAAGTCAACAGTCAAACAAAAAGTCAAACTTTGACTTTTTGGTCAACATTGAATTTCAAAGATCAAGAATCACCAAGACATTCAAAAATATCAAACTTGATCAACAAGAATCAACAAAGTCAAGAAAAGTCAACAGAAAGTCAAGATTTCCAATACTTAGAAAAATTCTAAGTGTTTTTATCCTTATTAAATTTACTACTTCATGACCATTTTTCACTAAGATGCAAGATGATTCAAGGAAAACTTTCAACATAAAAGTTGTATAGCATGATGAATTCTACAAATTTTTCCTTGAGGGTTGATGTCCAAAAAATTCTTGGATTAGGAGATATAGGCCCATGAAGTCATGACATTTTTAATCAAAACACTTAGTGAAATTTTCAACAAGTTTGGTCAGATTTTTATCCCAACTTCTTGGCAATTTTTCATCAAGTTTTAATTTGATTTAGCCAAAGTGGTCAACATGAAAGTTATATAAAATGTTTCAAGCTTTCCAAAATTTCAAAGAACTTGAAGATATCATTTTTGAGCTAAGAGATTTGAATACTTAAAGTTGGCATGATAAACTTGAATTACAAGTCATTTTGGTGAACAACACATAATCCAATCTTCATGCTATGCTGCATAATCTTTCTTTGTAGGCCTTCTAACTTGTAAATAACTCCATAATTTAATGTTTACACAATTGGTTGAGCTATGATCCAAGTGTTTGAGCTATTGTCCAAACCATTTTGCCATTAAGGGAAGAAAGCCAAGACTTCCATTTTAGAAAAGTTTCTTTATACACAATGTCAACTCTCCTTGAGCCCATACATTATTTCTTATGATTTCAAAACATCTCAGCACCAAGAAGCAACCATCTATAGTCTATCAACCACCCTATGAGCCTTTGTACCATCACATTGAAACCATGTATTTCAAGTTGCTTCAAAACCAAGTCTCATAACCATAACATGTGATCTTTCAATTCTGGTTACTTGAGCCTTCCAAACCTTTTCTCTATAAATAAAGAGGTTATTTACAAGCCAAAGCACAAGTTGAAAAGCCTCCTAACCCTCTCAAACTCCCTGAAATCAGGATTGGCATTCAAACCCTCCATTGTTGCAACTTATGACCTTAAACTTCAAACACCTAACCCACTCGTGCATTTTCACTATAAATCATTCACAAAGCTTCTATAACTCATATGGAAGTTATCCAAACACCTGTTACACCACTTTAGTATCATCTTCCTCACCCTCCATTTTCAAAAACTCAAATCTGCAACTTGACTTCTCCAGAAGAATCCAGGCACTCTCAATTCAAAGTAAGCATTGCAATAACTTCCTGGAAGTTTAGTGAAGCTATCCAGATCATCACAACATCTCCAGGAGAGATCTAACTCCAAACCCGATTCTCACTTTTGAGGTAAGCTTTTTCAACTTTGAAATCTCTATACAAGCATCACTAATGTTTACTTTCTGAATAAAAATGTAGACATTATTGCCCTGAAGCTAACCATGTTCTTACATTTCATTTATCTTGCCTGAGTGCTGTGAATTTTGAAGTTGAAGTTTCTGAAAAATTAGGTTTCAGTTTGATACCAATAGAAATTCTCATCCATCTTTGATTTATAGCTTTTGAAATTTATATGGTTGGATTCGTGGTTAAATTTCAAACAAGTTTCATGTTTATACTTTTCAATTTGGTTGAGAAATGAGCAAGTTCAGAATTTAAATAATGTTGTCCATGGCTTTTGGCGCAAGGTAGGAGATGAAGTTACATTTAGGAAGGAGTTTTCAATATATTTATTGGTTTATACATAAGTTAACGGATGTATCACCATCCCAGTGGTTAAAGCGCACGCCTGTGACCTTTGTGACCTGGGTTCGATCCCCCGCGATCCTTTTGTTATTTTTTCATAGTATTTTGTGATTCTGATTCCCCGGCATGAATCTCCTAACCATTGGGCCCAATCTTCTTTTTCAGCGCACCCCCTACTGTCTCACAACACTGGCCTATTATCATTTTTTATTTTTTCATTTTTTTATTTTTTGTTTATGATTCAAACAAAAACAGATTTTGGGCCCAACAAAAATGTTTTATCACACCCCCCTTTTTGCTTCTGAATCATAGCCCAATTATTTTTATTTCTTTTTATATTTTCTTTTTCTACTTTTATTTACTTATTTTATTAAATAAAATATATTAAATCATTAAATCATAAAAAATCATAAAAATTAGGTTTAGGTTTTAATCATTTTTTTTAAATTTTCTTAAATAAAATTTATTACCTTATTTTATTTCTTTTTAAAACTTGTAAAAAAATAATTAGAATTAGGTTTTTATTAATTTTACATCACAAAATATTTTTCTAAATAAAACCTCAAAAATATCTTCTAACAATTAATTTCTCTTTTAAATTAATTTAGACTTAGGTTTTGTTTATTAAATTCCCTTTTAAATTGATTGAGTTAATTAACATAGATTTTTTTGGGTTTTTTGTTTGACAAAATAATTAACTTCCTTTTTAATAAAGAAACAATTAATTGCATAGGTTAATCATCCAACTTTTTCCATAAAAAATCACAAAAATAATTCCTCTTCTCTTCATCTTTACATTTCTTTGCGCATTTTATTATTTCCCATTATTATATGTAAATGGTTTGTAATAGATAACTAGGGTTTTATTGCTTCCCTCCTCATTTCACAAATTTGTATCCCCCATTCCGAAAGCATAGTAATAGTGTGGGACATTTAAATTCCGCAATGTATCACTTTCTTTATTATTGTTAGTAATAAGAGTTTGTATGGCAAGATTTAAAATCAAACATAGAAAAACCCTAATTCAAGATAAAATACTTGAAATCAAAAATACTTTTCACACATGTACCTCTAGGGGAAACCTCGCTTGTTGCCTCGGATAAAAACAGTCATGTCCCTCGAACGTGAGATGCTTTAGCAAAGACCCTCGATTAAAAGATCATAGTCCCTCGATGACCTTCGATGTTGCCATCGGTAAACGATCTTAGTCCCTTATAACAATTGCTAAATTGTCTTACAAGTTGCCTTTTATGACTGTACGATAACCCACACCTGTCCCTCACATCAAATCACGAGGCTTACTACTAATTAATGGTAGGATAGCACTATCTAAAGGAATAGGAAAAGAAAAAAGACTTGTTGAGTAGGGAGATCGCTCGTAATCGCTTGCTCACAAACTAAAACAATTTCCGCTCTTCACACTTTCAAAACAACCATTTCCAAAACACTTTTCAAGACAAACATTTTGTATACAATCTCAACGATACGAGAATCATTACAAAATCGCCTTACATTGGAATTTTCAAAACGTCTTTTCAAACACCCCCCTTTCAACAAATATTTTCAAAACAAACATTTTGTGTACATTCTCAATGATACGAGAATCATTTCAAAATTTCCGCACTGAGGCATTTTCAAAATATTTCCAAAACAAACATTTTGTATACATTCTCAACGATACGAGAATCATTACAAAATTACCATTTTTTTAAAACATTTTCCAACTTACACAAACACAAAGCATTTCAAAATGAGCTAGCAATTAAGAGCCCGTAGATAAATACAGATGAAAAGGGTGCTAACACCTTCCCTTTTCATAACCTACCCCCTAACTCAAGAATATTCTCAAAAGATATTTCCTGTTCTTTTCACCCTTTCCTTTATTGGACAAAAGAAAAGTTGGTGGCAACTCTTGCTATCCGCAACATTTGCAATAAAATGCAAAACACCAAGTCAGTTCTCCCACCGTATTACACCTATCTTTTCTAAATATGATGGGGTCTCTTGTCCCAAATTTCATCTGAGGTCGTATGTTCGAAAAATTGAACCTCGTATTACTTATAGGAAATTATGGGTCCATTTCTTCCAAGAAATTCTATCTGGTACTCAACTTGAATGGTTCTACCAACTGGAAGGAACCAACATTCACACATGGGAAGACTTGGATACTGCTTTCTACAAGCAGTATCAATATAATGTTGACCTGGAGCCGACTCGCGTACAATTGCAAAACATGTCCATGGGCTCGAATGAAGGGTTCAAAGAGTATGCTCAAAAGTGGAGATACTTAGCTGGAAGGGTGAAACCTCCTTTGAATGACCGGGAATTGGTGGATATGTTCATGGTCACTCTGACGGGTCCATTCTTTAATCTGCTGATTATGAGTTCTTCATCAGGGTTTACTGAGCTAATCTTAACTAGCGAACGAGTTGAAAGTAGTATCAAGAGCAGGAAGATTCTGATGGCTACATCTTCTAATGTTGTGAAGAAGCCCTTCATTGGTAAGATAGAAACCAATGCTGTCTATGGACAGAAGATCCGTAGTAAGAATGATCGTCATCAGTCTATAGGGGCAATATTGATCTCTAATTCGACACTTGTTCAACAATAATAACAAGGCAACCAACGTAGGTCAAACGCTCTGAGAAGGCAATTTACCAGAATTAATATGCCTTTGGCTCAAGCATTACAACATTTATTAAAGGCTGGCCTCATAACACTCAGAGATCCTCCTCCTAATCCCAACATATCCTCTCTGAAGTACAACCCAAATGTAAAGTGTTCCTATCATTTGAACAGTCTTGGGCACGACACCAAGAATTGTTGGGCCTTGAAAAACAAAGTTCAATACATGATTGATAACAAGGAAATTGAGTTCGACCCTCTTGAGACTCCGAATGTGATTACTTCTCCTATTCCGAAGCATGACAAAGGAATAAGTGCTATTGAAGATATTTTGTATGTTACCTCCATAAGTGATGTGGTTACTCCTCTCTCAACAGTCAAGAAGAATTTGCTACAAGTCTGTTTATTTTCGGGATGTGTTAAAGAATGTTATTGTTGTGCAGTTCAACCCAATGGTTACGGATTACTGAAGGAAGGCATTCAACACCTGATGGATGAGCATATAATTTTGATTGAGAAAGTTCTGTATGCTGAGAATTTGTGTCGAGATTTGTCTTTCATATCTGTTACTCCTTTCAAGATCACTTCCAAGGGTCCCGTAAGGATTACTGCCAATCCAAAATCATCTCACTTAATCATTACAAAATATGGGTCCATCCCATATTCCTCGGAGAAGGCTATTCCATGGAATTATGGGTCTGGCGTCTATTACCATGGTGTTAAACAAGAGTTGTTTGATGAAGATGATGAAGAGGATGATCCTAACATTGACAATATTGCAGAGACTAGTAAAATTACTAGAAGTGGAAGGATTTTCTCTCGGAAAATCTCTCCACTTGTTCAAGTTACAGTTACCAAGACAACTGCCGAAGCTCGAGGTAAAGAGACAATGATAGAGCCTACCCGGACGGAGACACCAAAAGAATCTACAATTAATGATACCTCTGGACAAGAAATGGAAGAGGTTTTGAAGATCATTCATAGAAGCGATTACAAAATTATTGAACAACTGAGGCAGACTCCATCCAAAATCTCCATGCTATCTTTACTACTATGTTTGAAGCCCATACACAAGCTTTAATGAAATTTTTGAAGACTTCTCATATACCACGAGAGATTTATGCCGATCATTTTGGAAGTTATGTTGCTAGCTTAACAACTGACAATGGATTAGGTTTCTCCAATGCTGACCTGACTCCGAATGGGAGAAATCATAATAGGGACATGTATGTCTCCCTTGAATGCAGGGGCACTAAACTGGCATGTGTGTTGGTTGATATTGGTTCTTCTCTAAATGTTCTCTCAAAGGGCACTCTTGACAAACTGGATTGTGAATGGGTTGTGCTGAAACCTATCGACATCATAGTTTGGGCCTTTGACGGATAAAAAAATGGTACATGGAGAAGTGGACCTCCCGATCAAAGTAGGTTCACAAATCTTTGAATCCACCTTCTATGTAATGGACATCCGGACAACTTATTCTTGTCTACTAGGACACCCCTGGATCCATGGGGGAGGTGCTTTTACCTCCACCTTGCACTAGAAATTAAAAATCTTGTGAAAGGGAAGATTGTTATTGTCTGTGGAGAGGAGGAGTACATGGTCAGCCACCTAAATTCATTCTGATATATGGATATGGACGGTGAATTCATTGAGACTCCCTGCCAAGATTTTGAAGTAATTTCCCCTGCTGCCGTTGAATATGTTTCTACCATTACAAAGACTACCAGGGTTCCATACAAGATGGATTCCTTAAATGATGCCAAAGCAACTATAGAAGAAGGTGGTTGTACTGTTTGGGGTCAGCTTCCTGACATCCCGTACAAATCTGACAAGTTTGGTTTGGGCTTTACTGTAGAAGGTCAAAGGGTTGTACATCATGCTCGAGCTGGAAGACCTTTGTTCCGTATCGGCAATAATGGAATCAATGTTATAGAAGATGCTGACAGTGATGGTGATTTCGAAACTAGATCTTTCCTACCATTGGCAACAGACTCAACAATTGGGAAGTAGAATATATTTTCCTTATCTCCTTCAGCCAGGAGTAATAACTATTTCTATTTTTATTGCTTTAAGAAGTTTGGTTATGTAATTTCATTTAAAACATTTACTTTAAACCTTGTGTCTTTCCCAGGGCACAATGGTCCATTTGTTAAGAGTTGTCATTTCATATGTAATATTTTCATTTAATGAAAACATTGGGCGTTTTGCATTCAAATTTTGAGCTCTCTATCTTTCTTTTACTTTATTTCACTTTCAAATAGTTATGTGTTCTTACACACACCCACACACTACATTGTAGATCCCCAACCATTATGGATCTCGTTGATAAGGATTATGATATTGCTGCTTATGACTTTTAAAATCCAATCTACCAAGCCGAGGACGAAGGTGAGGAATATTGTGATATACTTGGAGAACTTTCCAGACTCTTAATATAAGAAGAAAAGGCTATCCAACTGCACGAAGAGCCGATCGAAGTGGTAAACTTGGGTTCTGAGACAGACAGAAAAGAGATCAAGATAGGCGCCAACTTAGAGAACAATGTCAAGAACAAGTTGATTTAGATGTTGCACGACTATGTTGACGTATTTGCTTGGTCATACGAAGACATGCCAAGTCTTGATACTAATATTGTGGTTCAGCGTCTGCCGATGAAAGAAGGTTGTTCTCCAGTTAAGCAAAAAGTTCTTCACATGCGTCTTGAGATGTCATAGAAAATCAAGGCTGAGGTTATGAAACAATTCAATGCAGGGTTCTTAGAAGTGACGTCATATCCTTAATGGATTGCTAATGTCATTCCGGTAACAAAGAAAGATGTCAAAGCATGTATGTGTGTAGATTATAGGGATCTGAATAGGGCAAGCCCCAAAGATGAGTTCCCACTTCCATATATTGATGTTCTGGTCAAAAACATTGCTCAGCATAAGGTATTCTCTTTCATGGATGGTTTCTCGGGTTATAACCAGATCAAGATGGTGCCTGAGGATATGGAGAAAACAACCTTCGTCATACAGTGGGGCACTTTCTGTTACAAGGTCATGCCTTTTGGGTTGAAGAATGCTGGGGTAACTTATCAACATGTCATGGTAGCTTTATTTCATGACATGATTCATCATGAGATAGAAGTCTACATCAACGACATGATAGCAAGGTCACAAACTGAAGAGGAACATCTTGATCATCTGCATAAGTTATTTGAAAGGTTGAAGAAGTACAAACTGAGGCTAAATCCGAACAAATGCACCTTTGGGGTAAGTTCTAGAAAGCTCCCTGTTTTTTTCGTCATTGGTAAAGGCATTGAAGTTGATCCCGTAAAGGTTAAAGATATTCAAGAAATTCCGGCTCCCTATACTGAAAAGGAAGTCAGAGGTTTCTTAGGACGACTGAATTACATTGCCCGATTCATTTCTCATTTGACTGCTACCTGTGAGCCAATCTTCAAGCTGCTAAAGAAAGATCAACTAGTAAAGTGGAATGACTACTGTCAAATAGCTTTTGATAAAATCAAGAGTACTTACAAAAACCTCTGATTCTGATGCCACCAGTTGAAGGAAGACCTTTAATCATGTACCTAACAGTGCTAGAGAATTCAACGGGGTGTATACTGGGGCAACATGACGAGTCTGGTCGAAAAGAGCATGCAATATACTACCTTAGCAAAAAGTTTACTGACTGTGAAACAAGATATTCACTTCTCGAGAAAACTTGATGTGCTTTAGCATGGGCTGCTCACTGACTAAGACAGTATATCTTGACTCATACTACTCTATTTATTTCTAAAATGGATCCCATCAAGTACATATTCGAGAAACCAACTCTCCCCGAAAGAATATCCCGATGGAAAATGGTCTTGACAGAATATGAAATTCAGTACACCACTCAAAAAGCAATCAAAGGAAGTGTACTGGTAGATCATTTGACATATCAAGTTATAGACGACTACCAATCTATGAACTTCGAATTCTCGGATGAGAACATTATGCTAGTTACAGATTGTGAAGAACCTGGACCGTATGAAGGACCTGAGTCAGGATCCCGATGGAATATGGTTTTTGACGGGACTTCTAACGCACTTGGAAATGGAATTGGTGCTGTAATTATCTCTCCTCAAGGTTACCATACACCCTTCACTGCCAGACTTTTCTTTGACTGCACCATTAATATAGCTGAATATGAAGCGTGCATCCTGGGAATTAAAGCTGCTATTGACCTGAGAATTAGATTCCTGAGTATATTTGGGGATTCAGCCTTGGTGATCAGTTAAGTCAAGGGAGAATGGGATACGAAGCATCTGAATCTTATCCCTTACCGAGAACATGTGCTAACCTTAATTCCTTACTTCGAAGAGATTACTTTTGAGCATATCCCAAGAGAAGAGAATCAATTGGTAGACGCATTAGCTACCATATCATCCATGTTCAAGCTCAGATGGGATAACGAGGCTCCCAGAGTTACCATTGAGAGATTCAACAAACTGGAACACTGCTATGAAATTGACATTGATTGAGTAGAAGAAAAACCTTGGTTTCATGAAGTGAAAAGGTACCTTAAAGCTAAAGAATACCTTAAAGCAAAATCATGATTTAACTATGCTCTGTTGTATGGACAAGAAGGAAGCAGAGAAAATTATGGAGGATATGCACGAAGGCATCTTTGGTACTCACTCCAGCGGGCATACCATGGCTAAGAAGATTTTGAGAGCAGGTTACTAATGGTCGACTATGGAAACCGAATGTCACCACCACTCGAGAACTTGTTATAAATGCCAAATCTACACTGATAAGGTTCATGTGCCTCCAGTACCTTTGAATGTCATGATTGCTCCTTAGCCATTCACAATTTGGGGCATTGATATGATCAGAGAAATTAATCCTACTGCTTCTAACGGACATCGCTTCACTCTCGTCACCATTGACTACTTCACAAAATGGGTTGAAGCAACCTCGTTCACCTCTGTTACCAAGAATGTGGTATCTCGATTCATTTAGCATAACCTCATCTAACGGTATGGCATATCCGAGAGAATCTTCACGAACAATGGTACCAACCTCAATAACACTGTAATCACTGAACTCTGCATGCAGTTCAATATCAAGCACCACAACTCTTCTCCGTATCGACCAAAGATGAATGGCACAGTGGAAGCCGCCAACAAGAATATTAAGTATATCATACAAAAGATGGTTGTGACTTAGAAAGACTGGCACGAGATGTTACCATTTGCTCTTCATGGCTATCGCACTTCAGTGCAAACATCAACTGGGGCAACCCCATTCTCTCTGGTCTATGGTATGGAAGTTGTCCTACCTGTCGAAGTTTAGATTCCTTCTCTAAGGATTATGAAAGATGCAGAATTATACGAAGACGAGTGGATTTAGACTAGGTTGGATCAGTTCAATTTGATTAACAAGAAGAGGCTTGCAACTGTCTATCATGGTCAGATATATCAGAAACGTATGATCAAGGCATTCAACAAGAAAATCAAGCATCGGGTATATCAGGCTGGTGACTTGGTAATAAAGTGCATCATTCTACCGCAGGGTGATCCCAGGGGCAAATGGACTCCCACCTACGAAGGGCCATTTGTAATCAAGAAAGTATTTTCGGGCGGTGCTACGATACTAACCACCATGGACGGTGAAGATATCCCGCACCATGTGAACACGGACATAGTTAAAAGATACTATGCATGAAAACGTCCCGCTAGGTTGACTGGTCAAGGAAAAAATAAGGGCATCTCGGAGAACTAAAAAGGTTCTAGAAAAAATTAGGGATATATATAAAAGATTGTACACCCGACAAGTCGAAAACTAGAAAAGGCGGCTTAGGAAAGAAAGGGTATCCTGGTGGACTGAAAACCCGAAAGGGCGGTCCAGGAAAAAGTTAGGGATTAAAAGCGTACGACTATGTCCCATTGGATCACTTACTGCAAGCTTTATTACCAAATTCAAAGGATCCGTTCAGTAAATTTCTTCCAACAATAAAGGATGAGATGTTCAAAGACATGGGGGCAATAGCGGAGTTGGAACCCGACAAGATCATTTCCACATAGCTATATGTTTTGTTTTCACTTTGTACTCTTTTCATTTCACAACAATTTCCTCTTGCTATGATTTATACCTCTTTGTATAAAATCGCCTATTTATAGGCAAACTATCAATACAAATACACCTTGAATTTCAGACTTTTTATTTTTGTCTTGTTTGCAAAAACGTCCAATGACTAAAATTGAATGAGCATATGTATATGAACACGATTAACTGTTAACAAATATATGCATAAAAACATGAATAAGCATTTACTCAAGACTCTAGGAGTCGGGAGGACATTCAAGCTGTCCACAAATCCCCACAGAGCTACTTCTATGAGATTATCCCCACAGAGAAATCTTCACAAATTCACCTTCGATGAAGATACATTCCCCGCAATTTCCCCGGCAGATTGCTCCAACGAATAAAAGAATTTCTTCTCTCCAGCAGAGCTTGTATTCCTCAGCAGAGTATTTCTCTATCAAACAGGGTTTATTTCCCCAACAGATTACAGTCTCCCAGCTTAAATATATTCCTTGAATGGATAAAAATCATTGGCAAAATTACTCTTCCCAGTGAAGTCACCACTATCCCTAGAGAATCGCTACGAAACCTAGAACCGGACCAGATATCAGTCAACTTTATCCTCCCCAGACGAGTCGGAAGGTTATCCATCTCTTTTATCCCAAGTCAAGGTATATAAGAATTAAACTCCCCGGATGAGTCGGAAGGTTATCCATCTCTTTTATCCCCAGTCAGGGTATATAAGAATTAAAATCTACAATAGATCAATGAACGACTAGTTTTCCTAAACTCTTCTCCCCAAACAGAAGTCAACATTCCCCAACGGAGTTTCCTCAAACAGTAAGCAGGAATCCCCAGCGGAAGCATTCTAGACAAGGTTGAAGATTACACTATATTATCCATCCCTAGTACTAGTTAGGGATTCATTTTCCCCAATAAGATACTATACAGAACTATTGATACATTTCCAATAACATTTCACATTCATATATCATTTACCAATATTATAGCATATGCATACGAAACGCATATGGCACAATCTCATTTATTTTGAGAACATCATTATGCAATGCATTTCATACATCATGACATTGCATACAACTAACTCTTTATATTTTCCAGTAAAGTTCACAAACAGACGAATATTATCAACAATTCTCAAATGGGTCCAAGATTAATTCCAGAAACAAGACGGGGCAACTATCTCTACGGCCGATAAAAATCAGGTTCCAGGTTAATTCTCGAGACAAGACGGGGAAACTATCTATACAACTGAGCAAATATTAACTCCCGAAATAGGACAGGGAAACTATCTTTCTTTCTGTATGGTCAGCTGAAGATCAATTCCCGAAACAGGACGGGGCGACTATCTTTATCACCAAATGGTATGAACTTATGAAACAGGACGGATTTACCAACAAAAATAGATTGTAGATCAATTCACGAAACAGGACGGGGAGACTATCTACATGACGAACACTTCCTTCAAAGACCTCTTCTGGCTCAGATTAAATCAAGTGTAGATTTATTCTGTTACTTCTTCCAGTAGACATTTTCTGGCTCATATTAAATCAACCATAGATTTATTCTGATACTTCTCTCAGTTAAAGACAAGTGTAGACATCCTCTGGCTCAAACTAAATCAAGCATAGATTTACGTTTCATATCGGGCGAACCCAAGATATACTTCGTTTATTCCAACACTGGTCACCAATGTTCAAGAATAGCCATACAACACACAACCAAGATATAACATCTCACATCAGTTCCATCTCTGGCATTCCTTCACACACATTACTTACCACTCCATGAAACTAGAAACAACTATAAGGCATCATCTAATATCACCCACGCAACCATAACCAGTAAGGGTCCTCATAAGCATAGTATCAGAACTTGATCCATTTCACCATCACATGTTAGTTCCCTACTATCCAGCACAACATATGGATCCTCGTTACACCTACCTCACGAGAATTTGAGTCTGTGTCTCTCGAATACCAAATCAGAAAATTACCTTAAGCTTCGGGTCAAAACTGTCCCACATATGTCAGATCTCATGGACGATAGCGATATAATGGCGTTATACATGTTTGGTAGTACCAACATGGTGGTCCAACTATGAGGCCATGATCTCAAGTAACCTACCATGTAGAATATAACGATCTCCACCCGTATCCTATAGCCACGGTTGACAAATGCCTGAACAGGTCTCCACTGAGGTCATCTCTCCTCAAAATCTTCCAGCCACACTCCTTAGAATGCAAAAACCTAAGAGTGTCACACATTCAGGGTTTACTTACTCATAAGACAACAAGCTTGATAATATCGGATAAGAATTAAGCTCAAAATATTATGCCACACGTGTACTCGCTTGCACAATGCATGCAGAAGAGAGCATGGGGGTAATTCCGCCATAAAGGAATACCACAGTTCCAAACAACCGAGACAAATGAAGTCGTCCCGCTGATAATCAGGATAGACACTAGTTTCCATTCATCTAATTAACCAACACCAAGTGTATTTCTATGGCATCACTTAGGGTTATACGAATCATAACTAGAAAGAAACTTAGGATACTATATCTCACACTTTTACTTGCTTCAACTGTCACCTAGCGTAGTTCTAGGACTTAATCACAGATTATCAAGAACAAAGATACAATAGCACATCCTCTAATCGGGTATCCAACATCTGCCCAATTAGAGATCACCACTCCTCTTCCTTCTACCAATCCTTTACTGGGTAATCCATACACAGATTATGTCATACTGAAACGAGTCAGAGTGTAGTACCTTTTCCATGCCACTACCACCCAATCCATAGTAACTAGTGAATCTGATTTCTCCGCTCAACTCTCAAAATTCCTCCATCCAATAGGTTATCAAAGTCACGTTTGCCACTGGCTCTAGGATTGAGAGGTGAACTCTCAATATTCTTAAACCCCGCTCCATATCAGAGTTCCCTTATCATAATCCTACTCAAGCGCCTCGTGAATATCCTTCACTGTTACTAGGATCCAGGAAAAGTTCCACTTCGTCCAATCGAATCTTAGAAACTTCGGTAGTCTTAAACCTTACCACGACATATGGGCTGCCAACTATTATGCGTCAAATGCTCTATTTATGTTCAGCAATCCAAACACTCTCCCAACTCAACATGTTTCTACCACTTAACTCGAGTTACTTTGGATCTTACGCATCCTCATGGTGGCTCCACCGTGACCCTATCCATCACATATGCATTCAGTGAGGTGATCAAGCTCAACGACTGCATACTACGATGGTGGAAATCAGGCTAACAACACACACATGTGAGGGAGAAGAGAATTTCTAGTGATGTTTCATAGCAGGGACAAGAATCGACATGCTCTCATACCAACTATAACACCCCGTACATATACGTCTAAAATAATATGCAGTGATGTTAAATATGGTACAAGGAAACATACAAATAGCTGGAAAAGACAAGAAATTAAAACCGTATACGATACAACTCCAAGTCCGGGCGTATACAATAAGCTTGTCTTCAACATTGCACAATGGAAATGTAACTTCTACAAGGTCTTCCTGCCATCTGCTTGGCCGCAATATTGAAACTGGCCATCTAGCAATTCTACCACTTATACCTATTCCTGAAAAATAATAAGAGGATTGGGGTGATATTACTAAATCTCAGTGAGTCTTCCTATCTTACGGGTTCGCTCAGTACTACAAGGTGCATACATCAGAATGAATTCACCGAGAATCCGTGTTTTTTCCTCATGGCTGGTTGCAAATACACAACAGTGGTATACCATCATTAGAAGTCCCATAACTTTCCAATGAGGCAACAATAAAACATCCGTAAAAAAAGTCCACAGACAATCGGCACAAGTCTTATCACAACAACCACAAACAATATGCAGATCCGGGCCCATGTACGAGGAATCTAGAAGTATGTTCCACCTTCTCAATAGACTACACATTCACACCCTCAATGAGTCACCCTGTGCACCACATCAAGAGACTTGTACCAGCACACGACATGATGAAAAAAATCATTCCTAATTGGAGTTTCATCTGTGACGAGTTAAACTCTAAGGTGACTGTGATCGGTGGGAATAGAACTGACTGTTTTGGAATGCTGGTTCGCGTTTGCGTTTCGCAAAATGTCGTGGTAAGCAAGAGTCGCCACCGTCTTTTATTTTCTCCAACAAGGAAAGGACAAAAGCACAGCAAAATTCCTTTTCGAGATGTTTCTCGGGTTCGGGAGGTAGATTATAGAAAGGGAAGGTGTTAGCACCCTTTCTATCCGTGGTTATCCACGGGCTCTTACGTACTTGCTCACTATGTTTTCAAAAAGTTTTGCTTTTCTTGTGTTTATGGATTTTGAAAAGAGTTTTGTTTGAAAACTTCGATTTAACTCTTGTATTTGTCCTCAAGAGTGTATGAAGTGTTTGTTTGAAAACTTTGTTCGAAAAGTGTAAGTGCGAAAAGTTTGTTTTGTTTTGAAAGAGCAAGTACTTGAGAACCTCTACCTACTCAAAAGAAATTAAGCTGTGTAAATGTCCTTTAGACAGTGCTATCCCACTATTGAGAAGTAGGTAGCACCTTCATTGGAGTTTTTTCGGGTCAATTCAATTATGGGACATGTGGTCACTAAAGCAATGGTAGGACGCCTTAGCGGTAACCCTAACGTCTTAGATCGTTTTTATTCGAGGCAACCGTTTCGAGGCAACTTTGATCTTTAGACAGGAGGGCGACCTCTAAAACACCCTATACTCAATGACCACGTCGAGGCAACCAAGTGAGGCGTACCCTAAGAGTGGCATGTGCGAGTGTGTCAGGTTTCAGTTATGTTATCTTTGTACATGTGATGATGAGCTACGGTTGATTTTAATTTAAGAGAGATCTTGACATGCATAGCCTAGTTAACATACATCTAGCAGTTAATGGTTGCGGAAAATAAAACTAAGCTATTACAAGGCGTCGGGTATTTACATCGCCAAAAACAAACCCTTGAAAAAGTAAATTGTGAGAAATTAAATAAAAGCGATAAAAAGGGTCCTAATTAAAGCGATTACATCCTCGGAGCAAATACATAATATGGACAAAAATAATAGGAATCAAAAATAACCATACGCGCGAGAAAAATTGAATCGGAGAGCTTTTTAGGGTTTTGACCCTTTTTTGAGAAAGAAAGAGATTTTTGTGAATTTTGCATTTAATTAAATTAAACCTAGACTAATTAATTAATTAAATAAAAGAAAGATATTTTTTGAGTTTTTTTATGTTTTTAAGGAAAAAATAAAAGATGGTCAAAAGTTATTAAAAACCCTAGTTCTATATTAATTTTAAATTATTGCAAAAAATATTAAAATTAACCTAATTAAAACTAAATTAATTAATTACTTATTTATTTACAAAATAACTAATTAAATCTAATAAATAAAAATATTATATTTTTTATGTTTTCTGATTTTTATTATGAAAATAAATATTAATTTGTTAGTGAAAATAATAATTATAAAAAATAATTAAATGAAAGAAATAAAAAAAGAAAAGAAAAGAAATAAACTTGAAGGGGGTGTTGGGCCCAATTGGGTGGTGTATGTTGCAATTCTGAAGGCCCACTATGCATTAGCCTGTTTGACTTTTCCAATTATCCACGCATATGTTGACCAGGGAGTATGGTGAGGACTCAGCTTTGGCCATTAGATTTGGGTGTGGAGACACATGGCGTACTGAGATTGGAAGCGTATGGTGGACATCCCTTTGCAAGCTACACATGAATTCCTGAAGAAGAAAAATAAACAATATTTTGGGGGACCTGGGATTCGAACCCAGGTCCCAATGAACTATGCTTCAATGCCTTTGCCAGCTGAACTGTAGCGCGCTTTTGTTAAATGGATATATAGTGAATATTATATACAAAAAAATAATAATATGCTGTAAACAAAAATAACGCGTGCATTTTTTCAAACACACGAATCATATGCTAACACCTCATCATCTTCTTCGTTTGTCCTGCATAATTAGAATCAGATAGCGGGGGTTTTTAACCCCCACTACTTCCTGCAAGGAAAAATAGCGATTAGGCACACAACAATCATAAATGTTTCGCGAGGTATGGGTTGTGTTCGTCTTGGCCTCACGATCTCAACCATGTATCTCATTAGTCCCAATTTTTCCTGGTTTAGAAAGCCCTAATTTAAAGCTTGAAAACCCTAGAGATTCAGTCATGGCATCTTTCGATTCAGGGGACCATAGTTCAATTCAACCATTCCATTAGGTTTGTATGATCTCTAACAACACAAATCAATCACAAAAACATGTTAAATGCATATGAATTCAGAGTTACGATTTGGAATCAAAAGTGCAAACCGTGAAACTGTATTCAGTGATTCCTTGAGCTTTGGTGCGTGAATTCGATTGCAAATCGTTCCTGGAACCTCCTGCAATGTATTTGAATGGTCAAAACACCATGAATTAGCCTAGGATGTACGAACATATTTTCAGTTTTCTTGAAAATTCTCGAATTTGCTATGGCCGTTTCTGCAGCTTTCTCCCGTGTGCTAGGGTATGGTTAGCTTGCTTATGTATAAGGGAAACAAATTAGGTCAAAAATTTGGATCCAACCCATGTGCATTGAAGATTAAATCCTTGATTGAAAATCAAATATTCTTGATTTTCCATGATTAAACAATGTTGCCAAATTTGGATTTTTTTTGTATCTTTGACTTGTGCACGAATTTGCCAGCATGTTTTGATCATATTTGCTTCACAAATTGATTTAAAAAACAAATCTTCTATTGTCTTATAATTTAAATTAATTAAATGAATTAATATGTATTAAAAATCCATTTAATCAATAAAAATAAGAAAATAAATCCAATTCATCTTGGTGGGTCGTGCATAGGTCATGGGTGAAGTTTCAACAAGAGATTTGAGGCCCATTAGCAAAAAGAAGGTGTTTTGAGCAAAGTTGACTTTTGCAAATTCATGAAAATTTCCCAACTTCTCCAATGCACAACTTGCTCAATTTTGATCATATGACCATGTTCTTGGACATTTTGGAAGGCTCTTGAAGTCCTATAACCAATGCCTTTGGTCCCATGTCATTTGGATTTACCAACCTCAAGTTATGGCCTTTGACTCAAAGTGTACTTTTGTTGACTTTTGAAATTGACCTATAATGTCAAAATTGGTAACTTCTTGTGAGTGCATTTTCTGATCTTGGAGTGTGAAGATGGATTGTAGGAAATTGCATCCTGTTAAAAATGAGCTTTGGATGGAATTTTTCTGACAAACCATGAAAGAGTTATGCCCTTGTCAAAGTACAGTTGACTTTTCTACTATCCAAAAATAGTAACTTTTGCATCTTGATGATTTTTGAGCTATTCTTGTGGAATCATGATCAAGACTTGATCAAATGATGATTGTAAACTCAAAATAAGATGTTGACCAAGAATTCTGACTTTTGACTGCAAAATGACCATTTTGCCCTTGTAGTTGACTGTAGGTCAAATGGAGCTTTTGACTGTGCAAATTGGCACTGTGAGTCTTGAAACTTGGCATGTAGGTGCTTGAGAATGTATATAGGCCTATGAGACTTGATTGAACCATTGAAAACCTCAAATTCCTTAAAAGAACCAAAACCCTAATTTCAGCTGTCTTAGGAGGTGATTTGACTGTACAACCCTTGAGCTAATTTGAGGATCATTCTTGACAAATCTTGAGAGATATGGGAGGGAAAATTTTGGGGTACAACAGTTGCCCCTGTTCAATCTTCTTAAACCTGAGGATGTAGATTGGCTTGCGTGCCTTTCGCGATCCGAAGGTGGAAGATGATTGAACACTAAAGTGCCCAGAAATTTGCACTCGCATAGTGTTGTATCAGCATGGTGACGTCGGGAATGGGCTTACAGATGCCATTTGGAGATTGTTGGTAGGAGGATGGGCTTATAGGTGCCATCTGGAAATGTGACAGAATCTTGTCGGGGATGGGCTTATAGATGTCATCTGGAAATGTAATGGGTAGTTGTGGAGATGGGCTTAAAGATTCCATCCAGGGGTGAATGCTAGACTGTGTCTATAAGCTGGAACTGGATGATTGCCAGCATGGCGTCCGTGCCTAGAGCGCCTCTGAACTGTATTGGAAAGTTGGGTGGTTTGAGCTGGTCGAGTAGATAGTTGTCTTATCTGGTTTCAGGTATTAATCTCTGACCCGAGAAAGAAAGATAGTTTTCCTGGCTTGCTACAGGTATTAATCTTCAATATCTTCACGTAGATAGTTTTCCTGGCTGGTTTCAGGTATTAATCTACAATCAATCGCCCACAGATAGTTTTCCTGGCTTGCTACAGGTATTAATCTGGAACTTGAAAAGGTTAGCCGATGAGATAGTTGTCCTGTCTGGTTTCAGGTATTAATCTCTGACCTGAGAAAGAAATATAGTTTCCTGGCCTGTTATAGGTGTTAATCTTCAATCTCTTCATGTAGATAGCTTTCCTGGATGGTTTCAGGTATTAACCTACAATCAATCGTCCACAGATATTTTCCTGGCTAGTTACAGGTATTAATCTGGGACTTAAGAAAGGTTGGTCGAGAAGATAGTTGTCTTGTCTGGTTTCAGGTATTAATCTCTGACCGGAGAAAGAAAGACAGTTTCCTGGCCTGTTACAGGTGTTAATCTTCAATCTCTTCCTGTAGATAACTTTCCTGGCTTGCTACAGGTATAGATCTATAATCAATCGTCCACAGATATTTTCCTGGCTTGTTACAGGTATTTATCTGGAACTTAAAAAAGGTTGATGGTAGCCATCTTTGGATTGTCCTTTTCCTGAAAAGGGAAAAACGTTAGTTGTATGCAATGTCATGATGTATGAGATGCATGATGTCATGATGTTCTCCAAAATAAATGAGGTCGTGTCATATGCACTTTATCATGTATGTAAATAGGAGATGTGAAATATGATATGTTTATGAATGTATTTTTGTCTGGAAAAATAAATCCTTGACAAATGCCGGGGAGTTTGTTAAATCCTGGGCTGATATTGAAGAGTCTGGTTGAATTCTTCGTTTCCACTGGGGATGATGCACGAAGATGATTGCAGGAATAAACCTGTAGGAGAAGATGACTCCATTGGGAAATAAACCAGGTGAAGAGATTACTCTGCGGGGAATTACTCTGTGGGGAAGAGGTACTTCGCTGAGATTTTAACGATAACTCCACTGGGGACTCTGTTGATAAGCTCTGTTGGGGATTTTGATGATGAACTCTGCTGGGGATAGAAAGAACTTCGCTGGGGATGATCTTTCAGTTGCAACTTGCTGAGGATAACCCAGTTAGACTCTTGTGGGTGTAACCTCTGAATTTGGCTGAGGAGATGCATTTGTATTCTGTAGGGGACAAGCTTCCAGAATCTACTGGGGAAGATGATTCAACTCTGGCGGGGAAGCCTTTTTTAGACTGCACTTGGAAATTGTTCCACTGGGGGTATCTTATATTCCGCCGAGGAACATTCTTATATTTCGTTGAGGAATATTAAGACTGCCGGGGATACTTGCTGAGGAATATTTGTATACTCCGTTGGGGAATATTAAGATCTACTGGGGATACCCAACCTTTTTAGGGATGATGGTAGACCAAATCTGCTTGGGGAGAGCATTGCTGATTCGTTCATGGTTGTAAGTCTCAGTGGGGAGAGCTACCATTATTGTTTTATTCTGTGGGGAGTGACGGTATCTTGGTCATATTCTTCAGCTGAACTTACCTTGGTACCTCGGTGGACAGAGCAACTAGATCGCTTAGACAATTCTTATTGCCCCTACTTCCGATGTCACCCGTAATTAGTCCTTTGTTTCGCATGCAAATATTTGTGATCAGCAATTAATGTCAAATGCATATATCAAAAATGAACATTGGACGTTCTTTGCAAAACAAAACAGATAAAGGAAAAACAATTTGCAATTGGTCTGAAAAATGAACTTGTATTGATTTTGAAATTTGCCTGTAAATAGGCGTTTTTGTACAAGAGGCTGACATCCTAGTAAGAGAACACCGCCGAACAAATAGGATTTATACAGTTTGTAAAAAGAAAACAAAACATCTATGTGAAAAATCCCATTGGGTTCCAACTCTGCTATCGCCTTTATGTCTTCAAGCGTCTCATCACTTTGCTGCTTAATTGAAGAGGAATATGATTGACTGGTGCCGTCCGAGCCTGATGGTCGATACCGAAGTCTGGATGCAGGGTGATCCAATGAGACATAGTATTACGCTTATCCCTAAATTTTGCCTGGACCGCCCTTTCGGGTTTTTAGTCCACCGGGATACCCATTTTTTCCCAAGCCGCCTTTTCAGGTTCTCGACTTGCTGTGTGTACAGATTTTTTTTATTTCCATCCCTTATTTTTGCCCGAACCCTTTTGGTTCGCCGGGAAGCCCTTATTTTTTCCTAGGCCAGTCGACCTAGCGGGTCTTTAATCATGCGTAGTATCTTTTTACTATGTCTGCATTGACGGGGTGAGGAAGGTCGTCACCGTCCATGGTGGTTAGAATCATCGCTCCTCTTGAGAAGATGTTCTTAACCACAAATGGCCCTTTGTACGTAGGGGTCCATTTTCCCCTGGGATCACCTTGAGGTAGGATGATGCGCTTGATTACCAGGTCTCCGACTTGATACTCTTGTCGTTTGACTTTCTTGTTAAATGCCTTGATCATCCGTTTTTGGTACGTCTGACCATGACAAATAGCAGTGAGTCTCTTTTCGTCGATTAGGTTTAGTTGATCAAGCCGGGTCTGGATCCAGTCATCTTCGCTTAAACCCGCATCCTTCATGATTCGGAGAGAGGGTATCTGAACTTCAATGGGCAGGACTGCCTCCATGTCGTATACCAAGGAGTAGGGTGTTGCCCCTGTTGACGTCCGTGCTGAGGTACGGTACCCATGAAGAGCAAATGGTAACATCTCGTGCCAATCTTTGTAGGTCACTGTCATCTTCTGCACAATCTTCTTAATGTTCTTATTAGTCGCTTCTATAGCCCCATTCATCTTCGGACGATAGGGAGAAGAGTTATGGTGCTGTATCTTGAATTACTCGCAGAGCTCAGTGATCATCTTGTTGTTAAGATTGGTACCATTATCCGTAATGATCCTTTCTGGTACACCGTATCGATAGATCAGGTTGTGCCGAATGAACCGTGCCACGACGTTCTTGGTTACAGTGGCAAAGGAAGCTGCTTCCACCCACTTCGTAAAGTAATCAATTGCTACTAGGATGAAACGATGCCCGTTGGATGCCGTAGGTCTGATCTCGCCGATCATATCAATGCCCCACATTGCAAAAGGCCAAGGTGTTGTCAAGATGTTCAAAGGAACCAGAGGAATGTGCACGTTATCAGCATAGATCTGGCATTTGTGACACGTCCGAGAATGTTGATAACAGTCGGCTTCCATTGTGGACCAGTAATATCCTGCCCGAAGGATTTTCTTTGCCATGGTATGTCCACTGGAATGCGTTCCGAAGGTACCTTCATGCAGCTCTGCCATGATCCTTTCTGCTTTAATCTTATCCACACAACGCAGTAAGGTTGAATCATGGTTACGTTTGTAAAGGATGCCATTGCTGACGAAGAACTTTGCCGCGAACCTTCTCAGAAACTTCTTGTCATTAACGGATGCACCCTCGGGGTATTATTGAGCTTCAAGGTGCCTCTTCACTTCATGATACCAAGGCTTTTCTGTTACCTCTTCAGTCTCAAGATCACAACAATACACAGGTTCATCCACTTTCCAAATAATGATCCGGGGAGCCTCGTTGTCCCATTTGACTTTGAACATAGAAGACATTGTAGCTAGCGCGTCCGCCAACTGATTCCCCTCTCTTGGGAAGTGTTCAAAGGTTATCTCCTCGAAATGGGGAAGCAACTTCAATATATACTCCTTGTAAGGAATAAGATTTGGGTGTTTCGTATCCCACTCGCCTTTGATCTGACTGTTCACGAGAGCGGAATCTCCGAAGACACTCAGAAACTTGATCCTTAGGTCAATTGCAGCTCGAAGACCCATGATGCATGCTTCATATTCCGCCATGTTGTTGGTGCAGTTGAAACATAGTTGGGCGGTGAGCGGAGTATGAGAGCCTTTAGGAGATATGATCACAGCGCCAATACCATTACCCAAAGCGTTTGAGGCTCCGTCAAAGTGCATAGACCATCGGGATCCTTCCTCAGGTCCTTCATCTGGTCCAGGTATCTCGCAATCAGTTACTACCATGATATTCTCGTCTGGAAATTCAAAGTTCATCGACTGGTAATCATCCACTGCTTGATGTGCCAAATGGTCCACCAACACACTTCCTTTGATTGCTTTTTGAGTCGTGTACTGGATGTCATATTCAGTCAAGATCATCTGTCATCTTTCTATTCTTCCGGACAAGGCAGGCTTTTCGAAGATATACTTGATTGGATCCATCTTTGAAATCAACAGAGTAGTGTGAGTCAACATATACTGTCTCAGCCGGCGAGCAGCCCATACCAAAGCGCATCAAGTTTTCTCGAGCAGTGAGTATCGGGTCTCACAGTTGGTAAACTTTTTGCTAAGGTAATAAATAGCATGCTCTTTTTGGCCAGACTCGTCATGCTGACCCAGCACACATCCCATTGAGTTGTCCAGTACTGTCAAGTATAAGATTAGAGGTCTCCCTTCAACCGGTGGCATAAGAATGGGTTGCTCTTGGAGATACTCTTAGATTCTTTCGAAAGCGGCCTGACATTCATCGTTCCAACGTACTACTTGATCTTTCTTCAGTAGCTTGAAGATTGGTTCACAAGTAGCAGTTAGGTGTGAGATGAATCGGACAATGTAGTTCAGCCGTCCTAGAAAGCCTCTGACTTCTTTCTCTGTCTTGGGAACTGGCATCTCTTGTATGGCTTTCACTTTGGCAGGGTCCACTTGAATACCTTTGTCGCTTACGACGAAACCTAGTAGCTTTCCAGATCTCACCCTGAAGGTGCACTTGTTCGGGTTTAACCTCAATTTGTATAACTTCAACCGGTCAAACAGCTTCTGTAGATGGTCAAGGTGTTTCTCCTCAGTTTGGGACCTCGCAATCATGTCGTCAATGTATACTTCAATCTCATGATGGATCATGTCATGAAACAAAGCAACCATGGCGCGTTGATATGTTGCCCCATCATTTTTCAACCCAAAAGGCATGACCTTGTAACAGAAGGTGCCCCACTGAGTAACAAAAGTGGTCTTCTCCATGTCTTCGGGAGCCATCTTTATCTGATTATAACCGGAGAAACCGTCCATGAAGGAGAATACCTTATGCTGTGCAGTGTTGTCAACCAGAACGTCGATGTGAGGCAGAGGGAAGTCATCCTTAGGGCTCGCCCTGTTCAAATCCCTGTAGTCAACACACATTCGGACCTTACCATCTTTCTTCGGCACTGGAACCACATTGGCGACCCACTGAGGGTAAGAAGTTACTGATAGGAAACCGGTGTCAAATTGCTTCATAACCTCGGCCTTGATTTTCTCGGACATCTCTGGACGCATACGGCGAACCTTCTGTTTTACCGGAGGGCATTCTTCCTTGGTAGGCAGGTGATGAACCACAATGTCGGTATCCAACCCAGGCATATCTTCGTAAGACCAGGCAAAATTTCCACCTAGTCATGCAGCATCTGAATCAACCGTTGTTTCACACTAAGCTCCAGATTTGCACCGATCTTGACTTCCTTCCTGTCTGTCTCAGTACCCAGATTTACCGTTTCCACTGGCTCTTCATGTGGCTGAATGGCCCTCTCTTCCTGGAGTAGCAGTCTTACAAGCTCACCAGGCACTTCGCAATCATCTTCACCTTCGTCTTCGGCTAAGTTGATCGGATTTTCGAAGTCATAACTGGCAGTAGCATAGTCGTTACCAGTGAGATCCAGAGTGGATTGGAACCTGTATATGTGAGTGTGTGTAAAATAGCTGTTTTGCAATATATATTAAAGAAAGACAAGGAGCGCAAGATTTGTAATGCAAAAACGTCCAATGTTTTTTGTTAATGATATATGAAAATGACACACAAAAGCCCTCACAAATGAAGCCACGGTGCCCCGGGTATGATACCGGGCCAAAAAGTTTCACAATATTGTCTGTTACAAATTCAAAACAAAGGAGTTCATTACTGAGTAACGAGGGATAAAGTCTTTCGTTGTCCAGTTGTTTGGTCCCCCATTGGTCGTAGGGTAGATCCAGCTGTCGAATTCAGATTCCTCCACGTCATCTTCGATGGCATTTACTCTCGAGTTGCTGATGAACACAGGAGGTCTTCCAATCCTTGCGCTACGAACAACCCTTTGAGCTTCCTTCTCAATAACAGCCTGGGCATCCTTTAAGGAAGCCATCTTCAACGGAGAATCTTCAACCACAGTCTCAGCTGATGCCAGTGTCTGAGGAACCTCTTCAAAGTGCTGGAATGGCGTCTCAATGAATTCCCCATCCATCTCTATGTACCGGAATGAGTTGAGGTGGCTGACCATGTATTCCTCCTCCCCTTGAACTGTCACAATCTTCCCTTTGACAGGGTACTTCAGCTTCTGATGGAGTGTGGAGGTCACAGCTCCAGCCTTATAGATCCATGGACGACCCAACAAACAAGAATAGGACGGTCGAATGTCCATCATGTAGAATGTAGAATCGAAGACCTGAGAGCCAACTCTAATTGGAATATCGACCTCACCATGCACCATCCTTTTAGACCCATCAAAGGCCCGAACAACAATGTTACTTGGCTTTAGCTCCAAACCCTCGCAATCCAACCTGTCTAGAGCTTTCTTGGGTAAGACGTTCAATGAGGAACCAGTGTCAACCAGCACATGTGCAAGAGTAGTGCCCCTGCATTCAATGGAGACATGCAGGGCATCGTTATGGTTATTCCCTTTAGCAGTCAGATCAGCGTCGGAGAAACCCAAACCATTATCAGCAGTTAAGTTGGCCACACAATCGGTAAACTAATCAGCTGACGTCTCTTGTGGCACGTGGGCCGTCTTCAGGAAGGTAATCAGAGCCTTGGCATGGGCCTCTGAACACAACAACAGTGATAACATAGAAATCTTGGATGGGGTTTTCCCAGCTACTCAACTACATTATAATCACTCTTCTTAATGATCTTCAGAATCTCTTCCATCTCTTGTTTGGAAGCTTCAACATTGATGGTCTTTGGTGCCTCCGTCTGGGCAGGCATATCAGTGGCGATCCCTTTTCCCCGAGCGTCAGATGACTCGGCAACAGGGGTAGAAATAGGAACTTGATCAGGAAGGGAAGTAGGCACACTTGCATGTGTGATGACAATAGGTCTCTGGATAGTTGGGGGCGCAATATCAGGTGAGAAAAGTCTACCACTGCGGGTGACTTTAGCAGGCCCGGTGATGTTGCTGACGCCGGTACTAGTATCAAACTCTTGCTTAACTCCGAGCACATAAACATCTTCCCCATAGTGCCAAGGGACAGCTTTGTCGGATGTATAGGGGATGGGCCTCGGAACAGTGATGATTATGGGTGCGATCTTCTGAACAGGCGTAATTCTGACAGGCTTCCTCGAGGGAGCCTTGGGAGAATTGTTGAAAATGGTAACAATGGAAACTTCTTCAGTAGGGGTGGCAGGAAAAACAATCTTCTCAAACAGGATTTCTTTATTATCCATCAGGTTTTGGGTACCTGACTTCAAAGATGGGCAACCAGTAGGTGAAACGGAACACAGATGGCAACCTTCACTACATCCCGAAAATAAACCGGCTAGCAATAGGTTCTTCTTGACAGTCATCAGCAGGGTGACAATATCATCCACAGAGGCTACAAACAAGTCTTCCACTACAGCATTCACTCCATGCTTGGGCATGGGAGCAGTCACAATGTTAGGCCTCTCGGGCGCCTCGAACTCAATCTCCTTAGCATCGATTAGGTCCTGAACTTTATTCTTCAAAGCCCAACAATCATCCGTATTATGCCCCGGGCTGTCAGAGTGATAAGCGCAGCGGGCGTTAGGATTGTACTTTGGGGATGTTGTATTTACAATCTTCGGATCTTCTTTTAGAGTCACCAGATTGGTTGTCAGTAACTGCGGCAATATCTGGGACAAGGTCATGTTGAGGGGAGTGAACTGCCTTCGGGGTCTCTCACTCCTTTGTTGGTTATGATGATGAGGAGCAGCAGCAGGTTTTGAAATAACCACCGCGTTGACAGCTTGGCAGCGTTCCGGTCTATTCTGTCTCCTTGAACCGTAGACAGCACTGGATTCCTTCTTGAAGGGTTTCTTCTCGGTGCTCGATGAAGAACCCTTATGTATCTTCCCAGACTTGATACCGGCTTCAATTCTCTCACCAGTCAAGATAAGGTCTGTAAACCCGGCTGAAGAATTTCCAATCAAATGGTTGAAGAATGGACCAGACAGGGTCCCCAGAAACATATCAACCAGCTCACGATCAGTCAAAGGTGGTTGCACCCTTCCGGCAAGGTCTCTCAATTTTTAGGCGTACTCTTTAAATCCTTCACCCATCCCTAGTGACATACCCTGGAGTTGGGTACGCGTAGGAGCGAGGTCGGAATTATATTGATACTGCTTATAGAACGCAGTAGCCAAATCTTCCCAGTTGCGGATACTGGCCCCATCCAGCTGATAGAACCATTCGAGTTGAGTCCCTGAAAGACTATCCTG
Source organism: Vicia faba (assembly GCA_948472305.1). Taxonomy (NCBI): domain Eukaryota; kingdom Viridiplantae; phylum Streptophyta; class Magnoliopsida; order Fabales; family Fabaceae; genus Vicia; species Vicia faba. Next base: position 520,274,339 of record OX451737.1, read on the forward strand.
AAAGAAATGGATCCACAAATTCTTGTCAGCAGTGTAAGGTTGGATCTTCCTTACATACGACCGGAGGTGCAGCTTTGGGCAGGAGGCTCCGTCATATTTGGCAAAAGCAGGTGCCTTGAACTTATGGGGAATCACCACCCTAGAGGATAAGCCTAGGTCTCCAAAGTCCAACCCGGGCACATTCTGTATCTCCATGGCGCTCAAGCAGTCCTCCAACTGTTTATACCTATCCTCAGCAGGAGGATACTGTTCTTCATCATAATCCGTCTCGTTGTCGGAGACTACGGGACTAGGAACCCTTCTCACTTATGGACTGTGTTTCCCTATAGATGAGGTAGTCAGATCAACCTCATTCTGCAGTCCATTTCCAAACCTGCGTCCAGTGTTGAACAAGACGGTCCTCTTCTTCTTCTTCTTCCTCTCTTTCAGAATCAGAGTCTTCAAATCCTGTTGACCCTGGTTTAGGCTCATAACCAACTCTTGGAACTGGGTGTTCTGGGCCTGGAGGGCCTTGATAGCTTGTTCAGTGGAAGGTTCAGTAGACATGATGATTGCTGAAATAAACAGCGAAGAAGATAAGTGACCTGTAAAAGGGGTACCTGTTATGCATATGATGAAATAAAATGCGTATGACTTATGTTTTCAAAGACAATCGGGATTCAAATTTGTAGACAAACAAGGGAACACACTTTATTAGATTTAACTTCAGAATTTAAATTGTTCAACGAATTTCCCTTAGGCGTTACAAGAATGAAAATATTGAAAAGTAAATAAAAGCTGTAAAAGAAACATCAAAGGTCCATCAATGCTCCCATGGCCTCTTCTTCTCAGTGCGGATATAGTCATTCAGGATCCGCTCGTTCTCCAATTGCTTTGTCAGCTTCTGGATCTTCTGTTCCTATTCATTGAACCTTTCCCGATAAGAATCCCGTTCTTCCTGCAGTTGCGCCCAAGACCTCTTTAGTGTGCCAACATCAGTGGGTGTATGAGGATGGAGAACAGTTGGAGGAACCCCGTCTTTATTAGCAACTTCAAGAGTAATAGGCCTGACAGCTTCGTAGGGCATACCTAACTTCTGGGCACGGATGCGGACCCATCTGAAATATGACTCTATAGGCAGAGAAGTTTTTGGTCCAACTCATGTGGGTCAGATTTGTGAACTCTATCCCAAGCCCTGATGAATCTGCGACGCAGCTCGTCGTTATCTACCTAAAAATCAAAGACAATATGAGGTATCAACATCTCATGAGGCCCTTCTCTCCTGGCTTTTCCAAACTGACGGAGAGCTAAACATGGGTTATAAGAGATTCCTCCATGGGTTCCGATCAATGGAACATTAGGATACTCTCCACAACGATCAATGACGGCCACCTCATCTAAGCCTCTGAGAGTCTAAATAATGTCTTTATCAGTAAGAGACATTATCCTATGAGCCCAGCCCCTTCCTTCTTTGTTCTTCAGTATGAACTTAGGGAGGTGCGAAATAAACCACCTCACCAATAACGGAGCACAACACAGCAAAGTTCCCTGTCTTCGGGCAGTACGAGTATAGAGCTGATAAAGGATATCACCCAAGAGAGTGGGTACAGGATTCCGAGAGATGAAGATCCTTATGGCATTAACATCAACAAATGTGTCGGGATTTGGAAACAATACTAGACCATGGACTAAGAGAGCCAGAGTGTCTTCGTACGCTTTGAAGTCTAAGTCATTCCAGAAACAATTAGCTTTGCCAACCAGAAACTTAGCCAAAAAAACCCTTAACTCCGCTTCTAGTCTCCCAGTTAGCCATTACCTCCTCTTTGATCAAGTGAAGGGCTGCAGCAATCTCTTCAGGCCTGAGAGTCTTTTCCCAACCAGTAAATGGAATCTGCTCCAAAACAGGGATACCAAGCAAATTAGAGAATTCTTCCAGGGTAGGGACCAGCTGGAAGTCTTGAAAGGTAAAGCAATGGTATATCGGATCATAAAACTGGACTAGGACACTCATCAATTGTTGGTCCCACTTTGAGGTGACTAACCCGAGAAGAGAACCATGCCTCCTGATGAAGGAAGTAGTGTCTGGAATCCTGTCAACCAATTCTTTGAGCATAGTAGGTGGTTGAACAAAGTTGAGTCGGATAGTATTCCTGCGCATGGGCATCATGATGTCCTACAAAACAGAGCAAAGATGAAACCTTCTTGTCTTTGAAATGGGTTAGTCCTTATGCAGGATGTATGCAATTTTATGATGTTATGATGTTATGATAAAGGCACACCATAAGTATTCACAAAAGGCAAACATGGTAAAGGCACACAAGTCACACAAGAGAGCCCTTAGATTTCAGGCTGGCATGAAGTTTAGGTACTACCTTCTTTCAGTTTCAGTTGGTTAAGACCTGTCCTAAAAATAGTAACCGGGTTCTCGAGGATCTCAATATCACTGACTACCCTCAATCGGTCATAATTCCAGTTTGGCAACCTTTTCTTGCGGCCGGAACCATCTCGAGAGTTTAGTCTCAATGAGTGTAGCATACTTCTACTGTTCTGTGGCCAAGTTGGTCAATTTAAGGTTCTAAGGTCAGTTGGTGCTTAATGACTCCTCAGAAGACCCATATTCTCCTCGTTCCAACACAAGGGATATCGGTACAGACCAAGGTGTCACACCAACGTAGCTACTGCTTCACCCGTGTCGGTCTACGCCGGATAGGTCCCTCACAGTTTATTGCTACTTACCTAAAAAAAGGGTACCCCAGATCCGGGTTAGGATCTATAAAACTTCGATACAAACCCATAAAATTAAAGCATACAAAGCATACAATTGAAAACACAAGTGATCTTATCCTAAGGTACACCTCACTTATAATATTCCCCAGCAGAGTCGCCAGTTCTGTGATCGGTGGAAATAGAACTGACTGTTTTGGAATGCTGGTTCGCGTTTGCGTTTCGCAAAATGTCGCGGTAAGCAAGAGTCGCCACCGTCTTTTATTTTCTCCAACAAGGAAAGGACAAAAGCACAACAAAATTCCTTTTCGAGATGTTTCTCGGGTTCGGGAGGTAGATTATAGAAAGGGAAGGTGTTAGCACCCTTTCTATCCGTGGTTATCCACGGGCTCTTAGGTACTTGCTCACTATGTTTTCAAAAAGTTTTGCTTTTCTTGTGTTTGTGGATTTTGAAAAGAGTTTTGTTTGAAAACTTCGATTTAACTCTTGTATTTGTCCTCAAGAGTGTATGAAGTGTTTGTTTGAAAACTTTGTTCGAAAAGTGTAAGTGCGAAAAGTTTGTTTTATTTTGAAAGAGCAAGTACTTGAAAACCTCTACCTACTCAAAAGAAATTAAGCTGTGTAAATGTCCTTTAGATAGTGCTATCCCACTATTGAGAAGTAGGTAGCACCGTCGTTAGAGTTTTTTCGGGTCAATTCGATTATGGGACATGTGGTCACTAAAGCAATGATAGGACGCCTTAGCGGTAACCCTAACGTCTTAGATCATTTTTATTCGAGGAAACCGTTTCGAGGCAACTTTGATCTTTAGACAGGAGGGCAACCTCTAAAACACCCTATACTCAATGACCACATCGAGGCAACCAAGTGAGGCGTACCCTAAGAGTGGCATGTGCGAGTGTGTCAAGTTTCAGTTATGTTATCTTTATACATGTGATGATGAGCTACGGTTGATTTTAATTTAAGAGAGATCTTGACATGCATAGCCTAGTTAACATACATCTAGCAGTTAATGGTTGCGGAAAATAAAACTAAGCTATTACAAGGCGTCGGGTATTTACATCGCCAAAAACAAACCCTTGAAAAAGTAAATTGCGAGAAATTAAATAAAAGCGATAAAAAGGGTCCTAATTAAAGCTATTACATCCTCAGAGCAAATACATAATATGGACAAAAATAATAGGAATAAAAAATAACCATACGCGCGAGAAAAATTGAATCGGAGAGCTTTTTAGGGTTTTGACCCTTTTTTGAGAAAGAAAGAGATTTTTGTGAATTTTGCATTTAATTAAATTAAACCTAGACTAATTAATTAATTAAATAAAAGAAAGATATTTTTTGAGTTTTTTTATGTTTTTAAGGAAAAAATAAAAGATGGTCAAAAGTTATTAAAAACCCTAGTTCTATATTAATTTTAAATTATTGCAAAAAATATTAAAATTAACCTAATTAAAACTAAATTAATTAATTACTTATTTATTTACAAAATAACTAATTAAATCTAATAAATAAAAATATTATATTTTTTATGTTTTCTGATTTTTATTATGAAAATAAATATTAATTTGTTAGTGAAAATAATAATTATAAAAAATAATTAAATGAAAGAAATAAAAAAAGAAAAGAAAATAAATAAACTTGAAGGGGGGTGTTGGGCCCAATTGGGTGGTGTATGTTGCAATTCTGAAGGCCCACTATGCATTAGCCTGTTTGACTTTTCCAGTTATCCACGCATATGTTGACCAGGGAGTATGGTGAGGACTCATCTTTGGCCATTAGATTTGGGTGTGGAGACACATGGCGTACTGAGATTGGAAGCGTATGGTGGACATCCCTTTGCAAGCTACACATGAATTCCTGAAGAAGAAAAATAAACAATATTTTAGGGGACCTGGGATTCGAACCCAGGTCCTAATGAACTATGCTTCAATGCCTTTGCCAGCTGAACTGTAGTGCACTTTTGTTAAATGGATAGATAGTGAATATTATATACAAAAAACAAATAATATGCTGTAAACAAAAATAACGCGCGCGTTTTTTCAAACACACGAATCAGATGCTAACACCTCATCATCTTCTTCGTTTGTCCTGCATAATTAGAATTAGATAGCGGGGGTTTTTAACCCCCACTACTTCCTGCAAGGAAAAATAGCGATTAGGCACACAGCAATCATAAAATGTTTCGCGAGGTGTGGGTTGTGTTTGTCTTGGCCTCACGATCTCAACCCTGTATCTCATTAGTCCCAATTTTTCCTGGTTTAGAAAGCCCTAATTTAAAGCTTAAAAACCCTAGAGATTCAGTCATGGCATCTTTCGATTCAGGGGACCATAGTTCAATTCAACCATTCCATTAGCTTTGTATGATCTCTAACAACACAAATCAATCACAAAAACATGTTAAATGCATATGAATTCAAAGTTATGATTTGGAATCAAAAGTGCAAACCGTGAAACTGTATTCAGTGATTCCTTGAGCTTTGGTGCGAGAATTCGATTGCAAATTGTTCCTGGAACCTCCTGCAATGTATTTGAATGGTCAAAACACCTTTAATTAGCCTAGGATGTACAAACAAATTTTCAGTTTTCTTGAAAATTCTCGAATTTGCTATGGCCGTTTCTGCAGCTTTCTCCCGTGTGCTAGGGTATGGTTAGCTTGCTTATGTATAAGGGAAACAAATTAGGTCAAAAATTTGGATCCAACCCATGTGCATTGAAGATTAAATCCTTGATTGAAAATCAAATATTCTTGATTTTCCATGATTGAACAATGTTGCCAAATTTGGATTTTTTTTTGTATCTTTGACTTGTGCACGAATTTACCAGCATGTTTTGATCATATTTGCTTCACAAATTGATTTAAAAAACAAATCTTCTATTGTCTTATAATTTAAATTAATTAAATGAATTAATATGTATTAAAAATCCATTTAATCAATAAAAATAAGAAAATAAATCCAATTCGTCTTGGTGGGTCGTGCATAGGTCATGGGTGAAGTTTCAACAAGAGATTTGAGGCCCATTAGCAAAAAGAAGGTGTTTTGAGCAAAGTTGACTTTTGCAAATTCATGAAAATTTCCCAACTTCTCCAATGCACAACTTGCTCCATTTTGATCATATGACCATGTTCTTGGACATTTTGGAAAGCTCTTGAAGTCCTCTCTAACCAATGCCTTTGGTCCCATGTCATTTGGATTTACCAACCTCAAGTTATGGCCTTTGACTCAAAGTGTACTTTTGTTGACTTTTGAAATTGACCTATAATGTCAAAATTGGTAACTTCTTGTGAGTGCATTTTCTGATCTTGGAGTGTGAAGATGGATTGTAGGAAATTGCATCCTCTTCAAAATGAGCTTTGGATGTAATTTTTCTGACAAACCATGAAAGAGTTATGCCCTTGTCAAAGTACAGTTGACTTTTCTACTATCCAAAAATAGTAACTTTTGCATCTTGATGATTTTTGAGCTATTCTTGTGGAATCATGATCAAGACTTGATCAAATGATGATTGTGAACTCAAAATAAGATGTTGACCAAGAATTCTGACTTTTGACTGCAAAATGACCATTTTGCCCTTGCAGTTGACTGTAGGTCAAATGGAGCTTTTGATTGTGCAAATTGGCACTATGAGTCTTGAAACTTGGCATGTAGGTGCTTGAGAATGTATATAGGCCTATGAGACTTGATTGAACCATTGAAAACCTCAAATTCCTTGAAAGAACCAAAACCCTAATTTCAGCTGTCTTAGGAGGTGATTTGACTGTACAACCCTTGAGCTAATTTGAGGATCATTCTTGACAAATCTTGAGAGATATGGGAGGGCAAATTTTGGGGTACAACAGTGACGTTTCCTAAGTGGATTCTCCTCCCCGTCTATCATCACTCCTTCACGTGTGAGCCTATTCGGCACAAGGCTAGCATTAGGTACAAAAACTTCATCATGACAACACGAGCCACCCGGGCGAAAGCCTAGTGGCATTGCCTATGTGGCACCACTAGAGGTGAGTCCGAAGTTATATTGCCTACATGGCATCATAACCATTCACCATACCAAGCATACAATGTTATTAAATGCTGATGGAAACGCCACTATTGAACCCCACACAAGCGCATTGCAATGGTAGCTCAGGTGCGTATGGCATACCTAGAACACACAATAAGGTATCCCATAACACACAACAAGGCACAAACTAAATAACACACAAAATTAGTCGTGGTCATAAGTGATTTACCATCTATTACCAGGCCTACTTCGATTCAAATATATCACGCATACAAAGCACACATGATTGGCCTAAACTAGACGCTATGTCCAGGTTTACCCTGTCAGTACTCTGTTTCAAGCACATACAAGCATAATCAAATCAAGCCACCAAGGCAAAACCATCCGAACATTCAACCAAAATGAACGGGAAACAACCAAACAATTGTTCTCATCAATTCATGCATCACATAATACATTATAACCATAATATGTATTTAGCATAAATAGAATTCATGAATATTCCAAGAGCATAGATAACAACACTTTAGCCTATACATGCATACAATATCATTAGATAGTTACTAAGGTGATTCGTTCCCGATTAGAAACATTCTTCACTTGGGAGCAAAGTATAAGTTTCTGTCAAAGCATGTTCGCTAAGAGAACTCCCAGCGAATGCCTGATTCGCTAATCAAGCTAGTAATGAGCTCCAACGAGCTCCAGCAAATGAAGTTAGTAGCTTCACCTTGTTAAAAAAGGGAAGGTTCACTAAGATAACCCATAGCGAAGCCCCGTCTCGCTAAGCGGAGCTGTGATCGGTGGATTTAGAACTGACTTTTTAAAGCTGGTTTCACGAAATGTCGCGGAAGCAAGAGTCGCCACCGTCTTTTATTTTCTCCAACATTGACAGGACAAAAGCACAGCAAAATTCCTTATGAGATAGTTTCTCGGTTCGGGAGGTAGATTTATAGAAAGGGAAGGTGTTAGCACCCTTTCTATCCATGGTTATCCATGGGCTCTTAGATACTTGCTCTTTATGTTTTCAAAATGTTTGCTTTTCAAAATGTGAGTGGGTTTGAAAAAGTTTCTTTGAAAGATTTCTGAATAACTCTTGTATCAGTCCTCAAGAGTGTTTGAAAAATTGTTTTGAAAGCTTTTTGAAAGTGTCGGTGTGAAAAGGTTTTTTGTTTTGTTTTTTTAGAGAGCAAGTATCCATGAGTCATCTACCTACCCTAAGGAATTAGGCTGTGTAAATGTCCTTTAGGTAGTGCCATCCCACCATTGAGAGGTAGGTAGCACCACCATTGGAGGTGTTCGGGTCAATTCGAGTGTAGGGATAGTGTGGTCACCGAAGCAACAGTAGGACACCTTAGAAGCTACCCTTATGTCCTTGATCCTTTTTTAATATGAGGCAACCGTTTCGAGGCAACTATTCTGAGGCAACTGATTCGAGGCAACTGATTCGAGGCAACCGATTCGAGGCAACTGGATCATGGACATAAGGACTTACTAAAACGTCCTATACTTGACGACCACTTTCGAAGGCAACAGGTGAGGCGTAAATTAGCGTAAATTAGGTTTATTCATGGCATTGTGAGTTACGCTTGTTTTTAATTAGCCATACATTCTTTCATGCCATTTAGAATTTAAGAGTGCGGAAAGTAAAAGACGGAAATATAAAGCTACGCTATTACAAGGCGCGGGTCTATACATCGCCAAAATACAAAGACCCGTTTGGTAAAAATGCGGAAAGTAAATAAATGCGGTAAACCTAATTACTATTACAATCCTTGGGCAGTTACATAATATTCAAAAGAAAATAACGCGCGAAACGAATAAATTGGACGTCCGAGGGTTTTGACCCTTTGCTTGAAATTAAATGAAATTAAAGTCTATTTAATTATTTAATTAAAAAAAGTGTTTTTTATGTTTTTTTGAAATAAAGAAAAGAATTTACAAGGAAACCCTAATTCTAGATTATTTTTAGTTATTAAAGAAAATATCCAAGTTAACCTAATTTACGCTAATTAATCAATTTACATGTTTATTTACAAAAATAATGGTTAATAATAATAATAAATAATGAGGAAAATAGTTAATTAAGAAAAAGATAAAAAATGTCAAAAACCTAATTCTACATATTTTTTATTTATTAAGAAAAAGTGTTAAAATTAAAACCTAAATTAAATAAATTAATTATTAACATTTATTTACAAAAATAAATTAATGAGTAAATTAATAAATAATTAAACATATTTTTGTATTTTAATTTTCTGATTTTATTATGAAAAGATTAATTTTTTTGATGACTTAATAATAATTATAAAAAAAAATAATTGAAAGAAATTAAAGGAAAGACAAAAATCAAATTGCAAACCAAGGGGTGTCAGGCCCAAAGGGAGGTAAATTGGAGTAAATCTGGCCCATCAGCATAGGCCTTGTTTGACTTGCCACGCTTGTGTGTATGATGGTTGACTGGAGTGTACCATGGAATCCACCTTCTGACCATTGGATTGCTCATCAGGGCCACTTGGCAAGCATAGGCGTGGGACTCATGGTAGGCTATGGAATGAGTGCTGCACTAGAATACATGGAAACAAAAATTAAGAATTATGTGGGGGACCTGGGAATCGAACCCAGGTCCCTATACCTGCAAGACACGTCCTCCAACCACCAGGCCATTTGCGTTTGTTTGTAAATATAATAGACAGAAATATAATATACAAAAAAAAACATTGGTTAGTGGTATAAGACAAAAAGCGCGCCAAAGTTTGAATCTCCCAATAGCGTCAGGCCACGTCTATCTTCTTCCTTGTTTTCCCTGCAATTATAAAACAAGTAGCGGGGGTTTTAAACCCCCACTAAGTGGAACAGTGAATAATAGCGAATATGAGAGGAGGACATATAAAAAAGGCGCGATGGTCTCATTTGAATCGTCTTGAGCTGCTGAATTCAGCTGTACGGGTCTAAAGGTCCAATTTTTCCATACAAGGAAAGCCCTATTTTGAAGCTTCTGAAACCCTAGGTTTCATCAATGGTGGATTTTGATACAAGCAGTGTTAGTCCAATTAAACGGTACCAATCGCTTCAGAAGATCATTATTAGTGTAAATCAATGAATAAAACATATGAATGATGCATAGAAATCATGTTTCGATTATCAACATATTCGTTCAAACCATAACCATATTTTACCGTTTCTTTGAGTATGGGGACTGGAAAGTGGTTGCAACACGTTCAGGGAACTTCCAGCAAGGGTTTGGAATCAACAATCTGCTCTAAATTGGACTCTAAGTCAGAAAACAGTTTTGGAGTTTTTATGAAAATTTTGCAAAGTGAGTATGAGCTTTCAGCAGCTGTTTCGTGTCCCCCTCAATTAGGTTAGGTCTTACATAAGTATGTGAAGCAAATTAGGTCAAAACAAGGCCCATGAATCCATTGAATTAATGTCTTGGATATTTGATTCTCAATTATGTAAATTTCAATCTTTTGCCATGAAAATCTTGCCAAATATGGATGATCTTGTCCCCTTGGATGATGCATGAAATCTTTAGCATATATGGAGTGTATTTGCTGCATAAAAAGATTTGAAAACCATTATTTGATATTTTTATACAATTAAAACTAATTAAATGAATTAATAAGAATAAAAATTCAATTAATTAATTAAAAATAAGAAAATAAATCATTTTGAGCTCAATGGGTCGTGCATAGGCTTTGGGTAATGATTCAAGGAAGAATTTGAGGCCCATTAGCAATTTTGAAGTGTTTTAGGCAAAGTTGACTTTTGAAAATTCCCAAAACTTTCCCAACTTCTCCAATGCATAGCTTGCTCAATTTTGAAGCTATGAACATGTTCTTGGACATTTTGGAAAGGTCTTGAAGTCCTCTAACCAATGCCTTTGGTCCCATGTCATTTTGATTCACCAATCTCAAGTTATGGTCTTTGACTTAAAGTGCCTTTTTGTTGACTTTTGAAAATGACCTATAATGTTGAAATTGATAACTTTTTGTGAGAGCATTTCTTGGACTTGGAGTGTGAAGATGAGTTGTATTAAATGTCATCCCCTTCAAAATGAGCTTTGGATGGGATTTTTCTGATGAACCATGAAGAAGTTATGCCTTGGTCAATTTGCAGTTGACTTTTCAACTGTCCAAAAATAGAAACTTTTGCATCTTGAGACTTTTTGAGCCATGCTTTGAGAATCATGATCAAGAATTGATAAAATGATGATTGTGGCTTCAAAATGAGATGTTGACCAAAATTTTTGTCTTTTGACTATCAAATGACCATTTTGCCCCTGCAGTTGACTGTGGAGCAATTAGGGTTTTTGATTGTGCAATTTGATGCTGTGAGTCTTGAAACTTGACATATGGATGCTTGACAATGTATCTAGGCATGTGGGACTTGTTTGGACCCTTGGAGACTTCAATTTCTTTACAAGAACCAAAACCCTAATTTTGACTGTGTTAGGAGGCAATTGGACTGTGCAACCTTTGAGAGATATTGAAGCTTGATCTTGCCAAATCTTGAAGAATATGGGAGGGAAAATTTTGGGGTACAACAGTTGCCCCTGTTCAATCTTCTTAAACCTGAGGATGTAGATTGGCTGGCGTGCCTTTCGTAATCCGAAGGTGGAAGATGATTGAACACTAGAGTGCCCAGAAATTTGCACTCACATAGCAGAATGTTAGCAGTATGATGGCGGGGATGGGCTTACATATGCCATTTGGAGAGATGGTGGATAGGAGGATGGGCTTATAGATTCCATCTGAAAATATGACAGAACCTTGTCGGGAATGGGCTTATAGATGCCATTTGGAGACTGTTGGTATGTGGATGGGCTTACAGATGCCATCTAGGTGTTGATCGCGTAAGAGATTCCTTAGCGAGAAAGTGCGTACCTGAGAAAGAAAGATAATTACCTGGCCTGTTACACGAGTTGATCTTCAAACTCTTTATGTAGATGTGCCCTGGCTGGATACAGGAATCGAATCTTTAAACTCTTCGGACGTGCCCTGGCAAGATACAGGAATCGAGTCTGGAGAATAGTCGTCAACAGATACACCCTGGCAAGATACAGGAATCGGATCTTCAAACTCTTCAGACGTGCCCTGGAAGGATACAGGAATCGAGTCTGGAATAGTCGTCAACAGATACACCCTGGCAAGATACAGGAATCGGATCTTCGAACTCTTCAGACGTGCCCTGGCAAGATACAGGAATCGAGTCTAGAATTAGTCGTCAACAGATACACCCTGGCAAGATACAGGAATCGGATCTTCAAACTCTTCAGACGTGCCCTGGCAAGATACAGGAGTCGAGTCTGGAATTAGTCGTCAACAGATACACCCTGGCAAGATACAGGAATCGGATCTTCAAACTCTTCAGACGTGCCCTGGCAAGATACAGGAATCGAGTCTGGAATTAGTTGTCAATAGATACACCCTGGCAAGATACAGGAATCAGATCTTCAAACTCTTCAGACGTGCCCTGGCAGGATACAAGAATCGAGTCTGGAATTAGTCGTCAACAGATACACCCTGGCAAGATACAGGAATCGGATCTTCGAACTCTTCAGACATGCCCTGGCAGGATACAGGAATTGAGTCTGGAATATAGTCGTCAACAGATACACCCTGGCAAGATACAGGAATCGGATCTGGAATCACGACAGTTGATAGCAATTATCTTTGTATTGACCTTTGTCCTGAAAAGACAAAACGTTAGTTGTATGCAATGTCATAATGTATGACCTGCGTGATGTCATGATGTTCAGAGAATAAATGAGATTGTATGTTCATGATGCGTATGTGCATGCTATAATGTATGAAGATGTGATATTTATGAGTGTATTTTTGTCTAGGAAAGTAAATCCTTGACGAATGCAGGGAAGTCAAATCCTGGGCTAACATTGAGGAGTAGATCTTTTTGTTCCCGCTGGGGATGATGGTTGCAAGAATACCGGTGGGAGAAGATGTCTCCGTTGGGAAATAAACTTGGCGAATAGATTACTCTGCGGGGAGCGAACTCTGTGGGGAAAGAGAGGTACTTTGTTGAGGTTGATGATAACTCCGTTGGGGATACCATTGGTAAGCTTTGTTGGAAGATTGGATGAACTCCGTTGGGGATAGGAAGATTTCACCGGGGGCAATCTTTCCGTGGCAATTGGCTGAGGATAACCCAGTTATATCCTGGTGGGGAAATAACCTTTGAATAAAAAGTTCGGGAGACGCGTTCGTGCTATGCGGGTGACAAGCTTCCAGAATCTACTGGGGATAAGCTTCAAGACCTGCTAGGGATATCATTTCCACTTTCCTGGGGAAACTTTTGAGATTGCACTGGGGGAGTGGCTCCACTGGATGTTTAGTATTCTGTCGGGGAACAATCTTAGATCGAGATTGCCAGGGATGCTTGTTAAGAATGTTTGTGTACTTCGTTGTGGAATGTTGAGATCTTCTGGGGGATAATCCAACTTCCTTAAAGTTGACAGTGGTCTAACTCTGCTTGGGGGAGAGCGTTACTGACTTACTGGAGATATTGTGCCTTGTAGGGCTTATGGGAGACCAACTCTTGGGAGAATTGTTGAATCTTGTCTTACTTGGTGGGGAGTGAAGGTATCTGGGTTACATTCTTCAGCCGAACTTACCTTGGTACCTTGGTGAACAGAGCAATTAGATCGCTTAGACAACTCATTATTGCCCCTGTTTCTGATGTTACCTGTAATTAATCCTTTTTTTCGTATGCAAATATTTATGAGTTATCAATTAGTGTCAAATGCATATATCACAATTGAACATTGGACGTTCTTCGCAAAACAAAACGGAAAAAGGAAAAACAATTGGCAATTGGTCTGAAAAGTGAATTTGTATTGATTTTTTGAATTTGCCTGTAAATAGGTGTTTATGTACAAGAGGCTGACGTCCTAGTAAGAGAACGCCGCCGAACAACAGAGTTTATACAATTTTACGAAAAGGGACAACAAAACAGCTATGTGAAAAGAATAATCCCACTGGGTTCCAACTCTGCTATCGCCTTTATATCTTTGAGCGTCTCATCACTTGGCTGCTCGGTTGAAGATGAAGCTGATTGATCGATGCCGTTTGAACCTGATGTTGATACCGGATTCTGGATGCAAGGTGATCCAATGAGACATAGTATTACGCTTTAATCCCTAACTTTTGCCCGGACCGCCCTTTCGGGTTTTCAGTCCACCGGGATACCCATTTTTGCCCAAGCCGCCTTTTCAGGTTTTCGACTTGTCGGGTGTACAGATTTTTTTTTATTTCATCCCTCATTTTGCCCGAACCTTTTTGGTTCGCCGGGAAGCCCTTATTTTTGCCTAGGTGTGTCAACCTAGCGGGTCTTTAGTCATGCGTAGTATCTTTTTACTATATCTGCATTGGCGGGGTGAGGAAGGTCGTCACCATCCATGGTGGTTAGAATCATGGCTCCTCCTGAGAACACATGTTTAACCACAAATGGCCCTTCGTACGTAGGGGTCCATTTGCCCCTGGGATCACTTTGAGGAAGAATGATGCGCTTGATTACCAGGTCCCCAACTTGATACTCTTGTGGTCTGACTTTCTTGTTAAATGCCCTGATCATCCGTTTTTGATATGTTTGACCATGACAAATAGCAGTGAGTCTCTTTTCGTCAATTAGGTTTAACTGATCAAGCCGAGTCTGGATCCAGTCATCTTCACTCAGATCTGCATCCTTCATTATCCGGAGAGAGGGTATCTGGACTTCAATCGGCAAGACTGCCTCCATGCCGTAGACCAAGGAAAAAGGAGTTTCTCCGGTTGACGTTCTTGCTGAGGTACGGTACCCATGAAGAGCAAACGGTAACATCTCGTGCCAATCTTTATAAGTCACTGACATCTTCTGCATAATCTTTTTGATATTCTTATTAGCTGCTTCTACAGCCCCATTCATCTTCGGCCGGTAAGGAGAAGAGTTGTGGTGTTGTATCTTGAATTGCTCGCAGAGCTCAGTGATCATCTTGTTGTTAAGATTGGTACCATTGTCCGTAATGATCCTTTCCGGGACACCGTATCGACAGACCAGGTTATGCCGAATGAACCGTGCCACGACGTTCTTGGTTACTGTAGCATAGGAAGCTGCTTCAACCCACTTTGTAAAATAATCGATCGCTACCAGGATGAAGCGATGCCCGTTGGATGCCGTAGGTTTAATCTCGCCGATCATATCAATACCCCACATTGCAAAAGGCCAAGGTGCTGTCAAGACATTCAGAGGAACTGGAGGAGCGTGCACCTTATCTGCATATATCTGGCACTTATGACAGGTCCGAGAATGTTGGTAACAATCAGCTTCCATTGTGGACCAGAAATATCCTGCCCGAAGGATTTTCTTTTCCATGGTGTGTCCACTGGAATGTGTTCCGAAGGTACCTTCGTGCAGTTCTGCCATGATCCTTTCTGCTTCAGTTTTATCCACACAACGTAGTAAGGTTGAATCATGGTTTCGTTTGTACAGAATGCCATTACTGAGGAAGAACTTTGCTGCGAACCTTCTCAGGAACTTCTTGTCATTGATAGATGCACTTTCAGGGTATTCTTGAGCTTCCAAGTATCTCTTTACCTCATGATACTAGGGTTTTTCAGTTACCACCTCAGCCTCAAGGTCGCAACAATATGCAGGTTCGTCCAGTTTCCAGATGATGATCCGGGGAGCCTCGTTATCCCACTTGACTTTGAACATAGAAGAAATCGTAGCCAGCGCGTCCGCCAACTGATTCTCCTCTCTTGGGAAGTGTTCAAAAGTTATGTCTGTGAAATGGGGGATCAATGTCAACACACACTCTTTGTAAGGAATAAGGTTTGGGTGTTTCGTATCCCACTTGCCTTTGATCTGATTGATCACGAGAGCGGAATCTTCGAAGACACTCAGAAACTTGATCCTTAAGTCAATTGTAGCTTGAAGACCCATGATGCATGCCTCATACTCCGCCATGTTGTTGGTGCAGTTGAAACATAACCGGGCAGTAAGTGGAGTATGAGTGCCTTTGGGGGATATGATCACAGCGCCAATACCGTTACCCAAAGTGTTGGAGGCTCCGTCAAAGTGCATAGACCATCGGGATCCTTCCTCAGGTCCTTCATCCGGTCCAGGTACTTCACAACCAGTCACTACCATGATGCTCTTGTCAGGAAATTCAAAGTTCATTGACTGGTAGTCATCCACTGCCTGGTGTGCCAAATGGTCTGCCAATACACTTCCCTTGATTGCTTTCTGAGTCGTGTACTGGATGTCGTATTCTGTCAAGATCATCTGCCATCTTGCTATTCTTCCAGATAGAGCAGGCTTTTCGAATATGTACTTTATTGGATCCATTTTTGAGATCAATAGAGTAGTGTGAGTCAACATATATTGTCTCAGCCGACGAGCAGCCCATACCAAAGCGCAGCAAGTTTTCTCGAGCAGTGAGTATCGGGTCTCACAGTCAGTAAACTTTTTGCTAAGGTAATAAATGGCGTGCTCTTTTCGGCCAGACTCGTCATGCTGCCCCAACACACACCCCATTGAGCTGTCAAGTACTGTCAGGTATAGTATTAGAGGTCTCCCTTCAACCGGAGGCATAAGAATGGGTGGTTCTTGGAGATACTCTTTGATTCTGTCGAAAGCGGCCTGACATTCATCATCCCAACGTACTACCTGATCTTTCTTCAGCAGCTTGAAGATTGGCTCACAAGTAGCAGTTAGGTGCGAAATGAATCGGGCAATGTAATTCAGACGTCCTAGAAAGCCTCTGACTTCTTTCTCTTCTTGGGAACTGGCATCTCTTGTATGGCTTTAACCTTGGCAGGGTCCACTTGAATACCCTTGTCGCTCACGACGAAGCCTAGCAACTTTCCAGATCTTACCCCGAATGTGCACTTGTTTGGGTTCAACCTCAGCTTGTATAACTTCAGACGGTCAAACAGCTTCTGTAAATGGTTAAGGTGTTTCTCCTCAGTTTGAGACCTTGCAATCATGTCGTCGACATATACTTCTATCTCATGATGGATCATGTCATGAAATAACGCAACCATGGCACATTGGTAGGTTGCCCCAGCATTTTCAACCCGAATGGCACGACCTTGTAACAAAAGGTGCCCCACTGAGTAACAAAGGTAGTCTTCTCCATGTCTTCAGGAGCCATTTTAATTTGATTATAACCTGAAAAACCATCCATGAAGGAGAACACTTTGTGCTGAGAAGTATTGTCGACCAGAACGTCAATGTGAGGCAGAGTGAAGTCGTCCTTGGGGCTGGCCCTGTTCAGATCCCTGTAATCAACACACATTCTGACTTTACCATCTTTCTTTGGTACCAGAACCACGTTGGCAACCCACTGAGGGTAAGAAGTTACTGCAAGAAAACCGGCATCGAATTTCTTCATAACCTCAGCTTTGATCTTCTCGGACATCTCTGGACGCATACGGCGGACTTTTTGTTTAACCGGAGGGCAGTCTTCCTTGGTAGGCAAGTGATGGACCACAATGTTGGTATCCAACCCAGGCATGTCTTCGTAGGACCAGGCAAAGATCTCTACATAATCATGCAACATCTGAATCAACCGCTGTTTTACGCTGAGCTCTAGATTGGCACCAATCTTAACTTCCTTTCTATCTGTCTCAGTACCCAGATTTACCGTTTCTACTGGCTCTTCATGTGGTTGAATGGCCCTCTCTTCCTGGAGTAACAGTCTTGCAAGCTCTCCAGGCACTTCGCAATCATCTTCACCTTCGTCTTTGGCCAAGTTGATCGGATTTTTGAAGTCATAACTGGCAGTAGCAGAGTCGTTACCAGTGAGATCCAGAGTGGATTGAAACCTGTATGAGTGAGTGTGTGTAAATATAGCTGTTTTGCAATATATAAAGAAAGAAAGAAAGGGAGCACAAGATTTGAAATGCGAAAAACGTCCAATGACTTTATTCATGATATATGGAAATGACAAGTAATAAGCCCTCACAAATGAAGCCACGGTGTCCCGGGTAAGACACCGGGCCATAAAGTTTCAATTTATTGTTCATTACAATTTTAAGAAACAAAGGAATTCATTACTGCGTAACAATAGTAACAGGTATGTGGTCTTTTGCAGTCCAATTGTTCAGTCCACCGTCGGTCGTCGGGTAGATCCAGCTCTCAAACTTAGATTCCTCCGCATCACCTTCAATAGCATTCACTCCCGGGTTGGTGATGAACACGGGAGGTCTTCCGATCCTTGCTTTGCGTACAACCCTCTGAGCCTCTGCAGTGAAACCCAGCCCAAACTTGTCAGTCTTAGGAGTAAAATCAGGGAGCCTGCCCCAGTTAGCACATTCACCTTTCTTAATTACAGCCCGGGCGTCCTTCAAGGAAGCCATCTTCAGAGGAAAGTCTTCTTCAATCACTGTCTCCGTTGACGCCAATGTTGGAGGTACCTCTTCAAAATGTTGAAAGGGGGTTTCAATAAACTCCCCGTCCATCTCTATATACCGGAACGAGTTCAGATGACTAACCATGTATTCTTCCTCCCCCTGAACTGTAACAATCTTCCCTCTGACAGGGTATTTGAGCTTCTGGTGTAGAGTGGAGGTCACAACCCCAGCCTTGTGGATCCAGGGACGACCCAGCAAACAAGAATAGGATGGAAGAATGTCCATCACATAGAACGTTGAATCGAAGACTTGATAACCAACCCGAATCAGAATATCTACCTCACCATGAACCATCCTCTTCGACCCGTCAAAGGCTCGGACAACGATGTTACTAGGCTTCAACTCCAGACCCTCACAATCCAACCTGTCCAAGGCCTTCTTGGGTAATACATTCAGCGAAGAACCGGTGTCCACCAACACGTGTGCGAGAGTAGTGCCCCTGCATTCAATGGAGACATGCAGGGCATCATTGTGGTTCTTTCCCTTTGCGGTCAGATCAGCATCTGAGAAACCCAAACCATTGTCAGCGGTTAGGTTGGCCACACAATCAATGAATTAGTCTGCAGATGTCTCTTGTGGCACATGCGCCATCTTCAGAAATGAAATCAGGGCCTTGGAATGGGCCTCTGAGCACAACAACAATGATAGCATGGAGATCTTAGAGGGGGTATGCCCCAGCTATTCAACGAAGTTGAAATCGCTCTTCTTGATGATCTTAAGGATTTCCTCCATCTCTTGTTGTGACGCTTCAATATTAACGGTCTTTGGTGCCTCCATCTGGGCAGGCACATCAGCAATCCCTTTTCCCCGAGTGTCAGATGACTCGGCAGCAGGGGTAGAAACTTGATCAGGAGGGGGAACAGGCGCACTGGTAGGCGTGATGATAAGAGGTCTTCAGATAACTGGTGGCGCAATGTCAGGCGAGAAGAGCCTGCCACTGCGAGTAACTTTAGTGGGACCAGTGATATTACTGATACCGGTACTGGTGTTGAACTCCTGCTTCACTCCGAGCACATACACATCTGCCCCATAGTGCCATGGGACAGCCTTGTCAGATTTATAGGGGAGGGGCCCCGGAACAGTAATGATAATAGGTGCAGCGGACATGATTTTGACTGGCTTCCTCGGGGGAGCCTTGGTAGGATTGTTGAAGATGGTGACGACGGATACTTCTGCAGTAGGAACAAAGGGAACAACGGTCTTCTTGAACAAGATTTCTTTGCTATCCATCAGGCTTTGGATGCCTGACTTCAGCAACGAACAATCAGCAGGGGAAACGGCACACAGAAGGCAACCTTTGCTACAACCCGGAAATAAACCGGCTAGCAACAGGTTCCTCTTGACAGTCAATAAAGGGGTAGCCACATCATCCACAGAAACTGCATACAAGTCTTCCTTGATAGCATTTACTTCATGCTGGGGCATAGGAGCAGTCACAATGTTGGGCCTTTCGGGAGCCTCAAACTGTATTTCCTTCACATCAATAAGGTCCTGAACCTTATTTCTTAGGGCCCAACAATCATCAGTAGAATGCCCCGAGCTATCAGAGTGATAAGCACAGTGGGCGTTTGGGTTATACTTCGGAGAGGTTGTGTTTACCACCTTCGAAGCTTCTCTGACGGTCTTCAAGTTGGTCGATAACAGTTGCGGCAAGATCTGTGACAAGGTCATACTAAGCCGAGTATATTCTCTTCTGGGTCTCTCACCCCTTGGTTGGTTAGGTTGCCGAGGAGCGACAACAGGCTTTGCAATTACCACCGCGTTGACAGCTTGGCGGCGTTCTGGTTTATTATGCCTTTTAGGCCCGTACACGGCACTGGCTTCCTTTTTAAAAGGCTTCTTCTCAGAACTTGAGGACGCACCCTTTTGTATCTTCCCTGATTTCATGCCGGCTTCTATCCTTTCCCTAGTCAGAATGAGGTCTGTGAAACCTGCAGAAGAATTACCGATGAGATGGTTGAAGAACGGCCCGGATAGGGTCCCCAAGAACATGTCCACTAGTTCACGGTCGGTTAATGGTGGCTGCACCCTGCCAGCCAGGTCCCTCCACTTCTGCGCATACTCTTTAAAACCTTCTCCCGATCCTAGCGACATACCCTGGAGTTGGGTATGTGTAGGAGCGAGGTCGGGATTATACTGATACTGCTTATAAAAAGCAGTAGCCAATTCCTCCCAGTTATGAACCTTGGTTCCATCCAGCTGATAGAACCATTCGAGATGAGTCCCTGAAAGACTCTCCTGGAAGAAATGGATCCATAAGTTCTTGTCCATAGTATACGGCTGGATCTTCCGCACATAAGATCTGAGATGTAGCTTAGGGCAAGACGCCCTGTCATACTTTGCGAAAGATGGTGCTTTGAACTTGTGTGGGATCACCACACCAGAAGATAGACCCAAGTCTCCGAAATCCAAACCAGGCACTTGTTGAATTTCCATGGCATTCAGGCGATCCTCTAACTGCTTGTACTTGTCTTCAGCTGGAGGATACTGCTCCTCATTGAAATCAGTCTCGTTGTCAGAGACCACCAGACTAGGAACCCTTCCCCCTTGGGGACTGTCCCTACAGAAGAACCAGCTTGATCAACCTCATTCTGCAGTGTGTTACCGAACCTCCGGCCAGTGTTGAATAGTACAGTTCTCTTCTTCTTCTTTACCAGCAGAGCCTTCAATTCTTCATGACCTTGGGCTAAACTCATGATCAGCTCTTAGAACTGGGTGTTCTGAGCCTGGAGGGCCTTGATGGACTGCTCAGTAGATGATTCAGGATTCATGATGGAGAGCTGAAATAAATAGCGAAGAAGATTAAACCACCTGTAAAAAAGAGTACCTGCTATGCACATGATGCATGATATGCTGTTTATGCAATGCATTCAAGGGTTCGAAAGTTCAAATTTGTTGTAGACAAAAAGGAACACACATTATCATTAAGGAATAATTATTCAGTACATCAAAGGCCTCATGGGCAAACATTACAAAGTAAATCAATCCCAGAAGACACTGCGCATCCTTTTTGGAGCAATGTAAGTGTTGAGAGTCTTTTCCTCGTGCAGTAGGCGGGTGAGCTCCAAGACCTTCTTCTCACTGGCGTGTAGACTGGACTCAAGAGAATTCCGTTCTTCCTTAAGCTGGATCCAGCTCTTCTACATTTCTTCCCAGGATGTAGGCATGTCAGGATGTTGAATGGTGTAGGACACCTCTCCTTCCAAAACTGGCTCTTTGATCACAGGGAGAACATGAGGGTATGGCATCACCAGCTTCTGGGAGCGGGCTCGTACCCACTTGAGATAAGGCTCCAACGGGATGGAGTTCCTATGCCCCAGTGTCTTGCTGTCTATCTTGTTGGGCATCCTCCAAGCTCTGATAAATCTCTGGCACAGTCCTTGTGCATCGTTGTCGAAGTCAAAAACTATGTCAGGAATTAACATGTCATGAGGGCCGTCCCTCCGAGCATAACCAAACTGTCTCCAAGCCAGACACGGGTTGTAAGTAATACCTCCTCTGATTCCAAGTAAAGGAACATTAGGAAACTCCCTGCAACGATCAATGATAGTGACGTCTTCTCTGTACCGAGAACACCAATGTATATCTGCCTGCGTAAGAGTCATTAATCGTTGTGCCTATCTCAAACCCCGCTCGTTCTTCAGAACTGATTGTGGAAGGTGCGAAATAAACCACCTTCCCAGGAGAGGAGTGTAGCACATAAGAACACCTCTTTTCCTCATGGTTCGAGTGTAACATGAGTGAAGGATGTCCCCAAGCAACGTAGGTATAGGATTCCTGGACATGAAGATCTTGACAGCATTGATATCTATAAGCTGGTCGGGATTCGGGAACAACACCAACCCATAGACAAGGAGAGCCACAACTTCTTCAAAAGCTTGTAGGTCAAGGGAATTCCAACATTCTTGGGCCTTCTCAAACAAAAACTTGGCCAAGAACCCTTTGATACCACTTTTAACTTCCCAATGTCCCTTGATGTCAGATGGTTGTAGGCGTAATGCTTTAGCAATCTCTTCAAGTTTGGGTTCCTTTTCCGTACCGTTTTAGGGTAGTTGACTAAGGATAGGGATCTTCAGAAGCCGGGAGAACTCTTCTAAGGTAGGCACCAGTTGATAATCCAGGAAAGTAAAGCAGTGATGCAGAGGGTCAAAGAACTGGAAGAGAACCTTTATCATATCTTCCTCAATGTTGGTGTTGACCAAGCTGATGAGTCTTCTATGTTTCTCACTGAAAGAAGAGCTCTCAGGAATCCTGGATATAAGTTCCTTAAGCTGAGGAGGGGTCCTTACAAGGCTAATCTAAATTTTCTTTCTGCGGATATTTTCCATGTCCTACAAAACAAGAACAAAAATAAAGATTCGAACCCCTGAAATGGTTAGTCAATGCATATGATGTTGTATGATGTTATGATGCTATGATGAAACACACCATAAATATCCACAAAAGCAAACATGGTAAAGCACACAAGTCACACCACAACCCTTAGAGTTTAGGCCAACATGGGGTCTAGGTATTACCCTCTTGAGGTTGGTGGGCTCAAAACCTGTCCTATCAGAAGTAACCGGGTTCTAAGGGTCCCAATATCATTGGATTGCTTTCTGTGTTCATCGTTTCGATTTAGCCACTGAACTGGCGACCGAAATATTCCAAGAAAACAACCCTCAACTGAGTGTAGTATCGAGTATCAACCAACCTCGGACTGCACCAAAGTCAGTTATCTCACTACCCTAAAGAGGCCAAGATGGTTCAATTAAGGTTCCTAAGGTCAGTTGATGCTTCACGACACCACGCGGCGGCCCCGTACTCTCCTTGACTTGACTCAAGGGTTACCGGTACTCACCAAAGTGCCACATCAACGTAGCAGACTGCTTCAACCATGTCGGTATACCCCACACAGTTCCCTCACAGTCTTGTTGCTACTTTCTAAGAAGGTATCCCCCATATCCGGGTTAGGATCTATAGAACTCCCAAGACAGTACCCACAATAATAAAGCAAACAATTCAGACAATTGAAAACACAAGTAATCTTAGTCCTAAGGTACACCTCACTTTAAAGTATCCCCAACAGAGTCGCCAGTTCTGTGATCGGTGGATTTAGAACTAACTTTTTAAAGCTGGTTTCGCGAAATGTCGCGGAAGCAAGAGTCGCCACCGTCTTTTATTTTCTCCAACATGGACAGGACAAAAGCACAACAAAATTCCTTATGAGATAGTTTCTCGGTTCGGGAGGTAGATTTATAGAAACGGAAGGTGTTAGCACCCTTTCTATCCATGGTTATCCATGGGCTCTTAGATACTTGCTCTTTATGTTTTCAAAATGTTTGCTTTTCAAAATGTGAGTGGGTTTGAAAAAGTTTCTTTGAAATATTTCTGAATAACTCTTGTATCAGTCCTCAAGAGTGTTTGAAAAATTGTTTTGAAAGCTTTTTGAAAGTGTCGGTGTGAAAAGGTTTTTTGTTTTGTTTTTTTAGAGAGCAAGTATCCATGAGTCATCTACCTACCCTAAGGAATTAGGCTGTGTAAATGTCCTTTAGGTAGTGCCATCCCACCATTGAGAGGTAGGTAGCACCACCATTGGAGGTGTTCGGGTCAATTCGAGTGTAGGGACAGTGTGGTCACCGAAGCAACAATAGGACACCTTAGAAGCTACCCTTATATCCTTGATCCTTTTTTAATCCGAGGCAACCGTTTCGAGGCAACTATTCTGAGGCAACTGATTCGAGGCAACTGATTCGAGGCAACTGATTCGAGGCAACCGATTCGAGGCAACTGGATCATGGACATAAGGACTTACTAAAACGTGCTATACTTGACGACCACTTTCGAAGGCAACAGGTGAGGCGTACCCTAGAAGTGGTGTGTGAATTTGTGTGTTGTTTTCAGTTTAACAGTTATCTTTGATCATGGCATTGTGAGCTACGCTTGTTTTTAATTAGCCATACATTCTTTCATGCCATTTAGAATTTAAGAGTGCGAAAAGTAAAAGACGGAAATATAAAGCTACGCTATTACAAGGCGCGGGTCTATACATCGCCAAAATACAAAGACCCGTTTGGTAAAAATGCGGAAAGTAAATAAATGCGGTAAACCTAATTACTATTACAATCCTTGGGCAGTTACATCATAGTCAAAAGAAAATAATGCACGAAACGAATAAATTGGACGTCCGAGGGTTTTGACCCTTTGCTTGAAATTAAATGAAATTAAAGTCTATTTAATTAAAAAAAGTGTTTTTTATGTTTTTTTGAAATAAAGAAAAGAATTTACAAGGAAACCCTAATTCTAGATTATTTTTAGTTATTAAAGAAAATATCCAAGTTAACCTAATTTACGCTAATTAATCAATTTACATGTTTATTTACAAAAATAATGGTTAATAATAATAATAAATAATGAGGAAAATAGTTAATTAAGAAAAAGATAAAAAATGTCAAAAACCTAATTCTACATATTTTTTATTTATTAAGAAAAAGTGTTAAAATTAAAACCTAAATTAAATAAATTAATTATTAACATTTATTTACAAAAATAAATTAATGAGTAAATTAATAAATAATTAAACATATTTTTGTATTTTAATTTTCTGATTTTATTATGAAAAGATTAATTTTTTTTATGACTTAATAATAATTATAAAAAAAAATAATTGAAAGAAATTAAAGGAAAGACAAAAATCAAATTGCAAACCAAGGGGTGTCAGGCCCAAAGGGAGGTAAATTGGAGTAAATTTGGCCCATCAGCATAGGCCTTGTTTGACTTTCCACGCTTGTGTGTATGATGGTTGACTGGAGTGTACCATGGAATCCACCTTCTGACCATTGGATTGCTCATCAGGGCCACTTGGCAAGCATAGGCGTGGGACTCATGGTAGGCCATTGAATGAGTGCTGCACTAGAATACATGGAAACAAAAATTAAGAATTATGTGGGGGACCTGGGAATCGAACCCAGGTCCCTATACCTGCAAGACACGTCCTCCAACCACCAGGCCATTTGCGTTTGTTTGTAAATATAATAGACAGAAAATATAATATACAAAAAAAACATTGGTTAGTGGTATAAGACAAAAAGCTCGCCAAAGTTTGAATCTCCCAATAGCGTCAGGCCACGTCCATCTTCTTCCTTGTTTTCCCTGCAATTATAAAACAAGTAGCGGGGGTTTTAAACCCCCACTAAGTGGAACAGTGAATAATAGCGAATAGGAGAGGAGGACATATAAAAAAGGCGCGATGGTCTCATTTGAATCGTCTTGAGCTGCTGAATTCAGCTGTACGGGTCTAAAGGTCCAATTTTTCCATACAAGGAAAGCCCTATTTTGAAGCTTCTGAAACCCTAGGTTTCATCAATGGTGGATTTTGATACAAGCAGTGTTAGTCCAATTAAACGGTACCAATCGCTTCAGAAGATCATTATTAGTGTAAATCAATGAATAAAACATATGAATGATGCATAGAAATCATGTTTCGATTATCAACATATTCGTTCAAACCATAACCTTATTTTACCGTTTCTTTGAGTATGGGGACTGGAAAGTGGTTGCAACACGTTCAGGGAACTTCCAGCAAGGGTTTGGAATCAACAATCTGCTCTGAATTAGACTCTAAGTCAAAAAATAGTTTTGGAGTTTTTATGAAATATTTGCAAAGTGAGTATGAGCTTTCAGCAGCTGTTTCGTGTCCCCCTCAATTAGGTTAGGTCTTGCATAAGTATGTGAAGCAAATTAGGTCAAAACAAGGCCCATGAATCCATTGAATTAATGTCTTGGATATTTGATTTTCAATTATGTAAATTTCAATCTTTTGCCATGAAAATCTTGCCAAATATGGATGATCTTGTCCCCTTGGATGATGCACGAAATCTTTAGCATATATGGAGTGTATTTGCTGCATAAAAAGATTTGAAAACCATTATTTGATATTTTTCTACAATTAAAACTAATTAAATGAATTAATAAGAATAAAAATTCAATTAATTAATTAAAAATAAGAAAATAAATCATTTTGAGCTCAATGGGTCGTTCATAGGCTTTGGGTAATGATTCAAGGAAGAATTTGAGGCCCATTAGCAATTTTGAAGTGTTTTAGGCAAAGTTGACTTTTGAAAATTCCCAAAAATTTCCCAACTTCTCCAATGCATATCTTGCTCAATTTTGAAGCTATGAACATGTTCTTGGACATTTTGGAAAGGTCTTGAAGTCCTCTAACCAATGCCTTTGGTCCCATGTCATTTTGATTCACCAATCTCAAGTTATGGTCTTTGACTTAAAGTGCCTTTTTGTTGACTTTTGAAAATGACCTATAATGTTGAAATTGATAACTTTTTGTGAGAGCATTTCTTGGACTTGGAGTGTGAGGATGAGTTGTAGGAAATGTCATCCCCTTCAAAATGAGCTTTGGATGGGATTTTTCTGATGAACCATGAAGAAGTTATGCCTTGGTCAATTTGCAGTTGACTTTTCAGCTGTCCAAAAATAGAAACTTTTGCATCTTGAGACTTTTTGAGCCATGCTTTGATAATCATGATCAAGAATTGATCAAATGATGATTGTGGCTTCAAAATGAGATGTTGACCAAAAATTTTGACTTTTGACTGTCAAATGACCATTTTGCCCCTGCAGTTGACTGTGGAGCAATTAGGGTTTTTGACTGTGCAATTTGATGCTGTGAGTCTTGAAACTTGACATATGGATGCTTGACAATGTATCTAGGCATGTGGGACTTGTTTGGACCCTTGGAAACTTCAATTTCTTTACAAGAACCAAAACCCTAATTTTGACTGTGTTAGGAGGCAATTGGACTGTGCAACCTTTGAGAGATTTTGAAGCTTGATCTTGCCAAATCTTGAAGAATATGGGAGGGCAAATTTTGGGGTACAACAGGAGCCTTAGAGAGTAATTCATTCTTTTATTTCCCCCAGTCCCAAACTACCGTCAAGCGAACTCAGTAGCGAAGGCCACTTTGCTAAGCAAACTATATTTCACTAAGCGAGCTGTGATGTATAACTCCTCGTTATCTTTAAACTTTCTCTAAGCAAACCATAGCTCGTGAAGTGAACTAAGCTACACAAAGAAAAACCAGGAAGTGCAAATTTTGATCTTGGATCCCTAAAACCCCAAATTTCCACATACAATATGAAATGGAAACTTACATAACAGAATAAGGATGCACGAACAAGATATTATAAGGATACTATCATTTCATGCATGATCAAGGATATTTTATGAACACATTTCACTCAAACCCTTATCCCAACATACATTTATACAATTCCCATAAAATCCCAAAGGTTTCTAACTAAGAGACCTTCCATCTAAGGAGGTTAAGATGATATATTTGCTGCATTTGAACTCTTATCATGTCCAAACTTCTACCTCCATATTCATAAAATCTGTAGCTCAGCTTTACCCATTTTCAGCAAGATCACTCCAACTCCAAACTCGATTTTCTCCTTCAATATAGAAGCTATGATCATGAAATTATATATTAAAATGAAGGGAATTTTGTAAGCTTTCTAGAACTTCAAGAATTTCTCAAAACCGAGAAAAGAGTGAAAGAGTGAAATAATCTAAGAGTGTTACTCATATAACCTAAATTGATAGAGTTTTCTAGTTCAATGACGTATTTTTCTTTCGAATCTGTTGCATCAGTCGAGGGTTTTTCCTTAGGTTTCTTCGTCTCAACGACGAATTTAGCCTTGGAGGTTTTTGTTTGAACCTATAACTTGGTGTTAAGATCATCAGTAGTAGCCGTTGGCTTTCTCAAGCTAACTATTTTCTTGGTACATTGATAAGCAAGAAAAAACTCTTTTAATTTTTTAGCATTTGCCTTAGGGTCAGGCAAAAGACCCATAAGTGCATGAGTCTCACCAGAAATAAAGAAGGGGATTAATACACGGGACTTGTAAATGCGAAGTTTTTCTTCTGGAAAATGAGGTTTGGGAACATACTTTTGATTCCCAACGAGCAATGGACCTAATATTATATTTTCAAGTCGTAAAACTTCTTTTAAACCTTTGGCATCTTTGGAATTCTTGGATTTGGAAGCTACCATGGTGAGATTCATGAAAATTTTGATGGAAAAAGTTGCTTTTATGTGTTTACTGATGAGAAAACACAGAGGAAGATAGAGAAGACAAAGAGCTGAAAGAAGAAAAGTAAGAATGAAAGAATGAAGTATTTATAGTGGAAAAAGAAACTATTCAGTTTTATGAGAGTTGTCATTTGAGTGAAAGTCGTGGGACACATGTATTATGCCTAGAGGATGATCAAACGGCTGGTTGCTTCATGTCCCCAAGCTTTCCTGGAAAATAGGGATCATGATTTATCTTTGGTAATTTCACGTCTCAACATCAGAACATTATTAATTGTAGCGTCGAAGCATTCAAAAAATATCCCTTTTCTTCTAGTAGTCAAAATCGACATTTTTGGGGCGTAATTTTTAGCTAGATTTTCGACGCATCTTAAGTCCCAAATATCAAGGAAAGATTGAAGAAATGCTTGAGGAAATTTAGCTGAGTTTATGGCATCTTCAACGAGAAAGAGGGGAAATAATTTTCTACATATCTATTCAAAAAGTATGCCAAAGTTCCTGGGCGCACGATAGTGTTTGAGACTTAGCATTATTTTGGAGTAATTTGAATATCATTTCGACTGGAGAAGTTAAGATGTCAAACGAGGCTAGGTAACTGCTTTTAAACTTTATCCATTTTTGAAGGATGTATGGAAGCAAGCTGAAGGTGAAACACATGCAAGCGAAAAGGTGTCGCTTTTTGAAGAAAAGACTATTTATTACAATTATTTAGTTTTTAGTATAAATAGGAGATTCCATTCTTAGATTTCGTGTGTTGGCATTACTTCAGAAAACTCAATATATTCAGTATCTAAACGAAGTAAGAAAAGAGTAACAGAGTGCAATGTATGTATTCAAACACCATCTTTTATCAATTCAAAGTCTTTTACATGAAATTACTTTTCAGCATTTTACTTTATGTCGAAAACCTTCCCACACTAACATTTAACCTTTCATTTTACATTAAAGAGTTCAATTACGTCGAAGTCTTCATATTTTACACAGAAAACCATACAAAAACTTAAGAAACTTTATGCACACGTGTCCTAGGATCAATCTAGTCGATCCTACAAGTAACCTTTTTTAGAAGACTAACGCTTATTTACCAAATTTCACAGTAAATAACGCCACACCAAGATACGATTCCCAATATACTTGCTAGTCACATTTCTCTAATTTTACCGACTTTGATGTTGTAGTGTTGACCTTACAGATACACCTATCATTTCATCCACTAGAGAATCTCTCTACCATACCAAAGCACTTCCACGACGAACTTCATCAACATACAATCTATTTCCTTTTCCATGTCAGAATAAAAATAATTTTATTTTATCTTTCGTTATAAAAATATGCAAAAAGAGATTTTAACACTACAATTTAACAACTACACCTTAAATATATACATACAACATACTATTTTTGTTTTTTAATAATTTATTTTACCTTAGTTTCCAAAGGGGTAGCCTTGGTTCAACGGTAAGGTTGTTCTATTGCAACCCTATGGTCATGGGTTCGAACCCTGCTGGAAACAACACTAGTTTTACCAATAGAAATTACGAAACTTAGTGTGAGAGTAAAAGGGTGTGTTTCATTCAAAACAAAAGTGTTTGTGAATGCAAGGACAATTCACACGGGCCCTAAATTTTGGAAGAAGCAAGAAGATTTGAAAAACAACCACAAATTGATTTTAAAGGACAAGATTTGCAATACATTCCATTTGGTTCTTGGAGAAGATGTCCTGGAATTTCACTTGGACTTGATTCTACTGAATTCGTGCTTGCTAATCTCCTCTATTGGTTTGATTGGAAGGTGTAATCCTTACAAGGACGTCAAGATCTTCCATTTCATATGTACAAAAGAAACTTATTTGAATAATGCATCCATGTGTTAAATACTGAATTTGGGATTTTCATTGAAGTTTTGGTTATATAGTATTTTCTCTACTTGAATCTGGTGCTACGGTCTGTAAGTTTTGTCATTGGATTTATGTTAGTCTTTTAGAAGGATAAGAAACATTGATTTAGAAAACCGTTATAATGAAACACATTATCATTATCATATAGGAGAAATATACTGACACACAAATTTAAAGGGGAACTTCTCTTACAATATTTTAACGGGTTAAATACACTTTACCCCTGCAATAGTAGTGAGTTTTAATTTCCCCCCTTTTAAACTTTTTTTCTTTTCGCCCCTTAACAAATATAGATTCAAAAACAAAAAACCTTATAGTCCAAGGTTCCCTTTGAGTTGTAGACGTGGCTTGTGACTGTTTGCTGACTAGGTAATTATATGCCACCTTGGACTGTTTATGGTCATTACTTATAAAATACTCCGTATATTGATTCACCCGCTTGAAAAGCTAGGTTTCACTATCAGATAAAGTTATCAAGCTGATAATGGGGAAGAAACATACAACAAAGAAGAAGAAGCACCCGAAAAAATCGAAGCATTCAAGGCAACCGAAGAAGCACGAAGAAGAATGTGCTTCTATTGATGCTGAAAAGGTATGCTTTTTCAGCTGCTTGTTTGTTTACTCATACATACAGTTAAACGTTAGTTTTTTAATATTTTCCCAAATGATTTCAGAATAATCAACTGTTCAATGTTGTATTCCACCATGGAGGTGAATTTACAATGTTGAATAATGGGGTTACGATTTACAGAGGGGGGTGTATGTACTTTAGTTTCGGATCTCCACATGGATCAATTAACAATTCTTAGCATCCATAGGTTGATTACCGGTTAGGGTTACAAGCAGGGAACATATAGAACATGGACTTTAATTCGTGAAATAGATGATAATTATTTCCAGATTAGGAATAATGATGACTATTACGATTTCGTTGCATACGCGTGTGCGACCAGACTAGACGGGGAAATGTTCGTGGAGCATGATGGTACTGATATTGGAGCCCCAGTAAGTAGTCCAAGGTGTGTCAATGAGAATGTTGGGATGGAAGGATGTGATGATGATTTAGTAGAAGGGTTGGGTGATAGTGACGATGAACGGGGCACTACTATTCTAGATGGTTTTGAAGGGATTGATGTAACTAAACCCATTAATGAGAGCCCTTCAGTTGGTGAGTTTATGACTAGATCCAAACAGAAAAGTTATGAGGATGAAGAATATGCGAGTGATATGCTGGATAGTTTTGACTTGGATTTATCTGATAGTAATAAAGGGAAAGTGCCAAAGTTTGAAAAGTTTAGGAAAGAGCATTTAAATAAGGATTTTAAATTTCAGTGGGGTATACAATTCGACTCCCTAGTTGATTTTAGATATGCTATCTGTGAGTGGTCAGTATTAAATGGGAGGGAAATTACGTTTGTGAAAAATGAAAGTGACAAATTAAGGGTAGTATGCAGGGCCAATTGTGGGTTTTTAATGTTGTGCTCCAAAGTGGGCCATAATCTCACTTATGCTATAAAAACCATAGTTGACAAACACATATGTGATAGGGTTTTAGACAAAAAATCTGCAAGTTCAAGGTGGGTGGCTAAGAATGTGTTGAAGAAAATGCAAACTTTAGATAATGTTAGGAGTTGTGATACAATTCAAGACTTGATGCAAATTTATTCTATGGGAATCACGGTGGCTAGGGTATGGAATGCTAAACTCATAGCCAAGAATATGCTTGAAGGAGATGCATACAAGAAGTATGCAAATTTAAGGAGATGTGCTGTAGAATTACATAATAGAGTGAATCCTAGGAACACTTTGAGTATCATTGTAGAAAGACCAAGTCCATCTATTCAGCCAAGGTTTAGTTCCTTTTATTTTTGCTTTGATGGTTGTAAAAAGGGTTTCATTAATGGTTGTAGACCCTTTGTTGGATTTGATGGCTGTCATATAAAAACAAAGTTTGAGGGTCAGTTATTAATTGTTGTGGGTAGGGACCCAAATGATCAGTATTTTCCTTTGGCCTTTGGGGTGGTTGATGAATATGAGTAGCAGCGTTGAGAGATTGTATGATAGCAGTTATGTAAATTGTGAACCCTTTAACCTTGATGCTTGTTTAAATAGGCGCAGCAATCTGTGCAAATGGAAACTTGATAATTGGCAGTTAATGCACTTTCCATAATATAAAGATCCTTGTCTGTTTGTAGCCGCTGAAATTGATATTGCTTTGATAGAATAGTAACGCTTCAGAACATAAGGAATTTGCTTGTTGCTTTGCTTCAGAACTTGGGAAGTCAGAATCATAAGGTCCTGTTTGCAACGTTAGACTTCTGTTCAGAGTTAAGATGTCTTTCTCTTAGCACATGTTCTGATCTTCATTCATCAGAACATTCTGATATTAGTCTGCGTACACAACATGAACACCTTTGAGCTTAACTTCTGATCCACTTCCGTCAGAACTTCTGTACAAAATAGAACACAATTTTAGAGTGCATATTTTCTCTTTGTGTTTGTTATCATCAAAACTATTACGAGGGTTGTAGAATCAAACTATGTTCTAACAATCTCCCCCTTTTTGATGATGACAAAAACTAGGATTTTTCAATAAAAATAGACAGAACAAAAAGCTTTAGAGAGTCTCCCCCTGAGTTGAGTACTCAGATAGAGATGAAATACTTCCCTGAAGTTCATTCTGATCAGAGCTTTTGATGCATCTCCTTCTGTATTTATCAGAGTTTTGTTCCTGTTATACTTTCATAAAAAATAAGAAGTTAAGATATTCAAAATGTTTGAGACTTTATCTCAGTGTACTGTTATTGAAATTATCTTACGTTCTCCCACTTTTTGTCAGGAATCAAAAAGCAATATAATCGTGTGAACAACGCTTCCAGCAAGCTCTTAATCTGAGTGCTTGATTCCTATTTCTTTCCCAGCATTTCCTTGATTTCTTTGGTTGTGCCTTCTTTCTTATCCAATCTTTCATTGATTAAAGCATTCACCTTCTTTAACACTTCCAGAGTTTGCATGACCAAAGATGGAGTTGGTGTTTCCTCAAAGGATGCAAGTCTTTCAGAACACTCAGCAGGATATTCTGATTCAATTGCTTCTTCAGTTGCTTTTTCCTTTTCTTGAATAATAGCCAGAGGGTGACTATCAGAACATGGTTCATTAACTTCTGAAGGTTGGTGCTCTTTCCAGGGAGCATTGTCCAGCAGAAGAATCGATTTCTTTTCCCAGTGCTCAAAACTCGATCTTTGAAAGCTTTCAGTTGATCACTAAAGTTCTGTTGAGCCATTTCATAACTTAATTCTTCCAGCCTCTAGGATTCAGAATTGAACCATCTTCTGAATCGATCCCAATGAGAATCAACTGGAGTGAGCAAAGTTCTTATTGGTTCCTCATACTGTTCAGCTGTTGAAGAAGAACCAGGAGCACTTTAAAGATTTTTTATGCTTGAGGAAGATGCCATTGTTCACACAATTTGTTTTTAGATTTATGAGAAAAGGGTTTTTGCAAAACGAAATCTAGAGAGAGTAATAGAAGCAAGAAGAAGTGAATGAAATATTGATTGTGTTTATAATCAATTTTGAAAACTTAATCAGTAAGAAAGAGAAATCAAAGTAATGATTACACTGCAATTATGAAACTTGAAGTTAGGGGATTGCGTGGAGATAAGAAACAGTTACCCATGATGCGTGTATCAATGCATCCAATCAGAGCCTTAGACCCTTCAGAATTTGAACGCGTGTTCAGCCTTAGAAGATAGCTTGTGAGAGGATGACAAATGTTTGATAGTGTGGCCTGCACGTCTCTATCTTTGAAATGAAAGGTTCAGATCTTCTTAGATAGATTCTGATGCAACTGTACTCCTAAATTCTAAAGACATGTTGATCAGATGTTCACAAAGAAAATATAAAGTTTTGAGGGTTAATGCATATATAAATAAAACTTCTTATTCTGGACATAATTTCATGCCGAGATGCTTTAGAATGAAATTAAACCTATCTTCAGAAAATGGTATTGTAAAAACATCAGCCCATTGATGGTCTATGTCAATAAATTTTAAAGTAAGGATTCCTTTCTGAATATAGTCCCTAATAAAATGATGTTTTATTTCTATATGCTTAGCCCTAGAATGCAAAATTGGATTTCTAGATAAACATATTGTAGAAGTATTATCACAGAATATAGGGATGTTACTCTCAAATATGTTGAAGTCTTCAAGCTGACTTTTCATCCAGAGCATCTGTGTGCTGCATCCAGCAGCTACAATGTATTCAGCTTCAGCTGTTGACAATGCAATTGTGGACCGCCTCTTGCTGGTCCATGAGATCAGATTATCTCCCATAAATTGGCAGTTTCCAGAAGTACTTTTTCGTTCTACTCTGTCTCCAGCAAAGTCAGCATCACAGTACCCTACTAAACTGTATTCACTGGTTTTTCTATAAAACAAACCCAAGTTAGTAATACCTTTCAGATACTTGAAAATTCTCTTAACAGCTGTTAAGTGAGATTCTCTAGGATCTGATTGGAATCTGGCACATAAGCAAACACTGTATAAAATGTCAGGCCTTGAAGCTGTAAGATATAAGAGAGAACCAATCATACCTCTGTAGATCTTCTGTTCTACCTTTTCACTTACCTCTTCCTTTTCCAGAATGCATGTGGGATGCATTGGAGTCTTTGATGGCTTACACTATGATATGTCAAATTTCATCAGAAGTTATCTGACGTATTTTCTCTGGTGAATGTATGTTCCTTCTGGAGTTTGATTGATCTGAATGCCCACAAAGAATTTGAGTTCTCCCATCAAGCTCATTTCAAACTCTGCCTGCATAGACTTAGAAAATTCTCTTCCCATAGAAGGTTTAGTAGATCCAAATATTATATCACCTACATAAATTTTACAAACTAAAATGTCATTCTTAAATGTCTTACAGAACAAGGTTGTGTCCACTTTCCCTCTGGTGAATTCATTTTCTAACAGAAAGTTACTTAGTCTTTCATACCAAGCTCTGGGAGCTTGTTTCAGACCATAAAGTGACTTCTTTAGTTTGAAAATATATTCTGGGTGTTTGGAATTTTCAAACCCAGGGGGTTGGTGCACATAAACCTCTTCATCAATGTAACCATTTAAAAATGCACTTTTGACATCCATCTGATACAGAGTGATGCCATTATTTACAGCAAAAGAGATTAAGAGTCTGATAGATTCTAACCTGGCGATTGGAGCAAAGGTTTCTGTATAGTTTATCCCCTCTTGCTGACTATAGCCTTATGCAACCAGTCATGCCTTATTTCTGATGACTTCTCCTTGTTCATTCAGTTTGTTTCTGAACACCCACTTTGTTCCAATGACTTTGAATCCTTTTGGTTTGGGAACCAGATCCCATACGTCATTTCTGGTGAATTGATTTAACTCCTCCTGCATATCTAGAATCTAGTCATTGTCCAGAAGAGCTTCATCAATTGTTGTTGGCTCAATCAAAGATACCAATCCCATGAGGGGTTCTTCAGAATTTCTGAATGTTGATCTTGTTCTGATTGGATCTTCCTTCTTTCCCAGAATTTTGTCTTTAGGATGAGCTAAGCTGCTTCTGGATAGTCTTTTCTAGAGATGTTCTACAGAAGTTGCTGAAGTGCTTGTGACATTTCCTTCTGATGTTATTGGAGCA
This sequence comes from Vicia faba, assembly GCA_948472305.1. Taxonomy (NCBI): domain Eukaryota; kingdom Viridiplantae; phylum Streptophyta; class Magnoliopsida; order Fabales; family Fabaceae; genus Vicia; species Vicia faba. The sequence goes on from OX451737.1 coordinate 520,310,099, forward strand.
TCTTTATTGGGAACTTCTGATGAATCACCTTCAGCACCTGTGAGTTCAACTTCTATATTTGCAAGAGATTCATTCTGTTTTGACTTTTGAGGGCCAAGCTTGTCATCAAATCTAACAGTGGTTGAATCTTCTACAATATGTGTTTTTGTATTGTATACCATGTAGCCTCTTGAGCGTTCCGAGTATCCTAACATAATACACTTCTGTGCTTTAGAGTCAAACTTGTTCAAATGTTCTTTAGTGTTAAGTATAAAACAGGTACAGCCAAAAGGATGGAAATAAGAAATGTTGGGCTTTTTGTTCTTACACAATTCATATGGAGTCTTATCCAGAATAGGTCTTACGGAGATTCTATTCTGAATGTAACATGTTGTGTTAATTGCTTCTGCCCAGAAGATCTTAGCAATGTTAGTCTCATTGATCATGGTTCTGGCCATTTCTTGTAAAGTTCTGTTCTTTCATTCTACAACTCCATTTTGTTGGGGAGTTCTAGGACAAGAGAAATCATGAGAAATGCCATTTTCCTTAAAAAATATTTCAAAATTTTTGTTTTCAAATTCTCCATCATGATCACTTCTGACTTTGACAATTCTAAGATCTTTCTCATTCTGAACTTGGTTACAGAAAGCAACGAACACAGAATGTGACTCATCCTTGTGTCTTAAGAACTTTACCCATGTTCATCTGTTATAGTCATCTATGATCACTAACCCATACTTCTTTCCACTAACAGATGAAACTTTCACTTGTCCAAATAGATCTATGTGCAAAAGTTCTAATAGTCTAGAGGTAGAAACAACTTTTTTTTTGCTTTAAAAGGAGGTTTTTCAAATTTGCCTTTCTGACATGTTTCACACAGAGCATCTGAGCTGAACTTCAGATTAGGAAGTCCTCTGACCAAATTGAGTTTGTTAATCTGAGATATTCTTCTCATACTAACATGCCCAATCTTCTGTGCCAGACCCATTGCTCATTGTTAATAGACAGAAGGCATTTTATGTTCTGACTCTTTAGTTCAAAAAGTTTTATCTTGTAAATGTTGTTTTTCCTCTTTCCATTAAATAGGATAGTTCCATCTTTCTGACTAATAACTTTACATGAATTTTGATTAAAGATTATATCATAACCGTTATCACTTAATTGACTTATAGATAACAGATTATGCATTAATCCATCTACTAACAAAACATTATTAATATAAGGGAGGTTACCGTTACCTACTGTTCCAGAGCCAATGATCTTCCCTCTTTGATTGCTTCCAAAACCCACGTAGCCTCCAGGTTTAAGTTCCATACTTTGGAACATATGCTTTCTTCCTGTCATGTGTCGAGAGCATCCAGAGTCCAGGTACCATGACTGGTTATTTAGTCTTGCTGCCAAAGATATCTGCTACATATATAATTTTATCCTTAGGTACCCATATCTTTTTGGGTCCTTGTTTATTAGTTTTACCAAAATTCTATTTGAATTTTGGTTTAGCAGAATAATCATTACTGGTGTATTTCAAATCACGTGTGTGCCCATAGGTGAAGTGAGATTTTAATGGTGTGCGTTTAATAACTAAGTCCATGACTTTCTTAGGTTGGGATACTTTACCTTGGTATCCTATACCTTTTCTGTCATTTCTTCTAACTCCATAGATCATTGAATCCATCTTACTTCTATCTATGTTTTTAGCCAGAAACTTATGAAAGCTATGATCATATTCCTTTATGATCTTATCAGCATTACTGGGAACCTCTGAGATTGTTTCCTTCTGAGAGTTTTGTAAATCGTTTTTAAGTTTTGAAATCTTTTCTTTTAACTGAATTTTCTAATCTCAGATTCTCAATTTCTTCAGAGTAAAAAACAAGATCCCTTTTCAGGTTCTTGAATTTGACTCGAAGCTGCTGATATCTTTCCAGAATTTCACTCAAACTTTCTCCTAATTCAGCTTTAGTAAAGTTAACAGTAAAGTCAGGAAATACCTCTTCTGTGTCTGATTCTGATTCTGACCCAGATGCTTCACTGTCTTCTGTCACATTAACCATAAGCGCAATGTTGGCTCTTTCATCTTCTGACTTTGTGTCCGCGTCAGAAGCATCTGAGTCATCCCATGTTGCCATGAGACTTTTCTTCTTCTCCTTGAAGAACTTCTTTTTGGGTCTCTCCTTCTGAAGCCTTGGACAATCGCTTTTGTAGTGCCCTTGTTCATTGCACTCATAGCAGACGATGTCCCTGTTGCTTGACTTTCTGTGACCAGAAGTAGATTCAGACTTTCTGTGTCCATAGGAGGGTTCAGACTTTCTGTATCCAGAGGAAGATTCAGACTTTCTGTATCCAGAGGGTGATTCATTCTGATTCCTTGTTCTTCTGGAGTTTCTGAATTTTCTTTGCCTCTGCTTCCACAACTGATTGACTCTTCTGGAGAGAAGAGACAATTCGTCTTTTTCTGATGAGGATCCATTAAAGGTTTCTTCTATAGCCTGCAAAACTTTAGAATCAAATTTTTTGTTAGATTTTAGCTCTAAAGGCTTACCTTGCTTCTGAGGCTCTTCATCTTCTATCTCTATCTCATGACTTCTGAGTGAGCTGACAAGTTCCTCCAGAGATATCTTATTGAGATCTTTTACCAGCTTGAGAGCAGTGGCCATTGGCCTTCATTGCTTCGGTAAACTTCTGATGATCTTCTTTACATGATCAGCAGTTGAATACCCTTTGTCAAGAACTCCCAGCCCAGCAACTAGAATCTGGAATCTTGAGAACATTGCTTCAATGGATTCACTTTCTTCCATCTTGAAGGCTTCGTATTTCTGAATGAGCGCAAGGGCCTTGGTTTCTTTAACTTGTATGTTTCCTTCATGCGTAATTCTCAGAGAATTAAACATGTTTTTAGCTGTCTCTCTGTTTGAGATCTTCTCATACTCTGAATATGAGATGGCACTAAGAAGAATCGTTCTGACCTTATGATGATTTCTGAAGTCACGCTTTTGATGGTCAGACATTCTTTTTCTATCAATCTTCTGACGACTTTCATCCACAGGATGCATGTATCCATAAATTACCATATCCCATAAATTAGCATCATGATCCAGAAAGAAGCTTTCAATTCTGTCTTTCCAGTAGTCAAAGTTTTCTCCATCAAATACTGGAGGTTTGCCGCTGATTATGTCCTTATCATCATGATAGTCATTGCTGATGTTCTGACTTGGTCCCACCATAGTGTTTTTCTTAGCTTGGATCTTGTATTGACACTGTTAAGTTATGAACTCAGAACCAGGCGCTCTGATGCCAATTGAAGAAGTGAAAATCACAAGAAGGGGGGGGGGGGGGAGGGGGTTGAATTGAAGCTTTAAAATCAAATGCAAATGACACAATGATTTTTATCCTGGTTCGCTTGATCTCAAACTACTCTAGTCCACCCGCCAAGGTGATTTCGCCTCTCTCCAACGAAGTCTTAATTCACTAATCAAACTGATTACAGTTCTACTTTGACAACTGCGAAAGTCTTCTTGAGTACAACCACAACTCAGTTTATCTCAAGGAAATTCACTAACAAAAATAAGAATTAATCTGTGTACAAAATGTTTTTCATTACAAAAATTGTATCACAAACTTGTGATGTATTGCAAAATTTTAGAGAATAGTATGAATATGAGTAGCAGCGTTGAGAGATTGTATGATAGCAGTGATGTAAATCATGAGCGATTTAACCTTGATGCTTATTTAAATAGGCGCAGCAATCTGTGCAAATGGAAACTTGATAATTTGCAGTTAATGCACTTTCCATAATATGAAGATCATTGTCTGTTTGTAGCCGTTGAAATTGATACTGCTTTGATGGAATAGTAACGTTTCAGAACATAAGGAATCTACTTTCTACTTTGCTTCAAAACTTGGGAAGTCAGAATCATAAGGTCATGTTTTCAATGTTAGACTTCCGTTCAGAGTTAAGATGTCTTTCTCTTAGCGCAAGTTTTGATCTTCATTCATCAGAACATTCCGATATTAGTCTGCGTACACAACATGAACACCTTTGAGATTAACTTCTTATCCACTTTCGTCAGAACTTCTGTACAAAATAGAACATAATTTTAGAGTGCATATTTTTTCTTTGTGTTTGTTATCACCAAAACTCTTACGAGGGTTGTAGAATCAAACTATGTTCTAACAGTTCAGACTGAAACCAAAGAAAAATAGATATGGTTTCTTGAGTTGCTGATGATAGATGTAGGCCAGGGAAAGAGATTCGGTAGATTTTACTTTGCACTGATATTATGCAATGTTTCAGGATTTGGTAGTTGTGTTTGAGGAGCTTTTTGAAAGGATAAAGCATAGGTTGTGTTTAAGGCATCTTTATGCAAATTTCAAGAAAAAGGTTTGGAGGTGGAGCTTTGATTAGATATCTAATGATAGGGGCTGCAAAGTCTACATACTATCAGGGATGGTTACAAAAGATGAATGAGCTGAAGTTGAAAGATCATAATGCTTGGACTTGGTTAATGGGTGTTCCTCCAAAGGTTTGATGTAAGCATGCTTTCAGTTTCTATCCTAAGTGTGATATTCTTATGAACAATATTTCCGAGTCCTTTAATTCCATCATATTAAGTGTTAGGGATAAACCAATTTTAACAATGTGTGAGTGGATTAGGAAGTATTTAATGAACAAATTCTCTACTTCTACCATGAAGCTTAAAAAATGGCCTCATAAGGTTATGCCAATTCCTAGAAAAAGACTTGATAATGAGGTTATGTTTAGTGGTCAATGGCTACCTACTTGGGCAATCAGTGAAAAATTCCAAGTCACTCATTCCTATAATAGTTAAGAATTTATAGTTGACATTTCTAAAAGATAATGTATTTGTAATTTCTGGGATTTAGTTGGTATTCCTTGTAGGCATGTTGTTGCTACTTTAGGTTTTAGGCAACTGAATCTAGAGGATTTTTTTTATCACTGTTATTATAGAGACAAGTATGCAATATGCTATAGTTTCTGTGATTCCAATTAATGGTGAGGAAATTTGGCAAGAAGTTCAGTCATAAGAGATTTTACCCCCTATGTACAAGAAAGGTCCAAGAAGATCAAGAAATTTAAGGATAAGGGAGTGTGGTGAAGAGGGTGCTAGAAGGAGGAGATTGCTACATGTTTCTTAAATATTCACTAACTGTGACAAATTTGGTCACAATGCTCAAACATGTAAAATCACAACACAAGATCCTAATGGACTAAAGAGAAAGGTATGATAAGTGTGTATTTTGAACTGACATATCATGTATTTTGAACTAACAAGTAATGTGTTTTATTTTTATAGAGGAAGGTCAAGGTAGGTACAACTGATGATATTCAACAAGCCGGTGAAACTGGTATAACTGAGGCACCAATACAGACTGGTGCAACTCAAACTGCATCACAAACTGGTGCAACTCAAACTGCAATACACACTGCTGCAACTAAAACTACAACACAAACTGGTGAAACTCAAACTGCAACGCATACTGCTGCAACTCAAACTGCAACACAAAATGGTGAAACTCAAATTGCAGCAACTAAACCAGTTGACTATTTTAGAGACATAACTGATGATTTCATTTCAAGCATTCATAAGATCAACACAACACAATGTTCAGTTGTGGTTGGTAAACCAGGCAAAAAAGGCAATACAAAAGTGAAAGATGTCAAGCCAATGAGAAAGAGGTCCAGTGAGAGAATAAAACTCGAGTGATTTCAAAAACCAATCACAGGGCCAGGTTCAAACCCTAAGAAGCCTATGTGTTTTACAGAAGAAGAAGGAAGTGGTTCTAAACATGCAATGAAGAAATCTAAGAAGTAGTCTTATATCTGTACTTCTTATTTTGTCTATTTGATACTTTGGCATTAAGATATGGTTTGTTTCTTTATGGTTTGTTAGGCTGTTATGCTCTTTTGTAATGATATTGGGATTTTATTCTACCTATGCCTTCATGTAATGACTCCTTTTGTATTGGTTTCAATTGATAAGGTTATTTAATGATCTCAACTGGTAATGCAATACTATAATAAAAATGAAACACTCTTATTGTATCAAAGTTGACATTAAACAAACATCATATTGCATTGATGTAACTGACACCTCACATTACAAATACTTGTACAACACTGCAAAGATATTACAAATACACATAACACTTCACTTCTGCCAAAAATTACAAATACACATTACACTTCAAATTACCAATAGTTGTACAACACTGCAAAGATAAACCAAGACATCAAATTTCCATATTCAGTTGAAAAAATTTCCTCTTCAATACAACTATCGTCAACTTGGATTTTTACAGTTTCCTTTATGTCAGTTCAAACTTCACTTTTGTCACATCACAATGTTTGCAATAACTTTCAGAATTTGAGATTTCACTAATGGAGTGAGCAATTTCATCATCCCAAATAAACAGATCACTACTATTATCCTTCTTCAAACAAAAACAACATTAAACCCATAAAAGGTTTAGGTATTTCACAAAACTCATAGATTCAGGAACTTACCCCAACATTCCTACATTTCCAAAATTTCATATTATAATTTTTTATGTTGTTAGAAAACCACATCTTCATCGGACGACAACATCTGTATCTAGGACCCTTTGAATGCTCGTACGAATTGTAACTTCCAACACTCTTGCTAGCATCATCCATTTAAATGTAGGGACAAAATCGAGGTTCAGGAAACGATTTGCAGTGGAAATAGTTCAACACGGTAGAGAGAGAGAGAAGAAATGAGCAAGACAGTAGGGACAAAAGGGGTACATGAAACTATTTGCAATAGAAATGCTTGTGGAAAGGGTGGAAAGGGACAAAAGACGAAGACAATATCCCTAGACATAAACAGTCCAAGGTGGCATATAATTGCCCAGTCAGCAAACAGTCACAAGCCACGTCTACAACTCAAAGGGAATCTTGGGCTATAAGGTTTTTTGTTTTGGAATCTATATTTGTTAAGGGGAAAAATATATTTTTTTAAACGGTGGGTAAATCAAAATTCGCTACTATTGCAGGAGATAAAGTGTATTTAATCCTATTTTAATTATTTAATCATATATTGTCATTTCAATAATTATGTGCTTTATTATATTTATTTAAATATATTAACTATTTTATTAAATAAAGTGTCTTAAATAATTATGTGATCAAATAATTTAAAAAAGATATTTAAATTTTATTTAGGAATTATTTAACTAATTAATTAAATAATTGAGTATGGACTCAAATATGAGTGAATGTCAGGACGACTCATTTGAGAATAATGGGAACCCTAATGGGCCATCACACTATATATATATATATATATATATACGTTATGGTCTCCAATATACCGTACACAAGAAAATTATCTTTTCTCATCATCTGAAGAGTATTCAAGGAATTAGAAGTATCAGTTGAGAAAGAATCACACAAGCCATCAGATATTGATTGTTTGTCTAACTGATTGTATGACTATCAGGTTCAATTACTTTATGAGTATGTATAACTGATTGATTATTAGACCATTTAATTATAACAATTGATATCAGAGTCGAAATTAAAAATTTTTAATCTATAATTATATAGAATTAAAATTATATTTGATTTTGAATAATTTTTTTTGTTCCGGGTAGGAGTACTGTAACAGTATTTAGAAAATTTTTTTTGAATGTTGTTTTGTATTCAATAAGCCATTAGTATCAATATGTAATAGTGCAGCATCGAACCGGTTTTTTATAAACAATGCCAGAAACTATTGTTTTTTTCTTTATGAGTAAAATTACCGTAACGAAATTTGGTTGTATTGAATTGAAATTTGGTATAAATATTCAATTATAAGTAATAATGCGTTTTGTATACTTTATTTGTTCATTGAATATGTGAATTCTTTGATTGTAAAACTTTATGGATACTTTCTTGTTTAGCAATTGCACGTTAGTAATAATATTTGAAAACAGACGGCACTTTCTAGTTTACAAAGTTGTGCGATATTGTTGGAGTGTGATATTGCTGGAACAATGAAGGGTTGCTGTAATTTGTTATTATTTATTATTTAAAATCCATTTATTTATTATTGGAGTGTGATTTATGTGTTCCATTAAACAATAGTAAGAGATTCCAGAAAGCTCTGAAGTGTAAACTCTGATATTTGTCTGAAGAAATCAGTTAAAAGATCTGAAGACAGAAGTTGTTACTTATGTCCAGATGCTGAAGACTCAAGCTTCTAAAGAAAACATGTTCCAAAGAAACAAAGTTAGAAGATTTGAAGACAAAGTGTAATACAGTGGGAGAGCTGACTTGGTTTTGTGTTTTGTCGCAAATGTTGCGGATAACAAGAGTCGCCATCGACTTTTCTATTATTCAATAAGGAAATGATGAAAAGAACAGGAAATACCTTGATATTATTGAGTTCGAGGGTAGGTTATGAAAAGGGAAGGTGTTAGCACCCTTTTCATCTGTAGTTATCTACGGGCTCTTAATCGCTAGCTCACTTTATTTTGAAAATTGCTTTGTGAATGTGTGTTTGAAAATACTTTGAAAATGCCAATTGTAAGGAAAGACTTTGTAATAATTCTCGTATATGTCCTCGAGGATGCATACAAAGTGTTTGTTTGAAAATATTTTGAGAAAGTGTTTATGAATTGATGTTTTGTTTGTGAGCAAGCGACTACGAGTGTTCTACCTACTCAAGGTCTTTCGTGTTATTTTCCTCCTCCTTTAGATAGTGCTATCCTACCATTAGTTAGTAGGAAGCCCTATCGTTGGATCTGAAGGGACAAGCGTGGGTCGTCGTACAATCATCGAAGGCAACTTGTAGAGGCACTTTAGAAATTTTACAAGGGACTAGATCGTTTATCGAAGGCAACATCAAAAGGGTCATCGAGGGACTACGATCTTTTGAATCGAGGGTCTTTGCTAAAGCGTCCCCACGTTCGAGGGACATAATTCTTTAATCGAAAGGCAAAAAAAGGAGGTTACCCTAAAGGTGTGCGTGTGTGAAGTGTGTTGTGATTCAGTTATTGTTTATCTTGCATTAGGGTTTGCTAAGTTTGATTTTTATCTTGCCATACATGACCTAATTACTACAGTAATATTGCAAAATAATAGCGGTAAAAGTAAGAAAATACAGAAAATAGAGATTCCTACGCTATTACATGGCATCGGGAATGAGGGGTACAAGTAATAAAAATGTGGGGAAAAGTAAAATCCTAATTACTTATTACAAACCATGAGCAATTACATAATCATAAAAAATGCGAAAAGAATAAACTACGCGAAAATATAGGATAAGAAAGCGAAAGGAGAAGGAAATTGTTTTTGGCGATTTTCTTGATAAAAAAAGTTTGATGATTAACCTAATAACCTAATTAATTAATTAATTAAAACCTTAAAAAACCTAATTAATTTTAATTTTAAAAAAACAAGAAAATTTATTAATTAAACAAAAACTAAATCCTAATTTTGATTAGGGTTTGTGAAAAGGTTTTTTAGAAAATTAATTGGTTAAAAAAATGGTTTTGGTTTGGCGAATTTAGGGTTTATAATAAGAAAATAAGAGTTTAAAAAATAGTTACCTGGACTGGGTGTTGAACCCACGCCCTTAGCAGTTTCAAACAACATGTTCACCACTAGGTAAGGCGCGCCTTAGTGTCAAGGAAGGGAACCAACACGCTAAGTAGTCTCTAAAACAAATAAAATCATGAAAAATAACAAAATTCCAAAAGTCTGGGATTGAACCCAAGCCTTGGCATGATAATATCTTTATCGCGCGCGCTTCAACTGTTGGGGCGGTAATACATCAGTTATCTTTAATCAAACAAAATATATATATATATATATAATATGAAATCCTTGCCTGAATCAGAGAGGCGTCGGAGCCCTAGCTCCGGTCGTCTTCTCCGATTGCCTCCTTCCTTCAAACCCGCAAGACAAACGTTGTTAGCAACCCAAAAGCACCCTACCCCCTTAAATTGATGCATGCGAGTTCAGAGGGATAATTATTTTAGCCGAAAACACAATGGTTTGAGAGGTATAACGAAAACGATATGGATCGGACCAAACATGGCAATTCACAATTTTGATTGCATGGGACTTGTATGATGATCCAAACCTATATAAACACATCTCATCAACATATTAATGGCATTAGTACGACTTAAAACAAAACGATAATCAAAGTATGCATTTTTTTAAAAAAAATCATGAGATCGGAGATGGATGCATGTGAGTTTTGGGAGCTTTGGACCATCAGGTTTGGTCCATTCTTACTCGGTATCTTCTCAGGAATCGGTTAGTGATGCAAGGATGCTTGGAAGAGGGCTGCAAACTAGGGTTTTAAGTTGCCCTAGTTTGATAATTTTTGTGATTTTTGGAGGGATGTTCTTGGAAAAGATTTTTTTTGTGGCCTTTTGTGTCTGATTTGGAGTGAATATATAGGTTGAATTAGGTCACAATATGATGGGCTTGGACTTGTGTAATGAGCTTTGTCCTATTTTATTTTATTTTGATCTTTAAATGAATAAAATTAAAAATTAAAAAATAATAAATCAAAGGGAGGTGTGTGAATAAGTCTTGGGGTGCATAAGGGGTGTAGTACACACTTGGACTCTGAGATAATAGGCCAATAGCCCAAAATATCAAGTTTGCTCAATTTAAACTTCATGCATTTGCTGAAAATTTCCCAACTTGCACTGGTCATAACTCATTTGATTTTCATCTTTTGAAGGTGATATTTGAATTTTCGAAAGCCCAAAATGTCCTCTAAAATCTCTATGTTATCCATTTTTGCATTTGAAGACTTTATCTTGATGTAAGTTTCCTTGACAAAAAGTGTCTTTTTGTTGACTTTTGAAATGACCTATAATGTATTGGTCCATATCTCTCAAATGAAGCATTTTTGGGCTTGAGCTTAGAGAGGCAAAGATGTAGAGAATTGAATTTCCTTCAAAATGAGCTTTGGTTGAGGAAAATATGATGAAGCTTGTGAAAGTTATGCTTGGTCAAATTTCAGTTGACTTTTCCTTAAGAAAACCCTAATTTGGCAACTTTGACTTTTGATGATTTTAAGAGTCTTATTGATGAATCATGATAAAACCCTGATCAAATGATGAATATGGCTTTAAAATGTTGATGTTTGACCAAAAAATCTTGAAGTTTTACATTATGTTGACCACAGTTGAATTTTTACCCAATACAATTGATTTTTAGTCATCTGAGCCATTGACTGAGCAAACTTGTGATGCAAGGCATGAAACTTGGTATGAGAATTATTGGAGACATATAAGAGACCATGAAATCCATTTGAGGCCTTATAAACCCAAACTTCCTTGAGAAAAATGAAGCCCTAGTTGTGAACCCATTTCCTAGGAGGAGAATTTATCTGATCAATTCTTGAGCAACCTTGAGCATTTGAGAACCCTAGGAGAATGCCTTAAAGAAAAAGGGAGGGAAAATTTTGGGGTACAACAGCTGCCCCTGTTCAATCTTCTTAAACATAAGCCCGAAAATTTGCACTCACATGTGTACGTAGTAACATTGTTGGTTGATTGGATTGCTTGAATAGGCTTAAAGATGCCATTCAGGGAGATGACGAAATTTAATCAGAGACGGACTTATAGATGCCATCCAAGGTAACTGTTGATAAGAGTATCAGAATGAGTCTACGCTTGACTTCATCTGAAGAATGAACCTCTGGGGAAGGAGCTTAAGTAGCTGCTTGTCAGATTAAGTCTCTGATGGAAATGCTTGTTAGATTTCAGTCTCTGAGGTAAATACTTGTCATGTAGATAGTCGCCCCGTCCTGTTTCGGGAGTTGATCCACAATCTGTTTTTGTTGGTAAACTCGTCCTGTTTCGGGAATTCATACCACCTAACCATGATGATAGTTTCCCCATCCTGTTTTGGGAATTAATCTTTGACTGGTTATAAAGATAGTTTCCCCGTCATGTTTCAAGAGTTAATCTTAGCCTGGTCATATAGATAGTTGCGATGTCATGTTTCGGGAATTAATCTTTGTCCCGCTTTCTGTTGGCGAACCCATCCTGTTTTGGGAATTCATATCGCCTGGTCGTACAGATAGTTTCCCCGTCTTGTTTCGGGAATTAATCTTGGACTTGGTCATGTAGATTGTTGCCTTGTCTTGTTTCGGGATTTAATCTCTGACCTATTTGAGAATTGTTGATGATATTTATCTGTTTGTGAACTTTACCTGAAAAGATTAAGAGTTAGTTGTATGCAATGTCATGCTATATGTGATGCCTTGCATAATGATGTTCTCAGAGTAAATGAGAGTATGCTATGTATGTTTCGGATGCATATGCTATGATACTTGTAAATGATGTATGGATGCAAGATGTCGTCGAAGTGTATTGGTAGATTTGTATAACATCTTTGCTGGGGAAACTAAATCCCTGATAGTTGCTGGGGACGAAGAATATGAATCTTCAATCTTGTTTAGAATGTCTCCGCTGGGGACTCCTGCTTTCTGTTTTGAGGATACTCCGCTAGGAATTTTGTATTTTTGCTTGGGGATAAAAGAGTTCAGGAACATTGGTCGTTCATACCTTGATTGGGGATAAAATAGATTAATAACCTTCAGCAGCACCGTATGACCGAGTTTCTGATATGGACGTCAACTCTTCTAGGGGAGGGAAAAGTTAAATGATGTCTGACTCAGTTTCAGATTCCGTAGCAACTTTCTAAGGATAAAAACCTGGACTGCACTTTGTTGGAGAAGAGAATCTTGTCGGTGACTTATCGTAGTCAGAGAAATGAAAATTTCTTGGGAAATTAAATTCCATTGGGGAAATAAATCCCACTGGAGAAATATGCTCTGCTGAGGAAATGAGCCCTGTTGGAGAAGAGAATTATGTAGGGGTTTTTACCGTGTTGAAGAAATGAATTCAGTTGGGGAATTGAATTCCTGTGAACTATGTTGAGGGAATCGTTTTTGATGGGAATAGAATTATATAGGCTGTGCGGAGGAAGTTCCCATTATATGTTGGAGAAATGATCAGACTCCTTTATCCGCTAGGGGATTTTCTGGGGAGTATGGTTATATTAATAGCTGGAAGATGCCTCAATTCTTGTCTAGAAGCATATTACACTTGCGGGGGGGGGGGGGGGGGGGGGGGGGGGGATGTATCTCCGTCAGGGATGAGCTTGTGAAGGTAACTCTATGGGGATAATCCCATGGAGGTTGCTCTGTAGGGATTTGTGGATGACTTGAACGTTATCCCAATTCCTAGAGTCTTTAGTAAATGTTGATTCCTGTTTTTATGCATATATTTGTTAACAGTAATCATATTCATATGCATATGTTCATTCAATTTAGTCATTGGATGTTTTTGCAAACAAAACAGCAAAGATAGAACAAAATTTGAATTTTGAAATTGTGTTGTATTGATAATTTGCCTATAAACAGGCATTTTTGTAGATAGAGACAAAAATCCTAGTAAGAGGAAATTGTCATGAAATGAAAAGAGTAAAAACAGAACATATAGCTATGTGTAAACGACCCCATCGAATTTCAACTCTGTTATTGCCCCTATGTTTTTGAGCATCTCATCCCTTGTTGTCGGAAGAAGTTGACTGAATTGATCTGTACCATTTGAACTTCATGTTGGTAATAAATCTTGATGTAAATAGATGACCCAACAAGACATATATGTATAATTTAATCCCTAACTTTTGCCTGGACCGCCCTTTCGGGTTTTCAGTCCATCGGGATACCCTTTTTTACCCAGGCCGCCTTTTCAAGTTTTTGACTTATCGGGTGTACAATCTTTTTATATATATCCCTAATTTTTCCCGAACCCTTTTGGTTCGTCAGGATGCCCTTATTTTTGCCTAAGTCAGTTGGTCTAGCGGGTCGCTTTCATGTGTAGTATCTTTTGACTATGTCCGCATTCACAGGATGCGAAAAATATTCATCGTCCATGGTGATAAGTATCATAGCACCGCTAGAAAAATCTTCTTGACTATAAATAGACCTTCGTAGGTGGGAGTCCATTTGCCCCTGGGATCACCTTGCGGTAGTATAATGCGCTTTATTACCAGGTCGCCAACCTGATATACCCGATCCTTGACTTTTTGTTGAAGACTTTAATCATGCGCTTCTGGTACATCTGACCATGGCCAGCAGCCGCAAGCCTTTTCTCGTCGATCAAACGTATCTAGTCCAACCTAGTCTGAATTCATTCGTCTTTTTCTAAACCCATGTCTTTCATAATCCTTAGAGAAGGAATCTAGACTTTGACAGGTAAGATAACTTCCATACCGTAGACTAGAGAGAATGGGGTTGCCCCAGTTGATGTTCCCACTGAAGTGCGGTATCTATGGAGAGAAAATGATAACATCTCATGCAAATATTTATATGTCACCGTCATCTTCTGTATAATCTTCTTCATGTTCTTATTGGCGGCTTCCACTGCACCATTCATCCTCGATCGATACGGAGAAAAGTTGTGGTGCTTGATCTTGAACTGCGTGCAGAGTTTTGTGATCATAGTATTGTTCAGATTGGTACCATTGTGTGTGATAATCCTTTCGGGGATGACATACCGACATATGAGGTTATGCTTAATGAATCGGGCCATAAAATTCTTGGTGACGGAGGAAAATGAGGCCGCTTCAACCCACTTTGTGAAATAATCGATGGCGACGAGGATAAAACGATGTCTGTTAGAGACAATAGGCTTAATTTATCCAATTATATCAATGCCCCACATTGCAAATGACCAAGGAGCAGTCAAGAAATTCATAGGAATCAGAGGTATGTGTACTTTGTCAGCATAACTTTGGCATTTGTGACAAGTTCCGAGTGATGATGGAAATCAGTTTCCATGGTTGACTAATAGTAACCCGCTCTCAGAATCTTCTTAACCATAGTATGCCCACTGGAATAAGTACAAGAGACACCTTCGTGCATATCTTCCATAATTTTCTCAGTTTCCTTCTTGTCTACACAATGAAGCAGAGTCAAATCATGATTGCACTTGTGCAAAATTCCGTTGCTCAGGAAGAACTTAGCAGAGAACCTCCGTAGGAATTTCTTGTCATTGATAGATGCCCCCTCGAGATATTATTGAGCCTCGAGGTATCTTTTTACTTCATGAAACTGAGGCTTTCTTCTACTCCATCAGTGTCAACTTCATAGTAATATGCCGATTCGTTCGGTCTCTCAATAATGATTAGAGGAGCCTCGTTGTCCCATCTGACTTTGAACATAGATGAGATGGTAGCCAATGCATCTGCTAACTGATTCTCTTCTCATGGGATATGCTCAAAATTGATTTCCTCGAAGTACGAGATTAAGGTCAACACATGTTCTCGATAAGGAATGAGATTCATATGCTTCGTATCCCATTCACCCTTAATCTGATTGATTACCAGGGTTGAGTTCCCATGTACACTTAAGAATTTGATTCTCAAATCAATAGAAGCTCTGATGCCCATAATGCATGCTTCATATTCGGCCATGTTATTGGTACCGTCAAAGCAAAGTTTGGCGGTGAAGGGCGTATGGTAACCCTTGGGGGAGATGATCACAACACCAATTCCATTACCAAGCGCGTTGGAAGCTCCGTCGGAAACCATATTCCATCGGGATCCTGGCTCAGGTCCTTCATATGGCCTAGGTTCTTCATAATCTGTAATTAGCATGATATTCTCATCCGGGAACTCGAAATTCATAGACTGATAGTCGTCTACAACTTGATGTGCCAAATGATCTGCCAGTACACTTCCTTTAATAGTCTTATGAGTGGTGTACTGATAGCCGTACTCTGTCCAAACCATTTTCCATCTTACTATTCTTCCGGAGAGAGCTGGTTTCTCGAATATGTATTTGATGGGGTCCATTTTAGAGATCAACAAAGTAGTATGTATCAACATATACTGTCTTAGTCGGCGAGCAGCCCATGCTAAAGTGCAACAAGTTTTCTCAAGCAGTGAGTATCTTGTTTCACAGTCGGTAAATTTTTTGCTAAGGTAGTATATTGCATGCTCTTTTCGAACAGATTCGTCATGCTGACCCAGTACACACCCCCATTAAGTTCTCTAACACTGTTAAGTACAAAATCAATGGTATTCCTTCAACTGGTGGCATCATAATTGGAGGTTCTTAGAGATACTCCTTAATCTTGTCAAAGGCTATCTGGAAATCTTCATTCCACTTTTCTTGAGCAGTGAGTATCTTGTTTCACAGTCGGTAAATTTTTTACTAAGTTAGTATATTGCATGCTCTTTTCGAACAGACTTGTCATGCTGGCCCAGTACACACCCCATTGAGTTCTCTAACATTTTTAAGTACAAAATCAAAGGTATTCCTTCAACTGGTGGCATCATAATTGGAGGTTCTTAGAGATACTCCTTAATCTTGTCAAAAGCTATCTGGCAATCGTCATTCCACTTTACTACTTGATTTTTCTTCAGCAACTTGAAGATCGGCTCGCAAGTAGTAGTCAAATGGGAAATAAATCAGGCAATGTAATTCAGTCGTCCTAAGAAACCTCTAACTTCCTTCTCAGTGCGGGGAGTGGGCATTTCTTGAATGGCTTTGACCTTGGAAGGATCAACTTCAATACCTTTACCACTGACAACGAAACCTAGGAGCTTACCGGATCTCACCCCAAAGGTGCACTTGTTCAGATTTAACCTCAGCTTGTACTTCTTCAGTCTCTCAAACAACTTGCATAGATGGTCAAGATGTTCCTCTTCAGTCTGGGATATGGCTATCATGTCATCAACATAAACTTCAATCTCGTGGTGGATCATGTCATGAAACAAAGCTACTATGACACGCTGATATGTCGCCTCAGTGTTATTCAAACCAAAAGGAATAACCTTGTAACAGAAAGTGCCCCACTGTGTGACGAAGGTAGTTTTATCCGTGTCTTCAGGCGCCAAGTTAATCTAATTATAACCTGAGAAACCGTCCATGAAGGAGAATACCTTGTGTTGAGAATTTTTGTTGACCAAAACATTAATATGTGGAAGCGGAAAGTTATCCTTGGGGCTTTCCCTATTCATATCTTTGTAACCTATACACATACGCACCTTGCCATCCTTTTTAGGTACTGGAAAAAAATTTGCAACACACTTAGGATATGATGTAGCAGCTAAGAACCATGCGTTGAATTGCTTCACAACCTCAACCTTGATCTTCTCGGACATCTCGGGACGCATACGATGGACCTTATGCTTTTATCGGAGAACAACCTTCTTTCATTGGAAGACGATAAACTACAATATCAGTATCGAGCCCTGGCATGTCCTTGTATGACCAAGAAAAGATCTCAACATAGTCATGCAACAACTATATTAATCTGTTCTTGACACTCTCCTCCAGGTTGGCACCTATCTTGAATTCTTTCTTGTCTGCTTCAGTACCCAAGTTTACAACCTCGACCGACTCTTCATTTGGTTGTATAGCCTTTTCCTCTTGCACTAACAGTCTGGCAAGCTCTCCAAGTATTTCACAATATTCCTCACCTTCGTCCTCGGCTTGGTAAATCGAATTTTCAAAGCCATAAGTGGAAATAGCAGAATCGTTATCAACGAGATCCATAGTGGATGTGGATCTGCAATTTATTATATGGGTATGTGTAAGAACACATAGCTATTTAGAAAGTGATAAAAGAAATGAAATTTGAATGCAAAACGTCCAATAATTTATTAAATGAAGATATGTTTATGAAATGACAATCCTTAACAAGTGGACCATTGTGCCCCGGGTAAGGCACAAAGCTTAAAGTTATTGTTTAAAAAAATTAAATATGCAAAACTTTGAAAGCAATAAAACAGCAAGTAGCTAGTACTCCTGACTAAAGGAGATTGAGATAATGTCTTGAGCCTTCCAGTTGCTGAGTCCATTTTCGATGGTCAGAAAGATCTGGCTGTCAAGGTCATAATCACTGTCAACATCTTCTATGGCGTTGACTCCGTTGTTGCTGATGCGGAATGGTGGTCTTCCAGCCCGAGCACGACGAATATCCTTCTGAGCCTCTACAGTGAAACCCAAACCAAATTTGTCAGATTTATACGGAATGTTAGGAAGCTGACCCTAATTAGTATAACCACCTTCTTCAACGACAGCTCTAACATCCTTCAACGAAGCCATTCTGGGAGGAATCCTGGTAGCCTTGGGAATAATGGAGATATCTTCGGTAGCGGTAGGAGGGATAACTTCAAAAGTATAATAGGGAGTCTCGATGAATTATCTGTCCATCTCAACATATTTAAATGAGTTTAGGTGACTAACCATATATTCTTCTTCAACGCAAACTGTGACAACCTTTCCTCTCACAGGATACTTCAGCTTCTGGTGTAGGGTTAAAGTAACGGCTCCTGCCCCATGGATCCAGGGGCGTCCCAGTTGTTGTACCCTAAAATTTTCCCTCTATTTTCTCAAGACATTTCTCACAAATATCTGCAAAAGCTCGAGCTTACACAAGTATTGACTAGGTTAAGCCATCTCCTTAACATTGATACCTCAAAATTAGGGTTTGAGCTTTCACAAAGACAATTGGACTTCTAATACTTCAAATTACTTTCATGGATCATTATGGACCTTTAATAATTCTCATGTCAAGTTTAAAATCTTGTATCACAAATTCTGCTCAGTCAATTGACCAAATGACCAAAAATCAACTGTACTTATGAAAAGTCAACTGATACACCAAAAGTCAAACTTTGACTTTTTGGTCAATATTAAGTCTCAAAGATCAAAATTCATCAAGACATTCAAAAATATCAAGCTTGATCATCAAAAATTCAAGAAAGTCAAAATTCAATTTGAAAAGTTAAACTTTTCAAGACTTAGAAATTTTTCTAAGTGTTTTGTACATGATAATTTTACTACTTCAAGCCAATTTTTCACCAAGATGCATGATGATTCAAAGGAAACTTTCAACATGAAAGTTATAGATCTTGATGAATTCTACAAATTTATATTAGAGGGTTGATGTCCAAAAAACACTTATATTTGAAGATATAAGCCCATGAAGTCATGACATTTTCATCTAACACTTAGAGAAATTTTCAACAGATTTTGGTCATGATTTTATCCCAACTTCTTGGTATTTTTTCACATAGTTCCAAGATGATTTTGTAAAAATGGCCAACATAAAAGTTATAGAGGATGTTTCAATCTTTCTAAAACATCCAAGAGCATCAATTTATCATACTTGAGCTAGGAGATTCAAGGGCATGAAGTTGGGCATTCATCCTTGAATTGCAAGTCCTTTTATTGAAGAACACATAACAAATCCTTATTCTATGTTGCATAGTCTTGTGTTGCAAGCCTTCTAACTTTCCAATATAACCATAATTTAATGCTTACACCTACTCTTGAGCTATTACCCAAGTGTTTGAGCCATTGTCCAAAATATCTTTCCATTTATGGCATAAAGGCACCATTGCTATTCTTGAAAAGTAAGCTTTTGGTACAAAATTTATCTTAAGCCCATACCTTGTTTACTTCTGATTTTACTCCACCATAAATCATGGAAGTTAGCTCCTCTATACCAGAAAATTTGGTACTTCATCTTGGGACCATGGAATACTTATAGTTTGATATTTTCATCCCAACCAAACCATAACATCTTGTCTTATAAACCTAGTAAGCCATTGTTCACAAACCTTTTGCCTATATATAGAGGGAGTATTTGCAAGAGAAAAGGTCATAAAAATTAGAGATATTCTTGTGTATTGAAAATCCTTAAACCCCCTTTACTCTAAAAACCAGAACTATACACAAAATTCTCCATCCTTGAGCTTAGAAACCAAAATCTTCAAATCTCACAAACCTTGCATTTATGTCAAAACAAACCATCCACATAATTCATATACATCATATAGAAGTTGTTCAAACACAAGAACAACTTTTGTAACATCATTATCTCCACTTTCCAAACTCAAAAACATTGTCTTGCAAGTTGACTTGGTTGGAGATATTCAAACACTTTCAGCATGAAGTAAAGATTGGAGCAACTTCAGGGAGGTCTAAGGAAGCTCAATCAATCATCACATTGCACCTAGAAACATCCATACACATTTCGAGTTTTCACTTAAAGAGGTAAGTTTTCTCAAATGTGATATCCTTGTTCATACATCATTTTACTTTCATTTTTAAAATAATAAAAGAGGACAAATCAAAGTAGAAGAGTTGCAAACACTCAAAACTACAGAAAAATGCTTCTGGAAGTCTGACACGGCCAGACGTGTCACTTGACATGGGCCATGTCAAGAAGAAAATAGGAAAAATGGCAAGACATGGTGTTGTACCCCAAAATTTTACCTCTCATTTATCATGATTTTTCTCACAAGACTTCTTGGACTCAAGACATGATTAGGGTTTGGTCAGCTCAAGATACCTCATCTTGCACTGATAACCTGAAATTAGGGTTTGAGTTTGCACAAGGATTTTTGGACCATCAATGCTTCATGTGACTTTCATACATTTTCTTGGACCCCTAAGATTGCTCATGTTAAGTTTCAAGCCTTGAATCACATTTTTGCTCAGTCAATTGGACATTTGACCTAAAAATCAACTGTATTGGGGAAAAAGTCAACCATGGCCAATTTACAGTCAAACTTCATAATTTTTTATCCACATCAACATTTTAGACTCATATGTACCATTTTATCAAGATTGGATCACAACTCCTCAAGAAATTTGATCAGATCATCAAAAGGGCAAAATGGTCAAAATTAGGGTTTTGACTGAGAAAGGGCAATTTCTGATTTTTAACCTAACCAATGGCCAATTGAGTTCAAGCATGGTTTCAAGGATTCAATGGCATCATCTTGACCTAATTACATGGTTCAAAAGATCTCAAGTTCATTAGATTGACAAATGAATTTTCCAGTCAACTAATCAAAAGTTAACTGTTAACTGAAAAGTCAAACTTTGACTTTTTGGTCAAAATCAAGTGCCAAAGGTCATAATTCATCAAGATATGTCAAAACATGAAAATTGTTGACCAAGAAAATCAATTTTGCAAATTAGGGTTTTAATTTGAAAATTTTCATAACTTAGAATTTTTCTAAGTATGAAAATTTTCTTATTTTTTCCAACTTTTCACCATTTTTTCACCATGATGCAATTTGATTCAAAGAAAACTTCCAACCTGAAAGTTGTAGTCCTCCATGAAATATACAACTTTGATTCACAAACTTTTCCCAAAAGATGCTTGTATCTCAAGTTATGAATTTGTGAATAGGGGTCCATGAACTAAATAACTTAATGAAATTTTGCCCTAATTTAGGCAGGTTTTTGACCTAACTTCATGGCAACTTTTCACCTAGTTCCAAGAAGTATCTCAAGTTTCATTTCAAATATGGATTGTAGCTCACATTTCAAGATTTCCAAAATGTCCAAGAACTCTCCAAGATCATTTGTGGTTAGGGAGAATCGAAGAAGAGAAATTGACATTTTGTCACTTTTGTTCAAGCCATTTTTACATGAGATCAAGTTGCAAATCAGATCCTTGCATGCTTGTACCTTGCATTACAGCTCCTAAACTCCTTCTGCACTCCATAATTAAATGAAAACTCATAATATAATGGTTTTATTTTTGCTTTTGGAGCATTGTACAAAGAATAAATCCATTAATGGCATAAAGGGCACATTGCCATTTTCATAAAGGCAAGCTTTTCCAACTTTATCAGCCTTGATCCTTGGACTTGTTCCTTTGGTACAAACAATTTCCACAGGAATTAAGCAAAGCATACCAACTCTCATCAGCTCCAGAACTAGCCAGTACAGGCCTGTTGCACAAGTCACTTCAACTTTTCTTAAAATGCAAGAAAGTTGGCCAAAAGTTCAAAACTTGTACAAGCTGATAAAGGGTGGACTTGTATCATTCTGGACATCTTCACAAACTTATCACAAGCCAATACATGATTTCCTAGCATCCAAAACACTCTGAAACTGAAAAACTTCATTTTTCTGCCAAAAATATCCAGCTTCTGCAGAATCATAACAAGCTCAATATTTGCTCGTGCGTTTTGCCTTTTAACACTTCAAACATCTTCCACATATCCTACCAAAGCTATCCAAGCATTCATCTTGCAACTGTAATCTATGTTTCAGCCATTGCCATTTTCACTTTGGAAGCTTGCAACTTGACTTCTACAGGAATTTTTGGCCATCCACAAAGCACCATAAGCATTGGAATAGCTTGAAGGAACTTCAAGGAAGCTCACACGATCCTCAGGCCTCACTCAAAGTCCCTGCATTGCCATATCCAAATCCAACTGAAGGAGGTATTTTTCAAAACTCTATCTCTTTATTTAGGCATCCTCAAGCCATGATTTGTGAAGCAAAAATGTAGTCTCTAGCATGGTGAAGCTGTACGTATGCATACTTTCCATTTATATTAACTGAGCTAAGAGAATTTGAATGTTGAACATGCTGAAATAATTAGGTCACAAATTAGGGCTGATTAAATTCTCTCTGATCTTTGAGAGTTAGGTTACAAACTTTATATCATTGGAATCGTGAGATTACAAGCTACATGTTTTGTGTTATAAGTTTTTGTTTTTATGCAAGCAATAGAGAGATACATGTTTGAAGCAAAACGCGCGCGCATGAGGGAGCTGGAGGACAGGGACGACCTGTTCTGGGCCTTGGCGCGCCTGGGCCTGTTTATTTGTGTTATTCACGCCCCTCTGACTACTATTTGCACCCCCTGCTTCATATTTTATATTTTGCATATTTTCTCATTTTTTTTATCTTTATTGATTTTAATTCTTTTTTCTGAACATTAAAAAATCACAAAAATATTTTCTTAATTTTTTGCAATTTTATTTTATTTTTATTATTTTTTCCACATATAAAAATAGTTTTATTTTAATAAATAGAATCTATTTTCTTATAAAAAATTGTAAATACATTTAAAAATACCATACATTTTTATTTTTATTATTCATACACATAAAATATTATTTTCATACATATTTTAATTTTTAATATTTGTTAATAATATTATTTATTATTTCTTGTACAAAAATGGACAAAATAAAATAAATATAGAACATATATTTTCTTTTAATCAAAAATTAGGGTTTCCCCTTTCAAAAATAACAATATTATTTTTCTCTTTTTTTAGGGCTTAAATAATTTATTTTTCTCATACAAAAAAAAAAACAAATACAAAACATTTTTTGCATAAATACATTTTTATTGCATTTTTAATATTTGTATATTTATTTAATTTGCACATATTCAATTGGGTTGTAATAGTATTTTAGGGTTTATTTTTGTGCAATATCCCCATTTAAAAACTTGTATCCCCCCTCCCATAATAATTGTTGTAATAGCTTAGTTTACATCTACGCAATTTATCGCTTTATATACTTGTGTAGTAAATTAGGGTTTTGCATGATAAGACCAAAAACAAACAAGTAGAAATGACCTAATCCAAGACAAATAAAATGCATGTAAAATGACACACTTTGCACACAAGCACCCTTAGGGTTTCACCCACTTGGTTGCCTAAATTTAAATGGCCATGGTATGCATGAAAAGTATCTTGGCAAAACAATACAAAAATAAGATCATAGTCCCTCGATGATGCTATCAAAAGGTTGCCTAAACAAAGATGATCTTGGTCCTTAAAACTTGCTAAGATACTTGGCAACATTGCTATCATGGTCATACGATGACCCACGCCCGTCCCGTTTAACATCCAAATATAGGGTTGTTTACCAAATCAATGGTAAATCAACAATGTCAAAGGAATAAAAATGCATAGGAAAGACATTTGAGTAGGTAGATAGCTTCTAGTTACTTGATTAATTTCAAAATAATCCTTGCTATTTTAAAAAACATACACACACATTTCCAAAACATTTCCAAACATTGAAACATTTTTCAAAAGACAAACATCTTTGTATACATTCTTACGAACGAGAATCATTACAAAGATTACCTAAACAAAGGCCTCTTTTCAAAATACTTTCAAAACCACACAAAGCACCATTTCAAACAATTTCAAAGCAAAGCAAGTGATCTAAACAAGTAACTAAGAGCCCATGGAAAACCATGGATGAAAAGGGTGCTAGCACCTTCCCTTTTCATAACCTACCCCCCAAACTCAAGAAAATATCTCAAAGGTCTTTCCTGTGCTTTTTTACCTTTCCTTTTGGATAAAAGAAAAGTCGGTGGCGACTCTTCTAACTGCAACATTTGCGAACACAAACGCAAAACCTCAAGTCAGTTCTTCCACCGCATCACACATGGTTATGACACGGGTGGCCGTGTCATAGGACACGGCCCGTGTCCCTCTTATTGGGATTAAAACTTGGCAAAATGGCAGGACAAGGTTCTGACACGGATGCCCGTGTCATAGGACACGACCCGTGTACCTCTTACTAAGATTAAAACTTGGCAAAATGGCAGGACAGGGTTGTGACACGGGTGCCCATGTCATAGGACACGGCTCGTGTCAGCTCTTCTGGGACAGAAAAATCATGCAGGGATAATTACAGGATCCTGACATGGGTGCACGTGTCACAGGACACGGCCCGTGTCATCCAGGCACAGAAATCTTGATTTTTGAGACTTTTTGTTATTGTTTGAATCATTAATGATTTGTAATAGTAATTATGGCTTTTTCGCTTTCATCCCCATTCATTAAACTTATATCCCCATCCTCTAAAAATATTGTAATAGCGTAGGACTTTAAATTTCCGCAATTTATCACTCTTCATATTATTGCTAGTAATTAGGGTTTGTATGGCAATACAGAAAATCAACAAGTAGCAAACCTTAATTCAAGAACAAATGCATGAAAACAAACACTTTTCACACTTGCACCTCTAGGGTAATCCACACTTGTTGCCTCGGATAAAAATAGTCATGTCCCTCGAATGTGGGATACTTTAGCAATGACCCTGTAAAACAAGATCGCAGTCCTTCGATGACCCTTCAATGTTGCCTTCGGTAAATGATCTTAGACCCTTACGACAAATTTCTAAGGTGTCCTACAATGTTGATTTCTATGACTATACGACGACCCATGCCAGTCCCTTCACATCTAATGGTAGGGCTTCTTATTAATCAATGGTAAGATAGCAATATCTAAAGGTGGAGGAAAAGAACTAAGACTTTTTGAGTAGGTATAACGCTCATAGTTGCTTGCTCACAACCATCTTCAAAACCTCTTTCAAAACACACCAACACTTTCAAATGAAACATTTTCAAAATTCAACACTTTGTATGCATTCTTATAGAGACGGGAATCATTACAAAGTTCGCCTAAACGAAGGAATTTTCAAAAATACTTTCAAAACCAATGACAAACACATTTCAAACAAAGCATTTCAAAGTGAGCTAGCAACTAAGAGCCCGTAGATAACTGCGGATGAAAAGGGTGCTAACACCTTCCCTTTTCACAACCTACCCCCCGAACTCAAGAAAATTCTCAAAAGGTCTTTCCTGTTCTTTTCACCCTTTCCTTTATTGGATAAAATAAAATTCAACGGTGACTCTTGCTATCCGTAACAATTACGATAAAACAAAAAACACCCAAGTCAGTTCTCCCACCGTATTACAGAACTGGCAACTTTGCTGGGGGTTTAACGACTTAAAAGTGGGGTTACCTTAGAGACTAGTTCACATTTAAATGCTTTAATTGTTTGATTTGCTTGTTTTACTTTTAAATGGTTTTTTGGGTTTTGTATTGATCCTCCACCCAGATCGGGGAACATTATTAGGTAAGTAGCAATAGATCGTGGGGACTGTGTGGGGTATACCAACATGGTTGAAGTGATGGCTACGTTTGTGTGACACATTTGTTGGTACCGGTATCCCTTGAGTCCAGTCAAGGAGAATGCGGGGTTGTTGTGTGGTGTCATGAAGCACTAATTGATCGTAGAACCTTTAATTGAACAACTTGGCCATTAGGAAGTAGTGAGATAGCCAGCTTTAGTGCAGTCTGAAGTTGGTTGATACTCGATACTACGCTCATTGAGATCGGAATTTCGGGATATTTTAGTCTCCAATAAAGAGGCTTACACTGAAATAATGTCTGATGAAGAAAGATTACTAGAACCCTGTTACTTTTTAAGACAGGTTAAACCAACTAAACTTCAAGAGGGTACTTACATATGAACCTCATGCAAGCCTAAACCTAAGGACTTATTTGCTTTACTTGTATATGTTTACTTATACATAACATCATGACATCATACCATGGAATTTTGCACTAACCATTTCAAGGACCTAGAGATTTATCTTTGTTTTGTTTTGTAGGACATGGCTTCCACTCGCAGGAATACTATCCAAATCAACCTCGTAAGAGTGCCTCCTCAACTCAAAGAGTTAGTATCAAGGGTTCCTGAGAATTCTCTGTTCATCAAAAGACATGATCGACTTCTCAATATGGTTACCTCAAGCCTTGATGAAGACATGATGAAAGTGCTCTTTCAGTTCTTTGACCCTTTACACCATTGCTTTGCATTTCCTGATTACCAACTAGTTCCCACCATGGAGGAGTTTTCTCAACTCTTGGGAGTGCCTATTCTTGATCAATTACCCTTCACCGGTATTGATAAAGACCCAAGACCTGAGGATATTGCTTTAGCTTTACATTTGCAATGATATGACGTTGTGGTAAATTGGGAAACAAGAAGTGGTGTTAAGGGTTTTCTAGCCAAGTTTCTGTTTGAGAAGGCTCAATAATTTTGGGATGCTTTGGACTTACAAGAATTTGAAGAAGTGTTGTCCCTTCTAATCTATGGGATGGTACTATTTCCTAACCTGAACCAACTCATAGATGTGAATACGGTCAAAGTTTTTCTATCCCATAACCTGGTGCCTACCTTACTTGGAAGCATTTTGCACTCTCTTCAGACTCGCACCATGAAGATAAGGGGAATTATTATGTGTTATACTCCTTTATTGACTAAGTGGTTTATTTTGCACCTACCTTGATATATTTTTAATAATGAGCAAGGCATGAGATGGTCTAGTAGGTTGATGTCACTCTCGCATTTGGATATTCATTGGTGTTCTCGATCTTTGGAGGATGTCACCATTATTGATCATTGTGGGGAATTCCCTAATGTCCCGCTCTTGGGCATTAGGGGAGGTATCACTTATAACCCTTCTCTTGCATTATGATAGTTTAGGTATGCTAGGAGGGATGGTCCTCATGACGTGCTCATCCAAGGAATTGTATTTGACTATGAGAGTGATGTCCAAGGTTATCGTCCATAATTTGTGCGAGCTTGGGGCATGGTGAACAAAGTTTATAGGAAGGCATTGGGGCATAAGAAATCCATCCCATTATAGTCCTATCTCAAGTGGGTGAGAGCTCATGCTCAAGGCCTCATAATTCTGTATCCTTCCATCCTACCTATCATCATGGAGCCTATTGTCGAAGGAGATGTTCCCTGCACTATTCTTCTTCCCATCATGCCTACTACTCTCGAGGAGTTAAAAAGATCATAGATCCAAATCAAAGGGGAGCGAGACACCTTTGAAGCCAAATTCTACGCAAGCAAGAAGAAAGTTTTGGAGCTCATGAGACAGCTTCATGAAGAGCGAAGTTTGAACGCATACATTGCACCAAAGAGGACGCGCTCATGGGAAGCTTGAGTCCTTTTTGTTTTAGGAGTTTATTTTGTATTATTGTTCTTGTTTCTTCCATTGTAAGCCCGAGAGGAAATTTTTGTCACCATTTTGAACTTATTAATGCAATTAATGTTTGTTCCTTATTTTTTTAAACAAACTTAAATCTTAAAGGTCCTTGAAAACAATTGCATTCATGCTACATGCATCATATCATAAGAAGGTTTTTCGACACAGGTTTCCTCATCTTTCTATTGTTTATTTCAGTAAGATGGATCTTGAGAAAACTGTGAAAGACTTGCATACTCAAAACTCTCAGTTTCAAGAAACTTTGCTTAACTTAGTAAAGGGGCAGCAAGAACTGATGGCATTCCTGGTTACGAATAAAAAGACCAAGAAGAAGGTCGTGATCAACATGGGGAAAAGATTCAAGGGCCCCGTCTGACATGTTCAAGTGGAAGAAGACTCCTCCGAGGAGGATGAGAACTAAAATAAAGATGCAAGAAGCACCCATGCTGGGGTTGCAAACAATCAAGCTTTTGAGGATGAAGATTACTTTGATGAGCAATATCCACCGGATGAAGACAAGTATAAGCAACTGAAAGATAGGTTGAAAGCTGTGGAAATTCAAGCTATGCTTGGCTTGGATTTTGGTGATTTGGGATTAGTACCTGGGGTTGTTATCCCCCACAAATTCAAAATTCCAATCTTTGCTAAGTACGATGGTGTTTCATGCCCAAAGCTTCATTTGAGGTCCTACGTCCTTAAAATACAACTGCATACCACTGACAAGAAGCTCTGGGTGCACTTCTTTCAAGAGAGTCTTTCTGGGACTCAGTTAGAATGGTTTTACCAGTTGGAGGGTTCCAACATTCATACCTGGGAAGATCTGGCCACCGCTTTCTACCATTAATATCAGTACAACACTGATTTGGCGCCGACTAGAGTTCAGTTACAAGGAATGACAATAGGTTCCAA
Organism: Vicia faba; assembly: GCA_948472305.1. Lineage (NCBI taxonomy): Eukaryota > Viridiplantae > Streptophyta > Magnoliopsida > Fabales > Fabaceae > Vicia > Vicia faba. The sequence continues at coordinate 520,338,634 of OX451737.1, forward strand.
TGAAGTTTTTAAAGAGTACGCACAGAAACGGAGAGACCTTGCTGGTAGAGTACAACCACCACTGACGGATATGGAGCTGGTGGATATGTTCATGGGAATATTAACTGGCCCATTTTTCAACTTGTTAATTGGGAGCTCATCGTCCGATTTCATTGAGTTAATTCTGACTAGTGAAAGGGTTGAGAGTGGTATCAAGAATGGAAAAATTCCCATGGCATCTGCTTCTACATCAAACACTATAAAGAAGCCATTTACTGGAAAGAAAGAAGTCAATGTTATATATGGGTCAAGGGCCCATACCAAGAAGGATCACCGTCCATCTGTTAATGTTGTTTTAATCTCCAACCCCCCATCTGCTCAAATACAACCACAACAAGCCAACCATCAAAGGTCTGAGGTTCCAAGAAGACAGTTCACGAGGATTAACATGTCACTGTCCCAAGCCTTGTAACACCTGTTGAAGGACAACTTTGTAACATTGCGTGATCCACCATCAAATCCCAATATTTGATCTCTGAAATACAATACTAATTCCAAATTCACCTATCACTCTAATATCCCTGGCCATTATACTGATTAATGTTAGGCTCAAAAAACAAGATTCAAGATCTTATCGACAACAAAACTATTGAGTTTGATCCACCTACAACTCCGAATGTTATAACTACACCAATGTCAAATCATGGAAAAGGTGTCAATTCAATTGAAGACACTTCTTTTGTTTCCTCCATTGAAGATTTGACTACTCCACTGACTATTGTTAAAAAGAACCTGCGAGATCTGGGGTTATCCATGGCTATTTGAAAGACTGTAATTACTGCGCCAAACAAGTTAATGGATGCAAATGGCTGAAAGAAGGTGTTCACCGCCTGATAAATAGTCATGAGATACTGTTTGAAAGAACTCCATCCATCAAAAGTTTAACCGATAAAGCTGAAGACATTTCCATCATAACAATTTCCAACAAGCCTCTTAGGATCTCTTCAAAGGGTCCTATTAGGATTTCCAATGAACCATTGATTTCTCCCTTGATAATTAATGCTCCTGGGCCGATTCCTTACTCCTCTGACAAAGCAGTCCCTTGGAATTATGGTGCTAAAGTTTACTATCAGGGAATTAAACAAGACTCTTGGATCAATGAAGACAAAGATGATGACGTTACCAATATTGCTGGTTCTAGCAAGGTGACAAGAATAGGGATGATTTTCTATCCTAACATTTCACCTCTAACTACTACAACGACACCTGCATGCATTACCATTGACAAGCCTAGTACTAACACTAGGGTAAAGAGAAAGTAATTAAGACTGTTGGGATAGAGGCACCTGCTAAAGGCATTGCTACTGAGGAACCTTCCACCCAAGAAATGGAGGAAATCTTGAAGATTATAAAAAAGAGTGATTTCAAGATAGTAGAGCAACTGGGGCAAACCCCCTCCAAAATCTATATTCTGTCTTTGTTGCTTTGTTCTGATGCTCATGCCCAAGCTTTAATCAAATTTTTGAAGAAAGTGCATGTTCCTCAAGAGGCCACAATTGATCAATTTGAAAACTGTGTGGCGAGTCTGACTACCGACAATGGATTGGGGTTCTCTGATGCTGACTTGACACCAGTTAGAAGGAATCATAACAAGGCTTTGCATGTCTCTATTGAATGCAAAGGAACTAGTATGGCCCATGTCTTGGTGGATACAAGGTCCTCTCTAAATGTCTTACCCAAAAGTGCCTTCGATCGGTTGGGTTGCGACGGTTTGGTGTTAAGGCCAAGTGACATAGCTGTGAGGGATTTTTATGGATCCAAGAGGATAGTACTTGGAGAAGTGGATCTCCCCATTAAAGTTGGTTCACAAGTTTTCAATTTTACTTTCTATGTGATGGATATCCGCCCCACTTATTCTTGTTTACTTGGACGCCCTTGGATAGATTGGGCAGGAGCAGTGACGTCCACCCTTCACCAAAAACTGAAATATCCAGTCAAAGGAAGATTATCCTCCAGTCAAGAAAAAGGTTCGTCGTATGCGACCTGACATGTCTAAAAAGATAAAAGCTGAGGTAATAAAGAAATTCAACGCAGGTTTCCTAGCTGTGACATCATATCCTCAATTGGTGGCGAAGGTGGTCCCCGTACCAAAGAAGGATGGAAAGCTTCGTATGTGCATAGAATATATATATTTGAATAGGACAAGCCCCAAAGATGATTTCCCACTACAACATATTGACGTCTTGGTTGACAACATAGCTCAACACAAAGAATTCTCTTTCATGGATGGTTTCTCTGGCTATAATCAAATCAAAATGGAACCCGAAGACACGGAGAAAACCACTTTTGTTATACAGTGTGGCACATTCTGTTATAAGGTCATGCCTTGAAGTTTGAAGAACACAGGGGCAACCTATCAATGAGCTATGGTAGCCCTATTCCATGACATGATCCATCATGAGATAGAGGTCTATGTGGATGATATGATTTCAAGGTCGCAGACTGAGGAAGAACACTTGGATTATTTACACAAGCTATTCGAAAGGTTGAAAAAGTACAAGCTAAGGATGAATCCTAACAAGTGCACTTTCAGAGTAAGACCTGGAAAAATCTTAGGTTTTGTCGTCAGTAGCAGAGGCATTGAAGTTGATCCTATGAAGGTTAAAGCCATACAAGAAATGCTATCTCCCCTCTCTGAGAAAGAAGTTAAAGGTTTCTTGGGTCAACATAACTATATTTCTCGATTCATATCCCACCTAACTGCTACTTGTGAGCCAATCTTCAAACTCTTAAAGAAAGATCAAGTAGTCAGATGGAACAAAGACTGCCAAGAAGCCTTTGACAAGATCAAAGAATATTTACAAGAACCTCCCATCCTGATGCCTCCAGTTAAAGGAAGACCTCTGATTATGTGCTTTACTGTATTAGAGAACTCAATAGGGTATGTGTTGGGCCAACGTGACGAGTCTGGCCGAAAAGAGCATGCAATATACTACCTGAGCAAAAAGTTTATCGACTGTGAAACTAGATATTCACTGCTTGAGAAAACTTGTTGCACTCGGCATGGGATGCTCATAGGCTAAGACATTATATATTGACTCACACCATGTTATTGATTTCTAAGATGGACCCCATCAAGTATATCTTCGAGAAGCCAGCTCTCCCCAGACGAATAGCTAGATGGAAAATGATCTTGACTGAATACGAATCCAATATAACACACAAAAAGAAATCAAAGGAAGTGTGTTTGTGAATCATTTGGCACATCAAGTTGTTGACGAATACCAATCCATGAACTTTGAATTCCCGGACGAGAATATCATGCTAGTAACTGACTGTGAATAGCCTGGATCGTACGACAGACCTGAACAAGGATCCCAATGGACTATGGTTTTTGATGGGGCTTCCAATGCTTTGGGTAATGGAGTTGGTGTTGTGATTATTTCTCTCGAAGTTTTCCATACATCTTTCACTGCTAGGTTGTGCTTCGACTGTAAGGACAATATGGCTGAATATGAGGCATGCATCTTGGGACTAAAGACTTCTATCGACCTAAGAATCAAATTCTTAAGCGTATATGGAGACTCAGCCTTAGTAATTATTTAAGTCAAGGTAGAGTGGGATACCAAACACCCTAATTTGATTCCTTACAAAGAGCTTGTTCTAACCCTGGTCCCATACTTTGAGGAAGTTACTTTCGAACATTTCCCAAGAGAAGAAAATCAGTTGGCAAATGCCCTAGCAACAATTTCATCTATGTTCAAGGTCAATTGGGACAACGGGGCTCCTAGAATTACAATAGAAAGATTTGATGAACCTGCGCACTATTATGAGCTTGACACTGACGAAGAGAAGCCATGGTACCATGAGGTGAAGAGATATCTTGAAGCACAAGAGTATCCTGAAGGAGTCTCCATCAATGATAAGAAATTTTTCCGAAGATTTTTAGCTTTCTTCCTAAGCATTAGAATCATGTACAAGCGCAACCATGATTCTACTCTACTCCGGTGTGTGGACAAGAAAGAGGCAGAAAAGATCATGGAAGACATGCATGATGGTATCTTTGGGACTCACTCTAGTGGACACACTATGGCCAAGAAGATTCAAAGGGATGGTTACTATTGGTCAACAATGGAAACTGATTGTCACCATCACTCGAGGACTTTCCATAAGTGCCAGATCTATGCTGACAAAGTTCACGTGCCTCTGATACCTCTAAATGTCATGACTGCTCCATGGTCGTTTGCAATGTGGGGAATTGACATGATTGGAGAAATCAAACCCACTGCTTCCAATGGAGACCATTTTATCCTTATTGCTATTGACTACTTCACCAAATAGGTCGAAGCTGCCTCATATGCCTCAGTCACAAAGAACATTGTAGCCCAGTTTATCAAGCATAACCTCATCTACCAATATGGTATCCCCGAAAATATCATCACGAGTGTGATACGGTGGAAGAACCGGCTGTTTTTACTGGTTTGTGTTTTACATTTTTTTTCTCTCAAAATTTCGCGGTAAGCAAGAGTCGCCGCCGACTTTTATTTCATCCAATCAGGAAAAGGAAAAATAACAGAAAAAACCTTTTTTTCGAGATGTTTCTGAGTACAGGGGGTAGATTATAGAAAGGGAAGGTGTTAGCACCCTTTCTATCCGTAGTTATCTACGGGCTCTTGGGTACTTGCTCATTTTTCAAATTGCTTGTGTGTGTTTATCTTGAAAATCTTTTACTTCGTGATAACCCTTGTATCAAAACTCAAGGATGTGACGAAGTTTGTTTTGAAAATTTATTTTGAAAGGTGTTTGTGTGGAAAGTTTTTATTGAGAAAGTACTTAAGATTCTACCTACTTGAAAAAAGATTGTTTGTTCTCGTTTCTTTTAGACAGCGCTATCCTACTATTAAGGAGTAGGTAACCCCGTCATTGGAGTTTGTAAGGGACATTCGAAAGGGACAAGTACAGTCACTAAAGCAACAGTTAGAAAACTTTAGTAGTAACCCTAGAGTCTTAAGATCTTTCTGAGGCAACATTTCTGAGGCAACATTCGAATGGGACATTTTGATCTCTTAGACAGGAGGGTAACTGTGATGCGGTGGAAGAACTGACTTGAGGGTTTTGTATTTTATCGCAATTGTTACGGTTAGCAAGAGTCGCCACCGACATTTCTTTTATCCAAAAGGAAAGGTGAAAAAGCACAGGAAAGACCTTTGAGATTGTTTCTTGAGTTCGGGGGGTAGATTATGAAAAGGGAAGGTATTAGCACCCTTTTCATCCATGGTTTTCCATGGGCTCCTAGTTACTTTCTTAAATCACTTGCTTTTGTTGTTTGAAATTGTGTTTTGTGTGGTTTTTTGAAAGTATTTTGTAAAATAGGCCATTCGCTTAGGCAATTTTGGTAATGATTCTCGTTCGTAAGAATGTATACGAAGATGTTTGTCTTTTTGAAAGTGTTTTCAATGATTGTAAGATGTATTGAAATGTGTGTGTGTGTGTTTTGAAAATAGCAAGGATAGTTGTTTTGAAGTAGAGCAAGTAACTAGAAGTAATCTACCTACTCAAATGTCTTTCTTATGTATTTTCTATTCCTTTGACATTGTTGTCTTACCATTGATTTGGTAAACAACCCTATCTTTGGATGTAAACGGGACGGGCGTGGGTCATCGTATAGCTATGATTAGCAATGTTTTCAAAGTATATTAGCATTTTTGAGGGACCGAGATCATTTAGTAAGGCAACCTTGAATAGCGTCATCGAGGGACTATGATCTTATATTTGTTTTGTTTTGCCAAGAAACTTTGCATGCGTAATATGGCCATTTTTGTATAAGGCAACCAAGTGGAGAAACCCTAAGGATGCTTGTGTATGTGATACGGTGGGAAGAGAACTGACTGTTTTGGGAATACTGGTTCGCGTTTTGCGGTTGTGTTTGCAAAATGTCGCGGTAAGCAAGAGTCGCCACCGACTTTTATTTTATCCAACAAGGAAAGGAAAAAAGCACAGAAAAATTCCTTTTTCGAGATGTTTCTCGGGTTCGGGGGGTAGATTATAGAAAGGGAAGGTGTTAGCACCCTTTCTATCCGTGGTTATCCACGGGCTCTTAGGTACTAGCTCAAAGTGTTTTCAAAAATTGCTTTTCTTTGTGTTTGTGAGTTTGAAAGGAGTTTTTGTTTGAAAGGTGTAAGTGCGAAAAGTTTTATTTTGTTTTGAAGATAGCAAGTACTTAAGAACCATCTACCTACTCGAAAAGGGAATTAAACTGTGCTAATGTCCTTTAGACAGGGCCATCCCACTATGAATGAGTAGGTAGCCTTGTCGTCGGAGTTTTAAGGGTCAATTCGATTAAGGGACGTGCGGTCACTAAAGCAATGTTAGGACGCCTTAGCGGTAACCCTAATGTCTTAGATCATTTTTCCGAGGCAACCGTTTCGAGGCAACTATGATCTTTGGACAAGAGGGCGACCTCTAAAACTTCCTATACTCAATGACCACGTTCGAAGGCAACCAAGTGAGGTGTACCCTAAGAGTGCGCATGTGCGAGTGTGTTATTTCGGTTATATTTTATCTTTGTACATGTTATGGGTGAGCTATGTTGATTTTAAGTTCATACATTTGATCTTGTCGTGCATTCCCGATTATCAAACATCTAACAGTGTATAGTTGCGGAATTTAAATTGCGAAAATTAAATATAAAACTATTACAAGGCATCAGGTATTTACATCGCCAAAAGCAACCCTTTAATTTAAATTGCGGAAAGTAAATAAAGCGAGAAAATAAAGTCCTAATTAAAAGCTATTACATACCGGGAAATAATTACATCAATATCAGAAATGGATCACGTGCGAGAAATTAAATCGGGCGCATTTTTTAGGGTTTTGACCCTTTTATTGAAAGAAAGCATTTTTTGTTTATTTTTGAATTTAAGAAATTAAATCTAAGTTAATTAAATAAATAAATGAATTAATTAATGCTTTCTTTCAATAAAAGGGTCAAAACCCTAAAAAATGCGACCGATTTAATTTCTCGCACGCGATCCATTTATGATATTGATGTAATTGTTTCCCGGTATGTAATAGCTTTTAATTAGGACTTTATTTTCTCGCTTTATTTACTTTCCGCAATTTAAATTAAAGGGTTTCTTTTGGCGATGTAAATACCCGATGCCTTGTAATAGTTTTAGATTTAATTTCCGCAATTTAAATTCCACAACTATACACTGTTAGATGTTTGATAATAGGGAATGCATGACAAGATCAAATGTATGAACTTAAAATCAACATAGCTCACTCATAACATGTACAAAGATAAAATATAACCAAAATAACACACTCGCACATGCGCACTCTTAGGGTACACCTCACTTGGTTGCCTTCGAACGTGGTCATTGAGTATAGGAAGTTTTAGAGGTCGCCCTCTTGTCCAAAGATCATAGTTGCCTCGAAACGGTTGCCTCGGAAAAATGATCTAAGACGTTAGGGTTACCGCTAAGGCGTCCTAACATTGCTTTAGTGACCGCACGTCCCTTAATTGAATTGACCCTTAAAACTCCGACGACGAGGCTACCTACTCATTCATAGTGGGATAGCCCTGTCTAAAGGACATTAGCACAGTTTAATTCCCTTTTCGAGTAGGTATATGGTTCTTAAGTACTTTCTCTCTTCAAAACAAAATAAAACTTTTCGCACTTACACCTTTCAAACAAAAACTCCTTTCAAACTCACAAACACAAAGAAAAGCAATTTTTGAAAACACTTTGAGCAAGTACCTAAGAGCCCGTGGATAACCACTGATAGAAAGGGTGCTAACACCTTCCCTTTCTATAATCTACCCCCCGAACCCGAGAAACATCTCGAAAAAGGAATTTTTCTGTGCTTTTTTCCTTTCCTTGTTGGATAAAATAAAAGTCAGTGGAGACTCTTGCTTACCGCGACATTTTGTAAACACAAACGCAAAACGCGAACTAGCATTCCAAAATCAATCAGTTCTCTTCCCACCGTATCACAGAACTGGCGACTCTGCTGGGGAAATATAAGTGGGGTGTACCTTAGGATTAGATCATTGTGATTTCAATTGTTTGCTCTGTATGCTTTATATTTGTGGGCTTGTATCGGAGTTACTATAGATCCTAACCCGGATCTGGGGATACCCTTTAGGTAAGTAACAATAAACTGTGAGGGAACTGTACGGCATAGACCGATACAGTTGAAGCAGTAGCTACATTGGTGTGGCACTTTAGATTGTACCGATATCCCTTGTGTTGGAACTAGGAGAATATGGGTCATCTAAGGGGTCATTAAGCACCAACTGACCTTAGAACCTTTAAATCGACCAACTTGGCCATAGAACAGTAGCAGTATGCTACACTCATTAAGACTAAACTCTCGCGATGATTCCGGCTGCAAAAAAAGGTTGCTAAACTGGAATTATGACCGATTGAGGGTAGTCAGTGATATTGAGATCCTCTAGAACCCGGTTACTATTTTTAGGACAGGTTTAAACCAACTGAACTGAAAGAGGGTAGTACCTAAGTTCCTTGCCAGCCTGAAATCTAAGGGCTCTCTGTGTGACTTGTGTGCCTTTACCATATTTGCTATTTATGGATAGTTATGGTGTACTTACTATCATGACATCATGACATCATAACATTGCATACATCTTGCATTGGACTAACCTATTTCAAAGACGGGAGGGATTCATCTTTGGTCTGTTTTGCAGGTCATCATGATGCCCATGCGTAGGAATACCATCCGGATCAACTTTGTCCAGGTTCCCACCTTGCTTAAAGAGTTGGTTGCAAAGATGCCTGATACTACTTCCTTCCTCAGAAGACATGGTTATCTTCTCAGTCTGGTCACCTCCAAATTGGACGAGCAGATGATGAGTGTCCTAGTCCAATTCTATGATACGCTATACCATTGTTTTACTTTTCAAGACTATCAGCTGGTTCCCACCATAGAAGAATTCTCTGAGTTGCTCGGTATCTTTGTTCTGGAGCAGACCCCGTTTACTGGTTGGGAGAAGACTCTTAGGCCCGAAGAGATTGCTGTAGCCCTTCATATGACCAAAGAGGAATTAATGGCTAATTGGGAGACTAGAAGTGGAGCAAAGGGCTTTCTGACTAAATTCTTGGTTGGTAAGGCTAACTACTTCTGGGATAGTCTAGACTTCAAGGCATTCGAAGATATCCTGGCTCTTCTGATATATGGCTTGGTTTTGTTTCTGAACTCCGACTCCTTTGTTGATGTTAATGCGGTAAAGATCTTCATCTCTCGGAATCCAGTACCCACTCTCTTGGGTGACATTCTTCATCAGCTCTATGCTCGTACTGCCCGAAAGCGGGGAACCTTGATATGTTGTGCTCCCTTATTGGCAAGGTGGTTTATTTCGCACCTTCCCAAGTCAGTGCTGAAGAACAAAGAAGGTATGGGTTGGGCTTATAGGGTTATGTCTCTCTCGCATAATGACATTATCTGGACTCTCAAGGGTATGGATGAGGTGACTATCATCGATCGCTGTGGGAAGTATCCCAATGTTCCACTGCTAGGAACCCATGGAGGAATTCTTATAAGCCATGCTTAGCTCTACGTCAGTTCAGGCGTGCCAGAAGAGAAGGACATCATGAGATGATAATGCCTAGTATCATCTTTGATTTTCAAGGGGATAGCGACGAGCAACATCGCAGATTCATAAGGGCTTGGGATAGAGTTCACCAATCTGATCCACATGAGCTGGGCCCAAAGACTTCACTTCTGATGGAGTCATATCTCAGATGGGTCTGTATCCGTGCCCAAAAGCTGGGTATTCCATATGAAGTCGTCCGGCCTGTCACTCTTGAAGTTGCTAATGAAGAAGGAGTTCTTCCAACCATCCTCCATCCTCATATGCCCACTGAAATTGGGGCACTGAAAAGGTCTTGGATGCAACTAAGGGAAGAACGAGATTCTTACCGAGAGAAGTTCAACGAGCAAGAGAAAAATATCCAGAGGTTGACTAGGCAGTTGGAGAACAAGCGGATTCTCAATGACTATGTCCGCACTGATAAGAAGAGACCATGGGAGTACTAATGGACCTTTGATTTGTTGCTTTTCCAGTTTTTGTTTACTTTTCAGTATTTCCACTCTTGTAACGCCCTGAGGGCATCAGTTGAACAATTTGAATTACGAAGTTTATCTAATAAAGTGTGTTTCCTTTCTTGTTTACAAGTTTGAATCTCCCGATTGTCTTTGAAATCATAAATCATACACATTTCATCCCATGCACTTCATAACAGGTACCCATTACAGGTCTCTTATCTTCTTCGCTGTTTATTTCAGCACTCATCATGTCTGCTAAACCTTCAACTGAGCAAGCTATCAAGGCCCTCCAGGCCCAGAATGCCCAATTTCAAGAGCTGTTCATGAATCTAGCTAAGGGTCAGCAAGATCTGAAGACCCTGATTTTGAAGGAGAAAAAGAAGAAGAAGAAGACAATCCTGTTTAACACAGGGCACAGGTTTGGAAACAGGCTACAGAATGAAGTTGATTTGACCACCTCATCTGGAGGGAAAGATAGTCAAGAGGAAAGGAGGGCTCCTAGCCCTATAGTCTCCGACAACGAGACGGACTTCGATGAAGAACAGTATCCTCCGGCCGAGGACAGATACAAGCAACTGGAAGACCGGTTGAGTGCTATGGAAGTTCAAAAAGTGTCTGGCCTGGACTTTGGTGATCTGGGTCTATCATCTAGGGTGGTGATCCCCCACAAATTCAAGGCACCAGCCTTTGCTAAGTATGACGGAGTTTCTTGTCCGAAGCTGCACCTCCGATCATATGTACAGAAGATTCAGCCGTACACCGCTGATAAAAACCTATGGATCCATTTATTTCAAGACAGTCTCTCAGGGATTCAGCTTGAGTGGTTCTACCAGTTAGACGGAGCCAGTATCCGCAGTTGGGAAGATTTGGCTACTGCTTTCTACAGGCAGTATCAGTACAACTCCGACCTCGCTCCTACGCGTACCCAACTCCAGGGTATGTCAATGGGAACGGGTGAAGGATTCAAAGACTATGCTCAGAAGTGGAGGGACCTCTCCGAAAGAGTACAACCACCCTTGGTTGATCGGGAGCTTGTGGACATGTTTTTGTGGACCCTGTCAGGTCCATTTTTCAACCACCTGATTAGAAGCTCTTCATCTGGGTTTACAGAGCTTATTTTGACCGGTGAGAGGATTGAGGCTGGTATTAAGGCTGGTAAGATACATAAGGGTGCCTCATCGAGCACCGAGAAGAAGCCGTTTAAGAAAGAGTCCAGTGCTGTTTACAGTTCAAGAAGACAGAATAGACACGAACATCACCAAGCTGTTAATGCGGTTGTTATTTCAAAACCTACTGATGCTCCTCAGCACACCAATCAACAAAAGGACGAGAGACCTCAAAGGCAATTCACTCGTCTCAGCATGACCTTATCTCAGATTCTGCCACAGTTGTTGAAGACCAATCTGGTGATTCCAAAGGAAGCTCCGAAGAATCCAAATACAACGTCACCGAAGTACAACCCTAATGTCTGCTGTGCTTTTCACTCTGATAGCCCGGGGCATAATACGGACGATTGTTGGGTTTTGAGGAATAAGGTACAAGACTTGATCGATGCGAAGGAGATTGAGTTCGGAGCACCAGAAAAGCCTAAACAAGATGCAGGGGTGAATGCTATCAAGGATGACGATGATGAAGAGTTTGATATCGACATTTGGATCTACCCTACGACCAACGGTGGATTAAGCAACTGGACAACGAAGGATTCTATGACCGTTTCAGTTATCACCCAGTAATGAAACTTTTTGTTTTGAATATGTATAAGACAATGTTTTAAACTTTACGGCCCGGTGTCTTACCCGGGGCACCGTGGCTCCATTTGTGAGGGCTTTATGTGTGTCATTTTCATATATCATTAATAAAAGCATTGGACGTTCTTGCATTTCAAATTTTGCGCTCCTTGTTTTTCTTTATTATATATTGCAAAACAGCTATTTACACACTCACATATACAGGTCCACATCCACTCTGGATCTCACTGGTAACGACTCTGCTACTGCCAGTTATGACTTTGAAAATCCGATCAACTTAGCTGAAGACGAAGGTGAAGATGATTGCGAAGTGTCGGGTGAACTTGCAAGACCGTTACTCCAGGAAGAGAGGGTTATTCAGCCGCACGAAGAGCCGGTGGAATCAGTGAATCTGGGTACAGAGACAGACAAGAAGGAAGTTAAGGTCGGTGCAAATCTGGAGCTTAGTGTGAAGCAACGGTTGATTCAGATGCTACGGGAATATGTTGAGATCTTTGCCTGGTCTTACGAAGACATGCCTGGGTTGGATACTGATATTGTGGTTCATCGCCTGCCTACCAAGGAAGACTGTCCTCCAGTAAAACAGAAGGTCCGCCGAATGCGCCCAGAGATGTCTGAGAAAATCAAGGCTGAAGTTATGAAACAGTTTGACGCCGGTTTTCTAGAAGTTAATTCTTACCCTCAGTGGGTGGCCAATGTGGTTCCTGTGCCGAAGAAGGATGGTAAGGTCCGAATGTGTGTTGATTACAGGGATTTGAACAGGGCGAGCCCCAAGGACGATTTCCCTCTACCTCATATTGACGTTATGGTTGACAACACCGCTCAGCACAAGGTATTCTCCTTTATGGATGGTTTCTCCAGTTATAATCAGATTAAAATGGCTCCCGAAGACATGGAGAAGACAACCTTTGTTACTCAGTAGGGTACCTTTTGTTACAAGATCATGCCTTTTGGATTGAAAAATGCTGGGGCAACGTATCAGCGTGCCATGGTTGCTTTGTTTCATGACATGATCCATCATGAGATTGAAGTATACGTCGACGATATGATTGCAAGGTCCCAGACTGAGGAGGAACACCTTGACCATCTACAGAAGTTGTTTGACAGGTTAAAGTTGTACAAGCTAAGGTTAAACCCGGACAAGTGCACTTTCGGGGTGAGATCTGGTAAGCTATTGGGTTTCATCTTGAGCGACAAAGGTATTCAAGTGGACCCTGCCAAGGTGAAAGCTATACAGGAAATGCCTTCTCCCAGAACAGAGAAAGAAGTCAGAGGCTTTCTGGGACGTCTGAATTACATTGCCCGATTCATCTCGCACCTAACTGCTACTTGTGAGAAAATCTTCAAGCTACCGAAGAAAGATTAAGTAGTACGTTGGAATGATGAATGCCATGCCGCTTTCGAAAGGATTAAAGAGTATCTCCAAGAGCCACCTATTCTGATGCCTCCAGTTGAAGGGAGACCTCTGATCTTATACCTGACAGTACTCGATAACTCAATGGGGTGTGTGCTGGGTCAGCATGACGAGTCTGGCCAAAAAGAGCATGCTATTTATTACCTTAGCAAAAAGTTTATCGATTGTGAGACCCGATACTCACTGCTCGAGAAAACTTGCTGCGCTTTGGCATGGGCTGCTCGCCGGCTGAGACAGTATATGTTGACTCACACTACTCTATTGATATCAAAGATGGATCCAATCAAGTATATCTTCGAAAAGCCTGCCTTGTCCGGAAGAATAGCAAGATGGCAGATGATCTTGACTGAGTATGACATCCAATATACGACCCAAAAGGCAATTAAGGGAAGTGTGTTGGCAGACCATTTGGCACATCAGGCAGTGGATGATTACCAATCTATGAACTTTGAGTTCCCGGACGAGAATATCATTCTAGTAACTGATTGTGAAACACCTGGACCGGATGAAGGACCTGAGGAAGGATACCGATGGTCTGTGTACTTTGATGGAGCTTCGAACGCTTTAGGTAATGGAATTGGCGTCGTGATCATATCTCCTAAAGGCTCTCATACTCCGTTTACCGCCCGATTATGTTTCAACTGCACCAACAATAGGCGGAGTATGAAGCATGCATCATGGGTCTTCGAGCAGCAATTGACCTAAGGGTTAAGTTTTTAAGTGTCTTCGGAGATTCCACTCACGTGATCAGTCAGATTAAAGGTGAGTGGGATATGAAACACCCGAACATTATTCCTTACAAGGAGTATGTATTGACGTTGCTTCCCCATTTCAAGGAGATAACCTTTGAACACTTCCCTAGAGAGGAGAATCAGTTGGCGAACGCGTTGGCTACGATGTCTTCTATGTTCAAAGTCAATTGGGATAACGAGGCTCCCCGGATCATCATTGAAAGATTGGACGAACCCGCCCATTGTTATGATATTGAGACTGAAAAGGTAATAGAAAAGCCCTGGTATCATGAGGTGAAGAGGTATCTTGAAGCTCAGGAATACCCCGAGGGTGCATTTGTTAATGACAAGAAGTTTCTGAGGAGGTTCGCGGCGAAGTTCTTCATCAGCAATGGTATTCTTTACAAGCGAAACCATGATTCAACCTTACTGCGATGTGTGGATAAGACTGAAGCAGAAAGGATCATGACAGAGTTACATGAAGGTACCTTCGGAACTCAATCCAGTGGACACACCATGGCAAAGAAAATCCTTCGGGCAGGATATTATTGGTCCACAATGGAAGCCGACTATTATCAGCATTCTCGGACATGTCACAAGTGTCAAGTCTATGCTGATAAGGTGCACATACCTCCAGTTCCTCTGAAAATCTTGATGGCACCTTGGCCTTTTGCAATGTGGGGCATTGATATGATCGGCGAGATCAGACCTACGGCATCCAACAGGCATTGTTTCATCCTGGTAGCAATTGATTAATTTATGAAGTGGGTTGAAGCAACTTCCTTTTCTACTGTAACCAAGAACATCGTGGCACGGTTCATTCGGCACAATCTAATATGTAGATACGGAGTACCAGAGAGGATCATTACGGACAATGGTACCAATCTCAACAACAAGATGATCACTGAGCTCTGCGAGCAATTCAAGATACAGCATCACAACTCTTCTCCTTACCAACCGAAGATGAATGAGGTTGTCGAAGCAGCTAATAATAACATTAATAAGATTGTGCAGAAGATGACAGTGACATACAAAGACTGGCATGAGATGTTACCATTTGCTCTTCACGGGTACCGTACCTCAGCGCGGACGTCAACAGGGGCAACACCCTATTCCTTGGTTTATGGCATGGAGGCAGTCTTGCCTATCGAAGTTCAGATACCCTCTCTCCGAATCATGAAGGATGCAGGTTTGAGTGAAGATGACTGGATTCAGACCCGGCTTGATCAGCTGAACTTAATCGACGAAAATAGACTTACTGCTATTTATCATGGTCAGACGTACCAAAAGCGGATGATCAAGGCATTTAACAAGAAAGTTAGACAACAAGAGTATCAAGTCGGGGACCTGGTAATCAAGCGCATTATCTTACCTCAAGGTGATCCTAGGGGAAAATGGACCCCTACTTACGAAGGGACATTTGTGGTTAAGAACATTTTTTCAAGAGGAGCTATGATTCTAACCACCATGGATGGTGACGACCTTCCTCACCCCGTCAATGCAGACATAGTAAAAAGATACTACGCATAATCAAAGACCCGCTAGGTTGACTGGCCTAGGAAAAAATAAGGGCTTCCCGGCGAACCAAAAGGTTTCGGGCAAAAACAAGGGATGAAAATGAAAAAATCTGTACACCCGGCAAGTCGAAAACCTGAAAAGGCGGCTTGGGCAAAAAAGGGTATCCCAGTGGACTGAAAACCCGAAAGGGCGGTCCAGGCAAAAATTAGGGATCAAAGCATAACATTATGTCTCATTGGATCACCTTGCATCCAGACTCGGTATCAACTGTCAAGCTCGGACGACACTAATCAATCTGATTCATCTTCAACCAAGCAGCAAAGTGATGAGATGCTCGAGGATATAAAGGCAATAGCAGAGTTGGAACCCAGTGGGATTATTCACATAGCTGTTTTGTTTTCTTTTCACAAATTGTGTAAATTCTATCTGCTCGGCGGTGTTCTCTTACTAGGACGTCAGCCTCTTGTACAAAAACGCCTGTTTATAGGCCAAACTTCAAATCAATACAATTCATTTTCAAAGAAATTTCAAACTGTTTTTCCTTTATCTGTTTTGTTTTGCAAAGAACGTACAATGTTCATTTTTGATATATGCATTTGACATTAATTGCTGATCATAAATATTTACATGCGAAACAAAAGACGAATTACGGGTAACATCAGAAACAGGGGCAATAAGAATTGTCCGAGCTGTATGGTTGCTTTGCTCACCAGGTACAAAGGTAGATTCAGCTGAATAATATGGCTAAGATACCTTCACTCCCTGTAGAGTAAGATAGTAATGGTAGCTCTCCCCCAGCTGAGACTTACAACCATGAACGAATCAGCAATACTCTCCCCAAGCAGAGTTGGTCTACCATCAACACTAAAAGGGTCCTAATATTCCCCAGTGGAGTATAAGAATATTCCTCAGCAAGTATAAGAGTATCCCCGACAATCTTAATATTCCCCAACGGAGTATAAGAAGGTTCCCCAGTGGAATACAAGATACCCCCAGTGGAGTCAATATTTCCCAGCACGGTCTGAAAAAAGCTTCCCCGACGGAGTTGAATCATCATCCCCAGTAGACTCTGGAAGTTTACCCCCAGCGAAGTACAAGATAAATCTCCCCAGTCAAATTCAAAGGATTATCCTCACAAGAGTCTAACAGGGTTATCCCTAGAAAGTTGCAACTGAAGATCATCCCCAGTGGAGTTCTTTCTTTTCACAAGCAGGAATTCAATCCTCAACAGATTCCATATCACTAGCAGCGGTAATCCATCCCCAGCGGAGTTTATCGTTGAAATCCCCAGCGGAGCTTATCAGCGGAATCCCCAGTAGAGTTTATCAGTGACATTCTCAGCAGAACATCTCTTCCCCACAGAGTGATTCCCCTCGGAGTATTCTCCTCATCAGTTTATTCCCCAACAGAGGTATCCTCTCCTGCAAATTTATCACCTTCGTTCATCATCCCCAGAGGAAACGAAGAACCAACTCTATTCTCCAGCAGCTATCTGGGATTTATTTTCCCCAGCTAAAACATCACATTTCCATACATCATGATACATGCATATACGCATCATACCATACAATCTCGTTTATGTTGAGAACATCATTGCTTGATCCATATCATGCATTGCATATGACTGACCTTTACCTTTCAGGAAAGATGCAGTTAAATTCTCAACTATGTCGAAGGAGACGAAACCAGTTAAATCGATTCCTAAAGATTTTTCTGATGCGAACACAGTCAAAGGAGACAAAACCAGTTAAATCGATTCCTAAAGATTTTTCTGATGCGAATGCAGTCAAAGGAGACAAAACCAGTTAAATTGATTCCTAAAGATTTTTCTGAGGCCAACCCATCAAAGGAGACAAAACCAGTTAAATTGATTCCTAAAGATTTTTCTGAGGCCAACCCGTCGAAGGAGACAAAACCAGTTAAATCGATTCCTAAATATTTTTCTGATGCGAACACAGTCAAAGGAGACAAAACCAGTTAAATCGATTCCTAAAGATTTTTTTGATGCGAACGCAGTCAAAGGAGACAAAACCAGTTAAATCGATTCCTAAAGATTTTTCTGATGCGAACGCAGTCAAAGGAGACAAAACCAGTTAAATTGATTCCTAAAGATTTTTCTGATGCGAACGTAGTCAAAGGAGACAAAACCAGTTAAATTGATTCCAAAAGATTTTTCTGATGCGAACGCAGTCAAAGGAGACAAAACTAGTTAAATCGATTCCTAAAGATTTTTCTGATGCGAACGCAATCAAAGGAGACAAAATCAGTTAAATCGATTCCTGAAGATTTTTCTGAGGCCAACCCGTCAAAGGAGACAAAACTAGTTAAATCGATTCCTAAAGATTTTTCTGAGGCCAATCCAGTCAAAGGAGACAAGACCAGTTAAATCGATTCCTAAAGATTTTTCTGATACCCATCCAGTCAAAAGAGACAAGACCAGTTAAATCGATTCCTAAAGATTTTTCTGAGACCAATCCAGTCAAAGGAGATAAAACCCCCTCTGGTTCAGTTAAATCGATTCCTAAAGATTTTTCTGATGCCAATCCAGTCAAAGAAGACAAAACCACCTATCAACAATCTCCAAATGGCATCTGTAAGCCCATTCCCGACATCACAATGCTGATACTACGTCATGCGAGTGCAAATTTCTGGGCACTCTAGTGTTCAATCATCTTCCACCTTCGGATCACGAAAGGCCCGAAAGCCAATCTATATCCTCAGGTTTAAGAAGATTGAACAGGGGCAACTGTTGTACCCCAAAATTTTCCCTCCCATATTACTCAAGACATGTCAAGAACAACCTCCAAGTTGCTCAAGATGGCTCAAGAGTTGGACAGTCAAATCATCTCCTAAGGCAATCAATCTCAAATTAGGGTTTTGTGTTGCATCAAGGTCCTTGCATCCAAATGACCTCAAGTGCTCCCCAATGTCCTAATATGTTCTCAAGTTCATCCATGTCAAACTTCTTTTTGTTGAAGGTTAATAAACAACCTCTGTATGGTATGAAATGTTTGGATGGTTTTTAGATGGAATATACAAAGTGTGAGAGGTTTAAAGGTTTAGACTTTAAAACTCAAGAGTGGAGGTTTTATGGATTGTTATGGCTTTTTATGAATATGAGATTTTAAGGGTTTATCAATATAACTTATGGCTTTTCTCCTTGTCCTTTCTCTCTATTTTTTCTAACTTCTTTCTCTTGTGATTGACCTCTCTATTTATAGAGAAGGTTATATACTTGAAACAAAACTCAGATTTTGAATCACATGTTATGGCTAGGTTAGATTGAACATGAAGCAAGCTTGAAGATTATAGTTCGAATGCTTTGTACTTTGTTGCATAAAGTTGTTAGACACTTTAAGCATGCCTTTCTGATTTTGTATGTTGAGTGTGATTAGAACAACAAGTTAGAGGCTCAAGAAATTGACTTTATGATTAAAGTGAACTTTGCAAGAATGGCAATGGTGCCTTTGTGCTAAAAATGGAAATGTCACTTGGACAATGCTTAAACCAAATGGACCATAGCTCAAAAGTTTGTTTGAGCATTAAATTATGGTAAGATTTGCAAGTCACAAGGCCTGCAAAGTAAGATTATGCAGCACATCATGCCAATTGGATTATGTGTTTTTCAACAAAGATGGCTTGCAATTCAAGAATTAATGCCCAACTTCAGGCCCTTGAATCTCCTAGCTCAAATATGATAAATTCATGCTCTTGGATGTTTTGGAAAGCTTGAAACACCCTCTAAAACTTTCATGTTGACCACTTTTGTTAAATCAAACTGGAACTTGATGAAAATTGGCCAAGAAGTTGGGATAAAAACCTGACCAAAACTGCTGAAGATTTCTCTAAGTGTTTAATGAAAATGCCATGACTTCATGAACTTATAACTTGAGATCCAAGCATATTTAGGAGAAGTTATGTAAAGAAATGTTGTAGATATCATGGAGATATACAACTTTCATGTTGAAAGTTTCCCTTGAACTGTCTTGCATCTTAGTGAAAGAATGGCATGAAGTGATGAAATTATCATGTATAAAGACACTTAGAAAATTTCCAAGTCTTGGAAATCTTGACTTTTCAAGTTGACTTTTGACTTTCTTGACTTCTTGATGATCAAGCTTGATATTCTTGAATGTCTTGATGAAATTTGATCTTTGGAATGTAATGTTCACCAAAAAGTCAAAGTTTGACTTTCTAGTATGCAATTGACCATTTTGCCCTTTTGCCAATTCCAAGCCTAAATTGATGTACCAGTGCTGCAAACTTGATGTCATAAAAGATCTTGTAAGAAAATCCTTGAGAAATGAGAGGGAAAATTTTGGGGTACAACAATTGCCCCTGTTCAATCTTCTTAAACCTGAAGAGTTAGATTGGTGGATCCACCATTCGTGAGTTGAAGGTGGAAGATGATTGGACACTAGAGAACCCAGAAATTTGCACTCGACGATGTGTAGTTGAGGGAATGGGCTTAAAGATGCCATTTGTAGAAGTTATAGAGTGTTGTTGGAGATGGGCTTGTATATGCCATCCAAGAATGTTTGTTGGATTGTAAATTGTAAGATGAAAGAATGAGTATCAGAATGGTGTCCGTGTCTAGAACGTATCTGAATTGTATCTGAACTTGAAATCTGAATGAGTATCAGAATGACATCCGTGTCTGGAGCGTATCTGAACTGTATCTGAACTTTGAAATCTGAATGAGTATCAGAATGGCATCCGTGTCTAGAGCGTATCTGAACTATATCTGAACTTTGAAATTTGAATGAGTATCAGAATGGCATCCGTGTCTGGAGCGTATCTGAACTGTATCTGAACTTTGAAATTTGAGTGAGTATCAGAATGGCATCCGTGTCTGGAGCGTATCTGAACTGTATCTGGACTTTGAAATTTGAACGAGTATCAGAATGGCATCCATGTCTGGAGCGTATCTGAACTGTATCTCAACTTTGAAATTTAGATGAGTATCAGAATGGCATCCGTGTCTAGAGCGTATCTGAACTGTATCTGAACTTTGAAATTTGTATTAGTATCAGAATGGCATCCGCTTCTGGAGCGTATCTGAACTGTATCATGATTGCACATTGTTGACGGTAGTTGTTGATCTTATCCTGAAAAGGGTAAAATGTTAGCTTGGAACACAAGATTATGTTGCATGAAATGTATGATGCAATATATGTGTTTTATCAATGTTTATGATATGTGGATGTAATGTATGCGCATGTAAGTTGATTTGTTGTATTGCTGTATGATTGAGGAAAATAAATCCTTGACTGCTGCAGAGGATATGTGGATTCTTCATATCTTGAAATTGAAGTATTGACAAAATCCTATTGTGAGAGAAATGCCATATACTGCTTGAGGAATCTGCTTGGGGAATCCATAGAATTTTGATGATTTCTACTGGGGATTAATAAGCGAGAGTCTTTGTTCTGCTGGGGAGTATCAGAAGTCAGTTGTTATCTGGTTGGATTTCAGGCTTCAAAACAACTTGCTGGGGAATTTGGAGAAACTGGACGGTTTCCACCAGGGATTAATAGTTTGAAGTTTTAGTTCCGTTGGGGATCTAAATGACGTACTGTGGGGATTGCTCATGGAATAGCCTAAAGACGTTTTCCTATTTTTTTCAAACTATCAGTAATTGTATTTCTCATTTTGTTTATTTGTAAACAATAATTATGTTCAAATGCATATGTTCATTAATGAATCATTGGACGTTTTTGCAAATAAAACACAAGTGTAAAGGAAAATACAAATAGTTTTCCGTACTTTAAAGAGATATCTTTGTATTTACTTTGAATAATTATTTTGTACAAAGGAGACAGACATCCTAGTAAGAGGATGGTGCCATAAAAGTAAGAAAAAATTTATACAAAGAAAGACAGCTATGCGTGATAATCCCATGGGGTTCCCATTCTGCTATAGTCTCCGTGTCTCCAAATATCCTGTCTATTTGTTGCTTCGTCCGAAGATGATTGAATTTATCAGAAACTCCGAGTTTGTCAGTGAAGAGATTATCCTTAAAGTGATCCGACGGGGCATAGTCATACGCTTAAATTCCCTAACTTTTGCCTGGATCGCCCTTTCAGGTTTTCAGTCCAACGGGAAACCCTTTTTTGCCCAAGTCGCCCTTTCGGGTTTTCAACTTGCCGGGTGTACAATTTTTTTTATATTTTATCCCTAATTTTTGCCCGAACCTTTTGGTTCGCCAGGATGCCCTTTTTTGCCTAGGTGTGTCAACCTAGCGGGTCTCTTATGCGTAGCATCTTTTGACTATGTCCGCATTCGTAGGGTGTAGCAGGTCGTCGCCGTCCATGGTGGTTAAGATCATTTCCCCACCGGAGAAGATGTTCTTGATTACAAATGGTCCTTCATAGGTAGGAGTCCATTTTCCCCTGGGATCACTTTGTGGTAAGATAATGCGTTTGATCACTAGATCTCCAACTTGATATACCTGGCGTCTAACTTTTTTGTTGAAAGCCTTGATCATCCGTTTTTGATACATCTGACCATGGCAAACAGCAGTAAGTCTCTTTTCATCAATTAAGTTTAGTTGATCAACCCGAGTCTGGATCCAATCGTCCTCATTCAAACTTGTATCTTCCATAATTCTCAAAGAGGGGATCTGAACCTCAATAGGCAAGACAACCTCCATGCCATAAACCAAAGAATAAGGTGTTGTCCCAGTTGACGTACGAGCCGTGGTACGATACCCGTGGAGAGCAAATGGTAGCATCTCATGCCAGTCCTCATAGGTGATTGTCATTTTCTGTATCATCTTTTTAATGTTTTTATTAGCAGCTTCGACGACACCATTTATCTTTGGCCGATAGGGGGATGAATTGTGATGTTGAATCTTAAACTGCTCGCACAAGGTGGTGATCATAGTATTGTTAAGGTTTGTACCATTATCAGTGATGATCCTTTCTGGGATACTGTACCAGCAAATGAGATTCTGCTTGATGAAGCGGGCAACAAAATTCTTAGTAACGGATGCGAAGGAAGCTGCTTCGACCCATTTTGTAAAATAGTCAATGGCCACTAGAATGAAGCGGTGTCCATTGGAGGCTGTAGGCTTGATCTCCCCAATCATATCGATTCCCCACATAGAAAAGGGCCAAGGAGCCGTCAAGACATTCAGAGGAACCGGAGGTACGTGCACCTTGTCCGCATAAATTTGACACTTATGACAGGTCCGAGAGTGTTGATAGAAGTCTGCTTCCATGGTATACCAATAATAGCCTTCCCTTAGGATTTTCTTCGCCATTGTATGCCCACTAGAGTGGGTGCCAAAGGTACCTTCATGTAGTTCAGCCATGATCTTTTCAGCCTCAATCTTATCCATACAACGAAGCATAATAGAGTCATGATTGCGTTTGTAAAGGATGCCATTACTCAGGAAGAACTTAGCAGAGAATCTCCTTAAGAACTTTTTATCATTGATTGAAGCTCCTTCCAGATATTCTTGAGCCTCGAGATACCTTTTGACTTCATGAAACCAAGGCTGGTCCATTACTTCTTCAGTATTAGTCTCGTGACAGTGTGCTGGTTCGTCCATTCGTTCAATGGTGATCTGGGGAGCCTCGTTATCCCAATTAAGTTTAAACATAGATGACATTGTTGCTAGAGCATCTGCTAGCTGATTTTCTTCTCGCGAGAAATGCTCGAAGGTGATCTGCTCAAAATGTGGTAGCAATGTCAAAACATGTTCTTTGTAAGGGATAAGGTTTGGATGCCTAGTGTCCCATTCTCCTTTGATCTGACTGATGACCAAAGCTGAATCTCCAAACACATCTAAAGATTTGATTCCCAAGTCTATGGCAGCCTTGAGACCAAAGATGCATGCTTCATATTCCGCCATGTTGTTCATACAGTTGAAGTAAATTCTGGCAGTAAAGGGAGTGTGACACCCTTCCGGAGATATGAGTACAGCGCCTATACCATGACCAAGTGCATTGGATGCCCCATCAAAGAACAGGGTCCATCGGGATCCTTGTTCAGGTCCGTCATATGGTATGATCTCTTCACAGTCGTCTAATGTCATGATGTCTTCATCTGGGAATTCAAACTTCATGGACTGATAATCTTCCACAGCTTGATGAGCAAGATGATCATCTAGCACACTGCCCTTTATAGCTTTCTTGGTAGTATACTTTATGTCATATTCTGTTAGGATCATCTGCCATCTAGTTATCCTCCCAGACAGAGCAGGCTTTTCGAAGATGTACTTTATCGGATCCATCTTAGATATCAACAAGGTGGTATGAGTCAACATATACTGTCTTAGCCGACGAGCAGCCCATGCCAGAGCACAACAAGTTTTCTCGAGCAGTGAATATCTGGTTTCACAGTCGGTAAAATTTTTGCTCAGGTAGTAAATAGCGTGCTCTTTTCGGCCAGACTCGTCATGCTGCCCCAATACACACCCCATTGAGTTCTATAAAACGGTCAGATACATGATCAGTGGTCTTCCCTCGACTGGTGGCATCAAAACAGGAGGCTCTTGTAAGTACTCGTTGATCTTGTCAAAAGAAATCTGGCATTCATCATTCCATTTGACTACTTGATCTTTCTTTAATAGTTTGAAGATTGGCTCACAAGTAGCTGTCAGGTGAGAAATGAATCTGGAAATATAGTTCAAGCGTCCCAAGAATCCTTTGAATTCCTTCTCAGTACGAGGAGCAGGCATTTCTTGTATCACTTTAACCTTGGCAGGATCAACCTCGATGCCTTTATTGCTGACAATGAAACCTAAGAGTTTATCGGACCGGACTCCGAATGTACACTTGTTTGGATTCAACCTTAACTTGTACTCCTTCAATCTCACAAACAACTTTTGGAAGTGATCAAGGTGCTCCTCTCCAGTTTGTGATCGGGCTATCATGTCATCTACGTAGACCTCTATCTCATGATGTATCATATCATGAAATAAGGCTACCATGGCGCGTTGATAGGTTGCCCCAGCATTCTTCAGTCCGAATGGCATCACTTTGTAGCAGAATGTGCCCCACTGTGTGACAAATGTAGTTTTCTCCATGTCCTCAGGTGCCATTTTGATTTGGTTATAGCCTGAGAATCCGTCCATGAAGGAAAATACTTTGTGCTGGGCGGTATTGTCAACCAAGATGTCGATGTGGGGAAGTGGAAAATCATCTTTAGGGTTGGCCCTGTTTAAATCTATATAATCCATGCACATTCATACTTTGCCGTACTTTTTAGGCACGGGAACAATGATGGCAACCCATTGAGGATAGGAAGTGACAACCAAAAATCCAGCATTGAATTGTTTCATGACTTCCTCTTTGATCTTCTCTGACATGTCAGGTCTCATGCGGCGAACTTTTTGTTTCATTGGTGGACAGTCTTCTCTTGTGGGCAGACGATGTACCATGATGTCTGCATCAAGTCCTGGCATGTCTTCGTATGACCAGGAAAATATCTCAACATAATCATGCAATAGCTGAATTAGACGCTCCTTGACACTCGGCTCTAGATTGGCACCCACCTTGATTTCCTTTTTATCTTCCTTGGTGCCCAAGTTGATTGTATCCAACGGTTCCTCATGAGGTTGAATAGCTCTTTCCTCTTGTTGTAGTAGTCTGGCCAATTCCCCTGGTACTTCACAATCTTCCTCACCTTTGTATTCGTCTTGGTAGATTAGATCTTCAGAGTCACTAAAGGCTATAGCAATCTTTAAACAATAAAATGTAAAAGAAAGACAATGAGCACAAAAGGTTTGTATGTGGAAAAGCGTCCATGATTCATTGAATGTCATATGAAGATGAAATAAAAACCCTTACAAATGGACCATTGTGCCTCGGGTAAGACACAAGGTTTTTAAAGTGCAAATTATTTGTGAATATTACAAGTCCAATAGAAATGTAAAAGATAAATTACTGAGAGGTGAAAGTTATTGGGACAAAGTCTCTGGCTTCCCAATTGCGAAGTCCTCCGTTGACAGTAGGAAATATCCAATCTTCCAAGATGCCATCTTCTTCACCGTCTTCCACTGTGTTGACCTCCCGGTTACTAATCTTCAAAGGTGGCCCTCCAGCACGTGCACGACGCACAACCTTCTGAGCAGTTGAAGTAAACCCTAAGCCAAACTTGTCTGATTTATACGGGATGTCTGGAAGCTGCCCCCAGATGGTGCATCCACCCTCTTCTACTACTGCCTTGGCATCCTTTAGAGATGACATCCGAAGCGGAGGTCTTGTGATCTTGGGGATTGGGGATACCGCCTTGGTTACTGCTACCTCTTGAGAGACCTCTTCGAAATGTTGAAAAGGAGTTTCAATGAACTCGCCATCCAACTCCACATATCGGAAAGAATTTGGATGGCTAATCATGTACTCCTCTTCTCCATGGACAGTGATGATCTTCCCATGGACCCGATATTTCAGCATCTGATGTAGCATAGAGGTGACAACACCGGCATTATAGATCCAGGGCCGTCCTAACAGACATGATTAAGAGGGGCGGATGTCCATTACATAGAAGTTTGAGTTAAAGGTCTGAGTTACCACCTTTATGGGGATGTCCACCTCCCCGTGGACCATCCTCTTTGAGCCATCAAATGCTCTCACAACTATGTTACTGGGTTTTAGAGTTAGCCCTTCGCAATCCAATCTGTCAAGAGCTTTCTTCGGTAAGACATTCAAAGATGAACCCGTGTCCACCAAGACATGGGCTAGAGTCGTTCCTCTACACTCCACAGAGACGTGTAATGCCTCGTTGTGCTTTCTCCCTCTGGGTGTCAAATCAGCATCAGAGAAGCCTAGGTCGTTATCAGTTGTCAAACTGGCCACAAAATCTTGGAATTGGTCAGCAGACGTTTCTTGTGGCACATGGGCTGTCTTCAGAAATTTTACCAGAGCCTTCGCATGTGCCTCAGAGCACAACGACAATGCTAGCATGGAGATATTGGAGGGAGTTTGCCCCAATTGTTCAACCACGTCATAGTCACTCTTCTTTATTATCCTCAGGATCTCTTCCATTTCCTTCTTGGATGTTTCGGGGATAGCTAGTGGTTGATCCCTCGTCCAGACAGGCTCCTCTTGAATGCTTTTTCCTCGATTTTCAGTAGTAGAAATGTCGGTAGGGATAACAGCAGGGATGATTATCAGTATAGAGGTAATCTTCAGAACAGCCACGGGTCCAAAAACTGCCTTTGGAGGTGCAATCTCTGGAGAGAAGATTCTACCGCTACGGGTAATCTTACTAGTTCCGGCAATATTGCTAATGTCAGTATCTTCTTCTTCGGAGCTCACTTCTTCGGCGGTAAGCCCATCTTGTTTGATACCATGGTAGTAGATTTCTCCACTGTAATTCCATGAAACTATTTTATCTGATTCATATAGGACCGGCCCGGGCATTGTAATTATGAGAGGAGTAGTCTTTGGAACTGATGTAATCCTAACGGGTCTTTTGGGGACCCTAGAAGGATTGGAGGAGATGGTTATGATTGAAACGTCTTTAATAGGAATGGGTGAAACATGAGAATTTTCAAACAGAATTTCTTGGTGGTCTATCAGGCGTTGAATTCCTGTCTTCAACAGAGGGCAATCAGTTGATAAGCAAATATGGCAGTCTTTATTACAACCTGGGAATATACCAGCTTTCAAAAAGTTCATCTTAATGATCGGGAGCGGAGTTAAGAGTTCATCTACTGTAGCAACAAACAAATCTTCCTCGATAGCATTGGCGTTATGACCATGTCTAGGCATAGGAGCAAAAATGACATTTGGTTTCTCGGGCGCCTCAAACTCAATCTCTTTTGCATCTATAAGGTCTTGAATTTTGTTTTTCAAAGCCCAACAGTTGTTGGTGTCGTGGCCTGGACTTTTGAAATGGTATGCGCATCTGGCATCCAGGTGATAATGAGGGGACACCGTGTTGGGATTCTTTGGAGCTTCCTTCAAAGTTGCCAAATTAGATTTCAGAAGATGTGGTAAGACCTGGGCTAGAGTCATATTAATTCTGGTGAATTGTCGGACCGACCTTTCCACCCTCGGTTGATTACTCTTTGGTTGATCAAATGTAAGCTTTGGGATCATAACGGCCCCTACCATTGGTCGGCGTTCAGCTCTCCCTTGGTTCCTTTATGGATAAACAGCAGATACCTCCTTTTCCCAGTGAAAGGCTTTCTTACAGTTGTAGAGGCAGACGAATCTTTCTGAATCTTTCCACTTTTTATGCCAGCTTCCACCCTCTCTCCAGTTAATATTAACTCGGTAAATCCAGCAGATGAGTTCCCAATCAAATGATTGAAGAAATGGCCTGATAGAGTGCCTAAGAACATATCCACCAACTCCCTTTCAGGCAGAGGGGGTTGCACTCTCCCAGCTAGATCTCTCCATTTTTGTGCCTAATCTTTGAAACCCTCATTTGAAGCCATAGCCATACTCTTAAGTTGAGTACGAGTAGGCGTCAAATCTGCATTATACTGGTATTGTTTATAGAAATATGCGGCAAGGTCTTCCCAGTTGTGGACGTCGTCCCTTTCTAATTGGTAAAACCAATCGAGTTGTGTTTCGGATAAACTATCTTGGGAAAAATGCACCCATAGGTCTTTATCGGTAGAGTGCGGCTGAATCTTTCTCACGTATGATCGGAGGTGCAGTTTAGGACATAACACCCCATCATATTTTTCAAACAACGGAACTTTGAACTTTGGTGGGATCACAATTCCCGATACTAGCCCCAATTCTTCAAAATCTAGACCTGGTACCCTTTGTATTTCCATAACGCTTAAACGCTCTTCAAGATGTCTGTACTTATCATCAGCCGGAGGATACTGTTCCTCAGAGTAGTCTTCCTCTTCTTCCTCCTCTTCAGATTCTGATAGAACCGCTGTTTCTTTTCCTTTCCCTTCTCCTTCCCCGGAAGTAGTTGCAAAATTCAATGTTCTTCTAGTCTGTCCCTGAAACCTTCTCCCCATGTTCAAGACCCCAGTGGCCTTTTTTGTTTTCTTCTTTCTTTCTTCAGCTAACAGAGTCTTCAACTCATCTTGCCCCTTGGCTAGGGTCATGAGTAACTGTTGAAACTGCGTGTTTTGAGCTTGAATATCTTTGACCGTCTGTTCGAGATCCATCTTACTGAAATAAACAGTTAGAGAGATGAGGAAACTTGTTGCAAAAGACCTGTTTATGTTATGATGAATGATATGTATACATGCAATGCTTTCAAGGATTTAAAAAAATTCAAATTTGTTTTAAACAAAAATAAACACACGCTATATTAATAAGATAGAGTTTGAGTACATCAATGCCCCTTGGGCAAAATAATACAATACTCTAAGATAAAAAGTAGTGCGCATCCTCTTTGGTGCTATGTAAGTATTTAGAGTCTGCTCCTCATGAAGTAGCTTAGTGAGTTCCAAAACCTTCTTCTCGCTTGCGTAGAATTGGGATTCGAAAGTATCTCGCTCTCCTTTGAGTTGTATCCAATCTCTTTGTAGATCTTCGAGAGATGTGGGCATGTTAGGATGTAGGATAGTGTACGGAACTTCTCCTCCCTTAACATGCTCAATAATCACTGGGAGAATGGAAGGATAAGGCATCATAAGACTTTGAGTGCGGGTTCGTACCCACTTGAGGTAAGGCTCAAGAGGGATGGAATTCTTGTGTCCCAAAGTATTGCTATCCACCTTGTTTAGCTTCCTCAAAGCTCAGATGAATCTTTGGCGAAGACCTTGATCGCCGTTGTCGTAGTCGAATACCAAGCCTTGAATCAACATATCATGTGGGCCACCCCTTCGAGCATAACCGAACTGTCTTAGAGCTAAGCATGGGTTATAGGTGATGCCTCCCCTAACGCCAAGTAGAGGGACATTAGGGAATTCCCCACAATTGTCAACAATGATAACATTCTCTTTGGATCGAGAGCCCCAATGAATGTCTGAATGTTTAAGCGTCATTAACCTTTGCGACCACCTAGAACCTTGCTCGTTCTTTAAAACTGATTCGGGAAGATGAGAAATAAACCATCTTTCCAGGAGAGGGGTGCAACACATAAGGACACCTCTTTTCCTCATTGTGCGAGTGTGAAAAGAGTGTAGGATATCCCCTAGTAATGTAGGCACCAGATTGCGTGACATGAAGATTTTGACGGTGCTCACCTCTATGAGTTGGTCAGGATTGGGGAACAAGACCATACCATAGATAAGAAGAGCCACAATCTCATCAAAAGCTTGCAAGTCTAGGGAATTCCAACAACTTTGGCCTTTCTCAAACAGAAACTTTGCTAAGAAGCCTTTGACACCACTTCTAGTTTCCCAATGAGTTGTGACATCAGATGAGTGCAATTGTAGGGCTTGAGCAATCTCTCCTGGCTTTGGATCTCTTTCCGTACCATTGAAAGGTAGTTGATTGAGAATAGTAATCCTCAAGATTTAAGAGAATTCTTCCAAAGTAGGCACAAGCTGATAGTCAGGAAATGTGAAGCAATGATGCAAAGGATCAAAGAACTGGAAGAGCACTTTCATCATATCCTCCTCTGTGTTGGAGGTGACCAAGTTGAGTAGACGACCATGCCTCTCGGTGAATGGAGAGTTCTCAGGGATCCTTGAAGTTAGCTCCTTGAGTTGTGGAGGAATTCTTACAAGGTTGATTTGGATAGTTTTCCTGCGAAGTGAATCCATATCCTACAAAATAAGAACAAAGATGAATCTCCAAAATCCTTGAAATGGTTAATGGATGCATATGATGTTCATGATGTCCATGATGTCCATGATGTTATGTACAAGTATGCATATATAAGAAAATCAAACAAGTTCTTAGTTTAGGCTTGCATGGGGCTTTATAGGTAAGTACCCTCTTGAAGTTTAGTTGGCTCAACCTGCCCTAATAATAGTAACCGGGTTCTAAGGAGCTAAATATCACTGGATTGTTTCCTTGGTCATTGTTTCAGCTCAAGCCTCTTTAATGGCGACTTAAATATCCCAAGAAACTAACCCTTAATGAGTGTAGTATCGAGTATCTACCAACTTCGGACTATACCAAAGCTGGTCATCTCACTACATCCTAAAGGCCAAGTTGGTCAAGTAAAGGGTTCTAGAAGTTCATTAGTGCTTCATGATATCACTCAGCGACCTCGTATTCTCTTTGATTAACTCAAAGGCTACCGGTACCCACAAATATGTCACACTAACATAGATATTGCTTAGACCATGTCGGTATACCCCGCACAATTTCCATAACGTATTGCTATTTACCTATAATGTTTCCCCAATCCGGGTAGAGGATTCAAACTCAAACAAAGAACCATAATGTAAAGCAAACAAGTCAAACAATGTAAGCAAATAAATGTGATCTAAACCCTAAGGTAACCTCACTTTTATAATAACTCCCCAGCAGAGTCGCCAGTTCTGTGATGCGGTGGGAGAACTGACTTGAGGGTTTTGCGTTTTATCGCAATTGTTGCGGTTAGCAAGAGTCGCCACCGACTTTTCTTTTATCCAAAAGTAAAGGTGAAAAAGCACAGGAAAGACCTTTGAGATTGTTTCTTGAGTTCGGGGGGTAGATCATGAAAAGGGAAGGTATTAGCATCCTTTTCATCCATGGTTTTCCATGGGCTCCTAGTTACTTGCTTAGATCACTTGCTTTTGTTGTTTAAAATTGTGTTTTGTGTGGTTTTTTGAAAGTATTTTGTAAAAGAGGCCATTCGTTTAGGCAATCTTGGTAATGATTCTCGTTTGTAAGAATGTATACGAAGATGTTTGTCTTTTTGAAAATGTTTTCAATGATTGTAAGATGTTTTGAAATGTGTGTGTGTGTTTTGAAAATAGCAAGGATAGTTGTTTTGAAGTAGAGCAAGTAACTATAAGTAATCTACCTACTCAAATGTCTTTCTTATGTATTTTCTATTCCTTTGACATTGTTGTCTTACCATTGATTTGGTAAACAACCCTATCTTTGGATGTGAACGGGACGGGCGTGGGTCATCGTATAGCTATGATTAGCAATATTTGAAAAGTATCTTAACATTTTTGAGGGATCAAGATCATTTAGTAAGGCAACCTTGAATAGCGTCATCGAGGGACTATGATCTTATATTTGTTTTGTTTTGCCAAGAAACTTTGCATGCGTAATATGGCCATTTTGTATAAGGCAACCAAGTGGAGAAACCCTAAGGATGCTTGTGTGCGAGTGTGTTATTTTCATGCTTTTTTCTCTTGTTTTAGAAAGTCATATATTTGTTGATTTCATCTTGCCATACATCTTATTTACTAGTAATATATGAAAAGCAAGTAAAAAGCGGAAAGTAAAATCTAAGCTATTACATCACTTTAGGGGGATGGGGGTACAATTTAACAATGGGGATGAAATGGAACTAAAATATTACAACCACATCGAATGATAATGAAAATAATGTGAAAACAATGTAGAATAAAGGAAAAATTCATTTTTGAACTGCTATGTGTCGACCCATGCTGCTATGCATCGACACATAGCTTCTCCTTGCTCCTGTAAAGTGAAATATGTTCAGTATGAGTCGACCCATAATGGGGTGTATCGACTCATACTCCTTTTGCTTCGACGCGAAACTCGTATGTATCGACTCATAGGCCTTTCCAGCTTCTGTTTAGTGACTTGAACTCAGTATGGGTCGATGCATGAGGGTTATGTGTCGACTCATACCCTATATTTTCACTAAGATGGGTCGACACATGTGGATATGTGTCGATACATACTGCCTTTTTCTGCCTTAAACACCATTCTTTGCATACGTCAGTTAGTTTTTAACATATAAATGAATAACATGAACAACAAATAAATGATTAACTTCAAAAATAGTGATTGCTACATCCTATAAACAGAAAAGTTGATGTATGGAAAAGGCAAGGTAAAGATGACTTACCTTAAAACTGCACTTTAGGTTTTGAATCTGAATACCCTTCAAGATGTTGTATGAACCTTAAGGAAGCTCCAACAGGCTGCTAGACTTTCTTTTTGTTGAAGGTTACTAAACAACCTCTGTGTGGTATGAAATGTTTGGATGGTTTTTAGATGGAATATGCAAAGTGTGAGAAGTTTAAAGGTTTAGACTTCAAAACTCAAGAGTGGAGGTTTTATGGACTGTTATGGCTTTTTATGAATATGAGATTTTAAGGGTTTATCAATATAACTTCCGGCTTTTCTCCTTGTCCTTTCTCTCTATTTTTTCTAACCTCTTTCTATTTTGATTGGCCTCTCTATTTATAGAGAAGGTTCTAGACTTGAAACAAAACTCAGATTTTGAATCACATGTTATGGCTAGGTTAGATTGTACATGAAGAAAGCTTGAAGATTATAGTTCCAATGCTTTGTACTTTGTTGCATAAAGTTGTTAGACACTTTAAGCATGCCTTTCTGATTTTGTATGTTAAGTGTGATTAGAATAACAAGTTAGAGGCTCAAGAAATTGACTTTATGATTAAAGTGAACTTTGCAAGAATGGCAATGGTGCCTTTGTGCCAAAAATGGAAAGATCACTTGGATAATGCTTAAACCAAATGGAACATAACTCAAAAGTTTGTGTGAGAATTAAATTATGGTAAGACTTGCAAGTCACAAGGCCTGCAAAGTAAGATTATGCAGCACATCATGCCAATTGGATTATGTGTTTTTCAACAAAGATGGCTTGCAATTCAAGAATGAATGCCCAACTTCAGGCCCTTGAATCTCCTAGCTCAAATATGATAAATTCATGCTCTTGGATGTTTTGGAAAGCTTGAAACACCCTCTAAAACTTTCATGTTGACCACTTTTGTTAAATCAAACTGGAACTTGATGAAAATTGGCCAAGAAGTTGGGATAAAAACCTGACCAAAACTGCTGAAGATTTCTCTAAGTGTTTAATGAAAATGCCATGACTTCATGAACTTATAACTTGAGATCCAAGCATATTTAGGAGAAGTTATGTAAATAAATGTTGTAGATATCATGGATATCTACAACTTTCATGTTGAAAGTTTCCCTTGAATTGTCTTGCATCTTAGTGAAAGAATGGCATGAAGTGATGAAATTATCATGTATAAAGACACTTAGAAAATTTCTAAGTCTTGGAAATCTTGACTTTTCAAGTTGACTTTTGACTTTCTTGACTTCTTGATGATCAAGCTTGATATTCTTGAATGTCTTGATGAAATTTGATCTTTGGAATGTAATGTTGACCAAAAAGTCAAAGTTTGACTTTCCAGTATGCAATTGACCATTTTGCCCTTTTGCCAATTCCAAGCCTAAATTGATGTATCAGTGCTGCAAACTTGATGTCATAAAAGATCTTGTGAGAAAATCCTTGAGAAATGAGAGGGCAAATTTTGGGGTACAACAGTAACCACTAAAATCTTAATGACTGTTTACCGAAGGCAACCGAAGTGAGGTAAACCCTAGGAGTGAATATGTGCATATGAATTGTTTCAGTTATTTAATCTTTGCACATTAGGTGATCTACCATTTAAATTTCCAGATATTCTTGCCATACAATCCTATTAGCATACATCTAGACAGTTAAATATTTGCAGGAATTTAAAGTGCGAAAAGTAAACCTAGCTATTACAAGGCTTTGACAGTTACATAATTGTCTTGATGGGAAATAAAAGTGTGGAATTTAAAACCCTAATTAAAACTATTACAAACTCGAAATAGTTACAATAATAATAAACTAAAATGCGCGCGGAAAATTAAATGCGAGGAGAAATTGAAAACCCTAAAATCTAATTGAAAGAAAAAAAGATTTTTGTACATTTTTTATTGGACAAAACAATGAAATTGCTTAATTAAATAAAACCCTAATTTCTAATTGCTTTTTAATTATGAAAAAAAGTATTTAAGTTAACCTAATTAATTAAAATAAATATTTTAATGAAAAAGTGATTTTTGATGTATTTTTAAAGAAAATTAATTAAATTATGTACAATTCAAATCCTAAGTCTAATTATTTTTAATAAAAAGAGATTAAATTTTCCTAAGTTAATTAAACTAAATTAATTAAGAAATATAATATTTTTATTAAAAAAAGATTTTTGTAGTTTGTTGTGATTTTTTTATTTAAAAAAATAAAATGATTTTTGTGTTAATTAATTAAAACAAATAAAAGAAATTAACTAAAGAAATTAAAAAGAAAATAGAAAAGAGAATGCAAACTGGGCCTGTATGCTAGCAAATTGGGGGGGTGCAATTCTGAGTTTTCCAGGCCCAATAACGCTGAGCCCAGTCAATATGTCTGATCTCTTGTAGCGTTGACTTGAAGGCGTATCATAGTCCCTCACTGCCTGTGCGTTGGATTGAATGGATGATGAACCCATTGGCTGAGATTGATGGAGTATGGTGGACACCGGGATGAGAGATGCACTGGATCTGCTGAAAGAAAATAAAACAAAGGAAACGCTGGGACCTGGGATCGAACCCAGGTCCTTATGCTCAATACCAATGCCTCATTGCCAGCTGCGCTACGTGTTTTAGTTGTTAGTATAAGGAAAAAAATATAATGTAAAGAAAACAAATCCATGATTCCCAAGCGCACGAAATTTCAAATGGGCGAATGGATGATTTCCACGCCATCTTCTCTTTCCCCAAGACTATCACTTTTGACATTAACCCTTTACATACGGACATACTCGTCACTATAGGCTATAGTGACAGTCTCTTATGCATGGCTAAAACCTGCAAAAATCTTAAAACAAAATTCAAGCCACATAAACTCCATTCAAGGGCATGAATCAACTGTATTTCATCCCCTCCTGAACATGAATAGACCCTTAATTTGGCCAAATTTTGCCTCTAGCTAGGTGTGATACGGTGGGAGAACTGACTTGGGTTTTGCGTTTGTTTTCGCAAATGTTTCGGTTTAGCAAGAGTCGCCACCGACTTTTTATTTTATCCTAAGGAAAGGTTAAAAAGCACAGGAAAAACCTTTGAGATGTTTTCTTAGGTTCGGGGAGTAGATTATAGAAAGGGAAGGTATTAGCACCCTTTCTATCCATGGTTATCCATGGGCTCTTAGTTACTTGCTTAGATCACTTGCCTTTGCTTTTCAATTGTTTGAAATGGTGCTTTGTGTGTGGTTTTGAAAATGTTTTGAAAAAGATGCCTTGTCTAGGCAACCATTGTAACAATTCTTGTTTGAATGTTTTACAAAGGTGTTTGTCTTTTTGAAAAGATGTTTCAATGTTTTTGAAAGTTTGTTTTGAAGTTGTGTTGTGATGTGTGTTTTGAAAAATGGCAAGGATTGTTTTGCAAGCTTGATCAAGTAACCAAGAGCTATCTACCCTAAATTTCTCAAAGATCTTTCTTATGTTTTAACCCTTTTAACAGTGTTGTTTCACCATTGTATTTGGTGAACAACCTTGTGTTAGGATGTTAACGGGACAGGCGCGGGTCATCGTTTAGACCATAGAGGCAATAGTGCCAAGTATCTTTGGCAATTTTCTCAAGGGACTTGATCATTTTTGTTTAGGCAACTAGATAACGTCATCGAGGGACTATGATCATTTGATTTGTTTTTGTTTTGCCAAAGTACTTGACATGCAACCATGGCCCATTTTTGAAGGCAACAAGTGGAGTAACCCTAGGGGTGTGAGTGTGCATTGTATTTGTTTTTCATGCATGTTTATCTTGGATTTAGGTCAAACTACTTGTTAATTGATTTTTGCATACAAACCTTAGGTCTATCATGGCATAATTGAAAGCTTTTAAATGCGAGAATTTAAATGCTAAGCTATTACAACAAGATATAGGGAGAGGGGTACAAGTTTGCATTGGGGATATTTGACAAGGAAATAAAATCTAAGTTATTACAACCATATCGAATGTATACGATACAAATATTTAATTGTACAATATTTAAATAAATACAATAAATAAATAAGAATGTATTATGCACAGAATGATTTTTTTATGTATGTGAAAGTATTTTTCAATGTGAAATATAAACAAAAATAAAAAGGTCAAATTTTGAATATTTTTGTCATTTAGGGCAAAACCCTAGTTTTTTTAAATAAATAGTAATATTTATTAATTATATACAATATATTAATTTATACAAAAATAAAAAGTATATTGTAAAAAAAAGTATTTTTAGTGTCATATATTAATAAAAATAAAAATGTATTATTTTCATATTTTTTGTCATAATTATCTAATAAAAATGAAATGTACAAGTATTTATATATTATATATATTAAATATGCTAAATATGAACAAAAATAAAAATATTAATCATTTACAAAAAAAATTATTTTTTCAGAAAATGTTTTCAAAATGTAAATAAAAAATAATAACTAAAATAAATATTTTTTGTATTATTTTTAGGGTTTTTAAAATGAAAAGGAAATATATTTATTTACATATACATGTTTAATAAAGCAAATAAATGCCAAATAAATGTAAAAAAATATGGAAAAATATTTTTGATGTTTTTTATATTTGAACAAAAAATATTAAGTCATAATCAAAAAGAAAAATGCAAAAATGACAAGTATTTCACATAATGGGCCAGGGGGCTGCAAATGGAAAAAAGGGGTGTGAACAGCAAGCTGACTCATGCCCAGCCCAAGCCAACTTTGTCTTCAACCTCCAGCACTGTCCAAACGCGCGCGCCTTCTTTCAAAATACAAACTCCTGATTCTTTGATTTTTAGCCAAAACTCATAACACAAACAATGTAGAGCATCAAACCACGATTCCAAATATGTAAAAAACTTGTCCTAACTCTAAGAAACCAGGGAGAATTTCTTCACCCCCAATTTCTGACCTAATTTTTCTTCAATGTTCATGGCTAAAATTCTCACAACACGCTTAACATAAATGAAAAGTAATCATATGTATGGCTTCAGGGCTATGAGTAGGACATGTTTCATTCACAAACCTAAGCCTAACTCTTCCTAGATTGAGAGATAGAAGTTCATAGATTACCTGTTTCAGCTTGACTCGAACAGAGCAATGTAGGTATCTTCAATGGAGTTTGAGCTTTGGTTGAGCTTGCCTGAAGTCCAAGGATGCTTCCCAAGTACCTAGCTTGCTTTGAAACTGCATGTATCATGCTATGGAAGTCCACCTGCACAGCTTGAAAGTAAAAATGGCAAACGTGGTTAGGAGTGTTACAGCTTGAGTTCAAGGCTTGGGATAGTTTCAGTGGATGATATGGAAGGTGTTTGAAATGTTTTTAGCCAAAGTGCACGAGTGGATTGAGTTGTGGACCTCAATCTGCAGCAGGTACCCTGTTTTGCAGCAAAACTGTGATTTGGTGAATGAGGAGGGATGAGGGGTGGTTTATTCGTGCTTTAGGCTAGTTGGGATGTATGGAAGATGAGAACAAAGTTTGCTTAGGCTTATGCTTGCAGGAAGTGAGAGTTGGATTGAGTTTGTAAGATTTCTTTTTTTTGAAGCAAAGAAAGTGTGTATGTGTTATAGACATGTCCAAGCCTCTTAAGCATGCTGCAGCATTTGCTCTTGGTAACAAAAATTTGTGGATTTGATTTTGTCTTTAAGATCTGGCCCCCATGTCCAAGGATTTTGAATTTGACATAAAGTAACACTTTTCTAAAATGGCAAATGTGCTTTTTCCAATTAAGGGTTAATTTTGCATGTATTGTCCAAATGAACAAAATAAACCCTCAACTCAATGGTTATACATTAAATTAAGGTGTGTGAAACTGGTTTTGAGGCCTGCAAGCTAGCATTGTACAAGCTGATTTGAAAATGCAAGTTATGATGAACATGCTTTGGCCATGAACAAGAGTGAGTTTTGGCCAACTTTGCAAATTCGATTCTCTCTAACCACAAGGGTGTTTGAGAAGTTCTTGGACAATTTGGAAAGCTTGTAATGTGTACTACAATCCATATTTGTAATGCAAATTGAAATTCCAAGTGGAACCATGTGAAAAATGGCCAAGAAGTTGGATAAAAATCCTGCCTAGAATAGGGCAAAATTTCTCTAAGTTAAAATGTTTTGCACCCTTGTTCCAAAAATCATAACTTGAGATACAAGCTTCCTTTGAGAAAACTTTGTGAACCAAAGTTGTATATTTTGAAATGGACTACAACTTTCATGTTTCAATTTTTGTTTGAATCCATTTGCATCTTGGTGAAAAAATGGGACAAAGTTAGGAAAAAATAAGAAAATTTCATAACTTAGAAAATTTCTAAGTTATGAAATTTTTCATTTTAAACCCTAATTTGCAATTTTGGAGTTCTTGATGAACAAGTTTCATAATTTGACATGTCTTGATGAAAAATGAATCTTGGAACTTGATTTTGACCAAAAAGTCAAAGTTTGACTTTTCAGTATACAGTCAAATTTTGATAAGTTGACTGAAAAATTCATCTGTCAATCCTATGCATTTGAGATCTTTTGAACTCGTTGAATGGGTCAAGACAATGCCATTGAGTCCTTGAGTCCATATGTGAGCTTGGTTTTCCATTGGTTAGGTCAAACAGTCAAAAATTGCCTTTGTGCAGTCAAAACCCTATAAATGACCATTTTGCCCTTTTGGTGATCTGATCAAATTTCTTGTGGAATTATGATCCAAACTTAACCAAATGGTTCATGTGAGTTCATTATGTTGATGTGGGTCAAATTTCATGAAGTTTGACTGTCAACTGGCCACAATTGACTTTTTCCCCAATACAACTGATTTCTAGGTCAACTGTCCAATTGACTGGGAAAAGATTGGAATCAAGGCTTGAAACTTGGTATGGATAAACATGTGAGTC
Source organism: Vicia faba (assembly GCA_948472305.1). Classification (NCBI taxonomy): domain Eukaryota; kingdom Viridiplantae; phylum Streptophyta; class Magnoliopsida; order Fabales; family Fabaceae; genus Vicia; species Vicia faba. The sequence goes on from OX451737.1 coordinate 520,377,787, forward strand.
CAACATGAAGCATGAAAGTCACTTTGGGAATTTTAGGTCAAAACATCCTTGTGCAAACTCAAACCCTAATTTGGGTCAACAGTGCAAGAAGGGGTCTTGAGCAGAGCAACCCTTGACTTGATCTTGAGTTCCAAGAGTCTTGTGATGAGAAAAAGTTGATGAAATGAGAGGGAAAATTTTGGGGTACAACAGTTGCCCCTGTTCAATCTTCTTGAACCTGAAGAGTTAGATTGGCAGGTTTGCCTTTCGCGACTCGAAGGTAAAAGAGGATTGGACACTAGAGTGCCCGTAAATTTGCACTCGTCAAGACATAGATGCAGAAATGGGCTTAAAGATGCCATTTGGAGATGGTAGAATCTTGCGGGAGATGGGCTTAAAGATGCCATCCAAGATTCTTTGTGGAATTGCAATATTGTAGGTCAGAAGAATGAGGATCAAAATGGTATCCGTGTCTGGAATACATTTGAACTGTATCTGAGTCTGTATGAGCAAAAGAATGGCGTCTGTGTCTGGAGCGTATCTGAGCTATAACTGTATTTGAATGTAGAATGAATATCAGAATGACTGTCGTGTCTGGAGTGTATCTGTATTGTATTTGGGTGACAGAGAAATATCTGTGTATGGAGTAACTGCGTGCTGGGGATAAATTCTGAATGAGTGACAGAATGGCAACCGTTTCTGGAGAGTATCTGGACTGTATCTGACGTTGAGATTCGTATGAGTAGCAGAATGACTTCCTTGTCTGGAGTGTATCTGAAACTGTAACTGGGATCTGAATGAGTGACAGAATGGCTACCGTGTCTGGAGCGTATCTGAAACTGTATCTTGGAGTTGAGATCTGTATGAGTAGCAAAATGACTTCCGCATCTGGAGTTTATCTGAAACTGTAACTGGGATCTGAATGAGTGACAGAATGGCTACCGTATCTGGAGCGTATCTGAAACTGTATCTTGGAGTTGAGATCTGTATGAGTAGCAGAATGACTTCCGCATCTGGAGTGTATCTGAAACTGTAACTGGGATCTGAATAAATGACAGAATGACTTCTGTGGCGAATGCACTGGGGAGAATCAAACTGCTGTTGTAAGGGTCAGAATGGTATCCGTGTTTGGAATGCATTGAACCTTGAGGTGGATAAATGAATCTGAATGAGAGATAGAATGGTTGCCGTGTCTGGAGCGTATCTAGTCTGTATCTGATTGTTGTAGTCTGAATGAGTAGTAGAATGACCATCGTGTCTGAGGGGTATCTGTACTGTATTTGACTTGAAGTTCTGAATGAGTAATAGAATGACCGTCGTGTCTGGGGTGTATTCATATCGTATCTGAATAATTGTTAATGATAGCCTTTTAATCTTATCCTGAAAAGGATAAAATGTTAGCTGAAACAAAAAGTTATGTTGCATGATATGTATGATGCAATATATGTGCTATATCAATGTTTGTGATATATGAATGTAATGAATGCGCATGTAAGCTGATGAGTTGTCCTGCTGAGGATAGATGAATCCTGGATAGCCAGAGATAATAGAATCTTGACGGCTATCGGGGAAAGTGAATCCTTGACTGCTGTAGGGGATTCCAAGGATCTTTGATTGCTGAAGCTGAGACATCCTTGTTGACTGTTGACTGCTTGGGGAACAAGATCTTCAGTTGTTGAGGGATCTTAGGACCACTGCTGGGGATTGAAAAATCCTTGGTGACTTGTGGGGAGTGAGAATTCTGATGATCTCTACTGGGGAATTCAGAACCTGGGAGACTCATGCTGGAGGAGTGAGACTGAGAATCTTCAATCTGATGGAAAGTATCTCTGTGAGAGAATGCTCACTAATCTGGTTCCGTTGGGGATTGATAGTTGGAAGTTTTTAGCTCCGCTGGGGATTAACAGTTTTGGCTCCACTGGGAATCTTGAAACTTAACTCTGAGGGGAATTAGATTCTGGAAGGTTCTCTGGCTGGGGAAATCAGCTTTGAGAAAGCTTTTGTTCTGCTGAGGATCCTGAAGTTTAACTCTGTTTGGGGAATTAAGTTCTGGATTTTAACTTTGTTGAGGAAATTGGAGTTTAACTCCGCTGGGGATTTCTTCCGAAAGGGCATCAAGATATCTATCTGTACTTTCAACCTATCAGCAATCATCTTTCTTAATTTGTAAGAAAATGATTATGTTCAAATGCATATGCCTATTTAACAAAACATTGGACGTTTCTCAAATAAAACATAAGCGTAAAAAGAAAAAAGAAGACAAAGCAAATTTCTGTATTTGGAAAAGTGTTTGTATTAACTTTTTATGAGTATCTTTGTACAAAGGAGACAGACATCCTGGTAAGAGGATGTTGTCGTAAACATTGAAAAATTTATACAAAAGGAAGGATGGCTATGTGTAATAGTTCCATGAGATTCCCATTCTGTTATAGCCTTCACAACTCTGAATATCTTGTCCATTCACTGCTTCGTCCGCCGGTGATTGGATTGATCAGAAGCTCGGAGCTTGTTGATGAAGAGATTGTCTTTTAAAGTGATCCGACGAGATATAGTCATACGCTTTAATTCCCTAACTTTTGCCTGGATCGCCCTTTCGGGTTTTCAATCCACCGGGAAACCCTTTTTTGCCCAAGTCGCCCTTTCGGGTTTTCAACTTGCCGGGTGTACAGATTTTTTTTGTTTTATCCCTAATTTTTGCTTGAACCGCCCTTTCGTGTTTTCGGTTCACCGGGATGCCCTTTTTTGCCCAAGTCGCCCTTTCGGGTTTTCAACTTGTCGGGTTGTTTTATGTGTAGTATTTTTTGACTATGTCTGTGTTTGCAGGGTGTGGCAAATCGTCACCGTCCATGGTGGTCAGAATCATTGCACCACCAGAAAAGATGCTCTTGATTACAAATGGTCCTTCGTAAGTAGGAGTCCATTTGTCCCTGGGATCACTTTGCGGAAAGATGATCCGCTTGATTACAAGATCTCCGACTTGATATATTTGACGTCTGACTTTCTTGTTGAAAGCCTTGATCATTCGTTTTTGGTACGTATGACCATGGTAAACAGCAGTGAGTCATTTCTCGTCGATCAAATTGAGTTGATCAAGTCGGATCTGAATCCAATCGTCTTCACTCAAACCAACATCTTTCATAATCCTTAAAGAAGGAATCTGAACTTCCATGGGTAGGACAACTTCCATGCCATATACCAAAGAAAATGGGGTTGCCCCTGTTGAAGTACGTGCCGTGGTACGGTATCCATGCAGAGAAAACGGTAACATCTCATGCCAGTCCTTGTAGGTAACTGTCATTTTCTGAATGATCTTCTTGATGTTTTTGTTCGCAGCTTCAACAGCACCGTTCATCTTCGGCCGATAGGGAGATGAATTGTGATGATAAATCTTGAACTGTTCGCATAGAGCGGTGATCATAGTATTGTTTAGATTTGTACTGTTATCTGTGATGATCCTGTCGGGGACACCATACCGGCATATGAGGTTCTGCTTGATGAAGCAGGCAACCACATTTTTTGTAACAGAGGCAAAGGAGGCTGCTTCGACCCACTTGGTGAATTAGTCAATAGCGACCAGGATGAAGCGATGTCCATTGGACGCTGTGGGCTTGATCTCTCCAATCATGTCAATGCCCCACATTGTGAATGGCCAAGGAGCTGTCAGAACGTTGAGAGGAACAGGAGGAATATGAATCTTGTCGGTGTAGACTTGACATTTGTGGCAAGTACGGGAATGTTGATGGCAATCAGCTTCCATGGTAGACCAGTAATAGCCTGCCCTTAGAATCTTCTTAGCCATCGTATGTCCGCTCAAGTGGGTGCCAAATGTGCCACTGTGTATCTCAGTCATGATCAACTCTGCTTCAGCTTTGTCCACACAACGAAGTAAAACACAATCATGGCTGCGCTTATAAAGGATGCCATTGCTTAGGAAGAACTTGGCCGCAAATCTCCTTAAGAACTTCTTGTCATTGACGGAAGCTCCTTCGGGATATTCTCTAGTCTGGAGATACCTTTTGATTTCATGAAACCAAGGTTGTTCCACTACTTCTTCGGTATTAATCTCATGACAATGCGCAGGTTCGTCCATTCGCTCGATGGTGATTTGGGGAGCCTCGTTATCCCAGTTGAGTTTAAACATGGAGGACATTGTAGCCAGAGCATCTGCTAGCTGATTTTCTTCTCGCGGGAAATGCTCGAAGGTGATCTGCTCGAAATGAGGCAGCAATGTCAGGACATGTTCTTTGTATGGGATAAGATTAGGATGTTTGGTATCCCACTCTCCTTTGACTTGACTGATAACTAAAGCCGAGTCTCCAAATACGATCAAAGATTTGATCCCCAAGTCTATAGCAGCCTTGAGACCAAAGATGCAAGCTTCATATTCGGCTATGTTGTTGGTACAGCTGAAACAAAGTCGGGCCGTGAAAGGTGTATGGCAACCTTCTGGGGAAATGAGTACCGCACCGATACCGTTTCCAAGTGCATTTGAAGCACCATCGAATTAAAGAGTCCATCGAGATCCATTTTCAGGTCCGTCATACGGTCCGTTACCTTCAATGTTGTCCAAAGTCATGATGTCCTCGTCCGGGAAGTCGAATCTCATGGATTGATAATCTTCGATAGCTTGATGATCTAGATGGTCAGCTAGTATACTCCCTTTTATAGCTTTTTGGGTAGTATACTGGATGTCATACTCAGTCAGGATCATTTGCCATCTAGCGATTCTTCCAGATAAAGCAGGCTTCTCGAAGATATACTTGATAGGATCCATTTTGGAAATCAACAAAGTGGTATGAGTCAACATATACTGCCTTAGTCGACGAGCAGCCCATACTAAAGCGCAGCAAGTTTTCTCGAGCAGTGAGTAGCGAGTCTCACAGTCGGTAAAATTTTTGCTAAGGTAATAAATGGCATGCTCTTTTCGACCAGACTCGTCATGCTGGCCCAGCACACACCCCATTGAGTTGTCCAAAACAGCCAGATACATGATCAGCGGCCTTCCTTCGACGGGTGGCATTAGGATAGGAGGTTCTAGCAAATACTCCTTGATTTTATCAAAAGCAATTTGACAATCATCGTTCCATTCGACTACCTGATCTTTCTTTAATAGTTTGAAAATTGGCTCACAGGTAGACGTCAGGTGAGAGATGAATCTTGCAATATAGTTCAAGCGTCCCAAGAATCCTCTAACCTCCTTTTCAGTACGGGGGGGAAGGCATTTCTTGTATAGCTTTCACTTTTGCTGGATCGACCTCAATGCCTTTGTTGCTGACAATAAATCCCAGAAGTTTACCAGACCTAACTCCAAAAGTGCACTTACTTGGATTCACCCTGAGTTTGTACTCTTTCAACCTGGCAAACAGTTTTTGCAAATGTTCAAGGTGTTCTTCTTCCGTTTGTGATCGAGCTATCATGTCGTCTACGTAAACTTCGATCTCATGATGTATCATATCATGAAACAAAGCTACCATGGCGCGTTGATAAGTTGCCCCTGCGTTCTTCAGTCCGAACGGCATCACCTTGTAGCAGAAGGTACCCCATTGTGTAACAAAGGTTGTTTTCTCCATGTCCTCGGGGGCCATTTTAATCTGGTTGTAGCCCGAGAATCCGTCCATGAAGGAAAATACCTTGTGCTGAGCCGTGTTGTCAATCAAAATGTCGATATGTGGTAGCGGAAAATCATCTTTAGGGCTAGCCCTGTTCAAATTCCGGTAGTCCACACACATTCTGACCTTGCCGTCTTTTTTGGGAACGGGCACAATGTTAACAACCCATTGCGGATAGGATGTAACAGCCAGAAAGCCAGTGTTGAATTGCTTCATTACTTCAGCTTTAATCTTCTCAGACATATCGGGCCTCATTCGGCGGACTTTTTGCTTGGTCGGTGGACAGTCTTCTCTTGTAGGGAGACGGTGAACCACGATGTCTGTGTCTAACCCCGGCATGTCTTCATAAGACCAGGCGAAGATTTCAACGTATTCATTCAACAGCTGTATTAAGCGCTCCTTGACACTTGGTTCCAGATTGGCACCCAATTGTACTTCTTTCCTGTCTTCCTATGTTCCTAAGTTGACAGTTTCTAACAACTCTTCATGAGGCAAGATGGCCCTTTCTTCTTGTTGTAGAAGTCTGGCTAGCTCTCCCGGTACTTCACAATCTTCGTCATCTTCATACTCAGCCTGATTGACCAAATCTTCAGAGTTATTGAAGGATACAACAGAATAGTCACCCATGGAATCCGGAGTGGATGGGTACCTTCATTTGTGAGTGTGGGTGTGTGTAAGGGATAGCCATCCTTAAACAAACAAAAATGCAAAAGGAAAGAAAATGAACACAACAGTTTATAAATGAAAAAAGTCCAATGATTCATTAAACATGGCATATGGTTATGAAGAGAATCAAGCCCTTACAAATGGACCTACATGCCCCGGGCAAGGCATGAGGTGAAAAATAGTGTGCAGATTGTTTAAGAGTAATTATTACAGACCAATAGGAAATGTTTGAAAGATAAATTATTGATTGATGAAAGTAATGGGAACAAAGTCTTTCGCCTCCCAGTTGTGCAGTCCCCCTTCAATGGTTGGGAAGATCCAATCTTCAATGTTACCCTCTTTGTCTTCGTCTTCCAAAGCATTGATTCCATGAGGAGAAATCTTGATGGGTGCCTTTTCAAATTTTGAGCGACGCATAGCCTTTTGCCCCGCAGCCGTAAATCCCAACCCAAACTTATTTGTCTTGTGAGGAAAGTCAGGCAACTGACCCCACACTGTGCTCTTTCCCTCCTTCATTGCAGCCTTTGCGTCTTTCAGAGATGCCATCCTGGCCACCTGCTTGGGTACCTCAACTACTTCTTTTGCTACTGCCACTTCGGGAGAAACTTCCTCAAAGTGTTGAAAGGGTGTTTCAATGAATTCGACATCCACTTCCACATACCGAAAGGAGTTCAGATGACTGATCATGTACTCCTCCTCACCGTGTACAGTTATGATTTTTCCCTTAACAGGGTATTTCAGCATCTGATGTAGAGAGGAAGTGACTGCCCCAGCATTATGAATCCAAGGTCTTCCTAGTAAGCAAGAGTATGATGGGTGGATGTCCATCACATAGAATGTGGAGTGGAACACCTCAGTGCCTACCTTGATGGGAATGTCTACCTCCCCATGCACCATCCTTTTAGACCCATCAAAGGCCCTGACAATGATATTACTTGGTTTCATCTCCAAGCCTTCACAATCCAACCAGTCCAGAGCTTTCTTAGGCAGCACATTTAGGGAAGAACCAGTATCGACCAAGACATGGGCGAGAGTAGTTCCTCGGCATTCAACTGACACATGCAATGCGTCATTGTGCTTTCTTCCCTTCGGAGTTAGGTCAGCATCAGAGAAACCCAGGCTGTTGTCGGCGGTAAGGCTGGCTACACAATCCTGGAATTGATCGGCTGAGGTTTCTTGGGGCACATGGGCTGTCTTCAAAAACCTTATCAAAGCTTTAGCATGAGCCTCCGAACAAAGCAGCAGGGCCAACATGGAGATCTTCGAGGGGGTTTGCCCCAGTTGCTCCACCACATCATAATCACTCTTCTTGATTATTTTCAGAATCTCCTCCATTTCTTTTTTAGAGGTCTCAGGGATGACCAATGGCTGAGCCCTCGTCCCGACGAGCTCCTCTTGGATCCCTTTCCCCTTGTCATTAGCAGCAGCAGAAGGGACAATCATAGGAGTAACAGCTTCTTCGATCACTGGAGTTTTTGCAGATAGTTTTACTGGTGCAGGGGTAACCTTGGGAGCAGCTGAGGGTCCAAAGATTGCCTTTGGAGGGGTAATCTCTGGAGAGAAAATTCTTCCACTTCGGGTAATTTTGCTCGTACCGGCAATGTTTCCAATGTCGGCAGTTTCTTCGTCAGAGCTCTCTTCGGTTATATCAATTTGTTTAACATAGTGGTAGTAGATTTCTCCACCATAATTCCACGGTATTGATTTGTCAGATTTGTATGGGACGGGCCCAGGCATGGTTATCTTCAAGGGTACAATCTTCGGAGCGGATGTAATCTTAACAGGCCTTTTGGGGACCTTGGAAAGATTGGCGGAAATGGTGATTATTGAAACATCTTTGATAGGAGTTGGAGTAACAGGAGTCTTTTTGAAAATAATTTGTTGGTTGTCCATTAGGCGTTGGATGCCTATCTTCAACAGTGGACAGTTGGTAGGGAGGGAGGAACAAAGGTAGCAGTCTTCTTTACATCCTGGGAAAATCCCAGCCTTCAACAGATTCAACTTGATTGTCAGTAGTGGGGTTATCAGATCATCAACAGCAGAAACAAACAGATCTTCTTCAACAGCATGGACGTTGTGACCATGCTTTGGCATTGGAGCAGAGATTACATTCGGCTTCTCAGGGGCGTCGAACTCAACCTCTTTAGCATTTATCAAATCTTGAATTTTATTCTTTAACGCCCAGCAATTGTTGGTGTCATGCCCGGCGCTGTCAGAATGATAGGCACATTTAGCATTGGCATGATAGTATGGAGATGTGGTGTTAGGGTTTTTCGGCGCCTCTTTTAAACCAGTCAGATTCAACTTCAACAAATGGGGAAGAACTTGTGCAGGCGTCATGTTGATGCGGGTGAACTGCCGTTGTGGCCGTTCTACCTGTTGCTGATTTGGTCTCGACTGATTGTTACGAGGCTGATCATTTGACGAATTTTGAATCATCACGGCCCCCACAGTCGGCCGGCGCTCAGTTCTTCCCAATCCTTTCTGAGAGTATACAACAGCCGCTTCCTTCTTGGCCAGGAATGGTTTTTTAACAGTTGTGGATGCAGAGGCATCCCTTTGAATCTTTCCGCTCTTAATACCAGCTTCCACCTGTTCACCAGTCAGAATCAGTTCAGTAAACCCTGCAGAAGAGCTCCCGATCAAATGGTTGAAGAAAGGGCCAGATAGGGTTCCCAATAACATATCAACTAGTTCCCTATCTGAAAGAGGTGGCTACACTCTTCCGGCCAAGTCGCGCCATTTCTGGGCGTATTCTTTGAATCCCTCATTTGAGGCCATCCCCATACTTTGTAACTGAGTACGGGTAGGCGCCAAGTCAGCGTTATATTGATACTGGCAATAAAAGGCAGCTGCCAAATCCTCCCAACTATGCACTTCTGACCTCTCAAGCTGGTAAAACCAGTCTAGTTGTGTACCAGACATGCTATCCTGGAAGAAGTGTACCCAAAGATTTCTATCGGATGAATGAGGTTGAATTTTTTTAACATACGACCTCAGGTGCATCTTCGGGCAAGACAGACCGTCGTATTTTGCAAAAGTGGGCACCTTAAACTTTGGAGGGATCACAATCCCAGCAATCAATCCCAATTCTTCAAAATCTAACCCGGGAACCCTTTGCAGCTCCATAGCTGCCAGTTTATCCTCCAGGTTTTTGTATTTGTCATCCGCTGGTGGGTATTGCTGCTCTGAATAATCTTCATCTTCCTCAACCTCTTCCTCTTCAGCCTCAGATTCAGAAGGTAATGCAGCTCCTTTTCCCTTACCGGTCCCCTCATCAGATGTGGAGGGGAATTCAAGAACTCTCCTAGCTTCATTCTCAAATCTTCTTCCCAGTGTAGCTACCCCAACTCTTTTCTTCTTCTTTTTTCCTTTTTCTTGCTCTTTATTCCCTAACAGTGCTTTAAGATCCTCCTGACCCTTTGCCAAGGTCATAAGGAGCTGTTGAAACTGCGAGTTTTGTGCCTGCAGATCTCTGACCGTCTGCTCAATATCCATCTTACTGAAATAAACAGCAGAAAGATAAGGAAACCTGGTGTGAAGACCTGTTTATGCATATGATGAATGATATGTTTATTCATGCAATGCGTTCAAGGATTTAGAAATTCAAAGTTGTTGCAAACAAAAAGAACACACGTCATATTAATAAGAAGAAATTTTATCAGTACATAAATGCCCCATGGGCCAAATATTACAAAAACTTCTTAAGGTAAAAAGACGTTGCGCATCCTCTTTGGTGCGATGTAAGTGTTGAGGGTCTCCTCCTCGTGAAGTCGGCGGGTAAGCTCCAAAACCTTCTTCTCATTGGCGTAGAAGCTGGCTTCAAAAGTATCCCTTTCTTCCTTGAGTTGAATCCAACTCTTTTGCATTTCCTCCCATGATGTTGGCATGTCAGGATGTAGGATGGTGTATGGAACCTCTCCTTCCTTAACAGGCTCTTTAATCAAAGGGAGAATATGAGGGTAAGGCATCATAAGACTCTGAGAGCGGGTTCGTACCCACTTGAGATAAGGCTCAAGGGGGATGGAGTTCTTGTGCCCCAGTGTCTTGCTATCCACCTTGTTAGGCATCCTCCCAGCTCTGATGAATCTTTGGCAAAGTCCTTACGCATCATTGTCAAAGTCAAAAACTAGGTCAGGAATCAGCATGTCATGAGGGACATCCCTCCGAGCATATCCAAATTTCCTCAAAGCTAGACAAGGGTTGTAGGTAATGCCTCCCCTAATGCCAAGTAATGGAACATTAGGGAACTCGCCACAACGATCAATGATGATGACATTTTCTCTGGACCGAGAACACCAATGTACATCAGAATGTGTGAGGGTCATCAATCGTTGCGACCACCTCAAGCCTTGTTCATTCTTCAAAATAGATTGTGGAAGGTGAGAAATAAACCACCTTGCAAGGAGAGGAGTACAGCACATGAGAACACCTCTCTTCTTTATTGTTCGTGTGTAAAATGAGTGGAGGATGTCCCCAAGCAATGTAGGTATGGGATTCTTGGACAGGAAAATCTTGACAGCATTTACATCTATAAGTTGGTCAGGATTTGGGAACAAGACCAACCCATAAATGAGGAGTGCCACAATCTCTTCAAAGGCTTGCAGATCCAAAGAATTCCAACTCTCTTGTGCCTTCTCAAACAAGAATTTTGCCAAGAAGCCTTTGACACCACTTCTAGTTTCCCAATGCCCCTTGATGTTAGATGGTTGCAAGTGTAATGCTTGAGCAACATCTTCAGGCTTTGGTTCTTTTTCCGTACCGTTGTAGGGTAGTTGATTAAGAATAGGAATTCTCAGGAGTTGAGAAAATTCCTCCAAAGTAGGCACCAATTGGTAGTCGGGGAATGTGAAACAGTGGTGAAGGGGGTCAAAGAACTGGAACAACACTTTCACCATGTCTTCTTCAATGCTGGTGTTGACTAGGCTGAGCAGTATACCATGTCTTTCACTGAAGAGAGAGCTTTCTGGAATTCTGGATGTAAGCTCCTTGAGTTGAGGAGGGATTCTCACAAGGTTGACTTGGATAATTTTCCTGCGAAGAATTTCCATGACCTACAAAACAAGAACAAAGATGAAGATCCAAACCCTTGAAATGGTTAGTGGATGCATATGATGCTTTATGATGTTCATGATGTATGCACAAACATATGTACAAGCAAGTCACACAAAACCCTAGTTTCAGGCTTGCATGAGGTTTCATAGGTAAGTACCCTCTTGAGTTTAGTTGGCTTAAAACCTGTCCTAAATAGTAATCGGGTTCTAAGGAGCTCAATATCATTGGATTGTTTTCCATGTTCATTGTTTTGGTTTAGCCACTTAAATAGCGACCAAAATATTCCAAGAAAACAACCCTCAATGAGTGTAGTATCGAGTATCTACCAACTTCGGACTGCACCAAAGCCGGTCATCTCACTACCCCTAATAAAAGGCCAAGATGGTCAAGTAAGGTTCTAGGTCATTAGTGCTTAGTGACATCACTCAGCGGCCCCGTACTCTCCTTGATTGAACTCAAGGGTTACCGGTACTCACAAATATGTCACACTAATATAGCTATTGCTTCAACCGTGTCAGTATACCCCGCACAGTTTCCATAATGTATTGCTATCTATGAATGTTTCCCAAATCCGGGTGGAGGATTTCAAGTCCAAACAAGAGAACCAAAATGTAAAGCAATCAAAGCAAACAATTAGTCATGCAAAAGGGTGATCTAGGCCCTAAGGTTACTCCACGTTTAGAATAGTCTCCAGCAGAGTCGCCAGTTCTGTGATACGGTGGGAGAACTGACTTGGGTTTTGCGTTTGTTTTTGCAAATGTTTCGGTTTAGCAAGAGTCGCCACCGACTTTTTATTTTATCCTAAGGAAAGGTTAAAAAGCACAGGAAAAACCTTTGAGATATTTTCTTGGGTTCGGGGAGTAGATTATAGAAAGGGAAGGTATTAGCACCCTTTCTATCCATGGTTATCCATGGGCTCTTAGTTACTTGCTTAGATCACTTGCCTTTGCTTTTCAATTGTTTGAAATGGTGCTTTGTGTGTGGTTTTGAAAATGTTTTGAAAAAGATGCCTTGTCTAGGCAACCATTGTAACAATTCTTGTTTGAATGTTTTACAAGGGTTTTTGTCTTTTTGAAAAGATGTTTCAATGTTTTTGAAAGTTTGTTTTGAAGTTGTGTTGTGATGTGTGTTTTGAAAAATGGCAAGGATTGTTTTGCAAGCTTGATCAAGTAACCAAGAGCTATCTACCCTAAATTTCTCAAAGATCTTTCTTATGTTTTAACCCTTTTAACAGTGTTGTTTCACCATTGTATTTGGTGAACAACCTTGTGTTAGGATGTTAACGGGACGGACGCGGGTCATCGTTTAGACCATAGAGGCAATAGTGCCAAGTATCTTTGGCAATTTTCTCAAGGGACTTGATCATTTTTGTTTAGGCAACTAGATAGCGTCATCGAGGGACTATGATCATTTGATTTGTTTTTGTTTTGCCAAAGTACTTGACATGCAACCATGGCCCATTTTTGAAGGCAACAAGTGGAGTAACCCTAGGGGTGTGAGTGTGCATTGTGTTTGTTTTTCATGCATGTTTATCTTGGATTTAGGTCAAACTACTTGTTAATTGATTTTTGCATACAAACCTTAGGTCTATCATGGCATAATTGAAAGCTTTTAAATGCGAGAATTTAAATGCTAAGCTATTACAACAAGATATAGGGAGGGGGGTACAAGTTTGCATTGGGGATAGTTGACAAGGAAATAAAATCTAAGTTATTACAACCATATCGAATGTATACGATACAAATATTTAATTATACAATATTTAAATAAATACAATAAATAAATAAGAATGTATTATGCACAAAATGATTTTTTTATGTATGTGAAAGTATTTTTCAATGTGAAATATAAACAAAAATAAAAAGGTCAAATTTTGAATATTTTTGTCATTTAGGACAAAACCCTAGTTTTTTTAAATAAATAGTAATATTTATTAATTATATACAATATATTAATTTATACAAAAATAAAATGTATATTGTAAAAAAAAGTATTTTTAGTGTCATATATTAATAAAAATAAAAATGTATTATTTTCATATTTTTTGTCATAATTATCTAATAAAAATGTATTATTTTCATATATATATATATATATATATATATATATATATATATATATATATATATATATATATATATATATATATATATATATATATATATATATATATATATATATATATATATATATATATATATATATATATATATATATATATATATATATATTAAATATGCTAAATATGAACAAAAATAAAAATATTAATCATTTACAAAAAAATGTATTTTTTCAGAAAATGTTTTCAAAATGTAAATAAAAAATAATAACTAAAATAAATATTTTTTGTATTATTTTTAGGGTTTTTAAAATGAAAAGGAAATATATTTATTTACATATACATGTTTAATAAAGCAAATAAATGCCAAATAAATGTAAAAAAATATGGAAAAATATTTTTGATGTTTTTTATATTTGAACAAAAAATATTAAGTCAGAATCAAAAAGAAAAATGCAAAAATGACAAGTATTTCACATAATGGGCCAGGGGGGTGCAAATGGAAAAAAGGGGTGTGAACAACAAGCTGACTCAGGCCCAACCCAAGCCAACTTTGTCTTCAACCTCCAGCACTGTCCAAACGCGCGCGCCTTCTTTCAAAATACAAACTCCTGATTCTTTGATTTTTAGCCAAAACTCATAACACAAACAATGTAGAGCATCAAACCACGATTCCAAATATGTAAAAAACTTGTCCTAACTCTAAGAAACCAGGGAGAATTTCTTCACCCCCAATTTCTGACCTAATTTTTCTTCAATGTTCTTGGCTAAAATTCTCACAACATGCTTAACATAAATGAAAAGTAATCATATGTATGGCTTCAGGGCTATGAGTAGGACATGTTTCATTCACAAACCTAAGCCTAACTCTTCCTAGATTGAGAGATAGAAGTTCATAGATTACCTGTTTCAGCTTGACTCGAACAGAGCAATGTAGGTATCTTTAATGGAGTTTGAGCTTTGGTTGAGCTTGCCTGAAGTCCAAGGATGCTTCCCAAGTACCTAGCTTGCTTTGAAACTGCATGTATCGTGCTATGGAAGTCCACCTGCACAGCTTGAAAGTAAAAATGGCAAACGTGGTTAGGAGTGTTACAGCTTGAGTTCAAGTCTTGGGATAGTTTCAGTGGATGATATGGAAGGTGTTTGAAAGGTTTTTAGCCAAAGTGCACGAGTGGATTGAGTTGTGGACCTCAATCTGCAGCAGGTACCCTGTTTTGCAGCAAAACTGTGATTTGGTGAATGAGGAGGGATGAGGGGTGGTTTAGTCGTGCTTTAGGCTAGTTGGGATGTATGGAAGATGAGAACAAAGTTTGCTTAGGCTTATGCTTGCAGGAAGTGAGAGTTGGATTGAGTTTGCAAGATTTCTTTTTTTTGAAGCAAAGAAAGTGTGTATGTGTTATAGACATGTCCAAGCCTCTTAAGCATGCTGCATCATTTGCTCTTGGTAACACAAATTTGTGGATTTGATTTTGTCTTTAAGATCTGGCCCCCATGTCCAAGGATTTTGAATTTGACATAAAGTAACACTTTTCCAAAATGGCAAATGTGCTTTTTCCAATTAAGGGTTAATTTTGCATGTATTATCCAAATGAACAAAATAAACCCACAACTCAATGGTTATGCATTAAATTAAGGTGTGTGAAACTGGTTTTGAGGCCTGCAAGCTAGCATTGTACAAGCTGATTTGAAAATGCAAGTTGTGATGAACATGCTTTGGCCATGAACAAGAGTGAGTTTTGGCCAACTTTGCAAATTCGATTCTCTCTAACCACAAGGGTGTTTGAGAAGTTCTTGGATAATTTGGAAAGCTTGTAATGTGTACTACAATCCATCTTTGTAATGAAAATTGAAATTCCAAGTGGAACCATGTGAAAAATGGCCAAGAAGTTGGACAAAAATCCTGCCTAGAATAGGGCAAAATTTCTCTAAGTTAAAAATGTTTTGCACCCTTGTTCCAAAAATCATAACTTGAGATACAAGCTTCCTTTGAGAAAACTTTGTGAATCAAAGTTGTAGATTTTGCAATGGAATACAACTTTCATGTTTCAAGTTTTGTTTAAATCCATTTGCATCTTGGTGAAAAAATGGGACAAAGTTAGGAAAAAATAAGAAAATTTCATAACTTAGAAAATTTCTAAGTTATGAAAATTTTCATTTTAAACGCTAATTTGCAATTTTGGATTTCTTGATGAAAAAGTTTCATAATTTGACATGTATTGATGAAAAATGAATCTTGGCACTTGATTTTGACCAAAAAGTCATAGTTTGACTTTTCAGTATACAGTCAAATTTTGATCAGTTGACTGAAAAATTCATTTGTCAATCCTATGCATTTGAGATCTTTTGAACTTGTTGAATGGGTCAAGACAATGCCATTGAGTCCTTGAGTCCATATGTGAGCTTGTTTTGCCATTGGTTAGGTCAAACAGTCAAAAATTGCCTTTGTGCAGTCAAAACCCTATAAATGACCATTTTGCCCTTTTGGTGATCTGATCAAATTTCTTGTGGAATTGTGATCCAAACTTAACCAAATGGTTCATGTGAGTTCATTATGTTGATGTGGGTAAAATTTCATGAAGTTTGACTGTTAACTGGCCACAATTGACTTTTTCCCCAATACAGCTGATTTCTAGGTCAACTGTCCAATTGACTGGGCAAAGATTGGAATCAAGTCTTGAAACTTGGTATGGATAATTTTGTGAGTCCAACATGAAGCATGAAAGTCACTTTGGGTATTTTAGGTCAAAACATCCTTGTGCAAACTCAAACCCTAATTTGGGTCAACAGTGCAAGGAGGGGACTTGAGCAGAGCAACCCTTGACTTGATCTTGAGTTCCAAGAGTCTTGTGATGAGAAAAAGTTGATGAAATGAGAGGGCAAATTTTGGGGTACAACACTAGGGTTCCCCAATTTGGAGCTCGCTAACCCTAACTATGGAAAATAGTTATTCTTGTATCAAAACTCAAATCCAGGCTATCAAAAAGCTTCATAGCATGATCCTAAATATGTATATGCAAGCAAATTGGATTAAGAATGCGTAAAAATAGAGGAAAAAGTTTGAGTTCAGAGGATGCAAACCGTGAGGTATAGCTGGTGATTCTGATGGTTTGATGACTTGGGAATGATTGGAATAACTTCTATGCACGGCCAGGAAGAGATTGCTAGCTTCAAATTGCCTTGAATCACCCTATAGACTGAAAACCAAATCCCACTTTTTGCAAGAAATCCACGTTTTGTTTGATGCTTCTTCACGACTTCCACACCTTGTTTCATGCTTTGTTCTTGTTCATTATATATCCCTCAATGAATTAGAGTTGCAAAACAAATTGGATCTTGAAGTTTTGATGAGATTTGATTTGATTCTTTAGCCATATGCAAACTTGTTATTTTGAGCCAAATCATCCCTTTCTTGTACCAATTATGCTTGATTCGTTTTGGCCTTGATAATTCAACATGTTTTGATTGCCAACCTGTCCAAAAACCAAATCATATCTTTGCTATTATTCATCAATTATTTGATTTAATTCAATCTTTAATTAATAAAAAATCAAAATAAATTGAAAAATGAAGCAAATAATGTGTGGATGAATATTTGAGTCGTGGACCACATTATAAGTGAGGTGAAAGCATAAAAAGTTAGGCCCATTTAGCAAAAAATGCATTTTTGAGCACATTTGACTTTTGGCAATTTTGCAAAAAAGGTCAACTTTGAAAAGGCATATCTCCTGCAATTTTACCCCTAGAGAGGTGTTCTTGGACTTTTTAGAAATATTAGGATGTCCCCTAAGCAACCTGTTGTACCCCAAAATTTGCCCTCCCATATTTCTCAAAACATTTCAAGAATGATACTCAAGGTAGTCCAAGGGTTGGCCAGACAAGCTCTCTCCTAAGGCAGTCTATCTCAAATTAGGGTTTCATGTTGCATCAAGATACTTGATTCCAAGAGACCCCAAATGCTCACCAATGTCCTAATATGTTCTCAAGATCATCCATGTCAAGTTTCAAGCCTTGCAGATAAAATTTGCTCAGTCAATTGCTCAAAGGCCCAAAAATCGACTATGCTATGGCAAAAGTCAACTGTGGCCCACATATAGTCAAACTTCAATATTTTTTGTCAACATCCTCATTTTGAAGTATATTTCATCATTTGATCAAGGGTTGATCATGATTCATCAAGGATTGCTCCTAATTCACCAAGACTCAAAAGTTGCTAAATTAGGGTTTTGCAGGAAAAGTCAACTCAACTTTGACCAAGCATAAATTTCTCATACTTTATGAGAAATGACCCATCCAAAGCTCATTTTGAATAGGTGAAATTCCCTACAATCCATTTTCATCTCCCAAGTTCAAAATATGCACTCACAAGAAGTTATGAATTTGGACATTATAGGTCATTTTGAAAAGTCAACAAAAACACTTTTTTTGTCAAAGCTTCATACATGAGCATGGAATATCAAATTTAGACGAGACTAAAAGGGTTGATTAGAGGACATATCAAGCTTTCTAAAAAATCGAAGAACACCTCCAAAGAGTCAAAATTGAGGAAGTTATGCATTGGTGAAGTTGACACTTTTTGCAAAATTGCCAAAAATCAACTATCCCTAAAACTTCAATTTTTGCCAAATGGGCCTAATCTTTTTCACTTGTTTTGAGTTGGCAACGTAGTCCACGAGCTCTAGCCCTTGCCACTTGTCCTTATCATGTTTTTATTATTTATTTTGATTTTTATTTAAATTAATTCATTTAAATTAAAACAAATCATATAAAATCCAAAATATTGAAAACAAAAGATTTTGTGCTTGTTTCAGGTTTCAAATTACAGCTAGCATCAAATCAAATTCGTATCAAGGCATGGTGTCTACAAAAAGATTGGATCTAGGCCATTTTTGGAAAGATTTTTAAGGTGTATCAAATCAAGATCAAACTCATTGATGGAGGAAGATTGGGTGCATTCTTTCAACCCTAATTCAGTCCTTGATACATATAGAACGAGTGCAGACCTAAAACTGCTAGAGAAGCAGGCGCAACATCAAGAATAAAAACTTGAAAAATCAAGAAAAAGTGCAAACTCGAATTCAGGGTTTCAGGCATCCTCAAGGCATCCTAGCTATCTCAATCACTTCCTGAGATTCCCAGCAAGCGAAAGCAATCGAAACCAAGCATTTTCAAGCCCTAAATCGCGCTGTAAGTCAGTCACGATTTCCAACTTTTCTTGAAATCGAATTCCATGATTTAGGCATTGATAGCATGAACTAATGGTATATTCTTGATCCTTAAGACATATGCAAGCTTGTTGTATTGTTTAATTGCATTTATATGGCCTATACAAGATTTCACCATTGCTAGGGTTGCTTGCTTCGATTTGGGATTTTCATTTACAGGAAAAATTGGGCCATGAAAGGGCCATCTTTGAACTCAGTAGGTCCAGACGAAGCCATTCATGGCTTTAGTTTTGATTTATCTTACCCATGCTTTATTTTGAGAAATAACAGGGCAATAGCTACGGACAAACGTTCGTAACCAGGTTGAAGATGACTGCATGGCACCCCTCCATTGGCTTGTTCAAAATTTCGCGCGTGGATTTGATACACAGGGTCTTTTAAATATTTGTTTATTGTTTTGTATTATTATGACAATAAGAACAAGTGGTGCAGTGGTGAGTGTAGCGTGGATAATTGCTTCAGGACCTGGGTTCGAATCCCAAGTCCCCCACTTTTCTCAATATTATTTTCTTTCAGATAATCCAGCGTGTTTGCAAGCCTAAGTACCATCATGTGTCCTCATCATTTAGCCTGCCAGATGGCCAGATAGCCAAATCTAAAGGCCATCACTGGAGGAGTACAATAGACCAGGGTCAACGCATGGCATGGGATTACAAAGTCAACAAGGACCACCACTATTGGGCCCAGAATTGCTTCCTGCACCCGCCATAATTCGGGCCCAAATCCTTTTCTCTTTTCTTATTTATTTGTTTTATTTAATTTTATTTATTTATTTTACTAACCAATAATTATTTTCTTTTTATCCAAAAATCACAAAAATATTTTCTATCCAATTAAATTTAAGATATTTATTTTTATTAAAAAATTAATTAATTTAATTAGGTTTGACTAATTTAGATAACTTTAATTTCTTTTTGTACATGATTAAAATTAATTAGAACAAATAGGTTTTATTTCTAATTTAATTATTTTCTTTTTATTAAAAATAACCAAAACATAAAAAATAGGTCATGTAATTATTTTTATTAATTAAATTAATTAGCTAATTAATTTAGTATTTAATGTTAAAACCTAATCTTTTTCTTAGAAAATATTAAAAACAACAAAAACATTTTCTCTTTTAATTAGGATAAAAGGGTCAAAACCCTAATTCTCATTCGTTCTATTTTTCTTCGCGCACACTTTATTTTATTTTTATCCCAATTATTGTATCTGCCTACAGTTTGTAATAGTTTAATTAGGACGTTTATTTCCATTTATCGCTTTATTTTCAAAGGGTTTATTTTTTGCTATGTAAATACCCAAAGCCTTGTAATAGCGTAGTTTAATTTCCGCATTTTAAATTCCGCAAATTATTAACTGTTAGATGTATGATATTAGGATGCATGACAAGAATGTACGATTAATTTTAAAATAATTAGATCACCCTAAATGTGCAAAGATAAATAAATTGAAATTGAATCACTCGCACATGCGCACTCCTAGGGTACACTCTCACTTGGTTGCCTTCGGTAAACAGTCATTGAGTATAGGATGCTTTAGTGGTCATCCTTTTGTATAAACAAAGATCAAAGTCCCGATTCAAAAACATTTTGCCTCGGAACAATTGCCTCGGAATTGTTGCCTCGAATAATTGATCTAACACATTAAGGTTATTACTAAGACGTCCTAACATTGCTTTAGTGACCATACGTCCCTTTCGAATTGACCCTCAAAACTCCAAGGACGGTGCTACCTACTCACTAATAGTGGGATAGTGCTGTCTAAAGGAAACGAACATAGAACAATTCTTTTTTCGAGTAGGTAGATTAGTTCTTAAGTACTTGCTCAATCCAAACAAACTTTTTTTTTCACACTTACACTCTTTTACAAACAAAGTTTTCAAAAACACTTCATTACACTCTTGAAGACAGAAGCAAGAGTTAAATCGAAGTCAAAACAAAATCATTTCAAATCACGCAAACACAAAGAAAACAATTTTGAAAATGATGAGCAAGTACCTAAGAGCCCGTAGATAACTACAGATAGAAAGGGTTCTAATACCTTCCCTTTCTATAATCTACCCCCGTACTCAGAAATATCTCGAAAAAGGAATTTTTCTGTGCTTTTTTCCTTTCCTTGTTGGATAAAATAAAAGTCGGTGGCGACTCTTTCTTACCGCGACATTTTGCAAACACAAACGCAAAATGAAAACCAGCAATTTCCTTAAAAAAGGGAAACACGCCCCAGTTCTAGCCACCGTATCACAGAACTGGCGACTCTGCTGGGGAATTAATAAGTGGGGTGTACCTTAGGATTAGTTCATCATATTGTTTTCAATTGATTGATTTGTTTGCTTTATATTTGTGGGCTTTGTATCGGAGTTACTATAGATCCTAACCCGGATCTGGGGACACCTTTTAGGTAAGTAGCAATAGACTGTGAGGGAACTGTACGGCATAGACCGATACGGTTGAATCAGTAGCTACATTGGTGTGACACATTAGTTGGTACTGATATCCCTTTTGGAGCAACAAGGAGAGTATGGGGCTGCTAATGGGTCATTAAGCATCAACTGACCTTAGAACCTATAATTGACCAACTTGGCCATAGAAAGTAGCAGTATGCTACACTCATTGAGACCATACTCTCGAGATGGTTCCGGCCGTGAGAAAAGATTGCGTGTCTGGAATTATGATCGATGGAGGATGATCAATGATATTGAGAACCTCTAGAACCCGGTTACTATTATTAGGACAGGTTGAACTAACTAAACTGAAAGAGGGTAATACCTAAACTCCATGTCAGCCTGAAATTTAAGAGATATTGTGTGATTTGTTTGCCCTTGCCATGTTTGTTATCTGTGATACCTATGGTGTGTTTTTATCATGACATCATGCATCATGACATCGCATGCATATTTCATTAGACTAACCATTTCAAAGACCGAGGGGATTCATCTTTGTTCTGTTTTATAGATCATGGCTTCTATGTGCAGAAATACCATTCGAATCAGCTTTGTGCAAATCCCTGCTCAGCTTAGAGAGTTGGTTTCAAAAGTTCCGGATACTTATTCCTTTGTCAGAAGACATGGGCATCTCCTCAGTCTGGTCACCTCCAAGTTGGATGAGCAAATGATGAGTGTCCTGTTCCAGTTCTTTGACTTGTTGCATCACTGTTTCACCTTCCCAGACTATCAGTTGGTCCCTACTTTGGAGGAGTTTTCTAATTTACTTGGCATATCTATTCTAGAGCAGACACCCTTTAAAGGTTTGGAGATAGCTCCTAGGCCATAGGATATTGCTTCAGCCCTACATCTGAAAATGGCTGACGTAGTATCTAACTGGGAGATTCGGAGTGGGGTTAAAGGTTTCTTAGTTAAGTTCTTGATCGATCAAGCTCAAAAGTTCTGGGACAACTTAGACTTTCAAGCTTTTGAAGACATCCTGGATCTCCTCATATACGACTTGGTCCTGTTCCTAAATCCAGATGCCTTCATAGATGTGAACGCAGTCAAGATCTTCATGTCTCGTAACCCAGTGCCTACTCTCTTAGGTGATATTATACATGCCCTCTATACCCGTACTGTATGGAGAAGGGGAACTCTCTTGTGTTATACACCGCTGCTGGCGAGGTGGTTTATTTCTCACCTCCCCAAATTTGTATTGAAGAATGAGGAAGGTATGGGTTGGGCTTACAGAATCATGTATGTGATAGGTGGATCTGGAACTGACTGTTTAACGCTGGTTCGTGAAATGTCACGGAAGCAAGAGTCGCCACCATCTTTTATTTTCTCCAACATGGACAGGACAAAAGCACAGCAAAATTCCTTATGAGATAGTTTCTCGGTTCGGGAGGTAGATTTATAGAAAGGGAAGGTTTTAGCACCCTTTCTATCCATGGTTATCCATGGGCTCTTAGATACTTGCTCATTTGTGTTTTCAAAAGTGTTTGCTTTTCAAAGTGTGAGTGGGTTTGAAAAAGTTTCGTTTAAAGATTTCAGATCGACTCTTGTATCAGTCCTCAAGAGTGTTTGAAAAATTGTTTTGAAAGCTTTTTGAAAAGTGTCGGTGTGAAAAAATTTTGTTTTGTTTTTAGAGAGCAAGTATCCATGAGTCATCTACCTACTCTAAGGAATTAAGCTGTGTAAAAGTCCTTAAGGTAGTGCCATCCCACCATTGAGAGGTAGGTAGCACCACCGTTGGAGGTGTTCGGGTCAATTCGAGTGTAGGGACAGTGTGGTCACCAGAGCAATAGTAGGACACCTTAGAAGCTACCCTTATTCCATTGATCCTTTTTAATTCCGAGGCAACCGTTTCGAGGCAACTGGATCATGTCATGGACATAAGGAGTTACTAAAACGTCCTATACTCGACGACCACGTTTCGAAGGTAAGGCAACAGTGAGGCGTACCCTAAGAGTGGTGTGTGAATTTGTGTGTTGTTTTCATGTTAATATTTATCTTGTACATGTATCATGGTGATCTACGCTTGTTTTTAATTTAGGCCATACATTCTTTCATGCAATTATAATTTAAAAGTGCGGAAATTTAAATGCGGAAAGATAAAATCCTACGCTATTACAAGGCGCGGGTCTATACATCGCCAAATTACAAAGACCCGTTTTAATAAAAGTGTGGAAAGTAAAACCTAGTTACTATTACATGGCTTGAACAGTTACATAATGATCGAAAGAAATAATGCGTGAAAAGAATTAAAATTAGGACGTCCGAGGGTTTTGACCCTTTGCATGAAATTAAATTAAATTAAAGTCCAATTAATTATTTAATTAAAGAAAAGAAAGTGTTTTAGTGTTTTTTTTTGTATTTATGAAAAATAAAGAACAAGAATTAAAAGGAAACCCTAAATCTAGATTATTTTAATTATTAATGAAAATATTAAAGTTAACCTAATTTACTAGTTAATTAATTTATTTACATGTTTATTTACAAAATTAATGATAATTAATAATAATGATAAATAATGATGATTAATAATTTATTTAAGGAAAAGATGAAAATGTCAAAAACAACCTAATTCTAGATACTTTTTACTTATTAAGAAAAAGATTAAAGTTTAAAAACCTAAATTAAACTAAGTTAATTGTTAGAGTTTATTTACAAAAAATAGGTTAGTGATGAAATTAATAATAATTAAATATATTTGTATTTTTGATTTTTCTGTTTTTATTATAGAAAATTATTTTATGGTGAAAAAAACAATTAAAACAATTAAAAAAGAATTAGAAAAGAAAAGAAAATAAAATTAAAAAGGATGCAAACCAAGGGGGGTTTCAGGCCCAAGGGGAGGTTTTTTTGAAGTATTCTGGCCCATTAGACAAAAAGCCTTGTTTGACTTTCTGGCATCACGTGCGTGTTCATTGACTCCTGAGTACCGTGGTCTGCATTCTTTGGCCATTGGATTGGGTTTCATGGCCATTTGTGTTCTGGCTGTTGGCCATTTGTGTTCTGGCCTCAACGTTCCTTAATCTTCTCAGGATGTCTGTCTCGCCATGTATTGGTGTCATGCATAAGTTGTTCTTTTGGCCATTTGGCTTTTGGCTTTTGGCTTTTGGCTTTTGGCCATTTGGCTTTTGGCTTTTGGCCATTTGGCTTTTGGCCATTTGGCTTTTGGCCATTTGGCTTTTGGCCTAAACGTTCCTTAATGAACCTGCATGGGATCCTGTCTAAATCTGCAGTGTTGAATCTCATGAACACATTAAATAAAATCATAAAATGCAAATAAAGCCAATATATGAAGAAATTTAATGTTTAGGCACAATATGACATGTATGAATGATTATACCCTTTTGATCATGGAGATCAAATCAATCTTACCCTTACTGGAAAATTAGTGACATGAATGCTTTTATGCCTTTTGGATCATGGAGATCAAGCCAGCCTTACCCTTACTGAAGAAGTAGTGAGATGTTGGTTTGTAACTGTGATGGCTTGTTTGTAGTGAGAGAGGGATTTGTAATAAGGATTTCATGGTTTTAGGGTTCTTGAAAGAATTTGATATTCTAACAGTGTTGTGGCAAGGTTTTTTTCTCTCTCTTTCTCCCCCCTGGTTTGTGTGAAAAGAAGATGATTATATAATGGAAATTAGGGTAAAGAAAATGGGCTTTGAATGTGCAATTGGGCCTTCAATGTTTACTTGAGTTCGTCACTTTCTAGGCTAAATCGCAGGGACTTAAGTGCAATTTTTGAAGTTGAAATGTGAAATCAAAATGTAGCCGACATCAAGAACTAACTCCTGTCCGAAAATCGGATCAATCGGATAAACGGTGAATTAGTTATGAATTTTTGAAGTTTTAGCTCAGACAAACTTATTTTGGGCTCCAGTGTCGACTCTGACACGTTCTTCAATAAAAAACTGGTATTGATCGGTGCATAATTTGGTCTCAACTTTTGAAGCAAAGTTGTAGATCTATGAGTCAGTGACCTTGTGTAAAAATATGAGTCCAATCCGATAAAAATTGACCGAGTTATGAATTTTCGAAGTTTCGGCCCAGATGAAATAATATTCAGCATTCAGGATTTTCGGCGTGTCACACACTCTGAGCAAAAAAAGAAGGCCTTTTGAACACCGTTCGAACTCGATACCTCCTGTGAAAATGTAGCCAACTCAATTTGTGAAATTTTGGCACCGGAACCAGCTCGATATGATGAAAATAGACCAAGTTATTATTTTCTGAACATGACGCAAATAAACTTCTGTCACAAATTTTCTGTACGAAAATACTTGATAAATCCACATTTTTGAAGACCTTCTGATCGAAATTGGCTTCCAGTCGTGAGATATGAAAACGTAGATAATGTCAAGACGGAATTTTGGCCACCGGAATGGATTCAAAACGAGTCACGATCTTCAAGTTATAAATTTTTTAGCGCGTAAAAACTGCACTTTCAACACACTTTTTCACCATATTTCTTCGAGAAAACTCACACAGTCGGATACCTTCTTTAAAGAATTGACTCTTGAGCCGAACCTGGATTTGAGCATAAGTTAGGACATTAAGGAGCACTTGAGGTCATTTGGATGTAAGGACCTTGATGCAACACAAAACCCTAATTTTGACTTGACTGCCTTAGGAGGTGATTTGACTGTGCAACCTTTGAGAAATCTTGAGGAATATGGGAGGGCAAATTTTGGGGTACAACAGTTGCCCCTGTTCAATCTTCTTAGACCTGAGGATGTAGATTGGCTTGCGTGCCTTTCGTGATCCGAAGGTGGAAGATGATTGAACACTAGAGTGCCCAGAAATATGCGCTCACATAGTAAAGTATCAGCAGCGTGATGGCGGGAATGGGCTTATAGATGCCATTTGGAGATACGATAGATAGGGGGATGGGCTTATAGATGCCATCTGGAGGTGTCGATCACGTAAGAGATTCCTTAGCGAGAACTTGCATACCTGAAAAAGAAAGATACTTACCTGGCCTGTTACAGGGATTGATCTTCAAATTCTTTATGTAGATGTGCCCTGTCTGGATGCAGGTATCGAATCTACAAATAGTCGCTCACAGACGTGCCCTGGCTAGATACAGGAATCGAATCTGGAACTTCAAACGGTTGCTTACAAACGTGCCCTGGCAGGATACAGGAATCGAGTCCGGAAAATAGTCGTCAACAGATACACCCTGGCAAGATACAGGAATCGGATCTTCAAACTCTTCAGACGTGCCCTGGCAAGATACAGGAATCGAGTCTGGAATATAGTCGTCAACAGATACACCCTGGCAAGATACAGGAATCGGATCTTCGAACTCTTCAGACGTGCTCTGGCAGGATACAGGAATCGAGTCTGGAATTAGTCGTCAACAGATACACCCTGGCAAGATACAGGAATCAGATCTTCGAACTCTTCAGACGTGCCCTGGCAAGATACAGGAATCGAGTCTGGTAATGTTAGTCGTCAACAGATACACCCTGGCAAGATACAGGAATCGGATCTTCGAACTCTTCAGACGTGCCCTGGCAGGATACAGGAATCGAGTCTGGAATTAGTCGTCAACAGATACACCCTGGCAAGATACAAGAATCGGATCTTCGAACTCTTCAGACGTGCCCTGGAAAGATACAGGAATCGAGTCTGGTAATGTTAGTCGTCAATAGATACACCCTGGCAAGATACAGGAATCGGATCTTTGAACTCTTCAGACGTGCCCTGGCAGGATACAGGAATCGAGTCTGGAATTAGTCATCAACAGATACACCCTGGCAAGATACAGGAATCGGATCTTCGAACTCTTCAAACGTGCCCTGGCAAGATACAGGAATCGAGTCTGGAATTAGTCGTCAACAGATACACCCTGGCAAGATACAGGAATCGGATCTTCGAACTCTTCAGACGTGCCCTGGCAAGATACAAGAATCGAGTCTGGTAATGTTAGTCGTCAACAGATACACCCTGGAAAGATACAGGAATCGGATCTTCGAACTCTTCAGACGTGCCCTGGCAGGATACAGGAATCGAGTCTGGAATTAGTCGTCAACAGATACACCCTGGCAAGATACAGGAATCAGATCTTTAGTTGCGACAGTTGATAGCAATTATCTTTGTATTGACCTTTGCCCTGAAAAGACAAAACGTTAATTGTATGCGATGTCATGATGTATGACATGCGTGATGTGATTATATGTTCATGATGCGTATATGCATGCTATAATGTATGAAGATGTGATGTTTATGGAACGTGTTTTTTGTCTAGGAAAATAAATCCTTGACGGGTGCCGGGAAGTTAAATCCTGGGCTAATGTTGAAGAATAGAGCTTCGTTGTTTCCGCTGGGGATGATGGTTGCAAGAATACCGGTAGGAGAAGATGACTCCGTTGGGGAATAAACTTGGCGACTAGATTACTCTGCGGGGAGCGTTCTGTGGGGAGAGAGATACTTTGCTGAGATTTGATGATAACTCCGCTGGGGATACCATTGTTATGCTCTGTTGGAAGATTGGATGAACTCCACTGGGGGATAGGAAGACTTCGTCGGGGACGATCTTTCCGTGGCAATTGGCTGAGGATAACCCAGTTACATCCTGGTGGGGAAATAACCTTCTGAATAAAGCCGGGAGACGCGTTCGTGCTCTGCAGGTGACAAGCTTCCAGAATCTACTGGGGATAAGCTTCCTGCTGGGGAGATTGATTCCACTTTCCTGGGGAAACTTCTCAGATTGGACTGGACTCTCCTGGGGAAATTTTTGAGATATACTGGGGAAGTGGCTCCATTGAATGTCTGGTATACCGCCGGGGAACAATCTTAGATCAAGACTGCCGAGGATGCTTGTTAAGAATGTTTGTATATTGCACCGAGGAATGTTGAGATCTGCTGGGGATAACCAATTTCCTTAAGGCTGCCAGTGGACTAACTCTGCTTGGGGAGAGTATTGCTAACTTGCTAGGAGATAATGTGCCTTGTTTAGGGCTGATGGGAGACAAACTGCTTGAGAGAGAATTGTTGAATCTTGGCTCACTCTCTGGGGAATTAAGATATCTTGATTGCATTCTTCAGCCGAACTTACCTTGGTACCTTGGTGGATGGAGCAATTAGATTGCTTAGACAACTCATTACTGCCCCTGTTTCTGTGGGAGAAGATACTGGCGGAGGCCTGATGGTGAGCTCATGTAAAACTGCATCTTTGGAGGGAGGAAACCTGTGTAGGGTTTACTGATAATGAGTCCGTATAAGACTGCATCTGAAATGGAGAAGGAACCTGTGTAGGGTCGCCTGAGGATGATCAAGTAGATAATTGTCCTGTTTGGTTTTGGATATTAACCCACGATCAGTCGTCCACAGAATTTTCCTGGCTTGTTACCAGTGTTGATTTGAAGCTGTAAAGGTAGATGGTAATCATCTTTTGATTGACCTTTCCTTGGTACTTTGGTTGACAGAGCAACTGGATCGCCTGGACAACTCATTATTGCCCCTGTTTCTGAGGCGAGGGAAGAAAATACCTGTGGAGGTGCTTGATGGCTGCCGATTGAAAACTCTTCTTCTGGTAGGCAAGTGACGAGATGTCGGGACATAGTCGTACGCTTAAATCCTTAACTTTTGCCTGGACCGCCCTTTCGGGTTTTCAGTCCACCGGGATACCCATTTTTGCCCAAGCCGCCTTTTCAGGTTTTCGACTTGCCGGGTGTACAAATTTTTCCATTTCATCCCTTATTTTTGCCCGAACCCTTTTGGTTCGTCGGGAAGCCCTTATTTTTGCATAGGTGTGTCAACCTAGCGGGTCTTTGATTTTGCGTAGTATTTTTTCGACTATGTCCATGCTCTCAGAATGTAGGGAGTTGTCACTGTCAGTAGTGTTGTGTCGTCATACTACCAAAAGATCTTCGTTTGATCATGCAAGATTCGTTGCTGGAATTCATGTCCAATGCCCCAAGTGACCCAGGCGGAGATTTGCCCTTGGCTATTTGGCATTTTGAGAGATTCTCTGAATCTTGACCTGACTGCCCCATATGATGGACAATGATCATGCTGTGCCCCTTGATTGGAAGTGTTTCTTCCATTTGAGATGACCTTTGAGAAGGCTTTTTTTCACTAGATATTCATCGTGCGAATTTCTCTGCTGTTTGAACAAATAGTCATATGCAAACAATGTTATTTAAAAATGCAAAGCTTATGTTTGTCTTGAAGTTCTTTGAAAATGCAGTTTTCAGTAAAACAAGTGATTTTTTTTTTGTAAAATGTGATGTCAACTCAGGATGTACAGCAAGCCCTATAGGAGTCAGGATACCTTTTGTAACAGTATGCTTCCGAACTAACCCATGCTTCAGCTAGGACTTTTAAGGGTTATAACGTGGCCTGGTTCATGGTTTAAGAAACAAAGGATAAAGGCTCAAATTATTTGTACCCACCCGCTCTTCGTGATGTTCTTCAAACCTAAACTTAGCTGATCGTGCGTTAGACCTTGTTTGAGTCTTTGTTCCGATATTCCAATGATGGTTCGGATGTTGACAATTCATTTAAATAGGCAGTCCTTTCCTTTTGTTGAGGATTTGTTGGACCTCTTTCTTTTTGATTTCATTATCCCTGTTTTTTGCCTGAACTGTTTCTTTTGGAATTACAGTCAGCGGGATGCCCCAGTTTTGTAAGTCTCCTTCATAGGTTTTGACTTATTGGGCTTTAGTTTTTTTTTTGGTAATGACTGCCTGTCTTTATGATTATTCGGAACCATCATTGTCTTTTGTTTTGTAAGGACCTCTTTGGTGCCATTCGTTATGCACTTGGATCAACTGAGAGAACTACCCCGCCCCAGGTTATGATTAAGGGTTTTAATTTTCGAAAAGAAAAACTCCAACTTCTTTGGCTCGAAGGGGTTGACGAGGGATTATCTTCCTTATAACTCCAGTGTTTAGGATTTGAAACAATGCCTGTACCTCATCAGCGGGGTCTGTTCAAAAGCATACTGTAGAGATTATGGTATCGTTTTCGTCATCCTCCCTCAAGAGGCTCAGAATTATTAATTGAGAGTTGACATAAAAAAAATGGAAGCAGTTTGAATATAGCGAATGCGAATATATTGATTCAAAACAGACATATGCGATGCATTAATGCAATAACAACGTTTGACATGATAATCGTTTGAACAATCAAAAGAAAATTACAACTTGAAAATTCTAATGGACAAAAAGTCTTCTCATCTCAGAACTTATTACTTCAAATGGTGAACCTTGCAGGGATAGTAGAAGAACTCAGCCTGACCATCTGGGGTGAATTCTACTGCTCCTTCATCAATCAGGTCCTGGATCTTGTTCTTCAAAGACCAGCAGCCGGCAGTGTCATGTCCAGGACTATCGGAGTGGTATGCACATCTTTTGTTGGGATGATAGCTAGGAGCAGAGATGTTGGGATTCCGGGGAGGAGCCCTTAGTGTAATCAGATTCAAACTCAATAGGTGTTGTAAAGCTTGAAACAGCGACACGTTGAGCTGGGTGAATTGCCTCCTGGACCTGCTAGGCTTACTCTGATCAACCTGTTGCTCTGGGCGGGGTTGTGGTTGGACCTGTGAAGTAGTAGCAGCTTGGAGAGGTCTATTCATTGAACCAAACCTTTGACTTCTTGGAGGCTGATTAATGACTTGGTCCCTGACTTGGACTGGTTGCTTCATGTCTTGATGAAGCTGACTGATCATGGTCCTCAACTCTTCTTGCTCCTGAGTTAAGCCTTGGATGAGAGCCATTTTCCCCAGCATTTGGGTTCTCATTGCATCCACCTCAGCTTGTAGATGTTTCAGCCGTTCGTCCTTGTCATCTTCGGGACTTTTCTTGGCCAAATTCCCCACGAGGAGTGCCCTCAGCTCTTCCTGCCCCTTGGATAGGCTTAGGAAGATCTCCCTGAACTGAGTCTCTTGAGCATGAAGACCCTGGTTATCTTGTTGGGAAGCCATTGCTGAAATAAACAGCGAAGAAGGTAAGTGGCCTGTCAAAAGGGTACCTGTTATGAAATGATATGTATGATATGCATGCAATGTTTTCAAGGACCTCGCAGGATAAACAAGAAACTTTGTTAGAATCTGCATTTTGTAGCTTGATGAAAGGCACTGCGTATTGTTGAGAGGCCTTCTTCAAGAGTCAAGGCTCACCATATCGAGTGGGTCATAGCCTCTGACAACCTTGGCTAGAGGAAAATAAATCCCCTTTGCCCCTTGCTGGACAGTTGGTTCATCATGACCTGCATCACAAGCCCTTGAGATCCTTGAAACGGGTTAGTCTTTATGCAGGATGCATGCAATGGTATGATGTTATGCTATGCATGGGGTAATGTAGGTAAACCCTGTTATGAGTCCCAATTAAGGACTGTAAACAAAACCTGCAAGAAACTCAAGTGTTAGATAACAAGCATGCAAATAGTCAAGTTGGAAGGCACACAAGTCACACAAGAGAGCCCTTAGAGTTTAGGCCATCATGGGGTCTAGGTATTACCCTCTTGAAGTTGGTGGGCTCAAACCTGTCCTATCAAAGTAATCGGGTTCTAAGGGTCCCAATATCATTGGATTGCTTTCATTGTTCATCGTTTCGATTTAGCCACTGAACTGGCGACCGAAATATTCCAAGAAAACAACCCTCAACTGAGTGTAGTATCGAGTATCAACCAACCTCGGACTGCACCAAAGTCAGTTATCTCACTACCCTAAAGAGGCCAAGTTGGTTCAATTAAGGTTCCTAAGGTCAGTTGATGCTTCACGACACCACGCGGCGGCCCCGTACTCTCCTTGACTGGACTCAAGGGTTACCGGTACACACCAAAGTGCCACATCAATGTAGCAGACTGCTTCAACCATGTCGGTATACCCCACACAGTTCCCTCACAGCCTTGTTGCTACTTTCTAAGAAGGTATCCCCAGATCCGGGTTAGGATCTATAGAACTCCCAAGGCAGTACCCACAATTTAAAGCAAACAATTCAGACAATTGAAAACACAAGTGATCTTAGTCCTAAGGTACACCTCACTTTAAAATAATATCCCCAGCAGAGTCACCAGTTCTGTGATCGGTGGATCTGGAATTGACTGTTTAACGCTGGTTCGCGAAATGTCGCGGAAGCAAGAGTCGCCACCGTCTTTTATTTTCTCCAACATGGACAGGACAAAAGCACAGCAAAATTCCTTATGAGATAGTTTCTCGGTTCGGGAGGTGGATTTATAGAAAGGGAAGGTGTTAGCACCCTTTCTATCCATGGTTATCCATGGGCTCTTAGATACTTGCTCATTTGTGTTTTCAAAAGTGTTTGCTTTTCAAAGTGTGAGTGGGTTTGAAAAAGTTTCGTTTAAAGATTTCAGATCGACTCTTGTATCAGTCCTCAAGAGTGTTTGAAAAATTGTTTTGAAAGCTTTTTGAAAAGTGTCGGTGTGAAAAGATTTTGTTTTGTTTTTTAGAGAGCAAGTATCCATGAGTCATCTACCTACTCTAAGGAATTAAGCTGTGTAAAAGTCCTTAAGGTAGTGCCATCCCACCATTGAGAGGTAGGTAGCACCACCGTTGGAGGTGTTCGGGTCAATTCGAGTGTAGGGACAGTGTGGTCACCATAGCAACAGTAGGACACCTTAGAAGCTACCCTTATGCCATTGATCCTTTTTAATTCTGAGGCAACTGTTTTTGAGGCAACTGGATCATGTCATGGACATAAGGACTTACTAAAACGTCCTATACTCGACGACCACGTTTCGAAGGTAAGGAAACAGTAAGGCGTACCCTAAGAGTGGTGTGTGAATTTGTGTGTTGTTTTCATGTTAATATTTATCTTGTACATGTATCATGGTGATCTACGCTTGTTTTTAATTTAGGCCATACATTCTTTCATGCAATTATAATTTAAAAGTGTGGAAATTTAAATGCGGAAAGATAAAATCCTACGCTATTACAAGGCGCGGGTCTATACATCGCCAAATTACAAAGACCCGTTTTAATAAAAGTGCGGAAAGTAAAACCTAGTTACTATTACATGGCTTGAACAGTTACATAATGATCGAAAGAAATAATGCGTGAAAAGAATTAAAATTAGGACGTCCGAGGGTTTTGACACTTTGCATGAAATTAAATTAAATTAAAGTCCAATTAATTATTTAATTAAAGAAAAGAAAGTGTTTTAGTGTTTTTTTTGTATTTATGAAAAATAAAGAACAAGAATTAAAAGGAAACCCTAAATCTAGATTATTTTAATTATTAATGAAAATATTAAAGTTAACCTAATTTACTAGTTAATTAATTTATTTACATGTTTATTTACAAAATTAATGATAATTAATAATAATGATAAATAATGATGATTAATAATTTATTTAAGGAAAAGATGAAAATGTCAAAAACAACCTAATTCTAGATACTTTTTACTTATTAAGACAAAGATTAAAGTTTAAAAACCTAAATTAAACAAAGTTAATTGTTAGAGTTTATTTACAAAAAATAGGTTAGTGATTAAATTAATAATAATTAAATATATTTGTATTTTTGATTTTTCTGTTTTTATTATAAAAAATTATTTTATGGTGAAAAAAACAATTAAAACAATTAAAAAAGAATTAGAAAAGAAAAGAAAATAAAATTAAAAAGGATGCAAACCAAGGGGGGTTTCAGGCCCAAGGGGAGGTTTTTTTGAAGTATTATGGCCCATTAGACAAAAAGTCTTGTTTGACTTTCTGACATCACGTGCGTGTTCATTGACTCCTGAGTACCGTGGTCTGCATTCTTTGGCCATTGGATTGGGTTTCATGGCCATTTGTGTTCTGCCTGTTGGCCATTTGTGTTCTGGCCTCAACGTTCCTTAATCTTCTCAAGATGTCTGTCTCGCCATGTATTGGTGTCATGCATAAGTTGTTCTTTTGGTCATTTGGCTTTTGACTTTTGGCTTTTGGCTTTTGGCTTTTGGCTTTTGGCTTTTGGCTTTTGGCTTTTGGCTTTTGGCCATTTGGCTTTTGGCCATTTGGCTTTTGGCTTTTGGCCTAAACGTTCCTTAATGAACCTGCATGGGATCCTGTCTAAATCTGCAGTGTTGAATCTCATGAACACATTAAATAAAATCATAAAATGTAAATAAAGCCAATATATGAAGAAATTTAATGTTTAGGCACAATATGGCATGTATGAATGATTATACCCTTTTGATCATGAAGATCAAATCAATCTTACCCTTACTGGAAAATTAGTGACATGAATACTTTTATGCCTTTTGGATCATGGAGATCAAGCCAGCCTTACCCTTACTGAAGAAGTAGTGAGGTGTTGGTTTGTAACTGTGATGGCTTGTTTGTAGTGAGAGAGGGATTTGTAATAAGGATTTCAAGGTTTTAGGGTTCTTGAAAGAATTTGATATTCTAACAGTGTTGTGGCAAAGTTTTTTTCTCTCTCTTTCTCCTCCCTAGTTTGTGTGAAAAGAAGGTGATTATATAATGGAAATTAGGGTAAAGAAAATGGGCTTTGAATGTGCAATTGGGCCTCAAATGTTTACTTGAGTTCGTCACTTTCCAGGATAAATTGCAGGGACTTAAGTGCAACTTTTGAAGTTGAAATGTGAAATCAAAATGTAGCCGACATCAAGAACTAACTCATGTCCGAAAATCGGCTCAATCGGATAAACGGTGAATTAGTTATGAATTTTTGAAGTTTTAGCTCAGACAAACTTATTTTGGGCTCCAGTGTCGACTCTGACACGTTCTTCAATAAAAAACTGGTATTGATCGGTGCATAATTTGGTCTCGACTTTTGAAGCAAAGTTGTAGATCTATGAGTCAGTGACCTTGTGTAAAAATATGAGTCCAATCCGATAAAAATTGACCGAGTTATGAATTTTCGAAGTTTCGGCCCAGATGAAATAATATTCAGCATTCAGGATTTTCGGCGTGTCACACACTCTGAGCAAAAAATGAAGGCCTTTTGAACACCGTTCGAACTTGATACCTCCTGTGAAAATGTAGCCAACTCAATTTGTGAAATTTTGGCGCCGGAACCAGCTTGATACGATGAAAATCGACCAAGTTATGATTTTCTGAACATGACGCAAATAAACTTCTGTCACAAATTTTCTGTACGAAAATACTTGATAAATCCACATTTTTGAAGACCTTCTGATCGAAATTGGCTTCCAGTCGTGAGATATGAAAACGTAGATAATGTCAAGACGGAATTTTGGCCACCGGAATGGGTTCAAAACGAGTCACGATCTTCAAGTTATGAATTTTTTAGCGCGTAAAAATTGCACTTTCAGCACACTTTTTCACCATATTTCTTCGAGAAAACTCACACAGTCGGATACCTTCTTTAAAGAATTGACTCTTGAGCCGAACCTGAATTTGAGTATAAGTTAGGACATTAAGGAGCACTTGAGGTCATTTGGATGTAAGGACCTTGATGCAACACAAAACCCTAATTTTAACTTGACTGCCTTAGGAGGTGATTTGACTGTGCAACCTTTGAGAAATCTTGAGGAATATGGGAGGGCAAATTTTGGGGTACAACAATGTCCCTTGCTCATATGGACATCCTTTGGAGTACTAAGGATATGGAAGAGGTAGATGTCATTGATCGGTGTGGGGAATACCCTAATGTTCCATTGCTCGGAATTAGAGGAGGGATAACCTATAATCCTTGTTTGGCCTTACGACATTTCAGACGAGCTTGAAGGGACGGTCCTCATGAGCTACTGCTTACAGGCATTGTCTTTGACTTCAAGGGGGATGTTGAGGGACATCGCCGCAGGTTTATTCGAGTTGGGACAGGGTTAACATGTCTGATCCACATGAGCTAGGAATGAAGACTTCTCTCCCGATGCAACCATACCTCCATTGGGTTCGAGCCCGTGCTCAAAAGCTAGGAATGCCATATGAAGTTATTTTGCCGGTGATTGTAGAGCATACTGATAAAGAAGGGGTTCCTTATACATTCCTCTATCCATACATGCCTACTGATATTGGGGCATTGAAGAGATCTTGGATCCAGTTAAGGGGAGAAAGGGATACTTACAGAGAGAAGTATCATGAGCAGGAGAGGAAGATCGTGAAGCTTACAAGGCAGCTAGAGAATGAGAGGACAATCAACGATTATGTCAGCACGAAAGGAAAACGACCTTGGGATTTCTGATGTCTTTTACTATTTCTAGTTTAGATTTGCTTTTTGGTATTTCTTTTGTAACGCCTTAAAGGCATTTGTTAAACATTGTTTCAAGTTTTAATCTAATAAAGTGTGTTTTATTTTGGTTTACAAATTTGAATCTCCCTAAGGTCTTTGAAATCATTTCATACGCATTCTATTCCCATGCACCTCATCACAGGTACCCTTACAGGTTTCTCATCTTCTTCGCTGTTTATTTCATTACATCATGTCTTCTGAAACACCTATTGATCAAGCCATCAAGGCTCTGCAAGCTCAGAATGCTCAGTTCCAGGAAATGTTCTTGAACTTGGCCAAGAGTCAACAAGATTTGAAGACTCTTATCTTGAAGGACAAGAAGAAGAAGAAGAAGAAGAAGAAGAAGGTGGTTCTGCTAAATATGGGTCGCGGGTTCGGGAACAATTTGCGACAGGAAACTGATCTGTCCCATTCATCTTAAGGGGGAGAGAATCAAGAGGAAAGGAAAGGTCATAGCCCTGTGGTTTCTGACAATGACACTGACTTCGATGAAGACCAGTATCCTCTGGCTGAGGATAGGTATAAGCAACTCGAAGACTGGTTGAGTGCAATGGAGATCCAGAAGATACCTGGGTTGGACTTCAAAGATTTGGGTTTGGCATCTGGGGTGGTGATCCCCCACAAGTTTAAAGCACCTGTCTTTGCTAAGTATGATGGGGTATCTTGCCCAAAGTTACACCTCCGCTCGTACATCAGAAAGATTCAACCATATACTGCTGATAGGAACCTGTGGGTTCATTTCTTTAAAGATAGTCTGTAAGGGACTCAACTTGAATGGTTCTATCAACTAGAAGGAGATAACGTCCGCAACTGGGAGGACCTTGCTACTGCTTTTTACAAGCAATACCAGTATAATGCCGACCTTGCTCCCATGCGTACTCAACTTCTGGGTATGTCTATGGGTGCAAGCGAAGGCTTTAAGGACTACGCTCAGAAGTGGAGAGATCTTGCTGGGAGAGTACAACCCCCTCTGGTTGATAGGGAGTTGGTGGATATGTTTCTTGGGACTTTGTCTGGTCCATACTTCAATCATTTTATCGGTAGTTCATCGGTCGGGTTTACTGAATTGATTATGACTGGGGAGAGAGTTGAGGCCGGTATCAAAAGTGGCAAGATACAGAAAGGTGCTTCGTCAAGTACAGAGAAGAAGCCTTTCAAGAAGGAATCTAGTGCAGTTTACAGCTCAAGGAGCCAAAACCGACCTGAGCGCCGCCAAGCAGTTAATGCAGTGGTAATATCAAGACCAACAGTTGCCCCACAATGCAACAATCAGCAAAGAGTATAGATACCGCAAAGGCAGTATACTCGGCTCAATATGACTCTATCTCAAATTGTGCCACAACTGTTGAAAACCAACTTGGTGATTCTAAAGGAAGCTCCGAAGAATCCCAGTACTACATCACCGTTGTATAATCCGAACGCCCGATATGCTTATCACTCTGATAGCCCAGGGCATGATACAAACAACTGATGGGCTTTGAAGAATAAAGTCCAGGATCTGATTGAAGCTAAGGAGATTGAGTTTGAAGCACCAGAAAAGCCCAACGTCATAATGAAACCTATGCCCAAACATGATCAGGGAGTGAATGCTATTGGGGATGATGAAGAAGAGTCAGATTTCGAAAGCTGGATTTACCCGACTACTGACAGCGGATTAAGCAATTGGACGGCAAAGGACTTCGTGCCCATTTCTTTTATTACACAGTAATAAGACTTTTGTTTTTGAGATTTGTAACAGACAATTTTAAACTTTATGGCCCGATGCCTTTCCCGAGACACCGTGGCTTCGTTTGAGGGCTTATTATGTGTCATTTCCATATATGATCAATAAAAGCATTGGACGTTTTCTTGCATTACAAATTTTGTGCTCCTTATTTTTCTTTTCTATCTTGCAAAACAACTATTTGTCTTACACACACTCACATATACAGGTCCACATCCACTCTGGATCCCACTGATAACGACTCTGCTACTGCCAGTTATGACTTCGAAAGTCCGATCAACCAAGCCGAGGACGAAGGTGAGGATGAGTGTGAAGTGTCTGGGGAACTTGCTAGATTGTTACTTCAGGAAGAGAGGGTCATAAAGCCGCATGAAGAGCCAGTGGAAAAAGTAAATATGGGTACAGAGGTAGACAAGAAAGAGGTCAAGATCGGTGCAAATTTGGAGCCTAGAGTCAAGCAACGGTTGATACAGATGCTACGTGACTATGTTGAGATCTTTGCCTGGTCTTATGAAGATATGCCTGGGTTGGATACCGATATCATGGTTCACCGCCTGCCTACTAAAGAGGACTGTCTTCCAGTGAAGCAGAAAGTTCGACGAATGCGCCCAGAGATGTCTGAGAAAATCAAGGCTGAAGTTATGAAACAATTTGACACTGGTTTTCTAGTCGTTACTTCTTACCCGCAGTGGGTTGCCAACGTGGTTCCAGTGCCGAAGAAAGATGGTAAGGTATGAATGTGTGTGGACTATAGGGATCTGAACAGAGCAAGCCCCAAGGATGATTTCCTCTGCCCCATATCGATGTTCTGGTTGATAACACCGCACAACATAAGGTCTTCTCCTTTATGGATGGTTTCTCCGGTTACAATCAGATTAAGATGGCCCTTGAAGACATGGAGAAGATAACGTTCGTTACGCAATGGGGTACCTTTTGCTACAAGGTAATGCCTTTTGGATTGAAGAACGTTGGGGTAACGTATCAGTGCGCCATGGTCGCTTTGTTCCACGACATGATCCATCATGAGATTGAGGTATACGTTGACGACATGATTGCAAGATCCCAGACTGAGGAAGAACATCTTGACCATCTCCAGAAGTTATTTGACAGGTTGAAGTTGTACAGACTGAGACTAAACCGAACAAGTGCACCTTCGGAGTGAGATCTGGTAAGTTGCTGGGTTTCGTCGTTAGTGATAAAGGTATTCAAGTGGACCCTGCAAAGGTGAAGGCTATACAGAAAATGCCAACTCCCTGAACAGAAAAAGAAGTCAGAGGCTTTTTGGGACGTCTGAACTACATTGCCTGATTCATCTCACACCTAACTGCTACTTGTGAGTCAATCTTCAAGTTACTGAAGAAAGATCAAGTGGTAAGATGGAACGATGAATGTCAGGCCGCTTTTGAAAGGATCAAAGAATATCTCCAAGATCCACCTATTTTGATGCCTCCAGTTGAAGGAAGACCTTGGATCTTATACTTGACAGTACTCGACAATTCGATGGGGTGCGTGTTGGGGCAGCATGATGAGTCTGGCCGAAAAGACCATGCTATTTACTACCTTAGCAAAAAGTTTACTGACTGTGAGACCCGATACTCACTGCTTGAGAAAACTTGTTGCGCTTTGGCATGGGCTGCTCACCGGCTGAGACAGTATATGCTGACTCACACTACCCTATTGATATCAAAGATGGATCCAATCAAGTATATCTTCGAAAAGCCTGCCTTGTCCGAAAGAATAGCAAGATGGCAGATGATCTTGACCGAGTATGACATCCAATACACGACTCAAAAGGCAATTAAGGGAAGTGTGTTGGTAGATCACCTGGCACATCAGGCAGTGGATGATTACCAGTCTATGAATTTCGAATTCCCGGATGATAACATCATGTTGGTGACTGAATGTGAAACACCTGGACCTGATGAAGGACCTGAGGAAGGATCCCGATGGTCTATGTACTTTGATGGAGCTTCAAACGCTTTGGGTAATGGCATTGGCGTCGTGATCATATCTCCCGAAGGATGTCATACTCCGTTCATCGCTCGACTATGTTTTAACTGCACCAACAACATGGCGGAATATGAAGCGTGCATTATGGGCCTTCGAGCAACTATTGACCTAAGAATTAAGTTCTTGAGTGTATTCGGAGATTCCGCTCTCGTGATCAGTCAGATCAAAGGCGAGTGGGATAAGAAGCACCTAAATCTTATTCCCTACAAAGAGTATGTGTTGACGTTGCTTCCGCACTTCGAGGAGATAACCTTTGAACACTTCCCTAGAGAGGAGAATCAGTTGGCGGACGTGCTAGCTACGATGTCTTCTATGTTCAAGGTTAGATGGGACAATGAGGCTCCCCAGATTACCATTGAGAGGTTAGACGAACCCGCACATTGCTATGATATTGAGACTGAGGAGGTAGCAGATAAACCATGGTTTCACGAGGTAAAAAGGTATCTTGAGGTTCAAGAATACCCCGAGGGTGCATCTGTTAATGATAAGAAGTTTCTGAGAAGGTTCGCAGCGAAGTTCTTTATCAGTAATGGCATCCTTTACAAGCGTAACCACGATTCAACCTTACTGTGATGTGTGGACAAGAACGAGGCAGAAAGGATTATGGTAGAGTTACATGAAGGTACTTTCGGGACTCATTCCAGTGGACACACCATGGCAAAGAAAATCCTACGGGAAGGATATTATTGGTCTACTATGGAAGCCGACTGTTATCAGCATTCTCGGACCTACCATAAGTGCCAAGTTTATGCTGATAAGGTGCACATACCTCCAGTACCTCTGAACGTCTTGACAGCCCCTTGGCCTTTTGCAATGTGGGGTATCGATATGATTGGTGAGATCAGACCTACTGCGTCTAACGGGCATCATTTCATCCTGGTAGCTATTGATTATTTCACAAAGTGGGTTGAAGCAGCTTCCTTTGCTACTGTAACCAAGAACGTCGTGGCACAGTTTATTCAGAACAATCTGATCTGTCGATACGGTGTACCAAAGAGGATCATTACAGACAATGGAACAAATCTCAATAATACGATGATCACCGAGCTCTGCAAGCAGTTCAAGATACAGCATCACAACTCTTCTCCCTACCGGCCGAAGATGAATGGGGCTGTTGAAGCGGCTAATAAGAACATCAAGAAGATTGTGCAGAAAATGACGGTGACATACAAAGACTGGCACGAGATGTTACTGTTTGCTCTTCATGGGTACCATACCTCATCGCGGACGTCAACAGGGGCAACACCCTACTCTTTGGTGTATGGCATGGAAGCAGTGTTGCCCATTGAAGTTCAGATACCCTCTCTTAGGATTATGAAGGATGCAGGTTTGAGTGAAGATGACTGGATCCAGACCTGGCTTGATCAGCTGAACTTAATCAACAAAAAGAGACTTACTGCCATTTGTCATGGTCAGACGTATCAAAAGCGAATGATCAAGCCATTT
Organism: Vicia faba; assembly: GCA_948472305.1. Classification (NCBI taxonomy): domain Eukaryota; kingdom Viridiplantae; phylum Streptophyta; class Magnoliopsida; order Fabales; family Fabaceae; genus Vicia; species Vicia faba. The sequence continues at coordinate 520,419,161 of OX451737.1, forward strand.
AACTAGAAAGTCAGACGATAAGAGTATCAAGTTGGGGATCTGGTAATCAAGCATATCATCCTACCACAAGGTGATCCCAGGGGAAAATGGACCCCCACGTACGAAGGGCCATTTATGGTTAAGAACATTTTCTCAGGAGGAGCTATGATTCTAACCACCATGGATGGTGACGACCTTTCTCACCCCGTCAATGCAGACGTAGTAAAAAAATACTACGCATAATCAAAGACCCGCTAGGTTGACTAACCTAGGAAAAAATAAGGGCTTCCCGGCGAACCAAAAGGGTTCGGGCAAAAATAAGGGATGAAAATGAAAAAAACTGTACACCCGGCAAGTCGAAAACCTGAAAAGGCAGCTTGGGCAAAAAAGGGTATCCCGGTGGACTGAAAACCGGAAAGGGCAGTCCAGGCAAAAATTAGGGATCAAAGCATAACACTATGTCTCATTGGATCACCTTGCAACCAAACTTCGGTATCAACTATTAAGCTCGGACGGCACTAATAAGTCTGATCTACCTTCAACCAAGTAGCAAAGTGATGAGACGCTCGAGGATATAAAGGCAATAGCAGAGCTGGAACCCGGTGGGATTATTCACATAGCTGTTTTTCTTTGTTTTTCACAAATTGTATAAATTCTATTTTTTTCGGCGGCGTTCTCTTATTAGGACGTCAGCCTCTTGTACAAAAACGCATATTCACGGGCCAAACTTCAGAGTTAATACAATTCATTTTCACAAAGAAACTTCAAACTGTTTTCCCTTTTTCTGTTTTGTTTTGCAAGAACGTCCAATGTTCATTTTTGATATATGCATTTGACATTGATTGCTGCTCATAAATATTTACATGCGAAATAAAATATGATTACTCGTAATATCAGAAACAGGGGCAAATAAGAAATGTCTGAACCATACAGTTGTTCTATCCACCATGTATAGGGATATACCTAGTTGGAGAAAACAATTGAAGGTGTATTCACTCCCCGCAGGGTAAGGAGAAAGCAGTGGCGTTAATTCTCCCCAGTTGAGGCTCACAACTGCGACTAAGTCAGCGATATTCTCCCCCTAAGAAGAGTTTATGTATTACCAGCACTGGAAGATTATCCCCATTAGAGGCTAGAGGATTGTCCCCAATAGAGCCTAAAATATTATTCCCAGTGAAGTAGCAACTGGAAAATCATCCCCAGCGGAGCTCATTCCTTTCACAAACAGAAACTCAATCCCCAACAGAGTTTATCATCACCGGAAATGATGATTCATCCCCAGCCGAGGTTATTCTTCCAAATCAACAGGTCCTCTAGCAGAGTATGTCCTACCCACAGAGTCATTTCCTCATCAGTTTATTCCCCAGCGGAGTTATCCTCTCCTGCAGGTTTATTCTCACAATCATCTTCATCCATTATCCCCAGTGGAAACGAAGAATTCAACTCTCCTCTCCAGCAGCAATCCGGGATTTATTTTCCCCAGCTAAAAGCATCATATTTCCATACATCATGACACATGCATATACGCATCATACAAACACAATCTCATTTATTTTGAGAACATCATTGCTTGATACATATTATACATTACATACAGCTAACCTTTACCTTTTAAGAAAGATACAATCAAATTATCATAAAATTCAAGTTGTGAAGCCCGGATACGACTGGATAATAATTTAATCCCCGTTAAGTCACTGTAAAGCCTGGACCACGATCAGAGAGTAGTTCATTCTCAACTTTCCTCATCAATAGAGATGATTCCTCGGTTGAATAATGGACGACCGAAGTTCCTAAAATTCAACTTTCCTCTTTGATAGAGATGTTTCCTCTGTAGAATACGGACGGCCGAAGTTCCTAAAATTCAACAGAGATGTTTCCTCTGTAGAATACGGACGACCGAAGTTCCTAAAATTCAACAGAGATGATTCCTCAGTCGAATACGGTCGACCGAAGTTCCTAAAATTCAAATTGAGATGTTTCCTCAATCGAATACGGACGACCGAAGTTCCTAAAATTCAACAGAGATGTTTCCTCTGTAGAATACGGACGACCGAAGTTCCTAAAATTCAACAGAGATGATTCCTCAGTCGAATACGGACGACCGAAGTTCCTAAAGTTCAACAAAAATGATTCCTCATTCGAATACGGACGACTGAAGTTCCTAAAATTCAACAGAGATGATTCCTCAGTCGAATACGGACGACCGAAGTTCCTAAAATTCAACAAAAATGATTCCTCAGTCGAATACAGACGATCGAAGTTCCTAAAATTCAACAGAGATGATTCCTCAGTTGAATACGGACGACCGAAGTTCCTAAAATTCAACAGAGATGATTCCTCAGTCGAATACGAACGACCGAAGTTCCTAAAATTCAAATTGATATGTTTCCTCAGTCGAATACGGACGACTGAAGTTCCTAAAATTCAACAGAGATGATTCCTCAGTCGAATACGGATGACCGAAGTTCCTAAAATTCAACATAGATGATTCCTCAGTAGAATACGGATGACCGAAGTTCCTAAAATTCAACAGAGATGATTCACCAGTAGAATACGGACGACCAAAGCTCCTAAAATTCTATTTCTTTCAACAAAGATCAGCCTTCCCCAGCGGAATCTTCCTCAACGACAGGTATACAAGTTCTCACTAAGGAATCTCTTATGCGATCGACACTCTTTCAGATGGCATCTTTAAGCCCATCCCCTCGTCAGCAATTTCCAAATGGCATCTGTAAGCCCATTCCTGATATCACAAGACATACACCACTTCATGCGAGTGCAAATGTCTGAGCACTCTACTGTTCAATCATCTTCCACCTTCAGATCACGAAAGGCAGACAAGCCAATCTAAATCTTCAGGTTTAAGAAGATTGAACAGGGGCAGCTGTTGTACCCCAAAATTTTCCCTCCCATATTTCTCAAAACATTTCAAGAATGATACTCAAGTTGCTCAAGGTAGTCCAAGGGTTGGCCAGACAAGCTCTCTCCTAAGGCAGTCTACCTCAAATTAGAGTTTCATGTTGCATCAAGATACTTGAGTCCAAGAGACCCCAAATGCTCACCAATGTCCTAAGATGTTCTCAAGATCATCCATGTCAAGTTTCAAGCCTTGCAGAGAAAATTTGCTCAGTTAATTGCTCAAAGGCCCAAAAATCGACTGTGCTAGGGCAAAAGTCAATTGTGGCCCACATACAGTCAAACTTCAAGATTTTTGGTCAACATCCTCATTTTGAAGTATATTTAATCATTTTGTCAAGGGTTGATCATTATTCATCAAGGATTGCTCATAATTCACCAAGACTCAAAAGTTGCTAAATTAGGGTTTTGTAGGAAAAGTCAACTCAACTTTGACCAAGCATAACTTTCTCATACTTTATGATAAATGACCCATCCAAAGCTCATTTTGAAGAGGATTAAATTCCCTACAATCCATTTTCATCTCCCAAGTTCAAAATATTCACTCACAAGAAGTTATGAATTTGGACATTATAGGTCATTTTGAAAAGTCAACAAAAACACCTTTTTTGTCAAAGCTTCATACATGAGCATGGAATGTCAAATTCAGATGAGATCAAAACGGTTTATTAGAGTACATCTCAATATTTATAAAAATTCCAAGAACACCTCCAAAGAGTCAAAATTGAGGAAGTTATGCATTGGTGAAGTTGACCCTTTTTACAAAATTGCCAAAAGTCAACTATCCCTAAAACTTCAATTTTTGCCAAATGGGCCTAATCTTTTTCACTTGTTTTGAGTTGGCAACGTAGTCCACGAGCTCTAGCCCTTACCACTTGTCCTTATCATGTTTTTATTATTTATTTTGATTTTTATTTGAATTAATTCATTTAAATCAAAACAAATCATATAAAATCCAAAATATTGAAAACAAAAGATTTTGTGCTTGTTTCAGGTTTCAAATTACAGCTAGCATCAAATCAAATTCATATCAAGGCATGATGTGTACAAAAAGATTGGATTTAGGCCATTTTTGGAAATATTTTTAAGGTGTATCAAATCAAGATCAAACTCATTGATGGAGGAAGATTGGGTGCATTCTTTCAACCCTAATTCAGTCCTAGATACATATAGAACGAGTGCAGACCTAAAACTGCTAGAGAAGCAGGCGCAGCATCAAGAACAAAAACTTGAAAAATCAAGAAAAAGTGCAAACTCGAATTCAGGGTTCCAGGCATCCTAGCTATCTCAATCACTTCCTGAGATTCCCAGTAAGCGAAAGCAATCGAAACCAAGCATTTTTAAGCCCTAAATCACGTTGTAAGTCAGTCACGATACCCAACTTTTATTGAAATCAAATTCCATGATTTAGGCATTGATAGCATGAACTAATGGTATATTCTTGATCCTTAAGACATATGCAAGCTTGCTATATTGTTTAATTGCATTTATATGGCCTATACAAGATTTCACCATTGCTAGGGTTGCTTGCTTCGATTTGGGATTTTCATTTACAGGAAAAATTGGGCCATGAAAGGGCCATCTTTGAACTCAGCAGGTTCAGACGAAGCCATTCATGGCTTTAGTTTTGATTTATCTTACCCATGCTTGATTTTGAGAAACAACAGGGCAATAGCTACGGACAAACGTCCGTAGGTAAAAGTGTTCCACTTTTACCAACAGAACCAAGTTGAAGATGACTGTGTGGCACCCCTCCATTGGCTTGTTCAAAATTTCATGCGTGGATTTGATACACAGGGTCTTTTAAATATTTGTTTATTGTTTTGTATTATTATGACAACAAGAACAAGTGGTGCAGTGGTGAGTGTAGCGTGGATAATTGCTTCAGGACCTGGGTTCGAATCCCAGGTCCCCCACTTTTCTCAATATTATTTTCTTTCAGATAATCCAGCGTGTTTGCAAGCCTAAGGACCATCATGTGTCCTCATCATTCAGCCTGCCAGATGGCCAGATGGTCAAATCTAAAGGCCATCACTGGAGGAGTACAATAGACCAGGGTCAACGCATGGCATGGGATTACAAAGTCAACAAGGACCACCACTATTCAGATAATCCAGCGTGTTTGCAAGCCTAAGGGCCATCATGTGTCCTCATCATTCAGCCTACCAGATGGCCAGATGGCCAAATCTAAAGGCCATCACTGGAGGAGTACAATAGACCAGGGTCAACGCATGGCATGGGATTACAAAGTCAACAAGGACCACCATTATTGGGCCCAGAATTGCTTCCTGCACCCCCCATAATTCAGGCCCAAATCCTTTTCTCTTTTCTTATTTATTTATTTTATTTTATTTTATTTATTTATTTTACTAAACAATAATTATTTTCTTTTTATCAAAAAATCACAAAAATATTGTCTATCCAATTAAATTTAAGATATTTATTTTTATTAAAAAATTAATTAATTAAATTAGGTTTGACTAATTAAGATAACTTTAATTTCTTTTTGTACATAATTAAAATTATTTAGAACAAATAGGTTTTATTTCTAATTTAATTATTTTCTTTTTATTAAAAATAACCAAAACATAAAAAATAGGTCATGTAATTATTTTTATTAATTAATTTAATTAGTTAATTAATTTTGTATTTAATGTTAAAACCTAATTTTTTTCTTAGAAAATATTAAAAACAACAAAAACATTTTCTCTTTTAATTAGGATAGAAGGGTCAAAACCCTAATTCGCATTCGTTCTATTTTTCTTCGCGCACGCTTTATTTTATTTTTATCCCAATTATTGTATCTTCCCACAGTTTATAATAGTTTAATTAGGACGTTTATTTCCATTTATCGCTTTATTTTCAAAGGGTTTGTTTTTGGCTATGTAAATACCTGAAGCCTTGTAATAGCGTAGTTTAATTTCCGCATTTTAAATTCTGCAAATTATTAACTGTTAGATGTATGATATTAGGATGCATGACAAGAATGTATGATTAATTTTAAAACAGCTAGATCACTCTAAATGTGCAAAGATAAATAAACTAAAATTGAATCACTCGCACATGCGCACTCCTAGGGTACACTCCCACTTGGTTGCCTTTGGTAAACGGTTATTGAGTATAGGATGCTTTAGTGGTCATCCTTTTGTCTAAATAAAGATCAAAGTCCCGATTCGGAAAAGTTTCCTCGGAACGGTTGCCTCAGAATTGCTGCCTCGAATAATTGATCTAAGACATTAGGGTTATTACTAAGACGTCCTAACATTGCTTTAGTGACCATACGTCCCTTTCGAATTGACCCTCAAAACTCCAACGATGGTGCTACCTACTCACTAATAGTGGGATAGTGTTGTCTAAAGGAAACAAACATAGAACGATTCTTTTTTTGAGTAGGTAGATTAGTTCTTAAGTACTTGCTCAATCCAAACAAACTTTTTTTCACACTTACACTCCTTTACAAACCAAGTTTTCAAAAACACTTCATTACACTCTTGAAGACAGAAGCAAGAATTAAATCGAAGTCAAAACAAAAACTTTTCAAAGCACACAAACACAAAGAAAACAATTTTGAAAATGATGAGCAAGTACCTAAGAACCCGTAGATAACTACGGATATAAAGGGTGCTAATACCTTCCCTTTCTATAATCTACCCCCCGTACTCAGAAATATCTCGAAAAAAGAATTTTTCTGTGCTTTTTTCCTTTCCTTGTTGGATAAAATAAAAGTCGGTGGCGACTCTTGTTTACCGCGACATTTTGCGAAACAAACGCAAAACGCAAACCAGCAAATTCCTTAAAAAATAGGGAAAACACATCCCGGTTCTGGACACCGTATCACACAACCATTTTTGTATCATCTCAATTGAGTCTTCCATGTTCATGTAAGAAGCTTTGACCCAAAAGGTGTTTTTGTTTACTTATCAAAAGGACCCATAATGTAGAAATTCATATCTTTTTAGGAGTGCATATTTTGAACTTGTGAGATGAAGATGAATTGTAGGGAATTGCATCCTCTTCAAAATGAGATTTGGATGGAAAATTTCTGATAAAGCATGTGGAAGTTATGCTTGGTCAAAGTTTGGTTGACTTTTACTAAGAAACCCTAATTTAACAACTTTTGGGTTTTGATGAATTTGGAGCATTCCTTGGGGAATCATGATCAACCCTTGATCAAATGATGAAATTCACTTCAAAATGTTAATGTTGACCAAAAATCTTGAAGTTTGACTGTATGTGGGTCACAGTTGACTTTTGACCTAATATAGTCGATTCTCAAGCATCTGAGCAGTTGACTGGGCAAACTTCTTGTGCAAAGTATGAAACTTGACATGTAGGGTCTTGAGAACATATTAAGACCATGGAGAGCATATGAGACCTTTGTAGTCCACTTATCTTTGGTAAAATGGAAACCCTAATTTGAGACACCCTGCCTTAGGAGAGAGTTTGTCTGGTCAACTCTTGGGCAAACTTGAGCAAATCAAGGACTCCAATGGGAATGCATTGAGTAAAATGAGAGGTCAAATTTTGGGGTACAATAACAAGCAATGTGACGAATCTCAACAATGTTATGATTACTGAACTCTGCACGCAGTTCATAATCAAACATCTTAATTCTTCTCCATACAGACCTAAGATGAATGGCGTAGTGGAAGCTGCCAAAACATAAAGAAGATTGTGCAAAAGATGGTGGTGACCTACAAGGACTGGAATGAGATGTTACCATTTTCTCTTCACGGCTACCGTACTTTGGCTTGAACATCAACTGGGCCAACCCCTTTCTCTTTAGTCTATGGCATGGAAGCTGTGCTGCTTGTGAAAGTTCAAATTCCTCCTTTAAGGATTATGAAAGAAGCAGATTTAGGAGAAGACGAATGGATTCAAACTATATTGGATCAATTGAACTTGATTGATGAGAAGAGGCTGACTGCTGTTTGTCATGGTCAAATGTACCAAAAGCGTATGATCAAGGATTTCAACAAGAATATAAAACCTCGAGCGTATCAGACTGGCGATTTGGTAATAAAACACATCATTTTACCACAAGGAGACCCCAGGGGAAAATGGACTCCCACTTATGAAGGGCCATTTGTTGTTAAGAAAGTATTCTCTGGAGGTGCCATGATGCTAACTACTATGGATGGTGATGATTTTCCACATCCTGTGAACACGGACATAGTCAAAAAATACTACCCATAAAAATGACCCGCTAGGTTGACATACCTAGGAAAAAATAAGGGTATCCCGGCGAACCAAATAAGCTTTGAGAAAAAATTAGGGATATATACAAAAGATTGTACACCCGGCAAGTCGAAAACCCGAAAGGGCAGCTTGGGCAAAAAAGGGTATCCTGGTGGACTGAAAACCCGAAAGGGAGGTCAAGGCAAAAGTTAAGGATCAAAGAATATAACTATGTTCCATGAGATCACTACAGCCAGCTTCATTACCAAGGTCCTAGTTCAATGGTCTAAGATCAATTCAATCAACTTCTTTCAACGGAAATGGATGATGTTCAAAGACATAGGGGCAATAGAGGATTTGGAACACAATGAGATCACTTCCACGTGGCTATCATTTTTGTTTTCACTTTGTATTCCTTTCATTCCTTAGATGATTTCCTCTTACTAGGATCTCTGTCTCCTTGTACAAAAACGCCTGTTTATAGGCAAACATCAATTCAAATATACTTTGAAGTGCAAACTTTTTGTTTTTCTGTTTTGAGTGCAAAAGTGTCCAATGACTAAAATTGAATGAGCATATACATATGAACATGATTAAACTGTTAACAAATGTATACATAAAAACAGTAACAAGCATCTCCTTAAGGATTTGGGATATCCCCACAGAAATACTTCAATAATATTATCCCCACAGAGATGGATTCATGTAATCCCCAGCCAGAGTTTCAACCTCTCGAGAACCCTCTCCCCATCTGAGTTGATCTTAGAAAGGAGCCTTATGGAGTTCTACCTAAAGAAGTCACTTTCCCAGAAGGTCGTCAAAATATTCTCTTTAACCGAGTTTATTTCCCTAACAAACTACAAATTCCCCAACTTGAGTTGGCCTCTCAAACAATTACAAATCAATGGACAAAACCCCTTAATCCCCGGTAGAGTCATTGTATTCCCCAACAGAGCCGTTACTATCCCAATAAGTTACTGCAAAGCCTGGAATCTGACCAGATAATAGTTAATTTCATCTAAGTTGCTGTGAAGCCTGAAATCCGACCAGATAATAGTTAACTTCATCCTTTTAAGCAGGTTACTACGAAGCTTGGAATCCGACCAGATAACAGTTAACTTCATCCTTTCAAGCAAGTTATTACGAAGCCTGGAATTCAACCAGATAACAGTTAACTTCATCCTTTCAAGCAAGTTACTGTGAAGCCTGGAATCCTACCAGATAACAGTTAACTTTATCTTTTCAAGTAAGTTGCTGCGAGGCCTGGAATCCGACCAGATAATAGTTTAACTTTAATTTACCTCAAATCCTGGAATCCGACCAGATAACAGTTAACTTCATACTTTTAAGCAAGTTACTGTGAAGCCTGGAATGCAACCAAATAACGATTAACTTCATCTTTTCAAGTAAGTTGTTGCAAAGTCTGGAATCCGACCAGATAATAGTTTAACTTCAATTTTCTGTGAAGCCTAGAATCCGACCAGATAACAGTTAATTTCATCTAAATTGCTGCAAAGCCTGGAATCCGACCAGATGACAGTTAAACATTATTATCCCCGGTAAGTTACTGCAAAGCCTGGATTTTGAACAGCTAACAGCTAACTTTCACTCTCCCTAGTCAAATATAATTACCTAGTAGAGTAATGGACAACTCCTGAACTCTATTCCCCAAGCAGAAATCAACACTTCTCACAAGAGTTTCCTCAATCAAAGGGCCAAATTCAATGCTCCCCGGCAGATTTCTCCTCAAACAGTAAACAGGAATTCCCAACGAAAACATTCTAAACAAAGTTTTAAGATACACATACTCTTCATTTCCAAGCAGCAGTCTGGGATTCAGATTCCCAATACTCCCCAGCATTTGTCAAGGATTTATTTTCCTAGACAAAGATACATTTCAATAACATTCATTCATCATATCACGTACATGACAAATACATACAACATAATGTCATTTATTTTGAGAACATCATTATACCATGCATACATCTGCATGCAACTGGCCCTTTTTCTTGTAGGAAAAGTCAATCAACAAGTCAAAGACCTCTTCTGGATAAATTCACTTCTTCTGGTTAATGATAGGCAATCAACAGGCATCTTCTGGTTATATTTGTTTCCCCGGTGAAGTCACCATCACAAGACCTCTTCTGGTTAGATTTATTTCTCCCAGTTAAAAATAGGAAAAAGACATCTACAGATTCAATATAAATCGACCAAAGATTTATTCTGATACTTCTCCCTCGACAGTCACTCTGGATGGCATCTGTAAGCCCATCTCTGACAAACTCTTCATCACTTCTCCAAATGGAATCTTTAAGCCCATTCTCGACACAATCAACTAACACATAGTTGAGTGCAAATTTCTGGACACTTAGTGTTCAATCATCTTCCACCTTTAAGTCACGAATGGCGGACTCGCCAATCTAACTCTTCAGGTTTAAGAAGATTGAACAGGGGCATCTGTTGTACCCCAAAATTTTCCCTCTCTTTTCTCAAGTCATTTCTCACAAATATCTATAAAAGCTCGAGCTTACACAAGTATTGACTAGGTGAAGCCATCTCCTCAACATTGATACCTCAAAATTAGGGTTTGAGCTTGCACAAGGACAATTGGACTTCCAATAATTCAAATGACTTTCATGGATCATTATGGACCTTCAAGAATGCTCATGTCAGCTTCAAATCTTGTATCACAAATTCTGCTCAGTCAATTGACCAGATGACCAAAAATCAACTGTACTTATGGAAAGTCAACTAATAAACCAAAAGTCAAACTTTTACTTTTTGGTCAACATTAAGTCTGAAAGATCAAAATTAATCAAGGCATTCAATAATATCAAGCTTTATCATCAAAAAGTCAAGAAAGTCAAAATTCAATTTGAAAAGTCAAACTTTTTAAGACTTAGAAATTTCTCTAAGTGTTTTGTACATGATAATTTCACTACTTCGGGTCAATTTTTCACCAAGATGCATGATGATTCAAAGGAAATTTTCAACATGAAAGTTGTAGATCTTGATGAATTCTACAACTTTTTTATCATAGGGTTGATATCCAAAAAACACTTAGATTTGAAGATATAAGCCCATGAAGTCTTGACATTTTCATCTAACACTTAGAGAAATTTTCAACAGATTTTGGTCAGGATTTTATCCCAACTTCTTGGAATTTTTTCACATAGTTCCAAGATGATTTTGTCAAAATGGCCAACATAAAAGTTATAGAGGATGTTTCAAGCTTTCCAAAACATCCAAGAGCATGAATTTACCATACTTTAGCTAGGAGATTCAAGGGCATGAAGTATGGCATTCATCCTTGAGTTGCAAGTCCTTTTGTTGAAGAACACATAACAAAATCCTTATGCTATGCTGCATAATCTTGTGTTGCAGGCCTTCTAACTTTCCAATCTCACCATAATTTAATTCTTGCACCTACTCTTGAGTTATTACCCAAGTGTTTAAGCCATTGTCCAAAAGATCTTTCCATTTATGGCATAAAGGCACCATTGCTATTCTTGAAAAGCAAGCTTTTGGTACAAAATTTGTCTTGAGCCCATACCTTGTTTACTTCTGATTTTACTCCACCATAAATCATGGAAGGTATCTACTCTATACCATTAACTTTGGTACTTCATCTTGGGACCATAGAATACTTGACATAGTTTGATATTTGCATCCCAACCAAACCATAACATGTTGTCTTGTAAACCTAATCAACCCTTATTCACAAACCTTTTGCCTATAAATAGAGAGAGCATTTGCAAGAGAAAAGGTCATAAAAATCAGAGATCTTATTGTGTATTGAAAATCCTCAAACCCCCTTTACTCTAAAAACCAAAACTTTCCACAAAAATCTTCATCCTTGAGCTTAGAAACCAAAATCTTCAAATCTCTCAAACCTTGCATTTCTGTCCAAACAAACCATCCACATACTTCATATACATCATATAGAAGTTGTTCAAACATAATAACAACTTTTGTAACATCATTATCTCCATTTCCAAACTCAAAAACATTGTCTTTCAAGTTGACTTGGTTGGAGATATTCAAACACTTTCAGCCCGAAGTAAAGATTGGAACAACTTTAGAGAGGTCTAAGCAAGCTCAATCAATCATCACATTGCACCTAGAAACATCCATACATATTTCGAGTTTTCACTTCAAGAGGCAAGTTTTCTCAAATTGTGATATTGTTGTTCATACATCATTTTACTTTCATTTTCAAAAGAATAAAACATGACAAATCAAAGTAGGAGAGTTGCAAACACTCAAAACTATAGAAAAATGCTTCTATAAGTCTAACTCGGTCGGTCGTGTCACCTGACATGGGCCGTGTCAGGAAGAAAACAGGAAAAATGGCAAGACAGGGTTCTGACACGGGTGCCCGTGTCCCTCTTACTGGGATTAAAACTTAGCAAAATGGCAGGACAGGGTCCTGACACGGGTGCCCGTGTCACAGGACACGGCCCGTGTCCCTCTTACTGGGATTAAAACTTGGAAAAAATGTAGGACATGGTTCTGACACGGGTGCCCGTGTCACAGGACACAACCCGTGTCCCTCTTACTGGGATTAAAACTTGGAAAACTGGCAGGACATGTTTCTGACACGGGTGCCCGTGTCACGGGACACAGACCATGTCAGCTCGTCTAGGACATAAAAATCATACAGGGTTAATTACAGGGTCCTGACACGGGTGCCCGTGTCACCGGACACGACCCGTGTCAGCCAGGCACCAGAATTCTTGATTTTTGAGACTTTTTGTTGTTGTTTGAATCATTAATGATTTGTAATAATAATTAGAGCTTTATCGCTTTCATCCCCATTCATTAAACTTGTACCCCCATCCCCTAAAAATATTGTATTAGAGTAGGACTTTAAATTTCCGCAATTTATCGCTTTCCATACTATTGCTAGTAATTAGTGTTGTACCCCAATTTTTGCCCCTAAGATTCCCCTATCATATCATGCCAACTTGATCATAACAAGATCACATGAGGGTTGTTTCTTCCTCTTTTTCTATCTCCTATCTTTAAATTTGCTCTTGAGGAATTTCCAAGCACCTTGGTTGTGTATTTTGTATATGTGTTGATTAATTAACCTCTAACCAAAATACAAAAAATATTTGTCTTTGTCTTTGCAAAATTGTGTTTTGTAGGTACCGAGTCAAAGAATTCGACAAATAAGGTTTTCCAGGCAAAGCAATTAGTTCTGTATTGTGTCGAAAGACAGCATGCGTCGACCCATAAAGGTATGCATTGACTCATCCAATTGTGTATAACTAGCATGTGTCGACACATGCATGTTATGTATCGAATCGTCCTGTTTGTATAACTAGCATGTGTCGACACATGCATGTATGTATTGACTCATCTTGTTTGTACAACTAGTATGTGTCAACATATACGTGTTATGTGTCGACTCATGCAGTTTGTGTGATTCTGTAATGTGTTGAAATAACAGTATGTATCGACACATAGAGGCATGTATCGACACATGCTGTGTTATACAGCTAGGATGTATCGACACATACCACCCATGTATCGACTCACAACAGCAAAATGCACGTGTTTCTTTGAAAAAGCCAGCAATTTCAAACTGTTATCATTTTGGCTCCAATTTTTCTGCATATTTTGAAAATTATATAATTAATTCAAATTTGGCTCCAAGAATCAATTACCAAATTACCACTAATCCCAATCCTAAAACTCTATAAATAGAGACCTCATTTCATTCAAATTTCAAGCTTTTGATAGTCAAACTCATCTTGCTAAAAAATCTCTCAATTCTCTCCATCTACCAAATTCACTCAAAGCTCCATTTTCAAAAAGTTAGTAAGCTTTGCATTGAAGCTTACTAATCTTTGAGCTAAACCTTCATCCAAACACTTTTTCTCCATCAATTCTTTACATCCAAGCTTTGGTAATTGATTCTTGTGGTCAAATTGTAGCAAATTCTGGAAGTTGTTTGATAATTCTCTAATTCTACCTTTGGTAAGTTGGATCATCATCTTTAACAATGTGATCTCTTGTGGATTTCTGGTTTTGCAAGATGAGGTGAATGCTTCTGGAGTGGTGAATGCTTATGGTAAAGGAATTGGTGTTGTGACTGTCACTCCTCATGGATCACACATTCCTTTTACTGCAAGGTAAACATTTGATTGCACTAATAATATGGAGGAATATGAGACTTGAATCATGGGTCTTTAGGAAGCTATTGATCTCAGAATCAAAATTCTAGATGTGTATGGTGATTCAGCTTTGGTAATAAATCAAATTAAAGGAGAATGGGATGCTCGTCACCCTGGCTTGATCCCTTAAAAAGACTATGCAAGAAGATCACTGCCCTTCTTCAATAAAGTTGAATTCCATCACATTCCTAGAGATGAAAATCAAATGGCAGATGCCCTGGCAACTTTGGATTCCATGTACCAAGTGAATACTTAGAATGATATACCCCGTATTACAGTTCGACGGCTGGATAGGCACGCTCATGTGTTTACGACAGAGGAGGTAGCAGATGAAAAACCTTGGTATTATGACATCCAACATTTTCTTCAGACTCAGGAATACCCGATTGGTGCGTCGAGGAAAGATAGAAAGACGCTGAGAAGATTGGCACGCAGTTTCTTCCTCAGTGAAAATGTGTTATACAAGAGAAATTATGACATGGTCTTGCTCAGATGCGTGGATAGACACGAAGCAGACATGTTGATGCATGATATTCATGAAGGTTCATTTGGCACTCATGCTAATGGACATTCGATGGCTAAAAAGTTGCTAAGAGCAGGTTACTATTGGTTGACAATGGAATATGATTGTTACAAATTTGCAAAGAAGTGCCACAAATGCCAGATTTATGCAGACAAGGTCCATGTGCCTCCGACACTTCTCAATGTGATTTCTTCCCCATGGATTTTCTCTATGTGGGGTATAGACATGATCGGGATGATAGAACCCAAAGCTTCAAATGGACACCGTTTCATCTTGGTAGCAATTGACTACTTTACCAAATGGGTAGAGGTTGCTTATTATGCCAATGTTACCAAACAGGTGGTTCTGCGTTTCATCAAAAGCAATCTTATATGCCGGTATGGTGTGCCGAGTAGAATCATCACTGACAATGGCTCGAATTTGAACAACAATATGATGATAGAACTATGTGAAGAATTCAAGATTGTCCATCACAATTCATATCCATACAGGCCAAAGATGAATGGGGCTGTTGAAGCTGCTAATAAGAATATCAAGAGAATTATCCAGAAAATGGTTGTTACTTATAAGGATTGGCACGAAATGCTCCCTTTTGCTCTACATGGATATCGAACATCTGTCCGCACTTCAACAGGAGCAACCCCGTTCTCCCTAGTATATGGGATGGAAGTTGTACTCCCTGTTGAGGTAGAGATTCCCTCGTTGCGTGTGATAATGGAAGCTAAGTTGACAGAAGCTGAATGGGTCTAGAACAGGTTTGACCAATTGAATTTGATTGAAGAGAAGAGAATGACAGCTTTGTGTCATGGGCAGTTATATCAGAAAAGAATGAAGAAAGAGTCCAATGCAGTGACTGGTCAAAAGAGTCCAATATAGTGACTGGCCAAAAGAATCGTCATGACCAACATGTGGGGGAAATCCTGATCTCTAATCTCACACTTGTTCAACAAAGACAGAGTAATAGGCGTAGGGTAAGATATCAAGAAAGGCAGTACACTAACATCAACATGCCTTTGTCTCAAGCGTTACAACAATTGCTGAAGTTGAAACTGATCACACTAAAGGATCCTCCTCAAAATCCTGATACCTCCTCTTCTAATTACCATCCGAGCGTAAGATATGTCTATCATTCTGACAGTCCCGGACATGACACCGACGGCTGTTGGACTTTGAAGAACAAGATTCAAGACTTGATTGATGCCAAGGAGATCGAGTTTGACCCTCCAGAGACTCCAAACGTGATCACCGCTCCTATGCCAAATCATTGAAGGCTTTTGTTTCATTTGAATTTTCAATTGTAATTTATTTTGTTATTCAAACAATTATCTATTAATGTCAAACTCTATTTCATTAATGCATTGCATATGTTTGTCTTGAATTCATCCTTTCGTTTTCACCATATTTAAACTATGATTTTTAATCTTCTTATGACATTTAACTCTTGCTAAAAGTTACAAGCCTTTAGAGGGAGGATGATGAAAACAATGCCATAATCTCATACAGTATGCTTTTGGACAGACCTTGCTGACGATGTATAGGCGTTTCTGTCAAATCCTAAACACTGGAGTTATAAGGAAGATAATCCCTAGTCAACCCCTTCGAGCCAAAGAAGTAGAAGTTTTCTGTTTTAACACAAATTGAAACCTTTAATCAAAACCTGGGGCAGGGTAGTCTCTCAGTTAATACAATGAATGACGTCAAGAAACATTCCTCTGGGATCAAAAGACAGTGATGGTTCCCTATCACATAGGCAGTCATTATCTCTCAAAAAGAAAAGCCCGCTAAGTCAAAACCTACGAAGGAGACTTAAAGAAAAAATGGGGAATCCCGCTGACTGTAATCTCAAAACAAGAACAGTCAGGCAAAAATTAGGGATAACAAATCAAAAGAAAGAGGTCACTACAAATACTCGACAACAAATGTTGCAAAAACGACTGCCTTCCGACAAACCTAACTTATCTGAACCATCACCAAAACTTCATTCCAGACTCAATTGGAGTTCAAACGCACAACTAACTCAGCTTAGGATTGAAGAACATCATGAAGAATGGGTGGGTACAAATACACTTTGAGCCTTTATCCTTTGTTTCTTAAACCGTGAACCAAGCCATGTTACAACCCTTCAAAAGTCCTAATTGAAGCATGGGTTAGTTCGAAAGCATAATGTTACAAAAGGTATCCTGACTCCTGTAAGGCTTTACTCTAAATCTTGAGTTTGAATTTTTTCTTACAAAATTTCTTTACTCACTAAAACGCATTTTCAAAACTTCAAGACAAGCATAAACTTTGCATTACTTGAATATCACTGTTTGCATATGGCTAATTGTTTGACAGCGGAGAAATTCACACAATGAATATCCAGTGAACGAAAGCTCTCTCAGTGAACAAAATCAATTCAAGTGGGATGACACTTCCATTGACGAATCTCCTATCAACAAGGGGGCATGACATGTCACTATCCAGCACACCTGGGGCAGTCCAGTCAAGATTCCAAGAAAATCTCTCAAGAAGTGCAGAGTAACCAGGGGAAAGTCTCCATCTCCGTCACTTGGGGCATTGAACGTCAATCTTATCAAAGGATTACGTACAGTCAAACCTTTCCTGGAAGTGCCACAAACACTTGCTGCTAGGGGCAATGACAAATCTCCCCAAAATCCTTCTCATAGGATGACTCCCAGCCAGAGTTTCAATCTCTGATAACCTCTTCCCAGCTAAGTCGACCTCAAGAGTCCTCAAGGATTTTTCTCCAGTAAAGACGATGCCTCTCTAATAGACTGAGCAACAGGGTTTATTTCCCCAATAAACGGCAGGATTCTCCAGTTCGAGTTTGCCTCTCCGACTGCTACAGATCAAAGGACCACAACTCCTCTTCCCTAGTAGACTACTCTACAATCCCCAGTAAGTTACTGTGAAGCCTGGACCCAACCAGACATTAGTTCAACTTCGACTCCCCAGTAGAGCAACAGACAACTGAGACTCCTGAACTTTTCCCCAAGCAGGAATCAATACTCTCCACAGAGTTTTCAACTTTCCCCAGCGGAGTTCTCCTCAACAAAACAGGGATCCTCAGTGGAAACATTCTAAACAAAGTTTGAAGACATACCTACTCTTCAACAGCAATCCGGGATTTAATAACTCCCCAACACTTGTCAAGCATTTATTCTCCAAGACAAAATTACATTTCAACAACATTCATAGCATAGGCATACAAAATACATATAACATAAATCTCATTTATTTTGAGAACATCATTATGAAATGCATACATCATGACATTGAAAATAACTAACTCTTTACCTTTTCAGGAAATATCGATCGACAGGTAAAGGTTATCATTACCTTTTGGAGTAGCAATTGTCAAAGATTCATTTATCATCCTGCTGAGGTCGTAGTCATCCAAGATTCCTTCATCATCCTGCTGAGGTTGTAGTCATCCAAGATTCCTTCATCGCCCTGTTGAGGTTGTAGTCATCCAAGATTCCTTTATCACCCTGCTGAGGTTGTAGTCATCCAAGATTCCTTCATCATCCTGCTGAGGTTGCAGTCATCCAAGATTCCTTCATCGCCCTGCTGAGATTGTAGTCATCCAAGATTCCTTCATCGCCATGCTGAGGTTGTAGTCATCCAAGATTCCTTCATCACCCTGCTGAGGTTGTAGTCATCCAAGATTCCTTCATCACCCTACTGAGGTTGTAGTCATCCAAGATTCCTTCATCATCCTACTGAGGTTATAGTCATCCAAGATTCCTTCATCATCCTGCTGAGGTTGTAGTCATCCAAGATTCCTTCATCATCCTGCTGAGGTAGTAATTGTGATACGGTGGGAGAACTGACTTGAGGTTTTGTGTTTGTATTCGCACTTGTTCGGTTTAGCAAGAGTCGCCACCGACTTTTTATTTATCCTAAGGAAAGGTCAAAAAGCACAGGAAAGACCTTTGAGATGTTTTCGTGGGTTCGGGGGGTAGATTATGAAAAGGGAAGGTGCTAGCACCCTTTTCATCCATGGTTATCCATCGGCTCTTAGTTACTTGTTTTAGATCACTTGCCTTTGCTTTTCAATTGTGCGAAATGGTGCTTTGTGTGTGTGGTTTTGAAAATGTTTTTAAAGAAGATGCCTTGTCTAGGCAACCATTGTAACAATTCTTTACTCGAATGTTTTACAAAGGTGTTTGTCTTTTTGAAAAGATGTTTCAATGTTTTTTGAAAGTTGTTTTGAAAGTTGTGTTGTGGAGTGTGTTCGAAAGTAGGCAAACGTGTTTTGCAAGTTTGATCAAGTAACTAAGAGTTATCTACCCTAATTTTACTCAAAGATGTTTCTTATGTTTTAACCCTTTTAACAGTGTTGTTTCACCATTGTATTTGGTGAACAACCTTGTGTTAGGATGTTAACGGGATGGGCACGGGTCATCGTATAGACCATGGAGGCAATGGTGTCAAGTATCTTTGGCATTTTTCCTAAGGGACTTGATCATTTTTTAGGCAACTTTATAGCGTCATCGAGGACTATGATCATTTGATTTGTTTTTGTTTTGCCAAAGACACTCAACATGCAAACATGGCCCATTTTGGAAGGCAACAAGCGGGATTACCCTAGGGGTGCAAGTGTGAATTGTGTATTGATTTTCATGCATTTGTCTTTGTATTAGGTTATCTAGCGATTGATTTTGAATCTTCGCATACAAACCCTAATTACTATACAGTATATAGAAAGCGATAAATTGCGGGAATTTAAAGTCTAAACTATTACAAATAAGTATCCGGGGATGGGGGTACAAATGTTTACAAATGGGGATGAGTCTTATCAGGATAGTAGTGTCCAAATGTTATTTACAACCAAATCGAATCATTGTATTCTCAATGTAAAATATAGCAAAGTATAAGGATAAAAAGAATCAAAAGCAAAATATGATGCACATGATTATTTACAAGTGATCAAATTGTTAACCTAATGCCATATTAAGTGTTAATATTATTTTTGTGTTTTTTTGTTAATTATAAACAAAAAGTGTTTTTTAAAAAGAAAAGTATTTAATTCAAAACAAATTAACTATTTATGTATTTTTTAAAATGTAATAAACATTAAAAATATTTTTTGTACAAAAGTTTAATATTCTATTTTTATTTAACCAAAGAAAATAAGAATTAGATTATGTAGAATAAGAAAATAAGGTAAGAAAAAGTATTAATTTGTGTAAAGGATTAAGAAAATAAAATGGGCTTTAGGGGAAAGCTGGGCCCAAAATGCCAAATAAAAATAGATTAAAGCCAAGAAAGGGGGGGGGGGGTGCACACGCTTGAAACATTGGACCTAAGGGGTTTTGATGGGGCAGGCCCAACCGGGTTTGACAATGTTTTGTTTAGGGTTCGTTTTGTTTTGTTCAGAACTTAGGGTTACAACGTCTTGAACGGCGCCGCTTCTCTATCTTCTTCTTCGTTCTCTTCCTCGCTCAAACCATGGCTTCTGACTTCGCCTTCCACGTCTGGCTACTGGACGCCACCTCCATTTCCCCTCTCTCCATGATTGTACCAAGTGGTGACAAGAAAATGTATGGTTTCTATCTTCAAATATGTTTTAGGTTTTGAATATCTGCACATGTTTTTAGCTTTTTCATATCATGATCTTTTGTATTATTATTTGTGTTCGTGTGAGGTGTTAAAAAAGAAAAGGGAGGAGTTACTACCTTTGTTGGCTTTTGGAGAAGAGGCGGAGAAGTGGACAGGAGGCGTCTCCGGTGGCCAAGGCGAGGGAGTATGTGATGCTGGCTTTGTTCTGGTAACCTCGTATCTTTCTTTTGACTGGTTTTGTGATAACGTTGTAGTCTGAAAACCCTAGCTTATTTGCTTCTGTCTCTCCTTTTCTTCTTCTAAATACTTGCTTCTGATTGCTTGCTTTTGTTGTTGTGATTCTCGATGATGAGCTTTTGCTCTGAGAGTACGTTTGGATATTTGTTTTTTGCTTCTGAGTTTGATGATGTTGTCCCTATTCTGAGGGCTTTTGGCTTTGCTTGAATGCTTGTTTATTGTACAGTTTTCTTGGTACAGGCTTGAGGATGAACAAGCTGAGGTTTGTTTCTGTTATGTATTTTGACAGGCTTGAAAAGTTACAGGCTTGTTGCTTCTGTAACAATTTTTTTATAGTTTTTTGATTTGTTGGAGTTTTGTTGGCTTGGTAGTGAAACAGGTTCTGAGGCTATATGTTTGTTGGCTTAAGGTAGTTAGAGTAGGCTTATGGTAGTTTGAAGTAAGCTTGAGGCAGGTTTCTGGTTACAGATTTGTTTGTGGGTATGCAGGTTATTGAGTTGTTCAGGTTTATTGTGTTTTAAGGCTTGTATGTTGCAGGACACAATTTTGAAAGGCTTGTATGTTTGAAACAGGTTTGGGGTATATACAGTTTTGTTTACTGATACAGACTGGGGCTTATGCAGGCTTGGTGTTTACAGGCTTCATGGCTTGTTTTTGTAACAGGTTTCAGGCTTGCTTCTGGTTTGAGGCAATTTTAAGCTTGTTGGAGGCAGGATGAAACAGTTTGTAAACTTGGAGGTTATGGTTATGTGTTTACAGTTTGCAATTCTTTTGTGATATCTCTTGTGTATTCTGCCCCCCTTTGAACTGTTCTGATACTCTTTGTTTTATATCTCTTTGTCTTAAGCTTGCCCACTGTAAGAGCCATCTACTTCTCTCTCTCTCTTTCTCTCTCCACAGCAAAGTATATTTAATTACTTAGACTGTCCTTTTCTGAAAAGGTTTTTGGCTGGGAAATGA
Organism: Vicia faba; assembly: GCA_948472305.1. Taxonomy (NCBI): domain Eukaryota; kingdom Viridiplantae; phylum Streptophyta; class Magnoliopsida; order Fabales; family Fabaceae; genus Vicia; species Vicia faba. The sequence continues at coordinate 520,440,707 of OX451737.1, forward strand.
TGATAAATGTATCTTTACAAGCTTGCTTGCATTTTGTCTTTCCTCTGCATCTTTCCAGATTTTCTGTATTGCTTTTGCTAGCTTGTAGGCAGCTCTGTTGACAACTCTTGGATAGTTTGACAGCTTCTTTGTGATTTAGTTTGCTTAGTTTGAAACTTGTTCAGCTTAGTTTGTCACTTGTGACTTGGTTTGGCATTTTGAACTGCGCAGCTTGCTTGCCCATTTTGACAATGCAATTTATACAACTTTATGCATTTTGTTTAATATGCTGCTGTGATCGGTGGATCTGGAATTGACTGTTTTAAGCTGGTTCGCGAAATGTCGCGGAAGCAAGAGTCGCCACCGTCTTTTATTTTCTCCAAATGGAAAGGACAAAAGCACAGAAAAATTCCTTATAGAGATTAGTTCTCGGTTCGGGAGGTAGGTTATAGAAAGGGAAGGTGTTAGCACCCTTTCTATCCATGGTTATCCATGGGCTCTTAGATACTTGCTCATTGTGTTTTCAAAATGGTTTGCTTGCTTTTCAACTGTGGGTTTTAAAAAGTTTCTTTGAAAATTCCAGTTCGACTCTTGTATCGGTCCTCAAGAGTGTTTGAAAAATTGCTTTCGAAAGCTTTTTTGAAAAGGTGTCGGTGTGAAAAGTATTTTTGAATTTGTTTTTGAAATTAGAGCAAGTATCTAGAGTCGTCTACCTACCCTAAGGAATTTGTCTGTGTAAATGTCCTTAAAGTAGTGCCATCCCACCATTGAGAGGTAGGTAGCACCACCGTTGGAGGTGTTCGGGTCAATTCGAGGGTTCGGGACATGGTGATCACCAGAGCAATAGGAAGATACCTTAGAAACTACCCTCATGCTAGGTTCCTGGATCATGAGGACTTACTAAAACATCCTCTACTCGACGATCACCTTTCGAGGGGCAAGGCAACAGTGAGGCGTACCCTAGGGGTGGTGTGTGATTTGTGTGTCATTTTCAGATATTTTTGTCTTGTTCATGTCATGGGTGATCTACGCGTTGCTTTTATTTTAACATTCATTCTTGCATGCAAATTTATTAACAGTTAAAAAAGTGCGGAATTTAAAAGTTCTACGCTATTACAAAGGCGCGGGTCCACATCGCCAAATTAATCCAGGACCCGATTTAAAATAAAATAAAGTGCGAGAAAGATAAATGTCTAATTTACATGGCTTTGGGAGAATTACATAAAAGAGGAAATAAAATAAGCGCGCGAATTGGAATTACGACCGAATGCGAGGGCGTTGGACCCTTTTTAATGAAATTAAATTACGATTAACAAATTAATTAAATTAAATGAGAGAAAGAAATTATTTTTGAGTTTTTGTATTTATGGATTTTTATGAGAGAATTAAATGAAATTAAAAAAAAATCAATTAACCCTAATTCTAACTATTTTTATTTATTAAGAAAAATATGTTAAAATTGAATCTAAAATTAACCTAATTAATTAATGCAATTTTATTTACAAAAATAATAATTAATAATTAATATGGTGAAAAAGACAAAGGGATAAAAATAATCAAAACCCTAATTCTACAAATTTTTTAAGTTTATTAAGAAAATGTTAAAATTAATCCTAGAATTTAAAAACTAAATTAATTGATACAATTTGTTTACAAAATAACATTTAAGTGAAATATATTTAATTTTGTCTTTTCTGATTTTTATTATTTTTATGTTTTATGAAAAAAAATTAATTTGAAGATTTAAATTAAAATTAAACTAAACAAATAAAAAAGAGAAAAGAAAATGGAAGAGAGCAAACCAAAGGGGGGTGTTGTCCCCAAACTGGAGGAATTGTCTAGCAATTAGGCCCATCTATTTCAAGGCCTTTTTGACTTTTCCTGGAAGCGTGTGTACGCGTTGACTGGTGAGTATGATGTTCATCAGGTCTGGGCCCTTGGATGGACGTTCTGGGACATGTGGCATGCTGAGATTGTGGACGTATGGTGAACGTCAGGTAGTGCGCTGCATAGGAAGATATTAGAAAAAATAATATTGAAGGGATAGGGGGACCTGGGAATCGAACCCAGGTCCCAAGGCTTGCCAGCGTCTCTTTCCACCATCTGAACCATCAACGCACGTTGTACATAGAATAACGAATAAATAACAAAAGAGAAAATTGGCGTTAGTGACATAAAACCAAAAAAACGCGCGCTGGAATTTAAATTGCCCAATCAAGCCTTGCCATATGATCATCTTCTTCATTTATCCCTGAAACAAAAAAGAATTAGCGGGGGTTTTAAACCCCCCCAAAATGCACCCTTTTCAAAAATAGCGAATAGCCCGTCTTGCTATATAAATTAGGCGCGATTAGTGGGTTAAGTTCGTCCAAGCATCCTGATTCTGGCCATGGTACTGGGGTGCTTTGATTTTTCCTTAAACGCAAAGCCCCAATTTTTCAGTTTGGAAACCCTAGCGAGCTTCAATGGTGAAATCGTGTATGATGCACAAAAACTTAATTAAAACACATGGTTAGCTTCAGAATGGTCAGATTAGTCCAAATCAACAGAAAGAATGCAATGAAAATGCTTATAAATTGAAACACGAATAGGTACAAAATTTGAAACAGGACCACTTGATTCTACCGTTTCTTGATGTTAGAGTTGATGATTTTGATTCAGGAAGCTCCCTTGTGTCCTTGGCAAGCGATTGGAATAGTTATTTGGTCTTGAAACCAACTCTAATGCAGTTTTAAGTTTTCACTTTTTCCACAAAAATTGCAATGTTCTTCTTCAGCTTTGGGCGCAACTTTTAGGTCCCTTGCACTAGGTCTAGCTTCTGGCTTATGTATGGAATGAATTAGGGTTGAGTTTTGAATCAAAAGATCAATGCAATCATGAATCAAATATTGGATTTAATGGCATATTTTTTCATATCTTTTCCATGTGATTTTGGTTCCAATCATGGCCAATCTTTCCACTTTTAGTATGCACGAAATCTTGAGTATCCAATGAATGATTACACTGCATAAAAAGATTCAAATGCATTGGTTTAGTATTTTTCCATATTTTTTTTAATTTAAATGAATTAATTGTAATTAAAAATTCAAATAAATAAATAAAAATGATGAAATAAATCCCCTTTGGGCCAAATGGTCGTGCATATGCTTTGGATGATGAATCTTGGAAGAAAATGTGGCCCATTAGCAATTTTAAGGCATTTGAAGCAAAGTTGACTTTTCAAAATTCCCAAAAATTTCCCAACTTCCATAAGGCATATCTTGCTAAATGTTTAAGCTTTGATCATTTTCTTGGACATTTTGGAAAGGTCTTGAAGTCCTCTAACCAATGCCTTTGGTCCCATGTCATTTTGATTTACCAATCTCAAGTTATGGTCTTTGACTTAAAGTCCCTTTTTGTTGACTTTTGAAAATGACCTATAATGTTGAAATTGATAACTTTTTGTGAGAGCATTTCTTGGACTTGAAGTGTGAAGAGGAGTTGTAGGAAATGTTTTTCTCTTCAAAATGAGCTTTGGATGGAATTTTTCTGATAAACCATGTGGAAGTTATGCCTTGGTCAAGTTACAATTGACTTTTTCAACTGTCCAAATATGGAAACTTTTGCATCTTGAGACTTTTAGAGCCATGCCTTGAAAATCATGATCAAGATTTGATAAAATGATGTTTGTGGCTTCAAAATGAGATGTTGACCAAAAATTTGAACTTTTGACTGTCAAATGACCATTTTGCCCCTACAGTTAACTGTTGAGCAATTAGGGTTTTTGACTATGCAATTTTGTGCTGTAAGTCTTGAAACTTGGTATGAGGATGCTTGACCATGTTTATATGCATAGGGGACTTGATTGGACCCTTGGAAACTTCAACTTCTTAGTCAGAACCAAAACCCTAATTTTTGACTGTTTAGGAGGCCCTTGAACTGTGCAACCCTTGGGGAGATTTGAAGCATGCTCTTTGCAATTCTTGAAGAATATGGGAGGGCAAATTTTGGGGTACAACAGCTGCCTTGTTCCTTTTTTTTAATTGATTTAGCTTGCAAGATAATTTTCTTTCCCTCTTTGTGAACCAAGAAGAGACATCTTCTTGCGATTTGCAGAGAGGACGAACAAACTGATTCCGGCCAACACCTTTAATGATGAGTTTTAATTATTTGTCTGAGAATGCCTTTTCAAATTCATTTGCATTTGACTTCTTTCTTTTTTGTCTTTGCAGATAAATATCAGTTGAGCAATGGGGAGCAGCAGTAGAAGATGAAGACTTAGGATATATTTAATTTATTTTTAATCATTGTAATAAATGTCATTGTAACACTGTAAATAAATTTACTGTATCAAATAAACATTTGTAACAACAATTGAAAATGAATAAAAAATCCTTTGTCAGTTAATTCTTTAATTCTTCTGCATTTATTTATTTAATTACTTAAATTTCTTGAATTATAATAATTGGAAATTATCCAATAATTTTAACTTAGAAATTATGAATAATCAATAAACGTCCGGCGTTCTGAATGACCAAAAGCATTGCACAGTTAAATAAACAAACGTCCATATGTCCTTTATCTCACTGATCAAACTTAAACTTCAAACTTTCAATCAGAAGCCTCAACCCATGTCCCAAAGTCAATTGAAAAGAAATGTAGAATTAATTCCTTCTGAGAATGCGCGCGCAAACCCTAATTCTTGATTTATTGTCAAAGAAGCGTCCGCCTGATCAAACCCTGAGCCAAACTCAAACAAACCCTAGCAATCTGCTTGAACTGATTCAAAAGTTAATGGAAACCCTAATTTCTCTTGACTGATAAGAACAGTCTGTTTGACCGATTCTTGAGCCAATCTGAAAAATCAGGAAAAGCCCGAAGCTGTGATTTCTTGTGGAAAAGAGAGGGCAAATTTTGGGGTACAACAGTTGCCCCTGTTCAATCTTCTTGAACCTGAAGAGTTAGATTGGCAGGTTTGCCGTTCGCGACTCGAAGGTAAAAGGAGATTGGACACTAGAGTGCCCAAAAAATTTGCACTCGTCAAAGCGTAGTTTGAGGGAATGGGCTTAAAGATGCCATTTGGAGATGTGACAGAATCTTGCCGGGGGATGGGCTTAGAGATGCCATCTGGAAATTGTTGGTAGGAGGATGGGATTATAAATGCCATCTGAAGGTGATTGTATCTTGTTGGAGATGGGCTTGTAGATGCCATCCAAGAATGTTTGTTGAACTGTATGTCGTTGGTGAGTGGACGAGTATCAGAAAGGTATCCATGTTTTGGAACATCTCTGAACTGGGGGTCTGAATAAGCAATAGATTGACATCCATGTTTGGAATCATCCGTAAACTGTTTTCAGAAGTTGTGGAGTTGAATAAGCAATAGATCAGCATCCATGTTGGGAAGCGTCCGTAAACTGTTTTCAAAAGTTGAATCTGAACAAGCGATAGATTAACATCTGTGTTTGGAGAATCCGTAAACTGTTTTCAGAAATGGAGAATCTGAACAAGCGATAGGTTAACATCCGTGTTTGGAGAACCCGTAAACTGTTTTCAGAAGTCTTGAAATTGAATAAGCAATAGATCAGCATCCATGTCGGGAAGCGTCCGTAAACTGTTTTCAAAAGTTGAGTTTGAACAAGCGATAGATTAACATCCGTGTTTGGAGAATCTGTAAACTATTTTCAGAGGTCTTGGAATCTGAACAAGCGATAGGTTAACATCCGCATCTGGAGAACCCGTAAACTGTTTTCAGAAATGGAGAATCTGAACAAGTGATAGGTTAACATCCGTGTCTGGAGAACCCGTGAACTGTTTTCAGAAGTCTTGAAATTGAATAAGCAGTAGATCAGCATCCATGTTGGGAAGCATCCGTAAACTGTTTTCAAAAGTTGAGTCTGAACAAGCGATAGATTAACATCCGTGTTTGGAGAATCCATAAATTGTTTTCAGAAGTTGAGGTTGAAGCTTATTAATCTTATCCTGAAAAGGGTAAAATATTAGCTGAAACACAAAGTTATGTTGCATGAAATGTATGATGCAATATATGTTATATCAATGTTTATGATATGAATGTAATGAATGCGCATGTAAGCTGATGAGCTGTCTTGCTGAGGATAATTGAATCCTGGATAGCCGGAGATAATAGAATCTTGAATGCTGTCGGGGAAAGTAAATCCTTGAATGCTGCAGGGGACTGCAAGAATCTTTTGATCATTAAAAATGAGAAGTCCTGGGACCACTGTTGGGGAATCAGGAGCTTGGGTTGTGTGCCAATCTACTGGGGATTCCTGTCTTGAGGAGATCTTCACTGGGGGAATATCTGAATATCCCGTGAGGAACTGAGAATGAGAGTCTTCATTCTGCTTGGGGATTGATAGTTGGAAGTTTTAGCTCCGCTGGGATTGCAAGAATCTTTTGATTGCTGCAGGTATTGATCTGGGATCTTGAAAAGGTTGGTCGGTGAGATAGTTGTCCTGGCTGGTTTCAGGTATTAATCTCTGACCTGAGAAAGAAAGATAGTTTTCCTGGCTTGTTACAGGTATTAATCTTCAATCTCTTCATGTAGATAGTTTTCCTGGCTGGTTTCAGGTATTAATCTACAATTAGTCATCCACGGATAGTTTTCCTGGCTTGTTACAAGTATTAATCTGGAACTTGGGTTATACGCCGCTTTGAGAATGAGAATCTTCATTCTGTTGGGGGTCAGAAATTGGGAGTATACCAATCTTCTGAGGTTTTAAGGATGAGAGTCTTCATTCTGTTAACGGTCAGAAATTGGGAGTATACCAATCTTCTGAGGTTTTAAGGATGAGAATCTTCATTCTGTTAACCGTTAACTGTTATCTGGTCGATCTCCAGGCTTTCACAGAAACTTGTATTACTATCTGGTCGTAATCCAGGCCTCACAATAACTTGTTGAGCTGCTATCCGGTTGAATCCGGGCTTCACAGCTTGTGTTAAAGATATACCACTATCTGGTCGACTCCAAGCTTCGTAGTATTCTTGACTGCTATCTGGTCGTAATCCAGGCTTCACAGAAACTTGTATTGCTATCTGGTCGTAATCCAGGCTTCACAATAACTTGTTGGGGATTAAACTATTATCCGGTCGAATCCGGGCTTCATAGCTTGCTCTTAGGAGATACCACTATCTGGTCGTAATCCAGGCTTCGCGGTAGTCTGATACTGTAACTGGGATCTGAATGAGTGACAGAATGGCAACCGTGTTTGGAGCGTATCTGAAACTGTATCTTGGAGTTGAGATCTGTATGAGTAGCAGAATGACTTCCGTGTCTGGAGTGTATCTGAAACTGTAACTGGGATCTGAATGAGTGACAGAATGGCTACCGTGTCTGGAGCGTATCTGAAACTGTATCTTGGAGTTAAGATCTGTATGAGTAGCAGAATGACTTTCGTGTCTGGAGTGTATCTGAAACTGTAACTGGGATCTGAATGAGTGACAGAATGGCTACCGTGTTTGGAGCGTATCTGAAACTGTATCTTGGAGTTGAGATCTGTATGAGTAGCAGAATGACTTTCGTATCTGGAGTGTATCTGAAACTGTAACTGGGATCTGAATGAGTGACAGAATGGCTACCGTGTTTGAAGCGTATCTGAAACTGTATCTTCCAACAGGTGATGAAGGAATTTGTGATGTTGATCGTAACTTCCAGCAGGTGATGAAGGAAATTTTGAACGACCTTGAGATTGACATTCGAATGCCCCAAGTGATGATGAAGGAGACTTGCCCCAAGTTCACTGAACTTTTGAGATATTTGTTGAAATCTTGACTGGACTGCCCCAAGTTAATTGAACTTTGAAAGATTTGTTGAAATCTTGACTGGACTGCCCCAGGTGTGCTGGATAGTGACATGTCATGCCCTCTTGTTGATAGGAGATTTGTCAATGGAAGTGTCATCCTTTTTGAAGTGATTTTGCTCACTGAGAGGGCTTTCGTTCCTCTGAACATTCGCTGTATGAGTTTCTTCACTGTCAAACAAATAACCATGTGCAAACAACGATATTCAAATGATGCAAAGTTTATGCTTGTCTCAAAGTTTTGAAAAATGCGTTTTTTAGCAGAAAACTTTTCATAAGACAAATTCAACACAAGATTTAGGGCAAAGCCTTACAGGAGTCAGGATACCTTTTGTAACAGTATGCTTTCGAACTAACCCATGCTTCAATTAGGACTTTTGAAGGGTTGTAACGTGGCTTGGTTCACGGTTTAAGAAACAAAGGATAAAGGCTCAAAGTATATTTGTACCCACCCGCTCTTCGTAATGTCCTTCAGTCCTAAACTCAGTTAATTGTGTGTCGCACTCTATTCGAGTTTGGAACGACCTTTTTTTTTTGTGATGGTTCACACAAGTTGAATTTGGAGGGCAGTCATCATCTCCTTTTTTTCTTTTGCAACATTTTTCATGTTGTTGAGGATTTGTAATGACCTCTTTCTTGATTTGTTATCCCTAACTTTTTCTTGACTGTTCCTGCTTTCGAGATTATAGTCAGCGGGATGCCTCAACTTTCTTAAGCCTCCTTTATAGGTTTTGGCTCAGTGGGATTTTTCTTTTTTGAGAGATAATGACTTCCTATGAGATAAGGAACCATCACTGTCTTTTGATTCCAGAGGAATGCTTTTCTTTTTTTATGTCATTCGTTGTATTACGAACTGAGAGTTTGCGACTTCAATGCGCACCTTTTTTTGGATTAACTGAGAGACTACCCTGCCCCAGGTTTAAATCAAAGGTTTTAATTTGTTTAGAACAGAAAACTCCTACTTCTTTGGCTCGAAGGGGTTGACTAGGGATTATCTTCCTTATAACTCCAGTGTTTGGGATTTGAAAGAAATGCTTGTACATCATCAACAAGGTCTGTTCAAAAGCATATTGTATGAGATTATGGTATTGTTTCGTCATCCTCCCTCTAAAGGCTTGCAGCTTTTTATCAAGAGTTAAATATCATAAAGAAAGCATAAGAGTAGTGAAAACGAATGGATGAATTCAAGACAAACATATGCAATGCATTAATGAAACAGAGTTTGACATCAACAGATAATTGTTTGAATCATAAAAGAAATTACAACTTTGAAAATTCAAATGGAACAAAAGTCTCTCAGTTTGAGCTTTATCATTTCAGGTGGAGAAACCCTTAACGGAAGATTTTCATCTCGCCATCTGGCATGAATCTCAGCACTCCAATGTCAATCAGATCTTGAATCTTGTTCTTCAAGGCCCAACAGTCGTCGGTGTCATGTCCCGGACTATAGGAGTGGTATACACAAAATGCGTCGGGATGATAGCTAGGAGCGGAGGTATTGGGCTTCCGAATAGGATCCCTTAAAGCAGCCAGATTGACCTCCAACAAGCGTTCCAGTATTAGAGATGACGGTATGTCAGTCTCAGTGAACTGTCTTCCAGACGTAGTTTGCTTACGCCGATTACCCCGTTGACGCTGACGCGGTTGTTGATGGGCTTGTGACCCTGAAGCAAGTAGAGGAGTCTTTCCCTTGTCTTCTTGTCTCAAAGGGGGTTGAATGATGACTTGCTCTTCAACCTCAGATGTTTGCCCCACTTGGTTGTCCCGAAGCAGTTGGTTGACGAGAACCCTGAGCTCCTATTGTCTTTGAGCCAAGTCCTGGATGAGAGCCATCTGGCCCACCAGTTGTCCCATCATTTGGATCCACATTGCAGTCAGCTCAGACTGAAGCTCTTCCAACTGATCACTCCTGGCATTGCTTGAATTCCCCTGGACCATGCCCCTTGTGAGGAGAGCTTTCACTTCTTCTTTCCCCTGGGACAGGTTCAAGAACATTTCCTGAAGTTGAGCATTTTGATCCTGGATATCCTTGACAGTCCTCTCTAGAGCCATCTCTACAGAAATAAACAGTAGGAGAATAAGGAAACCTGAAAAGGAAAAACTGTTATGATGCAATGTGTGATCGGTGGATTTAGAACTGACTGTTTTTTAGCTGGTTTCGCGAAATGTCGCGGAAGCAAGAGTCGCCACCGTCTTTTATTTTCTCCAATATGGAAAGGACAAAAGCACAGCAAAATTCCTTATGAGAATGTTTCTCGGTTCGGGAGGTAGATTTATAGAAAGGGAAGGTGTTAGCACCCTTTCTATCCGTGGTTATCCACGGGCTCTTAGGTACTTGCTCTTATGTTTTCAAAATGTTTTGCTTTTCAAAATGTGAGTGGGTTTGAAAAAAAGTTTCTTTGAAAGATTTCTGAATAACTCTTGTATTTGTCCTCAAGAGTGTTTGAAAAAATTTGTTTTGAAAGCTTTTGAAAGTGTAAGGTGTGAAAAGTATTTTGTTTGTTTTTGAAAAGAGAAAGTACCCATGATTCATCTACCTACCCTAAGGAATTAAGCTGTGTAAGTGTCCTTTAGGTAGTGCCATCCCGCCATTGAGAGGTAGGTAGCACCACCATTGGAGGTGTTCGGGTCAATTCGATTGTAGGGACAGTGTGGTCATCGAAGCAACAGTAGGACACCTTAGAAGCTACCCTTTTGTCCTTGATCCTTTTTTTAATCCGAGGCAACCGTTTCGAGGCAACTGTTTCAAGGCAACTGTTTCGAGGCAACTGGATCATGGACATAAGGACCGCTAAAACGTCATATACTTGACGACCACGTTTCGAAGGTAACGAGTGAGGCGTACCCTAGAAGTGGTGTGTGTATTGTGTGTTATATTCAGTTAATGTTTGTCTTTGTAATTAGTGAGCTACGAGTTGTTTTTATTTACATACATTCTTTCATGCAAGTTTAGCAGTTAAGGGGTGCGGAAAGTAAATTGCGGAAACATAAATCCTACGCTATTACAAGGCGCGGGTCTATACATCGCCAAAATTACAAAGACCCGTTTTTCAGTAAATGAGTACGGAAATTAAATAAAAACAGTAAAAGTCCTAATTACTATTACATGTCCCGGAAGCAATTACATAATAATAAACTGTGCGCGAATAAAAATTAAATCGGAACGTTCTAAGGGTGTTGACCCTTTTTTAGAAAAGAAATTGATTTTTTGGTCTTTTTTGTAATTAAAATGAAATTAAAGCTAATTAATGGCTGATTAATTAATTTAATTAAAAGAAAATATTTTTTGTTTTTTATGTTTTTATGAAATAAAAGAAATGAAATAAAATTCAAAATTAACTTTACCTAATTCTAGATCTATTTTAATTATTTTAAGAAAAGGAATTAAAATGGCCTAATTAAACTATTTTAGTTAATGTTTATTTACAAAATAAAATAATAATAATAATAATGATGTAATTCTATTTTTTTTGGTTTTTTATGAAAATGTGTTAATTAAGTTAATTTGTTAATAATAATAAAATAAAAAAGGTTAGAAATTAAAATAACAGGAAAAAAACAAAACAAAAGGAAAAAAAGAAGTAAAACCAAGGGGGGGGGGGGGTGGGCTGAAATGGAGGTTGTGACGAAGCAATCCAAGCCCACTGAAATCTAAGCCACGTTTGACTTTCATGATTGCCTGCAGCACGCTTGACTCCAGAGTATGGTGTCTCTCACTCTTTGTCCTTTGGATCTATGCTGGTGAACACTTGGAGCACTGAGATATGAGGTTTATGGTGTTCCTCTTTTGAGAATAGCGCGGTATGAGCCTCAGGACTTGGCAAAGGTTGCTTTAGCTTCAGGGTGTGGCAAGGAATAGAACAACGTGCTTGTTTTAATCTGAAGATGCTCGCAACTATGTTTTAGAACTCTCACTTTTTGAATAATTTTTGATTTTGCTCTTGGCCGTTTCTGCACACACTCCCTTTTTGAATGAGGTTGGGAAGGCTTGTATATATAGTGTGTAATGTGTATCAAACAATATTATGGTCATTGAAGCCTTGCATTCATGTTTGAGATTTCCTCCATAACCAACTTTGAACCATTTTCCATATTTGTGAAATTTTGAATTTTTATGCCCATAATAGGCCATGCACGAATTTGGAATGTGTTTTAAGGTGTATCAAAGTTAATCAACACAAAATATATCCCTCCATTAATTTCTTGGATTTTTATTTGAATTTAAAAGATTTAAAATGAATTAAATCAAATAAAATTAAATAAAAATGGAAAATTTAATTTTAAATCTTGAAATAAATTATGGGACACGTGGGAGGCATGGCCAAGCTGAAACAAGTGGAAAAAGTGGGCCCCTTTTGTCAAAAATGAAGTTTCAAGGATAATTGACTTTGGCCATTTTACAAAAATTTCCCAACTTCTCTAATGCACATCTTGCTCAATTTTGAAGCTATGAACATGTTCTTGGACATTTTGGAAAGGTCTTGAAGTCCTCTAACCAATGTATTTAGTACCATGTCATTTTGATTTACCAATCTCAAGTTATGGTCTTTGACTTAAAATGCCTTTTTGTTGACTTTTGAAAATGACCTATAATGTTGAAATTGATAACTTTTTGTGAGAGCATTTCTTGGACTTGGAATGTGAAGATGAGTTGTAGGAAATGTCTTCCCCTTCAAGATGAGCATTGGATGGGATTTTTCTGATGAACCATGAAAAAGTTATGCCTTGGTCAAGTTACAGTTGACTTTTCAGCTGTCCAAAAATAGAAACTTTTGCATCTTGATGATTTTTGAGCCATTCTTGTGAAATCATGATCAAGACTTGATTAAATGATGATTGTGGCTTCAAAATAAGATATTGACCAAAAAATTTGACTTTTGACTGCCAAATGACCATTTTGCCCCTACAGTTGACTGTGGAGCAATTAGGGCTTTTGACTGTGCAACTTGACCTTGTGAGCCTTGAAACTTGACATGTAGGTGCTTGACAATGTTTATGAGCATATGGGACTTGATTGATCCCTTGAAAACTTCAACTTCCTTGCAAGAACCAAAACCTTAATTTGCATGGCTTAGGAGGATGGTTTGACTGTGTAGCCCTTGAGTAGACTTTGAACCCTTTGAGGCAAAACTTTGAAGATTATGGGAGGGAAAATTTTGGGGTACAACAGTTTCCCCTGTTCAATCTTCTTAGACCTGAGGATGTAGATTGGCTTGTGTGCCTTTCGTGATCCGAGGGTGGAAGATGATTGAACACTAGAGTGCCCAGAAATTTGCACTCACATAGTAGAGTATCAGCAGTGTGATGTCGGGAATGGGCTTACAGATGCCATTTGGAGAGATAATGGATGGGAGGATGGGCTTAAAGATGCCATCTGAAAGTGTGACAAAACCTTGTCGGGAATGGGCTTATAGATGCCATTTCGAAAGATGGTGGATAGGTGAATCTGAATAAGAAATAGAATAGCTTCCGTGTCTGGAGCATATCTAGTATGTGTCTAATTGCTGACGTTTGAATAAATGGTAGAATGACCGCCGTGTCTGGGGTATATCCATACTGCATGAGTAACAGAATTTCATCCGAGTCTGGATCGTATCTGGACTGAACAATAGAATAGCATCCGGGATAGAGCATCTCTAAGTTGTCTATAGAAGTTTGAATCTGAATAAGCAAATGAACATCATCCATATCTGGAGCATTTCCAAGCTATCTCTGAAAGGAAATCCGGAATGAGTATCAGAACGTCGCCATGCCTGGGTCACATATGAACTATCTCTAGAAGGAGTCTTGAATAAGCAAAAGAACAACATCCATATCTGTAGCATTTCCAAGATATCTCTGAAAGGAAATCTGGAATGAGTATCAGAATGTCGCCATGCCTGGGTCACATCTGAACTATCTCTAGAAGGAGTCTTGAATAAGCAAAAGAACAGCATCCATATCTGGAGCATTTCCAAGTTATTTCTTTAATCTCTTTAATGTAGATATGCCCTGGCTAGATACAAGTATCGAATCTGGAATTGTGATAGTTGATAGTAACCGTCTTTGGATTGACCTTTTTCCTGAAAAGGCAAAACATCAGTTGTATGCAATGTCATGATGCATGAACTGCATGATTTTAAGATGTTCTCAAAGATAAATGAGATTTGTTTTATGATGCGTATATGCATATGTCATGATGTATGTCAATGTGACGTTTATGAATGTATTTTCGTCTAGGAAAGTAAATCCTTGACGAATGCCGGGAAGTTGGATCCTGGGCTGATGTTTGAAGAGGAGAATTCTTCGTCTCTGCTGGGGATGATGGTTGCAAGAATAAACCGGTAGGAGAAGATGACCCCGTTGGGGAATAAACTTATTGGAGTGATTACTCTGCGGGGAATTACTCTGTGGGAAGAGATACTTCGCTGAGGTTTTGATGATAACTTCGCTGGGGATACCATTGCTAAGTTATGTTGGGGAATTGAGGAACTCCGCTGGGGATAGGAAGGACTTCGCTGAGGACGATCTTTCCGTGGCAATTAGCTAAGGATAACCCAGTTATAAGCTCTGGTGAGGAATAACCTTTGAATAATGCCGGGAGACGTGTTCGTGCTCTGCAGGGGCAAGCTTCCAGAATCTACTGGGGAGGATGATTCAACTCTCCTGGGAGACTTGAGACTGCATTGGGAAATGGCTCCACTAGGATGTATGTATTCCACCGGGGAACAATCTTATATTAAGACTGTCGGGGATGCTTGCTTAGGAACATCTGTATACTCCATTGGGGAATGTTGAGATCTTCTGGGAATACCCATCTTCCTTATGGCTGACAGTAGATTAACTCTGCTTGGGGAGAGTGTTGCTGACTTGCTGGAGAATGTTGTGCCTTTTCAGGGCTGATTGGGAGACCAAACTCTGTTCGGGGAAGAGTATTGCTGACTCTTGTCTTACTCTGTGGGGAGTGGAGGTAACTTGGTCATGTTCTTCAGCTGAACTTGCCTTGGTACCTCGGTGGACAGAGCAACTAGATCGCTCGGATAACTCATTGTTGCCCCTGTTTCTGCAGGAGAAAAAAGACCTAGGAGGTGCTTGATAACTGCCGATTGACAAATTTTCTTCTGGTAGGCAAGTGACGAGATGCCGGGACATAGTCGTACGCTTTTGATCCCTAACTTTTGCCTGGACCGCCCTTTCGGGTTTTCAGTCCACCGGGATACCCATTTTTGCCCAAGCCGCCTTTTCAGGTTTTTGACTTGTCGGGTGTACATATTTTTTTTATTTCATCCCTTATTTTTGCCCGAACCCTTTTGGTTCGCCGGGAAGCCCTTATTTTTGCCAAGGTGTGTCAACCTAGCGGGTCTTTGATTATGCGTAGTGTTTTTTTTTCCGACTATGTCTGTGCTCTCAGGATGCAGGGAGTTGTCACTGTCAGTAGTGTAGTGTTACCATGCCACCAGAAGATCTTCGTTTGATCGTCCAATGCCCCAAGTGATCCAGATGGAGATTTGCCCCAAGCTGGTTGGCCTTTTGAGAGATTCTCCGAATCTTGACTTAACTGCCCCAGATGTTGGACAATGATCATGCCATGCCCCTTGATTGGAGGTGCTTTTGTTTATTAGACATTCGTCGTGCGAACTTCTATGTTGTTCAAACAAATAGTCATATGCAAACAATGTTATTTTAAAAATGCAAAGCTTATGTCTATTTCGAAGTTTTTGAAAATACATCTTTTTTAGTAAAAACAAGTGAATTTTGTAAAACTGTGATGTCAACTCGTTATTTTACTGCAAGCCCTAAGGAGTCAGGATACCTTTGTAACAGTATGCTTTCAAACTAACCCATGCTTCAGCTAGGATTTTTAAGGGTTATAACGTGGCCTGGTTCACGGTTTAAGAAACAAAGGATAAAGGCTCAAAATTTATTTGTACCCACCCGCTCTTCATGATGTTCTTCAAACCTAAACTCAGCTAATCGTGCGTTAGACCTTGTTTGAGTCTTTGCTTTGATATACCAGTGATGGTTCGGATATTGAAAATTTATTTTGGATAGGCAGTCATTTCCTTTTTTGGTTGAGGGTTTGTAGGACCTCTTTCTTTTTTGATTTCGTTATCCCTATTTTTTGCCTGAACTGTTTCTTTTGTGATTACAGTCAGCGGGATGCCCCAGTTTTGTAAGTCTCCTTCATAGGTTTTGACTTAATGGGCGTTTATTTTGAGGGATAATGACTGCATGTCTTTATGATTATTCGGAACCATCACTGTCTTTTGTTTTGTGAGGACCTCTTTGGTGCTATTTATTGTGCACTTGGATCAACTGAGAGAACTACCCTGCCCCAGGTTATGATTAAGGGTTTTAATTTTCGAAAAGAAAAACTCCTACTTCTTTGGCTCAAAGGGGTTAACGAGGGATTATCTGCCTTATAACTCCAGTGTTTAGGAATTGAAACAATGCTTGTACCTCATCAGCGGGGTCTGTTCAAAAGCATACCGTAGATCGTGGTATCGTTTTCGTCATCCTCCCTCAAGAGGCTTAGAATTTTCAATCGAGCGTTGAACATCAAAAATAAAAGCAATTTTGAATATAGCGAATGCGAATATATTGATTCAAAACAGACACGTGCGATGCATTAATGAAATAACAATGTTTGACATGAATAAATGTTTGGATAATCAAAGAAAAATACAACTTGAACATTCGAATGAACAAAAGCTTCTTAGTTTGCACTAGTCATCTCAGATGGAAGATTCTCGGCAGAAGATTTTCATTTTGCCACCCGGCATGAACTCCAGCACCCTTCCATCGATCAAGTCCTGGATCTTGTTCCTCAAGCTCCAACAGTCGTCAGTGTCATGTCCAGGACTGTCTGAATGGTAGGCACACCTTTCATCAGGATTGTACTTTAGGGAGGTTATGTTTAGATTCTTAGGAGGATCCTTTAAAGCAAACAACTTGACCTCCAACAAGCGTCTCAGTATCAGTGATGATGGTATACCAGTCTCTGAGAAGTGTCTTCCAGATGTATTTCGTTTACGCCGATTACCCTGTTGACGCTGGTGAGGTTGATGCTGGGCTTGTGACCCTGAAGCAAACTGAGGAGCTTTTCCCTTGTCTTTTTGCCCCACAGGTGGTTGAATGATGGCTTGCTCTTCAACCTTAGATGTTTGCCTCAGTTGGTTATCCCGAAGCAGTTGGTTGATGAGAACCCTGAGCTCTCCTTGTCTTTGAGATAAGTCTTGGATAAGATCCATTTGCCCCAGCATCTGGGTTCTCATTGTATCCACCTCAGCTTGTAGATGTTTCAGCCGTTCGTCTTTATCGTCTTCAGGACTGTTCCTGACCAAAGTCCCCATGAGGAGTGTTCTCAGCTCTTCCTGTCCCTTGGATAGGCTTAGGAAGATCTCCCTGAACTGAGTCTCTTGAGCATGAAGACCCTGGTTATCTTGTTGGGAAGCCATTGCTGAAATAAACAGCGAAGAAGGTAAGTGACCTGTAACAAGGGTACCTGTAATGCAATGATATGTATGATATGCATGCAATGTTTTCAAGGATCTCGCGGGATAAACAAGAAAGATTGTTAGAACTTGAATTTTGTAGCTTGATTGAAGGAACTTCATTTTGTTAAGAGTCCTTCTTCAAGAGTCAAGGCTCACCATATCGAGTGGGTCATAGCCCCTGACAACCCCGGCTAGAGGAAAATAAATCCCTTTTGCCCCTTGCTAGACACTTTGATTCATCATGACCTGCATCACAAGCCCTTGAGATCCTTGAAATGGATTAGTCTTTATGCAGGATGCATGCAATGGTATGATGTTATGCTATGCATGGAGTGATGTAAGTAGGCCCTGTAATGAGTCCCAATTAAGGACTGTAAACAAAACCTGCAAGGAACCCGTGTTGTTAGATAACAAGTATGCAAGTAGTTCAAGTATGAAGGCACACAAGTCACACAAAAGAGCCCTTAGAGTTTAGGCCAGCATGAAGTTTGGGTACTACCCTCTTTCAGTTTCGTTGGTTAAGACCTGTCCTATAAAAAATAACCGGGTTCTAGAGGATCCCAATATCACTGACTACTCTCAATCGGTCATAACTCCAGCGTCATAATCTTTTCTTGCGGCCAGAACCATCACGAGAGTTTAGCCTCAATGGGTGTAGCATACTGCTACTGTTCTATGGCCAAGTTGGGTCACATTAGGGTTCTAAGGTCGGTTGGTGCTTAATGACTCCTCAGAAGACCCATATTCTCCTCGTTGCAACACAAGGGATATCGGTACAGACCAAGGTGCCACACCAATGTAGCCACTGCTTCACCCGTGTCGGTCTACGCCGGACAGGTCCCTCGCAGCTTATGCTACCTAAAAGGGTATCCCCGGATCCGGGTTAGGATTTATGAAACTCTGATGCAATGCCCACAATATTAAAGCAAACAAATCAAGCAATTGAAAACATAAGTATGGTCTAATCCTAAGGTACACCTCACTTATTAAGTGTCCCCAGCAGAGTCGCCAGTTCTGTGATCGGTGGATTTAGAACTGACTATTTTTAGCTAGTTTCGCGAAATGTCGCGGAAGCAAGAGTCGCCACCGTCTTTTATTTTCTCCAATATGGAAAGGATAAAAGCACAACAAAATTCCTTATGATAATTTTTCTCGGTTCGGGAGGTAGATTTATAGAAAGGGAAGGTGTTAGCACCTTTTCTATCCGTGGTTATCCACGGGCTCTTAGGTACTTGCTCTTATGTTTTCAAAATGTTTTGCTTTTCAAAATGTGAGTGGGTTTGAAAAAAAGTTTCTTTGAAAGATTTCTGAATAACTCTTGTATCTGTCCTCAAGAGTGTTTGAAAAAATTTGTTTTGAAAGCTTTTGAAAGTGTAAGGTGTGAAAAGTATTTTGTTTGTTTTTGAAAAGAGCAAGTACCCATGAGTCATCTACCTACCCTAAGGAATTAAGCTGTGTAAGTGTCCTTTAGGTAGTGCCATCCCACCATTGAGAGGTAGGTAGCACCACCATTGGAGGTGTTCGGGTCAATTCGATTGTAGGGACAGTGTGGTCATCGAAGCAACAGTAGGACACCTTAGAAGCTACCCTTATGTCCTTGATCCTTTTTTTAATCCGAGGCAACCGTTTCGAGGCAACTGTTTCGAGGCAACTGTTTCGAGGCAACTGTTTCGAGGCAACTGGATCATGGACATAAGGACCGCTAAAACGTCCTATACTTGACGACCACGTTTCGAAGGCAACGAGTGAGGCGTACCCTAGAAGTGGTGTGTGTATTGTGTGTTATATTCAGTTAATGTTTGTCTTTGTAATTAGTGAGCTACGAGTTGTTTTTATTTACATACATTCTTTCATGCAAGTTTAGCAGTTAAGGGGTGTGGAAAGTAAATTGCGGAAACATAAATCCTACGCTATTACAAGGCGCGGGTCTATACATCGCCAAAATTACAAAGACCCATTTTTCAGTAAATGAGTACGGAAATTAAATAAAAACAGTAAAAGTCCTAATTACTATTACATGTCCCGGAAGCAATTACATAATAATAAACTGTGCGCGAATAAAAATTAAATCGGAACGTTCTAAGGGTGTTGACCCTTTTTTAGAAAAGAAATTGATTTTTTGGTCTTTTTTGTAATTAAAATGAAATTAAAGCTAATTAATGGCTGATTAATTAATTTAATTAAAAGAAAATATTTTTTGTTTTTTATGTTTTTATGAAATAAAAGAAATGAAATAAAATTCAAAATTAACTTTACCTAATTCTAGATCTATTTTAATTATTTTAAGAAAAGGAATTAAAATGGCCTAATTAAACTATTTTAGTTAATGTTTATTTAAAAAATAAAATAATAATAATAATAATGATGTAATTCTATTTTTTTTGGTTTTTTATGAAAATGTGTTAATTAAGTTAATTTGTTAATAATAATAAAATAAAAAAGGTTAGAAATTAAAATAACAGAAAAAAAACAAAACAAAATGAAAAAAAAGAAGTAAAACCAAGGGGGGGTGTGGGTTGAAATGGAGGTTGTGACGAAGCAATCCAAGCCCACTGAAATCTAAGCCACGTTTGACTTTCATGATTGCCTGCAGCACGCTTGACTCCAGAGTATGGTGTCTCTCACTCTTTGTCCTTTAGATCTATGCTGGTGAACACTTGGAGCGCTGAGATATGAGGTTTATGGTGTTCCTCTTTTGAGAATAGCGCGGTATGAGCCTCAGGACTTGGCAAAGGTTGCTTTAGCTTCAGGGTGTGGCAAGGAATAGAACCACGTGCTTGTTTTGATCTGAAGATGCTCGCAACTATGTTTTAGAACTCTCACTTTTTGAATAATTTTTGGTTTTGCTCTTGGCCGTTTCTGCACACACTCCCTTTTTGAATGAGGTTGTGAAGGCTTGTATATATAGTGTGTAATGTGTATCAAACAATATTATGGTCATTGAAGCCTTGCATTCATGTTTGAGATTTCCTCGATAACCAACTTTGAACCATTTTCCATATTTGTGAAATTTTGAATTTTTATGCCCATAATAGGCCATGCACGAATTTGGAATGTGTTTTAAGGTGTATTAAAGCTAATCAACACAAAATATATCCCTCCATTAATTTCTTGGATTTTTATTTGAATTTAAAAGATTTAAAATGAATTAAATCAAATAAAATTAAATAAAAATGGAAAAATTAATTTTAAATCTTGAAATAAATTGTGGGACACGTGGGAGGCATGTCCAAGCTGAAACAAGTGGAAAAAGTGGGCCCCTTTTGTCAAAAATGAAGTTTCAAGGATAATTGACTTTGGCCATTTCACAAAAATTTCCCAACTTCTCTAATGCACATCTTGCTCAATTTTGAAGCTATGAACATGTTCTTGGACATTTTGGAAAGGTCTTGAAGTCCTCTAACCAATGTATTTGGTCCCATGTCATTTTGATTTACCAATCTCAAGTTATGGTCTTTGACTTAAAATGCCTTTTTGTTGACTTTTGAAAATGACCTATAATGTTGAAATTGATAACTTTTTGTGAGAGCATTTCTTGGACTTGGAATGTGAAGATGAGTTGTAGGAAATGTCTTCCCCTTCAAGATGAGCATTGGATGGGATTTTTCTGATGAACCATGAAAAAGTTATGCCTTGGTCAAGTTACAGTTGACTTTTCAGCTGTCCAAAAATAGAAACTTTTGCATCTTGATGATTTTTGAGCCATTCTTGTGAAATCATGATCAAGACTTGATCAAATGATGATTGTGGCTTCAAAATAAGATATTGACCAAAAATTTTGAGTTTTGACTGCCAAATGACCATTTTGCCTCTACAGTTGACTGTGGAGCAATTAGGGCTTTTGACTGTGCAACTTGACCTTGTGAGCCTTGAAACTTGACATGTAGGTGCTTGACAATGTTTATGAGCATATGGGACTTGATTGAGCCCTTGAAAACTTCAACTTCCTTGCAAGAACCAAAACCCTAATTTGCATGGCTTAGGAGGATGGTTTGATTGTGTAGCCCTTGAGTAGACTTTGAACCCTTTGAGGCAAAACTTTGAAGATTATGGGAGGGAAAATTTTGGGGTACAACACAATGCATGATATGTGAATGCATGTTTTCAAGGATCTCTCGGGGTAAACACAAGAAAATGTTAGAGGTTGAACTTTGAACAACATCTCTGATTGGAGGGCTTTGTAACGGTGGATGTCTTTCCATGAGAATCAAGCTCACCATGTCAAGTGGGTCATAGCCCCTGATTCAATTTGTTGCACTTGATCTTTGATGGCATTTGTTTAGAGGAAAAACCTCTTGCCCCTTGGTAGACGTCTGATTCAACGTGACCCTGCATCAAAAGACCCTCGAGATCCTTGAAATGGTTATTGAAAATGCTATGGTATGATGTTATGATGTTATGTACATGTATGCAAAAGCAAGTAAGTGTATATACAGGTAATCATATTAACACAAAGCAAACAAGTCCTTAGGTTTAGGCTTGCATGGGGTTCGTAGGTAAGTACCCTCTTGAAGTTAGTTGGCTCATCCTGTCCTAAAATAGAAACCGGGTTCTAAGGAGCTCAATATCACTGGATTATTTTTTGTGTTCATTGTTTTGGTTTAGCCACTTAACTGGCGACCAAAATATTCCAAGAAAACAATCCTCAATGAGTGTAGTATCGAGTATCTACCAACTTCGGACTGCACCAAAGTTGGTCATCTCACTACCCCTAAAAAGGCCAAGATGGTCAAGTAAGGTTCTAAGAGTTCGTTAGTGCTTCATGACATCACTCAGCGGCCCCGTATTCTCCTTGACTACTCAAGGGCTACCGGTACTCACAAATATGTCACACTAACATAGCTTACTGCTTCAACCATGTCGGTATACCCCGCACAGTTCCCTCACAGTTTTATTGCTATTTACCTAAAAAGGTGCCCCCAAATTCGGGTGTAGGATTTACAACAAACCCAAATAAGGACCCAAAAAGTAAAGCAATCAAAGCAATCAAAGTAAGTATGTAAAGGTGATCTAAACCCTAAGGTAACCCCACTTTTAAATTTGTCCCCAGCAGAGTCGCCAAATCTGTAATACGGTGGGAGAACTGACTTGAGGTTTTGCGTTTGTATTCGCACTTGTTCGGTTTAGCAAGAGTCGCCACCGACTTTTTATTTATCCTAAGGAAAGGTCAAAAAGCACAGGAAAGACCTTTGAGATGTTTTCGTGGGTTCGGGGGTAGATTATGAAAAGGGAAGGTGCTAGCACCCTTTTCATCCATGGTTATCCATGGGCTCTTAGTTACTTGTTTTAGATCACTTGCCTTTGCTTTTCAATTGTGCGAAATGGTGCTTTGTGTGTGTGGTTTTGAAAATGTTTTTAAAGAAGATGCCTTGTCTAGGCAACCATTGTAACAATTCTTTACTCGAATGTTTTACAAAGGTGTTTGTCTTTTTGAAAAGATGTTTCAATGTTTTTTGAAAGTTGTTTTGAAAGTTGTGTTGTGGAGTGTGTTTGAAAGTAGGCAAGCGTGTTTTGCAAGTTTGATCAAGTAACTAAGAGTTGTCTACCCTAATTTTACTCAAAGATCTTTCTTATGTTTTAACCCTTTTAACAGTGTTGTTTCACCATTGTATTTGGTGAACAACCTTGTGTTAGGATGTTAACAGGACGGGCACGAGTCATCGTATAGACCATGGAGGCAATGGTGTCAAGTATCTTTGGCATTTTTCCTAAGGGACTTGATCATTTTTTAGGCAACTTGATAGCGTCATCGAGGGACTATGATCATTTGATTTGTTTTTGTTTTGCCAAAGACACTCAACATGCAAACATGACCCATTTTGGAAGGCAACAAGCGGGATTACCCTAGGGGTGCAAGTGTGAATTGTGTATTGATTTTCATGCATTTGTCTTTGTATTAGGTTATCTAGCGATTGATTTTGAATCTTCGCATACAAACCCTAATTACTATACAGTATATAGAAAACGATAAATTATGGTAATTTAAATTCTAAACTATTACAAATAAGTATCCGGGGATGGGGGTACAAATGTTTACAAATGGGGATGAGTCTTATCAGGATAGTAGTGTCCAAATGTTATTTACAACCAAATCGAATCATTGTATTCTCAATGTAAAATATAGCAAAGTATAAGGATAAAAAGAATCAAAAGCAAAATATGATGCACATGATTATTTACAAGTGATCAAATTGTTAACCTAATGCCATATTAAGTGTTAATATTATTTATGTGTTTTTTTGTTAATTATAAACAAAAAGTGTTTTTTAAAAAGAAAAGTATTTAATTCAAAACAAATTAACTATTTATGTATTTTTTAAAATGTAATAAACATTAAAAATATTTTTTGTACAAAAGTTTAATATTCTATTTTTATTTAACCAAAGAAAATAGGAATTAGATTATGTAGAATAAGAAAATAAGGTAAGAAAAAGTATTAATTTGTGTAAAGGATTAAGAAAATAAAATGGGCTTTAGGGGAAAGTTGGGCCCAAAATGCCAAATAAAAATAGATTAAAGCCAAGAAAGGGGGGGTGCACACGCTTGAAACATTGGGCCTAAGGGGTTTTGATGGGGCAGGCCCAACCGGGTTTGACAATGTTTTGTTTAGACTTCGTTTTGTTTTGTTCAGAACTTAGGGTTACAACGTCTTGAACGGCGCCGCTTCTCTATCTTCTTCTTCGTTTTCTTCCTCGCTCAAACCATGGCTTCTGTCTTCCCCTTCCACGCCTGGCTACTGGACGCCACCTCCATTTCCCCTCTCTCCATGATTGTACCAAGTGGTGACAAGAAAAGGTATGGTTTCTGTCTTCAAATACGTTTTAGGTTTTGAATATCCGCGCATGTTTTTAGCTTTTTCATATCCTGATCTTTTGTATTATTATTTGTGTTCGTGTGAGGTGTTAAAAAAGAAAAGGGAGGAGTTACTACCTTTGTTGGCTTTTGGAGAAGAGGCGGAGAAGTGGACAGGAGGCGTCTCTGGTGGCCAAGGCGAGGGAGTATGTGATGCTGGCTTTGTTCTAGTAACCTCGTATCTTTCTTTTGATTGGTTTTGTGATGAACGTTGTAGTCTGAAAACCCTAGCTTATTTGCTTCTGTATCTCCTTTTCTTCTTTTGAATACTTTCTTCTGATTGCTTGCTTTTGTTGTTGTGATTCTCGATGATGAGCTTTTGCTCTGAGAGTACGTTTGGATATTTGTTTTTTGCTTCTGAGTTTGATGATGTTGTCCCTATTCTGAGGGCTTTTAGCTTTGCTTGAATGCTTATTTATTGTACAGTTTTCTTGGTACAGGCTTGAGGATGAACAAGCTGAGGTTCGTTTCTGTTATGTATTTTGACAGGCTTGAAAAGTTACAGGCCTGTTGCTTCTGTAACAGTTTTTTTGTAGTTTTTTTATTTGTTGGAGTTTTGTTGGCTTGGTAGTGAAACAGGTTCTGAGGCTATATGTTTGTTGGCTTAAGGTAGTTAGAGTAGGCTTATGGTAGTTTGAAGTAAGCTTGAGGCAGGTTTCTGGTTACAGATTTGTTTGTGGGTATGCAGGTTATTGAGTTGTTCAGGTTTATTGTGTTTTGAGGCTTGTATGTTGCAAGACACAGTTTTGAAAGGCTTGTATGTTTGAAACAGGTTTAGGGTATATACAGTTTTGTTTACTGATACAGGCTGGGGCTTATGCAGGCTTGGTGTTTACAGGCTTCATGGCTTGTTTTTGTAACAGGTTTCAGGCTTGCTTCTGGTTTGAGGCAGTTTTAAGCTTGTTGGAGGCAGGCTGAAACAGTTTGTAAACTTGGAGGTTATGGTTATGTGTTTACAATTTGCAATTCTTTTGTGATATCTCTTGTGTATTCTTCCCCCCTTTGAACTGTTCTGATACTCTTTGTTTTATATCTCTTTGTCTTAAGCCTGCCCACAGTAAGAGCCTTCTACTTCTCTCTCTCTTTCTCTCTCCACAGCAAAGTATATTTAATTACTTAGACTGTCCTTTTCTGAAAAGGTTTTTGGCTGGGAAATGATGATAAATGTATCTTTACAAGCTTGCTTGCATTTTGTCTTTCCTCTGCATCTTTCCAGATTTTCTGCATTGCTTTTGCTAGCTTATAGGCAGCTCTGTTGACAGCTCTTGGACAGTTTGACAGCTTCTTTGTGATTTAGTTTGCTTAGTTTGAAACTTGTTCAACTTAGTTTGTCACTTGTGACTTGGTTTGGCATTTTGAACTGCGCAACTTGCTTGCCCATTTTGACAATGCAATTTATGCAACTTTATGCATTTTGTTTAATATGTTGCCTTGTTCCTTTTTTTTAAATTGATTTAGCTTGCAAGATAATTTTCTTTCCCTCTTTGTGAACCAAGAAGAGACATCTTCTTGCGATTTGCAGAGAGGACGAACAAACTGATTCCGACCAACACCTTTAATGATGAGTTTTAATTATCTGTCTGAGAATGCCTTTTTAAATTCATCTGCATTTGACTTCTTTCTTTTTTGTCGTTGCAGATAAATATCAGTTGAGCAATGGGGAGCAGCAGTAGAAGATGAAGACTTAGGATAGACTTAATTTATTTTTAATCATTGTAATAAATGTCATTGTAACACTGTAAATAAATTTACTGTATCAAATAAACATTTGTAACAACAATTGAAAATGAATAAAAAATCCTTTGTCAGTTAATTCTTTAATTCTTCTGCATTTATTTATTTAATTACCTAAATTTCTTGAATTATAATAATTGGAAATTATCCAATAATTTTAACTTAGAAATTATAAATAATCAATAAACGTCTGGCGTTCCGAATGACCAAAAGCATTGCACAGTTAAACAAACAAACGTCCATATGTCCTTTATCTCACTGATCAAACTTAAACTTCAAACTTTCAATCAGAAGCCTCAACCCATGTCCCAGAGTCAATTGAAAAGAACTGTAGAATTAATTCCTTCTGAGAATGCGCGCGCAAACCCTAATTCTTGATTTATTGTCAAAGAAGCGTCCGCCTGATCAAACCCTGAGCCAAACTCAAACAAACCCTAGCAATCTGCTTGAACTGATTCAAAAGTTAATGGAAACCCTAATTTTGCTTGACTGATAAGAACAGTCTGTTTGACCGATTCTTGAGCCAATCTGAAAAATCAGGAAAAGCCTGAAGCTGTGATTTCTTGTGGAAAAGAGAGGGTAAATTTTGGGGTACAACAGTAATCATCCAAGATTCCTTCATTATCCTGTCGAGTCCGGATACAATCACCTTCGGATGGCATCTTTAAGCCCATCTCCAACAAGATTCTATCACCTCTCCAAATGGCATCTTTAAGCCCATTCCTCCTATCATCGCATCGCCAAGTGCAAATTTCTGGGCACTCTAGTGTCCAATCATCTTCCACCTTCGAGTCAGGAATGGCAGAACTCGCCAATCTAACTCTTCAGGTTTAAGAAGATTGAACAGGGGCAGTTGTTGTACCCCAAAATTTTCCCTCTCATTTCTCAAGGATTTTCTCACAAGATCTTTTACGACGTCAAGTTTGCAGCACTGATACATCAATTTAGGCTTGAAATTGGCACAAGGGCAAAATGGTCAATTACAACCCAAAGATTAAATATCACCAAGACATTCAAGAATATCAAGCTTGATCATTAAAAAGTTGAGAAACTCAAAAGTCAACCTGAAAAGTCAAGATTTCCAAGACAGAAATTTTCTAAGTGTTTTTTATACATGATAATTCCATCACTTCATGCCATTCTTTCACCAAGATGCAAGACAGTTCAAGGGAAACTTTCAACATGAAAGTTGTAGATCTCCATGATATCTAAAACATTGCTTTACATAACTTCTCCTAGAAGTGCTTGGATTTTGAGTTATAAGTTCATGAAGTCATGACATTTTCATTTAACACTTAGAGAAATTTTCAACAGATTTTGTTCAAGATTTTATCCCAACTTCTTGGCATTTTTTTCACATAGTTCTAAGATGATTTTGTCAAAATGGCCAATATGAAAGTTATAGAGGGTGTTTCAAGCTTTCCAAAACATCCAAGATCATGAACGTATCATATTTGAGCTAGGAGATACAAGGATCTGAAGTTGGACATTCATTCTTGATTTACAAGGCAGATTTGTGATGAACACTTGACTAAAATTCCTACCAAAGCTACAAGATCTCTCTTTTCAGGCTATGTTCTCTCTAAATCTATGCATAATCAAGCAATTACACAAACCCTAAGTGTATTACACAGGCATTTGAAGTTTTGTCCAAGTCTTGATACCATTTATGGTTAGAAATGCAAAAAGCAGCATTTCCATTTGCATAAAGCTTCACTTTTCCAACCACTCTCTTCTTTCAAAGCTTGAAATCTGTTCCAAAGAGGACAAAAAGATCTCTCAACAGCAGAAGCAATCTACAAGACCTGCAAAGCATGGCTAAAGTTCCTTAATTCACTCCTTTTTTCATCATGAAGCAGTTTGTCTTTATGAATTTGAAAAAAGGCATAACATGTGATTTTCAAAAAGTCTGAGTTTCTCAAGTCTCAAACCTTCTCTATAAATAGAGAGGCCAGTTGCAAGAGATGGTTTTTTTTTGGAAAGGTTAGAAAAAATAGAGAGAGAGAGAGAGAGAGAGAGAGAGAACAAGGAGAAAAGCCTGAAGTTATATTGGTAAACCCTAAAAAATCTCATATTCACAAAAGCCATAACAGTCCACAAAACTTCCACTCTTGGGTTTTAAAGTCCAAACCTTTTAACCTCTCATACCTTGCAAGTTCTGCCCAACCATCCAAACATTTCATACCATACAGAGGTTGTTTAGTAACCTTCAACAAAAAGGAAAGTCTAGCAGCTGGTTGGAGCTTCCTTAAGGTTCATACAACATCTTGAAGGATATTTGGTTTCAAAACCTAAAGTGCAGTCTTAAGGTAAGTCATCTTTACCTTTCCTTTTCCATAACATCAACTTTTCTGTTTATAGGATGTAGCAATCACTGTTTTGAAGTTAATCATTTATTTGTTGTTCATGTTATTCATTCATATGTTAAAAAACTAACTGATGTATGCAAAGAATGGTGTTTAAGGCAGAAAAATGCAGGATGTATCGATATATATCCACACGTGTCGACCCATCTTAGTGAAAATACAGGGTATGAGTCGACACATGACCCTCATGCATCGACCCATACTGAGTTCAGGTCACAAAACAGAAACTGGAAAGGACTATGAGTCAACACATACGCATTTCGTGTCGATGCAAAAAGGTGTATGAGTCGACACATCCCATTATGTGTCGACACATACTGAACAGATTTCACTTAACAGAAGCTGGAAAAGCCTATGAGTCGATACATACGTGTTTCGTGTCGATACAAGAATATGCATGAGTCGACACATCACATTACGTGTCGACCCATACTAAACAGATTTGGTTTTACAGGAGCAGGAGAAGCTATGTGTCGATGCATAGCAGCATGGGTCGACACATAGCAGTTCAAAAGTGCATTTTTCCTTTATTCTACACTATTTTCACATTCTTTTCATTATCATTCGATATGGTTGTAATATTTTAGTTTCTACTTCATCCCCATTTGTTAAATTATATCCCCATCCCCCTAAAGTGATGTAATAACTTAGATTTTACTTTCCGACTTTTACTTGCTTTACATATATTGCTAGTAAATAAGTGTGTATGGTAAGATAAAACCAACAAATAGGCCACCCTAATCAAAGACTAAATGTATGTAAATAAAACACATTTGCACACTTACACCCTTAGGGTAATTCCACTTGTTGCCTATCGGAAAATAGTCATGTCCCTCGAACATGGGCGTTTTAGCAAAAGACCCTCGATAAAAGATCGTAGTCCCTTGATGTTGCCTTCGGTAAACGATATAGTCCCTAAAACGACGTTGCTAAAACATCCCATATGTTGCCTTCTATGACTATACAAACGTCCCAACGCCCGTCCCTTCACATCCAATGATGGAGCTTCTTACCAAATCAATGGTAAGATAGCAACATCTAAAGGAGGATGAAAATCACATCTAAGACCTTTTAAGTAGGTAGGTTTTCTCTCAGTTACTCGCTTGCTCACAACAAAAACATTTTTATACACCCACACTCTCATCTTTGAACTATTTTCGAAAAAAACACTTTGTAGGCGTTCTTATAGAAACAAGAACCATTACGAAGTTCTATTTTCAAATACTTTCAAAAACACATCTCACAAATACACTTTTGAACTATTTTCGAAACAAACACTTTGTAGGCGTTCTCATAGAAACGAGAACCGTTACGAAGTTCCATTTTCAAAATACTTTCAAAAATCACCACCACAAGCACACATTCAAACAAAAGCAAGTGATCTAAGCAAGTAACTAAGAGCCCATGGAAAATCATGGATGAAAAGGGTGCTAATACCTTCCCTTTTCATAATCTACCCCCCGAACTCAAAAACATCTCTAAAGGTCTTTCATGTGCTTTTTCATCTTTCCTTTTGGATAAAAGAAAGGTCGATGGCGACTCTTGCTAACCGCAACATTTGCAAACACAATCGCAAAACCCTCAAGTCAGTTCTCCCACCGTATCACGGCAGCTTAGGCAAAAGTTAAGGATTTTTCTTGGCAAATTACTACGTCAGACAAGACTTGATCATTGAAGCAACAATCTTCTCGGATCCTCACCATACTTCAACAAAAGTTGCTGCTCAGGATTTCAAAAGTTGTTAGGGGGAATGGTGGTCATTGTATCTCAATGTATCTTTTCCATTATATATTACCATTTCCCAAACTTTGTAATCATCCATGGAGTCTCACCATTCGCAGACTACCATTCTATTAATGAAATTCGAGCTTTTACCTAATTCTTTGTGTTCTTATTTTTATTTAGCTTGCAAAGACTCCATTTATTACTGATAATAATTTTTAAAGCAAAAAGATTAAAAAGAAAAATTGACTTTTAAAAAAAAAAGGAGATCTCCACAATTCAATTTACTTTGGGATTTGTGATCAAACAATGACAACAAAAATGACGATCCCAGGAATGAACAAACTCCGGTTGTTTTAAGAAGATTTACTTCCTTCATGAAGGTTTTTCTCAAGTTATCTTGTTGGTATGTGCGCAATCTCTGTGTGTTTCTCAGATAGTAGAAGACGATACCAGTGGGTGCAAGGTACGGTATTAGGTTTGTGATCCCATTATCCCCGGCCAAGTCTTGGTTTACTTTTGGGTTTGCATGGTCAAAAGCCTCCGTCCCAGATTCCCCAGCGAAGTTTTCCCTCATATGATGAAAGGTTTTATTCCCTTGATGTGCTAAGATATCATTCTTTTTGCAATATTGACATTAGTGTTGACTTCTTGATTTCCCAGGAAGACTATACCAGGGCATATTTTGTTGGAATAGGTTTGTATGATATGAAGACTCAATTCAATATTCTCCAGTGAAGGCCTCGTTTATATGATAGAAGTCCCTTCTCCCCAAAGAAGTTGGTGCAATAATTACTCTCGAAGAACGTATCTCTGGTTTCTCCAGCAAAGAACGTATCTCCGGTTCCTCCAGCGAAGAACGTATCTCTGGTTCCTCCAGTGAAGAACGTATCTCCGGTTTCCCCAGTGAAGAACGTATCTTGGTTTCCCCTTGATGATGTGGTTTTGGCCTCCCCATATAAGTCAGCAAGAAGTTCCCAGTAGATGTCTCGATGATGAAGCATGGTCTTCCCTTAGTGAAGTCCGTATGTTTTTCTTCCTTCAAAGTGGGCCTGAATTCCCCAGTGAATATTTTGACAATTTGGTTTCCATCTGCCTTATTCAAGATCAGTGTTGCAATATCCATTAGAAGGGGGAATCGTGAAAACTTTTGTTTCCCCATTGAAGTCTGTGTGCTATTCCCCGGTGAAGCCTAGAGAAGGATGTTATATCCCTATATCTGTACTATTTTATCGTTATAATTCATTTACTTCTGGATTATGTCGCTTTCTCTGCAGTATTGGTATTAATGTTGAATTTTTAATTCCCCGGGAAGGTTATCCCAGGGCATCTCTTGTTGGAATGAGTATTCATGATGAAAATTTTCAATCTGCAGTTTTTCTCCAGGGAAGTAGGGTTTGGTTTCCCTAGTAAGGTTTGATTGTCTCGGCGTCAGTCTGCTTTATTTGAGGCTGGTATTGCAATATCCAGTAGATATGTTTCTTTTAAAAAACTGGTTTCTCCGATGAAACCGGAAGAAAGATATTCTATCCCGATATCTGTTTGATTTAGCTACATCTGGATTATGTTTCTCCTCAGTGAAGTTAGGACATGCAATAGGTTTGGTTTTCGCAGTTGCTTTTACCTTTCTTGGATTGATCTTTCTGGTTGAATTTTAGCCCAATGTTGTTGGTACCTGAGGCGGTTCTGATTATGTATCCTTTTACCAGCATGTGCACGATATCACTCATACATTCATACATGCATTATGCATTGCTACAAATCATTTTTTATTGACATTATGTTCTAACCTTCCTGCAGCGCTCCTTGATTAGGTGGATTTAGTTTTCCCTCTTGAGTTTATTTCTCGAAAGATGTATCTGCATTGGCCGTCCTGCTCCAGTTTGTTTCTAATTGGATTTGTGGTTGCATGATGTTGTACCCCAAAATTTGCCCTCCCATATTTCTCAAAATATTTCAAGAAAAATTCACAAGTCCAACCCGGTGCGTCATATTCAGGTATTCTTTCGCCAATATATCTCTGATAACGTATTCTCAAATTCAGGTTCGGCTCAAGAATCAATTTTTTAAAGAAGGTATCCGAATGTGTGAGTTTTCTCGAAGAAATATGGTGAAAAAGTATGCTGAAATTGCAGTTTTTACGCGCTAAAAAATTCATAACTTGAAGATCGTGGCTCGTTTTGAACCCGTTCTGGTGGCCAAAATTTCGTCTTGACATTATCTACGTTTTCACCTCTCACGGATGGAAGCCAATTTCGATCAGAAGGTCTTCAAAAATGTGGATTTATCAAGTATTTTCATACAGAAAATTTGTGACAGAAGTTTATTTGCGTCATGTTTAGAAAATCATAACTTGGTCAATTTTCATCGTATCGAGCTGGTTTCGGCGCCAAAATTTCAAAAATTGAGTTGACTACATTTTCACAGAAGGTATTGAGTTCAAACGGTATTCAAAAGGCCTTCGTTTTTTGCTTAGAGTGCGTGACACGCTGAAAATCCTGAATGCTGAATATTATTTCATCTGGGCCGAAACTTCGAAAATTCATAACTCGGTCAATTTTTATCGGATTGGGCTCATATTTTTACACAAGGTCACTGACTCATAGATCTACAACTTTGCTTCAAAAGTCGAGACCGTATTATGCTCCTATCAATACCAGTTTTTTATTGAAGAACGTGTCAGAGTCGACACTAGAGCCCAAAATAAGTTTGTCTGAGCTAAAACTTCAAAAATTCATAACTAATTCACCGTTTATCCGATTGAGCCGATTTTCGGACAGGAGTTAGTTATCGATGTCAGCTACATTTTGTTTTCACATTTCAACTTCAAAAATTGCACTTAAGTCCCTGCAATTTAGCCTGGAAAGTGACGAACTCAAGTGAACATTGGAGGCCCAATTGCGCATTCAAAGCCCATTTTCTTTACCCTAATTTCCATTATATAATCACCTTCTTTTCACACAAACCAGAGAGGAGAAAGAGGGAGGAAAAAAAAGAGAGAAAAAAACCTTACCACAACACTGCTAGAATATCAAATTCTTTCAAGAACCCTAAAATCTTGAAATCCTTATTACAAATCCCTCTCTCACTACAAACAAGCCGTCACAGTTACAAACCAACACCTCACTACTTCTTCAGTAAGGATAAGGCTGGCTTGATCTCCATGATCCGAAGGGCATAAAAGCATTCAGGTCACTAATTTTCCAGTAAGGGTAAGGTTGATTTGATCTCCATGATCAAAAGGGTATAATCATTCATACATGTCATATTATGCCTAAACATTAAATTTCTTCATATATTGGCTTTATTTGCATTTTATGATTTTATTTAATGTGTTCATTAGATTCAACACTGCAGATTTAGACAGGATCTCATGCAGGTTCATTAAGGAACGTTGAGGCCAGAACACAAATGGCCAAAAGCCAAAAGCCAAATGGCCAAAGTAGAACAACTTATGCATGATGAGGCCAGAACACAAATGGCCAACAGCCAGAACACAAATGGCCATGAAACCCAATCCAATGGCCAAAGAATGCAGACCGTTCAAAAAAACCTCCCCTTGGGCCTGAAACCCCCCTTGGTTTGCATCCTTTTTAATTTTATTTTCTTTTCTTTTCTAATTCTTTTTTAATTGTTTTAATTGTTTTTTTTACCATAAAATAATTTTCTATAATAAAAACAGAAAAATCAAAAATGCAAATATCTTTAATTATTATTAATTTCATCACTAACCTATTTTTTGTAAATAAACTCTAACAATTAACTTAGTTTAATTAAGGTTTTTAAACTTTAATCTTTTTCTTAATAAGTAAAAAGTATCTAGAATTAGGTTTTTTTGACATTTTCATCTTTTTCTTAAATAAATTATTAATCATCATTATTTATCATTATTATTAATTATCATTAATTTTGTAAATACCTATGTAATTAATTAATTAGTGTAAATTAGGTTAAACTTGGATATTTTTCATAAATAATTAAAAACAACTTAGAACTAGGGTTTCATTTAACTTCTAATTTTAATTAATTTTCTTTATTCTCATTAAATACCAAAAAAAAACCTAAAAAACATTTCTTTTAACTTTTAATGTCAATTTAATTTCAAAAGGGTCCAACGCCCTCGAACATTTGATTCTAATTTCTGTTCGCACATTTATTCTTATTTATTTTCTTTCAAATATTATGTAATTGCTCAAGCCTTGTAATAGTAATTAGAAATTTATTTATTTTCCGCATTTTATTAAAAACGGGTCTTTGTTAATTTGGCGATGTATAGACCCGCGCCTTGTAATAGCGTAGGATTTTACTTTTCGCATTTAAATTTCCGCACTTTTAAAACCGCTAACTTGCATGAAAGAATGTATGGCCTAAATTAAAAACAAGCGTAGATCACCATGATACATGTACAAGATAAAACGTAACATGAAAATAACACACAAATTCACACACCACTCTTAGGGTACGCCTCACTGTTGCCTTGCCCTCGAAACGTGGTCGTCGAGTATAGGACGTTTTAGTAAGTCCTTATGTCCGTTGATCCATATGCCTCAAAACAAGTTGCCTCGGAAAAGTTGCCTCGAATTAAAAAGGATCAATAGCATAAGGGTAGCTTCTAAGGTGTCCTACTGTTGCTCTGGTGACCACACTGTCCCTAACAAACAAATTGACCCAAACACCTCCAACGGTGGTGCTACCTACCTCTCAATGGTGGGATGGCACTACCTTAAGGACTTCTACACAGCCTAATTTCTTAGGGTAGGTAGATGACTCATAGATACTTGCTCTATTCAAAAACAAATCAAAACTTCTTTTCACACCGACACTTTCAAAAAGCTTTCAAAATAATTTTTCAAACACTCTTGAGGACTGATACAAGAGTCGATCTGAAATCTTTAAACGAAACTTTTTCAAACCCACTCACACTTTGAAAAGCAAACATTTTGAAAACACAATGAGCAAGTATCTAAGAGCCCATGGATAACCATGGATAGAAAGGGTGCTAACACCTTCCCTTTCTATAAATCTACCTCCCGAACCGAGAAACTATCTCATAAGGAATTTTGCTGTGCTTTTGTCCTTTCCATGTTGGAGAAAATAAAAGACGGTGGCGACTCTTGCTTCCGTGACATTTCGCGAACCAGCTAAAAATAGTCAGTTCCAGATCCACCGATCACAGAACTGGCGACTCTGCTGGGGAAATCTTTTAAAGTGAGGTGTACCTTAGGACTAAGATCACTTGTGTTTTCAATTGTTGTGCTCGTTTGCTTTATTATTGTGGGACTGTCTCGGGAGTTCTATAGATCCTAACCCGGATCTGGGGATACCTTCTTAGAAAGTAGCAACAAGGCTGTGAGGGAACTGTGCGGGGTATACCGACATGGTTGAAGCAGTCTGCTACGTTGATGTGGCACTTTGGTGTGTACCGGTAACCCTTGAGTTCAGTCAAGGAGAGTACGGGGCCTCCACGTGGTATCGTGAAGCATCAACTGACCTTAGGAACCTTAATTGAACCATCTTGGCCTCTTTAGGGTAGTGAGATAACTGACTTTGGTGCAGTCTGAGGTTGGTTGATACTCGATACTACACTCAATTGAGGGTTGTTTTCTTGGAATATTTCGGTCGCCAGTTCAGTGGCTAAATCGAAGCGATGAACAATGAAAGCAATCCAATAATATTGGGACCCTTAGAACCCGGTTACTTTGATAGGACAGGTTTGAGCCCACCAACTTCAAGAGGGTAATACCCAGACCCCATGCTGGCCTAAACTCTAAGGGTTGTGGTGTGACTTGTATGCTTTCATACTTGACTACTTGCATGCTTGTTATCTGACACTTGAGTTTCTTGCAGGTTTTGTTTATAGTCCTTAATTGGGACTCATAACAGGGTTTACCTACATTACCCCATGCATAGCATAACATCATACCATTGCATGCATCCCGCATAAGGACTAACCCATTTCAAGGATCTTAAGGGCTTGTGATGCAGGTCATGATGAACCAACATGTCTGGCAAGGGGCAAAGGGGATTTATTTTCCTCTAGCCAAGGTTGTCAGGGGCTATGACCCACTGGATATAGTGAGCCTTTGACCCTTGAAGAAGGACTCTCTACAACACGAAGTTACTTCAATCAAGATACCAGATTCTAATTTTAACAAATTTTCTTGTTTACCCCGCGAGATCCTTGAAAACATCGCATGCATACATACACATCATTGCATAACAGGTACCCTTTTTTCTACAGGTTGCTTACCTTCTTTGCTGTTTATTTCAGCAGTCTCATCATGAATCCGGAAACATCTACTGAGCAATCCATCAAGGCTCTCCAGGCTCAGAATGCCCAGTTCCAAGAGCTGATCATGAGTTTGGCCCAGGGGCAACAAGATCTGAAGACCCTGCTTTCGAAAAAGAAGAAGAAGAGGACGGTGCTGTTCAACCCTAGATGCAAATCTGGGAATGGATCACAAAATGAAGTTGAGCAGACTACCCCATATGTTGGGAAAGATGGTCCCAAAGAAAGGGAGGTTCCTAGT
The DNA here is from genome assembly GCA_948472305.1 of Vicia faba. Taxonomy (NCBI): domain Eukaryota; kingdom Viridiplantae; phylum Streptophyta; class Magnoliopsida; order Fabales; family Fabaceae; genus Vicia; species Vicia faba. Next base: position 520,477,162 of record OX451737.1, read on the forward strand.
CCAGTGGTCTCCGACAACGAGACCGATTACAATGATGAGCAGTACCCTCCAGCTGAGGACAGGTATAAACAGTTGGAAGACCGGCTAAGTGCCATGGAGATACAAAAAGTGACCGGCCTGGACTTCGAGGATCTAGGTCTGTCTTCCGGGGTAGTAATCCCGCACAAATTCAAGGCACCTGCCTTTGCAAAGTACGACGGGGCATCCTGTCCTAAGCTGCATCTCAGGTCTTACACAAGGAGGATCCAGCCCTACACGGCTGACAAGAATTTATGGATTCACTTCTTTCAGGATAGTCTGTCTGGAACCCAACTCAACTGGTTCTATCAACTGAATGGAGCTAACACCCGCAGCTGGGAGGATTTGGCCACTGCATTCTACAAGAAGTACCAGTACAATGCCGACCTTGCTCCCACGCGCACTCAGCTTCAGGGAATGTCTATGGGTACAGGTGAAGGTTTCAAAGAATATGCTCAAAAATGGAGGGACCTTGCTGGAAGGGTACAACCACCTCTGACTGACCGCGAGCTCGTCGACATGTTCTTGGGGACCCTGTCTGGTCCATTCTTCAACCACCTGATTGGGAATTCTGCTGCTGGGTTTACAGATCTGATCTTGACCGGGGAAAGAATAGAAGCTGGCATCAAGTCGGGGGAAATACAGAATGGTGACTCCTCGAACACTGAGAAGAAACCATCCAAGAGAGAATCTAGTGTTGTCTATGGCTCAAAAGGGCAGAATAGGTCCGAACACCGCCAAGATGTCAACGCGGTGGTTATTGCAAAACCGACCGACACTCCTCAGCGTCACAATCAGCAAAGGGAAGAGAGACCCAAAAGGCAATTCACTCCCCTCGGCATGACCTTGTCACAGATATTGCCACAGTTGCTGGAAACCAAGTTGGTAACTCTCATGGACCCTCCAAAGAATCCCAACAGGACGCCTTCAAGGTATAACCCCAACGTTCGCTGCGCTTATCATTCTGACAGCCCGGGGCATGCTACAGATGATTGTTGGACTTTGAGAAACAAGGTTCAGGATCTGATCGACGCGAAGGAAGTCCAGTTCGACTCTCTAGAGACTCCGAATGTGACCACTGCTCCCTTGTCAAAACATGGCTAGGATTGGAAACTTTTGTTCATTTGAATGTTCAGATTGTAATTTTCTTTGATTGTTCAAACATTTTATTTCATGTCAAACTTGGTTATTTCATTAATGCATTACACATGTCTGTTTTGAAGTAATTATTTCGTATTCACTATATGCAAACTGTTTTCATATTTTTGTGATGATCAACTCTTGATTGAAAATTCTAAGCCTCTTGAGGGAGGATGACGAAAATGATACCACGATCTTTACAGTATGCTTTTGAACAGACCCCGCTGATGAGGTACAGGCATTGTTTCAATTCCTAAACACTGGAGTTATAAGGAAGATAATCCCTCGTCAACCCCTCTGAGCCAAAGAAGTAGGAGTTTTTCTTTTCGAAATTTAAAACCCTTAATCATAACCTGGGGCAGGGTAGTTCTCTCAGTTGATCCAAGTGCATAACGAATGGCACCAAAGAGGTCCTTACAAAACAAAAGACAGTGATGGTTCCGAACAATCATACAGACAGGCAGTCATTACTTCTCAAAATAAAAACCCATCAAGTCAAAACCTATGAAGGAGACTTACAAAACTGGGGCATCCCGCTGACTGTAATTCCAAAAAGAAACAGTTCAGGCAAAAAACAGGGATAATGAAAGAAAAAGAAAGAGGTCTTACAAACCCTAAACCAAACAAAAATGACTGCCTATTCAAATAAACGTTCAACATCCGAACCATCACTGGAATTTCAGAGCAAAGACTCAAACAAGGTCTAACGCACGATCAGCTGAGTTTAGGTTTGAAGAACATCACGAAGAGCGGGTGGGTACAAATAATTTGAGCCTTTATCCTTTGTTTCTTAAACCGTGAACCAGGCCACGCTACAACCCTTAAAAGTCCTAGCTGAAGCATGGGTTAGTTCGAAAGCATACTGTTACCAAAGGTATCCTGACTCCTTAAGGCTTGCTATAAAATATTGAGTTGACATCACATTTTACAAAATTTGCTGGTTTTACTGAAAAATGCATTTTTCAAAAACTTCAAGACAGACATAAGCTTTGCATTTTTAACATAAATTTGTTTGCATACGACTATTTGTTTGAACAGCATAGAAGCTCGCACGACGAATATCGGATGAACAAGAGCACTTCCAAACAAGGGGAATGGCATGATCATTGTCCATTATCTGGGGTAGTCCAGTCAAGATTCGGAGAATCTCTCAAAAGGCCAACCAGCTTGGGGCAAATCTCTAATCTGGATCACTTGGGGAATTGGACGATCAAACGAAGATCTTCTGGTGGCATGACAACACAACAACAGGGGCACCTCCCTACACTCTGAGAGCGTGGACATAGTCGAAAAAATACTGCGCACAATCAAAGACCCGCTAGGTTGATACACCTAGGCAAAAATAAGGGATGAAATGAAAAAAATCTGTACACCCGGCAAGTCAAAAACCTGAAAAGGCGGCTTGGGCAAAAATGGGTATCCCGGTGGACTGAAAACCCGAAAGGGAGGTCCAGGCAAAAATTAGGGATCGAAGCGTACGACTATGTCCCGGTATCTCGTCACTTGCCTACCAGAAGAAGATTTGTCAATCGGCAGTCATCAAACACCTTAACAGGTACCTTCTTCTCCAACAGAAACTGGGGCAATAATGAGTTGTCTAAATGATCCGGTTGCTCTGTCCACCGAAGTACCAAGGTAAGTTCGGCTAAAGAACACGACTAAGATACCTTCACTCCCTGCAGAGTACGAATGCTCCCCCGACTTTATTCAGAAGGTTATTCCCCACCAGAGCTTATAACTGGGTTATTCTCAGCCAATTACCACGGAAAGATCTCCTCGGCGAAGTTCTTCCTATCCTCAGCGGAGTTCATCAAATCTCCCAACATAACTTATCAACGGTATCCCCAGCGGAATTATCTTCATCAACCTCAGCAAAGTACTTCTCTTTCCCCACAAAGTTCATTCCCCGCAGAGTAATCTATTCGCCAAGTTTATTCCCCAACGGAGTTATCTTCTTCGACCGGTATTCTTGTAATCATCCCCAACGGAAACGAAGAATCTCACTCTTCAACATCAGCCCAGGATTTGACTTCCCGGCATCCGTCAAGGATCTATTTTCCCAGACGAAGATACATTCATAAACATCACATTGTTATACATCATGATACATGCATATACGCATCATATCATATAATCTCATGTGTTGAAAAATATTATTGCTTGATCCATATCATGCATTGCATATGACTGACCTTTACCTTTCAGGAAGGATACAGATCAGCTACGTAGATGAATACATTCAAAAGAGACCAACCCAGTCAAAGAATACAAACCCAGTTAAATCAATGCCTAAAGATTTCTCTGATACAACTCGTCGTTATAGACACTCGTCGTTATAGACACTCGTCGTTATAGACACTCGTCGTTATAGACACTCGTCGTTATAGACACTCGTCGTTATAGACACTCGTCATTATAGACACTCGTCGTTATAGACACTCGTCGTTATAGACACTCGTCGTTATAGACACCCGTCGTTATAGACACCCGTCGTTATAGACACCCGTCGTTATAGACACCCGTCGTTATAGACACCCGTCGTTATAGACACCCGTCGTTATAGACACCCGTCGTCATAGACACTCGTCGTCATAGACACTCGTCGTTATAGACACTCGTCGTTATAGACACTCGTCGTTATAGACACTCATCGTCATAGACACTCGTCGTCATAGACACTCGTCGTTATAGACACTCATCGTTATAGACACTCGTCGTCATAGACACTCGTCGTTATAGACACTCATCGTTATAGACACTCATCGTTATAGACACCCGTCGATAAAGACCACCCGTCCATGGAAATAACCTGTCAGTAGAGACAACTCACCAACCTTTCTGAATTCCAGACTCGATTCCTATATCCGGCCAGGGCACGTCTGAAGAGTTCGAAGATCCGATTCCTGTATCTCGCTAGGGTGTATCTGTTGACGACTAACATTACCAGACTCGATTCCTGTATCTTGCCAGGGCACGTCTGAAGAGTTCGAAGATCCGATTCCTGTATCTTGCCAGGGTGTATCTGTTGACGACTAATATTCTCCGGACTCGATTCCTGTATCCTGCCAGGGCACATCTGAAGAGTTTAAAGATTCGATTCCTGTATCCAGCTAGGGCACATCTACGTAAAGAGTTTGAAGATCAACTCCTGTAACAAGCCAGGTAATTATTTTTCTTTCTCAGGTACGCAAGTTCTCGCTAAGGAATCTCTTACGCGATCGACAGCTAGGTGGCGTCTATAAGCCCATTTCCGACAAGGTACTATCATACTTCCAGATGGCATCTATAAGCCCATCTCCACATACCTACAGTCTCCAAATGGCATCTGTAAGCCCATTCCCTGCATCACACTGCTGACATTCTACTATGTGAGTGCAAATTTCTGGGCACTCTAGTGTTCAATCATCTTCCACCTTCAGATTACGAAAGGCACGCCAGCCAATCTACATCCTCAGGTCTAAGAAGATTGAACAGGGGCAACTGTTGTACCCCAAAATTTGCCCTCCCATATTTCTCAAAATATTTCAAGAAAAATTCACAAGTCCAACCCGGCGCGTCATATTCAGGTATTCTTTCGCCAAGATATCTCTGATAACGTATTCTCAAATTCAGGTTCGGCTCAAGAGTCAATTTTTTAAAGAAGGTATCCGAATGTGTGAGTTTTCTCGAAGAAATATGGTGAAAAAGTGTGCTGAAAGTGCAGTTTTTACGCGCTAAAAAATTCATAACTTGAAGATCGTGGCTCGTTTTAAACCCGTTCCGGTGGCCAAAATTCCGTCTTAACATTATCTACGTTTTCACCTCTCACAGCTAGAAGCCAATTTCGATCAGAAGGTCTTCAAAAATGTGGATTTATCAAGTATTTTCATACAGAAAATTTGTGACAGAAGTTTATTTGCGTCATGTTCAGAAAATCATAACTTGGTCAATTTTCATCGTATCGAGCTGGTTCCAGCGCCAAAATTTCACAAATTGAGTTGACTACATTTTCACAGAAGGTATTGAGTTCAAACGGTATTCAAAACGCCTTCGTTTTTTGCTCAGAGTGCGTGACACGCTGAAAATCCTGAATGCTGAATATTATTTCATCTGGGCCGAAACTTCGAAAATTCATAACTCGGTCAATTTTTATCGGATTGGGCTCATATTTTTACACAAGGTCACTGACTCATAGATCTACAACTTTGCTTCAAAAGTCGAGACCGGATTATGCTCCGATCAATACCAGTTTTTTATTGAAGAACATGTCAGAGTCGACACTGGAGCCCAAAATAAGTTTGTCTGAGCTGAAACTTCAAAAATTCATAACTAATTCACATTTTATCCGATTGAGCCGATTTTCGGACAGGAGTTAGTTATCGATGTCGGCAACATTTTGTTTTCACATTTCAACTTCAAAAATTGCACTTAAGTCCCTGCGATTTAGCCTGGAAAGTGACGAACTCAAGTGAACATTGGAGGCCCAATTGCGCATTCAAAGCCCATTTTCTTTACCCTAATTTCCATTATATAATCACCTTCTTTTCACACAAACCAGAGAGGTGAAAGAGGGAGGAAAAAAACCTTGCCACAATACTGTTAGAATATCAAATTCTTTCAAGAACCCTAAAACCTTGAAATCCTTATTACAAATCCCTCTCTCACTACAAACAAGCTGTCACAGTTACAAACCAACACCTCACTACTTCTTCAGTAAGGATAAGGCTGGCTTGATCTCCATGATCCAAAGGGCATAAAAGCATTCAGGTCACTAATTTTCCAGTAAGGGTAAGGTTGATTTGATCTCCATGATCAAAAGGGTATAATCATTCATACATGCCATATTGTGCCTAAACATTAAATTTCTTCATATATTGGCTTTATTTGCATTTTATGATTTTATTTAATGTGTTCATGAGATTCAACACTGAAGATTTAGACAGGATCCCATGCAGGTTCATTAAGGAACGTTGAGGTCAGAACACAAATGGCCAAAAGCCAAAAGCCAAATGGCCAAAGTAGAACAACTTATGCATGATGAGGCCAGAACATAAATGGCCAACAGCCAGAACACAAATGGCCATGAAACCCAATCCAATGGCCAAAGAATGCAGACCGTTCAAAAAAACCTCCCCTTGGGCCTGAAACCCCCATTGGTTTGCATCCTTTTTAATTTTATTTTCTTTTCTTTTCTAATTCTTTTTTAATTGTTTTAATTGTTTTTTTTACCATAAAATAATTTTCTATAATAAAAACAGAAAAATCAAAAATGCAAATATCTTTAATTATTATTAATTTCATCACTAACCTATTTTTTGTAAATAAACTCTAACAATTAACTTAGTTTAATTTAGGTTTTTAAACTTTAATCTTTTTCTTAATAAGTAAAAAGTATCTAGAATTAGGTTTTTTTGACATTTTCATCTTTTTCTTAAATAAATTATTAATCATCATTATTTATCATTATTATTAATTAATATTAATTTTGTAAATACCCATGTAATTAATTAATTAGTGTAAATTAGGTTAAACTTGGATATTTTTCATAAATAATTAAAAACAACTTAGAACTAGGGTTTCATTTAACTTCTAATTTTAATTAATTTTCTTTATTCTCATTAAATACCAAAAATAAAACCTAAAAAACATTTCTTTTAACTTTTAATGTCAATTTAATTTCAAAAGGGTCCAACGCCCTCGAACATTTGATTCTAATTTCTGTTCGCACATTTATTCTTATTTATTTTCTTTCAAATATTATGTAATTGCTCAAGCCTTGTAATAGTAATTAGGAATTTATTTATTTTCCGCATTTTATTAAAAACGGGTCTTTGTTAATTTGGCGATGTATAGACCCGCGCCTTGTAATAGCGTAGGATTTTACTTTTCGCTTTTAAATTTCCGCACTTTTAAAACTGCTAACTTCCATGAAAGAATGTATGGCCTGAATTAAAAATAAGCATAGATCACCATGATACATGTACAAGATAAAACATAACATGAAAATAACACACAAATTCACACACCACTCTTAGGGTACGCCTCACTGTTGCCTTGTCCTCGAAACGTGGTCGTCGAGTATAGGACGTTTTAGTAAGTCCTTATGTCCGTTGATCCATATGCCTCAAAACAAGTTGCCTCGGAAAAGTTGCCTCGAATTAAAAAGGATCAATAGCATAAGGGTAGCTTCTAAGGTGTCCTACTGTTGCTCTGGTGACCACACTGTCCCTAACAAACGAATTGACCCAAACACCTCCAACGGTGGTGCTACCTACCTCTCAATGGTGGGATGGCACTACCTTAAGGACTTCTACACAGCCTAATTTCTTAGGGTAGGTAGATGACTCATAGATACTTGTTCTATTCAAAAACAAATCAAAACTTCTTTTTACACCGACACTTTCAAAAAGCTTTCAAAACAATTTTTCAAACACTCTTGAGGACTGATACAAGAGTCGATCTGAACTCTTTAAACGAAACTTTTTCAAACCCACTCACACTTTGAAAAGCAAACATTTTGAAAACACAATGAGCAAGTATCTAAGAGCCCATGGATAACCATGGATAGAAAGGGTGCTAACACCTTCCCTTTCTATAAATCTACCTCCCGAACCGAGAAACTATCTCATAAGGAATTTTGCTGTGCTTTTGTCCTTTCCATGTTGGAGAAAATAAAAGACGGTGGCGACTCTTGCTTCTGCGACATTTCGCGAACCAGCGTTAAACAGTCAGTTCCAGATCCACCAATCACACATGACGATATTATTTACTCTGGATTTCTGATAACTTTGAGTTTTGGTTTGTGCATTTATTTTGCACGAGAAAACTTTATCTCCTCAGCAGGAATAACGTGGCATTTCCCCAGGAAGTTATATCTCTTTCCCCAGGAAACCATATTTCTATCCCCAGGAAACCATATTTCTATCCCCATGAAGTCATATCTCTTTCCCCAGGAAGTCATATCTCTTTCCCCAGAAAGTCATTTCTCTTTGCAATTCCCCTTGATAATAAGTGGAAGTCTCTTTATTTGAGACAGATTACATTTTACGCTTTCCAGGCAGATTTCCTTGGTTAAGGAAGAAGTTGAGACCCGTTCCAGGTGAAACACCAGAATTTTGGGGAAAAACTTGATATTTTCAAATCTACCTTCAGTGAACGTTGGTAGTGCATCGGCAATGAATGTCGGTGTTTCTTATCTTTTTGCTATCATCAGTGAACGGTGATAGTTCATCATCAGTGAACGACGGTGGTATGATATTTTCAAATCTACCTTCAGTGAATGTTGGTAATGCATCGGCAGTGAACGTCGGTGTTTCTTATCTTTTTGCTATCATCAGTGAATGGTGATAGTTCATCGTCAGTGAACGGTGGTGGTATGATATTTTCAAATCTACCTTCAGTGAATGTTGGTAGTGCATCGGCAGTGAACGTTAGTGTTTCTTATCTTTTTGCTATCATCAGTGAACGTTGATAGTTCATCGTCAGTGAACGGCGGTGGTATGATATTTTCAAATATACCTTCAGTGAACGTTGGTAGTGCATGGCAGTGAACGTCAGTGTTTTTTTATCTTTTTGCTATCATCAGTGAACGGTGAAAGTTCATCATCAGTGAACGGCGGTGGTATGATATTTTCAAATCTACCTTGAGTGAACGTTGGTAGTGCATCGGCAGTGAACGTCGGTGTTTCTTATCTTTTTGCTATCATCAGTGAACGGTGATAGTTCATCTTCAGTGAACAGCGGTGGTATGATATTTTCAAATCTACCTTCAGTGAATGTTGGTAGTGCATCGGCAGTGAACATCGGTGTTTCTTATCTTTTTGCTATCATCAGTGAACGTTGGTAGTTCATCGTCAGTGAACGGCGGTGGTATGATACTTTCAAAAATACCTTCAGTGAATGTTGGTAGTGCATTGGCAGTGAACATCGGTGTTTCTTATCTTTTTGCTATCATCAGTGAACGTTGGTAGTTCATCGTTAGTGAACGGCGATGGTATGATACTTTCAAATCTACCTTCAGTGAATGTTGGTAGTGCATTGGCAGTGAACATCGATGTTTCTTATCTTTTTGCTATCATCAGTGAACGTTGGTAGTTCATCGTCAGTGAACGGTGGTGGTATGATGCTTTCAAATCTACCTTCAGTGAACGTTGGTAGTGGATCGGCAGTGAACGTCGGTGTTTCTTATCTTTTTGCTATCATCAGTGAACGGTGATAGTTCATCGTCAGTGAACGGAGGTGGTATGATATTTTCAAATCTACCTTCAATGAACGTTGGTAGTACATCGGCAGTGAATGTTGGTGTTTCTTATCTTTTTGCTATCATCAGTGAACAGTGATAGTTCATCGTCAGTGAACGGCGGTGGTATGATATATTCAAATCTACCTTCAGTGAATGTTGGTAGTACATCGGCAGTGAATGTCGATGCTTGTTATCCTCCTCTCTGATTTAATTTTTTTGGTCCACCAGTGATTTATTTTCCTGGTGGGGTTGCTCCTTTGTGTCCTCATTTTTGTGGCATCCCCAATGATACTTTGCGTCTCTTTTGTTCTGTTCATATGCATTCATAATCATAAGCATTGCATGGCATCTTAGAGACAAAAATAGGGCTTGTTTTATATTTAAGTATCTTCAATCGCATCGACACAAAGATTTTTAACCTTCGTATCTCCGAATAGAAGACACTTAAATAAGGGCAGATGTTGTACCCCAATTTTTTCCACTAAGATTCCCCTATCATATCATGCCAACTTGATCATAACAAGATCACATGAGGGTTGGTTCTTCCTCTTTTTCTATCTCCTATCTTTAAATTTTCTCTTGAGGAATTTCCAAGCACCTTGGTTGTGTATTTTGTATATGTGTTGATTAACTAACCTCTAACCAAAATACAAAAAATATTTGCCTTTGTCTTTGCAAAATTGTGTTTTGTAGGTACCGAGTCAAAGCATCTGACAAATAAGGTTTTCTAGGCAAAGCAATCAATTTTGTATTGTGTCGAAAGACAGCATGCATCGACCCATAGAGGTATGCATCGACTCATCCAGTTGTGTATAACTAGCATGTGTCGACACCTGCATGTTATGTATCGACTCATCTTGTTTGTATAACTAGCATGTGTCAACACATGCATGTATGTATCGACTCATCTTGTTTGTACAACTAGTATGTGTCAACACATACGTGTTATGTGTCGACTCATGCAGTTTGTGTGATTCTGTAATGTGTTGAAATAACAGTATGTATCGACACATAGAGGCATGTATCGACACATGCTGTGTTATACAACTAGGATGTATCGACACATACCACCCATGTATCGACTTATAACAGCAAAATGCACGTGTTTCTTTGAAAAAGCCAGCAATTTCAAATTGTTATCATTTTGGCTCCAATGTTTCTGCATATTTTGAAAATTATATCATTAACTCAAATTTGGATCCAAGAATTAATTACCAAATTACCACTAATCCCAATCCTAAAACTCTATAAATAGAGACCTCGTTTCATTCAAATTTCAAGCTTTTGATAGCCAAACTCATCTTGCTAAAAAATCTCTCAATTCTCTTCATCTACCAAATTCACTCAAAGCTCCATTTTTAAAAAGTTAGTAAGCTTTACATTGAAGCTTACTAATCTTTGAGCTAAACCTTCATCCAAACACTTTTTCTCCATCAATTCTCTACATCCAAGCTTTGGTAATTGATTCTTGTGGTCGAATTGCAGCAAATTCTGGAAGTTGTTTGATAATTCTCTAATTCTACCTTTGGTAAGTTGGATCATCATCTTTAACAATGTGATCTTTTGTGGATTTCTAGTTTTGATTCATTGAGCACTGTTTTATGATTCCATTGGTGCTATTTTCTCATGATTTGATGGCATTTTCATGCTCCATTGGATCCATGTTCATAAGGTGTTTGATGAAAAGTTGGAACAAGAATTTGATCTTTAAAATGTTGTTTTCTACTGATTTTTAACAGGTTGCAATCAATTGTTGTAACATTGCAATTGATTGTCACAGAAAATTGATTTGATAAAAAAAACTGCACTGATGCAATAGGTTGCTGTGATCGGTGGATTTGGAACTGACTGTTTAACGCTGGTTCGCGAAATGTCGCGGAAGCAAGAGTCGCCACCGTCTTTTATTTTCTCCAAATGGAAAGGACAAAAGCACAGAAAAATTCCTTTTAAGAGATTGCTCTCGGTTCGGGAGGTAGGTTATAGAAAGGGAAGGTGTTAGCACCCTTTCTATCCATGGTTATCCATGGGCTCTTAGATACTTGCTCAATGTGTTTTCAAAATTGTTTGTTTGCTTTTCAATGTGGGTTTAAAAAAGTTTCTTTGAAAAATTTCAGATCGACTCGTACGTCAGAGTGTTTGAAAAGTTTGCTTTGAAAGCTTTTGAAAATGTGTTGGTGAAAAGATGTTTTGATTTGTTTCGAGATTAGAGCAAGTATCCTTGAGAACCTACCTACCCTAAGGAATTCGTCTGTGTAAGAGTCCTTTAAAGTAGTGCCATCCCACCATTGAGAGGTAGGTAGCACCACCGTTGGAGGTGTTCGGGTCAATTCGAGTTTTAGGGACGTGGTGATCACCAGAGCAATGGGAAGACACCTTAGAAGCTACCCTCATGCCAGGTTCCCGGATCATGAGGACTTACTAAGACGTCCTCTACTCGACGACCACCTTTCGAAAGGCAACAGTGAGGCGTACCCTAGGGGTGGTGTGTGCGAATTGTGTGTCATGTTTCAGTTATTTGTCTTGTCATGTTTGTTGTGATCTACGCTTGATTTTAATTAGGACATTCATTCTTGCATGCTTTTTAACAGTTAAAAGTATTTGCGGGAAAATAAATCTACAGCTATTACAAATGGCGCGGGTCCACATCGCCAAAAATTAAACCGGACCCGATTTGACTGAAAAAATAAATAAAGCGAATAAAAGTGCGAGAAATAAAATTGTTACAAGGCTTTGGGACATGTACATAATTATAATAAATGACATAAAATAAATGCGCAAAATTAATAATTAAAAGTATGGGCGTTGGACCCTTTCATAAGAAATTAAAGTTAATAAGAATTAATTAATTAGAATTAAATGTTTTTGGTATTTTATGTTTTTTTAAGATTTAAAAGAAAAAGAATTTATTGAAATTAAAAATAAAATGCTAAACCCTAGTTCTAATGTTTTTTTAAATTTATTGCGAAAATATTAAGTTTTAACCTAATTTAAATCTAAGTTAATTTACATGCAAAAATTTAATTTATGAAAATAAATAAAATAATAATATTATGATTGAAAAAAGAAAAAGGAAAAAAGAATTAACAATTAAACCTAAATTTTACATTTTTTATATTTTTTATGAAAAGAATTAAAATTGCAAAATCCTAATTAAACTAAATTTATTTACATGCATTTATTCATAAAAATAATTAAAATATATAAATATTATATTTTTTTGCCTTTTCTGATTTTATGATGTTTTTGTATTTTGTTAAAAAATAATTAACTAAATAAACAATAATTAAAATAAACATAACAATTAAAACAAGAATAAAAAAATAAATAAAAATAGTGAAGGCAAACCAGGGGGGGTGGAAATCCCAATTGTGAGGTACAGGCCTGGCAATCTGGCCCATTTATCTTTGAGTTCGTTGACTTTTCTGGATCATGTGTGATGCATTTGACCAGGCGTAGTATGCTTTTTGAATCTAAGCCTTTGGTGTGGATTGGATGGACGCGTGGGCATCTGGATGATGATGGTACATGGTGAACCTGGACGTTAGCGTAGCATAGGATTTTGTATTGAAAAATAACATTGAAATTTGCCAGACCTGGGACTTGAACCCAGGTCTTGGAGGTTGCATGCATTGGTACCTGCCAGCTGAGCCATCACGTTTCAATTAATATATCATAGCGAATAAATAACAAAAAGTAAAACCCATGCGTAATGGTTAAAAACGCGCGCAATTCAAACTAACGAATCACGCTTCGCCAACACATCATCTTCTTTCTTTTCTTCTGAAACATAAACCTTAAGCAACGGTTTTTAACGCGTTGCAGAAAGTGGGCTATGGAAAAATAGCGATTAGCGCTATGTGCATCATAAATTGTTCGCGAAGGTTGGTTTATGTCCGTCTCAATGTACTGAATTCAATAGCCATGGTCTGAAGCTTTGATTTTTCTTCTTTGCAAAAGCCCTAAAATCACAACCTGAAAACCCTAAAATCTAAGCATGGTAGATTCGCATATGTGGCACAAAAACATAATTGAATACGTTGGTTAGCTTAGAAACATCATTATGAGCATGAATCAATAAAGAAAAATGCAAAAAGATGCTTGAATGATGCTATACGATTTCAAAAAATTCTTGGTACAGTTAGAGTTCAAACTACCAATTCCTGGAGCTTTTGTGGTTGTTTTCGATTGGAGCACGTTCAGTGAATCACAATGAAGCTATTGGGATGGAAATTAAGGCTTGAATCGTTTCCTAACCTTGAAATCAGTTTTGTGTTTTTATGGAAAATTTTCAATGTGCAACAGCTTTTTTGGGCGCAGCTTCTAGTCTAAATCTTTTAGGGTTGTGATTCTGAATATGTATAGGAGCTTTTAGGTCAACAAATTTGCACAAAATCCATGGCATTGATAGTTTTCAATATTTGATTTTCTTAAGATTTTTTCAAATCTTTTCCATGTGCATTTGCTCTCAATCATGCCAATCAGCTTAAAATCTTTCCCCTTTTGTCTTTACACGAAATATTGAGTCCAAACCTGCATAAAAAGATTTGTTTTCATTAGGTTTGTATTTTTTATGCATTTTATTTAATTAAATGAATTATAAATGATAAATAATCCAAATAAATAAATAAAAATGGAGAAAAACTTCCTTTTGGGCCTAATGGTCGTGCATAGGCTTGGCATGAAGAAACTTGGAAGAAAAATGGGCCCATTAGCATTTTTGGATCATTTGAACCATTGTTGACTTTTCAAAATTCCCAAAATTTCCCAACTTCCACAAGGCATAACTTGCTCAATTTTTAAGCTTTTCACATGTTCTTGGACATTTTGGAAAGGTCTTTGAGTCCTTTAACCAATGCCTTTGGTACCATGTCATTTTGATTTACCAATCTCAAGTTATGGCCTTTGACTTAAAGTCCCTTTTTGTTGACTTTTGAAAATGACCTATAATGTTGAAATTGATAACTTTTTGTGAGAGCATTTCTTGGACTTGGAATATGAAGATGAGTTGTAGGAAATGTCTTTCTCTTCAAAATGAGCTTTGGATGGGATTTTTCTGATAATCCATGTGAGAGTTATGCCCTGGTCAATTTCAGTTGACTTTTTCAGCTGTCCAAATATAGTAACTTTTGCATCTTTGATGATTTCTGAGCCAAATTTTGAGAATCATGATCAAGCATTGATCAAATGATGTTTGTGGCTTCAAAATGATATGTTGATCAAAAATTTGAACTTTTGACTGTCAAATGACCATTTTGCCCCTACAGTTGACTGTAGTGCAATCTAGGGTTTTGACTGTGCAATTTTGAGCTGAATGCCTTGAAACTTGATATGAAGATACTTGACCATCTTTGTAGGCATGTGAGACTTGATTGGGCCTTTGAAAACTTCCTTTTGTTGATCAGAATACAAACCCTAGTTTTGACTGTATAGGAGACTGTTGAGCTACACAACCCTTGGGGAATTTTGTGACCTTGACTTGACAAATCTTGGAGAATATGGGAGGGCAAATTTTGGGGTACAACAGTTGCCCCTGTTCAATCTTCTTAGACCTGAGGATGCAGATTGGCTGACGTGCCTTTCGTAATCCGATGGTAAAAGATGATTGGACACTAGAGTGCCCAGAAATTTGCGCTCACATAGTGGCAGTGATGGTGGAATGGGCTTATAGATGCCATTTGGAGATTGCTGGATAGGATGATGGGCTTATAGATGCCATCTGGATGTTGATCGCGTAGGAGATTCCTTAGCGAGAACCTGCATACCTGCAAAAGAAAAATAAGTACCTGACACGTTGCAGGGGCTGATTTCAGATGCTTTGTATAGATGTGTCCTGAATGGTTACAGGAGCTGAGTCTGGAGCTTCAAACGCTGATGAATGAACCAGGTATGGTTACTGCCTTAGCATGAATGGTAAGAGAACCTTGGGCGACTTTAACTTCAACAACGCTCGTTGAGAAAATCTTGGTGGGAAATTACCATCTTTGCAGTATCGGGAAGAGAACCATAGAATTATAATCTGAAAGGAATGATCACCTCACACTCATCGTCGGAGAGGGAAACATCTGAAAAAGGGATTACTACCTCACACACCATAGGAGACTATTACCTCACACTCATCGTCGGAGAGGGAAACATCTGAAAAAGGGATTACTACCTCACACGCCGTCGGAGAGGGAACCATAACTTCTGCTGAGTCTTTATCAGAAAAATCTGTTGGGAGTCGATTTAGCTGGACTAGAGAAGGCTTTTTTGTTTGATAAGGATGTGATGAAGGAATCTGAGACAATTGCTACTCCAAATCTATGATGAAGGAATCTGGGACGATTACTACCTCAGCAGAATGATGAAGGAATCTGGGACGATTACTACCTCAGCAGGATGATGAAGGAATCTGAGACGATTGCTACTCCAAATATATGATGAAGGAATCTGGGATGATTACTACCTCAGCAGGATGATGAAGGAATCTGGGACGATTACTACCTCAGCAGAATGATGAAGGAATCTGGGACGATTACTACCTCAGCAGAATGATGAAGGAATCTGGGACGATTACTACCTCAGCAGGATGATGAAGGAATCTGGGACGATTACTACCTCAGCAGAATGATGAAGGAATCTGGGACGATTACTACCTCAGCAGGATGATGAAGGAATCTGCGACGATTACTAACTCAGCAGAATGATGAAGGAATCTGGGACGATTACTACCTCAGCAGGATGATGAAGGAATCTGGGACGATTACTACCTCAGCAGAATGATGAAGGAATCTGGGACGATTACTACCTCAGCAGAATGATGAAGGAATCTGGGACGATTACTACTTCAGCAGGATGATGAAGGAATCTGGGACGATTACTACCTCGACAGAATGATGAAGGAATCTGCGACGATTACTACCTCAGCAGAATGATGAAGGAATCTGGGACGATTACTACCTCAGCAGGATGATAAAGGAATCTGGGACGATTACTACCTCAGCAGAATGATGAAGGAATCTGGGACGATTACTACCTCAGCAGAATGATGAAGGAATCTGGGACGATTACTACCTCAGCAGAATGATGAAGGAATCTGGGACGATTACTACCTCAGCAGGATGATGAAGGAATCTGCGACGATTACTACCTCAGCAGAATGATGAAGGAATCTGGGACGATTACTACCTCAGCAGGATGATGAAGGAATCTGGGACGATTACTACCTCGACAGAATGATGAAGGAATCTGCGACGATTACTACCTCAGCAGAATGATGAAGGAATCTGGGACGATTACTACCTCAGCAGGATGATGAAGGAATCTGGGACGATTACTACCTCAGCAGAATGATGAAGGAATCTGGGACGATTACTACCTCAGCAGAATGATGAAGGAATCTGGGACGATTACTACCTCAGCAGGATGATGAAGGAATCTGGGACGATTACTACCTCGACAGAATGATGAAGGAATCTGGGACGATTACTACCTCAACGGGTAAAGACTTTTATCTGTTGATCGTTCTTTCCTGAAAAAGTGACGAATTAGTTGTATGCAATGTCATAATGCATGAATTGCATGATTTTAAGATGTTCTCAAAAAGAAAGAGATTGGGGTGATATGATGCGTCTATGCATGCTATAATGATGTATGTGACGTTTTATGAATGTGTTTTTCGTCTAGGAAAGTAAATCCTTGACGGGTGCCGGGAAGTCGTATCCTGGGCTGATGTTGAAGAATAGATTTTGCTTCCGCTGGGGATAAGAAAATTGCATCGACGACGATCTTTCCGTGGCTTTTGGCTGAGGATAACCCAGTTATATCCTATTGAGGAAATAACTCTTTAAATCAAGCCGGACGACGCGTTCGTGCTCTGCGAGGGTAAGCTTCCAGAATCTACTGGGGGTAGGCTTACTGCTTGGGGATGTGAATTCCAACTTTCCTGGGGAACTTGGGTTGGACTCTCCTGGGGAAGCTTTGATATGTTGGGATGTTCTTCAACGGAACCTACCATGATGCCTTGGAGGATAGAACAATCAGACTGATCAGACCATCCTTTATTGCCCCTGTTTCTTGTGGGGTGCTGATAGTTGTTGGCGGACAAACCTTCTTCTGGTAGACAGATGGCAGGACATAGTCGTACGCTTTAATCCCTAACTTTTGCCTGGACCTCCCTTTCGGGTTTTCAGTCCACCGGGATACCCATTTTTGCCCAAGCCGCCTTTTCAGGTTTTCGACTTGCCGGGTGTACAGATTTTCATTTCATCCCTCATTTTGCCCGAACCCTTTTGGTTCGTCGGGAAGCCCTTATTTTTGCCTAGGTGTGTCAACCTAGCGGGTCTTTGACTCTGCGTAGTATCTTTTCGACTATGTCCATGTTTTTAGAATATAGGGAGTTGCCCCTGTTAGACGTGTTTTGTCATGCCGTCAGAAGGTGTTTGATCATCCCAGATTCGTTGTTGAAATGCCCCAAGTGACTCAGGCGGAGATTTGCCCCAGGCTATTTGGCCTTTGAGAGATTCTCCGAATCTTGATTGGATTGCCCCAGATGATGGACCATGCTCGTGTCTACCCCTTGATTGGAGGTGCTTTTGTACACTAGGTATTCATCGTGCGAATTTCCTTGTTGTTCAAACAAAAGGTCCTATGCAAACAAAGTTATGTTAAAAATGCAAAGCTTATGTCTGTCTTGAAGATTTTTAAAAATGTATTCTTTTTCATAAAACAAATGAATGTTTGTAAAACGTGATGTCAACTCTGTATTTACTGTAGCCTTAAGGAGTCAGGATATCTTCGTAACAGTATGCTTTCGAACTAACCCATGCTTCAGCTAGGACTTTTGAGGGTTATAACGTGGCCTGGTTCACGGTTTAAGAAACAAAGGATAAAGGCTCAAATTTTATTTGTACCCACCCGCTCTTCGTGATGTCCTCCAAACCTAAACTCAGTTGATCATGCGTTAGACCTTGCTTGAGTCTTTGCTTTGATGTTCCAGTAATGTTTCAGATGTTGATAACTTGTTTTGAATAGGCAGTCATTTTTTGCTTTGGTTGAGGGTTTGTGAGACCTCTTTCTTGATTTTTGTTATCCCTTTCTTTTTGCCTGAACTGTTTCCTTTTTTGGACTTACAGTCAGCGGGATGCCCCAGTTTCATAAGTCCCTTTTACAGGTTTTGACTTCTTGGGCTTTTCGTTTATGATTTTTTTTTTTTGATAATGACTGCCTGCCCTTTTGATTGTTCTGAACCATCACTGTCTTTGTTCGTTTTGTAAAGATCTCTTTGGTGCCATTCGTTATGCGCTTGGATCAACTGAGAGACTACCCTGCCCCAGGTTATGACAAAGGGTTTTGATTTTTGAAAAGAAAAACTCCTACTTCTTTGGCTCAGAGGGGTTGACGAGGGATTATCTTCCTTATTACTCCAGTGTTTAGGAATTGAAACAATGCCTGTACCTCATCAGCGGGGTCTGTTCAAAAGCATACTGTAGATTATGGTATCGTTTTCGTCATCCTCCCTCAAGAGGCTTAGAATTTAGATTCAAGAGTCGACATCAGAAAAAAAATATGAAAATAATTTGCATTTAGTGGATACGAATATATTGTTTCAGAACAGACATATGCGATGCATTAATGAAATAACAATGTTTAACATGAGTAAATGTTTGAACAAAAGAAAACTGCAACTTGAACATTCGAATGAACAAAAATTTCTCAATCCTAGCCATGATTTGGCAAGGGAGCAGTGATTATGTTCGGAGTCTCAGGTACTTCAAACTGAATCTCTCCAGCGTCGATCATGTCTTGAATCTTGTTCTTGAGAGGCCAGCAATTGTCCGTAGTATGCCCCGGGCTATCCGAATGATATGCGCACCTATCATTGGGATGATAGTTGGGAGCAGAAGTGTTCGGATTCCGAAGAGGAGCCCTTAAGGTGATCAGCCCTGCCTTCAACATTTGTTGCAGTGCTTGATCCAGTGACATGTTGATTTTGGTGTACTGCCTTTTAGGCTTGTCTGGTCTGCTTTGATCAGCCCGTTGTTCTGGGCGAGGTCGATGTTGGACCTGTGAAGTAATAGCAGCTTGGAGAGGCCCAAACCTTTGACTTCTTGGAAATTGATTAATGACTGGGTCCATGACTTGGGCTGGTTGCTTCATGTCTTGATGAAGTTGACTGATCATGGCTCTCAGCTCTCCTTGCTCCTGAGCTAAACCTTGAATGAGGGCCCTTTGCCCCAACATCTGGGTTTTCAATGTGTCTACCTCAGCTTGTAGGTGTTTCAGCCTTTCATCCTCAGCACGGTTCCTGACAAAGGTCCCCATGAGAAGTGTCCTTAGCTCCTCTTGCCCCTTGGATAGATTCAGGAGGATTTCCCTGAACTGAGTCTCTTGAGCATGCAGACCCTGGTTATCTGGTTGGAAGGCCATTGCTGAAATAAACAGCGAGAAAGGTAAGTGACCTGCAACAAAGATACCTGTTATGTAATGATGTGTATGACATGCATGCAATGTTTTCAAGGATCTCGCGGGGTAAACAAGAAAATTTGTTAGAACTCGGGTCCGGTAGCTTGATTGAAGGAACTGCGTGTTGTTGAGAGTCCTTCTTCAAAGGGTCAAAGGCTCACCATATCAAGTGGGTCATAGCCCCTGACTTTAGTCATCATGTCTGGTTTTGATTTCCAAACAACCTTGGTTAAGGGAACCTTCTTCAGGAGTCAGAGCTCACCATATCGAGTGGGTCATAGCCCCTGACAACCTTGGCTAGAGGAAAATAAATCCCCTTTGCCCCTTGCTAGATAACTGGCTCATCATGACCTGCATCACAAGCCCTTGAGATCCTTGAAATGGATTAGGATGTATGCAATGGTATGATGGTATGATGTTATGATATGCATGGGGGGGATGTAAGTGAACCCTGTTATGAGTCCCAATTAAGGACTAAAACAAACCCTGCAAGAAACTCAAGTAAAACCTGTCATGAGTCCCAATTAAGGACTATCAATAAAACCTGCAAGAAAACTCAGTAAAAACCTGTCATGAGTCCCAATTGAGGACTATAAACAAAACCTGCAATTAGTTCATGTGTCAGATAACAAGCATGCAAGTAGTCAAGTTGGAAGGCACACAAGTCACACAAGAGAAACCCTTAGAGTTTAGGCCAGCATGGGGTCTGGGTATTACCCTCTTGAAGTTGGTGGGCTCAACCTGTCCTATCAGCAGTAACCGGGTTCTAAGGGTCCCAATATCACGGGATTGCTTTCATTGTTCATCGTTTCGATTTAGCCACTGAACTGGCGACCGAAATATTCCAGGAAAGTAACCCTCAATTGAGTGTAGTATCGAGTATCAACCAACCTCGGACTGCACCAAAGTCAGTTATCTCACTACCCTAAAGAGGCCAAGATAGTTCAATTAAGGTTCCTAAGGTCTGTTGATGCTTCACGACACCACGCGGAGGCCCCGTACTCTCCTTGACTGAACTCAAGGGTTACCGGTACACACCAAAGTGCCACATCAACGTAGCAGACTGTTTCAACCATGTCGGTATACCCCGCACAGTTCCCTCACAGCCTTGTTGCTACTTTCTAAGAAAGGTATCCTCCAGATCCGGGTTTAGGATCTATAGAACTCCCAAGCAACCCACAATTTAAAGCACACAAGGAAAACAATTGAAAACATAGTTATAAGCTAGCCCTAAGGTACACCTCACTTTATAAGTTATCCCCAGCAGAGTCGCCAGTTCTGTGATCGGTGGATCTGGAACTGACTGTTTAACGCTGGTTCGCGAAATGTCGCGGAAGCAAGAGTCGCCACCGTCTTTTATTTTCTCCAAATGGAAAGGACAAAAGCACAGAAAAATTCCTTTTAAGAGATTGCTCTCGGTTCGGGAGGTAGGTTATAGAAAGGGAAGGTGTTAGCACCCTTTCTATCCATGGTTATCCATGGGCTCTTAGATACTTGCTCAATGTGTTTTCAAAATTGTTTGTTTGCTTTTCAATGTGGGTTTAAAAAGGTTTCTTTGAAAAATTTCAGATCGACTCGTACGTCAGAGTGTTTGAAAAGTTTGCTTTGAAAGCTTTTGAAAATGTGTTGGTGAAAAGATGTTTTGATTTGTTTCGAGATTAGAGCAAGTATCCTTGAGAACCTACCTACCCTAAGGAATTCGTCTGTGTAAGAGTCCTTTAAAGTAGTGCCATCCCACCATTGAGAGGTAGGTAGCACCACCGTTGGAGGTGTTCGGGTCAATTCGAGTTTTAGGGACGTGGTGATCACCAGAGCAATGTGAAGACACCTTAGAAGCTACCCTCATGCCAGGTTCCCGGATCATGAGGACTTACTAAGACGTCCTCTACTCGACGACCACCTTTCGAAAGGCAACAGTGAGGCGTACCCTAGGGGTGGTGTGTGCGAATTGTGTGTCATGTTTCAGTTATTTGTCTTGTCATGTTTGTTGTGATCTACGCTTGATTTTAATTAGGACATTCATTCTTGCATGCTTTTTAACAGTTAAAAGTATTTGCGGGAAAATAAATCTACAGCTATTACAAATGGCGCGGGTCCACATCGCCAAAAATTAAACCGGACCCGATTTGACTGAAAAATAAATAAAGCGAATAAAAGTGCGAGAAATAAAATTGTTACAAGGCTTTGGGACATGTACATAATTATAATAAATGACATAAAATAAATGCGCAAAATTAATAATTAAAAGTATGGGCGTTGGACCCTTTCATAAGAAATTAAAGTTAATAAGAATTAATTAATTAGAATTAAATGTTTTTGGTATTTTATGTTTTTTTAAGATTTAAAAGAAAAAGAATTTATTGAAATTAAAAATAAAATGCTAAACCCTAGTTCTAATGTTTTTTTAAATTTATTGCGAAAATATTAAGTTTTAACCTAATTTAAATCTAAGTTAATTTACATGCAAAAATTTAATTTATGAAAATAAATAAAATAATAATATTATGATTGAAAAAAGAAAAAGGAAAAAAGAATTAACAATTAAACCTAAATTTTACATTTTTTATATTTTTTATGAAAAGAATTAAAATTGCAAAATCCTAATTAAACTAAATTTATTTACATGC
Source organism: Vicia faba (assembly GCA_948472305.1). Lineage (NCBI taxonomy): Eukaryota > Viridiplantae > Streptophyta > Magnoliopsida > Fabales > Fabaceae > Vicia > Vicia faba. The sequence goes on from OX451737.1 coordinate 520,499,611, forward strand.
ATTTATTCATAAAAATAATTAAAATATATAAATATTATATTTTTTTGCCTTTTCTGATTTTATGATGTTTTTGTATTTTGTTAAAAAATAATTAACTAAATAAACAATAATTAAAATAAACATAACAATTAAAACAAGAATAAAAAAATAAATAAAAATAGTGAAGGCAAACCAGGGGGGGTGGAAATCCCAATTGTGAGGTACAGGCCTGGCAATCTGGCCCATTTATCTTTGAGTTAGTTGACTTTTCTGGATCATGTGTGATGCATTTGACCAGGCGTAGTATGCTTTTTGAATCTAAGCCTTTGGTGTGGATTGGATGGACGCGTGGGCATCTGGATGATGATGGTACATGGTGAACCTGGACGTTAGCGTAGCATAGGATTTTGTATTGAAAAATAACATTGAAATTTGCCAGACCTGGGACTTGAACCCAGGTCTTGGAGGTTGCATGCATTGGTACCTGCCAGCTGAGCCATCACGTTTCAATTAATATATTATAGCGAATAAATAACAAAAAGTAAAACCCATGCGTAATGGTTAAAAACGCGCGCAATTCAAACTAACGAATCACGCTTCGCCAACACATCATCTTCTTTCTTTTCTTCTGAAACATAAACCTTAAGCAACGGTTTTTAACGCGTTGCAGAAAGTGGGCTATGGAAAAATAGCGATTAGCGCTATGTGCATCATAAATTGTTCGCGAAGGTTGGTTTATGTCCGTCTCAATGTACTGAATTCAATAGCCATGGTCTGAAGCTTTGATTTTTCTTCTTTGCAAAAGCCCTAAAATCACAACCTGAAAACCCTAAAATCTAAGCATGGTAGATTCGCATATGTGGCACAAAAACATAATTGAATACGTTGGTTAGCTTAGAAACATCATTATGAGCATGAATCAATAAAGAAAAATGCAAAAAGATGCTTGAATGATGCTATACGATTTCAAAAAATTCTTGGTACAGTTAGAGTTCAAACTACCAATTCCTGGAGCTTTTGTGGTTGTTTTCGATTGGAGCACGTTCAGTGAATCACAATGAAGCTATTGGGATGGAAATTAAGGCTTGAATCGTTTCCTAACCTTGAAATCAGTTTTGTGTTTTTATGGAAAATTTTCAATGTGCAACAGCTTTTTTGGGCGCAGCTTCTACTCTAAATCTTTTAGGGTTGTGATTCTGAATATGTATAGGAGCTTTTAGGTCAACAAATTTGCACAAAATCCATGGCATTGATAGTTTTCAATATTTGATTTTCTTAAGATTTTTTCAAATCTTTTCCATGTGCATTTGCTCTCAATCATGCCAATCAGCTTCAAATCTTTCCCCTTTTGTCTTTACACGAAATATTGAGTCCAAACCTGCATAAAAAGATTTGTTTTCATTAGGTTTGTATTTTTTATGCATTTTATTTAATTAAATGAATTATAAATGATAAATAATCCAAATAAATAAATAAAAATGGAGAAAAACTTCCTTTTGGGCCTAATGGTCGTGCATAGGCTTGGCATGAAGAAACTTGGAAGAAAAATGGGCCCATTAGCATTTTTGGATCATTTGAACCATTGTTGACTTTTCAAAATTCCCAAAAATTTCCCAACTTCCACAAGGCATAACTTGCTCAATTTTTAAGCTTTTCACATGTTCTTGGACATTTTGGAAAGGTCTTTGAGTCCTTTAACCAATGCCTTTGGTCCCATGTCATTTTGATTTACCAATCTCAAGTTATGGCCTTTGACTTAAAGTCCCTTTTTGTTGACTTTTGAAAATGACCTATAATGTTGAAATTGATAACTTTTTGTGAGAGCATTTCTTGGACTTGGAATATGAAGATGAGTTGTAGGAAATGTCTCTCTCTTCAAAATGAGCTTTGGATGGGATTTTTCTGATAATCCATGTGAGAGTTATGCCCTGGTCAATTTCAGTTGACTTTTTCAGCTGTCCAAATATAGTAACTTTTGCATCTTTGATGATTTCTGAGCCAAATTTTGAGAATCATGATCAAGCATTGATCAAATGATGTTTGTGGCTTCAAAATGATATGTTGATCAAAAATTTGAACTTTTGACTGTCAAATGACCATTTTGCCCCTACAGTTGACTGTAGTGCAATCTAGGGTTTTGACTGTGCAATTTTGAGCTGAATGCCTTGAAACTTGATATGAAGATACTTGACCATCTTTGTAGGCATGTGAGACTTGATTGGGCCTTTGAAAACTTCCTTTTCTTGATCAGAATACAAACCCTAGTTTTGACTGTATAGGAGACTGTTGAGCTACACAACCCTTGGGGAATTTTGTGACCTTGACTTGACAAATCTTGGAGAATATGGGAGGGCAAATTTTGGGGTACAACAGTTGCTGTCTAAGCACAATTGATTGTAACAGTGCCAAAAATACTTTTTCTGCCTTATTTTGGGGCTGTTTTGACTCAAATATTTTTTTGCTCATTCTCTTTGATGGATAATTTGGATTGCAATTTTAAATGTCCAATTTGTCTTTAAACTCAATGGACTTTGTGATGTAGATGAAGTTGGATAAATGTTCATCAATTCAAATCTATCTAAGAGTGAATTATTTAATTCATTTTTGGTGCTTTGAATTAATGATATGTTTAGTGCTTTAATCCATCTAGAGGAGTGGTTGAATTTAAAGATGAAAGAATTTTGAAATGGTGATCCAAATTAGCTTATCATTCCCCTCCCTCTTCATCTTATCCCTTTCTTTTTTAATTGTGCTACATGTTAAAGGGTGGTGATCTCTATATCATTTATCCAAACATGAAGTACATAGATTGCTATTGACCGGCCTCAAAATAGGTGTGACTTCTACATAAGTCCACTTACGATTGTTTAACATAGCGCTAAATTTTGCCCCGATTCGAATAAATGATCATTCGTGGCCCAAACTTATGATTGCAAGCCCAAGTATGTTAATTTGATCTCTTTGATCCAATAACCTTGAGATTCATTGTGTGGAGGCTTTGGTTCTACCAATCCTCTAATGGATCTACAACACCTTTGGTCAACGCGGATCACTTAAACATCGTTGATCATTAAATGTAACTTTTGAGGATTCTAAAATGGATGATATACTTGACAAAAAGCAAATGCAACTTGTTGTGTGGAGGCTTTGGTTCTATCAATCCTCTAATGAGTTCCAAATGCAAGTTTCAAGATGGTCATCCAACTAACCACTAATTTCTAACAATTAACTTTACTTTATGCTTTTATTTTTTATGCTTTATGTACCATTTAATTTAAGCATTTACATTTCATGCCATTTTTATTTTTCTCACTTGAGCATTTATTCTTATGCCATTTTTATTTTTGCTCTCTTGAGTGTGATACGGTGGGAGAACTAACTTGGGATTTTGCAATTGTGTTCGCAAATGTTTCGGTTTAGCAAGAATCGCCACCGACTTTTTATTTTATCCTAAGGAAAGGTCAAAAAGTACAGGAAAGACCTTTGAGATGTTTTCTTGGGTTCGGGGAGTAGATTATAGAAAGGGAAGGTATTAGCACCATGGTTATCCATGGGCTCTTAGTTACTTGCTTAGATAACTTGTTTTGCATTTCTATTGTTTGAAATGGTGCTTTGTGTGTGATTTTGGAAAATGTTTCGAAAAGAGGTCATCGTTGTGGAAACCTTTGTAATGATTCTTGTTTGAATGTATACAAAGGTGTTTTTGTCTTTTGAAAGGTTTTCAATGTTTGAAAGTAGGGGTTTTGAAATTGTGTTGTGAAGTGTGTTTTGAAAGTAACAAGGATGTTTTTGCAAGCTTGATCAAGTAGCTAAGAGCTATCTACCCTATTTTACTCAAAGATCTTTCTTATGTTTTTAACCCTATTAACAGTGTTGTTCCACCATTGTATTTGGTGGACAACCTTGTGTTAGGATGTTAACAGGACAGGCGCGGGTCATCGTATAGACCATGATAGCAATAGTGTCAAGTATCTTTGGCAATTTTCTTGAGGGACTTGATCATTTTTGTTTAGGAAACTCAGATAGCGTCATCGAGGGACTATGATCTTTTTGTTTGTTTTTGTTTTGCCAAAGTACTTGACATGCAACCATAGCCCATTTTTTGAAGGCAACAAGTGGATGAACCTCTATGGGTACAAGTGTGCATTGTGTTTCTTTTTCATGCATGTTTATCTTGGATTAGGTCAAACTAATTGTTGATTTTATTTGCATACAAACCCTAGGTCTAAACATGGCATAATTGAAAGCTTTTAAATGTGCGAGAATTTAAATGCTATACTATTACAACATGATATAGGGAGAGGGGGTACAAATTTGAATTGGGGATATTTGACAAGAAATTAAACCCTAGATTATTATTACAACCAAATTGAATGTACAAGATACAATATTTAAATGTATAATAATTTAAATAAATACAATAAATAAATGTAAATAAAATGTATTATGCCAAAATGTTTTTTAGTATGTAAAAAGTATTTTTCAATGTGAAAAGTAAAATAAAAAGATCAAATTTAATTATTTTTCCTATTTAGGGCAAGAAACCCTAATTCTTAATAAACAATATTATTTATTAATTTTATACAAATATATATTAACAAAATAAAAGTATATTGTAAAGAATGTTTTTTAGTGTAAAATATTAATAAAAATGAAAATGTGATATTTTTGTATTTTTTTTAACCTAATTATTTAATAACAAGTATATATATATATATATATATATATATATATATATATATATATATATATATATATATATATATATATATATATATATATATATATATATATATATATATATATATATATATATATATATATATATATATATATATATATATATATATATATATATATATATATATATATATATATATATATATATATATATATATATATATATATATATATATATATATATATATTAAATGTACAAAGATAAAAATTAATTATTTAAAAAAATGGATATTTTCAAGAAAACGTTTTTGAATGTGAATAAAAATAATAAATGAAAATAAATATATTTTTACATTATTTTAGGTTTTAATAAAAAAAGAATATAAAGCCTTTAAATATTTTTTTATACTAGTAATAATTAGAATAAATTCCAAATAAATATAAAAATTTATGAAAATAATTTTTAGGTATTTTTTATGTTAGAAAATAAAATATTAAAATCAAAAATGAAATAAAATGCAAAAAATGACAAATATGCAAGCAAATGGGCCAGGGGGTGTATGATCGGTGGAAATAGAACTGACTGTTTTGAAATGCTGGTTTACGAAATGTCGCGGTAAGCAAGCGCCACCGTCTTTTATTTTCTCCAACAAGGAAAGGACAAAAGCACAGCAAAATTCCTTTTCGAGATGTTTCTCGGTTCGGGAGGTAGATTATAGAAAGGGAAGGTGTTAGCACCCTTTCTATCCGTGGTTATCCACGGGCTCTTAGGTACTTGCTCACTATGTTTTAAAAAATTGTTTGCTTTTCTTGTGTTTGTGGGTTTTGAAAAAGTTTAGTTTGAAAACTTCTAGGTAACTCTTGTATCAGTCCTCAAGAGTGTATGAAGTGTTTGTTTGAAAACTTTTTGAAAGTGTAGGTGCGAAAAGTTGTTTTTGTTTTTTGAAAGAGCAAGTACCCAGGAGGAATCTACCTACTCTAAGGAATTAAGCTGTGTAAGAGTCCTTTAGACAGTACTATCCCACTATTGAGAAGTAGGTAGCACCGTCGTTGGAATTATTCGGGTCAATTCGATTATAGGGACATGTGTGGTCACCAAAGCAATAGTAGGATGCCTTAGCAGTAACCCTAATGTCCTAGATCCCTTTTATCCGAGGCAACCGTTTCGAGGCAACTTGGATCTTTAGACAGGAGGGCGACCTCTAAAACACCCTATACTCGATGACCACGTCGAGGCAACCAAGTGAGGCGTACCCTAGGAGTGGCATGTGCATGTGTGTCAGGTTTCATGTTTAAATTATCTTTGCACATGTGTTGTGGTGAGCTACGAGTTGATTTTAATTTCATACAAGTCTTGTCATGCATAGTTAACAGTTAATAATTGTGCGGAAAATAAATTGTGGAAAGTAAATCTACGCTATTACAAGGCATCGGGTATTTACATCGCCAAAAACATAACCCTTTGAAAAGATAAATGCGAGAAAATAAAGAAAGCGATAAAAGTCCTAATTATCTATTACATTCTCGGAGCAGATACATAAATATGATCAAAATAGGAATCAAGAATAAACATGCGCGAGAAAAATTGAATCGGGAAAAGTCTTAGGGTTTTGACCCTTTTTGAGAAAAGAATGGAATTTTGGTCCTCTTTGCAATTAATTAATATTAAACCTAATTTACTAATTAATTAAATAATTACAAGAAAAAAATATTTTTGTGCTTTTTATGTTTTAATGAAAATAAAATAAAATAAAATAAAGTTGTCAAAACCCTAATTCTAGATTGATTGTATTTATTGCAAAAATTGTCAAAGTTAACCTAATTAACTAAATTAATTATATTTAGAATTTATTTACAAAAATAATTAAATTAAGGTGAAATTAATAAATAATAATAATAATAAGAAAATATTGTTTTCTAAATTAATTATGAAAATAATTATTTGTTAGTTAATAATAATAATGATAATAATTATAATTAAAAGAAAATAAAAGAAAGGAAAAATAAAAACAAATAATAAACCAGGGGGTGCCAGGCCTTTTTTGGAGGTGAGTTTAGAAATTCCTGGCCCATTAAGTTGCAAGCCTGTTTTGACCTTTGAGATTGTCTACGGTACGTGTTGACTGGGAGCATGGTAGTCACTCACTCTTGGCCTTTGGATGCATGCCTGTAGCCACTTGGCACCTGGATGTTTGGGATGCATGGTGGGACGCTTTGGATAGCCTGCATAGGAATACATGATGGAAAAGAACAAACAATTATTTTGGGGGACCTGGGATTCGAACCCAGGTCCCAATGATCAATACACAAACGCCTTGGCCATCTGAGCTGCACGCTTCATTCGTTATTAAGACAACACGCAATTATTATATTAGTAAACCAAAACATATGCCTGAAAAAAATATATAAATGCGCGATTTTTGAAAAGGGCGAATAGGAGGGAGACGCGTCAGCGTCTTTTTTGTTTATCACTGGTTTTTTACCTGCGGATTTTTATCCGCAGGAAGATCCGTGGGTTCTTCCTAAAATTGTCCCTAGGCTGCAAAAACTCCATCCAAGCCCATGGTTATGATCGTCCATGTCCCCTGAGTTCATCCATGCTCATGATTTGTTCTAATTTTACCTGGAAACAAAATGCCTAAAAACAACACAAATAAACCCTAGACGCGGGTATCATCATATAAGGCCTAAAAACGAAATTGAATATTTCCATTAGGTTAGAAATCAAATAAGGAACACAAATATGCCAATGCTTTTGAGAAAAAGTGCAAGAATTGAAGGTTTCGATTTAGTGTTCACGGGCGAGTTTGTGAGAACTTACAACGTTGTATAGGGGGTCTTAGGACGTGATATTGATCGCGTTAGCTTCAGTGGGCAGCAAGGAAGGGAACCACGTTCTTATTTTTTTCTGAAAACGCCTCCTATATTGTTCTTGATCTCCCACTTTTCCAACAATTTTTCAGTTTTGCCTTGGCCGTTTTAGCAATGCTTAGGTCGTGAATTAGGTTTAGGCTTCTTGTATATGTATAAGGCAATCAGTCTAGGTCAAATTTTGGGCTTGTATCTTTGTGTATTGAAGTTTAGAGATTTGATTGACCACCATTGAAAACCTTTCCAAATTTGAAGCAAATCTAAGATTTTATGCACAAAAAATCCCTAGCACGAATTGGTTAGTTGGCACATGATATATGAAAGCTGTTCAAATCATAAAGATACTATTCCATTGATTTTTAGATTTTATTTGAATTATTATAGATTTAAAATGAATTAAATCAATAAAAATTAAATAAAATAGAAAAATAAATGTTTGATCTTGAAATTAATCATGGGACACGTGTGTGGCATGACAAGGCTGAATCAAGTGGAAGAAAGTGGGCCCTTTTGTCAAAAATTGAAGTTTTAAGGATAGTTGACTTTTGCAAATTCATAAAAATTTCCCAACTTCTCCAATGCATATCTTGCTCAATTTTGATCATATGAACATGCTATTGGACATTTTGGAAAGGTATTGAAGTCCTCTAACCAATGCCTTTGGTCCCATGTCATTTGGATTTACCAATATCAAGTTATGGTCTTTGACTTAAAGTGCATTTTTGTTGACTTTTGAAATTGACCTATAATGTAGAAATTGATAACTTTTTGTGAGAGAATTTATTGGACTTGGAATGTGAAGATGAGTTGTAGGAAATGTCATCCCCTTCAAAATGAGCATTGGATGGGATTTTTCTGATGAACCATGAAAAAGTTATGCCTTGGTCAAGATACAGTTGACTTTTCTGCCGTCCAAAAATAGTAACTTTTGCATCCTTGATGATTTTTGAGCCATGCTTGTGGAATCATGATCAAGACTTGATCAAATGATGATTGTGGACTCAAAATAAGATGTTGACCAAAAACTCTGACTTTTGACTGTGAAATGACCATTTTGCCCCTGCAGTTAATTGTGAACCAAATAGGGTTTTTGACTGTGCTAACTGACATTGTGAGTCTTGAAAATTGTCATGTAGATGCTTGAGGATATGTATAGGCCTATGGGACTTGATTGAGCCATTGAAAACCTTAAATTCTTTGAGGGAACCAAAACCCTAATTTTGACTGGCTCAGGAGGCAGTTGGACTGTGCAACCCTTGAGCAATCTTGAACCATTTGAAGATGATTCTTGACAAACCTTGAAGAATATGGGAGGGAAAATTTTGGGGTACAACAGTTGCCCCTGTTCAATCTTCTTAAACCTGAGGATGTAGATTGGCTTGCGTGCCTTTCGTGATCCGAAGGTGGAAGATGATTGAACACTAGAGTGCCCAGAAATTTGCACTCGCATAGTGGAGTATCAACAATGTGATGGCGGGAATGGGCTTACAGATGCCATTTGGAGATATGATGGATAGGAGGATGGGCTTATAGATGCCCTCTGGAGATGTAATGGACAGTTGGGGAGATGGGCTTAAAGATGCCATCCAGGGGTGTCGATCGCGTAAGAGATTCCTTAGCGAGAACTTGCGCACCTGAGAAAGAAAGATAATTTCCTGGCCTGTTACAGGCGTTGATCTTCAAACTCTTCATGTAGATAACTTTCCTGGCTAGTTACAGGCATAGATCTACAATCAAACGCTCACAGATATGCCCTGGCTAGATACAGGTATCGAATCTGGAACTTCAAAATGTTGGTCGAGATAGCTTTCCTGGCTGGATACAGGCGTAGACCTCTAATCAGTCACTCACAGATATGCCCTGGCTAGATACAGGTATCGAATCTGGAACTTCAAAAGGTTGATCGAGATAGCTTTCCTGGCTGGATACAGGCGTAGACCTCTAATCATTCGCTCACAGATATGCTCGGGCTAGATACAGGTATCGAATCTGGAACTTCAAAAGGTTGATCGAGATAGCTTTTCTGGCTGGATACAGGCGTAGACCTCTAATCAGTCGCTCACAGATATGCCCTGGCTAGATACAAGTATCGAATCTGGAACTTCAAAAGGTTGATCCAGATAGCTTTCCTGGCTGGATACAGGCGTAGACCTCTAATCAGTCGCTCACAGATATGCCCTGGCTAGATACAGGTATCGAATCTGGAACTTCAAAAGTTGATGGGTTGTCTCTACTGACAGGTTATCTCAGAAAAATCTTTAGGAATCGATTTAACTGAACCAGGGGAGGTTTTGTCTTCTTTGACGAGTTGTCTCTTTTAACAGGTTATCTTCATGGACGGGTTGTCTTTATTGGCGGGTTATCTTCAATGACGGGTTGTCTTCAATGACGGGTTGTCTTTAATGACGGATTGTCTTTAATGACGGGTTGTCTTCAACGACGGGTTGTCTTTATTGACGGGTTGTCTTCAATGACGGGTTGTCTTCAATGACGGGTTGTCTTTATTGACAGGTTGTCTTCAACGACGGGTTGTCTTCAATGATGGGTTGTCTTCAATGACGGGTTGTCTTCAATGACGGGTTGTCTTTAATGACGGGTTGTCTTCATTGACGGGTTGTCTTTATTGACGAGTTGTCTTCAATGACGGATTGTCTTTAATGACGGATTGTCTTTAATGACGGGTTGTCTTCAACGACGGGTTGTCTTTATTGACGGGTTGTCTTCAATGACGGGTTGTCTTCAATGACGGGTTGTCTTCAATGACGGGTTGTCTTCAATGACGGGTTGTCTTCAATGACGGATTGTCTTTAATGACGGATTGTCTTTAATGACGGGTTGTCCTCAATGACGGGTTGTCTTTATTGACGGGTTGTCTTTAATGACGGGTTGTCTTCAATGACGGGTTGTCTTCAATGACGGGATTTAGAGTTTAACTGCATCTTTCCTGAAAGGTAAAGGTCAGTCATATGCAATGCATGATATGGATCAAGCAATGATGTTCTCAACATAAATGAGATTGTATGATATGATGCGTATATGCATGTATCATGATGTATGACAATGTGATGTTTATGAATGTGTTTTCGTCTGGGAAAATAAATCCTTGACGAACGCCAGGAAGTTTGTTAAATCCTGGGCTGATATTGAAGAGTAGAGTTCTTCGTTTCCGCTGGGGATGATGAACGAAGATGTTTGCAAGAATAAACCGGTAGGAGAAGATGACTCCGTTGGGGAATAAACTTGATGAAGAGATTACTCTACGGGGAACTACTCTGTAGGGAAGAGATGCTTCGCTGAGATTTCAACGATAACTCCGCTGGGGATTCCGTTGATAAGTTCCGTTGGGGAATTTGATGAACTCCGCTGGGGGATAGGAAGAACTTCGCCGAGGACGGTCTTTCCGTTGTAATTTGCTGAGGATAACCCAGTTAGGCTCTGGTGGGGAATAACCTCTGAACATGGTCGGGAGAGATATTCGTACTCTGCAGGGGACAAGCTTCCCGAATCTACTGGGGAGATGGTTCAACTCTCCTGGGGAAACTTTGGACTGCACTGGGGAATGGCTCCATTGGGGTGTCTGTATTCCGCCGGGGAACAATCTTATATTTCCGTCGAGGAATATTAAGACTGTCGGGGATGCTTGCTGAGGAATATCTATACACTCTGCTGGAGAATATTGAGATCTTCTGGGGATATCCAACTTCCTTATGGCTGACAATAGCCTAACTCTGCTTGGGAAGAGTGTTGCTGACTTGCTGGAGATGCTGTGCCTTTTTAGGGCTGATAGGAGACCAACTCTGCTTGGGGAGAGTATTGCTGATTTGTCTTACTCTCAGGGAGTGATGGTATCTTGGTCATGTTCCTCAGCTGAACCTAACCTGGTACCTGGAGGGCAAAGCAGCTGTACAGTTTGGACAATTCTTATTGCCCTAGCTTCTGCGGGAGAAGATACCTGTGGATGCCTTGATAACTACCGATTGACAAATCTTCTTCTGGTAGGCAAGTGACGAGATGACGGGACATAGTCGTACGCTTTTGATCCCTAATTTTTGCATGGACTTCCCTTTCGGGTTTTCAGTCCACCGGGATACCCATTTTTGCCCAAGCCGCCTTTTCAGTCCACCGGGATACCCATTTTTGCCTAAGCCGCCTTTTCAGGTTTTCGACTTGCCGGGTGTACAGATTTTTTTTCATTTTCATCCCTTATTTTTGCCCGAACCCTTTTGGTTCGCCGGGAAGCCCTTATTTTGCCTAGGCCAGTCGACCTAGCGGGTCTTTGATTATGCGTAGTATTTTCTGACTATGTCCACGTTCTCAGAGTGCAGGGAGTTGTCACTGTCAGTAGTGTTGTGTTGCCATACCACCAGAAGATGTTTGATCAGGCAAGATTCGTTGCTGGAATTCATGCCCAATGCCCCAAGTGACTCAGGCGGAGATTTGCCCCTGGCTATTTGGCATTTTTAGAGATTCCTTGAATCTTGACTTGACTGCCCCAGATGATGGACAATGATCATGCCGTGCCCCTTGGTTGGAGGTGTTTTTCCATTTGAGGTGACCTTTGAGAAGATTTTTGTTCACAAGATATTCATCGTGCGAATTTCTTTGCTGTTCGAACAAATAATCATATGCAAACAATGTTATTTTAAGAATGCAAAGCTTATGTCTGTCTTGAAGTTTTTGAAAATGCAGTTTTCAATAAAACAAGTGAATTTTTGTAAAATGTGATGTCAACTCAGGATTTTACAGCAAGCCCTACAGGAGTCAGGATACCTTTTGTAACAGTATGCTTTCAAACTGACCCATGCTTCAGCTAGGACTTTTAAGGGTTATAACGTGGCCTGGTTCACGGTTTAAGAAACAAAGGATAAAGGCTCAAATTTTATTTGTACCCACCCGTTCTTCGTGATGTTCTTCAAACCTAAACTCAGCTAATCGCGCGTTAGACCTTGTTTAAGTCTTTGCTCTGATATTCCGGTGATGGTTCGGATACTGACCGTTTATTTTGAATAGGAAGTCATTTCGTAACATTTTTCATGTTGTTGAGGATTTATAGCGACCTCTTTATTTTTGATTTTATTATCCCTGTCTTTTTTGTCTGAATTGTTTCTTTTGTGATTACAGTCAGCGGGATGCCCCAGTTTTGTAAGTCTCCTTCATAGGTTTTGACTTATTGGGCTTTTATTTGGAGAAATAATGACTGCCTGTCCTTATGATTATTCGGAACCATCACTGTCTTTTGTTTCGGAAGGACTCCTTTGATGCCATTCGTTGTGCACCTGGATCAACTGAGAGAACTACCCTACCCCAGGTTATGATTAAGGGTTTTAATTTTTGAAAAGAAAAACTCCGACTTCTTTGGCTCAAAGGGGCTGACGAGGTATTATCTTCCTTATAACTCCACTGTTTAGGATTTGAAACAATGCATGTACCTCATCAGCAGGGTCTGTTCAAAAGCATACTGTAAAGATCGTGGTATCGTTTTCGTCATCCTCCCTCAAAAGGCTTAGAATTTTCTAATCGAGAGTTGAACATCAAAAAAATGAAAGCAATTTTAAGCATAGTGAACACAATTACTTCAAAACAGACACGTGTAATGCATTAATGAAATAAGAGAGTTTGACATGACAATTGTTTGAATAAGCAAAGAAAAATACAACTTCAGAATTCAAATGAACAAAAGTCTCTCGATCCTAGCCATGTTTTGGCAAGGGAGCAGTGATCACATTGGGAGTCTCGGGCGCTTCGAACTCGACCTCCTTTGCATCGATTAGGTCCTGAACCTTGTTCCTCAAAGTCCAACAATCATCTGTAGCATGCCCCGGGCTGTCAGAATGATAAGCGCAGCGGGCGTTGGGGTTATACCTTGAAGGTGTCTTGTTCGGATTCTTGGGAGGGTCCTTTAGAGTTACCAAATTGGTCTTCAGCAACTGTGGTAATATCTGGGACAAGGTCATGTTGAGGGGAGTGAATTTCCTTCTAGGTCTCTCTTCCCTTTGTTGGTTGCGATGTTGAGGAGCACTGGCCGGTTTTGAAATAACTACCGCGTTGACATCTTGGCGGTGTTCAGACCTATTCTGTCTTCTTGAACCATAGACAGCACTGGATTCTTTCTTGAATGGTTTTTTCTCAGTGTTCGAGGCGTCACCCTTTTGTATCTTCCCAGACTTGATACCAACTTCTATCCTCTCACCAGTCAAGATCAGATCTGTAAACCCAGCAGAAGATTTCCCAATCAGATGGTTGAAGAACGGACCAGACAGGGTCCCCAAGAACATATCAACAAGCTCACGGTCAGTCAAAGGTGGCTGCACCCTTCCAGCCAGGTCTCTCCACTTTTGGGCATATTCCTTAAATCCATCACCCGTCCCTAGTGACATACCCTGGAGTTGGGTACGCGTGGGAGCGAGGTCGGAATTATACTGATACTGCTTATAGAACGCAGTAGCCAAGTCCTCCCAGTTACGAATACTGGCTCCATCCAGCTGATAGAACCATTCGAGTTGAGTCCCTGAAAGACTATCCTGGAAGAAATGGATCCATAAGTTCTTGTCCGCAGTATAAGGTTGGATCTTCCTTACATATGATCTGAGATGCAGTTTAGGACAGGAAGCTCCTTCGTACTTTGCAAAATCAGGTGCCTTGAACTTGTGAGGGATCACCACCCCAGAGGACAAGCCTAGGTCTCCAAAGTCCAACCCGGGCACATGTTGAATCTCCATAGTGCTTAAACGGTCCTCCAGCTGTTTGTACCTATCCTCGGCAAAAGGGTACTGTTCATCATTATAGTCCGTCTCGTTGTCGGAGACCACGGGACTAGGAACCCTTCTCTCTTGGGGACTGTCTTTCCCTGCAGAGGAAGTAGCCAGATCAGCCTCATTCTCTAATCCATTCCCAGATCTGCATCTATTGTTGAACAAAACATTCCTCTTCTTCTTCTTCCTTTCCTTCAGAATCAGAGTCTTCAAATCCTGTTGACCCTGGGCTAGGCTCATAACCAACTCTTGGAACTGGGCATTCTGGGCCTGGAGGGCCTTGATAGCTTGTTCAGCGGAAGGTTCAGAAGACATGATGATTGCTGAAATAAACAGCGAAGAAGATAAGTGACCGGTAAAAGGGGTACCTGTAATGCAATGATATGTATGATATGCATGCAATGTTTTCAAGGATCTCGCGGGGTAAATAAGAAAATTGTTAGAATTTGAATCGGTAGCTTGATTGAAGGAACTTCATGTTGTTAAGAGTCCTTCTTCAAGAGTCAAGGCTCACCATATCGAGTGGGTCATAGCCCCTGACTCAAATTATCATGCTTTGATCTCCAGACAACCTTGGCTAGAGGAAAATAAATCCCCTTTGCCCCTTGCTAGACATTTGGTTCATCATGATCTGCATCACAAACCCTTGAGATCCTTGAAATGGGTTAGTCCTTATGCAGGATGTATGCAATGGTATGATGGTATGATGTTATGCTATGTGTGGAGTAATGTAAGTAAACCCTGTTATAAGCCCAGATTAAGGACTGTAAACAAAACCTGCAAGGAACTCATGTTGTCAGATAACAAGAATATGCAAGTAGTTCAAGTTTGAAGGCATACAAGTCACACAAAAGAGCCCTTATATTTCAGGCCAGCATGAAGTTTAGGTACTACCCTCTTTCAGTTTTAGTTGGTTAAGACCTGTCCTAGAAATAGTAACCGGGTTCTAGAGGATCTCAATATCACTGACTACCCTCAATCGGTCATAACTCCAGCTTCGCAACCTTTTCTTGCGGCCGGAACCATCGCGAGAGTTTAGCCTCAATGAGTGTAGCATACTGCTACTGTTCTATGGCCAAGTTGGGTCAATTTAAGGTTCTAAGGTCGGTTGGTGCTTAATGACTCCTCAGAAGACCCATATTCTCCTCGTTCTAACACAAGGGATATCGGTACAGACCAAGGTGTCACACCAACGTAGCTACCACTTCACCCGTGTCGGTCTACGCCGGACAGGTCCCTCACAGCTTATGCTACCTAAAGGGTATTCCCCAGATCCGGGTTAGGATCTATGAAACTCCGATGCAAGCCCACAAATATAAAAGCAATCAAGGCATACAATTGAAAACATAGAATGATCTAATCCTAAGGTACACCTCACTTATTAAGTATCCCCAGCAGAGTCGCCAGTTCTGTGATCGGTGGAAATAGAACTGACTGTTTTGAAATGCTGGTTCGCGAAATGTCGCGGTAAGCAAGAGTCGCCACCGTCTTTTATGTTCTCCAACAAGGAAAGGACAAAAGCACAGCAAAATTCCTTTTCGAGATGTTTCTCGGTTCGGGAGGTAGATTATAGAAAGGGAAGGTGTTAGCACCCTTTCCATCTGTGGTTATCCACGGGCTCTTAGGTACTTGTTCACTATGTTTTCAAAAATTGTTTGCTTTTCTTGTGTTTGTGGGTTTTGAAAAAGTTTAGTTTGAAAACTTCTAGGTAACTCTTGTATCAGTCCTCAAGAGTGTATGAAGTGTTTGTTTGAAAACTTTTTGAAAGTGTAGGTGCGAAAAGTTGTTTTTGTTTTTTGAAAGAGCAAGTACCCAGGAGGAATCTACCTACTCTAAGGAATTAAGTTGCGTAAGAGTCCTTTAGACAGTACTATCCCACTAATGAGAAGTAGGTAGCACCGTCATTGGAGTTATTCAGGTCAATTCGATTATAGGGACATGTGTGGTCACCAAAGCAATAGTAGGACGCCTTAGCGGTAACCCTAATGTCCTAGATCCCTTTTATCTGAGGCAACCGTTTCGAGGCAACTTAGATCTTTAGACAGGAGGGCGACCTCTAAAACACCCTATACTCGATGACCACGTCGAGGCAACCAAGTGAGGCGTACCCTAGGAGTGGCATGTGCATGTGTGTCAGGTTTCATGTTTAAATTATCTTTGCACACGTGTTGTGGTGAGCTACGAGTTGATTTTAATTTCCTACAAGTCTTGTCATGCATAGTTAACAGTTAATAATTCTACGGAAAATAAATTGCGGAAAGTAAATCTACGCTATTACAAGGCGTCGGGTATTTACATCGCCAAAAACATAACCCTTTGAAAAGATAAATGCAAGAAAATAAAGAAAGCGATAAAAGTCCTAATTATCTATTACATTCTCGGAGCAGATACATAAATATGATCAAAATAGGAATCAAGAATAAACATGCGCGAGAAAAATTGAATCGGGAAAAGTCTTAGGGTTTTGACCCTTTTTGAGAAAAGAATGGAATTTTGGTCCTCTTTGCAATTAATTAATATTAAACCTAATTTACTAATTAATTAAATAATTACAAGAAA
This sequence comes from Vicia faba, assembly GCA_948472305.1. Lineage (NCBI taxonomy): Eukaryota > Viridiplantae > Streptophyta > Magnoliopsida > Fabales > Fabaceae > Vicia > Vicia faba. The sequence goes on from OX451737.1 coordinate 520,516,452, forward strand.
AAAATATTTTTGTGCTTTTTATGTTTTAATGAAAATAAAATAAAATAAAATAAAGTTGTCAAAACCCTAATTCTAGATTGATTGTATTTATTGCAAAAATTGTCAAAGTTAACCTAATTAACTAAATTAATTATATTTAGAATTTATTTACAAAAATAATTAAATTAAGGTGAAATTAATAAATAATAATAATAAGAAGAAAATATTGTTTTCTGAATTAATTATGAAAATAATTATTTGTTAGTTAATAATAATAATGATAATAATTATAATTAAAAGAAAATAAAAGAAAGGAAAAATAAAAAGAAATAATAAACCAGGGGGTGCCAGGCCTTTTTTGGAGGTGAGTTTAGAAATTCCTGGCCCATTAAGCTGCAAGCCTGTTTTGACCTTTGAGATTGTCTACGGTACGTGTTGACTGGGAGCATGGTAATCACTCACTCTTGGCCTTTAGATGCATGCCTGTAGCCACTTGGCACCTGGATGTTTGGGATGCATGGTGGGACGCTTTGGATAGCCTGCATAGGAATACATGATGGAAAAGAACAAACAATTATTTTGGGGGACCTGGGATTCGAACCCAGGTCCCAATGATCAATACACAAACGCCTTGGCCATCTGAGGTGCACGCTTCATTCGTTATTAAGACAACACGCAATTATTATATTAGTAAACCAAAACATATGCCTGAAAAAAATATATAAATGCGCGATTTTTGAAAAGGGCGAATAGGAGGGAGACGCGTCAGCGTCTTTTTTGTTTATCACTGGTTTTTTACCTGCGGATTTTTATCCGCAGGAAGATCCGTGGGTTCTTCCTAAAATTGTCCCTAGGCTGCAAAAACTCCATCCAAGCCCATGGTTATGATCGTCCATGTCCCCTGAGTTCATCCATGCTCATGATTTGTTCTAATTTTACCTGGAAACAAAATGCCTAAAAACAACACAAATAAACCCTAGACGCGGGTATCATCATATAAGGCCTAAAAACGAAATTGAATATTTCCATTAGGTTAGAAATCAAATAAGGAACACAAATATGCCAATGCTTTTGAGAAAAAGTGCAAGAATTGAAGGTTTCGATTTAGTGTTCACGGGCGAGTTTGTGAGAACTTACAACGTTGTATAGGGGGTCTTAGGACGTGATATTGATCGCGTTAGCTTCAGTGGGCAGCAAGGAAGGGAACCACGTTCTTATTTTTTTTCTGAAAACGCCTCCTATATTGTTCTTGATCTCCCACTTTTCCAACAATTTTTCAGTTTTGCCTTGGCCGTTTTAGCAATGCTTAGGTCGTGAATTAGGTTTAGGCTTCTTGTATATGTATAAGGCAATCAGTCTAGGTCAAATTTTGGGCTTGTATCTTTGTGTATTGAAGTTTAGAGATTTGATTGACCACCATTGAAAACCTTTCCAAATTTGAAGCAAATCTAAGATTTTATGCACAAAAAATCCCTAGCACGAATTGGTTAGTTGGCACATGATATATGAAAGCTGTTCAAATCATAAAGATACTATTCCATTGATTTTTAGATTTTATTTGAATTATTATAGATTTAAAATGAATTAAATCAATAAAAATTAAATAAAATAGAAAAATAAATGTTTGATCTTGAAATTAATCATGGGACACGTGTGTGGCATGACAAGGCTGAATCAAGTGGAAGAAAGTGGGCCCTTTTGTCAAAAATTGAAGTTTTAAGGATAGTTGACTTTTGCAAATTCATAAAAATTTCCCAACTTCTCCAATGCATATCTTGCTCAATTTTGATCATATGAACATGTTCTTGGACATTTTGGAAAGGTATTGAAGTCCTCTAACCAATGCCTTTGGTCCCATGTCATTTGGATTTACCAATATCAAGTTATGGTCTTTGACTTAAAGTGCATTTTTGTTGACTTTTGAAATTGACCTATAATGTAGAAATTGATAACTTTTTGTGAGAGCATTTATTGGACTTGGAATGTGAAGATTAGTTGTAGTAAATGTCATCCCCTTCAAAATGAGCATTGGATGAGATTTTTCTGATGAACCATGAAAAAGTTATGCCTTGGTCAAGATACAGTTGACTTTTCTGCCGTCCAAAAATAGTAACTTTCGCATCCTTGATGATTTTTGAGCCATGCTTGTGGAATCATGATCAAGACTTGATCAAATGATGATTGTGGACTCAAAATAATATGTTGACCAAAAACTCTGACTTTTGACTGTGAAATGACCATTTTGCCCCTGCAGTTGATTGTGAACCAAATAGGGCTTTTGACTGTGCTAACTGACATTGTGAGTCTTGAAACTTGTCATGTAGATGCTTGAGGATATGTATAGGCCTATGGGACTTGATTGAGCCATTGAAAACCTCAAATTCTTTGAGGGAACCAAAACCCTAATTTTGACTGGCTCAGGAGGCAGTTGGACTGTGCAACCCTTGAGCAATCTTGAACCATTTGAAGATGATTCTTGACAAACCTTGAAGAATATGGGAGGGAAAATTTTGGGGTACAACATGGTGCAAACTGAATATGCATGTGTGAAAAGCAAAAGCAACTCAGGCCCAGCCCAAGCAACTTCATCTTCTTCCTCAGTTTCAAACAACACACGCGTTCTGTACTTCCAATGCTATCTCCCGATTCTTTGATTTTTTGACAAAACTCATAACATGAACATTGTAGAGAATTAAACAACGAATTCAACCATATAAAAAACTTGGATTAACTCTCAAAGACCAGAGAGAATTTCTCTGGCCCTAATTTCTAACCTAGTTTTTTCAGAAAGTTCATGAGTGAAATTCTCTCAGCACGATTAATGTAAATGAAAACTAAGCATATGTATGGCTTCAATGCTATGAGTACAACATATTTCATTCACAAACCTAAGCCTAACCATTCCTAAATAGAGAGATAGAAGTCCATGAAATACTTGTTTCAATTGACTTCGAGCTGGACAATATAGCAACCTTCAATGGTGTTTGAGCTTCTGTTGAGCTTGCCTGAGGTCCAAGGAAGCTTCTGCAATGCTTGGCTTGCTTTGAAACAACTTGAATCATGCTGTAGAACTCAACCTGCAGAGCTTTGAAATGAAAATGGAAAAGTGTGTTAGAGGTGTTACAGCTTGCAATATGGGCATGGGATAGTTTAGGTGAGTTGATTGGAAGGTGTTGGAACTATCTTGGGACAAAACGCACGATGGAATTTTGTTGTGGCTTGCAAAATGCAGAACCTGCCCTGTTTTGCAGAAAAACAGTGATTCTGAGTATGAGGAGGTATGAGTGATGAAAGGGTCGTGCTTTAGGCTTGTTGGGATGTATGGAACTTGTTCACAAAGTTCTTGTAAGCTTGTGTTAACAAATATGAGAGGTTGCTTCTGTTTTGCAAGTTATCTTCTTCTTGAAGCAAGAGAATGGAAATGATGTTATAGCCCTATACCAGCCCTCCTATCATGCTGCATCTTTTGCTCTTGGTTCCTGGAATTGATAGCTTCAATCTTGCTTCAGAGATATGGCCCCATACCTCAAGGATTTTGGTTTGACATAAAGTGTACTTTTACAAAAATGGTATTTTACCTTTTTCCAAATAAGGGTTAATCTTGTATGTAATGTCCAAATGGCCAAGATAACACCTTAATTCAATGGTTAAGCATTAAATTATGAAGTGCAAGTTGGTTTTGAGGCCTGCAAGCTAGCACCAAACATGCTGATTTGAAAATGCAAGTTTGTATGAACATGTATTGGTCATGGACAAAAATGAGTTTTTGCCAACTTCCAATATTCGATTCTCTCTAACCACAAGGGTGTTTGAGGAGTTCTTGGACAATTTGGAAATCTTGGAACATGTACTACAATCCATCTTTGCAATGCAACTTGAAATTCCAAGTGGAACTATGTGAAAAGTGGCCAAGAAGATGGGTCCAAATCCTGCCTAGATTAGGGCAAATTTTCTCTAAGTTAAAAGTTTTAGATACCCTTGTTCCAAAAATCATAACTTGAGATACAAGCTTCTTTTGAGAAAACTTTGTGAATCAAAGTTGTAGACTTTGTGACGGACTACAACTTTCATGTTTCAAGTTTTGTTTGAATCCATTTTCATCTTAGTGAACAAATGGGACAAAGTTAGGAAAAAATAAGAAAATTTTATAACTTAGAAAAATTCTAAGTTATGAAATTTTTCCATTTTAAACCCTAATTTGCATTTTTGGGTTTCTTGGTGAACAAGTTTCATAATTTGACATGTCTTGATGAAAAATAACTCTTGGCACTTGATTTTGACCAAAAAGTCAAAGTTTGACTTTTAGTATACAGTCAAATTTTGATCAGTTGACTGAAAAATTCATCTGTCAATCCTATGCATTTGAGATCTTTTGAACTTGTTGAATGGGTCAAGACAATGTCATTGAATCCTTGAGTCCATATGTGGGCTTGATTTGCCATTGGTTAGGTCAAACAGTCAAAAATTGCCTTTGTGCAGTTAAAACCCTAAAAATGACCATTTTGCCCTTTTGGTGATTTGATCAAATTTCTTGTGGAATTGTGATCCAAATTTGATCAAATGGTTCATATGAGTTCATAATGTTGATGTGGGTCAAATTTCATGAGGTTTGACTGTCAATTGGCCACAATTGACTTTTTCCCCAATACAGCTGATTTCTAGGTCAACTGTCCAATTGATTGGGCAAAGATTTAATTCAAGGCTTGAAACTTGGTATGGACAAACTTGTGAGTCCAACATGAAGTATGAAAGTCACTTTGGGCATTGTGGGTCAAAATATCCCTGTGCAAACTCAATCCCTAATTTAGGTCAACAGTGCAAGGAGGTGTCTTGAGCTGAGCAAACCCTAGCTTGATCTTGAGTTCCAAGGGCTTTGTGATGAGAAATGTTGATAAAAGGAGAGGGAAAATTTTGGGGTACAACAGTTGCCCCTGTTCAATCTTCTTGAACCTGAAGAGTTAGATTGACAAGTTTTGCCTTTCGTGACTCGAAGGTAAAGGAAGATTGGACACTAGAGTGCCCGTAAATTTGCACTCGCCAAAATATTGTTGAGGGAATGGGCTTAAAGATGCCATTTGGAGATGGTAGAATCTTGCTGGAGATGGGCTTAAAGATGCCATTCAAGAGTGTTTGTTGAACTGTTAGGAGAATGAGCATCAAAATGGTATCCGCGTCTGGAATGCATTTGAACTGTATCTGGAGACTGAGTCTGTATGAGTAATAGAATAGCGGCCGTGTCTGGCGTGTATCTGAGTTGTAACTGTATTTGAACTTTGAATGAACATCAGAATGACTGCCGTGTCTGGAGTGTATCTGTATTGTACCTGGGTAACAGGAAAACATCTGTGGGTGGAGCAACTGGGTGCTGGGGTTAAACTCTGAATGAGTGACAGAATGGCAACCGCGTCTGGAGCGTATCTGGACTGTATCTGAAGTTGAGATCTGTATGAGTAGTAGAATAACTTCCGTGTCTGGAGTGTATCTATGACTGTAACTGGGATCTGAATAAGTGACAGAATGACTTCCGTGGCAATTGCACTGGGGGGAATCAAGTTGTTGGTGTAAGGGACAGAATGGCATCCGTGTCTGGAGCATATCTGAACTTGAGGTTGATAATTGAATCTGAATGAGAGATAGAATGGTCGTCGTGTCTGGAGCATATCTAGTCTGTATCGGATTGTTGAAGTCTGAATGAGTAGTAGAATGACCGCCGTGTCTGGGGTGTATATGTATTGTATCTGACTTGAAATTCTGAATGAGTAATAGAATGACCGCCGTATCTGGGGTGTATCCATACTGTATCTGAATAATTGTTAACGATAGCCTTTTAATCTTATTCTGAAAAGGATAAAATGTTAGCTAAAACACAAAGTTATGTTGCATGATATGTATGATGTAATGAATTGCGTTTCATCAATGTTTATGATATATGAATGTAATGGTTATGTATGTAAGCTGAGTAGTCGTCTTGCTAAGGAAGATAAATCCTGATAGCTGGAGATAACGAAATCTTTGACTGCTGCGGGGGAAAATAAATCCATGACCGAAGCTGGGGATTCCAAAAATCTTTGATTACTGAAGATGAGAAATCCTTGCTGACTGCTGACTGCTTGGGGAATAAGGAAAACTTTGAAAATCTCTACTGGGAAGTTAAAACCTGGGAGACTTCTGCTGGAGAAATGAGACTGAGAATCTTCAATCTGCTGGGAAATATCTCTGTGGGGAGAATGTTCACTATTCTGGTTCTGCTGGGGATAGGATTTTCAGGGTTTTTAGACTCCACTGGGGATCTTGAAACTTGACTTTGATGGGAATTTTGAAATTTAGCTTAACTGGGGAATCAAGCTTTAGAAAGCAGCGGCTCTGTCGAGGATCTTGAAGCTTAACCCTGCTTGGGAAATATATTCCAAATTTAGCTTTGTTGAGGATCCGAATGATGTATCGTAGGGGATTTCTTCTGAAATGGCATAAAGATATCTTCCTACACTTTCAACCTATCAGTAACTATCTTTTTTCAATTTTGTTTTATTTGTAAGCAGTGATTATGTTCAAATGCATATGCCTATTTAACAAACATTGGACGTTTTCAAATATAACATAAGTGTAAAAAAGAAAAGAAAGGTAAGCAAATTTCTGCACTTGGAAGTGTATTTGTATTAACTTTTGTGAGTATCTTTGTACAAAGGAGACAAACACCCTAGTAAGAGAATGTTGTCGTAAAAATTGAAAAAAGTTTATACAAAAGAAAGATGGCTATGTGTAACAATTCCATGGGATTCCCATTCTGCTATAGCCTTCACAACTCTGAATATCTTGTCCATTCACTGCTTCGTCCGTCGATGACTAGATTGATCAGAGGCTTGGAGCTTGTTGATGAAGAGATTGTTTTTTAAAGTGATCCGACGAGACACAGTCATACGCTTTAATTCCCTAACTTTTGCCTGAATCGCCCTTTCGGGTTTTCGATCCACCGGGAAACCCTTTTTTGCCCAAGTCGCCCTTTCGGGTTTTCAACTTGCCGGGTGTACAGATTTTTTTTGTTTTATCCCTAATTTTTTCCTGAACCGCCCTTTCGGGTTTTCGATTCACCGGGATGCCCATTTTTGCCCAAGTCGCCCTTTCGGGTTTTCAACTCGTTGGGTCGTTTTACGTGTAGTATCTTTTGACTATGTCTGCATTCGCAGGGTGCGGTAAGTCATCACCGTCCATGGTGGTCAGAATCATTGCCCCACCAGAAAAGATGTTCTTGATTACAAATGTTCCTTCGTAAGTAGGAGTCCACTTGCCCCTGGGATCACTTTGCGGTAAGATGATCCGCTTGATTACAAGATCTCCGACTTGATATATCTGACGCCTGACTTTCTTGTTGAAAGATTTGATCATTCGTTTTTGATACGTCTGACCATGGCAAACAGCAGTAAGTCGCTTTTCATCGATCAAATTAAGTTGATCAAGCCGGGTCTGAACAATCGTCTTCACTCAAACCAGCGTCTTTCATGATCCTTAAGGAAGGAATCTGAACTTCCATGGGTAACACAGCTTCCATGCCATACACCAAGGAAAATGGGGTTTCCCCTGTTGAAGTACGTGTCGTGGTACGATATCCATGCAGAGCAAACGGCAACATCTCATGCCAGTCTTTGTAGGTGACTGTCATCTTTTGAATGATCTTCTTGATATTTTTGTTCGCGGCTTCAACAACACCGTTCATCTTCGGCCGATAGGGAGATGAATTGTGATGATAAATCTTGAACTGTTCGCATAGAGCGGTGATCATAGTATTGTTCAGATTTATACCGTTGTCTGTGATGATCCTGTCGGGGACACCATACCGGCATATGAGGTTCTGCTTGATGAAGCAGGCAACCACATTCTTTGTAACTGAGGCATAGGAAGCTGCCTCGACCCATTTGGTGAAGTAATCAATAGCCACCAGGATGAAGCGATGTCCATTGGACGCCGTGGGCTTGATCTCTCCAATCATGTCAATGCCCCACATTGCGAATGGCCAAGGAGCTGTCAGAATGTTGAGAGGAACAGGAGGAATATGTACCTTGTCAGCGTAGACTTTGCATTTGTGGCAAGTACGGGAATGTTGATGACAATCAGCTTCCTTGGTAGACCAGTAGTAGCCTGCCCTTAGAATCTTCTTAGCCATCGTATGTCCGCTTAAATGGGTGCCAAATGTGCCACTGTGTATCTCAGTCATGATCAACTCTGCTTCAGCTTTGTCCATGCATCGGAGTAAAACACAATCATGGCTGCGTTTATAAAGGATGCCATTGCTTAGGAAGAACTTGGCAGCAAATCTCCTTAAGAACTTTTTGTCATTGACAGAAGCTCCTTCAGGATATTCTCTAGTCTGGAGATACCTTTTGATTTCATGAAACCAGGGTTGTTCCACTACTTCTTCGGTATCAATCTCATGACAGTGCGTAGGTTCTTCCATTCGCTCGATGGTGATTTGGGGAGCCTCGTTATCCCAGTTGAGTTTAAACATGGAAGACATTGTAGCCAGAGCATCTGCTAGCTGATTCTCTTCTCGCGGGAGATGCTCGAAAGTAATCTGCTCGAAATGAGGCAACAAAGTCAGGACATGTTCTTTGTACGGGATAAGATTAGGATGTTTGGTGTCCCACTCTCCTTTGACTTGACTGATAACCAAAGCCGAGTCCCCAAATACGACCAAAGATTTGATTCCCAAGTCTATAGCAGCCTTGAGACCAAAGATGCAAGCTTCATATTCGGCCATGTTGTTGGTACAGCTGAAACAAAGTCGGGCAGTGAAGGGTGTATGGCAACCTTCCAGAGAGATGAGTACCGCACCAATACCGTTGCCAAGTGCATTTGAAGCACCATCAAAGTACAGGGTCCATCGGGATCCTTGTTCAGCTCCGTCATACGGTCTGTTACCTTCAATGTTGTCCAATGTCATGATGTCCTCGTCAGGGAAGTCGAATCTCATAGACTGATAATCTTCGACGGCTTGATGAGCTAGATGGTCAGCTAGTACACTCCCCTTTATAGCTTTTTGGGTAGTATACTGGATGTCATATTCTGTCAGGATCATTTTCCATCTAGCAATTCTTCCAGATAAAGCAGGCTTCTCGAAGATATACTTGATCGGATCCATCTTGGAAATCAACAAAGTGGTATGAGTCAACATGTACTGCCTTAGCCGGCGATCAGCCCATACCAAAGCCCAGCAAGTTTTCTCGAGCAATGAGTAGCGAGTCTCACAGTCGGTAAACTTTTTGCTAAGGTAATAAATGGCATGCTCTTTTCGGCCAGACTCGTCATGTTGGCCCAGTACGCACCCCATTGAGTTATCCAAAACAGTCAGATACATGATCAACGGTCTTCCTTCGACGGGTGGCATTAGAATAGGAGGTTCTAGTAAGTACTCCTTGATCTTATCAAAAGCAACTTGACAATCATCGTTCCATTCAACTACCTGATCTTTCTTCAACAGTTTGAAAATTGGCTCACAGGTAGATGTCAGGTGAGAGATGAACCTGGCGATATAGTTCAAGCGTCCCAAGAATCCTCTAACCTCCTTTTCAGTGCGGGGAGCAAGCATTTCTTGTATAGCTTTTACTTTAGCTGGATCAACCTCAATTCCCTTGTTGCTGACAATAAATCCCAGGAGTTTACCAGACCTAACTCCAAAAGTGCACTTGCTTAGATTCAGTCGGAGTTTATACTCTTTCAACCTGGAAAATAGCTTTTACAAATGATTAAGGTGTTCTTCTTCTGTTTGTGATCGAGCTATCATGTCGTCTACGTAAACTTCAATCTCATGATGTATCATATCATGAAATAAAGCTACCATGGCGCGTTGATAAGTTGCCCCTGCGTTCTTCAGTTCGAACGGCATCACTTTGTAGCAGAAGGTACCCCATTATGTGACAAAGGTAGTTTTCTCCATGTCCTCGGGGGCCATTTTGATTTGGTTATATCCCGAGAATCCTTCCATGAAGGAAAAAACTTTGTGCTGAGCTATGTTGTCAACCAAGATGTCGATATGTGGCAGTGGGAAATCGTCTTTAGGGCTAGCCCTGTTTAAATCCCGATAGTCCACACACATTCTGACTTTGTCGTCCTTCTTAGGCACAGGCACAATGTTAGCAACCCATTATGGATAGAAAGTAATAGCCAGAAAGCCAGCGTTGAATTGCTTCATTACTTCAGCCTTAATCTTCTCAGACATGTCAGGCCTCATTTGGCGAACCTTTTGTTTGATCGATGGACAATCCTCTCTTGTAGGGAGACGGTGGACCACGATATCTGTGTCTAACCCTGGCATGTCTTCATAAGACCAAGCGAAGATTTCAACATATTCGTTCAACAACTGCACTAAGCGCTCCTTGACACTCAGTTCCAGGTTGGCACCCACTTTTACTTCCCTCCTGTCTTCCTCTGTCCCTAAGTTGATGGTTTCTAACAGCTCTTCATGAGGCAGAATGACCCTCTCTTCTTGTTGTAGAAGTCTGGCTAACTCTCCCGGCACTTCACAATCTTCGTCAACTCCGTGCTCAGCATGATTGACCAAGTCTTCAGAGTTATCGAAGGCTAAAGCAGAATAGTTACCCATGGAATCCAGAGTGGATGGTTACATGCAATTGTGAGTGTGGGTGTGTGTAAGGGATAGCCATCCTTAAACAAACAAAAATGCAAAAGGAAAGAAAATGAACACAACAGTTTATAGATGAAAAACGTCCAATGATTCATTAAAACATGGCATATGATTATGAAGAAAATCAAGTCCTTACAAATGGACCTACATGCCCCGGGCAAGGCATGAGGTGAAAATAGTGTGCGGATTGTTTTAGTTATTACAGACCATAAAAATGGGAAATTGTTCAAAGATAAAATTACTGTTTGATAAAGGTGATAGGAACAAAATCCTTTGCTTCCCAATTGCTCAAACTCCCTTCGACAGTCGGAAAAATCCAATCTTCAAAGTGGCTCTCCTCAGCTTCATCTTCTACAGCGTTGATTCCATGGTGAGAAATCTTGATGGGTGGTCTTCCAATCTTAGAGCGACGCATAGCCTTTTATCCTGCAGCAGTAAACCCTAAACCAAACTTATCCGTCTTATGGGGAAAGTCAGGCAATTGTCCCCATACTGTGCTCTTCCCCTCCTTAATCACAGCCTCCGCGTCCTTGAGAGATGCCATTCTAGATGCATGCTTTGGAACGATAGGCGCCTCGACCATTGTCTTCGCAACTGCTACCTCGAGAGAAACTTCCTCAAAATGTTGAAAAGGCGTTTCGATGAACTCGCCATCTAACTCCACATATCGAAAGGAATTGAGATGACTGATCATGTACTCTTCCTCGCCGTGCACAGTTATGATTTTACCCTTAACAGGATATTTCAGCATCTGATGCAAAGAGGAGGTAACTGCCCCGGCATAATGGATCCATGGTCTTCCTAGGAAATATGAGTATGACGGACGGATGTCCATTACGTAGAAGGTGGAGTTGAACACTTCGGTGCCTAACTTGATAGGAATATCAACCTCTCCATGAACCATTCTTTTGGAACCATCGAAAGCCCTAACGACGATGTTACTAGGTTTAAGTGTCAAACCTTCGCAATCCAAATAGTCTAAGGCTTTCTTTGGCAGCACATTTAGGGAAGAACCAGTATCAACCAAGACATGGGTGAGAGTGGTCCCTCGGCATTCAACTGAAACATGTAACGCATCAATGTGCTTCCTTCCTTTGGGAGTTAAGTCAGCGTCGAAAAAGCCCAGGCCATTGTCAGCAGTAAGACTGGCCACACAATCCTGAAATTGGTCAGCCGAGGTCTCTTGGGGTACATGTGCCGTCTTCAAGAGGAACTACGTGTACCCTGATCCCCTATTGCATGAAAGGTGGTACATAGGTGTGATCGGTGGATCTGGAACTGACTGTTTAACGCTGGTTCGTGAAATGTCGCGGAAGCAAGAGTCGCCACCGTCTTTTATTTTCTCCAAATGGAAAGGACAAAAGCACAGAAAAATTCCTTATAGAGATTGCTCTCGGTTCGGGAGGTAGATTTATAGAAAGGGAAGGTGTTAGCACCCTTTATATCCATGGTTATCCATGGGCTCTTAGATACTTGCTCAGTTGTGTTTTCAAAATGGTTTGTTTGCTTTTCAACTGTGGGTTTAAAAGTTTCTTTGAAAATTTCAGTTCGACTCTTGTATCAGTCCTCAAGAGTGTTTGAAAAATTGCTTTTTGAAAGCTTTTTGAAAGGTGTCGGTGTGAAAAGAAGTTTTTGATTTTTGTTTTGAAATTAGAGCAAGTATCTAGAGTCATCTACCTACCCTAAGGAATTCGTCTGTGTAGATGTCCTTAAAGTAGTGCCATCCCACCATTGAGAGGTAGGTAGCACCACCGTTGGAGGTGTTCGGGTCAATTCGAGGGTTCGGGACATGGTGATCACCAGAGCAATGTGAAGACACCTTAGAAGCTACCCTCATGCCAGGTTCCCGGATCATGAGGACTTACTAAAACATCCTCTACTCGACGATCACCTTTCGAGGGGCAAGGCAACAGTGAGGCGTACCCTAGGGGTGGTGTGTGATTTGTGTGTCGTTTTCATTTATTTTTGTCTTTTATCATGTTATTGGTGATCTACGCTTGTTTTTATTTTTATCCATACATTCTTTCATGCCATTTTTTAACAGTTAAAAATTGCGAAAAGTAAATTCTAAGCTATTACAAAAGGCGCGGGTCCACATCGCCAAAATTAAACCAGGACCCGATTTTGACAGAAAAATAAAGAAAGTAAAGAATTAAAAGTGCGAGAAGATTAAAAGGTTACATGGCCTTGGGAGAGATACATAAATATTATAAAGAAATAAAATAAATATGCGAATTAAATGAAAATTAAAACGAGGGCGTTGGACCCTTTTTGCAAAATTAAATTAAATGGTGACATTAATTAATTAAAAAAGAAAGGAAATGTTTTTTTTGTATTTTTTAGTATTTTAGGATTTAATATGAAAAAAAAGAATTAATTGAAATTAAATGCTAACCCTAATTCTATTTGTTTTTTAATTTATTAAGAAAAGAAGATTAAAACCTAATATTAACCCTAATTAATTTATATGCAAATTTAATTATAAAAATAAATATCTAATTATTTAATTATTATGGGAGAAAAAGAAAAAAAGATGAAAATTAATTAAACCCTAATTCTATGTTTTTTAGATTTTTATTAAAAGAATTAAAATTAAAACCTAATTTAAAACTAAATTTAATTACATGCAAATTTATTTATGAAAATACTAAAATAAAATATTTGTTATATTTTTTCCTTCTTTCTGATTTTTTATGGGTTTTTTATATTTTGTGAAAATAATTAATTAATTAAACAAATAATAATTAAAAGAAAATAGAATTAATAAAAAAAAATATGGCAAACCTAGGGGGGTATCTGTCCCCAAAGTGGAGGTTAAGTCCAATAATTCTGGCCCATTTAGCATGGCCTTGTTGATTTTTTCTGGGAGCATACACACGCGTTGACTTGGGTGCATGATGTCCTCTAACTCTCAGCCTTGTGATTGATCTTGAGATGGACGTGGCAAGCTTGATTTGGAGGTGTATGGTGTGTCTCAACATGGAATCTGCATGTGAATGCTGAACGAAAAATAATATTGAAAGCATGAAGACCTGGGGCTCGAACCCAGGTCATGAACGTTGCCACCACTACGCCTTGCCAGCTGAACCAATTCACGCGTGTTAACATTAAACAACTAACAAATATTATAAAAGAAAACAAAAGCGTTAGTGCTTTTTAGCGCGAAAATTCAAAAGAGCCAATGGTTGCTGGCTACCACATCATCTTCTTCGTTGGTTTTTTTATTTTCCTGAAATATAAACAGAATAAGCAACGGTTTTCAAGTGTTCTTCTTGGCCACTTTTGGGAAAATAGTGAATAGCCCTGTGACGCTCATAAATTGAGCGCGAGGGTAGCTTCTTCTTCGTCCAAATGCGCTGATCATGACCATGGTAACGTGGTGTCCCAATTTTGCCTCATGTTAAAACCCCTAATTTGAAATCCTGTAAACCCTAATGAACAACAATGGCATAATCGCGTATAATGCACAAAAATACAATTAAACATATGGGTTAGCTTTAGAATTGCATAAAGAGTATGAATCAACAATTAAAATGCCATGAAAATGCGTAGATGTTAAAACATGATTATGAAAAAAAAGTGGAAAAGTGTGACTTCTGTACAATGATTCAAAGGGTTATCTTTGATGTTTTTGATCCAGGAAGATTGCTTGAGGTCTTAGGAGTGCAATGGGATGGAAATTTCGCCTTGAATCGTCCTGCAAAGATGTTTTCAGTTATGGAGTTTTCTTGAAAAAAAACAAGTTTCTGCAAGGGTTTTCTGAGCAGCTGCGTGGTCTTAAGCATGAGGGTTTGCTTTGTATATATGTGTGGAACAATTAGGTCAAGGAATTTGATCCAAAAGATCCATGAATTGATGAAGGAATATTTGATTTTTTATGCCATAACTTTCAAATCTTTTCCATGCAAATTGATACCAAATCACATCCAATTGTATTGGTCCTTTCCATATCTGATCATGCACGTTTTTTTGAAGATATTATATGCACAAAAAGATTTTATTTCATTGGTTTTATATTTTTCATGTATTTTATTTGATTAAATGAATTATTATTAATAAAAATTCAAATAAATAAATAAAAAATGAATAAAAACTTCCCTTTGGGCCTAGTGGTCGTGCACATGCTTGGGATGATGAATTGTGGAAGAAAAATGGGCCCATTAGCAATTTTAGGTCATTTGAATCAATGTTGACTTTTCAAAATATCCAAAAATTTCCCAACTTCCACAAGGCATAACGTGCTCAATTTTTAAGCTTTGCTCATGTTCTTGGACATTTTGGAAAGGTCTTTGAATCCTCTAACCAATGCCTTTGGTCCCATGTCATTTTGATTTACCAATCTCAAGTTATGGCCTTTGACTTAAAGTCCCTTTTTGTTGACTTTTGAAAATGACCTATAATGTTGAAATTGATAACTTTTTGTGAGAGAATTTCTTGGACCTTAAGTATGAAGATGAGTTGTAGGAAATGTCGTTCTCTTCAAAATGAGCTTTGGATGGAATTTTTCTGATAATCCATGTGAAAGTTATGCCCTGGTCAATTTACAGTTGACTTTTTCAGCTGTCCAAATAAGGAAACTTTTGCATCTTGATGATTTTTGAGCCAAGCTTTGAGAATCATGATCAAGCATTGATAAAATGATGTTTGTGGCTTCAAAATGATATGTTGATCAAAAATTTGAACTTTTGACTGCCAAATGACCATTTTGCCCCTACAGTTGACCGTAGTGCAATTAGGGTTTTGACTGTGCAATTTTGTGCTGAAAGTCTTGAAACTTTGTATGAGGATGCTTGACCCTATTTGTAGGCATGTGAGACTTGATTGGACCTTTGGAAACTTCATTTTCTTGATCAGAACACAAACCCTAATTTTGACTGCTTAGGAGGCCCTTACACTGTGCAACCCTTGGGGAATTTTGAAGCTTTGACTTGGCAATTTCTTGAAGAATATGGGAGGGCAAATTTTGGGGTACAACAGTTGCCCCTGTTCAATCTTCTTAGACCTGAGGATGCAGATTGGCTGACGTGCCTTTCGTAATCCGAGGGTAGAAGATGATTGAACACTAGAGTGCTCAGAAATTTGCGCTCACATAGTAGCAGTGTGATGAAAATGGGCTTATAGATGCCATTTGGAGATTGATGGGGGATGATGGGCTTATAGATGCCATCTGGATGTTGATCGCGTAAGAGATTCCTTAGCGAGAACCCGCATACCTGCAAAAGAAAAATGAGTACCTGACATGTTGCAGGAGCTGGTTTTCAGATGCTTGGTATAGATGTGTCCTGACTGGTTACAGGAGCTGGATCTGGAGCTTCACAAGATGATGAACGAACCAGGGATGGTTACTACCTCAGCATGAACGGTGAGAGAACCTTGGGTGACTTTAACTTCAACAACGCTCGTTGAGAAAATCTTGGTGGGAATTACCATCTTCGCAGGATCGGGAAGAGAACCAATAGGCAATTATAATCTCAAAAGCGGACGTTTGAGAAAAACCTGAGTTGGAATTATCATCTCACGCACCGTCGGGGAGAGAACCATGGGAAATTATAATCTCAAAAGCGGACGTTTGAGAAAAACCTGGGCTGGAATTATCACCTCACGCACCGTCGGGGAGGGAACCATAGGAAATTATAACCTGAAATGGAATTATCATCTCACGCACCGTCGGGGAGAGAACCATAGGAAATTATAACCTGAAATGGAATTATCATCTCACGCACCGTCGGGGAGAGAACCATAGGAAATTATAACCTGAAATGGAATTATCATCTCACGCACCGTCGGGGAGAGAACCATAGGAAATTATAATCTGAAATGGAATTATCATCTCACGCACCGTCGGGGAGAGAACCATAGGAAATTATAACCTGAAATGGAATTATCATCTCACGCACCGTCGGGGAGAGAACCATAGGAAATTATAACCTGAAATAGAATTATCATCTCACGCACCGTCGGGGAGAGAACCATAGGAAATTATAATCTGAAATGGAATTATCATCTCACGCACCGTCGGGGAGAGAACCATAGGAAATTATAACCTGATAACTTCTACTGAGTCTTCATCAGAAAAATCTGTTGGGAGTCGATTTAGCTGGACTAGAGAAGGCCTTGGACTGGATAAGAAATCTTTGGAGTCGATTAACTGAACCGGTCTAGGTCTTGAAATATGATTGAGAATTTAGCTGAATCTTTCCTGAAAGGTAGAGGTCAGTCATATGCCATGCATGATATGGACCAAGTAATGATGTTCTCAACATAAATGAGATTTGTATGATATGATGCGTACATGCATGCTATAATGATGTATGTGATGTTTATGTATGCTTTCGTCTAGGAAAGTAAATCCTTGACGGGTGCCGGGAAGTCACTCCTGGGCTGATGTTGAAGAATAGATTTTGCTTCCGCTGGGGATGATAGTTGCAAGAATACCAGTAGGAGAAGATGACTCCGTTGAGGAATAAACCTGGAAAATGGAAGATTCTGCGGGGAGAAAAATACTCTAGCGACCATGCTGGGAAGCAATACTCTGTGGGGAGAGAGATACTTTGATGAATTGTTGATAACAACTTGCTGAGGATATCTTTGCTGTATTGGAAGTATGATAGACTTCGATGGGGATAAAAAGACTTTGTCGACGACGATCTTTCCATGGCTTTTGGCTGAGGATAACCCAGTTATATCCTGTTAAGGAAATAACTCTTTGAATAAAGCCGGACGACGCGTTCGTGCTTTGCGAGGATAAGCTTCCAGAATTTACTGGGGATAAACTTACTGCTTGGGGAGATGAATTCTGACCTTCCTGGGGAACTGGATTGGACTCTTCTGGGGAAGTTTTGAACTGCGGGGGAAGTGATTCCTTTGAATGTTGATATGCCGCCGGGGAACAATCTTTAGACCAAGACTGCCGGGGATGCTTGTTAAGAATATATGTATACTGCTGGGGAATGTTGGGATCTGCTGGAGGATACCCAACTTCCTTGAGATTTGAGAACTCTGCTTGGAGAAGAATGCACTGACTGCTGACTTACTCTCTGGGGAATTAGGATGTACTAGTCATGTTCTTTAGCTGAACCCACCTCGGTACCTCGGAGGACGGAACAATTAGATTGCTTGGACAACTCTTTATTGCCCCTGTTTCTAGTGTCACCTGTAATTAGTTCTTTGTTTCGTATGCAAATATTTATGAGTTAGCAAATTATTGTCAATGCATATATCACAAATTGAACCTTGGACGTTCTTCGCAAAACAAAATAGAAAAGGAAAAATAATTAGGCACGTTTAACTGAAAAGTATATTTGTATTGATTTTTGGATGGCCTGAAAATAGGCGTTTTGTGTACAAGAGACTGACGTCCTAGTAAGAGAACGCCGCCGAACAAAAGAGTTTATACAAATTTTGTACAAAAGAAAATAAAACAGCTGTGTGAAATGAATGATCCCACTGGGTTTTAACTCTGCTATTGCCTTTATAACTCCGAGCGTCTCATCACTTGATGACCTTGGTTGAAGGTGAAGCTGACTGATCAATTCCGTCTGAACTTGATGTAGATACCGGATTCTGGATGCAAAGTGATCAATGAGACATAGTATTACGCTTTTATCCCTAATTTTTTCCTGGACCGCCCTTTCGGGTTTTCAGTCCACCGGGATACCCATTTTTGCCCAAGCCGCCTTTTCAGGTTTTCGACTTGCCGGGTGTACAGATTTTTTTCATTTTCATCCCTTCATTTTGCCCGAACCCTTTTGGTTCGACGGGAAGCCCTAATTTTTGCCTAGGCATGTCAGCTTAGCGGGTCTTTTTTCATGCGTAGTATCTTTTTACTATGTCTGCATTGGCGGGGTGTGGAAGGTCGTCACCATCCATGTTGGTCAATATCATTGCTCCTCCTGAGAACACATGTTTAACCACAAATGGCCCTTCGTACGTAGGGGTCCATTTGCCCCTTGGATCACTCTGAGGAAGGATGATTCTCTTGATTACCAGATCCCCAACTTGATATTCTTGTGGTCTGACCTTTTTGTTAAATGCCCTGATCATCCGTTTCTGATACGTCTGACCATGGAAGATGGCAGCAAGTCTCTTTTCATCAATGAGGTTGAGTTGATCAAGTCGTGTCTGGATCCAATCATCCTCGTTCAGATTTGCATCTTTCATTATCCGGAGAGAGGGTATTTGCACTTCGATCGGCAAGACTGCCTCCATACCATAAACCAAAGAGAAAGGAGTTGCCCCGGTTGACGTCCTAGCTGAGGTACGGTACCCGTGTAGAGCGAACGGTAACATCTCGTGCCAATCCTTATAAGTCACTGTCATCTTCTGCACGATCTTCTTGATGTTCTTATTTGCTGCTTCGACAGCCCCATTCATCTTCGGTCTGTAAGGAGAAGAATTGTGGTGCTGTATCTTGAACTGTTCGCAGAGCTCAGCGATCATCTCGTTATTCAGATTGGTACCATTGTCTGTAATAATTCTCTCAGGGACGCCGTACCGACAGATCAGGTTATGCCGAATGAACCGTGCCACAACAGTCTTGGTTACCGTAGCATAGGAAGCTGCTTCGACCCACTTCGTAAAATAATCAATCGCCACTAGGATGAAGCGATGCCCATTAGATGCCGTAGGTTTAATCTCTCCGATCATGTCTATGCCCCACATTGCAAACGGCCAAGGCGCAGTCAGAACATTCAGAGGAACTGGAGGAACATGCACCTTGTCTGCATAAATCTGGCACTTATGGCATGTCCTGGAATGTTGGTAGCAGTCAGCTTCCATTGTGGACCAGTAATATCCTGCCCGAAGGATCTTCTTAGCCATAGTGTGCCCACTGGAATGTGTACCAAAGGTCCCTTCATGTAGCTCTTCCATGATCCTTTCTGCTTCAGTTTTATCCACACAACGCAGTAAGGTTGAATCATGGTTTCGCTTGTATAATATGTCGTTGCTAAGGAAGAACTTCGCTGCGAACCTCCTCAAGAATTTCTTATCATTGATAGAGGCACCTTCAGGGTATTCCTGGGCTTCCAGATATCTCTTTACCTCATGGTACCAAGGCTTCTCAGTCACCAATTCAGTTTCAAGATCGCAACAATATGTCGGTTCGTCCAGTTTCCAGATGATGATCCGAGGAGCCTCATTATCCCATTTGACCTTGAACATAGAAGACATTGTAGCTAACGCGTCCGCCAGCTGATTCTCTTCTCTTGGAAAGTGTTCAAATGTTATCTCTGTGAAGTGGGGGATCAAGGTCAATACACATTCTCTGTAAGGAATAAGATTCGGATGTTTCGTATCCCACTCTCCTTTGATCTGATTGATCACAAGAGCGGAATCTCCGAAGACACTTAGAAACTTGATCCTTAGATCGATCGCAGCTTGAAGACCCATGATGCACGCCTCATACTCCGCCATGTTGTTGGTACAGTTGAAACACAGTTGGGCAGTGAGTGGAGTATGAGTACCTTGAGGAGATATGATGATGGCGCCGATACCGTTTCCCAAAGCGTTGGAGGCTCCGTCAAAGTGCATAGACCATCGGGATCCTGGTTCAGGTCCTTCATCCGGTCCAGGTACTTCACAGTCAGTTATTATCATGATGCTTTCATCCGGAAACTCGAAGTTCATTGACTGATAGTCATCTACGGCCTGATGTGCCAAGTGGTCTGCCAATACACTCCCCTTGATGGCTTTCTGGGTTGTGTACTAAATGTCGTATTCCGTCAAGATCATTTGCCATCTTGCAATTCTCCCAGACAGAGCAGGCTTTTCGAATATGTACTTTATAGGATCCATCTTTGAGATCAACAAGGTAGTGTGAGTCAGCATATACTGTCTCAGCCGGCGAGCAGCCCATACCAAAGCGCAGCAAGTTTTCTCGAGCAGTGAGTATCGGGTCTCACAGTCGGTAAACTTTTTGCTAAGGTAATAAATGGCATGCTCTTTTCGGCCAGACTCGTCATGCTGCCCCAGCACACACCCCATTGAGTTGTCAAGCACTGTCAGATATAGTATCAGAGGTCTCCCTTCAACCGGTGGCATAAGGATAGGTGGTTCTTGGAGATACTCCTTGATTCTGTCAAAAGCAGCCTGACATTCATCGTTCCAACGCACTACCTGATCTTTCTTCAGCAGCTTGAAGATTGGTTCACAGGTAGCAGTCAGATGCGAGATGAACCGAGCAATGTAATTCAGGCGTCCTAAAAAGCCTCTGACTTCTTTCTCTGTCTTGGGAACTGGCATCTCTTGAATAGCTTTGACCTTAGCAGGATCCACTTGAATGCCCTTGTCACTTACCACGAAGCCTAACAACTTTCCAGATCTTACCCTGAAGGTGCACTTGTTCGGGTTCAACCTCAGCTTGTATAGTTTCAACCGGTCAAACAACTTTTGCAAATGATCTAGGTGTTCTTCCTCAGTCTGGGACCTTGCGATCATGTAGTCAACATACACTTCTATCTCATGATGGATCATATCATGAAATAAAGCAACCATGGCACGTTGGTAGGTTGCCCCAGCGTTCTTCAACCCGAAGGGCATGACCTTGTAACAGAAGGTGCCCCACTGAGTAACAAATGTAGTCTTTTCCATGTCTTCAGGTGCCATCTTGATCTGATTGTAACCTGAAAAACCATCCATGAAAGAGAACACCTTATGCTGAGCTGTATTATCAACAAGGACATCGATGTGAGGTAAAGGGAAGTCATCCTTGGGGCTGGCCCTGTTCAGATCCCTGTAGTTGACACACATTCTGACCTTACCGTCCTTCTTAGGTACCGGCACCACATTAGCAACCCACTGAGGGTAAGAAGTCACTGCAAGGAACCCAGCATCAAATTGTGTCATAACCTCGGCCTTAATCTTTTCAGACATCTTTGTACGCATCCGGCGAACCTTTTGCTTAACTGGAGGGCAGTCTTCCTTAGTTGGCAAGTGATGGACCACAATATCGGTATCCAACCCGGGCATGTCTTCGTAGGACCAGGCAAAGATCTCCATATAATCATGTAGCATCTGAGTCAACCGTTGCTTCACGCTGAGCTCTAGGTTGGCACCAATCTTTACCTCTTTCCTGTCTGCCTCAGTACCCAAGTTTATTGTTTCCACTGGCTCTTCATGGGGTTGAATTGCCCTCTCTTCCTGAAGCAACAGTCTTGCAAGCTCGCCAGGCACTTCGCAATCATCTTCACCTTCGTCTTCGGCTAAGTTGATCGGATTTTCGAAGTCATAACTGGCAGTAGCAGAGTCGTTACCAGTGAGATCCAGAGTGGATTGAAACCTGTATGAGTGAGTGTGTGTGTAAATACAGCTGTTTTGAAATATATGTAAAGGAAAGAAAGACAGAAAAGGAGCATAAAATTTGCAATGCGAGAAAACGTCCAAGATTTTCATTCATGATATATGAAATGACAATTTATATGCCCTCACAAATGAAACCACGGTGCCTCGGGTAAGACATCGGGCCATAGAGTTTATTTATTGTTTATTACAAATAACAAAACAAAGAAATTTATTACTGCGTCACAAAGGTAACAGGAGTATGGTCTTTGGCAATCCAGTTGTTCAATCCGCCTTCGGTCGTCGGGTAGATCCAGCTATTGAATTCTGCTTCATCCACTTCAATGTCTTCCCCAACAGCATTCACTCCTGGGTTTGTAATGAACACAGGAGGTCTTCCGGTCTTCGCTTTCCTCATAGCTTTCTGACCCTCTGTAGTAAAACTCAGCCCGAATTTGTCAGTCTTCTGTGTGAAGTCTGGAAGCCTGCCCCAGTTAGCACATTCACCTTTTTGAACCACGGCCCGGGCATCCTTCAGGGAAGCCATCTTCAAAGGAACATTCTCCTCGACTGCTGTTTCTGCTGCTGCTGAAATTGGAAGCACCTCCTCGAAATGCTGAAAGGGGGTTTCAATGAACTCCCCGTCCATCTCAATGTATCTGAAGGAATTCAGGTGGCTTACCATATACTCCTCCTCCCCTTGCACAGTGACGATCTTCCCTCTGACAGGGTACTTCAGCTTCTGGTGCAAGGTAGAGGTCACTGCCCCAGCTTTATGTATCCAAAGTCGACCCAATAGGCAAGAGTAAGATGGACGGATATCCATCACATAAAATGTAGAGTCAAACACCTGAGACCCCACACGAATCGGAATGTCAACCTCTCCATGAACCATCCTCTTTGAACCATCGAAGGCCCTGACGATGATATTGCTGGGTTTCAATTCCAGGCCTTCACAATCTAAACGGTCCAAAGCCTTCTTGGGCAGCACATTCAAAGAAGAACCAGTATCCACCAATACATGTGCCAGAGTAGTGCCCCTGCATTCGATAGAGACATGCAGGGCATCGTTGTGGTCTCTTCCCTTCGCGGTCAGGTCAGCATCTGAGAAACCCAAGCCATTGTCTGCTGTCAGATTTGCTACGCAATCAGTGAACTGGACTGCAGATGTCTCATGTGGCACGTGGGCCGTCTTGAGGAATGAGATTAAGGCCTTAGCATGGGCCTCGGAGCACAGCAATAAAGAGAGCATGGAGATCTTGGAGGGCGTGTGCCCCAGCTGTTCCACAACATTAAAGTCACTCTTCTTTATAATTTTCAGAATCTTCTCCATTTCTTGTTGAGAGGCTTCAGCAGTTACAGGTATAGGTGCCTCCATCTGGGCAGGCTCAACTTCAATTCCTTTGCCCCGAGTATTGGAGGACTCGGCAGCAGGAGAAACAACTTGGTCAGCAACAGGAACAGGTACACTTGTAGGAGTTATAAGAAGTGGTCTTCGAGCAGCAGGCGGTGCAATGTCAGGCGAGAAGAGCCTGCCACTGCGGGTGACTTTGGTTGGGCCAGTGATATCACAGATGCTGGAGCCAGCGTTGAACTCTTGTTTAATCCCATTTATATACACATCGGCCCCATAATGCCAGGGGACAGCTTTATCAGATACATAGGGCAGGGGCCCCGGAACAGTGATAACAACAGGTGCAACAGTCATGATTTGAATGGGCTTCTTCGGGAGAGCCGGGATTGGATTATTGAAGATAGTCACCACAGAAACTTCTTCCACCGGAACCAACTGAACAGCAGACTTCTTAAACAGAATCTCCTTGCTATCCATTAGGCTTTGGATGCCTAACTTCAGCAAGGGACAACCAGATAGGGACACAGCACAGAACAGGCAACCCTCACTGCAACCCGGAAATAAACCGGCCAGCAGCAGGTTCTTCTTGACAGTCTTCAGAGGAGTGGCTAGATCATCCACAGAAACAGCATAAACATCTTCGTCAACAGCATTTACCCCATGCTGAGGCATAGGAGCAGTAACTACATTTGGCCTCTCAGGCGCTTCGAACTGTATCTCCTTCGCGTCGATAAGGTCTTGCACCTTACTCCTTAATGCCCAACAGTCATCAGTAGAATGCCCCGGGCTATCTGAATGGTAAGCACAACGAGCATTTGGGTTGTACTTAGGAGATGCAGTATTTGGGGAACTTCGGCGCCTCTCTGACAGTCACTAGGTTGGTTGAGAGCAACTGTGGCAGGATCTGCGATAAGGTCATGCTCAACCGGGTGAACTCTCTCCGGGGTCTTTTAGCCCTTTGAGGATTAGTTGGCCGAGGAGCGGCAGCAGGCTTGGCAATCGTCACCGCACTGACAGCTTGGCAGCGCTCAAATCTTTCTGATCTCCTGGAACCATACACGGCACTGGCCTCCTTCTTGAAGGGTTTCTTCTCGGAACTAGATGATGCACCCTTCGGAATCTTTCCAGACTTCAACCCAGCCTCAATTCTCTCTCCAGTCAGAATCAAATCAGTGAAACCTACAGACGAATTCCCGATAAGATGGTTGAAAAACGGCCCAGATAGGGTCCCCAAGAACATGTCTACCAACTCCCGATCAGTCAACGGAGGCTGCACCCTGCCAGCCAGGTCTCTCCACTTCTGAGCGTACTCCTTAAAACCTTCACTTGAACCTAACGACATACCCTGGAGTTGGGTACGTGTAGGGGCAAGGTCGGCATTATATTGATACTGCTTATAGAAAGCAGTAGCCAACTCCTCCCAGTTACGAACCTTGGTCCCATCCAGCTGATAGAACCATTCGAGATGAGTCCCTGAAAGACTCTCCTGGAAGAAGTGGATCCACAAATTCTTATCCGCTGAGTATGGTTGAATTTTCCGAACATAGGACCTGAGATGTAGCTTGGGACAAGACGCCCCGTCATATTTAGAGAAAGATGGTGCTTTGAACTTCCGAGGAATAATCACACCAGTAGACAAACCCAGATCTCCAAAATCCAGCCCAGGTACCTGTTGAATCTCCATAGCATTCAACCTATCCTCCAGTTGCTTGTATCTGTCTTCTGCAGGAGGGTACTGCTCTTCATCAAAATCAGTCTCGTTGTCGGAGACTACCGGACTAGGAACCCTTGCTTCTGCCTGAGGAGTACTCTTGCCAATAGAAGAACCAGCCTCTTCCTGCTGCAGAGCATTGCCAAACCTTCGGCCCGAGTTGAACAGAACAGTTCTTCTCTTCTTCTTCTTCTCCTTCTTCAGGAGCATAGCCTTCAGCTCTTCTTGGCCTTGAGCCAAACCCTTTATTAATTCCTGAAACTGCGCATTCTGCGCCTGAAGAGCCTTGATGGATGTCTCAGTTGATGACGAGTCGGGATTCATGATGCTGAAATAAACAGCGAAGAACTGTAAGCAACCTGAAAAGAAGAAAAACCTGCTATGCACATGATGTATGAAATGCGTATGAATTATGTTTTCAAAGACAATCGGGAATCAACTTTGTAAACAAAAAGGAACACACTTCATTAG
Organism: Vicia faba; assembly: GCA_948472305.1. Lineage (NCBI taxonomy): Eukaryota > Viridiplantae > Streptophyta > Magnoliopsida > Fabales > Fabaceae > Vicia > Vicia faba. Next base: position 520,541,880 of record OX451737.1, read on the forward strand.
ATTCAACTTTGAAACTGAAATTATTCAACAGGTTGCCCTTAGGCGTTACATGAAAGGAAATATTGAAAAGGAAATAAAACTGTAAAAGCACATCTGGAGCTCCTTATTGATCCCATGGTCTCCTCTTCTCAGTACGGATGTAGGCATTCAGAGCTCTCTCATCCTCCAACTGTTTTGTCAGTTTCTAAATCTTTGATTCCTGCTCGTTGAACTTTTCCCGGTAAGAATCCCGCTCTTCTCGTAGTTGCGACCAAGATCTCTTCAATGTCTCATAATTAGTAGGTATCTGAGGAGGAAGGACAGTTGGAGGAACACCATCTTTGTCAGGACACTCAAGAATGACGGGTCTGACAGCTTCATACGGCATACCTAACTTCTGAGCACGGATGCGAACCCATTTGTAGTAGGCTTCCATAGGTAAAGAGGTCTTTGGCCCTAACTCTTGTGGGTCAGCTTTATGAACTTTGTCCCAAGCCTTGATGAACCTACGACGCAGCTCGTCACTATCCCCCTGAAATTCAAAACTGATGTGAGGCACCAACATCTCATGGGGACCTGCTCTTCTTGCTCTTCCAAACTGACGGAGTGCTAGACATGGATTGTAAGAGATCCCTCCTTGGGTACCAATCAGAGGAACATTAGGGTATTCCCCGTATCGGTCAATAATAGCTATCTCATCCAAACCTCTGCAAGTCCAAATGATGTCTTTATCGGTGAGAGACATTAACCTATGAGCCCAACCTCTTCCTTCTTGATTCTTCAGTACGAACTTAGGGAGGTGCGAAATAAACCACCTCACCAACAAAGGGATACAACACCATAGGGTTCCTCGTCTTCGGGTAGTACGGGCATGAAGTTGTTGCAAGATGTCACCCAAGAGAGTGGGCACAGGATTCTGAGACATAAAGATCCTTATGGCAGTGACATTGATGGAGTTGTCAGGATTAGGAAACAGGACTAACCCATAGATTAGGAGAGCCAAGATGTCTTCATATGCCCTAAAGTCCAGGTCACTCCAGAAACTGTTAGCTTTACCAATCAGAAACTTGGCCAAGAAACCCTTAACTCCGCTTCTAGTCACCCAGTTGTCTGTTACCTCTTGATGGGTCAGGGGAAGAGCTGCAGCAATATCCTCAAGCCTGAGGGTCTTTTCCCAACCAGTAAAGGGAGTCTGATCCAAGATAGGGATACCAAGCAAATCAGAGAACTCTTCCAGGGTAGGGACCAGCTGGAAGTCTTGAAAGGTGAAGCACTGGTACAGAGGGTCATAGAACTGGGTCAGAACACTCATCAACTGTTGATACCGCTTTGCAGTGACTAAACTGAGAAGAGAACCATGCCTCTGGATGAAGGAAATGGTATTTGGAATTCTGCTAACCAACTCATCAAGAAACTCAGGTGAACGAACAAAGTTGAACCGGGTAGTATTCCTTCGCACAGGCATCATGATGTCCTACAAAACAGAGCAAAGGTGAAACCCTCTTGTCTTTGAAATGGTCAGTCCTTATGCAGGATGCATGCAATGCTCATGATGCTATGATGTTATGATAAAGCACACCACATATAGATGCAAAGGCAAACATGGTAAGGCACACAAGTCACACAAGGCAAGCCCCTAAAGTTTAGGCCAGCATGAGGTCTAGGTACTACCCTCTTTCAGTTTGTTGGTTCATACCTGTCCTAATCAAAAGTAACCGGGTTCTTAGAGGATCCCAATATCATTGACTACCCTCAATCGGTCATAACTCCAGCATCACAATCTTTTCTTGCGGCCAGAACCATCACGAGAGTTTAGCCTCAATGGGCGTAGCATACTGCTACAATTCTAAAGGCCAAGTTGTGTCAATTAAGGTTCTAAGGTTGTTGGTGCTTAATGACTCCTTAGAAGACCCATATTCTCCTCGTTGCGACACAAGGGATATCGGTACAGACCAAGGTGCCACACCAACGTAGCCACTGCTTCACCTGTGTCGGTCTACGCCGGACAGGTCCCTCACAGCTTATGCTACCTAAACAGGGTATCCCCAGATCCGGGTTAGGATCTATGTAACTCCCATGCAACCCACAAATTTAAAGCAGACAAGTCAATACAATTGAAAACACAGTTATGAACTAACCCTAAGGTACACCTCACTTTATAAGATATCCCCAGCAGAGTCGCCAGTTTTGTGATCGGTGGATATGGAACTGACTGTTTAACGCTGGTTCGCGAAATGTCGCAGAAGCAAGAGTCGCCACCGTCTTTTATTTTCTCCAAATGGAAAGGACAAAAGCACAGAAAAATTCCTTATAGAGATTGCTCTCGGTTCGGGAGGTAGATTTATAGAAAGGGAAGGTGTTAGCACCCTTTCTATCCATGGTTATCCATGGGCTCTTAGATACTTGCTCAGTTGTGTTTTCAAAATGGTTTGTTTGCTTTTCAACTGTGGGTTTAAAAGTTTCTTTGAAAATTTCAGTTCGACTCTTGTATCAGTCCTCAAGAGTGTTTGAAAAATTGCTTTTTGAAAGCTTTTTGAAAGGTGTCGGTGTGAAAAGAAGTTTTTGATTTTTGTTTTGAAATTAGAGCAAGTATCTAGAGTCGTCTACCTACCCTAAGGAATTCGTCTGTGTAGATGTCCTTAAAGTAGTGCCATCCCACCATTGAGAGGTAGGTAGCACCACCGTTGGAGGTGTTCGGGTCAATTCGAGGGTTCGGAACATGGTGATCACCAGAGCAATGTGAAGACACCTTAGAAGCTACCCTCATGCCAGGTTCCCGGATCATGAGGACTTACTAAAACATCCTCTACTCGACGATCACCTTTCGAGGGGCAAGGCAACAGTGAGGCGTACCCTAGGGGTGGTGTGTGATTTGTGTGTCGTTTTCATTTATTTTTGTCTTTTATCATGTTATTGGTGATCTACGCTTGTTTTTATTTTTATCCATACATTCTTTCATGCCATTTTTTAACAGTTAAAAATTGCGAAAAGTAAATTCTAAGCTATTACAAAAGGCGCGGGTCCACATCGCCAAAATTAAACCAGGACCCGATTTTGACAGAAAAATAAAGAAAGTAAAGAATTAAAAGTGCGAGAAGATTAAAAGGTTACATGGCCTTGGGAGAGATACATAAATATTATAAAGAAATAAAATAAATATGCGAATTAAATGAAAATTAAAACGAGGGCGTTGGACCCTTTTTGCAAAATTAAATTAAATGGTGACATTAATTAATTAAAAAAGAAAGGAAATGTTTTTTTTGTATTTTTTAGTATTTTAGGATTTAATATGAAAAAAAAGAATTAATTGAAATTAAATGCTAACCCTAATTCTATTTGTTTTTTAATTTATTAAGAAAAGAAGATTAAAACCTAATATTAACCCTAATTAATTTATATGCAAATTTAATTATAAAAATAAATATCTAATTATTTAATTATTATGGGAGAAAAAGAAAAAAAGATGAAAATTAATTAAACCCTAATTCTATGTTTTTTAGATTTTTATTAAAAGAATTAAAATTAAAACCTAATTTAAAACTAAATTTAATTACATGCAAATTTATTTATGAAAATACTAAAATAAAATATTTGTTATATTTTTTCCTTCTTTCTGATTTTTTATGGGTTTTTTATATTTTGTGAAAATAATTAATTAATTAAACAAATAATAATTAAAAGAAAATAGAATTAATAAAAAAAAATATGGCAAACCTAGGGGGGTATCTGTCCCCAAAGTGGAGGTTAAGTCCAATAATTCTGGCCCATTTAGCATGGCCTTGTTGATTTTTTCTGGGAGCATACACACGCGTTGACTTGGGTGCATGATGTCCTCTAACTCTCAGCCTTGTGATTGATCTTGAGATGGACGTGGCAAGCTTGATTTGGAGGTGTATGGTGTGTCTCAACATGGAATCTGCATGTGAATGCTGAACGAAAAATAATATTGAAAGCATGAAGACCTGGGGCTCGAACCCAGGTCATGAACGTTACCACCACTACGCCTTGCCAGCTGAACCAATTCACGCGTGTTAACATTAAACAACTAACAAATATTATAAAAGAAAACAAAAGCGTTAGTGCTTTTTAGCGCGAAAATTCAAAAGAGCCAATGGTTGCTGGCCACCACATCATCTTCTTCGTTGGTTTTTTTATTTTACTGAAATATAAACAGAATAAGCAACGGTTTTCAAGTGTTCTTCTTGGCCACTTTTGGGAAAATAGCGAATAGCCCTGTGACGCTCATAAATTGAGCGCGAGGGTAGCTTCTTCTTCATCCAAATGCGCTGATCATGACCATGGTAACGTGGTGTCCCAATTTTGCCTCATGTTAAAACCCCTAATTTGAAATCCTGTAAACCCTAATGAACAACAATGGCATAATCGCGTATAATGCACAAAAATACAATTAAACATATGGGTTAGCTTCAGAATTGCATAAGGAGTATGAATCAACAATTAAAATGCCATGAAAATGCGTAGATGTTAAAACACGATTATGAAAAAAAAGTGGAAAAGTGTGACTTCTGTACAATGATTCAAAGGGTTATCTTTGATGTTTTTGATCCAAGAAGATTGCTTGAGGTCTTAGGAGTGCAATGGGATGGAAATTTCGCCTTGAATCGTCCTGCAAAGATGTTTTCAGTTATGGAGTTTTCTTGAAAAAAAAACAAGTTTCTGCAAGGGTTTTCTGAGCAGCTGCGTGGTCTTAAGCATGAGGGTTTGCTTTGTATATATGTGTGGAACAATTAGGTCAAGGAATTTGATCCAAAAGATCCATGAATTGATGAAGGAATATTTGATTTTTTATGCCATAACTTTCAAATCTTTTCCATGCAAATTGATACCAAATCACATCCAATTGTATTGGTCCTTTCCATATCTGATCATGCACGTTTTTTTGAAGATATTATATGCACAAAAAGATTTTATTTCATTGGTTTTATATTTTTCATGTATTTTATTTGATTAAATGAATTATTATTAATAAAAATTCAAATAAATAAATAAAAAATGAATAAAAACTTCCCTTTGGGCCTAGTGGTCGTGCACATGCTTGGGATGATGAATTGTGGAATAAAAATGGGCCCATTAGCAATTTTAGGTCATTTGAATCAATGTTGACTTTTCAAAATATCCAAAAATTTCCCAACTTCCACAAGGCATAACTTGCTCAATTTTTAAGCTTTGCTCATGTTCTTGGACATTTTGGAAAGGTCTTTGAATCCTCTAACCAATGCCTTTGGTCCCATGTCATTTTGATTTACCAATCTCAAGTTATGGCCTTTGACTTAAAGTCCCTTTTTGTTGACTTTTGAAAATGACCTATAATGTTGAAATTGATAACTTTTTGTGAGAGCATTTCTTGGACTTGAAGTATGAAGATGAGTTGTAGGAAATGTCTTTCTATTCAAAATGAGCTTTGGATGGAATTTTTCTGATAATCCATGTGAAAGTTATGCCCTGGTCAATTTACAGTTGACTTTTTCAGTTGTCCAAATAAGGAAACTTTTGTATCTTGATGATTTTTGAGCCAAGCTTTGAGAATCATGATCAAGCATTGATCAAATGATGTTTGTGGCTTCAAAATGATATGTTGATCAAAAGTTTGAACTTTTGACTGCCAAATGACCATTTTGCCCCTACAGTTGACTGTAGTGCAATTAGGGTTTTGACTGTGCAATTTTGTGCTGAAAGTCTTGAAACTTTGTATGAGGATGCTTGACCCTATTTTTAGGCATGTGAGACTTGATTGGACCTTTGGAAACTTCATTTTCTTGATCAGAACACAAACCCTAATTTTGACTGCTTAGGAGGCCCTTACACTGTGCAACCCTTGGGGAATTTTGAAGCTTTGACTTGGCAATTTCTTGAAGAATATGGGAGGACAAATTTTAGGGTACAACAATAGGCACTAAAGGTTCGCAACCGCGGCGGGTGCAAAAATCATAAAAATATTTCTTTTCTCACCTCCACCATCCATTTTATATGCAACACATTTTTATAGCCAAAATATACAGATTTTTCAAAGAGGTTCCTGCGGAGTACCCTAGATGTTTAGGGTGCTAATACCTTCCCTTTGCATAACCAACCCCCTTACCTAGAATCTTTCCCCCTTTTTTGGGTTATTCTCTCTTTTCCCATTCCTTTGGAAACAATAAAGCACAGTGGCGATTTTTATTTTGATTTGTACAAATTCTAGTCAATCCAATGGCTTAGTCTTGAACATTTCTACCGCTAAAATTAGGATTTGTATGGCAAGACATAAAATCAACAAGTAGAAAACCCTAATTCAATAAGAAATGCATGAAAACAAACACTTTTCACACTTGCACCACTAGGGTAATCCACACTTGTTACCTCGAATAAAAATAGTCATGTCCCTCGAACGTGGGATACTTTAGCAATGACCCTCAAAAACAAGATCGTAGTCCTTTGATGACCCTTCAATGTTGCCTTCGGTAAACGATCTTAGACCCTTACGAAAAATTGCTAAGGTGTCCTACAATGTTGCTTTCTATGACTATACGGCGACCCATGTCAGTCCCTTGACATCCAATTGTAGGGCTTCTTATCAATCAATGGTAAGATATCAATATCTAAAGGAGGAGGAAAAGAACTAAGACTTTTAGAGTAGGTAGAGCGCTCGTAGTTGCTTGCTCACAACTATCTTCAAAACATCTTTCAAAACACACCAACACTTTCAAATGAAACATTTTCAAAAGTCAACACTTTGTATGCATTCTTATAGAGACGAGAATCATTACAAAGTTCGCCTAAACGAAGGCACTTTTAAAAATACTTTCAATACCAATCATAAACACATTTCAAATAAAGAATTTCAAAGTGAGATATCAACTAAGATCCCATAGATAACTACGGATGAAACGGGTGTTAACACCTTACCTTTTCATAACCTACCCCCCGAACTCAAGAAAATTCTCAAAGGGTCTTTCCTGTTCTTTTCACCCTTTCCTTTATTGGATAAAAGAAAATTCGGTGGTGACTCTTGCTATCTGCAACAATTGCAATAAAACACAAAACACCCAAGTCAGTTCTCCCACTGTATTACACCAGTAAACAAGAATAAGCTAGTCAGATATCCATCACATAGAAAGTAGATTCAAAGACCTGCGACCCTACGTTAATCAGGAGATCTACCTCTCCTTGTATCATCCTCTTTGACCCGTCAAAGGCTCGGACTATAATATCAATGGGTTTCAGCACAACCCCTTCATAATCAAGCCTATCGAGAGCACACTTTGGTAAGACATTCAACGAGGAACCAGTATCAACGAATACATGATCTAGAGTAGTGCCCCTGCATTCAATAGAGACATACAGGGCCTTGTTGTGGTTTCTTCCCTCAGGAGTCAAGTCAGCATCAGAAAAACCTAAACCATTATCCATTAACATACTAGCAACATAACTTCCAAATTTTTCGGCGGATGTCTCTTGTGGCACATGCGCAGATTTTAAGAACTTTACTAAAGCTTGGGCATGGGCTTCAGCACACAGTAACAAAGATAACATGGAGATTTTTGAAGGGGTCTGCCCCAGCTGTTCAACAATCTTGTAATCACTTTTCTTGATAATATTTAATACCTCCTCCAACTCTTGTTCGGAGGTGTCTTTAGATGCAACTTCTTCAAGCGCCTTCGTCTGGGAAGGCTCTGATATTTGCTTTTTACCCCGAGCCTCAGTAGTTGACTTGGTAGTGATGACTCTGACTGGTGTAGCAACAGTCTTCAGATAGATCTCCAGAGAGAAAACCCTTCCTCTTCTAGTAACCTTACTAGTCCCAGCAATATTGTCAATGTCGGGATCAACAACTTCAGTATCTTCAATCTTAGTAATCGGTAGTTCTTGCTTGATGCCATGGTAGTAGATGTCGGATCCATAGTTCCAAGGGATAGCTTTATCCGAAGAATATGGGATGGGTCTAGGTGTAGTGATTCTCAGATAAGCAGATTTGTTTTTTAAAGTGATCCTTACAGGACCCTTGGCAGTGATCCTGATAGGAGTGTCAATAGTTACAACTAAGTCTTGAAACAGATTCTCAGCAGACGGAATCTTCTCAACCAGAATTATATGATTGTCCATGAGGTGTTGAATACCTTCTTCCAGCAACTTGCAGCCATTGGGTTGGGCTACGCAGCAGTAACATCTCTCAATACAACCTGAAAATAAACCGGCCTACAACAGATTCTTCTTGATAATTGGGAGGGGAGTAACCAATTCACTTACAGTAGAAACATAAAGAACATAATCAATATGGCTTATTCCTTTGTCATGCTTCAGCATAGGTGTAGTAATTACATTCGGTGTCTCGGGAGGATCAAACTCAATCTCTTTGTTTTCAATCATGTCTTGGATTTTGTTTTTCAAGGCCCAACAATTATTGGTTTTTTGCCCGGGGCTATTGGAATGGTAAACACACATCACATTTGGATTGTAATGGAGAGAGAGGAGGTGTTGGGATTCTGAGAAGGATCCCTTAACATAATCAGCTCTACTTTCAAAAGATGTTGCAATGCCTGAGACAGTGGCATACTGATCTTGGTAAACTGTCTTCTAGGTGTGTCTGTCCTACACTGATTTCCTTCTTGTTGTTGTTGCATAGGCGCAAGATTAAAAATAAACACCACTCCTACAGATTGATAGCGATCATTTTTAGTAAGACCCTTCTGGACATAAACAACATATGTCTCCTTCTTACCGTTGAATGTCTTCTTTACAGCAATTGAAGACGCAGCCATTTGAATCTTTCCACTCTTGATACCACTTTCGACATGTTCCCCGGTTAGAATCAGATCAGTAAAACTAGATGAGGAACTTCCAATTAGATGGTTAAATAAAGGAACTATCATAGGTCCCATGAACATATCAACCATCTCCCTATCAGATAAAGGAGGTTGCACTCTTCCCGCCAGATCTCTCCATTTCTAGGAATACTCCTTAAACCCTTCGTGAGAGCCCATGCTCATACTTTGTAACTACACACGAGCCGGTGCAAGATCAACATTGTATCGATACTGCTTGTAAAAAGCAGCAGCTAGGTCTTCCCAAGTGCAGATGTTGGTTCCCTCCGGCTGATAGAACCATTCATGTTGTGCCCCATATAAACTCTCTTGAAAGAAGTGAACCCATAACTTTTTGTCAGCAGTATGGGGTTGGATCTTCCGAACATAAGACCACATATGAAGCTTTGGACGGGACACACCATCATATTTGGAAAAAGTGGACCTTTAAATTGTGAGGGATAACAACCCCCGAAATAAGACTCAAATTTTCAAAGTCCAACCCAGGCACTTTCTGTATCTCCGTAGCATTAAGTCGGTCTTCCAGCTGCTTGTATCTGTCATCAGCAGGAGGATATTTTTCGATAAAATAGTATTCATCAGAACCTTGGCCAGAACCAAGGTTGTTATTCTCTTCAGCTTTCACACTCTTGTCATCTTCTTCTTGGTTATCATCTCCATTTAGGGGGACCTCAAAATCTAGAGCCCTTCTGACTGGACCCTTGAATTTTCTGCCCATATTAAGAAAGACTGTTGGCTTTTTAGTCTTCTTCTTATTCCCCTTTGCGATGAGAGTCTTCAACTTGTCTTGTCCCTTAGTTAAGTCCAAGAACATTTGCTGAAACTGAGCGTTCTGAGCTTGAAGTTCTTTCACAGTTTGTTCGAGTGCCATCTTTTACTGAAATAAACAGCAAGAAGATGAGAAAACATGTCTAGAAAGTACTTGTTATGTGATGATATGCATGATATGTAAATGCAAATGCAATGTTTTCAAGGACCTTTGCGGGATTTAAATTTGTTTAAATAAAAGGAAACAAAAGAAATTTTAGTAACAAGCTCAAATTATAATTGCCTTCTAGGTTTATAATGACAACAAAAGAGTTACAAAAGAAGTAAATTATGAACTTAAGTCTCCCATGGGCGCTTCCTCTTTGTGTTGATATATGCATTTAGGCTTTTTTCTTCGTATAGTCGTTTAGTCAGCACCAGTACTTTCTTTTCACCAGCATAGAACTGAGTTCCAAAGGTATCCCTTTCTTTCTTGAGTTAAATCCAAGACTTCTGTAGTTCTTTGAAGTCAGTAGGCATATCGAGATGAAGAACAGTATGAGGAACATCCTCTTCAACAACAGGCTCTACGATCACTAGTAGTATAGCAGGATATGGAATTTTAAGATTTTGAGCATGAGACCGCACCCATCTGAGGTAAGGCTCTAAAGGGATGGAATTCTTGTATCCCAAAGTCTCGCTATAAATCTTGTTGACCATGCCCCAAGCATGTATAAACCTTTGATGGTAATTTTTAGGATCGTTCTTATAGTCAAACACGATACCCTGGATGAGCATATCATGAGGACCGTCCCTTCGAGCATAACCAAACTAACGCAGAGCTAGAGAAGGGTTGTAATTGATTCCCCCTCTTATACCAAGGAGTGGTACATTAGGAAATTCCCCACAGTGGTCAATAATATGGACATCTTCCTGAGATCGAGAACACCAATGGATATCTGAATGAGCGAGTGACGTCAACCTTTGAGACCACCTCAAAACTTGTTCATTCTTTATCACCGATTGAGGCAGGTGCAAAATAAACCACCTGGATAGTAGAGGTATGCAACTCATAAGAGTTCCTTGCTTCTTCATAGTACGAGTGTGAAGGGAATGCATGATATCTCCAAGAAAAGTAGGTACCAGATTATGAGTGAGAAATACTTTAATGGCATTCACATCTATGAACTGGTCCTGATTAGTGAAAAGTACCAAACCATAGATCAGCAAGGCCAAAATGTCCTCAAAAGCACGAAAACTCATGGTATCTAGAAACCAATGAGCCCTCTCTATCATAAATTTAAGAAGAAAATCCTTGACTCTATTCCTTGTTTCCCAATTAGATACAATGTCTGATTGTTTCAGATGTAAGGTGACTGCAATGTCTTCAGGTTTTGGAACTTGCTCTAGACCGGTGAAAGGTATCTGATCAAGAATAGGCACTCCAAGTAACTTAGAGAACTCTTCCATTGTGGGCACCAATTGATAATATGGTAAGGTAAAACAATGATGCTTAGGATCAAAGAACTGGTACAGAACACTCATCATGTCTTCCTGGAAACCAGTAGTAACCAAACTAAGTAGATGACCATGTCTCTTGGTGAATTGAGAATTTTCAGGAACTTTTGAGACTAATTCCTCAAGCTTGGAAGGTACCTTTACAAATTTGATTCAGATAGTATTTTTTCGATTGGAAGCCATGACCCCTGTAACAAAGAACAAAGATAAATCCCCTAGATCCTTGAAATGGTTAGTCATGGTATGATGTTATGGTGTTATGATGTCATGTTTGAATAGATAACAAACACAAACAAAGCACACAAGAGTCTTAGGTTTAAGGCTTAAATGGGGTTCATAGGTGAGTAAGCTCTTAAAGTTTAGTTGGCTCAACCTGTCCTAAAGTAGTAACCGGGTTCTAGGGATCTCAATATCACTGATTTTCCCCACAGGTTTTGTTTAGCACGACAACTGACTTGCCACCAAATAAAACCCGAGAGTCGAATCTCAATGAGTGTTGCATCGAGTATCAACCAACTTTGGACTGCACCAAATTCAGCTATCTCACTACCTTCTAATGGCTAAGTTGGGTTAGTTAAGGTTCTAAAGGTCAGTTAGTGCTTATGACACCACGCGGAAGCCTAGTATTCTCCTTGACTGACTCGAGGGATACCAATACCAACCAATGTGTCGCACTAATATAGACATTACTTCAACCATATCGGTATATGTCGTACAGTTTCCATGATCTATTGCTACTTACCTAAGGTCCCAAGATCCGGGTATAGGATCTTTGCAAGAAAAGTAAACTCGAGCAAGCCCCAAATGTAAAGCATACAAAGCAAACAAGGAAAGCATTTAAAAATGATCTAACTCTAAGGTAACCCTACTTTTTTAGTTCTTCCCCAGCAGAGTCTCCAATTTTATAATACGGTGGGAGAATTTACTTGGTTTTGCATTTTATCGCAAATGTTGCGGATAGCAAGAGTCGCCACCGACTTTTCTTTTATCCAATAAGGAAAGGGTGAATAGAACAGGAAAGACCTTGAGATTATTGAGTTGGGGGGGGGGGGGGGGGGGTAGGTTATGAAAAGGGAGGGTGTTAGCATCCTTTTCATCTATAGTTATCTACGGGCTATTAATCGCTAGCTCACTTTATTTTGAAAATTGCTTTGTGAATGTGTGTTTGAAAATATTTTGAAAATGCCAATTATAAGGCAAGACTTTGTAATGATTCTCGTATATGTCCTCGAAAATGCATACAAAGTGTTTGTTTGAAAATATTTTGAGAAAATGTTTGTGAAAAGATGTTTTGTTTGTGAGCAAGCGACTATGAGCATTCTACCTACTCAAGGTTTTTCATGTTATTTTCCTCCTCCTTTAGATAGTGTTATCCTACCATTAGTTAGTAGGAAGCCCTATCGTTAGATGTGAAGGGACAGACGTGGGTCATCGTACAATCATCAAAGGAAACTTGTAGGAGTGCTTTAGAAATTTCGTAAGGGACTAGATCATTTACCGAAGGCAGCATTGAAAGGGTCATCGAGGGACTACGATCATTTTAATCGAGGGTCTTTGCTAAAGTATCCCCATGTTCAAGGGATGTGACTATTTAATCGAAAGGAAACAAAGGGAGGTTACCCTAAAGTTGCGCGTGTGCAAAGTGTGTTGTGATTCAATTATTGTTTATCTTGCATTAGGGTTTGCTACGTTTGATTTTATCTTTCCATACATGACCTAATTACTACAGTAATATTGCAAAATAATAGCGGTAAAAGTAAGAAAATGCGGAAAATAGATATTCCTACGCTATTACATGGTCTCGGGAATGAGGGGTACAAGTAATAAAATTACGGGGAAAAGTAAAATTCTAATTACCTATTGCAAACCATGAGCAGTTACATAATTATAAAAAAATGTGAAAAGAATAAACTACGTGAAAATATAGGATAAGAAAGCGAAAGGAGAAGGAAATTGTTTTTGGCAATTTTCTTGATAAAAAGGTTTGTTGATTAACCTAATAACCTAATTAATTAATTAAACCTAAAAAAACCTAATTAATTTTAATTTTAAAAAAATAAGAAAATTTATTAATTAAATAAAAACTAAACCCTAATTTTGATTAGGGTTTGTGAAAAGGTTTTTTAGAAAAATTAATTGGTTAAAAAATGGTTTTAGTTTAGTGAATTTAGGGTTTATAATAAGAAAATAAGGGTTTAAATAATAGTTACCAGGGTTGGGTGTTGAATTCACGCCCTCAGTAGTTCCAAACAGCACGTTCACCACTAGGCCAGGCACGCCTTGGTGTCAAGGAAGGGAACCAGCGCACTAAGTAGTGTGCAAAACAAATAAAATCATGAAAAATAACAAAATGCCAAAAGGATGGGATCGAACCCACGCCTTGGTATAGTAACATCTTTATCGCGCCCACTTCAACGACTGGGGATGTAATACATTTGTTATCTTTAATCAAACAAAATATATATAATATGAAATCTTTGCCTGAACCGGAGAGGCGTCGGAGTCCTAGCTCTGGTCGTCTTCTTTGGTTTCCTCTTTCCTTCAAACCTGCAAGACAAACGTTGTTAGCAACCCAAAAGCACCCTACCCCCTAAATTGAGGCATGTGAGTTCAAAGGGATGGTTATTTTAGCCCAAAATGCAACGGTTTGAGAGGTATAATAAAAACGATATGGATCGGACCAAACATGGTAATTCACAGTTTTGATTGCATGGTACCGTATGATGATCCAATATTATACAAACACATCTCATCAACATATTAATGGCATTAGTATGACTTAAAACAAAATGAAAATAAAAGTATGAATTTAAATAAATCATGAGATCGAAGATGGATTCATGTGAGTTTTATGAGCTTTGGACCATCAGGTTTGGTCCATTCTTACTTTGTATCTTCTCAGGAATCGATTAGTGATGCAAGGATGCTTGGAAGAGGGCTGAAAACTAGGGTTTCAAGTTGCCCTAGTTTGATAATTTTTGTGATTTTTGGAGGGATGTTCTTGGACAAGGTTTTTTTCATGGCCTTTTGTGTCTGATTTGGAGTGAATATATAGGTTGAATTAGGTCACAATATGATGGGCTTGGACTTGTGTAATGAGCTTTGTCCTATTTTATTTTATTTTGATCTTTAAATGAATTAAAAAAAATTAATAAATAATAAATCAAAGGGAGGTGTGTGAATAAGTCTTGGGGTGCATAAGGGGTGTAGTACACGCTTGGACTCTGAAATAATAGCCCAATAGCCCAAAATATCAAGTTTGCTCAATTTAAACTTCATGCATTTGCTCAAAATTTCCCAACTTGCACTGGTCATAACTCCTTCAATTTTCATCTTTTGAAGGTGATCTTAGACTTTTTGGAAATCCAAATATGTCCTATACAATATCTATGTTGACCAATTTTGCATTTGAATAATTTATCTAGATTTAAGTTGCCTTGACAAAAAGTGTCTTTTTATTGACTTTTAAAATGACCTATAATGTATTGGTCCATATCTCTCAAATGAAGCATTTTTGGACTTGAGCTGAGAGAGATAAAGTTGTAGAGAGTTGAATTTCCTTCAAAATGAGCTTTGGTTTAGGAAAGTATGATGAAGCATGTGAAAGTTATGCTTGGTCAAATTTCAGTTGACTTTTCCTTAAGAAAACCCTAATTTGGCAACTTTGACTTTTGATAATTTTGAGAGTCTTATTGATGAATCATGATCAAAACTTGGCAAAATGATGAATATGACTTCAAAATGTTGATTTTTTACCAAAAACCTTGAAGTTTGACTGTATGTTGACCATATTTGACTTTTTACCCAATACAATTGATTTTTAGTCATCGAAGCCATTGATTGAGCAAACTTGTGATGCAAGGCATGAAATTTGGTATGAGCATTCTTGGAGACATATAAGAGACCATGAAATCTATTTGAGGCCTTAGAAACCCAAACTTCCTTGAGAAAAATGAAACCCTAGTTGTGAACCCATTGTCTAGGAGGAGAATTTGTCTGATTAATTCTTGAGCAACCTTGAGCATTTGAGAACCCTAGGAGAATGTCTTAAAGAAAAAGGGAGGGAACATTTTGGGGTACAACATAACGTTTCTACTGAAGTCCAGATGTTGAAAGCTTGTGTTTCTATTAATGAAGTTCTAAAGATAAGGGTTCTGAAGACCAAGTGCTGAAGACTCTAAAAGACAGAAGTTCTAAAGACTTTAAAGACTTGAAGTTCTAAAGACCCAAGGTTCCAAGAAAAGGCTCTCACGACCAAGTGCTGAAGACTCTAAAGATGCAGTTCTGAAGACTCTGAAGACTTAAAGTTCTGAAGACATGATGTTATGTTCTCGCTTCTAAACTCATGCTCGCAGAATCCTCTAAAATGCAGAAGGAAAGAAGATAACGTTAACTTGGTACAAATAGTACATGGTACAATCCACATTTCATTCCACTACCATGAAAGGACGGACGGGTCGCATGATCTTGTCCCCCTTACTGTTCAAGCTGCCAATGTTTTTGGAAATTCCAAGAGTATCCCTCAATGGATAAATTATGCTAATGGCTATATATAAAGGCTTGAAGACTAAGAAAAGAAGGAATCCAACCAACGAAATATTCACGCGCAAACGTTGTTCATTGCTTTCACTTTCTTAAGTCACTGCTCATAAAATAGTTTAAATACTCAACTTTTTAGAACTGGGTTTTGATATTCATTAAGGGACCGGGTAGGTCTGAATCCTTAAGAAGTCTAGAGCTTACGAGTTGTAGATGTTGTTAGTCACTTGCGGGTAGCTTGTGCATTGTAATAATCAAGTTGATTATTAGTTGATATTCCTTAAGGGACCGGGTAGGTCTGAATCCTTAAGAAGTCTAGGGATTTCAAGTCTAGAGGTTGTTAGTCACTTGTGGGTAGCTTGTGCAAATTATAATCAGTTTGATTATAGTGAATTAAGTCCTCGATTAAGTGAGGCAAAATCACCTTGGTGGGTGGACTAGACTAGTTGATAATTTTCAAGTGAATTAATATAAACATACATTGTTCTTTACTTCTTGTTCTTACTTATTATTATTATCAAGAGTGAAGGAAAAAGCATTTTAAATTAAAAGGGGAATATTTTTAAAAGAATCTTTTTGTTTTTAAAAACTCAATTCACCTCACCCCCTTTCTTGTGTTTTTCACACCTTCAATTGGTATCAGAACTCTGGTTCTGAGAAGATAAAAAGTTTGAATTTTTATCAACACTTAACAGTGTCCACTACTAATCCAGTGTGTGTGAAAAACCAATGGCTACATCTACTTCCATTATTGACAATAGGGATAATGATAGAGATCACTATAGTTAAAAACCTCATATGTTTGATGGGGAGAAATTTGACTATTGGAAGGATAGAATAGAAAGTTACTTTCTAACACATGACTTGGATCTATGGTACTTGGCAGTTGATGGATACACTCACCCAGTAGATTATAAATGTCATAAGATTGCAAGAAGTGAAATGACTGAAGCAGAGAAGAAAGTATGCATAAATCACTACAATGTAAGAACCATTCTTCTAAGTGTTATCTCATATAACGAATATGAGAAAATCACAGATAGAGAGACTGCAAAGTCTATTTTTGATTTTCTTCAGATGAAACATGAAGGCAACACACAGGTAAAAGAAACAAAGGCTATGACCTTAATTCAAAAGTATGAAGCCTTCAAGATGGAAGACGAAGAATCTGCGGAAACAATGTTTTCAAGAATTTAGACTCTTGTGGCAGGACTTAAGGTTCTGAACAAAGGTTACTCTATCGCAAATCACGTTAAAAAGATTACCAGAAGTCTCCCCGTTAAATGGAGATCAATGACAACTACCTTAAATTGGCAAAGGATCTAAACAACACCTCTCTTGAGGAGCTGATTAGCTCTTTAAGAAGTCATGAAATAGAGCTGGAACAAGATGAACCTCAAAAAAAGGTAAAATCAGTTGCTCTAAAGTCTACTTCTGGGAAAAACAAGGCTTACCAAACTAAGGAAGAATCAGAAGAATCTGAAGAAGATTCAGATGATGATGAACTCTCCTTAATATCCAAAAGAATAAATAAAATCTGGAAGCACAAACAAAGCAAGTTCAGAGGTCAAAGAATGACATATGGAAGAGGTGAATCCACTTCTGGTCAAATAAATGCTTCTGGAAAAGAAGTCACTTGTTTTGAATGTAATGAGCCTGGACATTACAAAAATGATTGTCCAAGGCTTAAGAAAGACAAAAGGCCTAAAAAGGCTTACAAAGCCAAGAAGGATCTCATGGCAACATGGGATGATTCAGAATCAGAAGATGAAGATTCTGATGAAGAATAGGAAAACATGGCATTCATGGCCATGACCAGTAGAGGAGAAATAACATCATAAGAAGAACTGACAATAAACTATGAGTCTGACTCTAATGACGACAAAGAGGTAAGTTCTTCTTTATCTCATTTTGAACTTGAAATTGGTTTAACTGAATTAATGAAAAGGTATGTGTGATACGGTGGGAGAACTGACTTGATTGTTTTTCATTTTATCGCAAATATTGCGGTTAGCAAGAGTCACCGCTGAATTTTCTTTTATCCAAAAGGAAAGGTGAAAAAGCACAGGAAAGACCTTTGAGATTGTTTCTTGAGTTCGGGAGGTAGATTATGAAAAGGAAGGTGTTAGCATCCTTTTCATCGATGGTTTTCCATGGGCTCTTAGTTACTTGCTAGATCATTTTCTTTTGTTGTTTGAAATTGTGCTTGGTGTGGTTTTGAAAGTATTTTGTAAAAGAGGCCATTGTTTAGGAAATCTTTGTAATGATTCTCGTTCGTAAGAATGTATACAAAGATGTTTGTCTTTTTGAAAATGTTTTCAATTTTGTAAGATGTTTGGAAATGTGTGTGTTTGTTTTTAAAATAGCAAGGATATTTTTTTTTGAAATGGAGCAAGTAACTAAAAGTAATCTACCTACTCAAATGTCTTTCTTGTTCATTTTCTTTTCCTTTGACATTGTTGTCTTACCACTGATTTGGTAAGCAACCCTATCTTTGGATGTTAACGGGACGGGCGTGGGTCATCGTATAGCCATGACTAGAAATGTTGCAAAGTATCTTAGCATTTTTTGAGGGACTAAGATCATTTTGTAAGGCAACTTTGAATAGCGTCATCGAGGGACTATGATCTTGTATTTGTTTGTTTTGCTAAGACACTTTACATGCGTAATATGGCCATTTTGTATAAGGCAACTAAGTGGGATAGCCCTAGGGGTGTCTTGTGTGCAAGTGTGTCATTTTCATGCTTGATTTTGTCTTGGATTAGGGTTTTCTATTTGGTTGATTTTATCTTGCCATACAAACCCTAATTACTAACATGTTATGTAAAGCGATAAATTGTGAAATTTAAAGATTACTACGCTATTACAACATTTTGTGGAAGGGGGTATACAATTTATGAATGGGGATTGCAATAATATAAACCTAATTAAGCTATTACAACCAAATTGAATATATATAAATATTGGAATAAATAATGTACAAGATAAATTAAATATGCAAAGATGTATGAATGCAAAGAAGATTTTGTTTGGTTTTTATGTGGAAAAAGTTTTAATCCTAAACCTAATAAATGAATCAAGACTAATACAAATTAATTAGGAAAAAAAATTATTTTTAGAAAGGATTTTGATTAAAACCCTAATTCCAATTTATCAAAAGGAAATAAATTTCTTTTAAGAAAAGGTAAGTATTTTTACATTTTTTATCTTGAAAAATAATATATGGTATTTATGAGGTATTTTGGTCTTTTGTATTAAAAATAATATGTTTAATAAATATGAAGAAAAATAAATATTTAACCTAATTCTATTTTAATTTACAAGTTTATTAAAAAAAGATAGTATATAACTTAAATAAAAAAATTAATATTTTTTATGAGAAAATAAAAATAAAATAAAACAAAATATAATATTTATCATTTTTTTATATTTTTTATGATTAAGAAAATATATTTGATAAAATAAAAATAAAAATAAAATAAGTAAATAAAATATTTGGGCCAGGGGTGTCATGAGTAAACTGGAAGTAGCATATTAGCAAAAAAAACAAGAGGCCCAAGAACTGAAGCCCATGCTGCGAAACAACAAAAAAGGGTGGAAAAATATGGAAAAATTTCAAAAGGCAGCGCCAAGGCTCGAACCCACGACCTATGGCATTTTTGCGCGCTGCCTTACCACTGGGGTGGCTGTACATCCGTTAGTCTAAGTGAAAACACAAATACATAACACAAAACATTGCCTTGCCCTGTACTTCATCTTCAACCTCTAGCCAGCCGGACCCCCTGTAACTTTTTCATTTCTCAACAAAAGTGGAAAGTAATAACATGAACATTACATCATTTTACTTCACGATTCTAACCATGTGCATAACTAAAACTATGAGTCCAAGATCAGAGAGAATTTTGTTAGCCTTAATTCTTAACCTAATTTTTTCAGAAACTTCAAATTTAAAATTCTCTAAACTCAATCCAAATAAATGCAAGCTATGGATATGTACAGCTTCGTAGCAATGATGTCTACATTTTATATTCACAAACGAAAAGCTAATTATGCATGTATTAAGAGTTATAAAAATAGAAAACTCACCTTGAAAATGGAAATCGTGTTTTGAAAATGAGCTTGCTTTAGGATGTTGTGATGATCAGGTTAGCTTCGTTGAACCTCTAGGAAGATAATGCAATTCTTAGCTTGTCTTGAGGGTGGCTGGAATGGTCTGGAGAAGTCCACCTGTGTTGCTCTGTTTTTGAACTTCAACAATGGGGAAGATAGAGCCACCGTGATGTTTCAGGGTGTGGGATGGTTTACTTATAAGGTAAGGAAGCTTGGGAAAGCAAAAGGCCTGAAAACGCACGAGTGAAATGGAAGATTCAGTTCACAAGTCAGAAATGGCAAGTTTGGAGGCTTGGTATGCAACTTCTGATTCTAGGTTGTTTCAAGGCTTGGGTATTCATGGTTTTAGTTGCAAAATGATGTCTTTATATAGAGAAAAAGGTTGGAGGACTTGTGCTTGCTCAGAAGTACAAGATCACATGTCTTGCTACATTTCTTGTTTTTGAAGCAAGTGTGATAAGTGACTTCTTAAGGCATGATTCTGATCTTGTATGGTGGCTTGAAGCTTTAAATATGTTTTTTTTCAGGTTTAGAGGCTTGGTTTATGCGGAAAGAACAAGTCCAAGGCTCAAGAAATGGAAAAATGCAAAAGGCATGCTTTTCCAAAATGGCAATGTTGCCTTTCTTCTAAAAACGACTATTTTCTTGTACAATGCATTGAATGCTTGTCTTTAGGGCATGAAACCTTGTGCAATCCATTAATGGTGGAGTGGAAAACAAGTTTGAGGCCTGAAAAGTGAAGATTTTACAGCCAATTTGCAAATTTGAAAACTTGTTCTTCATGAAAATGACCTATAATCAAAGTGATAAAACCCTAACTTTATCTCTTCGATTCTCCCTACTCAAGAATGATCTCAAGGAGTTCTTGGACATTTTGGAAATCTTGTAATGTAATCTACAACCCATCTTTGAAATGCTTTTGAAAATTCCTCTTGGAACTAGGTGAAAAGTTTCCATGAAGTTAGGTCAAAAACCTGCGTAACTAGGGCAAAATTTCACTAAGTTATTTTAGTTCATGAGCATGTATTCACAAAATTATATCTTGACATCCAAGCATCTTTAGGAGTAATTGTGTGAAGAAAAGTTATAGATTTCATGGAGATCTATAACTTTCATGTTGGGAACTTCTTTTGAATCATCTTGTATCATGGTGATAATTTGACTTAAAGTTGAGAAAAAATAAGAAATTTTCTATATTTAGAAAATTTTCTAAGTTAGAATTTTTTCAACTTTTCAAATCCAAATCTTAAATATTTGGTTTCCTGATGAACAAGTTTCACATTTTGACATGTTTTGATGAATTGTGATCCTTGGCACTTGAATTTGACCAAAATGTCAAAGTTTGACTTTTTAGTGCACAGTTGACTTTTAATCAGTTGACTAAAAAATTCATCTGTCAATCCAATGGATTTGCAATGTTTTGAACCATGTCATTAGGTCAAGATGATACAATTGAACTCTTAAGATCATTCTTTAAACCAATTGACCATTTTCTAGGTCAAAAATTAGAAATTGCCCCTTCTCAATCAAAACCCTAATTTTGACCATTTTTCCCTTTTGATGATTTGATCAAATTTCTTGGGGAATTGTGGTCCAAACTTGATCAAATGATACATATGAGTCTAATATGTTGATTTGGATAAAAAATTATGAAGTTTGACTGAAAATTGGCCATGGTTGACTTTTTTCCCCAATACAGCTGATTTTTAGGTCAATTGTTCAATTGACTGATCAAAAGTGTGATTCAAAGCTTGAAACTTGACATGAGTAATCTTGGGGGTCCCTAATTATCCTTGAAAGTCATATGAAGCATTGATAGTCCAAAAATCCTTGTGCAAACTCAAACCCTAATTTTGGTCATCAGTGCATGAGGAGGTGTCTTGAGCTGGTCAAACCCTAATGTAGTCTTGAGTCAAAGAGATCTTCTGAGAAAATTCTTGATAAGTGAGAGGGAAAATTTTGGGGTACAACAGCTTCCCCTGTTCAATCTTCTTAAACCTGAAAAGTTAGACTGGCGAGTTTTTCCATTCGTGACTCGAAGGTGGAAGATGATTGGACACTAGAGGGCCCAGAAATTTGCACTCGGTGATGCGATGATATAAGGAATGAGCTTAAAGATTCCATCCAAAAGTGATTGTTGAATTTTAATTTGTAAGCTGGAAGAATGAGTATCATAATGGCATCCGTGTCTGAAGCGTATATGTACTGTATCCGAAAGTCAAATCTGAATGAATATCAGAATGGCATATGTGCTTGGAGCGTATCTGTATTGTATCTGAAAGTTGAATCTGAATGAATATCAAAATGGCGTCTGTATCTGGAGCATATCTGAACTATATCCTAAAGTCAAATCCGAATAAATATCAGAGTGGTATATGTGCTTGGAGCGTATTTGTATTGTATCTGAAAGTTGAATCTGAATGAGTATCATAATGGCATCCGTATCTGGAGCGTATCTGAACTGTATTAAGAGGTTGAATCTGAATGAGTATCAGGATGGCACTCGTATCTGGAGTGTATCTGAACTGTATCAAGAGGTTGAATCTGAATGAGTATCAGAATGGCAGTCGTATCTGGAGCGTATCTGAACTATATCAAGATTGAATAATTGTTAACGGTAGCTGTTAATCTTATCTTGAAAATGGCAAAATGTTAGCTAAAATACAAAGTCATGTTGCATGAAATGTATGATGTAATGCATTCGTGTTATCAATGTTTATGATATATGAATGTGATGTATGCGTATGTGAGCTAATCTGCTGCATTGTTGTTGGATTGGGGAAAATAAATCCCTGACTGTTGTTGAGGATATGTAAGTATAAGTATTCATGTTGTGAATTCTAAGTATCGATGAATTTCTGTCGAGAGAAATAAACTTTGTTGTAAGGGCAATGCTTATGTACTGCTTGTAGAATCCTGTTGGGGAATCCTGAGAAATTGACGACTTTTATTGGGGGCCAATAATTTGAAATTTTGTTCCACTGGGGATTTAAATGACGTATGTGATCGGTGGATCTGGAACTGACTGTTTTACGCTGGTTCGCGAAATGTCGCGGAAGCAAGAGTCGCCACCGTCTTTTATTTTCTCCAAATGGAAAGGACAAAAGCACAGAAAAATTCCTTAAAGAGATTGCTCTCGGTTCGGGAGGTAGGTTATAGAAAGGGAAGGTGTTAGCACCCTTTCTATCCATGGTTATCCATGGGCTCTTAGATACTTGCTCACTTGTGTTTTCAAAAATGGTTTGTTTGCTTTTCAACTGTGGGTTTTTAAAAAGTTTCTTTGAAAATTCCAGTTCGACTCTTGTATCGGTCCTCAAGAGTGTTTGAAAAGTTGCTTTCGAAAGCTTTTGAAAATGTGTTGGTGTGAAAAGTATTTTTGAATTTGTTTGAAATTTAGAGCAAGTATCTACGAGAACCTACCTACCCTAAGGAATTCGTCTGTGTAAATGTCCTTTAAGGTAGTGCCATCCCACCATTGAGAGGTAGGTAGCACCACCGTTGGAGGTGTTCGGGTCAATTCGTTTTCAGGGACAGTGTGATCACCGGAGCAATGGGAAGACACCTTAGAAGCTACCCTCATGCCAGGTTCCCGGATCATGAGGACTTACTAAGACATCCTCTACTCGACGATCACCTTTCGAGGCAAGGCAACAGTGAGGCGTACCCTAGGGGTGGTGTGTGATTTGTGTGTCGTTTTCAGATATTTTTGTCTTTTGTCATGTCATAGGTGATCTACGCGTTTGTTTTTATTTTTGTCATTCATTCTTGCATGCATTTATTAACAGTTAAACAGATGCGGAAATTAAAAGTTCTAAACTATTACAAAGGCGCGGGTCCACATCGCCAAATTAAAATCCAGGACCCGATTTGACAGAAAATAAATAAAGTAAAGTAAAGTGCGAGAAATTTAATTTACACGGCTTCGGGAGAGTTACATAAATATTATAAGAAATAAAATAAAAATGCGCGAATTGGAATTAAAATTGAAAGCGAGGGCGTTGGACCCTTTTTAAAGGAATTAAATTATTATTATTAAATTAATGAATTTAAAATAAAAAAAGAAATTATTTTTGAGATTTTGGTATTTATGATTTTAATGAGAATTAACTGAAATTTAAACCTAATTCTAGCTATTTTTTAATTTATTAAGAAAATATGAAAATTATCTAAAGTTAACCCTAATTGATTAATGCGATTTGATTTATAAAAATAACTAATTAAGAATTAATAATTAATATGGTGAAAAAAGGAAAAAAAGATAAAAAATACTCGAAACCCTAATTCTACCAATTTTAGGTTTATTGAAAAATATTAAGTTTAATCCTAGAATTTAAAACTAAGTTAATTAATGAATTTTATTTACAAAAATATATTAATTAAATAAATAAAGTTTGATTTTTATGACTTTTCTGTTTTTTACTATTTTTTATATTTTATGAAAATAATTAAATTAAAGAATTAAATTTAAAAAAAACTAATTAAAACAAAAATAGAAAAATATGAGAAAAAGAATTAGAAAGGCAAACCATGGGGGATCTGTCCCCAATTGGAGGTTTTGCTTAGTAATTTAGGCCCATTTGTCTATGGCCTCATTTGACTCTGACGCTAGCATGTGGCATGTTTGACCAACGAATATGGTGTTCCTCTGATCAGGGCCAATGGATTAATCTCAGTGGGCGCGTGGCATAGTTGGACCAAGGGGTGTATGATGGCCTTCAAGGAAGAGCGCTGCATAGGATAACGTTAGTAAAAATATTATGGAAAGGGGTGGGGACCTGGGATTCGAACCCAGGTCCCAGAGATTACCAACGCGTTCATTGACCAGTGGAGCTGCTGTATCGCTTTGTATATATAATAGCAAATAATTAATATAAGAATAAAGCAAGCGTTAGTGGGATTTTAGCGCGCAAATTCAAATAACCCAATCAAGTATTGACACTTCATCATCTTCTCCGTTTTGCCTTTTTCCCTGAAATATAAAAGAGGTTAACGGGGGTTTTAAACCCCCCCCCCCCCCCCCCCCAAAATATGCTTATTTTCAAAATAGCGATTAGGCCATGGTATTATATAAATTAGGCGCGAGGATTGCTTTAGAATCGTCCAAGCATGCTGAATTCAACCATGGTATTATGGTGTTCCAATTTTACAGCATTTAGAAACGCCCAATTTGAAAGCTTGGTAACC
The DNA here is from genome assembly GCA_948472305.1 of Vicia faba. NCBI lineage: Eukaryota > Viridiplantae > Streptophyta > Magnoliopsida > Fabales > Fabaceae > Vicia > Vicia faba. The sequence goes on from OX451737.1 coordinate 520,566,779, forward strand.
CTAACCTGTATCAATGGTGAATCTTCTAATTTGGCACAAAAACTCAATTAAAATATGCAGTTAGCTTTAGAATCAATCACTCAATGTAAATCAATAAAGAAAACACACGAAAAATGCATGAAATTCATGATTCGATTATGGAAATTTTCGTGAAAAACTTGACTCTGATATACCAATTCTTGATGTTTCAGGCTATGGTATTGATCCAGGCACCTTCCTTGATGTCTCAGCAAGCCAATGGAACAATTATTTTGGCTTGAATCGCCCTAGAACCTAGTTTTCAGTATTTGAGTTTTTTCACAAAAATGCAAAAGTGATGATGATGTTCTTGCGCAGCTGGGAGGTTCTTAGGAGTAGGGTTTGCATCCATATATACATGTGAATGATTAGGGTTAAGAAATTGGTACAAGGAATCAAGGAATTGATGAGAAAATATTTGATTTTCCATGCATATATTTTTTCAATCTTTTCATGCAAATTTGATTCAAATTGTGTCCAATCACCATGATTCTTTCCAAATCTGATTATACACAAAATCTTGAGACTATTTCATGCACAAAAAGATTTAAAAAGTTAGGTTTAGTATTTTCCACATATTTATTTTAATTAAATGAATTATTAGCATTTAAAAATTCAAATAAATAAATAAAAATGATGAAAAACTTCCCTTTGGGCCAAATGGTCGTGCACATGCCTTGGATAATGATTCTTGGAAGAAAAAGAGGCCCATTAGCATTTTTAAGGCATTTGAAACAATGTTGACTTTTCAAAATATCCAAAAATTTCCCAACTTCCACAGGGCATAACTTGTTCAATTTTTAAGCTTTGCTCATGTTCTTGGACATTTTGGAAAGGTCTTTGAGTCCTCTAACCAATGTATTTGGTCCCATGTCATTCTTATTTACCAATCTCAAGTTATGGCCTTTGACTTAAAGTCCCTTTTTGTTGACTTTTGAAAATGACCTATAATGTTGAAATTGATAACTTTTTGTGAGAGCATTTCTTGGACTTTAAGTATGAAGAGGAGTTGTAGGAAATGTCATTCTCTTAAAAATGAGCTTTGGATGGAATTTTTCTGATAATCCATGTGAAAGTTATGCCCTGGTCAATTTACAGTTGACTTTTTTCAACTGTCCAAATATGGAAACTTTTGCATCTTGAGACTTTTTGAGCCAAGCTTTGAGAATCATGATCAAGCATTGATCAAATGATTTTTGTGGCTTCAAAATGAGATGTTGACCAAAAATTTGGACCTTTGACTGTCAAATGACCATTTTGCCCCTATAGTTGACTGTAGTGCAATTAGGGTTTTTTGACTGTGCAATTTTGTGCTGTAAGTCTTGAAACTTGGTATGAGGATGCTTGACCATGTTTGTAGGCATGTGGGACTTGATTGGACCCTTGGAAACTTCATTTTCTTTGTCAGAACCAAAACCCTAGTTTTTGACTGTTAGGAGGTCCTTGAACTGTGCAACCCTTGGGGAGATTTTGAGGCATTGACTTGGCAAATTTTGAAGAATATGGGAGGGCAAATTTTGGGGTACAACAACGTACTGTAGGGGTTTACTTATGGAATAGCTTAGAGATATTTTCCTATCCTTTCAACTTATCAGTAATTGTCTCTTTTCATTTCATTTATTTGTAAACAGCAATTATGTTCAAATGCATATGCTCAACAATGAATCATTGGACGTTTTTGTAAACAAAACACAAGTGTAAAGAAAAGACAATTAGTTTTTTCACTTTCAATGGAATATTTTGTATTGACTTTGAGTAAGTATTTTAGTACAAAGAGACAAACATTCTATTAAGAGAATGTTGTCGTAAAAAATGAAAATTTTGATACAAAGAAAAGATAGCTATGTGTACAAAAAATCCCATGGGGTTTCCATTCTGATATAGCCTTCGTATCTCCGAGCATCTTGTCTATTTGTTGCCTTGTCCGAAGCTGACTGAATTGATCAGAACCTCTGAGTTTGTCATTGGAAGCCAAAGGTTGTCCATAAAGTGATCCAATGGGATATAGTCATACACTTTAATTCCCTAACTTTTGCCTGGACCGCCCTTTCGGGTTTTCAGTCCACCGGGAAACCCTTTTTTGCCCAAGTCTCCCTTTCGGGTTTTCAACTTGCCGGGTGTACAGATTTTTTTGTTTTATCCATAACTTTTGCCCGAACCTTTTAGTTCGTCGGGATGCCCTTGTTTTTCCTAGGTATGTCAACCTAGCGGGTCTCTTATGCATAGTATCTTTTGACTATGTCCGTGTTTGCAGGGTGTGGCAGGTCGTCACCATCCATGGTGGTCAAGATCATTGCCCCACCAGAGAATATGTTTTTCATCACAAATGGTCCTTCATAGGTAGGAGTCCATTTTCCCCTGGGATCACCTTATGGCAAGATGATGCGTTTGATCACTAGATCTCCAACTTGATACACTTGACGTCTGACTTTCTTGTTGAAAGCCTTGATCATCCGTTTTTGATACATTTGACCATGGCAAACAGCAGTAAGTCTCTTTTCATCAATCAAATTCAGTTGATCAAGTCGAGTCTGGATCCAATCGTCTTTGTTCAAACATGCATCCTTCATAATCCTCAGAGAGGGGATCCGAACCTCGATGGGAAAGACAACTTCCATGTTGTACACCAATGAATAGGGTGTTGCCCCGGTTGATGTACGAGTCGTGGTACGATATCCGTGGAGAGAGAATGGTAACATCTCATGCCAGTCTTTGTATGTGACTGTCATTTTCTGTATGATCTTTTTGATGTTCTTATTTGCAGCTTCGACAACACCATTCATCTTCGACCGATAGGGAGAAGAATTGTGATGATGAATCTTGAATTGCTCGTTGTTGTTGAGATTTGTACCATTGTCAGTGATGATCCTTTCTGGGATACTGTATCGGCAAATGAGATTTTGCTTGATGAAGCAGGCAATAACGTTCTTGGTGACGGAAGCGAAGGAAGCTGCCTCCACCAATTTTGTAAAATAGTCAATGGCCACTAGGATGTAGCGGTGTCCATTGGAGGATGTCGGCTTGATTTCCCCAATCATATCAATTCCCCACATAGCAAAGGGCCAAGGAGCTGTCAAGACATTCAGAGGAACCGGAGGTACGTGCACCTTGTCAGCATAAATTTAGCACTTATGGCAGGTTCGAGAGTGTTGATAGCAATCTGCTTCCATGGTAGACCAGTAATAGCCTGCCCGTAGGATTTTCTTTGTCATTGTATTCCCACTAGAATGGGTGCCAAAAGTGCCTTCATGTAATTCAACCATGATCCTTTCAGCTTCAACCTTATCTACGCACCAAAGTAACACAGAGTCATGACTGCGTTTATACAGGATGCCATTACTAAGGAAGAATTTAGCAGAGAATCTCCTTAAGAACTTCTTATCATTGATTGAAGCTCCTTCTAGATATTATTAAGTCTCGAGATATCTCTTGACTTCGTGAAACCAAAACTGGTCCACTATTTCTTCAGTATTAATCTCGTGACAGTGTGTTGGTTCATCCATTCATTCAATGGTGATCTGGGGAGCCTCATTATCCCAATTAAGTTTAAACATAGATGACATTGTGGCTAGAGCGTCTGCTAGCTGATTTTCTTCTCACGGGAAATGCTCGAAGGTAATCTTCTCAAAATGTGGTAGCAATGTCAAAACATGTTCTTTGTAAGGGATAAGGTTTAGGTGTTTGGTGTCCCATTCCCCTTTGATCTGAATAATGACCAAAGCTGAGTCTCCGAATACATCCAATGATTTGATCCCCAAGTCTATGGCAGCTCTGAGATCATAGATGCACGCTTCGTATTCTGCCATGGTGTTCATACAATTGAAGCAAAGTCTGGCTGTAAAGGGAGTATGACACCCTTCCGGAGATATGAGTACAGCACCGATACCATTACCTAGTGCATTAGATGCTCCATCAAAGAACAGGGTCCATTGGGATCCTTGTTCAGGTCCGTCATATGGCCTAATTTCTTCGCAGTTGTCTAATGTCCTGATGTCTTCATCCTGGAATTCAAACTTCATGGACTGATAGTCTTCTACATCTTGGTGAGCAAGGTGATCAGCTAGCACACTGCCCTTTATAGCTTTCTGGGTAGTATACTGTATGTCGTACTCTGTCAGGATCATCTTCCATCTAGCTATTCTCCCAGAAAGAGCAGGCTTCTCGAAGATGTATTTTATCGGGTCCATTTTAGATATCAACAAGGTAGTATAAGTCAGCATATACTGTCTTAGTCGGCGAGCAGCCCATGCCAAAGCGCAGCAAGTTTTCTCGAGCAGTGAATATCTGGTTTCACAGTCGGTAAACTTTTTGATCAGGTAGTAAATAGCGTGCTCTTTTCGGCCAGACTCGTCATGCTGCCCCAATACACCCCCATTGAATTTTCTAAAACAGTCAGATACATGATCAACGGTCTCCCCTCGATTGGTGGCATCAATACAAGAGGCTCTTGTAAGTATTATTTGATTTTGTCAAAAGCAACTTGGCACTCACCATTCCATTTGACTACTTGATCTTTCTTCAAGAGCTTGAAGATTGGCTCACAAGTAGCTGTCAGGTGAGAAATGAATCTGGCAATATAATTCAAACGCCCCAAGAATCCTCTAACTTCCTTCCCAGTACGAGGAGCAGGCATCTCTTGTATTGCTTTAACTTTGGCAGGATCGACCTCAATACCTTTGTTACTGACGACAAAGCCTAGGAGTTTACCGGGTCGTACCCCAAATGTACACTTGTTTGGATTCAACCTCAGCTTGTACTTCTTCAATCTCTCAAACAGTTTTTGTAAGTGATCAAGGTGCTCTTCTTCTGTTTGAGACCTGGCTATCATATCGTCTACGTAGACCTATATTTCTTGATGTATCATGTCATGAAATAAAGCTACCATGGCGCACTGATAGGTTGCCCCAGCATTTTTCAGCCCGAATGGCATCACCTTGTAGCAGAATGTGCCCCACTATGTGACAAACGTTGTTTTCTCCATGTCCTCATGCGCCATTTTGATTTGGTTGTAACCTGAGAATCCGTCCATGAAGGAAAACACTTTGTGTTGTGCCGTATTGTCAACTAAGATATCAATGTGGGGGAGTGGGAAGTCATCCTTAGGGCTTGCCCTATTCAAATCTCTGTAGTCCACACACATTCTCACTTTGCCGTCTTTTTTGGGTACGGGACCAACATTGGCAACCCATTGGGGGTAAGAGGTGACAGCCAAGAATCCAGCGTTAAATTTCTTCATGACCTCTACTTTAATCTTTTTTGACATATCAGGCCTCATTCGACGTACCTTTTGCTTTACTAGTGGCCAATCTTCTCTTGTAGGCAGACAATGTACCACAATATCTTCATCAAGTCCTGGCATGTCTTCATATGACCAGGCAAGGACTTCGACATAATCATGCAACAACTGAATCATACGCTTCTTAATACTGGTTTCCAGATTGGCACCCACTTTGACCTCTTTTTATCTTCTTTGGTACCCAGGTTGATTGTATCCACAGGTTCCTCGTGAGGCTGAATGGTTCTTTCTTCTTGTTGTAGCAGTCTGGCCAGTTCCCCTGGTACTTCACAATCTTCCTCACCTTCGTCTTCGGCTTGTTAGATTAGATTCTCAGAGTCACGAAAGGCCATAGCAGTATCGTTACCCATGGGATCCAGAATGGATGGATACCTACATTGTGAGTGTAGGTGTGTCTAAGGGTATAGCTATCTTTGAAAGAAAATAAAATGTAAAAGAAAAAACAATGAGCACAAAAGATTGTATGCGAAAACGTCCATGATTCATTGATGTCATATGAAGATGAAATAATAACCCTTACAAATGGACCATTGTGCCTCGGGTAAGACACAAGGTTTTAAGAGTGAGAATTATTTTGAATATTACAGATCCAACAAAGTGTAAAGATAAATTACTGAGGGATGAAAGTGATTGGTACGAAGTCTCTAGCCTCCCAATTGCTGAGTCCTCCATTGACAGTCAGAAAGATCCAATCCTCCAGGTTGCAATCATCTTCACCATCTTCTAACGCGTTGACCTCATGGTTGCTAATCTTCAAGGGTGGCCCTCCAGCACGGGCACGGCGTACAGCCTTTTGAGCACTTGAAGTGAAACCTAGGCCAAACTTGTCAGACTTATACGGGATATCCGGAAGTTGCCCCCAGATGGTGCATCCACCTTCCTCTACCACTGCTTTGGCGTCCTTTAGTGATGACATCCGGAGTGGAGGTCTTGTAATCTTGGGAATCTGGGACATAGTCTTGGTCACTGCCACCTATTGGGGGACCTCTTCGAAGTGTTGAAATGGAGTTTCAATGAATTCACCGTCCAATTCCACATATCTGAAGGAATTGAGATGGTTGATCATGTATTCTTCCTCTCCATGGACAGTGATAATATTCCCTTAAACCGAATACTTCAGCATCTGGTGTAATGTAGAGGTAACATCGCCAGCATTGTGGATCCATGGCCGTCCTAGCAGACAGGAGTAAGAAGGGCGGATATCCATTACATAAAAGGTTAAATTGAAAGTTTGAGTCCCAACCTTTATGGGGATATCCACTTCCCCGTGCACCATCCTCTTCGAGCCATCAAATGCCCTTACTACTATGTTGCTTGGATTCAAAGTCAACCCTTCACAGTCAAGTCTGTCAAGAGCTTTTTTGGGTAATACATTCAGAGATGAGCTAGTATCCACTAAAACATGTGCCAGAGTGGTGCCCCTACATTCCACTGAGACATGCAACGCCTCATTATGCTTTCTTCCCCTGGGCGTCAGATCAGCATCCGAGAAGCCTAAGCCGTTATCCGCTGTCAAGCTGGCCACGCAGTCTTAGAATTGATCAGCAGACGTCTCTTGAGGCACATGGGATGTTTTTAGGAACTTTACCAAGGCTTTCGCATGTGCCTCGGAACACATTAGTAATGCCAGCATGGAGATTTTGGAGGGAGTTTGCCCCAATTGTTCAACTACATCGTAGTCGCTCCTCTTTATAATTTTTAGGATCTCCTTCATTTCTTTCTTGGAAGCCTCGGGGATAGTCAGTGATTGAGCCTTTGTCTGGACAGGCTCCACTTGAATACTCTTTCCTCGAGTCTCGGCACCAGGAGCGTTGGTAGGAATGATATCAGGGGTTGTAACATCTTTGTCAACAGGAGCACTTGCAGAGATGATTATGGGTACGGAAGTAACCTTTGGAACAACCACGGGGATAATCACGGGTTCAGAAACCGCTTTTGGTGGAGCAATTTCTGGAGAAAAGATCCTACCACTTCGGGTAATTTTGCTAGTTTCGACAATATTGCTGATGTCGGAATCTTATTCTTCAGAGTTTATCTCTTCGGCGGCCGACCAGTCTTGTTTGATACCATGGTAGTAAATGTCCCCTCCGTAATTCCACAGCACGGTCTTGTCTGATTCATATGGGATTGGCCCAGGCATTGTGATTATTATAGGAGCTGCTTTCGAAACCGATGTAATTCTAACGGGTCTTTTGGTGGAGACCCTGGAAGAATTGGCGGAAATGGTAATGATTGAAACATCTTCAACTTGAATAGGTGAAATAGGAGTTTTTTCAAACAAAATCTCTTTGTTATCTATCAGGCACTAAATGCCTGCCTTCAACAAAGGGCAATCAGTTGGTGAGGACAAGCAGAGATGGCAAACTTCATTACAGCCTGGGAACACGCCGACTTTCAACAAGTTTATCTTAATGGTCGGAAGTGGAGTCATGAGTTCATCAACTGTGGTAACAAACAAATCTTCTTCAATAGCACTGGTATTGTGACCATGTTTGAGCATAGGAGCAGAAATGACATTTGGCTTCTCGGGCGCATCAAACTCAATTTCTTTTGCTTCAGTGAGGTCTTGTATTTTGTTCTTCAAGGCCCAACAGTTATTAGTATCGTGACCAGGACTTTCAGAGTGATATGCGTAATGGACATTGGGATGATAATGAGGGGATGTTGTGTTGGGGTTTTTCGGAGCTTCTTTCAAGGTCACCATGTTGGATCTTAGCAGATAAGGTAATACTTGAGACAGAGTCATGTTAATTCTGGTGAATTTCCTGACTGACCTTTCTACCCTTGGTCGATTATTTCTTTGTTGATCATATGTAGGCTTTGGGATCATAACAGCCCCCACCGTTGGTCGGCGTTCGGCTCTATCTTGGTTTCTTTGTGGATATACAGCAGTTACCTCTTTCTTCCTGATGAAATGTTTCCTTACAACTGTAGAAGAAGATGAATCCTTCTAAATCTTTCCACTTTTTATGCCAGCTTCCACCCTCTCTCTGGTTAATATTAGTTCAGTAAAGCCTACAAATGAACTTCTGATTAAATGGTTGAAGAAGGGGCCAGATAAGGTGCCTAAGAACATGTCTACCAATTCCCTTTCAGGCAGAGGGGGTTGAACGCTTCCAGCCAAATCTCTCCATTTTTGTGTGTAATCCTTGAAACCTTCATTGGAAGCCATGGCCATACTCTGGAGTTGGGTACGGGTAGGCGCCAAATTAGCATTGTATTGATATTTCTTGTAGAAAGCTGCGGCGAGATCTTCCCAATTATGGATGTTGGCTCTTTCTAGTTGGTAAAACCAGTCGAGTTGTGTTCTAGACAAACTGTCTTGTAAAAAGTTCACCCATAAGTCTTTATCAGCGGTGTGGGGTTGGATTTTTCTCACATATGGCTAGAGATGCATTTTAGGGCATGACACTGCATCATATTTTGCAAACATAGGCACTTTGAATTTCGGAGGAATCACAATCCCCGACACTAGTCCCAATTCCTCAAAGTCTAAGCCCGACACCTTTTGTATTTCCATCGCGCTCAAACGCACTTCCAGATGTCTGTACTTGTCATCAGCTGGAGGATACTGTTCCTCAGAATAGTCTTCCTCTTCTTCTGATTCTTATGGGACAGCTGTTTCCTTTCCTTTCCCTTCCCCTTCCCTGGATATTGTTGCAAAATTCAAAGTCCTTCTTGTCTGCCCCTGAAATCTTCTCCCCATGTTTAAGACTCTGATTACCTTCTTTGTTTTCTTTTTCCTCTCTTCAGCTAGCAAAGTCTTCAATTCTTCTTGCCCCTTGGCTAGGGTCATGAGCAATTGTTGAAACTGTGTATTCTGGGCTTGGAGATCTTTCACTTTTTGCTCGAGATCCATCTTACTGAATTAAAAATGAGAGAGATGAGGAGACTTGTTGCAAAAGACCTGTTTATGTTATGATGAATGATATGTGCATATGCAATGTTTTCAAGGATTTCAAAGATTCAAATTTATTTTAGACAAAAAGGAAACACACGTTATATTAATAAGATAAAGTTTGAGTACGTCAATGCCTCTTGGGCAAAATAATACAAAAATCTAAGATAGAAAAGGAGTGCGCATCCTCTTTGGTGCAATGTAGGCATTCAGAGTCTGCTCCTCATGAAGTAGCCTAGTGAGCTACAAAACCTTCTTCTCGCTTGCGTAGAATTGGGCTTCGAAAGTATTCCACTCTCCTTTGAGTTGTATCCAATCCCTTTGGAGGTCTTCAAGAGATGTGGGCATGTCAAGATGTAGGATAGTGTATGGAACATATCCTTCCTTAACAGGCTCAATGATTACCAGGAGAATGGAGGGGTAAGGCATCATAAGATTATGAGCGCAAATTCATACCCATTTGAGGTAAGGCTCAAGGGGGATGGAATTCTTGTGCCCCAAGGTCTTGCTATCCACCTTGTTTAGCATCCTCCAAGATCGGATAAATCTTGGGCGAAGACCTTGATCGTCGTTGTCGTAGTCGAATACCAAACCTTGAATCAACATCTTGTGTGGGCCATCCCTTCGGGCATAACCAAATTGTCTTAAGGCTAAATATGGGTTATATGTTATACCTCCCCTAATGCCAAGTAGAGGGACATTATGGAATTCCCCACAATGGTAGACGATGATAACATTCTCTTTGAATCGAGATCACCAATGAATGTCTGAATGTTTGAGCGTCATTAACCTTTGTGACCACCTTGAACCTTGCTCATTCTTTAAGACTGATTGGGGAAGATGAGAAATAAACCATATTTCCAGGAAAGGGGTGCAACACATAAGGACACCTCTTTTCCTCATTGTGAGAGTGTGAAAAGAGTGTAGGATATCCCCTAGCAATGTAGGCACCGGGTTGCGTGACATGAAGATTTTGACGGCGTTCACATCTATGAGTTGGTCAGGATTTGGAAACAAAACCATCCCATAGATGAGAAGAGCCACAATTTCCTCAAAGGCTTGCAAGTCTAAGGAATTCCAACAGCTTTGGGATTTCTCAAACAGGAACTTTGCTAAGAAACCTTTGACACCACTCCTAGTTTTCCAATGAGTTGTGACATCAGATGAGTGCAAGTGTAGAGCTTGAGCAATCTCTTCTGGCTTTGGATCTCTTTCCGTACCATTGAAAGGTAGTTGATTGAGAATGGGAATCCTCAAGAGTTGGGATAACTCTTCCAAAGTAGGCACAAGTTGATAGTCGGGAAATGTGAAGCAATGGTGCAAAGGATCAAAGAACTGAAAGAGCACCTTCATCATATCCTCATCTGTGTTGGAGGTGACCAAGTTGAGTAGACGTCCATGTATTTCGGTGAATGGAGACCTCTCAGGAATCTTTGAATCTAGCTCCTTAAGTTGTAGAGGAATTCTTACAAGGTTGACTTCAATAGTTTTCCTGTGAAGTGAGTCCATATCCTACAAAACAAGAACAAAGATGAATCTCCAAAATCCATGAAATGGTTAGTGGATGTATATGATGTTCATGATGTCCATGATGTTATGTACAAGTATGAATATACAATCAAAGCAAACAAGTCCTTAGTTTAGGCTTGCATGGAGTTTTATAGGTAAGTACCCTCTTGGAGTTTCGTTGGCTTAAACCTGTCCTAGTAATAGTAAACGGGTTTTAAGGAGCTCAATATCACTGGATTGTTTCCTTGGTCATTGTTTCAGCTCAAGCCTCTTTAATGGCGACCGAAATATCCCAAGAAACCAAACCTCAATGAGTGTAGTATCGAGTATCTACCAACTTCGGACTGCACCAAAGCCGGTCATCTCACTACATCCTAAAAGGCCAAGTTGGTCAAGTAAAGGTTCTAGAAGTTCATTAGTGCTTCATGACATCACTCAGCGGCCTTGTATTCTCTTTGATTAACTCAAAGGCTACCGGTACCCACAAATATGTCACACTAACATAGCTATTGCTTAGACCATGTCGGTATACCCCGCACAGTTTCCATAACGTATTGCTACTTACCTATAATATATCCCAAATCCGGGTAGAGGATTCAAACCCAAACAAAGAACCATAATGTAAAGCATACAAGTCAAACAATGTAAGCAAGTAAATGTGATCTAAACCCTAAGGTAAACCCACTTTTAGAATAATTCCCCAGCAGAGTCGTCAGTTCTGTGATACGGTGGTAGAACTGACTTGATTGTTTTGCGTTTTATCGCAAATGTTACGGTTAGCAATAGTCGCCACCGACTTTTCTTTTATCCAAGAGGAAAGGTGAAAAAGCACAGGAAAGACCTTTGAGATTGTTTCTTGAGTTCGAGGGGTAGATTATGAAAAGGGAAGGTGTTAGCACCCTTTTCATCCATGGTTTTCCATGGGCTCTTAGTTACTTGCTAGATCACTTGCTTTTATTGTTTGAAATTGTGCTTGGTGTGGTTTTGAAAGTATTTTGTAAAAGAGGCCATTGTTTAGGCAATCTTTGTAATGATTCTCGTTCGTAAGAATGTATTCAAATATGTTTGTCTTTTTGAAAATTTTTTCAATTTTGTAAGATGTTTGGGAATGTGTGTGTTTGTTTTGAAAATAGCAAGGATATTTGTTTTGAAATGGAGCAAGTAACTAAAAGTAATCTACCTACTCAAATTTCTTTCTTGTTCATTTTATTTTCCTTTGACATTGTTGTCTTACCATTGATTTGGTAAGCAACCCTATCTTTCGATGTTAACGGGACGGGCGTGGGTCATCGTATAGCCATGATTAGAAATGTTGCAAAGTATCTTAGCATTTTTTGAGGGACTAAGATCATTTTGTAAGGCAACTTTGAATAGCGTCATCGAGGGACTATGATATTGTATTTGTTTGGTTTTGCTACGACACTTTACATGTGTAATATGGCCATTTTGTATAAGGCAACCAAGTGGGATAGCCCTAGGGGTGTCTTGTGTGCAAGTGTGTCATTTTCATGCTTGATTTTGTCTTGGATTAGGGTTTTCTATTTGGTTGATTTTATCTTGCCATACAAACCCTAATTACTAACATGTTATGTAAAGCGATAAATTGCGAAATTTAAAGATTACTACATTATTACAACATTTTGTGGGATGAGGGAGGGTATACAATTTATGAATGGGGAATGCAATAATATAAACCTAATTAAGCTATTACAACCAAATTGAATATGTACAAATATTGGAATAAATAATATACAAGATAAATTAAATATGCAAAGATGTATGAATGCAAAGAAGATTTTATTTGGTTTTTATGTGTGTTGTACCCCAAAATTCCCCCTCCCATATTTCTCAAGACATGTCAAGAATCATCTCCAAGTTGTTCAAGATGGCTCAAGAGTTGGACAGTCAAATCACCTCCTAAGACAGTCAATTCAAAATTAGGGTTTTGTGTTGCATCAAGGTCCTCACATCCAAATGGTCTCAAATTCTCCCCAATGTCCTAATATGTTCTCAAGTTCATCCATATCAAATTTCAAGCCTTGCAGAGAAAGTTTGGTTAGTCAATTGCTCAAGAAGTCCAAAAATCGACTGTGCTAGGGCAAAAGTCAATTGTGACCTAAATACAGTCAAACCTCAAGATTTTTTGCCAACATTCTCATTTTTAAGGATAATTCATCATTTAATCAAGGGTTGATCATGATTCATCAAGGATTGCTCAAAATTCATCAAGACTCAAAAGTTGCTAAATTAGGGTTTTGCAGGAAAAGTCAACTCAACTTTCACCAAGCATAACTTTCTCATACTTTATGAGAAATGACCCATCCAAAGATAATTTTGAAGAGGATGCAATTTCCTACAATCCATCTTCACACCCCAAGATCAAGAAATGCACTCACAAGAAGTTACAAATTTGGACATTATAGGTCATTTTTGAAAGTCAACAAAAACACCTTTTTTTCCAAAGCTTATAACTTGAGCATGGAATATTAAAATGCGATGAGACCAAAATGGTTGGTTATAGGACATCTAAAGGTTTCTAAAAAGTCCAAGAACACCTCCAAAAGTTCAAAATTGAAGAAGTTATGCATTGTTGAAGTTGGGCATTTTTTCAAAATTGCCAAAAGTCAACTATCCTCAAAACTCCAATTTTTGACAAAAGGGCCCACTTTTTTCCACTTGATTTGGTCTTTTCACACCACACACGTGTCCCATATCCAATTTCATGACCAATCATTTATTTTTCTATTTTATTTAATTTTTATTGATTTAATTTATTTTAAATCAATATTAATTCAAATAAAATACAAAAATTAATAGAATGAGATTTTTTTGATCATTACAGGTCTTCATTACCAAGATACACCTAATCAAATTCGTATCAAGCATTGTTGTGCACAAAATATCAGATTTGGTACAATTTTGGAAACTTTATCAATGGTGATCATATCAAATCCCAAACCTTGAATGCACATGGATTGAAAGCCCAACTCTTGACCTAATTCATTCCCTTATACACACATAAGCTAGGCATACAGAGGACACGTCCCGAAAGCTGCAGAAACGGCCAAACAAACTTTGAGAAAAAGCTTGAAAAAGTGAAGATCGAAATCCACATTAGGGACGTTTTCAAGACCAAAACTCAACGTGGTTTTCTTGACTGCCATCCCCTGAAGTGATTGGAATCAAAACCAAGCATTCTTCTTCCCTACAACGCACTGTAAGTACTCATGAATGTGCCTCTATACACGAAAACATAACTCCTCATTCTTGCGTCTTTTTGACAAAGCATTAGCATATTCTTGTTCCTTGTATGATTTCTAAGCTTTTTGCAATATTCGATTTTGTTTTCATAGCCTGTATTGTAATGCCCGAACCTAGGGTTTTCTTGTTTTGTTTTTAGGCGTTTGCTTTGCAGGTAAAATTAGGACTAATAATGGATATAGAGATGATCAGGAAGGAGAAACGAAGCGAACCATGGCTTTGGATTGCATTTCTATAGCCTAGAGTGGATTTTAGGACGAACCTAGGGATTCTGCTGCGGATAAAATCCGCAGGTAAAAATCCTGGTTTTTCAACGAAGAAGACGAAGCGTGTCTTCTTCCCATTGGTCCATTTAAATTTCGCGCTTGTTTTTTTTATTTCCAGCATAATAATTGAGTTTTCAATATATTATTTGTTTTGTATTCCATTAACAAATAGGCGACATGGCTCAGTTGGTGGAAGCGTGGGTGGAAAACCCCTTGGGACCTAGGTTTGAATCCCAGGTCCCCCAAAACTTTATTGCATTTTATTTTCAAGAAATTCCATGCAGCATCCAAAGTAGGGCTCACCATACGCCCTTGTCCAGATACTTGCCAAGTGGCTTCAGATCATATCCATTGGTCAAAACTGCAAGCTTACCATATACTCAAGTCAACAAGCATACACTGGATTGAAAAGGTCAACAAGGCTGCTCACAATTGGGCCTCTGAAATTGCAAATCACACCTCCTCTTGGGCCCAACACCCCTTTGGTTATCCTTTTCTTTTATTTATTTTGTTATTTATTTACTAATTATTATTATTATTTAAATTAACTAATTAAATCATTTTTTAATAAAACCAGAAAACATAAAAAATATCATTTTTTTCTAATTTCATTATTTTTGTAAATAAACATTAATCAATTTAGTTTTTAATTAGGTATAACTTTAATATTCTTTGTAATAAATTAAAATTAATTTAGAATTAGGCTTTTAATAATTTTAATCATTTTTATTTTTCATTTCCTTAAATATAAAAAACCCAAAAATATTTTTTATTTAATTAATTAATTAACTTAGATTTAATTTCCATTTAATTCAAAAAAACAAAAAAAAACATGCTTTCTTTCAAAAAGGGTCAAAACCCTAAAAATGCGCCGATTTAATTTTCTCGCACGCGATCCATATTTCAATATTGTAATTGATTCCAGTATGTAATAGCTTTTAATTAGGACTTTATTTATTTACCGCTTTATTTTTTACTTTCCGCAATTTAAATTAAAGGGTTTGTTTTTGGCGATGTAAATACCCGACGCCTTGTAATAGCTTAGATTTAATTTCCCGCAATTTAATTTCCGCACAACATTAACTGTTAAATGTTTGATAATAGGGAATGCATGACAAGATCCAATGTATGAACTTAAAATCAACATAGCTCACCCATAACATGTACAGATAAAATTAATCAAAATAACACACTTGCACATGCCACTCTTAGGGTACGCCTCACTTGGTTGCCTCGAACGTGGTCATTGAGTATAGGAAGTTTTAGAGGCCGCCCTCTTGTCCAAAGGTCATAGTTGCCTCGAAACGGTTGCCTCGGAAAGATGATCTAGGATATTAGGGTTACCGCTAAGGCGTTCTAACATTGCTTGAGTGACCACACGTCCCTTAATCGAATTGACCCAAAAACTCCAACGACGATGCTACCTACTCCTCAATAGTGGGATAGCATTGTCTAAAGAACACTAGCACAGTTTAATTCCTTTCTCGAGTAGATAGATGGTTCTTAAGTACTTGCTCCTTTTTAAAACAAAACAAAACTTTTCGCACTTACACTCTCTTCAAAACAAAAACTCTTTTCAAACCCACAAACACAAAGAAAAGCAAAATTTTGAAAACACAATGAACAAGTACCTAAGAGCCCGTGGATAACCACGGATAGAAGGGGTGCTAACACCTTCCCTTTCTATAATCTACCTCCCGAACCCGAGAAATATCTCAAAAAGGAATTTTTTTGTGCTTTTGTCCTTTCCTTGTTGGATAAAATAAAAGATGGTGGCGACTCTTGCTTACCGCGACATTTTGCGAAAACAAACGCAAACGCGAACCAGCATTCCAAAACAGTCAGTTCTCATTCCCACCGATCACAGAACTGGCGACTCTGCTGGGGAAATTCTTATAAGTGAGGTGTACCTTAGGATTAGATCATTATGTTTTCAATTGTATGTTTTGTATGCTTTAATTTTGTGGGCTTGTATCGGAGTTCTATAGATCCTAACCCGAATCTGGGGGCACCCTTTAGGTAAGTAGCAATAAACTATGAGGGAATTGTCCGGCGTAGACCGACACGGTTGAAGCAGTAGCTACGTTGGTGTGGCACTTTAGTCTATACTGATATCCCTTGTGTTGGAACAAGGAGAATATGGGTCTTCTAAGGGGTCATTAAGCACCAACTGACCTTAGAACCTTAAATTGACCAACTTGGCCATAGAACAGTAGCAGTATGCTACACTCATTGAGACTAAACTCTCGCGATGATTCCGGACGTAAGAAAAGGTTGCTAAACAGGAATTATGACCGATTGAGGGTAGTAAGTGATATTAAGATCCTCTAGAACCCGGTTACTATTTTTTAGGACAAGTTTAAACCAACTGAACTGAAAGAGGGTAGTACCTAAGCTCCATGCCAGCCTGAAATCTAAGGGCTCTCAGTGTGACTTGTGTGCCTTTACCATGTTTGCTTTTTGTGGATACTTGTGGTGTGCTTACTATCATGACATCATGACATCATAACATTGCATACATCTTGCATAAGGACTGACCTATTTCAAAGACAGGAGGGTTTCATCTTTGCTCTGTTTTGTAGGTCATCATGATGCCCATGCATAAGAATACTATCCGGATCAACTTTGTCCAAGTCCCTACCTTGCTTAAAGAGTTGGTCGCCAAGATGCTTGACACTACTTCCTTCATCAGGAGGCATGGTTCTCTTCTCAGTTTGGTCACCTCCAAATTGGACGAACAGATGATGAGTGTCCTGGTCCAGTTTTATGATCCAATGTACCATTGTTTTACTTTCCAGGACTTCCAACTGGTTCCTACCCTAGAAGAGTTCTCTGAGCTGCTCGTAATCTCTGTTCTGGAGCAGACTCCGTTTACTGGTTGGGAGAAGACTCTTAGGCCTGAAGAAATTTCCGCAGCCCTTCATTTGACCAAAGAAAAGGTAATGGCTAATTGGGAGACTAGAAGTGGAGCTAAAGGATTTCTGACTAAGTTCTTGGTTGGTAAGGCTAACTACTTCTGGGATAGCCTAGACTTTAAGGCGTTCGAGGATATTCTAGCTCTTTTGATTTATGGCTTGGTACTGTTTCCGAATCCTGACACTTTTGTTGATGTGAATGCCATAAAGATCTTCATTTCTCAGAACCCGGTACCCACTCTCTTGGGTGACATTCTTCATCAGCTTTATGCTCGTACTGCTCGAAAGCGGGGAACCTTGATGTGTTGTGCTCCTTTATTATCGAGGTGGTTTATTTCGCACCTCCCTAAGTCAGCGCTGAAGAAAAAAGAAGGAATGGGCTGGGCTTATAGGGTGATGTCTCTTTCTCATAATGACATTATCTGGACTCTCAAAGGTATGGATGAGGTGACTATCATTGATCGTTGTGGAGAGTATCCTAATGTTCCATTGCTAGGAACCCATGGAGGAATTTCTTACAACCCATGCTTAGCTCTCCGTCAGTTTGGAAGAGCCAGAAGAGAAGGACCTCGAGATGCTGATGCCTCATATCATCTTTGATTTTCAGGGGGATAGTGTTGTACCCCAAAATTTGCCCTCCCATTCCCTCAACATTTTCTCATCACAAGACCTTTGAAGATCAGGAGCCAATTAGGGTTTCCTCTGCTCAGGACTCCTCCTTGCACTGTGGACTCAAATTAGGGTTTGTGTTTGCCTAAGGATGTTTTGACCTAAAATGCCTAAGATGACTTTCATGCTTCATGTTGGACTCCCAAGTTTACCCATACCAAGTTTCAAGTCTTAATTCCAAGTTTTACCCAGTCAATTGGACAGTTGACCTAAAAATCAACTGTATTGGGGAAAAAGTCAACTGTGGCCAATTGACAGTCAAACCTCATGAAATTTGATCCACATCAACATTATGAACTTATATGGACCATTTGATCAAGTTTGAATCACAATTCCACAAGAAATTTGATCAGATCATCAAAAGGGCAAAATGGTCATTTTTAGGGTTTTGACTGCACAAAGGCAATTTTTGACTGTTTGACCTAGCCAATGGTAAACCAAGCTCACATATGGCCTCAAGGACTCAATGGAATTATCTTGACATGTTCATCAAGCTCAAAAGATCCCAAATACACAAGATTGACAGTTGAATTTCCCAGTCAATTGATCAATTTTGACTGTATACTGAAAAGTCAAACTTTGACTTTTTGGTCAAAATCAAGAGTCAAGATTCATTTTTCATCAAAACATGCCAAATCATGAAACTTGTTCATCAAGAAATCACAAAATGCAAATTAGGGTTTGAAAATAGAATTTTTCATAACTTAGAATTTTTCTAAGTTATGAAAAACCCTAATTTTTTCCCAACTTTGCCCCATCTTTTCACCATGATCCATTTGGATTCAAACAAAAGTCAAAACATGAAAGTTGTATCTTGTTGAATAATCTACAACTTTGATTCACAAAGTTTTCTCATTTGAAGCTTGTATCTCAAGTTACAATTTTTTGAATAAGGGCACTAAACCATTTTTAACTTAGTGAAATTTAACCTATTTTGACAAGGTTTTCTACCCCACTTCAAGGACACTTTTCATACCCTTCCACTTGGAATTTTGATTTGCATTTCAAAGATGGATTGTAGTACACATTCCAAGCTTTCCAAAATGTCCAAGAACTCATCAAACAACCTCATAACTTGAGAGATTCGAATTTTACAAGTTGGCAAAAAGTCACTTTTGTTCTTCATCAAGACATGTTCATAATCTTGCCAATTTGAAATCAGTTTGCTTTATGCTTGATTACAGGTCCTTGAACCATTTCATACTCAATAATTTAATGCATATTCAATGTGTTAAGGTCATGTTCTTTGTGTTCTAACATTGCATAATGGTTTAATCCTAAACTAGATAAAGTGAAATTTCCATTTTTGAAAAGTTTAGCTTTATGTCAAGTTTGTAATCCAACAAGTACATGAAAGATCTGCTTTGCACAAGATTATGTGCATAACACACTGATCAAGAGAGGCTTATGCAGCACATTAGGAGGCCCCCTACTAACCTAAAACAACCAACTTGCTTTGGTTGCTTAAGATAGAAGAAAAGTCCATAACTTATGCCATCTCTCATCTCAGCTTACATACACAACACAAAAGCTATCAAACAGATTCCATAGACAAAATCCAAGCTAACACACGAGCCCTTGCCATCTGAAACACTCCCATTGCTCTAATCACCTCAAAACTGCACAAACAGGGGAGCCCCTGCAGTTTGAGTGCAAACTCCCAATCCCTTCGAGCATTTTGATCCAAACCTTTTCCTCTACCTTCCCTACAACATATGAAAGCTAACCATGTCCTATAATCAGACCTGTAACACCCCCAGGCCACTTCACCATTTTTAATTTTCTGTTTTGCAGTTGGAGTTCATTAGCTCGATTCAGGGAGTTTCAAGACAAAGTAGGAATTGGAAAAGCTTCCTTACACTTCAAGGAAGTTGTACAAGTCATCATTTCACTCTGAAACATCCTCCATTGCCAAGCTCGATTCCAACTGAACAGGTACATTCATGGAGTTCCATCTCTCTTATTAGGCATTGTTAGCTTTAGGTTTTTGAAGAAAACATGTCACAATCATAGCCCTGAACATGCTCATATGATTAGATTTCATTTATGTTTCGTGTGCTTAGAGAATTTCATGTCTGAACATTGATGAAAAGTTAGGTCAGAAATTGGGGGAGGAGAAATTCTCCCTCATCTTAGAGAGATAGGTCAAGTTATTTATATGGTTGAAACCGTCTCTTCATGCTGAACATTTCTTGTGTTATGAGTTTTTGCTGAAAAGCCAAGAATCAGGAGTTAGACATTGAGGAACAGGGGCGCGCGTTTTTCAAAAGTTTGAAGCTGGAGGTTGAAGACAATGGTCAGTGGGCTGGGCCTGTGTTATTTCACTTTTCACACCACCTTTTTTGATTCACACCCCCCTGAGCCCATTTGCTCATATTTTAACATTTTTGACTTTTTCTTTTTTGATTAACTTTGTTTATTTTTTCTCATGACATTTAAAAATTAAAAATATTTTTTTCCATCATTTTTGTATTTATTTGCATATTTATTTGTTTATTTCTTTTGTTGTATATAAAATATATATGTGCTATTATTAGAATAAATAGAAAATAGTGTAAATACAATTTTTATTTTATTTTTACATTCTGAAAATATTTCACACAAAAAATACTTTTTTATTTATTTTATTAAAAATATTAAATAAATATTTATCTTTGTGAGTAATACCTATTTAAGGTTTAATATATATATATATATATATGTTTATTAATATATTTAAGCTAAAATATAAAAAATACTTGGGTTTTCCATTTTTATTAATATTTGATACAAAAATACTTTTTTTCTCACAATATACTTCATTTTATTTTATTTTTGTACATAATAAATAAATACTTGTATTAAATTAAATAATAATACATTTTCTTTAAAATTAGGGTTTTTTGCCCTAAATTCAAAATACTCCAAAAAATAATACATTTTTATTTTCTTTTCTCTTTTACATAAATAATATTTTCTCATACACATAAAAACTTTCTTTTTTGCATTTCACATATTTATTTAATTTCCATTTAATTATGCAATTTATTTATCTTGCAAATATCCAAATGATGTAATAATTTAGATTTAAATTCTTGTCAATATCCCCATTTGAACATTTGTACCCCCTTCCCATATTTGGTTTTGTAATAGCTTAGTAATTTTAATTTCGCACTTTATTGCTTTCTAATGATAACATGTTAGAATTAGGGTTTGTATGCGAAAAACGATAAAAAAAATAGTTTGACCTAATACAAGATAAACAAGCATGAAAATGGACACAAATCACACTTGCACCCCTAGGGCACTCCACTTCGTTGCCTTCAAATAGATGGGCCATGTTGCATGTTAAACTTCTTTGGGCAAAGCAAACAGTTTTGAATGATCATAGTCCCTCGATAAAACTTTTCAAAACAAACAAAAATGATCAAGTCCCTTAAAGAAAATTGCCCAAAGACATTTAACGCCGTTGCAATTATGGTCTAAAACGATGACCCGCGCCTGTCCCTTTCACATCCTAACATAAGGTTGTCCACCAAATTCAATGGTGGAACAAACTTGTTAAAAGGGTTAAAGTATAGCAATAATCTTTTGAGAAATTTAGGAGTAGATAACCTCTTAGTTACTTGAATCAACTTGCAAAACAAAACACTTGCCTAATTTCAAAATCACATCACTACACTTTCAAAACAACTTTCAAAAACAAAATGAAAACTTTTTTTAAAGACATACATCTTTGTATACATCCCCACATGGATCATTACAAAGGTTGCCACCACATTGGCCTCTTTTCAAAACATTTTCAAACCCACACACTCAAGCACCATTTAAAACAATTGAAAACAAAAGGCAAGTGATCTAAGCAAGTAACTAAGAGCCCATGGATAACCATGGATAGAAAGGGTGCTAATACCTTCCCTTTCTATAATCTACTCCCCGAACCCAAGAAAACATCTCAAAAGGTTTTTGCTGTGCTTTTTTTAACCTTTCCTTTAGGATAAAACAAAAAGTCGGTGGCGACTCTTGCTAACCGCAACATTTGCGAATACAAAACGCAAAACCTCAAGTCAGTTCTCCCACCGTATCACAGAACTGGCGACTCTGCTGGGGATAACTTAAAAGTGGAGTAACCTTAGGGTTTAGATCACCTTTGTTTTCAATTGATTGTCTTGTTTGCTTTTACGTTTGTGGGCTTTGTATCGGAGTTTTATAGATCCTAACCCGGATCTGAGGATACCTTCTTAGAAAGTAGCAACAAGGTTGTGAGGGAACTGTGCGGGGTATACCGACATGGTTGAAGCAGTCTGCTACGTTGATGTGGCACTTTGGTGTGTACCGGTAACCCTTGAGTTCAGTCAAGGAGAGTACGGGGCCGCCGCGTGGTGTCGTGAAGCATCAACTGACTTTAGGAACCTTAATTGAACCATCTTGGCCTTTTTAGGGTAGTGAGATAACTGACTTTGGTGCAGTCCGAGGTTGGTTGATACTCGATACTACACTCAATTGAGGGTTGCTTTCCTGGAATATTTCGGTCGCCAGTTCAGTGGCTAAATCGAAACGATGAACAATGAAAGCAATCCAGTGATATTGGGACCTTTAGATCCCGGTTACTTTTGATAGGACAGGTTGAGCCCACCAAACTTCAAGAGGGTAATACCCAGACCCCATGCAGGCCTAAACTCTAAGGGTTTGTGTGACTTGTGTGCCTTACCATGTTTGCCTTTGTGAATATTTATGGTGTATTTAATCATCACATCATTACATCATACAAACATCATGAGCATTGACTAACCATTTCAAGGGTTTTGAATCTTCATCTTTGTTCTTGTTTTATAGGACATGGAAACTGCTCGCAGAAAGACAATTCAGATTAGCCTTGTAAAGATCCCTCCTCAGCTTGAGGAACTTCTGTCCAGGATTCCCGAGGGCTCATCATTCAGTGAGAGACATGGAAGACTCATCAGCTTGGTTAACACCAACATTGAGGAGGACTTGATAAAGGTCCTGTTCCAATTCTTTGACCCTCTGCATCACTGCTTCACTTTTCCGGATTATCAGTTGGTTCCTACATTGGAAGAGTTCTCCCGACTTCTGAAGGTCCCTATCCTTGATCAACTACCCTACAACGGTACGGAAGAGGAACCCAAGCTTGAAGAGATTGCTAAAGCCTTGCACCTACAGACATCTGACCTCAAGGGACATTGGGAAGTTAGAAGTGGTATCAAAGGGTTCTTAGCCAGGTTTCTGTTTGAAAAGGCCCAAGAATGTTGGAACTCTCTTGACCTACGAGCTTTTGAAGAAGTCATGGCCCTCCTTGTCTATGGTTTGGTGTTGTTCCCTAATCCAGATCAACTTATTGATATCAGTGTTGTCCAGATCTTCATGACCAGGAATCCTATACCTACACTGCTGGGGGACATCCTTCACTCATGTTACACTCGAACCATGAGAAGAAGGGGTGTCCTTATGTGTTGCACTCCTCTCCTGGGGAGGTGGTTTATTTCGCATCTTCCGCAATCAGTTTTGAAGAACGAGCGGGGCTTGAGATGGTCACAACGGTTAATGACTCTCACGCATGCAGATATACATTGGTGCCCTAGGTCTAGGGAAGACATCACTATCATTGATCGATGTGGGGAGTACCCCAATGTTCCTTTATTTGGAATCAAAGGGGGTATTACTTACAACCCATGCCTGGCTTGGAGACAGTTTGGTTATGCTCGGAGGGATGGCCCTCATAACATGTTAATCCCTAACATAGTTTTTGACTTCGACAGCGATACTCAAGGACTTCGTCAGAAATTTATCAGAGCTTGGAGGATGCCAAGTAGGATAGACAGCAAGACACTGGGGCACCGGAACTCCATCCCGTTGGAACCTTACCTCAAGTGGGTACGAGCCCGCTCCCAGAAATTAGTGATGCCTTATCCTCATATGCTTCCTGTGATCAAAGAACCAGTCTTGGAAGGAGAAGCATCCTACACCATTCAACATCCCGACATGCCCACCTCCTGGGAAGAGATGCAGAAGAGTTGGGTCCAGCTTAAGGAAGAACGGAATTCTCTTGAGACCAGTCTACATGCTAGTGAAAAGAAAGTCCTGGAACTCACCCGCCTGCTGCACGAGGAAAGGAATCTCAACACCTACATCGCGCCAAAGAGGATGCGCAATGTCTTTTTACCTTAAGGAGTCATTTTGTAATATTTGGCCCATGGGGCATTTATGTATTAACAAATTTCTCCTTATTAATATAATGTGCGTTCCTTTTTGTCTACAACAAATTTTGAATATTCTAAATCCTTGAATGCATTGCATACATAAGCATTCCATTGCACCATATGCATAACAGGTACCCTATTTCGCAGGTTGCTTAATTTTCTTCGCTGTTTGTGTGAACAGTCATCATGAATCCAGACTCCTCCAGTGAGCAAGCAATCAAGGCCCTTCAGGCCCAAAGTGCACAGTTTCAAGAGATGGTCCTAAGCCTAGCCCAAGGTCAGCAAGAGTTGAAGACTCTACTCCTGAAGAAGAAGAAGAAAAAGAGGACTGCATTGTTCAACACCGGACGCAGATTTGGGAACACACTCCACAACGAAGCTGATCCAACCACTTCTTCTGCTGAGAAAAACAGTCCCCAAGGGGGAGGAGCTCCTAGTCCCGCAGTCTCCGACAACGAGACGGACTATAACGACGAACAATACCCACTTGCTGCTGACAGATACAAACAATTGGAGGACCGCTTGAGCGCCATGGAGATTCAGAACGTGCCAGGACTGGATTTCGGAGATTTGGGGTTATCTTCTGGGGTAGTCATTCCACACAAGTTTAAGGCGCCTGCCTTCGCCAAGTATGATGGGGTCTCCTGCCCAAAGCTACATCTAAGGTTGTACGTAAGGAAAATCCAACCTTACACGGCAGATAAGAACCTCTGGATTCACTTCTTCCAAGATAGCCTTTCGGGGTCACAGCTCGAATGGTTTTACCAATTGGATGGAGCTAGCATCCGGCACTGGGAAGATTTGGCAACCGCATTCTACAGACAATACCAATACAATTCTGATCTCGCTCCCACGCGTACCCAACTTCAGGGTATGTCTCTAGGAACGGGTGAAGGGTTCAAAGAGTACGCTCAAAAATGGAGAGATTTGGCTGGCAGGGTGCAGCCTCCATTGACTGATCGAGAACTGGTTGATATGTTTCTGGGGACTTTGTCTGGTCCGTTTTTCAATCATTTGGTTGGTAACTCCTCCGCTGGGTTCACAGATTTGATATTAACGGGAGAAAGAATTGAAGCTGGCATCAGGTCAGGCAAGATACAGAAGGCTGCCTCTACAAGTGCTGAGAAGAGGCCGTTTAAGAAAGAAGCAAGTGCCGTCTATGGTCCTAGAAGACAAGTCAAGCCCGAAAGTCGCCAAGCCGTCAATGCTTTGGTCATCTCCAAACCTGTTGCTGCTCCTCAGCAGTACAATCAACAAAGAAGCGAAAGGCCCAAGAGGCAGTATACCCGACTGAGTATGACATTATCTCAAATTTTACCCCAACTGTTATCCACCAACCTGGTGACCCTCAAAGAAGCTCCTAAGGTCGTCAACACTGCGTCTCCTAAATACAACCCAAATGCCCGGTGTGCTTATCATTCTGATAGTCCCGGGCACACTACTGATGATTGCTGGGCCTTGAGAAACAAAGTGCAAGATCTGATCGACGCGAAGGAAATTCAGTTTGAAGCGCCAGAAAGACCAAATGTTGTAACGGCTCCTATGCCCCAGCATAGGGTAAATGCCATTGAGGAAGAAGTGTATGCTATTTCGATAGATGAAGTTGTTACTCCTCTGAAGATTGTTAAGAAGAACCTACTGCGGGCCGGTTTATTTCTGGGTTGCGGCGAAGGTTGCCTATTCTGTGCTATTTCCCTATCTAATTGTCCCCTGCTGAGGTTATGCATCCAAGGCCTAATGGATAGCAAGGAGATTCTATTCAAAAAGACTGCTGTTCATTTGGTTCCGATGAAAGAAGTTTCTGTGATTACCATCTTCAAAAATCCAATCAAGGCTCCCCCGAAGAAGCCTATTCAAATCATGACAGTTGCGCCTGTGATCATTACTGTTCCAGGGCCCCTCTCTTACGTGTCTGATAAAGCTGTCCCCTGGCATTATGGGGCAGACGTGTATGTAAATGGAATCAAACAAGAATTCGACGCTAGTGCCAGTATCTGCGATATCACTGGTCCAGCCAAGGTCACCCGCAGTGGCAGGCTCTTCTCGCCTGACATTGCACCGCCCGCTATTCGAAAACCCCTCCTCATAAAACCTACAAGTTTACCCAGTCCTGTTGCTGATCAAATTGTGTCCCCTACTGCCGAGTCATCAAATGCTCGGGGCAAAGGGATTGAAGAAGAGCCTGCCCGGATGGAGGCACCAATACCCATAAATGTTGAGGCCTCCCGACAAGAAATGGAGGAGATTCTGAAAATAATAAAGAAAAGTGATTTTAATGTTGTCGAGCAGTTGGGGCATACGCCCTCCAAGATCTCCCTGCTCTCCTTATTGCTATGCTCCGAGGCCCATGCTAAGGCCTTGATCTCATTTCTCAAGACGGCCCATGTGCCGCAAGAGACGTCTGCAGTCCAGTTCACTGATTGCATAGCGAATCTAACGGCGGATAACGGTTTGGGTTTTTCAGATGCTGACCTGACCGCGAAAGGGAGAGACCACAATGATGCCCTGCATGTCTCCATCGAATGCAGGGGCACTACTCTGGCACATGTATTAGTGGATACTGGTTCTTCCTTGAATGTTCTACCGAAAAAGGCTTTGGATCGTCTGGATTATGAAGGCCTGGAGTTGAAACCCAGCAATATCATCGTCAGGGCCTTCGACGGTTCCAAAAGGATGGTTCATGGAGAGGTTAACATCCCTATTTGTGTGGGCTCTCAAGTGTTTGACTCTACCTTTTACGTGATGGATATACGTCCATCGTACTCTTGTCTGTTGGGTCGACCTTGGATCCATAAAGCTGGGGCAGTGACCTCCACCTTGCACCAGAAGCTGAAGTATCCCGTCAGGGGGAAGATCGTCACTGTGCAAGGAGAAGAGGAGTATATGGTGAGCCATTTGAATTCCTTCAGATACATCGAGATGGACGGAGAGTTTATTGAAACCCCCTTCCAGCATTTCGAGGAGGTACATCCAATTTCAGCAGCTGCAGAGACAATGACCGAAGAGAATGATTCCTTGAAGATGGCTTCCCTAAGGGATGCCCGGGCTGTGGTACAGAAAGGCAATTGTGCACACTGGGGTCAGCTTCCTGACTTCACTCAGAAGAACGACAAGTTTGGGCTAGGCTTTACTGCAGAGGCTCAGAAGGCGGTGCGCAAAGAGAAGATCGGAAAGGCTCCGGTGTTTATTTCCAGCTCAAGGGTGAATGCTATCGAGGAGGATGTAGAGGAAGCAGAGTTTGACAGTTGGATCTACCCGACTACCAGCAACGGACCAAGCAACTGGACGACGAAGGATTTTACCCCTATCACATTTGTCACGCAGTAATTAATTTCTTTTGATTTCCAAATTTGTAACAAACAATATGTTAAAACTTTGTTGGCTCGGTGTCCTACCCGGGGCATCGTAGCTCCATTTGTGAGGGCTTTTTGTATGACATTTTCATATATCATCAATCAAAACATTGGACGTTTGTTGCATTTCAAATCTTTTGCTCTTTTCCCTTTTTTGTGTTATATATATTGCAAAACAGCTATATTTACACACACTCACTTATACAGGTTTCAATCCACTTTGGATCTCGCTGGTAACAGCTCTGCTATCGCCAGTTATGACTTCGAAAATCCGATCAACTTGGCCGAAGACGAAGGTGAAGATGATTGCGAAGTGCCTGGTGAACTCGCAAGACTGCTACTCCAGGAAGAGAGGGCTATTCAACCACATGAAGAGCCTGTGGAGACAATTAACCTGGGTACTGAGACGGATAGGAAAGAGGTCAAGATTGGTGCCAATCTAGAGCTCAGCGTGAAGCAACGATTGATCCAGATGCTACAAGACTACATGGAGATTTTTGCTTGGTCCTATGAAGATATGCCTGGTTTGGATGCCGACATTGTAGTTCACCACCTGCCAACCAAGGAAGATTGCCCTCCGGTAAAGCAAAAAGTCCGACGGATGCGTCCAGAGATGTCTGAGAAGATCAAGGCCAAGGTCATGAAACAGTTTGATGTCGGGTTCCTTGCAGTGACTTCCTACCCCCAGTGGGTTGCCAATGTGGTGCCAGTACCAAAGAAGGACGGTAAAGTCAGAATGTGTGTCGACTACAGGGATTTGAACAGGGCCAGCCCCAAGGATGACTTCCCCCTACCTCACATTGATGTCCTGGTTGACAATACAGCTCAACACAAGGTGTTCTCCTTCATGGATGGTTTTTCAGGGTATAATCAGATCAAGATGGCTCCTGAAGATATGGAGAAGACTACATTTGTGACTCAGTGGGGCACCTTCTGTTATAAGGTCATGCCATTCGGATTGAAAAATGTTGGGGCAACCTATCAACGTGCCATGGTGGCTTTGTTTCATGATATGATCCATCATGAAATTGAGGTATACGTTGATGACATGATTGCAAGGTCTCAAACTGAGGAGGAGCACCTTGACCATCTGAGGAAGTTGTTTGACCGACTCAAGTTATACAAGCTGAGGTTGAATCCCAACAAATGCACCTTTGGGGTAAGATCCGGAAAGTTGCTAGGTTTCATTGTAAGTGATAAAGGTATTCAGGTGGATCCTGCCAAGGTAAAAGCCATACAAGAGATGCCGACTCCAAAAATAGAAAAAGAAGTCAGAGGTTTCCTAGGACGACTGAATTACATTGCCCGATTCATCTCACATCTGACCGCTACTTGTGAGCCAATCTTCAAATTACTGAAGAAAGATCAAGTGGTACGCTGGAATGATGAATGTCAGGCCGCCTTTGAAAGGATAAAGAATATCTCCAAGAGCCACCCATTCTTATGCCACCGGTGGAAGGAAGACCTCTGATACTATACTTAACAGTACTTGATAATTCAATGGGGTGTGTGTTGGGGCAGCATGACGAGTCTGGCCGAAAAGAGCACGCTATTTATTACTTGAGCAAAAAGTTTACCGACTGTGAGTCTCGTTACTCACTGCTCGAGAAAACTTGCTGCGCTCTTGTATGGGCTGCTCGCCGGCTGAGACAGTATATGCTGACTCACACTACTCTATTGATTTCAAAAATGGATCCCATCAAGTACATATTTGAAAAGCCCGCTCTGTCTGGAAGAATAGCGAGATGGCAAATGATCTTAACAGAATATGACATCCAGTATACAACTCAGAAAGCAATTAAGGGAAGTGTACTGGCTGATCATTTGGCACACCAACCTGTGGACGATTACCAATCATTGAACTTCGATTTTCCGGACGAAGACATCATGGTGGTAACTGACTGCGAAGTACCTGGACCGGATGAAGGACCTGAGGAAGGATCCCGATGGTCTATGCATTTTGATGGAGCCTCCAATGCTTTGGGTAACGGCGTCGGCGCTGTAATCATATCTCCCAAGGGGACTCATACTCCACTCACCGCCCGATTATGTTTCAGCTGCACCAACAACATGGCAGAATATGAGGCATGTATCATGGGTTTACAAGCTGCAATCGATTTGAGGATCAAGTTTCTAAGTGTCTTCGGAGATTCCGCTCTCGTGATCAATCAGATCAAGGGCGAGTGGGATACGAAACACCCGAATCTTATTCCTTACAAGGAGTATGTGTCGACCTTGCTCCCTCACTTTGAAGAGATAACTTTCGAACATTTCCCTAGAGAGGAGAATCAGCTAGCAGACGCCCTAGCTACGATGTCTTCAATGTTCAAAGTTAAATGGGACAATGAGGCTCCCCGAATCATTATCTGGAAGTTAGGTGAACCGGCATACTGCTGCGAGCTCGAGGCTGAGAAAGTTATTGAAAAACCCTGGTATCATGAGGTGAAGAGGTACTTGGAAGCTCAGGAATACCCTGAAGGTGCGTCTGTCAATGATAAGAAGTTCATGAGGAGGTTTGCTGCAAAATTCTTCCTCAGCAACGGCATTCTCTACAAACGGAATCATGATTCAACTCTACTACGTTGTGTGGATAAGGCTGAAGCAGAGAAAATTATGATGGAATTACATGAAGGCACGTTTGGAACACATTCCAGTGGACACACCATGGCTAAGAAAATCCTTCGGGCAGGATATTTCTGGTCCACAATGGAAGCCGATTGTTACCAACACTCCCGAACTTGTCACAAATGCCAGATCTATGCTGACAAGGTGCATATCCCTCCGGTTTCTTTGAATGTCCTAACGGCACCTTGGCCTTTCGCAATGTGGGGCATCGATATGATCGGTGAGATCCGACCAACGGCATCCAATGGGCATCGCTTCATCTTGGTGGCAATCGATTACTTCACGAAATGGGTTGAGGCAGCTTCCTATGCCACAGTAACCAAGAGCGTCGTGGCGCGCTTCATCCGGCATAATCTGATCTGTCGGTACGGCGTCCCAGAAAGAATCATTACGGATAATGGTACCAATCTCAATAACAAAATGATCACTGAACTCTGTGAACAATTCAAGATACAGCACCATAATTCTTCCCCCTACCGGCCGAAGATGAATGGGGCTGTAGAGGCCGCCAATAAAAATATCAAGAAAATTGTGCAGAAGATGACAGTGACCTATAAAGATTGGCACGAGATGTTACCGTTCGCTCTTCATGGGTACCGCACCTCAGCAAGGACATCAACCGGGGCAACTCCTTTCTCCTTAGTCTATGGCATGGAGGCAGTCTTGCCAATTGAAATCCAGATACCCTCTCTCCGGATAATGAAGGATGCAGACCTGAATGAAGATGACTGGATCCAGACTCGACTTGATCAATTAAATCTGATTGACGAAAAGAGGCTCACTGCTATCTGTCATGGTCAAACGTATCAGAAACGAATGATCAGGGCATTTAACAAGAAAGTCAGACCGCAAGAGTATCAAGTTGGGGACCTGGTAATCAAACGCATCATCCTTCCTCAAAGTGATCCCAGGGGCAAATGGACCCCTACATACGAAGGGCCATTTGTGGTTAAACGTGTGTTCTCAGGAGGAGCTATGATCCTAACCACCATGGATGGTGACGACCTTCCTCACCCCGCCAATGCAGACATAGTGAAAAAATACTACGCATAAATAAAAGACCCGCTAGGTTGACATACCTAGGCAAAATAAGGGCTTCCCGGCGAACCAAAAGGGTTCGGGCAAAAGTAAGGGATGAAATGAATAAAAAAATCTGTACACCCGGCAAGTCGAAAACCTGAAAGGGCGGCTTGGGCAAAAATGGGTATCCCGGTGGACTGAAAACCCGAAAGGGCGGTCCAGGCAAAAGTTAGGGATAAAAGCGTAACACTATGTCTCATTGGATCACTTCGCATCCGGAATTCGGCATCAACTATCTGGCTCCAGATTTCGGCATTGACCAATCAGCTTCATCTTCAATTAAGCAGCAAGGCGATGAGATGTTCGAAGACATAAAGGCGATAGCAGAGTTGGAACCCAGTGGGATTGATCACATAGCTGTTTTGTTTCCTTTTTCAAATTGTAAACTCTATGTTATTTGGCGGCGTCCTCTTACTAGGATGCCAGCCTCTTGTACAAAAACGCCTATTCACAGGCAAAGTTCAAAATCAATACAAATTCACTTGTCCATACAAATTGCCATTGTTTTTCTTTTTCTGTTTTGTTTTGCAAAGAACGTCCAATGTTCATTTTTGATATATGCGTTTGACATTAAATTGCTAATTCATAAATATTTGCATATGAAACAAGAGGTTGATTACAGGTGACATCAGAGACAGGGGCACTGTGAAGTTGTCTAAATGCAGCCTGGTTGTTTTGTCCGCCAAGGTACCAAGGTGGGTTCAACTGAAAAAATGTGGCCAAATCATCTCAATTCCCCGCAGAATAAGACAGGATGCGACAATACTTTCCCCAAGCGGAGTTGGTTCCCCGTCGATCCTGAAAAAGCACAACATTCCCCAGTAGATTCTGCAAGCTTATCCCCTGCGAAGAACGGACGTCTCGCCCGAGTTTTATTTAGAGTTATTTCCTCACAAGGACTTATAACTGGGTTATCCTCAGCTAAAAGCCACGGAAGACCGTTCTCGGCAAAATTCCTTCAATCCCCAGCGGAGTCTATCTTTGGTATTCCCAAGCAGAGTTTATCTTCGGAGTTCCCCAGCGGAGTTTATCGTCGTTATCCTCAGCGGAATCCGTTGTTAAAGTCCTCAGCAGGCCTCTCATCAAAACTTCGGCCAAATATCTCTTCCACAGAACAATTCTCCGGCCGTTCGTCAAGGATTTATTTTCCCCAAAGACGAAATTACATTCATGAACATTTTACATTTTCATACATCTTGCTTACATACATGATGAAACGCATACAACATCTCATGTTAAACATCATGATATTATGCATATCATACATCATGACATTGCATACAACTTACGTTTTTGCCTTTTTAGGAAAAAGACAATCTCAAAAACGACTACCTTCAACTGTCACAATTCCGGATCCGATACCTGTATCTAGCCAGGGCACATCTGAGAGTGATCAGTTTCCAGACTCGACTCCTGTATCTAGCCAGGGCACGTCTGCAGAGTTCAAAGATTCGATTCCTGTATCCAGCCAGGGCACATCTATCAACTATAACAGCTCCAGATTCGATTCCTGTATCCAGCCAGGGCATATCTGTTGACCACATTCCCAGACTCGATTCCTGTATCTAGCCAGGGCACGTCTGAAGAGTTTGAAGATTCGATTCCTGTATCCAGCCAGGGCACATCTGTTGACGACTATTTCCAGATTCGACTCCTGTATCCAGCCAGGGTACATCTGTGAGCAACCGATTGTAGATTCGATACCTGTATCTAGCCAGGGCATATCTGCATAAGGAGACTGAAGATCAAACACCTGTAACAAGCCAGGAAAACATCCTCCTTCCTCAAATATACAAGTCTCTCGCAAAGGAATCTCTTATGCGACCGACACTTCCAAATGGCATCTATAAGCCCATTCCCGACAAGGTTCCGTCACTTCTCCAGATGGCATCTATAAGCCCATCTCCCTATCCACCATCTCTCCAAATGGCATCTATAAGCCCATTCCCGACACCACATTGTTGAGACTCCAGCATGCGAGTGCAAATTTCCGGGCACTCTAGTGTCCAATCTCCTTTTACCCTCGAGTCACGAAAGGCAAACCTTCCAATCTAACTCTTCAGGTCCAAGAAGATTGAACAGGGGCAACTGTTGTACCCCAAAATTTGCCCTCCCATTCCCTCAACATTTTCTCATCACAAGACCTTTGAAGATCAGGAGCCAATTAGGGTTTCCTCTGCTCAGGACTCCTCCTTGCACTGTGGACTCAAATTAGGGTTTGTGTTTGCCTAAGGATGTTTTGACCTAAAATGCCTAAGATGACTTTCATGCTTCATGTTGGACTCCCAAGTTTACCCATACCAAGTTTCAAGTCTTAATTCCAAGTTTTACCCAGTCAATTGGACAGTTGACCTAAAAATCAGCTGTATTGGGGAAAAAGTCAACTGTGGCCAATTGACAGTCAAACCTCATGAAATTTGATCCACATCAACATTATGAACTTATATGGACCATTTGATCAAGTTTGAATCACAATTCCACAAGAAATTTGATCAGATCATCAAAAGGGCAAAATGGTCATTTTTAGGGTTTTGACTGCACAAAGGCAATTTTTGACTGTTTGACCTAGCCAATGGTAAACCAAGCTCACATATGGCCTCAAGGACTCAATGGAATTATCTTGACATGTTCATCAAGCTCAAAAGATCCCAAATACACAAGATTGACAGTTGAATTTCCCAGTCAATTGATCAATTTTGACTGTATACTGAAAAGTCAAACTTTGACTTTTTGGTCAAAATCAAGAGTCAAGATTCATTTTTCATCAAAACATGCCAAATCATGAAACTTGTTCATCAAGAAATCACAAAATGCAAATTAGGGTTTGAAAATAGAATTTTTCATAACTTAGAATTTTTCTAAGTTATGAAAAACCCTAATTTTTTCCCAACTTTGCCCCATCTTTTCACCATGATCCATTTGGATTCAAACAAAAGTCAAAACATGAAAGTTGCAGCTTGTTGCATAATATACAACTTTGATTCACAAAGTTTTCTCATTTGAAGCTTGTATCTCAAGTTACAATTTTTTGAATAAGGGCACTAAACCATTTTTAACTTAGTGAAATTTAACCTATTTTGACAAGGTTTTCTACCCCACTTCAAGGCCACTTTTCATACCCTTCCACTTGGAATTTTGATTTG
Source organism: Vicia faba (assembly GCA_948472305.1). Taxonomy (NCBI): domain Eukaryota; kingdom Viridiplantae; phylum Streptophyta; class Magnoliopsida; order Fabales; family Fabaceae; genus Vicia; species Vicia faba. The sequence goes on from OX451737.1 coordinate 520,601,009, forward strand.
CATTTCAAAGATGGATTGTAGTACACATTCCAAGCTTTCCAAAATGTCCAAGAACTCATCAAACAACCTCATAACTTGAGAGATTCGAATTTCACAAGTTGGCAAAAAGTCACTTTTGTTCTTCATCAAGACATGTTCATAATCTTGCCAATTTGAAATCAGTTTGCTTTATGCTTGATTACAGGTCCTTGAACCATTTCATACTCAATAATTTAATGCATATTCAATGTGTTAAGGTCATGTTCTTTGTGTTCTAACATTGCATAATGGTTTAATCCTAAACTAGATAAAGTGAAATTTCCATTTTTGAAAAGTTTAGCTTTATGTCAAGTTTGTAATCCAACAAGTACATGAAAGATCTGCTTTGCACAAGATTATGTGCATAACACACTGATCAAGAGAGGCTTATGCAGCACATTAGGAGGCCCCCTACTAACCTAAAACAACCAACTTGCTTTGGTTGCTTAAGATAGAAGAAAAGTCCATAACTTATGCCATCTCTCATCTCAGCTTACATACACAACACAAAAGCTATCAAACAGATTCCATAGACAAAATCCAAGCTAACACACGAGCCCTTGCCATCTGAAACACTCCCATTGCTCTAATCACCTCAAAACTGCACAAACAGGGGAGCCCCTGCAGTTTGAGTGCAAACTCCCAATCCCTTCGAGCATTTTGATCCAAACCTTTTCCTCTACCTTCCCTACAACATATGCAAGCTAACCATGTCCTATAATCAGACCTGTAACACCCCCAGGCCACTTCACCATTTTTAATTTTCTGTTTTGCAGTTGGAGTTCATTAGCTCGATTCAGGGAGTTTCAAGACAAAGTAGGAATTGGAAAAGCTTCCTTACACTTCAAGGAAGTTGTACAAGTCATCATTTCACTCTGAAACATCCTCCATTGCCAAGCTCGATTCCAACTGAACAGGTACATTCATGGAGTTCCATCTCTCTTATTAGGCATTGTTAGCTTTAGGTTTTTGAAGAAAACATGTCACAATCATAGCCCTGAACATGCTCATATGATTAGATTTCATTTATGTTTCGTGTGCTTAGAGAATTTCATGTCTGAACATTGATGAAAAGTTAGGTCAGAAATTGGGGGAGGAGAAATTCTCCCTCATCTTAGAGAGATAGGTCAAGTTATTTATATGGTTGAAATCGTCTCTTCATGCTGAACATTTCTTGTGTTATGAGTTTTTGCTGAAAAGCCAAGAATCAGGAGTTAGACATTGAGGAACAGGGGCGCGCGTTTTTCAAAAGTTTGAAGCTGGAGGTTGAAGACAATGGTCAGTGGGCTGGGCCTGTGTTATTTCACTTTTCACACCACCTTTTTTGATTCACACCCCCCTGAGCCCATTTGCTCATATTTTAACATTTTTGACTTTTTCTTTTTTGATTAACTTTGTTTATTTTTTCTCATGACATTTAAAAATTAAAAATATTTTTTCCATCATTTTTGTATTTATTTGCATATTTATTTGTTTATTTCTTTTGTTGTATATAAAATATATATGTGCTATTATTAGAATAAATAGAAAATAGTGTAAATACAATTTTTATTTTATTTTTACATTCTGAAAATATTTCACACAAAAAATACTTTTTTATTTATTTTATTAAAAATATTAAATAAATATTTATCTTTGTGAATAATACCTATTTAAGGTTTAATATATATATATATATATATATATATATATATATATATATATATATATATATATATATGTTTATTAATATATTTAAGCTAAAATATAAAAAATACTGGGGTTTTCCATTTTTATTAATATTTGATACAAAAATACTTTTTTTCTCACAATATACTTCATTTTATTTTATTTTTGTACATAATAAATAAATACTTGTATTAAATTAAATAATAATACATTTTCTTTAAAATTAGGGTTTTTTGCCCTAAATTCAAAATACTCCAAAAAATAATACATTTTTATTTTCTTTTCTCTTTTACATAAATAATATTTTCTCATACACATAAAAACTTTCTTTTTTGCATTTCACATATTTATTTAATTTCCATTTAATTATGCAATTTATTTATCTTGCAAATATCCAAATGATGTAATAATTTAGATTTAAATTCTTGTCAATATCCCCATTTGAACATTTGTACCCCCCTTCCCATATTTGGTTTTGTAATAGCTTAGTAATTTTAATTTCGCACTTTATTGCTTTCTAATGATAACATGTTAGAATTACGGTTTGTATGCGAAAAACGATAAAAAAAATAGTTTGACCTAATACAAGATAAACAAGCATGAAAATGGACACAAATCACACTTGCACCCCTAGGGCACTCCACTTTGTTGCCTTCAAATAGATGGGCCATGTTGCATGTTAAACTTCTTTGGGCAAAGCAAACAGTTTTGAATGATCATAGTCCCTCGATAAAACTTTTCAAAACAAACAAAAATGATCAAGTCCCTTAAAGAAAATTGCCCAAAGACATTTAACGCCGTTGCAATTATGGTCTAAAACGATGACCCGCGCCTGTCCCTTTCACATCCTAACATAAGGTTGTCCACCAAATTCAATGGTGGAACAAACTTGTTAAAAGGGTTAAAGTATAGCAATAATCTTTTGAGAAATTTAGGAGTAGATAACCTCTTAGTTACTTGAATCAACTTGCAAAACAAAACACTTGCCTAATTTCAAAATCACATCACTACACTTTCAAAACAACTTTCAAAAACAAAATGAAAACTTTTTTTAAAGACATACATCTTTGTATACATCCCCACATGGATCATTACAAAGGTTGCCACCACATTGGCCTCTTTTCAAAACATTTTCAAACCCACACACTCAAGCACCATTTAAAACAATTGAAAACAAAAGGCAAGTGATCTAAGCAAGTAACTAAGAGCCCATGGATAACCATGGATAGAAAGGGTGCTAATACCTTCCCTTTCTATAATCTACTCCCCGAACCCAAGAAAACATCTCAAAAGGTTTTTGCTGTGCTTTTTTTAACCTTTCCTTTAGGATAAAACAAAAAGTCGGTGGCGACTCTTGCTAACCGCAACATTTGCGAATACAAAACGCAAAACCTCAAGTCAGTTCTCCCACCGTATCACAGATAGCGACGAGCAGCGTCGCAGATTCATAAGGTCTTGGGATAGAGTTCACCAATCTGATCCACATGAGCTGGGCCTAAAGACTTCTCTGCTAATGGAGCCATATCTCAGATGGGTCCGCATTCGTGCCCAGAAGCTAGGTATGCCATATGAAGTTGTTCGACCTGTCACTCTTGAAGTTGCTAATGAATAAGGGGTTCTTCCAACCATTCTCCATCCTTATATGCCCACTGACATTGGGGCACTGAAGAGGTCTTGGATGCAGTTGAGGGAAGAACGGGATTCTTATCGGGAGAAGTTCAACAAACAGGAGCAGAAGATCCAGAGGTTGACTAGGCAGTTAGAGAACGAGCGGATTCTCAACGACTATGTCCGCACTGATAAGAAGAGACCATGGGAGCATTGATGGACCTTTGATGATTTCCTTTCCAGTTTTTTTGTTTACTTTTCAGTATTTCCATTCTTGTAACGCCTTAAGGGCAATTTGTTGAACAATTTAAATTTTGAAGTTTAAATCTAATAAAGTGTGTTTCCTTTCTTGTTTACAAATTTGAGTCCCGATTGTCTTTGAAATCATAAATCATACGCATTTCATCCCATGCACTTCATAAACAGGTACCCTTTACAGGTCTCTTATCTTCTTCGCTGTTTATTTCAGCGATCATCATATCTACTGAACCTTCAACTGAGCAAGCTATCAAGGCCCTCCAGGCCCAGAATGCCCAATTTCAAGAGTTGTTCATGAATCTAGCTAAGGGTCAGCAGGACCTGAAGACCTTGATTCTAAAAGAGAAGAAGAAGAAGAAGAAGAGGACAGTCCTGTTTAACACAGGACACGGGTTTGGGAACAGGCTACAGAATGAAGTTGATCTGACCACCTCATCTGGAGGGAAAGATAGTCCACAAGAAAGGAGGTCTCCTAGCCCTGTGGTCTTCGACAATGAGACGGACTACGATGAAGAACAGTATCCTCCTGCTGAGGATAAGTACAAACAACTGGAAGACCGTTTGAGCGCTATGGAAATTCAGAAGGTGTCCAGTCTGGACTTCGGAGATCTAGGTCTATCATCTGGGGTGGTGATTCCCCATAAATTCAAGGCACCAGCCTTTGCCAAGTATGACGGAGTTTCCTGTCTGAAGTTGCACCTCCGGTCATATGTGAGGAAGATCCAACCTTACACTGCTGATAAGAACTTATGGATCCATTTCTTTCAAGACAATATCTCAGGGACTCAGCTTGAGTGGTTCTATCAGTTGGACGGAGCCAGTATCCGTAGTTGGAAAGATTTAGCTACTGCATTCTACAGGCAGTATCAGTACAACTCCGACCTCGCTCCTACGCGTACCCAACTCCAGGGTATGTCAATGGGAACAGGTGAAGGATTTAAAGATTATGCTCAGAAGTGGAGGGACCTCGTCGGTAGGGTGCAACCACCCTTGGCTGATCGGGAGCTTGTTGACATGTTTTTGGGGACCCTGTCTGGTCCATTTTTCAACCACTTGATTGGAAGCTCTTCATCTGGGTTTACAGATCTTATTTTGACTGGTGAGAGGATTGAAGCTGGTATTAAGGCTGGGAAGATACATAAGGGTGCTTCATCAAGCACCGAGAAGAAATCGTTTAAGAAAGAGTCCAGTGTTGTCTACAGTGCAAGAAGACAGAGTAGACCTGAACACCGCCAAGCTGTCAATGCGGTTGTTATTTCAAAGCCTGCTGGTGCTCCTCAATATAACAACCAACAAAAGGACGAGAGACCTAAGAGGCAATTCACTCGTCTCAGCATGACTTTATCTCAGATTCTGCCACAGTTGCTAAAGACTAATCTGGTGACTCTAAGGGAACCCCCAAAGAATTCAAATACAACGTCACCAAGGTATAACCCTAACGCCCGCTGTGCTTATCACTCCGATAGCCCGAGGCATAATACAGATGATTGTTGGAGTCTGAAAAGTAAGATACAAGACTTAATTGATGCAAAGGAGATTGAGTTCGAGGCGCCCGGAAGGCCTAATGTCGTGACTTCTCCCATGCCCAAACATGGAGTGAATGCTGTAGAGGAGGACTTATTTGTAGTTTCTGTGGATGACATTATTACCCCTCTGATGACTGTCAAGAAGAACATGTTGCTAGTCGGTTTATTTCCGGGTTGTGACGAAGGTTGCCATATGTGTTCTGTTTTACCTACCGGTTGCCCATTCCTGAAGTCAGGTATTCAAAACCTGATGGATAGTAAGGAGATCATGTTTGAGAAGACTGTTGTTCCTTCCATTCCTACTGAAGAAGTCGCTATCATTACCATTTTCGATAATTCTTCCAAGGCTCCCTCGAGGAAGCCTATTAGAATTACATCTGTTCCGAAAATCGCACCTGTGATCATCACTGTTCTGGGGCCCATCCCCTACACCTCTAATAAAGCTTTCCCTTGGAACTATGGGGCTGATGTTTATTTTCATGGAGTTAAGCAAGAGTTGGATGTTGATACTGGCGTCAGCAACATTACTGGACCTGCTAAAGTCACCCGCAGTGGAAGACTTTTCTCACCTGATATTACTCCACCAACAGCCCGAAGACCCGTCGTTATTACACCTGCAAGTGTATCTACCACTATTCCTGATCAAGCCCCTATTCTTACCCCTGTCACCGAGTCATATGACTCTTGGGGCAAAGGGATCACCACTGATGTGCCTGCCCAGACGGAGGCACCAAAGACAATTACTGTTGAAGCTTCCAAACAGGAGATGGAAGAGATTCTGAAGATTATTAAGAAGAGTGATTACAACGTAGTTGAGCAACTGGGGCAAACCCCATCCAAGATTTCTACGTTGTCACTATTGTTGTGCTCAGATGCCCATGCCAAGGCTCTGATTACCTTCCTGAAGACCGCCCACGTGCCACAAGAGACATTAGCTGATCAGTTTACCGATTGTGTGGCTAATTTAACTGCTGATAATGGTTTGGGTTTCTCTGACGCCGATTTGACTACCAAGGGGAAAAATCATAACAATGCCCTGCATGTCTCCATTGAATGCAGGGGAACTACTCTTACACATGTATTGGTTGATACTGCTTCCTCATTGAACGTCTTGCCTAAAAAAGCTCTAGACCGGTTGGATTGTGAAGGGTTGGAGCTAAAACCAAGTAACATCGTTGGCAGGGCCTTTGATGGGTCTAAAAGGATGGTGCACGGTGAAGTTGATATTCCAATTAAAGTTGGTTCTCAGGTCTTCAATTCTACGTTCTATGTGATGGACATTCGGCCATCCTACTCTTGTTTGCTGGGTCGTCCATGGATCCATAAAGCTGGGGCCGTAACCTCAACGCTCCACCAGAAGTTGAAGTACCCGGTCAAAGGGAAGATTGTGACAGTACAAGGGGAGGAAGAGTACATGGTCAGCCACCTCAACTCGTTCAGATACGTAGAGATGGATGGGGAGTTCATTGAGACCTCATTTCAGCACTTCGAAGAGGTTCCCCAGACACTGGCATCAGCTGAGACTGTGGTTGAAGATTCTCCTATGAAGATGGCTTCCTTAAGATATGCACGAGCTGTTATTGAGAAGGGTGAGCGTGAAAATTGGGGCCGACTCCCTGATTTTACACAGAAGACTAACAAATTTGGTTTGGGTTTCACTGCAGAAGCTCAGAGGGTTATTCGAAGTACAAGGATCGGAAGACCTCTCGTGTTCATCAGCAACTCGGGAGTAAATGCCATTGAAAATGATGTGGAAGAGTCTGAATTCGACAGCTGGATCTATCATACGATCGACGGTGGACCAAGCAACTGGAAAACAAAGGACTTCATCCCTATTACTTTTGTTACCCAGTAATGAAACCTTTTGTTTTGAATTTGTAATAGACAATGTTTTGAAACTTTATGGCCCGGTGTCTTACCCAGGGCACTGTGGCTTTATTTGTGAGGGCTTTTGTGTGTCATTTTCATATATCATTAATAAAAGCATTGGACGTTTCTTGCATTTCAAAAATTTGCGCTCCTTGTTTTTCTTTATTATATATTGCAAAACAGCTATTTTACACACACTCACATATACAGGTCCACATCTACTCTGGATCTCACTGGTAACGACTCTTCTACTGCCAGTTATGACTTTGAAAATCCGATTAACTTAGCCGAAGACGAAGGTGAGGATGATTGCGAAGTTCCTGGTGAACTTGCAAGACTGCTACTCCAGGAAGAGAGGGCTATTCAGCCACACGAAGAGCCGGTAGAATCAGTAAATTTGGGTACAGAGACGGATAAAAAGGAAGTCAAGATCGGTGCAAATCTGGAGCTTAGTGTGAAACAGCGGTTGATTTAGATGTTGCATGACTATGTTGAGATCTTTGCCTGGTCTTACAAAGATATGCCTGGTTTGGACACTGACATTGTGGTTCATCACCTTCCTACCAAAGAAGATTGTCCTCCAGTAAAACAGAAGGTTCGCCGAATGCGCCCAGAAATGTTTGAGAAAATCAAGGCTGAAGTTATGAAACAATTTGACGCCGGTTTTCTAGCAGTGACTTCTTATCATCAGTGGGTCGCCAATGTGGTTCTTGTGCCGAAGAAGGATGGGAAGGTTCGAATGTGTGTTGACTACAGGAATTTGAACAAGGCAAGCCCCAAGGATGATTTCCCTCTACCTCATATTGACGTTCTGGTTGACAACACTGCTCAGCATAAGGTATTCTCCTTTATGGATGGCTTATCCGTTTATAATCAGATAAAAATGGCTCCCGAAGACATGGAGAAGACCACCTTTGTTACTCAGTGGGGTACCTTTTGCTACAAGGTCATGCCTTTTGGGTTGAAAAATGCTGGGGCAACATATCAGCGTGCCATGGTTGCTTTGTTTCATGACATGATCCATCATGAAATTGAAGTATACATCGAAGATATGATTGCAAGGTCCCAGACTGAGGAAGAACACCTTGACCATCTACAGAAGCTGTTTGACAGGTTGAAGTTGTACAAGTTGAGGTTGAACCCGAACAAGTGCACCTTCGGGGTGAGATCTGGTAAGCTACTGGGCTTCATCGTGAGCGACAAAGGTATTCAAGTGTACCCTGCCAAGGTGAAAGCTATACAAGAGATGCCAGCTCCCAGAACAGAGAAAGAGGTCAGAGGCTTTCTGGGACGACTAAACTACATTGCTCGTTTCATCTCACACCTAACTGCTACTTGTGAGCCAATCTTCAAGCTATTGAAGAAAGATCAAGTGGTACGTTGGAATGATGAATGCCAAGCCGCTTTCGAAAGAATCAAAGAGTATCTCCAGGAGCCACCCATCTTGATGCCACCAGTTGAAGGGAGACCTCTGATCTTATACTTGATTGTGCTCGATAACTCAATGTGAGACCCGATACTCACTGCTCGAGAAAACTTGCTACGCTTTGGCATGGGCTGCTCGCCGGCTGAGACAGTATATGCTGACTCACACTACTCTATTGATTTCAAAGATGGATCCAATCAACTATATCTTCGAAAAGCCTGCCATGTCCAGAAGAATAGCAAGATGGCAGATGATCTTGACTGAGTATGACATCCAGTACAAAACTCAAAAAACAATCAAGGGAAGTGTATTGGCAGACCATTTGGCACATCAGGCAGTGGATGATTACCAGTCTATGAACTTTGAATTCTCGGATGAGAATATCATGTTGGTAACTGACTGTGAGACACCTGGACCGGATGAAGGACCTGAGGAAGGATCCCGATGGTCTATGTACTTTGATGGAGCTTCGAACGCTTTGGGTAATGGCATCGGTGTCGTGATCATATCTCCTAAAGGCTCTCATACTCCGTTCACCGCTCGACTATGTTTCAACTGCACCAACAACATGGCGAAGTATGAAGCATGCATCATGGGTCTTCGAGCAGCAATTGACCTAAGGATTAAGTTTCTAAGTGTCTTCGGAGATTCTGCTCTCGTGATCAGTCAGATCAAAGGCGAGTGGGATACGAAACACCCAAATCTTATTCCTTACAAGGAGTACGTGTTGACACTGCTTCCCCATTTCGAGGAGATAACCTTTGAACACTTCCCTAGAGAGGAGAATCAGTTGGCGGACGTGCTAGCTACGATGTCTTCTATGTTCAAGGTCAATTGGGACAACGAGGCTCCCCGGATTGTCATTGAAAGATTGGACGAACCTGTACATTGCTGTGATCTTGAGACTAAAGAAGTAACAGGAAAGCCCTGGTTTCACGAAGTAAAAAGGTACCTTGAGGCTCAGGAATACCCCGAGGGTGCATCTGTTAATGACAAGAAGTTTCTGAGGAGGTTCGCGGCGAAGTTCTTCATCAGCAATGGCATTCTTTACAAGCGTAACCATGATTCGACCTTACTGCGTTGTGTGGATAAGATTGAAGCCGAAAGGATCATGGCAGAGTTGCATGAAGGTACTTTCGGAACTCATTCCAGTGGACATACCATGACAAAGAAAATCCTCCGGGCAGGATATTACTGGTCCACAATGGAAGCCGACTATTATCAGCATTCTCGGATATGTCACAAGTGCCAGGTCTATGCTGATAAGGTGCACATACCTCCAGTTCCTCTAAATGTTTTGACAGCACCTTGGCCTTTTGCAATGTGGGGCATTGATATGATCGGTGAGATCAGACCTACGGCATCCAACGGGCATCATTTCATCCTGGTAGCGATTGATTACTTTACGAAGTGGGTTGAAGCAGCTTCCTTTGCTACCGTAACCAAGAACATCGTGGCACGGTTCATTCGACACAATCTGATTTGTTGATACGGTGTACCAGAGAGGATCATTACGGACAATGGCACCAATCTCAAAACCAAGATGATCACTGAGCTCTGTGAGCAATTCAAGATACAGCATTATAACTCTTCTCCCTACCAGCCGAAGATGAATGGGGCTGTCGAAGCAGCAAATAAGAATATTAAGAAGATTGTGCAGAAGATGACAGTGACATACAAAGACTGGCACGAGATGTTACCATTTGCTCTTCATGGGTACCGTACCTCAGCACGGACGTCAACCGGGGCAACACCCTATTCCTTGGTTTATAGCATGGAGGCAGTCTTGCCCATTGAAGTTCAGATACCCTCTCTCTGGATCATGAAGGATGCAGGTTTGAGTGAAGATGACTGGATTCAGACTCGGCTTGATCAACTGAACCTAATCGACGAAAAAAGACTTACTGTTATTTGTCATGGTCAGACATACCAAAAACGGATGATCAAGGCATTTAACAAGAAAGTTAGACGACAAGAGTATCAAGTTGGGGACCTGGTAATCAAGCGCATTATCTTACCTCAAGGTGATCCCAGGGGCAAATGGACCCCTACATATGAAGGGCCATTTGTGGTTAAGAAAATTTTCTGAGGAGGAGCTATAATTCTAACCACCATGGATGGTGACGACCTTCCTCACCCCGTCAATGCAGACATAGTAAAAAGATACTACGCTTAATCAAAGACCCGCTAGGTTGACTAGCCTAGGCAAAAATAAGGGCTTCCCGGCAAACCAAAAGGGTTCGGGAAAAAATAAGGGATGAAAATAAAAAATTTGTACACCCGGCAAGTCGAAAACCTGAAAAGGCGACTTGGGCAAAAATGGGTATCCCGGTGGACTGAAAACCCGAAAGGGAGGTCCAGGCAAAATTTAGGGATAAGCGTAACACTATGTCTCATTGGATCACTTTGCATCCAGACCTCGGTATCGACTATCAAGCTCGGACGACATTAATCAATCAGATTCATCTTCAACTAAGCAGCAAAGTGATGAGATGCTTGAAGATATAAAGGCAATAGCAGAGTTGGAACCCGGTGGGATTATTCACATAGCTGTTTTGTTTCTTTTTCACAAATTGTATAAATTCTATTTATCCGGCGGCGTTCTCTTACTAAGACGTCAGCCTCTTGTACAAAAAACGTCTATTTACAAGCCAAACTTCAAAATCAATACAAATTCATTTTCAGAAATTTCAAGCTGTTTTTCCTTTATCTGTTTTGTTTTTCAAAGAACGTCCAATCTTCATTTTTGATATATGCATTTGACATTAATTGCTGATCATAAATATTTACATGCGAAACGAAAAATGAGTTACTGGTAATAATAGAAATAGGGGCAAATAAGAATTTCCCTAACTGTACAAGTTGCTCTGTCCACCAGGTACCAAGGTACATCCAGCTGAAGAATATGGCTAAGATACCTTCACTCCCCACAGAATAAGGCAGTAATGGTAGCTCTCCCAGCTGAGACTTGCAGCTATGAACAAACCAGCAATACTCTCCCCGAGCAAAGTTCATCCATCATCAGCACTAAAAAGGTTTGATATCCCCAAAAGGTCTTAATATTCCTTAGCGGAGTATAAAGATATTCCCCAGCAAGCATAAGATCATCCCCAGCGAAGTTCTTTCCTTTCCCCAAGCAGGAGTTCAATCCTCAACAGATCCAGTAACATTAATCCATCCCCAGCGGAGTTCATCAGCGGAATCTCCAGCAGAGTTTATCATTAAAATCTTCAGCAGAATACCCCTTCCCCGCAGAGTAATTCCCCTCAGAGTAATCTCTTCATCAGTTTATTCCCCAACGGACTTCTTTTCTCCTGCAGGTTTATCCTTACAATCATCTTCGTTCACCATCTCTGGCGGAAGCGAAGCATTCAACTTTATTCTCCAGCAGCTCCGGGATTTATTTTCCCCAGCTAAAACATTACATGTTCATACATCATGCTACATGCATATACGCATCATATCATACAATCTCATTTATTTTGAGAACATCATTACCTGATACATATCATGCATTACATACAACTAACCTTTGCCTTTCAGGAAAGATACAATCAAAATTCAAGTTATGAAGCCCGGGTACGACCAGGATAGTATCTTGATTTCTACAGCATATTGTGAAGCCCGGATTACGACCGGATAATAATATCAGACTATCGCGAAGCCTGGATTACGACCAGATAGTGATATCTCTCAAGAGTAAGCTATGAAGCCCGGAGAAAGACCGGATAATAGTTTATTCCCCAGTGAGCCGTGAAGCCCGGATTACGACCGGATAGTAGCTCAGTAAGCACCATGAAGCCTAGATTCGACCAGATAGTGGTATATCATAAACACAAGCCGTGAAGCCCGGATCACGACCGAATAACAGCTCAGCAAGTTATTGTGAAGCCTGGATTACGACCAGAAAGCAATATAAGACCATGAAGCCTGGATTACGACCAGATAATGGTAGAAGATGTTGTGAAGACTGGATTACGACCAGATAGCAACCAAGGGTACTACGAAGCCTGGATTTCGACCAGATAGTGGTATGATACATCGTGAAGCCTGAATTACGACCAAATAGCATTAAGGGACACTGAAACTTGGATTACGACCAAATAACAGTTTTACCCAGCCAGTTACTATGAAGCCCGGATTCGACCGGATACTAGTAAACCCAACAGTCAAAGGGAAGCCCGGATGCGACCGGATAACCACTTGATTTGTTCTGAAGCCTGGATTTTGACCAAATAAGAAGTGAGGTATTATGAAGATTGGATTTGACCAGATAACAGTACGTAACACCATGAAGCCTGGATTCGACCAGATCATGGTATAACACATCGTGAAGCCTGGATTACGACCAGATAGTGGTACAAGGCACTGTGAAGCTTGGATTCCGACCAAATAGCAGTTTACATGGACAGTTACTAAGAAGCCCAGAGTCGGTTGGATATTAGTGTGCCCTAAATTCAAGTTGAAGCCCGGATGCGACTGGATAACCACTTGATTTGTTCTGAAGCCTGGATTTCGACCAGATAAGAAGTGAGGTATTGTAAAGCTTGGATTACGACCGGATAGCAAGTTTAATCTCATCTCCCCAGTAAGTCACTGTAAAGCCTGGATTACGACCAGATAGCAGTCGGTCTTATCACTATGAAGCCTGGGTTACGACCAGATAGTAGTTCACTCTCACCTCTTCAACAGAGATGATTCCTCAGTAGAATAAAGGACGACCGAAGCTCCTAAAATTCAACAGAGATGATTCCCCAGTAGAATAACGGACGACCGAAGCTCCTAAAGTTCTATTTCTCCTAAGACAAAGAACAGCATTCCCCAGCAGAATCTCCCTCAACAACAGGTATACAAGCTCTCGCTAAGGAATATCTTACACGATCGACACTCCTTCGGATGGCATCTTTAAGCCCATCTCCCATCATCAATCTCCAAATGGCATTTGTAAGCCCATTCCCGACATCACAAGACAAATACTACTTCATGCGAGTGCAAATTTCTGAGCACTCTAGTGTTCAATCATCTTCCACCTTAAGATCACGAAAGGCCCGAACGCCAATCTATATCCTCAGGTTTAAGAAGATTGAACAGGGGCAACTATTGTACCCCAAAATTTACCCTCCCATTTTTCTCAAGACATGTCAAGAATCATCTCCAAGTTGTTCAAGATGGCTCAAGAGTTGGACAGTCAAATCACCTCCTAAGACAGTCAATTGAAAATTAGGGTTTTGTGTTGCATCAAGGTCTTCACATACAAATGGTCTCAAATGATCCCCAATGTCCTAATATGTTCTCAAGTTCATCCATGTCAAATTTCAAGCCTTGCAGAGAAAGTTTGGTCAGTCAATTGCTCAAGAAGTCCAAAAATCGACTGTGCTAGGGCAAAAGTCAACTATGACCTAAATACAGTCAAACCTCAAGATTTTTTGCCAACATTCTCATTTTGAAGGATAATTCATCATTTGATCAAGGGTTGATCATGATTCATCAAGGATTGCTCAAAATTCATCAAGACTCAAAAGTTGCTAAATTAGGGTTTTGTAGGAAAAGTCAACTCAACTTTGACCAAGCATAACTTTCTCATACTTTATGATAAATGACACATCCAAATCTCATTTTGAAGAGGATGCAATTTCCTATAATCCATCTTCATACCCCAAGATCAATAAATTCACTCACAAGAAGTTACAAATTTAGACATTATAGGTCATTTTTGAAAGTCAACAAAAACACCTTTTGCCAAAGCTTATAACTTGAGAATGGAATATCCAAATGAGATGATACCAAAAAGGTTGGTTAGAGGACATCTCAAGGTTTCTAAAAAGTCCAAGAACACCTCCAAAAGTTCAAAATTGAAGAAGTTATGCATTGTTGAAGTTGGGTATTTTTCCAAAATTGCCAAAAGTCAACTATCCTCAAAACTCCAATTTTTGACAAAAGGGCCCACTTTTTTCCACTTGATTTGGTCTTTTCACACCACACACGTGTCCCATATCCAATTTCATGACCAATCATTTATTTTTCTATTTTATTTAATTTTTATTAATTTAATTCATTTTAAATCAATATTAATTCAAATAAAATCCAAAAATTAATGGAATGAGATTTTTTTGATCATTACAGGTCTTCATTACCAAGATACACCTAATCAAATTCGTATCAAGCATTGTTGTGCACAAAATATCAGATTTGGTACAATTTTGGAAACTTTATCAATGATGATCATATCAAATCCCAAACCTTGAATGCACGTGGATTGAAAGCCCAACTCTTGACCTAATTCATTCCCTTATACACACATAAGCTAGGCATACAGAGGAAACGACCTGAAAGCTGCAGAAACAGCCAAACAAACTTTTAGAAAAAGCTTGAAAAAGTGAAGATCGAAATCCACATTAGGGACGTTTTCAAGACCAAAACTCAACGTGGTGTTCTTGACTGTCATCCCCTGAAGCGATTGGAATCAAAACCAAACCTTCTTCTTCCCTGAAACGCACTGTAAGTACTCATGAATATGCCTCTGTACACGAAAACATAACTCCTCATTTTTGTGTCTTTTTGACAAAGCATTAGCATATTCTTGTTCCTTGTATGATTTCTAAGCTTTTTGCAATATTCGATTTTGTTTTCATAGCCTGTATTGTAATGCCCGAACCTAGGGTTTTCTTGTTTTGTTTTTAGGTGTTTGCTTTGCAGGTAAAATTAGGACTAATAATGGATATAGATGATCAGGAAGGAGAAACGAAGCGAACCATGGCTTTGGATTGCATTTCTATAGCCTAGAGTGGATTTTAGGACGAACCTAGGGATTCTGCTGCGGATAAAATCCGCAGGTAAAAATCCTGGTTTTTCAACAAAGAAGATGAAGTGTGTCTTCTTCCCATTGGTCCATTTAAATTGCGCGCTTGTTTTTTTTTTATTTCCAGCATAATAATTGAGTTTTCAATATATTATTTGTTTTGTATTCCATTAAAAAATAGGCGGCATGGCTCAGTTGGTGGAAGCGTGAGTGGAAAACCCCTTGGGACCTGGGTTCGAATCCCAGGTCTCCCAAAACTTTGTTGCCTTTTATTTTCAGGAAATTCCATGCAGCGTCCAAAGCAGGGCTCACCATACACCCTTGTCCAGATACTTGCCAAGTGGCTTCAGATCAGATCCATTGGTCAAAACTGCAAGCTTACCATATACTCAAGTCAACAAGCATACACTGGATTGAAAAGGTCAACAAGGCTGCTCACAATTGGGCCTCTGAAATTGCAAATCACACCTCCTCTTGGGCCCAACACCCCTTTGGTTATCCTTTTCTTTTATTTATTTTGTTATTTATTTACTAATTATTATTATTATTTAAATTAACTAATTAAATCATTTTTTTAATAAAACCAAAAAACATAAAAAATATCTTCTTTTTTTTTTACTAATTTCATTATTTTTGTAAATAAACATTAATCAATTTAGTTTTTAATTAGGTATAACTTTAATATTCTTTGTAATAAACTAAAATTAATTTAGAATTAGGCTTTTAATAATTTTAATCATTTTTATTTTTCATTTCCTTAAATATAAAAAACCCAAAAATATTTTTTATTTAATTAATTAATTAACTTAGATTTAATTTCCATTTAATTCAAAATAACAAAAAAAAACATGCTTTCTTTCAAAAAGGGTCAAAACCCTAAAAATGCGCCGATTTAATTTTCTCGCACGCGATCCATATTTCAATATTGTAATTGCTTCCAGTATGTAATAGCTTTTAATTAGGACTTTATTTATTTACCGCTTTATTTTTTACTTTCCGCAATTTAAATTAAAGGGTTTGTTTTTGGCGATGTAAATACCCGACGCCTTGTAATAGCTTAGATTTAATTTCCCGCAATTTAATTTCCGCACAATATTAACTGTTAAATGTTTGATAATAGGTAATGCATGACAAGATCCAATGTATGAACTTAAAATCAACATAGCTCGCCCATAACATGTACAGATAAAATTAATCAAAATAACACACTTGCACACGCCACTCTTAGGGTACGCCTCACTTGGATTGTCTTGAACATGGTCATTGAGTATAGGAAGTTTTAGAGGTCGCCCTCTTGTCCAAATATCATAGTTGCCTCGAAACGGTTGCCTCGGAAAGATGATCTAGGATATTAGGGTTACCGCTAAGGTGTCCTAACATTGCTTGAGTGACCACACGTCCCTTAATCGAATTGACCCGAAAACTCCAACGACGATGCTACCTACTCCTCAATAATGGGATAGCATTGTCTAAAGGACACTAGCACAGTTTAATTCCTTTCTCGAGTAGGTAGATGGTTCTTAATTACTTGCTCCTTTTTAAAACAAAACAAAACTTTTCGCACTTA
Organism: Vicia faba; assembly: GCA_948472305.1. Classification (NCBI taxonomy): domain Eukaryota; kingdom Viridiplantae; phylum Streptophyta; class Magnoliopsida; order Fabales; family Fabaceae; genus Vicia; species Vicia faba. The sequence continues at coordinate 520,617,748 of OX451737.1, forward strand.
CACTCTCTTCAAAACAAAAACTCTTTTCAAACCCACAAACACAAAGAAAAGCAAAATTTTGAAAACACAATGAACAAGTACCTAAGAGCCCGTGGATAACCACGGATAGAAGGGGTGCTAACACCTTCCCTTTCTATAATCTACCTCCCGAACCCGAGAAATATCTCAAAAAGGAATTTTCCTGTACTTTTGTCCTTTCCTTGTTAGATAAAATAAAAGACGGTGGCGACTCTTGCTTACCGCGACATTTTGCGAAAACAAACGCAAACGCGAACCAGCATTCCAAAACAGTCAATTCTCATTCCCACCGATCACAATGTGGAAAAAGTTTTAATCCTAAACTTGATAAATGAATCAAGACTAATACAAATTAATTAGGAAAAGAAATTATTTTTAGAAAGGATTTTGATTAAAACCCTAATTCCAATTTATCAAAAGGAAATAAATTTCTTTTAAGAAAAGGTAAGTATTTTTACATTTTTTGTCTTGAAAAATAATATATGATATTTATGAGGTATTTTGGTCTTTTGTATTAAAAATAATATGTTTAATAAATATGAAGAAAAATGAAGAAAAATAAATATTTAACCTAATTCTATTTTAATTTACAAGTTTATTAAAAAAAGATAGTATATAACTTAAATAAAAAAATAAATATTTTTTATGAGAAAATAAAAATAAAATAAAATAAAATATAATATTTATCATTTTTTTTATATTTTTTATGAATAAGAAAATATATTTGATAAAATAAAAATAAAATAAGTAAATAAAATATTTGGGCCAGGGGTGTCATGAGTAAACTTGAAGTAGCATATTAGCAAAAAAAACAAGAGGCCCAAGAACTGAAGCCCATGCTGCAAAACAACAAAAAAGGGTGGAAAATATGGAAAATTTGCAAAAGGCAGCGCCAAGGCTCGAACCCACGACCTATGGTATTTTTGTGCACTGCCTTACCACTGGGGTGGTTGTACATCTATTAGTCTAAGTGAAAACACAAATATATAACACAAAACATTGCCTTGCCCTGTACTTCATCTTCAACCTCTAGCCAGACGGACCCCCTGTAACTTTTTCATTTCTCAACAAAAATGGAAAGTTATAACATGAACATTATAGCATTTTACTTCACGATTCTAACCATGTGCATAACTAAAACTATAAGTCCAAGATCAGAGAGAATTTTGTTAGCCCTAATTCTCAACCTAATTTTTTCAGAAACTTCAAATTTAAAATTCTCTAAACTCAAGCCAAATAAATGCAAGCTATGGATATGTACAGCTTCGTAGCAATGATGTCCACATTTTATATTCACAAATGGAAAGCTAACTATGCATGTATTAATAGTTAGAAAAACAGAAAACTCACCTTGAAAATGGAAATCGTGTTTTGAAAATGAGCTTGCTTTAGGATGTTGTGATGATCGGGTTAGCTTCCTTGAACCTCTAGGAAGCTAATGCAATGCTTAGCTTGTCTTGAGGGTGGCTGGAATGGTCTGGAGAAGTCCACATGTGTTGCTCTGTTTTTGAACTTCAACAATGGGGAAGATGGAGTTACAGTGATGTTTCAGGGTGTGGGATGGTTTACTTATAAGCTAAGGAAGCTTGGGAAAGCAAAAGGCCTGAAAACGCACAAGTGAAATGGAAGATTCCGTTCACAAGTCAGAAATGGCAAGTTTGGAGGCTTGGTATGCAACTTCTGATTCTAGGGTGTTTCAAGGCTTGGGAATTCATGGTTTTAGTTGCAAAATGATGGCTTTATATAGAGCAAAAGTTTGGAGGACTTGTGCTTTCTCAGAAGTACAAGATCACATGTCTTGCTACATTTCTTGTTTTTGAAGCAAGTGTGAGAAGTGACTTCTTAAGGCATGATTCTGATCTTGTAGGGTGTTTGAAGCTTTAAACATGTTTTGTTCAGGTTTAGAGGCTTGGTTTATGCGGAAAGAACAAGTCCAAGGCTCAAGAAATGGAAAAATGTAAAAAGCCTGCTTTTCCAAAATGGCAATGTTGCCTTTCTTCCAAAAATGGCTATTTTCTTGTACAATGCATTGAATGCTTGGCTTTAGGGAATGAAACCTTGTGAAATCCATTAATGGTGGAGTTACAAATGAGTTTGAGGCCTAAAAAGTGAATATTGTACATCCAATTTGCAAATTTGAAAACTTGTTCTTCATGAAAATGACCTATAGTCAAAGTGATAAAACCCTAACTTCATCTCTTCGATTCTCCCTACTCAAGAATGATCTCAAGGAGTTATTGGAAATTTTGGAAAGCTTGTAATGTGATATACAACCCATATTTGAAATGCTTTTGAAAATTCCTCTTGTAACTAGGTGAAAAGTTGCCATGAAGTTTGGTCAAAAACCTGCCTAACTAGGGCAAAATTTCACTAAGTTATTTTAGTTCATGAGCATTTATTCACAAAATTATATATTGAGATCCAAGAATATTTAGGATAAATTGTGTGAATAAAACTTGTAGATTTCATGGAAATCTACAACTTTCATGTTGGGAACTTCCTTTGAATCATCTTATATCATGGTGATAATTTAGCTTAAAGTTGAGAAAAAATAAGAAATTTTTTATACTTAGAAAATTTTCTAAGTTAGAATTTTTTTAACTTTTCAAATCCAAATCTTAAATATTTGGTTTCTTGATGAACAAGTTTCACATTTTGACATGTTTTGATGAATTGTTATCCTTGGCACTTGAATTTGACCAAAAAGTCAAAGTTTAACTTTTCAATACACAGTTGACTTTTGATCAATTGACTGAAAAATTCATCTGTCAATCCAATGGATTTGCAATGTTTTGAACCATGTCATTAGGTCAAGATGATGCAATTGAACTCTTGAGATCATTCTTTAAACCAATTGATCATTTGCTAGGTCAAAAATCAGAAATTGCCCCTTCTCAATCAAAACCCTAATTTTAACCATTTTGCCCTTTTGATGATTTGATCAAATTTCTTGGGGAATTGTGGTCCAAACTTGATAAAATGATACATATGAGTATAAGATGTTGATTTGGATCAAAAATTATGAAGTTTGACTGAAAATTGGCCATGGTTGACTTTTCCCCAATACAGCTGATTTTTAGGTCAATTGTTCAATTGACTGATCAAAAGTGTGATTCAAAGCTTGAAACTTGACATGAGTAATCTTGGGGGTCCCTAATGATACTTGAAAGTCATATGAAGCATTTATAGTCCAAAAATCCTTGTGCAAACTCAAACCCTAATTTTGGTCATCAGTGCATGAGGTGGTGTCTTGAGCTGGTCAAACCCTAATGTAGTCTTGAGTCAAAGAGATCTTGTGAGAAAATTCTTGATAAGTGAGAGGGAAAATTTTTGGGTACAACAGTATGGATCTCTTCTAAGTAAACACAAAATCTTAAAAAAGAGTGTTGTGGCTACTTCAGAGAACACGACTATAGATGAGCAAAGTATTTCTGTTTTAAATGAAAAACTATTTGTTTTACAAAATAAAACATTGCTATGAAAAGTAAAGTGTCTAGATTAGAAGAAGAGATTCTCTCTAACATATTTGTTACTGATGAAGTAATCAGAAATGATAGAGCTTTTCAACATTTTCTTGTTAAAAGCATAAATAGAAGCAAAATGGCTTCAATGATCTATCGTGTTAGTAGAAATGGAAGCAAAGGCTTGGGGTACTCAGGACCATCAAAGAAATTTGATAAGACTCTGAATGTTAAACTAAAACCTCTTTCTGAACATTTTGTGTCTACTGGCACAAATTTGAAATTTCTAGAACAAGAAAGTTATGATACTTCTGTAGCACAAACACAGATGGAGAAGAAAATTTTTAAACCAAAGTATCATGTACAAATTTCACATGATTATTATGTTGTACGAAAATCCAAAGGGGACATAACCTCTGGAACTTCTAACAAAAGAGGACCCAAAAAGAGGGTACTTAAGGATAATATAATCTACATTAAAGATCTCCTTAATGTCACCATTGAAACACCTGTCATGGTTTCTGGACAGTGGGTGCTCGTGACACATGATGGGCGAAAGACATATATTCCAAGATTTGGAACTTAAGTCTAGAGGTGTCGTTGGTTTCAGAGGCAATTAGAAGGGAAAGATCATCGGTTCTAGAAGGATTGGTAATGGTAAATTCCCTTATATTAACAATGTTCTTTTAATCGAGGGTCTGATGCATAACTTATGGTCAATCAGTCAACTTAGTGATAATGGTTATGACGTCATCTTTAATCAAATGTCTTGTAAAGCTACTAGTCAGAAGGATGGCTCGGTTATGTTCAACGGCAAGAGGAAGAAAAATATTTACAAAATACGATTATCAAATTTGAAAAATCAAAATGTAAAATGTCTTCTGACTGTTCAAGAAGAGCAGTGGGTCTGGCATCAACGTCTAGGTCATGTTAGCTTGAAAAAGATTTCTCAACTAAATAAACTTGGATTAGACAGAGGTTTGCCTAATCTGGAGTACTCTTCAGATGCCCTTTGTGAAGCCTGTCAGAAAGACAAATTATCAAAAACCTCTTTCAAAGCTAAAAAGATTGTTTCTACTTATAGGCCATTAGAACTTCTTCGCATTGACTTATTTGGACCAGTGAAAACTACTTCTGTCAATGGTAAGAAATATGGACTTGTCATTGTTGATGATTACTGTAGCGGTAGAAATGTTGATACAAAGCCAATAGATTGACTTAACTCGCCCATATCAAAATAAAAATCTCCACCGTGCTTTATTGTTTCAAAAGGAATGGGAAAAGAGCGAATAACCCAAAAGAGGGGGGAAATAATCTAGGTAAAGGGGTTGGTTATGCAAAGGGAAGGTATTAGGACCCTGAACATCTATGGTACTCTGCAAGAACCTCTTTGAAAATCTGTATATTTTGTCTATAAAATGTTGTATAAAATAGATAGTGGATATAAGGAAAGAAATATTTTTATAAATTTTGCATCCGCCGCAGTTGCGAACCTTTAGTGCCTACGTACCACCTTCCGTGCAATAGGGGGTCAGGGTACTCGTAGTTTACCTTTAAATTTTTTTTTAAAACACAAGTGTGTTGGTTAATTTTAAGAGGCGAGACATCATCATCATTGTCTGAGCGGAAAACATACTTACAATCCACAATTATGAAAAAGGAGAATTTGCATCATCTCAAAGTGGAGGATAAGGATTGGATTTTGAAATCAACAAAAACCCCACTCAACACCCAGGTGGAAAATATCTCACTTCACTACATATCATAGAAGTATAGTTGTTTGCATCACTACAAGGATTGACAAGAGTCTAATCTTTTGAGAAAAATTTTAAAGATAAAATCCAAAATGGAAAAATAGTTTGAATGAGATTGATTGACTTTTGGTCTTCTCACAAAAATGTCCAAGCATTATTAAATTGATTAAAGTTTGATTAAGAAAATATTTTTGAAAATGCATGGATCTAAGTCCAAGTTTATTATGAAAGTTGTTCAAGTTTTAAAACAAGAAGAATTTTCAAAAGGAGGGAGAAGATTTTGAAATTAAAGAAGATGAGGGGATATGAAAGGACTATCCTAAAGCATAAGGTAAAAGCTAGGGAAAAGAACCGTCTAACCAAGAAGAAGCCAACACTTGACACAATGAGTCTATATAGAATTCCCATCCTTTGGATTTGAAACCAAACAAACAATTACAAAAAAAGGACCTCTTAAGGAAACCAAACTCCATTTGTATTAAGTCTTCACAAAAATTGGACAGAGTAACGGCTGTACACAGATGAATTCCAGATAAAAAACAAAGCATGTAATTACAATAACCTACACACAAAACAAACAAACAATCCAATGTCTTGGGGTAAACCTCCAATAACTCCAGACAAAATAATAGTTGAGGTCACAAGGTCTCCAAGATAGGTTAAGGCCCCTAATCCTAAGTCCAAGAAGTCCATCACTCCATAATGCCAAGGATAGTAACCAAGTAGTCCAAATAACATTAAAGTTTTTTAGGGTTCAAGTTGATTATTAAGTATCTTCAAAAATAAAAAAGAAATGAAAAGTTCAAATGAGCAAAATAAAAATGACTCAAAAGTAAATGCTCAAGTGAGCAAAGATGAAAATAACATGAAATGTAAGAGCTAAAATAAATGTGCTTAAAGTAAAGGCATAAAGTAAAAGTATAAAATAAAGTCAATTGTTAGGAATTAGTGGTTAGTTGAATGACCATCTTGAAAGTTGCATTTGGAATTCATTAGAGGATTGGTAGAACCAAAGCCTCTCAAAAACAAGTTGCATTTGCTTTTTGTTAAGTATATCATCCATTTAAGAATTCTTAAGGCAACATTAAATGATCAATGATGTTTAAGTGATCCACTTTGACCAAAATTGATGAAGATTCATTAGAGGATTGGTAGAACCAAAGCCTCCTAACAATGAATCTCAAGGTTATTGGATCAAAGGGTTCAAATTAATATACTTGGGCTTGCAAACATGGGTTTGGGCTACGAATTATCATTTTCTCAAATCGGGACAAAATTTAGTGTTATGTTAAGCAATCGTAAGTGAACTTATATAGAAGTCGCACCTATTTTGAGGTCGGTCAATAGAAATCTATGTACCATATGTTTAGAGACATGATATAGGAATCATGCTCCAATAATATTTAGTACAATAAGAATGGGATAAGATGAAAAGGGATGGGGTGAGAAATAAACCACATTTGAACTAAAAATTTAATCAAACTATTATTAAAACTGTTCATCTATTTTTATGTAGTTAGACTCAACACCCTGGATCCAATGATATTAATAAAGCTCATGATACAAATTTCATAGTCCAAGATCAGCCAGAATATATATAAAAAATAAAATGGTATTTAAAATAGGAAAATAAGATTTTAAAAATGATTTTAAAAAATGAAGAGGAAAAATAGCAATTATATTCAAACTAATCAAGAAAAATTAAACAAGACCATAGAAAAATCATAAATGAGCTCAAATATTTATATAAAAATTTTGGTAATTTTTTAAAGTCAGAAAATATTTTTTAAAATTAAAATAAATAGACAAAATAAACTAAAAATGAAGAAAAATAGTAAAATCAGAAATAAAAAATAAATGTGGTCACCAATATTTGTCAAAAAATCATTGGATCCTTCCCTAATTTTTCCATAATTTAAAAATGAAGAAAAGTATTTTTTTAAACAATTAAAACAATTTAAATAAAGTGAAAAACTACAAAAAAATATCAGGGAGTTTTAGAGCTTAATTCTTCTTCTGTTAGCTTCAGTGAGGATCAAGGAAGGTGAATTAACAAAGAAAAATGATTGAGGAAGACTGTAAGAGCAAATTCGAAGTTGCAGAAAATTGTGTTCAAGAGAGAGTTTGGCAGGGTGATTCTGGCTTTCCAAGCTTGAGAAAATGAATGAGGGTGATCCTCTATTTATGGGGAAGTGAATGGAATGCTCAAGCGTGTGAAATGATGAAGTTTTGAGGGAAATCGTGTGAAGTTGCAAACAAGAAAAGTGTGACTTGTAATTTGATCAAAACTCATCTGATTCTTGCGTTTTATCATGCTAATCACTTCTGGAGATTCACTAAACGTGATTAGAAGCAAAAACGCGCAACAATTTTGTGTTTAGAAGTTAAAACAAGGATTTCAAATTCTGACTTTTGGAGAAATTTCAATTTCAAGTTACCAAATTCAAATCAATGGAATTCTCAACTCAAGAGGTCTTAAGACATGATTCTTGAAGATTTAGAAAGATGAGGTTACAAGCTTTATAATGTGTAAATAATGGAATCAAACGGATAGTCGAGCTAAAAGTTGCAATGAGTCAAAGATGAGAAAAAGAGGTTGACTTTCTGTACTTAGAAAATTTCTATGTTTTTCTTCAAAAATGACTTATAATCTCTTGCATCCAAACATGGCCTTCCACTTGAAATTTTCTCTTGACCAAAAAGGACGGCATGAAGTAATTCTCTTGAATGAAATTTTGAGACTTGAACCATTCAAAATTTCCAAAAATTTAGAAAGTTATGACTTGTTGAAGTTGGCAAAATTCATGAAATGACCTATAATCTTTTGCATCCTTAGGGCATCTTCCATCCATTTTTACACATTGCACTTAAAAGATGGGTTAAGTTCCAATCTTTAAGATAATTATGAAAAAAAAAATAGGTTCATGGTGATAAAAATTGACCAAGTTATGATCATTTGAAATCACCTAATGGAATTTGAGGGTTCATCTAGAGGACTTGTAATCTTTCTTCATCATCAAGTTTCTTCCACACAACATTTCCTTGAAACTTTTGAAGTGATTTGTTAATAACCCTTTGAATATAAGCATGTCTTTGGAATCACTCAAAAATACCAAAAGATGAGTAAGATATACCCCTTTGAGGTTCAAAACCCTAGTTCCTAGAGCAAGAAGATGCCTTGGGAAACCTTTTCAATTTTGACCTATCTCCTTAGACAAATACTTTTGTTATATGAATATGAGTTGTTGAGGATGATAAAGAGAAACCATAGCAACCAAAACCACTTTCAAATCTTGAGAATTGAAGGAGATGTGCACTTGTGATTAATGAGTCAAGGATTTGCCCAATTGAGTCAAACTTCTTCAATCAATCTTTTCACCTTTTAACCATATTTGACAACTTTAATTATGATGAATCATAATAGACTTTGTTATGATATTTCTTCAAAGTATCTTCAATGTTGAGGCTTGAGTCTCAATGAAGCTTTGTTGAGGAAAACATATAAATGAGTTCATGAATCTATAGATCAATCTTGATGGAATGTGTTGTGCTTTCTCCTACCATCATTATAAATTTGGGGCAAACACTTATTGTATTCATTAGTTAAATGATAATCAAAACATAGATGATCACAAAATACAAGTCAATGTGCTTGGTGATTTCCCATAGAGCAAAGTTAAAGATAGGGAGAAGAACCAAACCCTAGTGTGTGATTTTGTTGGGATTAAATTGATATGATGTGATAGAGGGATCTTAGGATCAAAAATTGGGATACAATAGCTTCTCTTATTTAAGTGTCTTCTATCCAGAGATGCAAGTTTAAAAATCTTTGTGTCGACACGATTGAAGATACTTAAATATAAATCAAGCCTTATTTTTTGGCCCTAAGATGCCATGCAATGTTTATGATTATGAATGCAGATGAACAAATCTAAAAAAGGGTGAAAAACTCCACTGAGGATGTAGAACATAAATAGGGATCAAAAGAGAAACCCTACCAGGAAAATAAATCGCTAGTGAACAAAAGACAAAACTTTGTTGGGGTAAAGCCCAAAGAGGAGATGAAGCGTCATCAACTTAAAGATTGAGGAGAGAAGGTGATGGATAATGGTGACCAATAGATGACTACAAACCATCCACTCACTGAGGAGATATCAAAAAAGTAACATCGACCCTCCGTGGAAAGAAATTGTAAGATAATACCAGCAAATTTCAATAAGCAGTCAGTACTCATAACCTAAAATAAATGAACTTCTTCGGAGCAATAGAATCTCAACGACGAACTACCTTCCATAATGACAAGGCTACTATTCATCGGAAAAATATCTCAACAACGAACTACCTTCCATAATGACAAGGCTATCATTCATTGGAGTAACAAATCTCAATAACAAACTACCTTCCATAATGACAAGGCTACCATTCATTGGAGTAACAAATCTCAACAATAAACTACCTTACACAATGACAAGGCTACCATTCATTGGAGTAACAAATCTCAACAACAAACTACCTTCCATAATGACAAGGCTACCATTCATTGGAGTAACAAATCTCAATAATAAACTACCTTTCATAATGACAAGGCTACCATTTACTGGAGTAAAAAATCTCAATCAACAAACTACCTTCCATAATGACAAGGATACCATTCATTGGAGTAAAAAATATCAACAACAAACTACCTTCCATAATGACAATTCTATCATTCATTGGAGTAACAAATCTCAACAACAAACTACCTTCCATAATGACAAGGCTACCATTCATTGGAGTAACAAATCTCAACAACAAACTACCTTCCATAATGACAATGCTACCATTCATTGAAGTAACAAATCTCAATAACAAACTACCTTCCATAATGAAAAGGCTACCATTCATTGGAGTAACAAATATGAATCTTCTCTGGGAGCTATCAGATTCACTGGGGAAATACAGGTTTCTCAAATAAAGAGACATGTTATTTGCTGTTATGAGTGGGAATTGCAATAATGATTCCCTGGGGAAAGAAATATGGCTTCCCGGGGAAATGCCAATGTATTCCTGTTGAGGAAATAAAATCTTATTTATGCAAAATAAATGCACATTCTCAAACTAGGGCTTAAAGCTTACGGAAATCAAAATGATAATATTGCTGGAGACCATAGATTTAAACCAAAAATAAACTGGAATGAATAATTCAACCAAAATAACACTTCATGAGAAATAAACTCAAGAGAGAACCACTTTCTATCCAAGTAAAGAGCTGTACATGAAGGTTAAAGCAAAAATATTCCATGAGGGATGACTCAGTGGGCAAATTGAAAGAATATACACTTCCTGCTTAAGGTTGACATTCTATTGGAGAGAAGATAAAATAAATCTAGGGTAATATGTCAACAAAATAATAATGAATGTAAATGAGCAATGAATTTCTAAATTCAACTATGCGTGATGTTTGTATGCATGTACGAATGTTATCAGGTATATAATGACAAAACAGACATATAACAGTGGGAATAACCAGATAAAAACAACTTGGGTAAACTTAATATTCGGCTAAATCACATCCAGAAGGAAAATTTAAGAGAGTAAGCACCAACTGAGGGTACAAATTCCTACTTCATGGCTTAACTTCATTGGGAAGGAACATAATCCAAAAATAATCCAATCATAACAATAAATCAGTACAGATACAGGGATATAACATCCTCCTCCAGGCTTCACCGGGGAATATCACACAGACTTCAATGGGGAAAACAAATGTTTCAACGTCTGTACTTCTACAGGGGATTGCAACGCTGATTTCAACAGGGTAGATGGAAACCACATCTTCGAGATATCCATTGGTGATTTCGCATTGACTTCATCGGAGAGGGAAACACCACGTCATCGAAGGGAACCCAAGATACATTCTTCAATATTGAGAGTGAGGATTGCACCAACTTCTCTGGGGAGAAATTATGAAACCTTATGGGGATGATAATTTTCAGAAAGACACGTTATCTCAGTCTTACTTCGGGATTTAAGAAAGTCAAACATTACAGCAAGAAATCAAACTTAAGGGGATTTTAAATAAAACCCAGCTTTGTGTGGGAGAAAACCCAAAAAAAAATTGACAACATCTTCAACACTTCTTAGAAAATATATTGCCCTTGTCTAGTTTCCTGGGAAACAAACAACAATAATAATTCTGACACTGCAAAGGGCGGTGTTTTGCAAATGATTCCATTTCAGCATGCAAAGGGGAAGAGACTTTTCGTCATGTGAGTGAAGGCCTTACTGGAGAATTTGGGATAGAGACTTTATACCATGTAAACCCGAAATCAAAATGAAACAAGACTTGACTGGGGAAAACAGGATCACAAACCCAACACCGCACGATACATCCCTTGGTATCATTTCCAATAATATGAGGAACACAAGAAAGTCGTACTCATACCAGCAAAAGTGACCTGGGAGAGCCTTCTTGGGGAATTCATAATTCCAAAATTTTAGAGTTTTCCCATCTTTGGAGTTACTATTTTTTGTTCTCTTTGAGTCACAAAATCTAAAGCAAGAAGTAATTTGTAAATTCTTTTCAAAAACAATTTTGTTGTTTAATCTGTTTGCTTTGAAAATTACTATCAATTATAAATGAAGTCTTTGTAAGAAGAATAAAATAAGAATTGTAATGATTTGGATAAAAGCTCAAACTTTATTAATAGAATGGTAGTCTGCAAATGGCTAGACTCCATAGATGATTCCAAAGTTTAGAAAATGGTAATATATTGGAAAAGATAAATTGAAATACAACGACCAATATTCTCCCTAACAACTTTGAATTCCTGAGCAGTGACTTCAGCTGAAGAGTGGTGAGGATCTAAGAAGATTGTTGCTTAAATGATCAAGTCTTGTCTGATGTAGTTGCTTACCAAGAAATCCCTAACTTTTGCCTAGGTTTCCCTTGCGGGTTTTCAACCTAGCAGGAAGAATTTATTCTGTTTATGTCTCTAATTTTTTCCTAGACCTCCCTTGCCGGTTTTCAGCCTACCGAGACACTCCTTTTTGCCTAAGACTCCCTTTCAGGTTTTCGTCTTAGCGAGTTGTTCTTTTATTTCTTTAGGAGAAGTATTTCTTGACTGCATCGGCATTCACGGGACGTGGGAACTCCTCTTCATCCATAGTTTCAAGAATCAATGCACAGCCAGAGAAGGCTTTCTTGACAACATATGGGCCTTCAAAATTGGGAGTCCATTTTCCCCTAGAATCAGCATTAAAAGACATGATCTTCCTGAGCACAAGGTCGCCTTCTCTGAATTCATGAGGTTTGACCTTCTTATCAAAAGCTTTCTTCATTCTCTTTTGGTAAAACTGACCATGACACAAGGTCGTCATTCTATTCTCTTCAATCAAAATCAAATAGTCAAACCTATTCTGGACACTTTCAGCCTCTGACAACTTGGTTTCCATTATCACGTGTAAAGAGGGAATCTCAACCTCAACGGGGAGCACTGCTTCTATGCCATACACAAGAGAGAACGAGGTTTCCTCTGTTAAAGTGCAAACAGATGTTCGATACCCATGCAGAGCAAAAGGGAGCATCTCATGCCAATCTTTATAAGTAACAACCATTTTCTGGATGATCTTCTTGATGTTCTTATTTGCAGCTTCAACAACCCCATTCATCTTTGTCCTATAGGAAGATGAATTATGGTGGACAATCTTGAATTCTTCACAGAGTTCTGTCATCATCTTGTTATTCAGATTTGAGTTGTTGTTTGTGATAATCCTGCTTGGCACACCATACCGACATATAAGATTATTCTTGCTAAAGCGCACTACCACATGCTTAGTGACATTAGCATATGAAGTTGCTTCTATCCATTTGGTGAAGTAGTCAATTTCCACTAAAATGAAACGATGTCCATTCGAAGCCTTTGGCTCAATCATTCCAATCATGTCAATACCCCCACATAGAGAAAGGCCATGGGGAAGAAACAACATTAAGAAGTGTCAGAGGCACATGAATTTTGTCAGCATAAATATGACATTTATGGCACTTCTTTTCAAATTTGTAACAGTTAGATTCCATTGTCTGCCAATAGTAACCTGCCCTAAGCATCTTCTTCACCATCGAATGTCCATTGGTATGAGTACCGAAAGAACCTTCATGAACTTCATGCATCAACATGTCTGCTTCGTGTCTATCCATGCATCTGAGCAAGACCATGTCATGATTTATTTTGTATAGCACATCTTCATTAAGGAAAAAGTTGTCTGCCAACCTTCTCAATGTCTTTCTATCTTTATTTGACACTCCAGTCGGGTATTCCTGTTTCTGGAGAAAATGCTTGATATCATAATACCAAGGTTTTTCATCTGATACTTCCTCTGCTACAAACACATGAGTCGTTCTATCCAAATGTTGCACTATGATACAAGGCACATCGTTCCAAGTATTCACTTGATATATAGAAGCCAGAGTCTCTAAAGCATCTGCCATCGGATTTTCACCTCTGGAAATATGATGGAATTCAATTTTGTTAAAGAAAGGTAATAATCTTTTAGCATAGTTGTGATACGGTGGGAGAACTGACTTGAGTTTTTTTACGTTTGTGTTCGCAAATGTTGCAGTTTATCAAGAGTCGCCACCGACTTTTCTTTTATCCAAAAGGAAAGGTGAAAAAGTACAGGAAAGACCTTTAGAGATATTTTCTTGAGTTTGGGGGGTAGATTATGAAAAGAGAAGGTATTAACACCCTTTTCATCCATTGTTTTCCATGGGCTCTTATTTACTCGCTAGATCACTTGCTTTTGTTTGAATGTGTTTGTGGTGTGGGTTTTGAAAGTATTTTGAAAATGTGACTTTGTAATGATTCTCGTTTCTATAAGAATGCGTACAAAGTGTTTGTTTCGAAAATGTTTTCAAGAAAGTGTTTATGAGATGTTTTTTTGAAAGTGATTTTGAAAAGGGTTTTCTTTGTAATGGCTCTCGTTTCTATAAGAACGCATACAAAGTGTTGTTTTCAAAAGTGTTTCAAAATGAGAGTGTTGGTGTATAAAATGTTTTTATTGTGAGCAAGCGAGTTATTGAGAGCGAACCTACCTACTCAGAAGGTCTTAAATATGCTTTTCCTTCTCCTTTAGATGTGGCTATCTTACCATTGATTTGGTAAGAAGCCCCGTCGTTGGATGTGAAGGGATAGGCGTTGGGTCATCGTATGGCCATGATAGCAATGTTGTAAGGTGTCTTAACATTTTTCTTTAGGGACTAAGATCATTTCAAAAGACAACATTTATAGCGTCATCGAGGGACTATGATCTTGTATTTGTCTGTGCTAAGACATCCCACATGCATAACATGGCCATTTTTTAGGCAACAAGTGGAGTTAACCTTAAGGGTGCATGTGTGAATAGTGTGTTTGATTTGCATGCATTTAGTCTTGATTTGGGTGATCTATTTGTTGATTTTCATATCTTGCCATACACACCCTAATTACTAGCAATATATTTTAAAGCAATAAAAGTGCGGAAAATAAATATCCTACGCTATTACAATCCTTAGGGGGGATGGGGGTACATATTTATGAATGGGGGTTGCAAATAAAATTAAATCCTAAGTTACTATTACAACCATATTGAAATGTACAATATAAGAAAGAAAAAGGACTTGTTTAGAAAAAGGTTTTTTAGTCTTAAGTTAATTTAATAATAAAAGAAAATATTTTTATGTCTTTTTATGTTAATAAAAAAAGGGTTAATATAAAAATGATAAAAAGGAAAATAAATGAAAGAGTTGAAAAACGCGTGCTGCTGTGAGAGAAACCATAAGGATCAGAAGTTCTGGAGTCAGGAGCATTGTGAATCAATAGGAAACGTCAATGGGCATCAGAAGTTCTGAGTTGGTAAGCTCTGAGGTCCTGCAAGAAACGTTAGAGGGAAAACACAGAAATTCTGGGTGGTATTCAGACAGTGAGCCAAAAGTCAGAAGTTCTGTGCTATGCTAAAAACAGTGAATAAACATCAGTAGTTTAATTCTTTATCAGTATGTAAGAATCAGAAGTTCTAAGTGTTAAAGCAGTGCAGAGAACTCCGAAGTTCTGTGTGCTTAAACAGTGAGAAAATCCTAGAAGTTATATGTGTTAGAATGGTGAGTAAAAAACAGAAGTTATGTGTTACATTTCAACTCTTTCCTTACATTAATCAGCACAATGATAAGTTATTCAATTTTCAGCAAACAGCAAATCAAGAGGATAAAAGCACAACAATTTATGGAAGTTATGATCCTGATCCTGAGTCTAGCCATGATCAGAAAGTTCTGATCCTGAGTCTTTCTAATTACGCAGTGGTATGGACAACATTAATACTATGATATTCTGGGACTTGAGCTGCTGCCTTCAGATATTCTGGAGTCAGCAAGATAAACGAATGAGGAAATGCCAAGTTCTTTTACTTCAAGGGAAGAACAAAGGTTTTTGTTTTTTGCTTAGGAATTCTGGATTTTTTTACTGAAGTATCACAACTTTATTTTCTCTCTTTTTGACGAATCTCTCTCTAAAAGCCAGCCCATTGCAAGTGTGATGGAGCAACTTATTTATAGATGAATTTGTTGTGGTTTTGGGGGGAAAACAGATGGGATTTGAACTTTTGGCACATTGCTCCATTGCTTTTTGATCACAACTTTTTGTATTTGGTGCAAACACAAGATTTGGCAAAATGTAGGCGTGGACTGGATTAACTGTTGGTTAGAGTATTGTACTGTAGCAGTGCAGCAGGTTATTTAAACGAGGTCTTGGTATTTGGTGATGTTCTGATTGCATACGATCAGAAACGTAACCTCTAAATGCTGAAAGGGCGTCTTCTGACCAGAGCGTTGAACATAGCCTCCATATGCTGAAGAATTATGTTCTGGCTGAAGCATCATGTTCTGACCAAAGAGCATTGCTTCTGTATGTTCTGATTGAAGTGTCATGTTCTGAACAAAGAGCAGTGCTTCTGCATGTTCTAATTGAAGCGTCATGTTCTGGACTGTGTTTGCAACTTCTGACTGCACTTTCATAGAGGCTGGCTCAGAAGTTCTGAGGTATCACATACTCTTAACACTTAGAAAATTTTCTAAATGTTTAGAAAATTTGATTTTTCCAAAGTAACTTCTAACTCCTGATTTTTGATGAATCAATCTCATGTCTTAATAAAATAAAATTGTTGAAACTTGATTTGATCTGAAAGTCAAAATTTTGACTTATCAGTGTGCTTTTGACCATTTTGCCCTTATGGATGATTTCCTTGAAAAATTGCAGTTCAAGCCTTGGAATTGGATGGAAGCAAACTTGAGGATCGAGGGTGATTCCTTGAGAAATGAGAGGGTAAATTTTGGGGTACAACAATAGTCTTTGTAAGGGATCAAGCCAGGGTGACGAGTATCCCATTCTCCTTTAATCTGATTTACTACCAAAGCTAAATCACCATATACATCTAGGACTTTGATTCTGAGATCAATGGCCTCCTCGAGACCCGTGATATAAGCCTCATACTCTGCCATATTATTGGTAAAATCAAATGTCAGTCTTGCAGTAAAAGGAATGTGTGATCCATGAGGAGTGATAATCACAACACCAATTCCTTTACCATAAACATTCACAGCTCCATCAAATACCATATCCCACCGGGATTCAGGATTAGGACCTTCCCCATGCAACGGTTCATCACAATCTTTCGCTTTTAGAAACATAACATCCTCACCAGGGAAATCATATTTAACAGGCTGATAATAATCAACCGGTTGGTGAGCCAGATAATCCGCCAACATACTACTTTTTATATCCTTCTGAGTGCGGTATTCAATATCATATTCAGACCACAACATCTGCCAACGGGCAATTCTCCCAGTATGAGCAGGCTTTTCAAAAATATACTTAATTGGATCCATTTTGGAAATTAACCAAGTAGTATGATTCAACATATATTGCCGCAACCGCTTTTCTGCCCAGGCCAGAGCACAACAAGTCTTTTCCAACATAGAATAATGTGACTCACATCCAGTAAATTTCTTATTGAGATAATAGATGGAACATTCTTTCTTTCATGTTTCATCCTGATGTCCCAAAATACAGCCCATAGAACTATCCAACATTGTTAGATACATGATCAATGGTCTTCCTTCCACGGGAGGGAGCAAGATGGGAGGTTCAAGCATATATTCTTTGATACTTTCAAATTCACTTTGGCAATCATCCGTCCACACACAACTTTGATATTTCTTTAACAACTTAAAGATCGGTTCACACGTTGTAGTCATGTGGGAAATGAATCTGGAAATGTAATTCAAACGCCCAAGGAAGCCTCTAACTTGATTTTCAGTCCTTGGCGCAGGAATTTCCTAAATTGCTTTGACTTTTTATCAGAATCCACTTCAATTCCTTTTCGGCTGACAATGAAACCTAACAACTTCCCTGATTGGACACCGAAGGTGCATTTATTTGGATTCAAGTGGAGACAATACTTCCTCAAACGCTGAAACAATTTCAATAAATCTTCTATATGCCCTTCTTCGGTCTGTGATTTAGCAATCATGTCATCAACATATACCTCAATTTCCTTGTGCATCGGATCATGGAATAGGGTTGTCATAGCCCTCTGGTACGTTGCACCAGCGTTCTTCAACCCGAAGAGCATCACTCTGTAACAGAATGTTCCCCAGGGTGTGATAAACGTTGTTTTTTCCATGTCCTCGGGAGCCACTATGATTTGATTATATCCGGAAAATCCATCCATGAACGAGAATACTTTGAATTTTGCAGTGCTATAAACCAACATATCAATGTGCGGTAGGAAAATCATATTTTGGACTAGCTTTATTTAGATCTCTGTAATCTACGCACATGCGAACTTTTCTGTATTTCTTTGGTACTGGGACAATATTGGCAATCCATTGAGGATACACTAATGTCACAAGAAAATCAGCATTTATCTACTTTAACACTTCTTCTTTAATTTTTACTGCCATATCAGGGTGAGTTCTTCTTAACTTTTGCTTGACCGGTGGGCACTCTGGCTTCAAAGGCAAATGATGTTCCACAATATCAGTGTCTAAACCATGTGTATCTTGGCACGACCAAGCAAATATTTCCACATACTCTTTCAATAGTTCTATCAACCTGCTCTTCACATCAGGATGCAACAATGCTCCAATTTTGACTTCCTTTGGCTCCTCCTATGAACCCAAATCGATGGTCTTCAACGGATCTTTATACGGCTGAATGGCATTTTCCTCGCGCTTGAGCAACCTTGAAACATCTTCTAGAATCTCATCATATTCTTCTTATTTTGTCCCAAACACTGGGTATTCAAAGTTGGGAGAGGGTTCAGGGTCGTTGTATTCAACTGGTTTATTAATTAATTTGCACATGTGATTTATGATTGCTTTTTAGAAACTGACACATATATTAAGTGATCATGCAGATTTATTTATAGCTTTTATTATAAAAAAGGTTTTTCCTGATTACCATTTTCCAAGAAGAAAGCAGGAAATAAAACATAATTTGAGAATCAAAGACATCTTTTATTAATGATTTTACTGAGTAAAGCAAACAGATAAGTCCATACAATATTAACTTTCACCTTGGGCATAGTGAAAGCTTTTTGTATTTGGTGCAAACACAAGATTTGGCAAAATGCAGGCATGGACTGGATTAACTGCTGGTTAGAGTACTATATTGTAGCAGTGCAGCAGGTTGTTTAAATGAGGTCTTGGGATTTGGTGATGTTCTGATTTCATACGATCAGAAACGTAACCTCCAAATGCTGAAGGGGCGTCTTTTGACCAGAGCGTTGAACATAGCCTCCATATGCTGAAGAATTATGTTATGGCTGAAGCATCATGTTCTGACCAAAGAGTACTACTTCTGCATGTTCTGATTGAAGCGTCATGTTCTGACCAAAGAGCAGCGCTTCTGTATGTTCTGATTGAAGCGTCATGTTCTGGACTGTGTTTGCAACTTCTGACTGCACTTGCAAAGAGGCTGGCTCAGAAGTTCTGAGGTATCACATACTCTTAACACTTAGAAAATTTTCTAAATGTTTAGAAAATTTGATTTTTCCAAAGTAACTTCTGACTCCTGATTTTTGATGAATCAATCTCATGTCTTGATGAAATAAAATTGTTGAAACTTGATTTGATCTGAAAGTCAAAATTTTGACTTTTTAGTGTGCTTTTGACCATGTTTCCCTTATGGATGATTTCCTTGAAAAATTGCAGTTCAAGGCTTGGAATTGGATAGAAGCAAACTTGAGGATCCAGGGTGGTTCCTTGAGAAATAAGAGGGAAAATTTTGGGGTACAACAACTTCCTCTGTTCAATCTTCTTACACCTGAAGAGTTAGATTGGAAAATCTTCCATTCGTGACTTGAAGGTGGAAGATGATTGAACATTAGAGTGCCCAGAAAATTTGCACTCGAAGATGTGTTAGTTGATTATGTAGGGAATGGGCTTAAAGATGCCATTTGGAGAGGTAACGGGAAATCATAGGAGATGAGCTTAAAGATTTCATCCAGAAAAGATTGGTTGCATAAGAGATTCCTGGGTGAAAATTCCTATACCTGCTGTCAAGGGGGACTTTGCTGGGGAATGTTGATTTATGCACTGGGAAGTAAAGTCTAGGAGCTTTTGGTTGTCCATTACTCTACTGGGGAATTAACTCTTGATTGAAGAGGTGAAAGTAGACTGTATACCTAGTCAGGGTCCAGGCTGTACAGCAACTCGCTGGGGAAATATGAAATCAACCGTATTTGATCGGGTCCAGGATTTACAGTGTTGTAACCTGTTGCCTGGAGATAAGGGATAAGAAACCTGGATAGTAGGGTTACTTCGGAATGAGAGCCTGCATAGTAGGGCTTGGTGAAGGAACCTGGGTAGTAGGGTTACTTCGAAATGAAAACCTGGATAGTAGGGCTTGGTGAAGGAACCTGGGTAGTAGGGTTACTTCGAAATGAAAGTCTGGATAGTAGGGCTTGGTGAAGGAACCTAGGTAGTAGGGTTACTTAGAAATGAAAGCATGAATAGTAAGGCTTGGTGAAGGAACCTGGGTAGTAGGGTTACTTCTAAATGAAATCTTGGATAGTAGGGCTTGGTGAAGGAACCTGGGTAGTAGGGTTACTTCTAAATGAAATCCTGGATAGTAGGGCTTGGTGAAGGAATCTGGGTAGTAGGGTTACTTTGAAATGAAAGCCTGGACAGTAGGGCTTGGTGAAGGAATCTGGGTAGTAGGGTTACTTTGAAATGAAAGCATGGATAGTAGGGCTTGGTGAAGGAACCTGGGTAGTAGGGTTACTTCGAAATGAAAGCCTGGATAGTAGGGCTTGGTGAAGGAACCTGGGTAGTAGGGTTACTTCGAAATGAAAGCCTGGATAGTAGGGCTTGGTGAAGGAACCTGGGTAGTATGGTTACTTCAAAATGAAAGCCTGGATAGTAGGGCTTGGTGAAGGAACCTGGGTAGTAGGGTTACTTCGAAATGAAAGCCTGGATAGTAGGGCTTGGTGAAGGAACCTGGGTAGTAGGGTTACTTCGAAATGAAAGCCTGGATAGCAGGGCTTGGTGAAGGAACCTGGGTAGTAGGGTTACTTCGAAATGAAAGTCTGGATATTAGGGCTTGGTGAAGGAACCTGGGTAGTAGGGTTACTTCAAAATGAAAGCCTAGATAGTAGGGCTTGGTGAAGGAACCTGGGTAGTAGGGTTACTTCGAAATGAAAGCCTGGATAATAGGGCTTACTCCTTTTGATCATGTAGATTAGTTGACCCATTTGATTTCGAGAATTGAGTTTCCATTAGTTGTTCATAGATGTGATCTGTACAACTGCTAGATTCATTGAATCTAATCGCCTCTTTCTGAAAAGATATCAGGGTTAGTTATATGCGGTGCATGAAATGCAGGTGGGGATGATGTTCTCAAAATAAATGAGATTATGTTGTATGTGATATGTGTGCGCATGTCATGATGCATGTTCATGAAATGCTAGTTGTGACACATCCGAGTCTGGAAAAATAAATCCCTGACTGCTGCTGGAGAATAAAACATTTTGTCGAGACGAGATGCTGGAGAATAACTCTGTCGGGAACCAATTTAGAGGAAGGGATACTCCGTTGGTAGATCTGCTATCCTGGAGGAAATAAAATCAGATGGGGATGAAACTCCGTTGGTGGAGATGTTGAGCTCTTGTTGAAGATTGAGCTTTCGTACCCAGAGAAATAGACCCTGCTCAGGGAGATGAAAAATGTTGACTCGCCTGCGATTGTGAACCTTGGCTGGGGAAAATTATGCCCCGTGTTTGGGAAAGTTGACATTAAATACCTTCGGATACTATTACTTTGTGGGGAGTGTACATAACAACAATTGTGTTTCCAAGCTGGCTCTATCCCGGTACCTGCTAGGCAGGGTAACCGTAGGGTTTGGCACTTCTTGTTTTTCTCTGTTTCTGGAATTACGAGTATTTGTCTTTTGTTTCTTATGTAAATATTTATGAGCAACAATTATTTTCAAATGCATATATCAAGAATAAATCAATGGACGTTCTTGTAAAACAAAATAGAAAAAGAAAAACGAACTGAAGTTTCTTGTGTAAATGACTTATATTGATTTTTGAAATTGGCCTGTAATTGGCGTTTTGTACAAAGAGGCTGACGTCTTAGTAAGAGAACGCCGCCGAAAGATAGAATTTATACAATTTGTGTAAAAGAAAAAAACAGTTATGTGAAACAACCCCACTGGGTTCCAACTCTGCTATTGCCTTTATGTCTTCAGGCATCTCATCACTTTGCTTCTTGGCCGAAGGTTGATCAGATTGGTTAGCGCCGTCTGAGCTCGATAGTCGATACCGAAGTCTGGTCGCAAGATGATTCTATGAGACATAGTGATACGCTTTATATCCCTAACTTTTTCCTGGATCACCCTTTCGGGTTTTCAATCCACCGGGATACACCTTTTTTCCCAAGCCGCCCTTTCGGGTTTTCGACTTTTCGGGTGTACAGATTTTTCATTTTCATCCCTTACTTTTGCCCGAACCCTTTTGGATCACCGGGAAGCCCTTATTTTTGCCTAGGCCAGTCGACCTAGCGTGTCTTTGATTACGTGTAGTATCTTTTCACTATTTCTGCATTGACAGGGTGAGGAAGGTCGTCACCATCCATGTTGGTTAGAATCATAGCTCCTCCCTAGAAAATGTTCTTAACCACAAATGGCCCTTCGTACGTGGGGGTCCGTTTTCCCCTGGGATCACTTGGCGGCAGTATGATGCGTTTGATTACTAGATCCCTGACTTGATAACCTTAACACTTGACTTTCTTATTAAAAGCCTTGATCATTCGTTTTTGATACGTCTGACCATGGCAGATAGCAGTGAGTATCTTTTCATCGATTAGATTTAGTTGATCAAGTCGAGTCTGGACCCAGTCGTCTTTGTTTAAACCTGCATCCTTTATAATCCTGAGAGAAGGTATCTGGATCTCAATGGGTAGGACTGCCTCCATCTCATATACCAGAGAGTAGGCTGTTGCCCCTGTCGAAGTCTATGTTGAGGTACGGTACCCATGCAAAGCTAATGGTAACATCTCATGCCAGTCTTTATATGTCACCGTCATCTTCTGTACAATCTTCTTGATGTTCTTGTTAGCTGCTTCAACAGCGCCATTCATCTTCGGTCGGTAGGGAGAAGAGTTATGATGTTGTATCTTGAACTATTTATAGAGCTCGATGATCATTATGTTGTTGAGATTTGTACCATTGTCGGTAATAATCCTCTCTGGTACACCATATCGACAGATCAGGTTATGCTTGATAAACCGCGCCACGATATTCTTGGTTACTGTAGCAAAGGAAGTTGCCTCAACCTACTTCATGAAGTAATCAATGGCTACCAAAATGAAACGATTCCCGTTAGATGCAGTAGGTCTGATCTCGCTGATCATGTCGATGCCCCACATTGCAAAAGGCCATGGAGCTGTCAAAACATTTAAGGGGACTGGAGGCACATACACCTTATCAGCATAGATTTGGCATTTATGACAAGTTCGAAAGTGTTGAAAACAATCGGCTTCCATAGTGGACCAGTAGTATCCTTCCCGTAGGATTTTCTTATCCATGGTTTGTCCAATGGAATGGGTTCTGAAAGTGCCTCCATGTAGATCTGCCATGATCCTCTCTGCTTCGCTCTTGTCTACACACCGTAGTAGTGTGGAGTCATGGTTGCGCTTATAGAGGATCCCATTACTGAGGAAGAACTTTGCGAAGAACCTTCTCAGAAACTTCTTATCATTGACAGATGCCCCTTCGGGATACTCTTGATCCTCGAGATACCTTTTAACTTCGTGAAACCAGGATTTGTCTGCCACTTCCTCGGTATCGATTTCATAGTAGTGTGTTGGTTCATCTAACCTGTCAATGGTGATTTGGGGAGCTTCATTGTCCCACCTGACTTTGAACATGGAAGACATGGTAGCTAGCACGTCCGCTAATTGATTCTCCTCTCGTGGGAAATGTTCAAAAGTTACCTCCTCAAAGTGTGGGAGCAATGTCAGTATGTACTCTTTGTATGGGATGAGATTCGGGTGCTTCGTATCCCACTCGCCTTTGATCTGACTTATCACCAAAGAGAAATCCCCGAATACATTCAAGAACTTGATCCTCAAGTCAATAGCAGCTCGAAGATCCATGATACATGCTTCACACTCCGCCATGTTGTTGGTGCAGTTGAAACATAAACGGGCGGTGAACGGAATATGACAGCCCTCGGGAGATATGATTACAGCGCCAATGCCATTACCCAGTGTGTTTGAGGCTCCATCAAAATACATAGACCATCGGGATCCTTCCTCAGGTCCTTCATCCGGTCCATGTCCTTCGTAGTCAGTCACCAGCATAATGTTCTCATCTGGGAACTCAAAATTCATGGACTGGTAGTCATCCACGGCCTGATGAGCCAAATGATCAGCCAATACACTTCCCTTGATTACTTTTTGGGTCGTATATTGTATGTCGTATTCAGTTAAGATCATTTTCCACCTTGTTATCCTTCCGGAGAGAGCGGGCTTCTCGAAAATGTACTTGATTGGATCCATCTTTGATATCAACGAGGTAGTGTGAGTCAGCATATACTGTCTCAGTCGGCGAGTAGCCCATGCCAAAGTGCAGCAAGTTTTCTCGAGCAATGAGTATCGTGTCTCACAATCGGTAAACTTTTTGCTAAGGTAATAAATGGCGTGCTCTTTTTGACCAGACTCGTCATGCTGCCCCAACACACACCCCATTGAATTGTCTAGTACTGTCAAGTATAATATCAAAGGTCTCCCTTCAACGGGAGGCATTAGAATTGGTGGTTCTTGAAGGTATTCCTTGATTCTTTCAAAAGCAATCTGGCATTCATCATTCCACTTTACCACTTGATCTTTCTTTAGAAGCTTAAAGATTGGCTCACAAGTAGTAGTTAGATGTGAAATGAATCTGGCGATATAATTCAAGCGTCCCAAAAAACCTCTAACTTCCTTCTCTGTACGGGGAGATGGAATTTCTCGTATAGCTTTTACCTTCGTAGGGTCTACCTGAATGCCTTTGTCGCTGACAATGAAACCCAGAAGCTTACCAGACCTTACCCTGAAGGTGCACTTGTTCGGATTCAACCTTAGCTTGAATATCTTTAACCTGTTGAACAACTTTTGGAGATGATCAATGTGATCTTCCTCAGTCTGAGACCTGGCTATCACATCATCAACATAGACTTCGATCTCATGGTGAATCATATCATGGAACAAAGCGACCATAGCTCGTTGATAGGTTGCCTCGGCATTCTTCAACCCAAAAGGCATCACCTTGTAACAGAAGGTGCCTCATTATGTAATGAAGGTTGTCTTCTCCATATCTTCAGGAGCCATCTTGATCTGGTTGTAGCCAGAGAAACCATCCATGAAGGAGAATATTTTATGTTGTGAAGTGTTGTCAACCAGAACATCAATATGGGGAAGTGGGAAGTCATCCTTTGGGCTTGCCCTGTTCAGATCTCTGTAATCCACACACATTCGTACCTTGTCGTCCTTCTTAGGTACCGGAACAACGTTATCAACCCACTGCATATAGGAGGTGACAGCTAAGAAACCTGCGTCGAATTGCTTCATGACCTCTGCCTTGATCTTTTCTGACATTTCAGCATGCATACGATGGACCTTCTATTTAATCAGAGGGCAATCTTCTTTAGTTGGCAGGCGATGTACCACAATATCAGTGTCCAAACCAGGCATGTCTTCGTAGGACCAGGCGAAGATCTCAACATAGTCGTGCAGTATCTGTATCAACCTCTGTTTGACACTGAGCTCCAGATTTGCACCTATTTTAACCTCTTTTCTATCCTCCTCAGTACCCAAATTCACTGTCTCAACCGGCTCTTCATGAGGCTGTATGACCCTCTCTTCCTGTTGTAGTAGTCTAGCAAGTTCTCCAGGTACCTCACAATCGTCCTCACCTTCGTCCTTGGCTTGATTGATCGGATCTTCAAAGTCATAACTGGAAATAGCAGAGCTGTTATCAATGGGATCCAGGGTGGATATGGATCTGCAGTGTGATACGTGAGTGTATGTAAGATCATAGTTGTATTTGATAAAGTAAAGGCAGAACAGAGAGCGTAAAATTTGTATGCAAAGAACATCCATTGTTTCATTGATGAAATATGAGATGACATATAATAACCCCCACAAATAGAACCATCGTGCCTCGGGTAAGACACGAGGTCAAAAAGTTTAAATTGTTCATTATAAACTCAGAAAACAAATAAGACAGTTACTGCAGAATAAAAGAAACTGGAACAAAATCTCTAGTCGTCCAGTTACTCGGTCCACCGTCGGTAGTTGGGTAAATCCAGCTGTCAATATCAAAATCTTCCTCACTGTCTTCAATAGCATTGACTTCTTGATTACTGATGTGTAGGGGGGGTCCTCCAACTAGAGCGCTTTGAATAGCCCTTTGAGCCCCTGAAGTAAAGCCCAAGCCAAATTTGTCAGTTTTGTGAGTGAAATCAGGGAGCTGACCCCAATTGACACACCAACCTTCTTCAACCATAGCCCTGGCGTCTTTGAGAGAAGTCATATTCAAAGGAGGTTTGTTGCTAGTAGTTCCAGTCGATGCCAAGATATGAGGGACCTCTTCGAAGTTCTGACAAGGAGTTTCCATAAATTCCCCGTCCATCTCTACGTAGCAGAAAGAGTTGAGATGGCTCACCATATACTCCTCTTCACCCCGTAGAGTGACAATCTTCCCTTTCACTGGATACTTCAGCATTTGGTGGAGTGTGGAAGTAACTGCCTCAGCCTCATGGATCCAAGGACGACCCAGCAAACAAGAATACGAAGGCCTAACAACCATCACATAGAAAGTGGACTTGAAAGTCTGAGAGCCTATCTTTACAGGGATGTCCACTTCCCCGTGCACCATTCTTTTCGATCCGTCAAAAGCTCTTACCACAATGTTACTAGGTTTTAAAGTCAAACCCTCGCAATCCAAACGGTCCAACGCCTTCTTGGGCAGAACATTCAGCGAAGACCCAATATCCACCAGCACATGGGCCATGGTAGTGCCCCTGCATTCGACCGAGACATGCAGAGCATCATTGTGTTTTCTCCCTTTCGGTGTCAAATATGCATCTGAAAAACCCAGCCCATTGCCAGCGGTCAGGCTAGCCACGCAATCTTTAAATTGATCAGCTGAAGTCTCTTGCGGCACATGCGCAGCTTTGAGGAATCCAATCAAATCCTTCACATGGGCCTCGGAGCACAACAGTAGGGATAACATGGATATCTTTGAGGGAGTCTTCCCCAGCTACTCGATCACATTGTAGTCACTCTTTTTAATCATTTTCAAAATTTCCTCTATCTCTTGCTTAGAGGTTTCCACAATAATTTTTATAGGTGCCTCCGTCCGAGCAGGCTCACCTACAGCTTCTTTGCCTCGCATCCCAGATGACTTATCGATAGGGGTAACAACTGGAGTAGTAACTGGAGTATTGTCGGGAGCAGAAGATGAAATAATGATAGGCTTAGTGACGGTCTTTGGGGAGATCTCAGGAGAGAAAATCCTTCCACTTTTAGTAATTTTGTTGGTCCCAACAATGTTACTGACATCAGGATCAGCTTCTTCGGTCTTCAAGTTTTGTTTAAAGCCATGATAGTAAATATCGGTGCCATAATGCCAAGGGACAGCTTTGTCCGAGATATACGGAACAGGACCAGGACATGTGATTATCAACGGAGCGACTCTCGTAGCGGATGTAATCCTAACAGGTTTTCTCGAGGAAACCTTGGAAGGACTGACGTAAATGGTTATAATAGCAATATCTTCACACGAAACAGTTGGAATCAAAGTTTTTTAGAACAAAATTTCTCTGTTGTCCATCAGGCGTTGAACACCTGTCTTCAGCAAATGGAAACCGGAAGGTAGAAATGAACACATGTGGCAACCTTTACCACAACCCGAAAATAAATCGACCAACAGCAAATTCTTCTTAACGGTCACAAGGGGAGTAGAAATTTCGTCAACTGAGGTCACAAACAGATTGGTGTCAATGGAGTTAACTCCATGGTTATGCTTAGGCATGGGAGCAGTTATGACATTGGGCTTCTCCGAAGCGTCGAACTCAATCTCCTTGGATTCAATCAGATCTTGTACTCTACTTTTTAGAGCCCAGCAGTCATTTGTATCGTGATCAGGACTCTGAGAATGGTAGGCACACCGAGCGTTCGGATTGTAACGAGGGGAGGAGGTATTAGGATTTTTGGGAGCCTCTCTTAAAGTTGCCAAGTTAGATCTCAATAGATGGGGTAGCACTTCAGCTAATGTCATGTTTATGCGGGTAAACTGCCGTTGTGGTCTTTCCACCCTTTGTTGATTGTTGCATTGTGGAGTAACTGCAGGTCTAGGTATCATTACGGCACTTACTGTATGACGATGTTCATCCTTGTTTTGGCCCCTCGGGCTATAGATGGCGCTGGCTTCCTTCCTACCAGCAAATGGCTTCTTTACTGAGCTTGAAGAGACATCTTTCTGTATTTTACCGCTTCGAATCCCAGCTTCTACCGTCTCTCCAGTTAATATCAACTCAGTAAAACCAGCCGATGAGCTACCGATCAAATGGTTGAAGAATGGACCAGACAGCGTCCCAAGAAACATGTCGACCAACTCCCTATCAGACAAAGGGGGTTGGACTCTCCCTACCAAATCTCTCCACTTCTGCGCGTAGTCCTTGAATCCTTCACCTGCACCCATGGACATGCTCTGGAGTTGAGTACGAGTAGGGGGCAAATCGACATTGTATTGGTACTTCTTGTAAAAACCGGCAGCCAGATCCTCCCAGTTTCGGATATTGATTCCCTCCAATTGGTAGAACCATTCAAGCTCATTCCCCGACAGACTGTCTTGAAAGAAATAGACCCACAAGTTTCTATCATCAGTGTGGGGCTGGATCTTCCTTACATAGGAACGGGGATGAAGCTTTGGGCAAGACACTCCATCATACTTTGTGTAAACCGGAGCCTTAAATTCCTGCGGGATGACTACTCCTGACACCAATCCCAGTTCTTCGAAATCCAACCCTGGTATTCTCTGGATCTCCATAGCACTTAATCGATCCTCTAACTGCTTGTACCTATCCTCAGTGGGAGGATACTGCTCATCATTGTAGTCGGTATCATTGTCAGAGACTTCAAGACTGGGGTCCTCTTCCCTTGTCTGCCCCTCTTGGTTTTCCCCCTCTTTGGATGAGGAAGTCACATCAACTGATTGCTTTAGTGGCCCCCCGAATCTTCTGCCCATATTGAGGGCACCGACGCGCTTCTTCTTCTTCTCTTACAGGATGAGGGCCTTCAAATCCTCCTGCCCTTTTGCCAGAGTTACGAACATCTGTTGAAATTGGGCATTTTGTGCCTGAAGATCTTTGATGCTTTGTTCATAAGACATATCTGCTTGAAATAAACAGCGGAGGAGATGAGAAATCTGTAACAGAACCTGTTTATGGAATGTCATGGATGGTATGCGTATGCAATGATTTCAAGGAATTTTAGAGATTTAAATTTGTTCAGACCAAAAAAGGAACACACGTCATATTAATAAATCCAAGTTTGAGTACATTATGCCTCTTTGGGCTTACAATGAAAGAAACAAAGATACAACAAAACTCCTAAGACAAAAAGGTTGAATGCATCCTCTTTGGCGCAATGTAGGCGTTTAGATTCCATTCTTCATGAAGCTGCTTGGTGAGTTCCAGAACCTTCTTCTCACTGGCGTAAAATTGGGCTTCAAAGGTGTCCCATTCTTCCTTCAACTGAACCCAAGATTTCTGCAATTCTTTGAGGGAGGTGGGCATGTCAGGATGAAGGACAGTGTATGAGACATCTCCTTCAACAACAGGTTCTATGATAACAGGGAGGATAGAAGGGTAAGGCATTAAGAGACTTTAAGCACGAGCTCGTACCCACCTAAGGTAAGGCTCGAGTGGGATAGAGTTTTTGTGTCCCAAAGTTTTACTGTCCACCTTGTTCACCATTCTCCATGCTCGTGTAAACCTCTAGTGATAACCTTGGTCTTCCTTGTCTTAGTCGAACATCAGACCTTGAATGAGCATCTCATGAGGGCCGTCTCTTCGGGAATACCCAAATTGTCGAAGATCTAAGCAGGGATTGTAGGTGATACCTCCCCTAATACCAAGCAAAGGTACGTTAGGGAATTCCCCACAGCGGTCAATGATAGAGACATCTTCCAAGGATCTCGAGCACCAAGGGATATCAGAGTGGGCAAGGGACATCATCCTTTGAGACCATGTCAGTCTTCGCTCGTTCTTCAATACTGATTGAGGTAGGTGTGAAGTGAACCACATGGCGAGTAGGGGAATACTACACAAAAGAGTACCTCTCTTCTTCATGGTGCAGGTATGAAGACAACGCAAGATGTCTCCCAATAAGGTAGGTACGGGATTGCGAGAGAGAAAGACTTTGATGGCGTTAACATCTATGAATTGGTCCGAGTTGGGGAACAGAACCAAACCATAAATGAGAAGAGCCAGGATGTCTTCAAAACCTTGGAAATCCATGTCGTCCCAGAGTGAACGAGCCTTTTCTAATAGAAACTTGGCTAGGAAACCTTTAACCCCGCTTCTCGTCTCCCAATTGGATATGACGTCGACTCTCTTCATATGCAAAGCTTCGGCGATGACTTCAGGTTTTGGAATCCCTTCTAGACCGGTGAACGGTATCTGATCAAGCACGGGAACCCCTAAGAGTAGAGAGAACTCTTCCAGTGTAGGTACCAACTAATAGTCCAGGAAGGTGAAACAATGATGTATGGGATCAAAGAATTGGAACAGTACACACATCATTTCTTCTTGGAAACAGGATGTAGCCAAACTAAGGAGTCGACCATATTTCTTGGTAAAAGGAGAATCCCCGGGAACTCTTGAGGCTAACTCTTGAAGTTGATGGTGTGCTTTTACAAAACTGATTCGGATGGTGTTTCTTCAGACGGAATCCATGACCTACAAAACAAAAACAAAGATAAATTTTTAAATCCTTGAAATGGTTAGTGAGCATGCTCATGATGCTTATGATGTTATGTACAAGTAAATATATACACACAAAGCAAACAGATCCCTATGTTTTAGGCTTGCATGAGGTTTTATAGATAAGTACCCTCTTGAAGTTTAGTTGGTTCAACCTGTCCTAGTAATTATGATCGGGTTCTAAAGGATCTCAATATCACTGACCTTTCTCTTAGGAATTGTCTCAGCACAATCAATCTTTTCTTACGGCCGAGATATCCCAAAAGTCCAACCTCAATGAGTGTAGTATCGAGTATCAACCAATTTTCATCTCTACACCAAAACCGGTTATCTCACTACATCCTAATGGCCAAGTTGTTCAATTAGAGTTCTAAAGTCAATTAGTGCTTCACGACGCCACTCAGCGGCCCCGTATTCTCCTCGATTCACCATGAGGGATACTGGTACCCACAAATGCGTGACACTAACGTAGCCATTTTTTCAACCATATTGGTCTACGCCGTACAGTTTCCATAATCTATTTCTACTTACCTAAAAAGGTGCCCCAGATCCGGGTAGAGGATCAAAGCAAGCCCAAATAGAGAACCAAAATGTAAAGCATGCAAATCAAACAATGTAAGCAAGTAAATGTGATATAACCATAAGGTAACCCCACTTTTAAGTATTTTCCCCAGCAGAGTCGTCAGTTCTGTGATACGGTGGGAGAACTGACTTGAGGTTTTTTGCGTTTGTGTTTGCAAATGTTGCGGTTTAGCAAGAGTCACCACCGACTTTTCTTTTATCCAAAAGGAAAGGTGAAAAAGTACAGGAAAGAACTTTAGAGATATTTTCTTGAGTTCGGGGGGTAGATTATGAAAAGGGAAGGTATTAGCACCCTTTTCATCCATGGTTTTCCATGGGCTCTTAGTTACTCGCTAGATCACTTGCTTTTGTTTAAATGTGTTTGTGGTGTGGGTTTTGAAAGTATTTTGAAAATGTGACTTTGTAATGATTCTCGTTTCTATAAGAATGCGTACAAAGTGTTTGTTTCGAAAATGTTTTCAAGAAAGTATTTATGAGATTTTTTTTTGAAAGTGATTTTGAAAAGGGTTTTCTTTGTAATGGCTCTCGTTTCTATAAGAACGCGTACAAAGTGTTGTTTTCAAAAGTGTTTCAAAATGAGAGTGTTGGTGTATAAAATGTTTTTGTTGTGAGCAAGCGAGTAATTGAGAGCGAACCTACCTACTCAGAAGGTCTTAAATGTGCTTTTCCTTCTCCTTTAGATGTGGCTATCTTACCATTTATTTGGTAAGAAGCCCCATCGTTGGATGTGAAGGGACGGGCGTTGGGTCATCGTATGACCATGATAGCAACATTGTAAGGTGACTTAACATTTTTCTTTAGGGACTAAGATCATTTCGAAAGGAAACATTTATAGCGTCATCGAGGGACTATGATCTTGTATTTGTTTATGCTAAGACATCCCACATGCATAACATGGCCATTTTTTAGGCAACAAGTGGAGTTAACCTTAAGGGTGCATGTGTGAATAGTGTGTTTGATTTGCATGCATTTAGTCTTGATTTGGGTGATCTATTTGTTGATTTTCATATCTTGCCATACACACCCTAATTACTAGAAATATATTTTAAAGCGATAAAAGTGTGGAAAATGAATATCCTACGCTATTACAATCCTTAGAGGGGTGGGGGTACATATTTATGAATGGGGGTTGCAAATAAAATTAAATCCTAAGTTACTATTACAACCATATTGAAATGTACAATATAAGAAAGAAAAAGGACTTATTTAGAAAATGGTTTTATAGTCTTAAGTTAATTAAATAATAAAAGGAAATATTTTTATGTCTTTTTATGTTAATAAAAAAAGGGTTAATATAAAAAATGATAAAAAGGAAAATAAATGAAAGAGTTGAAAAATGTGTGTTGCTGCGAGCAAAACCACAGGGATCAGAAGTTCTGGAGTCAGGAGCATTGTGACTCAACAGGAAACGTCAATGGGCATCAGAAGTTCTGAGTTGGTAAGCTCTGAGGTCCTACAAGAAACGTTAGAGGGAAAACATAGAAATTCTGGATGGTATTAAGACAGTGAGCCAAAAGTCAGAAGTTCTATGCTACGCTAAAAATAGTGAATAAACATCAGTAGTTTAATGCATTATCAGTATGTAAGAATCAGAAGTTCTAAGTGTTAAAGCAGTGCAGAGAACTCAGAAGTTCTGTGTGCTTAAACAGTGAGAAAATCCTAGAAGTTCTATGTGTTAGAATGGTGAGTGAAAAACAGAAGTTCTGTGTTACATTTCAACTCTTTCCTTACATTAATCAGCACAATGATAAGTTATTCAGTTTTCAGCAAACAGCAAATCAAGAGGATAAAAGCACAACAATTTATGGAAGTTTTGATCCTAATCCTGAGTCTAGACATGATTAGAAAGTTCTGATCCTGAGTCTTTCTACTTACGCAGTGGTATGGACAACATTAATACTATGATATTTACATGTTTAATGATGTTCTGAGTGAGAAAATGCAAAGTCAGAGAGACTTACCTTGAACTTGGAATGCGTGTATGGGACTTGAGTTGCTGCCTTCAGATATTCTGGAGTCAGCAAGAGCAACGAATGAGGAAATGCCAAGTTCTTTTATTTCAAGGGAAGAACAAAGGTTTTGGTTTTTTGCTTAGGAATTCTGGATTTTTTTACGGAAGTATCACAGCTTTCTTTTCTCTCTTTTTGACGATTCTCTCTCTAAAATCCAGCCTATTGCAAGTGTGATGGAGCAACTTATTTATAGATGAATTTGTTGTGGTTTTTTTTGGGGGGGGGGGGGAACAGATGGGATTTGAACTTTTGGCACACTGTTCCATTGCTTTTTGATCACAACTTTTTGTATTTGGTGCAAACACAAGATTTGGCAAAATGCAGGCGTAGACTGGATTAACTGCTGGTTAGAGTACTGTATTGTAGCAGTGCAGCAGGTTGTTTAAACGAGGTCTTGGGATTTGGTGATGTTCTGATTGCATACGATCAGAAACGTAACCTCCAAATGCTGAAGGAGCGTCTTCTTACCAGAGCGTTGAACATAGCCTCCATATGCTGAAGAGTTATGTTCTGGCTGAAGCATCATGTTCTGACCAAAGAGCATTGCTTCTGCATGTTCTGATTGAAGCGTCATGTTCTGACCAAAGAGCAGCGCTTCTGCATGTTCTGATTGAAGCGTCATGTTCTGGACCGTGTTTGCAACTTCTGACTGCACTTGCATAGAGGTTGGCTCAGAAGTTCTGAGGTATCACATACTCTTAACACTTAGAAAATTTTCTAAGT
This sequence comes from Vicia faba, assembly GCA_948472305.1. Lineage (NCBI taxonomy): Eukaryota > Viridiplantae > Streptophyta > Magnoliopsida > Fabales > Fabaceae > Vicia > Vicia faba. The sequence goes on from OX451737.1 coordinate 520,651,840, forward strand.
GTTTAGAAAATTTGATTTTTCCAAAGTAACTTCTGACTCCTGATTTTTTATGAATCAATCTCATGTCTTGATGAAATAAAATTGTTGAAACTTGATTTGATCTGAAAGTCAAAATTTTGACTTTTCAGTGCTTTTGACCATTTTGCCCTTATGGATGATTTCCTTGAAAAATTGCAGTTCAAGGCTTCGAATTGGATGGAAGCAAACTTGAGGATCCAGGGTGATTCCTTGAGAAATGAGAGGGAAAATTTTGGGGTACAACAATAGTCTTTGTAAGGGATCAAGCCAGGGTGAAGAGTATCTCATTCTCCTTTAATCTGATTTACTACCAAAGCTAAATCACCATATACATCTAGGACTTTGATTCTGAGATCAATGGCCTCCTCGAGACCCGTGATATAAGCCTCATACTCTGCCATATTATTGGTACAATCAAACGTCAGTCTTGCAGTAAAAGGAATGTGTGATCCATGAGGAGTGATAATCACAACACCAATTCATTTACCATAAACATTCACAGCTCCATCAATTACCATATCCCACCGGGGTTCAGGATTAGGACCTTCCCCAGGCAACGGTTCATCACAATTTTTCGCTTTTAGAAACATAACATCCTCACCAGGGAAATCATATTGAACAGACTGATAATCATCAACCGGTTGGTGAGCCAGATAATCCGCCAACACACTACTTTTTATATCCTTCTGAGTGCGGTATTCAATATCATATTCAGACAACAGCATTTGCCAATGGGTAATTCTCCCAGTATGAGCAGGCATTTCAAAAATATACTTAATTAGATCCATTTTGGAAATCAACCAAGTAGTATGATTCAACATATATTGTCGCAACCGCTTTGCCGCCCAGGCCAGAGCACAACAAGTCTTTTCCAACATAGAATACTGCGACTCACATCCAGTAAATTTCTTATTGAGATAATAGATGGAATATTCTTTCTTTCATGTTTCATCCTAATGTCCCAAAATACAGCCCATAGAACTATCCCACATTGTTAGATACATGATCAATGGTCTTCCTTCCACGGGAGGGAGCAAGATGGGAGGTTCAAGCATATATTCTTTGATACTTTCAAATTCCCTTTGGCAATCATCCGTCCACACACAACTTTGATATTTCTTTAACAACTTAAAGATCGGTTCACACGTTGTAGTCATGTGGGAAATGAATCTAGAAATGTAATTCAAACGCCCAAGGAAGCCTCTAACTTGATTTTCAATCCTTGGCGCAGGAATTTCCTAAATTGCTTTGACTTTTTATCAGAATCCACTTCAATTCCTTTTTGGCTGACAATGAAACCTAACAACTTCCCTGATCGGACACCGAAGGTGCATTTATTTGGATTCAAGCGGAGACGATACTTCCTCAAACACTGAAACAATTTCAATAAATCTTCTGTACTCCCTTCTTCGGTCTGTGATTTAGCAATCATGTCATCAACATATACCTCAATTTCCTTGTGCATCGGATCATGGAATAGGGTTGTCATATCCCTCTGGTACGTTGCGCCAGCGTTCTTCAACCCGAAGGGCATCACTTTGTAACAGAATGTTCCCTAGGGTGTGATAAACGTTGTTTTTTCCATGTCCTAGGGAGCCACTCTGATTTTATTATACCCGGAAAATCCATCCATGAACGAGAATACTTTGAATTTTGCAGTGCTATCAACCAACATATCAATGTGCGGTAGGAAAATTATATTTTGGACTAGCTTTATTTAGATCTCTGTAATCTACGCACATGCGAACTTTTCTATATTTATTTGGTACTGGGACAATATTTGAAATCCACTGAGGATACACTAATGTCAAAAGAAAATCAACATTTATCTACTTTAACACTTCTTCTTTAATTTTTACTGGCATATCAAGGTGAGTTCTTCTTGACTTTTGCTTGACCGGCGGGCACTCTGGCTTCAAAGGAAAATGATGTTCCACAATATCAGTATCTAAACCATGTGTATCTTGGCACGACCAAGCAAAGATGTCCACATACTCTTTCAATAGTTCTATCAACCTGCTTTTCACCTCAGGATGCAACAATGCTCCAATTTTGACTTCCTTTGGCTCCTCCTATGAACCCAAATCGATGGTCTTCAACGGATCTTTATACGGATGAATGGCATTCTTCTCACGCTTGAGAAACCTTGAAACTTCTTCTGGAATCTCATCATATTCTTCTTCTTCCGTCCCAAACACAGGGTATTCAAAGTTAGGAGAGGGTGCAGTGTCGTTGTATTCAACTAGTTTATTAATTAATTTGCATATGTGATTTATGATTGCTTTTTAGAAACTGACACATATATCAAGTGATCATGCATATTTATTTACAGCTTTTATTATAAAAAAGGGTTTTTTCTGATTACCATTTTCCAAGAAGAAAGCAGAAAATAAAACACAATTTGAGAATCAAAGACATCTTTTATTAATGATTTTAATGAGTAAAGCAAACAGATAAGTCCATACAATATTAACTTTCACCTTGGGCATAGTGAAAGCTTTTTGAAAAGATAAACAAAAAAAACAAATTACTTTAAGACATGGATGCAAGTTGGAACATCAATAGTGTCCCAGTTCTTGACTTTGACTCCAGGCGTCACATAATTTGGCATCTCATGTTCTTCTCCATTCTACACAATAGCATTAACTCCAAAAACAATTGGATGGAGGTAGCCTCCGCTGTGAAAAATATCCTGATAGCTGCTCACAGTAGACTTTGATTTCAATCTCTCTACTTTGCAATTCTTTGCAGAGAATCCCAAACCGGCCATGTTCTTATTTACCGGAGGATCAAAAATCTTCCCCATACTTTACTTGGACCATTACGCACAACTTGTTGAGCATCTTCGAACGAAGCCATAGAATTATCATTCTCTCTTACGTTATCAACGGACAAAGCTTAGAAATGCTTCCCAACAACATCTTCGCCTGCTTCTACAACACTGAAAGAAGATAGATGAGATATCAACAATGCTTGCTTTCCATTTATAATAACCATTTTGCCTTCGCGCATGAACTTCAGCTTTTGGTGTAGAGTGGAAGTGACAACCCCTGCTTCATGTATCCATGGCCTTCCCAGTAGACAATTGTATGCGGGCACAATATCCATGACTTGGAAAGTGATATGGAACAAGTGAGGGCCTATGTGAACAGGCAGATCGACTTCCCCAATAAGTGACTTCCTTGATCCATCGAAAGCTTTGACAATAATACCACTTGGACGCATGGGAGCCTCTTGATATTTCAACTTCATCAGCGTACTCCTCGGCATAACATTTAAGGCAGACCCATTATCAATCAGCATATTTGACAATGAATCATTTTTACAGTTCATGGATATGTGGAGAGCCAGATTGTGATTCCTCCCTTCGTCAGGAAATTCATCATCGCAAAAGCTTAGGTTATTACAAGATGTAATATTACCTACCAAACTATTGAATTGACCTAACGGCATATCATATTCCACGAAGGCTTGGTCCAACACCCGCATTAAAGATTCCCTATGAGCAGCAGAATTCATCAACAATGTTAGGATATATATCTTTGGAGGAATCTGCAATAGCTGATCTACAATTCTGTAATCGCTCATTTTGATAATCTTCAAAATATCATCCACATCTTTTTCCAGGGTAGCACCACTGGACTCTCCTACAACTTTCTTATTCTCAACACTTTCTGTAACATTCTTCTCAGCACTGACATTCCCCCCTAATAACTAGTGCAAATACACGACCACTGCTGGTCACCCTACTAGTTTTAACAATATTCTTAATAATAAACAAAGTCTGGATGGGAACTTCCACACCATCCTCCAAAATAGTAGCATTGTACTTGTACGGTACATCTTTATCTGACTTGTAAGGAACGGGCCCTGGCAAGAAAATCACCACAGGGGAAACAACTAGCTTACTATAATATTCAATTTCAATAGGGGCAGAATCATTGAAACTTATGTTCACACCTTCTTCCGAAAATTTGGACATCAAAGAATCACCTCTGGAGAACATATCCTCATTTGAGGAAAAGAATTCATCTACAGAAGCATATTCATCATCTGATTCATCCTCAGCCAAGCAAACCTCGATCATATTAACCTCATGGTAATCATATCTTTGGCCTAACACCTTGATTGTTCCATTATCCAATAACAACTGAATACCTCTTTTTACAATGGAACGTCCTTGGGAATCCCTGCAGCAAACCCGACAAGATTCATAATGGTTCTCTACCTGACCAGCCATGTGGCAGAAAGTAGCATGCAATTGCATGAGATCATAATTCATATGGTCCACATCAAAGATCATGAACTCTCCAGGATATCCAAAGACCATGTTCACTTCCTCCTCATATTCTTCCCTAGGCCTGATTATATGGATGAGGCCCTCATCCATCATCTTCTGCAAATCAGCCTTTATCTTATCACAACCTTGTATATTAGTGCTACAAATATCACAACCAGCATGATTATGAGTATAGTAACTAAACTCGTAGAGGTCTGCATGCATCTTTACCAAGTCTCCTCTGACCAAGTGGATATCATAAATCCCGAAGTACCCTGGACAACTAGCAACCATGTTGACAGCATTCGTTCCTCCATGCTTTGGCAGAGGATTATCTTTTACTGACATCTTTGAAGGACAAAAGGCCAGATCTAACCATTTTCTGTACCTCGGATTTTAGAGGATAACAGTTTTCCATATTATGCCCTGGTGAACCCTGATGGAAAGCGCACGTCTGATCTGCCTTATAGTACTAAGGTAAAGGGGATAGTATAGCAGGGGTGGCCTAGTCTGGACCAACTTTTTCTGGATCAATGCTGGGAGTAGCTCTGCATAACTCATATGTATGGCGTCAAAAGGTTCTCTTCTTTGATTCTGCCCTTGACTTCCTTGAGGGGCTGGACTTTGATAAGCGACTGTAGTCGGAGCAACATTTACAACTGGAGTTACCGAGGAAACCTATTGATAGCGCCGATGACTTCTTCTAGGAAGATTAACCCTTCTTTCTTGAATAACAGCGTTTGTTTCTCCTTATTTCTTCTTAACAAATCCAAATGATGGTTTTTTCGTATTGTCAGAATTTTCACTCTTTATCAGACGTCCTTCTCTTACAGCTTCTTCTAAATGGACGTCCATTCCCACCATTTCGGTAAAATCACTTGGTGCACTCGCCACCATTCTTTCATAATGGAATGCACCTAGTGTCTTCAGAAAAATCTTTGTCATCTTTTTTTCTTCCATTGAAGGAATCACCTGGGCGCCTACTTCACGCCATCTCTGTGCATATTCTTTAAATGACTCCTTGTCTTTTTGGACCATGGCCCTGAGTTGATAACGGTCAGGTGCCATGTCCATATTGTATTTGTACTTTCTGATAAACGCTTCACCCAATTCGTTGAAAGAATGAATATTGGCACTGTCCAGGCTCATGTACCATTTCAACACTGCACCGGTCAAACTGTCTTGAAAGAAATGAATTAACAGGCGTTGATCATCTGTATGGGTATACATTCTCCTTACATACATTACTAAGTAAGCACAAGGGCAAGTGTTGCCCTTGTACTTTTCTAACTCCATCACTTTGAACTTTGCAGGTATCTTCACATTTGGCACCAAACACATATCATTCACATTCTACCCAAATAGCTCTTTTCCTCTAAGGGCCTTCAACTCTTTCTGCATCTTATCAAACTGGTCTTGAAAATCATCCATTCGATCATAGAAACCCAATCTTTCACTTGGTGGAGGAATAGGGTGATACACTTCATCATTAGAAAATGGGACCATATTTACTGAGGAAGGTGCAGCATAGTGAATCTCATTTCTAGCAGCAAGGGTAACATGCACCACAGGAGGTGAAAGAGAAACATCAGTCTGAAAAAGTGGAGCAACTTGAGCATCTTAATTATAACCTTCTGGTATAAATTTCTCTAGCATTCCCCAAGGGTGCCCCGAAGGTATACGATTCTGAACAACAGCAGGTGGAGTAGCAGAAATAGGAACAATCGGAGCTTCGCTAGTAACCATTATTTGTTGAGGCTGAGCAATTGGTGGTTGATTCTGAGCAGCCACTAAAGATTCCATTAGAGAAGTGAGATTGGACATACCGGCCTTCAAAGCATAAACTTCCTCACGCAACTCGTGATTCTCTTGTTATAGATTATTCATCTTCCTTCTGAGATTAGCTCGAGTATTGTACTGATGAGACAGCTTGCTGAACGAAGTAAATAAGCTCAGTAAGACACCTGGATATGTACAAAAAATTCAAGAAGTATGTGCAATATGATGCATGATATGCAATGCACATGCTTTATTTTATTATTAACATTTCAAGGGACTCAAAGATTTATAGACAATTTGCAAATATCAAAGTAATAACATATTTGAAATACTGAAAATTTCATTATAATAACTTCAAAACAGGTTACAAATTTTAGTACAACTTTCAATAATCCCAAGTACAAGATGAAAATAAAGTCTAAAACCCTATAAAAGAAAAGCTGATGGAGATTACTCTACACGTTGACGCTTCCTGTAAGCCTGGAAATCTGAGTCTTCAACCTTTAGTTTTCTTCCACATACCTGGTGGTGACCTCCTTCCAATCATCAGAGTCAGGAAGTGAAAAACTAGGTCCTGATTGAGGCTTAGAGGAAAATAGATCCTCCGGCCTCTCCATCGCATTTATAGCACGCCTCTCAAGAATCTCAATCAAGTCATCTTTCTCCTTCAGGTCTGCTCGGTAGGATACCTCTAAAGTTTGGCACTTATTCTTCCAAGCATCCTTTTCTTGCTGCATCCTGACTAAAGCGAGCTGGAGTTCTTCCACGTCATCTAATAGGGGAAGAGTGGTCTTTACAAACATGTCAGGCATGGGTGCTTCACGGGAATACGACATCTTCAACTGGATGGCTCTTGATTGTACCCACTGAAGATAAGGCTCCACAAAAACAACCCCTCTAGGTCCCAAATCCTTCCTACTCTTCTTGTGAATGTAACGCCAAGCCTTCACAATCTCCTCTTTAGCTTCCTTATGAACTTCTCCCTCTTTTAGGAAGAAACTACTCAAATGAATACTATTTGACTTATCCCTCATTCGATATCCAAGTTATCGTCATGCAAGAACAGGGTTGTAGTTAATTCCTCCCTTTGTACCAAGAAGAGGTACATTGGGGAAACTACCATAACTGTCGACAATCTCTACATCATAGTATGCCTGATGATACCAAACAATATCTGAATGAGTAAGGGCCATAATCTTTGGAGCCTAACAAGGTTCCTTTCTAACATCCCATAAAGCATCAGATCTAGGTAAGTGAGAAATAAACCACTGATACAACAAAGGCGTGCAGCAAATGAGCATCCTTCCATGACAAGAATCCCGAAGATGAATGGAGTAATAAGCAATAGCCAATAATGTAAGGACTGGGTTCCCAATCATAAAGATCCTGATGGCATTGATATCCACAAATTTGTTGACATTGGGAAATAAGAACAATCCATAAGCAAGTAGAGCAAAGATTGCCTCAAAAGCAATCGTACTCTTCATCCTAGCGAAGTAGCAAGCTTTCTCCAATAAGAATTGAGTTGGTAATCCTATAATACCTCCTTTGGTAGTCATGTGGGCTTCAACCTCGAACTTTCCCAGATGGGTTAAAGCAGCAATCTCATGAGATTTTGGCTCACTCTCCAAACCAGTAAAAGGAACACGATCGGTAATAGGTAAACCCAGCAGATAAGAATACTCCTCTAATGTAGGCATCAACTGATAATCAGGGAAAGTAAAGCATCGATACATCAGATCATAGAACTGGACCAAAGTCGAGAGAATACCCTCCTTCATCCTGAGCTTCATAAGAGAAATGATGGACCCATACTTCCTCCGAAAATCGGTAGGACTCTCGATCTAGGGAATCAAACTCATCAACTCATCTATCTTGGGATCTTTGAAACTGTATTTCCCGATCTTTCTTTTTTCATAATACATAGTCAAAAAGTACTTGAGATATTCATAAAGAGTCAAAATTTAAATCCCTTGAAATAAAATGTCTTTAGAAGATGCTCATGGGTGCATGTATGCATGATGCAACAATCACACACAAGATCACAAATATAGGGTTCATAGGTTCAACGTCACGAGCATGAGGTTAAAAGTACTACCCACAAGGTATGATCTAAAAGTTATCACTTGCTGAACAAGGTTCTAAGAGGTTCCCAGAGTCTACATCTTTCCTCCGGATGTTACCAACGTCCCGATTGACTCGGTAATTAGCAATATTCTAAGGAAAAACTCGTTCGAGCGTAGTATCGCGTGACAACCATTTCTGGATTACTCCATCATAGCTTCCACACTACACCTAAAAGGCCAAGATGGGTTAAAGTTTCTATGGTCCTCAGTTTCAGCAGGCTCCCAGGTTGAAAGCAGCACGTCTTCCCGATTACACGGTAAACAAAACTACAGTCAAAGGTACCTTCACTGAGTGGGGGATCTCATGTCTCATTTTTCGGGATTACTCCCTCAAAGTTAACATGACTATACCGCCCGTCCTATCTTAAGTTTGCCCAAGTCCGGGTATAGGACTTATGAGAAATCACCAAGCACCCTGAAAACCAGGAAAATCCAGACAAACAGATATATAACACATAATATGCAACAAACAATAACACATATACAGATATAAACAAAGATATGCTCAACCCACTTAGGGATGGACCAGCAAGAGGTCAATCTCTCCCTAGTGAATTCTCCATTTTTCTGTAGCGGTAGAAATGTTAAGTCAAAGCCATTAGATTGACTTAACTCGCACAGATCAAAATAAAAATCGCCACCGTGCTTTATTTTTTCCAAAGGAATGGGAAAAGAGTGAATAACCCAAAAGAGGGGGAAATAATCTAGGTAAGGGGTTGGTTATGCAAAGGGAAGGTATTAGCATCCTGAACATCTACGGTACTCCGCAGGAACCCCTTTGAAAATCTGTATATTTTGGCTATAAAATATTGTATAAAAATAGATAGTGGAAATAAGGAAAGAAATATTTTTATAATTTTTTCACCCACCGCGGTTACAAACCTTTAGTGCCTACGTACCACCTTTTGTTTAATAGGGGATCAGGGTACTCGTAGTTCACTTTTATTTTTTTTTAAAAACACAAGTGTATGGCTTAATTTTAAGAGACGAGACATCATCATCATTGTCCGAGTGGAAAACATACTTACTACCCATAATTATGAAAAAGGAGAATTTTCGTCATCTCAAAGTGGAGGATATGGCTTGGATTTTGAAATCAACAAAAGCCTCACTCAACACCCAGGTGAAAAATATCTCACTTTACTACATATCATAGAAGTATAGTTGTTTGCATCACTACAAGGATTGACAAGAGTTTAATCTTTTGAGAAAAAATTTAAAGATAAAAGCCAAAATGGAAAAATAGTTTGGATGAGATTGATTGACTTTTAGTCTTCTCACAAAAATGTCCAAGCATTATTAAATTGATTAAAGTTTAATTAAAAAAATATTTTTGAAAATGCATGGACCTAAGTCCAAGTTTATTATGAAAGTGGTTCAAGTTTTAAAACAAGAAGAATTTTCAAAAGGAGGGAGAACATTTTGAAATTAAAGAAGATTGGAGGAGATGAAGGGACTATCCTAAAGCATAAGGTAAAACCTAGGGAAAAAAACCGTCTAACCAAGAAGAAGCCAACAGTTGACACAATGAGTCAATGTAGAACTTCCATCCTTTAGATTTTTGAAACCAAACAAACAATTACAAAAAAAAGGACCTCTTAAGGAAACCAAACTCCATTTGTATTGAGTATTCACAAAAATTGGGCAGAGTAACGGTTGTACACAGATGAATTCCAGGTCATAGACAAAGCATGTAATCACAATAACCTGCACACAAAACAAACAAACAACCCAATATCTTAGGGTAAATCCCCAAGAACTCCATACAAAATAACAGTTGAGGTCACAAGATCTCCAAGATAGGTTAAGGCCCCTAATCCTAAGTCCAAGAAGTCCATCACTCCATAATGCCAAGGATAGTAACCAAGTAGTTCAAATAACATTAAAGTTTTTTAGGGTTCAAGTTGATTATTAAGTATCTTCAAAAAGAAAAAAGAAATGAAAAGCTCATATGAGCAAAATAAAAATGACTCAAAAGTAAATTCTCAAGTGAGCAAAGATGAAAGTAACATGAAATGTATATGCTAAAATAAATATGTTTAAAGTAAAGACATAAAGTAAAAGCATAAAATAAAGTCAATTGTTAGGAATTAGTGGCTAGTTGAATGACCATATTGAAACTTGCATTTGGAACTCATTAGAGGATTGGTAGAACCAAAGCCTCTCAATAACAAGTTGCGTTTTCTTTTTGTCAAGTATATCATCCATTTAAGAATTCTTAAGGCAACATTAAATGATCAATGATGTTTAAGTGATCCACCTTGACCAAAATTGATGGAGATTCATTAGAGGATTGGTAGAACTAAAGCCTCCTAACAATGAATCTCAAGGTTATTGGATCAAAGGGTTCAAATTAACATCCTTGGGCTTGCAAACATGGATTTGGGCCACAAATGATTATTTTCTCAAATCGGGACAAAATTTAACGCTGTGTTAAGCAATTGTAAGTGGACTTATATAGAAGTCACACCTATTTTGAGGTCGGTCAATAGCAATCTATGTACCATATGTTTTGAGACATGATATAGGAATCATGCTCCAATAACATTTAGTACAATAAGAATGGGGTAAGATGAAGAGGGGTGAGGTGAGAAATAAACCACATTTGAACTAAAAATTTAATCAAACTATTATTAAAATCATTCATTCATTTTTATGAAGTTGGACTCAACATCATGGATCCAATGATGTTAATAAAGTTCATAATCTAAATTTCATAGTCCAAGATCAGCCAGAATATATATAAAATATAAAATGGTATTTTAAAATAAGAAAATAAGATTTTAAAAATGATTTAAAAAAATGAAATAAAGAGGAAAAATAGCAATTATATTCAAACTAATCAAGAGAAATTAAACAAGACCATAGAAATGTCAGAAATGAGCTCAAATATTTATATAAAATTTTTGGTAATTTTTTAAAGTCAGAAACTATTTTTTAAAATTAAAAGAAATAGAAAAAATAAACCAAAAATGAAGAAAAATAGTAAAATCATAAATAAATAAAAAATGAGGTCACCAATTTTTGTCAAAAAATCATTGGATCCTTTCCTAATTTTTCCAGAATTTAAAAATGAAGAAAAGTATTTTTTAACAATTAAAACAATTCAAATAAAGTGAAAAATTATTTAAAAAAATATCAAAACACAAAATAAAATTGTGAAAAAATAAAAATCAGAAAGAGAAAAATCAAAAGTATTTTTCATACTTTTTTCATATTTTTTGAAGTTGAAATGGATTTTCTATGATTTTTTAAAGTTTAAAACAATTTAAATATAAAAATCAGAAAATAAAATAAAGTCAAAAAAATGTGGACCAATGGACGAGAGTCAAAACACGTTAGTAAGTTAATCCAATGGATCAGACGTGTTGTGTATATCATGGCCATTATTAAATAAAGCACAGAATCAAATATTAAATCAAATTTTTGAAAAATCCAAATGGCACGCTTTCATTGGTTGAAGGATGACACGTTGGTCATGTTCAACCTCCATCCAGTCTCGAAACCAGGTTCCTCAAATTGTAAAATTAAAGCTCGAGACCGGTACCATTCGCTTCGTCTCATCAAGACGAAGACAACCACACCTTCGCGAAAAATTTATATAAATTGTAGCTCAGTCGTTTTAGAAGAGAAGTTTTGAAAAGGGATTTGAAATTTCATGGTCAAAACGTGTTTCCAGTTGAAAACAAATGTTGTGACTAGAATCAGGTTGACGAGAGCTTCACAATAGTATCAAAGCTTGATAGAATTGGTGAAGGAATCTACCTATTGAAGTTAAGTTGCAGAGCTCTGAAACTGGACTTGGCTAGCACGATTCAGGAAGTTTTAGAGCTTAATTCTTCTTCTGTTAGCTTCAATGAGGATCAAGGAATGGGAATTGACAAAGAAAAATGATTGAGGAAGGTTGTAAGAGCAAATTCGAAGTTGCAAAAAATTGTGTTCAAGAGAGAGTTTGGCAGGGTGATTCTGGATTTCCAAGCTTGAGAAAATGAACGAGGGATGATCCTCAATTTATAGAGAAGTGAATGGAGTTTGGAGGGAAATCGTGTGAAGTTGCAAACAAGAAAAGTGTGACTTGTTATTTGATCAAAACTCATCAAATTCTTGCGTTTTATCATGCTAATCACTTCTGGAGATTCACTAAACGTGATTAGAAGCAAAAACGCACAGGAATTTTGTGTTTAGAAGCCAAAACAAGGATTTCAAATTCTGACTTTTGGAGAAATTTCAGCTTCAAGTTACCAAATTTAAATCAATGGCACTCTCAACTCAAGGGGTCTTAAGACATGATTCTTGAAGCTTTAGAAAGATGAGGTTACAAGCTTTATAATATGCAAATAATGGGATCAAATGGATACTTGAGCTGAAAGTTGTAATGAGTCGAAGTTGAGAAAAAGAGGTTGACTTTCTATACTTATAATTTTTCTTCAAAAATGACTTATAATCTCTTGCATCCAAACATGGCCTTCCACTTGAAACTTGCTTTTGAACAAAAAATATGGCATGAAGTAAATCTTTTAAATGACATTTTGAGACTTGAACCATTCAAAATTTCCAAAAATTGAGAAAGTTATGACTTGTTGAAGTTGGCAAAGATTCATGAAATGACCTATAATCTTTTGCATCCTTAAGGCATCTTCCATCCATTTTTACACTTTTCACTTAAAATATGGGTTGAATTTCCAATCTTTAAGATCACTGTGAAAAAAGAATAGGTTCAAAGTGATAAAAATTGACCAAGTTATGATCATTTGAAATCACCTAATGGAATTTGAGGGTTCATCTGGAGGACTTGTAATCTTTCTTTATCATCAAGTTTCTTCCACACAAAATTTCCTTGAAACTTTTGAAGTGATTTGTTAATAACTCTTTGAAGAGAAGAATGTATTTGTAATCACTCAAAAATACCAAAAGGTGAGTAAGATATACCCCTTTGAGGTTCAAAACCCTAGCTCCTAGAGCAAGAAAATTCCTTGGGAAACCTTTGCAATTTTGACCTATCTCCTTAGACAAATAATTTTGTTATGTGAATATGAGTTGTTGAGGATGATAAGGAGAAACCATATTAACCAAAACCACTTTCAAATCTTGAGAATTGAAGGAGATGTGCACTTGTGATTAATGAGTCAAGGATTTTCCCAATTGAGTCAAACTTCTTCAATCAACCTTTGCACCTTTGAACCATCTTTGACAACTTGAAGTATGATGAATCATAATATAATTTTTTATGATATTGCTTCAAAGTATCTTCAATGTTGAGGCTTGAGTCTCAATGAAGCTTTGTTGAGTAAAGCATAGAAATAAGCTCATGAATCTATAGATCAATCTTAATAGAATGTGTTGTGCTTTCTCCTACCATCATCATCAATTAGGGGAAAACATTTATTGTATTCATTAGTTAAAGGATAATCGAAACGTAGATGATCACAAAATACAAGTCAAGGTGCTTGGTGATTCCCCATAGAGCAAAGCTAAAGATAGAGAGATGAACCAAACCCTAGTGTGTGATTTTTTTGGGATTAAATTGATATGATTTGATAGAGGGATCTTAGGGTCAAAAATTGGGGTACAACAATTACAGCATGTGGACACGGGTAAAATTCTTGAAACACAAGGACGATTCATTCTCTGTATTTGCTTCCTTCTGTTCCCAAGTGCAAAATGAAAAGGGTTACAGTATAGTCAGAGTTCATAGTGCTCATGGTGGAGAGTTTGAAAATAAAGATTTTGAAAAACTTTTTGATTCAAATGGCATAGTACATGATTTTTCTTGCCCTAGAACTACACAACAAAATGGGGTTGTTTTAAGGGAAAATAGAACCTTGCAAGAAATGGCTCGCACCATGATCTAAGAAACTCATATGGCTAAGCACTTCTAGGCAGAAGCAGTTAATACGGCATGCTATATTCAAAATAGAATCTCCATAAGACCTATTTTGTGTAAGACTCCTTATGAATTATGGAAGAATAGAAAGCCAAAAAACATTTCCTATTTCCATCCATTTGGATGTATTTGTTATATGTTAAACACTAAAGAGAATCTGAGTAAGTTTGATTTCAAAGCATAAAAGTGTCTGCTATTAGGATACTCTGAATGCTCTAAAGGCTTCAGAATCTATAACACAGAATCATAGATTGTGGAGGAATCAATTCATGTTAGATTTGATGATAAGATTGACTATGAAAAGTCAAAGTTATGTGAAAAGCTTGCATATGTGACTATAACATTCGTTGAACCAAAGGAGAAGATTTAAGAAGATAAAGAATCAGAAGCTCCTCCCTCTGATAATGTTGATAGTCTTTCTAATCCAACTCAACCAAAGAAGAACGTAATCACATCCTCTCATCCTAAAGATCATATTCTTGGAAGTAAAGATGCTCCAGTCAGAACAAGATCGGCTCTCAAACCCTCTGATAAAGTGCTTATGGGTTTAGTCTCTTTAATAGAACCTACATCAATTGAGGAAGCTCTTCTAGATAAGGATTGGATTCTTTCTATGGAAGAGGAACTGAACCAATTCTCAAAGAATGACGTATGGGATCTTGTTTAGAAACCTAAAGGTGTCCACGTCATCAGAATCAGATGGGTGTTTAGAAACAAGCTGAATGAGAAGGGTGAAGTTGTCAGAAATAAAGCTCTATTGGTCGTACAAGGTTATAGTCAATAAGAAGGTAAAGACTATACAAAAACCTATGCACCAGTCGCCAGGTTAGAAGCTATTTAGTTATTAGTTTCCTTTTTTGTAAATCATAATATCATTCTTTATCAGATGGATGTTAAGAGTGCATTTCTGAATGGTTATATTTTAGAAGAAGTATGTGTCAAACAACCTCCTGGCTTTGAAAAATCGGAGAAATTATACTTTTTTAACTAAATAAATCTCTTTAAGGCTTGAAACAAGCTCCTAGAGCTTGGTATGAGAGATTGAGAAATTTTCTGTTAAATAATAAGTTTACCAGAGGAAAGGTTGACACTATACTCTTCTGCAAAACATTCAAAAATGATATTCTAATTGTTCAAATCTATATCGATGACAATATTTTTGGTTCTGCTAATCCATCTCTCTGCGAGGAATTCTCTAAGCTAATGCAGGCTGAGTTTGAAATGAGCATGATGGGGGAACTGAAGTTCTTTCTGGGAATCCAGATTGATCAAAAACCAGAGGCTACTTACATACATCAAAGTAAGTATAGAAAATAACTTATGAAGAAATTCAACATGACAAAATGTGTTGTAGCAAAGACTCCAATGCATCCTACATGTATCTTAGAAAAAGAAGAGGTAAGTGGAAAGGTTTTTCAGAAGCTCTATCGTGGTATGATAGACTCTCTTATGTATCTAACAACATTTAGACCTGATATTTTATTCAGTGTACATCTTTGCGCAAGATTCCAATAAGATCATAGGAAATCTCACTTAATTGTGTTAAAATAATTCTAAGGTATCTAAAAGGAATCCCTAACCTTGGCTTGATGTATGAGAAAATATTAAAGTATTCTCTTTCTGGATTTTGTGATGCAGATTATGCTGGAGATCGACTAAAAAGGAAAAGCACTTCTGGAAATTGTCAGTTTCTAGGAAAGAATCTAATCTCATGGTCAAGCAAGAGGAAATCAACAATTGCTCTTTCAACAGCAGAAGCATAGTGCATATCAGCAATATTGTGCAACACTCAGATGTTATGGATGAAAAATCAGCTGGAAGATTATCAGATATATGAAAGTAACATTCCTATCTTCTGCAATAACACTGTCACTATCTGCTTGAGTAAGAATCCTATTCTACACTTTAGGGCTAAACACATGGAAATCAAACATCATTTTATTAGAGATTATGTTTAGAAAGGGATTCTATCTTTAAAATTTATAGATACAAACCATCAATGGACTGATATTTTTACAAAACCCTTGGCTGGAGATAGATTTCTGTTTATTCTAAAGAATCTGAAATGGATTTCTATCCAGAGTAAGATGTCATTATAATCAACTATGTTCTAGTCTTAGTCTGAAGGAATACGATTCTGACTTAATCGAAAGACTTCTAATCTGTTTTTCTCAAGTCATCAGAAGATGTTTCTGTCAAAAATGTCCCTAATCCAATGGAAACCTTTTCGATTCTCCATACTTTGAGAATATCAAACGCATTACCTAAATAGACTTAGTGTCTATCACACTTTACCTAGGTCATGCACGAGCAGTTATTTTTTCTTGAAATTGATTAATCATTATTACATTTATTTAACTACTCCTTGGGAACAGTCATTTCATATCATACCTCTATGTCTATGTATGACATTCCATGTCATTATTAAATGCTTTCGTGATCTCTCATCTTGACGTTTGATCTACTTTTCTTTTCATTTCCTTCTTTTAGTAGGCTGAGAAGTCACTTGAGTGTTTCAATTGTTTTAATTTATGAACTGTTTGACTGACTATTTATATCTCCTTTCATCTATAGTCATTCATCAAGTCATTATCCTTGTATCATCTTCTATCGTCTCTTCTTTTAAAAACTTGTCTACATATCATGGTTGTTAGAACTTTTCAAGGAGATGAAAATCTTCTCGAAGTAATCAAAGAAAACAGACCCAGCTTTGTGTCTGATGATGGTTTCATCAACAGGGTCATTAAAAATCAAGAGTGGTTTGGGTATATAACAATGCTGAGAGGTCCTGTTTATCCTAACCTTTTAAATAATTTTTGGCTCCATGCTTTTTTTAGTCCTGATGGAAACACCATTCATTCTCACATCTTCGATGTTCCGATTACCATCACCCGCTCCTCTATTGATGAAGCCATTCAGAGTCCACCTTTACCCAACTCCTGCATGAACGCTGACATGTTTCCAATTGTTCCTAACTCTTCATTTAGATTTGAGCACCTTAGTGCAAATCACTTGAAACCAATTTCAAAAGTCTGGTTTCAATTTCTATTGAAAAATCTTCATCCCAGAGGAGAAGATCTTGATATAGTCTTTCCTAGGGATATATGTCTTCTTTATTGCCTTCATAAGAATATTCTAATTAATCTTTCAGAAATAATATTCAATCATCTGAAGTTATCAATACAAGCATCCAGGAACTCTCAAAAACCATTCATTCCATATGGACGTGTATTGTCTGAACTATTTGAGTTAGCAGGTATAATTGAAATTGTTCAACAAAATTTATTCATCAAAGGCAATGCTCTATTTGATGAGAGATTTGATATGTTTAAAGTTTAAATAAGCTTTCCATGTTTATGATCACTCTGTTGTAATCTCCTTCAAATATCAATGAAATTTCTTTTTTTTTTCTTCTGGTTTTTATGTTTTTCACACATAATTACCTTTTTGATTATGACAAAAAGGGGGAGTAATTTAAATGAACGTAATTTTGATTTCAATAATCAAGTTCTGGAAAATGTTCTCTGAAAAGAGCTGCTTACATTCTAACCTAGTTAAACTCCTGTTTCTGTTAGAATTGTTTTTTTCTTTTTCAGGAAATTAGAACTCTGATTAAAAGACAAAGATCTGAAAGCACTATTCAAAGCTTATGCCTAATATGTTAGCTTTTGACTCTGAAGATGTTCATCAATTTATAATCAGACTTCAAGAAGTAAAACCTAGAAATAGACTCTAAAGTTGAGAATCAATTAAAAATCTAGAAGATATCTTAGTCACGTTAAAGTTTCAAAGATTCAATAAAGAAGTTATGTGTATCAAGATCTCAATTTGTCTATTGGCATCCAAAGTCTAGACTCTGAAGATCTCGATATCTGATCTATTGGAACCAGGGGAGTTTTTACTCAAATGGTTCATAGTCAGTATATTCGATCTTATCAAGTCATTAACTCAGGGGGAGTATCAGAAAAGGGATAAGTATTTCTCACTTTTCTAATTTCACTGATTATGATTATATGTACAAAATTGTGTCATCAAAATACATAGTTTTGTCCTCATCAAAAAGGGGGAGATTGTAAGAACAAGATTTGGTTCTGCAATATTATCTCTGAGTTTTGATGATAACAATAATTTTGTCATACTAATATTTGTTATTGTTGAGTACTTAATAAACAGGTTCTGTTTCTGATGAATGGCATGGCCAAGACATTAGAAGAGAATTAATTCCGCTTTTATGCTACACAAGTTCTGTTGAATAGTAGTAAGACACTCCATAAGGCTTTGAAGTGTAAACTCTGATATTTGTCTGAAGAAACCAGTCAAAATATCTGAAGACAAAAGTTGTTACTTATGTCCAAATGATGAAGACTCAAGCTTCTAAAGACAACATGTTCCAAAGAAACAAAGTTAGAAGATCTGAAGACAAAGTTTCTACTGAAGTCCAGATGCTGAAAGCTTGTGTTTCTATTAATGAAGTTCTAAATATAAGGCTTTTGAAGACCAAGTATTGAATACTCTAAAAGAGAGAATGTATAAAGACTCTAAAGACTTGAATTTCTAAAGACCCAAGGTTTCAAAAAAAGGTTTTCACGATCAAGTGTTGAAGACTCTGAAGACACAGTTCTGAAGACTCTGAAGACTTGAAGTTCTGAAGACCTAATGTTATGTTCTCGCTTTTAAACTCATGCTTGTAGAAGCCTCTGAAGTGCAGAAGGAAAGAAGATAAAGTTAACGTGGTACAAATAGTACATGGTACAATCAATATTTCATTCCACTACCATGAAAGGACGGGCGTGTCGCACGATCTTGTCCCCCACGTTACTGCTCAAGCTGCCAATGTTTTTGGAAATTCCAAGAGTATCCCTCAACGGGTACATTATGCTAATGACTATATATAAAGGCTTGAAAACTAAGAAAAGAAGGAAGCCAACCAACGAAATATTCACGCACAAATGTCGTTCATTGCTTTCACATTCTTAAGTCACTGTTTATAAAATAGTTTACATACTCAGCTTTTTAGAAGCAACATTCTTGTAAACAAAACTTGTATTCAAACTGTTGTTTGATATTCCTTAAGGGACCGGGTAGGTCTGAATCCTTAAGAAGTCTAAAGCTTGTAATTTTTAGAGGTTTTTAGCCACTTGCATGTAGCTTGTGCATTGTAATAATCATGCTGATTATTAGTTGATATTCCTTAAGGGAACGAATAGGTCTGAATCCTTAAGAAGTCTAGGGATTGTGAGTCTAGAGATTGTTAGTCACTTGTGGGTAGCTTGTGCAAATTGTAATCAGTTTGGTTATAGTGAATTAAGTCCTCGGTTAAGTGAGACGAAATCACCTTGGCAGATGGACTAGACTAGCTTAATAATTTTCAAGTGAACTAGTATAAACATATATTGTTCTTTACTTTTTGTTCTTATTTATTGTTATTATCAAAAGTGAAGGAAAAAAAATTTAACTTAAAAAGGGAATATTTTTAAAAGAATCATTTTGTTTTTAAAAACCCAATTCAACCCCCCCCCCCCCCCCCCTTTCTTATATTTTTCACACCTTCAAGAGATGCATAAGGTTTCATATGCTTCAGCTGTGAGAAGTCTTATGTATGCTCAAGTTTGCATCTGTCTCGACTTAGCATTCATTGTAGGAGTTGTTGGCAGATATCTAAGCAACCCTAATATGCAGCACTGGATAGCAGTAAAGCGTGTAATGCACTACTTGAAGAGAACAAGAGACTTCGTGCTCACTTATCAGAAGTCAAATAACTTAGAGATCATTGGGTATTCTGACTAAGATTTTGCAGGATGTTCTGGTTACATTTTTCTCTGGGCTGGAGGAACTGTCTCCTAGAAATCTTCCAAACAAACTTTAGTGGCTCCTTCTACCATGGCAGCAGAGTTTGTGGCTTACTTTGAGGCATCAAATCATGTAATTTGGCTACAGAACTTTGTCACAAGCCTACGTATCATTGGGAGTATTGAAAGGCCCTTGAAGGTTTATTGTGACAATTGTGCATCTATTTTCTACTCCAACAAAAATATGAGTACTACAAAATCAAAATCTATTGATATCAAGTATCTTGTTGTGAAAGAAAGAGTTCAGGAGAAACAAATTTTGATAGAACATATAGGGACAAACTTAATGCTAGTTGATCCACTAACCAAATATTTGACACCTAAGGCTTTTCACAGACATGTTGGTCACATGAGTCTTGGTTTTGAGATTGCCTTAGATTAGTGAAAGTTTTTTTCCCTTATTTTTCTGTGTTCTATACTTTGGTTTTATTTTAGTACAAACTTTATGTTATGTTTAATTTTCTAAAAAAATAAAAACTTATGAGGTACTATTGTTATAACAAAGTCAAGTTGTTTTTTGTTAAGTGCAAATATTGTAATTTTGAATTGCACATAAGGAACTTCAGTTTGATCTCACTAAAGACTCCAGTAGAACCAGTTAGAAATTTGCATGATTTAGAGATCACATTGCATGAAATTTCCATATCGATCTATGTCATCAAGTACGTCGATGTGGTGGTCGTCAGAGTTTCGTCACGTTATACGTTAGTGACGACAACCGTGATGGTCTCATTATTGATGTATTAGATGGACCAGATTGTAAAGTTTAAATCTAAAGATAAATAACATTCAGATGCGCGCCTAAAGAATTATGATATAATTATTAAGATATATTGGCCAAGTGGGAGATTGTTGAAATATTTTAATTATTTAATCATATATTAGCATTACAATAATTATGTGTCCTAATATATTTATTTAATTATATTAGTTATTTTATCAAATAAAGTGTCTTAAATAATCATGTGATCAAATAATGTTAAAAAGATTATTTAGATTTTATTTAGAAATTAATTAATTAATTAATTGAGTATAAGCTCAAATATGAGTGGATGTCGAGATGATCCATTTGAGAATAATGGGAACCTTACTTGGTGATAACACTATATAATATAGTGTACACAAGCAAATTATTTCTTCTTAGTATTCAAGACATTAGAAGTATCGGTTGAGGAAGAACAACACAAACTATCAGATATTGATTGTTTATCTCTCAATTCTCAGGATTATCTTTTCCGATAATTCAAGTATTTCTAAAATTATTTTATAAATCCTTCAATTTTATACATGTATAACTATTAGATTTCTGCATAAATTATATAATATATTTTATGAACATGTATATCTGAGTGACGATTGAACCACTTAATTCTAACAACTTCTACACTTTATGTTATTCTACTTGTAGAACCGAGTATACCATTCCCAACAATTCTAATCCTTTTCAAATTATACGGGTTGATCAGAAGAATGGCGTCACCTCTACCACCTAAATGCAACACGTACGTATCCTTTTTTGTAGCTTCTTACGGTACGAGGTTGATTTCTCATTATTTAAACACACATGCATAACGAATCAACAACACACATCAAATCAAATAACAAATAAAAGATAGATATTTTCAACAGCAACATGTTCCAATATCTACCATCATTTCTGAAGCTCGATCTAAACACCACCCTTTTCATGTTTCTTTCCTTCTTCATCAGCATACTGCTTGTCTTAAAGTTCACAAGAATAAACAAATTAAATCTACCTCCATCCCCACCTGGATTGCCAATAATTGGTAACTACCTTCAACTAGGAACACTACCTCATCGTTCTTTTCATTCCCTATCACAAACGTATGGCCCTCTAATGTTGATGCAGCTTGGCCAGCTTCGTGTGCTGGTGGTTTCCTCAGTAGACATGGCCAAAGAAGTCATGCATACACATGATATGATTTTTGCGAGCCGCCCGAACCTGACATCAACAAAAGCCTTACTCTATGGATGCAAGGACATTGCGTTTGCAACTTATGGTGATACATGGAGACAGAAAAAGAAACTGTGTGTGATTGAATTGTTGAGTCAGAAAAGGGTGCAATCAGTAGAGTTTATTAGACAGGAGGAAGCGATGGCGTTGGTTGATAAGATACGTAAAGCGTTGAGTTTGAGTGAAGGTTGTCTCACTGTGAACCTTAGTGAGATGTTGATAGCAACCGCAAACAACATAATCTGCAGGTGTATGTTTGGAAAAAAATATGACGACGATGGTTGCAGATTTGGAGAGCTTGGCAGGCAGATAATGGTTCAAATTTCAGATTTTAGTATGGGAGATTTGTTTCCTTCGTTGGGTTGGGTGGATGTTCTTACTGGCCAAATTAAAAAATTTAAGACTACTTTTGAAGAAATGGACGATTTCTTTGATCATATAATTGTAGAGCGTAGGATGGCCAGGAAAGGCCCCAACAAGAAAGATTTCCTCGACATTCTACTTCAACTTCAGGCTGATGGTCTTTCAGAGTTCGACCTCACAGAAAATGACTTAAAAGCAATCTTACTGGTTATCCTTTCAATCCATTTCTCCTCATGGAATACCAAATACATTGACAATTTCTATTCAAATATCACCGACCTTGATCTTGATGAAGACATCAAGATTTTGGACGTGTCGCAATGGCAATTAAAATATTGGTTTATAATATAACTAATTAAAAGCTCACTCTATATTATATTAGTAATTCATAAAACATCAGAAGTTGTTTTTATATTAGCATTAGCTTATTGTCTGACAGTGGCTAATATTTTCAGGACATGTTTTTAGGAGGAAGTGACACAACTTCAACAACAGTTGAATGGGCTATGGCAGAACTTGTAAAAAATCCAGCCATAATGAAGAAAGCACAGGAGGAGGTAAGGAGAATTGTAGGGAATAAATCAAAAATAGAGTACAGTGATGTCGATCAAATGGCCTACATGAAATGTGTAATCAAAGAAACTTTGAGGCTGCACCCAGCTGCTCCTCTTTTGACTCCTAGAGAAACAACATCTAGTGTTAAACTTGGAGGGTATGATATTCCTGATAAAACATTGGTATATATCAATGCATGGGCAATCCAGAGGGACCCTGAATTTTGGAAAAGGCCAGAAGAGTTTCTACCTGAGAGATTTGAAAATAACAAGGTTAATTTCAATGGTCAAGACTTCCAATTTATCCCGTTTGGTTCTGGGAGAAGAAATTGCCCGGGTATTGGGTTTGGGCTTGCTTCCACCGAGCATATGGTTGCTAATCTTTTGTATTGGTTTGACTGGAAGCTACCTACAAATGATGCATCTCTTCAAGAAATAGACATGACTGAGAAATTTGGGCTCACTGTCAACATGAAAGTTCCTCTGCGCCTCCAACCAATACCAAACAATAATTTCGTAGAATAATTTCACACTTCTTTTTATGCTTGTATCTTTATACTTGTTCATTTATAGTAAAATAATAGGAGATAAAATCAAGGTTCTCATCTTTAAACCCTACTGATCATCATAGCTTATTTTGTTTCATGCTTATGCAACTTGTACTGAACAAGTTTATGCAAATAAACTTCAAAATAGTCGTTAGTGACTTACACAGTCAAGCAAGCAAGTTGGGCTGTCTCACGTCTCTGCTTCCTCTCTTCATTAAATCGCCTCAAGACACGCCATCATTATAATCGTTTTAATGCATTTCTATGTCTCTATTGGAACCCGTTGAGCACCCTGATGTAGCCAAACACGCTTTGCATTGCCTTTAAGGAAGAATGGGAAGTAACTTTGTTTAATGAAAAGAAAACTATGATGTTATTTTTTTTCAAGTTTTATCAGTTGGCCAAATTTAATTAGAATGGAAGGGGAGGCATGATTATAACCTATGACAACTACACAGCCTATATAACTTTCTATTCTTATTCTGTAAAAAAAACAAAACTTCTATCCTTATTGTGTAACCATCAAACTATACTTTGCTGTCAAAATTGGAAGGAGAAACCATCTCCAGGTTTGTCTTATCAAAAGACCGATAAAGTTGTTCTCATATGTGCCATTCACCGATGATTAAGCAAGAGCTGAGGCATTTCAGAAAAGTCTCCAGTCCTTTGGGCACATGAGTGTGATTCCCTGGGCAGCAGAGCACATTAACTCAAGACAGTAATATTTGACCTCCTAAACTAATCTGCATGAAGGTGATGCTTCCTCCTTCGGCAGCGATTAATATACCAAGTGGCATGTTTCTGTAGGCCCATACCCATGAGAACCTTGAGGCTTGTAAGCATAACATAGGTCATTGTTAAAAAAAGCAGAATCCAGAAAATTTTCCATGGAAGAGGATTTTGAGGAAGGTTTGCAGCATATACTGGGGTAAGAACTCGAATAACCTAAGAACAAGTAATGAAAGGAAAAAAATATACAGACATCAAATTGGATGCAAGCAAACAGAAAAAACTAAACAAAGATCTGAAACTCATTTATGCTTACCACACAGGCCGGAGCAAGGGGGACAAAAGTTAGGTTTTTCTTTACACCCTCAGTTTGCAAATTTAAAGTCTACATAAAAGCGAAAATTCAAGGTCAGGCATATATTCTTAACAGGCTACAAGGTTAATGCAATGTTATTGTCATAATATAAAGATCCAGAATTATACATAATTCTTAACCTACTGTTACTGATAGTGGCTTTCTCAAGTGTCCACTAAATTTTTGTTTTGATACAATACACTTTGTATAGTTGTATGCACTAATACGTAATACTCACTCCGTTTTTAGTTATAAATTCGCTTTGAGAAAAAAAACTGTTTAAAATTATAAGTGGTTTTGCAATACCAATGAATCATTAATGTTATTTTCCCTATCATATTTATTATTCTCTCTTCTTTCAATTCTTTAAAGGACAATTTTGTAAAATCATTCATTATTTATCTTTTTCATTCAACGATGATTACATTTCTTAATACATGTTAAAATGTTAAAACCATTTATAATTAAAAAAATGAGGTAGTATTGTATAAGAAAGAAACTGCTACATGGTAAAAGAAATTAATTTTTTAACATTATGGAATAAACAATGTAGGTGGGGGGATACATCAGAAAATTAAATCAAAGACACAAATAATTTAAAAAAAAGGAGATCTTTTTCAATATAGAAACCTGAACAATAAAGATTATTGTGGCAAATAACTCCAAAAGGCGTCTGAAACAAATTCGTGGAGTATCTTGATGCATTGTCAGGTTTCTTGCTCAAAAACCCAATAAGGCTTATCAGCTAAGTAGCAATTCGAAAAAAGATATCACATTATCAAAGTGGTTCCAGCTGTATATATCTTTCAAAACAGCTAATCATATAGCTTTCAAAACAACTAATCATATCAGTTTCTTAATATATACATAAATCAGTTGAAATACCTGTTTACATAGGTCTTCAAGGAACTCAGAGTAGGCAATGGGCTTAATATCATTGAATTTAGCAATGAATGAATGCTTGATAATATCAATAACCATTTCACATACGTACACCAAGAAGATATTCTGGATCAAACAAAATATATGTCAGGAGCAAGACTAAGGCAATAAGAGAAATTGTTTCCACACGACAAACTAAACTTATTCAACAAATTGTAGGAGCTAAAATATTTCCAAATCTTACATAAAGAAAGCTTTCAAACCAGGGACCCTCTGCCTCGAGAATATTCTGAGCTAAAACGAATAAGATAAACGCTGAAATGTGAAATCTCTCCACAGAATCTGCTTGTCACATAAGAAATGGAAGAAAATAAAAAAATTAACAACTTATGAGACAAAATGAGAGAATATATATTAGAATATAGCTAAGATAGAAAGGGTAGCCTTGTAAAACTGACATGTGTCAGGATGTATCAGGAGATAACCTGCTATAGCAGGCCACACAGTTGCAACTATAAATGCAACTGTGTGCTATCATTTGTAACTAACTTTAGAAGATAACAGAATTCTGTTATACAAAAAAAGAAAAGACTCTATGAATTCTATCATGGTATCAGCTTGTTAGGTTCGATCCATGGCGTCCACTTCTCCACCGGGATCGCCGTCTTCCGCTCACGTTACGTCGCCATCTTCACCGCCGATGGCGGCGACTGATGTTTCTCGCCGGTTACAGTTCTCTCTCAAGATCGCGCACAAGCTCGATGAGAAGAACTTCCATCTATGGCGCCAACAAGTGGAGCCTTACATCAACGCACGTAACCTCACAGATCTTGTCGTCTGCACTCGGATTCCTCCCAAATTTCTGAACGATGATGCTCGCCGTCAAGGTACGATCAATCCTTCGTACTCGATTTGGCTCCAAAAGGATCAATTACTGCTTTCTTGGCTTCAATTGACGCTGTCAAGTGAAATTCTGTCTCGTGTGCTTGGATTCGCTCATTCGCATCAACAGTGGGATTGCTTGTTTAGTTATTTCCAGAAGCAAACTCACGCCCGTGCACGCCAATTGCATGTCGAAATGCGTGCCCTAACACTTGATTCCCAATCTGTCTCTGATTACTTGTTAAAGATATGCATGATTGTTGATGCACTGGCGTCTATTGGTGTTTATTGGTGATCCTATTCCAAGTTCTCATCACATTGATGTGATTCTTGAAGGACTCCCTAGTGAGTATGCTCCTGTAGTATCAGATGTTGAGAGCAAATTTGGAGATATGGATCTAGATGAGGTTGAAATCCTCCTGATTGCACATGAACTGAGGCTGAACAAATTCAAGAAATCAACTATACCTGATCTTGGATCTCTCAATCTTACACACACTTCTCCTCAGTTATCTTCCCCTGACATTCCTCAATCTGGAAGCAGTGATTCTACTAACTCTCAGGTTGCTCCCTCTCATGCTGAGCCTGAGTATTCCAGTTTCAGAGGTGGTAGGTCTAACAGAGGGGGTCGTGGCAAAGGCAGAGGTGGAGGAATTCCTCTATTCAGTGCCAAGTTTGTTCCAAAGTTGGCCATTCTGCCTTCAATTGCTGGCACAGGTTCAATCAGCAGTTTCAGCCTCCTTCCTACAGTAGTAATCCTTACACTGCAGCTCCTTGGCAGGGTCAGTTCTCTCAGGTGCCTTATGGTCAATTTTCTGCAAATGTGTGGACTAGGCCTCCAGCTCCTCAAGCAAGGCCAGCAGTTGCCTATCCTGCTCCCATACATTCATTGCAAATGCTGCTCCTTCTTCTTCAGCTATGTCTTGGTATCCTGATTCAGGGGCTTCCTATCATGTTACCAATGATGCTAGTAACTTGCAACTAGTTACACCTCTTGAAGGTAATGAACAGATTTACATAGGAAATGGCCAAGATTTAGTTATCAACTCTACTGGTTCTAGTCAGTTTTTGTCACAAAATCACCCTCACACACCTCTCATACTTAATAATCTATTACATGTGCCCTCTATTACCAAGAATCTGAAAAGTGTGAGCCAGTTTTGTCGTGACAATAATGCTTACTTCCTATTCACAGCTAATTCCTGCTTTGTCAAATTTCAGGTGTCTAATGCTGTTTTGCTGGTTGGTCAAGTTGGATCAGATGGCTTATACGAGTTTCCCTTGCTAAATGTTTCAAAATCTGCCAAGTCTTTAGATTCTTCAAATAAACTTGTACCTTCTGTTAATTCTGTTACTATTTCTCCCTCTTTATCCAATGTTTGGCATTTAAGGCTAGGCCATCCAAATGTTAACACTTTGAGATTGGTGCTACAAAGTTGTAATCTCAATTTCAGCAATAAAAATCATGACTATTTCTGTTCTGCTTGTTGCATGGGTAAAGCACATAGATTGCATTCACCATCATCACACACCACTTACCATCATCCTTTAGAACTTGTTTATTGTGATCTGTGGGGGCTTGCTCCTCAACCCTCTGCACAAGGGTTCAATTATTACATTTCCTTTGTTGATGCCTTCTCCAAATTTACCTGGCTATATTTACTTAAATCCAAAGCTGGAGCTCTTGGTGTCTTCAAGCAATTTAAGTCTCTTGTGGAACTGCAACTTGGCTTTTCCATCAAGGCTGTTCAGTCAGATTGGGGTGGGGAGTTCCGCCTATTTAGCAAATTTCTGACTGACTTAGGGATTGTGCACAGAATTATTTGTCCTCACACTCACCATCAAAATGTTGTGGTGGAAAGAAAGCATAGGCACATTGTGGATTTAGGCTTAACTCTCTTGAGTCAAGCATCATTACCCTTACTGTACTGGGATTATGCCTTCACAACAGCTGTGTTCCTTATAAACAGACTTCCTTCTGCAGCTATTCAATTTCAAGTTCCCTATACTTTTCTATTTCGCACTCTTCCTGACTATAAATTTTTGAAAGTGTTTGGCTGTGCCTGCTTTCCTTTACTGAGACCTTACAATGCACACACAAACTGGACTTTAGGTCTCAGGAATGTCTATTTTTGAGGTACTCCAATTCTCACAAGGGATATAAATGTCTATCCCCTGGTGGCAAACTATACATCTCCAAAGATGTTTTTTTTAATGAATCAAGATTTCCCTATCTTGAGTTATTTTCCTCCACTGCTTCTCATACCTCTACTCAAGATAGTGCTGCAAAGCAGCACTCCTCCTCACCTCTATCCTCTCTATTTTCCCCTGAATCTCATCCTAAGCCTGCTCCTCTAACAGCTGTTCCCTTTTCACCTGCTGCCCGTTCCTCCCCAAGTCACTCAGATAATTCAACTCGGCCTGTTCTTGAATCTGAGACTCTCTTATCAGATTCCACTCTTGCTCCAAATATACCATCTCCTTCAGACACCTCACTTACTGCTTCCACTTCATCTTCTCTTCCAGCTAATGCTGTAGCAGTCAGCTCCAAACCTGTAAATCAACACTCTATGACCACAAGAGCCAAAGCTGGGTTTGTGCAACCCAGACTTAATCCCAAACTGTTACTAACTCATACTGAACCTAAGACTGTCAAGCAGGCTCTTGCAGATACAAAGTGGAAAGATGATACGCAGTCTGAGTTTGATGCCTTGTCCAACATCACACCTGGTCTCTTGTGCCCCTTCCACCTAACAGACAATCTATAGGCTGCAAATGGGTATTCCGCATCAAGGAAAATCCAGATGGCTCAGTCAACAAGTATAAGGCATGCCTGGTAGCAAATGGATTTCATCAAAAACAGGGGTTTGACTTTAATGAGACTTTTTCCCCTGTTGTCAAAGCCCATTATTATTAGACTTATCTTGACCATTGCTCTTACTCACAAATGGTCCATTCAGCAGCTTGATGTAAATAATGCCTTTCTTAATGGGCTACTTCATGAAGAGGTGTATATGGATCAACCTCCTGGGTTTGTCCACTCAGATTCTTCTCTTGTGTGCAAAACTGCACAAAGCCCTTTATGGCTTGAAACAGACCCCTGGGCAGTGGTTTGAGAGGTTACAGGAGGCTCTTCTTAAACTGCAGTTTCAACCCAGCAAATGTGACCCTTCTCTGTTCATTTTTGCTTCAAAGGGTGACACTGTTTATGTGCTGGTGTATGTTGATGATATCATCATCACCAGTAACAATTCTTCTCTACTTCAGTATATCATAAATAAACTTAACTCTGACTTTTCTCTTAAACATCTGGGCGCCCTGGATTACTTTCTTGGGATTGAAGTTAAATCTGCTGCTAAGGGATCCTTGTTGCTCACCCAAACCAAGTACATTAGAGATTTACTGCAGAGGACTCACATGGCAGACTCTAGTCCTGTTGCCACTCCTATGCAGTCTTCTTGCAAGCTCACTAAACTTGGCTCCCCTGCTCTTGCTGATCCATATATGTACAGGTCAGTGGTGGGTGCCCTTCAATATGCCACCATCACAAGACCTGACATTGCTTATGCAGTAAACAAAGTCTGCCAGTTCATGTCTCACCCCTTGGAAACACATTGGATTGCTGTAAAAAGAATCCTCAGGTACCTAAAAGGCACTATTCAACATGGTCTTCATCTCTCCCTTCATATTCCCTCTAAGCCTCCTTCCCTTCAGGTTTTCTATGATGCTGACTGGGCCTCAGACCCAGATGACAGAAGGAGCACATCTAGTGCAGCCATCTATTTTGGTGGAAATCTAGTATCCTGGTGGTCAAAGAAGCAACCTGTGGTTGCTAGGTCAAGCACAGAAGCAGAATACAGAAGTTTAGCCCAGGCCACAGCTGATCTTCTCTGGCTTCAAACTTTGTTGACTGAACTGTGTTCCCACTCAACAACCAGTGGTTCTTTGTGACAATCAGTCTGCAGTAATGCTGGCACACAATCCTATCATGCACTCCAGGACAAAGCATATGGAAATAGATCTCTTTTTTGTCAGAGAAAAGGTCATTGCCAAGAAGATCCAAGTTGCTCACATTCCTGGTGTGGATCAGATTGCTGATGTGCTTACAAAACCTCTTTCCTCTACCAAGTTTCTTCAGCTTAGACACAAACTCAAGGTTGCTACCAGCAGCTCCCCAAATAAGCTGAAAACAAAGAACATAAACCGTAGTAAAAAAGATAACTTACCAAAGTAAACCAAACTGTGAACATTATCCTTGCTGTATCGCTTAAACACATTGCCTTTGATCTCAGCAAAATTATTTGACACCAGCAAAGCTAACAGCGCATTGTTGTGAGCAACTATACAGGTAGATAGAGTGATCGCCTGAGCTAATAAGACAAAAGAATGAACAAGTAAGACTGGTTAAGGAACCCAATAACCGAGTCCGAAGTTCTTTTTTATTTTACAAAAGAAAATAGTTATCCAAACAACTGGGGAGAAAAGTCAACCCAATGAAAAAGGATATTTGAAGCTACCACAGCTAAAGCTTGGTCACAAATAAATCTCCAAAGCCAGAATCTCATATTTTCTGGGGGGCAACTTGCAAGTCCTTCAGCAGAATGAAATGATGTTTGCAACACATCCCCATTAAAACTTTGACACAGTTTATCAAATATCTGCAAGAATTTCAATTATCAGTTACAGGCATACAGTATAAGTCTCATTATGGATATTATGATTTTTGGCTATTATGAAATAAGTAGAAAGTAGGTAACCACGAGTAACATCTCTAGCTGCATAGATTACAATTTCAGTACCTGTGAACTGATGAACTGTTTAAGCACCAAAAAGGCAGAGGAATACCCATATGGATGTTTCAAAAAACTATCATCAGATCATTTGTATCATTCATTAATCCCACTCCTATTGTTAAATTTCCCTTTGGGTTTGGGGCTGTCCCAAATCTTATTTAAGGCAATATGAATCAGCTTTTTCTATTTGTCAGTTTACTACTTTATATGATCAAATAATGGGTGTGATGACAAACTAAACAAGTTGGAGATGTGTATTTGATACTAACAATTTTCAGATACAGCAAATTTTGATTCCATCAAATGTCATAGTTTCATGATTTACTTGTAAAAGACAAAATTTTGTTCTTCCAATTACTGTAAAATTCCCTTTGTCCCTTGGAGATCTTGCTCACAAACTCAATAACATAAATATACAGTGTGGTTAAATTTTGCAATATGGAGAGCTAGTAACTCCCCATAATCCAGATTTGCAAATGAATTTATGCTCACCTCTAAAACATTGTAGACCACATATAATTTTATTGTTCCTTGACCACGGATCATATGATATATTAAGCTGATATCTGAGGAAGCAGGTTTGAAAGACAGAATAGAACAGAATTAGTATAACATGGAACCCGATCAATACAAAAATAAATAAATCAGGGGAGTAGAGAATCACTGCACCTGTTCTCTGCAAAAGAACAACTCCACAGCTCATAATAATAAAACATCCGAAATCTGACAATTCCATTGTTGAGAGCCTCTTGAACTGTCTGTCACAAGCATGATTAGGTCATATTGTAACACTGAAAACCATGATAGACTATCACAAATTTTAATAACAGAATACTAATTGGATGGACTGAATAAGGGGAATACTAATCAAAGCCCAAAAACAAGTATTAAGGAGAGATTTGCCAGCTACTAGAAAATCATTGACTAACTCAGTATGCATATAAACAAACAAGTTCTAAAAATGTATCTTATATTTTGAACTTTGGGATGACATGGTCCAAGGAAAACCATTTTGTTTCATCGTTCCAAGATTTACAATGATATCTAAAACACTAGTACGATTGTACTCGATGAGCACGGCTTAACGACAAGTCTAAATTAAAGAAACTGATGCTGTAAGATTAGTCTATCACCTAAATCCTCACATTAGACCCAACTAACATTTTATTACAAGGAAAGAAAAATTAAGAAAGGAGGTATACCTTGTCTTTAGAAGCCTCCAAATGGTCATCAAGATCCTTGTTGGCATAATAGTTAATAACGAAAGAAATGAATCGAAGCAGACAAAGAAGCCAACATCTATAAGCTGCAATTGCATTCCATGTTTAAGATACCACAATACAAAATGTAGAATGCCTTGACAAAATATGCAATATAAGTTGGCTATTATGCATTAGGTGGGAGGTCTAAATTTTACTTCTTTTCCCCTAACATCTGAATTTACTTTCACTACTCTGGAGGAAAAGTTCATGAAACTAAACAAAGAGAAGATGTCCATATATGATATATCAAGAATATAACTAGAAATCTCCTTTACTTATTCTTCCTTTTATTTGAGAAAAAGAAGTGTACCAATTCGCATCTCCATGGCAAGCGGAAGATAGTGTCATAAACTCTCTCTCGTTCTGTTTCATTGCCGAGAGTAGTTGTGCTTCGTAAAGAATTCCCATTGTACATTTCCTCCAAGAAGTATGCTACAGGAGATCTATCTACTGTGAACACATCTGACATCAAACCATATCACCAAAAGGTTAATCAAGCCAAAAAGGACACACAGTATGAGTAAATTAAAATGACAAAGAGAGTTGAGCAAAAAAAAAAAAGCTTCACATTAAGAAATCACATAGACCATTTTACTAATATCGAGTCATAATTGAGCTGCTGGAGCATAATCAAAAACCGGCAAAGGATTTTAGCCCTATCAAAACTGCCAATTATTTATCACAGCCATGCCACCAGGCACATTACTTATAGGGACACGGGCACAACCAAACTTTCATTTCCTTGACATCACCAAGCC
Source organism: Vicia faba (assembly GCA_948472305.1). Taxonomy (NCBI): domain Eukaryota; kingdom Viridiplantae; phylum Streptophyta; class Magnoliopsida; order Fabales; family Fabaceae; genus Vicia; species Vicia faba. Next base: position 520,684,876 of record OX451737.1, read on the forward strand.
TATGTGTAATTTTGTTGTAACATAGATTAAAAATAAAATTTTAGGCAGAACATGCAATGTTAGAAAAAGCTGTAGAGCTAGGTAGTAACTAATTGGACGCAGGCATGAACTAGAATACCAAAAGAAAAGCCGCACTTGCAAACTACTAAAGAATTTGGATCCCAAACAAACTCTACCACAATTAAGGATAGAATTATAGAATGGTATTTGAAAAACGATCAGCATACATGCAATTTTTTTTGTACCATTGGCTGTTTCAGAAACTCATTCTAGATCCTAACATGAATCCAGTTTGCTCAACTAAAGTAGTATCCATTAGTTTAATTTTCATCAAATTGCAAGTTACAGTTTGATCACATACTGAATTTCGAGAAAACTTTACAGAAAAGTACAATATGCAATGTTGCATGTAGAGCAAAGAACGTGAGTGCAACTCACAATTCGGATCTTCTTCCATTATCCGCTTCCAGTCAACCGATTCTACTGTTTCCGATTTCGAAAGGACACTCCTTTCAGTTTCTTTTCTCGGCGTCTCGAGCTCGATTGGACTCGGACTCGCCTTCACACTATCATCGCCCTTCCCAATTTCACCGTCATCACCCACGACAGAAGCAACTAAATCCTCAGAACTGCTATTCACATTCCTCTGCCTCAATTCACCGAAATTAAACCCATCCACACTCCCACGCACGGTCGGAAACGAAGAACCAGCCTCAGGCGCCGCAGTAACAGCACAGACACTCGTTTCACTAGCTTCCTCATACACAACGCTTCCTCCATTACCGCAATACCGCATTTCGTCAATCCCGAAACCGTTACAAGATCGTCCGTTAACAATCGGCAATCCAGTCCTCCTGTTCGGATCGCCGAAATCAGCAACGGAATCGGTAACGGAATCGGCAACGGAATCAGCGGGATCGAGGAGTTTCTTCTTCTTCTTGGATGCTCGGTGCTTACGTTTCTTGCGATCGGGGAGAGTCGCTGGATCCGATTTGGAACGATGGAGGAAGGAGTCTTCTTCAACGATTGGATTTCGGCGGAGAACCTCGAAGGAAAGCTTTGAGTTGCCGGTTCTCGACGCCATGGAAAAAAGAATGAGATGGTGAAATTGAGTATGAACGTTGAGAATGTGAAGAAATGGGTTTTGGTTTTTTGATTACATGTGATTGGAGAATTGAGTTAGGATTGGGGCGTGTCGTGATTGATTCGTCTCATTAGAATCAATCACTGTTTTTGTTTGCGACTCCAGCTTTCATTTGCGCTCTACCATCAACACTGCTTTTTTACCCCCTTTCAGTTATCGTCACTTGTCACTGTGATGCATGTATTTCTTTTTTATTATAACTTTCCCGGTGAAATCTTTGTATTATATTGTGTTTTAATAAAAAAATTGGTTAATAGAGTTATCTTTTTAAAAGAAATTTTAAAAAGATATATTTTGATTTAGCAAAAAACTTAGGTGTATTTTTTTAGATGTGGATTATATTTTTTTTAATAAAATTATGATATGCGTATAATTTTCTCATATATATATATATATATATATATATATATATATATATATATATATATATATATATATATATATATATATATATATATATATATATATATATATATATATATATATAATATATATATATATATATATATTATATATATATATATATATATATATATATATATATATATATATATATATATATATATATATATATATATATATAATTTTTTTCTATTTTTACTCCTTAAAAATTTTTCGGGTATATTTGCCATATTTTAATTGGAGAAAATTATGAACCGCACCTATGAAATTGTATTTAAGTTTTTCCTTTGATTTATATATGGATCATAAATATAATTTTTTTTCATATAAAAAAATAATGGAATGAATTGTATATTTTCTTGTATAGAATATTATTTTTGTTTTGACATTATTTATAAAATATTTAAATAAATAAAATGTATTCTCATTTATAAAAAAAATTAAGATTCACTCATTAATTTAAAAATAATATTTGTTATATATATATATATATATATATATATATATATATATATATATATATATATATATATATATATATATATATATATATATATATATATATATATATATATATTATATATATATATATATATATATATAATATATATATATATATATATATATTATATATATATATATATATATATATATATATATATATATATATATATATATATATATATATATATATATATATATATATATATATATATATATATATATATATATATATATATATATATATATATATATATATATATATATATATATATATTATATATATATATATATATATATATATATATATATATATATATATATATGTGAGAGAAATGATTACATCACTAATTGGATTCGATACAATATTTTAAATATATTTATCTTATTTTATTTAATAATTGTATAAAAATGTAATAATATGTACATTCACACGAATTCTAATCTAGATATCCGTGTATTCGCACGATTACTAGTGTGTTATACACATTTATTTTTAAAATATAATAAAAATATAAAAAGAAAAAGAAATTTATTTTACCGTAAGAGTTTATTATTTATAAAAAAAAAAAATATTTTTTGATTTGTATATGGATCATAAATATAATGTTTTCATATATAAACATATTTAGATGAACAATATATTTTTTTAATATATATATATATATATATATATATATATATATATATATATATATATATAATATATATATATATATATATATATATATATATATATATATATATATATATATATATATATATATATATATATATATATATATATATATATATATATATATATATATATATATATATATATATATATATATATATATATATCAATCAATTTTACACTTAAAATTGCTTTTACAATTGTTTTGGCCTCTTTCAAAATGATATCCAATTATACACTCCAAGAGTTTTTATACAGGCATATAATGTCTCATCCAACAAAAACTTTCAATTCACAGTATCCATATGATTTGTCACTCCTTCCATCATTTTCGCTAAGCATTCAACATCATTCCTTCAATCATTCTCCGCCCATTCAACATCGATACGCCTCCTTATAGGGAAAAGTTAATCTTGCATTGTCAATCGTTTTTATTTTGCTTTGAAAAGATCTAACATGTTTTTATTGAAATGAATCATTTGTTAAACTTTTTTTTAACCATGCTATAAACACAAAATATATATTGTCATATTGCACTGACTTTAAAGTGAGTTTTTTTACTCTCGATCAGGTTTTTTCGGTGCGCGAGAATAAGAGATCAAACCAACAACCACTTGCTTGCTCAAAGTGTCACAAGTACATTTTATGCAATATTATACAGGAAAGCAAAACTACAGACCAATTAGTATCCATTATTTATTTGATTATAATGCATATTTTTGGAAGGAAAAGAAGTCTTGAATCTTCAATAAAACAAACACAAAACAAACATCATAACTCAAATATCATTGCTCACATGGTTCTTGCCTTAAGAAAATATGCTTGCAACCATCAAATATTTGTTTTGTTTGTAAATAACCACTAAAATTATCCAGAAAAGGAAAAACAGAATAATATATGTTCCACTTCTCAATAGCTAGTGAATGTTAGACATAAAGTAGCTAAATTGATACCTATAATAAGGCCACGAGTGCTCTTTCATTTATCCAAATTAAGCGATCTCTTAACTACGCTGCTAAAGCTAGGAATTAATCTCCCACAAGCAAGAACCATAATATGATCAAGACCACTTAGAATAATTTCAACCTGATCGTATCTGGATCAAAAAGATCTTCAGTGACCGGTATTACTTGGATTTTTGTAGTTGTTGAAGTGAATGGGGGATACCTGCAAGACACTTCGATGGTCAAGTAAGGTTCAGAGCGAGAATGCAAGTATAGAGTAAGTAGAATAATTTACCTGATCATCTAGTGAAAGTAGATATTTATAATTCCCAGTGTTGGACCAATGTCTCCATTTGGGTCGGATGTCCAAACCTATAATGGAGACTGCCAGGATCCTACATGGATAGAGGAGACCAGTTCGTAGTCTCTATCCTGGTTTAACTGCCTCGTGATTCTCGGAGGGTGAAGACCTGTTATTTCTGAGAGTAGGGTGACTTCATGATATTCGGAGGATCGTTGACCACATACTCTTGGCGGGCACGTGGAAGAGATGTCTTCAACGTGCATGTGAAGGAGACGTTCCCGTCAAAAGTCAATTGTGACCCAAATACAGTCAAATTTCAAGATTTTTGATCAACATCAACATTTTTAAGTGATATCCATCATTTGATCAAGGGTTGATCATGATTCCTCAAGAAATGCTCCTAATTCATCAAAAGTCAAGAATTGCTAAATTAGAGTTTTTATAGGAAAAGTCAACCAAACTTTGACCAAGAATAACTTTCTCATACTATATCAGAAAATTTCCAACCAAAGCTCATTTTGAAGAGAATCCAATTCCCTACAACTTCTCTTCATCCCCCAAGATCAATAAATGCACCATTTCAAAGATACGAGCTCAGACATTACAGGTCATTTTCAAAAAGTCAACAAAAGCCACTTTTTTTCAAGACCTTTTACACCAAGATAACATCTTAAAATGTAAAATTGATCAAAAGAGGGATTGAAGTAGACACATTGGGATTTCAAAAAATTATAAGATCATCATCATGAGATGAAAATTGAGCAAGTTATGGCTTGCCCAAGTTGGGAAAATTTTGGAAAATTCAAGAATGATGCATTGAGCAATTTTGGAATTTTGAGTCAATGTCCTAACTTTTTAAGGTTCAAATATCTTCCTAAGGTTGTAGAGGACCTCTAATCTTATTTTTGCATGGCCTTGCATTTTCTATCTATTTTTACATATTTATTTTAATTTATTTCAAATAAATATAAAATAAATGGTACAGAATAATTGGAAATGGGTTTAGGCATTTGGGCTGATGCTTTGGCTTGCTTAGAGGCCCAAGGATTCGTACAAACATGACCATGTTCATTCAAGCAAGGATAAGGCATGTTTTAACAAATTTGGAAGACTTTGAATTTGTTGGATTTTTGTTGGAAAACATGAGTTATGGCCATGATCTTTTCCATTCAATGGTGTCTCCTTCATCTACACTATAAGAACAACACTCTAGCCAGCCAAATGCATGCACAATAAGCCTAGAGAGTTGCTGCACATTTCACCCAAAAACTCAAAAATTGTCAAACGTGAATTTCAAATTGCAGTTGGTTTTAATCCCAAACAAAGGCTCAAACATATTCCTGGAAGCCTTCTGGATCGTTCCCAGCCATTACCAAGTCCCAAAACAGTCTGGAGCGTGTTATAACCACCTCACGGTTTGCATTTTTTCTTGATTCTGATTTCCTTGATTTATATGATATAAACACATTTTAATCATGCATTATTAACCACTCTTATGTTTGCAAGCTTTCTGTATGGTTAGATTTGAGTTTTGACGCAGGAATCGAATGCCACCATTGTTAGGGTTCTAAGCTTAAAATTAGGATTTATGGAAATAGCCAAAATTAGGCATAACCAAGGGTCTCTGTGTGCTCAGGAGGTTGAGGCCAATTCATCCATAGCCTCACCATAAATTTATCATGCGTATATTTGTTTTTTTTTTGTTTACAGGTGCTATAATGACAGACAAAAACTGTCACTATAGGTCCAAGGCTAAGACGACGGATGAGGGAGGAAGATGAATGTGTGGCAGCCTCTCATTGGATAATTCAAATCCAACGCGCATTTTTTTTTGGATATTTCTGATTAACTTTGGTATATAATATTGTTTTATTAGTTGGATCAATGAATGATCAGTAACTCAGATGGTGATGAAGTGCGCGTGTTAAGGAAAGGACTGAGGTTCGAGTCCCCAGTCATGCATGTTGTATTTTTTCTAATATTTGTTCAACAGATCTAGTGTTTCACATACTCAAGCGCACACCATACTCCTCAGATCTATGCCAGAAAATCCATATGGGATCCAGATCTAACGCCCAAGATGTGTAGACCACCATGGACACTCAGAGGTCGTCCCCATAGGATCCCAAGATGTCCTGGGCTTGGCCTCATTTGGGCCAGACGAAAATTCAAACAACGCCCCTCATTTTGTTTTGATACCAGGCCCATGTTTTTGTTTTATTTTTTTCATTTTTTATTTTATTTTGTTTATTATTTTCAAAAGTCATTTTTTAACAAATCATAAAGAAAAAAAATCAAAAAATAATAAATAGATTTAGGTTCCTTCTAAAATTATATTAATTAATTAATTAATTACTTTAATGTTATTTTATCAATTTAAAATCAAATTAGACTTAGGTTCACTTTAATTTAAGTTATTTTCTTAATAAAAAATATAAAAATATTAGAATTAGGATTTATTTCAACGTTTATTTTCTTAATTAGAAATGAATTTAGAATTAATTATTCTCTTAGCAAAATTAAAAAGATTTTTTTTTTGTTTATTTTTATTTACTAGGTCTTTTAGACGTTTCTTTATTTCGCGCGTTTATATTCTTATGTATCTGCTTATGGTTTGTAATTTTATCGCGCACACATTTTATTTTCTAATTATGTAACTACGCCCCGTTTGTAATAGCTAAATTAGGTTTTTTTTTATTTCTGCACTTTACTTTTCGTCCATTATTTATGTATCTACACCAAAGCCCTGTAATAGCGTAGGAACTTTTATTTCTCGCTTTATATTTTCTTATATGCTTGTATATAAATTGTTAGTAACTTAGGCGTGCATGACAAGTTTAAATTAAATAATCGTTAGGTCACTAGTTGCAAGATAAATATAACTGGAAAAAAAACAATGTTGCACACTTACACCCTTAGGGTATTCCTCACTTGGTTGCCTCGGAAAACAATGGTCATGTCCCTCGAACGTAGGGATATCTTAGCAAAAGACCCTCTGTTTAAAAGTCATCATAAAGATCATAGTCTCTTACTGTCCCTCGAGTTGCCTACGAGAAATGATCTTGTCCCTCGATGTTTCCTATATAATGACAGTCCCTTCGAAATGCTAAGGTATCCTTACATGTTGCCTTCAATGACCATAAAGCGTCTCTTTTGGTAGTCCCTCAACATCCAATGATAGGGCTGCCTGCTCACTAATAGTAGGATATCACTATCTAAAGGAAATGAGGAAAAGAACATCCTTTTTCGAGTAGGTAGACAATTCTTAAGTATTTGCTCAAACTTGGAATTTTTCACTTACACACTTTTCAAAATACTTTTAAAAAACACTTTATCACACTCTTGAGGACCGATACAAGAGTTGCCATAAAGCAAACAAAATCTTTCAAAAAACACAAACACAAACAGTTTTAAAAAATGAGCAAGTACCTAAGAGCCCGTGGGAAACCACAGATGAAAAGGGTGCTAACACCTTCCCTTTCCATTTACCCCCTTACTCAGAAAATCTCGAAAAAGGTCTTTTTCTGTTCTTTTCATTCTTTCTTTTGTTGGATAAAAGAAAAGCCGGTGGCGACTCTTGCTTACCGCGACATTTGTAAACAAAAAATGCAAACCAGTATTAACTTCGGTTCTGCCACCGTATCACCAGAACTGGCGACTTTGTTGGGGATATATAAAGTGGGTTTTACCTTCGGGTCTAGATCATTTTGCTTCTTTAACTGTTTGTTTGATTTACTTTTAAGGGCACTGTTTGAGTTACTGTAGATCCTACACTCGGATCTGGGGAACCTTTTAGGTAAGTAGCAATAGATCATGGAAATTGTGCGGGTATACTGACACGGTTGAAGCGATGGCTACGTTGATGCGACACTTTGGTTAGTACCGGTAGCCCTTGAGTTAATCAAGGATAATACGGGGCCGTTGTGTGGTGTCATGAAGCGTCAATTGACCTTAGAACCTTAATTGAACAACTTGTCCATTAGGACATAGTGAGATGGGCGTCTTTAGTGTATTCCCAAAGTTGGCAGATACTCGATGCTACACTCATTGAGGTTTGACTCCCGAGTTTTGTTTGGTTGCAAGTCAGTTGCCTATCGAACGAAATTTGTAGGAAAGATCAGTGATATTTAGATCCCTTAGAACCCGGTTACTATATATAGGACAGGTTGAACCAATCCAAACTTCAAGAGGGTATTACCTTAAAACCCATGCAAGCCTTAAACCTAAGGTCTTGGTGTGATTTGCTTGTGCTTGTTATATCTGTGATTTCTTAGCATAATCATGACATCATAACATAGCATATCATACTAACCATTTCAAGTATTTTCTAGGGCTTATCTTTGTCTTGTTTTGTAGGACATGACATCCACTCGCAGGAACACTATCCAAATCAACCTTGTGAAAGTACCTCCTCAACTCAAGGAGTTAGCATCAAGGATTCCCGAAATCTCTCCATTCACTGAAAAACATGGTCGACTTCTCAACTTGGTTATTTCAACCCCTGATGAAGAATTATTAAAGGTGCTCTTTCAGTTCTTTGACTCGTTACATCACTGCTTCCCTTTCCCTGATTACCAGTTAGTGCCTACTATGGAGGAGTTTTCTTAGTTATTAGGGGTACCTATCCTTAATCAGCTACCATTCAACGGTATGGAAAGAAACCCAAAGCTTGAAGAGATTGCTCAGACTCTGTCTTTACAACGGTCTGATGTAGTGGCAAATTAGAAAACCAGAAGAGGCGTCAAAGGATTTCCATTTAAGTTTCTATTTGAGAAAGCTCACTATTTTTGGGATAATCTGGATTTACAAGCTTTTGAATAAGTGTTGGCCCTTCTCATCTATGAGATGGTACTATTCTCTAACACAGACAAACTCATAGATGTGAATGCGGTTAAGGTTTTTCTGTCACATAATCCGGTGCCTACCTTACTTGGGGATATTATAAACTCTCTGCATACTCGTACTCTAAAGAGAAGAGGGACCCTTTTGTGTTGCACTCCTCTATTGGCTAGGTGGTTTATTTCACACCTACTCCGGTCTATTTTGAGAAATGAGTAGGGTATGAGATGGTCTCAAAGGCTGATGTCCCTTACACATTCAGATATTTATTGGTGTTCGCGATCCTCGGAGAATGTTACCATCATTGATCATTATGGGGAATTCCCTAATGTCCCTCTCTTAGGCATTAGGGGAGGAATCACTTGGCGTTGCGACGACTTGGTTATGCCAGAAGGGATAGTCCTCACGACACACTCGTCCAAGGAATCACATTTGACTATGAGAATGATGTTCAGGGTTATCGCAAGAGGTTCATTCGAGCTTGGGGCATGATAAACAGAGTTGATAGCAAGACACTGGGGCACAAAAATTCCATCCCTTTTGAGCCTTACCTTAAATGTGTGTGAGCTAGTGCTCAATGTCTCATGATGCCTTACCCCGCTATCTTACTTGTGATTATGGAGCCAATTGCTGAGGGAGACACTCCTTAAGTTGTTCTTCATCCTGACATGCCAACTGATTTTGAGGAGCTACGAAAATCCTGGATCCAACTCAAAGAAGAATGGGATACCTTCGAAACCCAATTCTACACCAACGAGAAGAAGGTTTTAGAGCTCACCAGGTTACTTCATGAGGAGAAGAGTATAAATTCTTACATTGCACCAAAGAGGATGCACCGGTGGGAAGCTTGAGTCTCTTTGCTTAGAGAGTTATTTTTGCTTTGTTATCTCCTTTTTAAGCCCAAGAGGCATCATTGTGATTGATAAAACTTCTTAATGCAATCAATGTTTGTTCTCTTTCTATTTAAGAAAATTTGAGTCTTATAAATCCTTGAAAACATTGCATACATATATCATACATGTCATTGCATAAGCAGGTTTCATAGCAGGTTTCTCATCCTATTCGCTGTTTATTTCAGCAATGGCTCTAGAACAAACAGTGAAGGATCTAAAGACTCAGAATGCTCAGTTTCAAAAGATGATCACGGCTCTGGCCAAGAGGCAAGAAGAACTGAAAGTCCTGATTGTTAAAGAAAAGAAGAAGCCAAAGAAACCTGCTGATGTGGTGAACTTGGGAAGAAGGATCAGAGGACCAGTGCGGCGAGCCTCTGAACTGGTAACTTCATCAAAGGAAGGAGACAATCAAGAAGAGGAAACCAGAGAGGAAGATTCTAGTCAAAAAGAATCTGATGATGAATCTGACTATGATGAGGAGCAGTATCCTCCTGCTGATGAAAAATACAAACAACTGGAAGACCGTTTGAATGCAATGGAGGTTCGGAAGGTACCAGGTATGGATTTTGAAGAGCTGGGTTTGGTTTATGGGGTCGTCATCCCGCAAAAGTTCAAGGTGCCGGTGTTCGCCAAATATGATGGGGTTTCATGTCCCAAGATGCACCTTCGATCTTATGTGAGGAAGATGCAGCCTCACACTGTTGACAAGGACTTATGGGTCCACTTCTTTCAAGACAGTCTGCCAGAAACTCAACTAGAATGGTTCTACCAGCTGGAAAGGGCCAACATTTGTAATTGGGAAGACCTGGCTGCTTCTTTCTACAAGCAGTATCAGTATAACACAGACCTTGCTCCCACCCGTACACAACTCCAAAGTATGTCTATGGATTCAAGCGAGGGCTTTAAAGACTATGCTCAGAAGTGGAGGGACTTAGCAGGAAGAGTCCAACCTCCCCTGTCTGATAGGGAGTTGGTGGATATATTTCTAGGTACCCTATCTGGACCATTCTTCAATCATCTGATCGGAAGCTCCTCAGTCGGCTTTACCGAATTGATCTTGACGGGAGAAAGAGTGGAAGCTGGAATTAGGAGTGGTAAGATCCAGAAGGATGCATCCTCCAGTACAGTAAGGAAGCCATTTTCTGGGAAAAAAGAGGTCAGTGTTGTTTACAATCAAAGGAATCAGGACAGAACTGAACGTCGTTCGACGGTAGGGGTTGTTATAATCTCTAAACCTGCACCTATTCAACAAAGGAACAATCAGCCTAGAACAGAAACACCGGTAAGATAGTTTACCCGGATAAATATGACGCTATCTCAAGTCTTGCCACATTTTTTGAAATCTAATCTGGTAACCTTGCGGGAAGCTCCGAAGAATCCCAACACCGCCTGTCCTAGCTATAACTCTAATGCTCGCTGTGCTTACCATTCAGAAAGTCTACGCCATGATACCAACAACTACTGGGCTTTGAAAAACAAGGTTCAAGACCTTCTCGAGGCGAAGGAAATTGAATTTGACGCCCCTGAGATCCCCAATGTTATCACTGCTCCTATGCCCAAGCACGGCCGTGGTGTTAATGCTATTGAAGATGATATGTCCCTTACTTTTGTTGAGGAACTTGTTACTCCTCTCATGACCGTTAAGTGAAACTTGTTGAAAGCCGGATTATTTTTGGGATGTGGCGAAGGTTGCCACTCATGTTTATCTCTACCGACTAGTTATCATTTGTTGAAGGCAGGTGTCCAGCGCCTGATGGGTGATAGAGAGATTTTGTTTGAGAAGACTCCCATTCCGACTGTTTCTTGCAAGGATATTTCAATCATAACCATTTCCGCCAATCCTCCCAGGGTCTCCACCAAAAGACCCGTCAGGATTACATCTGCTCCGAAGGTGTCTCCTCTGATCATCACCATGCCAGGGTCAATCCCGTACTCCTCAGACAAAGCTGTTCCCTGGAACTATGGGGCTGACGTCTACTACCACGACGTCAAGCAAGACCTATTGGGTGTTGAAGACCAGGTTTCTGAAAATGTTGATCCCGACATTGGCAACATTGTCGGAACCATCAAAATAACAAGAAGTGGAAGAGTGCTCTCCCTTGAGATTTTTCTTCCAAAAGTTGTTACTAGTCATGTAATCATTCCTACTTTTGTTCCTGCTGATACTACTATCGCAATTCTTGTGAATACTTCTATTGCCACCCCTATCACCGAGTCGGCCGAGACTCGGGGCAAAGATATATTGATTGAACCTGTCCAAACAAAGGCACATTCAATATCTATCCTAGAGGCTTTCAAGAAGGAAATGGAAGAAATTTTTAAGATTATAAAGAAGAGCGACTACAATGTGGTCGAACAACTGGGGCAGACCCCTTCCAAGATTTCTATGCTGGCCTTACTGTTGTGCTCCGAAGCTCATGCAAAGGATTTGGTGAAGTTCCTTAAAACTGTCCATGTGCCACAAGAAACCTCTGCTGATCAGTTTGAATTGTGTGACCGGTTTGACAGCTGATAATAGTTTGGGTTTTTCTGATGCTGATCTGACACCCAGAGGGAGAAAACACAATGATGTGCTACATGTTTGCGTTGAATGCAGGGGCACTACTTTGGCCCATGTGCTAGTAGACACTGGTTCATCATTGAATGTGCTGCCTAAGAAAGCTCTGGACAGGTTAGACTGTGAAGGTTTGGCCCTGAAACCCAACAACATTGTAGTGAGGGCTTTCGATGGATCAAAGAGAATGGTGCACGGGGAGGTGGACATCCTCATCAAAGTTGGTTCTCAGACCTTTGACTCCACCTTCTACGTGATGGATATCAGACCATCTTATTCTTGTTTGTTGGATCGCCCTTAGATCCATGGGGCGGGAGTTGTCACATTTACTCTGCATCAGATGATGAAATACCTGGCAAAAGAAAAGATTGTCACAGTGCTTGGTGAAGAAGAGTACATGGTAAGCCATTTGAGTTCCTTCAGGTATGTGGAAATGGATGGCGAATTCATCGAGACTCCGTGTCAGAATTTCAAAGAACTCGACAATCCTTACAATATAATCAAGTTTAGCATCTTCATCCTAAAACAACACAGTTCAGAAAATCAACATCGTAAGAAAACCCCCAATCAACAAAACATATAAACTCTAAAACCCTAAATCTTCAATGTTGAATAATATTGAACATACCTTGAGACAAATAGCGACGTTGGTGGCGAAATACATAAGGTGGAACCGAATCGACAGGTGTAAGAGGAATAGTGAGAACGTTGTCCAGTAAAAATGGAGAGGATGAGGAACAATGAGCGGGAAAATGGTGAGGAAGAGCGAAATTGAGAGAGAAAGAAGGAAGATGAGAAAGAGAGAGAATATGAGGAAAATTATAATTCAATGTATTACATTATTCCTCTTGTACGTGTGACTTTTTCAGTTTAAAAGTTGTATTGAGTAGAAAAAAATCAATTATAAGTGTGTTTAGACCGATTTAACCTTGAAAGTTAGAATAAATAAACTTGGAATTAGAAGGGTATAGTTAGCTTTTTCAAAATATATTATGTTTTTATATGGTAGATATATTTTTCTTCTTTTTCAAAAATAAATTTTATAAAAATATTTTTTGAAATATTAAAAAAAATTATAAATTAAAAAATTAATTTTGAAATTCTATAGCTATGAAAATATATTTAAGAATTATAACTTTTCAAAAAGATGTTTCTTAAAAATAATTTTTATGAAAAATTATTTTAAATTATATTAAATTTAAATTATTTTTTAAAATTTTGATATTCAAAAAATTTATAATAAAATAATAAAATATCATTTTAAAAAGAATTATTTGAATATAGACAACCTAGCAACATCAATCATTAGTATAGTCTCTTATTTTATGTGAGTTATACCTTAAACAATCTCAAAATCACTATACGGGACTACTCGTCGCCATGAGCTAGTCCAAGGGTCAAGCAATCTAGAGTAGAGCTTTAGGTTTCAAAAGTTTGAACTTTAAAAAGTTCTCATAATTTTTTATTTAATTATAAAAATATATAATGGTATATTATTCACATATATTTTCATACTTGAGTTAATGTATCTCTTTTTGTTTTGGTCTTGAATTCAACTTTTAGCAACCACAAAATTATTATTTTAAATTTTTTATAAAACGCTAAATTTTATGCATCTCGTTGACATATTAAAAAATAATCTTCAACACCAGATTTGGAGTGTGTGGTTTTTGATAAAATGTGAAACTCATTTAATTTTTGAGGGGATGATGCTTATGAGGGAGACGAAGAATCATTGGACATAGGCTTACAATCTGTCTCAGAAAGGATGTCCAGTTTTTTAACACTTATAATGAAGGTATTGATGCCGCAGAGTGAAGATGAGTGTCAACTTGAATATGAGCAGGAAAAAGAAGAGTCTTGAACTAGATTACTTTGTGTTAAAGGCAATTACATTTCATTCTTCTTGTTTAATGTGTTCTTTAAGCTGCTGGGTTAATTTTGGTTGAGATGTACGTCAAGTTTGAAAGAATAGATTGACTTGTACACGTGAATAAAGTGAATTTTTATTTATTCAACTTTTGAGTAAAATTATCTTTGAGTAAAAAGTTTTAAAAACAAAAAAAAAAATTATATTAGTTGAAGATATAATATTCAATTTTTTGTGATGGTTAAAAAAGTTATCCCCTTAAATAATATGTTTGATTAAAACAAAATTTGATCATTCAAATTTTCTGTTGGGTTAGGTTTCACATTTTTAAGTATAAATTTTGAGTTAAATTGTTTGTGAAGTCAAATAAGAGTAAATTTGAAGATGAATTCAAGTAAAATAAGAGGTGAATATGCCTTGATTTTACTTCATTTTATCCAATTTGAAGAAATTTATCTATTTTTTAAAATAGTTTCAACTTAAGTTTGAAAACCTTGGGTGTGATAGAGGGAGAGAAACCGGTAAAACTAAAATTATTAAAATGTTACACACCCTTCTATAATTCCAATAACAAATTTTACAATCTATAATTCCAACATTCCTCCATGGAGGTTGTTGATTGGTTGAAAGAGATGTTGACAATAATTTGTGCCGTCTTCTTCTCTGTACCTTTAACTGTTACAGGCTTCAATAGAATCAAAACTAGTTGATTTGAATGTGACAACCTTGAATAGCGAAGATTTTAATTTGACTGTTGAATTAGTAAAATTTAATGATTAAAAAGAATTTAAGAGAATAACCATGACAAGAATCATTCCTTAACTAAAACTATTTTAGCTAGAATACATTATCTCAGTGGACGCAAGTGACATTGAACAAAGTACACAGTTATGAGTTGTAACTCATAGGCAGATGAGCATTCTGATTATCTGACACCATACCAGATTTCAACAATTTAACAGTTGAGAGACTGAATCCGGGTTTTGACAGGCTTCACTGCTTAAGATCGAATCCGACTATGATATCACTCAACCTTTAGCATTCATAAGAGGACGGGAACCTTTTGGATAAGAAATAATGTTTCATTTCTAGAATCAGCATAAAGAAGCCATAACATGGAATATGCATTAATGCCAGCATCAAGTACCTAAAGTTCACAAAGCACAAACAAAATGGATTAAGCTTATTGTTAATCCGAAATATTCAAAAGTGAGGAGAAAATGAGGACTAGGATATAGTCCAAGGTTCCCCGACATGAAAGCCGTGTTTTGCTAGCTAAGGTAATGGCCTCAAAATTGATTCTAAACCAAGTTTTCATTCTGTTTTTCATGATTCTTCACTTCCATGTTGCACTTAAAAAATCACCAGGATAAAACCTTGCATGGAAAGGAAAATCCCTTTTCTCACAATGCTTTAAGTTCCACAAGAGTTAAAATGTAGAGCATCGAGCAACATTTTTTCCACTTCATCGATTAATTTGAAAACTTAATAAAAACTAAATAATGAAATGGTTTACCAGAAGGGTGCATAAGGTGATGCCAAATCAAGAAATGGGTAAGGCCACCTGTAAGAACGAGAAGAGTCACCGTTGTTAGATAAACCATTGTGCTGAAAAATCTGACATGAATAAATATTGCATATGTTACCAAATTGAGACGCAAGCATGAATTATCCACTGAAAAATGACGTAAACACCTGTCCATAACACAAAGAAAGACATCCCAGACCAAGGTATTCGCTGAAAAGTGTAGGTTAAAAAAATTAACATTGGTTTTTGCAATTACTCTAAATGAGGATTCTAAAAAGTTCATGAAAACATTCACCATGCAATTTAAAACAGCATCGCTAAAGAGCAATACAAAATTTACTGTATGCATGTTCACTGTCATCTGCACAGGGAAGAAACAATGATGAGACAAAATCATTAGAACATGTAGTAGAAGTGAGGGGAGAAAAAAAAAAGAAGACACTCATAGAAATCAATTAAATCAAGACCATAATATGATATATCAAATGGATGAATCTACTTTATATGTAGTTAAATTTTAAATTTACAATACTGAGACGGAGGGCAATGTTGGGGGTAAAGTTGGGAAACACTTTGATTGATTATCCTCAAAGACGATATGGCAATATCCAATGTTACGAGTATCCTAATAATATTGATTATTCTTAGAATTCGGGCACATGTCTTGACTCATCCCTGGAAATTCAGTGAAGGTGAGGACTTCAAAGGTGGTTTCCCACTGCCATGAAGGCAAATAAACAATCTCACTAGCAGGATGGCTGCAATAAAGGCTAATTTTCCAACACACTCCGTTACGTTTAGGCCCAATGTTCCTAGAGCATGGACGATGAGGATAGCCCAACAAAAAACTATGATAGACTCTAAAACTATCTTAGAATTGGAGTTTTTTTTCCCAGGTCAACCACAAAAGTTAGATCAATGAGTAAGGGTTACTCATAATTTAAGATATAGGAATTACAATCTGTCATCCTGAAGAAAGAGAAAAAAATGTATCTTGAGGTAAGAATTCAAATTCATTTCAAATCAGATCATATATATTGAACCAATAACCTCATTTTGATGTTTCCAGTCAAAGCAGAACATATTAATCTGAGATTCACCAAAGATTGCCATAACATAGTGTGAAGCAAGAAATATAAGTATGAAAATATTTAAAGTTGCTACTCACAAAGTTGAAGTCATAATCTCTCAGGGTAAGGAATGGAAAAATAATGAGCCAATAAACGCAATCCGTAAACATGACGGCTCCTGCACTAATCTGTTTAAATACATAATGAAACATATCAAGTTCAAGGTACAGTAATGCAATTATGCAATCTTGTAAACATTAATTCAAGGTACAATAAAAAGCTTAAACGACCAAAGATTAGGAACGCACGGAGTAGTTATTGTGCACATGGAATTCACATAAGATTAAAAACACGACAAAAGCATGCAGTTGAAGGAGCTAAGAAAATGCAAGATGCAAAACATAAAAGGAAAAAGAAGAATATCACACTTAAAAAGAGAACAATAATGTATAGAACACTCATAAATGTAAGGGAAAGCAAATAACTCAATTTTAACATACATTAAGCCCAAGTTTGTCTTTTTCTATTCAATACTTGTTGATACCTGGAATAAAATATGAAAAATGTAACTCCAAATGGGTGCAATTTGATTCTTTTGTATGTTAATGTGAGGATCCGCTAGGCGTTCCGTTCTAGATACATTTGTGGCATTGGGGTATAAGAGAGGCAATTCTGGACCTTGCTCTGCATCTATTCTAGTAATATCATCATTAATATTTGCGTCTCTTGATTTTCTACACGTATAACACCCGTAAACTGATAGCATAGATCCACACTACAAAAAGAAAGTTCAAATCAAACTGTGAGACATAAATAAAACGTCAGAAGTTAAAATTCTTGTTGACCTTTACAAGAGTTCCAAGGAGAATCAAGAGTCACACCCCAAAATAAATGGTAACCAGAGTGAAGGTCCACCTGGAAGAAATCCAAAATACAACACTTTACAATCACAATCTATGGATCAAATAGCAAAGAAATCCAAACTACTCACTGAGTATAATAGTAAAATGTTACGCCACGGCTGGCATAAAGTTTCACAATTAGCGACGCCAAAAGATAAGTAAACGAAACAACTCGAAAAGCTAGCAAACAAGCAGGGTGAATGTTTTTAAGGCATGGCTTCCATGCTTCATCACCACACAAATCTCTATCTTGTTGGTTTTCTTGTTTGTCAAATGTGAGGTTCCGCGAACTCTCACGCTTCCATATCGTAAAACATGCAAGAACCATACATAGCGAAACAGAAAATACACATAGATAAACCCTCCAATTTAACCAATAACTGAGTTTGGTAGAATCGGTTGTGTCGCTCAATTGCATCATCCTGGTTAAAAAAACAAGGTTGAAGATTTTACTATATCATACGTAAATACTATCAAATTATTCTACTTCTGGTAAGATTTTTAAATAATCAACAAAAACCCTAATTCAGTTATTTCCACCGACAAATAAACAGAATTAAAACAAAAACTACACAATAATGCAAACTTGAATGGTGATTGAAGATTGGTGGAAACATACGCTAAGGGGGAATGTGAGCGATGAAGAAACTGGAAATGGCGCGTTCGGGATATTTCTCTTTTGGGAAATAAATTAAATGAAAAAAAAAGAGAAAATAGAGAGTGGTTTTTGTTGAATGAAGCGGTTACAGGTTTGTCATCAGTGTCATGAATCTGTCACCTGGAAGAAAAATGTGTTGTCAAAGTATAAAAAAATAATGGAAGAAAAGAAATGTGCGATTTTAAAAGATATTTTCTATTGGGTGTGAAATTATGAAAATTATTGATCGAAGTTTGCGTTGATGCTTGTTGGGGATGCCTAGAGTGATGAACACGTAATGTTTTACTCATGGTTGGAATATGGTGGCACGTGGAAATTTATTGACATGCAATGCCATTCCATGTATTGAAAATTCAAAAAAAAAAATTGTGTGTTTTTTAGAGATACATCTTTTGTCACTCTTGCGTACGAAGATATTCTATTTTTATTAAATATTGCTTCGGAGATACATCCGTGAAAATTTTAAAGTGATTTTGGAGATGTATTTCTGAAAATGTCTATTTCAGATATATATTTTCAAAAATTTACTTGCATGCATCTTTGACATAAATATTATTTTAAATTTATATTTATTTTAATTTAAAGTCATTTTAATTCAATTAACAATAATATAATTTGATTCAAACATTAATAAAAACATATATTATAGAATAAAATAATGCATTAATTAAAAAAAAAACATCTCATAATAGAATAAGGTAGTGTATGTCTCTAACAACTATCTATTTCAAATGTGAATAATATTTAATACATTTAAAACAAATTATTTTACCTAATATACATTAACACTACTACAAAAACTATATTTCTTAACGCTATCGAATTTTATTTCACCACAATCTAAGAATTCACCGTGGTAGGATCTATTCAATTAGGCGCTTTCCTTTTATTTTTATTTTTAAGCTTATTTTTCACCATGATTGGAACTTCCAACCGTGGTGAAAAGTGACGCATGATCATGAGTTTGAATCTTGTTGTTGTTATTGTTCTAATGTTGTATTTTTTATATTTTATTAAAATACATACAACGACGATTATTAAATACAATTGTTATTGTATGTAGCGCATGGTCATGAGTTCGAATCTTGTTGTTGTTGTTTTATTGTTGCATTTTTATATTTTATTGAAATAACATACAACAACGGTTGTTTAATACAATCGTTGTTGTACGTATGTGTTTATTGAGTTTATTCACCGTCCTTAAACAAATATTGGTCGTCCATTTAGTAATTATCAACACTCAAGACACTACCATTAGTGATCCGCCTGAAACCTAAAACTTAGACGAACTTCCAACTTAGACGATCTTCATCTTCTACCTCCAAACATCATCTTTCATTTATGAAACACAATTTCTCAACTAAACCAAGCATGAAAATATCATTTCTTCCATAAACAAAACTCGAAAACATCATATCTTTCATTAGCAGATTTCAGAACTCCATCATCTCTTCTCCAACTTGAATGAGACAAGGAAAGTATGAATTTAAGTTATCAATGTTAGTTGTTGTTCTTGTTCTTGTTGTTCTTTTTTTTTGTTATTGTTGTTGATCGTTCCTTACCAAAATGGATCGTCGATGGCCCACAAGCTTGAACTGAACAACGGTTAAAAGTGAAGTGGGGGTACCTGCAAGACACTCTGATGCTAAAGTAAGGTTTAGAGTAAATGCAAGTAAAGAGTGAGAGAGTGAACAAATAATGTACCTGACCCTATAGTGAGAAAGGATATTTATAGTCCCCAGTGATGGGCCAAGGTTCCCATTTGGGCTGGATGCCCAAGCCCAAAATGGAGACTATCATGATTCTACGTGGATAGAGGAGACCAGTTCATGATCTCTATTCTGGTTCAATTGCTCTGTGATTCTTGGAGGGTGAAGACCCGTTCTTTTTGGGAGCAAGATGACTCTACAATAGTCGGAGGATCGATGGCTGCGTACCGTTGGCGGGCATGCACATTCTGAGGAGTAGGTCCCCGACAGACACAGTTAGGAGAGGTTCCCCGTGTACATGTGCTAAGGAGTATGTCCCCGACGGACATACTGATGAGACATTTTTGACGTGCACTTGCTAAGGAGCAGGTCGTCATCGGGCACGTGTAGGAGACATTCCACAACTGTTATAGGAATATGGGCTTGCCCGACTAGGGACCAAGTGCATGCCTGGCCGCCAACAGGTTATTGGGCCTCTAGTAGCACTGGACTGGACCTAGCCGGAGAGTAGATTAAGTGTCGGCCCAGTTCATAATAGGAGCCCCCAAGTCGTTGCTCCTAAGTAGATGAGTTATGACTTTAGGTCAGCTCGAGTGTCGAGGATCTTCGTGGCTTCCCTTGAGTCTTCATCATCGACCCGCGTACGGGGAATGATTGCTCGGGCATTGACTTTCATTCCAACATACGTAGAGGGGGGAACATGTCCGTCCAGATTAACAATCTTCCTCGCAGAAGGGAATGTGAGGTATATGCCATGGTTGAAAGTAGCGGTACACTCGCGGAGGAGGAAATTTTTCTCGCTAGTCATCTGGGAGTCAGAGAGTCTCGATTGGTGTTCACTAACTGGGCCATATGTCACATTATTTAATGTGTAATGATGGCATAGGTGTATGGGTCATTATGATCTAGGCGCGTGGCCGACTGCGTGTCGAGGTGACGTTTCGTCTTTCGTGCAAGGTTTATAAATGGGGATTTAAGGATTCATTTATTACTTTCACAATCCTTGCTCTCCCTCTCGCTTCTCTTTCTTTGATCCATATCTAGCCATCATCGTCGTCGTAGTCGCTGCTATAGTCACCGCCACACTCACTAGAATGAACCCTCAGCCAAGTAAGTGCCTTCCCTTTTTCCATGATCCATTTAATCTTCGCAGCATGCATGTTCTTATACGAATTTCGCATTCTGGGTAGGTTCTCCCCGCGACATTCATAGATTTTACTATTTTTCCCTATGGGATTCATGTGTTCCCCACGAAATTTGTGTTTTTTCTCGCGATATTCATGTTTCTCTTCGGGAGATTCATGCGTTCCCTGGGAGATTCATGATTTCCCTAGAAACATTCATGCTTTCTCCTTGGGAGATTCATGTGTTCCCCGAAGGAAACATGAATTCGTCGTGTGATTTATAAGTCAGGGAAGATTTTTCCGTGTGTGAAGTCTTTGCCTTTGCTTGTCCAACCGATTTTGATCGCGCCTTGGCCCAGGGGTGGTTTTGATTTCCTTTCGAGAGATCGAGCAGGGGCTTGGTCGGGGATTGTATCCTCATCCCATGGTGCTCCCTTTCACTTGACTTGTGGTGAAAGGATGGATTTGATTTGACTATCGAATTCACGTTATTCATTTGCTTTTCAGATGGGATAGACGATCTTATCACGGATGTTCATATGGTCGAACATATCGAGGAGGACCAAATGACTAAACATGTGGAGGATGTTCGGATAGTCGATTCGATCACTGATCCCTAACGGACCTGGGTTTCTCCTGAGCCTCGGGGCATCGCCTCTCACTATTCCGTATCTTTGGATGGTGTATTTTTCACCATCAAGGACATGCCCGATGATCCCGATGCTGAGAGACATTGGAAAGTCGTTAAACTTGCTGCAAGCAAAAGGATATGCTCGTTTTACATGAACAAATGAATCCCAATGTGAAATTCTGGTATTCAGATCACATATGTCCTAAAAGATGTCGAGACACCTTTTTATGAACAAGCAAGCAATGACAAGATGAACGATAATCGAAGTGCATAAAAGTAAAGAACACACATGATTATTAACCCAATTCGGTGTAAACCAACACCTACTTTAAGGGCTACCAAGCCATGGATCAAGTTAACTACTAATAGTATTAATTCAAATATAAAATCCCCATTTACAATGTCTCACTTAATCACTACCCTTGCTTAACTTCTACCTAAGACTCACCTAGGTATGAGATCCTTCTCAAATTCCTTCCAATCACAAACCAGTGACTGAACAATTCTAAACACTTAGAAAGTCACAAAAGTCACACTTCAAAGATACATAATCATTCACTGCTTACAAGCTTTGGAATGATTGACATAACTTACAACAAAAACAAAGTCATACTCTTTTATCAACATGATAATCGAGAGGCTCACAATAAACACACAAACCCTAATTAAGATACAGTGTAATTTCGTAAAAACAACTAGGATTGAAGCCTTCTATTTATAATCTTCATTGAACTGGATTTAGGCTTCACAAATCCCAGTTGGATAAAAACATGTGCTGCAGAATTATCTCCTCAAAGATAGGACATCAATCATTAGTTTTCTAAATTATCTCTATAATTAGTAACTAACAATTCTCCTTGAAATCAGCTTGAATCTTCTTCAATATTCAAACTGAGCGCCACATAGGATAGTACAATAATCACATGATATTATACACTTGTAATAGACTGGAATATCCAATAATCCAACTGTACACAACCACGACGTCGAAAGATAAATTATAGGATATAACATAAGACATGTTGCTTTAGTACATACAACATCTTTATTTAACATGTCAAAGCTAAGTTAGTTTTACCAAACATAATGCCAATCACAGTAAAACAAAGAAATAACAATCTCCCCCCTTTGGCTTATTTTGGCTAAAACAACTTAGCACATCTTCCCACATAAACAGCTACAACATTTGAAAAAATCAAGAATCCAATCAATCAGAGGCACAACAATGAAAGAAAGAATAACAAATATTAGAGCTATAGTCGGTGGAAACTTCTTCAACACAAAGAACCAGAGAATATCAAGTTCTCAACATGTCAAAACATCATGTCTGATAAATCTTCACAACAGATCAGTCCAAAACACAGAACCTGCTAAGCCTGTTAAACCACATTAGAAAATAGCATCCTCATTTTGGCACAGAGCACCCAGAATGTAGATAGACTACATCTTCAAAGACAACAACTTACTCCCCCTCAATATCAAAACATACAACACTATTAGATGTACATGATGTAGAAGATAGTCTGCATCTTCAAAACTATCCAAGTTGCTTCTTAAACAAAGAACTAATTCTTGTCACAAAGCCTCAGGAGAAATTTCCTGTAACCTTAAGAACCCAAGAAGAATTCTAATCTGCATGACTTGAGTTAGAAGACCATGTCAAAAAGACACACCTGACCAGACAAGATGTTAGAACATCTTAAACGACATCCTGTATACACCTGTATACACCCACAACAAAAGACTCACCAGAAAAGAAACAAAGAACCCTTATTCCAAAAAACCATACCCCCTTTAATTGTTGCAAATATAAGGCAAAAAACTTAGCCACAAGAGAATGAAACCAATACGAGCACAATACCAATACGACACAGTACTACTACTAGTACTCTCCCCCTTTTTATCCAAAATTTGACAAAAACTAGTTTGAGCGAAAAGACAAACATTGTTAAGTAGAGTTGAGGAGAAACTAAAAGAAAATAATAAACCCATGTTTGTAACACCTAACTGATCAATGAAGGCACTTTCCAAGATTAGATCATTCTTGTTATAAGTGAACCACTTAATACCTGAGAGAGGGATGCAATTGTTTAAGTCTTGACCATTTGTAGTCATTTTTCACAAGTCTCTTGAGGAAGAACCAATATATTCAATCTATCCATATCAGTTTACACCACTTCCTTCCACGAACCTTATCACTCTAACTACTTCATTAGAGACTAAGCACTTTCAAGATACAATGATTTGAACATTGTATTTAACACACCAAGACGTCCTTCAATCTTGACCAATTAACCACTCATAATAGTTATTCAAGTCTAGTGACAGAATCAGACTTGACCAAGATGGAACTCTAAGCACTCCACCAAGAAAATATCCACCAGGGAGGGAATAACTGTTTGAAGCTAGATATAAATTCTAATATATGACCTGTCTTCTTAGACGAGTATTCTCTCCCTCTCAAGAGAGAAACCTCAAGATAATACCCAACACAAATTTTTTAAGATCATACATCAGAAAGATTTTGTATTATCTTTGTAGGACATCATTCACCCTCACACCATCATTAGCAATAATATCAGAGGCATACTATAGCCAAGGGAAACAAGCCAATTTTGATCACCTACCTATTTCCTCTATCAAAAAGCCTCTCGTACTCCTGGACTATATCACCATTTTTAGGAGTGTCACTACTGACCTTTCCTGCCATTAAATTCTTCTTCGGGTCAATCCTTTGTAAAAAGTATTTTTCCCACTCTTTGACCTTTGTAACTACATCAATATGGAGGAAGGATAGAGAGTCTATAGCATTTCTCCCCATCAGTAATTTCCATAATTCCTCAACGTCTTTATGTTTTCCTTTGACAATGTTCATCCAGGCAGGTTTTGAAATTTCATCAACAATTAAATCAACATATTTCTCTCTACCAGTACTGTTAACCTGCTTAGATTCCATTAGTGCCATATGAAGAATTTATGACCTCTTGGAAGTAAGTTGATGATGCAACTTTGGGAGTGTCATCTTGGTTTGCTTCCTTACTTCATATTATCCATAAAATTTTCTTTTCTCCGTGTTCAGCTTAGAAGTACCTACGGCTGCTTCCTTTGGTTGGACTTTCTCTGTTCTTTTTAGGAGTAATCAGCCAAGTTTCTTCTAAAGTAACTTCATCTTCACCTCAACGTCTTTATGTTTTCCTTTGACAATGTTCATCCAGGCAGGTTTTGAAATTTCATCAACAATTAAATCAACATATTTCTCTCTACCAGTACTGTTAACCTGCTTAGATTCCATTAGTGCCATATGAAGAATTTATGACCTCTTGGAAGTAAGTTGATGATGCAACTTTGGGAGTGTCATCTTGGTTTGCTTCCTTACTTCATATTATCCATAAAATTTTCTTTTCTCCGTGTTCAGCTTAGAAGTACCTACGGCTGCTTCCTTTGGTTGGACTTTCTCTGTTCCTTTTAGGAGTAATCAGCCAGGTTTCTTCTAAAGTAACTTCATCTCAACCTCTTTTGGCATCAAACATGTGGAGGAGCATTTTGTTTCTTCAGGAATCCACAAGTAACAATTGTCTTTTGATATGACTCCCTTCATGATGATGAAGGTGTGAAAAAATACAAGGGGGGGTTTAAATTGGGTTTTAAATCAAAAAATTTCTTTAAAAATATCCCTTTTAATGGAAACAAGTTTTCTTCACTTATTGATAATAATGATAAGATACACGAAGGATAGAACAAATTATGTTTATACTAGTTCACTTAAAAACTATCAAGATTGTCTAGTCCACCCGCCAAGGTGATTTTGCCTTTCTCAACAAAGTCTTAATCCAATAATCAAATAGATTATTATAATGCACAAGCTAACTGGAAGTTACGAATGTTACTACCTCTAAGACACACTAATCTTAGACTTCTCAAGGATTCTGACCAACTGGTCCCTTAAGGCAAATCAAGCAATTGTTTGAACAAAGTTTGTTTACTAAAGATATGCTTCTAATCAAGCGGATTAGTAAATAGTGTTTCAAGAATTTAGACTTAAGAAATAAGAATTCTATGAACAGTCTCTTAAGAACGTAAATTAGCAGCCTTCTCTTTTAGTCTTCAAGCCCTTTTATAGCCAATAAATATTATAATAATTGGAGGGTATTTCTGGAATTTCCAAAAAGATGGAAGCTTGAATCATGTGAGGGACAAGATCGTACGTAACATATGTCCTTCATGGTAGTGGAATAAAATAATTTATTTGTACCATGTACTTTTGTACCATGCAATCTTATCCTCTTATATTGTGACGTCAGAGGCTTCTGATCAAGCATGCGTTAGAAGAATTAGAATAACACTTGAGTCTTCAGAACTTCAAGTATTCAGAGTCTTCATAACTTCGTCTTCAGAATCTTCAGCACTTGGTCTTGAGAACCCTTTGTCTTCAGAAACACACGTCTTCAGCATCTGGACTTTGTTCATCATAACTTCTGTCTTCAGATCTTTAGAACTTGGTTTCTTGACCATGTATCAGAGTCACTACTTTAGATCCCTTTGAAGTGTTTTGCTACTATTCATCAAAACTTATGTAGCTAGAAGTGGAACTTGTTCTCTTCTAATGTATTGGTAGTGTCATTTATCAGAAGCAGGACTTGTTTGTTAAATCTTAAAAATAACAAACACTAGAGTACCAAAATTATTCATATAAACATACTCATTTATCAAAACTCAGATGAAATTGCAGAACCAAATATTGTTCTAACAATCTTCCCCTTTTTGATGATGATAAAACTATGTATTTCAATGACACAATTTTGTACATAATCAGAAGAAGTAAAAATAAGAAGGGTAAGAAACACTTATCCTTTATATGAAACTCCCACGTGCTCGGTCTCTTAGGGAGAAAGGAAACAACCTAAGGCGAATAGCATTTTGGTCAACACCGTTTGCCTTAATGGTTTCGTAGTTGTCAACAAAGATAAACAAATGCAAGTTGGGATTTTCCGAAGGTAAACCTGTAAATTGGTTATGTTGAATCATGCCTATCAATGAAGGTTTATGCTCAAAATTATTTGCCTCGATAGGTGGGTGCATGATACTGCAATGCAGTTCCTCTTCCGTAGGAACCACATAGTCCTTCAAAGGTTTGGTATCAACAACAGGAGCAACCATTATTAGATGTCTTTGAACTAGACGTCTTTCTCCTATAAGATGCTCAGGTTCGTCTACGGGTTTGACTGAAATATCAGCAGAACGCGTTCTTTGCATAAACAAAAAAAAAACTCTAGTCTCTACGGTGATTGTTGTATCCCAAAATTTGCCCTCCCATAATCTCCAAAGTTTTGACAAGCATCACCTCAAATGGTTCAAAGTCTACTCAAGGGCTACACAGTCAACCATCCTCCTAAGCCAATCAAACTAGGGTTTTGGTTCTTGCAAGGAAATTGAAGTTTTCAAGGGCTCAATCAAGTCCCATATGCTCATACACATTGTCAAGCACCTACATGTCAAGTTTCAAGGCTCACAAGGTCAAGTTGCACAGTCAAAAGTCCCATTTGCTCAACAGTCAACTGTAGGGGCAAAATGTTCATTTGGCAGTCAAAGGTCAAAATTTTTGGTCAACATATTATTTTGAAGCCACAAACATCATTTGATCAATTATTGATCATGATTCTCAAAGCATGGCTCAAAAATCATCAAGATGCAAAAGTTTCTATTTTTGGACAGCTGAAAAGTCAACTGCAAATTGACCAAGGCATGACTTTTTCTTGGTTCATCAGAAAAATCCCATCCAATGCTCATCTTGAAGGGGAAGACATTTCCTACAACTCATCTTCACATTCCAAGTCCAAGAAATACTCTCACAAAAAGTTATCAATTTCAACATTATAGGTCATTTTCAAAAGTCAACAAAAAGGCACTTTAAGTCAAAGACCATAACTTCAGATTGGTAAATCAAAAAGACATGGGACCAAAGACATTGGTTAGAGGACTTCAAGACCTTTCTAAAATGTCCAAGAACATGTTCATAGCTTCAAAATTGAGCAAGATATGCATTGGAGAAGTTGGGAAATTTTTGTGAAATGGCCAAAGTCAATTATCCTTGAAACTTCATTTTTTACAAAAGGGGCCCACTTTTTCCACTTGTTTCAGCTTGGCCATGTTTCCCACGTGTCCCACAAATTATTTCAAGATTTAAAATAAATTTTTCCATTTTTATTTAATTTTATTTGATTTAATTCATTTTAAATCTTTTAAAATCAAATAAAAATCAAAGAAGTTAATTAGAGGATATATTTTGTATTGAAATGCTTTGATACACCATCATGACCATTCCAAATTCGTGCAAGGGGCTATTCCAAGCAAGAATTAAAATTTGACACAAAAATGGAAAGTGGTTTCAATGGAGGTTATGGCAAAATCTTAAACATGAATGCAAGGCTTCAAGGCTCTTAATTCTGATTGAAACTCTTTACATAACATATGTGCAAGCTATCACAAAAGGATTCACGACCTAAAAAGCTGAGAAACGGCCAAACACATTTCAAAGTTTGAAGAGAAAAAAGCAAAACTGTAAACCTCTTTGCAGCACGTTTTAAACCTCCATTCCAATCAAAACACATTCCTGGTATCCTTATGAAGCTTTAGCAATCAGAAACAAGTCAAGAACTTCAAGAAATCGTGCCATATAACTCATTTGGTTTGCTTCATTTTTTAAAACTGTATATCACATTTCATAAGCATTTGATCCATTTTTTTATTGTTTTGTATTGCTAGGGGCTTTCTGAAGCTAATAGGATAATCCAATTGCATTTTAACGTGTTAAATCTTGATTCACCATTAACGTGTTTTAGGGTTTCAGAGTTCCGAAATTGGGGCTTTGCATAGGGTGTAAAATTAGACCTTCAAACTGGTACAACTGAATTCGTGACCTCAAGACGAGACAAACCATGACCTCGCGCCCTTTTTATGTTACAGCATGCTCTAATCGCTATTTTCATAGTTTGCAGTTTGTGGGGGTTTAAAACCCCCACTATGTGTCTTCTATTTGCAGGAAAAATAAGGAAGACGAAGGACGTGGCCTGATGCTATTGGGTGATTCAAATACTGGCGCGTGATTTTTGTTCATACCACTAACGCTTATTTTTTTATATAATAACCATGTTTCATTATGTTAACAAAGAAACGCATTAGCCTGGTTGGTTGTTGAGGTGTCCTGCAGGTACTGGGACCTGGGTTCGATTCCCAGGTCCCCCACATATTTCATATTTTTCCTCCTAATGTGCTTCCATGCAGTATTCATCAAAAGGCTCATCATACAACCTCACATCCAAGCCTGTCACGCGCCCATGAACTTCAATCTGAAGGCTACAAAAGGAGTCCTACCATGTACCTCAGTCAATGGACATGCACTCAAGCTGGAAAGTCAACAAAGGGCTTTGTTCTGATGGGCCAAAATGCTTCAATGAACCTCCAAAATGGGCCTGATACCCCCCATGGTTTGCATCATTTTTATTTTTTTATTTGATTTTCTTTTAATTCTTTTTAATGTTTTAAATATTTCTTTTAATTCCATAAAATAAACTTTCATAATATAAAATACAAAAAAAATCAAAAAATGTTTATTAATATTAATTTCACCATTATTATTTTTGTAAATAAACTTTAACAATTAATTTAGTTAATTTAGGTTTCAATTTCAACATTTTTCTTAATAAATTAAAATAGGTAGAATTAGGGTTTTGATATTTTTCACCTTTTCTTTTTAATAAATAATCTTCTCTCATTATTATTATTATTAATTACTAAATATTTTTGTAACTAAATATGTGAATAATTAATTAGTGTAAATTAGGTTAAACTTTAATATTTTTCATTAATAATTAAAAATATTTAGAACTAGGGTTTCCTTCTAATTTTAATTCTTTATTTTCACAAAAAACCAAAAAAACTAAAAAACAGTTCTTTCCTTTTATTAAATAATTAATTAACTTTTAATTCAATTTAATTTCAAAAGGGTCCAACGCCCTCGAACGTTCTATTCTTATTCTTTTCGCGCGTTATTTTATTTTCTTGTGAATATTATGTAACTGCTCAAGCCATGTAATAGTAACTAGGTTTTACTTTCCGCATTTTTATTAAAACGGGTCTTTGTAATTTGGCGATGTATAGACCCGCGCCTTGTAATAGCGTAGGATTTATCTTTCCGCATTTAAATTTCCGCACTTTTAAATTCTAATTGCATGAAAGAATGAATGACTAATTAAAAACAATGCGTAGCTCACCATGCCATGATCAAAAGATAAATGCTAAACTGAAAACAACACACAAATTCACACACCACTCTTAGGGTACGCCTCACTGTTGCCTTACCTTCGAAACGTGGTCGTCGAGTATAGGACGTTTTAGTAAGTCCTTATGTCCATGATCCAGTTGCCTCGAAACGGTTGCCTCGGATTAAAAAAGGATCAATGGCATAAGGGTAGCTTCTAAGGTGTCCTACTGTTGCTCTGGTGACCACACTGTCCCTACAAACGAATTGACCCGAACACCTCCAACGGTGGTGCTACCTACCTCTCAATGGTGGGATGGCACTACCATAAGGACTTCTACACAGCCTAATTCCTTAGGGTAGGTAGATGACTCATAGATACTTGCTCTATTTAAAAACAAATCAAAACTCTTTTCACACCGACACTTTCAAAAAGCTTTCAAAACAATTTTTCAAACACTCTTGAGGACTGATACAAGAGTCATTCTGAAATCTTTAAACGAAACTTTTTCAAACCCACTCACAATTGAAAAGCAAACACTTTTGAAAACACAATGAGCAAGTATCTAAGAGCCCATGGATAACCATGGATAGAAAGGGTGCTAACACCTTCCCTTTCTATAAATCTACCTCCCGAACCGAGAAACTATCTCATAAGGAATTTTGTTGTGCTTTTGTCCTGTCCATATTGGAGAAAATAAAAGACGGTGGCGACTCTTGCTTCCGTGACATTTCGCGAACCAGCGTTAAACAGTCAGTTCTAAATCCACCGATCACATAACTGGCGACTCTGCTGGGGACATCTTAAAATGAGGTGTACCTTAGGATAGCTCAAACTTGTGTTTTCAATTGCTGTGTTTGTTTGCTTTATTATTGTGGGCTGCATCGGAGTTACATAGATCCTAACCCGGATCTGGGGATACCCTTTTAGGTAGCATAAGCTGTGAGGGACCTGTCCGGCGTAGACCGACATGGGTGAAGCAGTGGCTACGTTGGTGTGGCGCCTTGGTCTGTACCGATATCCCTTGTGTCGTAACGAGGAGAATATGGGTCTTCTGAGGAGTCATTAAGCACTAACCGACCTTAGAACCTTAAATGACCCAACTTGGCCAATAGAACAGTAGCAGTATGCTACGCCCATTGAGGCTAAACTCTCGCGATGGTTCTGGCCGCAAGAAAAGATTGCGATGCTGGAGTTATGACCGATTGAGGGTAGTCAGTGATATTGGGATCCTCTAGAACCCGGTTACTTCTGATAGGACAGGTCTTAACCAACAAACTGAAAGAGGGTAATACCTAGACCCCATGTTGGCCTAAACTCTAAGGGCTTGTCTTGTGTGACTTGTGTGCCTTATCATGTTTGCCTTTGTGAATACTCGTGGTGTGCTTTATCATAACATCATGCCATCATAACATTGCATGCATCCTACATAAGGACTGACCATTTCAAAGACAAGAGGGTTTCACCTTTGCTCTGTTTTGTAGGATATCATGATGCATATGCGAAGGAACATTATCCGGTTCAATTTTGTTCACCCACCTGATTTGCTTGAAGAGTTGGTTAGCAGAATTCCAAATACCACTTCCTTCATCCAGAGGCATGGTTCTCTTCTCAGTTTAGTCACGACAAAGTGGGACCAACAACTGATGAGTGTCCTGACCCAGTTTTATGACCCTCTGTACCAGTGCTTCACCTTTCAAGACTTCCAACTGGTCCCTACCCTGGAAGAGTTCTCTGATTTTCTTGGCATCCCTATCTTGGATCAAACTCCCTTCACTGGTTGGGAAAAGACTCTTAGGCTTGAGGAGATTGCTGCAGCCCTTCCCCTGACCCACAAAGAAGTGATGGACAACTGGGTGACTAGAAGCGGAGTTAAGGGCTTCTTGGCTAAGTTTCTGATTGGTAAAGCTAACAGTTTCTGGAATGACTTAGACTTCAGGGCATACGAGGACATTATGGCTCTCTTAATCTATGGGCTAATATTGTTTCCAAATCCTGATAACTTTGTCAATATCACTGCCATAAGGATCTTCATGTCTCGGAACCCTGTGCCCACTCTCTTGGGTGATATCCTGCAACAACTTTATGCTCGTACTGCCCGAAGACGAGGAACTCTATGGTGTTGTACTCCTTTGTTGGTGAGGTGGTTTATTTCGCACCTCCCCAAGTTCGTGCTAAAGAACCAAGAAGGAAGAGGCTGGGCTCATAGGTTAATGTCTCTCACTGATAATGACATCATTTGGACTCTCAGAGGTTTAGATGAGGTGGCTGTTATTGATCGCTGCGGAGAATATCCTAATGTTCCATTGATTGGCACTCAGGGAGGAATCTCTTATAATCCATGTTTAGCTCTCCGTCAATTTGGAAGAGCCAGAAGAGCAGGGCCTCATGAGATGCTGGTGCCTCACATCAGTTTTGAGTTTCAGAAAGATAGTGACGAACTGCGCCGTAGATTCATCAAAGCTTGGGACAGAATTCACAAAGCTGACCCACATGAGTTGGGACTGAAAACTTCTCTGCCAATGAAACCCTATTACAGATGGGTCCGCATCCGTGCTCAGAAGTTAGGTATGCCATATGAAGCTGTCAGGCCTATCATTCTTGAAGGTCCTGATGGAGATGGGGTTCCTCCAACTGTTCTCCCTCCTCAGATACCCACTGATGTTGATACACTAAAGAGGTCTTGGGCGCAACTACAGGAAGAGCGGGATTATTATCGGGAAAAGTTCAACGAACAGGAACAGAAGATCCAGAAGCTGACCAAGCAATTGGAGAATGAGCGAACCCTGAATGACTATATCCGTACTGAGAAGAGGAGGCCATGGGAGCACTGATGGGCTTTGGATGTTTCTTTTACAGCTTTATTTCCTTTTCAGTATTTTCATTCTTGTAACGCCTAAGGGCAAATTGTTGAACAATTTAAAGTTTAAATCTAATAAAGTGTGTTCCTTTTGTTTAAAAAGTTGATTCCCGATTGTCTTTGAAAACATAATTCATACGCATTTCATTCATCATATGCATTACAGGTACCCTTTTCCTACATGTTGCTTAATCTTCTTCGCTGTTTATTTCAGCACTCAAGCATCATGAATCCTAAACTCACTACCGAGCAAGCTATCAAGGCCCTCCAGGCCTAGAATGCCCAATTTCAGGAGATGGTCATGAACTTGGCCCAGGGACAACAAGAGCTGAAGGCTTTGCTCCTGAAGAAGAATAAGAAGAAGAAGAGGACTGTGCTATTCAACACTGGGCGCAGACTCGGGAACACATTGCAGAATGAAGCTGAGAGGACTACTCCATCTGTGGGGGAAGGTAGTCACCAAGGGAGAGAGGTCCCTAGTACTGTGGTCTCTGACACTGGGACAGACTTCAATGACAAACAGTACCCTCCTGCTGAGGACCGGTACAAACAGCTGGAGGACAGGTTAAATGCTATGGAGATTCAACGTGTGCCTGGGTTAGATTTTGGAGACTTGGGTTTATCTTCTGGGGTAGTGATCCCACACAAGTTCAAGGCGCCTGCCTTTGTGAAGTATGACGGGGCTTTCTGTCCTAAGATGCACCTCCGTTCTTATGTAAGAAAGATCCAGCCTTACACAGCAGACAAGAACTTATGGATCCACTTCTTCCAGGAGAGTCTTTCAGGGACTCATCTCGAATGGTTCTATCAGCTGGATGGAACCAATATTCGTAACTGGGAGGATCTGGCCACTGCTTTTTACAAGCAGTATCAATATAATCCCGACCTCGCTCCTACGCGTACCCAACTCCAGGGTATGTCGCTAGGATCGGGAGAAGGTTTTAAGGAGTACGCACAGAAATGGAGAGACCTGGCTGGCAGGGTGCAGCCACCATTGACGGACCGAGAGCTGGTGGATATGTTCTTAGGGACCCTATCTGGTCCATTCTTCAATCATCTCATTGGTAATTCTTCTGCTGGGTTTACTGACCTGATCCTGACTGGGGAAAGGATCGAGGCTGGTATAAAATTGGGAAAGATACAGAAGGGTGCCTCCTTAAATACTGAAAAGAAGCCCTTCAAGAAAGAAGCCAGTGCTGTGTATGGTCCCAGAAGGCAGAACAAACCAGAACGCCGCCAAGCTGTCAACGCGGTGGTTATTTCTAAGCCTGCTGCTGCTCCACAACAGTACAACCAACCCAAAGCTGAGAGGCCCAAACGACAGTATACTCGGCTCAGCATGACTCTCTCTCAGATCCTGTCGCAACTGCTGTCCACTAGCCTGGTAACTGTCAAAGAGGCCCCGAAGATGGTAAACACAACATCTCTGAAATACAACCCCAACGCTCGTTGCGCTTACCACTCTGACAGCCCGGGGCATAACACAAATGATTGTTGGGCTCTGAGGAATAAGGTTCAAGACCTTATTGATGCTAAAGAGGTACAGTTCGAGGCGCCCGAGAAGCCTAATGTGGTGACTGCTCCCATACCTAACCATGGAGTAAATGCTATCAGGTTTGAGGATGAAGTGGAAGAATCCGAATTCGACAGCTGGATATACCCAACAACCGAAGATGGACCAAGCAACTGGACTGCCAAAGACTCTATGCCTGTTACTTTTGTCACCCAGTAATGAACTCATTTGTTTTGAATTTGTAATAAACAATAATTTGAAACTTTATGGCCCGATGTCTTACCCGGGGCACCGTGGTTTTATTTGTAAGGGATTTTGTTTGTCACCTTCATATATCATGAATAAAAGCATTAGACGTTTTTCACATTTCAAATCTTGCGCTCCCTTTTCTTTCTTTATATATTGCAAAACATCTGTATTTACACACACTCACTCATACAGGTTCCAATCCACTCTGGATCTCACTGGTAACGACTCTGCTACTGCCAGTTATGACTTCGAAAATCCGATCAACTTAGCCGAAGACGAAGGTGAATATGATTGCGAAGTGCCTGTTGAACTTGCAAGACTGCTACTCCAGGAAGAGAGGGCCATTCAGCCACATGAAGAGCCAGTGGAAACGGTGAATCTGGGTACTGAGACAGACAGAAAGGAGGTCAAGATTGGTGCTAATCTAGAGCTCAGTGTGAAACAACGGCTGATCCAGATGATGCATGACTACATGGAAATCTTTGCCTGATCTTACGAAGACATGCCTGGGTTGGATACCGACATTGTGGTCCATCATTTGCCTACCAAGGAAGACTGCCCTCCGGTTAAACAAAAGGTCCGCCATATGCGTCTAGAGATGTCCGAGAAGATTAAAGCTGAGGTTATGAAGCAATTTGATGTCGGGTTTCTAGCAGTGACTTCTTACCCTCAGTGGGTTGCCAATGTGGTGCCGGTACCGAAGAAAGATGGTAAGGTCAGAATGTGTGTCGATTACAGGGATCTGAACAGAGTAAGCCCCAAGGATGACTTCCCCCTACCTCACATTGACGTTCTGGTTGACAATATTGCCCAGCATAAAGTGTTCTCCTTTATGGACGGCTTTTCAGGTTATAATCAGATCAAGATGGCTCCTGAAGATATGGAAAATACTACCTTTGTTACTCAGTGGGGCACCTTCTGCTACAAGGTCATGCCATTCGGGTTGAAAAATGCTGGGGCAACCTACCAACGTGCCATGGTTGCTTTATTTCATGACATGATCCACCATGAGATTGAAGTGTATGTCGATGATATGATTGCAAGGTCCCAAACTGAGGAGGAACACCTTGACCATCTGCAAAAGCTGTTTGACCGTCTGAAGTTATACAAGCTGAGGTTGAATCCAAACAAGTGCACCTTTGGGGTAAGGTATGGAAAGTTTCTAGGCTTCATCGTGAGCGACAAAGGTATTCAAGTGGACCCTGCCAAAGTTAAAGCCATACAAGAGATGCCAGTTCTCAAGACAGAGAAAGAAGTCAGAGGCTTTCTAGGATGTCTGAATTACATTGCCCGATTCATCTCGCACCTAACTGCTACCTGTGAACCAATCTTCAAACTACTGAAGAAAGATCAAGTAGTACGTTGGAACAATTAATGTCAGGCCGCTTTCGACAGAATCAAAGAGTACCTCCAAGAACCACCCATCCTTATGCCACTGGTTGAAGGGAGACCTCTAATACTATACCTGACAGTACTTGACAGCTCAATGGGGTGTGTGCTGGGGCAGCATGACGAGTCTGGCCGAAAAGAGCATGCCATTTATTACCTTAGCAAAAAGTTTACCGACTGTGAGACCCGATACTCACTGCTCGAGAAAACTTGTTGCGCTTTGGTATGGGCTGCTCGCCGGCTGAGACAGTATATGCTGACTCACACTACTCTGTTGATTTCAAAAATGGATCCAATAAAGTACATATTCGAAAAGCCTGCTCTGTCTGGAAGAATAGCAAGATGGCAGATGATCTTGACAGAATACGACATCCAGTACACGACTCAGAAAGCTATCAAGGGAAGTGTATTGGCAGACCATTTGGCGCACCAAGCAGTGGATGACTACCAGTCAATGAACTTTGAGTTTCCAGACGAGAGCATCATGATAGTGACTGATTGTGAAGTACCTGGACCAGATGAAGGACCTGAGGAAGGATCCCGATGGTCTATGCACTTTGACGGAGCCTCCAACGCTTTGGGTAACGGTATCGGCGCTGTGATCATATCCCCTCAAGGCACTCATACTCCACTCACTGCCCGACTATGTTTCAACTGCACCAACAACATGGCGGAGTATGAGGCATGCATCATAGGTCTCCAAGCTGCAATGGACTTAAGGATCAAGTTTCTGAGTGTCTTCGGAGATTCCGCTC
Source organism: Vicia faba (assembly GCA_948472305.1). Classification (NCBI taxonomy): domain Eukaryota; kingdom Viridiplantae; phylum Streptophyta; class Magnoliopsida; order Fabales; family Fabaceae; genus Vicia; species Vicia faba. The sequence continues at coordinate 520,721,649 of OX451737.1, forward strand.
TCGTGATCAATCAGATCAAAGGCGAGTGGGATACGAAACACCCAAACCTTATTCCTTATAAAGAATGTGTGTTGACATTGATCCCCCACTTCATGGAGATAACTTTTGAACACTTCCCGAGAGAGGAGAATTAGCTGGCGAACGCGTTGGCTACGATGTCTTCTATGTTCAAAGTCAAATGGGACAATGAGGCTCCCCGAATCATTATCTGGAAATTGGATGAACCTGCATATTGCTGTGATCTTGAGGCTGGAGAGGTAACTGAGAAACCCTGGTATCATGAGGTGAAGAGGTATCTCGAAGCTCAAGAATACCCTGAAGGTGCATCTGTCAATGATAAAAAGTTTCTGAGAAGGTTCGCAGCGAAGTTCTTCCTCAGCAATGGCATTATATACAAGCGATACCATGATTCAACCTTACTGCGTTGTGTGGATAAGATTGAAGCAGAAAGGATCATGGCAGAGCTGCATGAAGGTACCTTCGGAACACATTCCAGTGGACACACCATGGCGAAGAAGATCCTTCGGGCAGGATATTTCTGGTCCACAATGGAAGCTGATTGTTACCAACATTCTCGGACATGTCATAAGTGCCAGATATATGCAGATAAGGTGCATGTCCCTCCAGTCCCTCTGAATGTCTTGACAGCGCCTTGGCCTTTTGCAATGTGGGGCATAGATATGATCGGCGAGATTAGACCTACGGCATCTAACGGGCATCGCTTCATCCTGGTAGCGATTGATTACTTCACAAAGTGGGTTGAAGCAGCTTCCTATGCTACCGTAACCAAGAACGTCGTGGCACGGTTCATTCGGCACAATCTGATTTGTCGCTACGGCGTACCTGAGAGGATCATTACGGATAATGGTACCAATCTTAACAATAAGATGATCACTGAGCTCTGCGAGCAATTCAAGATACAACACCACAACTCTTCTACTTACCGGCCGAAGATGAACGGGGCTGTAGAAGCAGCTAATAAGAATATCAAAAAGATTGTGCAGAAGATGACAATGACTTATAAAGATTGGCACGAGATGTTACCGTTCGCTCTTCATGGGTACCGTACCTCAACAAGGACGTCAACCAGGGCAACTCCTTTTTCCTTGGTCTATGGCATGGAGGCAGTCTTACCGATTGAAGTGCAGATACCCTCTCTCCGGATAATGAAGGATGCAAATCTGAGCAAAGATGACTGGATCCAGACACGACTTGATCAATTAAATCTAATTGACGAAAAGAGACTCACTGCTATTTGTCATGGTCAGACGTACCAAAAACGGATGATCAGGGCATTTAACAAGAAAGTCAGACCATAAGAGTATCAAGTTGGGGACCTGGTGTTATACCCCAAAATTTGCCCTCCCATATTCCTCAAGAAATTGCCAAGCCAAGCTAGAAAATTCCCCAAGGGTTGTGCAGTGCAACAGTTTCCCATACAGTCAAAATTAGGGTTTGGGTTCTGATCAAGAAAAGGAAGTGTTCAAAGGCCCAATCAAGTCTCATATGCTTACAAACATGGTCAAGCATTCCCATATCAAGTTTCAAGGCATTCAGCTCAAAATTGCACAGTCAAAACCCTAAATTGCACTACAGTCAACTGTAGGGGCAAAATGGTCATTTGGCAGTCAAAAGTTCAAATTTTTGGTCAACCTATCATTTTGAAGCCACAAACATCATTTGATCAATGCTTGATCATGATTCTCAAAATTTGGCTCAGAAATCATCAGAGATGCAAAAATTGCTATGTTTGGACAGCTGAAAAAGTCAACTGAAATTGACCAGGGCATAACTTTCACATGGATTATCAGAAAAATTCCATCCAAAGCTCATTTTGAAGAGAAAGACATTTCCTACAACTCATCTTCATACTTCAAGTCCAAGAAATGCTCTCACAAAAAGTTATCAATTTCAACATTATAGGTCATTTTCAAAAGTCAACAAAAAGGGACTTTAAGTCAAAGACCATGACTTGAGATTGGTAAATCAAAATGACATGGGACCAAAGGCATTGGTTAAAGGACTCAAAGACCTTTCCAAAATGTCCAAGAACATGTGAAAAGTTTAAAAATTGAGCAAGTTATGCCTTGTAGAAGTTGGGAAATTTTTGTGAAATGGCAAAAGTCAACTATCCTTGAAAATCCAATTTTGACAAAAGGGCCCCATTTTTCTCACTTTGTCCATCCTTGTCATGCCACACACGTGGCCCATGGTTGATTTCAAGACCAAATGTTGACTTTTTTATTTTATGTAATTTTTGATGATTTAATTCATTTTAATTCATTGAAAATTCAAATAAAATTTAAAAATCAATGAAATGGTGTCATAGGAACTTGGACAAGTTCTATGTATCATGAACCAACTCAAAAATCAGGCCAAGGTTCATTTACACACTAGGTCTAGGTTTTGGCTAGAAATTAGGAAAAAATGGTTAATGGACAAACCCTAAGGCCAATTCTCTAACAAGCATGAATTAAGGAGAGTTAGCCAGCCTATTCAATTCTATGATGATCACTGAGTCCAACCCTACCTAGAACATAGCCAAAAGCTCGCTGAAAAGGCCATGGGCAATTTGAAAAATGGACCATAAAAGGCAAAACTGAAATCAGTGCTAGGGATCTTTTCAAGCCAAAATTTTTGTACCAATAGTTTCCTGAGACGATTCTAAACGCATTTCAATTCATAACAACACTCAAAGCTCCTTGAACTGGTAGTTACAAGTGAAACTGTACAGCAAATTGTTTGAATTCGTGTTCTTGATTCTAAGCCTCTTTTTGCATTTTTAATTACATATTCATACTCATGATGAAGTTTCCAAGCTGTCCATGGTAGTTAATTGCATTTTCATAAGCCATACACGATTTTGCCATTTTCGAATTCTAGGTTTCCCAGCTTCTTAAATTGGGGCTTTTGTAAATAAGAAAAATCAGAACTTCAGAGCAACACCATCACACTCAGCATCTTGAGACGAAGAAGAAGACATACTCGCGCCTAATTTATATTAGGAAACGAGCTATTCGCTATTTCTTCGTAGCTTACCTAATGCAACGTTTCAAAACCGTTGCTTTATTTTGTTTATGTTTCAGGAAATTGGAAGGGATGATGGCGTGTCACACGGAGACTGGGCAGTTTGAATTCGCGCGCGTGTTAGCCACTATGCATTGATTATTCCTTTTATTATTTCTTAACTATTATATGTTAATTGAATTAACTGGCTCAGATGGCAAGCAAGCGCGTGATTAATGCATAAGACCTGGGTTCGATCCCCAGGTCTACTTCACTTCAATATTATTTTTCATGTTAAGGTTCCATGCAGCGCTCACATAAGGACTCACCATGCACTGCAAAATCAGTTCATCCACGTGTCCCAGATGGTCATCCAAGGGTCCAGAACAAAGGCATAGGATGGATGCAAGTCAGCAGGCGCACACTTGAATGGAAAAAGTCAACAAATGGCCAGCAAATGGGCCAGGCTTGCACCTCCAAACTCAAATCCACACCCCCTGGTTCTATCTTTTTTTTCTTTCTTTTTTTTTCTAAATTTCTTTATATCTTATTATTTTTAAATTTACTTGTGTTTTTATTTTCTGATTTAATTAATTTTTACAAAAAATATAAAAAACATCAAAAATACAGAAAAGGCAAAAAAATATAATTAATTTTGATTCTTTTATAAATAAATTAAAATGTAAATCATTTAGTTTAATTAGGTTTTAATTATAATTTTAATTCTTTTTTTTCATAATAAAAATCCAAAAAATGTTTAATTAGGTTATTTTTTTTTCTTTTTTTTAATTTTCTCCTTTTTCTCACAATATTATTATTTATTATTTATTTTCTATAAATCAAAAATTGTACATAATTAGTTTAGAAGTTAATTAGGTTAGAAATTAAATCTTTTTTTATAATAAACTTAAAAAACATTAGAACTAGGATTTTAATTTTAATTAACTTTTCTCTTTTTCTTTTAAACCTAAGAAACATAAAAAACATTATTTTTTCATTTAATTTCCTTGATTAATTTTAGTTATTTGAAAAAGGGTCCAACGCCCTAATTTTGTTTAATCTTTTTATTTCGCGCATTTGTTTTGTATTGTGTAAATAACTCTGTATATGCCCCAAAGCCTTGTAATAAGTTTAGATTTATTTCTCGGACTTTTATTTATTCGCTTTATTTACTTTCAGTCAAATCGGGTTCGGTTTTTTTTGGCGATGTGGACCCGCGCCAGTTGTAATAGTTAGATTTATTTTCTCGCAAATATAACTGTTAATAAATATGCATGAAAGAATGAATGCCCGAAAATAAAATTGAATCGTCAGATCACCAATGCATGACAAGACAAACAATGAACTGAAAATGACACACAATTCGCACACACCACCCCTAGGGTACGCCTCACTGTTGCCTTTCGAAAGGTGGTCGTCGAGTAGAAAACGTCTTAGTAAGTCCTCATGGTCCGGGAACCTGGCATGAGGGTAGCTTCTGAGGTGTCTTCCTATTGCTCCGGTGACCACCACGTCCCTAAAACTCGAATTGACCCGAACACCTCCAACGGTGGTGCTACCTACCTCTCAATGGTGGGATGGCACTACTTTAAAGGACATCTACACAGACAAATTCCTTAGGGTAGGTAGGTTCTCATAGATACTTGCTCTCTTTAAAACAAAACAAATCAAAATCTTTTCGCACCGACACTTTCAAAAAACTTTCAAAACAAACTTTTCAAACACTCTGACGCATGAGTTAAACTGAAACTTTTCAAAGAATATTTTTGAAACCCACATTGAAAAGCAAGCACACATTTTGAAAACACATTGAGCAAGTACCTAAGAGCCCATGGATAACCATGGATAGAAAGGGTGCTAATACCTTCCCTTTCTATAACCTACCTCCCGAACCGAGAGCAATCTCTTTAAAGGAATTTTTCTGTGCTTTTGTCCTTTCCTATTGGAGAAAATAAAAGACGGTGGCGACTCTTGCTTACCGCGACATTTCGCGAACCAGCTTTAAAACAGTCAGTTCCAGATCCACCGATCACAGAACTGGCGACTCTGCTGGGGAAAAAACTTAAAGTGAGGTGTACCTTAGGACTAAGATCATTGTGTTTTCAATTGCTTTCCTTGTATGCTTTAAAATTGTGGGTTGCTTGGGAGTTCTATAGATCCTAACCCGGATCTGGGGGATACCTTTTTAGAAAGTAGCAACAAGGCTGTGAGGGAACTGTGCGGGGTATACCGACATGGTTGAAGCAGTCTGCTACGTTGATGTGGCACTTTGGTGTGTACCGGTAACCCTTGAGTCAGTCAAGGAGAGTACGGGGCCTCCATGTGGTGTCATGAAGCATCAACAGACCTTAGGAACCTTAATTGAACAATCTTGGCCTCTTTAGGGTAGTGAGATAACTGACTTTGGTGCAGTCCGAGGTTGGTTGATACTCGATACTACACTCAATTGAGGGTTGCTTTCCTGGAATATTTCGGTCGCCAGTTCAGTGGCTAAATCGAAACGATGAACAATGAAAGCAATCCCGTGATATTGGGAACCTTAGAACCCGGTTACTTTGATTAGGACAGGTTGAACCCACCAACTTCAAGATGGTACTACCCAGACCCCATGCTGGCCTTAAACCTTAAGGGCCTGTCTTGTGTGCCTTGTGTGCCTTACATGTTTGTCTTTGTAAATATCTGTGTTTAATCATAGCATCATTACATCATCCAGCATCATATGCGTTAACTAACCATTTCAGGGGTTCGAATTTTCATCTTTGTTCTTGTTTTGTAGGACATGGAAACTGTTCGTAGAAAGACGATTCCAATCAGTCTTGTAAGGATCCCTCCTCAGCTTAAGGAGCTTATATCCAGGATTCCTGAGAACTCTTCATTCAGTGAAAGGCATGGAAGCCTCACCAGCTTGGTCAACACCAACATTGAGGAAGATATGATAAAAGTCCTGTTCCAATTCTTTGACCCTCTGCATCACTGTTTCACCTTCTTGGATTATCAGTTGGTACCTACATTGGAGGAGTTCTCCCGACTCCTGAAGATCCCTATTCTTGATCAGCTACCCTTCAACGGTACAGAAAAGGAACCTAAGCTTGAAGAGATTGCTAAAGCCTTGCACCTGCAGTCATCTGACCTCAAGGGACACTGGGAAGTTAGAAGTGGTATCAAAGGGTTCTTAGCCAGGTTTCTGTTTGAAAAGGCCTATGATTGTTGGAACTCCCTTGACTTGCAAGCTTTTGAAGAGGTTGTGGCCCTCCTTGTTTATGGTTTGGTGTTGTTCCCTAACCCAGATCAGCTCATTGATATCAGTGCTGTCCAGATCTTTATGTCCAGGAATCCTATACCCACGTTGCTAGGGGACCTCCTTCACTCATGTTACACTCGAACCATGAGAAAAAGAGGTGTCCTTATGTGTTGCACTCCTCTCCTGGGAAAGTGGTTTATTTCGCACCTTCCACAATCAGTTCTGAAGAACGAGCGGGGTTTGAGATGGTCACAACGGTTGATGACTCTTACACATGCAGATATACATTGGTGCCCTAGGTCCAGGGAAGATGTCACTATCATTGATCGTTGCGGAGAGTATCCTAATGTTCCTTTACTTGGAATCAGAGGGGGTATTACTTATAGTCCATGCCTGGCTTGGAGACAATTTGGTTATGCTCGGAGGGATGGTCCTCATGACATGTTGATTCCTGACATAGTTTTTGACTTCGACAATGATACTCAAGGACTTCGCCAGAGATTTATCAGAGCTTGGAGGATGCCTAGTAGGATAGACGGCAAGACACTGGGGCACAGGAACTCCATCCCTTTGGAGCCTTACCTCAAGTGGGTACGAGCCCGCTCTCAGAAGTTAGTAATGCCTTATCCTCACATGCTTCCAGTAATCAAAGAACCTGCCTTGGAGGGAGAGGTGTCTCATGTTATTCAGCACCCTGATATGCCCACATCCTGGGAAGAGATGCAGAAGAGTTGGATCCAGCTTAAAGAAGAGAGGAATTCTCTTGAGACTAGTTTGCATGCCAGTGAAAAGAAGGTTTTGGAGCTCACTCGCCTGTTGCACGAGGAAAGGAATCTCAACACTTACATAGCTCCAGAGAAGATGCGCAACATATTTTGGATGTGATTTGATCTTTTTGTACTTTTGCCCATGAGGCTTTGATGTATTAAACAATGATTTTCTTAATAATAATGTGTGTTCCTTTTGGTCTACAACAAATTTGAAATTTCGAACTCTTGAATGCATTGCATAAACACATATCATTCATCATGTGCATCATAAATACTCTTCTTTTCAGGTTGTTTACCGTTCTTCGCTGTTTATTTCAGCATCATGAACCCTCCTGAATCATCAACCGATGCGGCTATCAAGGCTCTTCAGGCGCAGAACGTCCAGTTCCAGGCGCAAAACGCCCAATTTCAGGAGCTGATCAAGGGCTTGTCTCAGGGTCAACAAGAGTTAAAGACCATGCTGTTGAAAAAGACCAAGAAGAAGAGGAGGACTGTGCTATTTAACACTGGGCGCAGACTCGGGAACACTTTGGTTGTTGAAGCTGAAAGGACTCCTCCATCTGTGACAGAAGGTAGTCACCATGAGAGGGAGGTCACTACTCCTGTGGGCTCTGATACTGAAACAGACTTCAACGACGACCAGTACCCTCCTGCTGAAGACCGGTACAAACAGCTGGAAGACAGATTAAAGGCTGTGGAAGTTCAACGGGTACCTGGATTGGATTTCGGAGACTTGGGGTTATCTACTGGAGTGGTGATCCCGCACAAGTTCAAAACACCTGCCTTCGTGAAGTATGATGGGGCTTCCTGTCCCAAGATGCACCTCCGTTCTTATGTAAGGAAGATCCAGCCTTACACAGCAGACAAGAACCTTTGGATCCACTTCTTCCAGGAGAGTCTTTCAGGGACTCACCTCGATTGGTTCTATCAGCTAGATGGAATCAGCATTCGTAACTGGGAGGATCTGGCCACTGCTTTTTACAAGCAGTATCAGTATAATGCCGACCTCGCTCCTACGCGTACCCAGCTCCAGGGTATGTCGCTAGGGTCGGGTGAAGGTTTTAAGGAGTATGCTCAGAAATGGAGAGACCTGGCTGGCAGGGTGCAGCCACCGTTGACGGATCGGGAGCTGGTAGATATGTTCTTGGGGACCCTGTCTGGTCCATTTTTCAACCATCTCATTGGTAATTCCTCTGCTGGGTTTACCGATCTAATCCTGACTGGTGAAAGGATTGAGGCCGGTATAAAATCGGGGAAGATACAGAAAGTTGCCTCCTCCAGTACTGAGAAGAAGCCCTTCAAAAAGGAGGCTAGTGCTGTATATAACTCCCGGAGAACAGAGCGACCTGAACACCGCCAATCTGTCAGTGCGGTAATGATTGCCAAACCTGCTGCCGCTCCTCGGCCAACTAATCCTCAGAAGTTTGAAAGACCCCGGAGGGAGTTTACCCGGTTAAGCATGACCTTATCACAGATCCTGCCACAGTTGCTATCCACCAATTTAGTGACTGTCAAGGAGGCTCCAAAGTTTCCCAACACTGCATCCCCCAAGTTCAATCCAAATGCTCGCTGTGCTTATCACTCTGATAGCCCGGGGCATAACACAGATGACTGTTGGGCCCTAAGAAATAAGGTTCAAGATCTCATTGATGCAAAGGAGATACAGTTTGAGGCGCCCGAGGGGCCAAATGTTGTAAATGCTCCCTTGCCCCAGCATGGAGTGAATGCTATTGAGGAGAATTTGTATGTAGCTTCGGTGGATGATGTTGCTACTCCGTTGCTGATGGTCAAGAGGAATCTGTTGCTAGCCGGTTTATTTCCGGGATGTAGCGAAAGTTGCCCTCTATGTGTTGCTTCCCCTGCTGGTTGTTCTCTGTTGAAGTCAGGCATCCAAAACCTGATAGATAATAGAGAGATTTTGTTTGAAAAGACTATTGTTCCTGCTGCTCCTGTTGAAGAAGTGTCAATCGTTACCATCTTCAACAACTATTCCGAGGCTCCTTCAAAGAAGCCTATACAAGTTTTGTCAGTTCACAAGAATGTTCCCATCACCATTACTGTTCCGGGGCCTATACCCTACAAATCTGATAAGGCTGTCCCATGGCACTATGGGGCGGATGTTTATGTTCTGGGTGTGAAACAAGAGTGCAACATTGATACTGGTGTCTCCAACATCGCCGGGCCTGCTAAGGTCACTCGTAGTGGAAGACTGTTCTCGCCAGACATTGCTCCTCCAGCAATTCATAGGCCTTTGATCTTCACACCTGCCAGAGTGCCTGTTTCTCCTTCTGACCAAGTATCCACCCCTGCTGCTGAGTCATCTGATACTCGGGGCAAGGGACTTGCTGCTGATGTGCCTGCCAGGACGGAGGCACCAAAGACCATTGTTGAGGCTTCCAAGCAGGAAATGGAAGAAATTCTCAAGATAATAAAGAAAAGTGATTTCAATGTTGTGGAACAGCTGGGGCACACCCCCTCTAAAATCTCCATGTTGTCACTGCTGCTGTGTTCAGAGGCCCATGCAAAGGCTCTGATTGCTTTCTTAAAGACTGCCCATGTACCCCAAGATACGACTGCTGACCAGTTCACCGATTGTGTGGCCAACCTAACTGCTGATAATGGCCTGGGTTTCTCTGATGCCGATCTGACAGCAAAGGGGAAGAACCATAATGATGCCCTGCATGTCTCCATTGAATGCAGGGGCACTACTCTTGCTCATGTGCTGGTTGACACAGGTTCTTCATTAAATGTGCTGCCCAAGAAGGCTCTGGATAGGCTGGATTGTGAGGGTCTAGAGCTCAAACCAAGTAGCATTGTTGTCCGGGCCTTTGACGGGTCCAAAAGAATGGTGCATGGTGAAGTGGACATCCCAATCAGGGTTGGATCACAGGTATTCGATTCGAAATTCTATGTGATGGACATCCATCCGTCCTATTCTTGTTTGCTGGGTCGCCCGTGGATCCACAAGGCTGGAGCTGTAACCTCCACATTGCATCAGAAGCTCAAGTACCCGGTCAGGGGGAGGATCGTAACAGTGCAAGGGGAGGAGGAATACATGGTCAGCCACCTCAACTCTTTCAGATACGTGGAAATGGATGGGGAGTTCATTGAAACCCCCTTTCAACATTTTGAGGAGGTACCACCAACCTTGGCAACAGCAGAAGAAGAAGAGGTTTCTCCTATGAAGATGGCCTCCTTAAAGGACGCCCGGGCTGTGATCGAAAAAGGTGAATGTGCAAATTGGGGCAAGCTCCCTGATCTTACTCCTAAGACTAACAAGTTTGGGCTGGGTTTCACCACGGAAGCTCAGAAAGCGGTGCGCAAGGCAAGAATTGGAAGACCTCCGTTGCTCATCACTCAGCATGGAGTGAATGCTATTGGAGAGGAAGATGAAGTGGGAGAGTCAGAGTTCGATAGCTGGATCTACCCAACGGCCGACGGTGGATTGACCAATTGGACTGCTAAAGATTTTACTCCAATAACTTTTGTTCCCCAGTAATGAATTTCTTTGTTTTTGATTTGTAATAAACAATAATTTGAGACTATATGGCTCGGTGTCTTACCCGGGGCACCGTGGTTTTATTTATGAGGGCTTTTGTTTATCACCGTCATATATCATGAATAAAAGCATTGGACGTTTTTCACAATTCAAATTTTGCGCTCCTTCTCTTTCCTTTCTTTACATATTGCAAAACAGCTGTATTTACACACACACTCACTCATACAGGTTTCAATCCACTCTGGATCTCACTGGTAACGACTCTGCTACTGCCTGTTATGACTTCGAAAATCCGATCAACTTAGCCGCCGACGAAGGTGAAGATGATTGCGAAGTGCCTGGTGAACTTGCAAGATTGTTACAACAGGAAGAGAGGGCAATTCAACCCCATGAAGAGCCAGTGGAAATAATAAACTTGGGTACTGAGGAAGATAAGAAAGAGGTAAAGATTGGTGCCAACCTAGAACTCAGCGTGAAGCAACGGTTGACTCAGATGCTGCAGGATTATAAAGAAATCTTTGCCTGGTCCTACGAAGATATGCCCGGATTAGATACCGACATTGTGGTCCATCATTTACCAACTAAAGAAGATTTCCCTCCGGTTAAGCAAAAGGTTCGTCGGATGCGTCCAGAGATGTCTGAGAAGATTAAAGCCGAGGTTATGAAGCAGTTTGATGCTGGGTTTCTTGCAGTAACTTCTTACCCTCAGTGGGTTGCTAATGTGGTACCGGTACCTAAGAAGGACGGCAAGGTCAGGATGTGTGTTGATTACAGGGATCTGAACAGGGCCAGCCCCAAGGATGACTTCCCTCTACCCCACATTGATGTCCTTGTTGATAATACCGCTCAGCATAAGGTGTTCTCTTTCATGGATGGTTTTTCAGGCTACAATCAAATCAAGATGGCTCCGGAAGACATGGAAAAGACTACATTTGTTACTCAGTGGGGCACCTTCTGTTACAAGGTCATGCCGTTCGGGTTGAAGAACGCTGGAGCAACCTACCAACGTGCTATGGTTACTTTATTTCATGACATGATCCATCATGAGATAGAAGTTTATGTTGACGACATGATCGCTAGGTCCCAGACTGAGGAAGAGCATCTAGATCATCTGCAGAAGTTGTTTGACCGGTTGAAACTATACAAGCTGAGGTTGAACCCGAACAAGTGCACCTTCGGGGTAAGATCTGGAAAGTTGCTAGGCTTCGTGGTCAGTGACAAGGGAATTCAAGTGGACCCTGCTAAGGTCAAAGCCATTCAAGAGATGCCAGTTCCTAAGACAGAGAAGGAAGTCAGAGGCTTTCTAGGACGTCTGAACTACATTGCTCGGTTCATCTCACATTTAACTGCTACCTGTGAACCAATCTTCAAGCTGCTGAAGAAAGATCAGGTAGTACGTTGGAATGATGAATGTCAGGCTGCTTTTGACAGAATCAAAGAATATCTCCAAGAACCACCCATCCTTATGCCACCTGTTGAAGGGAGACCTTTGATACTTTACCTGACGGTGCTTGATAATGCAATGGGGTGTGTGCTGGGGCAGCATGACGAGTCTGGCCGAAAAGAGCATGCCATTTATTACCTTAGCAAAAAGTTTACCGACTGTGAGACCCGATACTCACTGCTTGAGAAAACTTGCTGCGCTTTGGTATGGGCTGCTCGCCGGCTGAGACAGTATATGCTGACTCACACTACCTTGTTAATCTCAAAAATGGATCCTATAAAGTACATATTCGAAAAGCCTGCTCTGTCTGGGAGAATTGCAAGATGGCAGATGATCTTGACGGAATACGACATTCAGTACACGACCCAAAAAGCCATCAAGGGAAGTGTATTGGCAGACCACCTAGCACATCAAGCTGTGGATGACTACCAATCAATGAACTTCGAGTTTCCAGACGAGAGCATTATGATAGTAACTGACTGTGAAATACCCGGACCGGATGAAGGACCTGAACCAGGATCCCGATGGTCTATGCACTTTGACGGAGCCTCCAATGCTTTGGGAAATGGTATCGGCGCCATAATTGTATCTCCACAAGGTACTCATACTCCACTCACTGCCCGGCTGTGTTTCAACTGTACCAACAACATGGCGGAGTATGAAGCGTGTATTATGGGTCTTCAAGCTGCGATCGACCTGAGGATCAAATTTCTGAGTGTCTTCGGAGATTCCGCTCTTGTGATCAATCAGATCAAAGGAGAGTGGGATACGAAGCACCCAAACTTGATTCCTTACAGAGAATGTGTGTTGGCCCTGATTCCCCACTTCACAGAGATAACATTTGAGCACTTTCCAAGAGAAGAGAATCAGCTGGCGGACGCGTTAGCTACAATGTCTTCAATGTTCAAAGTTAAATGGGATAATGAAGCTCCCCGGATCACCATCTGGAAACTGGACGAACCGGCATACTGTTGTGATCTCGAAACTGAATTGGTAACTGAGAAGCCCTGGTACCACGAAGTGAAGAGATATCTGGAAGCACAGGAATACCCTGAAGGAGCATCTGTCAATGATAAGAAGTTCCTGAGAAGGTTTGCAGCCAAGTTCTTTCTTAGCAACGGCATCTTGTACAAGCGAAACCAGGATTCAACTCTACTGCGTTGTGTAGATAAGACTGAAGCAGAAAGAATCATGGAAGAGCTACATGAAGGGACTTTTGGTACACACTCCAGCGGACATACCATGGCAAAGAAGATCCTACGGGCAGGGTATTACTGGTCTACAATGGAAGCTGACTGTTACCAACATTCCAGGACATGCCACAAATGCCAGATTTATGCAGACAAGGTGCATGTTCCTCCGGTTCCCCTGAATGTTCTGACTGCGCCTTGGCCATTTGCAATGTGGGGCATAGACATGATCGGTGAGATTAAACCTACGGCATCTAATGGACACCGCTTCATCCTAGTGGCTATTGATTATTTTACGAAGTGGGTTGAGGCAGCATCCTATGCTACGGTAACCAAGACTGTTGTGGCACGGTTCATTCGGCACAACCTGATCTGTCGGTACGGCGTCCCTGAGCGGATCATTACAGACAACGGTACCAATCTAAACAATAAGATGATCGCTGAGCTCTGCGAACAGTTCAAGATACAGCACCACAATTCTTCTCCTTACAGACCGAAGATGAATGGGGCTGTAGAAGCAGCTAATAAAAACATCAAGAAGATTGTGCAGAAGATGACAGTAACGTATAAAGATTGGCACGAGATGTTACCGTTCGCTCTACATGGGTATCGTACTTCAGCTAGGACGTCAACCGGGGCAACTCCTTTCTCTCTGGTTTATGGCATGGAAGCAGTCTTGCCGATTGAGGTACAAATTCCTTCTCTCCGGATAATGAAGGATGCAAATCTGAATGAAGATGATTGGATCCAGACACGACTTGATCAACTCAACCTTATTGACGAGAAGAGACTTGCTGCTATCTGTCATGGTCAGACGTATCAGAAACGAATGATCAGGGCATTTAACAAAAAGGTCAGACCACAGGAATATCAAGTCGGGGATCTGGTGATCAAGCGAATCATCCTTCCTCAGAGTGATTCAAGGGGAAAATGGACCCCTACGTACGAAGGGCCATTTGTGGTTAAGCATGTGTTCTCAGGAGGAGCAATGATATTAACCAACATGGATGGCGACGACCTTCCTCACCCCGCCAATGCAGACATAGTTAAAAAATACTACGCGTGAAAAATGACCCGCTAGGCTGACATGTCTAGGCAAAAGTTAGGGCTTCCCGTCGAACCAAAAGGGTTCGGGCAAAATGAAGGGATGAAAATGAAAAAATCTGTACACCCGGCAAGTCAAAAACCTGAAAAGGCGGCTTGGGCAAAAATGGGTATCCTGGTGGACTGAAAACCCGAAAAGGCAGTCCAGGCAAAAGTTAGGGATAAAAGCGTAATACTATGTCTCATTGGGTCACTTTGCATCCAGAATCCAGTATCTACATCAAGACGGCATCGATCAGTCAGCTTCACCTTCAACCAAGGTCATCAAGTGATGAGACGCTCAGAGTTATAAAGGCGATAGCAGAGTTGAAACCCAGTGGATCATTCATATTTCACACAGCTGTTTTATTTTCTTTTGCACAAAATTTGTATAAACTCTTTTGTTCAGCGGCGTACCTCTTACTAGGACGTCAGCCTCTTGTACACAAAACGCCTATTCACAGGCTATTCAAAATCAATACAAATATACTTTTCAGTTAAACGTGCCAACTGTTTTTCTTTTCTGTTTTGTTTTGCGAAGAACGTCCAAGGTTCAATTTGTGATATATGCATTGGCAACAATTTGTTAGCTCATAAATATTTGCATACGAAACAAAGAATTAATTGCAGGTGACACTAGAAACAGGGGCAATAAAGAGTTGTCTGAGCAGTCTAATTGTTCTATCCTCCAAAATACCAAAGTAGGTTCAGCTAAAAAACCTAACCAGCCTATCTTAAATTCCCCAGGAGAGTCCCATCCAAGTTCCCCAGGAAAAGTGGAATTCATCTCCCCAAGCAGTAAGCTTATTCCCAGTAGATTCTGGAAGCTTATCCCCTCGCAGAGCATGAACGCGTCGTCTGGCTTGATTTAAAGAGTTATTTCCTCAACAGGATATAACTGGGTTATCCTCAGCCAAAAGCCAAGGGAAAGTCGTCGTCAACGTAGTTCTTTCCTATCCCCAGCGAAGTCTATTCACACTTCCAGTACAACAACGGTATCCCAACAGAGTTACTATCAACATTCAGCAAGGCATCACTCTTCCCACAGAGTATCGCTTTCCAGCATGATCACTAGAGTATCTTTTATCCCCGCAGAATCTTCCCTTCGCCAAGTTTATTCCGCAACGGAGTCATCTTCTCTTACCGGTATTCTTGCAATTATCATCCCCAGCGGAAGCAAAAGCTCATTCTTCAACATCAGTCCAGGATACGACTTCCCGGCACCCGTCAAGGATTTACTTTCTTAGACGACAACATACATAAAACATCACATACAGCATTATAGCATGCATAACGCACTGCATCATACAAATCTCATTTATGTTGAGAACATCATTGCTTGATCCATATCATGCATTGCATATGACTGACTTTTACCTTTCAGGGAAGACCCAGTTAAGTTCTCAAGCTATATTTCAAGACCTAGACTGGTTCAGTCAAAGGCCTTCTCTGGTTCAGTTAAATCGTCCCAAGATTTTCCTGATGCTTATCCCTTTGAAGACATTTCAAGACCTAGACTGGTTCAGTCAAAGGCCTCCTCTGGTTCAGTTAAATCATCCCAAGATTTTCCTGATTGCTTATCCAGTGGAAGACATTTCAAGACCTAGACCGGTTCAGTTAAATCGTCCCAAGATTTTCCTGATTGCTTACCCAGTCAAAGGCCTTCTCTGGTTCAGTTAAATCGTCCCAAGATTTTCCTGATGCTTATCCCTTTGAAGACATTTCAAGACCTAGACTGGTTCAGTCAAAGGCCTCCTCTGGTTCAGTTAAATCATCCCAAGATTTTCCTGATTGCTTATCCAGTGGAAGACATTTCAAGACCTAGACCGGTTCAGTTAAATCGTCCCAAGATTTTCCTGATTGCTTATCCAGTCAAAGGCCTCCTCTGGTTCAGTTAAATCGTCCCAAGATTTTCCTGATTGCTTATCCAGTGGAAGACATTTCAAGACCTAGACTTATCCAGTCAAAGGCCTTCTCTGGTTCAGTTAAATCGTCCCAAGATTTTCCTGATTGCTTATCCCTTTGAAGACATTTCAAGACCTTCTCTGGTTCAGTTAAATCGTCCCAAGATTTTCCTGATTGCTTACCCAGTCAAAGGCCTTCTCTGGTTCCGTTAAATCGTCCCAAGATCTCCCTGATTCTTATCCCAGTAGAAGACACCCCAGATTTTTCTCAACGAGCGTTGTTGAAGTTAAAAGTCGCCCAAGGCTCTCTTACCATTCATGCTAAGGAAGTAATCATCCCTGCAACGTGTCAGGTACTCATTTTCTGTTTTGCAGGTATGCAGGTTCTCGCTAAGGAATCTCTTACGCAATCAAACATCCAGATGGCATCTATAAGCCCATTCCCATCATTGCTAACATGTGAGCGCAAATTTCCGGGCACTCTAGTGTCCAATCATCTTTTACCCTCGGATTACGAAAGGCACGTCAGCCAATCTACATCCTCAGGTCTAAGAAGATTGAACAGGGGCAACTGTTATACCCCAAAATTTGCCCTCCCATATTCCTCAAGAAATTGCCAAGCCAAGCTAGAAAATTCCCCAAGGGTTGTGCAGTGCAACAGTTTCCCATACAGTCAAAATTAGGGTTTGGGTTCTGATCAAGAAAAGGAAGTGTTCAAAGGCCCAATCAAGTCTCATATGCTTACAAACATGGTCAAGCATTCCCATATCAAGTTTCAAGGCATTCAGCTCAAAATTGCACAGTCAAAACCCTAAATTGCACTACAGTCAACTGTAGGGGCAAAATGGTCATTTGGCAGTCAAAAGTTCAAATTTTTGGTCAACCTATCATTTTGAAGCCACAAACATCATTTGATCAATGCTTGATCATGATTCTCAAAATTTGGCTCAGAAATCATCAGAGATGCAAAAATTGCTATGTTTGGACAGCTGAAAAAGTCAACTGAAATTGACCAGGGCATAACTTTCACATGGATTATCAGAAAAATTCCATCCAAAGCTCATTTTGAAGAGAAAGACATTTCCTACAACTCATCTTCATACTTCAAGTCCAAGAAATGCTCTCACAAAAAGTTATCAATTTCAACATTATAGGTCATTTTCAAAAGTCAACAAAAAGGGACTTTAAGTCAAAGACCATGACTTGAGATTGGTAAATCAAAATGACATGGGACCAAAGGCATTGGTTAAAGGACTCAAAGACCTTTCCAAAATGTCCAAGAACATGTGAAAAGTTTAAAAATTGAGCAAGTTATGCCTTGTAGAAGTTGGGAAATTTTTGTGAAATGGCAAAAGTCAACTATCCTTGAAAATCCAATTTTGACAAAAGGGCCCCATTTTTCTCACTTTGTCCATCCTTGTCATGCCACACACGTGGCCCATGGTTGATTTCAAGACCAAATGTTGACTTTTTTATTTTATGTAATTTTTGATGATTTAATTCATTTTAATTCATTGAAAATTCAAATAAAATTTAAAAATCAATGAAATGGTGTCATAGGAACTTGGACAAGTTCTATGTATCATGAACCAACTCAAAAATCAGGCCAAGGTTCATTTACACACTAGGTCTAGGTTTTGGCTAGAAATTAGGAAAAAATGGTTAATGGACAAACCCTAAGGCCAATTCTCTAACAAGCATGAATTAAGGAGAGTTAGCCAGCCTATTCAATTCTATGATGATCACTGAGTCCAACCCTACCTAGAACATAGCCAAAAGCTCGCTGAAAAGGCCATGGGCAATTTGAAAAATGGACCATAAAAGGCAAAACTGAAATCAGTGCTAGGGATCTTTTCAAGCCAAAATTTTTGTACCAATAGTTTCCTGAGACGATTCTAAACGCATTTCAATTCATAACAACACTCAAAGCTCCTTGAACTGGTAGTTACAAGTGAAACTGTACAGCAAATTGTTTGAATTCGTGTTCTTGATTCTAAGCCTCTTTTTGCATTTTTAATTACATATTCATACTCATGATGAAGTTTCCAAGCTGTCCATGGTAGTTAATTGCATTTTCATAAGCCATACACGATTTTGCCATTTTCGAATTCTAGGTTTCCCAGCTTCTTAAATTGGGGCTTTTGTAAATAAGAAAAATCAGAACTTCAGAGCAACACCATCACACTCAGCATCTTGAGACGAAGAAGAAGACATACTCGCGCCTAATTTATATTAGGAAACGAGCTATTCGCTATTTCTTCGTAGCTTACCTAATGCAACGTTTCAAAACCGTTGCTTTATTTTGTTTATGTTTCAGGAAATTGGAAGGGATGATGGCGTGTCACACGGAGACTGGGCAGTTTGAATTCGCGCGCGTGTTAGCCACTATGCATTGATTATTCCTTTTATTATTTCTTAACTATTATATGTTAATTGAATTAACTGGCTCAGATGGCAAGCAAGCGCGTGATTAATGCATAAGACCTGGGTTCGATCCCCAGGTCTACTTCACTTCAATATTATTTTTCATGTTAAGGTTCCATGCAGCGCTCACATAAGGACTCACCATGCACTGCAAAATCAGTTCATCCACGTGTCCCAGATGGTCATCCAAGGGTCCAGAACAAAGGCATAGGATGGATGCAAGTCAGCAGGCGCACACTTGAATGGAAAAAGTCAACAAATGGCCAGCAAATGGGCCAGGCTTGCACCTCCAAACTCAAATCCACACCCCCTGGTTCTATCTTTTTTTTCTTTCTTTTTTTTTCTAAATTTCTTTATATCTTATTATTTTTAAATTTACTTGTGTTTTTATTTTCTGATTTAATTAATTTTTACAAAAAATATAAAAAACATCAAAAATACAGAAAAGGCAAAAAAATATAATTAATTTTGATTCTTTTATAAATAAATTAAAATGTAAATCATTTAGTTTAATTAGGTTTTAATTATAATTTTAATTCTTTTTTTTCATAATAAAAATCCAAAAAATGTTTAATTAGGTTATTTTTTTTTCTTTTTTTTAATTTTCTCCTTTTTCTCACAATATTATTATTTATTATTTATTTTCTATAAATCAAAAATTGTACATAATTAGTTTAGAAGTTAATTAGGTTAGAAATTAAATCTTTTTTTATAATAAACTTAAAAAACATTAGAACTAGGATTTTAATTTTAATTAACTTTTCTCTTTTTCTTTTAAACCTAAGAAACATAAAAAACATTATTTTTTCATTTAATTTCCTTGATTAATTTTAGTTATTTGAAAAAGGGTCCAACGCCCTAATTTTGTTTAATCTTTTTATTTCGCGCATTTGTTTTGTATTGTGTAAATAACTCTGTATATGCCCCAAAGCCTTGTAATAAGTTTAGATTTATTTCTCGGACTTTTATTTATTCGCTTTATTTACTTTCAGTCAAATCGGGTTCGGTTTTTTTTGGCGATGTGGACCCGCGCCAGTTGTAATAGTTAGATTTATTTTCTCGCAAATATAACTGTTAATAAATATGCATGAAAGAATGAATGCCCGAAAATAAAATTGAATCGTCAGATCACCAATGCATGACAAGACAAACAATGAACTGAAAATGACACACAATTCGCACACACCACCCCTAGGGTACGCCTCACTGTTGCCTTTCGAAAGGTGGTCGTCGAGTAGAAAACGTCTTAGTAAGTCCTCATGGTCCGGGAACCTGGCATGAGGGTAGCTTCTGAGGTGTCTTCCTATTGCTCCGGTGACCACCACGTCCCTAAAACTCGAATTGACCCGAACACCTCCAACGGTGGTGCTACCTACCTCTCAATGGTGGGATGGCACTACTTTAAAGGACATCTACACAGACAAATTCCTTAGGGTAGGTAGGTTCTCATAGATACTTGCTCTCTTTAAAACAAAACAAATCAAAATCTTTTCGCACCGACACTTTCAAAAAACTTTCAAAACAAACTTTTCAAACACTCTGACGCATGAGTTAAACTGAAACTTTTCAAAGAATATTTTTGAAACCCACATTGAAAAGCAAGCACACATTTTGAAAACACATTGAGCAAGTACCTAAGAGCCCATGGATAACCATGGATAGAAAGGGTGCTAATACCTTCCCTTTCTATAACCTACCTCCCGAACCGAGAGCAATCTCTTTAAAGGAATTTTTCTGTGCTTTTGTCCTTTCCTATTGGAGAAAATAAAAGACGGTGGCGACTCTTGCTTACCGCGACATTTCGCGAACCAGCTTTAAAACAGTCAGTTCCAGATCCACCGATCACACCTGGTAATCAAACGCATCATTCTTCCTCAAAGTGATCCCAGGGGCAAATGGACCCCTACGTACGAAGGGCCATTTGTGGTTAAACATGTGTTCTCAGAAGGAGCCATGATCCTAACCACCATGGATGGTGACGACCTTCCTCACCTCGCCAATGCAGACATAGTGAAAAGATACTACGCATGATAAAAGACCCGCTAGGTTGACATACCTAGGCAAAAATTAGGGCTTCCCGGCGAACCAAAAGGGTTCGGGCAAAATGAGGGATGAAATGAAAAAAATCTGTACACCCGACAAGTCGAAAACCTAAAAAGGCGGCTTGGGCAAAAATGGGTATCCCGTTGGACTGAAAACCCGAAAGGGCAGTCCAGGCAAAAGTTAGGGATTAAAGCGTAATATTATGTCTCATTGGATCACCTTGCATCCAGAATCCAGTATCAACATCAAGTTCAAACGGCATCGATCAATCGGCTTCATCTTCAACTAAGCAGCCAAGTGATGAGACGCTTGAAGATATAAAGGCGATAGCAGAGTTGGAACCCAGTGGGATTATTCTTTTCACATAGCTGTTTTGTTTTCCCTTTTCACAAATTGTATAAACTCTTTTGTTCAGCGGCATTCTCTTACTAGGACGTCAGCCTCTTGTACATAAAGCACCTATTTACAGGCAGATTCAAAAAAATCAATATAAATTCACTTTTCAGACAAATTGCCAATTGTTTTTCCTTTTTCTGTTTTGTTTTGCGAAGAACGTCCAAGGTTCAATTTGTGATATATGCATTTGATAATAATTGCTAACTCATAAATATTTGCATGCGAAACAAAGGATTAATCACAGGTAACATTAGAAACAGGGGCAATATTGAGTTGTCTAAAGCGATCTAATTGCTCTGTCCACCAAGGTACCAAGGTAAGTTCGGCCGAAGAATGAAACCAAGAGACCTTAATTCCCCAGAGAGTAAGCCAAGGTTCAGCCATACTCCCCCCGAGCAGAGAAGGCACAATACTTCCAGCAAGTCCGTAATATTCTCCCAAAGCAGAGTTAGTCTACAGTCAGCCTTATGGAAGTTGGGTATCCCCAGAAAATCTCAATATTCCCCAGTGGAGTAAGCAGATATTCCTAAGCAAGCATCCCCGACAGTCTTATTCTAAGATTGTTCCCCGGCGGAATACCAGACACCCCAGTGGAGCCATTCCCCAGTACAGTCCAACAGTCTCCCCAGGAGAGTTGAATCCATCACCCCAGTAGGAAGCTTATCCCCAGTAGATTCTGGAAGCTTACCCCCTGCAGAGAACAAACGCGTCTCCTCGGACTTTATTCAAAGGTTATTCCCCACGAGGATATAACTGGGTTATCCTCGGCCAATAACCATGGAAAGATCGTCCCCGACGGAGTCTTCCTATTCCCCAGCGGAGTTCATCAATTCCTTCAACATAACACATCAACAATTCCCCAGCGGAGTTATCATCAACACCTCAGCAAAATATTTTCTCTCCCCACAGAGCATTCCCCGCAGAGTAATCTATTCGCCAAGTTTATTCCTCAACGGAGTCATCTTCTCCTACCGGTATTCTTGCAATCATCATCCCCAGCGGAAACAACGAAACTCTTCTCCTCAAACATCAGCCCAGGATCCAACTTCCCGACACTCGTCAAGGATTTATTTTCCTAGACGAAAATGCAATTCATAAACATATCTTCATACACTATAGCATGCATATACGCATCATGAACATACAATCTCATTTATTCTGAGAACACCACGCATGTCATACATCATGACATTGCATACAACTAACGTTTTGTCTTTTCAGGACAAATGTCAATACAAAGATAATTACTATCAACTGTCGTGATTCCAGATCCGATTCCTGTATCTTTCCAGGGTGTATCTGTTGACGACTAAATTTCCAGACTTGATTCCTGTATCTTGCCAGGGCACGTCTGAAGAGTTTGAAGATCCGATTCCTGTATCTTGCCAGGGTGTATCTGTTGACGACTACATTACCAGACTCGATTCTTGTATCTTGCCAGGGCACGTCTGAAGAGTTTAAAGATTCGATTCCTGTATCTTGCCAGGGTGTATTTGTTGATGACTACATTGCCAGACTCGATTCCTGTATCCTGCCAGGGCACGTATGAAGAGTTCGAGGATCCGATTCCTGTATCTTGCCAGGGTGTATCTGTTGACGACTACATTTCCAGACTCGATTCCTGTATCTTGCCAGGGCACGTCTGAAGAGTTTGAAGATCCGATTCCTGTATCCTGCCAGGGTATATCTGTTGACGACTATTTTCCAGACTCGATTCCTGTATCCTGCCAGGGCACGTCTGAAGAGTTTGAAGATCCGATTCCTGTATCCTGCCAGGGCGTATCTGTTGAAGACTATTTCCAGACTCGATTCCTGTATCTTGCCAGGGCACGTCTGAAGAGTTCAAAGATCTGATTCCTGTATCTTGCCAGGGTGTATCTGTTGACGACTATTTTCCAGATTCGATTCCTGTATCCAGCCAGAGCACATCTACACAAAGGGTTTGAAGATCAACTCCTGTAACAGGCCAGGTAATTATTTTTCTTTCTCAGGTACGCAAGTTCTCGCTAAGGAATCTCTTACGCGATCGACACCTAGATGGCATCTATAAGCCCATCCACATACCAACAGTCTCCAAATGGCATCTATAAGCCCATTCCCGACAAGGTAATGTCACACTTACATATGGCATCTGTAAGCCCATCCTCCTGTCCATCAGTCCCTAAATGGCATCTGTAAGCCCATTCCCGCCATCACACTGCTGACATGCTACTATGTGAGTGCAAATTTCTGGGCACTCTAGTGTTCAATCATCTTCCACCTTTGGATCACGAAAGGCACACAAGCCAATCTACATCCTCAGGTCTAAGAAGATTGAACAGGGGCAACTGTTGTACCCCAAAATTTTCCCTCCCATAATCTCCAAAGTTTTGACAAGCATCACCTCAAATGGTTCAAAGTCTACTCAAGGGCTACACAGTCAACCATCCTCCTAAGCCAATCAAACTAGGGTTTTGGTTCTTGCAAGTAAATTGAAGTTTTCAAGGGCTCAATCAAGTCCCATATGCTCATACACATTGTCAAGCACCTACATGTCAAGTTTCAAGGCTCACAAGGTCAAGTTGCACAGTCAAAAGTCCCATTTGCTCAACAGTCAACTGTAGGGGCAAAATGGTCATTTGGCAGTCAAAGGTCAAATTTTTTGGTCAACATCTTATTTTGAAGCCACAAACATCATTTGATCAATTCTTGATCATGATTCTCAAAGCATGGCTCAAAAATCATCAAGATGCAAAAGTTTCTATTTTTGGACAGCTGAAAAGTCAACTGCAAATTGACCAAGGCATGACTTTTTCTTGGTTCATCAGAAAAATCCCATCCAATGCTCATATTGAAGGGGAAGACATTTCCTACAACTCATCTTTACATTCCAAGTCCAAGAAATACTCTCACAAAAAGTTATCAATTTCAACATTATAGGTCATTTTCAAAAGTCAACAAAAAGGCACTTTAAGTCAAAGACCATAACTTGAGATTGGTAAATCAAAATGACATGGGACCAAAGACATTGGTTAGAGGACTTCAAGACCTTTCTAAAATGTCCAAGAACATGTTCATAGCTTCAAAATTGAGCAAGATATGCATTGGAGAAGTTGGGAAATTTTTGTGAAATGGCCAAAGTCAATTATCCTTGAAACTTCATTTTTGACAAAAGGGGCCCACTTTTTCCACTTGTTTCAGCTTGGACATGTTTCCCACGTGTCCCACAAATTATTTCAAGATTTAAAATTAATTTTTACATTTTTATTTAATTTTATTTGATTTAATTCATTTTAAATCTTTTAAAATCAAATAAAAATCAAAGAAGTTAATTAGGGGATATATTTTGTATTGAAATGCTTTGATACACCATCATGACCATTCCAAATTCGTGCAAGGGGCTATTCCAAGCAAGAATTCAAATTTGACACAAAAATGGAAAGTGGTTTCAATGAAGGTTATGGCAAAATCTTAAACATGAATGCAAGGCTTCAAGGCTCTTAATTCTGATTGAAACTCTTTACATAACATATGTGCAAGCTATCACAAAAGGATTCACGACCTAAAAAGCTGAGAAACGGCCAAACACATTTCAAAGTTTGAAGAGAAAAAAGCAAAACTGTAAACCTCTTTGCAACACGTTTTAAACCTCCATTCCAATCAAAACACATTCCTGGTATCCCTATGAAGCTTTAGCAATCAGAAACAAGTCAAGAACTTTAAGAAATCGTGCCATATAACTCATTCGGTTTGCTTCATTTTTTAAAACTGTATATCACATTTCATAAGCATTTGATCCATTTTTTTTATTGTTTTGTATTGCTAGGGGCTTTCTGAAGCTAATAGGATAATCCAATTGCATTTTAACGTGTTAAATCTTGATTCACCATTAACGTGTTTTAGGGTTTCAGAGTTCCAAAATTGGGGCTTTGCATAGGGTGTAAAATTAGACCTTCAAACTGGTACAGCTGAATTCGTGACCTCAAGACGAGACAAACCATGACCTCGCGCCCTTTTTATGTTACAGCATGCTCTAATCGCTATTTTCATAGTTTGCAGTTTGTGGGGGTTTAAAACCCCCGCTATGTGTCTTCTATTTGCAGGAAAAATAAGGAAGACGAAGGACGTGGCCTGATGCTATTGGGTGATTCAAATACTGGCGCGTGATTTTTGTTCATACCACTAACGCTTATTTTTTTTATATAATAACCATGTTTCATTATGTTAACAAAGAAACGCATTAGCCTGGTTGGTTGTTGAGGTGTCCTGCAGGTACTGGGACCTGGGTTCGATTCCCAGGTCCCCCACATATTTCATATTTTTCCTCCTAATGTGCTTCCATGCAGTATTCATCAAAAGGCTCATCATACAACCTCACATCCAAGCCTGCCACGCGCCCATGAACTTCAATCTGAAGGATACAAAAGGAGTCCTACCATGTACCTCAGTCAATGGACATGCACTCAAGCTGGAAAGTCAACAAAGGGCTTTGTTCTGATGGGCCAAAATGCTTCAATAAACCTCCCAAATGGCTCTGATACCCCCCATGGTTTGCATCATTTTTATTTTTTTATTTGATTTTCTTTTAATTCTTTTTAATATTTTAAATATTTCTTTTAATTCCATAAAATAACCTTTCATAATATAAAATACAAAAAAATCAAAAAATGTTTATTAATATTAATTTCACCATTATTATTTTTGTAAATAAACTTTAACAATTAATTTAGTTAATTTAGGTTTCAATTTCAACATTTTTCTTAATAAATTAAAATAGGTAGAATTAGGGTTTTGATATTTTTCACCTTTTCTTTTTAATAAATAATCTTCTCTCATTATTATCATTATTAATTACTAAATATTTTTGTAACTAAATATGTGAATAATTAATTAGTGTAAATTAGGTTAAACTTTAATATTTTTCATTAATAATTAAAAATATTTAGAACTAGGGTTTCCTTCTAATTTTAATTCTTTATTTTCACAAAAAACCAAAAAAACTAAAAAACACTTCTTTCCTTTTATTAAATAATTAATTAACTTTTAGTTCAATTTAATTTCAAAAGGGTCCAACGCCCTCGAACGTTCTATTCTTATTCTTTTCGCGCGTTATTTTATTTTCTTGTGAATATTATGTAACTGCTCAAGCCATGTAATAGTAACTAGGTTTTACTTTTCGCATTTTTATTAAAACGGGTCTTTGTAATTTGGCGATGTATAGACCCGCGCCTTGTAATAGCGTAGGATTTATCTTTCCGCATTTAAATTTCCGCACTTTTAAATTCTAATTGCATGAAAGAATGAATGACTAATTAAAAACAATACGTAGCTCACCATGCCATGATCAAAAGATAAATGCTAAACTGAAAACAACACACAAATTCACACACCACTCTTAGGGTACGCCTCACTGTTGCCTTACCTTCGAAACGTGGTCGTCGAGTATAGGACGTTTTAGTAAGTCCTTATGTCCATGATCCAGTTGCCTCGAAACGGTTGCCTCGAATTAAAAAAGGATCAATGGCATAAGGGTAGCTTCTAAGGTGTCCTACTGTTGCTCTGGTGACCACACTGTCCCTACAAACGAATTGACCCGAACACCTCCAACGGTGGTGCTACCTACCTCTCAATGGTGGGATGACACTACCATAAGGACTTCTACACAGCCTAATTCCTTAGGGTAGGTAGATGACTAATAGATACTTGCTCTATTCATAAACAAATCAAAACTCTTTTCACACCGACACTTTCAAAAAGCTTTCAAAACAATTTTTCAAACACTCTTGAGGACTGATACAAGAGTCATTCTGAAATCTTTAAACGAAACTTTTTCAAACCCACTCACAATTGAAAAGCAAACACTTTTGAAAACACAATGAGCAAGTATCTAAGAGCCCATGGATAACCATGGATAGAAAGGGTGCTAACACCTTCCCTTTCTATAAATCTACCTCCCGAACCGAGAAACTATCTCATAAGGAATTTTGCTGTGCTTTTGTCCTGTCCATATTAGAGAAAATAAAAGACGGTGGCGACTCTTGCTTCCGCGATATTTCGCGAACCAGCGTTAAACAATCAGTTCTAAATCCACCGATCACAGTGATCAAATAGAATTTCAATATCAACTCAATTATTCCCTAACAACAGTGCCAAAAACTTGACACGCTGCAAGCGCACGACTAATGTCAGAGTAGTAAAAAGTATCAAATCCACAAGGACTAATGGTTAAGTACCGAATTTTTTCCTATCATTGTAAAGCTAGAGTAATCGAATGGTTGGATATAAACAATCTTAAGTGAAAAATCACTTAAGTTAAAAAAACTTATTTTCAAAAGCACTTTTTGAAAACAACTTCATTGCGATTAACTTGAAGATTAATAAAACCAACAGGACTTTAGGGTCATGACTAATATCTATGATTTCTCCATAGGTCCTAAGTATTTTTATTACAAGAATTTTGACATAGTTTTATAGAAAAATAGACTATTGTGGGCAATACCTGCTTTCGCCAGCGTATTGCCCTATCTCTGATTGATGAGATGCTCGTCGACTTTTGCTCGTGCAGAAGCATTCGTCAGTGATCATTACTTTTGCACAACTATTAAAATATGAAACACTTTCTCAATCTCATCCAAGCACTTTCGTATCATTGGACTTGATTGTTTAAAAAACTATTATCGGGCATTCACATGTATCTTTTCAGACGACTGTAAATACTTGAGAACACTCCAACTTTCATAGCGAGGTTTTTATTCAAAAACTCAGATTTTTAAAATAAACAAATGTCCGGATTCTCGTAATTAACTTAGACTAATTTCTATGGATAATCATCGATAAGGTTCATGATCCTTAGATCTTAGGGAACTACTCACTCATAGTGAGAAAACAAATAATAGATTCATTCAAAATATTGGCATACATCATTAGATAAATTTGCAGAAAGAAATAAAAAAAGAGGAATAGAACCTGGAAATAAACTTGTAAATTAAATTGTGCTTTGATTTAAATGCTTCAATGGAGGCTTGTACAAGAGGAATGAAAAACTTGTAGAAAACCTAAAATTTTACGACAAAAAAGATGATGTTCCAATCCTCTCAAGGGATATTTATATCTTTTACATAAAACATCAGAATCAAAGTCATTAAAATAATAAACTCCAAATCAGAGACAAAATCGGCTGAAAAAGGAAACAAAAATATTGGATTTCGTACTCCTGTTACGGGTCGTAACATGCATTACGGGTGGCCGTAACAGGGCGCGGGTATTCATAGTGGGTATGCTTCAAAGGAAGCTTCAGCTAAATGTCTATTACGGGTCATAACATGCATTACTAGCACCCGTAACAGACCCCTGAAAAATGTATTGGGCGCTGAATCAAGAAGGCATCGGTCTGGGCTGCATTACGGGCCGTAATGCATATTACGGGTGGCTGTAATGCACCTCTGGTTTTTGTACTGGAGAAATCCGACCTTCACACTTTTCTTTGATTTTTGTCCAATTTTATCTTCTTTCCTTCTGATATGATCATAGAGGCCTGAAAATGATAAGAACACAATACCAAAGCATAAAATGTAGGAAAAGAGAAGAAACATAAACAAAATAAGATGAAAGGGTGACTAAATCATAAGCATAAAACAGTATAAAACACACTTATCAATCCCTTTTGTATTTATTTGTTTCTGATGTAAAATATAAAAAAAGAGTTAGTTAAATGAATGAATATATGATTATAGAAGAACATCGTAAATAAATTGATTATTGAAGAACACAAACCTTAAACCCAATTTATTTTCTGCTCTTGCAATCCATCGTAGAGAAGTTTACCGAGATTTTTACGCTTCAAAGTTTTTATGTTATGGTTCATTAACAGCTATTGATATTCAAAATGCTTTTATAATGATACGTGTTAGGTTTCACACAAATCACTAATGGAGGTGTCTTGAGCGTTGATACTCATGAAATGGGTGATACATATCTATTTAAGGACAGCGATAAATATCCTCAATAATCACGCCTTAATTATTCTCTCAGTTTCTGTAAATTACATTAATACAACAAATGCAGTGTTATCATAGTAGTTGTTGTTCTTGGAGAATAACACATCTTTGCTCTAATCCAGATCATGTTGGATATATTTTATGCTCATTATTTTAAAGTTTAATAGACTGCATGCAATCAACTTCTAAAGAGCTATCTTATCCAAGTAAGGAGTTATTAGTTTCAAACATTGGAAATGTTTTTTCTGCACTTGCAATCCATCATAGAGAATATTTCCCAAGTTTTTTTAAATTCTAAAATTTCATTATCTTGAGCAAATTTTATCACGGTCAGTGCTTTCACAATAAATATATATAGTGGTGGGTGTAGATATTTTGTTGTGGATTGATGTCTTGGAAATATCTTGAGCGTTGTTCCTTTAAGAATGTAAGGTAGAGATTCATTGTTGTAGCTGTGTAACATGTTACCAAGGGAAACATATTTTCTATTTTAAATAGAAAAATAAAATAAAATAAAATAAAATAAAATAAGAAAGCACATTGGTTTTACGAAAAAACTGAGGTGAATAATATCAATAACTTTTTTTTAACATTACATTGTTTACACAAAATATTAAAAAGTTCAAATTCATCATCATCATCGTTGCAATTCCAGATTTTGTTGGATATATCTTTTCAGAGGTTGTTTCTGAGAGAAGAATGATTTTCTACACTTGCAATCTATCATAGGGAACTTTCCCAACATTCTTTAACAGATAGTTGTTTCAGAAATACAACATCAACACCATTATGTGAGATAGATTGAAAGAACAAAAAAATATTTTATTCAAGCATAGAAGAACATTGAATATTTTTTGTGTCTTAAAATCCATCCAAAAAAATGATGCATGCAAGGGGCGGCTTCATATAAGTAAAGATTATGGTAAACTCTGTTTAACGAGTCATTTTATAGTGAAATCTGATTATTGGATGTCTCAGTTACATCGAAAAACCGAGGGTTAGATCATTTAGTTTTCACTTATAAACAAATAAAAGCATAAACTGTAATAGTTTGGATTCAAAGCGTGTCCTTATTTGTTTTTCCCATCGGTTTATTAAGAACCGAGGGAATTTGTTATTTTTTTTAATAAAAAAATAAAACATGGTGCACCTTGGCATAATACCTCGATTTTTTTTCTTGTAGTAGTGTACCATCCTACTTCTTGGAGGTGAGTGTTTTCAAAGATTGTGAGCACTTCGAGATATTTAAAGAGACAAAACTGAGAAGCTTAATCTCTGATGCACTCAGGAAGATCTATCCAACAGTGGTAAGGATTTTATTTTCCAACCTCATATATAAAAATGTCATTATTACATATGAAGTTGGAAAGTATCAAATATCTCTTTCTCGTGAAGAGTTTTCTAAAATCTGTAATCTTCCCTGCTCTTGTCCCCTCTACAGTGAAATAGATTAAGGAGATGATTTTATTTTTAGAGCTTATTTTTTACTTCCTACAATATCCAAACTTTTGTATTCCTTCTCCTTTTCTTGTGGACAACATGCTCCTAGACATCCGTCTTATTCACTATATGGTGAACCACATTCTCGTCCCAAGAAAACATAACCCGGGATAGTTGTCAAAAGATGATGGTTCCTAACTTGGTTAATGGCCAACAAAGTTGAGACAAACTGGACCAATGTAGTGATCCATCACATGATGTTGAGCAAGAGAAAGGAGTTATGTGGTTACCATATGGTCATTTGGTATCGAAAGTATTGGATCATGTTGGCTTCAACATTGAGGATGGGGAATATGAGGAAAACTTTATTGGGATAGGAAATGTTGCAGTGGGGAGGTAGGGATTGATATCAACGATGGAGCATCATCTCAAAATCCTCCCAAGATCATAATATTCGCTCAAAGTCAAGCTTAGCAGCAAGTGCCTCAATAGGAAGAGCCTTTAACTATAGAAGACTTCGATATCCCTCAAACTCCTTTGACTAAAGCTCTCCTTTGAACTCCCATCAAAGAGAAAAAGGACTAACAAGAAGATCTACTTTATGGAACAATATCTTGCTCAGGTACCACCACATCAAAGTTATTCAATGATGATGATGAGGATACAAAGTAGTCCTCACTTGTTTGCATGCTTGTTTTCTTTGATTGTCGCTTATTTTCGTCCTTTCCTTGCACCTATTTTCCCTTTGTAATTGAATTCTCTTTATGATTAATGAATTATTTTGTTTATGGAAATTGAATCTATGTGTTATATTTTCCCCCATATTTGAATTTCTTGGTCCATGAGCTTGGATTTATTTCCCTATTTGATTATTTTTCCTACTTTTTTTATAATGTTAAATGAGGATAACTATACACTCTCGAGGAGTAGGATATATTATCTATATTTTTTACGAGATTTTAACCACCCTAATCTTTTACCTTTGTTTCTCGGTTTGCCCATCTCCTTGAGAGATGCATTATTATCATCAAAAGGGGGAAAATATGAATTTGTGTGCTTGTAGGTACAGTGTCTATAATCAAATGATCTCAATGATTTTGATGATGACAACACTATGATATGAATTATTCATCTAAAGTTATGATTAGGGTGATCAAGTTGACTATACTTTGAGATCAAGATGTCAAAACCAATCTCTCTAAGGACAACATCTAATGTCAAATGTCATTCAGTTAAAAATCTTATGATATCTATTCAAGCAATCTTTGGTGACGGTGTCTATAAAGAAGTTTTATCAAGTCTCATCAGATAGAAGAAATTAAGTACCAGATGAAATACCGAAGCATTGATGAATCAAGCAAGGGATCTTGAAACTTCAAAGATTGTGAAATATATGAAGTGTGAAAGTTTTGGTGGTATGTGTTTGAGTGATCAAAGTATTATAAATATATTAGAGTAATTCTCAAATTACTAATACAATACACACACTGACCTAAAAGTATTTAAACCACTATAATTTTTACAAAAACACCTTAAAACCTTTAAAGGAACCATCAAAGTGCTTGTGAAATGGATCAAGAATGTTTCTAAACATTTAGGAAACTTGTATACACTACATAATCGAATAAGGCTACTAGCCAATAAATTAGAGCTAGGCATAAAACTTCTTAAGCGATTAAGACACTCATAATCGATTAAGACACTAGGCGTTGTAGGTTTTCCTTTTTGAGAATTAGGATTTCCATTTTTGTGATCCTTATAATTAATTAAACCTATGGTATAATTGATTATGGCCTTTAAAGACCCATGAATCTAGAAAACATATTTCTATATATTGTCTCTCTCTCTCTCTACTCTTTCCTTTCTCATTTATTTCTTTTTCACTAAATTTCATTAGTGATTTGGGAGTGAAAAAATCGGTGAGACTTTTCGTTTGCTATGATTTTGGGGTATTATTGTAATTTATGCAATAAGACTTTATTTCTTGTGTAATATCTCTTGTGAGAAGTTAATGTTTAATTTATGAGCTTAGTCAATAAAAATTCTCATTTGGTTAGTGAGATTTCTGTTAAAATCTCTATTTGATTTGCGAGCTTCGCCCGATACAAAAGCTCTCACTTGGTTTGTGGAATTGTCTGTCAAAATCTCCGTTTGATTTGTGAGTTTAGCCTGGTGTAAAATCTCTCATTGGTTTCAAGATTAACTTGATATGAATCTCGTTTTGTTTTGGAGGATACCAAGTATAAAACTCTAGTTTGATTGTAAGAAGGTTCATAGACATAACTTATGAAAAGCTCACATCCATAGTGAAAACTTTCTAGAAGAAATTATTGGAGAAAAAAGTAAATCAAATAGTTAAGTCGAACCTCTATAAATCTCTGACGTAATTCTCTCAACCCCAATCTCTTTTTATTTCTGTTATTCCTTTATTTCCATTGTGCTTAAATCTCTTCCTTACTCTAATTTTGCTTTCTTTACTTAATCTACTGTCTACTTTGTTTGATTTAAAAATTATAATTTGAATATCCAAAATCAAATCCAAATTAAATCATACAAAATTAAATTAGATTAACGAAATTTATTAATCAAACATCCAAAAATAAACAGAACCACAAATAAATTTAGCTTGAAATTAAATGAATTTTTATTTCATAACTGCACCAAATCACACTACAAACATTCCTATTCATACATTTAATTGCTTCAAATTCATAAAAACAAAATGTTCACCTTTATAATTTTAGTCTTTGACGGTTGACTCGAGATTGACGAACAACTAACCCACTTTTAAAAGATAAATGGATTCAAAAGACTTCCTTCAATCTCTTTTTATACCAATTTTTTTTTTTTATAAAAAATTCTGAATAAAAGACTAAGACTAATATTCAATGAATCTTATAAATAAATCATCTCATAAAAAATAAAATAAAAACTAATCTAAAACCGACCAATCAAATAAGCTACCACATCACATGGTTGGGTTCATGTCATGAAATCCAAATCACCTTACTTCCGGTTAACTTACACATGAACATGATCAGTCGACGTGGGTAACATGTCTCCGACAACTACCTTT
This sequence comes from Vicia faba, assembly GCA_948472305.1. Lineage (NCBI taxonomy): Eukaryota > Viridiplantae > Streptophyta > Magnoliopsida > Fabales > Fabaceae > Vicia > Vicia faba. The sequence goes on from OX451737.1 coordinate 520,755,141, forward strand.
AACCACTCCCAATTTCATTCCTCTTAATTAAGGTCTCAATCCAGAATCCCCACCCTCTTTCTCTCGCCGATTCCCCACTACTACCACTACCAGAAACTCACACCGGTACATCTATGCTTCTTCTATTCCCTTTTCACATAACTCTAATTCTTTCTTTTGAAGGCTAACTGTTTGTTTTATTGCCTAACCTACTTCACCCAGCTATATTCTTTGATCAATCAAGCTAATTTGTCATGGAAATATACTTCTTTAAATTGTAGTTGTGAAAGATGGATCATCCTAATACGTTTTGTTTTTTTGCTCGATTTTACAATGTGTTTGTAATTATGGCGGTTGTGTTGTTTACATGTAGATTTGGTTTGGATAGCTCAGTTATATAGGGTAAAGGAAAATTAATTTTAATGTAATCTGTGCGTGCTAATGATACCATTGATATGTAGATAAAACAAAATTTATGATGAGATAGGATGTAGAATCCAAGGTAAAGATCTATCAACAATTGTTTAATGGTGATTTTGTCATCTTTAAATTGAACATCATATCTATGTTTTCATCACCTTAGTTTTTCCCCGTTGCCATTTATCCATCTTCCCCAGATCACAGAGTAAGTTCTTATACTCGCTCCAAAACTCTCCTAACTAATGTCTTACTGGGTGTCCTTAACAGGTTCAGCTCCTTACCCCCCCAAAAAAATCTTTATTCTTAATTTCACTGAATGCCAATGTTGTGTGTTTATAAATTCTATCATCCTCGTGCCTGAAAATGGAAAATGGAAAAACATATTACCTATGTTTATATTTGATTTGTACAAATTAGAAAAACATGCCTAATGGAAATTGCATTTGACTAGCTCAGATTGATGATGCACTTGGCCCCAAGTAGGCTGTTATGCAGTAAAAGGAAATCACTTTCTGGTAAGAAAATGCCAGGACTCAGATAATCCAAATAGAGGCCAAGTTAGCTACCCCGCAGTTTGTTTGTTCTCTGTATATTTTCTTCCTTAATCCCGTATCTATCTCTGGATATGTGTTCCGAGGTTGAGAATGAAATGATTGGGTTCTGTTAGTTTTTCTTTAGATTGTGTTTGGAAAGTACTACTTTGCTGATGTTTTAAATGTTGTTTGTTTAGTAGGTGCTCATAGAGAGAGAGACGCCATGGTGCCTGCTGCCAGGGTTGCTACTGCACAGCCTCTTTTTTCATTTGGATTGATTTCTGACGTCCAATATGCTGACATTCCTGATGGTCGCTCATTCCTTGGTGTCCCACGGTATTATAGGCATAGTATTCTTATTTTGCAGAGAGCAGTTAAAGAATGGAATACTCATCAGAAGCATAAGTTTGTGATTAATTTAGGAGATATTGTTGATGGGTTTTGTCCCAAAGATCAATCTTTTAATGCTGTAAAGAAAGTTGTGGATGAATTTGAAATGTTCAAGGGACCTGTGTATCATATGATTGGAAATCACTGTCTGTACAATCTTCCTCGAAGCAAGTTACTTCCCTTATTAAAGATCCAAACCCTTGATGGTTGTGCTTACTATGATTTCTCACCAGTGCCGGAATATAGATTTGTAGTTCTGGATAGCTATGACATCAGTGCCATTGGGTGGCCTCGAGATCACCCAAAAACACTGGAGGCCTTGAAATTGCTAAGAGAGAAGAATCCAAATGAAGATAAGAACAGTCCAACAAATTTGGAGGGGCTTGACAGAAGGTTTCTTATGTTTAATGGAGGCATCGGAAAGGAACAGATGGAATGGTTAGATGGTGTTCTCCAGAATGCAACCGAATTGAAACAGAAGGTGGTTGTCTCTTCCCATCTGCCTCTAGATCCCTGTGCTACATCCAAGGAGGCGCTGTTGTGGAATTGTGATGAAGTGATGAATTTAATACACAGATACAAATGTGTTAAGGTCATTCTTGCTGGGCATGATCATAAAGGTGGGTACTCCATTGATTCTCACGGGGTACACCATAGAGTTTTTGAAGCTGCACTTGAATGTCCTCCTGGCTCAGATGCATTTGGAAGCGTTTATGTCTATGATGACAGGATATCACTTGTAGGAACTGACAGAATGGCAAGTACAGACATGCATTTTAATCCTCAATAATTTTAATTTGTATGACATGATGTGTTGATGTTTGGAAGACACACATTCTTTGATCAATAATTAATATGATCTCTAGAGTACTACCCAAGTTGGAATAACGCTGTTGCGACTGGTACCGGGAACTTGCAAGTTCTTGAATCAGCATGCTCCTCCCTGTTGAGAGAGGCAAGAATGCAACGTGCAGCATTGTTGGAGTCACCCATGTATGTGATTTGTAAAACTGTTGTGCAATTTTGCTTAATTGCTTTGCATAGTTTAGTGAAAACCTTGTTGTGATCATGTAAACTGATGTTAGAGTTATTTACATATGTTTTTTTTCCCATCACTTTTCCATGCTAAATCACTGCTTATTAGAGTGTTTTCTATGTACTTTCAGACCTTCCACTTACTTATGGCAAGTGCTGAAGGGAATCAATTATATTTTTCAAACAATAATAAATATTAATGCAAGTGGTGTAAGGTGTAAATTTAAAGAGATACTAGTATATTTTAAGAGGTGGAAAGAGGTATCTAGATTCTTGGAAAATTGAAGTGAAGCTGCTTGAAAATGAGATAATTAATATCCATCATACTATTTCATGAATTGAAGTCACTTTCCTCTCTTATATATAGGAGGACATTCCAGCTATTAGGCTATTAAACCAACAAAAATAAAATTGGAAGACATTTGAAGAGTTAAAGCGTTTTCGGTTTTTTGGGTGATCACTTGATCAATATTTGGAGAAGGATGGTGGGGTCATAGATATGGCAGGAAGCATACTCAAAATTGTCGAAGTGGAGTTGCAAAGTCTTCAAGTGGAGGCACTTGGTCTTTTGTTGATAAAAAAATGCAAGCAGATGAATTTTTTTCTCCAAATATAAAGTTTCTACGTTAAATTTTGATCTAATGATTGTGTTCGTCTTTTTCACTATGCATTAGTTTCTCTCACATCTTATAATTCCACCAATCGAAACTTGGTTATGACACCACTTAGCATCTCTCACATCTTATAATTCCACCAAGTCGAAACTTGGTTATGACACCACTTGTTAGAGAGTTCGAGGAAGTCGGAAGCATTAACAAAATTAATGTTTTATATATATATATATATATATATATATATATATATATATATATATATATATATATATATATATATATATATATCAACGGGACGAAGAATGTTCAGAGAATGTTTCTCTATTCTCTGTTCCACTCTTAAATTTATTCTCCATCTCCGTCCCCATTCCCCGTCACGGAAAAAAAAAATGTAATATCCTATTTTCCTAAACATATAAATATTGAGGATTATCTTTTAGTTGAGATAGAACTAAAAGGCATACTAGTCATTGTTGCATAGTTGGGGGACAAATGAGACATTTTACTAATTAAATGAAAGGTAAGGGGGTTGTTTGGCTAAGACTCATTGTGTTTTGTTGGAACAAAAATCAGATCGTAGAGAAAGAGAGAAAGGAAGCGTGAAATAGAGAGAGGAAGAAAAAGTCTCATTTTTGCTCAATCTTTATCTCCAACTCTTGCATGCACTTTAAGCTAACTATTTTCTTCCATCCTTCCTGTTTTTTTTCGCAACTTCTTCTCCATCAATTTCAGGTGAGTCTCATTAGATGTAGAGACTTGGGGTTTTGGGGTTTATGTGGGAACAAAGGTTTGAGAGGTATGTGCTTCTAACTCTTGATAACGCATGATTCTGACCCTAACCTCATAATGGAATGTATATGCATCTTCATTTCGTTCTATATGTTGCTCATAATGGATTGCGTGTGGAGATTTTGGAAATTTGGGGCCTGAAATCGTACTCTATGTTTTCTGATTTTTCTGAACGCAATAAAGTTCGCTTAGCGAACTACAGTTCGCTTAACGAAGGTCTGAGACTTAAAGGAAACTTATGCATCAAAGTTCGCGTAGCGAAGTAGCTTTCGCTACAGAGTTCACATAGCGACAGTCTGTGATTGAAAGAAAAGAAATAAATAATTATTTGCTTCTAGTTCGCTTAGCGAATTGGGCATTTGCTAGGAGTTTGCTTAGCGAACTGTGACTTCCAGAATTAGTGAAGCTACTGACTTCTTTGCTGGGACATCGCGTAGTGAATCAAGCATTCGCTGGAAGTTTTCTTAGCGAACTTGTCCTGACAGAATAACATGATTTCTCCTCCAAGTGAAGAATTGATCCGGAATCAAGAACGAATTGCCTTAGTAGTTATCTAAGATACTGTATGAATGCCCATGACTAATGTATAGCTGCATATGCTTTTAAAATGTTCATAGATGCTATTTGTGCTTAATACATGTTATTGTTGAAATGTATTATATAAGGGACAAATGTATGAGCATTGTGTTTTCTGTTCTTTTCGGGGTGAACGATTCAGATGTGTTGCCGGTGTGGCTTAATGTGATTGTGGTGATTTGAAATATGTTTGAATAGAAGTAGACCTATGCTATTAGGTGGTAAATCACATATGACCATGGAGTGGGTCCAACTTATTTTCTTACTGTTGCAATGACCCGAGTGGACCGTTGTCTACCGTGAAATTTGGTAAGCAACTGTTGATCTTCCAAATCGAATAAAAATTGGTAACTTGCATGATCGACCAGATTGATCCTAAGTACACGTGTTCTTATTCAAAACTTACATTCCTAAAACAAAGAATACTTTTGACAATATTCTTACTCTTTTAATCAAAGTTGATTTCAATTGTAACTTTGTAAATAGTAAGGTAATGCTTTTAAAGAAAAGACTGGAATGTAAAGAGATTTCGAATGAAATTTAAAGGAATGTATAAAGCTTTCAATTAAAGTTGGATAGAAATAAACATAAAATTGGTACATCATACGTACATTCTCACAAACTCGTTTCTCTAACGCCGGTACTTTAAGTAATTTTGAGTATTTTGTACAAAGATGTGAACACACTAAATCCTAACACTAAGGCTCCTATTTATACTAATTCGACCAAACGGTCTCTAAATAAGATGTTGCCACGTTCGACATCTGCATGCGCCTTTGAATTCTATGCTTCCATGTGTTCCTTTTGATAAGATTAAACTTTTGAATTTGAAAACTCTTTGTCTTCGAAGCACCAAATGTGATGGTCAGAATATGCTTAATGATACTTCAAATAACTTGAAATCTCTATGGTTCGCGTACGAACCTTTTGCCAACACTTAGCATAACAAAGCTTTTATTAGCTCTTCATCTGTTGAAATCTTCACACAAACTCCTTTATTCTTTCTTTCGAACTATATTCTCCAAAATATATCATTTTAGCTAAAATCCATGTAGTCGAAATTTCCAGTCAACAAATTTCTCCCAATAAATATGTGTTCGAATTTCTTGGAGAAACATACATTTCATGCCAAACAATTATATTTCGACGAACATACAATCTTCATGATAGACAATAATTGCTATCCCACTTTGAATTTGAGTATCATAGCAAGCTAGTTGTTACCCCATTGATAATTAGTTTTCCAGGTCCTATCCCCTACAAATCAGATAAGGTTGTGCCTTGCAAATACAACGCTACAATCTTAGAAGATGAAGTGGAAGTTCCCATCCAACCAATGCCTGATATTGGAAATATAGCTGAAAACAGCAGGGTGACCTGTAGCGGTCGTGTGTTTGCACCGGTTTTTCAGAGAGATGTTGCTGCTGGAAAGAAAGTTGCTGAGAATGATAAACCTAAGAAGACTACAAGAGAGACTAGCAGAGCTACGCTAGAGAAAGAAGTGGATGATATTTTGAAGATGATTAAGATGAGCGACTACAAAATTGTAGATCAGCTACTGCAGACTGCTTCAAAGATATCTATCTTAGCTTTATTAATGAATTCCTCTGCTAATAGAGAATCCTTGATGAGGGTACTGGACCAAGCTTTTGTGGAGAGTGACATGCCAATAGATCAATTCAGCAGCGTAATTGGAAACATTACGTCATGTAATAACTTGAGTTTCTGCGATGATGAATTACCAAATGAAGGGAGGAATCACAACCTGACCCTCCACATATCTATGAACTGCAAGAATGATTCTCTATCCAATGTGCTAATTGATAATGGATCCACGTTGAATGTTATACCGAGAAGTACCCTTATGAAGTTGAAATATGAAGGAACTCTTATGCGCCCGAGTGGCATCATTGTGAAAGTATTTGATGGGTCAAGAAAATCTGTCATCGGTAAAGTGGACTTACCTATCCATATAGGACCACATTTGTTCCAGATAACCTTCCAGGTCATGGACATTATTCCCGCATATAATTGTTTGCTAGGACGGCCATGGATACATGAGGCAGGGGCTGTCACTTCAACTTTACACCAGAATCTGAAGTTTGTGCATGAAGGGAAGGTAGTGATCATAAATAGGGAGCATGCATTGTTGATATCTCATTTGTCCTCTTTCAGTATTGTAGAAGCAGATGAAGCTGCTGTTGGAACCCATTTCCAAGCCCTATCCATTGACAACATAAGGGGAAGTGAGAATTCCATGGTCTTGATAAAGGACACGCAGCAGGTTGTGCGTAATAGTCCTAGTGCAGTGTGGGGACGAATTGTGGATCCACCCGTAGACAAGAACAAAACTAGCCTGGGTTTCTCTTCGAAGAATGGAAAAGGCAAAATTTTAAAGTCAAAGTCCACTGTGAGCAGCTATCATGATGTTTTCCGCAGCGGAGGTTACCTCCATCCAACTGATTCTATAATTAATGCTATAGAGGAGGATGAAGCAGAGCAGGAAGTGCCGAATTATGTGACGCATGGAGTCAGGGTTCAGAACTGGATCACCATTGATGTTCCCTCTTGCATACATATTTCAAAGTAATTTGATTTGTTAATCTTTCTTTTGAAAAGCTTTCACTCTGCCCAAGGTGGAAGTATTAATGTTGTATGGCTTATCTGTTTGCTATGAGTTTTAAGATCATTAATAAAAGTTGTCTTTGCATCCCGAATTATGTTTTCATTTCCTGCTTTTTCTTGGAAAATGGTAATAAAAAAAACCTTTCAAAATAAATAATAATTGAAATTTAATTTGCATGATCACTTGTTATATGTGTCAGTTTCTAAATGCAATCACAAATCATATGTGCAGATTAATTAAAAAACCCCGTTGAATACAATGAACCTGCACCCTCTCTCAACTTTGAATGTCCTATGTATGGGGCTGAAGAAGAAGATTGTGATGAGATTCCAAAAGAGGTCTCACGGTTTCTTGAGCACGAGGAAAATACCATTCAGCCATATAAAGAGCCTTTGGAAGTGATCAATTTGGGTTCAGAAGAAGATCCGAAGGAAGTCAAGATTAGAGCGTCGTTGCATCCCGATGTGAAGAGAGGGTTGATTGAGCTGTTGAAAGAGTGTGTGGATATTTTTGCTTGGTCTAGATACAGACATTGTTGAGCACCGTTTACCGTTGAAGCCAGAGTGTCCGCCAATTAAACAAAAGTTGAGAAGAACTCACCCAGATATGACAGTAAAGATCAAAGAGGAGGTTCTAAAGCAGATTAATGCTGGTTTTCTTGTGATGTCAGTGTATCCTCAATGGATTTCCAATATTGTCCCAGTACCAAAAAAAGACGAAAAAGTCCGCATGTGTGTAGATTACAAAAATCTAAATAAAGCTAGTCCAAAAGATGATTTTCCATTGCCACACATTGATATGCTAGTGGATAGCACAACAAAATTCAAATTATTTTCGTTCATGGACAGATTTTTCGGGTATAATCAAATAAGAATGGCTTTAGAGGACATGGAAAAAACAACATTTATCACACCCTAAGGAACATTCTGTTACAGAGTGATGCCCTTCAGGTTGAAGAACGCTGGTGCAACGTACCAGAGGGCTATGAAACCCTATTCCATGATCTGATGCACAAGGAAATTTAAGTATATGTTGATGATATGATTGCCAAATCCTAGACTGAAGAAGGGCATATAGAAGATTTGTTGAAGTTGTTTCAGCGTTTGAGGAAGTATCGTCTCTGTTTGAATCCAAATAAATGCACCTTCGGTGTTCGACCGGGGAAGTTGTTGGGTTTCATTATTAGCCAGAAAGGAATTGAAGTTGACCATGATAAAGTCAAAGCAATTCAAGAAATTCCAGCACCAAGAACTGAAAAGCAAGTCAGAGGTTTCCTCGGGCATTTGAATTATATTTCCAGATTCATTTCCCACATGACTGCAACATGCGAACCGATCTTTAAGTTGTTAAAGAAAGATCAAGGTTGTGTGTGGCCGGATGACTGCCAAAGGGAATTTGAGAGTATTAAAGAATATCTGCTTGAACCTCCTATCTTGCCCCCTCCCGTAGAAGGAAGACCGTTGATTATGTATTTGACAGTGTTAGATAAATCCATGGGTTGTATTCTGGGACAACAGGATGAAACAGGGAAAAAGGAGTTCGCCATTTATCATCTCAACAAAAAATTCACTGATTGTGAGTCGCGGTACTCCATGCTGGAAAAAACATGTTGTGCTTTGGCCTGGGCGGCAAAGCGTTTGCGGCAGTCTATGTTGAATCACACCACTTGGTTGATCTTCAAAATGGATCCAATCAAGTACATTTTTGAAAAGCCTGCTCTTACTGGGAGAATCTCCTGTTGGAAGATGTTGTCATCTGAATATGATATCGAATACCCCACTCAAAAAGCTATTAAAAGTAGTGTGTTGGCAGATTATCTTGCTCACCAACCAGTAGAGGATCACCAGTATGCAGAATATGAATTCCCCGATGAGGATGTGATGTTCTTAAAAGTGAAGGATTGTGATGAACCATTACCCGAGGAAGGTCCTAACCCTGAATCTCGTTGGAGTATGATATTTGATGGAGCTATGAATGCTTATGGTAAAGGAATTGGTGTTGTGATTGTCACTCCTCATAGATCGCACATTCCTTTTACTGCAAGGTTAACATTTGATTGCACTAATAATATGGCAAAATATGAGGCTTGCATCATGGGTCTCGAAGAAGCTATTGATCTCAGAATTAAAATTCTCGACGTGTATGGTGATTCAGCTTTGGTAATAAATCAGATTAAAGGAGAATGGGATACTCGTCACCCTCGCTTGATCCCTTACAAAGATTATGCTAGAAGATTATTACCATTCTTCAATAAAGTTGAATTCCATCACATCCCTAGAGATGAAAACAAAACGGCGGATGCTCTGGCAACTCTGGCTTTTATGTACCAAGTGAATACTTGGAATGATATACCCCGAATTGCGGTTCGACGGCTGGATAGGCCCGCTCATGTGTTTACAGTAGATGAGGTAGAAAATGAAAGACCCTGGTATTATGATATCAAGCATTTTCTTCAGACTCAGGAATACCCGATTGGTGCATCAAGGAAAGATAGAAAGACACTGAGAAGATTGGCTGACAGTTTCTTCCTCAGTGAAAATGTGTTATACAAGAGAAATCATGACATGGTCTTGCTCAGATGCGTGGATAGACACGAAGCAGACATGTTGATGCATGAGATTCATGAAGGTTCATTTGGAACTTATGCCAATGGATATTCGATGGCTAAAAGGATGCTAAGGGAAGGTTACTATTGGTTGACAATGGAGTCTGACTGTTACAAATTTGAAAAGAAGTGCCATAAATGCCAGATTTATGCAGACAAGGTCCATGTGCCTCCGACACTCCTCAATGTGATTTCCTCCCCATGGTCTTTCTCTATGTGGGGGTATTGACATGATTGGGATGATAGAATCCAAAGCTTCGAATGAGCACTATTTTATCTTGGTAGCAATTGATTAGTTCACCAAGTGGGTGGAGGCTGCTTCATATGCCAATTTACTAAGCAGGTGGTTGTGCGCTTCATTAAGAATAATCTTATATGTCGGTATGGTGTGTCGAGAAGAATTATCACTGAGAATGGCTCGAATTTAAACAATAAGATGATGACAGAACTGTGTGAAGAATTCAAGATTGTCCATCACAATTCATCTCCATACAGGCCTAAGATGAATGGGGTTGTTGAAGCTGCTATAAAGAATATCAAGAGAATTATTCATAAAATGGTTGTTACTTATAAGGATTGGCATGAAATTCTCCCTTTTGCTTTGCATGGATATCGAACATTTGTCCGCACTTCAACAGGAGAAACCTTGTTCTCCCTAGTGTATGGAATGGAAGCTGTACTCTTGGTCGAGGTAGAGATTCCCTCGTTGCATGTGATAATGGAAACCAAGCTGACGGAGGCTGAATGGGTTCAGAACAGGTTTGACCAATTGAATTTGATTGAGGAGTAAAGGATGACAACCTTGTGTCATGGCCAGTTATATCAAAAAAGAATGAAGAAAGCTTTTGATAAAAAGGTCAAACCTCGTGAATTCAGAGAAGGCGACCTCGTGCTCAGGAAGATCATGTCTTTCAACACTGATTCTAGGGGCAAGTGGACTCCTAATTTTGAAGGCCCGTATGTTGTCAAGAAAGCCTTCTCTGGTGGTGCATTAATTCTTGAAACTATGGATGGCAAGGATTTCTCACGTCCCATGAATGATGATGCAGTCAAGAAATACTTTGCCTAAAGAAATAAAAGAACAACTCACTAAGTTGAAAATCCGAAAGGGCGGCTTAGGCAAAAAGGAGCATCTCGGTAGGCCGAAAACCCGAAAGGGAGGTCTAGGCAAAAATTAGAGACCTAAACAGAATAAATTTCCCGCTAAGCTGAAAATCCGCAAGGGCAACTTAGGAAAAAGTTATGGATTTTCTTGGCAAGTGACTACGTCAGACAAGATTTGATCGTTGAAGCAACAATCTTCTCGGATTCTCACCATACTTCAACAAAGGCTATTTCTCAGGATTTCAAAAGTTGTTAGGGGGGATAGTGGTCATTGTATCTTTTCCTTTATGTATTACCATTTTCCAAACTTTGTAATCATCTATGGAGTCTCGCTATTCGCAGACTACCGTTCTATTAATGAAATTCGAGCTTTTACCCAATTCTTTGTATTTCCTATGTTATTTAGCTTGCAAAGACTCCATTTATTACCGATAATAAATTTCAAAGCAAAGAGATTAAATAACAAAATTTATTTTTCAAAAAAAAATATTTTTTTCAATTTACTTTTACTTTGAGATTTGTGATGAAACAATGACAATAAAAATGGTGATCCCAGGAATGGACAAACTCCGGTTGTTTTGAGAAGCTTTTGTTCCCCTCGAGAAGGCCTACTAGGGTTATTTTTGCCATATTGGGTTTATGGTTCCGGTATCCTCGGTCAAGTTTGGATTCATTTCTCCTTTTTCTGAGTTTTCATGATGTGAAGTTTCAATCCGCATTTTTCTCCAGTGAAGTAGGCTTGAATTCCCCAGCGAAGTTTGTTTGTTTTGGTGTCAGTCTGCTTTATTTGAGACTGGTCTTGCAATCTCCAGTAGGCATGTTACTTTTGAAAAAAAACACTGGTTTCCCCGATGAAGCCTGAAGAAGGATGTTCTACCCCGGTATCTGTTTGATTTGGCTACCTCCGGATTATGTTTCTCCTCAGTAAAGATAAAAGTAGGTAGTAGGTTTGGTTTCTGTAGCTGGCCTTTACCTTTCTTGGAATGATCATCTTGGTTGAAGCTTAGCCTAGTTTTGTTAGTGCCCGAGGCAGTTTTGCCTGGTTGTTCCCCATGTTGTGTATCTGTTTTGTCAGCATGCACACGATAACACTCATACATTCATACATGCATCATGCAAAGTTAAAATTGACAAGTCATTATTCATTGACATTTGTTAATATTTTTGTTTACGTATTACCCTGTTTTGCAGATTTACGTTGCCCTCTCTTCAATAGAGTGTTGACCTTAAGCAGAAAGCATATATTCTTTCAATTTCCCTACTGAGTTGTCCCTCATAAAAGATTTCTTCCTTAGCCTTCTGGTATAGTTCCTTGTTTGGAAGGGTTTGGTTTTCCCTCTTGAGTTTATTTCTCAAAGGATGAATTCAGGTTGACTGTTTCATTCCAGTTTATTTCTGGTTTGAATCTGTGGTTCCCTGGCAATGCTATTCGCTCTGAAATCCTGAAAAACTCCAAGCTTTGGTTGGTGCATTTATTTTTCACAAGAAGACTTTATCCCCTTAGCAAGAACATCATGGTATCTCCCCAGTAAGTCATACCTCTTGCCCCAAAAAAGTCATTTCCTTTTACAATCCTCCGTGACCATAAATAGCAAGTTCTCTTTATTTGAGATAGATTATGTATTATCCTTTCCAGGCAGAGTGCCTTGGTTAAAGAAGAAGTTAAGACCCGTTCTAGGAGAAATACCAGAATCTTGGGTAAACTTGTTATCTTTTTGCTATCTTCAATGAACGTTGGTAGTTCATCGTCAGTGAACGGCGGTGATATGATATTCTCTTTCTACCTTCAGTGAAAGTTGGTAGACCATCAGTAGTGAATGTCGATGTTTTCTATTCTCTTTCTACCTTCAGTGAAAGTTGGTAGACCATCGGCATTGAACGTCGATGTTTGTTATCTTTTTGCTACCCTCAGTGAATGTTGGTAGTTCATCGTCAGTGAACGACGATGATATGATATTCTCTTTCTACCTTAAATGAAAGTTGGTAGACCATCGACAGTGAACGTCGATGTTTTATATTCTCTTTCTACCTTCAGTGAAAGTTGGTAGACCATCAGAAGTGAACGTCGATGTTTGTTATCTTTTTGCTACCCTCAGTGAACATTGATAGTTCATTATCAGTGAACGACGGTGATATGATATTCTATTTATACCTTCAGTGAAAGTTGGTAGACCATCGGCAGTGAACATTGATGTTTTATATTCCCTTTCTACCTTCAGTGAAAGTTGGTAGACCATCGGCAATGAACGTGGATGTTTTATATTCTCTTTCTACCTTCAGTGAAAGTTGGTAGACCATCGGCAGTGAACATCGATGTTTTTTATCATTTTGCTACCCTCAGTGAATGTTGGTAGTTCATCGTTAGTGAACGGAGGCGATATGATATTCTCTTTCTACCTTCAGTGAAAGTTGGTAGACCATCGACAGTGAACATATATGTTTTATATTCTCTTTCTATCTTCAGTGAACATTGATAGTCCATTGGTAGTGAACGTCGACGTTTGTTATCTTTTTGCTACCCTCAGTGAACATTGGTAGTTCATCGCCAGTGAACGGCGGTGATATGATACATTCTCTTTCTACCTTCAGTGAAAGTTGGTAGACCATCGGTAGTAAAAGTCGATGTTTATTATCTTTTTGCCATCTACAGTGAACGTTGATATATCATCGTCAGTGAACGTCAGTGATATGATATATTCTCCTTCTACCTTCAGTGAAAGTTGGTAGACCATCGGCAGTGAACGTCGATGTTTGTTATCTTTCTCTCTGCCTTCAGTAAACGTTGGTAGCTTCACCTTCAGTAAAAGTTGGTGTGTCCTTTGACCATCCTACCATCCTCTCTGATTCAGTTCTCTGGGTTCACCAGTGATTTATTTTCTTGGTGGGGGTGCTCCTTTATTTCTTTATTATTGTTGCATCCCCAGTGATACTTTGCGTCTTTTTGGTCATGTTCATATGCATTCATATGCATAAGCATTTGCATGGCATCTTAGGGCAAAAAATAGGGTTTGTTTTATATTTAAGTATCTTCGATCGCATCGACACGAATATTTTTAGCCTTCGTATCTTCGAATAGAAGAAACTTAAATAAGGGCAGCTGTTGTACTCCAATTTTCCCCCCTAAGATCCCTTCATCGTACCATGTTGATTCACTCACAACAAGATCACACTAGGATTCTTGGTTCCCCTCCCTACATTTGATCTTTCCCTTTTGAGGGATTACCAAGCACCTTGACTTATGTTCCTTTTGTGATCATGAATGTTGTTTCTATTTCTTCATTTAACTAATAAAATGCAATGTTGTTTTGTCTTGCTTGTTATCCATGTAGGTGAAGGGCAATGAGATTTAACAAGTTACTCCATGGGTTCATGAGTTTATTTCCATGCCCTAGTCAATATAGCTTGAGAAGTTCAAACCTTACCAATGGATTGGTTTTTGGAGAATTTGCATGACAAGGTGGTTTTGGTTCATCACATTTCAAGGTTATTAGATTTGACTCAAAAGTATAAGGGGTTGATTGGAGAAGTTGTCATGTTTGGACAAGGCCTTGTTCCTATTGGTCACAAGAGCATATTTCTCTCAAAATTCAAGATATGGAAGTGGTTTTGCTTGCTATGAGTATTAATTATCATCCTTAACAACTTCTATTCACAAAGCAAGAATATTGGTACAAGAAGTTTGTTCAAACTTGTCAAAGTTTCTCAAGGCATTCTCTTGATCTAGAAGCTAGGGTTTTGAACTTCAAAGGAGCATATCTTGCTCACCTTTTGGTATTTTTGGTGATTCCAAAGACATCCTACTCTTCAAAGGGGTTATTAACAAATCACTTCAAAAATTCCAAAGATTTTTCATGTGGAAGAAACTTGGTGAAGAAGAAAGATTATAAGTCATCTAGATGAATCCACAATTTTACATAAGTAACTTCAAATGATCACAACTTGTTCAATTTTTATCACCTTGAGTCCATTCTTTTTCCATAATTATCTTGAAGATATGAACTTTATGCCTTCTTTTATGTGAAAAGTTGGAAAATGGATGGAGGTTGCCTTAAATATGCAAAAGATTATAGGTCATTTCGTGATTTTTGGCCAACTTCAATAAGTCATAACTTGCTCAATTTTTGGAGATTTTGAGTGTTTCAAGTTTCAAAATGTCATTAAAGAGATCTACTTCATGCCATCTTTTTTGATCAAGAGCAAATTCCAAGTGGAAGGCCATGTTTGGATGCAAGACATTATAGGTCATTTTTGATGAAGAATTTGAAATATTTCTAAGTATGGAAAGTCAACTCTTTTTCTCCAACTTTGACTCAACATAACTTTCAGCTCAAGCATCCATTTAACTCCATTCTTTTTCCATTGCAAAGCTTGTAACCTCGTCTTTCCAAAGCATCAAGAATCATGCCTTGACACCCCTTGAGCTGAGAATGCCATAGTTTAAAAAATGGTAACTTGGAATTGAAGTTTCCTTGTAAGTCAGAATTTGAATTTCATGTTACAACCTCTAAACCTCAAATTAACACGCGCTTTGGGTCTAAACATGATTAGCCAACTTTCCCAAGTGGATTAGTGCATCAAAACGCAAGAATTGGATGAGTTTTGATGAAGTTTGGATCACACTTCACTCGTGCATCAGGTTTGCACGAATTCCCTCCAAAACCCACCATTCACTCTTCCTTTTGATCTCATTCGCTTCTCCTATAAATACATGAACTATCCCATTCAATTTCCCAAGCTTGGATAGTCAGAATCACCCTGCCAAACTTGCTCCATAACTTAATTTTCTGTAACTTCAAAATCCATTCTCGAGCCTTTTTCAATCCAATTTTCCATCAATTCACCTTCCTTGATCTTCGCTGAAGCTAACCACATAATTACATTCAAGAATCGGGCCCTATATTGCTCCATAGAAGTACAGTTTCAGAGCTCTGCAACTCAACTTCAATAGGTAGATTCCTTCATCAATTCTTCAAAACTCTAATATCATTGTGTTGCTCTCATTGCCTTGATTCTAGTCACAAAACTTACCTTTTACTGGAAACACGTTTTGACCATGAAATTTCAAATCCCTTTTCAAAATTTTCCTTCCAAATTGTTTGAGCTACAATTTATATAAATTTGGCGCGAGGGTGTGGTTGTCTTCGTCTTGAAGAGACGAAGCGAATGTCATAGGTCCGAGCTTCTGATTTTACAGTTTGAGAGACCTATAATTCGTGATGGCTGGAGGTTGAAGATGACCAACGTGTCATCTCCAACCAATGAAGGCGCACCATCTGTATTTTTCAAATCTGATTTAATTAATGATTTTATACATTATTCACTAATGACCATGATATGCATAGCGCGCCAGATCCCTTGGATTTGATTACTAACGCATTTTGACTCTCATCCAATGGTCCACATATTTACTTTTATTTTCTCTGATTTTTATATTTTAATTGTTTTAAATTTCAAAAAATCATAGAAAATTCATTTTTAGTCCAAAAAATCTGAAAAAATTATGAAAAATATTTTTGATTATTCTCTTTCTGATTTTTATTTTTTCACAACTTAATTTTATGTTTTGGTATTTTTTATAAATTTTACACTTATTTGATTTGTTTTAAATGTTTAAAAATATTTTTATACATTTTAAAATTCTGAAAAAATTATGGAATGATCCAATGATATTGTGATAAATATTGGTGACCTTATTTTATTTTTGTTTCTGACTTTTAATATTTTTTGTTTATTTTACCCATTTATTTTAATTTTAAAATTAGTTTCTGACTTTAAAAAATTACCAAAAAATTTGTAAAATTATTTGAGCCTTTTTCTGATTTTTTCTGTGGTCTTACTTTTTATTTCTTGATTAATTTGAACATAGTTGATATTTTTCTCATTATTTTCTAATTTTAATACATTTTTAAAATTCTTTTTTGTGTATATTAAATGTGATATTATTTTGTGACTATTTTCTGGCTGATCTTGGGTTAGACTTTGGATCATGAACTTTATTAACATTATTGGATCCATGGTGTTGAGTTTAACTCCACAAAAATGGATGAATGATTTTAATAATAGTTTGATTAAAATTTAATTCAAATGTGGTTTGTGTATTTTTTCCCCATCCCTCTTCATCTCATCCCCTTCTTATTGCACTAGATGTTGTTGGAGCATGATCTCTATATCATGTCTCAAAACAAATGGTGCTTAGATTGCTATTGACCGACCTCAAAATAGGTGCGACTTCTATATAAGTCCATTTACGATTGCTTAACATAGCGCTAAATTTTATCCCAATTCAAATAAAATGATCATTCGTGGCCCAAACTTATGATTGCAAGCCCAAGTATGTTAATTTGATCAATTTGAACCAATAACCTTGAGATTCATTATGTGGAGGATTTGGTTCTACCAATCCTCTAATGGATCTACAACACCTTTGGTCAACGCGGATCACTTAAGCATCGTTGATCATTAAATGGTACTTATGAGAATTCCAAATGGATGATATACTTGACAAAAAGAAAATGCAACTTGTTGTATGGAGGCTTTGATTCTACTAATCCTCTAATGAATTCCAAATGTAAGTTTCAAGATGGTCATCCAACTAACCACTAATTATTGACTTTTTTTACCTTATGCTTTTATTTTTGTTTTATGCTTTATGTACTATTTACTTTTAGCATTTACATTTCATGCCATTTTCATATTTGCTCATTTGAGCATTTATTTTCTTGCCATTTTTACTTTGCTCACTTGAGCTTTTCTTTTCCTTTCTTAAGATACTTAATAATCAACATAAACCCTAAAAAATCTTTAATGGTACTTGGACTATTTGGTTACTATCCTTGGCATTATGGAGCATGAGACTTTTTCTTGGACTTAAGATTAGAAATTTTGGCCTATCTTGGAGACCTTGTGATCTTATCTGATTATTTTGTCTGGAGTTCTTGAGGTTTACCTCAAGGAATTGGGTTGCTTGTTTGTTTTTGTGTGCAGGTTTATTTTATGATTACACCCTCTGTTTGTAATCTGGAATTCACCCGTATACAATTGTTACTCTGCCCAATTTTTGTGAAGACTTAATATACTTGAAGTTTGGTTCTCTCAAGAGGTCTAGTATCTTTGCTTGCTTGGTTTCAATCCAAAGAATGAGAATTCTATCTTGGCTCATAATGTCAAGTATTGGATTTTTGTTGGTTAGATGGTTCTTATCCCTAACTTTTACCTTATGCTTTAGGATAGTCCCTTCTTCTCCTCCCATCTTCTTTAATTTCAAAAATCTTCTTCCCCTTTTGAAAACTCTTCTTATTTTTGAAACTTGAACTATTTTCATAATAAACTTGGACTTATGTCCATGCATTTTCAAAACATTTTCATAAATAAACTTCAACCAACTTAATAATACCTTGACATTTTTTTGAGAAGACTAAAAGTCAATCAATCTCATTTCAAACCATTTTGCCACTTTGGCTTTTTACCTTTAAAACTTTTCTCAAAAGACTGAACTCTTGTCAATCCTTGTAGTGATGCAAATGACTATACTTCTACAATATGTAGTGAAGAGGGATATTTTCCACTTGGGTGTTGAGTGAGGCATTGTTGATTTTAAAATCCAAGCCATATCCTCCACTTTGAGATGATGCAAATTCTCCTTTCTCATGATTGTGGGTAGTAGGTATGTTTTCCACACGGACAATGACAATGATGTTTTATCTTATAAAATTAACCAACGGATTTGTGTTTCAATTTTTTTGAAAGAGGAACTACGTGTACCCTGATCCCCTATTACACGAAAGGTGGTACGTAGGCACTAAAGGTTCGCAACCGCGGGGGGTGCAAAAATTATAAAATAAATATATTTCTTTTCTCACCTCCACCATTCATTTATATACAACAGTTTTTATAGCCAAAGTATACAGATTTTTCAAAGAGGCTCCTGCGGAATACCGTAGATGTTTATGGTGCTAATACCTTCCCTTTGCATAACCAACCCCCTTACCTTGAATCTTTCCCCCTCTTTTTGGGTTATTATCTCTTTTCCCATTCCTTTGGAAACAATAAAGCGCGGTGGAGATTTTGATTTTGATTTGTATAAGGTCTAGTCAATCCAATGGCTTAGTCTTAAACATTTCTACCGCTACAGACATCAATATGTGGAAGTGGGAAAACGTCTTTGGGGCTTGCCCTATTCAGATCCCTGTAATCTATACACATATGCACCTTTCCATCTTTCTTCGGTACTGGAACAATGTTCTCAACCTATAATACGGTGGGAGAACTGAATTGACTGTTTTGTGTTTGATTGCAAATGTTGCAGATAGCGAGAGTCGCCAACGAATTTTCTTTTATCCAATAAAGGAAAGGGTGAAAAGAACAGGAAAGACCTTTTGAGAATTTTTCTTGAGTTCGGGGGGTAGGTTATAAAAAGGGAAGGTGTTAGCACCTTTTTCATCCGTATTTATCTACGGGCTCTTAATTGCTAGCTCACTTTGAAATTCTTTGTGTTTTTGTGTAAGTTGGAAAATGTTTTAAAGATGTTTTGAAAATGGTAATTTTGTAATGATTCTCGTATCGTTCAGAATGTATACAAAATGTTTGTTTTGGAAATATTTCAAAAATGCCTTAGTGCGACAATTTTGCAATGATTCTCGTATCATTGAGAATGCGTATAAAATGTTTGTTTTAAAAATATTTGGAGTGTTTGGAAAGATGTTTGTTTTTGAAAGGGTGATGTGTGAAAATGGTTTTAGTTTGTGAGCAAGAAATTACGAGCAATCTACCTACTCAAAAATCTTTGTTCTTTTCCTCTTCCTTTAGATAGTGCTATTTTACCATTGGTTGGTAGAGAGCCATATCATTGGATGTGAGAGACAGGCATAAGTCATCACACAGTTATATAGGGCAACTTGTAAGATGCTTTAGCAAATATCGTAAGGGACTAAGATCGTTTACCGAAGGCAACATCGAAGGGTCATCGAGGGACTACGATATTTTAATCGAGGGTCTTTGCTAAAGTATCTCACGTCCGAGGGACATGACTGTTTACATCTGAGGCTACAAGTGTGGGTAACCCTAGAGGTGCATGTGTGCAATGTGTTTTATTTTCATGTATTTTATCTTGAATTAGGATTTTGCTATGGTTGGTTTTAATCTTGTCATACAAACCCTAATTACTAACAATAATAAGGAAAACGGTAAATTGCAGAATTTAAATGTCATACGCTATTACAACGCTTTGGGAATGGTGGGTGCAAGTTTGTGAATGAGGGGAGGAAAGCAATAAAACCTAATTATCTATTACAACCCATTGAACATGAATAATAATAAAATGCACAAAATATAAAGATGAAGAAGAAAATTGTTTTTGTGGTTTTTAATGGAAAAGGTTTTATAATTAATTTAATTACAAGAGAAGTTAGTTAATTATTTATCTAAACCTAAAATCTAAGTTAATTGAATTTAAGAAAATGAAACCTAAGTCTAATGATTTCTTTAGGAAAAAAATATTTTGAATGTTAATGTTAATTTGGAAAGAAAATATTTTTTTATAATGTAAAAAAATGGTAATAAAATCTAATTTAATTAATAAAAAAATGAAATAAAGTGTTTAAATTAAAATATTTTTAATTTAATTATTTAAGAAAATATATTTTTGTATTTTTGGTTAAATAAATAAGTGAATAAATAAAAATAATAAAAATATAGAGAGTATGAAAAAAATGTTGGGTCTAGGTGCTGAAAAAAAAAAGGGGGGCGAGAAATCATTTTTGTTAGGCCCAAACAGAATTTTTTTGTTGAATCAAAAAATAAAATAAAAGATGGGCCTGAGTATAACAAGTAAAATAGGGGTATATGAAAGAAATTCAGCCAAGGCCCAGGAACAAAAGTCCAGCACCTATATGTGATCCATTGTGGCTGAATTTTGAGAGTACATCACAGGCTTGCAGTCTTGAGTGTTGGATCAGAACTTGTGATGATCATGTGGTGGTGGTGAGAGGTGCAACATGCATTTCCTGGATTGGCCTGCATATGATCTCAAAGAGGCAAATATGTGAAAATTAAAAGGGTACTGTCGGGGCTCGAACCCAGGTCCCTATAGACAAATGCCTTAGCGCGCGCTTCTCTGCCACTGGGGTGGCTGTTTCATCCGATCATTATACAACTTGCATTAAATTTAAAATAAACTCATTTCTAAATGCTTCTTCATCCCCTACCTCGCGCCAGAACAACAACACCATTATTTTTGAATTTTCAAACTTTCTCATTTCTCAACCATTTTTAGAAATGTAAACATGAAAGTTGCTCCAAATCTCATCACAAATTCAGTCATTTAAATAACTTAAACTATTAATCAAAGATGAACATGAATTTTGTTTGGTACCAAATTAAAACCTAACTTTTCTGAAAGTTCAAACTCGAAATTCTCCATGTACAATTAACATAAATGAAAACTAAAGGCATGGTTAGCTTCTGGGTAATGATGTCTACATTTTATCTTCACAATGTAACCATTAATGATGCTTGTATAAGGAGTTCAAAGTTGAGAAAACTTACCTCAAAATTGGAAATCATGTTTGAAACTGGAGCACTCTTGGAGATGTTTTGATGATCTGGATAGCTTCACTGAACTCCTAGGAAGCTATTGCGATGCTTACTTTGTGCTGAAAGTGCCTGAATATTTCTGGAGAAGTCAAGTTGCAGGTGGCTGTTTTTGGAAATGGAGGATGGTGCAAATGGTGTTACAGTGATGGAACATGGTCTTGGATAGGTTATAAATGAGGCGTGGAGGCTTTGTGATGGATTTTGATTGAAAATGCACGAGGGGATTAAGAGTTTGAAGTTCAAGGTCATAATATTCAACAAATGGAGGTTTTGAATGCCAATTCTGATTTTAGAGATTTTGAGTGGGTTAGAGGGCTCTTGAACCCGTGTGTTAGCTTGCAAAAAACTTCTCTATTTATAGAGAAAAGGTTGGGAAGGTTCAAGTCACCAGATTTCAAAGATCACATGTTATAGTTATGTGACTTGGTTTTAAAGCAAACTTAAAATACATTGTAGATATGTTGCTTCTGGCTTTGAGATTGTTTATGCTCAGAAGAAACAAGTGCAAGGCTTAAGGAGAGTGGACTTTGTGTTTAAAGCCACTTTTTCAAAATGGAAGTCTTGGCTTTCTTCCCTAAATGGCAAATCAACTTGGACAAATCTTGAATCACTTGGACAATGGATCAATCAGTTGTGTAAACATTAAATGATTGAGTGATTTGTAAGTTACAAGGCCTGCAAAGCAAGATTATGCAGCATGCTTGAAGATTGGATCATAAGGTTCATCACAAAATGACCTAAAATTCAAGTTTATGATGCCATCTTCATGTCTTCGAAACTCCTAGATAAAAAATGATCTCTTAAAGTTATTTGACATTTTGGAAAGCTTGAAACATTTTCTACATCCTTCATGTTGACCACTTTGGCTAAATCAAATTGGAACTAGGTGAAAATTGGTCAAGAAGTTGGGACAAAAATCTGACCAAACTTGTTGAAAATTTCACTAAGTGTTTTGATAAAATGTTATGACTTTATGAGCATATATCTCCAAATCTAAGCATTTTTTTGACATCAACCCTCAAGGAAAATTTGTAGAATTCATCAAGATCTACAACTTTTATGTTGAAAGTTTTCCTTGAATCATCTTGCATCTTGGTGAAAAATGGTCATGAGTAAGTGAATTTAATAAGGATAAAAACACTTAGAATTTTTCTAAGTCTTGGAAATATGAACTTTATGTTGAATTTTATTGATTCTCTTGATTATTTATGATCAATTTTGACATTTTTGAATATCTTGATGAATTTTGATCTTTGAAATTCAATGTTGAAAAAAAAAGTCAAAGTTTGACTTTTGTGTGTTAGTTGACTTTTCACCAGTTGATCCAAATTTCAAATGTCAATCACTTGATATTTGAGGATGTTTTAAACCATGTAATTAGGTCAAGATATTGTGTTTTAATCCTTAAGATCATGCTTCAAGCCATTAGGTCATGTATTAGGTCAAAATTCAATGATCAGTCATTCTCAGTTAAAACCCTAATTTTGACAATTTTGCCCCTTTGATGATTTGAGTGCTTTTCTTGAGGAATTATGATCAAACCTTGATCAATTGATAAATATGACTTCAAAATGTTGATGTTGGAAAAAAATCTGGAAGTTTTACTGTATGTTGACCACAGTTAACTTTTTACCCAATATAGTTGATTTTCAGTCATCTGAACAATTGACTGAGCAAATTTGAGATGCAAGACTTGAAACTTGGTATGAGAATTCTTGGATGTCTATAATGAACCATGAAAGTCACTTGAGGCATTATAAGTCCAATTATCCTTGAGAAAACCAAAACCCTAATTTGTGGTCTCAGTGCTTATGAGGTGAGCTTGTCTGATCAACTTTTTTAAAATCCTCGAGCATTTGAGATCTTTTATGAGAAATGTCTTGAAGAAAAGGGAGAGAAAATTTTGGGGTACAACAGCTTCCCCTATTCGATCTTCTTAAACCTGAAGATTTAGATTGGCATGTTCGCCATTCGCGACTTGAAGGTAGAAGATTATTGAACACTTAAGTGCCCAGAAATTTGCACTCGTTTGTGCATGAAGTAAAACTGTATGTTGATTATGTCGGGAATGGGATTAGAGATTCCATTTGGAGAGGTGACAAGGATGGGCTTATAGATTCTATCCAAAGGTAATTGTTAATAGAAGTATTATAATGAGTCTATGCTCGACTGTCATCTGAAGAGTGCTTTCTAGAATGAACCTCTAAGAAAGGTGTTTGAATAGTTGCTTGTCAAGTAGATAGTCGCCCCATCTTGTTTTGGGAATTGATCTACAATTTGCTTTGTTGGTAAATCCGTCCTGTTTCGGGAGTTCATACCACTTGGTGATAAAGATAGTTGCCCCGTCCTATTTCGGGAATTGGTCTTTATCTGACCATAAAGAAAGAAAGATAGTTTCACCGTCCTGTTTTGGGAGTTAATCTTTAATTAGTTCATATAGATAATCTCCTCATCTTGTTTCAGGAATTAATCTACAATCTGTTGTTCACCGATAGTTTCACTGTCTTGTTTCAAGAATTAATCTTGAAACTGTTTTTTTTGTTGACCGTTAAGATAATTGCTCTGTCTTGTTTCAGGAATTAATCTCTAACATGGTCTTGTAGATATTCGCCCCGTCTTGTTTCGGGAATTGATCTATAATTTGTTCATCATAGATAGTTGCCATGTCTTGTTTCAGGAATTAATCTGGAACCTGTTTTTTTGTTGGCCGTTGAGATAGTTGCCTTGTCTTGTTTCAGGAATTAATCTCTAACCTAGTCTTGTAGATATTCGCCCCGTCTTGTTTCGGTAATTGATCTACAATTTGTTCTTCACAGATAGTTGCCCTGTCTTGTTTCAGGAATTAATCTGGAACCTGTTATTTTGTTGGCCGTTGAGATAGTTTCCTTATCTTGTTTCAAGAATTAATCTTTAACCTGGTCTTGTAGATAGTCACCTCGTATTGTTTCGGGAATTTATCTATAATTTTTTCTTTACAAATAGTTGCCCTGTCTTGTTTTAAGGAATTAATCAGTGGCTGGTCATACAGATAGTTACCCCGTCTTGTTTCAGGAATTAATTTGGAACCTACTTTTTGTTGACCGTTGAGATAGTTTCCTTGTCTTGTTTCAGGAATTAATCTCTGACCTGGTCACGTAGATGGTTGCCCCATCTTGTTTCGGGAATTAATCTTGGAGCTGTTTGAAAATTGTTGATAATATTCGTCTATTGATTGATCTTTCCTAAAAAGGTAAAAAGTTAGATGTATGCAATGTTATGATGTATGAAATTCATTGTGTAATAATGTTCTCAAAATAAATGAGATTGTGCTATATGTGTTTCGTATGCATTTGCTATGACGTATGAATGTAAAATGTTGTTGAAGTGTATTTGTAAACCCGCACAGTATCTTTGTCTGGGAAAAAAATCCTTGACTATTACTGGGGATGAAGAGTATGTGTATCTTCAATCTTGTCTAGAATGCTTCCGTTGGGGATTCCTGCTTACTTGTTCGAGGAAACTTTGCAGGGGATGTATGACTTCTGCCTTGGGGAGAAGAGTTCAGGAATATTGGTTGTTCGTCGCTCTACTGGGGAATTTAATTCTTATATACCCTGATTGGAGATAAAAGAAATGGATAACATTATGACTCATCTGGGGAAGATAATTCCTAAATATCCTGACTGGGGATAAAACAGATGGATAAACTTCCAATTTGTTTGGGGAGGATAAAGTTAACTGTTATATGGTCTGGTTCCAGGCTTTACAACAATTTTCTGGGGGGTAGTGGCAAATTTACTGGGGAGAAGAATTTTGTTAGTGATTTGTAGTAGTCTGAGGAATAGACTCGAGCTGGGGAATTTGTAGGCTGTTGGAGAAATAAACCTTGTTGGGGGAATAAACTTTGTTGTCGGAGTGGTACTCTGCTGAGGAAACCAAACTCTCTTGGGGAAATTGAATTTTGCTAGAGAGAAGAAATCTGTAGGGGTTTTACAGTTTTCAAACTCAGTTGGGAAAGAGAATATCATGAAGTGTACTGATTGAAACTCCGTGGGGAAATTGTGGGGAATGTATCCTTGTTGGGGATGAATTTTGTGAATATTATTCTGGAAAGTTCTCCAGGTATTTCACAATCTTCCTCACCTTCGTCCTCGGCTTGGTAAATCAGATTTTCAAACTCATGAGCGGCAATAGCAGAATCGTTATCAATGAGATCTAGAGTGGATGAAGATCTGCAATGTAGTGTGTGGGTGTGTGTAAGAACACATAGCTATTTGAAAGTGAAAATAAAGTAAAAGAACGTCATAAAGTGAAAAATTTGAATGCAGAATGTCCAATGTTTTCATTAAATGAAAATATGACATATGAGATGACAACCTTTAACAAATGGACCATTGTGCCCCGGGCAAGGCACAAGGTTTAAAGTCATTGTTTTAAAAGAGAAATTACATAACCAAACTTCTTAAAGCAATAAAAATAGGAAATAACAATTACTCCTGACTAAAGGAGATTGATACAAAGTATTTAGCCTTCTAGCTCTTGAGTCTGCCACCAACAGTAGGGAATATCCAGTTGTCCAAGTCACTGTTACTATCAGTGTCTTCTAGAGCATTGAATTCATTATTGCTGATATGGAATTGTGGTTTTCTAGCCCGAGCACGACGAACCGCCTTCTGAACCTCTAAGGTGAAACCCAAACCAAATTTATTGGACTTGTAAGGAATATCGGGAAGCTGGCCCCAAACAATACAATCGCCTTCTTCTATCACAACCCTAGCATCCTTGAGAGGATCCATTCTTGGTGTGTCCTTGGTAATCTTAGGAGTAGAAGGAGTAGCTTTAGCAACGAAAATCGTTGGAGGGATTACTTCAAATGTATAGCAGGGAGTTTCAATGAATTCACCATCCATTTCAATATATTTGAAAGAATTCAAATGGCTGACCATATATTCTTCTTCTCCATAGACTGTAACGATATTCCCTTTCACCGGATACTTCAATTTTTGATGTAGGGTAGAGGTAATATTGCCTTCCCCATGAATCTGAGGGAATCCTAGAAAAAAGGAATAGGTCGGGCGAATATCCATTACATAAAAAGTGGAGTTGAAAACCTGAGATTCCACCTTGATCGGAAGATTAACTTCTCCGTGCACCATTCTTTTTTACCCATCAAAGGCTCTTACCATAATATTTTTGGGTTTCAGCACCAACCATTCACAATCCAATCTATCCAGAGCACCTTTTGGTAATACATTCAGGGAGGAACCTGTATCAACTAACACATGCACCAAAGTAGTGCCCTTACACTCAATAGAGACGTGCAGGGCCTTGTTATGATTCTTCCATGCGGAGTTAAGTCGGCATCAGAAAATCCTAAACCATTATCAGCTTTTAGGCTTGCAACATAATTCTCAAACTGATCAGTAGAGGTCTCTTGTGGTACATGAGCATTCTTCATAAATTTCAACAAAGCCTAAGCATGGGCTTCGGAGCATAATAACAAAGATATCATGGATATTTTGGAGGGTGTCTGCCCCAGTTGTTCAACTATTTTGTATTCACTTTTACGAATTATCTTCAGTATTTATTCCATCTTTTGTTTAGAGGAGTCTTCAATTGTAACAACTTTTGAGGGTGCCTCCGTCTGGGTAGGCTCAGTCACTTTCTCTTTGCCCCGGGAGTCAGCAGTTGACCCAACAACAGGAATATGAACAAGTGTTGTGATAGTTTTTGGAGGAGAGATCTCCAGGGAAAAGATCCTTCCTGTTCGGGTAACTTTACTAGTTCCGATAATATTTTTGACATTGAGATTGGTAACTTCAAAATCTTCATCTTTGGTAATCCATGGCTCCTTCCTAACACCATGGTAATAAACTTTTGCTCCATAATTCCATGGAACAACCTTGTTAGAGGAATAGGGGACTGGCCCCAGTGCGGTGATGATTAGGGGAGCCACCCTCTCCTTGGCAGGAATCCTTATAGAACCTCTAGAGTTGATCCTTACATGAGTGTTGGAAATTATGATTATAGAAACATATTTAAGTCTCATTTCTTGAGATATACTTTCATGTAAACTCTTCATGGATGGAGTTTTCTCGAACAAAATTTCATGGCTATTAATCAAGCGTTAAATACCCTTCTTCAGCTACATACAACCATTAGTTTGGGAAGTACAACGGTAACAATTTTCAGTATAACCCAAAAATAAATCAGCCCGCAACATATTCTTTTTAACGATCATCAAGGGAGTGTTCAAGTCACTTATGGTGGAGACATATGAAACATCATCAATAGAATTAACACCTTTACCATGACTGGGCATGGGTGCAGTAATCACATTAGGGGTCTCTGGAAGATCAAACTCAATTTCTTTTGCATCAATCATATCTTGGATTTTGTTTTTCAAAGCCCAATAATTCTTAGTGTCATGCCCCAGACTGTTCGAATGATAGCCACACTTTGCATTTGGGTTGTATTTCTGAGAGGATTTGTCGGGATTAGGAGGAGAATCCCGCAGTGTTATCAAGTTTGCTTTCAATAGATGTTGTAATTCTTGAGCCAGTGGCATACTAATCCTGGTGATCTGCCTTCTCGGTGTATCCTACCTATGATGATCGCCCTGTTGTTATGGTTGAACAGGCACTGGATTAGAGATTAACACTGCCCCTACAGACTGATGACAGTCATTCTTACCCTACGGCTCCTCTGTCCATAAACAACATAGGTTTCCTTCTTACCACTGAATAACTTCTTCTCAGCATTGAAAGTTGCAGCCATTGGAATCTTTCCGCTCTTGATACAACTTTCAACTTGTTCACCAGTAAAAATCAGCTCAGTAAACCCTGATGAAGAGCTCCCAATCGGAAAATTAAAGAATGGATCTGTCAGTGTACCCATGAACATATCCACCAATTCTCAGTTAGTCAAAGGAGGTTGCACCCTCCCTGCTAAGTCTCTCCATTTCTGGGCATACTCCTTGAACCCTTCATTTGAACTCATGGATATGCTTTGCAACTGTACACGGTTCGGCGCCAAGTCAGTATTATATTGATATTGCTTATAGAAAGCAGCAACCAAGTCTTCCCATGTGTGAATATTGGTTCCTTCAAGTTGGTAGAACCATTCAAGTTGGGTACCGGACAAACTTTCTTGAAAGAAATGGACCCACAATTTCCGGTCAGCAGTATGGGGTTGGATTTTTCGAGCATACGACCTCAAATGGAGTTTGGGACAAGAGACCCCATCATATTTAGTAAAGATAGGCACCTTGAATTTGTGAGGGATAACCACCCCTGGGATTATACCCAAATCTCCAAAGTCCAATCCAGGCACTTTCTGGATTACCACAACCTTGAGTCGGTCTTCCAACTGCTTATATTTGTCATTTGCAGGAGGGTACTATTCGTCGGAGTAGTCTTCGTCTTCAGAACCCTGATTGTTTCCTCCTCCAGCCCTGGTGCTTCTAACATCCTCCTCTTGATTGTCGTCTTCCTCAGAAGAAACATCATCTACTTGAGCCAGTCGAGCAGGACCTTTGAATTTTCTCCCTGTATTAAGGATAAAATCCTGTTTCTTAGTCTTCTTTTTCGTGGTGAGAAGCACCATCATCTCTTGTTTTCCTTTGGCTAGGTTCAAGAGAGTCTCTTGAAACTGTGCATGTTGAGTTTGCAGATCTTTGACAGTTTGCTCGAGAGCCATCTTATACTGAAATAGATAGTAAATAGATTAGGAAACCTGTATTAGAAAACCTGCTTATCAAATGATTCATGATATGAGGATGTAATGTTTTCAAGGACCTTAGGAGATTTAAATTTGCTAGCCAAAAGGAAACAGACACAAAGATTGCATTAATAAGTTCAAAATTACAAATGCCTTGTAGGCTTATAATGAAAAGCAATAGAGTCTCAAAAGAGACAACAAAATGAACTTCTAAACCCTAAGACTCAAGTCTCCCATGGACGCTTCCTCTTCGTGTCTAGGTATGCATTAAAACTTCGCTCCTCGTGAATTTTCTTTGTGAGCTCCAACACTTTCTTCTCGCTTGCATATAATTGAGCTTCAAAGGTGTCTCATTCTTCCTTGAGTTGAATCCAGGACTTCTGCAATTCTTCGAGGTCAGTAGGCATCTCCGGATGAAGAACGGTATAAGGAATATCCCCATCATCCACAGGTTCCACAATCACCAGTAAGACACTGGGATATGGCATCATAAGGTTTTGAGCAAGAGATCATATCCACTTGAGATATGGTTCCAAAGGGATAGAATTCTTATGTCCTAAAGTCTTGCTATCAATCTTGTTTACTATGCCTCAAGCGCGTATAAACCTTTAACGATAAACTTGAAAATCATTCTCATATTCGAACACAATACCCCTGATAAGTGCATCATGAGGACCATCTCTTCGAGCATAATGATAGTAACATCTTCCAGATATCGGGAACACCAATAGATATCCGAATGAGGAAGTGAAGTTATCCTTTGAGACCACCTTAAGCCTTGTTAATTCTTCAACACTGACCGGGGAAGGTGCGAAATAAACCACCTTGATAAAAGAGGTATGCAACTGTGATATGGTGGGAGAACTGACTTGAGGTTTTGCGTTTGTGTTCGCAAATGTTTCGGTTTAGCAAGAGTCGCCACCGACTTTTTATTTTATCCAAAGGAAAGGTCAAAAAGCACAGGAAAGACCTTTGAGATGTTTTCTTGGGTTCGGCGGGTATATTATGAAAAGGGAAGGTGCTAGAACCCTTTTCATCCATGGTTTTCCATGGGCTCTTAGTTACTTGTTTAGATCACTTGCTTTTGCTTTTCAATTGTTTGAAATGGTGCTTTTGTATGTGGTTTTGAAAATATTTTGAAAAGAGGCCTTTGTCTAGGAAACCTTTGTAGTGATTCTTGTTTGAATATATACAAAGGTGTTTGTCTTTTGAAAAATGTTTCAATGTTTGAAAGTTTGTTGGAAAATGTTTTGAAATTGTGTGTGTTTTTTTTTTGAAATTAGCAAGGATGGTTTGCAAGAGATCAAGTAACTAGGAGTTGTCTACCCTTACTCAAAGATCTTTCCTACACATTTTTAACCCTTTGACATTGTTGTTTTACCATTGTATTTGGTAAACAACCTTGTGTTTGGATGTTAAACGGGACAGGCGTGGGTCATCGTATGACCATGATAACAATGTTGCCAAGTATCTTAGCAAGTTTTTTGAGGGACTAGATCATTTTTGTATAGGCAACCAAGATAGCGTCATCGAGGGACTATGATCTTTTTTTTGTTTTGTTTTGCCAAGATACCTAGCATGCATACCATGGCCATGTTTTTAAGGCAACACGTGGGTGAAACCCTAGGGGTGCTTGTGTGCATTGTGTTGTCATTTTTCATGCATTTTTGTCTTGAGTTTAATCATTCTATTTGTTTGATTTTTGTTCTTGCATACAAACCCTAATCTTACTATCATGCATATTTGAAAGCAATAAAAATGCGTAAAAGTAAATCTACAACTATTATAACATTGATATGGGGAGGGGGATACAAGTTTGAATAGGGGAATATTTGCAAGAAAATAAAACCCTAAAATTATTATTACAACCAAATTGAAATATTGCACAAGATAAATAAAATAAGCAAATATTTAAATGGACAATTAAATATAAATATGCAAAATGTTTTTGTATTATTTTTATGTATGTAAAAATAAATTTATTCATGTATTAAAAATAAGAAAATAAAAGATTATTTTTGGAAAGGGTAGAAACCCTAGTTTTGGTTTTAAAAGAAAATGTAAATTCTAAATATTTATTTATTCATTTATGTACAAGAAAATAGATAAAAATATATACAAAAGTGCTAAAAAATAATATTTATGAAAAAAAATAATATTTTAAGTGGATAATATAATAAAATAAAAATATGTAAGTATTTTAATTTTATTTACAAATTTATTTAAGAAAATAAAAGTATATATTATTTAATAAACTATTTCTATGTCCAAAAAAATAATAAAATAAAATGTGAAAAATTAAGAGAATAATTTTTGTGATTTTAAATATTTAGGAAAATAAATAAAAAGTTAGAAATGTAAAAGAAATAAAATAAATATACAAAAATAATCAAATGGGTCAAGGGGGTGCAGAAAGCACGCTAGGGGGTGCAAAAAGTAGCAACAAGCCAAGCCCAACCTATTTCCACTTCATCCCTGTCCTTGAGAATCAGAAAACACGCGCTCCATGTTCAAACTCGTATCTCCTGCATTTGTGCTTAAAAACAAAAACTTGCAACATGAAAGTTGTAGCTCTTGATCACACGATTCTAACCATGTAAAAAACTTGATCTAACTCTCAAAGACCAGAGAGAATTTCATTGGCCCTAAATCTTGACCTAGTTTTATCAGTAAGTTCAACTATCAAATACTCCTAGCTCAGTTAACATAAATGAATTCTATGCATATGTACAACTCAAGAGCAATGAGGACTACATTTTTTCTTCACAAACCTAAGCCTAATGATTCCTAAATAAGGAAATAGAAGTTTGAGAAATACCTGTTTCAGTCAAGTTCGAGTATGGAAATGCAGCAACTTTCAGTGAGGCCTGAGGTTCTTTTGAGCTTGCTTGATGTTCCCTTGACCTTTCCCAATGCTTGGCTTGCTTTGAAATGGTCTGAAACTTCTTGTAGAACTCAACCTGCAAACTCAGAATTTGAAAATGGTGAAGTGTGTAAATGGAGTTACACTGACTTGAGAATGGTTGGGATAGTTTAGGTATGTTGTATGGAGTGTGTTGGAACTGGTTTCAAGCAAAACGCACGAGTGGATTTTGTTTTGACTTGTGATTTGCAGAACTTGCCCTATTTTGGGCAGAAATGAAGTTTTGGTGTATTTGGGTGTTTTAGAACTTGCTAGCTCGTGTTTCTGACTTTAGGCAATGTGTAAAACTTGTTTGAAATGTCAAAAATACTTGGTTATATCAGATTACAAAGCTCTGGACTTTTTGCACAATGACTTGTTTTTGAAGCCAAAGTTGAAGTTGACAATGCCAAGGCCTGTACAGGCCTGTATTCTAGCTGCACATAGTTGGTGAGCTTTGCCTGATATTAGGGAAATTTATTTGCAGCAAAAGGCTTGGTCCAATGCTTAAGATAAACAAAATTGCAAAAGTTGTGCTTTATGGAAATGGTATTGTTGCCCTTTTGCCAAAAGTGGATTAATTCAATGTGTAATCTTCTAAAGCTAAGAACAAAGCCTTAATCCAATGTGTTTGCATTTAATTTATGAGTGTGGAAGGGTTTAATACCTGTAAAACAAGTACAAGCAAGGTTTGGACATATTTTGCAACTTGTAGCATGGTGTAAAATGCCTTGGACAAAAGTGATGATTTGCCAATTTCAAACTTTCGATTCTCCATAACCATGAATGATCTTGGAGAGTTCTTGGACATTTTGGAAATATTGTAACGTTCTATACAATCCATCTTTGAAATGCATTTTGAGATTCCAATTAGAACTATGTGAAAAATTTCCATGAAGATAGGTCAAAATCCTGCCTAAACTAGGGCAAAATTTCACTAAGTTAAAAGTTTCATGGGCCCTTGTTCATAAAATCATAACTTGAGATCCAAGCATCTTTTGGGAAAAATTTATGAATCAAAGTTGTAGATTTTGTGGAGTAATACAACTTTCATGTTGGAAGTTTTCTTTGAGTCCAATTGCATCATGGTGAAAAAGTTGGGAAAAGTTGGGAAAAAATAAGAAATTTTCATAACTTAGAAAATTTCTAAGTTATGAAAATTTTCCATTTTAAACCCTAATTTTCAAAATTAGGTTTCTTGGTGAACAAGTTTCATGTTTTGACACATCTTGATGAAAAATGACCCTTGGCACTTGATTTTGACCAAAAAGTCAAAGTTTGACTTTTTAGTGTACAGTTGATTTTTGATCAGTTGACTGGAAAATTCATCTGTCAATCCAATGCTTTTGAGATCTTTTGAACCTTGTGATTAGGTCAAGATGATACCATTGAGTCCTTGAAACCATTCTTGAACCCAATTTGCCATTGGCTAGGTGAAAAATCAGAAATTGCCCTTCTACAATCAAAACCCTAAAAATGACCATTTTGCCCTTTTGATGATCTGATCAAATTTCTTAAGGAGTTATGGTCCAAACTTGATTAAATGGTTCATATGAGTCTATAATGTTGATGTGGATAAAAAATTATGAGGTTTGATTGTAAATTGGCCACAATTGACTTTTTCCCTAATATAGTTGATTTCTAGGTCAACTGTCCAATTGACTGGGCAAAAATTTGATTCAAGGCTTGAAACTTGGTATGAGCAATCTTAGGAGTCCAACATGAAGTATGAAAGTCACATTGAGCATTGAAAGTCCAAAAATCCCTGTGCAAACTCAAACCCTAATTTCAGGTCATTAGTGCAAGGAGAGGTCTTGAGCAGAGCAAACCCTAATTTTGTCTGGAGTCCAAAGAGTCTTGCGAGGGGAAATATTGATAAAATGAGAGGGAAAATTTCGGGGTACAACAACTTCCCCTGTTCAATCTTCTTGAACCTGAAGAGTTAGATTGGCGAGTTTGCCGTTCGTGACTCGAAGGTAAAAGATGATTGGACACTAGAGTGCCCGTAAATTTGCACTCGTCAAAATGTGGTTGAGGGAATGGGCTTAAAGATGCCATTTGGAGATGGTAGAATATTGTTGGAGATGGGCTTAAAGATTCCATCCAAGAATGTTTGTTGAAAAATCAAGAGAATGAATATCAGAATGGTATTCGTATCTGGAACGTATCTGAGCTGTATCTGGAGATTGGATCTGAATTCTGAATAGGCGACAGAAGGGCATCCGTGTCTGGAGAATCTCTGAGCTGTTTTGTGAGTTCTATATTTGAATAAGCAATAGAATAGCATCCGTGTCTGGAGCATCTCTAAGCTGTTTTCTGAGCTTGAATCTGAATAAGCAATAGAATATCATCCGTGTCTGGAGCATCTCTAAGCGGTTTTCCGAGCTTGAATCTGAATAAGAAATAAAATAGCATCCGTGTCTGGAGCATCTCTAAGCTGTTTTCGGAGCTAGAATATGAATAAGCAATAAAATAGCATTCGTGTCTGGAGCATCTCTAAGCTGTTTTCTGAGCTTGAATCTCAATAAGCAATAGAATAGCATCCGTGTCTGGAGTATCTCTAAGTTGTTTTCATGATTGCATATTGGTAGCTTGTTAATCTTATCCTGAAAAGGGTAAAATGTTAGCTGAAACACAAAGTTATGTTGCATGAAATGTATGATGCAATATATGTGTTTTATCAATGTTTATGACATATGATTGTAATGTATGCGCATGTAAGCTGATTAGCTGTCTCGCTGAGGAAAATAAATCCTTGATAGCTGGAGATAATAAAATCTTTGACTGTTGCCGAGGAAAATAAATCCATGACTGCTGCTGGGGATTCAAAATCTTTGATTGCTGAAGATAAGAAATCCTTGCTGACTGCTTGGGGATAGGGAATCCTTGGCAACTCACGGGGATTATCAAAACTTTGACAACTTCTGTGGGGATGTGAGAATCTTTCACGACTTTCCTGGGGATTACACAATGAGAATCCTT
This sequence comes from Vicia faba, assembly GCA_948472305.1. Lineage (NCBI taxonomy): Eukaryota > Viridiplantae > Streptophyta > Magnoliopsida > Fabales > Fabaceae > Vicia > Vicia faba. The sequence goes on from OX451737.1 coordinate 520,789,984, forward strand.
ACTCGACTGGGGAATAAGGAAAACTCTAGAGATCTCTATCGAGAATCAAACAAAGGAAAACCTTGATTTGTTGGAGAATAAGGAAGGCTCTGATGGCTTCTGCGGGGAACTGAGAATGAGAATCTTCATTCTGCTAGGGGAATTTGAATCCTTGGGGACTTCATGCTGGGAAGTTAAGAATGAGAATCTTTGATCTGCAGGGGAATAAAGATTCTGACAAAAATCATGCTGGCGAGTAATGAAGACTCTGGCAACTTCACTGGGGAATCAAGAATCAGAATCTTTATTCTGTTGGGGAGTAAAAACCCTGTGGGGAATAACTATACTGATGGAGAGTAGCTATCCTGCTGGAGAGTAAGTTCAGGACTCTGGGGAAAAAACTTACTGCTGGGGAGTTTGGGTTGTAAGCCAATCTACTGGGGAATTATCCTAGGTTGGGGATAAGACAAAAGTTAACTGTTATCTGGTCGATTCTCAAACTTTAAGACAACTTGCTGGGGAAACTGGAGACACCGAATGGTTTCCGCTGTGGATTGATAGTTGAAAAATTTGACTCTGTTGGGGAAGAAGGTTTCATCTCTGCTGAGGAATCTGTGGTTCAAAGTTTTGCTCCGTTGGGGATTGGGAGTTTGAAGTTTTAACTCTTATGGTGATTTTGAAATTTAACTCCGCTGGGGATATGTTTTTCAAGGTTTTAGCTCCACTGGAGATCTAGATGATGTACTGCAGGGAATTTCTTTTGGAATAACCTAAAGACATTTTCCTATACTTTCAACCTATCAGTAATTATTCTTTCACATTTCGTTTATTTGTAAACTGTGATTATATTTAAATGCATATGCTCATTTAATAAACCATTGGACGTTTTTTTTATAAATAAAACACATGTGTAAAGAAAAAGAAAAGGCAAATAGTTTTCTGCACTTTGAAGTATCTTTGTATTAACTTTGTGTAAGTATTTTATACAAAGGAGATAGACATCCTAGTAAGAGAATGTTGTCATAAAAAATGAGAAAAACTTATACAAAGAAAAGATGGCTATGTGTGAAAATTCCACGGGGTTCCCATTCTGCTATAGCCTTCGTAACTCTAAATGTCCTGTCCATTCGCTGCTTTGTCCGAAGATGATTGAGTTGATCAGAAGCCTGGAGCTTGTTTGTGAAGAGATTGTCCTTAAAGTGATCCGACGAGACATAGTCATACACTTTAATTCCCTAACTTTTGCCTGGACCGCCCTTTCGGGTTTTCGATCCACCGAGAAACCCTTTTTTGCCCAAGTCGCCCTTTCGGGTTTTCAACTTGTTGGGTGTACAGATTTTTTTTATTTATCCCTAATTTTTGCCTGAACCGTCCTGTTGGGTCTTCGATTCACCAGGATGCCCTTTTTTGCCCAAGTCGCCCTTTCGGGTTTTCAACTTGTCGGGTCATTTATGCGTAGTATCTTTTAACTATGTCTACGTTCACAGGGTGCGGCAGGTCATCGCCGTCCATGGTGGTTAATATCATTGCCCCACCGGAAAAGATGTTTTCGATCACAAATGGTCCTTCGTAGGTAGAAGTCCATTTTCCCCTGGGATCACTTTGCGACAAGATGATCCGCTTGATTACAAGAACCCCGACTTGATATACCTGGCGCCTGACTTTCTTGTTGAAAGCCTTGATCATCCGTTTTTGATATGTCTGACCATGACAAACAGTAGTAAGTCGCTTTTCATCAATCAAGTTAAGTTGATCAAGCCGGGTTTGAATCCAATCGTCTTCACTCAAACCAGCATCCTTCATGATTCTCAAGGAGGGAATCTGAACCTCGATAGGTAAAATAGCTTCCATGTCGTATACCAAAGAATAGGGTGTTTCCCCAGTTGATGTACGTGCCGTGGTACGATACTCGTGAAGAGAAAATGGTAACATCTCATGCCAGTCCTTGTAGGTGACTGTCATCTTTTGTATGATCTTCTTGATATTTTTGTTCGCAGCTTCGACATCACCGTTCATCTTTGGACGATAGGGAGATGAATTATGATGTTGAATCTGGAACTGTTCGCACAAGGAGGTGATCATAGTATTGTTCAAGTTTGTACCGTTGTCTGTGATGACCCTGTCGGGGATGCCGTACCGGCAAATGAGGTTCTACTTGATGAAGCGGGCAACCACATTCTTTGTGACGGATGCGAAGGAAGCTGCTTCGACCCACTTGGTGAAGTAATCAATGGCCACCAGAATGAAGCGGTATCCATTGGATGCTGTAGGCTTGATCTTTCCAATCATGTCGATTCCCCACATCGCGAATGGCCAAGGAGCTGTTAAGACATTGAGAGAAACTGGAGGTATGTGTACCTTGTCCGCATAGATTTGGCATTTGTGACAAGTCCTGGAATGTAGATGACAGTCAACTTCCATGGTAGACCAGTAATAGCCTGCCCGTAGAATCTTCTTAACCATCGTATATCCGCTTGAGTGGGTGCCAAAGGTACCATTGTGCAGGTTAGCCATGATCTACTCAGCTTCAACCTTGTCCACACAACGGAGAAGAATGCAATCATGATTGCGCTTGTATAGGATACCATTGCTCAGGAAGAACTTGGCAGAGAATCTCCTCAAGAACTTCTTGTCGTTGACCGAAGCTCCTCCAGGGTATTCTTGTGCCTCGAGATACGTTTTGACTTCTTGAAACCAAGGTTGGTCCACTACCTCTTCGGTATTAATCTCGTGACAATGTGCAGGTTCGTCCATCCGCTCGATGGTGAGTTTGGGAGCTTCATTATCCCAGTTAAGTTTAAACATGGATGACGTTGTAGTTAGAGCATCTGCTAGCTAATTTTCTTCTCGCGGGAAGTGCTCGAAGGTAATCTGCTCGAAATGAGGTAGTAATGTCAAGACATGTTCTTTGTAAGGGATGAGGTTGGGATGTTTAGTGTCCCACTCTCCTTTGATCTGACTGATGACCAAAGCTGAGTCTCCAAACACAACCAAAGATTTGATTCCCAGGTCAATTGCAGCCTTGAGACCAAAGATACAAGCTTCATACTCAGCCATGTTGTTGGTGTAGTTGAAGCAAAGTCTAGCAGTGAAAGGTGTATGGCAACCTTCCGGTGAGATGAGCACAACACCGATACCATTCCCAAGTGCATTAGAGGCACCATCAAAGTACAGGGTCCATCGGGATCCTTGTTCAGGTCCGTCATATGGTTTGAAATCTTTAATGTTGTCCAAATTCATGATATCCTCGTCGGGGAAGTCGAACCTCATGGATTGGTAATCTTCGACAGCTTGATGAGCTAGATGATCGGCTAGCACACTCCCCTTTATAGATTTTTGGGTCGTGTACTGTATATCATACTCGGTGAGGATCATCTGCCACCTAGCTATTCTTCCTGATAAAGCATGCTTCTCAAAGATGTACTTGATCGGATCTATCTTAGATATTAGTAGAGTGGTATGAGTTAACGTATACTGTCTTACCCGGCGAGCAGCCCATACCAAAGCGCAACAAGTTTTCTCGAGCAGTGAGTAGCGAGTCTCACAGTCGGTAAACTTTTTGCTAAGGTAATAAATGGCATGCTCTTTTAGGCCAGACTCATCATGTTGGCCCAGTACGCACCCCATTGAATTCTCTAGGACGGTCAGATACATGATTAGCGGTCTTCCTTCGACGGGAGGCATCAAGATAGGAGGTTCTAGCAAATACTCCTTGATTTTATCGAAAGCAACTTGACAGTCATCATTCCATTTAACCACCTGATTTTCTTTAACAGCTTAACGATTGGCTCACAGGTAGATGTTAGGTGAGAAATGGACCTTGCAATGTAGTTTAGGCGTCCCAAGAAACCTCTGACCTCCTTCTCAGTGCGAGGGGCAGGCATTTCTTGTATAGCTTTGACTTTGGCAGGATCAACCTCGATGCCTTTGTTGCTGACAATGAAACCCAAGAGTTTACCAGACCTGACTCTGAAAGTGCACTTGCTAGGGTTCAGTCTGAGCTTGTACTCCTTCAACCTGACAAATAACTTTTGCAAGTGGTCAAGGTGTTCTTCTTCTGTCCGTGATCGGGCTATCATGTCGTCTACATAGACCTCTATCTCATGATGTATCATATCATGAAACAAAGCCACCATGACGCGTTGATAGGTTACCCCGACATTCTTCAGTCCAAATGGCATCACTTTATAGCAGAAGGTACCCCACTGTGTAACAAAAGTAGTTTTCTCCATGTCTTCAGGTGCCATTTTGATCTGGTTGTACCCTGAAAATTCATCCATGAAAGAAAATACCTTGTACTGAGCTGTATTGTCAACCAAGATGTCAATGTGCGGTAGTGGAAAGTCATCTTTAGGGCTAGCCCTGTTTAAGTCTCTGTAATCCACGTACATTCTCACTTTGCCGTCCTTCTTAGGCACTGGCACAATGTTAGCAACCCATTGTGGATAGGAAGTAACAACAAGAAATCCAGCATTGAACTGCTTCATCACTTCTGCTTTAATCTTTTCTGACATGTCGGGTGTCATGCGGCAGACTTTATGTTTAATTGGTGGACAGTCTTCTCTTGTAGGGAGACGGTGAACCACAATATCTGTATCGAGTCCCGGCATGTCTTCATAAGACCAGGCGAAGATCTCAACATATTCATTCAACAACTGAACTAAGCGCTCTTTGACACTTGGCTCTAGGTTGGCACCCACTCTGACTTCTTTTCTGTTTTCATTAGTACCCAGGTTGATAGTCTCTAACAGCTCCTCATGAGGTAGAATATCCCTTTCTTCCTGTTGTAGAAGTCTAGCCAATTCTCCCGGCACCTCACAGTCTTCATCACCTTTGTATTCGGCATGATTGACCAGATCTTCAGAGTCACTGAAGGCCATAGCAGAATTGTTACCCATGGAATCCGGAATGGAAGGGTACCTGCATTTTGTGAGTGTGGGTGTGTGTAAGGGATAGCCACCTTTAAACAAATAAAGTGTAAAAAGAAAGAAAATGAACACAAAAGTTTATATGTGAAAACATCCATGATTCATTAAAATGGCATATGAAAATGAAAAATCAAACCCTTACAAATGGACCTATATGCCTCGGGTAAGGCACAAGGCAAAAAGTGTGCGAATTGTTTAAGAATTATTACAGACCGTGATACGGTGGGAGAACTGACTTGAGGTTTTGTGTTTGTGTTCGCAAATGTTTCGGTTTAGCAAGAGTCGCCACCGACTTTTTATTTTATCCAAAGGAAAGGTCAAAAAGCACAGGAAAGACCTTTGAGATATTTTCTTGGGTTCGGGGGGTAGATTATGAAAAGGGAAGGTGCTAGAACCCTTTTCATCCATGGTTATCCATGGGCTCTTAGTTACTTATTTTGATCACTTGATTTTGCTTTTCAATTGTTTGAAATGGTGCTTTGTGTGTTGTTTTTAGAAAATGCTTTGGAAAAGAGGCCTTGTCTAGGAAACCTTTGTAATGATTCTTGTTTGAATATATACAAAGGTGTTTGTCTTTTGAAAAGATATTTCAATGTTTGAAAGTTTGATTTGGGAAATGTTTTGAAATTGTGTTGTGAAGTGTGTTTGAAAATAGCAAGGATGTTTTGCAAGTTTTGATCAAGTAACTAAGAGTTGTCTACCCTATTTTACTCAAAGATCTTTCCTATACATTTTTAACCCTTTTGACAATGTTGTTTTACCATTGCATTTGGTAAACAACCTTGTATTAGGATGTTAAACGGGACAGACGCGAGTCATCGTATTGACCATGATAGCAATATTGCCAAGTATCTTTAGCAAATTTTTGAGGGACTAGATCATTTTTGTATAGGCAACCAAGATAGCGTCATCGAGGGACTATGATCTTTTGTTTTGTTTTTGTTTTGCCAAGGTAATCAACATGCTCAACATGACCAATTTTAAAGGCAACAAGTGGATGAAACCCTAGGGGTGCATGTGTGCATTGTGTTGTCATTTTTCATGCTTTTTGTCTTTGTATTAAACAAGCTATTTTTGTTTGATTTTTGGATTTTTTTGCATACAAACCCTAATCTCTAATCATGGCATAATTGAAAGCATAAATGCATAAAATAAATATACACTATTACAACATTTGATATGGGAAGGGGGATACAATTTTTGAATGGGGGATATTTGCAAGAAAATTAAACCCTAATATTACTATTACATCCAAATTGAACAATTGGTACAAATAATAAATGAGCAATATTTAAATGAATAAATTAAACAAATATGTAAAATATTATGAATATGCAAAAAATGTTTTGTTTATTTTTATGTATGCAAAAATATAATATTTAATGTAAAAGAGAAATAAAAAGATTATTATTTTATTAAGGGCAAAAACCCTAATTTTCTTTTAAGAAAGTAAATATATATTATATATTTTTTATGTACAATAAAATAATGTATATACAAAAACAAAATGAAATATATTTAGAAAAAAAATATTATTTAAGTATAAATGATAAAAAATAAAGGTACAATATTTTTATGTTTTATTCTCAAGTTTTCATTAAATAAAATAAAAGTATATATATATATATATATATATATATATATATATATATATATATATATATATATATATATATATATATATATATATATATATATATATATATATATATATATATATATATATATATATATATATATATATATATATATATATATATATATATATAGAAAAATATTATTGGGGTATAAATAAAAAAAAATAAAAAAAGGTATAATATTATTATATATTATTTTTAGGTTTTCATTAACAAAATAAAAGTATATATTAATTAAATTATTTTCATGTTAGCAAAAATAAAAATAAAATACAAAATAAATATGAAAATTTATAAAAATATTTTTGGTGTTTTTTATGTTTGAAAAATAAGAAAATAAAATCAGAAATGAAAATAAAAATGGAAAAATACAAAAATATGAAGAAATGGGCCAGGGGGGGTGCAATCAATAAAAAGGGGGTGTCAAAAACAAAGCCAGAACTAAGCCCAGCCCACCAGACTTCATCTTCAACCTTCGTTCTCAAAATTGTGCGCGCCCTGTACAAAATGCTAGATCCTGCATACGTGCTCTAATGCAAAAACTCAAAACATTAAAGTTGTAGCATTTTTCAAGACGAATCCAACCATGTAAAGAACTCATTCTAACTCTCAAAGACCAGAGAGAATTTCTCTGGCCCTAAATCCTAACCTAATTTTTTCAAGAAGTTCATGGATCAAATTCTCTTAGCATGCTTAACTAAAATGAAAACTGAGCATATGTACAGCTTCATGGCTATGAATACTACATTTTTTATTCACAAACCTAAGCCTAATTATTCCTAAATAGAGAGATATGAAGTTGACAAAAACCTGTTTCAGTTGACTTCGTGTATGGAAATGTGGAGATTTTCAGTGAGGCTTGAGATGCTTGAGAGCTTGCTTGAACTTCCTCTGACCTTCCTCAATGCCAAGCTTGCCTTGAATGTGCTTGAACAAGCATGTAGAACTCAACCTGCACAAGCTGAAATCAAAAATAGAAAACCTTGTAAATGGAGTTACAGTCAGTGTTTAAGGGTTGGGATAGCTTGGATAGGTTATGTGGAAGGTGTTTGAACCAGTTTGAGGCAAAACGCACGAGGGATTTGTGCTATGGAAATCAAACTGCAGAGAGTGCCCTGTTTTGCCAATGGAAGATGATTTTGTGCTATGGGAGGTTTGAGGGCTCAAAGGCTCGTGTTTCTGGCTCAAGGGGATGTGAGAAACTTGTCTCAAGTGCTGGCACAAGTTGGTTTTCTCTGATGTTCAAGTTATGTGATATTTGACAAGTTTCTTGGTTATGAAGCAAAAAATGAGAAGTGATGCAAGACAAGCCTGTACAGGCTATCTATCAGCTTGCACTCTATGCTCTTGGCCCCTCAAGTTGGTGGATTTTATTTTCTGCACAAGATATGGCTCAATGCTCAAGGATGCAGTTTTGACATAAAGCAAGATTTAAGCAAAAATGGTAATGTACCTTTTACCATTTTTGGATTAACCTATTGTATAATCCTCTAATGACCAAAACAAAGCCTTATACCAATGGATTTGCATTTAATTATTGAGTATGGAAGGGTTTTTAGACCTGTAATCTAGTGCAAACAAGGCTGATTAGAGTTTGCAACTTGTATCAATATGAACATGCCATGGCTGAAAGGTGAGTTTTTGCCAACTTCAAGCCTTCGATTCTCCCTAACCACACATGAGTTTGGAGAGTTCTTGGACATTTTGGAAAGCTTTCAACATGCTCTACAATCCATATTTAAAATGCAATTTGAGATTACAAGTGGAACTATGTGAAAAATGGTCATGAAGATAGGTCAAAATCCTGCCTAAACTAGGGCAAAATTCCACTAAGTTAAAAGTTTCATGGACCCTTGTTCCAAAAATCATAACATGAGATCCAAGCTTCTTTTGAGAAAACTTTGTGCATCAAAGTTGTAGATTTTGTGGAGGACTACAGCTTTCATGTTGGAAGTTTTGTTTGAATCCAAATGCATCATGGTGAAAATGTTGGGCAAAGTTGGGTAAAATTAAGAAAATTTCATAACTTAGAAAAATTCTAAGTTATGAAAATTTTCAAACTCAAACCCTAATTTGCAAAATTGGGTTTCTTGATGAATAAGTTTCATGTTTTGACACATATTGATGAAAAATGACCCTTGGCACTTGATTTTGACCAAAAGTCAAAGTTTGACTTTTCAGTGTACAGTCAAATTTTGATCAGTTGACTGAAAAATTCATCTGTCAATCCAATGCATTTGGGATTCTTTGAACCTTGTGAATAGGTCAAGATGATGCCATTGAGTTCTTGAATCCATGCTTGAAATGAAATTTTCCATTGGCTAGGTGAAAAATCAGAAATTGCCCTTGTGCAGTCAAAACCCTAAAAATGACCATTTTGCCCTTTTGATGATCTGATCAAATTTCTTGAGGAGTTATGGTCCAAACTTGATCAAATGGTTCATAGGAGCCTAGAATGTTGATGTGGATCAAAATTTATAAGGTTTGACTGTACATTAGCCACAATTGACTTTTTCCCCAATACAGTTGATTTTTAGGTCAACTGTCCAATTGACTGGGCAAAAATTTGATTCAAAGCTTGAAACTTGGTAGAGGAAATATTATAAGTCCAACATGAAGTATGAAAGTCACTTTGAGCATTGGAAGTCCAAAAATCCTTGTGCAAACTCAAACCCTAATTTAGGTCATCAGTGCAAGGAGATGTTTTGAGCAGAGCAAAACCCTAATCCTGTCTGGAACTCAAGGAGTCTGGTGAGGGGAAATCTTGATAGAATGAGAGGGAAAATTTTGGGGTACAACACAGACCAAAAGAAATGTTTGAAAGATAAATTACTGATTTATGAAAGTAATAGGAACAAAGTCCTTTGCCTTCCAGTTGTTTAGTCCTCCACCAACAGTAGGGAAAATCCAGTCTTCCAGGTCGCTTTGGGCAATGGCATTGGTGCAGTGATCATATCTCCTAAAGGCTCTCATACTCCGTTCACTGCCCGACTATGTTTCAACTGCACCAACAATATGGCGGAGTATGAAGCATGCATTATGGGTCTTCGAGCAGCAATTGACCTAAGGATTAAGTTTCTAAGTGTCTTCGGAGATTCCTCTCTCGTGATCAGTCAGATCAAAGGCGAGTGGGATACGAAACACCCAAATCTTATTCCTTACAAGGAGTATGTATTGACATTGCTTCCCCATTTCGAGGAGATAATCTTTGAACACTTCCCAAGAGAGGAGAATCAGTTGGCGGACGAGTTAGCTACGATGTGTTCTATGTTCAAAGTCAATTGGGACAACGAAGCTCCCCAGATTATCATTGAAAAATTGGACGAACCTGCACATTGCTGTGATCTTGAGACTGAAGAGGTAGCAAATAAACCTTGGTTTCATGAGGTAAAGAGATACCTTGAAGCTCAGGAGTACCCCGAGGGTGCATCTGTTAATGACAAGAAGTTTCGCGGCGAAATTCTTCATCAGCAATGGCATCCTTTACAAGCGTAATCATGATTCGACCTTACTATGATGCATGGATAAGAACGAGGCAGAAAAGATCATGGCAGAGTTACATGAAGGTACTTTCGGGACTCATTCCAGTGGACACATCATGGCAAAAAAAATCCTTCGGGCAGGATATTATTGGTTCACTATGGAAGCCGACTGTTATCAGCATTCTCGGACATGTCACAAGTGTCAAGTCTATGCTGATAAGGTGCACATACCTCCAGTTCCTCTGAAAGTATTGACGGCACCTTGACCTTTTGCAATGTGGGGCATTGATATGATCGGCGAGATCATACCTACGGCATCCAACGAGCATCGTCTCATCCTGGTAGCGATTGATTATTTTACGAAGTGGGTTGAAGAAGCTTCCTTTGCTACCGTAACCAAGAACGTCGTGGCACGGTTCATTCAGAATAATCTGATCTGTCGATACGGTGTACCAGAGAGGAGCATTACAGACAATGGTACCAATCTCAACAATAAGATGATCACTGAGCTCTGCAAGCAATTCAAGATACAACATCATAACTCTTCTCCCTATCGGCCGAAGATGAATGAGGCTGTTGAAGCGACTGATAAGAACATTAAGAAGATTGTGCAGAAGATGACAGTGACATACAAATACTGGTACGAGATGTTACCATTTGCTCTTCATGGGTACCGTACCTCGGTTCAGACGTCAACAAGGGTAACACCCTATTCCTTGGTATATGGCATGGAGGCAGTCTTGCCCATTGAAGTTCAGATACCCTCTCTTCGAATCATGAAGGATGCAGGTTTGAGTGAAGATAACTGGATTCAGACCCGGCTTGATCAACTGAACCTAATCGACAAAAAGAGACTTACTGCTATTTGTCATGGTCAGACGTACCAAAAACGGATGATCAAGGCATTTAACAAGAAAGTTAGACGACAAGAGTATCAAGTTGGGGATTTGGTTATCAAGCGCATTATTCTACCTCAAGGTGATCCCAGGGGAAAATGGACCCCTACCTACGAGGGGCCATTTGTGGTTAAGAACATTTTCTCAAGAGGAGCTATGATTCTAACCACCATGGATGGTGACGACCTTCCTCACCCCGTCAATTCAGACATAGTGAAAAGATGCTACGCATAATAGAAGACCCGCTAGGTTGACTGGCCTAGGCAAAAATAAGGGCCTCCCGGTGAACCAAAAGGGTTCGGGAAAAAATAAGGGATGAAAATGAAAAAATCTGTACACCCGGCAAGTCGAAAACCTGAAAAGGCGGTTTGGGCAAAAAAGGGTATCCGTGTGGACTAAAAACCCTAAAGGGAGGTCCAGGAAAAAATTAGGGATCAAAGCGTAACACGATGTCTCATTGGATCACCTTGCATCCAGACTTCAGTATCAACTGTCAAGCTCGGACGACACTAATCAATCTGATCTACCTTCAACCAAGTAGTAAAGTGATGAGATGCTCGAGGACGTAAAGGCAATAGTAGAGTTGAAACCCAGTGGGATTATTCACATAGCTGTTTTGTTTAGTTTTCCATAAATTGTGTAAATTCTATTATTCGGCGGCGTTCTCTTACTAGGACGTCAGCCTCTTGTACAAAAACGCCTATTTACAGGCTAAACTTCAAAATCAATACAATTCATTTTCAAAGAAAATTTCAAACTGTTTTTCCTTTATCTGTTTTGATTTGCAAAAAACGTCCAAGGTTCATTTTTGATATATGCATTTGACATTAATTGCTGCTCATAAATATTTACAGGCGAAACGAAAGACGAATTACTGGTAATATCAGAAATAGGGGCAAATAAGAATTGTCCGAACTGTACAGTTGCTCTGTTCACCAGGTACAAAGGTATATTCAGCTGAAGAATATGGCTAAGGTACTTTCACTACTCGCAGAGTAAGACCGTAATGGTAGCTCTCTCCCAGCTGGGACTTGCAACTATGAACAAATCAACGATGCTCTCCCCAAGCAGAGTTTATCTACCATCATCACTAAAAAGGCTTGATATCCCCGACAGTCTTAATATTCCCCAGCGGAGTATAAGAATATTCCCCAGCAAAGTATAAGAATGTTCCCCGGCAGAATACAAGATACCCCTAGTGGAGTCAATATTTCCCCAGCACAGTCTGAAGAAGCTTCCCCAACGGAGTTGAATCATCATCCCCAATAGACTCTGGAAGTTTATCCCCAGCGGAGTACACCAATAAATCTCCCCAGCCAAGTTCAAGGGATCATTCCCAACAGAACTCAGGGGATTATCCCTACAAAAGTCTAACAGGGTTATCCCCAGCAAGTTGCAACTGAAAGATCATCCCCAGAGAAGTTCTTTCCTTTCATAAACAGGAATTCAATCCTCAACAGATTCCATATCACCAGCAACGGTATTCCATCCCAGTGGAGTCTATCAATGGAATCCTCAGCAGAGCATCTCTTCCCCACAGAGTAATTCCCCTCAGAGTAATCTCCTCATCAGTTTATTCCCCAACGGAGTTATCCTCTCCTGCAAGTCTATTCTCGCAATCATCTTCGTTCATCATCCCCAGCGGAAACGAAGAATCCAACTCTATTCTCCAGCAGCTATCCGGGATTTATTTTCCCCAGCTAGAAACATTACATCTCCATACATCATGATACATGCATATATGCGTCATATAACACAATCTCATTTATTTTGAGAACATCATTGCTTGATCCATATCATGCATTACATATGAATAACCTTTACCTTTCAGGAAAGATCCAGTTAAGTTCTCAACTATGTCAAAGACCTCCTCTGGTCCAGTTAAATCGATTCCTAAAGATTTTTCTGATGCCGATCTAGTTGAAGTTGTTCCAAGACCTTGTCTGGTCCAGTTAAATCGATTCCTAAAGATTTTTCTGATGCCGATCCAGTCAAAGTTAATCCAAGACCTCCTCTGGTCCAGTTAAATCGATTCCTAAAGATTTTTCTAATGCCGATCCAGTTGAAGTTATTAGACCTTTTCTGGTCCAGTTAAATCGATTCCTAAAGATTTTTCTGATGCCGATCCAGTCAAAGTTATTCTAAGACCTCCTCTGGTCCATTTAAATCGATTCCTAAAGATTTTTCTGATGCCGATCCAGTTGAAGTTATTAGACCTCCTCTGGTCCAGTTAAATCGATTCCTAAAGATTTTTCTGATGCCGGTCCAGTTGAAGTTATTCCAAGACCTTGTCTGGTCCAGTTAAGTTGATTCCTAAAGATTTTTCTGATGCCGATCTAGTCAAAGTTAATCCAAGACCTCCTCTGGTCCAGTTAAATCGATTCCTAAAGATTTTTCTGATGCCGATCCAGTTGAAGTTATTCCAAGACCTTGTCTGGTCCAGTTAAGTCGATTCCTAAAGATTTTTCTGATGCCGATCCAATCAAAGTTAATCCAAGACCTCCTCTGGTCCAGTTAAATTGATTCCTAAAGATTTTTATGATGCCTATCCAGTTGAAGTTGTTCCAAGACCTTGTTTGGTCCAGTTAAATCAATTCCTAAAGATTTTTCTGATGTCGATCCAGTCAAAGTTAATCCAAAACCTCCTCTGGTTCAGTCAGATCGCCGATAAGATCTCCCTGATTCGTATTCCAGGCGAAGTTCAGACTACCTATCAACAGTCTCCAAATGGCATCTGTAAGCCCATTCCCGACATCACCAGGCTGATACCCTTCATGCGAGTGCAAATTTCTGGGCACTCTAGTGTTCAATCATCTTCCACCTTCGGATCACGAAAGGCCGGAAAGCCAATCTATATCCTCAGGTTTAAGAAAATTGAATAGGGGCAGCTTTTGTACCCCAAAATTTTCCCTCTCATATTTCTCAATACATGTCAAGAAGAATCCCCAAGTGGTTCAAGATTGCTCAAGAGTTGGATAGTCAAGTCATCTCCTAAGACAGTCAATCCCAAATTAGGGTTTTGTGTTGCATCAAGGTCCTTGCATCCAAATGACCTCAAGTTATACCAAATGTCCTAATATGGTCTCAAGTTCATCCATGTCAAATTTCGAGCCTTGCAGAGGAAGTTTGGTCAGTCAATTGCTCATGAGGCCCAAAAATCGTCTGTGCTAGGGCAAAAGTCAACTGTGACCTACAAATAGTCAAACTTCAAGATTTTTTGTCAACATTCTCATTTTTAATGATATTTCATCATTTGACCAAGGGTTGATCATGATTCATCAAGGATTGGCCAAAATTCATCAAGACTCAAAAGTTGCTAAATTAGGGTTTTGTAGGAAAAGTCAACTCAACTTTGACCAAGAATAACTTTCTCATACTTTATGATAAATGACCCATCAAAATCTAATTTTGAAGAGGATGCAATTTCCTACAATCCATCTTCATACCCCAAGATCAAGAAATGCACTCACAAAAAGTTACAGATTTGGACATTATAGGTCATTTTTGAAAGTCAACAAAAACACTTTTTCCCCAAAGCTTATAACATGAGCATGGAATATCGAAATACGATGATACCAAAAGAGTTGGTTAGAGGACATCTCAAGGTTTCTAAAAAGTCCAAGAACACCTCCAAAAGTTCAAAATTGAAGAAGTTATGCATTATTGAAGTTGGGCATTTTTGCAAAATTGCCAAAAGTCAACTATCCCCAAAACTTCAAATTTTGTCAAATGGGCCCATTCTTTTCCACTTGATTTGATATTGTCACACCACACACGTGTCCTAGATTCAGCCTTGTGTCCATTTTTAAAATTTTCTATTTTATTTGATTTTTATTGAATTAATTCATTTTAAATTAATATAAAATCAAATAAAATCCAAATATTGATTATTAAGGATCTTTTTGGTTGTTATAGGTTTTAATTATCATCATGGACATGATCAAATCTGTATCAAGCCATATCATGAACAAAAAGATGGAATTTGGACAATTTTGGAAGGTTTTCAATGAAGGATCATATCAAATCCTAAAACATCAATGCATAAAGATTCAAAGTCTAAAACCTGACCTAATCCAATGCTCATTACATATACAAGCTAGAGGCACACGAATTAGAGGTTAGAGGCTGCTAAATCACAAGAATCAAACTTGGAAAATTGTCAAAAAAGCTTGAAACTGAAATCACTCCTAGAGGCGAATTCAGAACCAAAACTCAACGTGGATCAATTGATGGGCAATCACTGAGTGAGAAGCAATCAAAAGCAGGCCATCACACGCTCTCAATCGCGCTGTAAGTCCCTCTGAAAATCGCTCTGCACTTGAAATCATAACTCCATATTTCTGCATCTTTTGAACAAATCTTTGGTATAATCATGCTTGTTGTTCAATTTCTAAGCTTTCTGCATCATTTGATTGCGTTTTCATGAGCCATAGCCCTGTAACCGAACCTAGGGTTTTGGAAGTTTGTTTTTGGGCTTTTCTTTTCCAAGTAAAATCAGCCCTATTAATGGACATAGACATGATCAGTGGAAGGAGACGAGCACAACCATGTGTTTGGAATTAATTTCCATGGCCTAGAGAAGATTTTAGGAGGGACATACGGATTTAGCTGCGGATAAGAATCTGCAGGTAAATATCTAGGACAAACGAAGAAGATGAAGACGTGTCCCCATCCTATTGCCCCATTCAAATCTCGCGCGTGTTTTTTTATAATTCTGGCATATTATTTGTTTTCTCCATATAATAATAATTGTCTATTATAATAACAAATGGAAAGCAGTGGCGCAGTGGTAGACGTGTTGTTCAAAGGCTTGCAGGACCTGGGTTCGAATCCCAGGTCCCCCACATATTTGTTATCATTTTCTTTCAGGTATTCCAGCGTATCTCATGCCTTGCAATGCACCATACTCCCTCAAATCTCCAAATGCCAGATGGCCTCCAGGCCAAATCTGATGGCCCAGATGGGATGCCTACCATACACTCAAGTCAACGTGCACATGGAGAATCAGAAAAGTCCACCAGGCCTGCGTGTAAATGGGCCATCAAATTGCAATTCTCACCCCTGATCTGGGCCCAAACCCCCTTGGTTATTTCTTTTTCTTTCTATTTCTTTTATTTATTTTATTTAATTGTTTGATTAATTATTTTTATTATTTAAACTAACCAATTAAACTTTTTTTCTCTCATAAAATCAAAAACCAAAAAAATATATTTTATTCATTAAAATTAAAATCAGCCCTTTATTTTTGTAAATGATTATTAATTCAATTAATTTATTTTAATTAGGTATAACTTTTAATATTTTTGCAATAATTAAAATTAATTTAGACGATTAGGTTTTTATTAACTTTGATTAATTTATTTTTATTTCCTTAAATATCAAAAACTCCAAAAAATATTTTTATTAATTAATTAGTTTATTAGTTTAATTGTTAACTTAATTTAATTTCTCTTTAATTCAAAAAATAACAAAAAAAATGCTTTCTTTCAAAAAAGGGTCAAAACCCTAAAAAATGCGGCCGATTTAATTTTCTCGCACGCGATCCATTTGATTTCAATATTGTATCTGTTTCCCAGAATGTAATAGTTTAATTACGATTTTAATTATTTTATCGCTTTATTTACTTTCCGCATTTTAATTTTAAGGGTTGCTTTTGGCGATATAAATACCCGACGCCTTGTAATAGTTAGTTTAATTTCCGCAATTTAATTTCCGCAACTTATAAACTGTTAGATGTTTGATAATAGGGAATGCATGACAAGATCAAATGTTTAAACCTAAAATCAACATAGATAACCATTGACATGTACAAAGATCAAATTAACTGAAAACAATACACTTGCACATGTGCACTCTTAGGGTACACCTCACTTGGTTGCCTTCGAACGTGGTCATGCAGTATAGGAAGTTTTAGAGGTCGCCCTCTTGTCCAAAGATCATAGTTGCCTCGAAATGGTTGCCTCGGAAAAATGATCTAAGACATTAGGGTTACCGCTAAGGCGTCTTAACATTGCTTTAGTGACCGCACGTCCCTTGATCGAATTGACCCTTAAAACTCCAACTACGATGCTACCTACTCATCAATAATGGGATAGCATTGTCTAAAGGACATTAGCACATATTGATTCCTTTTTCGAGTAGGTAGATGGTTCTTAAGTACTTACTCTTTCAAAACAAAACAAAAACTTTTCGCACTTACACCTTTCAAACAAAAACTTCTTTCAAACCCACAAACACAAAGAAAAGAAAATTTTGAAAACACTTTGAGAAAGTACCTAAGAGCCCGTGGATAACCACTGATAGAAAGGGTGCTAACACCTTCCCTTTCTATAATCTACCCCCCGGACCCGAGAAATATCTCGAAAAAGGAATTTTTCTGTGCTTTTTTCCTTTCCTTGTTGGATAAAATAAAAGACGGTGGCGACTCTTGCTTACCGCGACATTTTGCAAAAACAAACACAAAACGCAAACCAGCATTCAAAAACAGTCAGTTCTCTCCCACCGTATCACACTGGGCTTCAGAGTTAGGCCTTCACAGTCCAATCTATCCAATGCTTTCTTCGGCAAGACATTTAAAGACGACCCAATATCTACCAGAACATGTGCTAGAGTAGTCCCTCTGCATTCCACCAAGACATGCAAATCATCATTATGTTTTCTCCCTTTAGATGTTAAATCGGAATCGAAGAAGCCTAGACCATTGTCAGCTGTTAGGCTAGCTACGCATTCCTGGAATTGATCCGTGGAGGTTTCCTGAGGCACGTGGGCCGTCTTTAAGAATATGATCAAAGCTATAGCGTGAGCCTCTGAACAGAGCAACAGGGCCAGCATAGAGATCTTTGAGGGGTTTTTCCCCAATTGTTCCATAACATCATAATCGCTTTTCTTAATTATTTTCAAAATCTCTTCCATTTCTTTTTGAGTGTGTGATCGGTGGAAATAGAACTGATTATTTTTTTTAAGCTGGTTCGCGAAATGTCGCGGTAAGCAAGAGTCGCCACCGTCTTTTATGTTCTCCAACAAGGAAAGGACAAAAGCACAGCAAAATTCCTTTTCGAGATGTTTCTCGGTTCGGGAGGTAGATTATAGAAAGGGAAGGTGTTAACACCCTTTCTATCCGTGGTTATCCACGGGCTCTTAGGTACTTGCTCTTACGTTTTCAAAAGATGTTTGCTTTTCAAATGTGAGTGGGTTTTGAAAAAGTTTCGTTTGAAAAATTTCTAAGTGACTCTTGTATCTGTCCTCAAGAGTGTATGAAAAATTTGTTGGAAAACTTTTGAAAGCGTGAGTGTGAAAAGATGTTTTTGTTTGTTTGAAATAGCAAGTACCCATGAGATCTACCTACTCTAAGGAATTAGGCTGTGTAAGAGTCCTTTAGATAATGCCATCCCACCATTGAGAGGTAGGTAGCACCATCGTTGGAGTTATTCAGGTCAATTCGATTATTAGGGACAGTGTAGTCACCGAAGCAATAGTAGGACACCTTAGAAGTAACCCTAATGTCCTAGATCCTTTTTTATCCGAGGCAACCGTTTCGAGGCAACTAGATCTTTAGACAGGAGGGCGACCTCTAAAACACCCTATACTCAATGACCACGTCGAGGCAACCAAGTGAGGCGTACCCTAGGAGTGGCATGTGCACGTGTGTCAGGATTCAGTTTATATTATCTTTGCACATGTATCATGGTGAGCTACGTCTTGATTTTATTTTTCAGGTAAGTCTTGTCATGCATAGTTAACAATTAATAATTATGCGGAAAATAAATTGCGGAAAGTAAATCTACGCTATTACAAGGCGTCGGGTATTTACATCGCCAAAAACAAACCCTTTAATTTAAATTGCGGAAAGTAAAATAAAGCAATAAATAAATAAAGTCCTAATTAAAGTTATTACATTCCGGAAACAAGTACAATAATATGGAAAAATGGATCGCGTGCGGGAAATTAAATCGGATGCGAGTTTTTTGGGGTTTTGACCCTTTTTTGAAAGAAAGTGATTTTTTTGGTTATTTTTGAATTAAATGGAATTAAATTAAATGAACAATTAAATTAAATTAAATAATGAAAATATTTTTGGATTTTTGAGTTTTTAAAGAAATAAAATAAATTGAATTAATGCTAATAAAAACCTAATATTCTAAATTGATTTTAAATATTGCAAAAAATATCAAAAGTTAAATCTAATTAAAGCTAAATTAATTAAATTAATTTATTTACAAAAATAAAAGTGATGAAGTTAATTTTAATAAATAAATTTTTTTTTTATGTTTTTGATTTTATTAGGAAAAATGTTAATTGGTTAGTGATTAATAAAAAGAATAACGATTAATTAATTAAAGGAACATAATACAAATAGAGAGAAAGTTTAGGAGTATACAAGTCTGATTGGAGGGGTGAAACAGCTATTGGCGTAATGTGTAAACTGTTTTGTTTTGGCCATTTATGTTTTGGCTTTTGGCCATTTGTGTTCTGGCTTTTGGCCATGTGTGTTCTGGCCTCAATGTTTCTTAACCTTCTCAGGATGTCTGTCTCGCCATGTATTGGTGTCATGTGTAAGTTGTTCTGTTTTGGCCATTTGGCTTTTGGCTTTTGGCCATTTGTGTTTTGGCCTCAACGTTCCTTAATGAACCTGCATGAGATCCTGTCTAAATCTGCAGTGTTGAATCTCATGAACACATTAAATAAATTACTATATATCATAAAATACAAATAAAGCCAATATATGAAGAAATTTAATGTTTAGGCCAATATGGCATGTATGAATGATTATACCCTTTTGATCATGGAGATCAAATCAACCTTACCCTTACTGGAAAAGTAGTGACATGAATGCTTTTATGCCCTTTTGATCATGGAGATCAAGCCAGCCTTACCCTTACTGAAGAAGTAGTGAGCTGTTGGTTTGTAACTGAGATGGCTTGTTTGTAGTGAGAGAAGGATTTGTAACAAGGATTTCAAGGTTTTAGGGTTCTTGAAAGAATTTGATATTCTGACAGTGTTGTGGCAAGGTTTTTTTTCTCCTCTTCTTGGTTTGTGTGAAAAGAATGTGATTATATAATGGAAATTAGGGTAAAGAAAATGGGTTTTGAATGTGCAATTGAGCCTCCAATGTTCACTTGAGTTCGTCACTTTTCAGGCTAAATCGCAGGGACTTAAGTACAATTTTTGAAGTTGAAATGTGAAAAAAAAATGTAGCCGATATCGAGAACTAACTCCTGTCCGAAAATCGGCTCAATCGGATAAACGGTGAATTAGTTATGAATTTTTGAAGTTTCGGCTCAGACAAACTTATTTTGGGCTCCAGTGTCGACTCTCACACGTTCTTCAATAAAAAACTGGTATTGATAGGAGCATAATCCGGTCTCAACTTTTGAAGCAAAGTTGTAGATCTATGAGTCAGTGACCTTGTGTAAAAATATGAGCCCAATCCGATAAAAATTGACCGAGTTATGAATTTTCGAAGTTTTGGCCCAGATGAAATAATATTCAGCATTCAGGATTTTCAGCGTGTCATGCACTCTGAGCAAAAAACGAAGGTCTTTTGAATACTGTTTAAACTCAATAACTTCTGTGAAAATGTAGCCAACTCAATTTGTGAAATTTTGGCGCCGGAACTAGCTCGATACGATGAAAATCGACCAAGTTATGATTTTCTGAACATGACGCAAATAAACTTCTGTCACAAATTTTCTGTATGAAAATACTTGATAAATCCACATTTTTGAAGACCTTCTGATCGAAATTGGCTTCCAGCCGTGAGAGATGAAAACGTAGATAATGTCAAGACGGAATTTTGGCCACCGGAACGGGTTCAAAACGAGCCACGATCTTCAAGTTATGAATTTTTTAGCGCGTAAAAACTGCACTTTCAGCACACTTTTTCACCATATTTCTTCGAGAAAACTGACACATTCGGATACCTTCTTTAAAGAATTGACTCTTGAGCCGAACCTGAATTTGAGAATATGTTATCAGAGATATCTTGGCGAAAGAACACCTGAATATGACGCGCCGGGTTGGACTTGTGAATTTTTCTTGAAATGTTTTGAGAAATATGGGAGGGCAAATTTTGGGGTACAACAGAGTGGTCTCAAGGATGACCAAAGGCTGAGCCCTCGTCCTGACGGGCGCTTCTTGGATCCCTTTCCCTCTATCATCAGCAACAATAGAGGGTACAAGCACAGGAGTCACGACTTCTTCAATAACTGGAGTTCTCACAGATATGTTGATCGGTACAAGAGTAATCTTAGGAGCAATTGAGGGTCCGAAGACTGCCCTTGGAGGATAAATCTCTGGAGAGAAAATTCTTCCGCTATGGGTGATTTTACTCGTTCCAGCAATATTTCCGATGTCAGGAGTCTCTTCATCAGAACTTTCTTCAGTTGATTCAATCTACTTAATACCGTGGTAGAAGATCTCTCTCCATAGTTCCATGGTATTGATTTGTTGGACTTGTACGGGATGGGCCCCGACATGGTTATCTTCAGAGGTACAATCTTCGGATCGGATGTAATCTTAACAGGTCTTTTGGAGACCTTGGAAAGATTGGTGGATATGGTAATTATAGCAACCTCATTGACAGGAGTAGGTGTAACAGGAGTGTTTTCAAAAAGGATTTCTTGATTATCCATTAGGCGTTGGATGCCTAACTTCAACAACGGACAGTCGATTGGTAAGGATGAACAAAGGCAGCAATCTTTTTCACATCATGGGAAAATCCCAGCCTTCAACAAATTTAACTTGATTATCAGTAACAGAGTCATCAAATCATCAACAGTAGCAACATAAAGATCTTCTTCAACAGCATGGGTATTGTGGCCATGCTTTGGCATTGGAGAAGAGATCACATTCGGCTTTTCAGGGGCGTCGAATTTCACTTTCTTAGCGTCTATTAAATCCTGAATCTTATTCCTGAGGGCCCAACAATTGTTGGTGTCGTGCCCCAGGCTGTCTGAATGATAAGCACACTTGGCGTTGGGACGGTAATGTGGTGACGAAGTGTTAGGGTTTTTAGGGGCCTCCCTTAAACTGGCAAGGTTTAACTTCAAGAGATGGGGTAGAACCTGAGCGGGAGTCATGTTTATCCGGGTGTATTGTCGTACAGGCCTTGCCACCCTTTGCTGGTTGGTTCTAGGTTGATTGTTTCTGGGCTGATCAGCTGCAGACTTCTGAATCATTACGGCCTCCACCGCTGGCCGACGCTCAACTCTTCCTTGGCCTCTTTGGGAGTAGATAGCTGAGACTTCTTTCTTTTCTGGAAAAGTATTTTTGACGGCAGCGGAAGCAGATGTATCTTTTTGAATTTTACCGCTCTTGATTCCGGGTTAAACTCTCTCACCAGTTAAAATTAACTCGGTGAACCCCGCATACGAACTTCCTATCAGGTGATTGAAGAATGGACCTGACAGAGTCCCCAAGAACATATCAACAAGCTCCCTCTCAGATAGAGGTGGTTGCACTCGTCCCCCCAAGTCTCTCCATTTCTAGGAATACTCCTTAAAGCCTTCATTAGAGACCATGCTCATACTCTGTAATTGAGTACGGGTTGGTGCTAAGTCCACATTGTACTGATACTGCTTGTAGAAGGCAGCAGCTAAATCCTCCTAATTATGCACATCAGACCTCTCTAGATGGTAGAACCAATCTAATTGCGTCCCTGACAAACTGTCCTGGAAGAAATGGACCCACAGATCTTTGTCAGAAGAATGTGGTTGAATTTTTCTGACGTGGGACCGTATGTGCATTGTAACACCCCAGTTTCAATTATTTGATTTATTTAAATTTGGGAAATTATTTTATTAGAATTAATAAAATAAAAAGGAATTATTTACTTTGAAATATGGAGGAAAATAAAAGAAATAATAATATGCTGAGTTTTAAGTTATTGGGCTTGGATGTTGTTAGTAAAGAGTGGGGGTGCAAAAGAAGTAAAGTTATGTTTTGGAACTCAAGTTAGTTTTCTCATTTTTCACGATAAACAGAAGTTGGGATTTGGGGAAGTAGAGCTCTGAAGGTACGAAGAACGAAGAACGAAGAACATCGCTCAAAAGTTCAAAGCTGCAAATTGTTAAGGTAAGGGGGGCTATTACTCGATTTACCTTTGTTTATGGGTTTATGTACGGTTGATTTGGGTACTCGTAGGGAAAAACCACAATTGTTAGATGTTAATAGGAATCGATACCCTTAGGATTGAACCTTGTTAGAAAATGGTTAGGTTCCCAATTTTTATGAATCGATTAGGAATTTTAGGTTCCAAATGGTGGATTGGGAGTATATCTGCATGATCGTGAATTTACCTTAGAGGTTTAGGGATAACCTTAATGTTGTCAGAACTTCCCTAAAAAGGACGATTAATCCCGGTTAAGGTTACTATAATAATTGTTGGTAATTATGAAATGGATGTGTTGTTTTGAGTTGTGAAATATCGAGGTCGTTAGGTACCGAAATGCGCGTTTAGCCGGCAATTTTCCCGCGTTTGGCTGCTGTTCTGAGCTGCTGCAGGTTCAGGAAAATCCTGTACGCGCTCAGCAACACGGGCCGTGTTGCACAACACGGGCACCCGTGTTGCTCTTCTGTGTTGGGAGATGGTGTGCTTCTGGTTGCACAACACGGGCCGTGTTGCACAACACGGGTACCTGTGTTAGGACCCCTGTAATGAGAAAAGAAAAAATGTGTGTTTTCTGGACGCGCTCAGTAACACGGGCCGTGTTGCACAACACGGGCACCCGTGTTGCTCTGCTGTGTTGATTTTTCTGAATTTTGTTTTTTTGTGCGTTATTGTGGATTTTATTGTCGTGCTTTTGGATAATGTTATCGAGCATGAATTATGATATGACTTGATATGATTGATGTTTAAATAGTATGCTGAGTGATTACATGCTATCCATATCCTGTTATGATTGACGTTGTTGATGTGCATGATATGTTGATTAATGTTCATAGTATGCTGAGTGTTACATACTTACATATCATGTTGCATTTGTTAATTCCCATTGTGTGGAATTAACATGGTGGCCAATATACGTGTCCGCGATTTAATGGAACGTTGAGGTGGTAGCCGTGTCCGCGATATAATGGAACGGTGAGTTATCCGTGACCCGAGATTTAATGGGGCGGTAAAATGGTACCACATGCATGGGTGTGTTGCATTACCTTGAATATAACATGAATGGATGATTTTTCCAATGTTGTATTTGATTGTTGTATGCACGTATGGTTGCTAAATGGTTGACGATGTTTGACGTTAATTGCAAATATGAAAAGCAATATATTATGGGTATATGAATTGTAAAGGTTTTTTGTAAACTATGAAATATGCTAATTATTGGGTGATGCTTATGATTTCCTGAATTGATTGTTATGAACGTATAATCAAATGTATAATTGAGATGCTCACCCTTACTGTTGAATATTTCAGATTGAGGAGCTTCGTTCAGGTGCTTGGCGAAGGCTTGTCGTTCTAGTTTATTTCCGTTTTAGTATTGTCCGGGTCATGCTCTGATAGTTGTAACTCCGGGAACGTTTGTTTGTCGAGCTGCTTTAATCAGACTCGTTTAATTTCCTTATGTTTTGTTATAATATGATGTTGACATTTTCCAGGTGTTAATCCCTGATGATTTTGAAAATATTATAACATTGGTTTTATTAAATAAATTATTCCGCTGTGTAAACATGTATGAGTTACTACTAAGATTATGCATGACAGGAATTTGTGTTATTTAAAGAGAATTGTAGCATCCTCGATTATACATGTACTCTGATATTATGCTTTTAATAATTGCGAAAATTTGTTCGGGGTTTTAGAGGGTGTTACAATAGTGGTATCAGAGCATAGTCGGTCGTTGCGACCAGAGTCTTGAGTCAGTCATTCCTTTTGTATGCGACTAGTGCAAGGTAACACTGTCGATACTGTATTCTAATGTGGAGTATGTTTTAATTCTCAGGAATATGGCTGGAGGAGGTAACGGACGAAATGATGCTGCACTCGCTGAGGCTTTGGGGATGTTAGCTGGTGTACTTGCTGGAAACCCAACTGGAGGCGTGATTGGTGCTGATAGGCAATTGGGAAATTTCCAAAGGAACAATCCTCCGTTGTTCAAAGGTACACATGACCCTGAAGGTGCTCAGAAGTGGCTGAAGGAAATCGAAAGGATTTTCCGTGTGATCGATTGTGCTGAAGATCTGAAAGTCAGATATGGTACGCATATGTTGGCAGAAGAAGCCGACGACTGGTGGGTTGCCACAAGGACTGAAATGGTTCAGGATGGAGAGGCACTGACTTGGGCTAACTTCAGAAGGGCTTTTCTGAGGAGGTACTTTCCTGAAGATGTTCGGGGAAGAAAGGAAATTGAGTTTTTGGAGCTTAAGCAGGGCAATCTGACGGTTAGTGAGTATGCTACTAAGTTCACTGAGCTGGCAAAGTATTATGCACACTACAACAATGATGAGGCTGGAGAATTCTCTAAATGTATCAAATTTGAGAATGGTCTCCGAGATGAGATTAAGCAGGGAATCAGGTACCAGCGTATTCATAGATTTTCTGATCTGGTGGATTGTAGCAGAATCTTAGAAGAAGATATTACCAAGAATAGGTCGTCTCACTCTCGTGGGGCTGTGGATAAAAGAGGAAAGAAATATATGGACCGTGGCAAGCCATATGGTAGAGATAACCAGAAATCAGGTGGATGGAAAAGGCCTAGTGGGGGAGATTCTAAGGCTCCTATCAGATGCTACAGGTGTGGTGAGTCTGGTCATCACATTCGAGATTGCAAGAGTGATGAGAAGAAGTGCTATAGATGTGGAAAGGCTGGTCATTTGTCTATTGATTGCAAAGGGAAGTCTGTTACTTGTTATAATTGTGGCGAAGAAGGTCACATTCATCCGCAGTGTCCTAAGCCTAAGAAGGATCAGTCAGGTGGAAAAGTGTTCGCTTTGTCTGGATCAGAGACTACTCCAGAGGATCGATTGATTAAAGGTACGTGTTTTATTCATGGCACACCTTTAGTTGCAATTATTGATACTGGTGCAACTCATTCTTTCATTTCTTTGGATTGTGCTGAGAGGTTGAAACTGGACATATCTGGTATGCGAGGTAGCATGATTGTTGATACTCCTGCATCGGGTTCAGTGACAACTTCACTTGTATGTAGGAATTGTCCTATTGAGATTTTTGGTAGAGGTTTCGGTATGGATTTAGTGTGCCTACCGCTTGAACAAATTGATATTATCCTTGGGATGAACTGGTTGGAATTCAACCGGGTTCATCTGAACTGCTTTGCTAAGACGGTGATTTTCCCAGAGGCAGTTGGCGTCGAGAACTTGACTATGACTGCTAGGCAGGTACAAGAAGCAATGGAAGACGGTGCTAATGTGTTTATGTTACTTGCTTCGTTAGATGCAACAGGAAAGGTCAGGAGTGGTGAATTGCCAGTGGTGTGTGATTTCCCAGAAGTCTTTCCTGACGATGTTGGCGAGTTACCTCCTGAGAGAGAAGTGGAATTCTCTATAGATTTGATTCCTGGTACGAGACCGGTGTCGATGGCGCCATATCGTATGTCTGCGTCTGAGTTGGCTGAATTGAAGAGTCAGTTGAAAGATTTACTGGAGAAGAAGTTTATTCGTCCAAGTGTTTCGCCTTGGGGTGCTCCGGTATTGTTGGTTAAGAAGAAAGAAGGTTCTATGAGACTGTGTGTTGATTACAGGCAATTGAACAAGGTAACCATTAAGAATCGGTACCCGTTACCGAGGATTGATGATTTAATGGATCAGCTAATTGGAGCCAGTGTATTCAGTAAGATTGACTTGAGATCTGGATATCATCAGATTCGTGTGAAAGCGGAAGATATTCAAAAGACTGCTTTTCGAACGAGGTATGGGCATTATGAATATTCTGTTATGCCGTTCGGAGTTACTAATGCACCTGGTGTTTTCATGGAATATATGAACAGGATTTTTCATCCGTATCTGGATAAGTTTGTTGTGGTTTTTATTGATGACATTCTGATTTATTCCAAGAATGACGAAGAGCATGCGGAACATCTCAGAATTGTGTTAGAATTGTTGAAAGGTAGGAAGCTGTATGCAAAGTTGTCCAAATGTGAGTTCTGGCTGAATGAAGTTAGTTTTCTTGGACATGTGATTTCTAAGAATGGTATTGCAGTGGATCCTACAAAAGTAGAAGCAGTATCTCAGTGGGAAGCGCCGAAGACTGTTTCTGAAATCAGAAGTTTTCTTGGTCTTGCAGGTTATTACAGAAAGTTTATCGAAGGATTCTCAAAGTTAGCTTTGCCGCTGACGAAGTTGACTCGTAAAGGACAAGCGTTTATTTGGGATTCTGATTGTGAGAAAGGTTTCCAAGAATTGAAGCGGAGATTGACTAGTGCTCCTATTCTGATTTTGCCAAATCCGGTGGAATCTTTTGTGGTCTATTGTGATGCATCTCTGTTGGGTTTAGGTGGTGTTTTAATGCAGAATCAACAGGTAGTTGCGTATGCTTCGAGACAGTTGAAGGTTCATGAAAGGAACTATCCTACTCATGATTTAGAGTTGGCAGCAGTTGTGTTTGTCTTGAAATTGTGGAGACATTATCTGTATGGTTCGAGATTTGAAGTGTATAGTGATCATAAGAGTTTGAAGTATCTTTTCGATCAGAAAGAGCTCAATATGAGGCAAAGAAGGTGGTTGGAATTTCTCAAAGATTATGATTTTGGTTTGAATTACCATCCTGGTAAGGCAAATGTGGTTGCGGATGCTTTGAGCAGGAAATCCTTGCATATGTCTATGATGATGGTTCGTGAATTGGATTTAATTGAACAATTCCGAGATTTGAGTTTAGTTTGTGAAAGTACTCCGAAGTGTGTTCGTTTGGGTATGTTGAAACTTACTAGTAGTATTCTAGAAGAGATCAGGATCGGGCAAAAAATCTGATGTTAATTTAGTTGATAAATTGACATTGATCAACCAAGGTCAAGGTGGTGAGTTTAGAATCGATGAAAATGATGTTATGAGATTTGGCGATAGAGTTTGTGTTCCTGATGTCGCAGAAATCAAGCAGAGTATATTAGAGGAAGGACATTGCAGTGGGATGAGTATTCATCCGGGTGCCACGAAAATGTATCATGATTTGAAGAAATTGTTTTGGTGGCCGGGAATGAAAAAGGAAATAGCTGAATTTGTGTATGCATGTTTAATCTGTCAGAAATCGAAGATTGAGCATCAGAAGCCGTCTGGATTTATGCAACCAATGTTTATTCCAGAATGGAAGTGGGATAGTATTTCTATGGATTTCGTATCTGGGTTGCCGAGGACTCCTATGAATTGTGAAGCGATATGGGTCGTTGTGGATAGGTTGACTAAGTCTGCTCATTTTATACCGGTGCGAATGGATTACTCAATGGAGAGATTGGCACAGTTATATATTGAGAAAATAGTGAGTTTGCATGGAGTTCCTTCTAGTATTGTGTCAGATAGAGATCCGAGATTCACTTCGAAATTTTGGGAAGGATTGCAGAAGGCCTTGGGTACTAAATTGAGGTTGAGTTCAGCTTATCATCCTCAGACTGATGGACAGACGGAGAGGACGATTCAATCGTTGGAAGATTTATTGCGTGCTTGTGTTTTAGAGCAGGGTGGAGCTTGGGATAGCTATTTGCCATTGATTGAATTTACTTATAACAATAGTTACCATTCGAGTATTGGTATGGCTCCGTTTGAAGCATTGTATGGTAGACGGTGTAGAACACCTTTGTGTTGGTATGAATCTGGAGAGAGTTCGGTAGTTGGGCCAGAGATTGTTCAGCAGACTACTGAAAAGATCAAATTGATTCAAGAGAAGATGAGAGCTTCTCAGAGTCGTCAGAAAAGTTATCATGATAAGAGGAGAAAGAATTTAGAATTTAGTGCTGGAGATCATGTGTTTATGAGAGTTACTCCGATGACGGGTATTGGTCGAGCGTTGAAATCTAAGAAATTGACTCCGCGTTTTATTGGTCCGTTTCAGATTACGGAAAGAGTTGGAGAAGTTGCTTATCGTATTGCTTTACCTCCGAGACTTGCGAATTTGCACGATGTTTTTCATGTTTCCCAGCTGAGGAGATACATTCCAGACCCATCTCATGTAATCCAAATAGATGATGTACAGGTGAGAGATAACCTGACAGTAGAAACATTGCCTATGAGGATAGAAGATCGGGAAGTGAAACAGTTAAGAGGTAAAGAGATAGCATTAGTGAAGGTTGCTTGGGGAGGTCCAGCAGATGGAAATATCACTTGGGAGCTGGAGAGCCAGATGAAAGAGGCTTATCCGGAACTGTTCGTCTAAGGTATGTTTTCGAGGACGAAAACTCTTTTAGTGGGGGAGAGTTGTAACACCCCAGTTTCAATTATTTGATTTATTTAAATTTGGGAAATTATTTTATTAGAATTAATAAAATAAAAAGGAATTATTTACTTTGAAATATGGAGGAAAATAAAAGAAATAATAATATGCTGAGTTTTAAGTTATTGGGCTTGGATGTTGTTAGTAAAGAGTGGGGGTGCAAAAGAAGTAAAGTTATGTTTTGGAACTCAAGTTAGTTTTCTCATTTTTCACGATAAACAGAAGTTGGGATTTGGGGAAGTAGAGCTCTGAAGGTACGAAGAACGAAGAACGAAGAACATCGCTCAAAAGTTCAAAGCTGCAAATTGTTAAGGTAAGGGGGGCTATTACTCGATTTACCTTTGTTTATGGGTTTATGTACGGTTGATTTGGGTACTCGTAGGGAAAAACCCCAATTGTTAGATGTTAATAGGAATCGATACCCTTAGGATTGAACCTTGTTAGAAAATGGTTAGGTTCCCAATTTTTATGAATCGATTAGGAATTTTAGGTTCCAAATGGTGGATTGGGAGTATATCTGCATGATCGTGAATTTACCTTAGAGGTTTAGGGATAACCTTAATGTTGTCAGAACTTCCCTAAAAAGGACGATTAATCCCGGTTAAGGTTACTATAATAATTGTTGGTAATTATGAAATGGATGTGTTGTTTTGAGTTGTGAAATATCGAGGTCGTTAGGTACCGAAATGCGCGTTTAGCCGGCAATTTTCCCGCGTTTGGCTGCTGTTCTAAGCTGCTGCAGGTTCAGGAAAATCCTGTACGCGCTCAGCAACACGGGCCGTGTTGCACAACACGGGCACCCGTGTTGCTCTTCTGTGTTGGGAGATGGTGTGCTTCTGGTTGCACAACACGGGCCGTGTTGCACAACACGAGTACCCGTGTTAGGACCCCTGTAATGAGAAAAGAAAAAATGTGTGTTTTCTGGACGCGCTCAGTAACACGGGCCGTGTTGCACAACACGGGCACCCGTGTTGCTCTGTTGTGTTGATTTTTCTGAATTTTGTTTTTTTGTGCGTTATTGTGGATTTTATTGTCGTGCTTTTGGATAATGTTATCGAGCATGAATTATGATATGACTTGATATGATTGATGTTTAAATAGTATGCTGAGTGATTACATGCTATCCATATCCTGTTATGATTGACGTTGTTGATGTGCATGATATGTTGATTAATGTTCATAGTATGCTGAGTGTTACATACTTACATATCATGTTGCATTTGTTAATTCCCATTGTGTGGAATTAACATGGTGGCCAATATACGTGTCCGCGATTTAATGGAACGTTGAGGTGGTAGCCGTGTCCGCGATATAATGGAACGGTGAGTTATCCGTGACCCGAGATTTAATGGGGCGGTAAAATGGTACCACATGCATGGGTGTGTTGCATTACCTTGAATATAACATGAATGGATGATTTTCCCAATGTTGTATTTGATTGTTGTATGCACGTATGGTTGCTAAATGGTTGACGATGTTTGACGTTAATTGCAAATATGAAAAGCAATATATTATGAGTATATGAATTGTAAAGGTTTTTTGTAAACTATGAAATATGCTAATTATTGGGTGATGCTTATGATTTCCTGAATTGATTGTTATGAACGTATAATCAAATGTATAATTGAGATGCTCACCCTTACTGTTGAATATTTCAGATTGAGGAGCTTCGTTCAGGTGCTTGGCGAAGGCTTGTCGTTCTAGTTTATTTCCGTTTTAGTATTGTCCGGGTCATGCTCTGATAGTTGTAACTCCGGGAACGTTTGTTTGTCGAGCTGCTTTAATCAGACTCGTTTAATTTCCTTATGTTTTGTTATAATATGATGTTGACATTTTCCAGGTGTTAATCCCTGATGATTTTGAAAATATTATAACATTGGTTTTATTAAATAAATTATTCCGCTGTGTAAACATGTATGAGTTACTACTAAGATTATGCATGACAGGAATTTGTGTTATTTAAAGAGAATTGTAGCATCCTCGATTATACATGTACTCTGATATTATGCTTTTAATAATTGCGAAAATTTGTTCGGGGTTTTAGAGGGTGTTACATGCATCTTTGGGAAAGATACCCCATCGTATTTAGCAAACAGTGGAACTTTAAACTTGGGGGGAATGACAATTCCAGAAACCAAACCCAACTCTTCGAAATCCAGCCCAGACACCCTTTGCACTTCCATAACTGCCAGACGTTCTTCCAGGTTCTTGTACTTGTCATCTGCAGGAGGGTACTGCTGTTCAGAATAGTCTTCATCCTCCTCCTCTTCTTCTTCCTCAGACTCAGATGGTACTGCAGCTCCCTTTCCTTTTCCTACCCCTTCATCAGATGTTGAGGGGAAATCCAGGACCCTTCTGGTTTGACCTTAAAATCTTCTACCCAAAGTAGCCATACCAACTCTCTTCTTTTTCTTTTTCTCCATTTCCTTCTCTAACAGATCTTTAAGATCCTCCTGACCCTTTGCCAAAGTCATGAGTAGTTGTTGGAATTGTGAATTCTGCGCTTGCAAATCTTTGATCGTCTGCTCTATATCCATCTTGCTGAAATAAACAACAGAGAGATAAGGAAACCTGGTGTGAAGGACTGTTTATGCATATAATGAATGAAATGTATTCATGTAATGCATTTAAGGATTCAGAAATTCAAATTTGTTTTAAACAAAAAGGAACAAACGTCATATTAATAAGATAGAATTTGTTAGTACATCAATGCCCCATGGGCAAAATAATACAAAATTCTAAGGTAAAAAGACGTTGCGCATCCTATTTGGTGCAATGTAAGTGTTGAGAGTCTGCTCTTCATGGAGTCGACGAGTAAGTTCTAAAACCTTCTTCTCACTGGCGTAGAATTGGGCTTCAAAAGTATCCCGCTCTCCCTTGAGTTGTATCCAACTCCTTTGTAAATCTTCCAATGATGTTGGCATGTCGGGATGTAGGAGGGTGTATGGAACCTCTCCTTCCATAACAGGCTCTTTGATCACAGGGAGAATGTAGGGGTAAGGCATCATAAGACTCTGGGCGCGGGTTCATACCCACTTGAGGTAAGGCTCAAGGGGGATGGAATTCTTGTGTCCCAATGTCTTACTGTCTACCTTGTTGGGCATCCTCCAAGCTCGGATAAACCTTTGTCGAAGTCTTTGAGCATCATTGTCGAAGTCAAAAACCAAGTCTGGAATCAGCATGTCATGTGGGCCATCCCTTTGGGCATACCCAAACTGTCTCATAGCCAAGCAGGGGTTGTAGGTAATGCCTCCCCTAATTACAAGTAGTGGGACATTAGGGAATTCCTCACAACGATCAATGATGATAACATTTTCTCTGGATCGAGAACACCAATGAACATCTGAATGTGTAAGAGTCATCAACCATTGTTACCACCTTAAGCCTTGCTCATTCTTCAAGACTGATTGGGGAAGATGAGAAATAAACTATCTTGCCAGTAGAGGAGTGCAGCACATGAGAACACCTCTTTTCCTCATTGTTCGAGTGTGAAATGAGTGGAGGATATCCCCAAGAAAAGTAGGCACCGGATTCCGGGACATGAAAATCTTGACAGCATTCACATCTATAAGTTGGTCAGGGTTTGGGAACAAGACCAACCCATAGATGAGAAGAGCTACAGTCTCCTCAAAATCTTGTAAGTCCAATGAGTTCCAGCATTCTTGAGCTTTCTCAAACAAAAACTTTTCCAAGAAACCCTTGACACCACTTCTGGTTTCCCAATGACCTATGACATCAGATGGTTGCAAGTGTAAGGCTTGAGCAACATCTTCAGGCTTTGGATCTCTTTTCGTACCGTTGTAGGGTAGTTGATGGAGAATAGGAATCCTCAGGAGTTGAGAAAATTCCTCCAAAGTAGGCACTAACTGGTAGTCAGGAAATGTGAAGCAGTGGTGTAGGGGGTCAAAGAACTAGAAGAGAACTTTCACCATGTCTTCCTCTGTGTTGGAGTTAACCAAGTTGAGAAGTCGACCATGTCTTTTAGTGAATGGAGAATACTCTGGAATCTTAGAAGTAAGCTCCTTGAGTTGAGGAGGAATTCTCACAAGGTTGACTTGGATTGTTTTCCTGCGGAGTGATTCCATAAACTACAAAACAGGAACAAAGATGAAGATCCAAACCCTTGAAATGGTTAGTGGATGCAAATGATGCTTCATGATGTCCATGATGTATGCATAAGTATATGTACAAGCAAATCACACAAGTTCCTAGTTTCAGGCTTGCATGGGGTTTCATAGGTAAGTACCCTCTTGAAGTTTAGTTGGCTCAACCTGTCCTATAAATAGTAACCGGGTTCTAAGGAGCTCAATATCACTGGATTATTTTCTGTGTTCATTGTTTCAGTTTAGCCACTTTACTGGCAACCGAAATATTCCAAGAAAATAACCCTCAATGAGTGTAGTATCGAGTATCTACCAACTTCGAACTGCACCAAAGCCGGTCATCTCACTACCCCTAAAAAGGCCAAGTTGGTCAAGTAAAGGTTCTAAAAGTCCATTAGTGCTTCATGACATCACTCAGCGGCCCCGTATTCTCTTTGATTGACTCAAAGACTACCAGTACCCACAAATATGTCGCACTAATATAGCTATTGCTTCAACCGTGTCGGTATACCCCGCACAGTTTCCACAACGTATTGTTATTTACCTATGAATGTTTCCCAAATCCGGGTAGAGGATTTCAAACCCAAACAATAGAACCAAAAGTAAATCAATCAAAGCAAACAAGGTAAGCATGTAAAGGTGATCTAAATCCTAAGGTAACCCCACTTTTAGCTAATTCCCCAGCAGAGTCTCTAGTTCTGTGATACGGTGGGAGAACTGACTTGAGGTTTTGCGTTTGTGTTCGCAAATGTTTCGGTTTAGCAAGAGTCGCCACCGACTTTTTATTTTATCCAAAGGAAAGGTCAAAAAGCACAGGAAAGACCTTTGAGATGTTTTCTTGGGTTCGGGGGGTAGATTATGAAAAGGGAAGGTGATAGCACCATTTTCATCCATGGTTTTCCATGGGCTCTTAGTTACTTGTTTAGATCACTTACTTTCACTTTTCAATTGTTTGAAATGGTGCTTTTGTATGTGGTTTTGAAAATATTTTGAAAAGAGGCCTTTGTCTAGGCAACCTTTGTAATGATTCTTGTTTGAATATATATAAAGGTGTTTGTCTTTTGAAAAATGTTTCAATGTTTGAAAGTTTGTTGGGAAAATGTTTTGAAATTGTGTGTGTGTTTTTTTTTGAAATTAGGAAGGATGGTTTGCAAGAGATCAAGTAACTAGGAGTTGTCTACCCTTACTCAAATATCTTTCCTACACATTTTTAACCCTTTGACATTGTTGTTTTACCATTGTATTTGGTAAACAACCTTGTGTTTGGATGTTAAACGGGACAGGCGTGGGTCATCGTATGACCATGATAACAATGTTGCCAAGTATCTTAGCAAGTTTTTTGAGGGACTAGATCATTTTTGTATAGGCAACCAAGATAGCATCATCGAGGGACTATGATCTTTTGTTTTGTTTTGTTTTGCCAAGATACCTAACATGCATATCATGGCCATGTTTTTAAAGCAACAAGTGGGTGAAACCCTATGGGTGCTTGTGTGCATTGTGTTGTCATTTTTCATGCATTTTTGTCTTGAGTTTAATCATGCTATTTGTTTGATTTTTGTTCTTGCATACAAACCCTAATCTTACTATCATGCATATTTGAAAGCAATAAAAATGCGTAAAAGTAAATCTACAACTATTACAACATTGATATGGGGAGGGGGATACAAGTTTGAATAGGGGGATATTTGCAAGAAAATAAAACCCTAAAATTATTATTACAACCAAATTGAAATATTGCACAAGATAAATAAAATAAGCAAATATTTAAATGGACAATTAAATATAAATATGCAAAATGTTTTTGTATTATTTTTATGTATGTAAAAATAAATTTATTCATGTATTAAAAATAAGAAAATAAAAGATTATTTTTGGAAAGGGTAGAAACCCTAGTTTTGGTTTTAAAAGAAAATGTAAATTCTAAATATTTATTTATTCATTTATGTACAAGAAAATAGATAAAAATATATACAAAAGTGCTAAAAAATAATATTTATGAAAAAAAATAATATTTTAAGTGTATAATATAATAAAATAAAAATATGTAAGTATTTTAATTTTATTTACAAATTTATTTAAGAAAATAAAAGTATATATTATTTAATAAACTATTTCTATGTCCAAAAAAATAATAAAATAAAATGTGAAAAATTAAGAGAATAATTTTTGTGATTTTAAATATTTAGGAAAATAAATAAAAAGTCAGAAATGTAAAAGAAATAAAAAAAATATACAAAAATAATCAAATGGGTCAAGGGGGTGCAGAAAGCACGCTAGGGGGTGCAAAAAGTAGCAACAAGACAAGCCCAGCCTATTTCCACTTCATCCCTGTCCTTGAGAATCAGAAAACACGCGCTCCATGTTCAAACTCGTATCTCCTACATTTGTGCTTAAAAACAAAAACTTGCAACATGAAAGTTGTAGCTCTTGATCACACGATTCTAACCATGTAAAAAACTTGATCTAACTCTCAAAGACCAGAGAGAATTTCATTGGCCCTAAATCTTGACCTAGTTTTATCAGTAAGTTCAACTATCAAATACTCCTAGCTCAGTTAACATAAATGAATTCTATGCATATGTACAGCTCAAGGGAAATGAGGAATACATTTTTTATTCATAAACCTAAGCCTAATGATTCCTAAATAAGGAAATAGAAGTTTGAGAAATACCTGTTTCAGTCAAGTTCGAGTATGGCAATGCAGCAACTTTCAGTGAGGCCTGAGGTTCTTTTGAGCTTTCTTGATGTTCCCTTGACCTTTCCCAATGCTTGGCTTGCTTTGAAATGGTCTGAAACTTCTTGTAGAACTCAACCTGCAAACTCAGAATTTGAAAATGGTGAAGTGTGTAAATGGAGTTACATTGGCTTGAGAATAGTTGGGATAGTTTAGGTATGTTGTATGGAGTGTGTTGGAACTGGTTTCAAGCAAAACGCACAAGTGGATTTTGTTTTGACTTGTGATTTGCAGAACTTGCCCTGTTTTGGGCAGAAATGAAGTTTTGGTGTATTTGGGTGTTTTAGAACTTGCTAGCTCGTGTTTCTGACTTTAGGCAATGTGTAAAACTTGTTTGAAATGTTACAAAGACTTGGTTATATCAGATTACAAAGATCTGGACTTTTTGCATAATGACTTGTTTTTGAAGCCAAAGTTGAAGTTGACAATGCCAAGGCATGTACAGGCCTGTATTCTAGCTGCACATAATTGGTGATCTTTTCCTGATATTAGGGAACTTTGTTTGCAGCAAAAGGCTTGGTCCAATGCTCAAGATAAGCAAAATTGCAAAAGTTGTGCTTTATGGAAATGGTATTGTTGCCTTTTTGCCAAAAATGGATTAATTCAATGTGTAATCTTGTAAAGCTCAGAACAAAGCCTTAATCCAATGTGTTTGCATTTAATTTATGAGTGTGGAAGGGTTTAAGACCTGTAAAACAAGTACAAGCAAGGTTTGGACAGATTTTGCAACTTGTAGCATGGTGTAAAATGCCTTGGACAAAAGTGATGATTTGCCAATTTCAAACTTTCGATTCTCCCTAACCATGAATGATCTTGGAGAGTTATTAGACATTTTGGAAAGCTTGTAACATGCTCTACAATCCATCTTTGAAATGAATTTTTATATTCCAATTGGAACTATGTGAAAAATTACCATGAAGATAGGTCAAAATCCTGCCTAAACTAGGGCAAAATTTTACTAAGTTAAAAGTTTCACGGACCCTTGTTCATAAAATCATAACTTGAGATACACGCATCTTTTAGGCAAACTTTGTGAATAAAAGTTGTAGATTTTGTGGAGGACTACAACTTTCATGTTGAAAGTTTTCTTTGAATCCAATTTAATCACGGTGAAAAAGTTGGGAAAAGTTGGGGAAAAAATAAGAAATTTTCATAACTTAGAAAATTTCTAAGTTATGAAAATTTTCCATTTTAAACCCTAATTTTCAAAATTAGGTTTCTTGGTAAACAAGTTTCATGTTTTGACACATCTTGTTGAAAAATGACCC
Organism: Vicia faba; assembly: GCA_948472305.1. NCBI lineage: Eukaryota > Viridiplantae > Streptophyta > Magnoliopsida > Fabales > Fabaceae > Vicia > Vicia faba. The sequence goes on from OX451737.1 coordinate 520,827,390, forward strand.
TTGGCACTTGATTTTGACCAAAAAGTCAAAGTTTGACTTTTCAGTGTACAATTGATTTTTGATCAGTTGATTGGACAATTCATCTGTCAATTCAATGCTTTTGAGATCTTTTGAACCTTGTGATTAGGTCAATATGATGCCAATGAGTCCTTGAAACCATGCTTGAACCCAATTTGCCATTGGCTAGGTGAAAAATCAGAAATTGCCCTTCTACAGTCAAAACCCTAAAAATGACCATTTTACTCTTTTGATGATCTGATCAAATTTCTTGAGGAGTTGTGGTCCAAACTTGATCAAATGGTTCATATGAGTCTATAATGTTTATGTGGATCAAAAGTCATGAGGTTTGACTGTAAATTGGCCACAGTTGACTTTTTCCCCAATACAGTTGATTTCTAAATCAACTGTCCAATTGACTGGGCAAAAATTTGATTCAAGGCTTGAAACTTGGTATGAGCAATCTTAGGAGTCCAACATGAAGTATGAAAGTCATATTGAGCATTGAAAGTCCAAAAATCCCTGTGCAAACTCAAACCCTAATTTTAGGTCATCAGTGCAATGAGAGGTCTTGAGCAGAGCAAACCCTAATTCTGTCTGGAGTCCAAATAGTCTTGTGAGGGGAAATCTTGATAAAATTATAGGGAAATTTTTGGGGTTCAACAACAACATATAAGAGTCCCTTGTTTCATCATAGTACATGTTTGAAGAGAATGCAAAATGTATCCGAACAAAGTAGGCACAGGGTTACGAGAAAGAAATATTTTGATGGTGTTCACATCTATGAGTTGGTCCGAATTAGGGAATAGTACCAAACCATAGATTAAAACAGCCAAAATTTCTTCGAAAGCTTGAAAATTCATAGCATCCAAAAACATTCGAGCCTTCTCTAACATAAATTTAGCAAGGAAACCCTTGACTCCACTCCTTGTTTCCTAATTAGCTACAACGTCAGACCGCTTCAAACGTAAGGCTGACGCAATTACTTCAGGTTGTGGCTCTTTCTCTAAACCGGTGAAAGGTATTTGATTGAGAACATGAACTTCCAGTAATTGAGAACACTCCTCCAGTGTGGGCACCAACTGATAATCGAGAAAGGTGAAGTAGTGATGCACAGGGTCAAAGAACTGGAATAGAATGCTCATCATGTTTTCTTCAAAACCCGAGATAACCAAATTGAGTAGTCGAATCGACCATGCTTATTGATGAATGGAGAAATTTCTGGAACCCTTGAGACTAAATCTTTAAGTTGAGAAGGTATCCTCACAGAACTGATTTGGATAGTGTTTCTACGAGTAGAAGCCATAACCTACAAAACAAAACAAAGATAAATCCCTAGGTCCTTGAAATGGTTAGTGAAAATGATGTGGCATGATGTCATGATGTTATGATGTCATGTTTGAACAATTAATCATACACAAACAAGGCACACAAGGTCTTGGGTTTTAGCTTGCAAGGAGTTCATAATTAAGTACCCTTTTGAAGCTTTAGTTGGCTCAACATGTCCTAAAAGAAGTAACCGGGTTCTAGGAATCTCAATATCACGGATCTTTCTCTCGGGCATTATTTCAGCACAACCATCTAAACTGGACCAAAATATCCCAAAAGTCCAATCTCAATGAGTGTAGTATCAAGTATCAACCAACTTCAGTATGCACCAAAGCCAGCTATCTCATTACTTACTAATGGCTAAGTTGTGTCAACTAAGGTTCTATGGTTAGTTAGTGCTTTATGACACCACACAGCGGCCCTGTATTCTCCTTGACTTAACTCAAGGGACACTGATACCAACAAATGTGTCACACTGACATAGCCATCATTTCAACCATATCGGTCTATGATGTACAGTTTTCACGATCTATTGCTACTTACCTAAAATGCCCCAGATCCAAGTATAGGATCTATACAAGAAATAAACCCTAGCATAACCCCAAAATGTAAAGCATACAAATCAAGAAAGTAAAGAATTTTTTAAATGTGATCTAGCTCTAAGGTAAACCCACTTTTAGTAAGTTTTCCCCAGCAGAGTCGCCAGTTCTATAATACGGTGGAAGAACTGACTTGGGTTTTGTGTTTCATCACAAATGTTGCGGATAGGAAGAGTCACCATCAACTTTTCTTTTGTCCAATAAAGGAAAGGGTGAAAAGAACTGGAAAGACCTTTTGATAATTTTCTTGAGTTCAGGGTATAGATTATGAAAAGGGAAGGTGTTAGCACCTTTTTCATCTGTAGTTATCTACTGGCTCTTAATTGTTAGATCACTTTGAAAATGTTGTGTTTGTGTATGTTTGCAAATATTTTGAAAATGCCTAAGTGTTGCAATTTTGTAATGATTCTCGTATCGTTAGGAATGTATACAAAATGTTTGTTTTGAAAATATTTGTTGAAAGGGGTGTTTGGTAATATGTTTTGGAAATGCCAATGTAAGGCAATTTTGTAATGATTATCGTATCGTTGAGAATGTATACAAAATGTTTATTTTGAAAATAGTTGCTTTGAAAGTGTGAAGTGTGAGGATTGTTTTATTTTTGTGAGCAAGCGATTACGAGCGATCTACCTACTGAAAAAGGTCTTTGTTATTTTCCTCCTCCTTTAGATAGTGATATTCTACTATTAATTAGTAGCAAGCCCCATCATTGGATGTGAGGGACAGGCGCGGGTCATCGTATAATCATAGAAGGAAACTTATAGAATGTTTTAGCAATTTTTGCAAGGGGCTAAGATCGTTTACCGAAGGCAGCATCGAAGGGTCATCGAGGGACTACGATCTTTTAATCGAGGGTCTTTGCTAAAGCATTCCACGTTCGAGGGACATGACTATTTTATCCGAAGGTAACAAGTGAGGTTATCCTAGAGGTGTTAGTGTGCAAAGTGTGTTTGACTTAATCATTTTTATGTTGAATTAGTGTTTTTCTATGATTGATTTTAATCTTGTCATACAAACCCTAATTACTAACAGTAATATGGAAAGCGATAAATTACGGAAATTAAATATCCTACGCTATTACAATGCTTTGGGAATTGGGGATACAAATTTGTGAATGGGAAGGAAAGCAATAAATCCTAATTGTCTATTACATACCATTTAAATAAATGATAATGCGAAATAATAAAATACGCAAAAAATGTGAAGTAGAGAAAAAGGAAAAAAGGAATTGTTTTGGTGATTTTTTGATAGAAAGCAGCTTGATGTTTAACCTAAAAAATTAATTAGTTTTAATTGAAAATAAGTTAATTAGTTAATTAAACAACCTAAAAAATATATGTTGATTTAATTTTAAAAAAAAGGTTGATTTAATTTTTAAAAAAAATAAATTAAATAAAACTAGGTCTAATTATCTTTTAATTTTTAAAAGAAAGAAATTGCTTTAGAAAATATTTTGATGTTAAATAACAAAACCTAATTCTAAATTTTTATGTTTTAAATAAAATTGAAATAAAAAAGAATAAAACAAATAAATAAATAAATAATTAAAAGGGCCAGTGGTGTAAAAGAAATCAGGGAGGTGAAAAGAAAAATGATAGGCCCAAAACAAATTTTTGTTTGAATTATAAAAATAAAAATAAAATGAAAGTGGGCCTGATTTAACAAACAGGGGGAGGGGGTATGAAAAGAAATTCAATCAAGCCCAACACAAGAGCCCAAACCCCTACCCTGGATCCCATGTGACTGGCTCCTGGAAGTGTATCATCCACTTGCTTATATGGGCGTTGGATTTAATCTTGTTATGATCAAATGGTGATGGAGAGAGGCGCATGGTGCATGCACTGAGTTGGCCTGCACATGATCTGAAAGAAACAAATATGTGAAAATTAAAAGGGTACCGTTGGGGCTCGAACCCAAGTCCCTATAGTCACAGGCGTTCGCTTTAACCACTGGGGTGGTAATACATCTGTTAGTTTATACACAAACCATTCAATATATTATAAAATTGTTTCTGAATGGAACTTCATCTTCTTCCTCACGCTAGTAATCACAACAACATTTTTGAAATTCTGAAAATGCTCATTTCTCAACCAAATTGGAAAATGTAAACATCAAAGTTGCTCCAAATTTCACCACGAATTAAACCATGCCATTAACTTAAGCAAAAACTCAAAGATTAAAATGAATTTATGTTGGTACCTGTTGTACCCCAAAAATTTTCCTCTCATTCCTTCATCACCTGCTGGAAGTTGCGGTCATCATCAAAATTCCTTTATCACCTGCTGGAAGTTACAACCACCAACAAGATAACAGACAAATGAAGCTCCTAAAAATATGTTTTTCTCAAGAATGAAGACTCTCATCCTTAAAACCTCAGAAGATTGGTATACTCCCAATTTCTGACCCTTAACAGAATGAAGACTCTCATCCTTGAAACCTCAGAAGATTGGTATACTCCCAATTTCTAACCCTTAACAGAATGAAGACTCTCATCCTTGAAACCTCAGAAGATTGGTATACTCCCAATTTATGACCCTTAACAGAATGAAGACTCTCATCCTTAAAACCTCAGAAGATTGGTATACTCCCAATTTCTGACCCTTAACAGAATGAAGACTCTCATCCTTAAAACCTCAGAAGATTGGTATACTCCCAATTTCCGACCCTTAACAGAATGAAGACTCTCATCCTTAAAACCTCAGAAGATTGGTATACTCCCAATTTCTGACCCTTAACAGAATGAAGACTCTCATCCTTAAAACCTTAGAAGATTGGTATACTCCCAATTTCTGACCCTTAACAGAATGAAGACTCTCATCCTTAAAACCTCAGAAGATTAGTATACTCCCAATTTCTGACCCTTAACAGAATGAAGACTCTCATCCTTAAAACCTCAGAAGATTGGTATACTCCCAATTTCTGACCCTTAACAGAATGAAGACTCTCATCCTTAAAACCTCAGAAGATTGGTATACTCCCAATTTTTGACCCTTAACAGAATGAAGACTCTCATCCTTAAAACCTCAGAAGATTGGTATACTCCCAATTTCCGACCCTTAACAGAATGAAGATTCTCATTCTCAAAGTGGCATACAACCTAAAACTCCTGAACCTCTTCCAGACAGGAATAAGCTTTTCCCAGAGTCCTGAGCTTACTCTCCAGCAGGATAGCTACTCCCCAACAGTATGGCTATTCCCCACAAACATTAATTCCCCAAGCAGAATGAAGACTCTCATTCTCAGTTCCTCACAGGGTATTCAGATATTCCCCGGTGAAGATCTCCTCAAGACAGGAATCCCCAGTAGATTGGCATACAACCCAAGCTCCTGATTCCCCAACAGTGGTCCCAAGACTTCTCATTTTCAACGATCAAAGGATTTTCAATCCCCTGCAGCAGTCAAGGATTTACTTTCTTCGGCAGCAGTCAAGATTTTATTATCTCAGGTTATCCAGGATTCATTTATCCTCAGCAAGACAGCTCATCAGCTTACATGCGCATTCACTACATTCATATATCATAAGCATTGATATAACATATATATTGCATCATACATTTCATGCAACATAACTTTGTATTTTAGCTAATATTTTACCCTTTTCAGGACAAGATTAATAAGCTTCAACTTCAACTTTTGAAAACAGTTTACGGACGCTTCCCAACATGGATGCTGATCTATTGCTTATTCAACTTCAAGACATCTGAAAACAGTTCATTGGTTCTCCAGATACGAATGTTAACCTATCGCTTGTTCAGATTCAAGACCTCTGAAAACAGTTTACGGGTTCTCCAGATACGGATGTTAACCTATCGCTTGTTCAGATCCAAGACTTCTGAAAACAGTTTACAGATTCTCCAAACACGGATGTCAATCTATTGCTTATTCAGACCCCCAGTTCAGAGATGTTCCAAATAGGGATACCTTTCTGATACTCGTCCACTCACCAACGACATAACAAGTTCAACAAACATTCCAGATGGCATCTCTAAGCCCATCCCCCGACAAGATTCTGTCACATCTCCAGATGGCATCTTTAAGCCCATCTCCAAATGGCATCTTTAAGCCCATTCCCTCAAACTACGTTTTGACGAGTGCAAATTTTTTGGGCACTCTAGTGTCCAATCTCCTTTTACCTTCGAGTCACGAACGGCAAAACTGCCAATCTAACTCTTCAGGTTCAAGAAGATTGAACATGGGCAACTGTTGTACCCCAAAATTTGCCCCCCTCTTTTTCACAAGAAATCACAGCTTCGGGCTTTTCCTGATTTTTCAGATTGGCTCAAGAATCGGTCAAACAGACTTTTCTTATCAGTCAAACAAAATTAAGGTTTCCAATGACTTTTGAATCAGTCAGACAGATTATTAGGGTTTCTATTGATTTGGTTGAGTTTGGCTCAGGGTTTGATCGGACAGACGCTTCTTTAACAGTAAATCCCAAATTAGGGTTTGCACGCGCATTCTCTGAAGGAATTAATTCTACAGTTCTTTTCAATTGACTGTCACTTGGTTTTGACGTTTGTTCAAGATTTCTGTTTGTCTCCCAAAACCTAAACATCTGGGATAAAAGCTGAGGCATTTGAATTGAGAGTTTGAAGTGTTGGGTTAATCAGTGAAGTGAAAGACGTATGGACGTTTGTTTGTTTGACTGTGCAATGCTATTGGTTATTTGGAATGCCTGGCGTATTGTTGGTTAATGCAGGGTTGCGAGACTACAACGTTTATTAATTATTTATTTTATCTAAGTTAGAATAATTGGGATGTACTTCCAGTTATTTTAATTCAAGAAACTTAAATAATTAAATAGACAGTGAAATAAAGAATTTTCTGATAAAAGGACTTTTATTTATTTTTAATCATTGGTACAAGTGTTATTTGAATACAGTAAATTTATTTACAGTATTTACAATAATGTTTATTACAAATGATTAGAAATAAAATAAAACTATATCCTAAATTTCTTGAAGTCTTCATCTTCTACTGTTGCATCCTTTGCTCAACTGATATTTACCTGCAAAGACAAAAAAGGAAGAAGTCAATACAGTTAAAATTAAAAAGGCATTTTCAGGCAGATAATCAAAAAAGTTCATCATTAAAGGTTGTTGGCCGGAATCAGTTTTGGGTTTTCATCATATTTTGCCCGTCCTCTTTGCAAATCGCAAGAAGATTTCTCTTCTTGATTCACAAAGAGGAAAAGTAAAATTAAATGTTTACAAGCATATGAATCAATTAAACAAAATGCACAAAAATGCATAAATTCAAACAAGGCAAACTGAACAGCCAAGTTACAAATTCAAACAAACTGCACATGTGCAAACTGAAAATGCCAAACCAAGTCATAAGTGTAAACAATGGCAAACTAAGTTACAAGAAGTTGTCAACAAAACTGTCCAAGGAAGTTGTCAAAGCTGTCAAAGAAGATACCAAAAGATATCAAAAGCTATCAAACTGTCATCAAAGAAAAGAAGAAAGTACAATATGCAGAAGAAAGCTAACATTGCAAGCAAACTTGTAAAACCTTTTTCATCATTTTCCCTAGGCCAACACCTTTTTCAGAATAGAAAGTACAGTTAAAGCAATAAAATATGCTTTTCTGGAGAGAGAGAGAGAGAGAAAGAGAGGGAAGCAAGCTTACAGTTTTTTTGGGCAGGCTAAGAAGAATAGATAAATATAACAAATCAGAACAGTTCAAAAAGGAGGAGGAGAGCAAAAAGAGAGAACACACAGGATAACACCAAAATTGTAAACAGAAACCCAAAGACTTGTTTCAAAAACCTGCAAGCTCAAACTAACAAACTCAGCTTGCATAACACCTCAAGTCTGCATAAGCCCTGAAGCCTGTCAAACACAAATCAAGCATAACAAACCTTGAAACCAGTTTCAAACCTGCGGAAATCAACAAGCCTGTACCAATAACAAAAACCAGAAACAAATCTCCCAAACTTGCCTCAAGCCTGTCAAACACAAGCAAGCCAAGCACAATAAACCTGAACAAACTCAGCATTCAAGCCTGTCAAAACTGTACCACACAAACCTGCCTCAAGCCTGTCAAAAACTATACAAACATTCAACCTGCCTTCAAGATCAAATAACCAAACTCAAAGCAAGCCCAAATATCAAAACAACACAGACAAGCGCCTCAGAACAAGTTCATCATAGGCAAAGTCATAATAGAAACACGACCAAGTCCACGATAACAATAACAAACAGTTTTCAGAATGGAGTGCTAGCTTGAGCTAGTTTCAACAACAATTATAGCAAGCATTCAGAGAGGAAGAGAGTCAAGAGCAAACAAGCAAACAATCCTCAGAGCCAAGCTCATCACAGTATCAACAAAATCAGAAGAAGAAAATAAGATTCAGAAATGGCTATCCTAGGGTTTTCAGAAGTTTCATCATAAAACCATCCAAGGAGAAAGATACGAGGTTACTGGAAAAGCTTTCATCAGCATTACAGCCTCCCCGCCTTGGCCACCGGAGAACGCCTCTTGTCCAAACTCCCCGTCTCCTCTCCAAAAGCAGAACAAAGGTATTGTCCCCTCTTCCTTTTTTACACCTCATACAAATGTAACAATAAAAAATCAATAACATGCACGAATTTTGAAACCCTAAAACATGAAGAAGAAAATCGTTACCTTTTGTATCGCCGCCTGGTACAACCGTGGAGAGAGGAGAATGGAGGTGGTGCCTAGTGGCCTGAGGCGAGGAGAGGGTTATTCAGAAGCCATTGTTTGAGAAGGATGAAGAGGCTATGAGGAAGGAAGGAGAGTGACGCCGTTCGTTCAAACACAAACCCTATTCTGAAACAAACCAATTGAAACCCTAAACAAAAAAAAGCTTGTCAAACGTTTGGGCCTGCCCCTTTGGACAAAACCCTAAAGCCCAATAAAACTGGCGCCTGCACCCCCCGTTGTTTTAATCAGCATTGTTCTTTTATTTGGGCCTGCCCCTCATACTAACACCTAAAGCCCATTTAATTTTCTTAACTCTTTTTATACAAATCAACACTTTTTTTTATTATTACCATCACCTTATTTTCTTTTTTATATAACCTAATTCATTTTGGTAAATAAAAATAATATATTAATTTTTCATATTACATTTTTATTAACAATACCCTTTTATTTTTATTACACTTAAAAGTACATAAAAATAGGATTTTTTCTAAGTTAAATAATTTTCTCTTTAAAACCCTTTTTGTTTATATAATTAACAAAAATACAAAAATAAATAATAATACTTAATAATACATTAGGTTAACCTTTTGATCATTTGTAAATAATCATGTGCATTTCACAAATGCTTTTATTTCTCTTTGATTCTTATACCTTGCTATATTTTTACATTGAGAATGCGACAATTCGATTTGGTTGTAAATAATACTTGTACACTACTATCCTGATAAGACTCATCCCCATTTGTAAACATTTGTACCCCCATCCCCGGATACTTATTTGTAATAGCTTAGACTTTAAATTCCCGCAATTTATCGCTTTCTATATACTGTATAGTAATTAGGGTTTGTATGCGAAGATTCAAAATCAACCGCTAGATAACCTAATACAAGACAAATGCATGAAAATCAATACACAATTCACACTTCCACCTCTAGGGTAACCTCGCCTGTTGCCTCGGAAAATGCAATCATGTCCCTCGAGTATGAGACACTCTAGCAAACGTCCCTTCGATAAACAAAGATCGCAGTCCCTCGATGACCCTCGATGTTGCCTTCGATAAAACGATCTCGTCCCTTACAAAATTGCTAGAGCGTCTCACAAGTTGCCTTCAATGATTGTATACGATGACCCGCGCCCGTCCCGTTAACATCCTAACGCAAGGTTGTTCACCAAATACAATGGTGAAACAACACTGTTAAAAGGGTTAAAAACATAAGAAAGATCTTTGAGTAAAATAGGGTAGATAGCTCTTAGTTACTTGATCAAACTTGCAAAACACACTTGCCATTTTCAAACATACACCACAACACAACTTCAAAACAACTCTCAAAAAAACATTGAATTATCTTTTCAAAAAGACAAACACCTTTGTATATACTCAAACATGAGTCATTACAAAGGTTGCCTAGACAAGGCATCTTTTTAAAAACATTTTCAAAACCACACACACAAAGCACCATTTCAAACAATTGAAAAGCAAAGGCAAGTGATCTAAAATAAGTAACTAAGAGCCCATGGATAACCATGGATGAAAAGGGTGCTAGCACCTTCCCTTTTCATAATCTACCCCCCGAACCCACGAAAACATCTCAAAGGTCTTTCCTGTGCTTTTTGACCTTTCCTTAGGATAAAATAAAAAGTCGGTGGTGACTCTTACTAAACCGAACAAGTGCAAACACAAACGCAAAACCTCAAGTCAGTTCTCCCACCGTATCACAGAACTGGCGACTCTGCTGGGGATATTTCTAAAAGTGGGGTTACCTTAGGGTTTTAGATCACCTATACATGCTTGCTTTGATTGCTTTGATTGCTTTGATTTCTTTACTCTTTGGGTTCCTTGTTTGGGTTTGTTGTAAATCCTACACCCGAATTTGGGGGCACCTTTTTAGGTAAATAGCAATAAACTGCGAGGGAACTGTGCGGGGTATACCGACATGGTTGAAGCAGTAACTATGTTAGTGTGACATATTTGTGAGTATCGGTAGCCCTTGAGTAGTCAAGGAGAATACGGGGCCGCTGAGTGATGTCATAAAGCACTAACGAACTCTTAGAACCTTACTTGACCATCTTGGCCTTTTTAGGGGTAGTGAGATGACCGACTTTGGTACAGTCCGAAGTTGGTAGATACTCGATACTACACTCATTGAGGGTTGTTTTCTTGGAATATTTTGGTCGCCAGTTAAGTGGCTAAACCAAAACAATGAACACAGAAAATAGTCCAGTGATATTGAGCTCCTTAGAACCCGGTTTCTATTTTAGGACAGGATGAGCCAACTAACTTCAAGAGGGTACTTACCTACAAACCCCATGCAAGCCTAAACCTAAGGACTTGTTTGTTCTGTGTGAATATGGTTACCTGTATATACACTTGCTTACTTTTGCATACATGTACATAACATCATAACATCATACCATAGCATTTGCAATAACCATTTCAAGGATCTCGAGGGTCTTTTGATGCAGGGTCACGTTGAACCAGACGTCTACCAACGGGTAAGAGGTTTCATTTTCCTCTAAACAAACGCCGTCAAAGATCAAGTGCAACAACTTGAATCAGGGGCTATGACCCACTCGACATGGTGAGCTTGATTCTCGTGGAAAGACATCCACCGTTACAAGGTTCTCCAATCAAAGATGTTGATCGAAGTTCAGCCTCTAACATTTTCTTGTGTTTACCCCGAGAGATTCTTGAAAACATTGCATACATATATCATACATATCATTGCATAACAGGTCTCCCAATACAGGTCTCTCATGCCCTCGCTGTTTATTTCAGCAATGGCTTTCCAACCAGACAACCGAGATCTCCGGGCTCAAAACGCTCAACTTCAAGAGATGTTCTTGAACCTATCCAAGGGACAAGAAGAGGTCAATGCGCTCCTCACCAGGGGCATGATCTTGGGAAATCCTGGGGACGACAGAGATGGCCAGTTGGAGCTACAAATTGAGATAGCCATATTGAAGGGGGAACTGGAGATTCAGATGGATCTCATCCAGGACTTGGCTCAAGGACAAGAGGAGCTCAGGGTTCTCGTCAACAAACTGCTTTGGGACAACCAAGTGGGGAAAACATCTAGGGTTGAAGATCAAGTCATCATTCAACCCCCTTCGAGACAAGAAGACAAGGGAAAAGCTCCTCTACTTGCTTCAGGGTCACAAGCCCAGCCACAACCTCGTCAGTGTCAACGGGGTAATCACCGTAAGCAAAATACGTCTGGAAGACAGTTCACTGAGACTGACATACCGTCATCTCTAATACTGGAACGCTTGTTGGAGGTCAATATGACTGCTTTAAGGGATCCTATTCGGAAGCCCAATACCTCTGCTCCTAGCTATCACCCTGACGCATTTTGTGTATACCACTCCTATAGTCCTGGACATGACACCGATGACTGTTGGGCCTTGAAAAACAAATTCAGGATCTGATTGACAATGGAGTGTTGAAATTCATGCCGGATGGCGAGATAAAAATCTTCCGTTAAGGGTTTCTCCACCTGAAATGACAAAGCTCGAACTGAGAGACTTTTGTTCCATTTGAATTTTCAAGTTGTAATTTCTTTTGTTATTCAAACAATTATCTGTTAATGTCAAACTCTGTTTCATTAATGCATTGCATATGTTTGTCTTGAATTCATCCATTCGTTTTCACTATTCTTATGATTTCTTTATGATATTTAACTCTTGATAAAAAGCTACAAGCCTTTAGACGGAGGATGAAGAAATAATACCGTAATCTCATACAATATGCTTTTGAACAAACCCCGCTGATGATGTACATGCATTTCTTTCAAATCCTAAACACTGGAGTTATAAGGAAGATAATCTCTAGTCAACCCCTTCGAGCCAAAGAAGTAGGGGTTTTCTGTTCTAAACAAATTTAAACCTTTGATTTAAACCTGGGGCAGGGTAGTCTCTCAGTTAATTAAAAAAAGATGTGCATTGAAGTCGCCAACTCTCAGTTTGTAATACAACGAACAACATCAAAAACATTCATCTGGAACCAAAAGACAGTGATGGTTCCTTATCTCATAGGCAGTCATTATCTCTAAAAAAAAGAAGAAGAAGAGCCCACTGAGCCAAAACCTATAAAGGAGGCTTAAGAAAGCTGGGGCATCCCGCTGACTGTAATCTCGAAAACAGGAACAGTCAGGCAAAAGTTAGGGATAATAAATCAAAAGAAAGAGGTCATTACAAATCCTCAATAAGATGAAAAATGTTGCAAAAAAAAATGACTGCCTTCCAAAATCCAACTTGTGTGAACCATCACCAAAAGTCGTTCCAAACTCGAATAAAGTTCGACGTACAATTAACTGAGTTTAAGACTGAAGGACATCACGAAGAGCGGGTGGGTACAAATATACTTTGAGCCTTTATCCTTTGTTTCTTAAACCGTGAACCAGGCTACGTTACAACCCTTCAAAAGTCCTAATTGAAGCATGGGTTAGTTCGAAAGCATACTGTTACAAAAGGTATCCTGACTCCTGTAAGGCTTTGCCCTAAATCTTGTGTTGAATTTGTCTCATAAAAACTTTTCTGCTAAAAAACGCATTTTTTCAAAACTTCGAGACAAACATAAACTTTGCATTACTTGAATATCACTGTTTGCATTTGGCTATTTGTTTGACAGCGGAGAAATTCACACAATGAATATCAGAGGAACGAAAGCTCTCTCAGTGAACGAAATCACTTCAAGTGGGATAACACTTCCGTTACAAAAATCTCCTATCAACAAAAGGGGATTTTATTTGGTATTGTCCATTTAACCTGGGGCAGTTCAGTCAAGATTTCAACAAATCTTTCCAAGTTCAGTTAACCTGGGGCAGTCCAGTCAAGATTTCAACAAATCTTTCCAAGTTAAGTTAACCTGGGGCAAGTCTCCCTCACTATCACTTGGGGAATTTAAACGGCAATCTCGTCAAAGGGTTACGTGCAGTCCAAATGTCCTGGCAATATCACAAGCATCTGATACTAGCGGCAGTGATGAAATTTCTCCGAAATCTTTCCGAAAGGAAATTCAAGCGTCCTCGAGAAGTTTATCATCTCTATAAACTGACCAGCGGTCATGGGTTTATTTCCCCAACATTTGTCAAGGATTTATTCTCCAAAGCAAAATTACATTTCAAGTTTCAAGAGCGTTCAAAAATTTCCTTCATCACCAGCTGGAAGTTGCGGTCATCATCAAAAATTCCTTCATCACCTGTTGGAATTCAAGAGCGTTCAAAAATTTCCTTCATCACCTGCTGGAAGTTGCGGTCACCATAAAAAATTCCTTCATCACCTGCTGGAATTCAAGAGCGTTCAAAAATTTCCTTCATCACCTGCTGGAAGTTGCGGTCATCATAAAAAATTCCTTCATCACCTGCTGGAATTCAAGAGCGTTCAAAAATTTCCTTCATCACCTGCTGGAAGTTGCGGTCACAATCAAAAATTCCTTCATCACCTGCTAGAATTCAAGAGCGTTCAAAAATTTCCTTCATCACCTGCTGGAAGTTGCGGTCACCATCAAAAATTCCTTCATCACCTGCTGGAATTCAAGAGCGTTCAAAAATTTCCTTCATCACCTGCGGGAAGTTGCGGTCATCATCAAAAATTCCTTCATCACCTGCTGGAATTCAAGAGCGTTCAAAAATTTCCTTCATCACTTGCTGGAAGTTGCGGTAACCATCAAAAATTCCTTCATCACCTGCTGGAATTCAAGAGCGTTCAAAAATTTCCTTCATCACCTGCTGGAAGTTGCGGTCATCATCAAAAATTCCTTCATCACCTGCTGGAATTTAAGAGCGTTCAAAAATTTCCTTCATCACCTGCTGGAAGTTGCGGTCACCATCAGAAATTCCTTCATCACCTGCTGGAATTCAAGAGCGTTCAAAAATTTCCTTCATCACCTGCTGGAAGTTGCGGTCATCATCAAAAATTCCTTCATCACCTGCTGGAATTCAAGAGCGTTCAAAAATTTCCTTCATCACCTGCTGGAAGTTGCGGTCACCATCAAAAATTCCTTCATCACCTGCTGGAATTCAAGAGCGTTTAAAAATTTCCTTCATTACATGCTGGAAGTTGCGGTCACCATAAAAAATTCCTTCATCACCTGCTGGAATTCAAGAGCGTTCAAAAATTTCCTTCATCACCTTCTGGAAGTTGCGGTCATCATCAAAAATTCCTTCATCACCTGCTGGAATTCAAGAGCATTCAAAAATTTCCTTCATCACCTGCTGGAAGTTGCGGTCACCATCAAAAATTCCTTCATCACCTGCTGGAATTCAAGAGCGTTCAAAAATTTCCTTCATCACCTGCTGGAAGTTGCGGTCATCATCAAAAATTCCTTCGTCACCTGCTGGAAGTTGCGGTCATCATCAAAAATTCCTTCATCACCTGCTGGAATTCAAGAGCGTTCTTCCTTCATCACCTACTGGAAGTTGCGGTCACCATAAAAAATTCCTTCATCACCTGCTGGAATTCAAGAGCGTTCAAAAATTTCCTTCATCACCTGCTGGAAGTTGCGGTCATCATCAAAAATTCCTTCATCACCTGCTGGAATTCAAGAGCGTTAAAAATTTCCTTCATCACCTGCTGGAATTTGCGGTCATCATTAAAATTCCTTCATCACCTGCTGGAAGTTACAACCACCACCAAGATAACGGACAAATGAAGCTCCTAAAAATATGTTTTTCTCAAGAATGAATACTCTCATCCTTAAAACCTCAGAAGATTGGTATACTCCCAATTTCTGACCCTTAACAGAATGAAGACTCTCATCCTTGAAACCTCAGAAGATTGGTATACTCCCAATTTCTGACCCTTAACAGAATGAAGACTCTCATCCTTGAAACCTCAGAAGATTGGTATACTCCCAATTTCTGACCCTTAACAGAATGAAGACTCTCATCCTTAAAACCTCAGAAGATTGGTATACTCCCAATTTCTGACCCTTAACAGAATGAAGACTCTCATCCTTAAAACCTCAGAAGATTGGTATACTCCCAATTTCTGACCCTTAACAGAATGAAGACTCTCATCCTTAAAACCTCAGAAGATTGGTATACTCCCAATTTCTGACCCTTAACAGAATGAAGACTCTCATCCTTAAAACCTCAGAAGATTGGTATACTCCCAATTTCTGACCCTTAACAGAATGAAGACTCTCATCCTTAAAACCTCAGAAGATTGGTATACTCCCAATTTTTGACCCTTAACAGAATGAAGACTCTCATCCTTAAAACCTCAGAAGATTGGTATACTCCCAATTTCTGACCCTTAACAGAATAAAGACTCTCATCCTTAAAACCTCAGAAGATTGGTATACTCCCAATTTCTGACCCTTAACAGAATGAAGACTCTCATCCTTAAAACTCAGAAGATTGGTATACTCCTAATTTCCGACCCTTAACAGAATGAAGATTCTCATTCTCAAAGTGGCATACAACCTAAAACTCCTGAACCTCTTCCAGACATGAATAAGCTTTTCCCAGAGTCCTGAGCTTACTCTCCAGCAGGATAGCTACTCCCCAACAGTATGGCTATTCCCCACAAACATTAATTCCCCAAGCAGAATGAAGACTCTCATTCTCAGTTCCTCACAGGGTATTCAAATATTCCCCGGTGAAGATCTCCTCAAGACAGGAATCCCCAGTAGATTGGCATACAACCCAAGCTCCTGATTCCCCAACAGTGGTCCCAGGACTTCTCATTTTCAACGATCAAAGGATTTTCAATCCCCTGCAGTAGTCAAGGATTTACTTTCTCCGGCAGCAGTCAAGATTTTATTATCTCCGGTTATCCAGGATTTATCTATCCTCAGCAAGACAGCTCATCAGCTTACATGCGCATTCACTACATTCATATATCATAAGCATTGATATAACATATATATTGCATCATACATTTCATGCAACATAACTTTGTGTTTTAGCTAATATTTTACCCTTTTCAGGACAAGATTAATAAGCTTCAACTTCAACTTTTGAAAACAGTTTTCGGACGCTTCCCAACATGGATGCTGATCTATTGCTTATTCAACTTCAAGACTTCTGAAAACATTTCACGGGTTCTCCATATACGGATGTTAACCTATCGCTTATTCAGATTCAAGACCTCTGAAAACAGTTTACGGGTTCTCCAGATACGGATGTTAACCTATCGCTTGTTCAGATCCAAGACTTCTGAAAACAGTTTACGGATTCTCCAAAC
The DNA here is from genome assembly GCA_948472305.1 of Vicia faba. Taxonomy (NCBI): domain Eukaryota; kingdom Viridiplantae; phylum Streptophyta; class Magnoliopsida; order Fabales; family Fabaceae; genus Vicia; species Vicia faba. The sequence continues at coordinate 520,844,175 of OX451737.1, forward strand.
ACGGATGTCAATCTATTGCTTATTCAGACCCCCAGTTCAGAGATGTTCCAAATAGGGATACCTTTCTGATACTCTTCCACTCACCAACGACATAACAAGTTCAACAAACATTCCAGATGGCATCTCTAAGCCCATCCCCCGACAAGATTCTGTCACATCTCCAGATGGTATCTTTAAGCCCATCTCCAAATGGCATCTTTAAGCCCATTCCCTCAAACTACGTTTTGACGAGTGCAAATTTTTTGGGCACTCTAGTGTCCAATCTCCTTTTACCTTCGAGTCACGAACGGCAAAAATGCCAATCTAACTCTTCAGGTTCAAGAAGATTGAACATGGGCAACTGTTGTACCCCAAAATTTGCCCTCCTCTTTTTCACAAGAAATCACAGCTTCGGGCTTTTCCTGATTTTTCAGATTGGCTCAAGAATCGGTCAAACAGACTTTTCTTATCAGTCAAACAAAATTAAGGTTTCCAATGACTTTTGAATCAGTCAGACAGATTATTAGGGTTTCTATTGATTTGGTTGAGTTTGGCTCAGGGTTTGATCAAACAGACGCTTCTTTAACAGTAAATCCCAAATTAGGGTTTGCACGCGCATTCTCTGAAGGAAATAATTCTACAGTTCTTTTCAATTGAATGTCCCTTGGTTTTGACGTTTGTTCAAGATTTCTGTTTGTCTCCCAAAACCTAAACATATGGGATAAAAGCTGAGGCATTTGAATTGAGAGTTTGAAGTGTTGGGTTAATCAGTGAAGTGAAAGACGTATGGACGTTTGTTTGTTTGACTGTGCAATGCTATTGGTTATTTGGAATGCCGGGCGTATTGTTGGTTAATGCGGGGTTGCGAGACTACAACGTTTATTAATTATTTATTTTATCTAAGTTAGAATAATTGGGATGTACTTCCAGTTATTTTAAGTCAAGAAACTTAAATAATTAAATAGACAGTGAAATAAAGAATTTTCTGATAAAAGGACTTTTATTTATTTTTAATCATTGGTACAAGTGTTATTTGAATACAGTAAATTTATTTACAGTATTTACAATAATGTTTATTACAAATGATTAGAAATAAAATAAAATTATATCCTAAATTTCTTGAAGTCTTCATCTTCTACTGTTGCATCCTTTGCTCAACTGATATTTACCTGCAAAGACAAAAAAGGAAGAAGTCAATACAGTTAAAATTAAAAAGGCATTTTCAGGCAGATAATCAAAAAAGTTCATCATTAAAGGTTGTTGGCCGGAATCAGTTTTGGGTTTTCATCATATTTTGCCCGTCCTCTTTGCAAATCGCAAGAAGATTTCTCTTCTTGGTTCACAAAGAGGAAAAGTAAAATTAAATGTTTACAAGCATATGAATCAATTAAACAAAATGCACAAAAATGCATAAATTCAAACAAGGCAAACTGAACAGCCAAGTTACAAATTCAAACAAACTGCACATGTGCAAACTGAAAATGCCAAACCAAGTCACAAGTGTAAACAATGGAAAACTAAGTTACAAGAAGCTGTCAACAAAACTGTCCAAGGAAGCTGTCAAAGCTGTCAAAGAAGATACCAAAAGATATCAAAAGCTATCAAACTGTCATCAAAGAAAATAAGAAAGTACAATATGCAGAAGAAAGCTAACATTGCAAGCAAACTTGTAAAACCTTTTTCATCATTTTCCCTAGGCCAACACCTTTTCATAATAGAAAGTACAGTTAAAGCAATAAAATATGCTTTTCTGGAGAGAGAGAAAGAGAGGGAAGCAAGCTTACCATTTTTTTGGGCAGGCTAAGAAGAATAGATAAATATAACAAATCAGAACAGTTCAAAAAGGAGGAGGAGAACAAAAAGAGAGAACACACAGGATAACACCAAAACTGTAAACAGAAACCCAAAGACTTTTTTCAAAAACCCGCAAGCTCAAACTAACAAACTCAGCTTGCATAACACCTCAAGTCTGCATAAGCACCGAAGCCTGTCAAACACAAATCAAGCATAACAAACCTTGAAACAAGTTTCAAATCTGCAGAAATCAACAAGCCTGTACCAGTAACAAAAACCAGAAACAAATCTCCCAAACTTGCCTCAAGCCTGTCAAACACAAGCAAGCCAAGCACAATAAACCTGAACAAACTCAGCATTTAAGCCTGTCAAAACTGTACCACACAAACCTGCCTCAAGCCTGTCAAAAACTATACAAACATTCAACCTGCCTTCAAGATCAAATAACCAAACTCAAAGCAAGCCCAAATATCAAAACAACACAGACAAGCGCCTCAGAACAAGTTCATCATAGGCAAAGTCATAATAGAAACACAACCAAGTCCACGACAACAATAACAAACAGTTTTCAGAATGGAGTGCTAGCTTGAGCTAGTTTCACCAATAATTATAGCAAGCATTCAGAGAGGAAGAGAGTCAAGAGCAAACAAGCAAACAATCCTCAGAGCCAAGCTCATCACAGTATCAACAAAATCAGAAGAAGAAAATAAGATTCAGAAATGGCTATCCTAGGGTTTTCAGAAGTTTCATCATAAAACCATCCAAGGAGAAAGATACGAGGTTACCAGAAAAGCTTTCATCAGCATTACAGCCTCCCCGCCTTGGCCACCGGAGAACGCCTCTTGTCCAAACTCCCCGTCTCCTCTCCAAAAGCAAAACAAAGGTATTGTCCCCTCTTCCTTTTTTACACCTCATACAAATGTAACAATAAAAAATCAATAACATGCATGAATTTTGAAACCCTAAAACATGAAGAAGAAAATCGTTACCTTTTGTATCGCCTCCTGGTACAACCGTGGAGAGAGGAGAATGGAGGTGGCGCCTAGTGGCCTGAGGCGAGGAGAGGGTTATTCAGAAGCCATTGTTTGAGAAGGATGAAGAGGACGATGAGGAAGGAAGGAGAGCGACGCCGTTCGTTCAAACACAAACCCTATTCTAAAACAAACCAATTGAAACCCTAAACAAAAAAAAGCTTCTCAAACGTTTGGGCCTGCCCCTTTGGACAAAACCCTAAAGCCCAATAAAACTGGCGCCTGCACCCCCCCTTGTTTTAATCTGCATTGTTCTTTTATTTGGGTCTGCCCCTCATACTAACACCTAAAGCCCATTTAATTTTCTTAACTCTTTTTATACAAATCAACACTTTTTTTATTATTACCATCACCTTATTTTCTTTTTTATATAACCTAATTCATTTTGGTAAATAAAAATAATATATTAATTTTTCATATTACATTTTTATTAACAATACCCTTTTATTTTTATTACACTTAAAAGTACATAAAAATAGGATTTTTTCTAAGTTAAATAATTTTCTCTTTAAAACCCTTTTTGTTTATATAATTAACAAAAACACAAAAATAAATAATAATACTTAATAATACATCAGGTTAACCTTTTGATCATTTGTAAATAATCATGTGCATTTCACAAATGCTTTTATTTCTCTTTGATTCTTATACCTTGCTATATTTTTACATTGAGAATACGACAATTCGATTTGGTTGTAAATAATACTTAGACACTACTATCCTGATAAGAATCATCCCCATTTGTAAACATTTGTACCCCCATCCTCGGATACTTATTTGTAATAGCTTAGACTTTAAATTCCCGCAATTTATCGCTTTCTATATACTGTATAGTAATTAGGGTTTGTATGCGAAGATTCAAAATCAACCGCTAGATAACCTAATACAAGACAAATGCATGAAAATCAATACACAATTCACACTTGCACCTCTAGGGTAACCTCGCCTGTTGCCTCGGAAAATGCAAACATGTCCCTCGAGTATGAGACACTCTAGCAAACGTCCCTTCGATAAACAAAGATCGCAGTCCCTCAATGACCCTTGATGTTGCCTTCGATAAAACAATCTCGTCCCTTACAAAATTGCTAGAGCGTCTCACAAGTTGCCTTCAATGATTGTATATGATGACCCGCGCCCGTCCCGTTAACATCCTAACGCAAGGTTGTTCACCAAATACAATGGTGAAACAACACTGTTAAAAGGGTTAAAAACATAAGAAAGATCTTTGAGTAAAATGGGGTAGATAGCTCTTAGTTACTTGATCAAACTTGCAAAACACACTTGCCATTTTCAAACATACACCACAACACAACTTCAAAACAACTCTAAAAAAAACATTGAATTATCTTTTCAAAAAGATAAACACCTTTGTATATACTCAAACACGAGTCATTACAAAGGTTGCCTAGACAAGGCATCTTTTTTAAAACATTTTCAAAACCACACACACAAAGCACCATTTCAAACAATTGAAGAGAAAAGGCAAGTGATCTAAAACAAGTAACTAAGAGCCCATGGATAACCATGGATGAAAAGGGTGCTAGCACCTTCCTTTTTCATAATCTACCTCCCAAACCCATGAAAACATCTCAAAGGTCTTTCCTGTGCTTTTTGACCTTTCCTTAGGATAAAATAAAAAGTCGGTGGCGACTCTTGCTAAACCGAACAAGTGCGAACACAAACACAAAACCTCAAGTCAGTTCTCCCACCGTATCACATACATCCTTAAAGACACGGCATTGAAACTGAAACATTCAACAAATTTTGGACCTTTCTAAAACAGGACTTGGTTATAACTTCTGGGCCAGTTTTCACATAGGTTCAGTCAGAAGTTGCAAGAGCAATTCAAAGAGGATTTACAAAGCGTGTTACAAGCTTTTGGGAAAGTCTGAGAACTCGCTCAGAACATGCTAGAGCAAAGAGATTAAAGGATCAGAAGTTGGATGTTGGTTCTAAGTTGCGCTGATGTTGAACTTCTTATCCATAATTAAGCTATGATGCATAGTCTCATATTGCAGGATTTCTAGTTTGATAAATATCATCATCATTTAATGCTCACAACCAATTTTGAGTTTTTATCAAAAGGATTTCCCCACGTGTGATATAGAAGTACCATTGTTGTCCTGGAAAAGCAAACTTTTGTACGAGTTTATGTTGGGCCCATGCTTTGCTTTTGCCTATGAGGGTACTTTTCCTTAATTCATGCTTACAAATCCATCTTAGGCACGGCTAAAAGCTGCTAACCACCTTTTGTACCCCAAAATTTTCCCTCCCATATTCCTCAATACATTTCAAGTGAGGTCCTCAAATTGCTCAAGGAAGTCCAAGGGTTGACCAGACAAACTCTCTCCTAAGGCAGTTTACCTCAAATTAGGGTTTCAGTTTGCATTAAGATGTTTGAGTCTAAAGGATCACAAATTCTCACCATTGTCCTAATATGTTCTCAAGATCATTCATGTCAAGTTTCAAGCCTTGCAGAGGAAGTTTGCTCAGTCAATTGCTCAAAGGCCTAAAAATCAACTGTGTTAGGGCAAAAGTCAACTGTGGCCCACATAGAGTCAAACTTCAAGATTTTTGGTCAACATTATCATTTTGAAGGATTATTCATCATTTGATCAAGGGTTGATCGTGATTCCTCAAGGATTGCTCACAATTCATCAAAACCAAAAAGTTGCTAAATTAGGGTTTAACAGGAAAAGTCAACTCAACTTTGACCAAGCATAACTTTCTCATACTTTATAAAAAATGACCCATACAAAGTTCATTTTGAAGAGGATGTAATTCCCTATAATCCATCTTCATCTCCCAAGTTCAAATTATGCACCCACAAGAAGATATGAATTTGGACATTATAGGTCATTTTGAAAATTCAACAAAAACACCTTTTATGTCAAAGCTTCATACATGAACATGTAAGACTCAATTGATATGAGACAAAAAGGGTTGCTTAGAGGACATATTAAGCTTTCTAAAAAGTCCAAGAACACCTCTCTAGGGTCAAAATTGAGAGAGTTATGTATTGGAAAAGTTGACCCTTTTTGCAAAATTGCCAAAAGTCAAATGTGCCCAAAATTGCAATTTTTGTCAAATGGGCCCAACTTTTTATGCTTGCACTGAGTTTTTAACATGACCCACGACCCATGAGCCCTTCCATTTGTTATTCTTTTATTTTTTTTCATTTATTCAGATTTTATTTTAATTAAATCAAATAAAATCAAAATAAAATCATGAAAATATCAACAACTAATCAAAGCTTGAGATTTTGTGCATGTTTAGGTCTATTATACAGCTGGAGATGGAATTAAATCGTGCAAAGTTCATTTGGACACAAAAAGATTGAATTTTAGCTTGATTTAGAAAGATTTGGTACAATAATCAAATCATGAATCAACAATCATAATTGGAGAGATTTGATACAAGTTTGTAACCCTAAATCCTTCTAGGGTACATAAGGAACATGTGCAGATCAGAAACAAGGAAATTGGAGGCGTGTAAACAAGAAATCAAGTTTCAAAAAATTGGAAAAAAGTGGCACACTGATTTCTAAGTTGCAGACCAATTCAAAGCATTCTAAGCATCCCAAACGTTTGCTGGACATCCCAGGAACGTGTTGCAACCATTAACAAGCTTCCTAACATCCAGAATTGCACTGTAAGTACCCCACAATTTTCACATTTTCTTGAAATTGAATTCAATAATTTTGGCATATTTAGCATGATTCGTTGACATATTCTTAATCCTTGAGTCATTTGCAAACTACTGGTTACATTTAATTTTGTTTTTGCTGACTATACATCAAGATTCCATAGTTAGGGTTCTTGGTTCGTTTTTGGGGTTTTTCTGTACAGGGACAATTGGCCATGGATAATGGTACCATGATGCTCGTGAGGTTGCAACGAGTTGATTGGTACCATTGTTTTGCATTTATCACGCCTGTATGGGATTTTCGAAAGGCATATGGTTATACCTAAACCCAAGAGACTATAAGTAAAAGTCAAAGAACTTTTAGCAACGGTGGGAGGAAGAAGAAGGAAACGTGTCACTCCCTGACTTTCCCATTCAAATCTGCGCGCGTTTTAAGATTATGCTTTTTTTGTTTTACCATATTATATTTCTTTGTCATTATTCATACAAATAGCCAAGCCAGCTCAGACGGTCAGCATGTATTGTGAAAACGCCTAAGGGCCTGGGTTCGATCCCCAGGTCCCCATATTGTTGCATATTATTTTTCTTTGTGTAATCAGGTATACTTGCATCCAAGGCATTCACTATACCCCATCAATATCCAGCCAACAAATCTTCAACAAGGCAGATCCAATGCCTTATCCCTGAGAGTCAACCATGGGCATCAGTCAAGCGTGCACACAAGATTGAGAAAGTCAATGAAGGCCAGAAACCATTAGGCCCAAAAGTGCAATCAGCACCCCTCCTTTGCCATTCAAACACCAGGCCCATTCTACTTCTTTTCTATTTTTTTTATTTAATTTATTTTGTTTAATTATTTTCTAACCACAAAATTAATTTCTTTTTTTTTCTCAAAAAAATCATAAAATCAATTTCACAAATTTAGAATTAGGTTTTTATTTTTATCAAATGTAATTTAATATTAGTTTTAATTTAATTTAGGTTAATTCTAACTTTTTTCATATATTTAAAATAAATTAGAAAAAATTAGGGTTATCATGTAATTTAATTTTTATTTCTTTTCTCAATAAAATAAAAATACAAAAAATAGGTTAACTTAATTATTTTTCTTAACTTAAATTAATTAGTAATTAGGTTTCTTTATTTATTCAATTAAACTTTATTTTTCTCAAAATAACACAAAAACCACAAAAAATGATTTTTCTTTTAATTAGGCTTAGTCGGGGTCAAAACCCTAATTCTCTCGTTTTCAATTCATCGTGCGCATTTATTATTTTTTACAATATTAATGTAATTGCTCACAGTATGTAATAGTTTAATTAGGATTTTCTTTATTTATCGTTTATACGGGTTTTTGGCTATGTAATTAATCCCCCTCCCCGAAGCCTTGTAATAGCATAGTTTTTTATTTTCCGCATTTTATTTCTTGCAAATATTAACTGTTAGATGTATGTTAATAGGATTGTATGACAAGATTGCATGATAATTTAAAATGGCTAGCGAACCCTAATGTGCAAAGATAATAACTGAAATTAAACCACTCGCACATGCGCACTCCTAGGATATACTCTCACTTCGGTTGCCTTCGGTAAACGATCATTAAGTATAAGGTGTTTTAGTAGTCGCCCTCCTGTCCAGGAAAGATCAAAAGTCCCGTTCGGAAATGTTGCCTCGAAAAGGTTGCCTCAGAAATGTTGCCTCGAATATGATCTTAAGACATTAGGGTTATTACTAAGACGTCCTAACATTGCTTTAGTGATCGTACGTCCCTTTCGAAATGACCCTTACAACTCCAACGACAGTGCTTCCTATTTCTCAATAATGGGATGACATTGTCTAAAGGAAACAAGAACAGAAACAATCTTTTTTCGAGTAGGTAGATGCTAGTAGGTACTTGCTCAAATCAAACTTTTTTTTACACTAAACACTTTTCAAACAAAGTTTTCAAAACACTTCATAACACTCTTGAAGACATAAGCAAGGGTTAAAACGAAGTAAAACAAAACTTTTCAAAACAAACACACACAAGCAATTTTTAAAGGATGAGCTAGTACCTAAGAGCCCATGGAAAACCATGGATAAAAAGGGTGCTAACACCTTCCCTTTCTATAATCTACCCCCCGTACTCAAAATCTCGAAAAAGGAATTTTTCTGTGCTTTTGTCCTTTCCAGTTGGATAAAATAAAAGTCGGTGGTGACTATTGCTTACCGCGACATTTTGCGAATACAAACGCAAAAAGCAAACCAGCATTTTCCAAAACAGTCGGTTCTGCCACCGTAACACAGAACTGGCGACTCTGCTGGGGACTTAATAAGTGGGGTATACCTTAGGATATAGTTAATCATAAATTGCTTCTCTTGTTTGTTTTATTTGCTTTACTTTTAAGGATTTTGTATTGGGAGTTACTATATATCCTAACCCGGATCTGGGGACACCTTTTAGGTAAGTAGCAATAAACTGTGAGGGAACTGTACGGCATAGACCGATACGGTTGAAGCAGTAGCTACGTTGATGTGGCACATTGGTTGGTACCGGTATCCCTTGTGGAGAAACGAGGAGAATACGGGGCTGCTATGTGTGTCGTTAAGCATCAACTGACCTTAGAACCCTTAATAGACCAACTTGGCCATTAGGAAGTAGTGAGATAGCTAGCCTCGGTGTAAAGCTGAGAACTGGTTGATACTCGATGCTACACTCATTGAGACCATACTCTCGAGATAATTCCGGCCGCAAGAAAAGATTGCGTGAGCTGAAACCATGACCGATGGAGGATGGTCAGTGATATTGAGAACCTCTAGAACCCGGTTACTTTTTCTAGGACAGGTTGAAACCAACTGAACTTCAAGAGGGTAATACCTTTGACCCCATGCAAGCCTTAAACTTAAGGGCTTTTGTGTGACTTGTTTGCCTTTACCATGTCTGTTATCGTCTATACCTGTTGTTTTTATCATGACATCATGCATCATAACATAGCATGCATACTTCATTATACTAACCATTTCAAAGACCGAGGGGATTTATCTTTGTTCTGTTTTGCAGATTATGGCTTCCGTGCGCAGAAACACCATCCAAGTTAACTTTGTGCAAATACCTGCTCAACTCAAAGAGTTAGCCTCGAGAGTTTCTGAGAATTCTTCCTTCATTAAGAGACATGGTCAGCTTCTTAGCTTGGTTACCTCAAAGTTTGATGAGCAGATGATGAGTGTGCTTTTCCAGTTCTTCGATCATGTGCATCATTGCTTCACTTTCCCAGATTATCAACTAGTTCCCACTTTGGAAGAGTTTTCTCACTTACTGGGCATATCCATCCTTGAGCAGATGCCCTTCACAGGTATGGAAGAGACTCCTAGACCAGAAGACATTGCTTCAGCTCTGCATCTAAAAAGGGATGATGTAGTATCCAATTGGGAAACAAGAAGCGGGGTTGAAGGTTTCTTAGCCAAATTTCTGATAGATCAAGCCCATCTATTCTGGGACAGTTTGGACTTTCAGGCTTTCGAAGATATCTTGGCTCTTCTTATCTACGGTTTGGTTCTCTTCCCGAATCCATATTCCTTTATAGATGTGAATACGGTTAAGATCTTCCTGTCTCGCAATCCTGTGCCTACTCTTCTGGGTGATATCTTGCATGCCCTCTATACTCGTACTATGCGCAGAAGAGGGACTCTCATGTGTTGTATTATGTTGTTGTCGAGGTGGTTTATTTCACACCTCCCTAAGTCAGTGTTGAAGAATGAAGAAGGTTTGGGATGGTCTTACAGGATAATATCACTTTCCCATACATACATTCTTTGGAGCTCCCGGGTTATGGAAAGCACTGCTGTCATTGATCGTTGTGGGGGATACCCTAATGTCCCGTTGCTTGGAATCAGAGGGGGTATAACCTACAATCCTTGTCTAGCTTTGCAACAATTTGGTCGTTCTAGGAGAGATGGTCCCCATGAGCTACTTCTTACAGATATTGCATTTGACTACAAGGAAGATGTTGACGAGCATCACCGGAGGTTTATACGAGCTTGGGGCATGGTGAACAGATATGACCCTCAAGAGCTAGGACCTAGGACTTTCCTTCCTATGCAGCCTTACTTACAATGGGTCCGAGCTCGTTCCCAGAAGCTTGGGATGCCCTATGAAGCTGTGTTGCCAGTGATTATGGAGCCCACCAATGAAGAGGGCATTCCTTATACAGTCCTTTATCCCTACATGCCCACTGACCTTGGGGCGTTGCAGAGATCCTGGATTCAACTGAAAGAGGAGAGGGATACCTACCGGGAAAAGTACCATGAGCAAGAAAGGAAGATCTTGAAGCTCACCAAGAAGCTTAAGAATGAAAGAACGACCAATGACTATGCCAGCACAAAGGGGAAGCGTCCATGGGATTTTTGATTTTGCTTTTTTTTTTCTAGTTTAGATTTTTTTTCCATTTATTTATTTGTAACGCCTCAAAGGCATTGTTGAACCTTTTTACAAGTTAATCTAATAAAGTTTGTTTCTTTCTTGGTTTGCAAATTTAAATCTCCCAAAGTCTTTGAAATCATTACATACGCATCCCATTATCATGCACGCCATTACAGGTACCATTACAGGTTTCTCATCTCCTTCGCTGTTTATTTCAGCAGTAATGTCTTCCGATCAAGCCATCAAAGATCTCCAGGCACAAAACGCTCAATTCCAAGAGATGTTCTTGAGCTTGGATAAAGGGCAAGAGGATCTAAAAGCTCTCATTCTGAAAGAGAAAAAGAAGAAGAAGAAGAAGAAGGTCGTTCTTCTGAGTATGGGAAAAAGGTTTGGGGATAGGTTGAAACAATGAGTTGATCTGTCATTTTCATCCAAGGAAGGGGAGAACCAAGAAGAAGAAAAGGTCCCCAGTCCTGCAGTTTCTGATAATGATGCGAATTATGATGAGGAGCAATATCCTCCTGTCGAGGATAGGTACAAAAAATTGGAAGACCGTCTGAGTGTTATGGAGATTCAGAAGATCCCTGGTTTGGATTTCGGAGAATTGGGACTCGTATCTGGAGTGGTGATCCCTCATAAGTTCAAAGCTCCGTTTTTTGCCAAGTATGATGGAGTATCCTGTCCAAAACTCCATCTCCGCTCGTACGTCCGGAAAATTCAACCCCACACTGCTGATAGAAACTTGTGGGTGCACTTCTTTCAAGATAGTCTGTCAGGGACTCAACTTGAATGGTTTTATCAGTTGGAAGGAGCCAATGTCTGAAACTGGGAAGACCTTGCTGCTGCTTTTTACAGGCAGTATCAGTATAACACCAACCTTGCTCCCACTCGTACTCAGCTTCAGGGTATGTCAATGGGTGCAAGTGAAGGTTTTAAGGACTATGCTCAAAAGTGGAGAGACTTGGTTGGAAGATTCCAACCCTCTTTGTTTGAAAGGGAGTTGGTTGACATGTTTCTAGGGACGCTATCTGGTCCATTTTTCAATCATCTGATCGGCAGTTCGTCGTCTGGGTTTACTGAGTTGATTTTGACTGGGGAAAGAGTAGAAGCTGGTATCCGAAGTGGTAAGATACAGAAGGATACTCCATCAAGTGCAGTAAAGAAGCCTTTCACCAGTAAGAAAGAAGCTAGTGCAGTCTACGGCCCGAGGGGCTAAAGCAGACCTGAACACCGTCAAGTAGTAAATGCGGTAGTGATATCAAGACCCACAGTTGCTCCACAATGCAACAATCAACATAGGGTGGAAATACCACAGAGGCAGTACACTCGGCTCAATATGAACTTGTCTCAAATTCTACCACAATTATTGAAGACCAACCTGGTAACTCTGAGGGAGGCCCCGAAGAACCCCAACACCACATCTCCTCAATATAATCTGAATGCCTGCTACGCCTATCACTCCGACGGCCCAGGTCATGATACAAAAAATTGTTGGGCCTTGAAGAACAAGGTGCAAGACTTGATCGAATCCAAAGAGATTGAGTTTGACGCTCCAGAGAAGCCCAACGTCATAACTGCTCCCATGCCCAAACATGGTCATGGAGCGAATGCTGTGGACGATGATTTATTTGTGAACTCCGTGGAAGAAATTTCTACTCCTTTGATGACAGTTAATAAGAATTTGTTGTTAGCTGGTTTATTTCCGGGCTGTGGTGAAGGTTGCCACATGTGTTCAATCCTGCCTGCTGGTTGCCATTTATTGAAATCAGGTGTTCAGCGCCTGATGGATAACAAAGAGATCATGTTCGAAAAGACTATGATTCCGTTGGTTCCAATTGAAGATGTTGCCATCATAACCATTTCCGCCAATCCTTCCAAGGCTTCCTCGAGAAAGCCTGTTAGGATTACATCCGTCCCAAGAATCGCTCCGTTAATAATTACTGTCCCTGGTCCTATCCTATACACTTCGGATAAAGTTGTCCCTTGGCAATATGGTGCCAATATGTATTACCATGCAGTTAAACAAGACTTAAAGAGTGAAGAAGTTGATGCTGATGTCGACAATATTGTCGGGGCTAACAAGGTCACCAGAAGTGGAAGACTCTTTTATCCCGAGATTTCCCCTCCGACTGTTCACAAACCTGTTGTCATTCCATCTGCCAGTACATCAGCTACTATCCTAGTTCCTATTCTAGTTATCACCCCTGTCGCCGAGCCACCTGGGGCTCGAGGCAAAGAAATCACAGGTGAGCCTGCCCGGACGGAGGCACCTAAAGATCATTGTAGAAACCTCTAAGCAGGAGATAGAGGAAATTCTGAAGATTATCAAGAAGAGCTACTACAACATAGTCGAGCAGTTGGGGCAGACCCTGTCTAAAATCTCCATGTTGTCCTTGTTATTGTGTTCTGAAGCCCATGCAAAGGCTTTAATTGCTTTCCTCAAAATTGCGCATGTGCCGTAGGAAACTTCGGTTGATCAATTCAAAGATTGTGTAGCTAGTTTGACTGCCGACAATGGGTTGGGTTTCTTAGACGCAGATCTGACTGCTAAAGGAAGAAATCATAATGACGCTCTGCATGTCTCAATCGAGTGCAGGGGCACTATTATGGCCCATGTACTGGTGGATACTGGATCCTCATTGAATGTTTTACCAAAGAAAGCATTAGACCGTCTGGACTGTGAAGGTTTGATTCTAAAGCCGAGCAATATTGTGGTCAGGGCTTTCGACGGGTCAAAAAGGATGGTGCACGAGGAGGTGGACGTCCCTGTTAAAGTTGGCTCTCAGACTTTTGCATCTACTTTCTACGTGATGGATATCCGACCGTCATATTCTTGCTTGCTGGGTCGCCCTTGGATTCATAAGGCTGGGGAAGTAACTTCTACGCTCCATCAAATGTTGAAATGTCCGGTAAAGGGGAAGATTGTTACGGTGCAAGGAGAAGAGGAGTATATGGTGAGTCATCTCAATTCCTTTCGCTATATGGAGATGGATGGGGAATTCATCGAAACCCCTTGTCAGAACTTTGAAGAGGTCCCCCAGACTTTAGCATCGACTGAAGTTGCTGCTAACAAACCTCCGATGAAGATGGCTTCTCTCAAGGATGCCAGGGCTGTAATTGAAAAAGGTGGGTGTGCAAATTGGGGTCAGCTCCCTGATTTCGCGCACAAAACTGACAAGTTTGGTTTGGGCTTTACTACAGGGGCTCAAAGGGTTGTTAGGCGTGCACAGATTGGAAGACCTCCTCTGCACATCAGTAATCAGGGAGTGAATGCAATTGAGGACAGTGAAGAAGATTCAGATATCGACAGCTGGATCTACCCGACAACCAATGGTGGATTAAACAACTGGACGACGAAGGACTTCATACCTGTTTCTTTTATTCCACAGTAATTGACTTTTGTTTTGAGATTTGTAATAAACAGTTTGAAACTTTACGGCCCGTGCCTTGCCCGAGGCACCTTGGCTTTGCTTGTGAGGGCTTATTATTTGTCATTTTCATATATCATCAATAAAGCATTGGACGTTTCTTGCGTTACAAATTTTGCGCTCCTTGTTTTTCTTTTTCTGTATCTCACCTTATCAAAAATAGATATTCTCTTACACACACTCACGTATCATAATGCAGATCCATATCCACTCTGGATCCCATTATTAACAACTCTGCTACTGCCAGCTATGAATTTGAAAATCCGATCAACCAAGCCAAGGACGAAGGTGAGGATGATTGTGAGGTGCCCGGGGAACTTGCTAGACTGTTACTACAGGAAGAGAGGGCCATACAGCCTCATGAGGAGCCAGTTGAATCAGTGAATTTGGGTACAGAGGAAGACATGAAAGAGGTCAAGATAGGTGCAAATCTGGAGCCTAGTGTCAAACAACGATTGATACAGATGTTACGCGACTATGTTGAGATCTTCGCTTGGTCTTACGAGGATATGCCTGGTTTGGACACTGATATTGTGGTTCATTGCTTGCCGACTAAAGAAGACTGTCCTCCGGTAAAGCAGAAGGTTCGCCGTATGCGCCCTGAGATGTCTGAGAAAATCAAAGCTGAGGTCATGAAACAGTTTGACGCAGGATTTTTAGCTGTCACTTTGTACCCACAGTGGGTTGCCAACGTTGTTTCGGTGCCTAAGAAGGATGGTAAGGTACAGATGTGTGTGGACTATAGAGATCTGAACAGGGCAAGCCCCAAGGATGATTTCCCACTTCCTCACATCGATGTTCTGGTCGATAACACCGCGCAACATAAGATCTTCTCCTTTATGGATGGTTTTTCTGGTTACAACCAGATCAAAATGGCTCCCGAAGACATGGAGAAGACAACCTTCGTTACGCAGTGGGGCACCTTCTGTTACAAGGTAATGCCTTTCGGGTTGAAGAATGCTGGGGAAACTTATCAGCGCACCATGGTCGCTTTGTTCCATGACATGATTCACCATGAGATTGAGGTTTACGTTGATGACATGATTGCAAGGTCCCAGACTGAGGAAGAACACCTTGAGCATCTCCAGAAATTGTTTGACAGGTTAAAGATGTACAAGCTGAGGTTAAAACCGAACAAGTGCACCTTTGGGGTAAGGTCTGGTAAGCTGCTGGGTTTCATTGTCAGTGATAAGGGTATTCAGGTGGACCCTGCCAAGGTAAAGGCTATACAAGAGATGCCGACTCCCCGCATAGAAAAGGAAGTTAGAGGCTTTTTGGGACGTCTAAACTACATCGGCCGATTAATTTCACACCTGACTGCTACTTGTGAGCCAATCTTCAAGCTGCTGAAGAAAGATCAAGTGGTAAAATGGAATGATGAATGTCATACCGCCTTCAAAAGGATAAAGGAATACCTCCAAGAGCCACCAATTCTGATGCCTCCAATTGAAGGAAGACCTTTGATCTTATACTTGACAATACTGGATAATTCAATGGGGTGTGTGTTGGGGCAGCATGACGAGTCTGGCCAAAAAGAGCATGCTATTTACTACCTTAGAAAAAAGTTTATCGACTATGAGACCCGATACTCATTGCTAGAGAAAACTTGCTGCACTTTGGCATGGGCTGCTCACCGGCTGAGACAGTATATGCTGACTCACACCACCTTATTGATATCAAAGATGGATCCAATCAAGTATATCTTCGAAAAGCCTGCCTTGTCCGAAAGAATAACGAGATGATAGATGATCTTAACCGAGTACGACATCCAATACACAACCCAGAAAGCAATCAAGGGGAGTGTAGTGGCAGATCATTTGGCGCATCAGGCCGTGGATGACTACCAATCCATGAATTTCGAATTCCTGGATGAGAACATCATGTTGGTGACCGACTGTGAAGAACCTGGGCCGGATGAAGGACCTGAGGAAGGATCCCGATGGTATATGTATTTCGACGGAGCCTCAAACACATTAGGTAATGGCATTAGCGCTGTGATTATATCTCCTGAGGGCTGTCATACTCTATTCACCGCCCGATTATGTTTTAACTATACCAATAATATGGCGGAGTATGAAGCGTGCATCATGGGCCTTCGAGCAGCTATTGACCTGAGGATTAAGTTCTTGAGTGTATTCGGAGATTCTGCTCTAGTGATCAGCCAGATCAAAGGCGAGTGGGATACGAAGCACCCAAATCTTATTCCTTACAAGGAATATGTGCTGACATTGCTTCTGCACTTTGAAGAGATAACCTTTGAACACTTCCCAAGAGAGGAGAATCAGTTAGCGGACGCGCTAGCTACCATGTCTTCTATGTTCAAGGTCAGGTGGGACAATGAAGCTCCCCAGATTACCATTGAAAGGTTGGACGAACCCGCACATTGATGTGACATCGAGACTGAAGAAGTAGCAGATAAACCCTGGTTCCACGAGGTAAAGAGGTATCTTGAGACTCAAGAGTACCCCGAGGGTGCATCTGTTAATGATAGGAAGTTCTTGAGAAGGTTCGTTGCGAAGTTCTTCATCAGTAACAATGTCCTTTATAAGCGTAACCATGATTCAACCTTACTGTGATGTGTGGACAAAAGCGAGGCATAAAGGATCATGGCAGAGTTACATGAAGGTACCTTCAGAACTCATTCCAGTGGACATACTATGGCGAAGAAAATCCTACCGGCAGGATATTATTGGTCTACTATGGAGGCCGATTGTTATCAGCATTCTCGAACCTGTCATAAGTGCCAAGTCTATGCTGATAAGGTGCATGTACCTCCAGTTCCTCGAAATGTTTTGACAGCTCCTTGGCCTTTTGCAATGTGGGGCATCGACATGATTGGCGAGATCAGACCTACTGCGTCCAACGGGAATCGTTTCATTCTGGTGGCTACTGATTACTTTACGAAGTGGGTTGAGGCATCTTCCTTTGCTACAGTAACCAAGAAAATCGTGGCGCAGTTTATCCGACACAATCTGATCTATCGATAAGGTGTACCAGAGAGGATAATTACGGACAATGGTACAAATATCAAGAACACGATGATCATCGAACTCTGCAAACAGTTCAAGATACAACATCACAACTCTTCTCCTTATCGACCAAAGATGAATGGGGCTGTTGAAGCGGCTAATAAGAATATCAAGAAGATTGTGCAGAAGATGACGGTGACATACAAATACTGGCATGAGATGTTACCATTCGCTCTTCATGGGTATCACACCTCAGCACAGACATCAACAAGGGCAACACCCTACTCCTTGGTATATGGCATGGAGGCAGACTTACCCATCAAAGTCCAGATACCCTCTCCCTGGATTATGAAGGATGCAGGTTTGAGCGAAGACGACTGGATCTAGACCCGGCTTGATCAGCTGAACTTAATCGATGAAAAGAGACTTACTGCTATTTGTCATGGTCAGATGTATCAAAAGCGAATGATCAAGGCTTTTAACAAGAAAGTCAGACGCCAGGAATATCAAATTGGGGATCTGGTGATCAAACGCATCATACTGCCGCAAGGTGATCCCATAGGCAAATGGACCCCCACATACGAAGGGCCATTTGTGGTTAAGAACATTTTCTCGGGAGGATCTATGATTCTAACCACCATGGATGATGACAACCTTCCTCACCCCGTCAATGCAGACATAGTGAAAAAATACTACGCATAATCAAAGACCCGCTAGGTTGACTGACCTAAGCAAAAATAAGGGCTTCCCGGCGAACCAAAAGGGTTCAGGCAAAAATAAGGGATGAAAATGAAAAAAACTGTACACCCGGCAAGTCGAAAACCTGAAAAGGCGGCTTGGGCAAAAAAGGGTATCCTGGTGGACTGAAAACTCGAAAGGGCGATCCAGGAAAAAATTAGGGATCAAAGCATAACACTATGTCTCATTGGATCATCTTGCAACCAGACTTCGGTATCAATTATCAAGCTCGGACGGTGCCAATCAATCTGATCTACCTTCAACCAAGTAGCAAAGTGATGAGACGCTCGAAGATATAAAGGCAATAGCAGAGTTGGAACCCAATGGGATTGTTCACATAACTGTTTTTCTTTCTTTCACACAAATTGTATAATTTCTATCCGTCGGCGGCGTTCTCTTACTAGGACGTCATCCTCTTTGTACAAAATGCCTATTACAGGCTGTGATACAGTGGGAGAACTGCCTAGGGTTTTGCGTTTGTTTTCGCAAATGTTTCGGTTGAGCAAGAGTCGCCACCGACTTTTTATTTTATCCTAAGGAAAGGTTTAAAAAGCACAGCAAAAACCTTTGAGATTTTTCTTGGGTTCGGGGAGTAGATTATAGAAAGGGAAGGTATTAGCACCCTTTCTATCCATGGTTATCCATGGGCTCTTAGGTACTTGCTTAGATCAACTTGTCTTGGTTTTCAATTGTTTGAAATGGTGCTTGATGTGTAGTTTTGAAAATGTTTTGAAAAGATGCCTTGTATAGGCTACCCTTGTAACAATTCTTTACTTGAATGTTTTACAAAAGGTGTTTTGTCTTTTAAAAAGATGTTTCAAGGTTTTTTTGAAAGTTGGTTTTGAAAGTGTTTGTGAAGTGGGTTTTGAAATTAGGCAAGTGTTTTCTTTGCAAATTGGCAAGTACTTAAGAGTTATCTACCCTAAAGTTTTCTCAAAGATTTTTGTTATGTTTTAAACCTTTTGACAATTTTGTTCCACCATTGCATTTGGTGGACAATCTTGTTTTAGGAGGTTGAAGGGACATGCGTGGGTCATCGTTTAGACCATAATTGCAATAGTGTTAAATGTCTTTGGGCAATTTTTCTTTAAAAGGGACTTGATCATTCATTTAGGCAACATTTTGAGGGACTATGATCATTTGATTGTTTGTTTTACCCAAAGAAATTCAACATACAATATGGCCCAATTATTTGAAGGCAACAAAGTGGAATACCCTAGGGGTGCAAGTGTGAAATGTGTTGTCCATTTTCATGCTTATTTATCTTGAGATTAGGTCTAACTGCTTTGTTCTTTTTATTTTCATACAAACCCTAGCTCTAGCATGGTATGTTTAGAAAGCGTATAAAGTGCGAAATTTAAATTCCTACACTATTACAACACAATAATATGGGAGGGGGGTACAAATGTTCAAATGGGGAGGTATTTAGACAAGAAATTGAATCTAAGCTATTACATCATTTTCTTTGAATATTTACAATATGATTAAAAGCATAAATAAAATAGAAATAAAACAAATATGCAAGAATGCAAAAAGAATTTTTTATATGTATGAAAAAAAAGTATTATTTATGTAAAATAAAAAAGAAAATAAAAAGGTATTATTTTTGGAGTTTTTTCATATTTAGGGTAAAACCCTAATTCTCTTAAATAAAATACATTATTTATTTATTATGTACAAATATTTATTTATATATACAAAAACTAAAATAAAATGAGGTATTTGTCAAAAAATGTATTTTTATATTAAATATTAATAAGAAAAATAAAATGGTATATACTTTGTATTTATCCTAAATAATTAATAAATATATGTATATATGTATTATTTTAAATATGTATTATATATATATAAATAATAATAATATTTAATGTTTATAAAAAAAGTATTTTTTTATACAAAATATTTCAAAGGGGAAAAATGAAATAAAAATCAGAAATATGATATGTTTTCATTATTTTTAAATAATATTTCTAAATAATAGTATATATATATTTATGTATAATAGTATATATAAACAAATAAATACTTAAAAAATGCAAAAGTGGTGCAAAAATGATTTTTCAAGTTTTAAACATTGTTAGCAAAAATAAATGAGTCAAAATGAAAAAAGAAAAATAAAAAAAAACATTAAATCAAGCAAATGGGCTCAGGGGGTATGAAAATGGAAATAGGGTGTAAAAAGAAAAGACCACACAGGCCCAGCCCATGTGGCTTCTTCTTCAACCTTCAGACAACAAACTATCCAAAATGCGCGCCTGTTTCTTCCAGTTCAAACATCCTGATCCTTTGATCTTTTGCACAAACTTCCAACACAAAAAATGTTAAGCATGAAACCACGATTCCAAATATATAAAGAACATCTCCTAACTCTCAGAAATGAGAGAGAATTTTAACAATCCCAAATCCTGACCTAAGTTTTCTGCCATTTTCAAACCTCAAATTCTCACAGCTCAGGCAAAAGAAATGAAAAGTAAAAGCATGTACATGTTCAGTGGCATGAGTAGGACATTGTTTATTCACAAACTTAAAGCTAATGATGCCTAATAAGAGAGATACGAATTCAAAAACTTACCTGTTCAGTTGAAGTTCTATCTGGCAATGATGGAGCTTTCAGTGCAAGGTGATGATTGGAAAAGCTTCCTTGAGGTCCAGAGATGCTATTCCAATGTTTACTTTGTCTTGAAAGCTTCTGAATCGTGCTAGAGCACTCCACCTGCAAAACAAGAAACTGAAAATGGTGGAAGTGGTTAGAGGGATTACAGTTCGTGTTTTTGCTTTTGGTTAGCTTGCATAGATGTTAGGGAATGTATGTGAACTGGTTTGGGCAAGAATGCTTGAAAGGGTTGAGAGTTAGAACTCAATCTGCAGGGGTTGCTCTGTTTGAGCAGTTTCAAGGTGATTCTGAGTTGTGGGAGGGATTGGAGGTAAAAGGCTCGTGCAAAAGCTTGGTTGAGATGTGTGGAGTATGTTTGATAAGTTCACTTAAGGGTTTCTAAGCTGATATGAAAGTTGTTGTGAGTTATGATGTGTTTCTTACACTTTAAGCAAGCCATGGTGACATTGTGCCTCTAGCCTGTACAGGCCCTCATACTATGCTGCATAATCCCTCCTTGATCAGTGTGATTAACACATAAACTTGTGCCAATTAGATATGGACTGTACTTCTTGGATTTGTAATTGGACATAAAGTGAAACTTTTGCAAAAATAGAAAGAATGCTTTATCTAATTTGGGATTAATCCATCATACAATGCTTTAGCTCATGAAACAAGGTCATAGCACAATGAACATGCATTAAATTATTGAGTGTTGTATGGTTTTAGGACCTGTAATCAAGGGGCATGCTGGTTTGAGAAGTTTGCACAAATTATGAACATGAAAAATGGCCAATTCAAAAGTGAGTTTTTGCCAAATTGTAAAATTCGAATCTCTCAAGTCATGAGGTTGTTTGATGAGTTCTTGGACATTTTGGAAAGCTTGGAATGTGTACTACAATCCATATTTGAAATGAAAATTGAACTTCCAAGTGGAAGTGTATGTAAAATGGCCTTGAAGTGGGGTAGAAAACCTTGTCAAAATAGGTCAAAAATTCACTAAGTTAAGAATGGTTTAGTGCCCTTATTCAAAAATTTGTAACTTGAGATACAAGCCTCAAATGGGAAAACTTTGTGAATAAAAGTTGTAGGTTATGCAACAAGCTACAACTTTCATGTTTTGACTTTTGTTTGAATCCAAATGGATCTTGGTGAAAAAGTGGGGCAAAGTTGGGAAAAAATTAGGGTTTTTTATAACTTAAAAAAATTCTAAGTTATAAAAAATCCTAATTTCTAACCCTAATTTGCATTTTGTGATTTCTTGGTGAACAAGTTTCATGACTTGGCATGTTTTGAAGAAAAATGAATCTTGACTCTTGATTTTGACCAAAAAGTCAAAGTTTGACTTTTCAGTACACAGTCAAAATTGGTCAATTGACTGGGAAATTCAACTGTCAATCTTGTGTACTTGGGATCTTTTGAGTTTGTTAAGCATGTCAAGATAATTCCATGGGGTCCTTGAGTCCATATATGAGCTTGGTTTGCCATTGGCTAGGTCAAACAGTCAAAAATTGTCTTTGTGCAGTCAAAACCCTAAAAATGACCATTTTGCCCTTTTGGTGATCTGATCAGATTTCTTGTGGAATTGTGATCCAAACTTGATCAAATGGTCCATATGAGTTCATAATGTTGATGTGGGTCAATTTTCATGAGGTTTGACTGTCAATTGGTCACTGTTGACTTTTTCCCCAATACAGCTGATTTTTAGGTCAACTGTCCAATTGACTGGGCAAAACTTGGAATCAAAACTTGAAACTTGGTATGGATAAACTTGGGAGTCCAATATGAAACATGAAAGTCATCTTAGGCATTTTAGGTCAAAATATCTTTGTGTAAACACAAACCCTAATTTGGGTCAGCAGTGCAAGGAGAAGTTTCGAGCAGATGAAACCTTAACTGGACCTTGATCTTCAAGGGCTTTGTGATGAGAAATGTTGAGAAAATGGGAGGGAAAATTTTGGGGTACAACAGTTGCCCCTGTTCAATCTTCTTGAATCCGAAGAGTTAGATTGGCAAGTTTGCCTTTCGTGACTCGAGGGTAAAAGGAGATTGGACACTAGAGTGCCCAGAAATTTGCACTCGTCAAAGCAATGGATGCGAGAATGGGCTTAGAGATGCCATTTGGAGATGGGCTTAGAGATGCCATCTGGAGGGGCGACAGAATCTTGTCGGGGATGGTCTTAAAGATGCCATATGGAATGGAATATCAGGAAGGTGTCCAAGCTTTGGACCATCTCTGAACTGGGGGTCTGAACAAGCAATAGATTGACATCTGTTGTTGGGAGGAATCCGTAAACTGTTTTCAGAAATTTGGAGAAGAAACTGAACAAGCGATAGGTTAACATCCGTTACTTGGAGAACCCGTAAACTGTTTTCAGAAATCTTGAAGTTTGAATAAGCAATAGAGCAGCATCCGTTGTTGGGAAGCATCCGTAAACTGTTTTCAAAGGTTGTGTCTGAACAAGTGATAGATTAACATCCGTTGTTGGGAAGAATCCATAGACTGTTTTCAGAAGTCTGGAGAAGAAACTGAACAAGCGATAGGTTAACATCCGTTACTTGGAGAACCCGTAAACTGTTTTCAGAAGTCTTGAAGTTTGAATAAGCAATAGAGCAGCATCCGTTGTTGGGAAGCGTCCGTAAACTGTTTTCAAAGGTTGTGTCTGAACAAGTGATAGATTAACATCCGTTGTTGGGAAGAATCCATAGACTGTTTTCAGAAGTCTGGAGAAGAAACTGAACAAGCGATAGGTTAACATCCGTTACTTGGAGAACCCGTAAACTGTTTTCAGAAGTCTTGAAGTTTGAATAAGCAATAGAGCAACATCCGTTGTTGGGAGGAATCCGTAAACTGTTTTCAGAAATTTGGAGAAGAAACTGAACAAGCGATAGGTTAACATCCGTTACTTGGAGAACCCGTAAAATGTTTTCAGAAGTCTTGAAGTTTGAATAAGAAATAGAGCAGCATCCGTTGTTGGGAAGCGTCCGTAAACTGTTTTCAAAGGTTGTGTCTGAACAAGTGATAGATTAACATCCGTTGTTGGGAAGAATCCATAGACTGTTTTCAGAAGTCTGGAGAAGAAACTGAACAAGCGATAGGTTAACATTCGTTACTTGGAGAACCCGTAAACTGTTTTCAGAAGTCTTGAAGTTATAATAAGCAATAGAGCAGCATCCGTTGTTGGGAAGCGTCCGTAAACTGTTTTCAAAGGTTGTGTCTGAACAAGTGATAGATTAACATCCGTTGTTGGGAAGAATCCATAGACTGTTTTCAGAAGTCTGGAGAAGAAACTGAACAAGCGATAGGTTAACATCCGTTACTTGGAGAACCCGTAAACTGTTTTCAGAAATCTTGAAGTTGAATAAGCAACGACGTAGGGTTGCTTGACGAGGAGTCCTTGTAGAACTGCATCTGAAACTGTTAAGGATAGCTTTTTATTCTTATCCTGTAAAGGACAAAATGTTAGCTAGACACAAAATTATGTTGCATGAAATGTATGATGCAATATATGTGATATCAATGTGTATGATATGAATGTAATGAATGCACATGTAAGCTGATGAGTTGCCTTGCTGGGGATAGATGAATCCTGGATGGCTAAAGATAAAAACATCATGACTGTTGCCGGGAAGAATAATTCCTTGGCTGTGTCTGGGGAATAAGGAGCCTGGGTTGTATACCAGACCTCTGGGGAATTCCTGATGACTTCTACTGGGGAGCATCAATCTAGCGGACTTATGCTGGGGATATAAAACCGGGAATCTTCAGTTCGGTGGGAAGTGTCTCTGGCGACTTCACTGGGGAACTCAAGATTTATTCTCCTAAAACTCTGTGGGGAGAAGGTTCATTAGTCTGGCTCCGCTGGGGATAGATAATTTGAAGCTTTTAGCTCAACTGGGGACACTGAAACTTAAACTCTGAGGGGAATTGAATTCCGGAGGATTCTCTGGCTGGGGATTTGCAAAGATAAGTTACTGCTGGGGAATTTTGATGAACTCCGCTGGGGATAGGAAGAATTTTGGCGAGTGCGATCTTCCGTGGCTGTTAGCTGAGGATAACCCAGTTATAAGTCCCTGGGAGGAATAACTTTGAATAAAACTCGGGAGAGACGTCCGTTCTCTGCGGGGAATAAGCTTTCAGAATCTGCTGGGGGTGAGCTTCAAGACTTGCTAGGGATATGGATTCCAAATCTCTCAGGGGCTTCCTTTGAAGGGTATCAAGATATCCAACTGTACCTTTGACCTATCGGTAATCCTTTTTCCCGACTCATAAGAAAATGATTATGTTTCAAATGCATATGCCTATTTAACAAAACATTGGACGTTTCTCAAAATAAAACAAATAGTGCAAGAGAAAAGAAAAGGAAATGACACAAATTTCTGGGAAAACTATTTGTATTGATTTTCTTTGAGTATATTTGTACAAAGGAGACAATCATCCTAGTAAGAGGATTTTGCCGTAAATATTTGAAAAATTTATACAAAATAAAGATGGCTATGTGAAATAATTTCATGGGATTCCATTCTGCTACAGCCTTCACAACTCTGAATATCTGTCCATTCAATGCTTCGTTCGCCGATGACCGGATTGATCAGAAACCCGGAACTGGTTGATGAAGAGATTGTTTTTGAAGTGATCCGACGAGACATAGTCATACGCTTTAATTCCCTAACTTTTGCCTGAATCGCCCTTTCTGGTTTTCGATCCACCGGGAAACCCCTTTTTGCCCAAGCCGCCCTTTCGGGTTTTCAACTTGCCGGGTGTACAGATTTTTTTGTTTTTATCCCTAATTTTTGCCTGAATCGCCCTTTCGGGTTTTCGATCCACCGGGATGCCCATTTTTGCCCAAGCCGCACTTTCGGGTTTTTGACTTGTCGGGTTATTTTATGCGTAGTATCTTTTAACTATGTCTGCGTTCGCAGGGTGCGGCAAATCGTCGCCGTCCATGGTGGTCAGAATCATTGCACCACCAGAAAATATGCTCTTGATCACAAATGGTCCTTCATATGTAGGAGTCCATTTTCCCCTGGGATCACTTTGTGGCAAGATAATCCGCTTGATTACGAGATCTCCGACTTGATACACTTGACGTCTGACTTTCTTATTGAAGGCCTTGATCATCCGTTTTTGATACGTCTGACCATGGCATATAGCAGCAAGTCGCTTTTCGTCGATCAGATTGAGTTGATCAAGTCGGGTCTGCATCCAATCATCTTCATTCAAACCTGCATCCTTCATAATCCTTAGAGAAGGGATCTGGACTTCCATAGGCAAAACAGCTTCCATGCCATAAACCAGAGAAAATGGGGTTGCCCCAGTTGAAGTACGTGTCGTCATACGGTATCCATGCAGAGCAAACGGTAACATCTCATGCCAGTCCTTGTAAGTGACTGTCATTTTCTGAATGATTTTCTTAATGTTTTTGTTCGCAGCTTCAACAGCACCGTTCATCTTCGGCCGATAGGGAGATGAATTGTGATGATAAATCTTGAACTGTTCGCACAATGCAGTGATCATTGTGTTATTCAGATTTGTACCGTTGTCCGTGATGATCCTGTCTGGAACACCATACCGACATATGAGATTTTGCTTGATGAAGCGGGCAACCACATTTTTGGTGACAGAGGCGAAGGAAGCTGCTTCGACCCATTTAGTGAAGTAGTCAATGGCAACCAGGATGAAGCGATTCCCGTTGGAAGCCGTGGGCTTGATCTCTCCAATCATATCAATGCCCCACATTGCAAAGGGCCACGGAGCAGTCAGGACGTTGAGGGGAACCGGAGGAATATGAACTTTGTCAGCGTAGACTTGACACTTGTGGCAAGTACGGGAATGTTGATGGCAGTCAGCTTCCATGGTAGACCAGTAATAGCCTGCCCTCAGGATCTTCTTAGCCATTGTATGCCCGCTCAAGTGAGTGCCAAATGTGCCGCTGTGTATGTCAGTCATAATTAACTCCGCTTCAGCTTTGTCTACACATCGGAGTAATACACAATCATGGCTTCATTTGTAAAGGATGCCGTTGCTCAGGAAGAACTTAGCAGCGAATTTCCTTAAGAACTTCTTGTCATTCACGGAAGCTCCTTCAGGATAATCTCGGGTCTCGAGATACCTTTTGATTTCATGGAACCAGGGTTGTTCCACTATCTCCTCGGTATTAATCTCGTGACAGTGCGCAGGTTCATCCATTCGCTCGATGGTGATTTGAGGAGCCTCGTTATCCCAATTGAGTTTAAACATGGAGGACATTGTGGCCAGAGCATCTGCTAGCTGATTCTCTTCTCGCGGGAAATGCTCGAAGGTAATTTGCTCAAAATGCGGCAACAATGTCAGGACATGTTCTTTGTATGGGATAAGATTAGGATGTTTGGTATCCCAGTCTCCTTTGATTTGACTGATAACCAAAGCCGAGTCCCCAAATACAATCAAAGATTTGATCTCCAAGTCTATAGCAGCCTTGAGACCAAAGATGCAAGCTTCATACTCAGCCATGTTGTTCGTGCAGCTGAAGCAAAGTCGGGCCGTGAAAGGCGTGTGACAACCTTCCGGAGAAATGAGTACTGCGCCAATACCGTTTCCAAGTGCATTTGAAGCACCATCAAAGTACAGGGTCCATCGGGATCCCTTCTCGGGTCCGTCATACGGTCCGCCACCTTCAACGTTGTCCAAATTCATGATGTCCTCGTCCGGGAAGTCAAATCTCATGGGTTGATAGTCTTCAATAGCCTGATGAGCTAGATGGTCAGCTAATACACTCCCTTTTATAGCTTTTGGGTGGTGTACTGGATGTCATACTCAGTTAAGATCATTTGCCATCTAGCTATCCTTCCAGATAAAGCGGGCTTCTCGAAGATATACTTGATAGGGCCCATTTTGGATATCAACAAGGTAGTATGAGTCAGCATATACTGTCTTAGTCGGCGAGCAGCCCATACCAAAGCGCAGCAAGTTTTCTCGAGCAGTGAGTAGCGAGTCTCACAGTCGGTAAACTTTTTGCTAAGGTAATAAATAGCATGCTCTTTTCGACCAGACTCGTCATGCTGGCCCAAAACACACCCCATTGAGCTATCCAAGACGGTTAAGTACATGATCAATGGTCTTCCTTCGATGGGCGGCATCAGAATGGGAGGTTCTAGCAAATACTCTTTGATTCTATCAAAAGCAGCTTGACAATCGTCATTCCATTCCACTACCTGATCTTTTTTCAAGAGTTTGAAAATTGGCTCACAGGTAGAAGTCAGATGTGAGATGAATCTGGCAATATAGTTTATGCGCCCCAAGAATCCTCTAACCTCCTTTTCAGTACGGGGAGCAGGCATCTCTTGTATTGCTTTTACTTTTGCCGGATCGACTTCAATGCCTTTGTTGCTTACAATGAATCCCAGGAGTTTACCAGACCTAACTCCGAAAGGGCATTTACTTGGATTTAGCCTGAGCTTGTATTCTTTTAACCGGGCAAATAGCTTCTCTAGATGTTCAAGGTGCTCTTCCTCTGTTTGTGACCGAGCTATCATATCGTCTACATAAACTTCAATCTCATGATGTATCATATCATGAAATAAAGCTACCATGGCGCGTTGATAAGTTGCCCCTGCGTTCTTCAGCCCGAACGGCATCACCTTGTAACAGAAAGTGCCCCATTGTGTGACAAAAGTTGTTTTCTCCATATCCTCGGGAGCCATTTTGATTTGATTGTAGCCCGAGAATCCGTCCATGAAGGAAAACACTTTATGCTGAGCTGTATTGTCGATCAAGATGTCAATATGAGGTAGCGGGAAATCATCTTTAGGGCTGGCCCTATTCAAATCCCGGTAGTCCACACACATTCTGACTTTGCCATCTTTCTTCGGTACTGGCACGATGTTAGCGACCCATTGAGGATAGGACGTAACAGCCAGAAAGCCAGCATCGAATTGTTTCATTACTTCCGCTTTGATCTTTTCGGACATGTCAGGCCTCATTCGGCGAACTTTTTGCTTGATTGGTGGACAATCCTCTCTTGTGGGGAGACGGTGAACCACGATGTCTGTGTCTAGACCCGGCATGTCTTCGTAGGACCAAGCGAAGATTTCAACATACTCATTCAACAGCTGTACCAAGCGCTCTTTGACTTTTGGTTCCAGATTGGCACCCACTTGCACCTCCTTCCGGTCCTCCTCGGTTCCCAAGTTAACAGTTTCCAATGGCTCTTCATGTGGTAAGATGGCCCTTTCCTCTTGTTGCAGAAGTCTGGCTAGTTCCCCGGGTACTTCACAACCTTCGTCATCTTCATACTCGGCCAGATTGACCAGATCTTCAGAGTTATTGAAAGATACAGCAGAATAGTCACCCATGGAATCCGGAGTGGATGGGTACCTGCATTGGTGAGTGTGGGTGTGTGTAAGGGATAGCCATCCTTAAACAAAAAATGCAAAAGGAAAGAAAATGAACACAAGCAGTTTATCAAATGAAAAACGTCCAATGAATCATTAAACATGGCATATGGATATGAAAAATAATCAAAACCCTTACAAATGGACCTACATGCCCCGGGCAAGGCATGAGGTGAAAAAGATAGTGTACGGATTGTTTGAAAATAAATATTACAGACCAAATAGGAAATGTTTGACAGATAAATTATTGATGAATAAAAGTGATGGGTACAAAGTCCTTAGCCTCCCAATTGCTCAATCCTCCCTTGACAGTTGGATAAATCCACTCGTCAATGTTCTTTTCTTTGTCTTCATCTTCCAAGGCGTTGATTCCAGAGGGAGAAATTTTGATTGGCGCCCTTTCAATCTTTGCACGGCGCATAGCTTTCTGGCCGGCGGCTGTGAACCCTAATCCAAACTTGTCAGTCTTATGCGGAATGTCAGGTAATTGCTCCCACGCTGAATTCTTCCCTTCTTTTATTGCGGCCCTTGCATCCTCCAGAGATGCCATCCTGGCCATCTGTCTCGGTGTCTCAGCCGTCAACTTCGCTACTGCTATTTCGGGAAGGACTTCTTCGAAATGTTGAAACGGTGTCTCGTTAAATTCTCCCTCAACCTCCACATACCGGAAAGAATTTAAGTGGCTAATCATGTACTCTTCTTCGCCATGGACTGTGATGATCTTTCCTTTGACAGGATACTTTAACATCTGATGTAAGGAGGAGGTGACTGCCCCAGCATGGTGTATCCAAGGCCTACCCAGCAGGCAAGAGTATGATGGACGGATGTCCATCACATAGAAAGTGGATTTAAACACCTCAGTACCTATCTTGATGGGAATTTCAACCTCTCCATGGACCATTCTCTTCGAACCATCGAAAGCTCTGACCACAATATCACTCGGCTTCAATTCCAACCCTTCACAATCTAGTCGGTCCAAGGCCTTCTTAGGCAAAACATTCAGCGACGAACCGGTATCAACCAAAACATGTGCAAGAGTGGTTCCGCGACACTCGATTGAAATATGCAAAGCATCATTGTGGTTTCTGCCTTTAGGGGTTAGGTCGGCATCAGAAAAACCTAATCCATTGTCCGCAGTCAGGCTAGCCACGCAATTTTGAAATTGATCCGCAGAGGTTTCCTGGGGTACATGAGCTGCCTTCAGGAATTTGATCAGGGCTTTAGCGTGCGCTTCTGAGCAAAGTAGTAGTGCCAGCATGGAGATCTTGGAGGGGGTTTGCCCCAACTGTTCCACCACATCGTAATCACTTCTCTTGATTATCCTCAAGATCTCGTCCATTTCCTTCTTGGAGGTTTCCGGGATTACTAAGGGTTGAGCCCTCGTCCTGACGGGTTCATCTTGGATTCCCTTACCTTTGTCAGCAGCGGTAGGAGAGATAGTACTAGGAACAACAACGTCTTCAATCAGAGGAGTTCTAGCAGAGAGTTTTATTGGTGCAGGGACGACCTTATCAGCTGATGAGGGTCCAAAGACTGCTCTTGAAGGGGCAATCTCTGGAGAAAATATTCTCCCGCTCCTGGTGATTTTGCTGGCGCCCGCAATGTTACTAATGCTGGCTTCTTCATCATCCGAACTTTCTTCAATTACCTCGATTTGCTTGATACCATGGTAGTAGATGTCACCGCCATAGTTCCAAGGTATCGACTTCTCAGAAACATAGGGAACAGGCCCTGGCATTGTTATCTTCAAAGGAACAGATTTTGCAGTTGGTGTAATCTTAACAGGCTTTTTGACGGTCTTGGAAAGATTGGCGTGAATGGTTATGATTGAGACATCTTCAGTATGAACTGGAACAGCAGAAACTTTTTCGAACAAAATTTGTCGACTATCCATAAGGCCTTGGATGCCTTTCTTCAGTAGTGGACAATCAAACGGCAGAGAGTAGCAACAATAGCAGTCTTCCTTACATCCCGGAAAGATCCCGGCCCTCAATAGGTTCAATTTAATGGTTAACAGTGGAGTAGTCAGATCACTGACATCAGCAACATACAAATCTTCTTCAATGGCATTGACATTTCGGCCGTGCTTCGGCATGGGTGCAGATATCACATTAGGCTTCTCTGGAGCGTCAAACTCTACCTCCTTGGCCTCTATCAGGTCTTGGATCTTATGCTTGAGTGCCCAACAATCATTGGTGTCGTGTCCAACACTGTCTGAATGGTAGGCGCATTTAGCATTGGCATGATAATGCGGAGAGGATGTATTCACATTCTTTGGTGCCTCCTTGATGGTGGCGAGGTTCAACTTCAATAGATGGGGAAGCACTTGCGTTGGAGTCATATTAATACGGGTGAACTGCCGTTGTGGCCGTTCCACTCGTTGCTGATTTGGTCTGGACTGGTTATAGCGAGGCTGCTCGCTTGGAGTGTTTTGAATCATTACGGCCCCCACAGCTGGCCGACGCTCCATCTTCCCTGCTCTTCTCTGAGAATATACCATAGATGTCTCCTTCTTAAAAGGTTTTTTCTCAACATTTGCAGCAACACCCTTCTGAATCTTTCCTGACTTGATGCCAGCCTCTATTCTTTCGCCTGTTAAGATCAAATCGGTAAACCCCGCGGAAGAGTTACCAATTAGATGATTGAAAAATGGCCCAGATAGGGTCCCAAGAAACATATCAACGAGCTCACGATCGGTTAAAGGAGGCTGCACCCTGCCAGCCAAATCCCTCCATTTTTGTGCATACTCTTTGAATCCCTCACTTGTTCCTAGTGACATACCCTGAAGCTGGGTACGAGTAGGAGCAAGATCAGAATTATACTGGTATTGTTTGTAGAAAGCGGTGGCCAAATCTTCCCAATTTCTGACACTGGTTCCTTCTAGCTGATAAAACCACTCCAACTGAGCTCCCGACAGGCTATCTTGAAAGAAATGAATCCAGAGGTTTTTATCTGCTGTATAGGGTTGAATCTTTCTCACGTAGGACCTGAGATGCATTTTGGGGCAGGACAACCCATCATACCTCACAAACACTGGCACTTTGAATTTTGGGGGAATCACAATCCCGACAACCAAACCCAAGTCTTCAAAATCCAAACCCGGTACTCTTTGTAATTCCATGGCAGCCAACCTATCTTCTAAACCCTTGTATTTATCATCAGCTGGAGGATATTGCTGGTCAGAATAATCTTCATCCTCTTCAACCTCTTCTTCTTCCGCATCTGACTCGAAAGGCACCGCGACTCCATCTCTTTTACTAGTCCCTTCATCAGAAGTAGGAGGGAATTCAAGCACTCTCCGAGCTTCTCTGTCAAATCTTCTCCCCAAAGTAGCCACCCCAATCCTCTTTTTCTTCTTCTTCACTGGGTCCTTATTCCCCAATTGAGTCTTGATATCCTCCTGACTTTTAACCAAAGTCGTCAGGAGTTGCTGGAACTGTGCATTCTGAGCTTGTAGGTCTTTGACTATTTGCTCGAGATCCATCCTACTGAAATAAACAGCAGACAGATAAGGAAACCTGGAGTGAGACCTGCTTATGCACATGATGAATGGTATGCTGATGTATGCAATGCATTCAAGGATTTAGATCATTCAAAATTGTTTCAGACAAAGAAGAACGCACGTCATATTAATAAGAAGAAATTTGTTAGTACATAAATGCCTCATGGGCCAAATATTACAAAATAAACTTCTTAAGGCAGAAAGACATTGCGCATCCTCTTTGGTGCGATGTAGGTGTTGAGGGCCTCTTGCTCGTGGAGTCGGCGGGTAAGCTCTAGAACCTTCTTTTCACTGGCGTAGTAGCTAGCTTCAAAAGTGTTCCGTTCCTCCTTGAGCTGAATCCAACTTTTCTGCATTTCC
Organism: Vicia faba; assembly: GCA_948472305.1. Taxonomy (NCBI): domain Eukaryota; kingdom Viridiplantae; phylum Streptophyta; class Magnoliopsida; order Fabales; family Fabaceae; genus Vicia; species Vicia faba. The sequence continues at coordinate 520,876,989 of OX451737.1, forward strand.
TCCCACGATGTAGGCATGTCCGGATGCAGGATGGTGTAGGGGACCTCTCCTTCATTGACGGGCTCTTTAATCACTGGGAGTACATGAGGATAAGGCATCATTAGACTTTGGGCTCGGGCTCGTACCCACTTGAGATAGGGCTCGAGAGGGATGGAGTTCTTGTGTCCCAGAGTCTTGCTATCAACCTTGTTGAGTTTTCCCCAAGCTCTGATGAATCTTTGGCGAAGTCCTTGCGCATCGTTGTCGAAGTCAAAAACTAGGCTAGGAATCAACATATCATGAGGGCCATCCCTCCGTGCATATCCAAATTGCCTCAAAGCTAGGCAAGGGTTGTAGGTGATACCCCCCCTAATTCCAAGTAAAGGAACATTAGGAAATTCTCCGCAACGATCGACGATGGCGACATTTTCTCTGGACCGAGAACACCAATGCACATCAGAATGAGTAAGAGTCATCAACCATTGGGACCACCTTGTACCTTGGTCATTCTTCAAGACAGATTATGGAAGGTGCGAAATAAACCACCTTGCAAGGATAGGAGTACAGCACATGAGAAAACCCCTCTTTCTCATTGTTCGTGTGTAAAATGAGTGAAGGATGTCCCCAAGCAATGTTGGTATTGGATTTCTGGATAAGAAGATTTTGACGGCGTTGACATCTACCAATTGGTCAGGATTTGGAAACAAGACCAACCCATAGATAAGGAGTGCCACAATTTCTTCAAAGGCTTGTAGGTCCAATGAATTCCAACATTCTTGTGCCTTTTCAAACAAGAACTTTGCTAAGAATCCTTTGACGCTGCTTCTGGTTTCCCAATGCCCCTTGATGTCAGATGGTTGTAGATGTAATGCTCGAGCAACATCTTCTGGCTTTGGTTCATTTTCCGTACCGTTGAAGGGTAGTTGATTAAGGATAGGGATTCTTAGGAGTTGAGAGAACTCCTCCAAAGTGGGTACCAACTGATAATCAGGGAAAGTGAAGCAGTGGTGAAGAGGGTCAAAGAAATGGAATAGCACTTTCATCATGTCTTCTTCAATGTTGGTGTTGACTAGGCTGAGCAATCTACCATGTCTTTCACTGAAGGATGAATTTTCCGGAATTCTTGAGGTAAGCTCCTTGAGTTGAGGAGAAATTCTCACAAGGTTGACTTGAATGGTATTTCTGCGAGGAATTTCCATGACCTACAAAACAGGAACAAAGATGAAGATCCAAACCCTTGAAATGGTTAGTAAATGCATATGATGCTTCATGATGTTTATGATGTATGCACAAAACATATGTACAAGCAAATCACACCAAACCCTAGTTTCAGGCTTGCATGGGGTTTCATAGGTAAGTACCCTCTTGAGTGTAGTTGGCTTAAAAACCTGTCCTATAAATAGCAACCGGGTTCTAAGGAGCTCAATATCACTGGATTGTTTTCATTGTTCATTGTTTTGGTTTAGCCACTTAACTAGCGACCAAAATATTCCGAGAAAGCAACCCTCAATGAGCGTAGTATCGAGTATCTACCAACTTCGGACTGCACCAAAGCCGGTCATCTCACTACTCCTAATGTAAGGCCAAGATGGTCAAGTAAGGTTCTAGGTCATTAGTGCTTAGTGACATCACTCAACGGCCCCGTACTCTCCTTGATTGAACTCAAGGGTTACCGGTACTCACAAATATGTCGCACTAATATAGCTATTGCTTAGACCGTGTCGGTATACCCCACACAGTTTCCACAACGTATTGCTATCTATGAATGTTTCCCAAAATCCGGGTGGAGGATTGCAAACCCAAACAATAGAGCCAAGATATAAAGCAATCAATTCAAACAATTAGTCATGCAAGAGGGTGATCTAAGCCCTAAGGTTACTCCACTTTTAAAATTTCTCCCCAGCAGAGTCGCCAGTTCTGTGATACGGTGGGAGAACTGACTAGGGTTTTGCGTTTGTTTTCGCAAATGTTTCGGTTGAGCAAGAGTCGCCACCGACTTTTTATTTTATGCTAAGGAAAGGTTTAAAAAGCACAGCAAAAACCTTTGAGATTTTTCTTGGGTTCGGGGAGTAGATTATAGAAAGGGAAGGTATTAGCACCCTTTCTATCCATGGTTATCCATGGGCTCTTAGGTACTTGCTTAGATCAACTTGTCTTGGTTTTCAATTGTTTGAAATGGTGCTTGATGTGTAGTTTTGAAAATGTTTTGAAAAGATGCCTTGTATAGGCTACCCTTGTAACAATTCTTTACTCGAATGTTTTACAAAAGGTGTTTTGTCTTTTAAAAAGATGTTTCAAGGTTTTTTTGAAAGTTGGTTTTGAAAGTGTTTGTGAAGTGGGTTTTGAAATTAGGCAAGTGTTTTCTTTGCAAATTGGCAAGTACTTAAGAGTTATCTACCCTAAAGTTTTCTCAAAGATTTTTGTTATGTTTTAAACCTTTTGACAATTTTGTTCCACCATTGCATTTGGTGGACAATCTTGTTTTAGGAGGTTGAAGGGACAGGCGTGGGTCATCGTTTAGACCATAATTGCAATAGTGTTAAATGTCTTTGGGCAATTTTTCTTTAAAAGGGACTTGATCATTCATTTAGGCAACATTTTGAGGGACTATGATCATTTGATTGTTTGTTTTACCCAAAGAAATTCAACATACAATATGGCCCAATTATTTGAAGGCAACAAAGTGGAATACCCTAGGGGTGCAAGTGTGAAATGTGTTGTCCATTTTCATGCTTATTTATCTTGAGATTAGGTCTAACTGCTTTGTTCTTTTTATTTTCATACAAACCCTAGCTCTAGCATGGTATGTTTAGAAAGCGTATAAAGTGCGAAATTTAAATTCCTACACTATTACAACACAATAATATGGGAGGGGGGTACAAATGTTCAAATGGGGAGGTATTTAGACAAGAAATTGAATCTAAGCTATTACATCATTTTCTTTGAATATTTACAATATGATTAAAAGCATAAATAAAATAGAAATAAAACAAATATGCAAGAATGCAAAAAGAATTTTTTATATGTATGAAAAAAAAGTATTATTTATGTAAAATAAAAAAGAAAATAAAAAGGTATTATTTTTGGAGTTTTTTCATATTTAGGGTAAAACCCTAATTCTCTTAAATAAAATACATTATTTATTTATTATGTACAAATATTTATTTATATACAAAAACTAAAATAAAATGAGGTATTTGTCAAAAAATGTATTTTTATATTAAATATTAATAAGAAAAATAAAAGGGTATATACTTTGTATTTATCCTAAATAATTAATAAATATATGTATATATGTATTATTTTAAATATGTATTATATATATATATAAATAATAATAATATTTAATGTTTATAAAAAAAGTATTTTTTTATACAAAATATTTCAAAAGGGAAAAATGAAATAAAAATCAGAAATATGATATGTTTTCATTATTTTTAAATAATATTTCTAAATAATAGTATATATATATTTATGTATAATAGTATATATAAACAAATAAATACTTAAAAAAATGCAAAAATGGTGCAAAAATGATTTTTCAAGTTTTAAACATTGTTAGCAAAAATAAATGAGTCAAAATGAAAAAAGAAAAATAAAAAAAAACATTAAATCAAGCAAATGGGCTCAGGGGGTATGAAAATGGAAATAGGGTGTAAAAAGAAAAGACCACACAGGCCCAGCTCATGTGGCTTCTTCTTCAACCTTCAGACAACAAACTATCCAAAACGTGCGCCTGTTTCTTCCAGTTCAAACATCCTGATCCTTTGATCTTTTGCACAAACTTCCAACACAAAAAATGTTAAGCATGAAACCACGATTCCAAATATATAAAGAACATCTCCTAACTCTCAGAAATGAGAGAGAATTTTAACAATCCCAAATCCTGACCTAAGTTTTCTACCATTTTCAAACCTCAAATTCTCACAGCTCAGGCAAAAGAAATGAAAAGTAAAAGCATGTACATGTTCAGTGGCATGAGTAGGACATTGTTTATTCACAAACTTAAAGCTAATGATGCCTAATAAGAGAGATACGAATTCAAAAACTTACCTGTTCAGTTGAAGTTCTACCTGGCAATGATGGAGCTTTCAGTGCAAGGTGATGATTGGAAAAGCTTCCTTGAGGTCCAGGGATGCTATTCCAATGTTTACTTTGTCTTGAAAGCTTCTGAATCGTGCTAGAGCACTCCACCTGCAAAACAAGAAACTGAAAATGGTGGAAGTGGTTAGAGGGATTACAGGTCGTATTTTTGCTTTTGGTTAGCTTGCATAGATGTTAGGGAATGTATGTGAACTGGTTTGGGCAAGAATGCTTGAAAGGGTTGAGAGTTAGAACTCAATCTGCAGGGGTTGCTCTGTTTGAGCAGTTTCAAGGTGATTCTGAGTTGTGGGAGGGATTAGAGGTAAAAGGCTCGTGCAAAAGCTTGGTTGAGATGTGTGGAGTATGTTTGATAAGTTCACTTAAGGGTTTCTAAGCTGATATGAAAGTTGTTGTGAGTTATGATGTGTTTCTTACACTTTAAGCAAGCCATGGTGACATTGTGCCTCTAGCCTGTACAGGCCCTCATACTATGCTGCATAATCCCTCCTTGATCAGTGTGATTAACACATAAACTTGTGCCAATTAGATATGGACTGTACTTCTTGGATTTGTAATTGGACATAAAGTGAAACTTTTGCAAAAATAGAAAGAATGCTTTATCTAATTTGGGATTAATCCATCATACAATGCTTTAGCTCATGAAACAAGGTCTTAGCACAATGAACATGCATTACATTATTGAGTGTTGGATGGTTTTAGGACCTGTAATCAAGGGGCATGCTGGTTTGAGAAGTTTGCACAAATTATGAACATGAAAAATGGCCAATTCAAATGTGAGTTTTTGCCAAATTGTAAAATTCGAATCTCTCAAGTCATGAGGTTGTTTGATGAGTTCTTAGACATTTTGGAAAGCTTGGAATGTGTACTACAATCCATATTTGAAATGCAAATTGAAATTCCAAGTGGAAGTGTATGTAAAATGGCCTTGAAGTGGGGTAGAAAACCTTGTCAAAATAGGTCAAAAATTCACTAAGTTAAGAATGGTTTAGTGCCCTTATTCAAAAATTTGTAACTTGAGATACAAGCCTCAAATGGGAAAACTTTGTGAATCAAAGTTGTAGATTATGCAACAAGCTACAACTTTCATGTTTTGACTTTTGTTTGAATCCAAATGGATCTTGGTGAAAAAGTGGGGCAAAGTTGGGAAAAAATTAGGGTTTTTTATAACTTAGAAAAATTCTAAGTTATAAAAAATCCTAATTTCTAACCCTAATTTGCATTTTGTGATTTCTTGGTGAACAATTTTCATGACTTGGCATGTTTTGAAGAAAAATGAATCTTGACTCTTGATTTTGACCAAAAAGTCAAAGTTTGACTTTTCAGTACACAGTCAAAATTGGTCAATTGACTGGGAAATTCAACTGTCAATCTTGTGTACTTGGGATCTTTTGAGTTTGTTGAGCATGTAAAGATAATTCCATGGGGTCCTTGAGTCCATATATGAGCTTGGTTTGCCATTGGATAGGTCAAACAGTCAAAAATTGCCTTTGTGCAGTCAAAACCCTAAAAATGACCATTTTGCCCTTTTGGTGATCTGATCAGATTTCTTGTGGAATTGTGATCCAAACTTGATCAAATGGTCCATATGAGTTCATAATGTTGATGTGGGTCAATTTTCATGAGGTTTGACTGTCAATTGGTCACAGTTGACTTTTTCCCCAATACAACTGATTTTTAGGTCAACTGTCCAATTGACTGGGCAAAACTTGGAATCAAAGCTTGAAACTTGGTATGGATAAACTTGGGAGTCCAATATGAAGCATGAAAGTCATCTTAGGCATTTTAGGTCAAAATATCTTTGTGTAAACACAAACCCTAATTTGGGTCAGCAGTGCAAGGAGAAGTTTCGAGCAGATGAAACCTTAACTGGACCTTGATCTTCAAGGGCTTTGTGATGAGAAATGTTGAGAAAATGGGAGAGCAAATTTTGGGGTACAACACAGGCCAACTTCAAAATCAATACAATTCATTTTCACAAGAAATTTTGATTTGTTTTTCTTTTTCTATTTTATTTTGCGAGAACGTCCAATGGTTCATTTTTTATATATGCATTTGACAATAATTGCTGCTCATAAATATTTACATGCGAAACAAAAGACAATTACCTGTAGTTCTAGGAACAGGGGCAAATAAGAAATGTCCAAACCTTACAGTTTCTCTACCCACCAGGTACAGAGATAGAGCCAGCTTGAGAATATGACTAAAGATACATACACTCCCCGCAGAGTAGGAAGTATCTGAAGATAGTGGTGTTAGCTTTCCCCAACCGAGGTTCATAATCATGAATAAGTCAGCAAAATTCTCCCCAAGCAGAGTTTATCTGTCATCAACAGTAGAAGTTCACCATTGGTGGAGTTTATTTCTTCCACAGGCAAAAATTCAATCCCTGACAGAGTTCATCATCACCAGCAACAGTAATTCATCCCCAGCGGAGTTTATTTCTCCAAATCAGCAAATCATCCAACATAATATCTTTCTTTCCCACAAAGTCTCTCCCGGCGGATTGTTCTCAAGCAAAACGGACGCAAGTCTATAGTTAATCATCTTCGGTCATTATCCCCAGCGAGAACGAAGAACTCAACTCCTTGTACTCTCCAACAACAGTCCAAGATTTATTTTTCCCAGCTAGGGAGTATCACAAGAACATTGCATATCCATACATCATGGCATACGCATAAGCATCATACAACACAATCTCATTTATTTTTAGAACATCATTACTCAATACATTTCATACATCATGACATTATATACGAATAACTCTTTACCTTTCAGGGAAAGTGTGATACGGTGGGAGAACTGACTATGGTTTTGCGTTTATTTTTGCAAATGTTTCGGTTGAGCAAGAGTCGCCACCGACTTTTTATTTTATCCTAAGGAAAGGTTTAAAAAGCACAGCAAAAACCTTTGAGATATTTTCTTGGGTTCGGGGAGTAGATTATAGAAAGGGAAGGTATTAGCACCCTTTCTATCCATGGTTATCCATGGGCTTTTAGGTACTTGCTTAGATCAAATTGCCTTGGTTTTCAATTGTTTGAAATGGTGCTTTGTGTGTGGTTTTGAAAATGTTTTGAAAAAGATGCCTTGTCTAGGCTACCCTTGTAACAATTCTTTACTCGAATGTTTTACAAAAGGTGTTTGTATTTTTGAAAAGATGTTTCAAGGTTTTTGAAGGTTTGTTTTGAAAGTGTTTGTGAAGTGTGGTTTGAAAAATAGGCAAGTGTTTTTGCAAGTTGACAAGTACTTAAGAGCTATCTACCCTAAAGTTCTCAAAGATTTTTGCTATGTTTTAACCCTTTTAACAATTTTGTTCCACCATTGCATTTGGTGGACAATCTTGTGTTAGGATGTGAAAGGGACGGGCGCGGGTCATCGTTTAGACCATAATTGCAATGGTGCCAAGTATCTTTGGGCAATTTTCCTTTAAGGGACTTGATCATTTTTTAGGCAACTTTTCGAAAGCGTCATCGAGGGACTATGATCATTGTTTGTTTTGCCCAAAGAGACCTAACATGCAATATGGCCCATTTATTGAAGGCAACAAGTGGAATACCCTAGGGGTGCAAGTGTGATATGTGTTGTCCATTTTCATGCTTGTTTATCTTGAAATTAGGTCAAACTATTTTTGTCATTTTTGATTCGCATACATACCCTAATTCTAACATGGTATATTTAGAAAGCGTTAAAGTGCGAAATTTAAAGTTCCTAAGCTATTACAACATAATATGGGAAGGGGGATACAAATGTTCAAATGGGGGGTATTTGACAAGGAATTTAAACCTAGCTATTACATCAATTTGGAATTATTTACAAGATATTTAATTTCATAAATTAAATAGAAATAAAATAAATATGTAAGATGCAAAAAGGGTTTTTATATGTATGTGTGATCGGTGGATCTGGAACTGACTGTTTAACGCTGGTTCGCGAAATGTCGCGGAAGCAAGAGTCGCCACCGTCTTTTATTTTCTCCAAATGGAAAGGACAAAAGCACAAAAAAATTCCTTAAAGAGATTGCTCTCGGTTCGGGAGGTAGGTTATAGAAAGGGAAGGTGTTAGCACCCTTTCTATCCATGGTTATCCATGGGCTCTTCGATACTTGCTCATTGTGTTTTCAAAATAGTTTGTTTGCTTTTCAACTGTGGGTTTTAAAAAAGTTTCTTTAAAAATTTCAGTTCGACTCTTGTATCGGTCCTCAAAAGTGTTTGAAAATTTGCTTTTGAAAGCTTTTTGAAAATGTGTTGGTGTGTGTTGTACCCCAAAATTTGCCCTCCCATATTTCTCAAAATATTTCAAGAAAAATTCACAAGTCCAACCTGGCGCGTCATATTCAGGTATTCTTTCGCCAAAATATCTCTGATAACGTATTTTCAAATTCAGGTTCGGCTCAAGAGTCAATTCTTTAAAGAAGGTATCCGAATGTGTGAGTTTTCTTGAAGAAATATAGTGAAAAAGTGTGCTGAAAGTGCAGTTTTTACGCGCTAAAAAATTCATAACTTGAAGATCGTGACTCGTTTTGAACCCGTTCCGGTGGCCAAAATTCCGTCTTGACATTATCTACGTTTTCATCTCTCACGGCTGGAAGCCAATTTCGATCAGAAGTTCTTCAAAAATGTGGATTTATCAAGTATTTTCGTGCAGAAAATTTGTGACAGAAGTTTATTTGCGTCATGTTCAAAAAATCATAACTTGGTCGATTTTCATCGTATCAAGCTGGTTCTGGCGCCAAAATTTCACAAATTGAGTTGGCTACATTTTCACAGAAGGTATTGAGTTCAAACGGTATTCAAAAGGCCTTCGTTTTTTGCTCAGAGTGCGTGACACGCTGAAAATCCTGAATGCTGAATATTATTTCATCTGAGCCGAAACTTCGAAAATTCATAACTCGGTCAATTTTTATCGGATTGGACTCATATTTTTACACAAGGTTACTGACTCATAGATCTACAACTTTGCTTCAAAAGTCGAGACCAAATTATGCACCGATCAATACCAGTTTTTTATTGAAGAACGTGTCAGAGTCGACACTGAAGCCCAAAATAAGTTTGTCTGAGCTGAAACTTCAAAAATTCATAACTAATTCACCGTTTATCCGATTGAGTCGATTTTCGGACAGGAGTTAGTTCTCGATGTCGGCTACATTTTGTTTTCACACTTCAACTTCAAAAAATGCACTTAAGTCCATGCGATTTAGCCTGGAAAGTGACGAATTCAAGTGAATATTGGAGGCCCAATTGCACATTCAAAACCCATTTGCTTTACCCTAATTTCCATTATATAATCACCTTCTTTTCACACAAACCAGGAAAAGAGAGAAAAAACCTTGTCACAATACTGTTAGAATATCAAACTCTTTCAAGAACCCTAAAACCTTGAAATCCTTATTACAAATCCCTCTCTCACTACAAACAAGCCATCACACTTACAAACCAACACCTCATTACTTCTTCAGTAAGGGTAAGGCTGGCTTGATCTCAATGATCCTAATTTTCCAGTAAGGCATAAAAGCATTCAGGCCACTGATTTTCCAGTAAGGGTAAGATTGATTTGATCTCCATAATCAAAAGGGTATAATCATTCATACATGCCATATTGTGCCTAAACATTGAATTTCTTCATATATTGGCTTTATTTTCATTTTATGATTTTATTTAATGTGTTTGTGAGATTCAACATTGCAGATTTAGACAGGATCTCATGCAGGTTCATTAAGGAACGTTGAGGCCAAAAGCCAAATGGCCAAAAGCCAAAAGCCAAATGGCCAAAGTAGAACATTTTATGCATGACACCAATACATGGCGAGGCAGACATTAAGCCAGACATTAAGGGAACGTTGAAGCCAGAACACAAATGGCCAAAAGCCAAAAGCCAAAAGCCAAAAGCCAAAAGCCAAATGGCCAAAGTAGAACAACTTATGCATGAAACTCAATCCAATGGCCAAAGAATGCAGACCACGGTACTCAGGAGTCAATACTTCAAAAAACCTCCCCTTGGGCCAGACACCCCTATGGTTTGTTCAATTTTTAATTTTTATTTGTTTTTCCTTTTTATTCTTTTAATTGTTTTTTAATTGTTTTCTTTTAATTCCATAAAATAATTTTCATAATAAATATAAAATACAGAAAAATCAAAAAAATGTTTATTTTATTAATATTAATTTTACTATTATTATTTTTGTAAATAAACTTTAAACAATTAATTAGATTAATTTAGGTTTCAAAACTTTAATATTTTTCTTAATAAATTAAATATGTAGAAATTAGGGTTTTTAACTTTTTCATCATTTTTTTAATAAATAATTTTCTCATCATTATTATTATTATTAACTACTAATTTATTTTGTAAATAAACATGTACATAAATTCTTTAGTAAATTAAGTTAAACTTTAACATTTTTCTCAAATAATTAAAAATAACTTAGAATTAGGGTTTCTTTTAATTTTAATTTTAATTTTCTTATTTCATAAATACAAAAAAAAACCTAAAAAACACTTCTTTTATTTCAATAAATAATTAATTAATTTTTAATTTCATTTAATTTCTTTAAAGGGTCCAACGCCCCCGAACGTTCTATTTTTATTTCTTTCGCACATTTATTTTCTTTCAAATATTATGTAATTGCTCAAGCCATGTAACTCGGACATTTTATATTTCCCGCATTTTATTTCTTTATTTTATGTCAAATCGGGTCCTGGTTTAATTTGGCGATGTGGACCCGCGCCTTTGTAATAGTTTAGGAATTTTATCTTTTCGCACTTTTTAACTGTTAAATAAATGCATGCAAGAATGAATGACTAAAATAAAAACAAGCGTAGAACACCCATGACATGACAAGATAAAATATCTGAATCTGACACACAAATCACACACCACCCCTAGGGTACGCCTCACTATTGCCTTGCCTCGAAAGGTGATCGTCGAGTAGAGGATGTCTTAGTAAGTCCTCATGATCCGGGAACCTGGCATGAGGGTAGCTTCTAAGGTGTCTTCCTATTGCTCTGGTGATCACCATGTCCCTACAAACTCGAATTGACCCGAACACCTCCAACGGTGGTGCTACCTACCTCTCAATGGTGGGATGGCACTACTTTAAAGGACATTTACACAGACGAATTCCTTAGGGTAGGTAGGTTCTCGTAGATACTTGCTCTAATTTCAAAAACAAATTCAAAAATACTTTTCACACCGACACCTTTTCAAAAAGCTTTCGAAAGCAATTTTTCAAACACTCTTGAGGACCGATACAAGAGTCGAACTGGAATTTTCAAAGAAACTTTTTTAAAACCCACAGTTGAAAAGCAAACAAACCATTTTTGAAAACACAATGAGCAAGTATCTAAGAGCCCATGGATAACCATGGATAGAAAGGGTGCTAACACCTTCCCTTTCTATAATCTACCTCCCGAACCGAGAGCAATCTCTTTAAGGAATTTTTCTGTGCTTTTGTCCTTTCCATTTGGAGAAAATAAAAGACGGTGGCGACTCTTGCTTCCGCGACATTTCGCGAACCAGCGTTAAACAGTCAGTTCCAGATCCACCGATCACAGAACTGGCGACTCTGCTGGGGATTTAACTTAAAGTGAGGTGTACCTTAGGACTAAGATCACTGTGTTTTCAATTGTATTGACTTGCTTGCTTTATTATTGTGGGACTGTCTTGGGAGTTCTATAGATCCTAACCCGGATCTGGGGATACCTTCTTAGAAAGTAGCAACAAGGCTGTGAGGGAACTGTGCGGGGTATACCGACATGGTTGAAACAGTCTGCTACGTTGATATGGCACTTTGGTGTGTACCGGTAACCCTTGAGTTCAGTCAAGGAGAGTACGGGGCCTCCGCGTGGTGTCGTGAAGCATCAACAAGCCTTAGGAACCTTAATTGATCTATCTTGGCCTCTTTAGGGTAGTGAGATAACTGACTTTGGTGCAGTCCGAGGTTGGTTGATACTCGATACTACACTCAATTGAGGGTTGCTTTCCTGGAATATTTCGGTCTCCAGTTCAGTGGCTAAATCGAAACGATGAACAATGAAAGAAATCCTGTGATATTGGGACCCTTAGAACCCGGTTACTTTAATAGGACAGGTTGAGCCCACCAACTTCAAGAGGGTAATACCCAGACCCCATGCTGGCCTGAACTCTAAGGGTTTCTCTCGTGTGACTTGTGTGCCTTCCAACTTGACTTCTTGCATGCTTGTTATCTGACACTTGAGTTTCTTGCAGGTTTTGTTTATAGTCCTTAACTGGGACCCATGACAGGGCTTACTAAGTTTCTTGCAGGTGTTGTTCATAGTCCTTAATTGGGACCCATGACAGGGCTTACTAAGTTTCTTGCAGGTGTCGTTCATAGTCCTTAATTGGGACCCATGACAGGGCTTACTAAGTTTCTTGCAGGTTTTGTTTATAGTCCTTGATGGGGACTCATAACAGGGTTTACTCACATTACCCCATGCATACCATAACATCATACCATTGCATACATCCTAACCCATTTCAAGGATCTCAAGGGCTTGTGATGCAGGTCACGATGAATCAGTTATCCCAACAAGGGGCAAAGAGGATTTATTTTCCTCTAGACAAAGTTGTCAGGGGCTATGACCCACTTGGTATGGTGAGCTTTGACACTTGAAGAAGGTTCCTTTAGCCAAAGTTGCTTGGAGATCAAAACATGATAACTCGAGTTAGGGGCTATGACCCACTCGATATGGTGAGCCTTGACTCTTGAAGAAGGACTCTCAACAATATGAAGTGCCTTTAATCAAGCTACCAGATCCAAATGCTAACAAATTTTCTTGTTTACCCCGCGAGGTCCTTGAAAACATTACATGCATATCACACATATCATTGCATAACAGGTACCCTCGTTGCATGTCACTTACCTTTCCCGCTGTTTATTTCAGCAATGGCTTCTCAACCAGATAACCAGGACTGTCTTGCTCAAGAGACTCGGTTCGGGGAAATCCTCCTGAATCTATCCAAGGGGCAGGAAGAGCTAAGGACACTTCTCATGGGGACCTTTGTCAGGAACAATGCTGAGGATGAAGGGCTGAAACACCTACAAGCTGAGATGGATGCAATGAAAGCCCAAATGCTGGGGCAGAGGAATGCCATTCAAGGGTTAGCTCAAAGACAAGATGAGCTCTGGTTTCTCGTCAACCAACTGCTTCAGGGTAACCAACTGGGGCAAACGTCTAAGGGTAAAGAGCCAGTCATTGTTCGACCATCTTTGAGACAGAGAGGCAAGGAGAAAGCTCCTCATATGGCTTCAGTATCACCAATTCAGTATCAACCTCACCAGCTTCAGTCAGACAAGCCCAAAAGGCAATTCACCAAGCTCAACGTGTCACTACCTCAAGCCTTACAACAACTGCTGAGGTTGAATTTGGTAACTCTAAAGGATCCTCCTAAGAATCCCAACAGGACACCTTCAAGGTATAACCCCAACGCTCACTGCGCTTATCATTCTGACAGCCCGGGGCATGCTACAGAGGATTGTTGGACTTTGAAGAATAAAATCCAGGACCTGATTGATGAAGGGGCATTAGAATTCACACAAGATGGCCAGGCTGAGTGCTTCTACCATCCCTACAGGAGGCACCATTTGAAGTGACAAGCCCTGAGATGAGAAGAATTTTTGTTCATTCGAATGTTCAAGTTGTAATTTTCTTTTGTTCAAACATTTACTCATTGTTAAACATTGTTATTTCATTAATGCATCGCATATGTCTGTTCTGAAACAATATATTCGTATTCACTCTATGCAAATTATTTTCATATTTTTTCTGATGATCAACGCTCGATTAATAATTCTAAGCCTCTTGAGGGAGGATGACGAAAACGATGCCACAATCTTTACAGTATGCTTTTGAACAGACCCCGCTGATGAGGTACAGGCATTGTTTCAATTCCTAAACACTGGAGTTATAAGGAAGATAATCCCTCGTCAACCCCTCTGAGCCAAAGAAGTAGGAGTTTCTTTTTTCGAAAATTAAAACCCTTTATCATAACCTGGGGCAGGGTAGTTTCTCAGTTGATCCAAGTGCATAATGAATGGCACCAAAGAGGTCCTTACAAAACGAAAGACAGTGATGGTTCTGAACAATCAATAAAGAAAGGCAGTCATTATCTCAAAAAATAAAAAACCCATTAAGTCAAAACCCATGAAGGAGACTTACAAAACTGGGGCATCCCGCTGACTGTAATTCCAAAAAAGGAAACAGTTCAGGCAAAAAAGAAAGGGATAACAAAAAATCAGACAAGAAAGAGGTCCTACAAACCCTCAACAACAAAAAAAAGAAATGACTGCCTATTCCAAATAAATCATCAATATCTGAACCATCACCGAAAAATCAGAGCAAAGACTCAAACAAGGTCTAACGTATGATCAACTGAGTTTAGGTTTGGAGAACATCACGAAGAGCGGGTGGGTACAAATAAAATTTGAGCCTTTATCCTTTGTTTCTTAAACCGTGAACCAGGCCACGTTATAACCCTTAAAAAGTCCTAGTTGAAGCATGGGTTAGTTCGAAAGCATACTGTTACGAAGGGTATCCTGACTCCTTAAGGCCTACGGTAAATACGGAGTTGACATCACGTTTTACAAACATTCATTTATTTTATGAAAAAGAATGCATTTTCAAAATCTTCAAGACAGACATAGGCTTTGCATTTTTAACATAACTTTGTTTGCATATGACTTTTTGTTTGAACAACAGAGAAGTTCGCACGACGAATATCTTATGAACAAAAGTCTTCTCCACAAAAGAGTCACCTCAAATGGAAGAAAGCATCTCCAATCAAGGGGCATGGCATGACTATTGTCCATCATCTGGGGTAGTCAAGTCAAGATTCGGAGAATCTCTCAAAAGGCCAAATAGCCTGGGGAAAATCTCTGCCTGAGTCACTTGGGGCATTCCAACAATGAATCTTGCCTGATCAAACACTTTCTGGTGGCGTGGAAAAATACTTCTAACAGGGGCAACTCCCTACATTCTGAGAACATGGACATAGTCGAAAAGATACTACGCATAATCAAAGACCCGCTAGGTTGACACACCTAGGCAAAAATAAGGGCTTCCCGGCGAACCAAAAGGGTTCGGGCAAAATGAGGGATGAAATGAAAAAATCTGTACACCCGGCAAGTCGAAAACCTGAAAAGGCGGCTTGGGCAAAAACGGGTATCCCGGTGGACTGAAAACCCGAAAGGGCAGTCCAGGCAAAAGTTAGGGATCAAAGCGTACGACTATGTCCTGTCATCTCGTCACTTGCCTACCAGAAGAAGGTTTGCCTGTCAACAACTATCAGCACCTCACAGGTCTTCCTCCCCCACCTCAGAAACAGGGGCAATGATGAGTTGTCCAAACAATCTAATCACTCTGTCCACCAAGGTATCAAGGTGAGTTCAGCTAAAGAACATAACCAAATATCTTAATTCCCCAGAGAGTGAGACAACAAGACAGTATACTCTCCTCAAGCAGTCATACAGTTAAAAGGAAGTTGGGTGTCCTCCAGCAGATCTCAACATTCCCCAGCACATCACTCTTAAACAAGCATCCCCGACAGTCTTGGTCTAAAGATTGTTCCCCGGCAGCGTACCAATATTCAAAGGAATCACTTCCCCCGCAGTCAAAACTTCCCCAGGAGAGTCCAATTTAGTTCCCCAGGGAAGTTGGAATTCATCTCCCCAAGCAGTAAGCTTATCCCCAGTAAATTCTGGAAGCTTATCCTTCGCAGAGCACGAACGCGTCTCCCGGCTTTATTCAAAGAGTTATTTCCTTAACAGGATATAACTGGGTTATCCTCAGCCAAAAGCCACGGAAAGAGCGTCGTCGACAAAGGCTTCCTATCCCCGGCGAGGTCCATCAATACTCCAACAACAAGGGTATCCCCAGCAAATTATTATCAACACTCAGCAAGGCATCCCTCTTCCCACAGAGTATTGCTTCCCAGCATAGTCACTAGAGTATCTTTTCTCCCCGCAGAATCTTCCATTCGCCAAGTTTATTCCGCAACGGAGTCATCTTCTCCTACCGGTATTCTTGCAGTTATCATCCCCAGCGGAAGCAAAATCTATTCTTCAACATCAGCCCAGGATATGACTTCCCAGCACCCGTCAAGGATTTAATTTCCCAGACGAAAATATACATTCATAAAACATCACATACATCATTATAGCATGCATAGACACATCATATCATACAAATCTCATTTATGTTGAGAACATCATTGCTTGATCCATATCATGCATTGCATATGACTGACCTTTACCTTTCAGGAAGGATGCAGTTGAAATTCTCAATCATATTTCACGACCTAGACCGGTTCAGTTAATCGACTCCAAAGATTTCTTATCCAGTCCCGGGCCTTCTCTAGTCCAGCTAAATCAACTCCCAACAGATTTTTCTGATAAAGACTCAGTAGAAGTTATCTCCTATGGTTCCCTCTCCGACGGTGAGTGAGGTAATAATTCCTTTTCAGATGGTTCCCTCTCCGACGGTGAGTGAGGTGATAATTCCTTTTCAGATGTTTCCCTCTCTGACGGTGAGTGAGGTGATAGTCTCCTATGGTCCCCTCTCCGACGGTGAGTGAGGTGGTAATTCCTTTTCAGATGTTTCCCTCTCCGACGGTGAGTGAGGTGATAGTCTCCTATGGTCCCCTCTCCGACGGTGAGTGAGGTGGTAATTCCTTTTCAGATGTTTCCCTCTCCGACGGTGAGTGAGGTGATAGTCTCCTATGGTCCCCTCTCCGACAGTGCGTGAGGTGGTAATTCCTTTTCAGATGTTTCCCTCTCCGACGGTGAGTGAGGTGATAGTCTCCTATGGTCCCCTCTCCGACAGTGCGTGAGGTGGTAATTCCTTTTCAGATGGTTCCCTCTCCGACGGTGAGTGAGGTGATAGTCTCCTATGGTCCCCTCTCCGACAGTGCGTGAGGTGGTAAGTCCTTTTCAGATGTTTCCCTCTCTGACGGTGAGTGAGGTGATAGTCTCCTATGGTCCCCTCTCCGACGGTGCGTGAGGTGGTAATTCCTTTTCAGATGTTTCCCTCTCCGACGGTGAGTGAGGTGATAATCTCCTATGGTCCCCTCTCCGACGGTGAGTGAGGTGATAATTCCTTTTCAGATAGTTCCCTCTCCGACGGTGAGTGAGGTGATAATTCCTTTTCAGATTATAATTTCCTAGAGTTCCCTCTCCGACGGTGAGTGAGGTGACAATTCCCTTCCAGATTATATTTTCCTATTGGCTCTCTCTCTCCGACGGTGCGCGAGATTTCCATTTTAGGTTCTTCTTTGAGACTATAATTTCCCATTGGTTCTCTTCCCGATACTGCAAAGATGGTAATTCCCACCAAGATTTTCTCAGCGAGCGTTGTTGAAGTTAAAGTCGCCCAAGGTTCTCTTACCATTCATACCAAGTTAGTAACCATCCCTGGTTCATTCATCATCATTTGAAGCTCCAGACTCAGCTCCTGTAACCAGTCAGGACATATCTATGCCAAGCATTTGAAAATCAGCTCCTGCAACGTGTCAGATACTCCTTTTTCTTTTGCAGGTATGCAGGTTCTTGCTAAGGAATCTCTTACGCGATCAACATCCAGATGGCATCTATAAGCCCATCATCCTATCCATCAATCTCTAAATGGCATCTATAAGCCCATTTCCATCACACTGCTACTATGTGAGCGCAAATTTCTGGGCACTCTAGTGTTCAATCATCTTCCACCTTCGGATTACGAAAGGCACGTCAGCCAATCTGCATCCTCAGGTCTAAGAAGATTGAACAGGGGCAACTGTTGTACCCCAAAATTTGCCCTCCCATATTTCTCAAAATATTTCAAGAAAAATTCACAAGTCCAACCTGGCGCGTCATATTCAGGTATTCTTTCGCCAAGATATCTCTGATAACGTATTTTCAAATTCAGGTTCAGCTCAAGAGTCAATTCTTTAAAGAAGGTATCCGAATGTGTGAGTTTTCTTGAAGAAATATAGTGAAAAAGTGTGCTGAAAGTGCAGTTTTTACGCGCTAAAAAATTCATAACTTGAAGATCGTGACTCGTTTTGAACCCGTTCCGGTGGCCAAAATTCCGTCTTGACATTATCTACGTTTTCATCTCTCACGGCTGGAAGCCAATTTCGATCAGAAGGTCTTCAAAAATGTGGATTTATCAAGTATTTTCGTGCAGAAAATTTGTGACAGAAGTTTATTTGCGTCATGTTCAAAAAATCATAACTTGGTCGATTTTCATCGTATCAAGCTGGTTCTGGCGCCAAAATTTCACAAATTGAGTTGGCTACATTTTCACAGAAGGTATTGAGTTCAAACGGTATTCAAAAGGCCTTCGTTTTTTGCTCAGAGTGCGTGACACGCTGAAAATCCTGAATGCTGAATATTATTTCATCTGAGCCGAAACTTCGAAAATTCATAACTCGGTCAATTTTTATCGGATTGGACTCATATTTTTACACAAGGTTACTGACTCATAGATCTACAACTTTGCTTCAAAAGTCGAGACCAAATTATGCACCGATCAATACCAGTTTTTTATTGAAGAACGTGTCAGAGTCGACACTGAAGCCCAAAATAAGTTTGTCTGAGCTGAAACTTCAAAAATTCATAACTAATTCACCGTTTATCCGATTGAGTCGATTTTCGGACAGGAGTTAGTTCTCGATGTCGGCTACATTTTGTTTTCACACTTCAACTTCAAAAAATGCACTTAAGTCCCTGCGATTTAGCCTGGAAAGTGACGAATTCAAGTGAATATTGGAGGCCCAATTGCACATTCAAAACCCATTTGCTTTACCCTAATTTCCATTATATAATCACATTCTTTTCACACAAACCAGGAGAAGAGGAAAAGAGAGAAAAAACCTTGTCACAATACTGTTAGAATATCAAACTCTTTCAAGAACCCTAAAACCTTGAAATCCTTATTACAAATCCCTCTCTCACTACAAACAAGCCATCACAGTTACAAACCAACACCTCATTACTTCTTCAGTAAGGGTAAGGCTGGCTTGATCTCAATGATCCTAATTTTCCAGTAAGGCATAAAAGCATTTAGGTCACTGATTTTCCAGTAAGGGTAAGATTGATTTGATCTCCATAATCAAAAGGGTATAATCATTCATACATGCCATATTGTGCCTAAACATTGAATTTCTTCATATATTGGCTTTATTTTCATTTTATGATTTTATTTAATGTGTTTGTGAGATTCAACATTGCAGATTTAGACAGGATCTCATGCAGGTTCATTAAGGAACGTTGAGGCCAAAAGCCAAATGGCCAAAAGCCAAAAGCCAAATGGCCAAAGTAGAACATTTTATGCATGACACCAATACATGGCGAGGCAGACATTAAGCCAGACATTAAGGGAACGTTGAAGCCAGAACACAAATGGCCAAAAGCCAAAAGCCAAAAGCCAAAAGCCAAAAGCCAAATGGCCAAAGTAGAACAACTTATGCATGAAACTCAATCCAATGGCCAAAGAATGCAGACCACGGTACTCAGGAGTCAATACTTCAAAAAACCTCCCTTTGGGCCAGACACCCCTATGGTTTGTTCAATTTTTAATTTTTATTTGTTTTTCCTTTTTATTATTTTAATTGTTTTTTAATTGTTTTCTTTTAATTCCATAAAATAATTTTCATAATAAATATAAAATACAGAAAAATCAAAAAAATGTTTATTTTATTAATATTAATTTTACTATTATTATTTTTGTAAATAAACTTTAAACAATTAATTAGATTAATTTAGGTTTCAAAACTTTAATATTTTTCTTAATAAATTAAATATGTAGAAATTAGGGTTTTTAACTTTTTCATCATTTTTTTTAATAAATAATTTTCTCATCATTATTATTATTATTAACTACTAATTTATTTTGTAAATAAACATGTACATAAATTTTTTAGTAAATTAAGTTAAACTTTAACATTTTTCTCAAATAATTAAAAATAACTTAGAATTAGGGTTTCTTTTAATTTTAATTTTAATTTTCTTATTTCATAAATACAAAAAAAAACCTAAAAAACACTTCTTTTATTTCAATAAATAATTAATTAATTTTTAATTTCATTTAATTTCTTTAAAGGGTCCAACGCCCCCGAACGTTCTATTTTTATTTCTTTCGCACATTTATTTTCTTTCAAATATTATGTAATTGCTCAAGCCATGTAACTCGGACATTTTATATTTCCCGCATTTTATTTCTTTATTTTATGTCAAATCGGGTCCTGGTTTAATTTGGCGATGTGGACCCGCGCATTTGTAATAGTTTAGGAATTTTATCTTTTCGCACTTTTTAACTGTTAAATAAATGCATGCAAGAATGAATGACTAAAATAAAAACAAGCGTAGAACACCCATGACATGACAAGATAAAATATCTGAATCTGACACACAAATCACACACCACCCCTAGGGTACGCCTCACTATTGCCTTGCCTCGAAAGGTGATCGTCGAGTAGAGGATGTCTTAGTAAGTCCTCATGATCCGGGAACCTGGCATGAGGGTAGCTTCTAAGGTGTCTTCCTATTGCTCTGGTGATCACCATGTCCCTACAAACTCGAATTGACCCGAACACCTCCAACGGTGGTGCTACCTACCTCTCAATGGTGGGATGGCACTACTTTAAAGGACATTTACACAGACGAATTCCTTAGGGTAGGTAGGTTCTCGTAGATACTTGCTCTAATTTCAAAAACAAATTCAAAAATACTTTTCACACCGACACCTTTTCAAAAAGCTTTCGAAAGCAATTTTTCAAACACTCTTGAGGACCGATACAAGAGTCGAACTGGAATTTTCAAAGAAACTTTTTTAAAACCCACAGTTGAAAAGCAAACAAACCATTTTTGAAAACACAATGAGCAAGTATCTAAGAGCCCATGGATAACCATGGATAGAAAGGGTGCTAACACCTTCCCTTTCTATAATCTACCTCCCGAACCGAGAGCAATCTCTTTAAGGAATTTTTCTGTGCTTTTGTCCTTTCCATTTGGAGAAAATAAAAGACGGTGGCGACTCTTGCTTCCGCGACATTTCGCGAACCAGCGTTAAACGGTCAGTTCCAGATCCACCGATAACAGTGTGAAAAGTAGTTTTGAATTTGTTTTGAAATTTAGAGCAAGTATCTACGAGAACCTACCTACCCTAAGGAATTCGTCTGTGTAAATGTCCTTTAAGGTAGTGCCATCCCACCATTGAGAGGTAGGTAGCACCACCGTTGGAGGTGTTCGGGTCAATTCGAGGTTCGGGACATGGTGATCACCAGAACAATGGGAACATACCTTAGAAGCTACCCTCATGCCAGGTTCCCGGATCATGAGGACTTACTAAGACATCCTCTACTCGACGATCACCTTTCGAGGCAAGGCAACAGTGAGGCGTACCCTAGGGGTGGTGTGTGATTTGTGTGTCGTTTTCATTTATTTTATCTTGTCCATGTCAAAGTGATCTATGCGTTTGTTTTTATTTTAGGCCATTCATTCTTGCATGCATTTATTTAACAGTTAAAAAAGATACGGAAAGATAAAATTCCTAAACTATTACAAAGGCGCGGGTCCACATCGCCAAATAAATCCAGGACCCGATTTGACAGAAAGTAAAGAAATAAAGTAAAGTGCGAAAGATAAATATTTACACGGCTTTGGGAGAGGTACATTAATATTTACAAGAAATAAATAAAAATGCGCGAATATGAATTAAAATTGGAAACGAGGGCGTTGGACCCTTTTTAATGAAATTAAATTATTATTTACAAATTAACTCAATTAAGGAAAAAGAAATTATTTTTTAGTTTTTTTTGGTATTTATGGTTTTAATGAGAATAATTAAATGAAAGAAAATGTTAACCCTAATTCTAGTTGTTTTTTAGTTTATTAAGAAAACATATTAAAATTAAACCTAAGACTAATCTAATTATTTACATGGTAATTTAATTACAAAAGTAATATTTAATAATTAATTATTGGTGAAAAGAAAAGAAAAAGGATAAAAATTAATTAAAACCCTAATTCTACCAATTTTAAGTTTATTAGAAAAATATTAAGATTTAAACCTAAATTAAGACTAAAATTAATTAATGATGCTTATTTACAAAATATTAAAATAAAATATATTTTTTATTTTTATGACCTTTCTGATTTTTTTGTGTTTTTATATATTATTATGAAAATAATTAATTAAAGAAATTGATTAAAAAAGAAATAGTTGAATCAAATAAAAAATGGAAAATATATAAAAGAAATTGCAAACCTAGGGGGGTCTGTCCCCAAATTGGGAGGTGAGATCTTAGTAATCAGGCCCAATAAGCCTTTGTCCTGTTTGACTTTTGCGCTGGCATGCATGTGTGTTGACTGAGGCACATCCTAGTCTCTGAATCATGGCCCTTGATTGAGTGCAGTGGGACATGTGGCACGTTTGAGTGGGGAGCATATGGTGGAGCCTTAGACCTTGCACTGCATGAGAATACAATTAAAGGAAAAATATAAGGAAAGGGAGGGGGACCTGGGATCGAACCCAGGTCCTGGAGATCACCAATGCTATGCCTTGCCAATTGCTCCAACTGCGCGTTTTGATTATGTAATAGCAAACAAATATTATAAGAGAAAACAAGGGTTAGTGGGATTTCCGCGCGCGAATTTAAATGAACCAATCAACGCTGGCCACATACCCTTCTTCTTCCTTGGCTTTGTTTTTTTCCTGAAACAAAAAATCATTAGCAACGGTTTTGAACCGTCCCCAAATACCCCATATTTCAAAATAGCGATTAGCTCGTGGTAGCTCATAAATTGAGCGCGAGGGTTGCTTTAGAATCGTCCAAGCACGCTGGTTTCAACCATGGTATTGTGATGTTCTAATTTTACCAAATTTGGAAACGCCCAAATTCAACTTTGAAGAACCCTAGCCTGTATCAATGGTGAATTCTTCAATGGTGCACGAAAACTTAATCAAACCACACAGTTAGCTTTAGAATTAAACAATGAACATAAATCAAATGTTAAAAATTACTAAAAACGTATGATTCATGATGCAAGCATATGGAAAAAAATATGAACAGGACGAAGCTGTTCTACCGTTTCTCTGCGTTAGGATGGATGGTTTTAGTCTGAAAACCTTCCTTGAAGTCTCAGGAAGGTGATGGAATGGTTATTAGGCCTTTAAACGCACTGGAAGATGGTTTTCATATTTGAACTTTTTTGATCAAATTGCAAGTTTGTTATGGCTTTTCTGCGCAGCTGAGAGATCTTTTGCATTAGGTTTGCACTATGTATTTATGTGTGAATGATTTAAGTCAAAGAAACCAAACAAAAACCTTTGCATTCATGATTTTCAAGATTTGATTTTCAAGAATCTTTTCCAATATTTCTTCATGCCTATTTGATACAAATCATGGCCAATCACTTCAATTCCTTCCATATCTGATCATGCACGAAATCTTGAGCCTATTCCATGCATAAAAAGATTTAAAAAGTTAGGTTTAGTATTTTCCACATATTTATTTTAATTAAATGAATTATTAATAATTAAAAATCCAAATAAATAAATAAAAATGATAAAAAACTTCCCTTTGGGCCAAATGGTCGTGCACATGCCTTGGATGATGAATTGTGGAAGAAAAAGAGGCCCATTAGCAATTTTAGGACACTTGAAGCAATGTTGACTTTTCAAAATATCCAAATATTTCCCAACTTCCACAAGGCATAACTTGCTCAATTTTTAAGCTTTGCTCATGTTCTTGGACATTTTGGAAGGGTCTTTGAGTCCTCTAACCAATGCCTTTGGTCCCATGTCATTTTGATTTACCAATCTCAAGTTATGGCCTTTGACTTAAAGTCCCTTTTTATTGACTTTTGAAAATGACCTATAATGTTGAAATTGATAACTTTTTGTGAGAGCATTTCTTGGACTTGAAGTATGAAGAGGAGTTGTAGGAAATGTCTTTCTCTTCAAAATGAGCTTTGGATGGAATTTTTCTGATAATCCATGTGGAAGTTATGCCTTGGTCAAGTTATAGTTGACTTTTTCAACTGTCCAAATATGGAAACTTTTGCATCTTGATGATTTTTGAGCCAAGCTTTGAGAATCATGATCAAGCATTGATCAAATGATGTTTGTGGCTTCAAAATGAGATGTTGACCAAAAATTTGAACTTTTGACTGTCAAATGACCATTTTGCCCCTATAGTTGACTGTAGTGCAATTAGGGTTTTGACTGTGCAATTTTGTGCTGTAAGTCTTGAAACTTGGTATGAGGATGCTTGACCATGTTTGTAGGCATGTGGGACTTGATTGGACCCTTGGAAACTTCATTTTCTTTGTCAGAACCAAAACCCTAATCTTTGACTGTTAGGAGGCCCTTGAACTGTGCAACCCTTGGGGAGATTTTGAAGCTTTGACTTTGCAATTCTTGAAGAATATGGGAGGGAAAATTTTGGGGTACAACAGTTGCCCCTGTTCAATCTTCTTAGACCTGAGGATGCAGATTGGCTGACGTGCCTTTCGTAATCCGAAGGTGGAAGATGATTGAACACTAGAGTGCCTAGAAATTTGCGCTCACATAGTAGTGTGATGATGGGGAATGGGCTTACAGATTCCATTTGGAGATTGATGGATAGGATGATGGGCTTATAGATTCCATGCTAAGAGATGATGGAAGGTGGATGGGCTTATAGATGCCATCTGGATGTTGATCGCGTAAGAGATTCCTTAGCGAGAACTTGCTGTGATCGGTGGATCTGGAACTGACTGTTTTAAAGCTGGTTCACGAAATGTCGCGGAAGCAAGAGTCGCCACCGTCTTTTATTTTCTCCAATAGGAAAGGACAAAAGCACAGAAAAATTCCTTAAAGAGATTGCTCTCGGTTCGGGAGGTAGGTTATAGAAAGGGAAGGTGTTAGCACCCTTTCTATCCATGGTTATCCATGGGCTCTTAGGTACTTGCTCAATGTGTTTTCAAAAATTGTTTGCTTGCTTTTCAATGTGGGTTTCAAAAATATTCTTTGAAAAGTTTCAGTTCAACTCGTACGTCAGAGTGTTTGAAAAGTTTGTTTTGAAAGTTTTTGAAAGTGTGTTGGTGTGAAAAGATTTCAGTTTGTTTTGTTTGAAATTAGAGCAAGTACCCTTGAGAACCTACCTACCCTAAGGAATTCGTCTGTGTAAATGTCCTTTGAAGTAGTGCCATCCCACCATTGAGAGGTAGGTAGCACCACCGTTGGAGGTGTTCGGGTCAATTCGAGTTTTAGGGACGTGGTGGTCACCAGAGCAACAGTAGGACACCTTAGAAGCTACCCTTATGCCATTGATCCTTTATTTTCCGAGGCAACCGTTTCGAGGCAACTGGATCATGTCATGGACATAAGGACTTACTAAAACGTCCTATACTCGACGACCACCTTTCGAAAGGCAACAGTGAGGCGTACCCTAGGGGTGGTGTGTGCGAATTGTGTGTCATTTTCAGTTTATTGTTTGTCTTGTCATGCATTGGTGATCTAACGATTCGATTTTATTTTTGGGCATTCATTCTTTCATGTTATTGTTTAACAGTTAAATGTGCGGGAATTTAAAGTGCGGAAAAGATAAAAGTCCTACGCTATTACAAAGGCGAGGGTCTACAACGCCAAATTAATCCAGACCCGTTTTAAAATAAATTGCAGAAAAGAAATGTCTAATAGCTATTACACGGCTTTGGTACATATACATAATTATTTACAAAAGAAATAAATGAAACGCGCGAAAAAAAGAAAATAATCAAATGCGAGGGCGTTGAACCCTTTAAAAGAATTAAAATAATTAAGTTATCTAAAATTAAAATTAAATGAAAAATGGTATTTTTGTGTTTTTTAGATTTAAAAGAAAAAAAAAAGAAAAGTTAATTAAAATTAAAATCCTAGTTCTAATGTCTTTTAAGTTTATTATGAAAATATTGACTTTTAACCTAATTTAATTCTAAATTAATTTATGTGCATTAAATAAATAAATAATATTATTATTAAAAAGAAAGAAAATAAAAAGTTATTAAACCTAAACTCTATTTTTTTGGATTTTAGTTATTAAAAGAATTAAAATCTAACCTAAAATGCAACCCTAGTTTAATTATGAAAAACACTAATACTATGGCAAAAAACAAGGAAAGTTAAAAGGAAAAAGTCATTAACCTAATTCTATGTTTTTGTTTTTGATTTTTATTAAAAGGAATTAAAGTTGAAAACTTAATTAAAACTAAACATTTTACATGTTATTATTTATGCAAAAAAAAACAATATTTAAAATAAAATAATTATTAAAATTTTTGACTTTTCTGATTTTTTTGAATGTTTTTTATATTTTATAGTAAAAATAAACTAATTATGTTGAAACAATAAAATAAATAAAATAGCAAAAATAAAGGTAAGAAGAAAAATATAAAACATGCAAACCAGGGGGGGGGGGGTAACCCCAATTTGGAGGGTCCAGGCCTGGAATTTGGCCCATTAGACTTTGAAGTCCATTGACCTTTTGGCTTGTGTATCAGTGCATTGACTTTTGTTCATGGTGCACCTTGACTCTGAGCCCTTGGATGATCATCTGGGACACGTGTATGTCTTGAGGACGGAGGCATATGGTGTACCTGGAAGTTAGTAAAGCATAGAATTTTGTTTTGAAAAATAATGTGGAAATTGGCCAGACCTGGGACTTGAACCCAGGTCATGAGAGTCATACGTACGCTTCCTTGTCCACTGAGCCAGTTGTGTTTCAATTAACATATAATATAATAAAAATAATATAAAAGAAAAGTGGCACAACTCTTGGAACGCGCGCGAATTTTTAAACCTCCCAATCCCTGCATGCCACCACATCATCATCTTCGTTCTTCTTTTTTTTCTGAAACACAAAAAGCAATAAGCAACGGTTTTAACCCGTTGCTATAGAAGGCATGTTAGAAAATAGCGATTAGGATCCTGTTGGACATAAATTGTTCGCGAGGCATGTTTCTTGTTCGTTGGAGCACGCTGATTGCAATGGTAGTGATCTTGGGGCTTGATTTTACTCTGTTCTAAAAGCCCTAATTCAAAAAGCTGGAAACCCTAAAAACCAAACATGGTAACTTGGCCAAAAGTGCACGAAAATTCAATTAACAGTTATGGTTAGCTTAGAAACTTCACATGGAACAAGAATATACAATTGAAATGCAATGAAGATGCTTAAAATGGAGAGTACGATTTCAAAAAAATTTGCTATACAGTTTGGGTTGTAGCAACTGTTTCTTCGCGTTTTGATTGAAGTTAGGGGTTGGGACGTGTTCAGTGATTGTCCAGGATGCTAATGGGAAAAGAATTAAGGCTTCAAAGATTGTCTAGCACTGATTTCAGATTTGTGTTTTTGTCCAAAATTTTCAATCCCTCAATGCTTGTTTGGGCGCAGCTTATAATGTCTTAGGCCTAGGGTTTGACTCAGTGATGATCATGGAATGGAATTGGCTTGCTAACTCACCTTAATTCATGCTTGGGAAAGAATAAGTCCTAGGGTTTTCATCCTTAACCATTTTCCTCCTTTTTAGCCAAAACCTAGACCTAGTGTGCAAATGAACCCTAGCCTGATTTCTTGAGTTGGTTCATGATACATAGAAATTGTCCAAGTTCACATGACACTATTCCATTGTTTTTTTAAATTTTATTTGAATTTTCAAAGATTAAAAATGAATTAAATCATCAAAAATTAAATAAAATAAAAAAAATCAATATTTGGTCTTGAAATTAACCATGGGACACGTGTGTGGCATGACAAGGATGAACCAAGTGGAAAAAATGGGGCCCTTTTGTCAAAAATTGGATTTTCAATGATAGTTGACTTTTGCCATTTCACAAAAATTTCCCAACTTCTACAAGGCACAACTTGCTCAATTTTTAAGCTTTTCACATGTTCTTGGACATTTTGGAAAGGTCTTTGAGTCCTTTAACCAATTCCTTTGGTCCCATGTCATTTTGATTTACCAATCTCAAGTTATGGCCTTTGACTTAAAGTCCCTTTTTGTTAACTTTTGAAAATGACCTATAATGTTGAAATTGATAACTTTTTGTGAGAGCATTTCTTGGACTTGAAGTATGAAGATGAGTTGTAGGAAATGTCTTTCTCTTCAAAATGAGCTTTGGATGGAATTTTTCTGATAATCCATGTGAAAGTTATGCCCTGGTCAATTTCAGTTGACTTTTTCAGCTGTCCAAATATAGCAACTTTTGCATCTTTGATGATTTCTGAGCCAAATTTTGAGAATCATGATCAAGCATTGATCAAATGATGTTTGTGGCTTCAAAATGATATATTGACCAAAAATTTGAACTTTTGACTGTCAAATGACCATTTTGCCCCTATAGTTGACTG
Organism: Vicia faba; assembly: GCA_948472305.1. NCBI lineage: Eukaryota > Viridiplantae > Streptophyta > Magnoliopsida > Fabales > Fabaceae > Vicia > Vicia faba. The sequence continues at coordinate 520,905,432 of OX451737.1, forward strand.
TAGTGCAATTTAGGGTTTTGACTGTACAATCTTGAGCTGAATGCCTTGAAACTTGATATGAGGATGCTTGACCATGTTTGTAAGCATATGAGACTTGATTGAGCCTTTGAAAACTTCCTTTTCTTGATCAACACACAAACCCTAGTTTTGACTGTATGGAGGCCTTTGCATTGTGCAATTCTTGGGGAATTTTGTAGCTTGGCTTGGCAGTTTATTGGAGAATATGGGAGGGCAAATTTTGGGGTACAACAGTTGCCCCTGTTCAATCTTCTTAGACCTGAGGATGGAGATTGGCTGACGTGCCTTTTGTAATCCGAGGGTAGAAGATGATTGGACACTAGAGTGCCCAGAAATTTGCGCTCACATGGTAGCAGTGTGGTGGGGGAATGGGCTTATAGATGCCATTTAGAGATTGATGGGTAGGATGATGGGCTTATAGATGCCATAAGAGATTCCTTAGCGAGAACCTGCATACCTGCAAAAGAAAATGAGTACCTGACACGTCGCAGGAGCTGGTTTTCAGATGCTTGGTATAGATATGTCCTGACTGGTTACAGGAGCTGGGTCTGGATCTTCAAACGGTGATGAAGTTGTCTCTACTGACAGGTTGTTTCCAAGGACGAGTGGTCTTTAACGATGGGTGTCTATAGCGACTAGTGTCTATGACGAATGTCTATAACGACAAGTGTCTACACTGACGAGTGTCTATCATGACGAGCGTCTATCACAACGAGTGTCTATCACGACGAGTGTCTATCACGACGAGTGTCTATCACGACGAGTGTCTATCACGACGAGTGTCTATCACGACGAGTGTCTATCACGACGAGTGTCTATCACGACGAGTGTCTATCACGACGAGTGTCTATCACGACGAGTGTCTATCACGACGAGTGTCTATCACGACGAGTGTCTATCACGACGAGTGTCTATCACGACGAGTGTCTATCACGACGAGTGTCTATCACGACGAGTGTCTATAACGACGAGTGTCTATCACGACGAGTGTCTATCACGACGAGTGTCTATCACGACGAGTGTCTATCACGACGAGTGTCTATCACGACGAGTGTCTATCACGACGAGTGTCTATCACGACGAGTGTCTATCACGACGAGTGTCTATCACGACGAGTGTCTATCACGACGAGTGTCTATCACGACGAGTGTCTATCACGACGAGTGTCTATCACGACGAGTGTCTATCACGACGAGTGTCTATCACGACGAGTGTCTATAACGACGAGTGTCTATCACGACGAGTGTCTATCACGACGAGTGTCTATCACGACGAGTGTCTATCACGACGAGTGTCTATAACGACGAGTGTCTATCACGACGAGTGTCTATCACGACGAGTGTCTATCACGACGAGTGTCTATCACGACGAGTGTCTATCACGACGAGTGTCTATCACGGCGAGTGTCTATCACGACGAGTGTCTATCACGACGAGTGTCTATCACGACGAGTGTCTATCACGACGAGTGTCTATCACGACGAGTGTCTATCACGACGAGTGTCTATCACGACGAGTGTCTATCACGATGAGTGTCTATAACGACGAGTTGTATCAGAGGAATCTTTAGGCATTGATTTAAACTGGATTTGTATTCTTTGACCGGATTTGTCTCTTATGACGGGATTTGTCTTTTCTGACGGTGTTTTGTCTATTTTGACATAGCTGATCATTCAACTGTATCCTTCATGCATGTGTCATGATGTACGGAAATGTGATGTTTATGAATGTATGCTTTCGTCTAGGAAAATAAATCCTTGACGGGTGCCGGGAAGTCACTCCTGGGCTGGTGTTGGAGAATAAGCTTTTGCTTCCGCTGGGGATGATAAGACTTTACTGAGGACGGTCTTTTCCGTGGCTATTGGCTGAGGATAACCCAGTTATATCTTATTAAGGAAATAACTCTTTGAATAAAGCCGGACGACGCGTTCGTGTTCTGCGGGGAGTGAAAATATCTGGGTCGCATTCTTTAGCCGAACCTATGATGGACAGAGCAACCGGATCTTTTAGACAACTCCTTATTGCCCCAGTTTCAGTGGGAGGAGGCACTTGTGGGAGTACTTGACGAGTCTTCTGGTAGGCAGGTGCCGAGATGCTGGGACATACTCGTACGCTTTGATCCCTAACTTTTGCCTGGACCGCCTTTTCGGGTTTTCAGTCCACCGGGATACCCATTTTTGCCCAAGCCGCCTTTTCAGGTTTTCGACTTGCCGGGTGTACAGATTTTTTTCATTTCATCCCTTATTTTTGCCCGAACCCTTTTGGTTCGCCGGGAATCCCTTATTTTTGCCTAGGTGTGTCAACCTAGCGGGTCTTTGATTTTGCGTAGTATTCTTTCGACTATGTCCATATTTCTCAGAATATGGGGAATTGCCCCTGTTGGAAATACTTTGTCATGCCCCAGATAATGGGCAATGCTCCTACTGTGCCTCTTGATTGGAGGTACTTCTGTTCACAAGATATTCATCGTGCGAATTTCCCTGCTGTTCAGACAAAAATTCATATGCAAACAAAGTTATTTTAAGAATGCAAAAGTCTATGTCTGTCTTGAATATTTTAAAAATGCATTTTGTTGTAATACAATACGGTGTCAACTCAAGATTTTACAGCAAACCTTCAGGAGTCAGGATACCTTCGTAACAGTATGCTTTCGAACTAACCCATGCTTCAGCTAGGACTTTTAAGGGTTATATCGTGGCCTGGTTCACGGTTTAAGAAACAAAGGATAAAGGCCCAAACTATTTGTACCCACCCGCTCTTTCGTGATGTTCTCCAACCCTAAACTCAGTTGATCATACGTTAGACCTTGTTTGAGTCTTTGCTCTGATTTTCCGGTGATGGTCCAAACATTGATGATTTATTCTGACTAGGCAGTCACTTTTTGTTGAGGGTTTGTGAGACCTCTTTCTTGATTTTTGTTATCCCTTTCTTTTTTTGCCTGAACTGTTTCCTTTTTGGAATTACAGTCAGCGGGATGCCCCAGTTTCGTAAGTCTCTTTTCATAGGTTTTGACTTCTTGGGCTTTTCGTTTATGATTTTTTTTTTGATAATGACTGCCTGTCCTTATGATTGTTCGGAACCATCACTGTCTTTTGTTTTTGAAAAAACTCATTTGGTGCCATTCATTGTGCACTTGGATCAACTGAGAGAACTACCCTGCCCCCAGGTTATGATTAAGGGTTTTGATTTTCGAAAATAAAACTCCTACTCCTTTGGCTCTGATGGGTTGGCGAGGGATTATCATCCTTATAACTCCAGTGTTTAGGGGTTGAAACAATGCCTATACCTCATCAGCGGGGTCTGTTCAAAAGCATATTGTAAACCGTGGTATCGTTTTCGTCATCCTCCCTCAAGAGGCTTAGAATTATTAGTCGAACGTTGATCATCAGAAAATAATTTGCACATAGTGAATATGAAATAATTACTTCAAACAGACATGTGTAACGCATTAATGAAATAACCAAGTTTGACATGAAATAAAATGTTTGAACAATTGAAAGAAAATTACAACTTGAATATTTGAATGAACAAAAACTAATCCTAGCCATGTCTTGGCAAGGGAGCAGTGATCATATTGGGAGCCTCTGGAGAGTCGAGCTGGACTTCCTTTGCGTCAATCAGATCTTGAACCCTGTTTCTCAAAGTCCAACAGTCATCTGTAGCATGCCCCGGGCTGTCGGAATGATAGGCGCAGCGAGCATTGGGATTGTACCTCGAGGGTGTCCTGTTAGGATTCTTTGGAGGGTCCATGAGGGTTACCAACTTGGTTTCCAGCAACTGTGGCAATATTTGTGACAAGGTCATGCCGAGGGGAGTAAATTGCCTCTTAGGTCTCTCTTCCCTTTGTTGATGGTGACGCTGAGGAGCACCGGCCGGTTTTGCGATAGCTAATGCGTTGACAGCACTAGATTCCCTCCTGGATGGTTTCTTTTCAGTGTTCGAGGAGTCACCATTCTGTATTTTCCCTGACTTAATGCCCGCTTCGATTCTTTCTCCGGTCAAAATTAGATCTGTAAACCCAGCAGTAGAATTCCCAATCAAGTGGTTGAAGAATGGACCAGACAGGGTCCCCAAGAACGTGTCTACCAACTCCCGATCAGTCAACGGTGGCTGCACTCTGCCAGCTAGGTCTCTCCACCTCTGAGCGTACTCTTTAAAACCTTCACTTGCACCTAACGACATACCCTGAAGTTGGGTACGTGTGGGGGCAAGGTCGGCATTATATTGATACTGCTTGTAAAAAGCAGTGGCCAGATCCTCCCAGTTACGAATGCTGATTCCATCCAGCTGATAGAACCAATCGAGGTGAGTCCCTGAAAGACTCTCCTGGAAGAAATGGATCCAAAGGTTCTTGTCTGCTGTGTAAGGCTGGATCTTCCTTACATAAGAACGGAGGTGCATCTTGGGACAGGAAGCCCCGTCATACTTCACAAAGGCAGGTGCCTTGAACTTGTGTGGAATCACCACCCCAGTAGATAACCCCAAGTCTCCGAAATCCAGTCCAGGCACTTGCTGAACCTCCATAGCCTTTAATCTGTCTTCCAGCTGTTTGTACCGGTCTTCAGCAGGAGGGTACTGTTCGTCGTTGAAGTCTGTTTCAGTATCAGAGCCCACGGGAGTAGGGACCTCCCTTTCTTGGTGACTACCTTCCGTCACAGATGGAGGAGTCCTTTCAGCTTCAACCAAAGTGTTCCCGAGTCTGCGCCCGGTGTTAAATAGCACAGTCCTCCTCTTCTTCTTAGTCTTCTTCAGCAGCGTGGTCTTCAACTCTTGTTGACCCTGAGCCAAGCCCTTGATCAGCTCCTGAAATTGGGCGTTCTGCGCCTGAAATTGGGCGTTCTGCGCCTGAAGAGCCTGGATAGATGCCTCGGTTGATGATTCAGGGTTCATAGTGCTGAAATAGACAGCGAAGAACAGTAAGCAACCTGTCAAGGGGATACCTGTAATGCAACGAGATGTATGACATGCATGCAATGATTTCAAGAATCTCGTGGCTTGATTGAAGGTACTTTCATATTGTTGAGAGTCCTTCTCCAAGGGTCAAAAGCTCACCATATCAAGTGGGTCATAGTCCATGACAACCTGGTCTAGAGGAAAATAAATCCTCTTTGCCCCTTGCTGGGACAGTTGATTCGTCCTGACCTGCATCACAAGCCCTTGAGATCCTTGAAATGGGTTAGGATGTATGCAATGGTATGATGTCATGGTATGCATGGGGTGATGTCAGTAACCCTATTATGAGTCCTAATTAAGGACTGAAACAAACCTGCAAGAAACAAGTGTTAGATCACAAGCATGCAGATAGTCAAGTACTAAGGCACACAAGTCACACAAGAGAGAGCCCTTAGGTTTAGGCCAGCATGGGGTCTGGGTAGTACCCTCTTGAAGTTGGTGGGTTCAACCTGTCCTAATCAAAGTAACCGGGTTCTAAGGTTCCCAATATCACGGGATTGCTTTCATTGTTCATCGTTTCGATTTAGCCACTGAACTGGCGACCGAAATATTCCAGGAAAGCAACCCTCAATTGAGTGTAGTATCGAGTATCAACCAACCTCGGACTGCACCAAAGTCAGTTATCTCACTACCCTAAAGAGGCCAAGATGGTTCAATTAAGGTTCCTAAGGTCTGTTGATGCTTCATGACACCACATGGAGGCCCCGTACTCTCCTTGACTGACTCAAGGGTTACCGGTACACACCAAAGTGCCACATCAACGTAGCAGACTGTTTCAACCATGTCGGTATACCCCGCACAGTTCCCTCACAGCCTTGTTGCTACTTTCTAAGAAGGTATCCCCAGATCCGGGTTAGGATTTATAGAACTCCTAAGCAACCCACAATAATAAAGCAAGCAAAGAAAGCAATTGAAAACACAGTGATCTTAATCCTAAGGTACACCCCACTTTAAGTTTATTCCCCAGCAGAGTCGCCAGTTCTGTGATCGGTGGATCTGGAACTGACTGTTTTAAAGCTGGTTCGCGAAATGTCGCGGAAGCAAGAGTCGCCACCGTCTTTTATTTTCTCCAATAGGAAAGGACAAAAGCACAGAAAAATTCCTTAAAGAGATTGCTCTCGGTTCGGGAGGTAGGTTATAGAAAGGGAAGGTGTTAGCACCCTTTCTATCCATGGTTATCCATGGGCTCTTAGGTACTTGCTCAATGTGTTTTCAAAAATTGTTTGCTTGCTTTTCAATGTGGGTTTCAAAAATATTCTTTGAAAAGTTTCAGTTCAACTCGTACGTCAGAGTGTTTGAAAAGTTTGTTTTGAAAGTTTTTGAAAGTGTGTTGGTGTGAAAAGATTTCAGTTTGTTTTGTTTGAAATTAGAGCAAGTACCCTTGAGAACCTACCTACCCTAAGGAATTCGTCTGTGTAAATTTCCTTTGAAGTAGTGCCATCCCACCATTTAGAGGTAGGTAGCACCACCGTTGGAGGTGTTCGGGTCAATTCGAGTTTTAGGGACGTGGTGGTCACCAGAGCAACAGTAGGACACCTTAGAAGCTACCCTTATGCCATTGATCCTTTATTTTCCGAGGCAACCGTTTCGAGGCAACTGGATCATGTCATGGACATAAGGACTTACTAAAACGTCCTATACTCGACGACCACCTTTCGAAAGGCAACAGTGAGGCGTACCCTAGGGGTGGTGTGTGCGAATTGTGTGTCATTTTCAGTTTATTGTTTGTCTTGTCATGCATTGGTGATCTAACGATTCGATTTTATTTTTGGGCATTCATTCTTTCATGTTATTGTTTAACAGTTAAATGTGCGGGAATTTAAAGTGCGGAAAAGATAAAAGTCCTACGCTATTACAAAGGCGAGGGTCTACAACGCCAAATTAATCCAGACCCGTTTTAAAATAAATTGCAGAAAAGAAATGTCTAATAGCTATTACACGGCTTTGGTACATATACATAATTATTTACAAAAGAAATAAATGAAACGCGCGAAAAAAAGAAAATAATCAAATGCGAGGGCGTTGAACCCTTTAAAAGAATTAAAATAATTAAGTTATCTAAAATTAAAATTAAATGAAAAATGGTATTTTTGTGTTTTTTAGATTTAAAAGAAAAAAAAAAGAAAAGTTAATTAAAATTAAAATCCTAGTTCTAATGTCTTTTAAGTTTATTATGAAAATATTGACTTTTAACCTAATTTAATTCTAAATTAATTTATGTGCATTAAATAAATAAATAATATTATTATTAAAAAGAAAGAAAATAAAAAGTTATTAAACCTAAACTCTATTTTTTTGGATTTTAGTTATTAAAAGAATTAAAATCTAACCTAAAATGCAACCCTAGTTTAATTATGAAAAACACTAATACTATGGCAAAAAACAAGGAAAGTTAAAAGGAAAAAGTCATTAACCTAATTCTATGTTTTTGTTTTTGATTTTTATTAAAAGGAATTAAAGTTGAAAACTTAATTAAAACTAAACATTTTACATGTTATTATTTATGCAAAAAAAAACAATATTTAAAATAAAATAATTATTAAAATTTTTGACTTTTCTGATTTTTTTGAATGTTTTTTATATTTTATAGTAAAAATAAACTAATTATGTTGAAACAATAAAATAAATAAAATAGCAAAAATAAAGGTAAGAAGAAAAATATAAAACATGCAAACCAGGGGGGGGGGGGTAACCCCAATTTGGAGGGTCCAGGCCTGGAATTTGGCCCATTAGACTTTGAAGTCCATTGACCTTTTGGCTTGTGTATCAGTGCATTGACTTTTGTTCATGGTGCACCTTGACTCTGAGCCCTTGGATGATCATCTGGGACACGTGTATGTCTTGAGGACGGAGGCATATGGTGTACCTGGAAGTTAGTAAAGCATAGAATTTTGTTTTGAAAAATAATGTGGAAATTGGCCAGACCTGGGACTTGAACCCAGGTCATGAGAGTCATACGTACGCTTCCTTGTCCACTGAGCCAGTTGTGTTTCAATTAACATATAATATAATAAAAATAATATAAAAGAAAAGTGGCACAACTCTTGGAACGCGCGCGAATTTTTAAACCTCCCAATCCCTGCATGCCACCACATCATCATCTTCGTTCTTCTTTTTTTTCTGAAACACAAAAAGCAATAAGCAACGGTTTTAACCCGTTGCTATAGAAGGCATGTTAGAAAATAGCGATTAGGATCCTGTTGGACATAAATTGTTCGCGAGGCATGTTTCTTGTTCGTTGGAGCACGCTGATTGCAATGGTAGTGATCTTGGGGCTTGATTTTACTCTGTTCTAAAAGCCCTAATTCAAAAAGCTGGAAACCCTAAAAACCAAACATGGTAACTTGGCCAAAAGTGCACGAAAATTCAATTAACAGTTATGGTTAGCTTAGAAACTTCACATGGAACAAGAATATACAATTGAAATGCAATGAAGATGCTTAAAATGGAGAGTACGATTTCAAAAAAATTTGCTATACAGTTTGGGTTGTAGCAACTGTTTCTTCGCGTTTTGATTGAAGTTAGGGGTTGGGACGTGTTCAGTGATTGTCCAGGATGCTAATGGGAAAAGAATTAAGGCTTCAAAGATTGTCTAGCACTGATTTCAGATTTGTGTTTTTGTCCAAAATTTTCAATCCCTCAATGCTTGTTTGGGCGCAGCTTATAATGTCTTAGGCCTAGGGTTTGACTCAGTGATGATCATGGAATGGAATTGGCTTGCTAACTCACCTTAATTCATGCTTGGGAAAGAATAAGTCCTAGGGTTTTCATCCTTAACCATTTTCCTCCTTTTTAGCCAAAACCTAGACCTAGTGTGCAAATGAACCCTAGCCTGATTTCTTGAGTTGGTTCATGATACATAGAAATTGTCCAAGTTCACATGACACTATTCCATTGTTTTTTTAAATTTTATTTGAATTTTCAAAGATTAAAAATGAATTAAATCATCAAAAATTAAATAAAATAAAAAAAATCAATATTTGGTCTTGAAATTAACCATGGGACACGTGTGTGGCATGACAAGGATGAACCAAGTGGAAAAAATGGGGCCCTTTTGTCAAAAATTGGATTTTCAATGATAGTTGACTTTTGCCATTTCACAAAAATTTCCCAACTTCTACAAGGCACAACTTGCTCAATTTTTAAGCTTTTCACATGTTCTTGGACATTTTGGAAAGGTCTTTGAGTCCTTTAACCAATTCCTTTGGTCCCATGTCATTTTGATTTACCAATCTCAAGTTATGGCCTTTGACTTAAAGTCCCTTTTTGTTAACTTTTGAAAATGACCTATAATGTTGAAATTGATAACTTTTTGTGAGAGCATTTCTTGGACTTGAAGTATGAAGATGAGTTGTAGGAAATGTCTTTCTCTTCAAAATGAGCTTTGGATGGAATTTTTCTGATAATCCATGTGAAAGTTATGCCCTGGTCAATTTCAGTTGACTTTTTCAGCTGTCCAAATATAGCAACTTTTGCATCTTTGATGATTTCTGAGCCAAATTTTGAGAATCATGATCAAGCATTGATCAAATGATGTTTGTGGCTTCAAAATGATATATTGACCAAAAATTTGAACTTTTGACTGTCAAATGACCATTTTGCCCCTACAGTTGACTGTAGTGCAATTTAGGGTTTTGACTGTACAATCTTGAGTTGAATGCCTTGAAACTTGATATGAGGATGCTTGACCATGTTTGTAAGCATATGAGACTTGATTGAGCCTTTGAAAACTTCCTTTTCTTGATCAACACACAAACCCTAGTTTTGACTGTATGGAGGCCTTTGCATTGTGCAATTCTTGGGGAATTTTGTAGCTTGGCTTGGCAGTTTATTGGAGAATATGGGAGGGCAAATTTTGGGGTACAACACTTGCGTACCTGCAAAAGAAAAAAAATGAGTACCTGGCATGTTGCAGGAGCTGATCTTTAAACTCTTTGTATAGATGTGTCCTGAATGGTTACAGGAGCTGGATCTGGATCTTCAAAAGGTGATGAATGAACCAGGGGTGGTTACTATCTCAACAGGAACGGTGAGAAAACCTTGGATGACTTCAACCTCAACAGTATCGCTGAGAGAATCTGGGGACGATTACTACCTCCGCAGTAACGGGGAGAGAACCATAAGCGACTTCAACCTCAACAGTAATCATTGAGAGAATCTTGGGCGACTTCAACCTCAACAGTAATCATTGAGAAAATCTTGAGCGACTTCAACCTCAACAGTAATCATTGAGAGAATCTTGGGCGACTTCTACTTCAACAGTAACGCTGAGAGAATCTTGGGGCGATTACTACCTCCTCAGTATCGGGGAGAGAACCACAGGCGACTACAACCTCAACAGTAATCATTGAGAGAATCTTGGGTGACTTCGACTTCAACAGTAACGATGAGCGAATCTGGGGATGATTACGACCTCCGCAGTAACGGGGAGAGAACCATAAGCGACTTCAACCTCAACAGTAATCATTGAGAGAATCTTGGGCGACTTCAACCTCAACAGTAATCATTGAGAAAATCTTGAGCGACTTCAACCTCAACAGTAATCATTGAGAGAATCTTGGGTGACTTCTACTTCAACAGTAACGCTGAGAGAATCTTAGGGCGATTACTACCTCCGCAGTATCGGGGAGAGAACCACAGGCGACTACAACCTCAACAGTAATCATTGAGAGAATCTTGGATGACTTCGACTTCAACAGTAACGCTGAGCGAATCTGGGGATGATTACTACCTCCGCAGTATCGGGGAGAGAACCATAGGCGACTACAACCTCAACAGTAATCATTGAGAGAATCTTGGACGACTTCAACCTCAACAGTAATCATTGAGAAAATCTTGGGCGACTTCAACCTCAACAGTAATCATTGAGAGAATCTTGGGCGACTTCAACCTCAACAGTAACATTGAGAGAATCTTGGACGACTTCAACCTCAACAGTAACGCTGAGAGAATCTTGGGATAAGTATCAGAAGGTAGCCATATCCGGGTCACATCTGAACCATCTCTAGAAAGGTGATCTCTGAATAAACAATAGAACAGCTTCCGTGTCTGGAGCATCTCTAAGTTATCTGAGGGGGTCTGGAATAAGTGTCAGAACGTCGCCATGCCTGGGTCACATCCGAACCATATCTGGAAGAAAATCTAGAAGAAGTATCAGAACGTCGCCATATCTGGTTCACATCTGAACTATATCTAGAAGGAAATCTGGAAGCAGTATCAGAACGTCGCCATATCTGGTTCACATCTGAACTATATCTAGAAGGAAATCTGGAAGCAGTATCAGAACGTCGCCATATCTGGTTCACATCTGAACTATATCTAGAAGGAAATCTGGAAGCAGTATCAGAACGTCGCCATATCTGGTTCACATCTGAACTATATCTAGAAGGAAATCTGGAAGCAGTATCAGAACGTCGCCATATCTGGTTCACATCTGAACTATATCTAGAAGGAAATCTGGAAGCAGTATCAGAACGTCGCCATATCTGGTTCACATCTGAACTATATCTAGAAAGAGTTGCGATAGTTGATAGTAATCATCTTTGTATCGACCTTTCCTGAAAAGGTAATGCATCAGTTGTATGCAAGATCATGATGCATGAACTGCATGATTTCAGGATGTACTCAAAATTGATGAGATTCGTGTAGTATGATGCATATGCATGCTATAATGTATGAAGATGTAATGTTCATGAATATATTTTTATCTAAGAAAATAAATCCTTGACGGGTGCCAGGAAGTTAACTCCTGGGCTGGTGTTGAAGAATAGATTTTGCTTCCGCTGAGGATGATAGTTGCAAGAATACCGGTAGGAGAAGATAACTCCGTTAGGGAATAAACTTGGCGAATGGATTACTCTGCGGGGAGAAAAATACCCTGACGATCTTGCTGGGAAGCAACACTCTGTGGGGAGAGAGATACTTTGTTGAGTTGTTGATAATAACTTGCTGGGAATACCATTGTTGTGTTGGAAGTGTTAATAGACTTCGCTGGGGGTAAGAAGACTTCGTCGAGGACGCTCTTTCCGTGGCTTTTGGCTGAGGATAACCCAGTTATATCCTGGTAAGGAAATAACTCTTTGAATAAAGCCGGGCGACGCGTTCGCTCTGCAGGGATAAGCTTCCAGAATCTACTGGGGATAAGCTTACTGCTTGGGGAGATGGTTCCAACTTTCCTGGGGGAGCTGGATTGGACTCTCTTGGGGAAGTTTTGAATGGTATTGGAAGTAAATCCACGGAATGTTTGATATACCGCCGGGGAACAATCTTTAGACCAAGATTGTCGGGGATACTTGTTAAGAATGCATATATGCTGCCGGGGAATGTTGAGATCTGCGGGAGGATACCCAACTTCCTTAAGTTTGATAATAGCTTTTCTTGGGGAGAGTGTACTGACTTGCTGGCTCACTCTCTGGGGAATTGGGACGTACTGGTTATATTCTTCAGCTGAACCTACCTTGGTACTTTGGAGGACAGAACAATTAGCTTGCTTAGACAACTCTTTATTGCCCCTGTTTCTGAGGTGGGAGAGGAAGACCTGTGAGGTGCTTGATGACTGCCGATTTGACCAATCTCCTTCTGGTAGGCAAGTGACGAGATGGTAGGACATAGTTGTACGCTTTGATCTCTAACTTTTGCCTGGACCGCCCTTTCGGGTTTTCAGTCCACCGGGATACCCATTTTTGCCCAAGCCGCCTTTTCAGGTTTTCGACTTGCCGGGTGTACATATTTTTTTCATTTCATCCTTATTTTGCCCGAACTCTTTTTGGTTCGCCGGGAAGCCCCTTATTTTTGCCTAGGTGTGTCAACCTAGCGGGTCTTTGATTATGCGTATTTTTTCCGACTATGTCCATGCTCTCAGGATGTAGGGAGGTGCCCCTGTTGGAAGTATTTTGCCACGCCACCAGAAGGTGTTTGATCAGGCAAGATTCGTTGTTGGAGTGCCCTAAGTGACTCAGGCGGAGACTTGCCCCAGGCTATTTGGCCTTTGAGAGATTCTACGAATCTTGACTTAACTGCCCCAGATGATGGACAATAGTCATGCCATGCCCCTTGGTTGGAAGTGCTTTTGTTCACTAGGTATTCCTCGTGCAAATTTCCCTGTTGTTCAAACAAAAAGTCATATGCAAACAAAGTTATGTTAAAAATGCAAAGCTCATGTCTGTCTTGAAGATTTTAAAAAATGCATTTTGTCGTAAAACAATGTGATGTCAACTCAAGATTTTACAGCGCCTTCAGGAGTCAGGATACATTTTGTAACAGTATGCTTTCGAACTAACCCATGCTTCAGCTAGGACTTTTAAGGGTTATAACGTGGCCTAGTTCACGGTTTAAGAAACAAAGGATAAAGGCTCAAATTTTATTTGTACCCACCCGCTCTTCGTGATGTTCTCCAAACCTAAACTCAGTTGATCATACGTTAGACCTTGTTTGAGTCTTTGCTCTGATTTTCCGGTGATGATTCGGATGTTGATGATTTATTCCGAGTAGGCAGTCATTTTTTTTTGTCTTTGTTGAGGGTTTGTATGACCTCTTTCTTTTCTGATATTTTGTTATCCCTTTCTTTTTTGCCTGAACTGTTTCCTTTTTTGGAATTACAGTCAGCGGGATGCCCCAGTTTTGTAAGTCTCCTTCATGGGTTTTGACTTAATGGGTTTTTTATTTTTTGAGATAATGACTGCCTTTCTTTATTGATTATTTGGAACCATCACTGTCTTTCTTTGTTTTGTAAGGACCTCTTTGATGCCATTCGTTATGTACTTGGATCAACTGAGAGACTACCCTGCCCCAGGTTATGATTAAGGGTTTTAAATTTCGAAGAGAAAAACTCCTACTTCTTTGGCTCAGAGGGGTTGACGAGGGATTATCATCCTTATAACTCCAGTGTTTAGGGATTGAAACAATGCCTGTACCTCATCAGCGGGGTCTGTTCAAAAGCATACTGTAATTGTCGTGGTATCGTTTTCGTCATCCTCCCTCAAGAGGCTTAGAATTATTGAGAGTTGATCATCACAGAAAAATGAAAGCAATTTTGAATATAATGAAAACAATTGTATTAATTCCAAAACAGACACATGCGATGCATTAATAGAATAAAAGAGTTTGCTATGACATTAATTGTTTGTATAAGCAAAGAAAAATACAACTCGGAAATCCAAATAAACAAAAGTCTTCAATGATTGGGTAACGGAGCAGTGATTATGTTCGGGGTCTCAGGTACTTCAAACTGAATCTCTCCAGCGTCGATCATGTCTTGAATCTTGTTCTTGAGAGGCCAGCAGTTGTACGTAGTATGCCCCGGGCTATCAGAGTGGTAGGCACACCTCTCATTAGGATGGTAGTTCGGAGCAGAAGTGTTCGGATTCCGAAGAGGAGCCCTTAAGGTGATCAGCCCTGCCTTCAACATTTGTTGTAGTGCTTGATCCAGCGACATGTTGATCTTGGTGAACTGTCGTTTGGGTGCGCTCTCCTTGCGCTGCTGCCCCTGTCCTTGTTGAGCAGGTCTAGGATTGGAGATCTAGGTTGCCCCTACCTCATGACGACTCTTTTTACCGTGCACAGCGTTGGACTCTTTTCTTCCATGATGAGGCTTTTTATCAGAAGGTGCAGCCTCTTGAATCTTCCCAGACCTGATGCCAGCTTCTATTCGCTCTCCAGTCAAGATAAGATCTGTGAATCCAGCAGACGAATTCCCAATCAGGTGGTTGTAGAATGGATCAGACAGGGTCCCCAAGAACATGTCCACAAGTTCACGGTTAGTCAGCGGTGGTTGTACCCTTCCAGCAAGGTCTCTCCATTTCTGCGCATACTCTTTAAAACCTTCTCCCGATCCTAGCGACATACCCTGGAGTTGGGTACGCGTAGGAGCGAGGTCGGCATTGTACTGATACTGCTTGTAAAAGGCAGTAGCCAACTACTCCCAGTTACGAACCTTGGTTCCATCCAGCTGATAGAACCATTCGAGATGAGTCCCTGAAAGACTTTCCTGGAAGAAGTGGATCCACAAGTTCTTGTCCACAGTATACTGTTGAATCTTCCGCACATAAGACCTGACATGCAGCATGGGACAGGATGCCCCATCGTACTTAGCAAAAGAGGGTGCTTTGAATTTGTGTGGGATCACCACACCAGAAGTTAGACCCAAATCTCCGAAATCCAAACCAGGTACTTGTTGAATTTCCATTGCATTCAGACGGTCTTCCAACTGCTTGTACTTGTCTTCAGCAGGAGGGTATTGTTCGTCGTTGAAATATGTCTCGTTGTCGGAGACCACTGGACTGGGAACCCTTTCCTCCTGATGACTGCCTTCCCCAACAGATGGAGTGGTTCTCTCAGCTTCATTCTGTAGTGTGTTCCCAGATCTGCGTCTAGGGTTGAAGAAAACAATCCTCTTCTTCTTCTTCTGCTGAATCAAAGTCTTCAATTCCTTTTGACCTTGGGCTAGGTTCACAATCAACTCCTGGAACTGGGCATTCTGGGCCTGGAGGGCCTTGATAGACATCTCGGTTGATGATGAGTCAGGATTCATGACGATCGGCTGAAATAAACAGCGAAGAAGGTAAGCAACCTGTCAAAAGGGTACCTGCAATGCAATGATATGTATGATATGCATGCAATGTTTTCAAGGATCTCGCGGGATAAACAAGAAAATTGGTTAGCATTTGGATCTGGTAGCTTGATTGAAAGAACTTCATATTGTTGAGAGTCCTTCGTCAAGGGTCAAAGGCTCACCATATCTAGTGGGTCATAGCCCCTGACAACCTTGGCTAGAGGAAAATAAATCCTCTTTGCCCCTTGCTAGATGTTTGATTTATCATGACCTGCATCACAAGCCCTTGAGATCCTTGAAATGGGTTAGGATGTATGCAATGGTATGATGTTATACTATGCATGGGGTAGTGTGAGTAACCCTGTTATGAGTCCCAATTAAGGACTGCAAACCAAAACCTGCAAGAAATTCAAGTAAAACCTATCATGAGTCCCAATTAAGAACTATAAACAAATCCTGCAAGAAACTTAGTAAACCTTGTTATGAGTCCCAATTAAGGACTATAAACAAAACCTGCAAGTAGTTCATGTGTCAGATAACAAACATGCAAATAGTCAAGTACGAAGGCACGCAAGTCACACAAGAGAAGCCTTTAGAGTTTAGGCCAGCACGAAGTTTGGGTATTACCCTCTTGAAGTTGGTGGGCTCAACCTGTCCTATTAGAAGTAACCGGGTTCTAAGGGTCCCAATATCACTGGATTGCTTTCATTGTTCATCGTTTCGATTTAGCCACTGAACTGGCGACCGAAATATTCCAGGAAAGCAACCCTCAATTGAGTGTAGTATCGAGTATCAACCAACCTCGGACTGCACCAAAGTTAGTTATCTCACTACCCTAAAGAGGCCAAGATAGTTCAATTAAGGTTCCTATGGTCTGTTGATGCTTCACGACACCACGCGGAGGCCCCGTACTCTCCTTGACTGAACTCAAGGGTTACCGGTACACACCAAAGTGCCACATCAACATAGCAGACTGTTTCAACCATGTCGGTATACCCCGCACAGTTCCCTTACAGCCTTGTTGCTACTTTCTAAGAAGGTATCCCCAGATCCGGGTTAGGATCTATAGAACTCCCAAGACAGTCCCACAATAATAAAGCAAGCAAGGAAAGCAATTGAAAACACAGTTATGAACTAACCCTAAGGTACACCTCACTTTATAGATATCCCCAGCAGAGTCGCCAGTTCTGTGATCGGTGGATCTGGAACTGACTGTTTAACGCTGGTTCGCGAAATGTCGTGGAAGCAAGAGTCGCCACCGTCTTTTATTTTCTCCAAATGGAAAGGACAAAAGCACAGAAAAAGTCCTTAAAGAGATTGCTCTCGGTTCGGGAGGTAGGTTATAAAAAGGGAAGGTGTTAGCACCCTTTCTATCCATGGTTATCCATGGGCTCTTCGATACTTGCTCATTTGTGTTTTCAAAATAGTTTGTTTGCTTTTCAACTATGGGTTTTAAAAAAGTTTCTTTAAAAATTTCAGTTCGACTCTTGTATCGGTCCTCAAGAGTGTTTGAAAATTTGCTTTCGAAAGCTTTTTGAAAATGTGTTGGTGTGAAAAGTAGTTTTGAATTTGTTTTGAAATTTAGAGCAAGTATCTACGAGAACCTACCTACCCTAAGGAATTTGTCTGTGTAAATGTCCTTTAAGGTAGTGCCATCCCACCATTTAGAGGTAGGTAGCACCACCGTTGGAGGTGTTCGGGTCAATTCGAGGTTCGGGACATGGTGATCACCAGAGCAATGGGAAGATACCTTAGAAGCTACCCTCATGCCAGGTTCCCAGATCATGAGGACTTACTAAGATATCCTCTACTCGACGATCACCTTTCGAGGCAAGGCAACAGTGAGGCGTACCCTAGGGGTGGTGTGTGATTTGTGTGTCGTTTTCATTTATTTTATCTTGTCCATGTCAAAGTGATCTATGCGTTTGTTTTTATTTTAGGCCATTCATTCTTGCATGCATTTATTTAACAGTTAAAAAAGATGCGGAAAGATAAAATTCCTAAACTATTACAAAGGCGCGGGTCCACATCGCCAAATAAATCCAAGACCCGATTTGACAGAAAGTAAAGAAATAAAGTAAAGTGCGAAAGATAAATATTTACACGGCTTTGGGAGAGGTACATTAATATTTACAAGAAATAAATAAAAATGCGCGAATATGAATTAAAATTGGAAACGAGGGCGTTGGACCCTTTTTAATGAAATTAAATTATTATTTACAAATTAACTCAATTAAGGAAAAAGAAATTATTTTTTAGTTTTTTTTTGGTATTTATGGTTTTAATGAGAATAATTAAATGAAAGAAAATGTTAACCCTAATTCTAGTTGTTTTTTAGTTTATTAAGAAAACATATTAAAATTAAACCTAAGACTAATCTAATTATTTACATGGTAATTTAATTACAAAAGTAATATTTAATAATTAATTATTGGTGAAAAGAAAAGAAAAAGGATAAAAATTAATTAAAACCCTAATTCTACCAATTTTAAGTTTATTAGAAAAATATTAAGATTTAAACCTAAATTAAGACTAAAATCAATTAATGATGCTTATTTACAAAATATTAAAATAAAATATATTTTTTATTTTTATGACCTTTATGATTTTTTTGTGTTTTTATATATTATTATGAAAATAATTAATTAAAGAAATTGATTAAAAAATAAATAGTTGAATCAAATAAAAAATGGAAAATATATAAAAGAAATTGCAAACCTAGGGGGGTCTGTCCCCAAATTGGGAGGTGAGATCTTAGTAATCAGGCCCATTAAGCCTTTGGCCTGTTTGACTTTTGCGCTGGCATGCATGTGTGTTGACTGAGGCACATCCTAGTCTCTGAATCATGGCCCTTGATTGAGTGCAGTGGGACATGTGGCACGTTTGAGTGGGGAGCATATGGTGGAGCCTTAGACCTTGCACTGCATGAGAATACAATTAAAGGAAAAATATAAGGAAAGGGAGGGGGACCTGGGGAGATCACCAATGCTATGCCTTGCCAATTGCTCCAACTGCGCGTTTTGATTATGTAATAGCAAACAAATATTATAAGAGAAAACAAGGGTTAGTGGGATTTCCGCGCGCGAATTTAAATGAACCAATCAACGCTGGCCACATACCCTTCTTCTTCCTTGGCTTTGTTTTTTTCCTGAAACAAAAAATCATTAGCAACGGTTTTGAATCGTCCCCAAATACCCCATATTCCAAAATAGCGATTAGCTCGTGGTAGCTCATAAATTGAGCGCGAGGGTTTCTTTAGAATCGTCCAAGCACGCTGGTTTCAACCATGGTATTGTGATGTTCTAATTTTACCAAATTTGGAAACGCCCAAATTCAACTTTGAAGAACCCTAGCCTGTATCAATGGTGAATTCTTCAATGGTGCACGAAAACTTAATCAAACCACACAGTTAGCTTTAGAATTAAACAATGAACATAAATCAAATGTTAAAAATTACTAAAAACGTATGATTCATGATGCAAGCATATGGAAAAAATATGAACAAGACGAAGTTGTTCTACCGTTTCTCTGCGTTAGGATGGATGGTTTTAGTCTGAAAACCTTCCTTGAAGTCTCAGGAAGGTGATGGAATGGTTATTAGGCCTTTAAACGCACTGGAAGATGGTTTTCAGATTTGAACTTTTTTGATCAAATTGTAAGTTTGTTATGGCTTTTCTGCGCAGCTGAGAGATCTTTTGCATTAGGTTTGCACTATGTATTTATGTGTGAATGATTTAGGTCAAAGAAACCAAACAAAAACCTTTGCGTTCATGATTTTCAAGATTTGATTTTCAAGAATCTTTTCCAATATTTCTTCATGCCTATTTGATACAAATCATGGCCAATCACTTCAATTCCTTCCATATCTGATCATGCACGAAATCTTGAGCCTATTCCATGCATAAAAAGATTTAAAAAGTTAGGTTTAGTATTTTCCACATATTTATTTTAATTAAATGAATTATTAATAATTAAAAATCCAAATAAATAAATAAAAATGATAAAAAACTTCCCTTTGGGCCAAATGTTCGTGCACATGCCTTGGATGATGAATTGTGGAAGAAAAAGAGGCCCATTAGCAATTTTAGGACACTTGAAGCAATGTTGACTTTTCAAAATATCCAAAAATTTCCCAACTTCCACAAGGCATAACTTGCTCAATTTTTATGCTTTGCTCATGTTCTTGGACATTTTGGAAAGGTCTTTTAGTCCTCTAACCAATTCCTTTGGTACCATGTCATTTTGATTTACCAATCTCAAGTTATGGCCTTTGACTTAAAGTCCCTTTTTATTGACTTTTGAAAATGACCTATAATGTTGAAATTGATAACTTTTTGTGAGAGAATTTCTTGGACTTGAAGTATGAAGAGGAGTTGTAGGAAATGTCTTTCTCTTTAAAATGAGCTTTGGATGGAATTTTTCTGATAATCCATGTGGAAGTTATGCCTTGGTCAAGTTACAGTTGACTTTTTCAACTGTCCAAATATGGAAACTTTTGCATCTTGATGATTTTTGAGCCAAGCTTTGAGAATCATGATCAAGCATTGATCAAATGATGTTTGTGGCTTCAAAATGAGATGTTGACCAAAAATTTGAACTTTTGACTGTCAAATGACCATTTTGCCCCTACAGTTGACTGTAGTGCAATTAGGGTTTTGACTGTGCAATTTTGTGTTGTAAGTCTTGAAACTTGGTATGAGGATGCTTGACCATGTTTGTAGGCATGTGGGACTTGATTGGACCCTTGGAAACTTCATTTTCTTTGTCAGAACCAAAACCCTAATCTTTGACTGTTAGGAGGCCCTTGAACTGTGCAACCCTTGGGGAGATTTTGAAGCTTTGACTTTGCAATTCTTGAAGAATATGGGAGGGCAAATTTTGGGGTACAACAGTATGGAAAAAAAGTTTTTTTTATATGTCAAATAAACAAAATAAAAGTATTATTTTTTTGGAGTTTTTTATGTTTAGGGTAAAACCCTAATTTATTAAGTAAATATATTCATTATTTAATATGTACAAATATTTATCAATTATATACAAAATAAAGTAAAAATGGAGTATATTTGTCAAAAAGGTATTTTTACTATCAAGTATTAATAAGAAATAAAATGTATATATTTTTGTATTTTTGCCCTAAATATTCTAATAAATATATAAGTATTTGTATTATTTACTAAATATATATTATATATATAAAATAATAATATTTAATATTTTATAAAAAAAAGTATTTTTGATATGAAATGTTTTCAAGGGAGAAATAAAAAATAAAAATCAGAAATAAAATAAGTTTGCATTATTTTTGGTATTTTTAAATAAAAGTGTTTATTTATTTATTTATGTACAAATAACTATTCTAAACAAATAAATACCTATAAATTCAAAAATGGTGTGAAAAATATTTTTTATATTTTTAATATTATTAGCAAAAATAAATAAGTCAGAATAAAAAAAAGAAAAGTCAAAAAATCATGAAAATAAGCACAATGGGCCACAGAGGTGTAAAAGCAAAAATGGGGTGTGAAAAGAAATAGCAAACAGGCCCAGCCCAAAGGCTGTTGTCTTCAACCTTCAGCCATTCAAAACAGAAAAACGCGCGTTTTCCATGCTTCCATCAAACTCCTGATTCCTTGATTTTCAGCCAAAACTCATAACATAAATAATGTAGAGCATTAAATCACGAATTCATACATATAAAGAACATGATTTAACTCTCAGAAATGAGAGAGAATTTCATCATTCCCAAATATTAACCTAATTTTTTTATCAATGTTCAGACATCAAATTCTCATGGCACACGTAACATAAATGAAAACTAACTACATGAGCATGTTCAGGGCTATGAATGTGACATATTTTCTTCACAAACCTAAAGCTAACAATGCCTGGATAGAGAGATACGTGTTCATGAACTTACCTGTTCAGTTGAAGTTGTATCTGGTGATGGAGGTGTCTTCAATGCAAGGTGATGATTGGTACAGCTTCCTTGATGTCCAGGGATGCTATTCCAAGCTTTACTTTGTCTTGAAACCTTTTGAATCGTGCTATGGAACTTCAGCTGCAAAACTAGAAAATGAAAATGGTGATCTTGCCTGGGAGTGTTACAGGTCGTGTTTGAGGTTTTGATTAGCTTCAAGGGATGTTATGGGATGTGTTTGACAAGTTTTTAGCAAGAATGCATGGAAGGTTTGAGCTATGGAACTCAAACTGCAGGGATGCCCTGTTTTGAGCAGTTCAATGGTGATTCTGTGAATGGGAAGGCAATGGAGGTGGTTGACTCGTGTTCTAGCTCAGTTAGGATGTCTAGGATATGTTTGACAAGTTTGCTTAAGGGTTTTTTAGCTGAGATGAAAGTTGTTGGATGATATGCTATGTTTCTTACACTTTAAGCAACAAAAGGCAACTTGGTGTTCTAGACTGATGCAGGCCCCCAAGCTATGCTGCTAACCTTCCTCTTGATCAGTGTGTTTAGTCCATAAACTTGTGCCAAAGAGATTTCAAATGTACTTGCTTGGATTTGCAATTTGACATAAAGTGCAACTTTATCAAAATGGATATATTGCTTTTTTCTAAAAATGGATTAAACCTTTATGCAATGCTTGAACACATAGAGTATGGTCTTGGCACAAAGAGTTTGCATTAAATTTATGAGTGTAAAAGAGATTTAGGGCCTGTAATCAAGGAATGCATGCTGATTTGAAAATTGCCTAAGTGTATGAACATGGAAATTGGCCATAACAAAAGTGAGTCTTTGCCATATTGCAAAATTCGATTCTCCCTAACCATGAGGTTATTTGATGAGTTCTTGGACATTTTGGAAAGCTTGGAATGTGTAATACAATCCATCTTTGAAGTGAAAATTGAAATGCCAAGTGGAAGTATGTGAAAAGTGGTCTTGAAGTTAGGCAAAAATCCTGCCTAAAATAAGTCAAATTTTCTCTAAGTTAAGAATGGTTTGGTACCCTTGTTCCAAAAATTGTAACTTGAGCTACAAGCTTCTTTTGGGAAAACTTTGTGAATCAAAGTTGTAGATTATGCAATAGGCTACAACTTTCATGTTTTGACTTTTGCTTGAATCCAAATGAATCTTGGTGAGAAAGTGGGGCAAAGTTAGGAAAAAATTAGGGTTTTTCATAACTTAGAAAAATTCTAAGTTATGAAAAATCTTCATTTCAAACCCTAATTTGCATTTCTTGATTTCTTGATGAACAAGTTTCATGATTTGGCATGTTTTGATGAAAAATGAATCTTGACTCTTGATTTTGACCAAAAAAGTCAAAGTTTGACTTTTCAGTATACAGTCAAAATTAATCAATTGTTTGGGAAATTCAACTGTCAATCTTGTGCATTTGGAATCTTTTGAACTTGTTGAGCATGTCAAGACAATTCCATGGGGTCCTTGAGTCCATATGTGAGCTTAGTTTTCCATTGGCTAGGTCAAACAGTCAAAAATTGCATGTGCAGTCAAAACCCTAAAAATGACCATTTTGCCCTTTTGATGATCTGATCAAATTTCTTGTGGAATTGTGATCCAAACTTGATCAAATGGTCCATGTGAGTTCATAATGTTGATGTGGGTCAATTTTCATGAGATTTGACTGTCAATTGGCCACAGTTGACTTTTTCCTCAATACAGCTGATTTCTAGGTCAAATGTCCAATTGACTGGGCAAAGTTTGGAATCAGGACTCGAAACTTGATGTGGATAAGCTTGGGAGTCCAATATGAAGCATGAAAGTCATCTTAGGTATTTTAGGTCAGAACATCTTTGTGCAAACACAAACCCTAATTTGGGTCAACAGTGCAAGGAGAAGTCTTGAGCAGATGAAACCCTAACTGGATCTTGAGCTCTAAGGGCTTTGTGATGAGAAATCCTTGAGAAATGAGAGGGCAAATTTTGGGGTACAACAGTTGCCCCTGTTCAATCTTCTTGAACCTGAAGAGTTAGATTGGCGATTTTGCCTTTCGCGACTCGAGGGTAAAAGGAGATTGGACACTAGAGTGCCCTTAAATTTGCACTCGTCAAAGCAATGGATGCGGGAATGGGCTTAGAGATGCCATTTGGAGATGGGCTTAACGATGCCATTTGGAGATGGGCTTAACGATGCCATCTGGAAGAGTGACAGAAACTTGTCGGGGATGGGCTTAAAGATGCCATCTGGAATGAGTATCAGGAAGGTGTCCATGCTTTGGACTATCTCCGAACTGGGGGTCTGAATAAGCAACAGATTGACATCCGTATCTGGAGGCATCCGTAAACTGTTTTCAAAAGTTGAGATGAGTCTGAACAAGCGATAGATTAACATCCGTTGTGGGGAAGAATCCATAAACTGTTTTCAGAAGTCTTGAGAAGAAACTGAACAAGCGATAGGTTAACATCTGTTACTTGGAGAACCCGTGAACTGTTTTCAGAAATCTTGAAGTTGAATAAGCAATAGAGCAGCATCCGTTGTTGGGAAGCGTCCGTAAACTGTTTTCAAAAGGTTGCATCTGAACAAGTGATAGATTAACATCCGTTGTTGGGAAGAATCCATAAACTATTTTCAGAAGTCTTGAGAAGAATCTGAACAAGTGATAGGTTAACATCCGTTACTTGGAGAACCCGTGAACCGTTTTCAGAAATCTTGAAGTTGAATAAGCAATAGAGCAACATCTGTTATTGGGAAGCGTCCGTAAACTGTTTTCAAAAGGTTGCATCTGAACAAGTGATAGATTAACATCCGTTACTGGAGAACCCGTGAACAGTTTTCAGAAGTCTTGAAGTTTGAGGAGGAACCGGTGTAGGGTTTCCTAATGATGAGCTCGTGTAAAACTGCATCTGGATGAATCTGGAATAAGCATCAGAATGTTGCCATGTATGGGTCACATCTGAACTATTCTCTGAGTGAACCTGGAAGATGATCTTTGTCTGCCGACTGATCTTACCTGTAAAGGTAAAGAGTTAGTTATATGCAATGTCATGATGCATGATGCAATGTATGTTATATGATATGAATGTAAATGAATGTGCATGTAAGCTGGAGAGTTGTCTTGCAAAGGATAGATGAATCCGAGATGGCTGAAGATAAAAGCCTCTTGACTGCTGCCGGGAAGAATAATTCCTGGTTGTTGCTGGAGAATAAGGAGCTTGGGTTGTATACCAATCTTCTGGGGAATCCATGTCTTGAGGAGACCTTCACTGTAGAATCTTCGAATATACAATGAGGAACTGAAAACTGAAAGTCTGCAGATTTGCTTGGGGAATACCAGACCTTCAACCGTTGAGGGGCCTTAGAACCACTTGCGGGGACTTGGAATTTCCTTGGTGACTTGCAGGGTAAAAGAATTTCTGATGATGTCTACTGGGGATTTTAGAACCTGGTAGACTTAAGCTGGGGAGGTAAGACTGAGAATCTCTAGTCTAGTGAGAAGCACTTCTGTGGGGAAAAGGTTCACTAGTCTGGCTCCGCTGGGGATTGATAGTTTGAAGTTTCAGCTCTGCTGGGGATACTGAAACTTAAACTCTGAGGGGAATTGAGTTCTGGAGGATTCTCTGGCTGGGAATAACAAAGATAAACTCCTCTGGGGACTGTATTGATAAGTTATGTTGGGGAACTCTGATGAACTCCGCTGGAGATAGGAAGAAATTTGCCGAGTGCGATCTTCCGTGGCAATAAGCTGAGGATAACCCAGT
The DNA here is from genome assembly GCA_948472305.1 of Vicia faba. Classification (NCBI taxonomy): domain Eukaryota; kingdom Viridiplantae; phylum Streptophyta; class Magnoliopsida; order Fabales; family Fabaceae; genus Vicia; species Vicia faba. The sequence continues at coordinate 520,930,623 of OX451737.1, forward strand.
TATAAGCCCTTGTGAGGAGTAACTTTGAATAAAGCTCGGGAGAGACGTCCGTACTCTGCAGGGGATAAGCTTCAAGACTTGCTGGGGATATGGATTCCAAATTTCCTGGGGGTTTCCTTTGAAGGGGTGTCAAGATATCCAACTGCACCTTCAACCTATCAGTAATCCTCTTTCTTGATTCATAAGGAAATGATTATGTTCAAATGCATATGCCTATTTAACAAAACATTGGACGTTTCTCAAAATAAAACAAATAGTGCAAGAGAAAAGAAAAAGGAAATGACACAAATTTCTGGGAAGAGTATTTGTATTAACTTTCTCTGAGTATATTTGTACAAAGGAGACAATCATCCTAGTAAGAGGATTTCGTCGTAAATATTGAAAAATTTATACAAAATAAAGATGGCTATGTGAAATAATTCCATGGGATTCCATTCCGCTATAGTCTTCACAACTCTGAATATCTGTCCATCCAATGCTTCGTCTGCCGATGACTGGATTGATCAGAAACCTGGAACTGGTTGATGAAGAGATTGTCTTTGAAGTGATCCGACGAGACATAGTCATACGCTTTAATTCCCTAACTTTTGCCTGAATCTCCCTTTCGGGTTTTCGATCCACCGGGAAACCCCTTTTTGCCCAAGCCGCCCTTTCGGGTTTTCAGCTTGCCGGGTGTACAGATTTTTTTTGTTTTTATCCCTAATTTTTGCCTGAACCGCCCTTTCGGGTTTTCGGTTCACCGGGATGCCCATTTTTGCCCAAGCCGCCCTTTCGGGTTTTCGACTTGTCGGGTTATTTTATGCGTAGTATCTTTTGACTATGTCTGCGTTCGCAGGGTGCGGCAAATCGTCGCCGTCCATGGTGGTCAGAATCATTGCACCACCAGAAAATATGCTCTTGATCACAAATGGTCCTTCATATGTAGGAGTCCATTTGCCCCTGGGATCACTTTGCGGCAAGATAATCCGCTTGATTACGAGATCTCCGACTTGGTACACTTGACGTCTGACTTTTTTATTGAAGGCCTTGATCATCCGTTTTTGATATGTCTGACCATGGCATATAGCAGCGAGTCGCTTCTCGTCGATCAAATTGAGTTGATCAAGTCGGGTCTGCATCCAATCATCTTCATTCAAACTTGTGTCCTTCATAATCTTTAGAGAAGGAACCTGAACCTCCATAGGCAGGACAGCTTCCATGCCATATACCAATGAAAATGGGGTTGCCCCGGTTGAAGTACGTGTCGTCGTACGGTATCCATGTAGGGCAAACGGTAACATCTCATGCCAGTCTTTGTAAGTGACTGTCATTTTCTGAATGATCTTCTTAATGTTTTTGTTCGCAGCTTCAACAGCACCGTTCATCTTCGGTCGATAGGGAGATGAATTGTGATGATAAATCTTGAACTGTTCGCACAATGCGGTGATCATCGTGTTATTCAGATTTGTACCGTTGTCTGTGATGATCCTGTCTGGAACACCATACCGGTATATGAGATTTTGCTTGATGAAGCGGGCAACCACATTTTTAGTAACAGAGGCGAAGGAAGCTGCTTCGACCCATTTGGTGAAATAGTCAATGGCAACCAGGATGAAGCGATGTCCGTTGGAAGTCGTGGGTTTGATCTCTCCAATCATGTCAATGCCCCACATTGCAAATGGCCAAGGAGCAGTCAGAACGTTGAGAGGAACCGGAGGGATATGAACTTTGTCAGCGTAGACTTGACATTTGTGGCAAGTACGGGAATGTTGATGGCAGTCAGTTTCCATGGTAGACCAGTAATAGCCTGCCCTTAGGATCTTCTTAGCCATTGTATGCCCGCTCAAGTGAGTGCCAAATATGCCGCTGTGTATCTCAGTCATGATCAACTCTGCTTCAGCTTTGTCTACGCATCGGAGTAATACACAATCATGGCTTCGTTTGTAAAGGATGCCGTTGCTCGGGAAGAACTTGGCAGCAAATTTCCTTAAGAACTTCTTGTCATTTACGGAAGCTCCTTCGGGATAATCTCTAGTCTGGAGATACCTTTTGATTTCATGGAACCAAGGTTGTTCCACTACTTCTTCGGTATTAATCTCGTGACAGTGTGTCGGTTCATCCATTCGCTCGATGGTGATTTGGGGAGCCTCGTTGTCCCAGTTGAGTTTAAACATGGAGGACATTGTAGCTAGAGCATCTGCTAGCTGATTCTCTTCTCGCGGGAAATGCTCGAAGGTAATTTGCTCGAAATGAGGCAACAATGTCAAGACATGTTCTTTGTACGGGATAAGATTAGGATGCTTGGTATCCCACTCTCCTTTGATTTGACTGATAACCAAAGCCGAGTCCCCAAATACGATCAAAGATTTGATCCCCAAGTCTATAGCAGCCTTGAGACCAAAGATGCAAGCTTCATACTCAGCCATGTTGTTTGTGCAACTGAAGCAAAGTCGGGCCGTGAAAGGTGTGTGACAGCCTTCCGGAGAAATGAGTACTGTGCCGATACCGTTTCCAAGTGCATTTGAAGCACCATCAAAGTACAGGGTCCATCGGGATCCCTTTTCGGGTCCGTCATACGGTCCGTCACTTTCAATGCTGTCCAAATTCATGATGTCCTCGTCTGGGAAGTCAAATCTCATGGGTTGATAATCTTCGATAGCTTGATGAGCCAGATGGTCAGCTAGTACACTCCCTTTTATAGCTTTTTGGGTGGTGTACTGGATGTCATACTCAGTTAGGATCATTTGCCATCTAGCTATCCTTCCAGATAAGGCGGGCTTTTCAAAGATATACTTGATAGGATCCATTTTGGAAATCAACAAGGTAGTATGAGTCAACATATACTGTCTTAGTCGGCGAGCAGCCCATACCAAAGCGCAGCAAGTTTTCTCGAGCAGTGAGTAGCGAGTCTCACAGTCGGTAAACTTTTTGCTAAGGTAATAAATAGCATGCTCTTTTCGGCCAGACTCGTCATGCTGGCCCAAAACACACCCCATTGAGTTGTCCAAGACGGTTAGATACATGATCAATGGTCTTCCTTCGACGGGTGGCATCAGAATAGGAGGTTCTAGCAAATACTCCTTGATCTTATCGAAAGCAGCTTGGCAATCGTCGTTCCATTCGACTACCTGATCTTTCTTCAAGAGTTTGAAAATTGGCTCACAGGTAGAAGTCAGATGAGAGATGAATCTGGAAATATAGTTCAAGCGCCCCAAGAACCCTCTAACCTCCTTCTCAGTACGGGGAGCAGGCATCTCTTGTATTGCTTTCACTTTTGCTGGATCGACTTCAATGCCTTTGTTGCTTACAATGAATCCTAGAAGTTTACCAGACCTAACTCCAAAAGTGCACTTACTTGGATTCAGCCTGAGTTTGTATTCTTTCAACCTGGCAAACAGCTTTTCTAGATGTTCAAGGTGCTCCTCCTCTGTTTGTGACCGAGCTATCATATCGTCTATGTAAACTTCAATCTCATGATGTATCATATCATGAAACAAAGCTACCATGGCGCGTTGATAAGTTGCCCCAGCGTTCTTCAGTCCGAACGGCATCACCTTGTAACAGAAAGTGCCCCATTGCGTGACAAAAGTTGTTTTCTCCATATCCTCGGGGGCCATTTTGATTTGATTGTAGCCCAAGAATCCATCCATGAAGGAAAACACTTTGTGCTGAGCTGTATTGTCGATCAAAATATCAATGTGTGGAAGTGGAAAATCATCTTTGGGGCTGGCCCTATTCAAATCCCGGTAGTCCACGCACATCCTGACTTTGCCATCTTTCTTAGGTACTGGCACGATGTTAGCAACCCATTGAGGATAGGATGTAACAGCCAGAAAACCAGCGTCGAATTGCTTCATCACTTCTGCTTTGATCTTTTCAGACATGTCAGGCCTCATTCGGCGGACTTTTTGCTTGATCGGTGGACAATCCTCTCTTGTGGGGAGACGGTGAACCACGATGTCTGTGTCTAAACCCGGCATGTCTTCATAAGACCAAGCGAAGATTTCAACATACTCATTCAATCACTGTATCAGGCGTTCCTTGACACTTGGTTCCAGATTGGCACCCACTTGCACCTCCTTCCGGTCTTCCTCGGTCCCTAAGTTGACAATTTCCAATGACTCTTCGTGCGGTAGAATGGCCCTTTCCTCTTGCTGTAGAAGTCTGGCTAGTTCCCCTGGTACTTCACAACCTTCGTCATCTTCATACTCGGCTTGATTGACCAGATCTTCAGAGTTATTGAAGGATATAGAAGAATAGTCACCCATAGAATCCGGAGTGGATGGGTACCTGCATTTGTGAGTGTGGGTGTGTGTAAGGGATAGCCATCCTTAAACCAAAAAAAAATGCAAAAGGAAAGAAAATGAACACAAGTAGTTTATCGAATGAAAAACGTCCAATGAATCATTAAACATGGCATATGGATATGAAAAATAATCAAAAACCCTTACAAATGGACCTACATGCCCCGGGCAAGGCATGAGGTGAAAAGATAGTGTACGGTTTGTTCGAAAATAAATATTACAGACCAAATAGGAAATGTTTGACAGATAAATTACTGATGAATAAAAGTGATGGGGACAAAGTCTTTTGCCTCCCAGTTGCACAATCCTCCTTTGACAGTTGGGTAAATCCACTCTTCGATGTTGCTCTCTTTGTCTTCATCCTCCAAAGCATTGATTCCGTAGGGAGAAATTTTGACTGGCGCTCTTTCAATCTTCGAACGGCGCATAGCTTTCTGGCCCGCGGTAGTGAACCCTAATCCAAATTTGTCTGTCTTATGCGGAATATCAGGCAACTGCCCCCATGCTGAATTCTTCCCCTCCTTTATTGCGGCCCTTGCGTCCTCCAGAGATGCCATCCTGGCCATCTGCCTCGGTACTTCAACTGCCAACTTTGCTATTGTTATTTCAGGAAGGACTTCTTCGAAATGCTGGAAAAGGTGTCTCGATGAATTCACCTTCTACCTCCACGTACCGGAAGGAGTTCAAGTGGCTGATCACGTACTCCCCTTCACCATGGACAATAATGATCTTTCCCTTGACAGGATACTTCAACATCTGATGTAAGGAGGAGGTGACTGCCCCAGCATGGTGTATCCAAGGCCTACCCAACAAGCAAGAGTATGACGGACGGATGTCCATCACATAGAAAGTAGATTTAAACACCTCAGTGCCTATCTTGATGGGAATTTCAACCTCCCCATGGACCATCCTCTTCGAACCATCGAAAGCTCTGACAACAATATCACTCGGTTTCAACTCCAAACCTTCACAATCTAGTCGGTCCAAAGCTTTCTTAGGCAGTACATTCAGCGACGAACCTGTGTCGACCAAGACATGTGCGACAGTAGTTCCTCGACACTCGACTGAAATGTGCAAAGCATCATTGTGGTTTCTTCCTTTAGGAGTTAGGTCGGCATCAGAGAAACCTAATCCATTGTCCGCAGTAAGGCTGGCCACGCAATTTTGGAATTGATCTGCAGAGGTTTCCTGGGGCACATGGGCTGCCTTCAGGAATTTTATCAGAGCCTTAGCGTGCGCTTCCGAGCAAAGTAGTAGTGCCAGCATGGAGATCTTTGAGGGGGTTTGCCCCAGTTGTTCTACCACATCGTAATCACTCCTTTTGATTATCTTCAAGATCTCATCCATTTCTTTCATGGAGGTCTCTGGAATGACCAAGGGTTGAGCCCTCGGTCCTGACGAGCTCATCTTGGGTTCCCTTACCTTTATCAGCAGCGGTAGGAGGGACAGTACTAGGAACAACAACATCTTCAATCAAAGGGGTTCTAGCGGAGAGTTTTATTGGTGCAGGGATGACCTTGTCAGCAGATGAGGGTCCAAAGATTGCTCTTGGAGGGGCAATCTCTGGAGAAAATACTCTCCCGCTCCGGGTGATTTTGCTCGTGCCTGCAATGTTTCCAATGCTGGCTTCTTCATCATCCGAACTTTCTTCAGTTATTTCGATTTGTTTAATACCATGGTAGTAGACGTCACCGCCATAGTTCCATGGTATTGACTTCTCAGAAACATAGGGGACAGGCCCTGGCATTGTTATCTTCAAAGGAACAGATTTCGTAGCTGGTGTAATCTTAACAGGCTTTCCGACGGCCTTGGAAAGATTGGCGTGAATGGTTATGATTAAGACATCTTCAGTATGGGTTGGAGTGGCGGAAACTTTTTCAAACAAAATTTGTCGACTATCCATTAGGCCTTGGATGCCTTTCTTCAGTAACGGACAATCAAACGACAGAGAGTAACAACAACAGCAGTCTTCTTTACATCCCGAGAAGATCCCAGCCCTTAACAGATTCAACTTGATGGTTAACAATGGGGTTATCAGATCATTGACATCAGCAACATACAAATCTTCTTCAATGGCATTGACATTTCGGCTGTGCCTCGGCATGGGAGCAGATATCACATTAGGCTTCTCCGTAGCGTCGAACTCCACTTCCTTCGCCTCTATCAGGTCTTGGATTTTATGCTTGAGTGCCCAACAATCATTGGTGTCGTGCCCGACACTGTCAGAATGGTAGGCGCATTTAGCATTAGGATGATAATGCGGAGAGGACGTATTCACATTTTTTGGTGCCTCTTTGATAGTGGCGAGATTCAACTTTAACAGATGGGGAAACACTTGCGCTGGAGTCATATTAATGCGGGTGAACTGCCGTTGTGGCCGTTCCACCCGTTGTTGATTTGGTCTGGATTGGTTATAGCGAGGCTGCTCACTTGAAGGGTTTTGAATCATTACGGTCCCCCACGGTCGGCCGGCGCTCAGTCTTTCCTGCTCTTCTCTGGGAGTATACCACAGCTGTTTCCTTCTTAAAAGGCTTCTTCTCAACACTTGCAGCGGCACCCTTCTGAATCTTCCCTGACTTGATGTCTGCTTCTATTCTTTCGCCTGTTAAGATCAAATCGGTAAACCCCACGGAGGAGTTACCAATCAGATGATTGAAAAATGGCCCAGATAGGGTCCCTAGAAACATATCAACAAGTTCACGGTCGGTTAAAGGAGGTTGCACCCTGCCAGCCAAATCCCTCCATTTTTGTGCATATTCTTTGAATCCTTCGCCTGTTCCCAATGACATACCCTGAAGTTGGGTACGCGTAGGAGCAAGGTCAGAATTGTACTGATATTGTTTGTAAAAGGCGGTGGCCAAGTCTTCCCAGTTTCGGACGCTGGTTCCCTCTAGCTGATAAAACCACTCCAATTGAGCCCCAGAAAGGCTGTCTTGAAAGAAATGGATCCAAAGGTTTTTATCTGCCGTATAGGGTTGGATCTTTCTTACGTAGGACCTGAGATGCATCTTTGGACAGGACAGCCCATCATACCTCACAAAAACTGGCACTTTGAACTTTGGGGGAATCACAATCCCGGCAACCAAACCCAAGTCTTCAAAATCCAAACCCGGTACTCTTTGTAGCTCCATGGCGACCAACCTGTCTTCTAAACCTTTGTATTTATCATCAGCTGGAGGGTATTGTTGATCAGAGTAGTCTTCATCCTCTTCGACCTCCTCTTCTTCCACATCGGACTTGGAAGGTACCGCAGCCCCACCTCCTTTACTGGTTCCTTCATCAGAAGTAGGAGGAAATTCAAGCACTCTCCTGGCCTCTCCGTCAAATCTTCTCCCTAAAGTAGCCACCCCGAGTCTCTTTTTCTTCTTTTTCACTGGGTCTTTATTCCCCAGCAAGGTCTTGAGATCCTCTTGACCCTTAGCCAAGGTCGTCAGGAGTTGCTGGAACTGTGCGTTTTGAGCCTGTAGGTCTTTGACTGTTTGCTCGAGATCCATCCTACTGAAATAAACAACAGACAGATAAGGAAACCTGGAGTGAGACCTGCTTATGCACATGATGAATGATATGCTTATGTATGCAATGCATTCAAGGGTTTAGAACATTCAAAATTGTTGCAGACAAAGAAGAACGCACGTCATATTAATAAGAAGAAATTTGTTAGTACATAAATGCCCCATGGGCCAAATATTACAAAAACAACTTCTCAAGGTAAAAAGATATTGCGCATCCTCTTTGGTGCGATGTAGGTGTTGAGGGCCTCTTGCTCATGGAGTTGGCGGGTAAGCTCTAGAACCTTCTTCTCACTGGCGTAGAAGCTAGCTTCAAAAGTGTTTCGTTCCTCCTTGAGCTGAATCCAACTTTTCTGCATTTCCTCCCACGATGTAGGCATGTCAGGATATAGGATGGTGTAGGGAACCTCTCCTTCCTTGACGGGCTCTTTAATCACAGGGAGAACATGAGGATAAGGCATCATTAGACTTTGGGCTCGGGCTCGTACCCACTTGAGATAAGGCTCAAGAGGGATGGAGTTCTCGTGTCCCAAAGTCTTGCTATCAACCTTGTTGGGCCTCCCCCAAGCTCTGATGAATCTTTGGCGCAGTTCTTGCGCATCGTTGTCAAAGTCAAAAACTAGGTCAGGAATCAACATGTCATGAGGGCCATCCCTCCGTGCATATCCAAATTGCCTCAAAGCTAGGCAAGGGTTGTAGGTGATACCTCCTCTGATTCCAAGTAAAGGAACATTAGGAAACTCTCCACAACGATCAACGATGATGACATTTTCTCTGGACCGAGAACACCAATGTACATCAGAGTGAGTAAGAGTCATCAACCGTTGGGACCACCTTGAGCCTTGGTCATTCTTCAAGACAGATTGTGGAAGGTGCGAAATAAACCACCTTGCAAGGAGAGGAGTACAGCACATGAGAACACCCCTCTTTCTCATTGTTCGTGTGTAAAATGAGTGAAGAATGTCCCCAAGCAATGTTGGTATTGGATTTCTGGACAAGAAGATTTTGACGGTGTTGACATCTACCAATTGGTCAGAATTTGGGAATAGAACCAACCCATAGATAAGGAGTGCCACAATCTCTTCAAAGGCTTGTAGGTCCAATGAATTCCAACACTCTTGTGCCTTCTCGAACAAGAATTTTGCTAAGAATCCTTTGATGCTGCTTCTGGTTTCCCAATGCCCCTTGATGTCGGATGGTTGTAGATGTAATGCTCGAGCAACATCTTCCGGCTTTGGTTCCTTTTCCGTACCGTTGAAGGGTACAACAGTATGGAAAAAAAGTTTTTTTTATATGTCAAATAAACAAAATAAAAGTATTATTTTTTTGGAGTTTTTTATGTTTAGGGTAAAACCCTAATTTATTAAGTAAATATATTAATTATTTAATATGTACAAATATTTATCAATTATATACAAAATAAAATAAAAATGGAGTATATTTGTCAAAAAGGATTTTTACTATCAAGTATTAATAAGAAATAAAATGTATATATTTTTGTATTTTTGCCCTAAATATTCTAATAAATATATATGTATTTGTATTATTTACTAAATATATATTATATATATAAAATAATAATATTTAATATTTTATAAAAAAAAGTATTTTTGATATGAAATGTTTTCAAGGGAGAAATAAAAAATAAAAATCAGAAATAAAATAAGTTTGCATTATTTTTGGTATTTTTAAATAAAAGTGTTTATTTATTTATTTATGTACAAATAACTATTCTAAACAAATAAATACCTATAAATTCAAAAATGGTGTGAAAAATATTTTTTATATTTTTAATATTATTAGCAAAAATAAATAAGTCAGAATAAAAAAAAGAAAAGTCAAAAAATCATGAAAATAAGCACAATGGGCCACAGAGGTGTAAAAGTAAAAATAGGGTGTGAAAAGAAATAGCAAACAGGCCCAGCCCAAAGGCTGTTGTCTTCAACCTTCAGCCATTCAAAACAGAAAAACGCGCGTTTTCCATGCTTCCATCAAACTCCTGATTCCTTGATTTTCAGCCAAAACTCATAACATAAACAATGTAGAGCATTAAATCACGAATTCATACATATAAAGAACATGATTTAACTCTCAGAAATGAGAGAGAATTTCATCATTCCCAAATCTTAACCTAATTTTTTATCAATGTTCAGACATCAAATTCTCATGGCACACGTAACATAAATGAAAACTAACTACATGAGCATGTTCAGGGCTATGAATGTGACATATTTTCTTCACAAACCTAAAGCTAACAATGCCTGGATAGAGAGATACATGTTCATGAACTTACCTGTTCAGTTGAAGTTGTATCTGGTGATGGAGGTGTCTTCAATGCAAGGTGATGATTGGTACAGCTTCCTTGATGTCCAGGGATGCTATTCCAAGCTTTACTTTGTCTTGAAACCTTTTGAATCATGCTATGGAACTTCAACTGCAAAACAAGAAAATGAAAATGGTGATCTTTCCTGGGAGTGTTACAGGTCGTGTTTGAGGTTTTGATTAGCTTCAAGGGATGTTATGGGATGTGTTTGACAAGTTTTTAGCAAGAATGCATGGAAGGTTTGAGCTATGGAACTCAAACTGCAGGGATGCCCTGTTTTGAGCAGTTCAATGGTGATTCTGTGAATGGGAAGGCAATGGAGGTGGTTGACTCGTGTTCTAGCTCAGTTAGGATGTTTAGGATATGTTTGACAAGTTTGCTTAAGGGTTTTTTAGCTGAGATGAAAGTTGTTGGATGATATGCTATGTTTCTTACACTTTAAGCAACAAAAGGCAACTTGGTGTTCTAGACTGATGCAGGCCCCCAAGCTATGTTGCTAACCTTCCTCTTGATCAGTGTGTTTAGTCCATAAACTTGTGCCAAAGAGATTTCAAATGTACTTGCTTGGATTTGCAATTTGACATAAAGTGCAACTTTATCAAAATGGATATATTGCTTTTTTCTAAAAATGGATTAAACCTTTATGCAATGCTTGAACACATAGAATATGGTCTTTGCACAAAGATTTTGCATTAAATTTATGAGTGTAAAAGAGATTTAGGGCCTGTAATCAAGGAATGCATGCTGATTTGAAAATTGCCTAAGTGTATGAACATGGAAATTGGCCATAACAAAAGTGAGTCTTTGCCATATTGCAAAATTCGATTCTCCCTAACCATGAGGTTATTTGATGAGTTCTTGGACATTTTGGAAAGCTTGGAATGTGTAATACAATACATCTTTGAAGTGCAAATTGAAATTCCAAGTGGAAGTATGTGAAAAGTGGTCTTGAAGTTAGGCAAAAATCCTGCCTAAAATAAGTCAAATTTTCTCTAAGTTAAGAATGGTTTGGTACCCTTGTTCCAAAAATTGTAACTTGAGCTACAAGCCTCTTTTGGGAAAACTTTGTGAATCAAAGTTATATATTATGCAATAGGCTACAACTTTCATGTTTTGACTTTTGCTTGAATCCAAATGAATCTTGGTGAGAAAGTGGGGCAAAGTTAGTAAAAAATTAGGGTTTTTCATAACTTAGAAAAATTCTAAGGTATGAAAAATCTTCATTTCAAACCCTAATTTGCATTTCTTGATTTCTTGATGAACAAGTTTCATGATTTGGCATGTTTTGATGAAAAATGAATCTTGACTCTTGATTTTGACCAAAAAAGTCAAAGTTTGACTTTTCAGTATACAGTCAAAATTGATCAATTGACTGGGAAATTCAACTGTCAATCTTGTGCATTTGGGATCTTTTGAACTTGTTGAGCATGTCAAGACAATTACATGGGGTCCTTGAGTCCATATGTGAGCTTAGTTTGCCATTGGCTAGGTCAAACAGTCAAAAATTGCCTTTGTGTAGTCAAAACCCTAAAAATGACCATTTTGCCCTTTTGATGATCTGATCAAATTTCTTGTGGAATTGTGATCCAAACTTGATCAAATGGTCCATGTGAGTTCATAATGTTGATGTGGGACAATTTTCATGAGATTTGACTGTCAATTGGCCACAATTGACTTTTTCCTCAATACAGCTGATTTCTAGGTCAACTGTCCAATTGATTGGGCAAAGTTTGGAATCAGGACTCGAAACTTGATGTGGATAAGCTTGGGAGTCCAATATGAAGCATGAAAGTCATCTTAGGCATTTTAGGTCAGAACATCTTTGTGCAAACACAAACCCTAATTTGGGTCAACAGTGCAAGGAGAAGTCTTGAGCAGATGAAACCCTAACTGGATCTTGAGCTCTAAGGGCTTTGTGATGAGAAATCCTTGAGAAATGAGAGGGCAAATTTTGGGGTACAACAGAAAGATACAATCGAGTTCTCACAAGTTTTCTCTGGTTCAGTCAAATTGATACTAAGATTTCTATTCCAGTTCAAGCTATGAAGCCCATATTCGACCGGATAATATCTTGATTTCTCCAAAATACTATGAAGCTTGGAAGCGATCAGATAGTGGTATATCTTAAATTCAAGCTATGAAGCCCGGATTCGATCGAATAATATCTTGATTTCTCCAAAATACTACGAAGCCTGGAAGCGACCAGATAGTGGTATATCTAAAATTCAAGCTATGAAGCCCGAATTCGATCGGATAATATCTTGATTTCTCCAAAATACTACGAAGCCTGGAATCGACCAGATAGTGGTATGTCTTAAATACAAGCTTAAAGCCCGGAAATCGACCGGAAAATAGCTTAATCCTCAGCAAGTATTGTGAAGCCTGGAAATCGACCAGATAGTAATACAAGATACCATGAAGCCTGGACTCGACCAGATAATGGTATAAGACACCGTGAAGCCTGGATCACGACCAGATAGCGGCAAAGGATACTGAAGCCTGGAATCGACCAGATAATAGTATAAGACACTACAAAGCTCAGAATTCGATCGAATAGCAGTTTACCCAGCCAATTACTAAGAATCCCGGAATCGACCAGATATTAGTATGCCTTAAATTTAAATTGAAGCCCGGATGCGACCGGATAACAAATTAATTCCTTCTGAAGCCTGGAGCACGACCAGATAAGAAGTGAGAAATTGTGAAGCCTGGATAACGACCAGATAGAAAGTTTAATCTCATCTCCCCAATAAGTCACTGTGAAGCCTGGAGCACGACCAGATAGCAGTTCATTTTCACCTCATCGACTAAGAGATGATTCCCTAGTAGAATAACAGACAAGTGAAGTTCCTAAAATTCTATTTCTCCCAAGACAAAGATCAGCATTCCCCAGCGTAGTCCTCCTCAATAACAGGTGTACGGGCTCTTGCAAAGGAATTTCTTATGCGATCGACAGTTCTTCTGATGGCATATTTAAGCCCATCTTCCGATGTTAACTTCCAAATGGCATATATAAGCCCATTCTCGATATTGCAAGACAAGTACCACTTGGTGCGAGTGCAAATTTCTAGGCACTCTAGTGTTCAATCATCTTCCACCTTCGGATCACGAAAGGCAAACAAACCAATCTACATCCTCAGGTTTAAGAAGATTGAACAGGGGAAGCTGTTGTACCCTAAAATTTTCCCTCACATATTCCTTAATACATTTCAAGTGAGGTCCTCAAATTGCTCAAGGAAGTCCAAGGGTTGACCAGACAAACTCTCTTCTAAGGCAGTTTACCTCAAATTAAGGTTTCAGTTTGCATCAAGATGTTTGAGTCCAAAGGATCCCAAATTCTCACCATTGTCCTAATATGTTCTCAAGATCATTCATGTCAAGTTTCAAGCCTTTCAGAGGAAGTTTGCTCAGTCAATTGCTCAAAGGCCTGAAAATCGACTATGCTAAGGCAAAAGTCAACTGTGGCCAACATGCAGTCAAACTTCAAGATTTTTGGTCAACATTCTCATTTTGAAGGATTATTAATCATTTGATCAAGGGTTGATCATGATTCCTCAAGGATTGCTCACAATTCATCAAAACCCAAAAGTTGCTAAATTAGGGTTTTGTAGGAAAAGTCAACTCAACTTTGACCAAGCATAACTTTCTCATAATTTATCAAAAATGACCCATCCAAAGCTTATTTTGAATAGGATGTAATTCCCTACAATCCATCTTCAGCTCCTAATTTCAAATTATGCACTCACAAGAAGATATGAATTTGGACATTATAGGTCATTTTGAAAAGTCAACAAAAAAACCGTTTATGTCAAAGCTTCATACATGAACATGGAAGACTCAATTGAGATGATACCAAAAGGGTTGCTTATAGGACATCTTAAGATTTCTAAAAAGTCCAAGAACACCTCTCTAGGGTCAAAATTGAGAGAGTTATGCATTGGCAAAGTTGACCCTTTTTGCAAAATTGCCAAAAGCCAAATGTGCCCAAAATTGTAATATTTGTCAAATGGGCCCAACATTTTATGCTTGCACTGAGTTTTTAACATGACCCATGAGCCATGAGCCCTTCCATTTGTTATTCTTTTATTTTTGTCATTTATTTTGATTTTATTTCAATTAAATCAAATAAAATCAAAATAAAATCATGAAAATATCAAAAACTAATCAAAGCTTGAGATTTTGTGCATGTTTAGGTCTATTATACAGCTGGAGATGGAATCAAATCGTGAAAAGTTCATTTGGACACAAAAAGATTGAATTTGGCTTGATTTATAAAGATTTGGTACAATAATCAAATCATGAATCAACAATCATAATTGGAGAGATTTGATACAAGTTTGTAACCCTAAATCCTTCTAGGGTACATAAGGAACATGTGCAGATCAGAAACAAGGAGATTGGAGGCGTGTAAACAAGAAAGCAAGTTTCAAAAAATTGGAAAAAAGTGGCACACTGATTTCTAAGTTGCAGACAAATTCAAAGCATTCTAAGTATCCCAAACGTTTGCTGGACATCCCAGGAACGTGTTGCAACCATTAACAAGCTTCCTAACATCCAGAATTGCACTGTAAGTACCCCACGGTTTTCACATTTTCTTGAAATCGAATTCAATAATTCTGGCATATTTAGCATGATTCCTTGACATATTCTTAATCCTTGAGTCATTTGCAAACTACTGGTTACATTTAATTTCGTTTTTGCTGACTATACATCAAGATGCCATAGTTAGGGTTCTTGGTTCATTTTTGGGGTTTTTCTGTACAAGGAGAATTGGCCATGGATAGTGGTACCATGATGCTCGTGAGGTTGCAACGAGTTGATTGGTACCATTGTTTTGCATTTATCACGCCTGTATAGGATTTTGGAAAGGCATAGGGTTATACCTACACCCAGGCGATTGTAGGTAAAAGTCAAGGAACTTTTAGCAACGGTGGGAGGAAGAAGAAGGCAACATGTCACTCCCTGACTTGCCCATTCAAATCTGCGCGCGTTTTAAGATTATGCTTTTTTTGTTTTACCATATTATATTTCTTTATCATTATTCATACAAATATCCAAGCCAACTCAGATGGTCAGCATGTATTGTGAAAACGCCTAAGGGACTTGTGTTGCACCCCAAAATTTTCCCTCTCATTTTATCAAGATTTCTCCTCACAAGACTCTTTGAACTCAAGACCAAGCTAGGGTTTGCTCTGCTCAAGACAACTCCTTGCATTGTTGACCCAAATTAGGGTTTGAGTTTTCACAAGGAATTTTGGACTTCTAATGCACAATGTGACTTCCATACTTCATGTTGGACTTATAAGTTTGCTCATACCAAGTTTCAGGCTTTGAATCAAACTTTTGCCCAGTCAATTGGACAGTTGACCTAAAAATCAGTTGTATTGGGGAAAAGTCAAATGTGGCCAATTTATAGTAAAACCTCATAAATTTTGATCCACATCAACATTATAGGATCATATGAACCATTTGATCAAGTTTGGACCACAACTCCTCAAGAAATTTGATCAGATCATCAAAAGGGCAAAATGGTCATTTTTAGGGTTTTGACTGCAGAAGGGCAATTTCTGACTTTTCACCTAGCCAATGGCAAATTGGGTTCAAGCATGGATTCAATGACTCAATGGCATCATATTGACCTATTCACAAGGTTCAAAAGATCTCAATTGCATTGGATTGACAGATGAATTTTCCAGTCAACTGATCAAAAATCAACTGTACACTGAAAAGTCAAACTTTGACTTTTTGGTCAAAATCAAGTGCCAAGGGTCATTTTTCATCAAGATGTGTCAAAACATGAAACTTGTTCATCAAGAAACCTAATTTTGCAAATTAGGGTTTAAGATTGAAAATTTTCATAACTTAGAATTTTTCTAAGTTACGAAATTTCCTTAATTTTTCCCAACTTTGCCCAACATTTTCACCTTGATGCAATTGGATTCAAACAAAACTTCAAACATGAAAGTTGTAGTCCTCCACAAAATATACAACTTTGATTCACAAAGTTTTCCCAAAAGAAGCTTGGATTTCAAGTTATGATTTTTGGAATAAGGGTCCATGAAACTTTTAACTTAGTGAAATTTTGCCCTAGTTTAGGCAGGATTTTGGCCTATCTTCATGGAAACTTTTCACCTAGTTCCACTTGTAATCTCAAAATTAATTTCAAATATGGATTGTAGATAATGTTACAAGATTTCCAAAATGTCCAAGAACTCTCCAAAATCATTTATGGTTAAGGAGAATCGAAGGTTTGAATTTGGCAAAAACTCACTTTGATCCATGGCATGTTTCATGTTGCTACAAGTTGCAATTTCCATCCAGCATTGTTTGTACTTGATTACAGGTCCCTAAACCCTTCCACACTCAAGAATTAAATGCAAATCCAATGGTTTTAAGCTTTGTTCTGATCATTAGAGGATTACACAAGAGATTAATCCAAAAATAGCAAAAAGGCAACATTGCCATTTTAGTCAAAACTTGCTTTATGTCAAATTGCATCTCTTGAGCCTTGAACCAAATCTTGGACAGCAAACCAAATCCACAAACTTGGGGCCAAGCTCACAAAGTGTATACAGGATTAGAGCTAGCTTGTACAAGCCTGCTCTTTATCACTTCCCACCTTTTGCTTCATAACCAAGAAACTTGCCAAAATCACACAACTGGAGCATCTGTTATAACCAACTCTTGCAAGCATTTGAAACAAGTCTTGCACATTTCCTTGAGCCAGAAACACGAGCCATCCATCCCTCAAACACTCTTGAACATCAAAACACCAAAAACTTGCAAAACATGGAACTTTCTGCAGTTTCACTTCCATCTCACAAACCACTCGTGTGTTTTGTCCCAAACCAGTTCAAATACACTCCATACAACCTACCTGAACTATCCCAACCATTGGCCATTGAGTGTAACTCCATTTGCAAGCTTCACCATTTCTGTTTTCAGCTTGTGCAGGTTGACTTCTACAAGCTTGTTCAAGCAAGTCCAAAGCAAACTAAGCATTGGGGAAGGTCAGAGGAAGTTCAGGCAAGCTCCAAAGCATCTCAGGCCTCACTGAAAAGCTCTACATTGCCATACGCGTGTTCAACTGAAACAGGTATTTTTCAACTTCCTATATCTCTATTTAGGAATCATTAGGCTTAGGTTTATGAATAAAAAATGTAGTACTCATAGCTCTTAAGCTGTACATATGCATAGATTTCATTTAAGTTAAGTGTGCTAAGAGAATTTGATTGATGAACATTCTAAAAATGTTAGGTTAGAAATTAGGGCTAGAGAAATTCTCTCTGGTCTTTGAGAGTTAGATTAAGTTCTTTATATGGTTGGAATCGTCTTGAAAAATGCTATAACTTTGGTGTTATGAGTTTTTGCTTTAGAGCACGTATGCAGGAGTTAGACATTTGTACAGGGCGCGTGTATCTTTGAATCAGAGGTTGAAGACAAAGCTGCAATTGGGATGGGCTTGGTTTGGCTTGTTTTTGACACCCCCCTCTTTGTTGTTCATACCCCCTTTGGCCCATTGTTTTATATTTTCATTTTATTTTCATTTCTTTTTATTTCTGACTTTTTTTTTTTTAATTTTTTCCACATATAAAAAATTACTAAAAATATTTTCCTTAAATTTCCACATTTTTATTATTTATTTTATTTTATTTTGACACAATATTTAATTTATTAGGTTTACTATATTTATTTTCTCAAATAAAAAACTTGTAAATAACATATAAAAATATTATATTTTTATTTTTATTATTTATACTTAAATAATATTTTTTCTAATATATTTTTATTTTTTGACATTTGTATATATTTCATTATTTTATTTTATTGTACATAAATAATATAATTAATATATATACTTTCTTAAAGAAAATTAGGGTTTTTTACCCTTAATAAAAATAATCTTTTATTTTATTATTTTGAATGCATTAAATATTTTATTCTTACATACATAAAAATAAACAAAAACATTTTTTGCATATTTATAATACATTGCATATTTATTTAATTGACCATTTAAATACTTGCTTATTTATTTATTTGTATCATTTATTCAATTTGGATGTAATAGTAAATCCTAGGGTTTTATTTTCTTGCAAATACTCCCCATTCAAAATTGTATCCCCCTCCCCATAATCATGTTGTAATAGTATTAGATTTACTTTTACGCTTTTATTGCTTTCAAATATGCCATGATAGAAAGATTAGGGTTTGTATGCAAATATTCAAAATCAAACAAATAGCTTAACTAAACACAAGACAAAAAGAATGAAAATGACAACACAATGCACACATGCACCCATAGGGTTTTCATCCACTTGTTGCCTTTAAAATGGACATGTTATGCATGTTGAGTATCTTGGCAAAACAAAAACAAAAACAAAAGATCATAGTCCCTCGATGACGCTATCTTGGTTGCCTATACAAAATGATCTAGTCCCTCAAAAGTTTTCTAAAGATACTTAGCACAATTGCCATCGTGGTCAATACAATGACCCGCGCCTGTCCCGTTTAACATCCAAATACAAGGTTGTTTACCAAATGCAATGGTAAAACAACACTGTCAAAAGGGTTAAAAATGTGTAGGAAAGACTCTTGAGTAGATAGGGTAGACAACTCTTAGTTACTTGATCAAAACTTGCAAAAACATCCTTGCTATTTTCAAACACACCTCATAATACAATTTCAAAACATTTCCTAAAACAAACTTTCGAACATTGAAATATCTTTTCAAAAGACAAACACCTTTGTATATATTCAAACAAGAATCATTACAAAGGTTGCAACAACGATGGCCTCTTTTCAAAGCATTTTCAAAAACCACACACAAAGCACCATTTCAAACAATTGAAAAGCAAAAGCAAGTGATCTAAACAAGTAACTAAGAGCCCATGGATAACCATGGATGAAAAGGGTGCTTGCACCTTCCCTTTTCATAATCTACCCCCCGAACCCAAGAAAACATCTCAAAGGTCTTTCCTGTTCTTTTTGACCTTTCCTTTTGATAAAATAAAAAGTCGGTGGCGACTCTTGCTAAACCGAAACATTTGCGAACACAAACGCAAAACCTCAAGTCAGTTCTCCCACCGTATCACACCTGGGTTCGATCCCCAGGTCCCCATATTTTTGCATATTATTTTTCTTTGTGTAATCAGGTATACTTGCATCCAAGGCATCCACTATACACCATCAATATCCAGCCAACAAATCTTCAACAAGGCAGGTCCAATGCCTTATCCCTGAGAGTCCACCATGGGCATCAGTCAAGCGTGCACACAAGATTGAGAAAGACAATAAAGGCCAGAAACCATTGGGCCCAAAAGTGCAATCAACACCCCTCTTTTTCTATTCAAACACCAGGCCCATTCTACTTCTTTTCTATTTTTTTTTAAATTTATTTTGTTTAATTATTTTCTAACCACAAAATTAATTTCTTTTTTTTTTCAAAAAAATCATAAAATCAATTTCACAAATTTAGAATTAGGTTTTTATTTTTATCAAATGTAATTTAATATTAATTTTAATATAATTTAGGTTAATTCTAACTTTTTTCATATATTTAAAATAAATTAGAAAAAATTAGGGTTATCATGTGATTTAATTTTTATTTCTTTTCTCAATAAAATAAAAATACAAAAAATAGGTTAACTTAATTATTTTTATTAACTTAAATTAATTAGTAATTAGGTTTCTTTATTTATTCAATTAAACTTTATTTTTCTCAAAATAACACAAAAACCACAAAAAATGATTTTTCTTTTAATTAGGCTTAGTCGGGGTCAAAACCCTAATTCTCTCGTTTTCGATTCATCGCGCTCATTTATTATTTTTTACAATATTAATGTAATTGCTCACAGTATGTGATAGTTTAATTAGGATTTTCTTTATTTATCGTTTTTGCGGGTTTTTGGCTATGTAATTAATCCCCCTCCCCGAAGCCTTGTAATAGCGTAGTTTTTTATTTTCTGCATTTTATTTCTTGCAAATATTAACTGTTAGATGTATGTTAATAGGATTGTATGACAAGATTGCATTATAATTTAAAATGGATAGCAAACCCTAATGTGCAAAGATAATAACTGAAATCAAACCACTCGCACATGTGCACTCCTAGGATATACTCTCACTTCGGTTGCCTTCGGTAAATGATCATTAAGTAAAGGGTCTTTTAGTAGTCGCCCTCCTGTCTAGCAAAGATCAAAAGTCCCGTTCGGAAATGTTGCCTCTGAAAGGTTGCCTCAGAAATGTTGCCTCGAATTTGATCTTAAGACATTAGGGTTATTACTAAGACGTCCTAACATTGCTTTAGTGATCGTACATCCCTTTCGAATTGACCCTTACAACTCCAACGGCGGTGCTTCCTATTTCTCAATAATGGGATAGCATTGTCTAAAGGAAACAAGAACAAAAACAATCTTTTTTCGAGTAGGTAGATGCTAGTAGGTACTTTCTCAAATCAAACTTTTTTTTACACTAAACACTTTTCAAACAAAGTTTTCAAAACACTTCGTAACACTCTTGAAGACAGAAGCAAGGGTTAAAACGAAGTAAAACAAAACTTTTCAAAACAAACACACACAATAAATTTTTAAAGGATGAGCTAGTACCTAAGAGCCCATGGAAAACCATGGATAGAAAGGGTGCTAACACCTTCCCTTTCTATAATCTACCCCCCGTACTCAAAATCTCGAAAAAGGAATTTTTATGTGCTTTTGTCCTTTCTAGTTGGATAAAATAAAAGTCGGTGGCGACTCTTGATTACCGCAACATTTTGCAAACACAAACGCAAAACGCAAACCAGCATTTTCCAAAATAGTCGGTTCTGCCACCGTATCACACCACCATACTTGTGTAACTTGCTTCAAGAATAAGTCAGTGCCCTAGCATGATGTTTGTACTCTTGACTTCTCCAAGCCATAAAATCCTTGCCTATAAATTCAACTTCATTGGCAACTGTAAAGAGAAAGAAGTAGAAAATTTGAAAAGAAAAGCCTTGAAACCTTGTTAAAAATTCCAAGAATTCGAAGCTGCAGCCCAAATACAAAACCTGCTAGCCTTTAATTTTTTGCATTCAAATTTCAATATTCCTCAAGTGTTTTTCGACCCAACTATCAACATAGTTTCTGATACACATTTAGAAGTCATCCCAACTTCTGTTTTCAGACTGCACTTCCATTTCCACCAGCTTCCATTTTAAAATCAGAACTTTTCTTTTTGGTTGTTCCATAATTTTCCAGTCATTCATAACCCAAGTTAAAGATTGTTCCAGCCTTCTAAGCATGTGAGAAAGCTGACCAGAACATCACAATAGTCAGAACCAGACTCTAGTTCACAGAACATTTTCCAGCTGCAAGGTAGGTTCCTGTTGACTCTCATCACATTAATTAGGCATTGATAGGCTTGCATATTCTAAAATACAATGTAGAAGTCCTGACTCTGATGTTGTACATATTCTGAGATTTAATGTATTTTTTGCCTAAGTAGGGAGAACATCAGTTCAGAACTTCTTAAGGAAATTAGGTTTAGCAGATACATGCTTGTTTCTGATTTACAGTCTTGATATTTTTATGTTCTGAAACCATAATGAAACCTGCCGTAACTGCTATGTGTTCATTTTCATTTTATTTTGTTAAGAAGTGACTAAGTTGCAGATGCTCTGATTAGTATGGAGAAGGAGATGAAGTTCATCATCAGAACTTACCTTGTGTTATATGTTTGTGTTTTTGCTTCAAACACCGGATGTATAGCCACCCCAGTGGTAGAGAGTGCATGCATAAAACATTAGTGCCAAAGGTCCTGAGTTCTAGCCCTAGAAACACCCTTTTTGTGTTTATTTCTTAACCTTTTTACCCCATTAGATGGATCATAACTTCTAGGTCAATCCCCTTAGTTTGTTTGTCAAAACAGTGACCCTGAACCAGAACTTCTAGACATTCCCATCCAACAGCATTGACACCTCACATACTCATTATTAGAACTTCTAGGATTTCCTTTATTCCCAGCAACCCCAGAATTTTAATGTACCCGGACCGAGAACTTCTGACTACCCCCTTTTCTGCTAACATTCTCTTTCTTATAGTGCATCAGAGTCAGAGTTTCTGCACCTACTTCTACTCTCATTTACTTCAACAATGTGCTGATTCTGACCCCCTTTCCTCTTATTATTTTTAACATCACTTTTATTTTCAATAATCAAAAACACCGAAAATATTTTTATACATCACATACATTATTTTTATTTCTTTCAAAAAACCAAAAGACTAAAATATTTTCTTAAGCAAACTTATTTTCTTCTCTTTACAAAAACAAAACAAATCCATTTTACATTTCTTGTACATTATTTCAATATGGTTGTAATGGATAATTAGGACTTTAATTTCTTGCAATCCCCATTTGTAAATTTGTACACCCCATCCCCCTAATGATTGTAATAGCGTAGAATATTTACTTTCTGCAATTTATCGCTTTCATATAAATGCTAATAATTAGGATTTGTATGGAAAGATAAAAATCAACAAATAGATAACCCTAATCAATACAAAATGCATGCAATCAAATACACTTTTCACACATGCACCCCTTGGGATAATCTCATTTGTTTCCTATCAAAAAATAGTCATGTCCCTCGAACATGGGCGTTTTAGAAAAGACCTTCAATAAAAGATCGTAGTCCCTCGATGACCCTTGATGTTGCCTTCGGTAAACGATCTAGTACCTAAACGATATTGCTAAAACGTCCCATAGGTTACCTTTTATGACTATACAAACGTCTCACGCCCGTCCCTTCACATCCAATAATGGGGCTTCTTACCAAAACAATGGTAAGATAGCAACATCTAAAGGAGAAGGAAAATAATACCTAAGACCTTTTGAGTAGGTAGATTCGCTCCTAGTTGCTCGGTTGCTCACTTTCAAACAAAAACATCCTTTCTATTTTCAAAACAAACACCAACACTTTTAAAAACATCTTTCAAACATGAAACATTTTCAAAATATCAACATTTTGTATACATTCTTATGAACGAGAATCATTACAAAGTTTTTCTAAACGGTGGCTCCTTTTCAAAATACTTTCAAAAAACCATACAAAGCACATTTTCAAACAAAAAGCAAGTGATCTAGCAAGCAACTAAGAGCCCGTAGATAACTACGGATGAAAAGGGTGGTAATACCTTCCCTTTTCATAATCTACCCCCCGAACTCAAGAAAACAATCTCAAGGGTCTTTCCTATTCTTTTCAACCTTTCATTTTGGATAAAAGAAAATCGGTGGAGACTCTTGTTATCCGCAACAATTGTGATCAAACGCAAAACATCCTAAGTCATTTCTCCCACCGTGTTACAGTACCAAACTGAACCCTAATTTTTCAGAAACTTCACTTCCAAAATTCACATCACACAACCAATATAAATGAAAACTAAGGACATGGTTAGCTTCATATACATGATATCTACATTTTATCTTTTGAAAGTATATGCAAATGATGCTTAAATAAGGATTTCCAAGTTTAGAAAACGTACCTCTTAAGTGAGAATCGAGTTTGAAGTTAGAGCACTCTTGGAGATGTTTTGATGATATGGATAGCTTCACTAAACTCCCAGGAAGTTGTTGCAATGCTTACTTTGGATTGAGAGTGCCTCAATTTTTCTGGACAAGTCAAGTTGCAGGGCTCTGTTTTTGAAAACGAAGGATGATGAAGATGATGTTACAGTGATGAAACAGGACTTTGGAAAAGTTCTATATGAGTTATAGAAGCTTTTTGAATGATTTAAAATGAAAACAAACGAGTGGATTGAGTGTTTTATGTTCAAGGTCAGAAGTTGCCACAAAATGGAGTTTTGATGCAAATTCTGGTTTGAGGGAGTATGAGGGTGTTTTGAGGGCTATGAATTTGTGTTTTGTCTTGCAAATGACATCTCTATTTATAGAGAAAAGGTTTTAGAGAATGAGAGGGCTTGGTTTATAAGGTCACATGTTATGGTTTTGTTAGATTGTAAATGAAACAAACTTTGAAACACATGGTTTCAATGTGAAGTACAGGGAAATCTAAAGTGGTTAGGCACTTTAAACATGTTGCTTCTGGATTTTTTGTTGAGTTTGTTCAAAGGGAGAAAGTGAGAGGCTCAAGGAGAGTTGACAAGGTGATTAAAGCAAACTTTTCCAAAATGGAAGTGTGAACTTTGTACCATTAATGGAAAATTGTCTTTGATAAAGCTTAAATCAAGTGGATAAGGGTTCAACCAGTTGTGTAAACATTTAATTATGGTGAGATTTGCAAGTTAGAACCCATTAAAGCAAGATTTATGCAGTATGGCTTGGAGATTTGATCTCATGTTCATCACAAAATGACTTGTATTTCAAGAATGGATGCTCAAATTCATCTCTTCGAATCTCCTAGCTCAAGTATGATAAATTCGTGCTCTTGGATGTTTTGGAAAGCTTGAAACATTTTCTACAACTTTCATGTTGACCACTTTGACTAAATCAAATGGGAACTTGGTAAAAATTGGCCAAGAAGTTGAGATGAAAAACTAACCAAAACTTGTTGAAAATTTTACTAAGTGTTAGATAAAAATGTCATGACTTCATGGGCCTATATCTCATAATCCAAGCATTTTTTGGACATCAATCCTCTAGGACAAATTCGTAGAATTCATCAATTCCTACAACTTTCATGTTGAAATTTTCCCTTGAATCAATTTGCATCTAAGTGAAAAATGCTCGTGAAGTTGTGACTTTATTAAGGACAAAACACTTAGAATTTTTTCTAAGTGTTGGGAATTTTGACTTTTTGTTGACTTTTCTTGAATTTGTTGATTATTGTTGATCAAACTTGATAATTTTGAATGGTTTGATTATTCTTGATCTTTGAAGTTCAATGTTGATCAAAAAGTCAAAGTTTGACTTTTTGTGTGTCTGTTGACTTTTATCAATTGATTCAAATTTCCACTATCAATCATTGATATTTGGAAATGTTTTGAGACATGTAATTAGGTCAATATATTATATTTTATCCCTTGAGATCATACTTCAATTCATTAGGTCATGTACTAAGTCAAAAGTCAATGATCAGTCATTCTTAGTCCAAACCCTAATTTTGACAATGTTTCCCCTTTGGTGATCTGAGGGCTTTTCTTGAGTAATTATGATCAACCCTTGATAAAATGATGAATATGACTTCAAAATGTTGATGTTGACCAAAAATCTTGAAGTTTGACTGTATGTTGACCATAGTTGACTTTTTACCTAATATAGTTGATTTTCAGTCATCTGAGCAATTGACTCAGCAAATTTGTGATGCAAGATTTGAAACTTGGTATCATAATTCTTGGAGTCCTATGATGAACCATGAAAGTCACTTGAGGCATTATAAGTCCAATTTTCCTTGAGAAAACTAAATCCCTAGTTGTGGACCCAGTGCCCAGGAGGTGAGCTTGTCTGATCAACTCTTAAGAATCCTTGAGCATTTGAGAACTTTTGTGAGAAATGTCTTGAAAAAAAGTGAGGGAAATTTTGTGTTATAACATATTCTCAGCATGAAATTGTACCTCTCCTACACTGTACAAAGAGTTTTAGTTGGGCCTTGGGAGAACACTGAAATGGTTGTCTTTGCTTCCATGAATTTGTCGTGAGAAAAGAATATGTTTAAGAAGTTTTCCTTCAATGCATCCCAATTTGTTATTGCCGATGTTGGTTGGTCTAGATACCACTCCTTTTCTTTTCCAATTAGTGAATTTGGAAACCATCTCAGGAATAACACTTCATCTTCGTACTCTGAGGCTCCTAGCATCCCATAAATCTCATAAAATTTTGTAAGGTGAGTGAATGAACATTCCTTTAAGATCTAGCTATGTGTGGCAGATTTCTTAGACTATTATGGCATGACACTCCACAAGTATTGTTTCCATTGTTGTTATTTTTGTTCTAATTATTATTATTTGCGTCAGCCATGTTTTCCTAATTTAAGATATAAGAATCTTCTAGGTCTAGAAATGTGGCTTTCAACTTTTCCTTTCTGATCTTATGCGTGGTTCTTTCAATTTTGAGATCAAACAGAAGTTATTATGCATGATCCTTTCCTTGCATAAACCGATAAGACTAGATAATACTATTAGTAGGTTAGTGAATATAAAAAAGTATACATATATTCACATATATGAACAAAAAACTTAAAATGATAAAAACTAGTGGGGTGTATTTAAAAACTAACGTGAATCCACAACAACAGTGTCATTATAGTGTAAATAACAAGTGCTTAAAGATGGATTTACATAGTCTGGTTGTTCTCCAAGCCACAAAATCCTTGCCTATAAATTAAACTTCATTGGCAACTGTAAAGAGAAAGGAGGGAGAAAATTTAAAAAGAAAAGCCTTGAAACCTTGCTAAAAATTCTAGGAATTCGAAGCTGCAGCCCAAATACAAAACCTGCTAGCCTTTGATTTTTTGCATTCAAATTCCAATTTTCCTCAAGTGTTTCTCGACCCAACTATCAAAATAGTTTCTAATACACATTTAGAAGTCATCCCAACTTTTGTTTTCAGACTGCACTTCCATTTCCACCAGCTTCCATTTCAAAATCAAAACTTTGCTTTTTGGCTGTTCCAGAATTTTCTAGTCATTCATAGCCCAAGTTAAAGATTGTTCCAGCCTTCTAAGCACGTGAGAAAGCTGACCAGAACATCACAACATTCAGAACCAGACTGTAGTTCACAGAACATTTTCCAGCTGCAAGGTAGGTTCCTGTTGACTCTCATCACATTACTTAGGCATTGATAGGCTTGCATATTCAAAAATACAATGTAGGCGTCCTGACTCTGATGTTGTACATATTATGAGATTTCATGTATTTTTTGTCTAAGTAGGGAGAACATCAGTTCAGAACTTCTTAAGGAAATTAGGTTTAGCAAATACATGCTTGTTTCTGATTTACAATCTTGATATTTTTATGTTCTGAAACCATGATGAAACCTGCCATAACTGCTATGTGTGCATTTTCTTCTTTTTTTGTTAAGAAGTGACTAAGCTGCAGATGCTCTGATTAGTATGGAGAAGGAGATGAAGTTCATCATCAGAACCTACCTTGTGTTATATGTTTGTGTTTTTGCTTCTAACACCGGATGTATAGCCACCCCAGTGGTAGAGAGCGCATGCATAAAACATTAGTGCCAAGGGTCCTGAGTTCTAGCCCTAGAAACACCATTTTTGTGTTTATTTATTAACCTTTTTACCCCATTAGATGGATCATAACTTCTAGGTCAATCCCCTTAGTTTTTTTTGTCAAAACAGTGACCCTGAACCAGAACTTCTAGACATTCCCATCCAACAGCATTGACACCTCACATACTCATTATCAGAACTTCTAGGCAGTCAGTTACATCAGAACTTCTAGGATTTCCTTTGTTCCCAGAAACCCCAAAATTTTAATGTACCCGGACCCAGAACTTCTGACCACCCCATTTTCTGCCAACATTCCCTTTCTTGCAGTGCATCAGAGTCAGAGTTTCTACACCTACTTCTGCTCTCATTTACTTCAACAATGCGCTGATTCTGACCCCCCTTTCCTCTTATTATTTTTAACATCACTTTTATTTTCAATACTCAAAAACACCAAAAATATTTTTATACATCACATACTTTATTTTTATTTCTTTCAAAAAACCAAAAGACTAAAAATATTTTACTAAGCAAACTTATTTTCTTCTCTTAACAAAAACAAAAGAAATCAATTTTACATTTCTTGTACATTATTTCAATATGGTTGTAATGGATAATTAGGACTTTAATTTCTTGCAATCCCCATTTGTAAATTTGTACGCCCCATCCCCCTAATGATTGTAATAGCGTCGAATATCTACTTCCCGCAATTTATCGCTTTCATATAAATGTTAGTAATTAGGATTTGTATGGAAAGATAAAAATCAACAAATAGATAACCCTAATCAAGACAAAATGCATGCAATCAAATACACTTTTCACACATGCACCCCTTGGGGTAACCTCATTTGTTGCCTATCAAATAATAGTCATGTCCCTCGAACATGGGCGTTTTAGCAAAGACCTTCGATAAAAGATCGTAGTCCCTCGACGACCCTCGATGTTGCCTTCGGTAAACGATCTAGTCCCTAAAGATATTGCTAAAACGTCCCGTAGGTTTCCTTCTATGACTATACAAACTTCCCACGCACATCCTTTCACATCCAATGATGGGGCTTCTTACCAAAACAATGGTAAGATAGCAACATCTATAGGAGGAGGAAAACAAAACCTAAGACCTTTTGAGTAGGTAGATTCTCTCCTAGTTGCTCGCTTGCTCACTTTTAAACCAAAACATCATTGCTATTTTCAAAACAAACACCAACACTTTCAAAAACATATTTCAAACTTGAAACATTTTCAAAAGATCAACACTTTGTATACATTCTTACGAACGAGAATCATTACAAAGTTTGCCTAAATGATGGCGCATTTTCAAAATACTTTCAAAAAACCATACAAAGCACATTTTCAAACAAAAAGAAAGTGATCTAGCAAGCAACTAAGAGCGCGTAGATAACTACGGATGAAAAGGGTGCTAATACCTTCCCTTTTCATAATCTACCCCCCAAACTCAAGAAAACAATCTCAAAGGTATTTCCTGTTCTTTTCAACCTTTCATTTTGGATAAAAGAAAAGTCAGTGGCGACTCTTGCTATCTGCAACAATTGCGATCAAACGCAAAACATCCCAAGTCAGTTCTCCCACCGCGTTACAGTACCAAACTGAACCCTAATTTTTCAGAAACTTCACTTCCAAAATTCACATCACATAACCAATATAAATGAAAACTAAGGACATGGTTAGCTTCATAGACCAGATATCCACATTTTATCTTTTGAAAGTATATGCAAATGATGCTTAAATAAGGATTTCCAAGTTTAGAAAACTTACCTCTTAAGTGAGAATCGAGTTTGAAGTTAGAGCAATCTTGGAGATGCTTTGATGATATGAGTAGCTTCACTAAACTCCCCGGAAGCTATTGCAATGCTTACTTTGGATTGAGAGTGCCTCAATTTTTCTGGACAAGTCAAGTTGCAGGGCTCTGTTTTTGAAAATGGAGGTTGATGAAGATGATGTTACAGTGATGAAACATGACTTTGGAAAATTTCTATATGAGTTATAGAAGCTTCTTGAATTATTTAAAATGAAAACGCACGAGTGGATTGAGTGTTTGGTGTTCAAGGTCAGAATTTGCCACGAAATGGAGTTTTGATGCAAATTCTGGTTTGAGGGAGTATGAGGGTGTTTTGAGGGCTATGTATTTGTGTTTTGTCTTGCAAATGACATCTCTATTTATAGAGAAAAGGTTTTAGAGGATGAGAGGGTTTGGTTTACAAGATCACATGTTATGATTTTGTTGGATTGTAAATGAAGCAAACTTTGAAACACATGGTTTCAATGTGAAGTACAGGGCAATCTAAAGTGGTTAGGAACTTTAAATATGTTTCTTCTGGATTTTGTGTTGAGTGTGTTCAGAGGGAGCAAGTGAGAGGCTCAAGGAGAGTTGTCAAAGTGATTAAAGCAAACTTTTCCAAAATGGAAGTGTGAACTTTGTACCATTAATGGAAAATTGTCTTGGATAAAGATTGAATCAAGTGGATAAGGGTTTAACCAGTTGTGTAAACATTTAATTATAGTGATATTTGCAAGTTAGAAGCCATTAAAGCAATATTTATGCAGTATGGCTTGGAGATTTGATCTCATGTTCATCACAAAATGACTTGTATTTCAAGAATGAATGCTCAACTTCATCTCTTCGAATCTCATAGGTCAAGTATGATAAATTCATGCTCTTGGATGTTTTGGAAAGCTTGAAACATTGTCTACAACTTTCATGTTAAATTGTACCTCTTAGAACATCTTCTCAGCATGAAATTGTACTTCTCCTACGCTGCACAAAGAGTTTTAGTTGGGCCTTGGGAGACCACTGAAATGGTTGTCTTTGCTTCCATGAATTTGTTGTGAGAAAAGAATATGTTTAAGAAGTTTTCCTTCAATGCAACTCAATTTGTTATTGCCGATGTTGGTTGGTATAGATACCACTCCTTTGCTTTTCCAATTAGTGAATTTGGAAACCATCTCAGGAATAACACTTCATCTTCGTACTCTGAGGCTCCTAGCATCCCATAAATCTCATAAAATTTTGTAAGGTGAGTGAATGAACATTCCTTTGAGATCTAGCTATGTGTAGAAGATTTCTTAGACTATTATAGCATGACACTCCACAAGTATTGTTTCCATTGTTGTTATTTTTGTTCTAATTATTATTATTTGCGTCAGCCATGTTTTCCTAATTTAAGATATAAGAATCTTCTAGGTCTAGAAATGTAACTTAAAACTTTTCCTTTCTGATCTTACGCGTGGTTCTTTCAATTTTGAGATCAAACAGAAGTTATTATGCATGATCCTTTCCTCGCATAAACCAATAAAACTAGCTAATACTATTAGTAGGTTAGTGAATATAAACAAAGTATACAAATATTCACATATATGAACAAAAAACTTAAAATGATAAAAACTAGTGGGGTGTATTTAAAAACTAACGTCAATCCACAGCATCAGTGTCATTATAGTGTAAATAACAAGTTCTTAAAGATGGATTCACATAGTCTGGTTGTTCTTAAAGATATATTCAACCATTTTTATGATTTAATTAAGGGTTAATAGATTTTTGGCTGCATAAAAGTAAATGATAGAAAATAAATGGATATTTAGGTTTTAACAGTGAGAAAACTTGTTAGGAGTACATTTCATCATTGTGATCGGTGGATCTGGAACTGACTGTTTTAAAGCTGGTTCGCGAAATGTCGCGGTAAGCAAGAGTCGCCACCGTCTTTTATTTTCTCCAAATGGAAAGGACAAAAGCACAGAAAAATTCCTTAAAGAGATTGCTCTCGGTTCGGGAGGTAGGTTATAGAAAGGGAAGGTGTTAACACCCTTTCTATCCATGGTTATCCATGGGCTCTTAGATACTTGCTCACTTGTGTTTTCAAAAATGTTTGCTTGCTTTTCAATTGTGGGTTTTAAAAAAGTTTCTTTGAAAAATTTTAGTTCGACTCGTACGTCAGAGTGTTTGAAAAATTTGCTTTGAAAGCTTTTGAAAAGTGTTGGTGTGAAAAGTCTTTGAATTTTTGTTTTGAAGAGAGCAAGTATCCATGAGTCGTCTACCTACCCTAAGGAATTCGTCTGTGTAAATGTCCTTTAAAGTAGTGCCATCCCACCATTGAGAGGTAGGTAGCACCACCGTTGGAGGTGTTCGGGTCAATTCGAGTTTTAGGGACAATGGTGATCACCGGAGCAATGGGAAGACACCTTAGAAGCTACCCTCATGCCAGGTTCCCGGATCATGAGGACTTACTAAGACGTCCTCTACTCGACGATCACCTTTCGAGGCAAGGCAACAGTGAGGCGTACCCTAGGGGTGGTGTGTGATTTGTGTGTCGTTTTCATTGATATTTGTCTTGTCATGTTCATTGTGATCTACGCTTGATTTTAATTAAGGCCATTCATTCTTGCATGCTTATTTAACAGTTAATATTTGCGAGGAAAATAAATCTAAACTATTACAAATGGCGCGGGTCCACATCGCCAAAATTAAACCGAACCCGATTTGACGGAAAGTAAATAAAGCAAATAAAAGTGCGAAAAGTATAAATTGTTACAAGGCTTTGGGGCAATTACATAATTAGAATAAATGACATAAAATAAATGCGCGAAATTAAATAAATAATGAACACGGGCGTTGGACCCTTTTGCAAAAATATTTAAAGTTAATGAATTAATTAATTATAACTAATGAAGAATTAAAATTAAAGTTAAAAATTAAATGTTTTTTGGTATTTTTGTGTTTTTTAAGATTTAAAAGAAAAAGAACTTTTTAGAATGAAATTTGAAATGCAAATCCTAATTCTAATGTTTTTTAGTTATTGTGAAAATGTTATATTAATCTAAATTAAACCCTAATTTTTACTTATGTACATTTAATTATAAAAATAAAATAAATAAATAAATAATATTGTGATAAAAAAAGGAAAATTTAAAAGGTATAAAAAGTCATTAAACCTAATGCTATATTTTTGGATTTTTAGTTATTAAGAAAGTAGTAAAATCTAACCTAAATGCAACCCTAATTAGTTTACAAGTTTAATTATGAAAATTACTAATATTATGGCAAAAAACAAGGAAAGTTAAAAGGAATAAAAAAAGTCATTAACCTAATGCTATATTTTTGGATTTTTTATTTATTAAAAGGAATTAAAGTTAAAACCTATTTTACTAAATTAATTTACATGTTAATTATCTACAAGAAAATAAATAAAATAAATATTTTTTATGTTTTTATCCTTTTTTTGATTTTTTGATGTTTTTGTATTTTGTTAAAAAAAAAAATAAATAAATTAATTAAACTAATAAAGAAAATAATAATTTGAAAAGAAATAAAATAGAAAGAAAGAGAAGGCAAACCAAGGGGGGGGGGTAGCCCCAATTTGGAGGTAAGGCCTTAGCATTTCAGGCCCATTTGTGTTATGGCCTTGCTGACTTTTTGCTAGCTTGCTTCAGCGTTGACTGGAGTTTATTGTGCTCCTTGAATCCTGGCCTTTGAATTGGATGCTTTGGACGCGTGGATGGTGATTTCTGGGCGTGCATGAAGATCTTGCAATGGAAGCGCTGAAACATAAAACACAACAGCAACGGTTTTAACGCGTTGCTTTAAGCATGCTATGGGAAAATAGCGAATAGGGCTGTGGTGGTCATAAATTCATCGCGAATGGTGGGTCTTCTTCGTCTCTCTGCACTGAGTTGGATGGCCATGGTTTTGAGGCCTAATTTTGCCTATTTTTGAAAGCCCCAATTTTGAGCTTCGTAACCCTAGAAAAACAACAATGGCGAAATTGCATACACAGCCAGTTCTTTGCGTTTGGGTTGCTGTTTGTGATTGGGATGTGTTCAGAAATGGTCAAGGAAACTTTTAGAATCAATCTTATGA
This sequence comes from Vicia faba, assembly GCA_948472305.1. Classification (NCBI taxonomy): domain Eukaryota; kingdom Viridiplantae; phylum Streptophyta; class Magnoliopsida; order Fabales; family Fabaceae; genus Vicia; species Vicia faba. The sequence continues at coordinate 520,963,762 of OX451737.1, forward strand.
CTTGAAATCACCTCCAACTTTGAAATCAGTTTTGTGTTTTTATCCAAAAATTTCAATCTCCAATAGCTTTTTTGGGCGCAGCTTATAGTCCAAGGCTTAGGGTTTGACTCAGTGCTTATGATGGAAGAGAATTAGGTCATTAGTTGGCCTTTATCCATGTCCATGAGAGAATTGGTCTTAGGTCTTTTAGCATTAACAAACTTTTCCTTCTTTTAAGCAAGACCAAGACTTGGTGTATAATCTAACCCTAGCATGAGTTTGTGAGTTGGCATATGATATATGGAAGCTATCCCAATTCAAATGACACTATTTCATTGACTTTTGAATTTTATTTGAATTTTTAAAGATTTAAAATGAATTAAATTATCAAAAATTAAATAAAATAGAAAAATCAATATTTGGTCTTGAAATTAATCATGGGACACGTGTGTGGCATGACAAGGCTGAATCAAGTGGAAGAAAGTGGGCCCTTTTGTCAAAAATTGAAGTTTCAAGGATAGTTGACTTTTGCCATTTCACAAAAATTTCCCAACTTCTACAAGGCATAACTTGCTCAATTTTTAAGCTTTTCTCATGTTCTTGGACATTTTGGAAAGGTCTTTGAGTCCTTTAACCAATGCCTTTGGTCCCATGTCATTTTGATTTTCCAATCTCAAGTTATGGCCTTTGACTTAAAGTCCCTTTTTGTTGACTTTTGAAAATGACCTGTAATGTTGAAATTGATAACTTTTTGTGAGAGCATTTCTTGGACTTGAAGTATGAAGATGAGTTGTAGGAAATGTCTTTCTCTTCAAAATGAGCTTTGGATGGGATTTTTCTGATAATCCATGTGCAAGTTATGCTCTGGTCAATTTCAGTTGACTTTTTCAGCTGTCCAAATATAGCAACTTTTGCATCTTTGATGATTTCTGAGCCAAATTTTGAGAATCATGATCAAGCATTGATCAAATGATGTTTGTGGCTTCAAAATGATATGTTGACCAAAAATTTGAACTTTTGACTGTCAAATGACCATTTTGCCCCTACAGTTGACTGTAGTGCAATTTAGGGTTTTGACTGTGCAATTTTGAACTGAATGCCTTGAAACTTGATATGAGGATGCTTGACCATGTTTGTAAGCATATGAGACTTGATTGAGCCTTTGAACACTTCATTTTCTTGATCAGAACCCAAACCCTAGTTTTGACTGTATGGGAGACTGTTGCACTGCATAACCCTTGGGGAATTTTGTAGCTTGGCTTGGCAATTTCTCGAGGAATATGGGAGGGCAAATTTTGGGGTATAACAGTTGCCCCTGTTCAATCTTCTTAGACCTGAGGATGCAGATTGGCTGACGTGCCTTTCGTAATCCGAGGGTAAAAGATGATTGGACACTAGAGTGCCCAGAAATTTGCGCTCACATAGTGGCAGTGTGGTGGGAATGGGCTTATAGATGCCATTTAGAGATTGATCGCGTAAGAGATTCCTTAGCGAGAACCTGCATACTTGCAAAAGAAAAAATGAGTACCTGACACGTTGCAGGAGCTGATTTTAGATGCTTGGTATAGATATGTCCTGACTGGTTACAGGAGCCGAGTCTGGAGCTTCAAACGCTGATGAATGAACTAGGGATGGTTACTGCCTCAGCATGGATGGTAAGAGAACCTTGGGCGATTTTAACTTCAACAACGCTCGTTGAGAAAAATCTTGGGTGTCTTCTACTGGAATAAGAATCAGGGAGATCTTAGGGTCGATCTGACTGAACCAGAGGAGGCCTTTGACTGGATAAGCATCAGGAAAATCTTAGGGTCGATTTAACTGAACCGGTCTAGGTCTTGAAATATCTTCAACTGGATAAGCATCAGGGAGATCTTAGGGTCGATCTGACTGAACCAAGAGAAGGCCTTTGACTGGATAAGCATCAGGAAAATCTTGGGACGATTTAACTGAACCGGTCTAGGTCTTGAAATGTCTTCAACTGGATAAGCATCAGGGAGATCTTAGGGTCGATCTGACTGAACCAGAGAAGGCCTTTGACTGGATAAGCATCAGGAAAATCTTGGGACGATTTAACTGAACCGGTCTAGGTCTTGAAATGTAGCTTGAGAACTTAACTGGATCTTTCCTGAAAGGTAAAAGTCAGTCATATGCAATGCATGATATGGATCAAGCAATGATGTTCTCAACATAAATGAGATTTGTAAGATATGATGTGTACATGCATGCTATAATGATGTATGTGATGTTTTATGTATGTTTTTGTCTAGGAAAATGAATCCTTGACGGGTGCCGGGAAGTTGTATCCTGGGCTGATGTCGAAGAATAGATTTTGCTTCCGCTGGGGATGATAACTGCAAGGATACCGGTAGGAGAAGATGACTCCGTTGCGGAATAAACTTGGCGAATGGAAGATTCTGCGGGGAGAAAAGATATTCTAGCGATCATGCTGGGAAGCAATACTCTGTGGGGATAGAGATGCTTTGCTGAGTGTTGATAGCAGTCATTTGCTGAGGATGTCTTTGTTGTTGGAGGTGTTAATGGACTTCGCTGGGGATAGGAAAGAACTATGTTGACGATGACCTTTCCGTGGCTTTTGGCTGAGGATAACCCAGTTATATCCTGTTAAGGAAATAACTCTTTGAATAAAGCCGGACGACGTGTTCGTGCTCTGCGAGGGGATAAGCTTCCAGAATCTACTGGGGATAAGCTTACTGCTTGGAGAGATGAATTCCAATTTTCCTGGGGAAATTGGATTGGACTCTTCTGGGGAGTTTTGGAATGTAATTTTATAAGTTGAAAGGGGGAACCTATGTAGGGTTGCATGCTGATGAGTTTGTGTAAAACTGTATCTGAAATGGAGAAGGAACCTGGGTAGGGTTACTTTGATGATGAGTTCGTGTAAAACTTCGTTTTTTTTGGAAAGGGAGAACCTGTGTAGGGTTTCTGGGTGACGAGTCCATGTAAAACTGCATCTTGAAGAGAGGGAACCGATGTAGGGTTGCTTGGTGAGGTAAGTTCATGTAAAACTTCTTGATGAACCGGGGTGAGGTTATCTTGAGCTAAATCCATGTAAGACTTCTGGGGGGAACCAGGGTTAGGTTGCCGCAGGATAAGTTCGTGTAAAACTTCTTGACGAACCGAGGTAAGGTCATCTTGAGATAGGTCCATGTGAGACTCTTGGAGGAACCGGGGTTAGGTTACGGCAGGATAAGTTTGTGTAAAACTTCTTGATGAACCGGGGTTAGGTCATCTTGAGATAGGTCCATGTGAGACTCTTGGAGGAACCGGGGTTAGGTTACGGCAGGATAAGTTTGTGTAAAACTTCTTGATGAACCGGGGTTAGGTCATCTTGAGATAGGTCCATGTAAGACTTCTGGAGGAACCGGGGTTAGGTCACTTCGGGATAAGTTCGTGTAAAACTTCTTGACGAACTGGGGTAAGGTTACTTGTGATAAATCCATGTAAGATTTCTGGAGGAACCGGGGTAAGGTTACTTGGATAAGTTTGTGTAAAAACTTCTGGAGGAACCGGGGTAAGGTTATTTGGTTGAGTTTGTGTAAAAATCTCTGGAGGAACCGGGGTAAGGTTACTTGGATAAGTTTGTGTAAAAACTTCTGGAGGAACCGGGGTAAGGTTGCTTCGGGATAAGTTTGTGTAAAACTTCTTGATGAACCGGGGTTAGGTCATCTTATGGAGGAGGAGTCTGTGTATGACTTTGTCTGAAGGTTGAGAAGAAACCGGTGTTGGGTTGCATGATTTTGATTAAGTGGATAATTGTCCTGTTTGGTCTCGGACGTTAGCCCATGATCTGGAATTTGTAAAGGTAGATGGTAATCATTTTTATGTTGATCTGTCCTTTGTAATTTGGTTGACAGAGCAATTGGATCGCCTGGATAGCTCATTATTGCCCCTGCTTCGGAGGTGAGGGAAGAGGATACCTGTGCGGGTGATCGACAAATCTTCGGGTAGGCAAGTGACGAGATACCGGAACATAGTCGTACGCTTCGATCCCTAACTTTTGCCTGGACCGCCCTTTCGGGTTTTCAGTCCACCGGGATACCCATTTTTGCCCAAGCCGCCTTTTCAGGTTTTCGACTTGCCGGGTGTACATGTTTTTCGTTTCATCCCTTCATTTTGCCCGAACCCTTTTAGTTCGCCGGGAAGCCCTTTTTTGCCTAGGTATGTCAACCTAGCGAGTCTTTGATTATGCGCAGTATTTTTTTCGACTATGTCCACGCTCTCAGAATGTAGGGAGTTGCCCCTGTTGGAAGTATTTTGCCATGCCCCAGATAATGAGCAATGTGCCCCTTGATTGGAGGTTCTTCTGTTCACAAGGTGTTCATCGTGCGAATTTCCCTGCTTGTTCAAACAAGTAGTCATATGCAAACAAGGTTATTTTAAGAATGCAAAAGTTTATGTCTGTCTTGAATTTTGAAAATGCATTTTTTGTAATACAGTGCGATGTCAACTCAATATTTTACAGCAAACCTTCAGGAGTCAGGATACCTTCGTAACAGTATGCTTTCGAACTAACCCATGCTTCAGCTAGGACTTTTAAGGGTTATATCGTGGCCTGGTTCACGGTTTAAGAAACAAAGGATAAAGGCTCAAATTATTTGTACCCACCCGCTCTTCGTTATATTCTCCAAACCTATCCTCAGTTGATCGTGCGTTAGACCTTGTTTGAGTCTTTGTTCTGATGTTCCAATGATGGTTCAGATGTTGATGATTTCTTTTGGATGGGCAGTCATTTTTGCTTTGGTTGTGAGACCTCTTGCTTGATTTTTGTTATCCCTTTCTTTTTTTGCCTGAACTGTTTCCTTTTTGGAATTACAGTCAGCGGGATGCCCCAGTTTGGTAAGTCTTCTTTATTGGTTTTGACTTTTTGGGCTTTTCATTTATGATTTTTTTTTTGATAATGACTGCCTGTCTTTATGATTGTTCAGAACCATCACTGTCTTTTGTTTTTGAAAAACCCATTTAGTGCCATTCATTGTGCACTTGGATCAACTGAGAGAACTACCCTGCCCCAGGTTATGATTAAGGGTTTTGATTTTCGAGAATAAAAATTCCTACTTCTTTGGCTCTGATGGGTTGACGAGGGATTATCATCCTTATAACTCCAGTGTTTAGGAACTGAAACAATGCCTGTACCTCATCAGCGGGGTCTGTTCAAAAGCATACTGTAAATTGTGGTATTGTTTTCGTCATCCTCCCTCAAGAGGTTTAGAATTTTCAATTAAGAATTGACTATCGCAAAAAATATGAAAGCAGTTTTAAGCATAGTAAACATAATTAATTCAAGACAGACATGTGTAATGCATTCATGAAATAAAAGAGTTTAACACAATAATTGTTTATCTGAACAAGAAAAGGAAAAATACAACTTGAAATCAAATGAACAAAAATCTAGCCATGCTTTGGCAATGGAGCGGTGATCACGTTGGGAGTCTCCGCAGGCTCGAACTCGATCTCTTTGGCATCGATCATGTTCTGAATTTTGTACTTCAGTGCCCAACAGTCCTCAGTATCGTGCCCCGGGCTATCAGAATGATAAGCACACCTTGCTTCTGGATTGTAGCTAGGAGAGGAGGTCTTAGGATTGGCAGGAGGGTTGATTACTGCAATCAGGTTCATCTTCACCATATGCTGCAATGCTTGTGACCAAGGCATGTTAATGTTGGTGAATTGCCTTTTAGGCCCTTCCGGCCTTTGCTGATTTCCCCTTTGTGGTTGACGGCGTGGTGCAGAACCAGAGATCATGACTGCCCCTGCATGTTGATCACGGCGACTCTTTTGACTGTATACAGCATTGGATTCCTTCTTTCCCGTGTAAGGTTTTTTATGAATATCAGAAGGTGTGGCCTCTTGAATCTTCCCCGACTTGATACCAGCTTCAATTCTTTCGCCAGTCAGGATGAGGTCGGTAAATCCAGCAGATGAGTTACCAATGAGGTGATTGAAGAATGGCCCGGATAGGGTCCCCAAGAACATATCAACGAGTTCCCGGTCAGTTAACGGAGGTTGCACCCTTCCAGCAAGGTCTCTCCATCTTTGTGCGTACTCCTTGAAACCTTCACTTGACCCCAACGACATACCCTGGAGTTGGGTACGTGTGGGAGCAAGGTCGGCATTGTACTGGTACTGCTTATAGAAAGCAGTCGCCAACTCCTCCCAGTTACGAACTTTGGTCCCATCCAGTTGATAGAACCATTCGAGGTGAGTCCCTGAAAGACTTTCCTGGAAGAAGTGGATCCACAAGTTCTTGTCTGCTGAGTATGGTTGGATTTTCCGAACATAAGACCTGAGATGCAACTTGGGACAAGACGCCCCGTCATACTTGGTAAAGGATGGTGCCTTGAACTTCCGAGGAATAATCACACCAGTTGACAAACCCAGATCTCCAAAATCCAGCCCAGGTACCTGTTGGATCTCCATAGCATTCAGCCTATCCTCCAACTGTTTGTACTTGTCCTCAGCCGGAGGGTACTGTTCGTCGTTGAAATCTGTCTCGCTGTCGGAGACCACTGGACTAGGCACCTCTCTCTCATGGTGACTGCTTTCCCTCACAGATGGGGTTGTCCCCTCAGTTTCCTCCTGTGGTGTATTCCCAGATCTGCGTCTAGGGCTGAACAGAACAATCCTCTTCTTCTTCTTGTCCTTCTTCAAAAACAAAGCCTTCAGATCTTGTTGACCCTGAGCCAAGCCTTTGATCAGCTCCTGAAATTGGGCGTTCTGCGCCTGAAATTGGGCGTTCTGCGCCTGAAGAGCCTTGATAGATGCCTCGGTTGATGATTCAGGATTCATGACGAGACTGCTGAAATAAACAGCGAAGAAGGTAAGCAACCTGCAGAGGAAGGGTACCTGTTATGTAATGATATGTATGATATGCATGCAATGATTTCAAGGACCTCGTGGGGTAAACAGAGAAACTTGTTAGAGTTGGAAACTGGCAACTTGATTGAAAGTACTTCATGTTGTTGAGAGTCCTTCGTCACGGGTCAAAGGCTCACCATATCCAGTGGGTCATAGCCCCTGACTTTAGTCATCATGTCTGGTTTTGATTTCCAAACAACCTTGGTTAGGGAACCTTCTTCAGGAGTCAGAGCTCACCATATCAAGTGGGTCATAGCCTCTGACAACATTGGCTAGAGGAAAATAAATCCTCTTTGCCCCTTGCTAGATGTTTGATTTATATGACCTGTATCACAAGCCCTTGAGATCCTTGAAATGGGTTAGGATGTATGCAATGGTATGATGTCATGATATGCATGGGGTGATGTAGGTAAACCCTGCTATGAGTCCTAATTAAGGACTATAAACAGACCCTGCAAGAAATTCAGTATACTTTGTTATGAGTCCCAATTAAGGACTATAAACAAAACCTGCAAGAAATTTGGTAAACCTTGTCATGAGTCCTAGCTAAGGACTATAAACAAAACCTGTAAGTAGTTCATGTGTCAGCTAACAAGCATGCAAGTAGGCAAGTACAAAGGCACACAAGTCACACAAAAGAGCCCTTAGAGTTTAGGCCAGCATGAAGTTTGGGGTACTACCCTCTTGAAGTGGGTGGGTTCAACCTGTCCTAATCAAAGTAACCGGGTTCTAAGGTTCCCAATATCACGGGACTGCTTTCATTGTTCATCGTTTCGATTTAGCCACTGAACTGGCGACCGAAATATTCCAGGAAAGCAACCCTCAATTGAGTGTAGTATCGAGTATCAACCAACCTCGGACTGCACCAAAGTCAGTTATCTCACTACCCTAAAGAGGCCAAGATAGTTCAATTAAGGTTCCTAAGGTCTGTTGATGCTTCACGACACCACGCGGAGGCCCCGTACTCTCCTTGACTGAACTCAAGGGTTACCGGTACACACCAAAGTGCCACATCAACGTAGCAGACTGTTTCAACCATGTCGGTAAACCCCGCACAGTTCCCTCACAGCCTTGTTGCTACTTTCTAAGAAGGTATCCCCCAGATCCGGGTTAGGATCTATAGAACTCCCAAGACAGTCCCACAATTTAAAGCAAACAAAGCAATACAATTGAAAACACAGTTATGAACTAACCCTAAGGTACACCTCACTTTAAGTTTGTAATTCCCCAGCAGAGTCGCCAGTTCTGTGATCGGTGGATCTGGAACTGACTGTTTTAAAGCTGGTTCGCGAAATGTCGCGGTAAGCAAGAGTCGCCACCGTCTTTTATTTTCTCCAAATGGAAAGGACAAAAGCACAGAAAAATTCCTTAAAGAGATTGCTCTCGGTTCGGGAGGTAGGTTATAGAAAGGGAAGGTGTTAGCACCCTTTCTATCCATGGTTATCCATGGGCTCTTAGATACTTGCTCACTTGTGTTTTCAAAAATGTTTGCTTGCTTTTCAATTGTGGGTTTTAAAAAAGTTTCTTTGAAAAATTTTAGTTCGACTCGTACGTCAGAGTGTTTGAAAAATTTGCTTTGAAAGCTTTTGAAAAGTGTTGGTGTGAAAAGTCTTTGAATTTTTGTTTTGAAGAGAGCAAGTATCCATGAGTCGTCTACCTACCCTAAGGAATTCGTCTGTGTAAATGTCCTTTAAAGTAGTGCCATCCCACCATTGAGAGGTAGGTAGCACCACCGTTGGAGGTGTTCGGGTCAATTCGAGTTTTAGGGACAATGGTGATCACCGGAGCAATGGGAAGACACCTTAGAAGCTACCCTCATGCCAGGTTCCCGGATCATGAGGACTTACTAAGACGTCCTCTACTCGACGATCACCTTTCGAGGCAAGGCAACAGTGAGGCGTACCCTAGGGGTGGTGTGTGATTTGTGTGTCGTTTTCATTGATATTTGTCTTGTCATGTTCATTGTGATCTACGCTTGATTTTAATTAAGGCCATTCATTCTTGCATGCTTATTTAACCGTTAATATTTGCGAGGAAAATAAATCTAAACTATTACAAATGGCGCAGGTCCACATCGCCAAAATTAAACCGAACCCGATTTGACGGAAAGTAAATAAAGCAAATAAAAGTGCGAAAAGTATAAATTGTTACAAGGCTTTGGGGCAATTACATAATTAGAATAAATGACATAAAATAAATGCGCGAAATTAAATAAATAATGAACACGGGCGTTGGACCCTTTTGCAAAAATATTTAAAGTTAATGAATTAATTAATTAGAACTAATGAAGAATTAAAATTAAAGTTAAAAATTAAATGTTTTTTGGTATTTTTGTGTTTTTTAAGATTTAAAAGAAAAAGAACTTTTTAGAATGAAATTTGAAATGCAAATCCTAATTCTAATGTTTTTTAGTTATTGTGAAAATGTTATATTAATCTAAATTAAACCCTAATTTTTACTTATGTACATTTAATTATAAAAATAAAATAAATAAATAAATAATATTGTGATAAAAAAAGGAAAATTTAAAAGGTATAAAAAGTCATTAAACCTAATGCTATATTTTTGGATTTTTAGTTATTAAGAAAGTAGTAAAATCTAACCTAAATGCAACCCTAATTAGTTTACAAGTTTAATTATGAAAATTACTAATATTATGGCAAAAAACAAGGAAAGTTAAAAGGAATAAAAAAAGTCATTAACCTAATGCTATATTTTTGGATTTTTTTATTTATTAAAAGGAATTAAAGTTAAAACCTATTTTACTAAATTAATTTACATGTTAATTATCTACAAGAAAATAAATAAAATAAATATTTTTTATGTTTTTATCCTTTTTTTGATTTTTTGATGTTTTTGTATTTTGTTAAAAAAAAAATAAATAAATTAATTAAACTAATAAAGAAAATAATAATTTGAAAAGAAATAAAATAGAAAGAAAGAGAAGGCAAACCAAGGGGGGGGGGGGGGGTAGCCCCAATTTGGAGGTAAGGCCTTAGCATTTCAGGCCCATTTGTGTTATGGCCTTGCTGACTTTTTGCTAGCTTGCTTCAGCGTTGACTGGAGTTTATTGTGCTCCTTGAATCCTGGCCTTTGAATTGGATGCTTTGGACGCGTGGATGGTGATTTCTGGGCGTGCATGAAGATCTTGCAATGGAAGCGCTGAAACATAAAACACAACAGCAACGGTTTTAACGCGTTGCTTTAAGCATGCTATGGGAAAATAGCGAATAGGGCTGTGGTGGTCATAAATTCATCGCGAATGGTGGGTCTTCTTCGTCTCTCTGCACTGAGTTGGATGGCCATGGTTTTGAGGCCTAATTTTGCCTATTTTTGAAAGCCCCAATTTTGAGCTTCGTAACCCTAGAAAAACAACAATGGCGAAATTGCATACACAGCCAGTTCTTTGCGTTTGGGTTGCTGTTTGTGATTGGGATGTGTTCAGAAATGGTCAAGGAAACTTTTAGAATCAATCTTATGACTTGAAATCACCTCCAACTTTGAAATCAGTTTTGTGTTTTTATCCAAAAATTTCAATCTCCAATAGCTTTTTTGGGCGCAGCTTATAGTCCAAGGCTTAGGGTTTGACTCAGTGCTTATGATGGAAGAGAATTAGGTCATTAGTTGGCCTTTATCCATGTCCATGAGAGAATTGGTCTTAGGTCTTTTAGCATTAACAAACTTTTCCTTCTTTTAAGCAAGACCAAGACTTGGTGTATAATCTAACCCTAGCATGAGTTTGTGAGTTGGCATATGATATATGGAAGCTATCCCAATTCAAATGACATTATTTCATTGACTTTTGAATTTTATTTGAATTTTTAAAGATTTAAAATGAATTAAATTATCAAAAATTAAATAAAATAGAAAAATCAATATTTGGTCTTGAAATTAATCATGGGACACGTGTGTGGCATGACAAGGCTGAATCAAGTGGAAGAAAGTGGGCCCTTTTGTCAAAAATTGAAGTTTCAAGGATAGTTGACTTTTGCCATTTCACAAAAATTTCCCAACTTCTACAAGGCATAACTTGCTCAATTTTTAAGCTTTTCTCATGTTCTTGGACATTTTGGAAAGGTCTTTGAGTCCTTTAACCAATGCCTTTGGTCCCATGTCATTTTGATTTTCCAATCTCAAGTTATGGCCTTTGACTTAAAGTCCCTTTTTGTTGACTTTTGAAAATGACCTGTAATGTTGAAATTGATAACTTTTTGTGAGAGCATTTCTTGGACTTGAAGTATGAAGATGAGTTGTAGGAAATGTCTTTCTCTTCAAAATGAGCTTTGGATGGGATTTTTCTGATAATCCATGTGCAAGTTATGCTCTGGTCAATTTCAGTTGACTTTTTCAGCTGTCCAAATATAGCAACTTTTGCATCTTTGATGATTTCTGAGCCAAATTTTGAGAATCATGATCAAGCATTGATCAAATGATGTTTGTGGCTTCAAAATGATATGTTGACCAAAAATTTGAACTTTTGACTGTCAAATGACCATTTTGCCCCTACAGTTGACTGTAGTGCAATTTAGGGTTTTGACTGTGCAATTTTGAACTGAATGCCTTGAAACTTGATATGAGGATGCTTGACCATGTTTGTAAGCATATGAGACTTGATTGAGCCTTTGAACACTTCATTTTCTTGATCAGAACCCAAACCCTAGTTTTGACTGTATGGGAGACTGTTGCACTGCACAACCCTTGGGGAATTTTGTAGCTTGGCTTGGCAATTTCTCGAGGAATATGGGAGGGAAAATTTTGGGGTATAACAATCATCATTTATACTCACGCATAATCATTGGCTAGTAATATGCTCTTCTACTCAGCCATTAATATTACCACATGTTGCTCTCATTGTATCTCATCTTTGAATCAACTACGTGAGATAAATTATATCACCTAATAGGCGATCTCTCGTACTATTAAATACAATAACATTAAGTTTCAACAGTGATATAAAGATATTCATAATTAATCATAAGATATCATTATTTTGCAGACATTAAACCTAATCATATCTATAGGAATTAACATCCAATAGACAGAGACTTGGATCTAATAACAACCAATACGTCTCGTAGGTCAAGTTTTACCATGAAAACATATTTTAGGTAGTTAATCCAAAATAAACATTAAGAACAAAGAATCATCAATATTAAAGCTTAAGTATAATTACACAAAACTCAATGAATGTAACTAAACATGAGTACATAATGACTACATGTACCCCCTCCCCCCAACAAAGAGATTTCTAGCTACACTTACTCATCGTAGATATACAGGTAATCTCAAGAAAACAAACTTGGAAGGCCATCTACAACGGCCTCTCGAGAAAAGTTTCTGCCTTTAATCTCTCTCTCTCTCTCTCTCTCTCTCTCTCTCTCTCTTATTATCTTGTTGAGATCAAGGTGAAACTACTACCCTTATGTACTACGATGAATCTATCAAAACTCTCTGTGAACTAAAATTGAACCTCTTATTTATAAGCTTGAGAAAGGTAGGCTCGTTAGGTGCACTGGTCACCTTTGCCTAACGCGTATACTTTCTTCTTTGTTAAGCAATTCAAACCCACCATGTAACTAGCCCTAGCTGACTTAGCTTGCTAGGCGCATCACTCATATTTGATCACTGCACAAACCTTTCCTTCACCATGAAGTTACTTACACAGGAAGTCTTCTCACCCATGTGCTTATCTAGCATGCTCATGAGCTTGGCCTAGCAAGCCTTTCTTTTAGAAAATTAGTCTTGGCAAGGTCTTTGTGTGTTTCTTGGTGGTTTTTCATTCCCTTTCACCTGTTTTTGATGAATATGCAAGAAAAAAGTCTTAACATGTGTTTTAACACTTTTTATTGATAAATCGGGGTTCTTATATCCATTGTTTGTAAAATAAGTCAATAAGTACCTACATATGTTATATAGTTTTGCCAACTAAACTTGGTAAGCAGATGCAAGAGAGAGAAAACCTCTTATTGAATGATTCCAAATTTACTTATCTTTATCTTAACTCCTTAGAGCAGAGAGACAAGATTATATATCATAGGTAAATCTCGAAAAATGAATGGTCAATCTCGCCTAGGATCCCAAACCAAGCCCCATATCCATCAAATACGTCTTTCCCACCACCCCATCAATTTTCATGGAGTTAGAGAACATACAATAGAACAAAGTATTTAAGGAAATGAATCCTAAATAAAGGTCATTCCAAAAGGAAGTGTAGACGCTCAACCTTAGTTTCCCAAGGATACCATTAACAAACAAATCAGACAGGTCATATTTGTGATACGGTGGGAGAACTGACTTGAGGTTTTGCGTTTGTTTTCGCACTTGTTAGATTTAGTAAGAGTCGCCACCGACTTTTTATTTTATCCTAAAGGAAAGGTTAAAAAGCACAGGAAAAACCTTTTGAGATGTTTTCTTGGGTTCGGGGGGTAGATTATGAAAAGGGAAGGTATTAGTACCCTTTTCATCCATGGTTATCCATGGGCTCTTAGTTACTTGGTTTTAGATCACTTGCCTGGATTTTTGATTGCTTGAAAATGGTGTGTGTGTGTGTGTGTGTGTGTGTTTTGAAAATGTTTTTGAAAAAGACGCCTTGTCTTAGGCAACCAATGTAATGACTCGTGTTTGAGTGTTTCACAAAGGTGTGTATCCTTTCGAAAAGATGTTTCATATGTTTTTGTTTTGAAGGTGTTTTGGAGTGTGGTTTGTAAAGTAGGCAAGTGTTTTTGCAAGTTTGTCAAGTAACTAAGAGTCGTCTACCCCTAAATTTACTCAAAGGTTTTTCTTATGTTTTAACCCCTTTAACAATTTTGTTCCGCCATTAAATTTGATGGGCAATCTTGCGTTTAGGATGCTTAACGGGACAGGCGCGGGTCATCGTATAGACCATGAATGCAATGGTGCCAAGTGTCTTTGGCAACTTGCTTGAAGGGACTATGATCATTCCGTTTAGGCAACTTTCGAAAGCGTCATCGAGGGACTTATGATCATTTGATTTGTTTTTCCAAAGAAACTCGACGTGCACGCATGGCCCATTTTGGAAGGCAACATGTGGGATTACCCTAGGGGGTGCAAGTGTGATTGTGTATTGATTTCATGTATTTGTCTTGTATTAGGTTATCTAGCGTTTGATTTTATGTACATACAAACCCTAGGTCTAAACATGGTATATTTGAAAGCGATAAATTTGCAAGAATTTAAAGTCTACGCTATTACAAATAAGTGTCCGGGAGTGGGGGTACAAATTTACAAATGGGGATGAGATTTACAGGAGAATAGTATCCAAATAATTACAACCAAATCGAATTGCGATCAAATGTAATATGTATCAAATATACAAGAATAAGCAAATGCATAATGTATCAATGTGAGTGTATTGTGTATGTGTAAGTGTAAGTGTATATGTAATTTATTTACAAGTTTGAGAAAAATGTGTATTTAAATGTATTATAAGGTATTTTATTTGTCAAGTACTATTATCTTTTGTTAATATGTACAAAGAAAAGAAAATTTAATAAAAGAAAAGAAAAGAAAAGGTTTTAAGTTTAATTATATGTATTAGTGTATTTTTATGTATAAAAGGAAAAGAAAAATGTTTTTTAAGAAAATTAATATTTCATGTACTTTTAATTAACTAAAAAAAAGCAATTAAACAGTTTTTATATAAAAGGAAATCAATGTATTATTTATAAACAAAATTATGATTAGATAAAAAAAGAAAATCAAAGAGTTAATGAAATTTTGAATGATAAAAAAAAGTATGTTAATTAATAAAAAGATAAGATATGTTATATAGAAAGAAAAAAAGAATAGTTTAGAGATTGAATGGGCTTTAAGGGTTTATGCTGGCCCAAACAAAGTAGCAACGTGGGGGGTGTATGCCAAAAAAGGCCATTGGGCTTAAGAGAGCCGACCCAACCGGTCTGAAACAAATGTCAGGGGTTCAAATTGTTGTTTCATTATTGGAATTAGGGTTTGTTTGTTACGAGCGGCGATGTTCACTTCACTTCTTTCTTCATCTTCTTCGCCATGGACCCGCCTCTGAATGCCTCTCCGCTCAAGGCCACTGAGCGCCAACATCCTTCCTCTTCCCTTCATTGGTCACTCAGCGACGTTCACACAGGTAAATGGCTTTGTTCGTTTTTTCACAGTCTTTTAGGTTTTCCAATTTTTAATGATTTCTATTCTTTGCATGTCATGATTCTTTGTGATTTGTGAGGTACTTTAAGGAAAAGGGAGTGTTTTTTATACCTTTTGGAGGAGATGGAGGAGGAATGAAAATGGAGGCGCTCAGGCGGCCAAGGCGGATGCTTGGTGATGGCGCGCTTTGCTTGGAAACCTTGGTATCTTTACTTTTGCCTTCTTTCAGGTTTTATGATGACAAACTTGAAAACCTATCTTTCGTCACTTCTTTCCTCTTCTAGTTGCCTATGCTCACTTCGATTATGTATGCTTCTGTGTGTTTGCCATTATATGCTTTCAATGATGTTGATGTTGGTAGCCCAATGATGAGGAAACTCTGAGGGCTTGTGTTGCCTGAGTATGCTTTCTTTGCCCAGTGATGAATAAAATTCTGAGGGCTTGTGTTGCCTTACTCTGTATTGCCTTGAATGCGTGATATTTGGTATGCTTGCCCTGTTGCCTTAAAAAGTTTTGATGATGTTGTTGTTAGCCCAGTGATGAGGATGCTCTGAGGGCTCCTATTGCTTCAGTTGGTTATTTGAATGTTTCGGAGTTTGTATCAGTTTGAGGCCTTCTACTGTAAGCTTCAGGCTTGTGCTTGAGAACAGGTGAGGATTTTGTTGGATAAATTTGTGTTTACCAGTTGGCTTCAGAGTTTTTTGACAGGTTGATGGCCTTTGGGCTTTCCGGCTTCAGGCTTGATGATAGCCTACAAGTTTCAGGTTTATGGAATGGTTTTGAGCTTTGGTTCAAGGTTTGACAGGTTTTAGGCTATTACAGGTTGGGTTTGAAGCTGGACAGTTCCGGTTTTTCTGGTGTTTTGGGAGCTTTGACGGCTGATGCTGTTTTTGGTTTTAAGCTTGACAAGGTTGGGCTTTATGTTTTTGCTGCAACAGGTTAAGGCTGAAGCTGTTAAAGGCTTGGAATGCAGGTTGAAGGTCTTTTGGGCAGGCTAGATATCAGTTTTGGCTTTGTGTGGATCTGTTTATGTTTTTATTGTTTGACAGGTTCAGGCTTGAGACCTTGAATGCAGGTTTCAGATTTTGATTGTTTTAAGTTGCTGGTTATGGCTTGTATGTTTAGAGCTTGTTGAATGCAGGGTTTGGACAAGTGAAGGCTTTGAATCGTTTTTCAAGTTTGGTGTTATCTTGGTTATGTATTTTCTGCCTCCCTTTTTTACTGTTTTATTGCAGTTTGTTTTATATTTCTTTATGCCTAAAGCCAGTAAGCATGTACTTCTTTTCTTTCTTTCTCTCTCCAGTACAAGTTAAAGCATTAAATAATGTTTATGTTTGTACTTTGTTCTGAAAAGGAACTGCTGGAAAATGATGATATTTTACATTGCTTGCTTGCAATACATGTTTTCTCTGCATACTTTATGTCTTCTTGATATATTTCCATATCTTCTTTTGACAGCTTTGAGTAGCCTTTGGTACTTGTTGGATATCTTTGACAGTTTTTTTTGGATATCTTGGATAGTTTGAATTTGACATTTTGCTGTCCAATTTGGACTTTGGTTAGGCATGCTGTTTGTTTTCTATCCTTGGTTTAGAACTTTTGGAATTATGCAGTATGTAACTTTTTGTGCATTTTCAAACTTTATTGCAAGACATTCCATCCCTCTTGGTGAACCGGGAGAAATCCCGTGATTTGCAGAGAGGGCGAACTGATTCCGGCCAGTTTCCTTTAATGATGAACCCAAATTAACTGTTTGCCTTTTATTTATTTTATCTGCAATTGACTTTCTTTTGTTTCTTATTTTTTGCAGATAAAATCAAACGAAGCAGAGGTAGCAATGGATGGAAGATGAAGACTTAGGAATATTTAGGACAGTTTTATTTTACTTTGAATTATTGTAAAATTATTATTATGAATACTTCGTAAATAAATACTGTATTCAAATAACAATTGTAACGAATAATTAAAGATGAATAAAATCCATTTTTTATCAGTTAATTCCTTTTCTTCTTTTCAATTATTTATTTTATTATTTATAATTCTTAAATTATAATAAATGGAAATAAATTCCAATTATCTTAACTTAGAATAAATAAACAATTAAATAAACATTGTGGTTTCAACACTGATCAATTAATAAACTTGGCGCTTCAAAAATCCAAAGCAATGCATAGTCAATCACAACAACTGCCCAAATGTCTTTTCTCTTAATGATTCAATCAAACACTGCAAGCTCCCCGTTAGAAACCTCAGTCCATATTCCAGAGTGAAAAGCACTGTAGACTTAATTCTTTCTGCGCGCACAAAAACCCTAATTCTTGATTAAAAGTCAAAGAAGTGTCCGCCTGATCAAAACATGAGCCAAAACCAACCAAACCCTAAACAAACTGTGTGAACTGTTCCAGAGCCATGAAAACCCTAATTTTGTCTGACTGACGAGAAAAGTCTGTTTGACCGATTCTTGAACCAGTTTGAAAAATCAGGGAACGCTCGAGGCTGTGATTTCTTGTGGAAAAATACAAGGGCAAATTTTGGGGTACAACAGTTGCCCCTGTTCAATCTTCTTGAACCTGAAGAGTTAGATTGGCAAGTTTGCCTTTCGCGACTCGAGGGTAAAAGGAGATTGGACACTAGAGTGCCCAGAAAATTTGCACTCGGTGATGTGATGGTAGAGGGAATGGGCTTACAGATGCCATTTGGTGATGGGCTTAAAGATGCTATCTAGGGATGTGACAAAATCTTGTCGGGGGATGGGCTTAGAGATGCCATCTGGAAATTGGCTTAAAGATGCCATTTGGAAGTGTTTGTTGAGGAGGATGGGCTTATAGATGCCATCTGGGAATGTTGAACTGCATGTCCTTGGTGAGTGGACGAGTATCAGAAAGGTATCCTTGTTTTGGAACGTCTCTGAACTGGGGGTCTGAACAAGCAATAGATTGACATCCATATTTGGAGAATCCGTAAACTGTTTTTAGGAGTTGAAGTTGAATAAGCAATAGAGCAACATCCGTTGTTGGGAAGCGTCCGTAAACTGTTTTCAAAATTTGAAGAAGAATCTGAACAAGCGATAGGTTAACATCCGTTACTGGAGAACCCGTGAACTGTTTTCAGAAGTCTTGAAGTTGAATAAGCAATAGAGCAGCATCCGTTGTTGGGAAGCGTCCGTAAACTGTTTTCAAAAGTTGAGAAGAATCTGAACAAGCGATGGGTTAACATCTATTACTGGAGAACCCGTGAACTCTTTTCAGATGTCTTGAAGTTGAATAAGCAATAGAGCAGCATCCGTTGTTGGGAAGCGTCCGTAAACTGTTTTCAAAAGTTACATCTGAACAAGCGATAGATTAACATCCGTGTTTGGAGAATCCGTAAACTATTTTCAGAGATTGAAGAATCTGAACAAGCGATAGGTTAACATCCGTTACTGGAGAACCCGCAAACTGTTTTCAGAAGTCTTGAAGTTGAATAAGCAATAGAGCAGCATCCGTTGTTGGGAAGCGTCCGTAAACTGTTTTCAAAACTTGAGAAGTGGAGAAGGAACCGGTGTAGGGTTTCCTGATGATGAGTCTGTGTAAAACTGCACCTGAATGAATCTGGAATAAGTATCAGAATGTCGCCATGTCTGGGTCACATCTGAACTATCTCTGGGTGAATCTGGAATAAGTATCAGAATGTCGCCATGTCTGGGTCACATCTGAACTATCTCTGGGTGAATCTGGAATAAGTATCAGAATGTCGCCATGTCTGGGTCACATCTGAACTATTTCTAGAAAGAATCTCGGAAGATGATAATCTTTGTCTGTTGACTAATCTTTCCTGAAAAGGTAAAGAGTTAGTTGTATGCAATGTCATGATGCATGATGCAATGTATGTTATATCAATGTTTATGATATGAATGTGATGAATGCGCATGTAAGCTGATGAGCTATCTTGCTGAGGATAGATGAATCCTGGATGGCTGAAGATAAAAGAATCTTGACTGCTGCTGGGGAAAGTAATTCCTTGACTGCTGCAGGGGATTGCAAGAATCTCTTGATCGTTGAAAATGAGAAATCCTGCGACCACTTGTTAGGGAAATCAGGAGTTTGGGTTGTATGCCAATCTACTGGGGGTTCCTGTCTTGAGGAGATCTTCACTGGAGAATATTCGAATATTCTGTGAGGAACCGAGAATGAGAGTCTTCACTCTGCTTGGGGATTGATAATTGGAATATTTAGCTCCGCTGGGGATCTTGAAACTTGACTCTGAGTGGAATTAGATTCTGTAAGGCTCTCTGGTTGGGGATTACAAGAATCTTTTGATTGCTGCAGGTACTTGATGTCGGGAATGGGCTTACAGATGCCATTTGGAGATAGGATGGATAGTTAACTGGAGATGTGTTGAATCGTAAGTTGAAAGAAAGAACCTGTGTAGGGCTGCTTCATGATGAGTCCGTGTAAAACTACATCTTGGATCTGAGATCTGTATGAGTAGCAGAATGACTTCCGTGTCTGGAGTATATCTGAAACTGTAACTAGGATCTGAATGAGTGACATAATGGCTACCGTGTCTAGAGCGTATCTAAAACTGTATCTTGGAGTAGAGATCTGTATGAGTAGCAGAATGACTTCCGTGTCTGGAGTATATCTGAAACTGTAACTAGGATCTGAATGAGTGACAGAATGGCTACCGTGTCTGGAGCGTATCTGAAACTGTATCTTGGAGTAGAGATCTGTATGAGTAGCAGAATGACTTCCATGTCTGGAGTATATCTGAAACTGTAACTAGGATCTGAATGAGTGACAGAATGGCTACCGTGTCTGGAGCGTATCTGAAACTGTATCTTCCAACAGGTGATGAAGGAATTGCTGAACATTTTTGACATTCGAATGCCCCAAGTGGTGATGTAGATAATTTCCTGGCTTGTTACAGGTGTTAATCCATAATCAGTCGTCCACAGATATTTTCCTGGCTTGTTACAGGTGTTGATCTGGAACTTAAGAAGGTGACAGAATGGCAACCGTGTTTGGAGCATATCTGGACCGTATCTTCCAACAGGTGATGAAGGAATGTTGAACACTTTTGACATTCGAATGCCCCAAGTGGTGATGTAGATAATTTCCTGGCTTGTTACAGGTGTTAATCCACAATCAGTCGTCCACAGATATTTTCCTGGCTTGTTACAGGTGTTGATCTGGAACTTAAGAAGGTGACAGAATGGCAACCGTGTTTGGAGCATATCTGGACCGTATCTTCCAACAGGTGATGAAGGAATGTTGAACACTTTTGACATTCGAATGCCCCAAGTGGTGATGTAGATAATTTCCTAGCTTGTTACAGGTGTTAATCCATAATCAGTCGTCCACAGATATTTTCCTGGCTTGTTACAGGTGTTGATCTGGAACTTAAGAAGGTGACAGAATGGCAACCGTGTTTGGAGCATATCTGGACCGTATCTTCCAACAGGTGATGAAGGAATGTTGAACACTTTTGACATTCGAATGCCCCAAGTGGTGATGTAGATAATTTCCTGGCTTGTTGCAGGTGTTAATCCACAATCAGTCGTCCACAGATATTTTCCTGGCTTGTTACAGGTGTTGGTCTGGAACTTAAGAAGGTGACAGAATGGCAACCGTGTTTGGAGCGTATCTAGACCGTATTTTCCAACAGGTGATGAAGGAATTGCTGAACACTTTTGACATTCGAATGCCCCAAGTGGTGTTGATCTGGAATAAGTTACTGAATGTCGCCATCTCTGGGTCACATCTTGAACTATCTCTAGATCTTGATTTTGTTCAGGGTCAGAAATTGGGAGTATACCAATCTTCTGAGGCTTCAAGGATGAGAGTCTTCATTCTTGAGGGTTAACTGTTATCTGGTCGTAATCCAGTCTTCACAATAACTTGCTAAGCTGTTATCCGGTCGAATCCGGGCTTCACGGCTTGTGCTGAAGATATACCACTATCTGGTCGCAATCCAGGCTTTGCGGTAGTCTGACACTGTTATCCGGTCGTAGTCCGGTCTTCACAATAACTGTAGAGATCAAGATACTATCTGGTCAAATCCGGGCTTCATAACTTGAATTTTGTGAGAATTTGGTCTTTGACGACTGTAACTTCCAACAGGTGATGAAGGAATTGTTGAACACTTTTGACATTCGAATGCCCCAAGTGAAGATGAAGGAGACTTGCCCCGAGTTCACTGAACTTTTTGAGAGATTTGTTGAAACCTTGACTGGACTGCCCCAGGTTAACTGAACTTTGAAAGATCTGTTGAAACCTTGACTGGACTGCCCCAGGTTAACTGGATGGTGCCATGTCATGCCCCTTGTTGATAGGAGATTTGTCGTTGGAAGTGTCATCCTTTTGAAGTGATTTCGTTCACTGAGAGAGTTTTCGTTCCTCCGAACATTCGCTGTATGAATTTCTTCGCTGTCAAACAAATAGTCAAATGCAAGCAGTGATATTCAAGCAATGCAACATTTATGTTTGTCCTGAAGTTTTAAAAAATGCGTTTTTTAGCAGAAAACTTTTCATAAGGCAAATCAACACAAGTTTTTAGAGCAAAGCCTTACAAGAGTCAGGATACCTTTGGTAACAATATGCTTTCGAACTAACCCATGCTTCAATTAGGACTTTTGAAGGGTTGTAACGTGGCCTGGTTCACGGATTAAGAAACAAAGGATAAAGGCTCAAAGTGTATTTGTACCCACCCGCTCTTCGTGATGTTCTTCAACCCTAAGCTCAGTTAATTGTGCGTCGCACTCTGTTTGAGTTTGGAACGAATTTTTGGGTGATGGTTCACCAATTGAATTTTGGGAGACAGTCATCATCTCCTTTTTTCTTTGCAACACTTTTCATGTTGTCGAGGATTTGTAATGACCTCACTATTTTGATTTTGGCTTGTTATCCCTAACTTTTGCCTGACTGTTTCTGTTTTCGAGATCAGTCAGCGGGATGCCCCAGCTTTCTTAAGCCTCCTCTATAGGTTTTGGCTTGGTGGGCTTTTCTCTTTTGAGAGATTGACTGCCTATGTGATAGGGAACCACCCTTGTCTTTTGATTCCAAAGGAATGCTTTCGATGTCATTCGTTGTATTACGAACTGAGAGTTTGCGACTTCAATGCGCACCTTTTTTTTTTGGATTAACTGAGAGACTACCCTGCCCCAGGTTTATATCAAAGGTTTTGATTGTTTAGAACAGAAAACTCCTACTTCTTTGGCTCGAAGGGGTTGGCTAGGGATTATCTTCCTTATAACTCCAGTGTTTGGGAATTGAAATAAATGCTTGTACATCATCAGCAAGGTCTGTTCAAAAGCATATTGTATGAGATTATGGTATTGTTTCGTCATCCTCCCTCTAAAGGCTTGCAGCTTTTTATTTAGAGTTAAATATCATAAAGAAAGCATAAGAGTAGTGAAAACGAATGGATGAATTCAAGACAAACATATGTAATGCATTAATGAAACAGAGTTCAACATCAACAGATAATTGTTTGAAAACAAAAGAAATTACAACTTTAAAAATTCAAAATGAAGCAAAAGTCTTCCAGCTTGAGCTTTGTCACTCCAGGTGTGGACACCCTTAACAGAATATTTTCATCTCGCCGTCTGGCATGAACCTCAGCACTCCAATGTCGATCAGATCTTGAATCTTGTTCTTCAAGGCCCAACAGTCGTCGGTGTCGTGTCCCGGGCTGTAGGAGTGGTAAACACAAAATGCATCGGGATGATAGTTAGGAGCGGAGGTACTTGGGTTCCGGATAAGATCCCTCAAGGCAGTCAGGTTGACCTCCAACAAGTGCTCTAGAATCAAAGATGACGGTATGTCAGTCTCCGTGAACTGTCTTCCCGACGTATTTTGATTACGCCGATTACCCCGTTGACGCTGACGAGGTTGTTGTTGGGCTTGTGCCCCTGAAGCAAGCAGAGGAGCCTTCCCCTTGTCTTCTTGAGTGGAGGGGAGTTGAGTGGTGACTTTCTCTTCAACCTCAGATGTTTGCCTCAGTTGGTTGTTTTGAAGCAGTTGGCGGACAAGAACTCTGAGTTCCTCTTGTCTTTGAGACAGGTCTTGGATGAGAGCCATCTGGCCCACCAACTGTCCCATCACTTGGATCCTCAATGTTTCCAAATCAAACTGCAGTGCTTCCAACTGGTCACTCCTGGCATTATTTGAATTCTCCAAGCCCTTTGTGAGAAGAGCTTTCATTTCTTCTTGCCCCAAAGATAAGTTCAGGAACATCTCCTGCAGCTGAGCAGTCTGGTCCTGGATATCCTTGACGGACCTTTCTAGAGCCATCTCTTACTGAAATAAACAGCAGGAGAGTAAGGAAACCTGAAAAAGGAAAGGTCGTCAAGATGCAATGCATGTTATGTGGATGCATGCTTTCAAGGATCTCTTGGGGTAAACACAAGAAAATGTTAGAGGTTGAACTTCGATCTTTGATTGGAGATCTTTGCCCCGGTGGATGTCTTTCCACGAGAATCAAGCTCACCATGTCAAGTGGGTCATAGCCCCTGATTCAAGTTGTTGCACTTGATCTTTGATTGGAGATCTTTGCCCCGGTGGATGTCTTTCCACGAGAATCAAGCTCACCATGTCAAGTGGGTCATAGCCCCTGATTCAAGTTGTTGCACTTGATCTTTGATTGGAGATCTTTGCCCCGGTGGATGTCTTTCCACGAGAATCAAGCTCACCATGTCAAGTGGGTCATAGCCCCCGATTCAAGTTGTTGTATTTGATCTTTGACTGGCATTTGTTTAGAGGAGAAACCTCTTGCCCATGGTAGACGTCTGGTTCAACGTAACCCTGCATCAAAAGAACCCTCGAGATCCTTGAAAAGGTTATTGAAAATGCCATGGTATGATGTTATGATGTTATGTACATGTATGCAAAAGCAAATGAGTGTATATACAGGTAATCATATTCACACAAAGCAAACAAGTCCTTAGGTTTAGGCTTGCATGGGGTTGTAGGTAAGTACCCTCTTGAAGTTAGTTGGCTTATCCTGTCCTAAAATAGAAACCGGGTTCTAAGGAGCTCAATATCATTGGATTGTTTTCTATGTTCATTGTTTCGGTTTAGCCACTTGACTGGCGACCAAAATATTCCAAGAAAACAACCCTCAATGAGTGTAGCATCGAGTATCTACCAAGTTCGGACTGCACCAAAGTCGATCATCTCACTACCCCTAAAAAGGCTAGGATGGTCACGTAAGGTTCTAAGAGTTCGTTAGTGCTTCACGACGCCACTCAGCGGCCCCGTACTCTCCTTGATTGAACTCAAGGGTTACCGGTACTCACAAATATGTCACACTAACATAGCTTACTGCTTCAACTGTGTCGGTATACCCCGCACAGTTCCCTCACAGTTTTATTGCTATTTACCTAAGAAGGTGCCCCAAATCCGGGTGTAGGATTTACAACAAACCCAAACAAGGACCTAAAAAGTAAAGCAATCAAGGCAATCAAGGCAAGAATATAAAGGTGGTCTAAACCCTAAGGTAACCCCACTTTTAAGTCAGTCCCCAGCAGAGTCGCCAGTTCTGTGATACAGTGGGAGAACTGACTTGAGGTTTTGCGTTTGTTTTCGCACTTGTTCGGTTTAGCAAGAGTCGCCACCGACTTTTTATTTTATCCTAAAGGAAAGGTTAAAAAGCACAGGAAAAACCTTTTGAGATGTTTTCTTGGGTTCGGGGGGTAGATTATGAAAAGGGAAGGTATTAGCACCCTTTTCATCCATGGTTATCCATGGGCTCTTAGTTACTTGGTTTTAGATCACTTGCCTTGATTTTTGATTGCTTGAAAATGGTGTGTGTGTGTGTGTGTGTGTTTTGAAAATGTTTTTGAAAAAGACGCCTTGTCTTAGGCAACCAATGTAATGACTCGTGTTTGAGTGTTTCACAAAGGTGTGTATCCTTTCGAAAAGATGTTTCAAATGTTTTTGTTTTGAAAGTGTTTGTGGAGTGTGGTTTGTAAAGTAGGCAAGTGTTTTTGCAAGTTTGTCAAGTAACTAAGAGTCGTCTACCCCTAAATTTACTCAAAGGTTTTTCTTATGTTTTAACCCCTTTAACAATTTTGTTCCACCATTGAATTTGATGGGCAATCTTGCGTTTAAGATGTTTAACGGGACAGGCGCGGGTCATCGTATAGACCATGAATGCAATGGTGCCAAGTGTCTTTGGCAACTTGCTTGAAGGGACTATGATTATTCCGTTTAGGCAACTTTCGAAAGCGTCATCGAGGGACTTATGATCATTTGATTTGTTTTGCCAAAGAAACTCGACGTGCACGCATGGCCCATTTTGGAAGGCAACATGTGGGATTACCCTAGGGGTGCAAGTGTGATTGTGTATTGATTTCATGTATTTGTCTTGTATTAGGTTATCTAGCGTTTAATTTTATGTACATACAAACCCTAGGTCTAAACATGGTATATTTGAAAGCGGTAAATTTGCAAGAATTTAAAGTCTACGCTATTACAAATAAGTGTCCGGGAGTGGGGGTACAAATTTACAAATGGGGATGAGATTTACAGGAGAATAGTATCCAAATAATTACAACCAAATCGAATTGCGATCAAATGTAATATGTATCAAATATACAAGAATAAGCAAATGCATAATGTATCAATGTGAGTGTATTGTGTATGTGTAAGTGTAAGTGTATATGTAATTTATTTACAAGTTTGAGAAAAATGTGTATTTAAATGTATTATAAGGTATTTTATTTGTCAAGTACTATTATCTTTTGTTAATATGTACAAAGAAAAGAAAATTTAATAAAATAAAAGAAAAGAAAAGGTTTTAAGTTTAATTATATGTATTAGTGTATTTTTTATGTATAAAAGGAAAAGAAAAATGTTTTTTAAGAAAATTAATATTTCATGTACTTTTAATTAACTAAAAAAAAGCAATTAAACAGTTTTTATATAAAAGGAAATCAATGTATTATTTATAAACAAAATTATGATTATATAAAAAAAGAAAATCAAAGAGTTAATGAAATTTTGAATGATAAAAAAAAAGTATGTTAATTAATAAAAAGATAAGATATGTTATATAGAAAAAAAAGAATAGTTTAGAGATTGAATGGGCTTTAAGGGTTTATGCTGGCCCAAACAAAGTAGCAACGTGGGGGGTGTATGCCAAAAAAGGCCATTGGGCTTAAGAGAGCCGGCCCAACCGGTCTGAAACAAATGCCAGGGGTTCAAATTGTTGTTTCATTATTGGAATTAGGGCTTGTTTGTTACGAACGGCGCTGTTCACTTCGCTTCTTTCTTCATCTTCTTCGCCATGGACCCGCCTCTGAATGCCTCTCCGCTCAAGGCCACTGAGCGCCAACATCCTTCCTCTTCCCTTCATTGGTCACTCGGCGATGTTCACACAGGTAAATGGCTTTGTTCATTTTTTCACAGTCTTTTAGGTTTTCCGATTTTTAATGATTTCTATTCTTTGCATGTCCTGATTCTTTGTGATTTGTGAGGTACTTTAAGGAAAAGGGAGTGTTTTTTATACCTTTTGGAGGAGATGGAGGAGGAATGAAGATGGAGGCGCTCAGGCGGCCAAGGCGGATGCTTGGTGATGGCGCGCTTTGCTTGGAAACCTTGGTATCTTTACTTTTGCCTTCTTTCAGGTTTTATGATGACAAACTTGAAAACCTATCTTTCGTCACTTCTTTCCTCTTCTAGCTGCCTATGCTCACTTTGATTATGTATGCTTTTGTGTGTTTGCCATTATATGCTTTCAATGATGTTGATGTTGGTAGCCCAATGATGAGGAAACTCTGAGGGCTTGTGTTGTCTGAGTATGCTTTCTTTGCCCAGTGATGAATAAAATTCTGAGGGCTTGTGTTGCCTTACTCTGTATTGCCTTAAATACGTGATATTTGGTATGCTTGCCCTGTTGCCTTGAAAAGTTTTAATGATGTTGTTGTTAGCCCAGTGATGAGGATGCTCTGAGGGCTCCTATTGCTTCAGTTGGTTATTTGAATGTTTCAGAGTTTTTATCAGTTTGAGGCCTTCTACTGTAAGCTTCAGGCTTGTGCTTGAGAACAGGTGAGGATTTTGTTGGATAAATTTGTGTTTACCAGTTGGCTTCAGAGTTTTTTGACAGGTTGATGCCCTTTGGGCTTTCCGGCTTCAGGCTTGATGATAGCCTACAGGTTTCAGGTTTATGGAATGGTTTTGAGCTTTGGTTCAAGGTTTGACAGGTTTTAGGCTATTACAGGTTGGGTTTGAAGCTGGACAGTTCAGGTTTTTCTGGTGTTTTGGGAGCTTTGACGGCTTATGCTATTTTTGGTTTTAAGCTTGACAGGGTTGGGCTTTATGTTTTTGCTGCAACAGGTTAAGGCTGAAGCTGTTAAAGGCTTGGAATGCAGGTTGAAGGTCTTTTGGGCAGGCTGGATATCAGTTTTGGCTTTGTGTGGATCTGTTTATGTTTTTATTGTTTGACAGGTTCAGGCTTGAGACCTTGAATGCAGGTTTCAGATTTTGATTGTTTTAAGTTGCTGGTTAAGGCTTGTATGTTTAGAGCTTGTTGAATGCATGGTTTGGACAAGTGAAGGCTTTGAATCGTTTTTCAAGTTTGATGTTATCTTGGTTATGTATTTTCTGCCTCCCTTTTTTACTGTTTTATTGCAGTTTGTTTTATATTTCTTTATGCCTAAAGCCAGTAAGCTTGTACTTCTTTTCTTTCTTTCTCTCTCCAGTACAAGTTAAAGCATTAAATAATGTTTATGTTTGTACTTTGTTCTGAAAAGGCACTGCTGGAAAATGATGATATTTTACATTGCTTGCTTGCAATACATGTTTTCTCTGCATACTTTATGTCTTCTTGATATATTTCCATATCTTCTTTTGACAACTTTGAGTAGCCTTTGGTACTTGTTGGATATCTTTGACAGTTTTTTTTTTGGATATCTTGGATAGTTTGAATTTGACATTTTGCTGTCCAATTTGGACTTTGGTTAGGCATGCTGTTTGTTTTCTATCCTTGGTTTAGAACTTTTGGAATTATGCAGTATGTAACTTTTTGTGCATTTTCAAACTTTATTGCAAGACATTCCATCCCTCTTTGTGAACCGGGAGAAATCCCGTGATTTGCAGAGAGGGCGAACTGATTCCGGCCAGTTGCCTTTAATGATGAACCCAAATTAACTGTTCGCCTTTTATTTATTTTATCTGCAATTGACTTTATTTTGTTTCTTATTTTTTGCAGATAAAATCAAACGAAGCAGAGGTAGAAATGGATGGAAGATGAAGACTTAGGAATATTTAGGACAGTTTTATTTTACTTTGAATTATTGTAAAATTATTATTATGAATACTTCGTAAATAAATACTGTATTCAAATAACAATTGTAACGAATAATTAAAGATGAATAAAATCCATTTTTTTATCAGTTAATTCCTTTTCTTCTTTTCAATTATTTATTTTATTATTTATAATTCTTAAATTATAATAAATGGAAATAAATTCCAATTATCTTAACTTAGAATAAATAAACAATTAAATAAACATTGTGGTTTCAGCATTGATCAATTAATAAACCTGGCGCTTCAAAAATCCAAAGCAATGCATAGTCAATCACAACAACTGCCCAAATGTCTTTTCTCTTAATGATTCAATCAAACACTGCAAGCTCCCCGTCAGAAACCTCAGTCCATATTCCAGAGTGAAAAGCACTGTAGACTTAATTCTTTCTGCGCGCACAAAAACCCTAATTCTTGATTAAAAGTCAAAGAAGCGTCCGCCTGATCAAAACATGAGCCAAAACCAACCAAACCCTAAACAAACTGTGTGAACTGTTCCAGAGCCATGAAAACCCTAATTTTGTCTGACTGACGAGAAAAGTCTGTTTGACCGATTCTTGAACCAGTCTCAAAAATCAGGGAACGCTCGAGGCTGTGATTTCTTGTGGAAAAATACAAGGGAAAATTTTGGGGTACAACAATATTCTTTGGACCTAAGGAGAGATACATATTTCTACCATGTGGATATATATATATGAACCCCGATGTCCATCACCCGGAAAGAGGAAACAAAAGAAGCACCATATCTAGCTAAAAGAATACCACATCAAAGATCTGAAGCACTTGTAAATAACCTTCATATCTGTTTAACCAAAAGGGATAGATTGACTAGTCAAAGATCCCTAACCATTAACCCCCAATTTACTCTCAGGCTTACAAACATTATTCCGTTTAATTTAGGAAATATTCACTTCCCCTTTCAGCCTTCCCCAAAGAATCTTTATCTATAATATAACAAGCTTCTCCCAAACCTTTCCAAACATCTTCAAAAAGGACAAAAAAATGCAAATATCATTTAACACAAAATTAAGAAGAACCACTCGACCATCCAAACTAACATATTTTTGCTTTCAAGAATGGAGACTCGTTATCAACAAATTAATTAATAGATCCCAAGTGGATTCAAGGCCACGATTAGCCCCTGGCGGCAACTCAAAACCTTTAAGGATCACCTTATTACTCCACAGATTTGAAAGAGTAAGATCCTTCACTGGAAGTGTACTGAAGATGTGATACCACCAAACTGGATGCTCTCATTCTAAACCCTAAGTAATGACTGATCTCCTTAGCCCTAGCAATAAGCCACTTAGCTCTTTAACCATAAGTAGGAAAAGAAAATAAACTAGTAGATCTCCTGGTTCAAACTTCTTTGGATGCTAATCTCTTGAGTTGGACATCCGTTAACAAACAACGCAGGATTACTAGTGAACACACAAGCTCTCATATAGGCCCTCCACTTCTCATTAAAATAAAATCTAATAAGCATATAATCTAGAAAGCTCCAACCGACTGAATCATACATTTTTTCAAAATCCACCTTAAAAATAAGACAAACTTTCTTAGATCTCTTTGTCAAATCTATATAACTTCATTGACAACCACCGCTCCATCAACCAACATTCTCCCTTTTTAAAAAGCCAATTAATCAGGAGAAATAAGTTTATGCATTATCGATCCAAGTCTAGTGACCAACACTTTAGCCACCAAATTATATAAAGATTCCTCCAATAAAATCGATCTAAAGTCACTTAAATGAGAGAGTGATTTAACTTTGAGAATCCAGGTCACAAAATAAAATTGTAAAATTACAAAGTAGAAATGCAAAACAATAAAATTGATCAAACATGATCCCTAAAACCTCTTTAAGGAAATTCCACCTTTTCAAAAAGAAAAACTTAAACTCATCCAAATTCAAAAGTGGATTACAATTAACAACCGAATTTATTAGGAAATATCTCAAACCATAATTTAATAGGTATTTTAAGGTGCATATAGACAAAACTATTTCATTTTAAAATGCAAACTATTAGTAGTGTTCCTAAGTCCAAATTATGAACCAACCTTCCTTATTTTGTATTATGTAATATCCCAAACTTTTGTATTTTATCTCTCGTGATCCTAACTAGTTTCAACATCATCACCAAACACTTGCCCTCACTTCCCAAGACACCACCTTTAATTCACATGCATCAACTTTATTCATATGACCAAATACAGACATCCACTAATCTAACAGTGTCGATATTATTTCTCTTACAAAATCATACGTGTACTATAGTATACAACATTATAAGATTATAATATTCTATAATTACATTACAAATAACTTTGTTTTCATTTTTCAATACTAGATCAAGAAAAACTAGTACTATTTTTCAAAAGAGTAGATAACGGATGTTGACATAGATGCCTCTGGAGAAAGAATTATTGTTGGCCACGTGGTCTGTAACTCAATCACTTCCGTCCATCACGTTCATTCAACCTTCCAAGCATATAGAAACAAACAAAACTCTGATGATGATGAATCACTGCCACTATGACCCTCCAATGACTCACAAGTACTATTGCTACTTCTCTGGTTTGATAATGGAGTAGTGGAAGAAGATGAGCAAGACAAAGATGGAGAAAACAAAGACCTTGGTGACAAAGAATTACATGAAAAAACAGGCTTAAAAATAAACAAAGCATGTTTTAAACCAGGACTAAATAACCAATCATGAACATCCCAATATACCTCAACTCTTGTTTTGTTTAGATAAACCGATTCATTCCCTCTGAATTTCCATTGCAAATGCTTCACATGAATCATCAACTCCCCGTCAAATCTTATCTCCATCTCTGGTTCAACTTTAACTTTATCTTCATCTCCAACAACGTTCATATTACCTTTGTTCTTACACTTTATACAAATCTCATGACACCTATCTTTCTCATGAAACTTAGCTTTAGTTGAGAATTTTCTCTTTCCAAATATATGTTCCTTTTTCGAAACAAGAATCGGGTCAATGAGTGATGGTCTACACCCGGTTTTCTTATAAGCTTCTTTCTTTAAATCACCAACAAGCAACACAACTTCTTCATCACAAACAACTGCTACGTAGTATTCTGAAGTTGGTTCGGTTTCACCGTTGAATTTTGCAGATTTAAGGTCCCAGAAAACATCAACTTCTTTTCCATCTACTGCGAACCGTTTCGAACCTTGTTTCCTCCAAAAGTACCATGGTTTTAGCTCAACCTTGCAGCTATATTGAGTTTCCTTTTCGGGGTTTTCCACTGATACTGATAAACCATGAAGCATCAGGTTTTTGCACCATGTGATTGTGATCAAACGGCATTGATCAGCTAACTTTGTTCTGTATACTGACATGTAAACGCTTCTACCTGAACGTGTCACAGCTCCTTGATGATATTGATGATCGTCATGACTTGTTGAAGAAAAACATGCAGGAATTCCAATTGAGTCTTGCATTGTTCTTGATGAGAAAAAAAGAAAGTGAGAAGATGAAAATGATGGAGTGAGAGGGAAATTAAGATGAATTTAAGTGAGAGAAGAGAAGAGATCTTAGTGACAAGCTGTATGAAAGGTCTGCCAGAGTGGTATTGGAAGCATTGATAATGGGATTTAAGAAAGGAAATAAATATGTATTTCCAAACTGGCACATGGACTGCAGTGACTGAGAGTTACATAAGAACAGCCCTTTCAATTATTTTTAATATTATACACACCTGTCTATAATCTCTTACCTGTCAATTGTCATCACCTCTTTTTAATGTTTATTATTATAATTTGGTTTAATTTAACATTTAGGGTATCTTTGGATTGATGGCTTAGGAGGAAGTGGAGCGGAATGAAATATGATGAAATATAGTAGATCAGTGGAGTATATGAGAATGCGATCGGAATTTCATTCTATTGTTTGTGTATCTTTTTACAGTTTGACGGAAGGAAATAGAACAAATTAGTTCACTTCATTGACTACGCTCTAAATTGAGTGGAATGAAAATAAAATAATTTGATGGAATATGAAAAAATGGATTTCATCACATTCCATTCTGCTTCATTCATTATATGCATATTATCTAAAGAAATACTACTCCATTCCATTTCATTTCATTTCATAACATTTGACCAATCCAAACATACTCAAAGTTAAAACTAGAAAAATCCTTCTTTTTTCTTCTTAAAGGTGGTTTTGATTGGCTATATTTGAAATTCTGGGACTTGCAATACAAATGTCAAGACTAATGTCTTAACACAGAAACACGATGTCTGGGAAGATGTTATGACATATGTTGACAGAAAATCACAGATTATGCAAAAAGATAAATTGCAAAAAATTAAACAACACAATCAATTGTTAACCCAGTTCGGTGCAACGTTAACTACTCTAGAGCTACCAAGCTAGGAAGGAAATCCACTATGATAATATTAGTTTGAAGCCTAAACAGTCTCAATTTATAACTTCTCTCTTAATTACTACCTTGTGCAACTTCTACATATGAACCTCCTAGATATGAGAACTCCCTCTCACTTCCAATTACCTCAGTGATACCTACAGCCACAAACCTTGTGACTAGACTTAAAAATCCAACAGAAGATTACACTTCAAATAAACAATACTTAGTTTTATTTAAACTCTTCAATCAAGAACAATACTTAACTATTTACTTAAAAACTCATGAGTGAGAACAATACTTGCAAGTAACAATCAGTCAAATTCAAGGCATCAAAAGATACATAAATGACATACGTACAAAGAACACAAACACAAAGAACTTAAAAAACTCCCAAAACCTTAATCCTTATGTTGTACCCACAGTTTCTTCAATGTGAATGTTTGCTATTTTAAGTCATGGCTAGTCATTATTTATAGACTCTTGCAGAATGGGCTTCGACTCTTCAAATCAAATTCAATCTTCACTTTTTAAATCAGCTTCAAGATCTTCACATAAAAATAGGAACAAATCTTTTAAAGTTTCCTAAAAAGTTTCCAAGATCCTTTTTAATGAAACAAATCAAATTGGCACTTGTTCCTAAAATATCTTTGATTTTCTACACTTGTATGAGTACTAAAATATTCCAGAATCTCATATTTTTCAATCAAATCCTTAAGGAAATAAAACAACAGCGTCTGCTGCATAACATACCAAGATATCAGGACATCTGACTCAACATCAATCTTATACACATGACAACAAAACTTGTCATGAAATTTGGTCAAGATGTTGTGACATCTTGCTTAACATCAGCCCAAAACCATATTTTAACAAAATTCAAGACAAAACTAAAATCATGGATTTAACAATCTTTCCCTTTAGTAAATTTCGGCTAAAACAACCAAAGCACAATAACCCTGAAGACAGGAATAAAACCACAACACAAGATACATGCAAACATGTAAACTTTGTACAAACTGCATCAGAAAACACATCAGAGAATACATGCAGTTACAGATCACCATCTTCAACACTTCCAGAAGACAGGTGTTCAGACATGAGGTCTGACATCACATACATGTCCAAACTCCCCCTGTCACACATGATTAAGACTCCCCCACATAGGGACAAGCCAAATCACCAGAAAATCCAAAATACCAAAACTGAACTACCCAAGTTCACACACCAGAGGCAACAACAACAGAAGATAAAACAACCTCACATCAGTATTTTCACACATCTTCACCAGGCAAGATGTTAGATCATCTGGTAAGACATGCTACACATATCAACAGTAGCAGCATAAGCTCCAATCAAGCGTGATAGATAATCCTGCTCCCCCTAAATAGTTGCATCCAACAAGAAACCATAATTACTACTCTTCTCTTTGTAGTAGCACAATCCTATCCGCATGCTACTCAACATGTCAAGACATGTTTTATAACATTAGGACACGTAAAATATATTAACACTTTAATCCCCTTTTTTAGCCAAAAATTGACAAAAATAGAGAATGTAAGCAAAATGGAAGAACACAATGCATATAAGTAATAAACACACAATAGCAGATGGAAACACACACACTTCAACAACTTCAGGTAGTCCTTCACCTCTTGCCCCTATCAAAAATCCTCATGCACTCCTTGGTGTTGTCACCTGCCCTTATGTCTTGCAGAAAACCTTTGCCCCGTCTAATAGCAACTTGCTTAGGCTTTCTAAGAATTAGAATATAGAGGAAAGATGCAATATCAGTTTCACTCCTTCATATTTTTAATTGCTATAACTCTTCAATAGTGCAAGTTCCAATCCCACTACTTATGTTCTCAATCTGATTTTTAAGCATAACGGCAAGTTGTTCCTTGTTATCCATATGCTCCAGAGTAATAACATTTCCTTAGGCAAGATTCTTGATAAGTTGATTATTACTATCAAGGTTCTTGTTCCAACTATGTTGAATGAGATATCTTATATCATTCAGATCTTCACCAAATAATGCATGACATCATGTTTGACAATTACGATCCTTCAACATCTGGTCAATCTATACCAATTTAGAACAACATCTCCTAGTACACCATACTCATAAATAGTGGTATTTTTAGAGGAAATCATACTATTTCTTAGATATAAATACCTACTGGCCCACTTTGACCCAATGATGCAGTTCAAGATTCTTCTTTCTTGAAAAGTAGAACACATCCTTGGTTTAAGCTTATAAACAAGACATAAATTTGATACTTCTATATTGAATTTTGTAATGTCTGCTTCATTAGAGTATATTGTATTGATCTCCTTGAGTTGTTCTATGTGAACTCTAACTTCTGGATCAACACTTGTGAACTCACAAATTACTTTTTTCATGTCTCCTCAAACTGCACAGAAGATGTCTCCACATTGTCTTTGACATCCTTCTCCATTTCATTGGATGAATCATCAAGTATCACACTTGTTGATTTCATAACATCTTTAGTTCTGGAGTTAAACACTCTATAAACTCTTCTGCTTGAAGAGTAACCCTGAAATATCCCTTCATTCCTTATGATATTCTCCTTACCTTTTTTATCTTTGTTCATCAAGACATAACATTTACTTCCAAAATTATGAAAATACTTGACTGTAGGCTTTCTTCCTTACCATATCTCATAAAGAGTATTCCTCTCAATATGACCCTATTATAAATGTAGCAAGAAATATTTATAGCCTATTATAAATGTAGCAAGAAATATTCATAGCTTCAGCCCAAAACTTCAATGGTAATTGCTTAGCAGAAAGCATAACTCTATTTGATTCTTGTATGACTCTAGTCTTTTTCTCAAAAAATCCATTTTGCATAGAAGTGATGGAATAAGAGAACTCATGACTAATTCCTTCAAAAATACAAAATTCAGAGAATTTTGCATTCTCATGTTTACTTCTGATCTTGACAATCACATTATTCTTCTCCTCTTGAATGTTTTGACTTAGATTTTTGAATACTTCAAAAGCATATGATTTTTCTCTAAGAAAATTCATCCAAGTAACCCAGAAAAGTCATAAACAACCACATAGGCATACCTTTTTCCTCTCATGCTATCTATCTTCATAGGTCACATTATATCCATATGAAGAAGTTCTAACACTTTGGAAGTAGTCTGATGTTGCAACATCGGGTGTGACATCATGGTTTGCTTTCTAATTTCACACTAACAACAAACTTTACCTTCTCCAATATTTAGTTCTGGCATTCCCTTGATAGCTCATTCAGATAAAATATCCATCATACCTTTTATATTAAGGTGTCCAAGCTTTTGGTGCCACAACTTTACTTCTTCTTCATGAGTTATTAGGCATTTGGAAGAATAAGTCGTTATTTTAGATTCCCATAGATAACAGTTGTCTTTAGATCTAATTACCTTCATTAGGATAGCATCCATTTCATCTTTGACCGGACATTCTGACATTGAGATATAGACTAGCAGACCTTGGTCACACAATTGACTAATGCTAATGACATTAGCAGTTAATCCTTTCACATAAAGAACATCTTCCAAACTAGGAGAACCAACATATATCAACTTTCCAACTCCTTTGATTTCACCTTTAAACCTATCACCAAATCTTACATAACATGTGGGATGAGGCCTAATATTTGCCAATAACTTATGAACCCCTGTCATATATCTAGAGCATCCACTGTCAAAGTACAAGTCTTTTCCATTTAAGTCTCTTAAGGAAGTATGAGCAATAAAGTTAATATCCCTATTTTCAGCACTTCTATTTATGCTCACTTAATCAGCCTTAGAATGAACTGAAGATTTTATATCTCCATACAGTTTACAACAGAAAAGCTTAATATGACCATGCTCGCCATAATAATGACATATCCAAGTGGATGATTGAAATCTTGATAAAGTTTCATCATGTCTTCCAGGGTGTTGTAACATGTTGTTGGACATGTTGATCATTCTCTTCCTATTAGAAGGAAATGACTTCTTTCCAGACACTCTTCTTTGTTTATTATCATACTAATAATCAATTTATGTATCTCCATCATCTTTCACTATATCATCTCTACTATTCATCTTCTTCAAAGAATCTGACATGTTATTAAGCTTGGAATTTAAGAGAGATAGCTCACTTTGAAGATGTGAAATAGAACATATAAGCTTCCTCTTTTCATTCTCCAATTCAGCTATGATCTTCCTCTATTCTTCTACTGTCTTAAGACTTTCTTCACACTTATCACATGTGTCCTTATAGGATACATCAAGGTCTTCATAGAGAACACTTTCATTATAAGCTTCTAATTAATATTCCCATCTTCCAAAGAGATCCATCACAAGTTTGGTAGTCTCGGTTAGCCTCATCTTCTGACTCATCATTATCAGACCAAGATACAGTGAAGCCCTTTTCTACTACTTGAGAAAAGTATGACATTATGGTTTAATATTACCAAAGCCTTCACACTCATAACATTGAATGTCATTGCTTTGATTGATCTTGTCCTCAGTTCTAGTATTTTTCTTGAAAACTTCATCATTCCTGATGTCAGATGAAATGTTTTGAGCATTTGGTCTTCCTCTTCTATCCATTCTTTTTTAGAATTATATTAAATTACTTTCCAAGTAACACAATAGTATTGGACAGACCTTCATCATTATCTAGATCAACTTGGCCTTTTTAATCTTTAGCATTATAAACAAAAGTTATGCTCTTGTTCTTTTTCTCAAATTTGTCACCAATAGCCAATTTAAAAGTTTGAAGTGAACCAACAAGTTCATCAACCCTTATATTTCTGATGTCATGAGCCTCTTCAGTGGTTGTCACCTTCAGGTCAAATTTCCTAGGTAGAGACTTAAGAATCGTTCTAACAAGCTTTTCTTATGACGTCTTTTCTCCCAAGGCACTAGATGCATCAGCTATTTCAAGAATCTTCATATGATATTCCTGGATGGTGTCATCATTATTCATCTTTATATACTCAAATTCAGAAATGAGAATCTGAAGTCTTGACATTTTAACTTTGGATGTAGCTGTTAGAACAAGATTTGGTTCTGCATCTAATCTATAATTTTAATGATAATAATACATATATTTTATATGTAACAATTTTGTATTCTAATAGTTTCTTTAAGTGTACAGAAATAATATTCTATTTGATTCGGGATAAGATCATTATAATCATTGTTGACACCATCAGAAGAACTATTTTATTCACTAATCAAGAAACATCAACAGTTCTGAAGAATGTTGAATGTTTGCTAGAAGAAAAAATATGTGTTTACTCTAGATCAAAAACCAATATGCGCTTCTCAGATAAGATTTTGCTTTCAGATTAGAAGTCAAGATGTGTTTCTAAGAAAAGTATTTATGTGTAAGCTTTTGCTTCCAACTCAGAAATCAAGATGTGCTTCATCAGATAAGCTTTTACTTCTAGCTCAGATATCAAGATTTGTTTGTCAGATAAGTTAGTGCTCCAAGTCTGAAGACAAGGTTCTGATTCTAAAGATTATGATATTTTTGGGAACATTACAATGAAAAGTCTTATGGAATATTTATTGTTTCACATCAGAAATAATCCATCAGAAGATTAAGAACAAAAATGTGATCTCTTTTGCACTCTCTTCATTACTTCAGATTAGAAGTATTTCATCAAAAGAAAAGATCATAAACTTGCACAAGAAGAATATAGTACAAGACCTATTCCACTACGGTGAAGAAATCTTTATACGATTTAAGATTTGTTATGCTCTTGTCTCCCATGATTACACATTACCATTGTAGCAGATAGCAAATGAAAGTGACGTTTTTTACTATCCAACAGTCTGTTTTCGCAACCTATATAAAGGGATGACTAATTCATTGAAAATCAACGATTTCACTATCAAGATATTTGAAAAGAAAAGTTATTGTGCAAATAAATTCAAGAGAGAAAATACTCAAGAGAAAATCGCAACACAAGGAGTTGTTTCTCATTTTTGTGTTAACTTTTATTCTCTAAAAACACAAGAGTTATTGCTCATATTTGTGATTTTATTATCATTGTTGTATAAGAAAGAGTTGTTGCTCATATTTGTTTATAAATATTTGTTCTTCATTGTAGTGTTAAATCTGATTTTTAGAAGCACTATAGTAAACACTATTTGATTGTAAATATTTCAATATTTATTTTCCTCGAGTGACTAAGTTTTAGTTTGTATACTTGAGTGGGCTAAGGTGTTTTTCTAAACTCTTAGACGTTGTTTGTAATCTTTCAAGATTAGTGGATTAAGTCATTTTCTAAAGAGAAATCACCCGGGTGGGTGGACAAGAGTAGCCTTTTCTAAGGTGAACTTGTATAAACTGATTGTGTCATTTTTCTTTATAGCTTGTCTGTCATTGATTATTTGTGAGAAAAACTTCTAAAAGAAAAAGTTTTTGAAAACTCAATTCAAACACTCATTTCTTGTATTTTTCTCTATCTTCAATTGGTATCAGAGCTCCAGCTTTGTTATTGATTTTCCAATCAAACACTAAACCATTTAGAGAGATCTAGTGTGAGAAAAACTTAAATGGTCATTACTAGCACAAGCGAAAGAGATAGTTACAATGTTAAGCCTTATGTTTTTGATGGAGAGAAATTTGACTACTGGATCAATAGATTAGAAAGTTTATTTCTAGGATATTGTATTTATCTTTAGGATATTGTTACAAATGGCTATAAAGCACATTTTAGTGCGATTGGTATTCCCATTCCCAAAAACAAAATGAATAATGCATAAAAGCGTGATCTCAAGAATAACCACAAAGCTAGAACTATTGTTCTCAATTTTATTTCTTACAATGAATATGTGAATATCACCAATAGAGATACAGCTAAGGATATTCTTTATTCGTTAAAAATGACACATGAAGGAAATGCTCAAGTCAAGGAAACTAAGGCTCTCACGTAAATCTAGAAATATGAGGCTTTTCAGATGGAAAAAGAAGAAACTGTTGAGACTATGTTCTCAAGGTTTCAAACCTTAGTAGCATGACTTAAGGTTCTGTAAAAAGGTTACTTCATAATTGATCATATCAAGAAGATCATCAGAAGTTTTCCCAAGAGATGGAGACCAATTGTTACTGCGCTGAAGCTGGCTAAGAATATGACCAACATAACTCTTGAAGATTTAATTAGTTCTCTTAAGAGTCATGAGATAGATTTGGAGGAATATGAGCCCTAGAAAAGAGGAAAATTTGTTGCTCTAAGATCAAGATCAGAAAAACCCAAGTCAGAAAAGTACAAAGCTTTCCAAGATGAAGAAGTAGAAGATTTTGAAGATGTAGTTTTTGATGACGAAGATGAATTGTCCCCTCTATCCAAAGAGTCAAGCAACTCTGGAAGAAAAGATAAAACAACTTCAGAGGATCCAGAAACAGAGGAGATCGACCAAAAACATCTACAAGAGAAAAAGCCAGCAAGGAAGTAACATGTTACAAGTGCAAGGAGTCTTGACACTACAGAAATGAATGTCCAACGCTAAAGAAAGAAAACACCAAAAAGGAAAGATTCAAGAAAAGTAGTTTCAATGGAAAGAAGAAAGGTATCAAGGCAACATGGGACGAATCGGACTCTGAAGGATCGAAATCTGAAGAAGAGCATGCTAACATAGCATTCATGGATACCACGTCAGAAGGAGACACCATAGAAACTGAGTCTGACTCAGAAGAGGTATTTTCTGAAATTTCTCATGCTGATTTAGAATTATGTTTATCAAAATCTCTGAGTAGGTATCAGAAACTTCAACAAAAATTCAAGAACCTTCAAAAAGTTCATGAATATGAAATTGAAGAATATGGTAAGCTAGAGAAAGAAATTTCTGAACAAAAAGGAGATAGTTTTATTTTAGAAAAATAAAATGCTTTTCTGAACAAGAAATGTTTAAAACTTAAAGAAACTCTTTCTAAATCACCTCCATGTTCTGAAACCGTCTTATACAAATATGATAAGGCATTTTAGAAATTCTTGAACAACAACATAGGAAGAATCAAAATGGATTCTATGATTTATGGTGTTAGTCATAATGGAAAAAGAGGAATTGGTTATTGTTGTACCCCAAAATTTGCCCTCTCTCTTTTTCACAAGAAATCACAGCTTCAGGCTTTTCCTGATTTTTCAGATTGGTTTAAGAATCGGTCAAATAGACTTTTCTCATCAGTCAGACAAAATTAGGGTTTCCATTGATTTTGAATCAGTTCAAGCAGATTGTTAGGGTTTGATTGAGTTTGGCTCATGGTTTGATCAGGCGGACGTTTCTTTGACAATAAATCAAGAATTAGGGTTTGCGCGCGCATTCTCAGAAGGAATTTATTCTACAGTTCTTTTCAAATTGACTGTCACATGGTGTTAACATTTGTCCAAGATTTCATTTTGTTTCTCAAGGTCTAAACATCTGGGACATGGGTTGAGGCTTCTGATTGAAAGTTTGAAGTTTAAGATTGATCAGTAGAAGGAAAGGCATATGGACGTTTGTTTGATTAACTGTGCAATGTTAATGGTTAATTGGAACGTCGGGTTTATTATTGGTTAATGCGAAGTTGCAAGAATACAGTGTTTATTGATTATTTATAGTTTCTAAAGTTAAGATTATTGGGAAAAACTTCCAATTATTATGACTTAAGAAATTTAAATAATTAAATAAGCAATGGCAGAAGAATTAAAAGAGATATTTGACAAAGAAAATTTTTTATTCATTTTTAATTGTTTGTTACAAATATTATTTGAATACTGTAAATTTATTTACAATTGTTTACAATAATATTATTACAATGATTAAAAGTAAATTAAAACTATATCCTAATTCTCTGGAAATCTTCATCTTCTACTAATTGCATCCTTTGCTCAACTGATCCTTATCTGCAAAGACAAAAAAGAAAGAAATCAGTACAAATAAATTAAAAGCATTTTCAGACAGTTAATCATAA
The DNA here is from genome assembly GCA_948472305.1 of Vicia faba. Taxonomy (NCBI): domain Eukaryota; kingdom Viridiplantae; phylum Streptophyta; class Magnoliopsida; order Fabales; family Fabaceae; genus Vicia; species Vicia faba. The sequence goes on from OX451737.1 coordinate 521,005,401, forward strand.
AAACTCATCATTAAAGATTTTGGCCGGAATCAGTTTATTCGTCCTCTCTGCAAATCGTAAGAAGATGTTTCTTCTTGGTTCACAAAGAGGGAAACTAAATGTTTTACAAGCATATGAATTATTTTGCAAAATGCACAAAGCTAAATTACAAAATGCAAACTGAAATGCCAAACAAACTGCATATGCCAAACAATTACAAAGTTCAAACTGAAAAGCAAGTTGCCCACGTCCAAAATGCCAACTAAACTGTCAAAATTGTCCAAAGAAGCAAACCAAATTGTCAAAGAGGCAAACTAAGTCACAAATACAAAGCTGTCAACAAAACAATGTCAACCAAGCTGTAAACTGTCAAAAAGCGGTCAACAAGCACACAAAAGCAAGGCAGAAAATCTGGAGGTATGCAGAGGAAAGACAAATGCAAGAAAGCTAGTGAAAAATACATTTCTATTCATCATTTTCCAGGCCAAAATCTTTTCAGAAAAAAAAGAGACATTCTAAGCAAAGATGTGCTTTCTGTGGAGAGAGAAAAAGAGGGAAAAGTAGCAGGCTTACAGTTTTCCAGGCAGGCTTAGAGATAAAAATAACAAAATCAGAACACTATCAGAAGGGGGCAGAATACACATAGAAAAAGATATCACAAAAAAAATGTAAACCTCAAGCCTTGCAACCTGTTGAAACATTGAAGCCTGTTCTAAGCTTGGATGCTAAGAAAACAACAAACAGCCTGCCTATTACATAACACAAACGAAAAGCCTAACTGCATACCAGAAAAAATCCAAGCAAAAACACAAGCCTGTTTCCAAGCATCCTGCATCAAAAGCCTTTCAAATCCAAAGTTACAAACAAAGCTGCCTTCAAGCAAAAAACCACAAAACTGTTACAGAAGCAAGCTTGCAACCTCAAGCCTGCTTCAGCCTTTCAAACCTGCATAAGGACTTCAAACCTGTCTCAAGCCTTATTCAAACCTTTGTTCAAACAATAAACCTGTACCAACAAACCTTCATCCAAAAGCCTGCTTCAAGCTAAAACACAAGCATGTCAAAGCCTAAACCCCAACAAACTGTACAACATTAACACATCCAAATATCCAAACCAAGTCAGAATCAAACAAATCCAAACAAATCTCAGATTCAATATTATCATCATTGATAAAAAGCCAACTCAGAATCAAAGCCAAAAGAGAGAGGAAAAGATCTCAGATATTAATCATCATTGAAAAAAAGCCAGAAAGCAACTCAGAAGCAAAAATACTGAGGAAAAAGCAACAACAACATCATCATACTCAGAATCAAAATCATCATAGCATTGGAAATAAAGCAAGCAAGCAGAAGAGGAAAAGAAGTTTCAGAAACAGATATCCTAGCATTTTCAGATTAAAGCATCATCATTAAACGAAAGCAAGATACAAAGTACCAGGGAAGCCAACAAGCCCTCGTCATCATACTCCCTCGCCTTGGCCGCCTGAGGACGCCTCCCGTCCACTTCTCCTCCTCCATCTCCAAAAGCCAACAAAGGTATAAATTCCCCTTCCCTTTTCTTTAAACACCTCACACAACATCAAATAACATAAAGATCAGAACTTGTCAAAAAAATAAATAACATGCAAAACTTGAAAACCTAAAAACGCATAAAACAGAAATCAAACCTTTTCTTATCACCGCCTTGCTTGACCATGGAGGGAGGAGGAGTTGGAGGTGGCGCCTAGTGGCCATAGGCGGAGTTCGTTCAGGAGCTTTGCTTAAAGAAAGATGAAGAGGACGAAGAAAGGTGGAGAAGCGGCACTGCTCACAAAAGCACTGTGAAACCCTTGTTCTGAGACAATACATTCAAACCCTAAAACAAATTTGTCAAACAGCATTTGGGCATGTCCCTTGAAACTAACTGCCAAGCCCATTTCATTTCCAGCTCCTTACCCCTCTTTCAGCGTGCGTACCCCCCCTCCCTCTGATTCTCTTTCAAATTTTGTTTTGGGCCAAGAACAAACTCTAAGGCCCATTTAGTTCCCTTTTCTTATTATTTTTCTCATGTTCATAAGTTAATCTCTTTTTTTTATATCACCTTATTTCTTTTTTTACATAACTAATTTTGTTAAGTAGAAATATTAATCTTTTGCATAAAAATATTTTTAATGTTTATTACCTTTTACAAAAATATGTAAATCTTAGGTTTATTAAGTTTAAGCATTTTTTTCTTTTATTAAACCTTTTCTTTTGTTTAATTAGATCTTGTACATAAAAAACATAAAAAAAATATATAAATAATTAGTTTGTTTTGAATTAAATACTTTTTTATTTAAAAAACCTTTTATTTATATAACTTAACAAAAAAACCCAAAAATAAATAAAATACTTAATATTGTATTAGGTTAACATATTTTTCTCATCACTTGTAAATAATCACATCATGTGCATCTTACATACTTTTATTTCTCTTTGATTCTTATACATTGTTATATTTTACATTGAGAATATGGTTCGATTTGGTTGTAAATATTATTTGGAAACTATTATTCCGACAATTCTTGTGATCGGTGGATCTGAAACTGACTGTTTAACGCTGGATCGCGTATGTCGCGGTAAGCAAGAGTCGCCGTCTTTTATTTTCTCCAACAAAGAAAGGACAAAAGCACAGCAAAATTCCTTATGAGATAGTTTCTCGGTTCGGGAGGTAGATTTATAGAAAGGGAAGGTGTTAGCACCCTTTCTATCCATGGTTATCCATGGGCTCTTAGATACTTGCTCATTGTGTTTTCAAAATTGTTTGCTTTTTAAATGTGTGTGGGTTTGAAAAAGTTTCGTTTAAAGTTTCAGATTGACTCTTGTATCAGTCCTCAAGAGTGTTTGAAAAATTGTTTTTGAAAGCTTTTTGAAAAGTGTAGGTGTGAAAAGAAGTTTTTGATTTGTTTTGAATTAGAGCAAGTATCTACGAGTCATCTACCTACCCTAAGGAATTAGGCTGTGTAAATGTCCTTAAGGTAGTGCCATCCCACCATTGAGAGGTAGGTAGCACCACCGTTGGAGGTGTTCGGGTCAATTCGTTTGTAGGGACAGTATGGTCACCAGAGCAACAGTAGGACACCTTAGAAGCTACCCCTATGCCATGTTCATGGACATAAGGACTTACTAAAACGTCCTATACTCGACGACCACGTTTCGAGGGGCAAGGCAACAGTGAGGCGTACCCTAAGAGTGGTGTGTGAATTGTGTGTCATTTTCAATTATGTTTTATCTTGATCATGCATTGGGTGAGCTACGCTTTGATTTTATTTGGGCATACATTCTTTCATGTGATTAACAGTTTAAAGGTGCGGAAATTAAAATGCAGAAAATAAAGGTCCTACGCTATTACAATGCGCGGGTCTATACATCGCCAAATTAACAAAGACCCGATTTGAATAAAAATGCGGAAAATAAAGGTCCTAATTACTATTACAAGGCTTTGGGGCAAATACATTATATTTAAAAGGGAAATAAAAATAAACGTGCGAAAAGAAATTAGAATCGAGTGCGAGGGCGTTGGACCCTTTAAAGAAATTAAATTGAAATAGGAAGTGAATTAATTATTTAACGAAGAAAGGAAATTATTTTTTGATGTTTTTTTTTTGTATTTATGAAATAAAGGAAATTAATTAAATTAGAAGTTAAATAAAACCCTAATTCTAAGTTTGTTTTTAATTATTAAAAAAATGTTTGAGTTTTGACTTAATTTAACCCTAATTAATTAATTACAAGTTTATTTACAAAATAATTAATAATTAATAATGATAAAAAGGTTATTTATTAAGAAAAAGAATAAAAATACTAAAACCCTAATTTCTACATTTTTAGTTTATTTAAGAAAAAAAACATTAAAGTTGAAAACCTAAAATTAAACTAATTTGATTATTAAGAATTTATTTGCAAAAATATTAATGCATTAAATAATAAATAAACATATTTTATTTGATTTTTTCTGGTTTTTATATTATAAAAATTAATTTGTGAATTAAATAAAAGAAATAATTAAACATTAAAAAAATTAAAAGAAATCAAAATAGAAATCAAGAATAATGCAAACCATGGGAGGGGGTATCAGGCCCTTTTTGGAGGTGTATTGAAGCATTTTTGGCCCACTAGAATCAGGCCCTTTTGACTTTTCTGGCGCGTGTGAGGAGTGGTTGACTGGTGTCCATGGTGGACTGCCCATCCTGGCCCTTGGATTGGGGCTTCTGGGCGCGTGGCAAGCCAAGGCGTTGGGCGTATGGTACTCCTTTGGATGAGAGCTACGCTGGAACATGCTAATGCAAAAATCATGAAATATATAAGGGGACCTGGGAATCGAACCCAGGTCCCAGTGCCTGCATGACAAGTCATCTTCCACCAAGCCAAATGCGTTTATTTGTTAGTATAATAGGATATAAACAATACATATGAAAAGAAGCTATCATGCTGGATGTTAAAAAATTGCGCCAATTATTCAAATGGACCAACCATGTGCCAACAACTCAGATCTTCTTCATGGTTTCTTCGTTTTGTCTAAAAATACAGAATAGATAGCGGGGGTTTTAAACCCCCACTAAGTCAAACCTGCAAAAATAGCGAACAGCATATAATTAAAAAGAAAAAGGGCGCGATGGGTGGTTTCCATTCGTGTGAAGGTCCTGAATTCAGTGGTACAAGTTTGGTGGCCCAATTTTTCCATATGGGAAAAGCCCCAATTCAAAGCTTCTGCAACCCTAGCAATCGTTAATGGTGATTTTTGATACAGGCAATATTAGTTCAATCAAAGCATGCCATTAGCTTCAGAACAATCATCTTAGTGTAAATCAATCATTAAAAGACATTAATATGGCATGAAAATGCAAACACGAATATGCAAAATTTTATGAACAGGGTGACTCGGTTATACCAATTCCCTGAGTATGGAAGGTTGGTTTCGATTGGAATCGCTTCCTGGATGTGTCAGGAGTGTATTGGAATACTTTTGCAGCCTTGAATCACCCTCTAGCTATGAAAACAGTTTCTCACTTTTTGTCAAAAAAATGCAAGTTTGTTCTTCTATTCTCAGCGCAGCTTTCTTGTCTATGGCATTAGGTTTTCAATGTGCATATGTATGTGAGTGAATTAGGTCAAGAAAACTGGCCCATAATCCATGCATTGATGTTTTTGATATTTGATTTTCAAGCATCTTTTTCCAAATCTTTTTCATGCCAATTATTGCCAATTGTGGAAGATTTTGTCCCTTGATGTGGTACACGAAATATTCAGGTCTTAATGGGAGAATATGCTACACAAAAGATTTGGAAAACATGTTTTAGTATTTTTCTCATAATTAATTTTAATTAAATGAATAAATAGGATTAAACATTCAATTAATTAATTAAAAATAAGAAAATAACTCCCTTTAAAGTCAATGGGTCGTGCATGGCCTTTGGGTGATGATTCATGGAAGAAATTGAGACCCATTAGCAATTTTGAGGCATTTGAAGCAAAGTTGACTTTTCAAAATTCCCAAAATTTTCCCAACTTCTACAAGGCATATCTTGCTCAATTTTTAAGCTTTGATCATGTTCTTGGACATTTTGGAAAGGTCTTGAAGTCCTCTAACCAATGCCTTTGGTCCCATGTCATTTTGATTTACCAATCTCAAGTTATGGTCTTTGACTTAAAGTCCCTTTTTGTTGACTTTTGAAAATGACCTATAATGTTGAAATTGATAACTTTTTGTGAGAGCATTTCTTGGACTTGAAGTGTGAAGATGAGTTGTAGGAAATGTCATTCTCTTCAAAATGAGCTTTGGATGGAATTTTTCTGATAAACCATGTGGAAGTTGTGCCTTGGTCATTTGCAGTTGACTTTTCCAACTGTCCAAAAATAGAAACTTTTGCATCTTGAGACTTTTTGAGCCATGCCTTGAGAATCATGATCAAGAATTGATCAAATGATGTTTGTGGCTTCAAAATAAGATGTTGAACAAAAATTTGGACTTTTGACTGTCAAATGACCATTTTGCCCCTGCAGTTGACTGTTGAGCAATTAGGGTTTTTGACTGTGCAATCTGGTGCTGTGAGTCTTGAAACTTGGCATATGGATGCTTGACAATGTTTATAGGCATGTGGGACTTGTTTGGACCCTTGGAAACTTCAATTTCTTGGCCATAACCAAAACCCTAATTTTTGACTGTTAGGAGGCCATTGGACTGTGCAACCCTTTGAGAGATTTTGAAGCTTGATCTTGGAAAATCTTTAAGAATATGGGAGGGCAAATTTTGGGGTACAACAGTTGCCCCTGTTCAATCTTCTTAGACCTGAGGGTGTAGATTGGCTGGCGTGCCTTTCGTAATCCGAAGGTGGAAGATGATTGAACACTAGAGTACCCAGAAATTTGCACTCACATAGTAGAGTGTCAGCAGTATGATGGTGGGAATGGGCTTATAGATGCCATTTGGAGACTGAGGGAGTAGGATGATGGGCTTACAGATGCCATGTTGTGAGGTGATGGATAGGTGGATGGGCTTATAGATGCCATCTGGGTGTCGATCGCGTAAGAGATTCCTTAGCAAGAACATGCGTACTTGAAAAAAGAAAGATAATTACCTGGCCTATTACAGGAGTTGATCTTAAAATTATTTATATAGACGTGCCCTGGCTGGTTACAGGAATCGAATCTGGAGCTTCATACGTGCCCTGGCGAGATACAGGAATCGAGTCCGGAGCTTCAAAAGGTGATGAATGAATCAGGGATGGTTACTACCTCAACGGGACGATGAGAGAACCTTTGGGCGATTTCTACCTCAACGGGACGATGAGAGAACCTTGGGCGATTACTACCTCAACGGGATGATGAGAGAACCTTTAGGCGATTACTACCTCAACAGTAACGATGAGAGAACCTTGGGCGATTACTACCTCAACAGTAACGATGAGAGAATCTTTAGTGATTACTACCTCAACAGTGACGATGAGAGAACCTTTCAGACGCACCCTGGCAAGATACAGGAATCGGGTCTAGTACTGCTAGTCGTCAACGGATACACCCTGGAAAGATACAGGCATCGGATCCTCGAACTCTTCAGACACACCCTGGCAAGATACAGGAATCTGATCTGGTACTGTTAGTCGTCAACGGATACACCCTGGAAAGATACAGGCATCGGATCCTCGAACTCTTCAGACACACCCTGGCAAGATACAGGAATCTGATCTGGTAATGTTAGTCTTCAACGGATACACCCTGGCAAGATACAGGCATCGGATCCTCGAACTCTTCAGACACACCCTGGCAAGATACAGGTATTTGATCTGGTAATGCTAGTCGTCAACGGATACACCCTGGCAAGATACGGGCATCGGATCCTTGAACTCTTCAGACACACCCTGGCAAGATACATGAATCTGATCTGGTAATGCTAGTCTTCAACGTATACACCTTGGAAAGATACAGGCATCAGATCCTCAAACTCTTCAGACACACCCTAGCAAGATACAAGTATTTGATCTGGTAATGCTAGTCGTCAACGGATACACCCTGGCAAGATACAGGCATCAGATCCTCGAACTCTTCAGACACACCCTGGCAAGATACAGGAATCTGATCTGGTACTGTTAGTCTTCAATGGATACACCCTGGCAAGATACAGGCATCGGATCCTCAAACTCTTCAGACACACCCTGGCAAGATACAGGAATCTGATCTGGTACTGTTTAGTCTTCAACGGATATACCCTGGCAAGATACAGGCATCAGATCCTCGAACTCTTCAGACACGCCCTGGCAAGATACAGGTATTTGATCTGGTAATGCTAGTCGTCAACGGATACACCCTGGCAAGATACAGGCATCGGATCCTCGAACTCTTCAGACACACCCTGGCAAGATACAGGAATCTGATCTGGTACTATTAGTCTTCAACGGATACACCTTGGCAAGATACAGGCATCAGATCCTCAAACTCTTCAGACACACCCTGGCAAGATACAGGAATCTGATATGGTACTGTTTAGTCGTTAATGGATACACCCTGGCAAGATGCAGGCATCGGATCCTCGAACTCTTCAGACACACCCTGGCAAGATACAGGAATCTGATCTGGTATTGTTAGTCTTCAACGGATACACCCTGGCAAGATACAGGCATCGGATCCTCGAACTCTTCAGACACACCCTGGCAAGATACAGGAATCTGATCTGGTACTGTTAGTCTTCAACGGATACACCCTGGCAATATACAGGCATCGTATCCTCGAACTCTTCAGACACACCCTGGCAAGATACAGGAATTAGGTCTGGAATCGATCATCAACAGATACACCCTGGCGAGATACAGGAATCGGATCTTTAGTTGCGACCGTTGATGGTAATCATCCTGGTATTAACCTTTGTCCTGAAAAGACAAAACGTTAGTTGTATGCGATGTCATGATGTATGACATGCGTGATGAGATTATAGGTTCATGGTGCGTATATGCATGCTATAATGTATGGAAATGCGATGTTTATGAATGTATGTTTTCGTCTTAGGAAAATAAATCCTTGACGGATGCCGGGAAGTTAAATCCTGGGCTGATGTAGAGATTTTGTTTCCACTGGGGATGATGGTTGCAAGAATACCGGTAGGAGAAGATGACTCCATTGGGGAATAAACTTGGCGAATAGAATACTCTGCGGGGGGAAAATATTCTAGCGATCTTGCTGGGAAACAATACTCGGTGGGAAGAGAGGTACTCTGTTGAGATGTTGATGGTAACTTCGCTGGGGATACTGTTGATAAGTTATGGAATTAATAGACTTCGCTGGGGATAAGAAGACTTCACCGAGGACGATCTATCCGTGGCTTTTGGCTGAGGATAACCCAGTTATATCCTGGTAGGGAAATAACCTTTGAATAAAGCCGGGGGACGCGTTCGTGCTCTGCAGGTGGCAAGCTTCCAGAATCTACTGGGGATAAGCTTACTGTTGGGGAGATGGATTCAACTTTTCTGGGGAAATCTTCAGACTGGAATCTCCTGGGGAAATTTGAGATATATTGGGGAAGTGACTCTACTGAATGTCTGGTATACCGCCGGGGAACAATCTTAGATCAAGACTGCCGGGGATGCTTGTTAAGAATGTCCGTATATTGCACTGGGGAATGTTGAGATCTGCTAGGGATACCCAACTTCCTTGAGGTTGACAGTATAACTCTGCTTGGGGGAGAGTGCATTGACTTGCTGGCTTGCTCTGTGGGGAATTAAGATATCTTGGTTACATTCTTCAGCCGAACTTACCTTGGTACCTTGGTGGACAGCGCAATTAGATCGCTTTAGACAACTCATTATTGCCCCTGTTTCTAATGTCAACTGTAATTAATCCTTTGTTTCGTATGCAAATATTTATGAGTTAGCAATTATTGTCAAATGTATATATCACAATTTGAACCTTGGACGTTCTTTGCAAAACAAAACAGAAGAGGAAAACAATTGGCAATTTTAGCTGAAAAAGTGAATTTGTATTGATTTTTGAATTGCATGTAAATAGGCGTTTATGTACAAGAGGCTGACGTCCTAGTAAGAGAACGCCTCCGAACAAAAGAGTTTATACAATTTGTACAAAAGGGAAAACAAAACAGCTATGTGAAAAGAATAATCCCACTGGGTTCCAACTCTGCTATCGCCTTTATATCTTCGAGCGTCTCATCACTTGATGACCTAGCTAAAGATGAAGCTGATTGATCGATGCCGTTTGAACTTGATGTTGATACCGGATTCTGGATGCAATGTGATCCAATGAGACATAATATTACGCTTTAATCCCTAACTTTTGCCTGGACCGCCCTTTCGGGTTTTCAGTCCACTGGGATACCCATTTTTGCCCTAGCCGCCTTTTCAGGTTTTCGACTTGCCGGGTGTACAGATTTTTTTTCATTTCATCCCTTCATTTTGCCCGAACCCTTTTGGTTCGCCGGGAAGCCCTAATTTTTGCCTAGGTATGTCAACCTAGCGGGTCTTTTATCATGCGTAGTATCTTTTTACTATGTCTGCATTAGCGGGGTGAGGAAGGTCGTCACCATCCATGGTAGTTAGAATCATGGCTCCTCCTGAGAACACATGTTTAACCCCAAATGGACCTTCGTATGTAGGGGTCCATTTGCCCCTGGGATCACTCTGAGGAAGGATGATGCGTTTGATTACCAGGTCTCCGACTTGATACTCTTGTGGTCTGACCTTCTTGTTAAATACCCTGATCATCCGTTTTTGGTACGTCTGACCATGACAAATAGCAGTGAGACTCTTTTCGTCAATTAGATTTAATTGATCAAGTCGTGTCTGGATCCAATCATCTTCGCTCAGATCTGCATCCTTCATTATCCGGAGAGAGGGTATCTGTACTTCGATCGGTAAGACTGCCTCCATGCCGTAGACCAAGGAGAAAGGAGTTTCCCCAGTTTACGTCCTTGCTGAGGTACGGTACCCGTGTAGAGCAAACGGTAACATCTCGTGCCAATCTTTATAGGTCACTGTCATCTTCTGCACAATCTTTTTGATATTCTTATTCGCTGCTTCTACAGCCCCATTCATCTTCGGCCGGTAGGGAGAAGAGTTGTGGTGTTGTATCTTGAACTGCTCGCAGAGCTCAGTGATCATCTTGTTATTGAGATTGGTACCGTTGTCTGTAATGATTCTTTCAGGGACGCCGTAGCGACAGATCAGGTTATGCCGAATGAACCGTGCCACAACATTCTTGGTCACAGTGGCGTAAGAAGCTGCTTCAACCCACTTTGTAAAGTAATCGATTGCTACCAGGATGAAGCGATGCCCATTGGACGCCGTAGGTTTAATCTCACCGATCATATCAATTCCCCACATTGCGAAGGGCCAAGGTGCAGTCAGGACATTCAGAGGAACTGGAGGAACATGCACCTTATCAGCATAAATCTGGCATTTATGACATGTCCGAGAATGTTGGTAACAGTCGGCTTCCATTGTGGACCAGAAGTATCCTGCCCGAAGGATCTTCTTTGCCATGGTGTGTCCACTGGAATGGGTTCCGAAGGTGCCTTCATGTAGCTCTGCCATGATCCTTTCTGCTTCAGTCTTATCCACACAACGCAGTAAGGTCGAATCATGGTTTCGCTTGTACAGGATGCCGTTGCTAAGGAAGAACTTCGCTGCGAACCTTCTCAGAAACTTCTTATCATTGACAGATGCACCTTCATGATACTCCTGAGCTTCCAAGTATCTCTTCACCTCATGGTACCAAGGTTTCTCAGTCACTACCTCAGCCTCAAGATCACAACAGTATGCCGGTTCGTCCAGTTTCCAGATAATGACCCGGGGAGCCTCATTGTTCCATTTGACTTTGAACATGGAAGACATCGTAGCCAACGCATCTGCCAACTGATTCTCCTCTCTTGGAAAATGTTCAAAAGTTATCTCTGTGAAGTGGGGGATCAAGGTCAACACACATTCTCTGTAAGGAATAAGGTTCGGATGTTTCGTATCCCACTCGCCTTTGATCTGATTGATCACGAGAGCGGAATCTCCGAAGACACTCAGAAACTTGATCCTTAAGTCGATCGCAGCTTGAAGACCAATGATGCATGCCTCATACTCCGCCATGTTGTTGGTGCAGTTGAAACATAGCCGGGCAGTGAGTGGAGTATGAGTGCCTTGAGGGGATATGATCACAGCGCCGATACCATTACCCAAAGCGTTGGATGCTCCGTCAAAGTGCATGGACCATCGGGATCCTTCCTCAGGTCCTTCATCCGGTCCAGGTACTTCACAATCAGTCACTATCATGATGCTCTCATCCGGAAACTCAAAGTTCATTGACTGATAGTCGTCTACTGCCTGATGTGCCAAGTGGTCTGCCAATACACTTCCTTTGATAGCTTTCTGGGTCGTGTACTGGATGTCGTATTCCGTCAAGATCATTTGCCATCTTGCTATTCTCCCAGACAGAGCAGGCTTTTCGAATATGTACTTTATAGGATCCATCTTTGAAATCAACAAGGTAGTGTGATTCAGCATATACTGTCTCAACCGGCGAGCAGCCCATACCAAAGCGCAACAAGTTTTCTCGAGCAGTGAGTATCGGGTCTCACAGTCGGTAAACTTTTTGCTAAGGTAATAAATGGCATGCTCTTTTCGGCCAGACTCGTCATGCTGCCCCAGCACACACCCCATTGAGTTGTCAAGTATTGTCAAGTATAGTATCAGAGGTCTCCCTTCAACCGGTGGCATAAGAATGGGTGGTTCTTGGAGATACTCTTTAATTCTGTCAAAAGCGGCCTGACATTCATCATTCCAACGTACTACCTGATCTTTCTTCAGCAGCTTGAAGATTGGTTCACAAGTAGCAGTTAGATGGGAGATGAATCGAGCAATGTAATTCAGACGTCCAAGAAAGCCTCTGACTTCTTTCTCTGTCTTGGGAACTGGCATCTCTTGAATAGCTTTAACCTTGGCAGGGTCCACTTGAATACCCTTGTCACTTACGACGAAGCCTAGCAACTTTCCAGATCTTACCCCGAAGGTGCACTTGTTCGGGTTCAACCTCAGCTTGTACAATTTTAGACGGTCAAACAGTTTCTGCAGATGATCAAGGTGTTCCTCCTCAGTTTGGGACCTTGCAATCATGTCGTCGACATATACTTCAATCTCATGATGAATCATGTCATGAAACAAAGCAACCATGGCACGTTGGTAGGTTGCCCCTGCATTTTTCAACCCGAATGGCATGACCTTGTAGCAGAAGGTGCCCCACTGAGTAACAAAGGTAGTCTTTTCCATGTCTTCCGGAGCCATCTTGATCTGATTATACCCTGAAAAACCATCCATGAAAGAGAACACCTTATGCTGAGCAGTATTATCAACCAGAACATCAATGTGAGGTAGGGGAAGTCATCCTTGGGGCTGGCCCTGTTCAGATCCCTGTAGTCAACACACATTCTGACCTTGCCATCTTTCTTCGGTACCGGCACCACATTGGCAACCCACTGAGGGTAAGAAGTTACTGCAAGAAACCCGGCATCGAACTGCTTCATAACCTCAGCTTTGATCTTTTCAGACATCTCTGGACGCATACGACGGACCTTTTGCTTAACTGGAGGGATGTCTTCCTTGGTAGGCAACTGATGGACCACAATGTCGGTATCCAACCCGGGAATGTCTTCGTAGGACCAGGCAAAGATCTCCACATAGTCATGTAGCATCTGAGTCAACCGTTGTTTCACGCTGAGCTCCAGATTGGCACCAATCTTAACCTCCTTTCTGTCCATCTCAGTACCCAGATTTATCGTTTCCACTGGCTCTTCATGTGGTTGAATTGCCCTCTCTTCCTGGAGTAACAGTCTTGCAAGCTCACCAGGCACTTCGCAATCATCTTCACCTTCGTCTTCGGCTAAGTTGATCGGATTTTCGAAGTTATAACTGGCAGTAGCAGAGTCGTTACCAGTGAGATCCAGAGTGGATTGAAACCTGTATAGGTGAGTGTGTGTAAATACAGCTATTTTGCAATATATAAAGAAAGAAAGAAAGAAAGAAAGGGAGCACAAGATTTGAAATGCGAAAAAACGTCCGAGATCTTTATTCATGACATATGGAAATGACAATTAATATGCCCTCACAAATGAAGCCAACGGTGCCCCGGGTAAGACACCGGGCCATAAAGTTTCAATTTATTGTTTATTACAAATAACAAAAACAAAGGAATTCATTACTGCGTGACAAAAGTAACAGGTGTATGATCTTTTGCGGTCCAATTGCTCAATCCACCGTCAGTCGTTGGGTAGATCCAGCTATCGAACTCCGATTCTTCCACTTCGTCTTCGTCCCCAATAGCATTCACTCCTGGAGAAGGCAGGGGAGCTGTCACTACATTAGGTTTCTCAGGCGCTTCAAACTGTACCTCCTTTGCATCAATAAGGTCCTGCACCTTATTCCTCAGGGCCCAGCAATCATCAGTAGAGTGCCCCGGGCTATCGGAGTGATAAGCATAGCGGGCATTTGGATTATACTTAGGAGAGGTAGTATTCACAACCTTCGGGGCCTCTCTAATAGTCACCAAGTTGGTTGATAGCAACTGCGGCAAGATTTGCGACAAGGTCATGCTCAGCCGGGTAAATTCTCTTCTGGGTCTCTCAGCCCTTGGTTGATTGAGTTGCCGAGGAGCGGCAGCAGGTTTAGCAATCACCACCGCGTTGACAGTTTGGCGGCGCTCTGGTTTGTCTTGCCTCCTAGGCCCATACACAGCACTGGCCTCCTTCTTAAAAGGTTTCTTCTCAGCACTTGAAGATGCCCCTTTCTGAATTTTACCTGACTTCATGCCAGCCTCTATCCTTTCCCCAGTCAGAATAAGGTCTGTGAACCCTACAGACGAATTTCCAATGAGATGATTAAAGAACGACCCGGATAGGGTTCCCAAGAACATATCTACCAATTCCCGGTCAGTTAACGGAGGCTGCACCCTGCCAGCCAGATCCCTCCACTTCTGTGCATACTCTTTGAAACCTTCTCCCGATCCTAACGCCATACCCTGGAGTTGGGTACGCGTAGGAGCGAGGTCGACATTATATTGATACTGCTTGTAAAAAGCAGTAGCCAACTCCTCCCAGTTACGAACCTTGGTTCCATCCAGCTGATAGAACCATTCGAGATGAGTCCCTGAAAGACTCTCCTGGAAGAAGTGGATCCACAAGTTCTTGTCCACTGTATACAGCTGAATCTTCCGCACATAAGATCTGAGGTGTAGCTTAGGGCAGGACGCCCCGTCGTACTTGGTGAAAGATGGTGCTTTAAACTTGTGAGGGATGATCACACCAGAAGATAAACCCAAGTCTCTGAAATCCAAACCAGGCACTTGTTGAATTTCCATGGCGTTCAGACGGTCTTCCAACTGCTTGTATCTGTCTTCAGCCGAAGGATACTGTTCCTCATTAAAATCAGTCTCGTTGTCAGAGACTACCGGACTTGGAGCCCTTCCCCCCTGGGGACTGTCTTTGCCTACAGAAGAACCAGCTTCCTCATTCTGCAGAGTATTACCAAATCTCCGTCCCGTGTTGAACAAAACGGTTCTCTTCTTCTTCTTCTTCTGAACCAGCAGGGCCTTCAGTTTTGCCTGTCCTTGAGCCAAACCCATGATCAGCTCCTGAAATTGTGCGTTCTGGGCCTGAAGGGCCTTGATAGACTGCTCGGTAGATGATTCGGGGTTCATGATGCTGAAATAAACAGCGAAGAACAATAAGCAACCTGAAAAGAAGAGTATCTGCTATGCACATGATGAATGGAATGCGTATGATTTATGTTTTCAAAGACAATCGGGAATCAACTTTGTAAACAAAAAGGAACACACTTCATTAGATTCAACTTTGAAATTTAAATTTTTCAACAGATTGCCCTTAGGCGTTACATAAAAATGGAAATACTAAAAAGGGAAATAAAACTGTAAAGGAACATCCAAAGCTCATCATTGATCCCAGGGTCTCCTCTTCTCAGTGCGGATGTAGTCATTCAGAGCTCGCTCATTCTCCAACTGCTTTGTCAGCTTCTGGATCTTCAATTCCTGTTCGTTGTACTTTTCCCGATAAGAATCCCGTTCTTCTCACAGTTGCGACCAAGACCTCTTTAATGTCTCATAATCAGTAGGTATCTGAGGAGGGAGGACAGTTGAGGGAACCCCATCTCTATCAGGATATTCAAGAATGACGGGTCTGACAGCTTCGTACGGCATACCTAACTTCTGAGCACGGGTGCGGACCCATTTGTAGTAGGCTTCCATAGGTAGAGAAGTCTTTGGCCCCAACTCTTGTGGATCAGCTTTATGAACTCTGTCCCAAGCCTTGATGAACCTACGACGCAGCTCGTCACTATCCACCTGAAACTCAAAACTGATGTGAGGCACCAACATCTCATGAGGCCCTGCTCTTCTGGCCCTTCCAAACTGACGGAGAGCTAGACATGGATTATAAGAGATTCCTCCTTGGGTACCAATCAGAGGAACATTAGGGTATTCTCCGCAACGATCAATAACAACTATCTCATCCAAACCTCTGAGAGTCTAAATGATGTCCTTATCAGTGAGAGACATTAACCTATGAGCCCAACCTCTTCCTTCTTGGTTCTTTAGCACGAACTTGGGGAGGTGCGAAATAAACCACATCACCAACAAGGGGATACAACACCACAGGGTTCCTCGTCTTTGGGCAGTACGAGCATAAAGTTGTTGCAGGATGTCACCCAAGAGAGTGGGCACAGGATTCTGAGACATGAAGATCCTTATGGCAGTAACGTTGATGAAGTTGTCAGGATTAGGAAACAAGACTAGACCATAGATTAAGAGGGCCAAAATATCTTCATACGCCCTAAAGTCCAAGTCATTCCAGAAACTGTTAGCTTTACCAATCAGAAACTTGGCCAAGAAACCCTTAACTCCGCTTCTAGTTACCCAGTTGTCCATTACTTCTTGGTGAGTCAAGGGAAGAGCTGCAGCAACCTCCTCAAGCCTAAGAGTCTTTTCCCAACCAGTGAAGGGAGTTTGATCCAAGATAGGGATGCCAAGCAAATCAGAGAACTCTTCCAGGGTAGGGACCAGCTGGAAGTCTTGAAAGGTGAAACACTGGTACAGAGGGTCATAGAACTGGGTCAGGACACTCATCAGCTGTTGGTCCCACTTTGCCGTGACTAAACTGAGAAGAGAACCATGCCTCTAGATGAAGGAAGTGGTATTTGGAATTCTGCTAACCAACTCTTCAAGCAACTCAGGTGGGTGAACAAAGTTGAACCGGATAGTATTCCTTCGCATAGGCATCATGATGTCCTACAAAACAGAGCAAAGGTGAAACCCTCTTGTCTTTGAAATGGTCAGTCCTTATGCAGGATGCATGCAATGTTATGATAAAACGCACCACAAATATTCACAAGAGCACACATGTAAGGCACACAAGTCACACAAGACAGGCCCTTAGAGTTTAGGCCAGCTTGAGGTCTAGGTATTACCCTCTTTCAGTTTGTTGGTTCAGACCTGTCCTATCAGAAGTAACCGGGTTCTTAGAGGATCCCAATATCATTGACTACCCTCAATCGGTCATAACTCCAGCATCGCAATCTTTTCTTGCGGCCAGAACCATCACGAGAGTTTAGCCTCAATAGGCGTAGCATACTGCTACTGTTCTATTGGCCAAGTTGGGTCATTTAAGGTTCTAAGGTCTGTTGGTGCTTAATGACTCCTCAGAAGACCCATATTCTCCTCGTTGCGACACAAGGGATATCGGTACAGACCAAGGCGCCACACCAATGTAGCCACTGCTTCACCCATGTCGGTCTACGCCGGACAGGTCCCTCACAGCTTATGCTACCTAAACAGGGTATCCCCAAATCCGGGTTAGGATCTATGTAACTCCGATGCAACCCACAATTTAAAGCAAACAAGTCAAAACAATTGAAAACACAGTTATGAACTATCCTAAGGTACACCTCACTTTATAAGTGTCCCCAGCAGAGTCTCCAGTTCTGTGATCGGTGGATCTGGAACTGACTGTTTAACGCTGGATCGCGTATGTCGCGGTAAGCAAGAGTCGCCACCGTCTTTTATTTTCTCCAACAAGGAAAGGACAAAAGCACAACAAAATTCCTTATGAGATAGTTTCTCGGTTCGGGAGGTAGATTTATAGAAAGGGAAGGTGTTAGCACCCTTTCTATCCATGGTTATCCATGGGCTCTTAGATACTTGCTCATTGTGTTTTCAAAATTGTTTGCTTTTTAAATGTGTGTGGGTTTGAAAAAGTTTCGTTTAAAGTTTCAGATCGACTCTTGTATCAGTCCTCAAGAGTGTTTGAAAAATTGTTTTTGAAAGCTTTTTGAAAAGTGTAGGTGTGAAAATAAGTTTTTGATTTGTTTTGAATTAGAGCAAGTATCTATGAGTCATCTACCTACCCTAAGGAATTAGGTTGTGTAAATGTCCTTAAGGTAGTGCCATCCCACCATTGAGAGGTAGGTAGCACCACCGTTGAAGGTGTTCGGGTCAATTCGTTTGTAGGGACAGTGTGGTCACCAGAGCAACAGTAGGACACCTTAGAAGCTACCCCTATGCCATGTTCATGGACATAAGGACTTACTAAAACGTCCTATACTCGACGACCACGTTTCGAGGGGCAAGGCAACAGTGAGGCGTACCCTAAGAGTGGTGTGTGAATTGTGTGTCATTTTCAATTATGTTTTATCTTGATCATGCATTGGGTGAGCTACGCTTTGATTTTATTTGGGCATACATTCTTTCATGTGATTAACAGTTTAAAGGTGCGGAAATTAAAATGCGGAAAATAAAGGTCCTACGCTATTACAATGCGCGGGTCTATACATCGCCAAATTAACAAAGACCCGATTTGAATAAAAATGCGGAAAATAAAGGTCCTAATTACTATTACAAGGCTTTGGGGCAAATACATTATATTTAAAAGGGAAATAAAAATAAACGTGCGAAAAGAAATTAGAATCGAGTGCGAGGGCGTTGGACCCTTTAAAGAAATTAAATTGAAATAGGAAGTGAATTAATTATTTAACGAAGAAAGGAAATTATTTTTTGATGTTTTTTTTTGTATTTATGAAATAAAGGAAATTAATTAAATTAGAAGTTAAATAAAACCCTAATTCTAAGTTTGTTTTTAATTATTAAAAAAATGTTTGAGTTTTGACTTAATTTAACCCTAATTAATTAATTACAAGTTTATTTACAAAATAATTAATAATTAATAATGATAAAAAGGTTATTTATTAAGAAAAAGAATAAAAATACTAAAACCCTAATTTCTACATTTTTAGTTTATTTAAGAAAAAAAACATTAAAGTTGAAAACCTAAAATTAAACTAATTTGATTATTAAGAATTTATTTGCAAAAATATTAATGCATTAAATAATAAATAAACATATTTTATTTGATTTTTTCTGGTTTTTATATTATAAAAATTATTTTGTGAATTAAATAAAAGAAATAATTAAACATTAAAAAAATTAAAAGAAATCAAAATAGAAATCAAGAATAATGCAAACCATGGGATGGGGTATCGGGCCCTTTTTGGAGGTGTATTGAAGCATTTTTGGCCCACTAGAATCAGGCCCTTTTGACTTTTCTGGCACGTGTGAGGAGTGGTTGACTGGTGTCCATGGTGGACTGCCCATCCTGGCCCTTGGATTGGGGCTTCTGGGCGCGTGGCAAGCCAAGGCGTTGGGCGTATGGTACTCCTTTGGATGAGAGCTACGCTGGACCATGCTAATGCAAAAATCATGAAATATATAAGGGGACCTGGTGTTGTACCCCAAAATTTGCCCTCCCATATTCTTCAAGATTTGCAAAGAGCATGCTTCAAAATCTTCCCAAGGGTTGCACAGTTCAAGGGCCTCCTAACAGTCAAAAATTAGGGTTTTGGTTCTGACAAAGAAATTGAAGTTTCCAAGGGTCCAATCAAGTCCCACATGCCTATAAACATTGTCAAGCATCCATATGTCAAGTTTCAAGACTCACAGCACAAAATTGCAGAATTTTTTTTATTAATAACCATGTATTAAAAAAATATTTCGCAAATAACCGGGTTTCGGAAAAAATTACGCAAATAACCATGTTTGAGATGGCTCCACAAAGGAGGAGCCAAGTCATTTGGCGCATGCACCTAGGGTTTTGCCCTAGGCGCCATCTCACTTGGCGCCTCCATTGGCTTTTAGCCAAGTGAGATGGCGCATGCTCCTTAAAAAGGAGAGGAGGCGCCATCTCACTTGGCGCCTAGGGCAAAACTAGGTTTTTTTGCTGTTTTATAAATAATTCGTCCGTTTCTTTGAAATTTCTCACACTTTCTCGCACTGTATTTTTATTTTGTACTCCCTTATTTACGTAATGACGTCGCCTATGATTTTTAGCAGAGATGGTTACGTTATATTCTCCGCCACGAAACCCGCGATGAAAATGAAATTCTGGCACATTCACTCCATGGAGCGTCTGAAGCGGGAGTTGATGCGGTGGCTAGATGGAGACATCGCCGAGGGGGAAAAAATTCGAAGGATCCAGCGAAAACGAACAACAACCTCGCATGCGACAGGAAGACCTAATGTGTGGTTGGAGGAAGTCAAAACAGACAGTGATGTAATGCTGATGATGCATGGGTCAGATGAAATTGTGTTAACAGTTGTAATTTCCTAGATTGATTATCGTTAATCATTGTTGTACGCGAAAACCCTAATGTAATTTCCTATATTGATTATCGTTAATCATTGTTGTACGCGAAAACCCTAATGTAATTTCCTATATTAAATTTCTTAAATTGTGTGAACAGTTTTATTAACGGAAAACCCATAATGTTTACAACACAAATATTGAAAAGATTTATTGTATTACAAAATTTATGTGGTCGAGCCAGACGCCCGATTCGGACAGTTTTTGCGATTGTGTCCGACCTGACGGCATAAACCACACTTTCTTTCCAACCTGTCAAGATCGTCCATTTCTGTTGTTATGCGCCTGCTTTTGGGACGACCCTTCTTGTTCCTTCGCATTTGGTCATTGTGCCAAACTATATCACCGTTGTATTCAGGCCAATAGTCCGGTTTTGCCACCAAAGGAAAGTTGTTGTTGTAAACAGTGAGCAACGTTTCAGATTTATAAACGTTTGAGAGCAGTTGAAGCGCGTCTTGATGGGTATGCGCACAAGCGGCAATGACATGAGAGCAAGGCATACGAAAAGCTTGAAACCTGCCACAATCGCACCATTGAGAAGGTAAAATGACCCTGTATTCTTGTCTTGCCAGGCCTTCATTGTGGTCAATTGTCTCTTTCACAATGAAGTTGTGGCTATGGCGGTCAAACCGTGTAACCATGTGAGTGTTGGCTTTAGCACTTTCAGCCTTAATGTATTTCATACAGCTTTCACTCCATAGTTGTCCTGATTGCAAGACCGCATACCACATTTCACCTCTTTTGGCAAATAACGCAGCCATCCTAAAATATGTGGATTTCACCAAGGCAGTGATGGGGAGGTTTCGTATGCCCTTGAATACCCCATTCATTGATTCAATCAGATTTGTTGTCATATGCCCCCATCTTTGGCCATTGTCGTATGACCTAGTCCACTTTTCGACCGGTATATTGTCGATCCACGTACCGGCTTTTGGGTTAGACAAACGGATCTCGTTGCGGTAATATTTGAATGTGGGCTGTGTCAGTGCGTATCCCGCATTCATCACCGCTTTCCTCAATGTTTTGTCCTTGACCTCCCTCGAGAAATTCTGGACGATATGCCTGACGCAATAGACATGCGTAGAAGGAGGGTCATGCCAACCATTTGCCGGATTATTATAGGCACTTTCAATGGAGGCATGTCTGTCCGAGATCAAACAGAGATCTGGTTGAGGAGCCACGTGTGTACGAAGATTTTTCAGGAAAAAGCTCCAAGCACCACCGGTCTCCCCCTCGACAAGGGCAAACGCAACGGGGAAAATGTTATTGTTGCCATCTTGTGCAACTGCCATCAAAAGCGTGCCTTTGTACTTCCCATACAACCAAGTCCCGTCTATTTGTAGAATTGGTTTGCATGATGCAAACCCTGCGATGCATGGTTGAAAAGCCCAAAAGACGCGACTGAATATTCCGTTGCCATGTAGTAGACTACCATCTTGAGCGTACGCTGGCAATGTTTCCAGAACATAAACACTACCTGGAGAATATGTCTTGAGTGCATTTAGGTAGCGGGGAAGTTCTCGGTATGACTCCTCCCAGTTTCCGTACAACCTTTCAATCGCCTTAGTCTTTGCTAACCACGCCTTACGGTAAGACGGAGTGTAGTTAAAAACTGTGGTGATGTGGGAGATGATTGTTTTCACCTTCAAAGAAGGGTCGTTGCTGACCAAGGGTAGGATTTCTTGACATATTAGATCATGGTTGAGTTTTCGGTGGTCTTGTGATTGAGTGGAACTTACACAAGTATGGGTAGTCATGGAACCTATGACCCAGCAGTCACCCCTTAGTCTGTATGAAGCGGTCAGCTTGAACATGCAGTCAGGGTGGACACACTTGATCTTGTACCTTTCCGGGTTTACACGATCCACCTTATAATCAACCGAGTTGAGCATGTGAAATTTTTTGATGGCCCTTATGCATTCCTCTCTATTACGAAACTTGTCCTTCTCTTTTAAATTTTCATCTGATTGCATATACGGTTGGAAAAACAAGTCCGTAGAAGGTTCATCTCCGCCCATGTTGAAGTTTGTCATGTGCGTAGGTGGTGTGTAGATTTTGTCGGTAGGAATACTTGGGATGCCATCATCGTCAGAATCGTCGTTCACCATTTCATCGAACTCTAACTCGTTATCTTCTTCCTCATCATCAACTGCATCCACCTCATCTTGCTCATTCTCCAAAGGATCAACCTCCTGTGTCACCGGAGGCTCTACCTCCTGTGTCACCAGAGGCTCTTGAAACAGAACGTACAACTCAATAGAGTCGTTTCCAGAATAGACATGGCTGGAAATCATGTTCTGGAAATCCTCGTCATCTTGAATTGCAACCTTATAAAATATGACTTGGTTGTTTCCAAAAAAGACTGGACTCTGATAAAATATTTGGGATACCGGGCCTCGTTCAAGTTTGGCCTCCAATCTTTTCTTAAAGTAGGTGAAATTTGCTTTCCCGTTTAAGAGAAATCGGACATTGTCGGTGTTTCTAAACAAAAACCCAACTGTGGGACACATGTATGTCTCACCGTTGAAATGTGCTTTGACAACAAATTGTGGTGAAGAGGCCATTGTGTAGAATTGTTTTAGGTATGAAGGTGGGAATGTTTTGGGTTTATTGATTATATGAAGGTAAGAATGCTGGAATGTTTGAAGGTTAGATGACTGATTCGAAGGTTGGAAAATTTTACAGTTTAAGTGAATGAATGTTATGTTCAACCTAAGGCAAAATATTTCAATTAAGTAAGTGATGCAACCCCCCAAGGCTGCCAATAATATTACATGCATGGGCTTATGCTGCCACCTAGCCTGGCCCTATTCTTCACACATAAAAGTTTTGTCTAAGCCTGCCACCCATCAGCTCCAATGGCCTTGCATGCAACAGAGAAAGGAATCCCAAAGGCTGTCACGTAGCCTGAGACAATGCTGTAAAACGTGACACCTCTTATTCGCCAAATGGGGTGGCGACAACATTCATTTTTGTACTATTTCGCCAAGTGAGATGGCGCCTCCCTTACTGTCCAATCGTGATACATGCATGGGCTTATGCTGCCACCTAGCCTGGCCCTATTCTTCACACATAAATGTTTTGTCTAAGCCTGCCACCCATCAGCTCCAATGGCCTTGCATGCAACAGAGAAAGGAATCCCAAAGGCTGTCACGTAGCCTGAGACAATGCTGTAAAACGTGACACCTCTTATTCGCCAAATGGGGTGGCGACAACATTCATTTTTGTACTATTTCGCCAAGTGAGATGGCGCCTCCCTTATTGTCCAATCGTGATACATGCATGGGCTTATGCTGCCACCTAGCCTGGCCCTATTCTTCACACATAAATGTTTTGTCTAAGCCTGCCACCCATCAGCTCCAATGGCCTTGCATGCAACAGAGAAAGGAATCCCAAAGGCTGTCACGTAGCCTGAGACAATGCTGTAAAACGTGACACCTCTTATTCGCCAAATGGGGTGGCGACAACATTCATTTTTGTACTATTTCGCCAAGTGAGATGGCGCCTCCCTTACTGTCCAATCGTGATACATGCATGGGCTTATGCTGCCACCTAGCCTGGCCCTATTCTTCACACATAAAAGTTTTGTCTAAGCCTGCCACCCATCAGCTCCAATGGCCTTGCATGCAACAGAGAAAGGAATCCCAAAGGCTGTCACGTAGCCTGAGACAATGCTGTAAAACGTGACACCTCTTATTCGCCAAATGGGGTGGCGACAACATTCATTTTTGTACTATTTCGCCAAGTGAGATGGCGCCTCCCTTACTGTCCAATCGTGATACATGCATGGGCTGCCACCTAGCCTGCAAGAGTGACACCTTACATTATTTGTAAATGCATGCATGCATATGTGTAACTCCCTAAGCATGCAAATGTGACACCTCGCAGGCATGCAACCACTACATCAGAATTATTTGCCTATAAATACATACCTTATGAAACATATCTCACACCCACACAACTCTCACTCTCTCACTCTCTGCTACGAAATATTTCTTAAGTCTATCGTACTCCTTATTTCTTCCTAAGTCTTTCATTCACTCAAGCGTTCTAAAGAATGGCCCTTCTAACAATGGGAGATACTCACAGAGGCACAAGGGAAAACATTGCTGCATTTGTAAGTCTCTTCTTTGGTTATACATTTTTCATACTTTAAAAAACGTGTTGTTCATCTTAATTAATCTTACTCTTGTTTAATTATGATCTCAGGATACACAAAGATTCAGAATCCGTTCGCACAAATACCTGGCCCCCGACCCTTTTATCGTCCCTTATCTGGAATATGCAGGTTTCGGACACGTGATAAAGATCTCCAACTGCACCATTGACTCCAAATTCATCCTTGCAATGTTGGAGAGGTGGAGACCGGAGACCCATACATTTCACCTACCAATAGGTGAATGTACCATCACTCTCGAAGATGTCTACATGCTACTGGGCCTCCCTATTGACGGTAAAGCGGTGAACGGGTCGGTTCAACAACCAAACTCACAATGTGAAGAACTGTTGGGTAGGGACATGGTAGAAGGTGGTGGAGCAAGAGGGCAGGGAATACTACTCACTGACCTGAAACGGCATTATGCAAGTATGGAATTAAATGAAAATTCCTCAGAAAATGACCGAGTAGTAAAAGCCCGAACGTATATTATGATACTTTTTGGTACTTTTTTATTTCCCGAAAGTACGGGAAATAGTGTAAATTTCATGTACTTACATTTACTAACCAATTTTGATAAAACTAGAAAATTTAGTTGGGGTTCTGCAGTATTAGCCCACCTGTACAGTTCCTTGTGCAAAAATGCAGTCAAGGAAAAATGTACATTTTATGGGTGCGCATTTTTACTACAAGCCTGGGGTTGGTGGAGGATGGAGTCCTTAAACCCCATCAACAACAACACTTTTGGTTTCCCTTACGCAACAAAGTAAGTCATTAAGTTATAGCATTTATAACTATTCTTCTCTTTCCAAAATATATGCTAAAAATAACATGTTTCTCATTTCCTATAGGTACTGCGTGAGGGGTATGGATTACGGCAAGAATCCCAGATTCAATGTCGCACTCTACCGGAATCTGTTGGATCACCTAGGCCCAGATGACGTAAGTCGTAGCTTTTGACTTTTGTTCATTTTATTTATTTATACATTACTTTTGCGCTTACCTGATTTAAATTTTATCGCAGTTCGTCTGGAGACCATATTTGGGTTTGGACCATTCTCCAAATCCAGAGGATGCAGCAACTTGGACTGCAAAGACTGCACTCATTCGGTTCAACATTGTGGAGATGCACCACAGCGACCGTGTGAAGATGCAGTTCGGAATGATCCAAGAGATACCAAGTGACCCAACAGATTTGTCCCCCTGGCATCTAAAAAGGGTCGACGCCCAGTGGAATCTAACCAACTGGAAAGACTTTGCTCCAGAATGGTGTAAAATGTGGCAAAGGCGTCACCGCTACATCTTGCAATCCCCTGTTTTCCTTACTCAAGGTAACATGCGACACACCGATCAATATATGTCGTGGTACAGGTCGGTTAGTAACCCAGATATGCACGTGTCTCATCCGAGGTACTTGGTTGACCCACGCACACAATGGGCACAACCCTCGATTCCCCACCAACAAACCCAAAATCCATCAACCTCAAACCCACCCCCAAGAAGAAACAGACCAACAAACACACAACCACATTCCCCACCACAACACAACTACAACCAAATGCCGTACTACCAACCACAATCACCGCCAAACTACCAATACCCAGATATGCCTCAAACCCAACCACAATACCAACCCCAATACCAGCAAACCCACATACCCCATACACAATTTCAGTCTTCCACATATCCCAATATGGGGCCCTCAACATCCAGCCTTAGCCCTGATATGGGAATGTCAGAAGATTACGACCAACCCGACCAAACCTACCATCAACCACCATATCACCAAACAACCCAACATCCACAGTACCAAACACCCCAAGATCCATTTCCTTTCTACCCCCCATACTCAGACGACCAATGCTACCGACCAACCATGGAACCCCACCCACCGCCAACACGACCAAACTTCGAGGGCATGGGTAACCGACTGTACCAGAGCGGATCTTCGAGATATGGAGATCTTACTGATTTTATGGATTCGGATCGCATTGACTTCGCTGGGCCATCGACCTTGCCGCAACAGGAAACGAGACGACACCCAGCAAGAGAAAGGCGAGGACGGGGATGCGGAACTGGGGGTCATTACCGGGTTCCTGGGGATCATTGATGTATCTTTTTTTTTTCAGTATTTTTTGTATCTATTTTTTTACTGTTATTTAAATGTAAAACAGTTGAATGTAATTATTTTTTTTCAAATAAAAAATCAATTTTGGTTATCTCTGTCTAATACGCAACGCGCAGGAAAGGAAAAAAAAATTTTTTTTTTTGACCTAATTGTGCACTTAGGCGCCATCTCATTTGGCTTAGGGCTTGCCATTTGCCCTTAGGCGCCAAATGAGATGGCGCCTCCCTTATAAAAATAGGAGGATGCGCCAAATGAGATGGCTCCTCCTTTATGGAGCCATCTCAAACATGGTTATTTGCGTAATTTTTTCCGAAACCCGGTTATTCGCGAAATATTTTTTTAATACTTGGTTATTAATAAAAAAAATTCCAAAATTGCACAGTTAAAAACCCTAATTGCTCAACAGTCAACTGTAGGGGTAAAATGGTCATTTGACAGTCAAAAGTTCAAATTTTTGGTCAACATCTTATTTTGAAGCCACAAACATCATTTGATCAATTCTTGATCATGATTTTCAAGGCATGGCTCAAAAGGTCTCAAGATGCAAAAGTTTCCATATTTGGATTTATGAAAAGTCAACTGTAACTTGACCAAGGCATAACTTCCACATGGTTCATCAGAAAAATTCCATCCAAAGCTCATTTTGAAGAGAATGAAATTTCCTACAACTCCTCTTCACACTTCAAGTCCAAGAAATGCTCTCACAAAAAGTTATCAATCTCAACATTATAGGTCATTTTCAAAAGTCAACAAAAAGGGACTTTAAGTCAAAGACCATAACTTGAGATTGGTAAATAAAAATGACATGGGACCAAAGGCATTGGTTAGAGGACTTCAAGACCTTTCCAAAATGTCCAAGAACATGATCAAAGCTTAAAAATTGAGCAAGATATGCCTTGTGGAAGTTGGGAAATCTTTGGGAATTTTGAAAAGTCAACTTTACTTCAAATGCCTCAAAATTGCTAATGGGCCACAAATTCTTCCAAGAATCATCATCCAAAAGCTATGCACGACCCATTGACCCAAAGGGGAGTTATTTTCTTATTTTTAATTAATTAATTGAATATTTAATCTATTTAATTCATTTAATCAAAATTAATTACAAGAAAAATACTAAAATAAGGTTTTCAAATCTTTTTGTGCAGTATAATCTCTCATCAAGGCCTAAGGATTTCGTGCATGACCAAAGAAGAAAGATTCCATGCAAATTGACTAGGTTTCATGATAAAAAGATTGAAAAAGTTTTCATTAAAAATCAAATATTTGATTCATCAAAACATTGATTTCTTGGCTTGAATTTTCACCCTAAAACATTCCCATACATGAACAGAAGGCAACCCTAATGCATAGAACCTTCAAGCTGCGCCTCAGACCATAGACACAATTTGCATTTTTTGTCAAAAAACTCAAAACTGTTTTCCTAGTTTCAGGGTGTTTCAAAGCAAAACAATTATTCCATTGCACTCCTGACACATCCAGGAATCTTCTCCAATCAAATTCAGACCTCTGCGCGCAAAGAACTGGTAGAACCATGTTGCATATTTCATGAAAATACTCATAATTGTGTCTTGAATTCCATGCATTTTTCATGTGTTTTTGATGTTGATTCATACTAACGTGCATCTCCTGAAGCTAATGACATAACTTAATTGAGTTGTGAGGCCCTGTATCAAAAAACGCCATGGAAGATGCTTAGGGTTTCAGAGTTCTAATTTTGGGGCTTTGCACATAGGGTAAAATCAGACCTTCAAACCAACACCAATGGATTCGTGACATCCCAACGATGATAACTCACACCTCGCGCTCAATTTATGAGCAACCATACGCTAATCGCTATTTTTGAATGTTGAAGTTTGTGGGGGTTTAAAACCCCCGCTATCCTTTCTTTTTTTTTCAGGTCAAAACGAAGAAGTGGAGAAGAAGATGAGTTGTAAGCGTGTGATTGGCTTATTTGAAATTCAGCGCATTTTTTATTTGATTCCAGCATAATGTTTATTTGTTACATATATTAATTCCATCCTATTATACTAACGAATACGCGTGCATAGCTCAGTTGGTGGAAAGTGGTGTTGGCAAGCCTTGGGACATGGGTTTGAATCCCAGGTCCCCCTTATTTCTCTATGTTTTTCATATTTCCATGTTCAGGTGATCAACGCGCCCAGAAGCCTACCATGCGCTCTCATCAAGGGATTGCCAAGTGGCCATGAAGATCCATCTAGTGGCCAGGATGGACAGTACACCATATACCCTCAGTCAACCATATGCATACGAACGTGGAAAGCCAATGGGGCCTGTTTGAAGTGGGCCTGATTGCTACAATGATACCTCCAAAAGGGCCAGATAACCCCCCCTGTTTGTATATTTCTTTCTAAATTTCTTCTTTTTATTTTAATTCTTTTTTTTATTTTGTTTTAACTATTTTAATAAATTCACAAAAAATAATCTTTACAACATAAAAAATAACAAAAAAATCAGAAAGACAAAAAATAAAAATATATTTTATTTAAATGTTTTTGTAAATAAATTTTATTAATTAATTTAGTTTTAATTCTAGGTTTAATTTTAATGTTTTTTAATAAACTAAAAAATGTAGAATTAGGGTTTTAAATACTTTTATTCTTTTTCTTTTCTTTTACCATTATTAAATATTAATTATTTTTCTAAATAAATACTCCATGTAAATAATTAATGTAAATTAGGTCAAACTAAAAATATTTTTTTTTAATAAATTAAAAACAATTTAGAACTAGGGTTAATTAACTTTTTTTAATTCCAATTTAATTTTCTCATTAAACTCCATAAATACAAAAACTCCAAAACAAAAATTCTTTCTTTTATTAAAATTTAATTAGTTTATTTCATAATTCCAATTTAATTTCCTAAAAAGGGTCCAACGCCCTCGCTTTCGATTATAATTCCGTTTCGCGCACTTATTTTGTTTCTTTTTGTAAATTTCATGTAATTACTCCAAAGCCTTGTAATAGATTAATTAGGATATTTATTCTTCCGCATTTTTATTTTATTTAAAATCGGGTCTTGGACTAATTTGGCGATGTAGACCTGCGCCTTTGTAATAGCGTAGGACTTTTACCTTCTCGCATCTTTTAACTGTTAATAATTTGCATGAAAGAATGAATGCCGAAAATAAAAACAAAGCGTAGATCACCAATGCATGACAAGATAAACATAATTGAAAATGACACACAAATCACACACCACCCCTAGCGTACGCCTCACTGTTGCCTTGCCCCTCGAAAAGTGGTCGTCGAGTAGAGGATGTTTTAGTAAGTCCTCATGTCCATGAACATGGCATGAGGGTAGCTTCTAAGGTGTCTTCCTATTGCTCTGGTGATCACACTGTCCCGAACCCTCGAATTGACCCGAACACCTCCAACGGTGGTGCTACCTACCTCTCAATGGTGGGATGGCACTACCTTAAGGACATTTACACAGCCTAATTCCTTAGGGTAGGTAGATGACTCATAGATACTTGCTCTATTAAAAAACAAATCAAAAAAATCTTTTCACACCGACACCTTTCAAAAAGCTTTCAAAAGCAATTTTTCAAACACTCTTGAGGACTGATACAAGAGTCGATCTGAAATATTTAAATGAAAATTTTTCAAACCCACTCACAATTGAAAAACAAACAATTTTGAAAACACAAATGAGCAAGTATCTAAGAGCCCATGGATAACCATGGATAGAAAGGGTGCTAACACCTTCCCTTTCTATAAATCTACCTCCCGGACCGAGAAACTATCTCATAAGGAATTTTGCTGTGCTTTTGTCCTGTCCATGTTGGAGAAAATAAAAGACGGTGGCGACTCTTGCTTACCGCGACATTTCGCGAACCAGCGTTAAACAGTCAGTTCCAGATCTACCGATCACACCTAGGATCGAACCCAGGTCCCAGTGCCTGCATGACAAGTCATCTTCCACCAAGCCAAATGCGTTTATTTGTTAGTATAATAGGATATAAACAATACATATGAAAAGAAGCTATCATGCTGGATGTTAAAAAATTGCGCCAATTATTCAAATGGACCAACCATGTGCCAACAACTCAGCATCTTCTTCATGGTTTCTTCGTTTTATCTAAAAATACAGAATAGATAACGGGGGTTTTAAACCCCCACTAAGTCAAACCTGCAAAAATAGCGAACATCATATAGTTAAAAAGAAAAAGGGCGCGATGGGTGGTTTCCATTCGTGTGAAGGTCCTGAATTCAGTGGTACAAGTTTGGTGGCCCAATTTTTCCATATGGGGAAAGCCCCAATTCAAAGCTTCTGCAACCCTAGCAATCGTTAATGGTGATTTTTGATACAGGCAATATTAGTTCAATCAAAGCATGCCATTAGCTTCAGAACAATCATCTTAGTGTAAATCAATCATTAAAAGACATTAATATGGCATGAAAATGCAAACACGAATATGCAAAATTTTATGAACAGGGTGACTCGGTTATACCAATTCCCTGAGTATGGAAGGTTGGTTTCGATTGGAATCGCTTCCTGGATGTGTCAGGAGTGTATTGGAATACTTTTGCAGCATTGAATCACCCTCTAGCCATGAAAATAGTTTCTCACTTTTTGTCAAAAAAATGCAAGTTTGTTCTTCTATTCTCAGCGCAGCTTTCTTGTCTATGGCATTAGGTTTTCAATGTGCATATGTATGTGAGTGAATTAGGTCAAGAAAACTGGCCCATAATCCATGCATTGATGTTTTTGATATTTGATTTTCAAGCATCTTTTTCCAAATCTTTTTCATGCCAATTATTGCCAATTGTGGAAGATTTTGTCCCTTGATGTGGTACACGAAATATTTAGGTCTTAATGGGAGAATATGCTGCACAAAAGATTTGGAAAACATGTTTTAGTATTTTTCTCATAATTAATTTTAATTAAATGAATAAATAGGATTAAACATTCAATTAATTAATTAAAAATAAGAAAATAACTCCCTTTAAAGTCAATGGGTCGTGCATGGCCTTTGGGTGATAATTCATGGAAGAAATTGAGGCCCATTAGCAATTTTGAGGCATTTGAAGCAAAGTTGACTTTTCAAAATTCCCAAAAATTTCCCAACTTCTACAAGGCATATCTTGCTCAATTTTTAAGCTTTGATCATGTTCTTGGACATTTTGGAAAGGTCTTGAAGTCCTCTAACCAATGATTTTGGTCCCATGTCATTTTGATTTACCAATCTCAAGTTATGGTCTTTGACTTAAAGTCCCTTTTTGTTGACTTTTGAAAATGACCTATAATGTTGAAATTGATAACTTTTTGTGAGAGCATTTCTTGGACTTGAAGTGTGAAGATGAGTTGTAGGAAATGTCATTCTCTTCAAAATGAGCTTTGGATGTAATTTTTCTGATAAACCATGTGGAAGTTGTGCCTTGGTCAATTTGCAGTTGACTTTTCCAACTGTCCAAAAATAGAAACTTTTGCATCTTGAGACTTTTTGAGCCATGCCTTGAGAATCATGATCAAGAATTGATCAAATGATGTTTGTGGCTTCAAAATAAGATGTTGACCAAAAATTTGGACTTTTGACTGTCAAATGACCATTTTTCCCCTACAGTTGACTATTGAGCAATTAGGGTTTTTGACTGTGCAATCTGGTGCTGTGAGTCTTGAAACTTGGCATATGGATGCTTGACAATGTTTATAGGCATGTGGGACTTGTTTGGACCCTTGGAAACTTCAATTTCTTGGCCAGAACCAAAACCCTAATTTTTGACTGTTAGGAGGCCATTGGACTGTGCAACCCTTTGAGAGATTTTGAAGCTTGATCTTGGAAAATCTTGAAGAATATGGGAGGGCAAATTTTGGGGTACAAAAAGTCTCATCCCCCATTTGTAAATATTTGTATCCCCATCCCCATAATCATGTTGTAATAATTTAGGACTTTAAATTTCCGCATTTAAAAGCTTTCAAATTATGCCATGATAGACCTAGGGTTTGTATGTAAATAAAACCAACAAATAGTTTGACCTAAACACAAAGACAAATGCATGAAAATCAATACACAAATCACACTTGCACCCCTAGGGTAATCCCGCTTGTTGCCTTCCAAAATGGGCCATGTTGCATGTCGAGTGTCTTTGGCAAAACAAAAACAAATCAAATGATCATAGTCCCTCGATGACGCTTTCGAAGTTGCCTAAACAAAATGATCATATTCCCTCAAGCAAATTGCCAAAGATACTTGACACGATTGCTTTCATGGTCTAAACAATGACCCGCGCCCGTCCCGTTAACATCCTAACACAAGGTTGTTCACCAAATACAGTGGTGAAACAACACTATTAAAAGGGTTAAAACATGAGAAAGATCTTTGAGTAAATTTAGGGGTAGACAACTCTTAGTTACTTTATCAAACTTGCAAAACACACTTACCTACTTGAAAAACACACTTGCCTACTTTCAAAACACACTCCACAAACACAACTTTCAAAACAACTTTCAAAACCTTGAAACATCTTTTCAAAAAGACAAACACCTTTGCATATACTCAAACAAGAGTCATTACAATGGTTGCCTAGACAAGGCATCTTTTTCAAAACATTTTCAAAACCACACACACAAAGAACCATTTCAAACAATTGAAAATAAAGGAAAGTGATCTAAAACAAGTAACTAAGAGCCCATGGATAACCATGGATGAAAAGGGTGCTAGCACCTTCCCTTTTCATAATCTACCCCCCGAACCCACGAAAACATATCAAAGGTTTTTCCTGTGCTTTTTAACCTTTCATTAGGATAAATAAAAAGTCGGTGGCGACTCTTGCTAAACCGAACAAGTGCGAATACAAACGCAAATCCCAAGTCAGTTCTCCCACCGTATCACAGAACTGGCGACTCTGTTGGGGATATAATTTAAAAGTGGGGTTACCTTAGGGTTTTAGATCACCCTTTTTGCATGATTAATTGTTTTCTTGATTGCTTTACCTTTGTGGTTCACTTGTTTGGGCTTGAAATCCTACACCCGGATTTGGGAAACATTCATAGATAGCAATACATTGTGGAAACTGTGTGGGGTATACCGACACGGTTGAAGCAATAGCTATATTAGTGCGACATATTTGTGAGTACCGGTAACCCTTGAGTTCAATCAAGGAGAGTACGGGGCCGCTGAGTGATGTCACTAAGCACTAATGACCTAGAACCTTACTTGACCATCTTGGCCTTTTATTAGGGGTAGTGAGATGACCGGCTTTGGTGCAGTCCGAAGTTGGTAGATACTCGATACTACACTCATTGAGGGTTGTTTTCTTGGAATATTTTGGTCGCTAGTTAAGTGGCTAAACCAAAACAATGAACATGGAAAACAATCCAATGATATTGAGCTCCTTAGAACCCGATTACTATTTATAGGACAGGTTTTTAAGCCAACTACACTCAAGAGGGTACTTACCTATGAAACCTCATGCAAGCCTGAAACTAGGGTTTTGTGTGAGTTGCTTGTACATGTGTTTGTGCATACATCATGAACATCATAAAGCATCATATGCATCCACTAACCATTTCAAGGGTTTGGATCTTCATCTTTGTTCTTGTTTTGTAGGTCATGGAAATTCTTCGCAGGAAAACCATCCAAGTCAACCTTGTGAGAATTCCTCCTCAACTCAAGGAGCTCACGTCCAGAATTCCAGAAAGCTCTCTCTTCAGTGAAAGACATGGTAGAGTGCTCAGCCTAGTCAACACCAGCATTGAAGAAGACATGGTGAAAGTGTTGTTCCAATTCTTTGATCCCCTTCACCATTGTTTCACATTCCCCGACTACCAATTGGTGCCTACTTTGGAGGAATTTTCTCAACTCCTGAGAATTCCTATTCTTAATCA
This sequence comes from Vicia faba, assembly GCA_948472305.1. Lineage (NCBI taxonomy): Eukaryota > Viridiplantae > Streptophyta > Magnoliopsida > Fabales > Fabaceae > Vicia > Vicia faba. Next base: position 521,039,708 of record OX451737.1, read on the forward strand.
AATACCCTACAACGGTACAGAAAAAGAACCAAAGCCTGAAGATGTTGCTCAAGCACTACACTTGCAACCATCTGACATCAAGGGGCATTGGGAAACTAGAAGTGGTGTCAAAGGCTTCTTGGCAAAATTCTTGTTCGAGAAGGCACAAGAGTGTTGGAATTCATTGGATCTACAAGCCTTTGAAGAAATCGTGGCACTTCTCATTTATGGGTTGGTCTTGTTCCCAAATCCTGATCAACTTATAGATGTCAATGCTATCAAGATTTTCCTATCCAGGAATCCCATACCAACATTGCTTAGGGATATCCTCCACTCATTTTACACACGAACAATGAGGAAGAGAGGTGTTCTCATGTGTTGTACTCATCTCCTTGCAAGGTGGTTTATTTCTCACCTTCCACAATCTGTTTTGAAGAATGAGCAAGGCTTAAGATGGTCACAGCGATTGATGACCCTCACACATTCTGATGTACATTGGTGTTCTCGGTCCAGAGAAAATGTCATCATCGTCGATCGTTGTGGTGAGTTCCCTAATGTTCCATTACTTGGCATTAGGGGAGGCATTACCTACAACCCTTGTCTAGCTTTGAGACAATTTGGATATGCACGGAGGGACGGCCCTCATGACATGCTGATTCCTGACCTAGTTTTTGACTTCGACAACGATGCGCAAGGACTTCGCTAAAGATTCATCGGAGCTTGGAGGATGCCTAACAAGGTGGATAGCAAGACACTGGGGTACAAGAACTCCATCCCTCTTGAGCCTTACCTCAAATGGGTACGAATCCACGCCCAGAGTCTTATGATGCCTTACCCTCACATTCTCCCTTTGATCAAAGAGCCTGTTAAGGAAGGAGAGGATCCATACACCATCCTACATCCTGACATGCCAACATCATGGGAGGAGATGCAGAAGAGTTGGATCCAACTCAAGGAGGAAAGGGATACTTTTGAAGCCAGCTTCTACGCCAGTGAGAAGAAGGTTTTGGAGCTTACCCGCCGACTTCACGAGGAGGAGACCCTCAACACTTACATCGCACCAAAGAGGATGCGCAACGTCTTTTTACCTTAAGAAGTTTTTGTAATATTTGGCCCATGGGGCATTTATGTACTGACAAATTTCTTCTTATTAATATGACGTGTGTTCTTTTTGTTTGCAATAACTTTGAATTTCTAAATCCTTGAATGCATTGCATGAATAAACATATCATTCATCATATGCATAAGCAGGTCTTCACACCAGGTTTCCTTATCTTTCTGCTGTTTATTTCAGTAAGATGGATCTTGAACAGACGGTCAAAGATCTGCAGGCACAAAACTCGCAGTTTCAACATCTCCTTATGACCTTGGCAAAGGGTCAGGAGGATCTTAAAGCACTGTTACGGAACAAAGAGCAAGAAAAAGGAAAAAAGAATAAGAAAAGAGTTGGGGTAGCTACACTGGGAAGAAGATTTGGGAATGAAGCTAGGAGAGTTCTTGAATTCCCCTCCACATCTGATGAGGGGACCAGTAATGGAAAAGGGGCTGCATTACCTTCTGAATCTGAGGCTGAAGAGGAAGAGGTTGAGGAAGATGAAGACTACTCAGAGCAGCAATACCCGCCAGCGGATGACAAATACAAAAACCTGGAGGATAGACTGGAAGCCATGGAGCTGCAAAGGGTTCCCGGGCTAGATTTTGAAGAATTGGGATTGATTGCTGGGATTGTGATCCCTCCAAAGTTTAAGGTGCCAATTTTTGCAAAATATGACGGGCTGTCTTGCCCAAAGATGCACCTAAGGTCATATGTCAGAAGAATTCAACCTCATACATCCGACAGAAATCTTTGGGTACACTTCTTTCAGGACAGTTTGTCCGGTACACAGCTAGACTGGTTTTACCAGCTTGAGAGGTCAGAAGTGCATAACTGGGAAGAGTTGACAGCTGCCTTTTATCGCCAGTATCAATATAACACCGACTTGGCGCCAACCCGTACTCAGCTATAAAGTATGGGAATGGCCTCAAATGAGGGGTTCAAAGAATACGCCCAGAAATGGCGCGACTTGACCGGTAGGGTGCAACCACCGCTTTCAGATAGGGAACTAGTTAATATGTTCTTGGGGACCCTATCTGGCCCTTTCTTCAACCATTTGATCGGGAGCTCTTCCGTAGGGTTTACTGAATTGATTCTGACTGGCGAGCGGGTGGAAGCTGGTATTAAGAGTGGGAAGATTCAAAGGGATGCCTCTGCATCTACAGCCGTTAAAAAGCCATTTCCAGCCAAGAAGGAGGCAGCTGTTGTGTACTCTAAAAAAGGATTGGGGAGAACTGAGCGTCGACCGACTGTAGGGGCCGTGATGATTCAAAATTCGTCAAATGATCAGCCTCGTACCAATCAGTCTAGACCTAACCAGCAACGGGTAGAACGGCCACAACGGCAGTTCACCCGCATCAACATGACGCCTGCACAAGTTCTTCCCCATTTGTTGAAGTTGAATCTGACTGGTTTAAAGGAGGCACCGAAAAACCCTAACACCACATCTCCATACTATCATGCCAATTCCAAATGCGCTTATCATTCTGACAGCGCCGGACATGCCACCAAAAATTGTTGGGCGCTAAAGAATAAAATTCAAGACTTGATAGACGCAAAAGAGGTTGATTTAGACACCCCCGAGAAGCCGAACGTAATATCCGCTCCGATGCCAAAGCATGGCCATCATGTTCATGCTGTTGAAGAAGATCTGTATGTTTCTGCTGTTGTTGATCTGGTAACTCCATTACTGACAATCAAGTTGAATCTGTTGAAAGCTGGGATTTTCCCAGGTTGTAAAGAAGATTACTACTTTTGTTCCTCCCTACCAACTGACTGTCCATTGCTGAAGATAGGCATCCAAGGCCTAATGGACAACCAACAAATTCTTTTCGAAAAGATTCCTGCTACTCCAATTCCTATCAAAGAAGTTTCAATAATCACCATTTCTGCCAATCTTTCCAAGGTCCCCAAAAGGCCTGTTAAAATTATATCAGTTCCGAAGATTGCACCTCTGAAAATAACCATGACTGGGCCCGTCCCCTACAAATCTGACAAATCGATACCGTGGAATTATGGTGGAGAAATCTACTACCACGGTGTTAAACAAATTGAGATAACTGAAGAGAGCTCTGACGAAGAAACTATCGACATTGGAAACATTGCCGGTACGAGCAAGATTACCCAAAGTGGGAGAATTTTCTCTCCAGAGATTTCCCCTCCAAAGGCAATCTTTGGACCCTCAGCTGCTGCCAAGGTTACTCCTGCACCGATAAAACTTTCTGCAAGAACTCCGTTGATTGAAGAAGCTGTTATTCCTGTGGTTGTCCCTCCTATTTCTGCTGATAAGGGGAAAGGGATCCAAGAAGATCTCGTCAGGACGAGGGCTCAACCATTGGTCATCCCCGAAACCTCTAAGAAAGAAATGGAGGAGATTCTGAAAATAATTAAGAAGAGTGATTATGACGTTGTAGAACAACTGGGGCAAACTCCCTCGAAGATTTCCATGTTAGCATTGTTACTTTGTTCGGAGGCTCATGCCAAAGCCTTGATAAGGTTTTTGAAGACAGCCCATATGCCCCAAGAAACCTCAGTCGATCAATTCCAAGATTGTGTAGCCAGCCTTACTGTCGACAACGGCCTGGGTTTCTCTGATGTTGACCTGACTCCGAAAGGAAGAAAGCACAACGACGCACTGTATGTTTCAGTTGAATGCCGAGGAACCACTCTCGCCCATGTCTTGGTCGACACTGGTTCTTCTCTAAACGTGCTACCTAAGAAAGCTCTAGACCGGTTGGACTGTGAAGGCTTGGAGCTGAAACCAAGTAATATCATTGTCAGGGCATTTGACGGGTCTATAAGAATGGTGCATGGGGAGGTCAACAATTCCCATCAAGGTAGGCACTGAAGTGTTCCACTCGACTTTCTATGTGATGGACATCCGCCCTTCATATTATTGCTTTCTAGGAAGGCCATGGATACACAATGCTGGGGCAGTCACTTCTTCTCTACATCAGATGCTGAAATACCCTGTGTTGTACCCCAAAATTTGCCCTCCCATTTTCTCAACATTTCTCATCACCAAGCCCTTGGAGATCAAGATCCAGTTAGGGTTTCATCTGCTCAAGACTTCTCCTTGCACTGTTGACCCAAATTAGGGTTTGTGTTTGCACAAAGATGTTTTGACCTAAAATGCCTAAGATGACTTTCTTGCTTCATATTGGACTCCCAAGTTTATCCATATCAAGTTTCAAGCCTTGATTCCAAGTTTTGCCCAGTCAATTGGGCAGTTGACCTAGAAATCAGCTATATTGGGGAAAAAGTCAATTGTGGCCAATTGACAGTCAAACCTCATGAAAATTGACCCACATCAACATCATGAACTCACATGGACCATTGGATCAAGTTTGGATCACAATTCCACAAGAAATTTGATCAGATCACCAAAAGGGCAAAATGGTCATTTTTAGGGTTTTGACTGCACAAAGGCAATTTTTGACTGTTTGACCTAGCCAATGGCAAACCAAGATCACATATGGATTCAAGGACCCCATGGAATTGTCTTGACATGCTCAACAAGTTCAAAAGATCCCAAGTACACAAGATTGACAGTTGAATTTCCCAGTCAATTGATCAATTTTGACTGTATACTGAAAAGTCAAACTTTGACTTTTTGGTCAAAATCAAGAGTCAAGATTCATTTTTCATCAAAACATGCCAAATCATGAAACTTGTTAACCAAGAAATCAAAAATTGCAAATTAGGGTTTGAAATGAGAATTTTTCATAACTTAGAATTTTTCTAAGTTATGAAAAATCCTAATTTTTTCCCAACTTTGCCCCACTTTCTTACCAAGATTCATTTGGATTCAAGCAAAAGTCAAAACATGAAAGTTGTGGACTATTGCATAATCTACAACTTTGATTCACAAAGTTTTCCAAAAAGAAGCTTGTATCTCAAGTTACAATTTTTGGAATAAGGGTACCAAACCATTCTTAACTTAGTGAAATTTTGACCTATTTTAGGCAAGGTTTCTACCTAACTTCAAGGCCATTTTCCACATACTTCCACTTGGAATTTCAATTTTCAATTTAAAGATGGATTGTATTACACATTCCAAGCTTTCCAAAATGTCCAAGAACTCATCAAACAACCTCATAACTTGAGAGAATCGAATTTTGCAATATGGCAAAAAGTCACTTTGATTCATGGCCATGTACATGTTCATAACTTGTGCAATTTTTCAAATCAGCATGCTTCCCTTGATTACAGGCCTCTAAACCATCCAACACTCATAAATTTAATGCCAATCCTTTGTGCCAAAGTGTTGTTCTATGAGTTCAAACATTACATGCAAGTTTAATCCATTTATGGAAAAAGTGAAATAGCCATTTTTGAAAAGTTAATCTTTATGTCAAAATGAAAATCCAAGAAGTACATATCAAATCCCCTTGGCACAAGTTTAGGGACTAATCACACTGATCAATGCCAAGGTTTGCAGCATGTTATGGGGGCCTCTACCTGTCTAAACATCAACTTGGCCTTTGCTTGCTTAAGGGTGAAGAAATAGAGCATAACACTAGACAACTTTCATCTCAGCACTAGAACCCTTAAGCAAATATTTTGTACACATTCAAGACATCCTAACTGAGTAGCACACGACTCCAACACCTCCAATACCTCCACAAACTCAAAATCACCATTGAACTGCACAAAAACAGGGCTTGCTGCAGTTTGAGTGCCAACTCTCATCCCTTTCATGCATTCTTGCTAAAAGCTCATCAAACACATTCCCTAGCATCACTTGAAGCTAACCCAAACATAAAACACGACCTGTAACTCCTCTAGTCAGTTCCACCATTTTCACTTTCTTGTTTTGTAGTTGAAGGTCCATAGCTCGATTCAAGGTCTTTCAAAGCAAAGTAAGCATTGGAATAGCATCACTACACTTCAGGCAAGCTGTACAGATCATCATCTTGCCCTGAAAGCTCCCCCATTGCCAGATACAACTTCAACTGAACAGGTATCTTCTTGAACTTCTAACTCTTAATGTAGGCATTGTTAGCTCTAGGTTTGTGAATAAGAAGTGTTCTACTCATGCCCCTGAATCTGTACATACTTTTACTTTTCATTTATTTTGCCTGAGCTATGAGAATTTAAGGTCTGAATATGGAAGAAAAGTTAGGTCAAGATTTGGGAATGTTAAAATTCTCTCTCATTTCTGAGAGTTAGGATGAGTTCTTTACATATTTAGAATCGTGGCTTGATGATTAACATTTCTTATGTTGAAAGTTTGTGCAAAAAATCAAGGAATCCAGATGTTTGAATTGATGAGCAAGGCGCGCGTTTTTGTCACAGTTCTGGCCAAAGGTTGAAGACAAAGTCTTCTTGGGCTGAGCCTGAGTTGATTTCTTATTCACACCTTATTTTTGCTTTCATACCCCCTGAGCCCATTTTGTTTGTTTTAATGATTTTTTGACTTTTCTCTTTTTATTCTGATTTATTTATTTTTGCTAATGATATTAAAAAACATAAAAAATATTTTTACACCATTTTTATATTTTTAGACATTTATTTAGTTATATTTCTATTTGTATGTAAATAAGTACAAAAATATATTATTTAGAATAAATAGGAAAAAATAATGTAAGCATATTTTATTTTCATTTTATTTTGTTTTATCTTCTTAAAATATTTTGTATAAAATATACTTTTTTTTATAAATATTAAATATTATTATTTTTATATATATAACACATATTTAGAAATTAATACATATATATATATATATATATTTATTAGAATATTTAGTAAAAAATACAAAAATATATACACTTTATTTTTTATTAACATTTAATAATAAAATATCATTTTGACAAACATACTTCATTTTTATTTTTATTTCATATATAATTGATAAATACTTGTATAAATTAAATAATATATATATATTTACTTAATAAATTAGGGTTTTACCCTTAAAACACAAAAAACTCCAAAAATATTACTTTTTTTTATTTTATTCATTTTATTTATTTGACATATAAAAAACACCCTTTTTTTTCATACGTATAAAAACCCTTTTTGCATTTTTGCATCTTTATTTTATTTTCCATTTAATTTATGCAATTAATTATCTTGTAAATAAATTCCAAATTGATGTAATAGCTAGGTTTAAATTTCTTGTCAATAACCCCCATTTGAACATTTGTACCCCCCTTCCCATATTGTGTTGTAATAGTGTAGGAATTTTACTTTTCGCACTTTAACGCTTTCTAAATATACCATGCTAGAACTAGGGTTTGTATGCAAATAAAACGAACAAAAATAGTTTGACCTAATTTCAAGATAATCAAGCATGAAAATGGACAACACATATCACACTTGCACCCCTAGGGTATTCCACTTGTTGCCTTCAATAATGGGCCATATTGCATGTTAGGTCTCTTTGGGCAAAACAAAAACAAACAATCAAATGATCATAGTCCCTCGATGACGCTTTCGAAAGTTGCCTAAAATGATCAAGTCCCTTAAAGGAAAATTGCCCAAAGATACTTAGCACCATTGCAATTATGGTCTAAACGATGACCCGCGCCCGTCCCTTTCACCTCTTAACACAAGTTTGTCCACCAAATACAATGGTGGAATAAAATTGTCAAAAAGGGTTAAAACATAGCATAAATCTTTGAGAACTTTAGGGTAGATAGCTCTTAAGTACTTGTCAACTTGCAAAACAAAAACACTTGCCTATTTTTCAAACCACACTTCACAAACACTTTCAAAACAAACTTTCAAAAAACCTTGAAACATCTTTTCAAAAAGACAAACACCTTTTGTAAAACATTCGAGTAAAGAATTGTTACAAGGTTAGCCTAAACCAAGGCATCTTTTTCAAAACATTTTCAAAGCCATACACAAAGCACCATTTAAAACAATTGAAAACCAAGGCAAGTTGATCTAAGCAAGTACCTAAGAGCCCATGGATAACCATGGATAGAAAGGGTGCTAATACCTTCCCTTTCTATAATCTACTCCCCGAACCCAAGAAAAATCTCAAAGGTTTTTGCTGTGCTTTTTAAACCTTTCCTTAGGATAAAATAAAAAGTCGGAGGCGACTCTTGCTCAACCGAAACATTTGCGAAAACAAACGGAAAACCACAGTCAGTTCTCCCACCGTATCACAGAACTGGCGACTCTGCTGGGGATAATTTTAAAAGTGGAGTAACCTTAGGGCTTAGATCACCCTCTTGCATGACTAATTGCTTGATTTGATTGCTTTATATTTTGGCTCTCTTGTTTGGGTTTGCAAATCCTACACCCGGATTTTGGGAAACATTTCATAGATAGCAATACGTTGTGGAAACTGTGCAGGGTATACCGATACGGTCGAAGCAATAGCTATATTAGTGCGACATATTTGTGAGTACCGGTAACCCTTGAGTTCAATCAAGGAGAGTACGGGGCCGTTGAGTGATGTCACTAAGCACTAATGACCTAGAACCTTACTTGACCATCTTGGCCTTTTATTAGGGGTAGTGAGATGACCGGCTTTGGTGCAGTCCGAAGTTGGTAGATACTCGATACTACACTCATTGAGGGTTGTTTTCTTGGAATATTTTGGTCGCTAGTAAGTGGCTAAACCAAAACAATGAACATTGAAAACAATCCAATGATATTGAGCTCCTTAGAACCCGGTTACTATTTATAGGACATGTTTTTAAGCCAACTACACTCAAGAGGGTACTTACCTATGAAACCCCATGCAAGCCTGAAACTAGGGTTTGGTGTGAATTGCTTGTACATATGTTTTGTGCATACATCATAAACATCATAAAACATCATATGCATTCACTAACCATTTCAAGGGTTTGGATCTTCATCTTTGTTCTTGTTTTGTAGGTCATGGAAATTCCTCGCAGAAACACCATCCAAGTCAACCTTGTGAGAATTTCTCCTCAACTCAAGGAGCTCACCTCAAGAATTCCGGAAAGCTCATCCTTCAGTGAAAGACATGGCAGACTGCTCAGCCTAGTCAACACCAACATTGAAGAAGACATGATGAAAGTGCTATTCCAGTTCTTTGACCCTCTTCACCACTGTTTCACTTTCCCTGATTACCAGTTGGTGCCCACTTTGGAGGAGTTTTCTCAACTCTTGAGAATTCCTATCCTTAATCAACTACCCTTCAACGGTACGGAAAAGGAACCAAAGTCTGAAGATGTTGCTCGAGCATTACATCTACAGCCTTCCGACATCAAGGGGCATTGGGAAACCAGAAGCGGCGTCAAAGGATTCTTAGCAAAATTCTTGTTTGAGAAGGCACAAGAATGTTGGAATTCATTGGACCTACAAGCCTTTGAAGAAATTGTGGCACTCCTTATCTATGGGTTGGTCTTATTTCCCAATTCTGACCAATTGGTGGATGTCAACGCCGTCAAAATCTTCTTGTCCAGAAATCCAATACCAACATTGCTTGGGGACATCCTTCACTCATTTTACACACGAACAATGAGACAGAGGGGTGTTCTCATGTGCTGTACTCCTCTCCTTGCAAGGTGGTTTATTTCGCACCTTCCACAATCTGTCCTAAAGAATGACCAAGGCTCGAGGTGGTCCCAACGGTTGATGACTCTTACTCACTCTGATGTACATTGGTGTTCTCGGTCCAGAGAAAATGTCATCATCGTCGATCATTGTGGAGAGTTTCCTAATGTTCCTTTACTTGGAATCAGAGGAGGTATCACCTACAACCCTTGCCTAGCTTTGAGGCAATTTGGATATGCACAGAGGGATGGCCCTCACGACATGTTGATTCCTGACCTAGTTTTTGACTTCGACAACGATGCGCAAGGACTTCGCCAAAGATTCATCAGAGCTTGGGGAAGGCCCAACAAGGTTGATAGCAAGACACTGGGACACAAGAACTCCATCCCTCTTGAGCCTTATCTCAAGTGGGTACGAGCCCGAGCCCAAAGTCTGATGATGCCTTATCCTCATGTTCTCCCGGTGATTAAATAGCCTGTTAAGGAAGGAGAGGTTTCCTACACCATCCTACACCCTGACATGCCTACATCGTGGGAGGAAATGCAGAAAAGTTGGATTCAGCTCAATGAGGAACGGAATACTTTTGAAGCTAGCTTCTACGCCAGTGAGAAGAAGGTTCTAGAGCTTACCCGCCGACTCCATGAGCAAGAGGCCCTCAACACCTACATCGCACCAAAGAGGATGCGCAATGTCTTTTTGCCTTGAGAAGTTATTTTGTAATATTTGGCCCATGGGGCATTTATGTACTAACAAATTTCTTCTTATTAATATGACGTGCGTTCTTCTTTGTCTGCAACAATTTTGAATGTTCTAAATCCTTGAATGCATTGCATACATAAGCATACCATTCATCATGTGCATAAGCAGGTCTCACGCCAGGTTTCCTTATCTGTCTGCTGTTTATTTCAGTAGGATGGATCTCGAGCAAACAGTCAAAGACCTACAAGCTCAAAATGCACAGTTTCAGCAACTCCTGACAACCTTGGCTAAAGGTTAGGAGGATCTCAAGACCTTGCTGGGGAATAAAGACCCAGTGAAAAAGAAAAAAAAGAGACTCGGGGTGGCTACTTTAGGGAGAAGATTTGACGGAGAAGCTCAGAGAGTGCTTGAATTTCCTCCTACTTCTGATGAAGGGACCAGTAAAGGAGGTGGGGCTGCGGTACCTTCCGAGTCCGATGTGGAAGAAGAAGAGGTCGAAGAGGATGAAGACTATTCTGATCAGCAATACCCTCCAGCTGATGATAAATACAAAGGGCTAGAAGACAGGTTGGCCGCCATGGAGCTACAAAGAGTACCGGGTTTGGACTTTGAAGACTTGGGTTTGGTCGCCGGGATTGTGATTCCCCCAAAGTTAAAAGTGCCAGTGTTTGTGAGGTATGATGGGCTGTCCTGTCCAAAAATGCATCTCAGGTCCTACGTGAGAAAGATCCAACCTTATACGGCAGATAAAAACCTTTGGATTCATTTCTTTCAAGACAGTCTTTCTGGGGCTCATTTGGAGTGGTTTTATCAGCTAGAGGGAACTAATGTCCGAAATTGGGAAGACTTGGCCACCGCCTTCTACAAACAATACCAGTATAATTCTGACCTTGCTCCTACTCGTACCCAACTTTAGGGTATGTCACTAGGAACAGGCGAGGGATTCAAAGAATACGCACAAAAATGGAGGGATTTGGCTGGCAGGGGGCAGCCTCTTTTAACCGATCGTGAGCTTGTTGATATGTTTCTAGGGACCCTATCTGGGCCATTTTTCAATCATCTGATTGGTAACTCTTCCGCAGGGTTTACCGATTTGATCTTAACGGGCGAAAGAATAGAAGCTGGCATCAAGTCAGGAAAGATTCAGAAGGGTGTTGCTGGAAGTGTTGAGAAGAAACCTTTTAAGAAGGAAACGGCTGTGGTATATTCTCAGAGAAGAGCAGGGAAGACTGAGAGCCGACCGACAGTGGGGGCCGTAATGATTCAAAACGCTTCAAGTGAGCAGCCTCTCTATAACCAATCCAGACCAAATCAACAACGGGTGGAACGGCCACAACGGCAGTTCACCCGCATTAATATGACTCCAGCGCAAGTGCTTCCCCATCTGTTAAAGTTGAATCTCGCAACTATCAAGGAGGCACCAAAGAATGTGAATACGTCCTCTCCACATTATCATCCTAATGCTAAATGCGCCTACCATTCTGACAGTGTTAGGCACGACACCAATGATTGTTGGGCACTCAAGCATAAAATCCAAGACCTGATAGAGGCGAAGGAGGTGGAGTTAGATGCTCCGGAGAAGCCTAATGTGATATCTGCACCCATGCCGAAGCACGGCCGAAATGTCAATGCCATCAAAGAAGATTTGTATGTTGCTGATGTCAATGATCTGACTACTCCATTGTTAACCATCAAGTTGAATCTGTTAAGGGCCGGGATCTTCCCGGGATGTAAAGAAGACTGCTATTGTTGTTACTCTCTGCCGTTTGATTGTCCGTTACTGAAGAAAGGCATCCAAGGCCTTATGGATAGTCGACAAATTTTGTTTGAAAAAGTTTATGATGTTCCAACCCCTACTGAAGATGTCTCAATCATAACCATTCACGCCAATCTTTCCAAGGCCGTCAAAAAGCCTGTTAAGATTACACCAGCTACAAAATCTGTTCCTTTGAAGATAACAATGCCAGGGCCTGTCCCCTATGTTTCTGAGAAGTCAATACCATGGAACTATGGCGGTGATGTCTACTACCATGGTATTAAACAAATCGAAATAACTGAAGAAAGTTCGGATGATGAAGAAGCCAGCATTGGTAACATTGCAGGCACGAGCAAAATCACCAGGAGTGGGAGAATATTTTCTCCAGAGATTGCCCCTCCAAGAGCAATCTTTGGACCCTCATCTGCCGACAAGGTCATCCCTGCACCAATAAAACTCTCTGCTAGAGCCCCTTTGATCGAAGATGTTGTTGTTCCTAGTACTGTCCCTCCTACCACTGCTGACAAAGGTAAGGGAATCCAAGATGAGCTCGTCAGGGCGAGGGCTCAACCCTTGGTCATCCCGGAGACCTCCAAGAAGGAAATGGACGAGATCTTGAGGATAATCAAGAGGAGTGATTACGATGTGGTAGAACAACTGGGGCAAACCCCCTCAAAGATCTCCATGCTGGCATTGCTACTTTGCTCGGAAGCGCACGCTAAAGCTCTGATAAAATTCCTGAAGGCAGCCCATGTGCCCCAAGAAACCTCTGCGGATCAATTTCAAAATTGCGTGGCTAGCCTTACTGTGGACAATGGATTAGGTTTCTCTGATGCCGACCTAACTCCTAAAGGTAGAAACCACAATGATGCTTTGCACATTTCAGTCGAGTGTCGAGGAACCACTCTCGCACATGTCTTGGTCGACACTGGTTCGTCGCTGAATGTACTGCCTAAGAAGGCCTTGGACCGAATAGATTGTGAAGGGTTGGAGTTGAAGCCGAGTGATATCGTTGTCATAGCTTTCGATGGTTCGAAGAGAATGGTCTATGGGGAGGTTGAAATTCCCATCAAGATAGGCACTGAGGTGTTTAAATCCACTTTCTATGTGATGGACATCCGTCCGTCATACTCTTGCTTGCTGGGTAGACCTTGGATACACCATGCTGGGGCAGTCACCTCCTCCTTACATCAGATGTTGAAGTATCCTGTCAAGGGAAAGATCATTACTGTTCACGGTGAAGAGGAGTACATGATTAGCCACTTGAATTCTTTCCGGTACGTGGAGGTAGAAGGGGAGTTCATTGAAACGCCTTTTCAGCATTTCGAAGAAGTCCTTCCTGAAATAACAGTAGCAAAGTTGGCAGCTGAGACACCGAGGCAGATGGCCAGGATGGCATCTCTGGAGGACGCAAGGGCCGCAATAAAGGAAGGGAAGAATTCAGCATGGGGGCAGTTGCCTGATATTCCACATAAGACCGACAAATTTGGATTAGGGTTCACTATCGCAGGCCAGAAAACTATGCGCCGTTCGAAGATTGAAAGAGCGCCAGTCAAAATTTCTCCCTACGGAATCAATGCTTTGGAGGACGAAGACAAAGAGAGCAACATCGAAGAGTGGATTTATCCAACTGTCAAAGGAGGATTGAGCAACTGGGAGGCAAAAGACTTTGTCCCCATCACTTTTATTCATCAGTAATTTATCTGTCAAACATTTCTGATTGGTCTGTAATATTTATTTTCAAACAATCCGTACACTATCTTTTCACCTCATGCCTTGCCCGGGGCATGTAGGTCCATTTGTAAGGGTTTTGATTATTTTTCATATCCATATGCCATGTTTAATGATTCATTGGACGTTTTTCATTTGATAAACTGCTTGTGTTCATTTTCTTTCCTTTTGCATTTTTGTTTAAGGATGGCTATCCCTTACACACACCCACACTCACAAATGCAGGTACCCATCCACTTCGGATTCCATGGGTGATAATTCTGCTATATCCTTCACTAACTCTGAAGATCTGGTCAATCAAGCCGAGTATGAAGATGACGAAGGTTGTGAAGTACCAGGGGAACTAGCCAGACTTCTACAGCAAGAGGAAAGGGCCATCTTACCGCACGAAGAGTCATTGGAAACTGTCAACTTAGGGACCGAGGAAGACCGGAAGGAGGTGCAAGTGGGTGCCAATCTGGAACCAAGTGTCAAGGAACGCCTGATACAGCTGTTGAATGAGTATGTTGAAATCTTCGCTTGGTCTTATGAAGACATGCCGGGTTTAGACACAGACATCGTGGTTCACCGTCTCCCCACAAGAGAGGATTGTCCACCGATCAAGCAAAAAGTCCGCCGAATGAGGCCTGACATGTCTGAAAAGATCAAAGCAGAAGTGATGAAGCAATTTGACGCTGGCTTTCTGGCTGTTACGTCCTATCCTCAATGGATCGCTAACATCGTGCCAGTACCTAAGAAAGATGGCAAAGTCAGGATGTGTGTGGACTACCGGGATTTGAATAGGGCCAGCCCCAAAGATGATTTTCCACTTCCACACATTGACATTTTGATCGACAATACAACTCAGCATAAAGTTTTTTCCTTCATGGATGGATTCTCGGGCTACAATCAAATCAAAATGGCCCCCGAGGATATGGAGAAAACAACTTTTGTCACGCAATGGGGCACTTTCTATTACAAGGTGATGCCGTTCGGACTGAAGAACGCTGGGGCAACTTATCAACGCGCCATGGTAGCTTTATTTCATGATATGATACATCATGAGATCGAAGTTTACGTAGACGATATGATAGCTCGGTCACAAACAGAGGAAGAGCACCTTGAACATCTAGAAAAGCTGTTTGCCAGGTTGAAAGAATACAAACTCAGGCTGAATCCAAGTAAGTGCACTTTTGGAGTTAGGTCTGGTAAACTTCTAGGATTTATTGTGAGCAACAAAGGCATTGAAGTCGATCCCGCAAAAGTGAAAGAAATACAAGAGATGCCTGCTCCCCGTACTGAAAAGGAGGTTAGAGGATTCTTGGGGCGCTTGAACTATATTTCCAGATTCATCTCGCATCTGACTTCTACCTGTGAGCCAATTTTCAAACTCTTGAAGAAAGATCAGGTAGTCAAATGGAACGACGATTGCCAAACTGCTTTTGATAAGATCAAGGAGTATTTGCTAGAGCCTCCTATTCTGATGCCGCCCGTCGAAGGAAGACCATTGATCATGTATCTGACCGTCTTGGATAACTCAATGGGGTGTGTTTTGGGCCAGCATGACGAGTCTGGTCGAAAAGAGCATGCTATTTATTACCTTAGCAAAAAGTTTACCGACTGTGAGACTCGCTACTCACTGCTCGAGAAAACTTGCTGCGCTTTAGTATGGGCTGCTCGCCGACTAAGGCAGTATATGTTGACTCATACTACCTTGCTGATTTCCAAAATGGATCCTATTAAGTATATCTTCGAAAAGCCTGCTTTATCTGGAAGGATAGCCAGATGGCAAATGATCTTAACTGAGTATGACATCCAGTACACCACTCAAAAAACTATCAAAGGGAGTGTACAAGCTGACCATCTGGCTCATCAAGCTATCGAAGATTATCAACCCATGAGATTTGACTTCCCAGACGAGGACATCATGAATTTGGACAACATTGAAAGTAACGGACCGTATGACGGACCCGAAAAGGGATCCCGATGGACCCTGTACTTTGATGGTGCTTCAAATGCACTTGGAAACGGTATCGGTGTGGTACTCATCTCCCCGGAAGGTTGTCACACACCTTTCACGGACCGACTTTGCTTCAGCTGCACGAACAACATGGCTGAGTATGAAGCTTGCATCTTTGGTCTCAAGGCTGCTATAGACTTGGGGATCAAATCTTTGATCGTATTTGGGGACTCGGCTTTGGTTATCAGTCAAATCAAAGGAGAGTGGGATACCAAGCATCCTAATCTTATCCCATACAAAGAACATGTCCTGACATTGTTGCCTCATTTCGAGTAAATTACCTTCGAGCATTTCCCGCGAGAAGAGAATCAGCTAGCAGATGCTCTAGCTACAATGTCCTCCATGTTTAAACTCAACTGGGATAACGAGGCTCCCCAAATCACCATCGAGCGAATGGATGAACCTGCGCATTGTCATGAGATTAATACCGAAGAAGTAGTGGAACAACCCTGGTTCCATGAAATCAAAAGGTATCTCGAGACTAGAGATTATCCCGAAGGAGCTTCTGTAAATGACAAGAAGTTCTTAAGGAAATTTGCTGCTAAGTTCTTCCTGAGCAACGACATCCTTTACAAACGAAGCCATGATTGTGTATTACTCCGATGTGTAGACAAAGCTGAAGCAGAGTTGATCATGACTGATATACACAGCGGCACATTTGGCACCCACTTGAGCGGACATACAATGGCTAAGAAGATCCTAAGGGCAGGCTATTACTGGTCTACCATGGAAGCTGACTGCCATCAACATTCCCGTACTTGCCACAAATGTCAAGTCTATGCTGACAAAGTTCATATCCCTCTGGTTCCTCTCAACGTTCTGACTGCTCCTTGGCCGTTTGCAATGTGGGGCATTGACATGATTGGAGAGATCAAGCCCACGGCTTCCAACGAACATTGCTTCATCCTGGTTGCCATTGACTATTTCACCAAATGGGTCGAAGCAGCTTCCTTCGCCTCTATTACTAAAAATGTGGTTGCCCGCTTCATCAAGCAAAATCTCATATGTCGGTATGGTGTTCCAGACCGGATCATCACAGACAACGGTACAAATCTGAATAACACAATGATCACCGCTTTGTGCGAACAGTTCAAGATTTATCATCACAATTCATCTCCCTATCGGCCGAAGATGAACGGTGCTGTTGAAGCTGCGAACAAAAACATTAAGAAGATCATTCAGAAAATGACAATCACTTATAAAGACTGGCATGAGATGTTACCGTTTGCTCTGCATGGATACCGTATGACGGCACGTACTTCAACCAGGGCAACCCCATTTTCTTTGGTATATGGCATGGAAGCTGTCCTGCCTATGGAGGTTCAGATTCCTTCTCTAAGGATTATGAAGGATGCAGGTTTGAATGAAGATGATTGGATGCGGACCCGACTTGATCAACTCAATTTGATCGACGAGAAGCGACTCGCTGCTATATGCCATGGTCAGACGTATCAAAAACGGATGATCAAGGCCTTCAATAAGAAAGTCAGACGTCAAGTGTATCAAGTCGGAGACCTCGTAATCAAGCGGATTATCTTACCGCAAAGTGATCCCAGGGGCAAATGGACTCCTACATATGAAGGACCGTTTGTGATCAAGAGCGTATTTTCTGGTGGTGCAATGATTCTGACCACCATGGACGGCGACGATTTGCCGCACCCTGCGAACGCAGACATAGTCAAAAGATACTACGCATAAATAACCCGACAAGTCGAAAACCCGAAAGGGCGGCTTGGGCAAAAATGGGCATCCCGGTGAACCGAAAACCCGAAAGGGCGGTTCAGGAAAAAGTTAGGGATAAAAATAAAAAAATCTGTACACCCGACAAGTTGAAAACCCGAAAGGGCGGCTTGGGCAAAAAGGGGTTTCCCGGTGGATCGAAAACCCGAAAGGGCGATTCAGGCAAAAGTTAGGGAATTAAAGCGTATGACTACGTCTCGTCGGATCACTTCAAAGACAATCTCTTCATCAACCAATTCCAGGCTTCTGATCAATCCAGTCATCAGCAAACGAAGCATTGAATGGACAGATATTCAGAGTTGTGAAAGCTATAGCGGAATGGAATCCCATGGAATTATTTCACATAGCCATCCTTTATTTTGTATAAATCTTTCAATATTTACGACAAAATCCTCTTACTAGGATGATTGTCTCCTTTGTACAAATATACTCATAGAAAGTCAATACAAATACTTTTCCCAGAAATTTGTGTCATTTCCTTTTCTTTTTCTCTTGCACTATTTGTTTTATTTTGAGAAACGTCCAATGTTTTGTTAAAAAGGCATATGCATTTGAACATAATCATTTCCTTGTGAATCAAGAAAGAGGATTACTAATAGGTTGAGGATACAGTTGGATATCTTAATACCCTTTCAAAGGAAATCCCCAGGAGATTTGGAATCCATATCCCCAGCAAACCCTGAAGCTGATCCCCAGTAGATTTTGGAAGCTTATCCCCTGCAGAGTACGGACGTCTCTCCCGAGTTTTATTCAAAGTTATTCCTCACAAGGGCTTATAACTGGGTTATCCTCAGCTTATTGCCACAGAAGATCGCACTCGCCAAAATTCTTCCTACCTCCAGCGGAGTTCATCAGAGTTCCCCAACATAACTTATCAATACAATCCCCAGAGGAGTTTGTCTTTGTTATCCCCAGCCAGAGGATCCTCCGGAACTCAATTCCCCTCGGAACTAAGTTTCAATATCCCCGGCCGAGCTAAAGCTTCAAATTATCAATCCCCAGCGAAGCCAGACTAACGAACCTTCTCCCCACAGAGTTTTGGGAGGGCAAATCTTGAGTTCCCCAGTGAAGTCGCCAGAGATACTTCCCACCAAACTGAAGATTCTCAGTCTTACATCCCCAGCATGAGTCTATTAGATTGGAACTCCCCAGTAGAAGTCATCAGGAATTCCCCAGAAGATTGGTATACAACCTAAGCTCCTTATTCTCCAGCAACAACCAGGAATTATCCTTCCCGGCAGCAGTCAAGATACTTTTATCTTCCGTCATCCCGGATTCATCTATCCTTTGCAAGACAGCTCTCCAGCTTACATGCGCATCCATTTACATTCATATCACATAACATACATTGTATCATGCATCATGACATTGCATATAACTAACTCTTTACCTTTCAGGTAAGATCAGTCGAAAGACTAAAATCATTATCTTCCGAGATTTCTTTCCAGGAATAGTTCGGGTGTGACCCAGACACGGCAACATTCTAATGCTTATTCCAGATTTATCCAGATGCAGTTTCACACAAGCTCATCATCAGGGAACCCTACACCGGTTCTTCCTCCAAATTCAAGACTTCTGAAAACAGTTCACGGGTTCTCCAAGCAACGGATGTTAATCTATCGCTTGTTCAGACTCTTCTCAACTTCTGAAAATGGTTTACGGATTCTTCCCAACAACGGATGTTAATCTATCGCTTGTTCAGACTCTTCTCAACTTCTAAAAACAGTTTATGGATTCTTCCAAACAACGGATGTCAATCTATTGCTTATTCAAACCCCCAGTTCAGATGTGGTTCAAAACATGGACACCTTTCTGATGTTCATTCCAGATGGCATCTTTAAGCCCATCCCCGACAAGATTTCGGTCACCCTTCCAGATGGCATCTTTAAGCCCATCCCCGACAAGTTTCTGTCATTCCTCCCGATGGCATCGTTAAGCCCATCTCCAAACGGCATCTCTAAGCCCATTCCCGCATCCATTGCTTTGACGAGTGCAAATTTAAGGGCACTCTAGTGTCCAATCTCCTTTTACCCTCGAGTCACGAAAGGCAAACTTGCCAATCTAACTCTTCGGATTCAAGAAGATTGAACAGGGGAAACTGTTGTACCCCAAAATTTTCCCTCCCATTTTCTCAACATTTCTCATCACCAAGCCCTTGGAGATCAAGATCCAGTTAGGGTTTCATCTGCTCAAGACTTCTCCTTGCACTGTTGACCCAAATTAGGGTTTGTGTTTGCACAAAGATGTTTTGACCTAAAATGCCTAAGATGACTTTCTTGCTTCATATTGGACTCCCAAGTTTATCCATATCAAGTTTCAAGCCTTGATTCCAAGTTTTGCCCAGTCAATTGGGCAGTTGACCTAGAAATCAGCTGTATTGGGGAAAAAGTCAACTATGGCCAATTGACAGTCAAACCTCATGAAAATTGACCCACATCAACATCATGAACTCACATGGACCATTTGATCAAGTTTGGATCACAATTCCACAAGAAATTTGATCAGATCACCAAAAGGGCAAAATGGTCATTTTTAGGGTTTTGACTGCACAAAGGCAATTTTTGACTGTTTGACCTAGCCAATGGCAAACCAAGCTCACATATGGATTCAAGGACCCCATGGAATTGTCTTGACATGCTCAACAAGTTCAAAAGATCCCAAGTACACAAGATTGACAGTTGAATTTCCCAGTCAATTGATCAATTTTGACTGTATACTGAAAAGTCAAACTTTGACTTTTTGGTCAAAATCAAGAGTCAAGATTCATTTTTCATCAAAACATGCCAAATCATGAAACTTGTTCACCAAGAAATCAAAAATTGCAAATTAGGGTTTGAAATGAGAATTTTTCATAACTTAGAATTTTTCTAAGTTATGAAAAACCCTAATTTTTTCCCAACTTTGCCCCACTTTCTCACCAAGATTCATTTGGATTCAAGCAAAAGTCAAAACATGAAAGTTGTGGCCTATTGCATAATCTACAACTTTGATTCACAAAGTTTTCCAAAAAGAAGCTTGTATCTCAAGTTACAATTTTTGGAATAAGGGTACCAAACCATTCTTAACTTAGTGAAATTTTGACCTATTTTAGGCAAGGTTTCTACCTAACTTCAAGGCCATTTTCCACATACTTCCACTTGGAATTTCAATTTGCATTTCAAAGATGGATTGTATTACACATTCCAAGATTTCCAAAATGTCCAAGAACTCATCAAACAACCTCATAACTTGAGAGAATCGAATTTTGCAATATGGAAAAAAGTCACTTTGATTCATGGCCATGTACATGTTCATAACTTGTGCAATTTTTCAAATCAGCATGCTTCCCTTGATTACAGGCCTCTAAACCATCCAACACTCATAAATTTAATGCCAATCCTTTGTTCCAAAGTGTTGTTCTATAAGTTCAAACATTACATGCAAGTTTAATCCATTTATGGAAAAAGTGAAATAGCCATTTTTGAAAAGTTAAGCTTTATGTCAAAATGAAAATCCAAGAAGTACAAATCAAATCCCCTTGGCACAAGTTTAGGGACTAATCACAATGATCAATGCCAAGGTTTGCAGCATGTTATGGGGGCCTCTACCTGTCTAAACATCAACTTGGCCTTTGCTTGTTTAAGGGTGAAGAAATAGAGCATAACACTAGACAACTTTCATCTCAGCACTAGAACCCTTAAGCAAATATTTTGTACACATTCAAGACATCCTAACTGAGCTAGCACACGACTCCAACACCTCCAATACCTCCACAAACTCAAAATCACCATTGAACTGCACAAAAACAGGGCTTGCTGCAGTTTGAGTGCCAACTCTCGTCCCTTTCATGCATTCTTGCTAAAAGCTCATCAAACACATTCCCTAGCATCACTTGAAGCTAACCCAAACATAAAACACGACCTGTAACTCCTCTAGTCAGTTCCACCATTTTCACTTTCTTGTTTTGCAGTTGAAGGTCCATAGCTCGATTCAAGGTCTTTCAAAGCAAAGTAAGCATTGGAATAGCATCACTACACTTCAGGCAAGCTGTACAGATCATCATCTTGCCCTGAAAGCTCCCCCATTGCCAGATACAACTTCAACTGAATAGGTATCTTCTTGAACTTCTAACTCTTAATGTAGGCATTGTTAGCTCTAGGTTTGTGAATAAGAAGTGTTCTACTCATGCCCCTGAATCTGTACATACTTTTACTTTTCATTTATTTTGCCTGAGCTATGAGAATTTAAGGTCTGAATATGGAAGAAAAGTTAGGTCAAGATTTGGGAATGTTAAAATTCTCTCTCATTTCTGAGAGTTAGGATGAGTTCTTTACATATTTAGAATCGTGGCTTGATGATTAACATTTCTTATGTTGAAAGTTTGTGCAAAAAATCAAGGAATCCAGATGTTTGAATTGATGAGCAAGGCGTGCGTTTTTGTCACAGTTCTGACCAAAGGTTGAAGACAAAGTCTTCTTGGGCTGGGCCTGAGTTGATTTCTTATTCACACCTTATTTTTGCTTTCATACCCCCTGAGCCCATTTTGTTTGTTTTAATGATTTTTTGACTTTTCTCTTTTTATTCTGATTTATTTATTTTTGCTAATGATATTAAAAAACATAAAAAATATTTTTACACCATTTTTATATTTTTAGACATTTATTTAGTTATATTGCTATTTGTATGTAAATAAGTACAAAAATATATTATTTAGAATAAATAGGAAAAAATAATGTAAGCATATTTTATTTTCATTTTATTTTGTTTTATCTTCTTAAAATATTTTGTATAAAATATACTTTTTTATATAAATATTAAATATTATTATTTTTATATATATAACACATATTTAGAAATTAATACATATATATAGATATTTATTAGAATATTTAGTAAAAAATACAAAAATATATACACTTTATTTTTTATTAACATTTAATATTAAAATATCATTTTGACAAACATACTTCATTTTTATTTTTATTTCATATATAATTGATAAATACTTGTATAAATTAAATAATATATATATATATATACTTAATAAATTAGGGTTTTACCCTTAAAACACAAAAAACTCCAAAAATATTACTTTTTTTATTTTATTCATTTTATTTATTTGACATATAAAAAACACCCTTTTTTTTCATACGTATAAAAATCCTTTTTGCATTTTTGCATCTTTATTTTATTTTCCATTTAATTTATGCAATTAATTATCTTGTAAATAAATTCCAAATTGATGTAATAGCTAGGTTTAAATTTCTTGTCAATAACCCCCATTTGAACATTTGTACCCCCCTTCCCATATTGTGTTGTAATAGTGTAGGAATTTTACTTTTCGCACTTTAACGCTTTCTAAATATACCATGCTAGAACTAGGGTTTGTATGCAAATAAAACGAACAAAAATAGTTTGACCTAATTTCAAGATAATCAAGCATGAAAATGGACAACACATATCACACTTGCACCCCTAGGGTATTCCACTTGTTGCCTTCAATAATGGGCCATATTGCATGTTAGGTCTCTTTGGGCAAAACAAAAACAAACAATCAAATGATCATAGTCCCTCGATGACGCTTTCGAAAGTTGCCTAAAATGATCAAGTCCCTTAAAGGAAAATTGCCCAAAGATACTTAGCACCATTGCAATTATGGTCTAAACGATGACCCGCGCCCGTCCCTTTCACCTCCTAACACAAGTTTGTCCACCAAATACAATGGTGGAACAAAATTGTCAAAAAGGGTTAAAACATAGCATAAATCTTTGAGAACTTTAGGGTAGATAGCTCTTAAGTACTTGTCAACTTGCAAAACAAAAACACTTGCCTATTTTTCAAACCACACTTCACAAACACTTTCAAAACAAACTTTCAAAAAACCTTGAAACATCTTTTCAAAAAGACAAACACCTTTTGTAAAACATTCGAGTAAAGAATTGTTACAAGGTTAGCCTAAACCAAGGCATCTTTTTCAAAACATTTTCAAAGCCATACACAAAGCACCATTTCAAACAATTGAAAACCAAGGCAAGTTGATCTAAGCAAGTACCTAAGAGCCCATGGATAACCATGGATAGAAAGGGTGCTAATACCTTCCCTTTCTATAATCTACTCCCCGAACCCAAGAAAAATCTCAAAGGTTTTTGCTGTGCTTTTTAAACCTTTCCTTAGGATAAAATAAAAAGTCGGTGGCGACTCTTGCTCAACCGAAACATTTGCGAAAACAAACGCAAAACCACAGTCAGTTCTCCCACCATATCACACCCTCTTAAGGGAAAAATCATAATTGTACGCGGTGAGGAGGAGTACATGATCAGTCATTTGAATTATTTTCGGTATGTGGAAGTGGACGGCGAATTCATTGAAACACCCTTTCAGCACTTCGAGGAAGTTTCTCCCGAGGTTGCAGTAGCAAAGGCAGTAGCTGAGGTACCCAAGCAGGTGGCCAGGATGGCATCTCTGAAAGACGCAAAGGCTGCAATGAAGAAGGGGAAGAGCTCAACATGGGGTCAGTTGCCTGACTTTCCCCACAAGAAAGACAAGTTTGGGTTGGGATTTACCGCTGCGGGGCAAAAAGCTATGCGTCGCTCAAAAATTGAAAAGACACCCATCAAGATTTCTCCTCATAGAATCAACGCTTTGGAAGACGAAGATGAAGAGGGTAACATTGAAGATTGGATCTTCCCAACCATCGAAGGGGGACTACACAACTGGGAGGCGAAAGACTTTGTTCCTATTACTTTCATTAATCAGTAATTTATCTTTTGAACATTTCCTGTTGGTCTGTAATAATTACTAAAACAATCTGCACACTACTTTTTCACCTCATGCCTTTCCTGGGGCATGTAGGTCCATTTGTAAGGGTTTTGATTCTCTTCATAATCATATGCCATGTTTAATGAATCATTGGACGTTTTTCATTTATAAACTGTTGTGTTCATTTTCTTTTCTTTTACATTTTTGTTTGTTTAAGGATGGCTATCCCTTACACACACCCACACTCATAAATGCTGGTACCCATCCACTCCGGATTCCATGGGTGACTATTCTGTTATATCCTTCAATAACTCTGAAGATTTGGTCAATCAGGCTGAGTACGAAGATGACGAAGATTGTGAAGTACCGGGAGAGTTAGCCAGACTTCTACAACAAGAAGAGATGGCCATCTTACCTCATGAAGAGTTGTTGGAAACTGTCAACTTAGGAACAGAGGAAGACAGGAAAGAAGTACAAGTGGGTGCCAATCTGGAACCAAGTGTCAAGGAGCGCTTAATACAGCTGTTGAATGAATACATTGAAACCTTCGCCTGGTCTTATGAAGACATGCTAGGGTTAGACACAGACATCATGGTTCACCATCTCCCTACAAGAGAAGGTTGTCCACCAATCAAGCAAAAAGTCTGCCGAATGAGGCCCGACATGTCTGAGAAGATTAAAGCTGAAGTAATGAAGCAATTCAACGCTGGATTTCTGGCTGTTACATCCTATCCATAATGGGTTGCTAACATTGTGCCCGTTCCCAAAAAAGACGGCAAGGTCAGAATGTGTGTGGACTACCGGGATTTGAACAGGGCTAGCCCTAAAGATGATTTTCAGCTACCACATATCGACATTTTGATTGACAACACGGCTCAGTACAAAGTGTTTTCTTTCATGGACGGATTCTCGGGTTACAACCAGATTAAAATGGCCCCCGAGGACATGGAGAAAACAACCTTTGTTACACAATGGGGTACCTTCTGCTACAAGGTGATGCCGTTCGGACTGAAGAACGCAGGGGCAACTTATCAGCGCGCCATGATAGCTTTGTTTCATGACACGATACATCATGAGATTGAAGTTTACGTAGACGACATGATAGCTCGATCACAAACGGAAGAGGAACACCTTGAACATTTGCAGAAGTTGTTTGCCAGGTTGAAGGAATACAAACTCAGGCTAAATCCAAGTAAGTGCACTTTTGGAGTTAGGTCTGGTAAACTTCTGGGATTTATTGTCAGCAACAAAGGCATTGAGGTCGATCCAGCAAAAGTAAAAGCTATACAGGAAATGCCTGCCCCCCGTACTGAAAAGGAGGTTAGAGGATTCTTGGGGCGCTTGAACTATATCGCCAGGTTCATCTCTCACCTGACGTCTACCTGTGAGCCAATCTTCAAACTATTAAAGAAAGATCAGGTAGTCGAATGGAACGATGACTGTCAAAATGCTTTTGATAAAATCAAGGAGTATTTGCTAGAACCGCCTATTCTGATGCCACCCGTCGAAGGAAGACCGTTGATCATGTATCTGATTGTTTTGGACAACTCAATAGGGTGCGTACTGGGCCAACATGACGAGTCTTGTCGAAAAGAGCATGCCATTTATTACCTTAGCAAAAATTTTACCGACTGTGAGACTCGCTACTCACTGCTCGAGAAAACTTACTGCGCTTTGGTATGGGCTGCTCGCCGACTAAGGCAGTATATGTTGACTCATACCACTTTGCTGATCTCCAAAATGGACCCGATCAAATATATCTTCGAGAAGCCTGCTTTATCTGGAAGAATTGCTAGATGGCAAATGATCCTGACTGAGTATGACATCCAGTACACCACCCAAAAAGCTATAAAAGGGAGTGTACTAGCTGACCATCTAGCTCATCAAGCTATCGAAGATTATCAATCCATGAGATTCGACTTCCCGGACGAGGACATCATGACATTGGACAACATTGAAGGTAACGGACCGTATGACGGACCTGAAAAAGGATCCCGATGGACCCTGTACTTTGATGGGGCTTCAAATGCACTTGGAAACGGTATCGGTGTGGTACTCATTTCCCTGGAAGGTTGCCATACACCTTTCACGGCCCGACTTTGTTTCATCTGTACCAACAACATGGCCGAATATGAAGCTTGCATCTTTGGTCTCAAGGCTGCTATAGACCTGGGGATCAAATCTTTGGTCGTATTTGGGGACTCGGCTTTGGTTATCAGTCAAGTCAAAGGAGAGTGGGACACCAAACACCCTAATCTTATCCCATACAAAGAACATGTCCTAACATTATTGCCTCATTTCGAGCAGATCACCTTCGAGCACTTCCCGCGAGAAGAAAATCAGCTAGCAGATGCTCTGGCTACAATGTCTTCCATGTTTAAACTCAACTGGGATAACGAGGCTCCCCAAATCACCATCGAGCGAATGGATGAACATGCACACTGTCATGAGATTAATACCGAAGAAGTGGTGGAACAACCTTGGTTTCACGAAATCAAAAGGTATCTCTAGACTAGAGAATACCCTGAAGGAGCTTTCGTCAATGACAAGAAGTTCTTAAGGAGATTTGCTGCCAAGTTCTTCCTGAGCAACGACATCCTCTATAAACGCAGCCATGATTGTGTTTTACTCCGTTGTGTGGACAAAGCTGAAGCAAAGTTAATCATGACTGAGATACACAGCGGCACATTTGGCACCCACTTGAGTGGACATACGATGGCTAAGAAGATTCTAAGGGCAGGCTATTACTGGTCTACCATGGAAGCTGATTGCCATCAACATTCCCGTACTTGCCACAAATGTCAGGTCTACACCGACAAGGTGCATATTCCTCCTGTTCCTCTCAACATTCTGACAGCTCCTTGGCCATTCGCAATGTGGGGCATTGACATGATCGAAGAGATCAAGCCCACGGCATCCAATGGACATCGCTTCATCCTGGTCGCCATGACTATTTTACCAAGTGGGTTGAAGCAGCTTCCTTCGCCTCTGTTACAAAAAATGTGGTTGCCCGCTTCATCAAGCAGAACCTCATATGCCGGTATGGTGTCCCCAACAGGATCATCACAGACAACGGTACAAATCTGAACAATACTATGATCACCGCTCTATGCGAACAGTTCAAGATTTATCATCACAATTCATCTCCCTATCGGCTGAAGATGAACGGTGATGTTGAAGCTACGAACAAAAACATCAAGAAGATCATTCAGAAAATTACAGTCACCTACAAGGACTTGCATGAGATGTTACCGTTTGCTCTGCATGGATACCGTACCACGGCACGTACCTCAACAGGGGCAACCCCATTTTCTTTGGTATATGGCATGGAAGCTGTCCTACCCATGGAAGTTCAGATTCCTTCTTTAAGGATCATGAAAGACGCTGGTTTGAGTGAAGACGATTGGATTCAGACCCGACTTGATCAACTCAATTTGATCGACGAGAAGCGACTCACTGCTGTTTGCCATGGTCATACGTACCAAAAACGGATGATCAAGGCTTTCAACAAGAAATTCAGACGTCAAGTATACCAAGTCGGAGATCTCGTAATCAAGCGGATTATCTTGCCGCAAAGTGATCCCAGGGGAAAATGGACTCCTACTTACGAAGGACCATTTGTAATCAAGAGCATCTTTTCTGGTGGTGCAATGATTCTGACCACCATGGACGGCGACGATTTGCCACACCATGCGAACGCAGACATAGTCAAACGATACTACGCATAAAATCACCCGATAAGTCGAAAACCCGAAAGGGCGATTTGGGCAAAAATGGGCATCCCGGTGAACCGAAAACCCGAAAGGGCGGTTCAGGCAAAAATTAGGGATAAAACAAAAAAATCTGTACACTCGGCAAGTCGAAAACCCGAAAGATCGGCTTGGGCAAAAAGGGGTTTCCCAGTGGATCGAAAACCCGAAAGGGCGATTCAGGCAAAAGTTAGGGAATTAAAGCGTATGACTATGTCTCGTCGGATCACTTTAAGGAGCAATCTCTTCATCAACAAACTCCGAGCTTCTGATCAATCCAATCATCGGCGGACGAAGCATTGAATGAACAAGATATTCAGAGTTGTGAAGGCTATAGCAGAATGGGAATCCCATGGAATCGTTACACATAGCCATCTTTCTTTTGTATAAATTTTTTCAATTTTTACGACAACATCCTCTTACTAGGATGTTTGTCTCCTTTGTACAAAGATACTCATAAAAAGTTAATACAAACACTTTTCCAAATACAGAAATTTGCTTTGTCTTTTGCTTTTTACACTTATGTTTTATTTGAGAAACGTCCAATGTTTTGTTAAATAGGCATATGCATTTTAACATAATTATTTTCTTACAAATCAAGAAAGATGATTGCTGATAGGTTAAGGGTACCGATAGATGTCTTGAGGCCCTCTCAGAAGAGATCCCCAATGGAATTAAACTCCAAATTCCTCGACAAGGTTAATATCCAGAACTTAATTCCTCAAACAAAGTTAAACTTCAGGATCCTCAGCAGAACAAAAGCTTCCTCAAAGCTGATTTCCCCAGCCAGAGAGCCTTCCAGAACTTAGTTCCCCTCAGAGTTAAGTTTCAGTTTCCCCAGTGGAGCCCTAAAAATCTGAAAATCCTATCCCCAGTGAAGTCAAAGCTGTTAATCCCCAGCGGAGCTAAAACTTCCGACTATCGATCCCCAGCGGAACCAGACTAGCGAACATTCTCCCCACAGAGATACTTCCCATCAGATTGAAGATTCTCAGTCTCACTCCTCCAGCATGAGTCTCCCAGGTTCTGAACTCCCCAGTAGAGATCATCAGAATTCTCATTCCCTACAAATCACCAAGGATTTTCAATCCCCAGCAGTGGCCCTGAAATCCCTCAACCATTGAAGATCTTGCTCCCCAAGCAGTCAGCAGTCAACAAGGATGTCCAAGGATTTCCAATCCTCAACATTTGTCAAGGATTTATCCTCCAAAACAAATTACATTTCAAGTTTCAAATTCCTTCATCACCTGCTGGAAGTTACAACCGCCAACAGAATAACGGATAATTGAAGCTCCTAAAAATCTGTTCCTCTCAAGAATGAAGATTCTCATCCTTAAAACCTCAGAAGATTGGTATACTCCCAGTTTCTGACCCTTAACAGAATGAAGATTCTCATCCTTAAAACCTCAGAAGATTGGTATACTCCCAGTTTCTGACCCTTAACAGAATGAAGATTCTCATCCTTAAAACCTCAGAAGATTGGTATACTCCAAATTTTTGACCCTTAACAGAATGAAGACTCTCATCCTTAAAACCTCAGAAGATTGGTATACTCCCAATTTCTGACCCTTAACAGAATGAAGACTCTCATCCTTGAAACCCCAGTAGATTGGCATACACCCAAGCTCCTGATATTCCCAACAGAATGAAGATTCTCATTCTCAAAGTGGCAGATAACCTGAGTTCCTGATACTTCCCAATAGAATGAAGATTCTCATTCTCGAAGTGGCATACGACCCAAGCTCCTGATTCCCCCAACAGCGGTCCCAGGACTTCTCATGTTCAACGATCAAAAGATTCTTGCAACCCCCTGCAGCAGTCAAGGATTCACTTTCCCCGACAGCAGTCAAGAATCTATTATCTCCGGCTATCCAGGATTCATCTATCCTCAGCAAGACAGCTCATCAGCTTACATGCGCAATCATTACATTCATATCATAAACATTGATATAACATGTATTGCATCATACATTTCATGCAACATAACTTTGTGTTTCAGCTAATATTTTACCCTTTTCAGGATAAGATTATTAAGCTTCAACTTCAACGGCATACAGTTCAACAAACATTCCAGGTGGCATCTTTAAGCCCATCCCCGACAAGATTCTGTCTCCCCTCCAGATGGCATCTTTAAGCCCATCTCCAAATGGCATCTCTAAGCCCATTCCCGCATCCATGTTATGACGAGTGCAAATTTACGGGCACTCTAGTGTCCAATCTCCTTTTACCTTCAAGACGCGAACGGCAAACTTGCCAATCTAACTCTTCAGGTTCAAGAAGATTGAACAGGGGCAACTGTTGTACCCCAAAATTTTCCCTCTCTCTTTTTCACAAGAAATCACAGCTTCAGGCTTTTCCTGATTTTTCAGATTGGTTTAAGAATCGATCAAACATACTTTTCTCATCAGTCAGACAAAATTAGGGTTTCCATTGATTTTGAATCAGTTCAAGCAGATTGTTAGGGTTTGATTGAGTTTGGCTTAGGGTTTGATAAGGCGGACGTTTCTTTGACAATAAATCAAGAATTAGGGTTTGCGCGCGCATTCTCAGAAGGAATTTATTCTACAGTTCTTTTCAAATTGACTGTCACATGGTGTTGACATTTGTCCAAGATTTCATTTTGTTTCTCAAGGTCTAAACATCTGGGACATGGGTTGAGGCTTCTAATTGAAAGTTTGAAGTTTAAGTTTGATCAGTAGAAGGAAAGGCATATAGACGTTTGTTTGATTAACTGTGCAATGTTTATGGTTAATTGGAACGCCGGGTTTATTATTGGTTAATGCGAAGTTGCAAGACTACAGTGTTTATTGATTATTTATAGTTTCTAAAGTTAAGATTATTGGGAAAAACTTCCAATTATTATGACTTAAGAAATTTAAATAATTAAATAAGCAATGGCAGAAGAATTAAAAGAGATATTTGACAAAGAAATTTTTTTATTCATTTTTAATTGTTTGTTACAAATATTATTTGAACACTGTAAATTTATTTACAATTGTTTACAATAATATTATTACAATGATTAAAAGTAAATTAAAACTATATCCTAATTCTCTGGAAATCTTCATCTTCTACTAATTGCATCCTTTGCTCAACTGATCCTTATCTGCAAAGACAAAAAAGAAAGAAATCAGTACAGATAAACTAAAAGCATTTTTAGACAGTTAATCATAAAAACTCATCATTAAAGATTTTGGCCGGAATCAGTTTATTCGTCCTCTCTGCAAATCGCAAGAAGATGTTTCTTCTTGGTTCACAAAAAGGGAAATTAAATGTTTTACAAGCATATGAATTATTGTGCAAAATGCACAAAGCTAAATTACAAAATGCAAACTGAAATGCCAAACAAACTGCATATGCCAAACAATTACAAAGTTCAAACTGAAAAGCAAGTTGCCCACGTCCAAAATGCCAACTAAACTGTCAAAATTGTCCAAAGAAGCAAACCAAATTGTCAAAGAGGCAAACTAAGTCACAAATACAAAGCTGTCAACAAAACAATGTCAACCAAGCTGTAAACTGTCAAAAAGCGGTCAACAAGCACACAAAAGCAAGGCAGAAAATCTGGAGGTATGCAGAGGAAAGACAAATGCAAGAAAGCTAGTGAAAAATACATTTCTATTCATCATTTTCCAGGCCAAAATCTTTTCAGAAAAAAAAGAGACATTCTAAGCAAAGATGTGCTTTCTGTGGAGAGAGAAAAAGAGGGAAAAGTAGCAGGCTTACAGTTTTCCAGGAAGGCTTAGAGATAAAAATAACAAAATCAGAACACTGTCAGAAGGGGGCAGAATACACATAGAAAAAGATATCACAAAAAAAATGTAAACCTCAAGCCTTGCAACCTGTTGAAACATTGAAGCCTGTTCTAAGCTTGGATGCTAAGAAAACAACAAACAGCCTGCCTATTACATAACACAAACGAAAAGCCTAACTGCATACCAGAAAAAAAGCCAAGCAAAAACATAAGCCTTTTTCCAAGCATCCTGCATCAAAAGCCTTTCAAAGCCAAAGTTACAAACAAAGTTGCCTTCAAGCAAAAAACCACAAAACTGTTACAGAAGCAAGCTTGCAACCTCAAGCCTGCTTCAGCCTTTCAAACCTGCATAAGGACTTCAAACCTGTCTCAAGCCTTATTCAAACCTTTGTTCAAACAATAAACTTGTACCAACAAACCTTCATCCAAAAGCCTGCTTCAAGCTAAAACACAAGCCTGTCAAAGCCTAAACCCCAACAAACTGTACAACATTAACACATCCAAATATCCAAACCAAGTCAGAATCAAACAAATCCAAACAACTCTCAGATTCAATATTATCATCATTGATAAAAAGCCAACTCAGAAACAAATCCAAAAGAGAGAGGAAAAGATCTCAGATATTAATCATCATTGAAAAAAAGCCAGAAAGCAACTCAGAAGCAAAAATACTGAGGCAAAAGCAACAACAACATCATCATACTCAGAATCAAAATCATCATAGCATTGGAAATTAAGCAAGCAAGCAGAAGAGGAAAAGAAGTTTCAGAAACAGATATCCTAGCATTTTCAGATTAAAGCATCATCATTAAACGAAAGCAAGATACAAAGTACCAGGGAAGCCAGCAAGCCCTCGTCATCATACTCCCTCACCTTGGCCGTCTGAGGACGCCTCCCGTCCACTTCTCCTCCTCCGTCTCCAAAAGCCAACAAAGGTATAAATTCCCCTTCCCTTTTCTTTAAACACCTCACACAATATCAAATAACATAAAGATCAGAACTTGTCAAAAAAATCAATAACATGCAAAACATGAAAACCTAAAAACACATAAAACAGAAATCAAACCTTTTCTCATCACCGCCTTGCTTGACCATGGAGGGAGGAGGAGTTGGAGGTGGCGCCTAGTGGCCATAGGCGGAGTTCATTTAGGAGCTTTTCTTAAAGAAAGATGAAGAGGACGAAGAAAGGTGGAGAAGCGGCGCCGCTCACAAAAGCACTGTGAAACCCTTGTTCTGAGACAATACATTCAAACCCTAAAACAAATTTGTCAAACAACATTTGTGCCTGTCCCTTGAAACTAACTGCCAAGCCCATTTCATTTCCAGCGCCTTACCCCTCTTTCAGCGTGCGTACCCCCCCCCCCCCTCTGATTCTCTTTCAAATTTTGTTTTGGGCCAAGAACAAACTCTAAGGCCCATTTAGTTCCCTTTTCTTATTATTTTTCTCATGTTCATAAGTTAATCTCTTTTTTTATATCACCTTATTTCTTTTTTTACATAACTAATTTTGTTAAGTAGAAATATTAATCTTTTGCATAAAAATATTTTTAATGTTTATTACCTTTTACAAAAATATGTAAATCTTAGGTTTATTAAGTTTAAGCATTTTTTTCTTTTATTAAACCTTTTCTTTTGTTTAATTAGATCTTGTACATAAAAAACATAAAAAAATATATAAATAATTAGTTTGTTTTGAATTAAATACTTTTTTCTTTAAAAAACCTTTTATTTATATAACTTAACAAAAAAAACCAAAAATAAATAAAATACTTAATATTGTATTAGGTTAACATATTTTTCTCATCACTTGTAAATAATCACATCATGTGCATCTTACATACTTTTATTTCTCTTTGATTCTTATACATTGTTATATTTTACATTGAGAATATGGTTCGATTTGGTTGTAAATATTATTTGGACACTATTATTCCGACAAGTCTCATCCCCCATTTGTAAATATTTGTATCCCCGTCCCCATAATCATGTTGTAATAATTTAGGACTTTAAATTTCCGCATTTAAAAGCTTTCAAATTATGCCATGATAGACCTAAGGTTTGTATGTAAATAAAACCAACAAATAGTTTGACCTAAGCACAAAGACAAATGCATGAAAATCAATACACAAATCACACTTGCACCCCTAGGGTAATCCCGCTTGTTGCCTTCCAAAATGGGCCATGTTGCATGTCGAGTGTCTTTGGCAAAACAAAAACAAATCAAATGATCATAGTCCCTCGATGACGCTTTCGAAGTTGCCTAAACAAAATGATCATAGTCCCTCAAGCAAATTGCCAAAGATACTTGACACTATTGCTTTCATGGTCTAAACAATGACCCGCGCCCGTCCCGTTAACATCCTAACACAAGGTTGTTCACCAAATACAGTGGTGAAACAACACTGTTAAAAGGGTTAAAACATGAGAAAGATCTTTGAGTAAATTTAGGGGTAGACAACTCTTAGTTACTTGATCAAACTTGCAAAACACACTTGCCTACTTGAAAAATACACTTGCCTACTTTCAAAACACACTCCATAAACACAACTTTCAAAACAACTTTCAAAACCTTGAAACATCTTTTCAAAAAGACAAACACCTTTGCATATACTCAAACAAGAGTCATTACAATGGTTTCCTAGACAAGGCATCTTTTTCAAAACATTTTCAAAACCACACACACAAAGCACCATTTCAAACAATTGAAAATCAAGGCAAGTGATCTAAAACAAGTAACTAAGAGCCCATGGATAACCATGGATGAAAAGGGTGCTAGCACCTTCCCTTTTCATAATCTACCCCCCGAACCCACGAAAACATCTCAAAGGTTTTTCCTGTGCTTTTTAACCTTTCCTTAGGATAAATAAAAAGTCGGTGGCGACTCTTGCTAAACCGAACAAGTGCGAATACAAACGCAAATCCCAAGTCATTTCTCCCACTGTATCATAGTTATGTTTCTGATAATGATAATCATAATGCATATGAAGAATACTAACCTATATTTCCCTTTTCTTATCTCTACCCTTCTTCACAGGCACAAAAATTCAATGTTGCATAAAAACCCAAGTTTATTAGAAACTATGGGAAAACTAATTCTAAATGACCCAAAAGATTCTGGGTACCAAAAGATAAAATAGTGTATGTTGCAAATATCTTATGCAGCATAGTTGAGACACCAATCATGGTACCTGGACTTTGGATGCTCTCGTCACATGACGGGAAGAAAGCATGTGTTTAAAAACCTAGAACTTAAAGATGTTGGATATGTTAGTTTTTGAGGAGACTAGAAAGGAAGAATAAAAGGATCTGGAAAAATTGTTAATGGATCTTGTGATCGGTGGATCTGGAACTGACTGTTTAACGCTGGTTCGCGAAATGTCGCGGAAGCAAGAGTCGCCACCGTCTTTTATTTTCTCCAAATGGAAAGGACAAAAGCACAGAAAAATTCCTTAAAGAGATTGCTCTCGGTTCGGGAGGTAGGTTATAGAAAGGGAAGGTGTTAGCACCCTTTCTATCCATGGTTATCCATGGGCTCTTAGATACTTGCTCACTTGTGTTTTCAAAAATGTTTGTTTGCTTTTCAATTGTGGGTTTTAAAAAGTTTCTTTAAAAATTCCAGTTCGACTCTTGTATCGGTCCTCAAGAGTGTTTGAAAAATTGCTTTCGAAAGCTTTTTGAAAAGGTGTCGGTGTGAAAAGTCTTTTTGAATTTTGTTTTGAAATTTAGAGCAAGTATCTACGAGTTGTCTACCTACCCTAAGGAATTCGTCTGTGTAGATGTCCTTTAAAGTAGTGCCATCCCACCATTGAGAGGTAGGTAGCACCACCGTTGGAGGTGTTCGGGTCAATTCGAGGTTCGGGACATGGTGATCACTGGAGCAATAGGAAGACACCTTAGAAGCTACCCTCATGCCAGGTTCCCGGATCATGAGGACTTACTAAGACATCCTCTACTCGACGATCACCTTTCGAAGGGCAAGGCAACAGTGAGGCGTACCCTAGGGGTGGTGTGTGATTTGTGTGTCGTTTTCATTTATTTTATCTTGTCATGTTATTGCTGATCTATACGTTTGTTTTTATTTAAGGCCATTCATTCTTGCATGCATTTATTAACAGTTAAAAAGATACGGAAATTAAAAGTTCTAAACTATTACAAAGGCGCGGGTCCACATCGCCAAAATTAACCAGGACCCGATTTGACAGAAGAAATAAAGAATTAAAGAAAATAAAAGAATTAAAAAGTACGAGCAATTATTTACAAGGCTTCGGGAGAGATACATAAATGTTTAAACGGAAAAAGAAATAAGCGAATTAAGAATTAAATCGAAACGAGGGCGTTGGACCCTTTTGCAAAAATTAAATTAATGATGGAGTTAGTTATAATTAAAAGAAAGAACTTGTTTTTTTTGGTATTTTTAGTATTTTAAGATTAAATAGAAAAAAGGAATTAATTGAAATTAAAATAAGATGCAAACCCTAATCCTAATTATTTTTAATTTATTAAGAAAATATTGAAGTTTTTTTAACCTAAATTAACCCTAAGTTATTTTCATGCAATTTAATTATAAAAAATAAAATATTTAATTATTTAATATATTTATGAAAGAAAAAAATAAAAAGGATGAAAAATTATTAATTAAACCTATTTCTACATTTTTTAGATTTTTGTTAAAAGTATTAAAATTACAACTTAAATTAAAACTAAATAATTATATGCAAATTTATTACAAAAAAAAACAATAAAAAATTTATTATATTTTCCTCTTTTCTGATTTTTAGGTGTTTTTTATATTTATGAAAATAATTAGTTAATTAATAAAACAATAATAATTAAAAGTAAATAGAAAATAAAAATAGAAAATATTATGGCAAACCTAGGGGGTTCAGACCCCAAATTAGGAGGTATGGCCTTTAGCAATCTGGCCCATTTAGCAAAGCCTGGTGGACTTTTTGAGTAACATGTGGCGCGTTGACTGGGACTCACCGTGCACTTCAATCCATGGCCTTGGATCTGATGGAGCTGGACGCGTGTATGCTTGGTTGTGAGAGTGCATCATAGTCTTTAACGTAGGCGCTGCATGTGAACGTTAATGGAAAAATAACATTGAAATTATTGAAGACCTGGGGCTCGAACCCAGGTCATGGACATTGCCAGCGCGTGTACCTACCACTGAACCATCCCAAACACGTTTAATATATAATAGCGAATAAACATTATAAAAGAAATAATGGTCAGGGGCCACCAACGCGCGCGAAATTTGAACTGGCCTATCACTGTTTGCCACGAGGTCGTCTTCTTCATTATTCCTGAAACACAAACATTAGACAACGGTTTTCTGAGTGTTTTCTTAGGCCGGTTTTGGAAAAATAACGATTAGCCCTATGGGCTCCATAAATTAGGCGCGAGGGCATGTTTGAGATCGTCCATATGCGCTGAGTTGAATGGTGGTGGTCTTGAGGGCCAATTT
Source organism: Vicia faba (assembly GCA_948472305.1). NCBI lineage: Eukaryota > Viridiplantae > Streptophyta > Magnoliopsida > Fabales > Fabaceae > Vicia > Vicia faba. Next base: position 521,076,897 of record OX451737.1, read on the forward strand.
TTCTTTAATTAGAAACCCCCAATTTGAGGTCCTGCAAACCCTAAAATACAATCATGGCATAATCGCGTGTAGCACATAAAAATGCAATTAAATATATTGGTTAGCTTCAGAATTTCATAAGGAACATGAATCAATGAACAAAATGTTATGAGGATGCCTGCAAATCAAAATACGAATGTGCATTTTTCATGAAACATATTGAATTATGTATACCGATTCCTGAGGTTTTGATGAGCGTTAGTGATTGGAAAACGTTCAGTAATGCTTGAGGAAGCTAATGAGATGAGAATTGTGCCTTGAATCGCCCTGCAAGTTAGTTTTCAGTTTTGAGTTTCTTGACAATTTTTTCAAGTTTGATGAATGGTTTTCTGAGCAGCTGCGTGTGTAAAAATATTAGGGTTGTCTTCCTGGCTTATGTATGAATCAATTAGGTTAAGAAAAACAAATCAAATCCCTTGCAATGATGGTTTTGAAGATTTGATTTTCAAGCTTTGTTTTTTTCAATCTTTTCCATGCATTTTTGTATCAATTATGATCTAATAAATCCAAATCTTTCCTTATTTGGATAGGCACGAATTATTGAGTATAAAACATGCACAAAAGATTTAAAACTTTAGGTTAAGTATTTTCTATGCATTTAATTGATTTAAATGAATTATTATTAATAAAAATTCAAATAAATAAAATAAAAAATGAATAAAAACTTCCCTTTGGGCCAAGTAGTCGTGCACATGCCATGGATGATGATTTGTGGAAGAAAAATGGGCCCATTAGCAACTTTAGGTCATTTGAATCAATGTTGACTTTTCAAAATATCCAAAAATTTCCCAACTTCTACAAGGAATAACTTGCTCAATTTTTAAGATTTTCTCATGTTCTTGGACATTTTGGAAAGGCCTTTGAGTCCTCTAACCAATGCCTTTGGTCCCATGTCATTTTGATTTACCAATCTCAAGTTATGGCCTTTGACTTAAAGTCACTTTTTGTTGACTTTTGAAAATGACCTATAATGTTGAAATTGATAACTTTTTGTGAGAGCATTTCTTGGACTTGAAGTATGAAGATGAGTTGTAGGAAATGTCTTTCTCTTCAAAATGAGCTTTGGATGGAATGTTTCTGATAATCCATGTGAAAGTTATGCCCTGGTCAATTTCAGTTGACTTTTTCAACTGTCCAAATAAGGAAACTTTTGCATTTTAATGATTTTTGAGCCAAGCTTTGGGAATCATGATCAAGCATTGATCAAATGATGTTTGTGGCTTCAAAATGATATGTTGACCAAAAATTTGAACTTTTGACTGTCAAATGACCATTTTGCCCCTACAGTTGACTGTAGTGCAATTTAGGGTTTTGACTGTGCAATTTTGAGCTGAATGTCTTGAAATTTGATATGAGGATGCTTGACCATGTTTATAGGCATGTGAGACTTGATTGGGCCTTTGAAAACTTCCTTTTCTTGATCAGAATCAAAACCCTAATTTTGACTGTATAGGAGATCCTCGACTGTGCAACCCTTGGAGACTTTTGCAGCTTGATTTGACAATTCCTTGAAGAATATGGGAGGGCAAATTTTGGGGTACAACAGTTGCCCCTGTTCAATCTTCTTAGACCTGAGGATGCAGATTGGCTGACGTGCCTTTCGTAATCCGAAGGTGGAAGATGATTGAACACTAGAGTGCCTAGAAATTTGCGCTCACATAGTAGTAGTGATGATGGAATGGGCTTATAGATGCCATTTAGAGGTTGCTGGATAGGATGATGGGCTTATAGATGCCATCTGGATGTTGATCGCGTAAGAGATTCCTTAGCGAGAACCTGCATACCTGCAAAAGAAGCATGAGTACCTGACACGTTGCAAGAACTGGTTTTCAGATGCTTGGTATAGATGTGTCCTGACTGGTTACAGGAGCTGGGTCTGGAGCTTCAAAAGATGATGAATGAACCAGGGATGGTTACTACCTTAGCACGAATGGTAAGAGAACCTTGGGTGACTTTAACTTCAACAACGCTAGTCGAGAAAATCTTGGTGGGAATTACCATCTTCGCAGGATCGGGAAGAGAACCATAGGCAATTATAATCTGACAGGAATTATCACCTCACTCACCGTCGGAGAGGGAACCATAGGAAATTATAATCTGAAAAGGAATTATCACCTCACTCACCGTCGGAGAGGGAACCATAGGAAATTATAATCTGAAAGGAATTATCACCTCACTCACCGTCGGAGAGGGAACCATCTGAAAAGGAATTATCACCTCACTCACTGTTGGAGAGGGAACCATCTGAAAAGGAATTATCACCTCACTCACCGTCGGAGAGGGAACCATCTGAAAAGGAATTATCACCTCACTCACCGTCGGAGAGGGAACCATCTGAAAAGGAATTATCACCTCACTCACTGTCGGAGAGGGAACCATCTGAAAAGGAATTATCACCTCACTCACCGTCGGAGAGGGAACCATAGGAAATTATAATCTGAAAGGAATTATCACCTCACTCACCGTCGAAGAGGGAACCATCTGAAAAGGAATTATCACCTCACTCACCGTCGGAGAGGGAACCATCTGAAAAGGAATTATCACCTCACTCACCGTCGGAGAGGGAACCATCTGAAAAGGAATTATCACCTCACTCACCGTCGGAGAGGGAACCATCTGAAAAGGAATTATCACCTCACTCACCGTCGGAGAGGGAACCATCTGAAAAGGAATTATCACCTCACTCACCGTCGGAGAGGGAACCATCTGAAAAGGAATTATCACCTCACTCACCGTCGGAGAGGGAACCATCTGAAAAGGGATTATCACCTCACTCACCGTCGGAGAGGGAACCATCTGAAAAGGGATTATCACCTCACTCACCGTCGGAGAGGGAACCATAGGAAATTATAATCTGAAAGGAATTATCACCTCACTCACCGTCGGAGAGGGAACCATAGGAAATTATAATCTGAAAGAAAAACCTACAATGGAAATCTCATGCACCGTCGGAGAGAGAACCAATAGGAAAATATAACCTGGGATAACTTCTACTGAGTCTTTATCAGAAAAATCTGTTGGGAGTCGATTTAGTTGGACTAGAGAAGGCCTGGGACTGGATAAGAAATCTTTAGAGTCGATTAACTGAACCGGTCTAGGTCTTGAAATATGACTGAGAATTTAGCTGAATCTTTCCTGAAAGGTAAAGGTCAGTCATATGCAATGCATGATATGGATCAAGCAATGATATTCTCGACATAAATGAGTTTTGTATGATATAATGCGTCTATGCATGCTATAATGATGTATGTGATGTTTTATGAATGTATGTTTTCGTCTGGGAAAGTAAATCCTTGACGGGTGCCGGGAAGTCATATCCTGGGCTGATGTTGAAGAATAGATTTTGCTTCCGCTGGGGATGATAACTGCAAGAATACCGGTAGGAGAAGATGACTCCGTTGCGGAATAAACTTGGCAAATGGAAGATTCTGCGGGGAGAAAAGATACTCTAGCGACCATGCTGGGAAGCAATACTCTGTGGGAAGAGGGATGCCTTGCTGAGTGTAGATAATAATTTGCTGGGGATACCCTTGTTGTATAGGAAGTGTTGATGGACTTCGCTGGGGTAAGAAGACTTCGTCGAGGACGCTCTTTCCGTGGCTTTTGGCTAAGGATAACCCAGTTATATCCTGTTAAGGAAATAACTCTTTGAATAAAGCCGGGAGACGCGTTCGTGCTCTGCGAAGGATAAGCTTCCAGAATTTACTGGGGATAAGCTTACTGCTTGGGGATATGAATTCCAAATTTCCTGGGGAACTAGATTGGATTCTCTTGGGGAAGTTTTGATATACGGGGGAAGTGGTTCCTTTGAATGTTGATATGCCGCCGGGGAACAATCTTTAGACCAAGACTGCCGGGGATGCTTGTTAAGAACATATGTATTGCTGCTGGGGAATGTCGAGATCTACTGGAGGATACTCAACTTCCTTAAGATTTGATAATATAGCTTGGAGAGAGTGAACTATCTTGCTGACTTACTCTCTGGGGAATTAAGATATGCCGGTTATGCTCTTTAGTTGAACCTACCTTGGTACCTGGGAGGACAGAACAATTAGATTGCTTGGACAACTCTTTATTGCCCCTGTTTCTGAGGTATGAGAGGAAGACCTGTGAGGTGCTGATAGTGGTTGATGGACAAACCTTCTTCTGGTAGGCAGGTGACGAGATTATAGGACATAGTCGTACATTTTAATCCCTAAATTTTGCCTGGACCGCCCTTTCGGGTTTTCAGTCCACCGGGATACCCATTTTTGCCCAAGCCGCCTTTTCAGGTTTTCGACTTGCCGGGTGTACAGATTTTTTTTATTTCATCCCTCATTTTGCCCGAACCCTTTTGGTTCGCCGGGAAGCCCTTATTTTTGCCTAGGTATGTCAACCTAGCGGGTCTTTGATTGTGCGTAGTATTTTTTCGACTATGTCCGTGCTTTCAGAATGTAGGGAGTTGCCCCTGTTAGAAGTGTTTCGTCATGCCACCAGAAGGTGCTTGATCAAGCAAGATTCGTTGTTGGAGTGCCCCGAATGACTCAGGCGGAGATTTGCCCCAGGTTGTTTGGCCTTTGAGAGATTCTCCGAATCTTGATTGGATTGCCTCAGATAATAGACCCTGATCATGTTTTCCCCTTGATTGGGAGTGCTTTTGTTCACTAGGTATTCATCGTGCGAATTTCCCTACTGTTCAAACAAAAAGTCATATGCAAACAAAGTTATGTTAAAAATGCAAAGCCTATGTATGTCTTGAATATTTTGAAAAGGAATTCTTTTTTCATAAAATAAATGATTGTTTGTAAAACGTGATGTCAACTCCGTATTTATTACGAGCCTTAAGGAGTCAGGACACCTTTCGTTAACAGTATGCTTTCGAACTAACCCATGCTTCAGCTAGGACTTTTGAGGGTTATAACGTGGCCTGGTTCACGGTTTAAGAAACAAAGGATAAAGGCTCAAATTATTTGTACCCACCCGCTCTTCGTGATGTCCTCCAAACCTAAACTCAGTTGATCATACATTAGACCTTGTTTGAGTCTTTGCTCTGATTTTCCGGTGATGATTCGGATGTTGATAACTTATTTGGAATAGGCAGTCATTTTTTCTTTGGTTGAGGGTTTGTGGGACCTCCTTTTTTTGATTTTTGTTATCCCTTTCTTTTTTTGCCTGAACTGTTTCCTTTTTTGGAATTACAGTCAGCGGGATGCCCCAGTTTTGTAAGTCTCCTTCATGGGTTTTGACTTAATGGGCTTTTTATTTTTTGAGATAATGACTGCCTTTCTTTATTGATTATTCGGAACCATCACGGTTTTTCTTTGTTTTGTAAGGACCTCTTTGGTGCCATTCGTTATGCACTTGGATCAACTGAGAGAACTACCCTGCCCCAGGTTATGATAAAGGGTTTTAATTTTCGAAAAGAAAAATTCCTACTTCTTTGGCTCAAAGGGGTTGACGAGGGATTATCTTCCTTATTACTCCAGTGTTTAGGAATTGAAACAATGCCTGTACCTCATCAGCTGGGTCTGTTCAAAAGCATACTGTATATTGTGGTATCGTTTTCGTCATCCTCCCTCAAGAGGCTTAGAATTATTGATTGAGAGTTGATCATCAGAAAAAATATGAAAATAATTTGCGTATAGTGAATACGAATATATTGATTCAAAATAGACATAAGCGATGCATTAATGAAATAACAATGTTTTAACAATGAGTAAATGTTTGAACAAAAGAAAATTGCAACTTGAACATTCGAATGAACAAAAGTCTTTTCAGTCTTAGCCATGTTTTGGCAAGGGAGCAGTGATCACGTTGGGAGTCTCGGCGGGCTCGAACTCGATCTCTTTAGCATCGATCATGTTCTGAATCTTGTACTTAAGTGCCCAACAATCCTCAGTATCGTGCCCCGGGCTACCAGAATGGTAAGCGCACCTTGCTTCTGGGTTGTAACTTGGAGAGGAGGTCTTTGGATTTGCAGGAGGGTTGATCACCGCAATCAGGTTCATCCTTAACATGTGCTGCAAAGCTCGTGACCATGGCATGTTAATGTTGGTGAATTGTCTTTTAGGCTCGTCCGACCTGTTCTGATCAACCCGTTGTTCTTGGCGAGGTCGTTGTTGGACCTGAGCAGTAGTAGCAACTCGGAGAGGTCTATTCATTGGACCCGACCTTTGCCTTCTTGGAAGCTGTTCTATAACCTGGTCCCTGATTTGGGTTGGTTGCTTCATGCCTTGAAGAAGCTGACTGATCATGGCCCTCAGCTCTCCTTGCTCCTGAGCTAGACCTTGAATGAGGGCCCTTTGCCCCAGCATTTGGGTTTTCAACGTATCTACCTCAGCTTGCAGACGTTTCAGCTGCTCGTCCTGGTCGTCCTCAGCATTGTTCCTGACCAAAGTCCCCGTGAGGAGTGTTCTCAGCTCTTCCTGCCCCTTGGATAGGCTTAAGAAGATCTCTTTGAACTGAGTCTCTTGAGCAGGAGGTCCCTGGTTATCTTGTTGGGAAGTCATTGCTGAAATAAACAGCGACAAAGGTAAGTGACCTGCAAAGGGATACCTGTAATGCAATGATGTGTATGATATGCATGCAATGTTTTCAAGGACCTCGCAGGGTAAACAAGAAAATTGTTAGCATTGGAAACTGGTGACTTGATTGAAGGCACTTCATATTGCTGAGAGTCCTTCTTCAAAGGGTCAAAGGCTCACCATATCCAGTGGGTCATAGCCCCTGACAACTTTGGCTAGAGGAAAATAAATCCTCTTTGCCCCTTGCTAGATGTTTGATTCATCATGACCTGCATCACAAGCCCTTGAGATCCTTGAAATGGGTTAGGATGTATGAAATGGTATGATGTTATGTTATGCATGGGGTAATGTAAGTAACCCTGTTATGAGTCCCAATTAAGGACTGCAAACCAAAACCTGCAAGAAACTTAGTGAACCCTGTTATGAGTCTCAATTAAGGACTATAAACAAAACCTGCAAGAAACTTAGTAAACCCTGTTATGAGTCCCAATTAATGACTATAAACAAAACCTGCAAGTAGTTCATGTGTCAGATAACAAGCATGCAAGTAGTCAAGTACAAAGGCACACAAGTCACACAAGAGACCCTTAGAGTTTAGGCCAGCATGAGGTCTGGGTATTACCCTCTTGAAGTTGGTGGGCTCAACCTGTCCTATTAGAAGTAACCGGGTTCTAAGGGTCCCAATATCACGGGATTGCTTTCATTGTTCATCGTTTCGATTTAGCCACTGAACTGGCGACCGAAATATTCCAGGAAAGCAACCCTCCATTGAGTGTAGTATCGAGTATCAACCAACCTCGGACTGCACCAAAGTTAGTTATCTCACTACCCTAAAGAGGCCAAGATAGTTCAATTAAGGTTCCTAAGGTCTGTTGATGCTTCACGACACCACGCGGAAGCCCCGTACTCTCCTTGACTGAACTCAAGGGTTACCGGTACACACCAAAGTGCCACATCAACGTAGCAGACTGTTTCAACCATGTCGGTATACCCCGCACAGTTCCCTCACAGCCTTGTTGCTACTTTCTAAGAAAGGTATCCCCCAGATCCGGGTTAGGATCTATAGAACTCCCAAGCAACCCACAATAATAAAGCAAGCAAAGAAGACAATTGAAAACACAGTGATCTTAATCCTAAGGTACACCTCACTTTAAGTTTAGGTCCCCAGCAGAGTCGCCAGTTCTGTGATCGGTGGATCTGGAACTGACTGTTTAACGCTGGTTCGCAAAATGTCGCGGAAGCAAGAGTCGCCACCGTCTTTTATTTTCTCCAAATGGAAAGGACAAAAGCACAGAAAAATTCCTTAAAGAGATTGCTCTCGGTTCGGGAGGTAGGTTATAGAAAGGGAAGGTGTTAGCACCCTTTCTATCCATGGTTATCCATGGGCTCTTAGATACTTGCTCACTTGTGTTTTCAAAAATGTTTGTTTGCTTTTCAATTGTGGGTTTTAAAAAGTTTCTTTGAAAATTCCAGTTCGACTCTTGTATCGGTCCTCAAGAGTGTTTGAAAAATTGCTTTCGAAAGCTTTTTGAAAAGGTGTCGGTGTGAAAAGTCTTTTTGAATTTTGTTTTGAAATTTAGAGCAAGTATCTACGAGTTGTCTACCTACCCTAAGGAATTCGTCTGTGTAGATGTCCTTTAAAGTAGTGCCATCCCACCATTGAGAGGTAGGTAGCACCACCGTTGGAGGTGTTCGGGTCAATTCGAGGTTCGGGACATGGTGATCACCGGAGCAATAGGAAGACACCTTAGAAGCTACCCTCATGCCAGGTTCCCGGATCATGAGGACTTACTAAGACATCCTCTACTCGACGATCACCTTTCGAAGGGCAAGGCAATAGTGAGGCGTACCCTAGGGGTGGTGTGTGATTTGTGTGTCGTTTTCATTTATTTTATCTTGTCATGTTATTGCTGATCTATACGTTTGTTTTTATTTAAGGCCATTCATTCTTGCATGCATTTATTAACAGTTAAAAAGATGCGGAAATTAAAAGTTCTAAACTATTACAAAGGCGCGGGTCCACATCGCCAAAATTAACCAGGACCCGATTTGACAGAAGAAATAAAGAATTAAAGAAAATAAAAGAATTAAAAAGTACGAGCAATTATTTACAAGGCTTCGGGAGAGATACATAAATGTTTAAACGGAAAAAGAAATAAGCGAATTAAGAATTAAATCGAAACGAGGGCGTTGGACCCTTTTGCAAAAATTAAATTAATGATGGAGTTAGTTATAATTAAAAGAAAGAACTTGTTTTTTTTGGTATTTTTAGTATTTTAAGATTAAATAGAAAAAAGGAATTAATTGAAATTAAAATAAGATGCAAACCCTAATCCTAATTATTTTTAATTTATTAAGAAAATATTGAAGTTTTTTTAACCTAAATTAACCCTAAGTTATTTTCATGCAATTTAATTATAAAAAATAAAATATTTAATTATTTAATATATTTATGAAAGAAAAAAATAAAAAGGATGAAAAATTATTAATTAAACCTATTTCTACATTTTTTAGATTTTTGTTAAAAGTATTAAAATTACAACTTAAATTAAAACTAAATAATTATATGCAAATTTATTACAAAAAAAAACAATAAAATATTTATTATATTTTCCTCTTTTCTGATTTTTAGGTGTTTTTTATATTTATGAAAATAATTAGTTAATTAATAAAACAATAATAATTAAAAGTAAATAGAAAATAAAAATAGAAAATATTATGGCAAACCTAGGGGGTTCAGACCCCAAATTAGGAGGTATGGCCTTTAGCAATCTGGCCCATTTAGCAAAGCCTGGTGGACTTTTTGAGTAACATGTGGCGCGTTGACTGGGACTCACCGTGCACTTCAATCCATGGCCTTGGATCTGATGGAGCTGGACGCGTGTATGCTTGGTTGTGAGAGTGCATCATAGTCTTTAACGTAGGCGCTGCATGTGAACGTTAATGGAAAAATAACATTGAAATTATTGAAGACCTGGGGCTCGAACCCAGGTCATGGACATTGCCAGCGCGTGTACCTACCACTGAACCATCCCAAACACGTTTAATATATAATAGCGAATAAACATTATAAAAGAAATAATGGTCAGGGGCCACCAACGCGCGCGAAATTTGAACTGGCCTATCACCGTTTGCCACGAGGTCGTCTTCTTCATTATTCCTGAAACACAAACATTAGACAACGGTTTTCTGAGCGTTTTCTTAGGCCGGTTTTGGAAAAATAACGATTAGCCCTATGGGCTCCATAAATTAGGCGCGAGGGCATGTTTGAGATCGTCCATATGCGCTGAGTTGAATGGTGGTGGTCTTGAGGGCCAATTTTTCTTTAATTAGAAACCCCCAATTTGAGGTCCTGCAAATCCTAAAATACAATCATGGCATAATCGCGTGTAGCACATAAAAATGCAATTAAATATATTGGTTAGCTTCAGAATTTCATAAGGAACATGAATCAATGAACAAAATGTTATGAGGATGCCTGCAAATCAAAATACGAATGTGCATTTTTCATGAAACATATTGAATTATGTATACCGATTCCTGAGGTTTTGATGAGCGTTAGTGATTGGAAAACGTTCAGTAATGCTTGAGGAAGCTAATGAGATGAGAATTGTGCCTTGAATCGCCCTGCAAGTTAGTTTTCAGTTTTGAGTTTCTTGACAATTTTTTCAAGTTTGATGAATGGTTTTCTGAGCAGCTGCGTGTGTAAAAATATTAGGGTTGTCTTCCTGGCTTATGTATGAATCAATTAGGTTAAGAAAAACAAATCAAATCCCTTGCAATGATGGTTTTGAAGATTTGATTTTCAAGCTTTGTTTTTTTCAATCTTTTCCATGCATTTTTGTATCAATTATGATCTAATCAATCCAAATCTTTCCTTATTTGGCTAGGCACGAATTATTGAGTATAAAACATGCACAAAAGATTTAAAACTTTAGGTTAAGTATTTTCTATGCATTTAATTGATTTAAATGAATTATTATTAATAAAAATTCAAATAAATAAAATAAAAAATGAATAAAAACTTCCCTTTGGGCCAAGTAGTCGTGCACATGCCATGGATGATGATTTGTGGAAGAAAAATGGGCCCATTAGCAACTTTAGGTCATTTGAATCAATGTTGACTTTTCAAAATATCCAAAAATTTCCCAACTTCTACAAGGCATAACTTGCTCAATTGTTAAGATTTTATCATGTTCTTGGACATTTTGGAAAGGTCTTTGAGTCCTCTAACCAATGCCTTTGGTACCATGTCATTTTGATTTACCAATCTCAAGTTATGACCTTTGACTTAAAGTCACTTTTTGTTGACTTTTGAAAATGACCTATAATGTTGAAATTGATAACTTTTTGTGAGAGCATTTCTTGGACTTGAAGTATGAAGATGAGTTGTAGGAAATGTCTTTCTCTTCAAAATGAGCTTTGGATGGAATTTTTCTGATAATCCATGTGAAAGTTATGCCCTGGTCAATTTCAGTTGACTTTTTCAACTGTCCAAATAAGGAAACTTTTGCATTTTAATGATTTTTGAGCCAAGCTTTGGGAATCATGATCAAGCATTGATCAAATGATGTTTGTGGCTTCAAAATGATATGTTGACCAAAAATTTGAACTTTTGACTGTCAAATGACCATTTTGCCCCTACAGTTGACTGTAGTGCAATTTAGGGTTTTGACTGTGCAATTTTGAGCTGAATGTCTTGAAATTTGATATGAGGATGCTTGACCATGTTTATAGGCATGTGAGACTTGATTGGGCCTTTGAAAACTTCCTTTTCTTGATCAGAATCAAAACCCTAATTTTGACTGTATAGGAGATCCTTGACTGTGCAACCCTTGGAGACTTTTGCAGCTTGATTTGACAATTCCTTGAAGAATATGGGAGGGCAAATTTTGGGGTACAATAGATCTCTTCCTTATATATCTAATGTACTTCATATTTAGGGTTTAATGCATAACTTGTTATCCATAAGCCTATTAAGTGATAACGGTTATAACATTATTTTTAATCAAAAAACGTGTAAGGCTGTAAGTTAGAAAGATGGCTCAGTTCTCTTCACTAGAAAGAGGAAGAACAATATTTATAAAATAAAGCTTTCTAATCTTAAAAAACAAGATGTAAAATGCTTAATGTCTGTTAACAAAGAGCAATGGGTGTGACATAGATGCTTGAGTCACATTAGCTTGAGAAGAATAGATCAGATATAAACTTGACTTAGTCAGAGGCCTACCTAAGCTGAAGTTTAATTCATACGCACTTTGTGAAGCATGTCAGAAAGGCAAGTTTTCTAAAACTTCCTTTAAGGATAAAAGTGTTGTTTCTACCTCTAGACCTTTGGAGCTTCTACATATTGACTTGTTTGGATCTGTTAAAACATCGTCAGTCAATGGTAAGAAGTATGGAATTGTTATTTTTAATGACTATAGTCATTGGACATGGGTAATATTCCTAAGGCATAAAGATGAGTCACATCCTGCATTCACTAGTTTATGTTCTAAAGTGCAAAATGAATTTGATTCTAATATTGTTAGAGTCAGAAGTGATCATGGTAGAGAAATTGAAAATAAACAGTTTGAGGAATTATTTGATTCAAATGACATATCCCATGAAGTTGTAGAAAGGAAGAAAACCTAACATTCTTATTTCCATCCCTTTGGATGTTCTTGCTTTATTTTAAACACTAAAGAGAATCTTAACAAGTTTGATTATAAAGCGCAAAAGTGTAGTATATTGGATACTCAAAACGCTCTAAGGGCTAAAAAGTATACAATATATCATGGAGGAATCAACTCATGTTAGGTTTGACGATAAGCTTGACCCAGAAAAGTCAAAGTTGTTTGAGAATTTTGCAGATCTAGAAATAAATCTTACAGGCTCTAGAGAAAAGGCTAAAAATTCTAAAGAGAAAGATTCTGATAGAAAGGATGATACATCATAAGTACCTGAATTTCCACCAGTCTAGAAAAAGAAAAAGGCAAAGATAAGTCTTATCTTAAGATTTGATTCTTGGAGATAAAGTTAAACATGTCAAAACAAGATCCACATTCAAGCAATCCGAGGAAACTCTTTTAGGATTGGTGTCTCTGATAGAACCAACTTATTATCAAGAAGATCTTAAATATAATGAATGGATTTTGGGAATGCAAGAAGAGCTAAATCAGTTCTCCAAAAATGATGTTTGGGATCTGGTACCTAAGCCTAAAGGAACTCACATGATTGAAACCAAGTGGGTATTCATAAACAAGTTAAATGAGAAAGGAGAAGTCTTCAGAAATAAGGCACGACTAGTTGCATATGGTTATAGTCAACAAGAAGTAATTGATTATAACAAAACCTTTGCTCCATTCACCAGGTTAGAATAAATTTGCCTTCTATCTCTTTTGTTCTTAGTAATCATATAACCTTATATCAAATTGATGTAAAAAAACGTGTTTCTAAATGGTTACACTTATAAGGAGGTATATGTACACCAACCTCCAGGTTTTGAATGTACTAAGTTTCCATAACATGTTTCTAAACTTAAGAAGTTATTGTACGGTCTGAAATAAGTTCCCAGAGCTTGGTATGATAGACTAAGTGCTTTTCTCTTACAAAAATGATTTTGCAAGAGGCAAGGTGGACACTAACCTCTTCTTTATAAACATTGGAAACAATTTTATGATTTTCCAGATATATTTGGATGACATAATTTTTGGTTCTGCTAATCCATCTATTTCACAAGAATTTTCTAAGCTAATTCAGGTAGAATTTGAAATGATTCTGATGCAAGAACTAAGATACTTCTTGGGGATTCAAATAAATCAAACTCTAGAAGCTACATATATTCATCAAAGTAAATATACAAAATAAATTCTGAAGAAATTTGATATGTCATGTAGCAAACCAACAAAGACACATATGCATCCTACATGCATTCTTGAGAAAGATGAGGTAAGCATAATGGTTTATCAGAAGCTCTATCGTGGTATGATAGTCTCTCTTCTCTATATGATTGTTCCTCATCTATATATTTTATTTAGTGTATGTCTATGTGCTTGTTTTCATTCATATCCAAGGGAAACTCATTTAACAGTTGTTAAAAGAATCCTAAGGTATTTGAAGGGAACACCTAACATTGGCTTAATGTATAAGAAAACATCATAATACAGGCTATTGGGTTTCTGTGATGCAGACTATATCAGAGATAGAATGGAATGTAAAATCACTTCAAGAAACTGTTAGTTTCTGGGTGACAATCTCATCTCTTAGTCTAGCAAAAGGCAGTCAACTATTGCACTATCAACTGTTGAAGTAGAATATATATCAGCATCACTTTGTAGTACTCAGATGCTCTGGATGAAAAGTCAACTTGAAGATTTCCAGATATATGAGGGTAACATTCCTATATTTTGTGATAACACAACTGTTATATGCTTAAGTAAGAATCCTATTTTACACTATAGAGAAAAGCATATAGAAATCAAACATCATTTTATTAGATACTATGTTCAAAAAGGGATTCTCATTTTAAAATTTATAGATACAGATCATCCATGGGCTGATATTTTTACAAAACCCTTAGGCTGAAGATAAATTTCAATTCATTCTGAAGAATTTAAACATGGAACTTTGTCCATAATGAAATTACTCTTATGTGTTTTACTTCTCCTGTGAAAAATATTATTCTGAATATTATATATTTGTTTTTTTATACTTCTGCAAGTTAGAAGATGTCTTGATCAGATACATCTCTAGTCATGTTTTGACTCTGAGAACGTCAACCTTGTGTAGTGGGAAATATTTTTTTTGAGATTAGACAAAATCTTTACGTTTTACCTCCATATGTTTTTATTTCAAGAAAATGTTAAGAGTTCTTTAGGTGAAAAGAGATTCGGTCAGCACGACCTATCTATTTTCATGTCTATTTTGTCATATTGTGTTATTTATCCCTGAAACTTGTCTTTTATTCTTCACAGTCTTTTGTTCAGCCTTTTTTTATAGAGTGTCTCTTGAGTTTGATTGCTTTTCTAAAGAAAATTGATTCTCTTGTCAGTTACATTTTCTCTTCTCCTACATATATCATGTCTTATTTGATCTCTCTCTTCATCCCTCCTTGTTTCTCATTAAAAATTCTTTCCAAACTTGTTTTCATCGTGTCTCTAATAACCTTCCATTAATATGATAATCTCTTAGAGATCATTAACAAAAAATGTCTAAATCTACTTGGTGTTGGTCAAAACTTTCATCTTGGCATTCACTTTCAGGATTGGAATGGTTATGTTTCCATGCTAAGCGGACCCATCTATCCAAACCTAGTGAAATTTTTTGGAATTGTTCCTCTGTCTCTGGTGATGGTTGTGGCATCAAATCATGTATTTATGGTTTTCCTGTCCTCATCACCACCTCTTCCATTACTGAGGCCATTAGATGCGCTCCAATGGGTGTTTCTACAAACCAAGATTTTCTCAGATGTCTTTCCAATACCAAACTGATCACCATTTTTTATATCTCCTCTGGATATGAATCAACAAATCCAGAGAAACTTTTTTATGTTGCTAAAGACTGCTTTCATTTTCTATTGACCAATATTCGACCACGGGGAGTTAGAAAGGATTTTCTATATCATGATGATAAACTTTTAATCTCTTGTCTTCTTAACCGCATTATGATCAACCTTCCTCAAACCATCTTTAACTACTTAAAGGTTTCTATGAGTATCTTAAGAAACCAAAACAAATATTGCATTCCCTATGGAAGAGTCTTATCAGAAGTGTTCTACAAGGGTTAAATTTTAAGAATTGTTTGTAGGATTAACTTTGGTCCTGATACTGCTCTGGTGGACGAAAGATGTGAAACTTTCGGCGATCAATTGTCTAATTAATTTTTTCTCGTTTCCTCTTTTGTTGCTTTTCTGGTTTCATGTTCTTTTGCTTTCTTTTTCATTATTGTACCCTTTCCAATATTAATATAAGTTTCCTATTTTAATATTGTGTCTTTTTCTATTTCGATGAATTTATAAAGTATGCTTATAATTTCAAATCAATTAAAATTTCTTAAAAATCTTTTTGATTATGACAAAAAGGGGGAGAAATATAGTGGTAATTTTGATACGTATCTAATTCTATAAATCCCATTGCTTATATTCTAACAAAATATATACGCAAGACTGTTTTGAGAATGTTGTTTCAGGAACATGATGATAAGAAAATGGATCAAGTTTAGATTGTTTAGAAGGTTATGATAAAGAACTTCTAATGTTTCATTGGTTTTGATAAATCAGACTCAGATAAAGAAATTTATATAGTTTAGAAATTCTGAGAAATCAAGCTCTGATAAAATTCACTTTATGTTCATGTCAGGC
The DNA here is from genome assembly GCA_948472305.1 of Vicia faba. Taxonomy (NCBI): domain Eukaryota; kingdom Viridiplantae; phylum Streptophyta; class Magnoliopsida; order Fabales; family Fabaceae; genus Vicia; species Vicia faba. Next base: position 521,092,779 of record OX451737.1, read on the forward strand.
TCTGATAAGATAACAATGCTCAGATATCCCTTATTCTCTAAATTGTTATAAATATTAGACTCATGGGGAGCTTGTTTATCTCAGGGGGAGTATTTCTAAAATTACACTAATATTGTTTATGATGTTACCTTGTAAAAATTTCTCATCAAAATACATGGTTTTGTCATCATCAAAAAAGAGAGGTTGTTAGAACAAAATATGGTTTTGCGTCTAGTCTCTAGTTTTGATGATAACAATGGATATATTTTATATGTAACAATTTTGGGTTCTAATAGTTTCTTTAAGTGTGCAGAAATAATATTCTATTTGATTCAAGATAAGATCATTAGAATCATTGTTGGCACCATCAGAAGAACTATTGTATTCACTCCTCAAGATACATCAGCAGTTTTGAAGAATGTTGAATGTTTGCTAGAAGAGAATATATGTGTTTACTCCAGATCATAAACCAAGATCGCTTCTCAGATAAGCTTTTTCTTTCAGATCATAAGTTAAGATATGTTTCTAAGGAAATGATTTTTGTGTAAGCTTTTGCTTCCAGCTCAGAAATCAAGATGTGCTTCATTAGATAAGATTTTGCTTCTAGCTCAAATATCAAGATTTGTTTGTCAGATAAGTTGTTGCTTCAAGTCTTAAGACAAGGTTTTGATTTTGAAGACTTTGATATTGGAACATTAAAATGAAACGCCTTCTGGAATATTTATCATTTCACATCATAAATACTCCATCAGAAGATTAAGAATACAAATGTGATCTCTTCTGCACTCTCTTCACTACTTCAGATCAAAAGTATCTCATAAGAACAAAAGATTAGAAACTTGCACGAGAAGAATATAGTACAATAGTACAAGACCTATTCCACTATGATGAAGAAAGCTTTGTATGGTTGGAGATTTGTTATGCTCTTGTCTCCTATGACCACACGTTAACATTGTAGCAGTTGGCAAACAAAAGTGGCATTTTGTACTATCCAACGGTTTATTTTCTCAGCCTATATAAAGGGATGACTACTTCATTGAAAATCAACGATTTCACTATCAAGAAATTTGAAAAAAAAAGTTATTGTGCAAAGAAATTCAAGATATAAAATACTCAATATAAAGGCACAACACAAAGAGTTGTTGCTCATTTTTGTGTTAACTTTTATTATCTAAAAACACAAGAGTTATTGCTCATATTTCTGTTTTTATTATCATTTTTGTATACACGAGAGTTGTTGCTCATATTTGTGTGTAAACATTTGTTCTTCATTGTAGTGTTAAATCTGCTTTTTAGAAGCACTATTGTAAGCATTATTTGATTGTAAATCTTTCAAGATTTGTTTTCCTCAAGTGAATAAGTTGTAGTCTGTATACTTGAGAGGACTAAGATGTTTTTCTAAACTCTTATATGTTGTTTGTAATCTTTCAAAATTAGTGGATTAAGTCCTTTTCTAAGGCGAAACCACCTTGGCGGGTCGAAAATAGTAGCCTTTTCTAAGGTGAATTTATATAAACTGATTGTGTCATTTTTCTTTCTAGATTGTCTATCATTGATAGTTTGTGAGAAGAACTTCTAAAAGAAAAAGTTTTTAAAAACCCAATTCAAACCCCACTTTCTTGTGTTTTCTCTACCTTCAGTACCTTCATGGGTTGTTTAGAGAATTTCCCAAACATCCTTGGCAATAGTACAGGTGTTAATCAACCTGAACACATTCTTGTCAACTATATTGAATAAAGCATTCAAGGCCTTCGAATTTCCAAGAGCTAATTTAGCATCCCCATCATTCCAATCTTCCTCTGGCTTTAATGACACACTCCCATCTTTGTCTATATTAACAGGATGTTCCCACCCTTCCAAAAAAGCCTTCCAAGTCTTGGTGTCCATGGACTTCAAAAAATTCACCATTCTAACTTTCCACCAATCATAATTGGAACCATCTAACATAGGTGGCCTGTTGTTGTATCCTCCTTCCTTGTCTATAGTACCATAAATATTCTCCCTAGAGCTCACCCAATAACCAGAACAGGGAGTCTGCTCTGATGTCAATTGAAATTCTAGAACTTGAAATACAAATGTCAAGACTGATTCCTTAACACATAAGCACAATCTCAGGACAAATGTTATGACACCTATTAACAAAAAACCACAGATTATGCAGAAAGATAAATTGCAGAAAATTAAACAACACAATAAATTATTAACCCAGTTCGGTGCAACGTCACCTACTCTGGGGACTACCAAGATAAGAAGGAAATGTACTATGATAATATTAGTTTGAAGCCTAAATAGTTTCAGTTTATAACTTCTCTCCTAATCACTACCTTGTGCAACTTCTACCTAGGAACCTCCTAGATATGAGAACTCCCTCTCACTTTCAATCACCTCAGTGATACCTATAGCCACAAACCTTTTTACTAGACTTAAAAACTAATAGAAGATTACACTTCAAATGAACAATACTTAGTTTTGCTTAAAAGCTTCAACCAAGAACAATACTCAACTCTTTTCTTAAAAGCTCATGAGTGAGAATAATAACTTGATATAAAATCAAGTAACAATCAGTCAAACTCAATGCATCAAAAGATACATGAGTGACATACAAAGAACGTAAACAAAAATAACTTAAAAGACTCCAAAAAACCTAATCCTTGTGTTGGACCCACAATTTCTTCAATGTGAATGCTTTCTATTTTAGGCCATATCAATTCCTTATTTATAGACTCTTGCAGAATGAGATTGGTCTCTTCAAATCAAATCTTCACTTTTTAAATTAGCTGCAAGATCTTCATATGAAAATAGGAACAAATCTTTTAAAGTTTCCTAAAAAGTCTCCAAGATCCTTTTTAATGAAACAAATCAAATATGCACTTGTTCCTAAAATATCCTTGATTTGTTGCGCATGTACGAGTACTAGAATATTCTAGAATCTCATATTTTTTAAACAAATCTTTAAGAAAACAAAACAGCAGCGCCTGATGTATAACAAAACGAGATGTAAGGACATCTGACTCAACATCTATTTGATACACATGATAGCAAAACATGTCATGATTGTTGGTCAAGATGTTGTGACATTTTGCTTAACATCAGCCCAAAACCATGTTTTAGCGAGATTCAAGCCAAGCCTAAAACCATGGATTTAACAATATTCATAATTGCATACCTCCACTTATAGGTAGATGCGGGTAAATTCTCTTTTCATTATATTTGGTGTATAGAGGTTAACATAATTTTTAAATATTAGTCTAAGAGCATTTGAGACATTTTTTCACTCTATTGTATGTATTATGAATTACCCGGTCATTCTATTGTTGGACGATTAGATGTTTAAGAGAATAAAATTATTGCCGAGATGACAATGAAAAGGGTTTTTCTCAAAAATCTTGTCATGACTTTGAATAGAAAGATGTCCAACAGTATAATAAATATTAAGAAAGTTTATAATGTTCAGAACATAAACAAGAATGCTATAAGGGGTTCAAAAACTAAAATGCAATAATTGTTGAATCGGTTTGATGAACGTGAATATATCTCTAGGTATAGAATGTATAATGATCGAAATTCTCTTCCAGATATATTATGCCCAAATCCATAATTCATTAAGTTGTTTAACATCTTTTCTTGAATTTGTTTCTTTTACTTCTAGAAAGATGACATATTCAATTGAATTTTCTTTTATGAAATGTGAAAAGGAGGATAACGTCACTTGGCCTCTAGAGATTTTTTTGCAATTGGTTGAATGATATTGAAAATATTCTACATATCATTGTCATTGATTTGTAGTGAGGAATTATGTTGTAACTTTTTCTTGGTTCATTTTCTTTACTCTATTAGTATTGTTTTGGGTCGGCCGAAGGCCTAACTCGAAGGCCCAATCATACGTAGTCCAATCAAGATGATCCAACGTATATAGTCAGCACCTGTGAGATTTATATACTTTCTCTTCTTCATTTTTTCACTACACTCATCTTGGACTCTAACTGATTTGGGTGTTGGAGTGCTAACTTTACAGTTCCCCCTTGTGTCATCGTACTAGAAATAATCATCGGCGATTCTAGAGTCATACATCAATGAGCACACCAATTCTGGTTTCAGTATGAAATAGTGGTGTCGTATATGGGAACTCGACGTCAAATTCTTGCGAAATTCCGTGATCAAATTTAATTTGATCCAAAGCCGAGTCACAAAGAAATCGCATAACAAACTCATTCATATCCAACCTCATGGTGTATTATGTCTCGTTCTATTGAGAAGATCCATAGGGAAAACTTAGGACAAAGATGATCCCTTTGTTATTACTAGATCTCACTTTACCTGAAAAATAAGCTGAAAGAAGTTCTTAATTAGTGCCATCGCATAAGAAGAAATGAGCATCCTACGCAAATTCAATATCCTTAGAACAATTTATGTCTATTGAAAATTCAAAATCCTGATCTATCACGGTGATATGTCATATTGATCTAAGAAGTTCATTCTACAATGCAAATTAACAAGATGTGAATGTAGATCGGGGTCAACACAAAAGCATATCTCCTACACAATGGCCATAATAGACAGAGTAAGGAAACCTCGTTGATCAAGTGGATCCCTCGACCATCTATGAAGAAGGTAAACTGGAAGAATAAGCTCATACCATACAGCCAAATGAATTGATGCACATAGCAAATAAGAAGGCATTCTCTAGAGAAATCTAAGGATACCTTCAGTGATTCCCTGCATTTTTTACTTTCAGATCATTATCTAAATCATTTTCAAACAAACTTCCTTTGGGAGTACTTTTTCATAAATTTTCAAAAAAATTGACACTTAATTATGAAAATATATATTTTTTAAATCATATAGGTTTAGTTTGGATCATCTTTTCATTTCACCCCCTACAGAAAATAATTTATTTTCCTCAGGCATCAAAATAAATAAGTTTTTCAAAGATATCCTTGCCCAATCTCAATAAAAACTTCACAAAAATGTTTCTTGTGTTTTGTCGGTCAATCTTCCTCATTGGTGGTTTATGCTTAATCATTTCTCTTATCCCGTTCTTCTTCATCTTAGGCTTGAGGTTTCGGTGTTCCACTTACACTAGCATGACCCGTATTCACTCATAATGGAATGACCTATTATTAAGCTATTGTAAATTTCTACTAAACTCATTCTGAGTGGGAACTGGATCAAATGGAGCTTATGGCTCCTACAACCACAACTGCAACATATTCAAAGAATTGTTAGTAGATAACATACCTTATTTATATGCCTCAGAAACATCCCATAGATGAATCAAGCTCTCATAACAAGATTCATACTATCATAGTTGAATGTTCCATCTTGAGGTTTTGTAGGTACAATAGGTGGCTCTTGCAATGGTGGTGATGGTACTTGAAAGTGTGAAAAACACAAGAAATGGGGGTTTGAATTGGGTTTTAAATAATAAAAAATTCTTTTAAAAATATTCCCCTTTAATTAAAATACTTTTTCTCCACTCTTGATGATAACAATAGTTAAGAACAGGAAGTAAAGAACAATGTATGTTTATACTAGTTCACTTGAAAACTATAAAGCTATTCTAGTCCACCCTCCAAGGTGATTTCGCCTCTCTCAAACGAGGACTTAATCCAATAATCCAACTGATTATTACAATGCACAAGCTACCTATAAATAACTAACAACAACCTCTAAGACACATAAGTCCTAGACTTCTTAAGGATATAGACCAAACCGGTCTCATAAGGAAATGAAATCTCTAAGACACATTAGTCCTAGACTTCTTAAGGATACAGACCTAACTGGTCCCTTAAGGAAAACCAAACAATTGTTTGAATACAAGTTTTGTTTACAAGAATATTTCTTCTACACAAGCTGAATATATAAACTATTTTAAGAACAATAGACTAAAAATATGAAAGTTATAAACAATACTTTTGTGTTAATATTCAGTGAATTAGATTCAACTTTCTCTCTTAGTCTTCAAGCCTTTATATAGCCAATAAAATAATATATTCGTTGAGGGGTACCCTTGGGATTTCCATAAACATTGGCGGCTTGAGAAATCAAATGAGGGACAAGATCGTGCGACGCGTCATTCCTTTCATGATAGTGGAATGAAATGTTAATTGTACCATGTACTATTTGTACCACATTAACATTATCTTCTTTCCTTCTGTACTCCAGAGGCTTCTGTGAGCTTGAGTTTAGAAGCGAGAACATAACACAAGGTCATCGGATCTTCAAGTCTTCTGAGTCTTCAGAACTGTGTCTTCTGAGTATTCAGTACTTGGTCGTGAGAACCTTTCCTAGAACCTTAGGTCTTTAGAACTTCAAGTCTCTAGAGTCTTTTTTAGAACTTCTATCTTCAGAGTCTTCAGCACTTGGTCTTTATAACCCTTTCTTAGAACCATGGGTCTTTAGAACTTCAAGTCTTCAGAGTCTTTAGAACTGCGTCTTCAGAATCTTCAGCACTTGGTATTTAGAACCCTTTGTCTTTAGAAACATGAGTCTTCAGAATCTGAACTTAAGTAGAACTTCTGTCTTTAGATCTTCTGACTTGTTTCTTTAGAACACGTTGTCTTTAGAAGCATAAGTCTCCAGCATCTGGACTTCAGTAGAACTTCTTTCTTCAGATCTTCTAACTTGTTTCTTTAGACAAACATCAGAGCCTATACTTCAGAAGCTTCTGGAGTGTCTTACTACTATTCATCATAACTTGTGTAGCGCAGAAGCAGAACTAATTCTCTTCTAATGTCTTGGCCATACCATCCATCAGAAGTAGAACCTGTTTGTTAAATACTAAAAAATAACAAACATTAGAGTATCAAATTTTTTCATACAAACATACTTATTTGTTATCATCAAAACTCATAGATAATATTGCAGAACCAAATCTTGTTCTAACAATCTCCCCCTTTTTGATGATGATAAAACTATGTATTTTGGTGACACAATTTTGTTCATATAATCAGAAAAAGTGAAAATAAAAAGGTAAGTAATACTTATCCTTTTTATGAAACTCCCATTGAGTCAATGACTTGATGAAGCTCGAATATCCTAACTCTGAACCATTTGAGTGAAAACTCCCCTGGTTCCAGTAGATCAGATCTTGAGATTCTTGACTATAGATGCCAATGAAAATGAAATCAATTGAAATCTTGAAACTTTAATGTCACTAAGACAGCTTCCAGATTCTCAATTCTTGGAGTCTGATTATGATATGAAAATTTTCTTCAGAGTCTGAAGCCAATAGGTTAGACATAAGCCTTGCATAATGCACTCAGATCTTTGTTTTTAATCATAGTTTAAATTTCCTGAAAAAAGAAAACACTTCTAACAGAAACAGAAGTTTAACTGTGTTAGAATGTAAGCAGCTCTTTTCAGAGAACATTTTCCAGAATTTGATTATTGAAATCAAAATCATGTTCAATTAATTACTCCCCCTTTTTTTCATATTAAAAAAGGTAATTATGTGTGAAAAACATAAAAAATAGAAGCAATAATAGGAAAAGATAAGAAGTTATTAGCCAAAAGAAGACTTCATCAATGGAGGAGCGAGTGGTGGTAATCGAAACACCAAAGATATGAGAATGAATGAAGTTTCCATCAGGACTGAAAAAAACATGAAGCCGGAAATTCTTCATGAGGTTAGGATAAATAGGACCTCTAAGCATTGTTGCACACCCAGACATCCTTGATTTAAAATAAAACCGTTGATGAAACCATCATCAGACACATAGTTAGGTCTTTTCTCTTTTATTACTTCGAGAAGATTTTCATCTCCCTGAAAGGTTCTAACTACCATGGTATGCAGAAAAGCTTGAAGAGAAGAAATGGTTAAATATGATACAAGGATAAGTACTTGATGAAGGACTATAAATGAGAGGAGATATAAATAGTCATTTAATTCGTTCAAGAAATGAGATGATTGAAACACTCAAATGAGTTAATTTCGAGAGAGAGAGAGAGAGAGAGAGAGAGAGAGAGAGAGAGAGAGAGAGAGAGAGAGAGAGAGAGAGAGAATCAAATGATGTCTCAGACTGCTAAAAGTAGGGAATGAAAGAGAGAAGTAGATCAAAAGTTAAGATAGAAGAACACAAAAACACTTAATTAGAGCCTGACAGGGAAGATCTTAGTATTCATATCATACAAAACATAGGAATACGACATGAAACAATTGTTCCTAAGACACAAAAGGGAGGAGTAGTTAATAAATGTAATCATGATTAATCAATTCCAATAAACATAACTTCTCGTGAATTTCTTAGGTAGAGTGTGATAGACACTAAGAATATTTAGGTGATGTGTTTGATATTCTCAACATCTAGAAAAACCACGAAAGATTCCATCTGATTAGAGACATTTCTGACCCGAGACATCTTTTGATGACTGAGGTAAAAAGAAATTAGAAGGCCTTTGATTGAGTCAGATTCTTATCACTTCAGACTAATACTAAAACACATTTGATTCTATTGTACCCCAAAATTTTCCCTCTCACTTATCAAAATTTGCTCACAAGATCTCCATTGACTCAAGACTGCATTAGGATTTGATCAGCTCAAGACACCTCCTTATGCATTGATGACCAAAATTAGGGTTTGAGATTGCACAAGGATTTTTCAATTTCCAATGCTTCATATGACTTTCATGGATCATTATGGACCCCCAAGATTACTCATGTCAAGTTTCAAGTCTTGGATCACACTTTTGATTAGTCAATTGAGCAGTTGACCTAAAAATCAGCTGTATTGGGGGAAAAGTCAACTATGGCCAATTTACAGTCAAACTTCATAATTTTTTATCCACAATAACATTTTAAACTCATATGTATCATTTTGATCAAGTTTGGACCTTAATTCCTCAAGAAATTTGATCAAATCTCCAAAAGGGCAAAATGGTCAAAATTAGGGTTTTGACTGGGAAATGGCAATTTCTGATTTTTAACCTAGCAAATGGTCAATTGGTTTAAGGCATGATCTCAAGAGTCCAATTGCATCATTTTTACCTAATGACATGGTTCAAAATATTGCAAATCCATTGGGTTGACAGATGAATTTTGCACTCAACTGATCAAAAGTAAACTGTATACTGAAAAGTCAAACTTTGACTTTTTGGTTAAATTCAAGTACCAAAGATCACAATTCATCAAAAAATGTCAAAATATGAAACTTATTCATCAAGAAATAAAAAATTCAAGATTTTATTTTGAAAAGTCAAAATTTCTAAACTTAGAAATTTTTCCAAGTGTTGGAAATTTCATGTTTTTCATAACTTTGAGCCAAATTTTCACCATGATGCAAGATGATTCAAGAGAAACTCCAACCATGAAAGTTGTAGATATACATGAAATCTACAAATTTTCTTCACACATCTTATTCCAAAAATTCTTGGATCTCAAGTAATAATTTTATGAACATAGGGTCATGAAACTAAACACTTAGTGAAATTTTGCCCTAATTTGGTCAGGATTTTGACCTAACTTCATGAAACTTTTTCATATAGTTCCAAGGGGAATATTAAAAAGAAATTCAAAGATGGATTTTAAATCACATTGCATGATTTCCAAAATGTCCAAGAACTCCTTGAGATCATTCTTGAGTAGGGAGAATCGAAGAGATGAAGTTAGGATTTTGTCACTTGAATTATAAGTCATTTTTGATGAACACATGAACCAAATCCATGCTAGGCTGAATAATCTTTGCTTTACATGCCTCAAACTTGTTTGTCACTCCATAGTTAAATGTTTACACAGCTGTTAGGGCTTTGATCTAAGCAATTAAGCTATTATCCAAGTTACATTTCCATTAATGGCACAAAGTTGACATTGCCATTCTTGTAAAGCAAGCTTTTTGCATAAAATTCACATTGAGCCTCTAACTTGTTCCCTCTAATTACACTCCATCCACAAATTCAGAAGCAAGATTGTTTAGAGCATAACCACTCTATCTTAGCCAGTACATAAGACTTTGAAACTTGTTTTGTCAAAAAATCACATGTTTAACTTAAAGATGCAAATTTGAATTCTGATCAACTAGAGTAATCCAAACTTGTTGCTTATAAATAGAGTCACTATTTGTGAGCTAGGACACGAGCTTGAACACCCTGAAATATACCAAAACTCTCTCAAATCAGAAATTGCCCAAAAACTCCATTGTTACACAGTTTCTGACCTTGAACCTCAAACTCACATTTCCCTCGTGCGTTTCTTGGCATTTTAGTTTCTAAAGCTTCCTTACATCAAGTGTAACTTATCCTTGTACCCGTTTCATTTCTGTAACATCATTTACCCCATCTTCCATAACCAAAAACAAAGCATTTCACATTGACTTCTCCAAGTCATTTCAGCCACTCTCAACTCAAGCAAACCATTGCATTAGCTTCCTAGGACCTCAAGGAAGCTAACCTGATCATCACCATCACTTGAAACAAGCTCAAACTCAAAACACGATTTCCATTTTTGAGGTAATTTTTCTCAACTTGGAACTCTTCATACAGGCATCAACAATAGTTTATTTGTGAATAAAACATGTAGATATCATTTCCTTGAAGCTAACCATGTCCTTAGTTTCCATTAATTTTGCTTGAGCTTAGAGAATTTTGAAATTGAAATTTCTGATTTTTTTATGGTTCAAATTAGGGCCATTAGAATTCTTGCTTATCTTTGATCTATAGTTTTAATACTTTACATTTCTGGAATCGTAAGAAAATTTGCTACAAGTTTCATGTTTACAGTTTTCATTTTTGATGAGAAATAAGCAAGTTATAGTTGGTCTGGATGGAGGTTGAAGATGAAGTCTTCAGAACACGTTTTACCTTACATATTTATTGTTTCATTTGTATTAACGGATGTATATCCACCCCAGTGGTAGAAGCGCGCGCGTGTAACCTAAGGGACATGAGTTCGAGCCCTAGTGGTACCCTTTTCATTTTTTTTTTCATATTTTTACAATTCTGACTTTTTTTGTTTGGCAGGCGCTGGGCCCTTTGGGCCTGGCTCATTTTTGTTTTTGCTGACTAACCTCCATACTGGATCTTGGCACCCCCTGTCCAAATTTATTTATTTATTCATTTATTTCATTTATCTTTTCTTAAATATATTTTTTTCTAAATACAAAAAATCATAAAATACAAAAAAAATGATATATTTATATTTTGACCTATTTTATTTTATTTTTCTCACCAAATTTTTTTTATTAATTATACTCTATTTATTTTTCAGTTATTATCTTGCAAATATAAATAAAATTAATTTATTATTTATTTTCTTTCATATTAATTTAAATACATCATTTTTGATATAAAAAAAACTAAAAATATTTTATAATACTATAAATATTTTTTAAAGATAAAAATACTAAAAGTACTTCTCTTAAACTTATTTTCTTTTGATTAATTATTAGAATTAGGGTTTTAATTTAAAATCCCTTCTTAAATAAATTCAAACTTAATTAACTATTTTCCTTATTTAAATTAGGTTAAGACAAAAAATATTTTGTTTCATGAAAACCAAACAAAATTCATTTTCTTTACATTTTGCATCCTTGTACATTTATTCATTTTCATACTTTGTATTTATTTAAATTCCTTGTATATTTATATCAATTCAATATGGTTGTAATAGGCTAATTAGGTTTAAATTCTTGTAAATCCCCATTTACAAATTGTACACCTCCTCCCCATAAATGTTGTAATAGCGTAGTAACTTTAAATTTCACAATTTATCGCTTTCATATAACATGCTAGTAATTAGGGTTTGTATGGAAAGACTAAAACCAATGCTTAGAAAACCCTAATTCAAGACAAAAAAAACAAGCATGAAAACCAAACACTTGCACACAAGCACCCCTAGGGTTATTCCACTTGGTTGCCTTATACAAAATGACCATGTTACGCATGTAAGGTATCTTAGCAAAAACAAGAAAATACAAGATCATAGTCCCGCGATGACGCTATCTAAGTTGCCTTACAAATGATCTTAGTCCCTCAAAAATAATACTAAGATACCTTGCAACATTGCTAATCATGGTTATACGATGACCCACGCCCGTCCCGTTTCCATCCAAAGATAGGGTTGCTTACCAAATCAATGGTAAGACAACAATGTCAAAGAAAAAGAAAATGAACAAGAAAGACATTTGAGTAGGTAGATTGCTCCTAATTACTTGCTCCATTTCATTAAAAAAAAACATCCTTGCTATTTTCAAAACAATCACACACATTTTCAAACATCTTACAAACATTGAAAACATTTTCAAAAGATCAAACATCTTTGTATACATTCTTACGAACGAGAATCATTATGAAGATTGCCTAAACAATGGCCTGTTTACAAAATACTTTCAAAAAACCACACAAAGCACAATTTCAAACAAAGCAAGTAACTAAGAGCCCATGGAAAACCATGGATGAAAAGGGTGCTAATACCTTCCCTTTTCATAATCTACCCCCCGAACTCAAGAAATAATCTCAAAGGTCTTTCCTGTGCTTTTTCACCTTTCCTTTTTAGATAAAAGAAAAGTCGGTGGTGACTCTTGTTAATCGCAACATTTGCGATCAAACGCAAAACCTACAAGTCAGTTCTCCCACCGTATCACAGAACTGACGACTCTGCTGGGGAAAATTCTAAAAGTGGGGTTACCTTAGGGCTAGATCACATTTACTTGCTTGCATTGTTTGATTTGTATGCTTTACATTATGGTTCTTTATTTGGGTTTGAATCCTCTACCCGGAATTGGGATATATTATAGGTAAGTAGCAATACGTTGTGGAAACTGTGTGGGGTATACCGACATGGTCTAAGCAATAGCTACATTAGCGTGACATATTTGTGGGTACCGGTAGCCTTTGAGTTAATCAAAGAGAATACGGGGCCGCTGAGTGATGTCATGAAACCCTAATGAACTTCTAGAACCTTTACTTGACCAACTTGGCCTTTAGGATGTAGTGAGATGACCGACTTTGGTGCAGTCCAAAGTTGGTAGATACTCGATACTACACTCATTGAGGTTTGGTTTCTTGGGATATTTCGGTCGCCATTAAAGAGGCTTGAGCTGAAACAATGACCAAGGAAACAATCCAGTGATATTGATCTCCTTAGAACCCGGTTACTATTACTAGGACAGGTTTAAGACAACTAAACTTCAAGAGGGTACTTACCTATAAAACCCCATGCAAGCCTAAACCTAAGGATTTGTTTGATTTTTTTGTATATACATACTTGTACATATCATCATGAACAACATAACATAATACACATTCACTAACCATTTCAAGGATTTTTAGATTCATCTTTGTTCTTGTTTTGTAGGATATGGATTCTCTTCGTAGAAAAACTATTCAAGTCAACCTTGTAAGAATCCCTCCACAACTTAAGGAGCTAGCTTTAAGGATTCCTGAAAACTCTCCATTCACAGAGAGACATGGTCACCTACTCAACTTGGTCATCTCTAACACAGATGAGGACATGATGAAGGTGCTCTTTCAGTTCTTTGATCCTTTACACCATTGCTTCACATTTCCCGACTATCAACTTGTGCCTACTTTGAAAGAATTCTCCCGACTCTTGAGAATTCCCATTCTCAATCAACTACCTTTTTACGGTACGGAAAGAGACCCAAATCCAGAAGAGATTGCTCAAGCTCTAGACTTGCACTCATCTGATATCACAATTCATTGGGAAACAAGGAGTGGTGTCAAGGGCTTCCTAGAAAAGTTCTTGTTTGAGAAAGCCCAAAGCTGTTGGAATTCCTTGGATTTGTAAGCCTTTGAGGAAATTGTGGCTCTCCTCGTCTATGGGATGGTTTTGTTTCAAAATCCTGACCAACTCATAGATGTGAACGCCGTCAAAATCTTCATATCCCGCAACCCGGTGCCTATATTGCTAGGGGATATCCTACACTCTTTTTACACTCACAGAATGAGGAAAAGAGGTGTCCTTATGTGTTGCACTCCTCTCTTGGCAAGATGGTTTATTTCACATATTCCCCAATTTGTATTAAAGAATGAGCAAGGTTCAAGGTGGTCACAAAGGTTGATGGCGCTCAAACATTCAGACATTCATTGGTGCTCCTGATCCATAGAGAATGTTACTATTGTCGACCATTATGGGGAATTTCCTAATGTCCCTTTACTTGGCATTAGGGGAGGAATCACCTACAACCCCTGCTTAGCTTTAAGACAGTTTGGTTACGCCCAAAGGGATGGCCCGCATGAGATGCTGATTCAAGGTTTGGTATTTGACTACGACAACGACGATCAAGGTCTTCCCCAGAGATTTATCTGAGCTTGAAGGATGTTAAACAAGGTAGATAGCAAGACACTGGGGCACAAGAATTCCATCCCTCTTGAGCCTTACCTCAAATGGGTACGAACTCGTGCTCAGAATATTATGATGCCTTATCCCTCCATTCTCCCGGTAATTGTTGATCATGTCATGGAAGGAGATGTTCCATACACTATCCTACATCCTGACATGCCCACCTCTCTTGAAGACCTACAAAGGGATTGGATACAACTCAATAGGGAGAGAGATACTTTCGAAGCCCAATTCTACACAAGCGAGAAGAAGGTTTTAGAACTCACTAGGCTACTTCATGAGGAGCAGACTCTGAATGCCTACATTGCACCAAAAGGATACAGACTACCTTTTTATCTTAGAGTTTTTTGTATTATTTTTCCCAATAAGGCATTGATGTACTCAGAAGCTTTAATTTATTAATATAACGTGTGTTTCCTTTTTTGTCTAAAACAAATTTGAATCTTAAAATCATTGAAATCATTGCATACGCATTTATCATTCATCATAACATAAGCAGGTTTCTTGCAACAAGTCTCCTCATCTCTCTACTGTTTATTTCAGTAAGATGGATCTCGAGCAAACGGTAAAGGACCTCCAAGCTCAGAATGCACAATTCCAGCAATTGTTCTTGACCCTAGCCAAAGGACAAGAAGAGTTGAAGACTTTGCTGGCTAAGGAGAAGAAAAAGAAGACAAAGAAGATAACAGGAGTTCTAAACATGGGAAGAAGATTGCATGGGCAGACAAGAAGGACCCTATACTTTCCAACGACATCCGATGAGAGAGAGAATCAAGATGGGAAAGGCAAGGAAATAGTTGTCCCGTCAGAATCAGAAGAGGAAGAAGAAGACTATTCTGAAGAACAATACCCTCCAGCTGATGACAAGTATAAACATCTCGAAGAGCGGTTGAGTGCAATGGAAATCTAAAAGGTGCCTGGCTTGGACTTTGAGGAATTGGGTTTAGTGTCGGGGATTGTCATTCCTACAAAATTCAAAGCACCTGTGTTCGCCAAATATGACAGAGTTTCATGCCCTAAAATGCATCTCCGGTCTTATGTAAGGAAAATCTAGCCTCATACTGCTGACAAAGACTTATGGGTACACTTTTTCCAAGACAGTCTGTCTGGAACTCAACTTGATTGGTTTTATCAGTTAGAAAGAGCTAACGTTCATAACTGGGAAGATCTTACTGCAGCCTTTTACAAACAATACCAATACAATGTTGATCTTGCGCCTACCCGTACTTAACTCCAGAGTATGGCCATGGTTTCAAATGAAGGCTTCAAGGATTATGCGCAAAAATGGAGAGACTTAGCTGGAAGAGTTCAACCTCCCCTATCTGAAAGAGAGTTAGTTGATATGTTCTTGGGCACCTTATCCGGACCATTCTTTAATCACTTAATTGGAAGTTCATCGGCAGGTTTTACTGAATTGATATTGACCGGAGAAAGGATAGAAGCCGGGATAAAAAGTGGAAAGATTCAAAAAGATGCATCCTCCGCTGCTGTTAGGAAGCCATTCATCGGGAAAAAAGAAGTGGTTGCTGTATATCCTCAGAGAAATCAAGATAGGGCCGAACGCCGTCCAATGGTGGGGGCTGTTATGATTCCTAAAAATGTGCCTGATCAACAAAGAAACAACCAACCAAGGATGGAAAGACCAGTCAGACAGTTCACCAGAATTAACATGACTCTATCTCAAGTATTGTCGCATTTGTTAAGATCCAACCTGGTGAATTTGAAAGAAGCTCCAAAAAACCCTAACACAATATCTCCTCACTATCATCCTAATGCCCGCTGTGCATACCACTCTGAGAGTCCCGGCCATGACACTAGTAACTGTTGGGCTCTAAAGAACAAAGTACAAGACCTCATTGAAGCCAAAGAGATTGAATTCGATGCACCCGAAAAGCCAAATGTCATTTCTACCCCTATGCCCAAACATGGCCATAATACCAATGCCATTGAAGAAGATATGTTTGTTACTTCAGTTGATGAACTTATGACCCCACTCCTGACTATTAAAGTGAACTTGTTGAATGCCGGTGTTTTCTCAGGCTGTGATGAAGGCTGTCATTTCTGTTTGTCCTCACCAACCAACTGTCCTTTGTTGAAAGCAGGTGTTCAGTGCCTAATAGATAACAAAGAAATTTTGTTTGAAAAGACTTCTGTTCCACCTGTTCCTTTTAATTATGTTTCTATCATTACCATTTTCGCCAATTCTTCCAGGCTCTCCACCAAAAGACTCGTTAAAATTACATCAGTTCCAAAAGTAGCTCCTTTGATAATTACAATGCCTGGACCAGTCCCGTATTCGTCAGACAAAACCATACCATGGAATTATGGAGGGGATGTCTACTACCATGATATCAAGCAAGATTGGCCAGCAGCCGAAGATTCAAGTCCTGAGAAAGTCGACTCTGATATCAGTAATATTGTAGGGACTAGCAAGATTACCCAAAGCGGAAGGATATTCTCTCCAGAAATTGCTCCCTCAAAATCAGTTTCTGGACCCGTAATCATCCCTGCTGTTACTCCTCCAAAAGTTATCCCTGGTCCTACAATCATCCCCACTAATACTCCAACTGACAAAGCTGTTACAATACCTGTTATCACTCCTACTGACATTCCTACTGCCGAGTTAACCGAGACTCGAGGTAAAAGTATTCTGGCTGAGCCTGTCCGGATGAAGGCACAATCATTGGCTATCCCCGAGACCTCCCGGAAAGAGATGGAGGAAATTCTAAAAATCATAAAAAGAAGCGACTACGATGTAGTTGAGCAACTGGGGAAAACTCCATCCAAAATTTTCGTGCTGGCTTTACTACTATGTTCTGAGGCGCATGCAAAAGCCTTGGTAAAATTCCTGAAAACTGCTCATGTACCCCAAGAAACATTTGTCGATCAGTTCCAAGACTGCATAGCCAGCTTGACTTAGATAATGGTCTAGGTTTCTAGGATGATGATTTAACGCTAAGAGGAAGGAAGCATAATGAGGAATTGCATGTCTCATTGGAATGCAGAGGCATAACCTTGGCTCATGTGTTGGTGGATATCGGATCGTCTCTGAATGTTTTGCCTAAAAAAGCTCTTGATAGGCTTGACTGTGAGGGATTGACATTGAAGCCAAGAAACATAGTAGTAAGGGCTTTTGACGGATCGAAAAGTATGGTGCATGGGGAAGTGGATATCCCCATAAAGGTTGGAACCCAAACATTCGATTCAACTTTTTATGTAATGGACATCCTCCCTTCATACTACTGCTTGTTAGGCCGACCATGGATCTACAATGCTGGCGCTGTTACTTCTATGTTGCACAAAATGATGAAATATACAGTTCAAGGGAAGATTATCACCGTTCATGGAGAAGAAGAGTATATGATCAGCCATCTCAATTCGTTCAGATATGTGGAATTAGATGGTGAATTTATTGAAACTCCATTCCAACACTTTGAAGAAGTCCCGAAAGATGTGGCAGTAACGAAGGCTGTGTATCAGGTTCCCAAGATCACAAGGCCTCCACTTAGGATGTCATCTTTGAAGGATGCTGTTGTACCCCAAAATTTGCCCTCCCATTTCCTCAACATTTTCTCATCACAAGACCCTTGGAGCTCAAGATCCAGTTAGGGTTTCCTCTGCTCAAGACTTCTCCTTGCACCACAGACCCAAATTAGGGTTTGTGTTTGCACAAAGATATTTTGACCTAAAATGCCTAAGATGACTTTCATGCTTCATGTTGGACTCCCAAGTTTATCCATACCAAGTTTCAAGCCTTGATTCCAATCTTTGCCCAGTCAATTGGACAGTTGACCTAGAAATCAGCTGTATTGGGGAAAAAGTCAACTGTGACCAATTGACAGTCAAATCTCATGAAAATTGACCCACATCAACATTATGAACTCACATAGACCATTTGATCAAGTTTGGATCACAATTCCACAAGAAATTTGATCAGATCATCAAAAGGGCAAAATGGTCATTTTTTAGGGTTTTGACTACACAAGGGTAATTTTTTGACTGTTTGACCTAGCCAATGGCAAACCAAGCTCACATATGGACTCAAGGACCCCATGGAATTATCTTGACATGCTCAACAAGTTCAAAAGATCCCAAATACACAGGATTGATAGTTGAATTTCTCAGTCAATTGATCAATTTTGACTGTATACTGAAAAGTCAAACTTTGACTTTTTGGTCAAAATCAAGGGTCAAGATTCATTTTTATCAAAACATGCCAAATCATGAAACTTGTTCACCAAGAAACCAAGAAATGCAAATTAGGGTTTGAAATGGGAATTTTTCATAACTTAGAATTTTTCTAAGTTATGGAAAACCCTAATTTTTTTCCAACTTTGCCCCACTTTCTCACCAAGATTCATTTGGATTCAAACAAAAGTCAAAACATGAAAGTTGTAGCTTGTTGCATAATCTACAACTTTGATTCACAAAGTTTTCCCAAATGAAGCATGTATCTCAAGTTACAATTTTTTGAATAGGGGTGCCAAACCATTCTTAACTTAGAGAAAATTTGACCTTTTTGACAAGGTTTTCTACCTAACTTCAAGGCCATTTTCCATACACTTCCACTTGGAATTTCAATTTTCATTTCAAATATGGATTGTAGTACACATTCCAAGCTTTCCAAAATGTCCAAGAAATTCTCAAACAACCTCATAACTTGAGAGAATCGAATTTCACAATATGGCAAAAACTCACTTTTGAATTGATCATGAACATGTTCATAACTTAGGCCATTTTCAAGTCAGCATAGTTTGTGCTACATTACAGGTCCTAAAACCCTTTTACACTCATAAATTTAATGCCAAACCTTTGTGCCAAGACCATGTTTTGTGTATTCAAGCATTGCCTAGAAGATTAATCCATTTATAGATAAAGCATTATTTCCATTTTAAAAAAGTAGAACTTTATGTCCATTTTGCAAATCCAAGTGGTACAGTCAAAATCTTCTAGGCACAAGTTATGAGACACATTGCACTGATCAAGAAAAAGGGTTGCAGCATGTTATGGGGGCCTGCATCAGTCTAGAACATCAACTTGCCTTTTGTTGCTTAAGAAAGAAGAAACATAGCATAACTTGTACCAACTCTCATATCAGCTTACAAACACTTAAGCAAACTTGTGAAACACATTCAAGAGATACCAACTGAGCTAGTACACGACCCTAACATCCCTCAAACACTCCCATTCCCAGAATCACCTTCAAACTGCAAGAACAGGGCAGGGCCTGCAGTTTGAGTGCCATCTCTCATTCCTCTCAAGCTTTTTCTTGCCCAAACCAGTTCACACACCTTCCATACCATCTATGCAAGCTAACCAAAACCTAAAACATGACCTGTAATCCCTTTAACTGGTTCTACCATTTTCACTTTTCTGATTTGCAGGTGAAGTGCTCTAGCTCGATTCAAAAGCTTTCAAGACAAAGTAAAGCTTGGAATAGCATCCCTAGACCTCAAGGAAACTATCCCAATCATCACCTTGCACTGAAAGCTTCTCCATTGCCAGATAGAACTTCAACTGAACAGGTAAGTTTTTGAATTCGTATCTCTCTTATTAGGCATTGTTAGCTTTAGGTTTGTGAAGAGAATATGTCATAATCATTGCCCTGAACACGCCCATATAATTAGATTTTATTTATATTATGTGTGTTGCAAGAATTTTGAGTCTGAACATGGAGGAAAATCTAGCTCAGGATTTGGGGGAGAAGAAATTCTCCCTCATCTTAGAGAGTTAAGACAAGTTCTGCATATGGCTGGATTCGTCTCTTAATGCTGAACATTTTTGATGTTATGAGTTTTCATTAAAAAGCCAGGAATCAAGATGTTTGAATCAAGGAACCAGGCGCGCGTTTTTTGACATTGTTTGGCCAGAGGTTGAAGAAAGGTTATTTGGGCTGGGCCTGTTTTTGCATTTCCTTTTCACACACTCTTTTTACTTCTGAACCCCCTAAGCCCATTTTCTTCATTTTAATGATTTTTTGAATTTTCTTTTTTTGGCTTGATTTATTTATTTTTTCTAATCATATAAAAAACATAAAAATAATTTTTTGTACCATTTTCCTATTTATTAGATATTTATTTGGTTAGACTAGTTATTTGAACATAAATAAGTAAATAAATATACTTTTATTTAAAAAATGTTAAAATGGTGTAAATACATGTTCATTTTTATTTTATTTCATTTTATATTCTAAAAATATTTTATGTGAAATATACTTTTTTTTACAAAAATTAAATATTATTAATTAATATATATAATACATATTTTGTAAATAATACAAATAAATACATATATATTAGTATACTTAGAATAAAATACCAAAAATATACATATTTTTATTTTATTAATATTTAATACTAAAAATACATTTTTTACAAATATACTTCATTTTTATTTTATTTTTGTACACAAATAATAAATATTGTATATATTGAATAAATAATAAATTTTATTTAATAGAATTAGGGTTTTGCCCTAAACATGAAAAACTCCAAAAAATAATACTTTCCTTTTCTTTATTTTGACATGTAAAAATACCTTTTTTCATACATACAAAAACCATTCTTTGGCATCTTGCACATTTGTTCTATTTTATTTAATTTATGCAAATTAATCACCTTGTAAATCATTCCATATTGATGTAATAGTTTTAGGTTTAAATTCCTTGTCAAAATCCCCATTCGAACATTTGTACCCCCCTTCCCATATATGGTTTTGTAATAGCTTAGTAAATTTATTTTCGTACTTTATTTCTTTCTAACTATACCATGTTGGAATTAGGGTTTGTATGCGAAAAATAACGAAAAAATAGTTTTGACCTAATTTCAAGATAAACAAGCATGAAAATGGACACACAAATCACACTTGCACCCCCTAGGGTATTCCACTTGTTGCCTTTCAAAATTGGGCCATATTGCATGTTAGGTCTCTTCGGGCAAAGCAAACAAATCAAATGATCATAGTCCCTCGATAACACTTTCAAAATGTTGCCTAAACAAATGATCAAGTCCCTTAAAGAAAATGCCCAAAGATACTTGGCACCATTGCAATTATGGTCTAAACGATGACCCGCGCCCGTCCCTTTCACATCCTAACATGAGATTGTCCACCAAATACAATGGTGGAACAAACTTGTTAAAAGGGTTAAAACATAGCAATAAACTTTGAGAAATTTAGGAGTAGATAACCTCTTAGTTACTTGAATCAAACTTGCAAAACAAAACACTTGCCTATTTTCCAAAACACACCTCACAACACTTTCAAAACAACTTTCAAAAACAAAATGAAAACCTTTTCAAAAGACATACATCTTTGTATACATCCCCACATGGATCATTACAAAGGTTGCCACCACATCGGTTTCTTTTCAAAACATTTTCAAACCCACACACACACAAGCACCATTTCAAACAATTGAAAACAAAAGGCAAGTGATCTAAGCAAGTAATTAAGAGCCCATGGATAACCATGGATAGAAAGGGTGCTAATACCTTCCCTTTCTATAATCTACTCCCCGAACCCAAGAAAACATCTCAAAAGGTTTTTGCTGTGCTTTTTAACCTTTCCTTAGGATAAAATAAAAAGTCGGTGGCGACTATTGCTCAACCGAAACATTTGCGAAAACAAACGCAAAACCATAGTCAGTTCTCCCACCGTATCACAGAACTGGCGACTCTGCTGGGGATAACTTAAAAGTGGAGTAACCTTAGGGTTTAGATCACCTTTGTTTTCAATTGTTTGCTTTGATTGCTTTTATATTTGTGGGCTTTGCATCGGAGTTTCATAGATCCTAACCCGGATCTGGGAAATACCCTTTTTAGGTAGCATAATCTGTGAGGGACCTGTCCGGCGTAGACCGACATGGGTGAAGCAGTGGCTACGTTGGTGTGGCACCTTGGTCTGTACCTATATCCCTTGTGTTGCAATGAGGAGAATATAGGTCTTCTAAGGAGTCATTAAACACCAACCGACCTTAGAACCTTAAATTGACCAACTTGGCTATTAGGACAGTAGCAGTATGCTACACTCATTGAGGCTAAACTCTCGAGATGGTTCTGGCCGCGAGAAAAGATTGCGATGCTGGAGTTATGACCGATTGAGGGTAGCCAATGATTTGAGATCCTCTAGAACCCGGTTACTTTTGATAGGATAGGTTTTAACCAACGAAACTAAAAGAGGGTAATACCTAAACTTCATGCTGGCCTGAAACCTAAGTGTTGTCTTGTATGATTTGTGTGCCTTGCCATGCTTGCCTGTGTGAATACTTGTAGTGTGCTTCATCATAGCATCATGCCATCATACCATTGCATGCATCCTGTATAAAAGACTAACCCATTTCAAAGACAAAAAAAGTTTCATCTTTGCTCTGTTTTGTAGGACATCATGATGCCCGTGCGTAGGAATACTGTCCGGCTCAACTTTATTCAACCACCAACTTTGCTCATGGATTTGGTTGGTAGGATTCCAAACACTTCTTCCTTCATCAACAGACATGGTTCTCTCCTTGGCTTGATCACTGCAAAATGGGACCAACAACTGATAAGTGTTCTGACCCAGTTTTATGACCCCCTGTATCATTGTTTCACCTTTCAAGACTTCCAGCTGGTTCCTACCCTGGAAGAATTCTCTTATTTGCTTGGTATCCCTGTCTTGGAGCAAACTCCTTTCACTGGTTTGGAAAAGACTCCTAGGCCTGAAGAGATTGCTGCAATTCTCCCCTTGACCAAAGAAGAGGTATTGTCTAACTGGGAAACTAGAAGTGGAGTTAAGGGCTTCTTGGTCAAGTTTCTGGCTGACAAGGCTAATGATTTCTGGAATGACTTGGACTTCAAGGCGTACGAAGATATTCTGGCTCTTTTGATCTATGGTCTAGTATTATTTCCCAATCCTGACACCTTTATCAGTATCCATGCCATAAAGATTTTCATGTCTCGAAATCCTGTACCCACTCTTTTGGGTGATATCCTGCAACAACTCTATGCTCGAACTGCCCGAAAACGGGGAACTCCGTGGTGTTGTGCTCCTTTGCTAGTGAGGTGGTTTATTTCGCACCTTCCTAAGTTCGTGTTGAAGAATGAAGAAGGAAAAGGTTGGGCTCGGAGGTTAATGTCTCTCCCAGATAATGACATCGCTTGGACTCTCAGAGGTTTGGATGAGGTAGCTGTTATTGACCGTTGCGGAGAATACCCTAATGTTCCGTTGATTGGTATCCAAGGAGGAATCTCTTATAATCCATGCCTAGCTCTCCGTCAGTTTGGAAGAGCCAGGGGAGATGGGCCTCATGAAATGTTGGTTCCTCACTTCCATTTTGAGTTTCAGGCAAACAGTGACAAACTACGCCATGGATTCATTAGAGCTTGGGACATAATTCACAAAGCTGACCCACTTGAGTTGGGACCAAAGACTTCTCTACCAATGGAACCCTATTGTAAATGGGTCCGCATCCGTGCTCAGAGGTTAGGTATGCCGTACGAAGCTGTTAGACCTATCATTCTTGAATCTCCTGATGAAGATGGGGTTCCTCCAACTGTCCTCCCTCCTCAGATACCTACTGATTTTGACACAATGAAGAGATCTTGGGCGCAGCTAAAGGAAGAACGGGATTTCTATCGGGAAAAGTTCAACGAGCAAGAACGGAAGATCCAGAGGATGACTAAGCAATTGGAGGAAGAGCGGGTTCTGAATAACTACATCAACACTGAGAAGAGGAGGCCATGGGAGCATTGATGGGCTTTAGATATTTCCTTTTATAGCTTTTATTTCCTTTCCAGTATTTTCCATTCCTGTAATGCCTAAGGGCAAGTTGTTGAACAATTAAAATTTTAATCTAATGAAGTGTGTTTCCCTTTTGTCTACAAAGTTGAATCTTGTTTGTCTTTGAAAACATAAAACATACGCATATCATTGCACCATATGCATAGCAGGTACCCTATTTCACAGGTTGCTTAATCTTCTTCGCTGTTTATTTAAACAGTCATCATGAATCCAGACTCATCCAGTGAGCAAGCCATCAAGGCCCTTCAGGCCCAAAGTGCCCAGTTTCAAGAGATGGTCCTAAGCCTGGCCCAAGGTCAGCAAGAGTTGAAGACTCTACTCCTGAAGAAGAAGAAGAAAAAGAGGACTGCGTTATTCAACACTGGACGCAGATTTGGGAACACACTCCATAACGAAGCTGAACCAACTACTTCTTCTGCTGAGAAAAACAGTCCCCAAGGGGGAGGAGCTCCTAGTCCCGCAGTCTCCGACAACGAGACGGACTACAATGATGAACAAATACCCACCTGCTGCTGACAGATACAAGCAATTGGAGGACCGCTTGAGCGCCATGGAAATTCAGAATGTGCCGGGGCTGGATTTCGGAGATTTGGGGTTATCTTCTGGGGTAGTAATTCCACACAAGTTTAAGGCACCTGCCTTCGCCAAATATGATGGGGTCTCCTGCCCAAAGCTGCATCTAAGGTCGTACGTAAGGAAGATCCAACCTTACACGGCAGATAAGAACCTTTGGATTCACTTCTTCCAAGATAGCCTTTCGGGGTCACAGCTTGAGTGGTTCTACCAACTAGATGAAACTAGTATCCGACACTGGGAAGATTTGGCAACCGCATTCTACAGACAATATCAATACAATTCTGATCTCGCTCCAACGCGTACCCAGCTTCAGGGTATGTCTCTAGGAACGGGTGAAGGGTTCAAAGAATATGCACAAAAATGGAGAGATTTGGCTGGCAGGGTGCAACCTCCATTGACTGGTCGTGAGCTGGTTGATATGTTTCTAGGGACTTTGTCTGGTCCATTTTTCAATCATTTGGTTGGTAACACCTCCGCTGGGTTTACGGATTTGATTCTGACGGGAGAAAGAATTGAAGCTGGCATCAGGTCAGGAAAGATACAAAAAGCTGCCTCCACAAGTACTGAGAAGAGGCCTTTCAAGAAAGAAGCAAGTGTCGTCTATGGTCCTAGAAGACAAGTCAAGCCCGAAAGTCGCCAAGCCGTCAATGCTTTGGTCATTTCAAAACCTGTTGCTGCTCCTCAGCAATACAATCAACAAAGAGGTGAAAGGCCCAAGAGGCAGTATACTCGGCTGAGTATGACCTTATCTCAAATTTTACCCCAACTATTATCAACCAACTTGGTGACCGTCAAAGAAGCTCCTAAGGTTGTCAACACTGCATCTCCTAAGTATAACCCAAATGCCCGGTGTGCTTATCATTCTGATAGTCTCGGGCACACTACTGATGATTGCTGGGCCTTGAGAAACAAAGTGCAAGATCTTATCGACGCAAAGGAAATTCAGTTTGAAGCGCCTGAGAGACCGAATGTTGTAACTGCTCCTATGCCCCAGCATAGAGTAAATGCCATTGAGGAAGAGTTGTATGCTGTTTCGGTGAATGAAGTTGTTACCCCTCTTTTGACTGTTAAGAGGAACTTACTACTAGCCGGTTTATTTCCAGGTTGTAGTAAGGGTTGCCTCCTGTGTGCTGTTATCCCTACCGGTTGTCCACTGCTGAAATCAGGCATCCAAAGCCTGATGGATAGCAAGGAAATTCTGTTCAAGAAAACTGATGTTCCGTTTGTTTCCGTTGAAGAAATATCTGTTGTCACAATTTACAATCCTGCCAAAGCTCCCGTGAAGAAACCAGTCCGAATTATGTATGTTGCATCCATTACTATTACTGTTCCAGGGCCTCTCCCCTATGAGTCTGATAAGGCGGTCCCATGACATTATGGGGCCGATGTGTATGTGCTTGGGGTGAAGCAGGAGTTCAACACCAATACCAGTATCAGTAACATCACTGGTCCCGCCAAGATTACCCGCAGTGGCAGGCTCTTCTCGCCTGACATTGCACCGCCAGTTATCCGAAAACCTCTCACCATCACGCCCGCAAGTGTGCATGTTCCAGTTCAAGTTCCTATGTCTACTACTGCCGCCGAGTCCTCTGATACTCGAGGCAAAGAAGTTGCTACCGATTTGCCTGCCAGGACGGAGGCGCCAAAAAAGACTGTTGTGGAAGCCTCCCAACAAGAAATGGAGGAAATCCTTAAAATTATCAAAAAGAGTGACTTTAACGTTGTTGAACAGTTGGGCATACCCCCTCCAAAATCTCTATGCTATCATTGCTGCTATGCTCAGAGGCCCATGCAAAAGCCCTGATTTCATTTCTGAAAACGGCCCATGTGCCGCAAGAGACCTCCGCGGATCAATTCACCGACTGTGTGGCTAATTTGACGGCTGACAACGGCTTGGGGTTCTCAGATGCTGACCTTACCCCCAAAGGAAAAAATCACAATGATGCCCTGCATGTTTCCATAGAATGCAGGGGCACTACTCTCGCACACGTGTTAGTGGATACCGGCTCTTCCCTGAATGTTTTGCCCAAAAAGGCATTGGATCGCTTGGATTGTGAGGGTTTGGAGTTGAAACCTAGTAACATCATTGTTAGAGCCTTCGACGGTTCTAAGAGGATGGTGCACGGTGAAGTAGACATTCCTATTCGTGTGGGTTCCCAAGTTTTCGACTCAACGTTCTATGTAATGGATATTCGTCCATCTTATTCCTGCTTGTTGGGTCGACCCTGGATTCACAAGGCTGGGGCAGTAACATCCACTCTACACCAAAAGCTCAAATACCCTGTCAAAGGGAAGATTGTTACTGTGCAGGGTGAGGAGGAATACATGGTTAGTCACTTGAATTCATTCCGGTATATCGAGATGGACGGGGAGTTTATTGAAACCCCCTTTCAGCATTTCGAGGAGGTACCTCCAGTGTTGGCATCAGCCGAGGCAGTGGTCGAAGAAGACTTTCCGTTAAAGATGGCGTCCTTGAAGGATGCCCGGGCTGTAATCGAGAAAGGCAATTGTGCAAACTGGGGTCAGCTTCCTGACTTCACTCAAAAGAACGACAAGTTTGGGCTGGGCTTTACTGCAGAGGCTCAGAGGGCTGTGCGCAAGGAAAAGATCAGAAAGGCTCCAGTGTTTATCTCCAACCCAAGGGTGAATGCTATTGAGGAGGATGTAGAGGAAGCAGAGTTTGACAGTTGGATCTACCCGACTACCAGCAACGGACCAAGCAACTGGACGGCAAAGGATTTTACACCTACCACATTTGTCACGCAGTAATTATTTCTTTTGATTTCCAATTTGTAACAAACAATATGTTAAAACTTTATTGGCTCGGTGTTCTACCCGGGGCATCGTAGCTCCATTTGTGAGGGCTTTTTGTATGACATTTTCATATATCATCAATCAAAACATTGGACGTTTGTTGCATTTCAAATCTTGTGCTCCTTTCTTTCTGTGTTATATATTGCAAAACAACTATATTTACACACACTCACTTATACAGGTTTCAATCCACTCTGGATCTCACTGGTAACAGCTCTGCTACTGCCAGTTATGACTTCGAGAATCCGATCAACTTGGCCGAAGACGAAGGTGAAGATGATTGCGAAGTGCCTGGTGAACTCGCGAGACTGCTACTCCAGGAAGAGAGGGCTATTCAACCACATGAAGAGCCGGTGGAAACAGTTAACCTAGGTACTGAGACAGATAGGAAAGAGGTCAAGATTGGGGCTAATCTAGAGCTCAGCGTAAAGCAACGATTGATCCAGATGCTACATGATTACATGGAGATATTTGCTTGGTCCTATGAAGACATGCCTGGTTTGGATGCCGGCATTGTAGTTCATCACCTGCCAACCAAAGAAGACTGCCCTCCGGTAAAGCAAAAGGTCC
Source organism: Vicia faba (assembly GCA_948472305.1). Lineage (NCBI taxonomy): Eukaryota > Viridiplantae > Streptophyta > Magnoliopsida > Fabales > Fabaceae > Vicia > Vicia faba. The sequence continues at coordinate 521,120,788 of OX451737.1, forward strand.
GCCATATGTGCCCAGAGATATCCGAAAAGATCAAGGCTGAGGTTATGAAGCAATTCGATGTCGGGTTTCTAGCGGTAACTTCTTATCCTCAATGGGTTGCCAACGTAGTGCCAGTGCCAAAGAAGGACGGAAAAGTCAGGATGTGTGTCGACTACAGGGACTTGAACAGGGCAAGCCCCAAGGATGAGTTCCCCTTACCTCACATCGACGTTCTTGTTGACAATACTGCTCAACACAAGGTTTTCTCCTTCATGGATGGTTTTTCAGGGTATAATCAGATTAAGATGGCTCCGGAGGATATGGAGAAGACTACCTTTGTGACTCAATGGGGCACCTTCTGCTACAAGGTCATGCCATTCGGATTGAAAAATGTTGGGGCAACCTATCAACATGCCATGGTTGCTCTATTTCATGATATGATCCATCATGAGATTGAGGTATATGTTGATGACATGATTGCAAGGTCTCAAACTGAGGAGGAGCACCTTGATCATCTGAGGAAGTTGTTTGACCGACTAAAGTTATACAGGCTGAGGTTGAATCCCAACAAATGCACCTTTGGGGTGAGGTCCGGAAAGTTGTTAGGTTTCATTGTAAGTGATAAGGGTATTCAGGTGGACCCTGCCAAGGTAAAAGCCATACAAGAGATGCCGACTCCAAAGACAGAGAAAGAAGTCAGAGGCTTCCTAGGACGACTGAATTACATTGCCCGATTCATCTCACATCTGACTGCTACTTGTGAGCCAATCTTCAAATTACTGAAGAAAGATCAAGTAGTACGCTGGAACGATGAATGTCAGGCTGCCTTCGAGAGGATAAAGGAATATCTCCAAGAGCCACCCATTCTTATGCCACCAGTGGAAGGGAGACCTCTGATACTATACTTGACAGTACTTGACAATTCAATGGGGTGTGTGTTGGGGCAGCATGACGAGTCTGGCCGAAAAGAGCACGCTATTTATTACTTGAGCAAAAAGTTTACCGACTGTGAGTCTCGTTACTCACTGCTTGAGAAAACTTGCTGCGCTCTAGTATGAGCTGCTCGCCGGCTGAGACAGTATATGCTGACTCACACTACTCTATTGATTTCAAAGATGGATCCCATCAAGTACATATTTGAAAAGCCTGCTCTGTCTGGAAGAATAGCAAGATGGCAAATGATCTTGACAGAATATGATATCCAGTATACAACTCAGAAAGCAATTAAAGGAAGTGTACTGGCAGATCATTTGGCACACCAACCTGTGGACGATTACCAATCATTGAACTTTGATTTTCCGGATGAAGATATCATGGTGGTAACCGACTGTGAAGTACCTGGACCGGATGAAGGACCTGAGGAAGGATCCCGATGATCTATGCATTTTGACGGAGCCTCCAATGCTTTGGGTAACGGCGTCGGCGCTGTAATCATATCTCCCACAGGAACTCATACTCCACTCACCGCCCGATTGTGTTTCAACTGCACCAACAACATGGCAGAATATGAGGCATGTATCATGGGTCTACAAGCTGCAATCGATTTAAGGATCAAATTTCTGAGTGTCTTCGGAGATTCCGCTCTCGTGATCAATCAGATCAAAGGCGAGTGGGATACGAAACACCCAAATCTTATTCCTTACAAGGAGTATGTGTTGACCCTGCTTCCCCACTTTGAAGAGATAACTTTTGAGCACTTCCCTAGAGAGGAGAATCAGCTAGTGGACGCACTAGCTACGATGTCTGCAATGTTCAAAGTTAAATGGGACAATGAGGCTCCCCGGATCATTATCTGGAAGTTGGACGAACCGGCATACTGCTGTGACCTCGAGGCTGAGAAGGCAACTGAAAAACCCTGGTATCATGAGGTGAAGAGGTATTTAGAGGCTCAGGAGTACCCGGAAGGTGCATCTGTCAATGATAAGAAGTTCATGAGGAGGTTTGCGGCAAAATTCTTCCTCAGCAACGGTATTCTCTACAAACGGAATCATGATTCAACTCTACTGCGTTGTGTGGATAAGGCTGAAGCAGAGAAGATCATGATAGAACTGCACGAAGGTACATTCGGGACACATTCCAGTGGACACACCATGGCTAAGAAAATCCTTCGGGCAGGATATTTCTGGTCCACAATGGAAGCCAATTGTTACCAACACTCTCGAACTTGTCACAAATGCCAGATCTATGCCGACAAGGTGCATATTCCTCCAGTTCCTCTGAACGTCCTGACGGCACCTTGGCCTTTTGCAATGTGGGGGATTGATATGATCGGTGAGATCCGACCGACGGCATCCAACGGGCATCGCTTCATCTTGGTAGCGATCGATTACTTCACGAAGTGGGTTGAGGCAGCTTCCTATGCAACGGTAACCAAGAGCGTCGTGGCACGTTTCATCCGGCATAATCTGATCTGTCGGTACGGCGTCCCGGAAAGAATCATTACGGACAATGGTACCAATCTCAAACAAAATGATCACTGAACTCTGCGAACAATTCAAGATACAGCACCATAATTCTTCTCCCTACCGGCCGAAGATGAATGGGGCTGTAGAAGCAGCGAATAAGAATATCAAGAAAATTGTGCAGAAGATGACAGTGACCTATAAAGATTGGCACGAGATGTTACCGTTCGCTCTTCATGGGTACCGTACCTCAGCAAGGACGTCAACCGGGGCAACTCTTTTCTCCTTGGTCTATGGCATGGAAGCAGTCTTGTCAATCGAAGTCCAGATACCCTCTCTCCGGATAATGAGGATGAAGACTTGAATGAAGATGACTGGATCCAGACTCGACTTGATCAATTAAATCTGATTGACGAAAAGAGACTCACCGCTATCTGTCATGGTCAGACGTATCAAAAACGGATGATCAGGGCATTTAACAAGAAAGTCAGACCACGAGAGTATCAAGTTGGGGACCTGGTAATCAAACGCATCATCCTTCCTCAAAGTGATCCCCGTGGCAAATGGACCCCTACATACGAAGGACCATTTGTGGTTAAACATGTGTTCTCAAGAGGAGCCATGATCCTAACCACCATGGATGGTGACGACCTTCCTCACCCCGCCAATGCAGACATAGTGAAAAGATACTACGCATGAATAAAAGACCCGCTAGGTTGACACACCTAGGCAAAAATAAGGGTTTCCCGGCGAACCAAAAGGGTTCGGGCAAAAATAAGGGATGAAATGAAAAAAATCTGTGCACCCGGCAAGTCGAAAACCTGAAAAGGCGGCTTGGGCAAAAATGGGTATCCCGGTGGACTGAAAACCCGAAAGGGCGGTCCAGGCAAAAGTTAGGGATAAAGCGTAACACTATGTCTCATTGGATCACTTCGCATCTGGAATTCGGCATCAACTATCTGGCTCAGATTTCGGCATCGACCAATCAGCTTCATCTTCAACTAGGCAGCAAAGCGATGAGACGCTTGAAGACATAAAGGCGATAGCAGAGTTGGAACCCAGTGGGATTGTTCACATAGCTGTTTTGTTTCTTTTTCAAAATTGTAAATTCTATGTTATTCGGCGGCGTCCTCTTACTAGGATGTCAGCCTCTTGTACAAAAAACGCCTATTCACAAGCAAAATTCAAATCAATACAAATTCACTTGTCCATACAAATTGCCATTGTTTTTCCTTTTTCTGTTTTGTCTTGCGAAGAACGTCCAATGTTCATTTTTGATATATGCATTTGACATTAAATTGCTGATTCATAAATATTTGCATATGAAACAAAAGATTAATTACAAGTGACATCAGAAACAGGGGCAGTGTGAAATTGTCTGATGCAGTCTGGTTGCTTTGTCCGCCAAAGTACCAAGGTAGATTCGACTGAAGAATGTGACCAAATCATCTCAACGCCCCGCAGAGTAAGGCAAGATTCAGCAATACTTTCCCCAGCAAGTCTTCCCCAGTAGATTCTGGAAGCTTGTTCCCTGCAGAGTACGGATGTCTCTCCCGAGCTTTATTCAGAGTTATTCCTCACAAGGGCTTATAACTGGGTTATCCTCAGCTATCTGCCACGGAAGATCGCCCTCGGCAAAGTTCTTCCTTTTCCCCAGCGGAGTTTATCTTTGGCGTTCCCCAGCCGAGTTTATCATCATTATCCCCAGCGGAATCCATCATTGAAGTCCTCAGCGGAACTCATCAAAACTTCAGCAAAGTATCTCGGCCACAGAGCAACTCCCCGGCCGATCGTCAAGGATTTATTTTCCTAAGACGAAATTACATTCATAAACATTTCACATTTTCATACATCTTGCTTACATACATGATAAAGTGCATACAACACTATCTCATGTTAAACATCATGACATCATGCATATCATACATCATGACATTGCATACAACTTATGTTTTTGCCTTTTCAGGGAAAAAGACAATCCCAAAAACAACTACCTTCAACTGTCACAATTCCATATTCGATACCTGTATCTAGCCAGGGCATATCTGAGAGTGATCAGTTTCCAAACTCGATTCCTGTATCTAGCCAGGGCACGTCTGAAGAGTTCGAAGATTCGATTCCTGTATCCAGCCAGGGCACATCTATCAACTACAACATTTCCAGATTCGATTCCTGTATCCAGCCAGGGCATATCTGTTGACCACATTTCCAGACTCGATTCCTGTATCTAGCCAGGGCACGTCTGAAGAGTTCGAAGATTCGATTCCTGTATCCAGCCAGGGCACATCTATCAACTACAACATTTCCAGATTCGATTCCTGTATCCAGCCAGGGCATATCTGTTGACGACTATTTCCAGATTCGACTCCTGTATCCAGCCAGGGCACATCTGTGAGCAACCGATTGTAGATTCGATACCTGTATCCAGCCAAGGCACATCTGCATAAAGAGATTGAAGATCAAACACCTGTAACAAGCCAGGAAAACATCTGCCTCTCTCAAATACATAAAGTTCTCGCTAAGGAATCTCTTATGCGATCAACGCTTCCAAATGGCATCTATAAGCCCATTCCCGACAAGGTTCTGTCACATCTCCAGATGGCATCTATAAGCCCATCTCCCTATCCACCATCTCTCCAAATGGCATCTATAAGCCCATTCCCGACATCACATTGCTGATACTTCAACATGCGAGTGCAAATTTCCGGGCACTTTAGTGTCCAATCTCCTTTTACCCTCGAGTCACGAAAGGCAAACTTGCCAATCTAACTCTTCAGGTTCAAGAAGATTGAACAGGGGCAACTGTTGTACCCCAAAATTTGCCCTCCCATTTCCTCAACATTTTCTCATCACAAGACCCTTGGAGCTCAAGATCCAGTTAGGGTTTCCTCTGCTCAAGACTTCTCCTTGCACCACAGACCCAAATTAGGGTTTGTGTTTGCACAAAGATATTTTGACCTAAAATGCCTAAGATGACTTTCATGCTTCATGTTGGTCTCCCAAGTTTATCCATACCAAGTTTCAAGCCTTGATTCCAATCTTTGCCCAGTCAATTGGACAGTTGACCTAGAAATCAGCTGTATTGGAGAAAAAAGTCAACTGTGACCAATTGACAGTCAAATCTCATGAAAATTGACCCACATCAACATTATGAACTCACATAGACCATTTGATCAAGTTTGGATCACAATTCCACAAGAAATTTGATCAGATCATCAAAAGGGCAAAATGGTCATTTTTTAGGGTTTTGACTGCACAAGGGTAATTTTTTGACTGTTTGACCTAGCCAATGGCAAACCAAGCTCACATATGGACTCAAGGACCCAATGGAATTATCTTGACATGCTCAACAAGTTCAAAAGATCCCAAATACACAGGATTGATAGTTGAATTTCTCAGTCAATTGATCAATTTTGACTGTATACTGAAAAGTCAAACTTTGACTTTTTGGTCAAAATCAAGGGTCAAGATTCATTTTTATCAAAACATGCCAAATCATGAAACTTGTTCACCAAGAAACCAAGAAATGCAAATTAGGGTTTGAAATGGGAATTTTTCATAACTTAGAATTTTTCTAAGTTATGGAAAACCCTAATTTTTTTCCAACTTTGCCCCACTTTCTCACCAAGATTCATTTGGATTCAAACAAAAGTCAAAACATGAAAGTTGTAGCTTGTTGCATAATCTACAACTTTGATTCACAAAGTTTTCCCAAATGAAGCATGTATCTCAAGTTACAATTTTTTGAATAGGGGTGCCAAACCATTCTTAACTTAGAGAAAATTTGACCTTTTTGACAAGGTTTTCTACCTAACTTCAAGGCCATTTTCCATACACTTCCACTTGGAATTTCAATTTGTATTTCAAAGATGGATTGTAGTACACATTCCAAGCTTTCCAAAATGTCTAAGAACTTCTCAAACAACCTTATAACTTGAGAGAATCGAATTTCACAATATGGCAAAAACTCACTTTTGAATTGATCATGAACATGTTCATAACTTAGGCCATTTTCAAGTCAGCATAGTTTGTGCTACATTACAGGTCCTAAAACCCTTTGACACTCATAAATTTAATGCCAAACCTTTGTTCCAAGACCATGTTTTGTGTATTCAAGCATTGCCTAGAAGATTAATCCATTTATAGATAAAGCATTATTTCCATTTTGAAAAAGTAGAACTTTATGTCCATTTTGCAAATCCAAGTGGTACAGTCAAAATCTTCTAGGCACAAGTTATGAGACACATTGCACTGATCAAGACAAAGGGTTGCAGCATGTTATGGGGGCCTGCATCAGTCTAGAACATCAACTTGCCTTTTGTTGCTTAAGAAAGAAGAAACATAGCATAACTTGTACCAACTCTCATATCAGCTTACAAACACTTAAGCAAACTTGTGAAACACATTCAAGAGATACCAATTGAGCTAGTACACGACCCTAACATCCCTCAAACACTCCCATTCCCAGAATCACCTTCAAACTGCAAGAACAGGGCAGGGCCTGCAGTTTGAGTGCCATCTCTCATTCCTCTCAAGCTTTCTTGCCCAAACCAGTTCACACACCTTCCATACCATCTATGCAAGCTAACCAAAACCTAAAACACGACCTGTAATCCCTTTAACTGGTTCTACCATTTTCACTTTTCTGATTTGCAGGTGAAGTGCTCTAGCTCGATTCAAAAGCTTTCAAGACAAAGTAAAGCTTGGAATAGCATCCCTGGACCTCAAGGAAACTATCCCAATCATCACCTTGCACTGAAAGCTTCTCCATTGCCAGATAGAACTTCAACTGAACAGGTAAGTTTTTGAATTTGTATCTCTCTTATTAGGCATTGTTAGCTTTAGGTTTGTGAAGAGAATATGTCATAATCATTGCCCTGAACACACCCATATAATTAGATTTTATTTATATTATGTGTGTTGCAAGAATTTTGAGTCTGAACATGGAGGAAAATCTAGGTCAGGATTTGGGGGAGAAGAAATTCTCCCTCATCTTAGAGAGTTAAGACAAGTTCTGCATATGGTTGGATTCGTCTCTTAATGCTGAACATTTTTTATGTTATGAGTTTTCATTAAAAAGCCAGGAATCAAGATGTTTGAATCAGGGAACCAGGCGCGCGTTTTTTGACATTGTTTGGCCAGAGGTTGAAGAAAGGTTATTTGGGCTGGGCCTGTTTTTGCATTTCCTTTTCACACACTCTTTTTACTTCTGAACCCCCTAAGCCCATTTTCTTCATTTTAATGATTTTTTTACTTTTCTTTTTTTGGCTTGATTTATTTATTTTTTCTAATCATATAAAAAACATAAAAATAATTTTTTGTACCATTTTCCTATTTATTAGATATTTATTTGGTTAGACTAGTTATTTGAACATAAATAAGTAAATAAATATACTTTTATTTAAAAAATGTTAAAATGGTGTAAATACATTTTCATTTTTATTTTATTTCATTTTATATTCTAAAAATATTTTATGTGAAATATACTTTTTTTTACAAAAATTAAATATTATTAATTAATATATATAATACATATTTTGTAAATAATACAAATAAATACATATATATTAGTATACTTAGAATAAAATACCAAAAATATACATATTTTTATTTTATTAATATTTAATACTAAAAATACATTTTTTACAAATATACTTCATTTTTATTTTATTTTTGTACACAAATAATAAATATTGTATATATTGAATAAATAATACATTTTATTTAATAGAATTAGGGTTTTGCCCTAAACATGAAAAACTCCAAAAAATAATACTTTCCTTTTCTTTATTTTGACATGTAAAAATACCTTTTTTCATACATACAAAAACCATTCTTTGGCATCTTGCACATTTGTTCTATTTTATTTAATTTATGCAAATTAATCACCTTGTAAATCATTCCATATTGATGTAATAGTTTTAGGTTTAAATTCCTTGTCAAAATCCCCATTCGAACATTTGTACCCCCCTTCCCATATATGGTTTTGTAATAGCTTAGTAAATTTATTTTCGCACTTTATTGCTTTCTAACTATACCATGTTAGAATTAGGGTTTGTATGCGAAAAATAACGAAAAAATAGTTTTGACCTAATTTCAAGATAAACAAGCATGAAAATGGACACACAAATCACACTTGCACCCCCTAGGGTATTCCACTTGTTGCCTTTCAAAATTGGGCCATATTGCATGTTAGGTCTCTTTGGGCAAAGCAAACAAATCAAATGATCATAGTCCCTCGATAACACTTTCAAAATGTTGCCTAAACAAATGATCAAGTCCCTTAAAGAAAATGCCCAAAGATACTTGGCACCATTGCAATTATGGTCTAAACGATGACCCGCGCCCGTCCCTTTCACATCCTAACATGAGATTGTCCACCAAATACAATGGTGGAACAAACTTGTTAAAAGGGTTAAAACATAGCAATAAACTTTGAGAAATTTAGGAGTAGATAACCTCTTAGTTACTTGAATCAAACTTGCAAAACAAAACACTTGCCTATTTTCCAAAACACACCTCACAACACTTTCAAAACAACTTTCAAAAACAAAATGAAAACCTTTTCAAAAGACATACATCTTTGTATACATCCCCACATGGATCATTACAAAGGTTGCCACCACATCGGTTTCTTTTCAAAACATTTTCAAACCCACACACACACAAGCACCATTTCAAACAATTGAAAACAAAAGGCAAGTGATCTAAGCAAGTAACTAAGAGCCCATGGATAACCATGGATAGAAAGGGTGCTAATACCTTCCCTTTCTATAATCTACTCCCCGAACCCAAGAAAACATCTCAAAAGGTTTTTGCTGTGCTTTTTAACCTTTCCTTAGGATAAAATAAAAAGTCGGTGGCGACTCTTGCTCAACCGAAACATTTGCGAAAACAAACGTAAAACCATAGTCAGTTCTCCCACCGTATCACAGATGCCAATGCAATAATAGAAGAAGGTGGGTGCACTATCTGGGTACAACTCCCAGATATCACATACAAGTCTGACAAGTTTGGCCTAGGTTTTACTTCAGGTGCTCAGAAGACTGTACGCCGCACTCGTGCTGGAGGACCACCCCTGAAGATCAGCAACCGCGAAGTTAACGCGGTAGAGAATGATAAAGTTGGTTGCAACCTGGAGGATTGGATCTTCCCAACTTTCAGTGGAGGTCTCAGCAATTGGGAGGCTAGAGATTTCATCCCGATCACTTTTATCCCACGGTAATTTGTCTTTACATTTTGTTGGATCTATAATATTAAAACAATTCAGACTCTTAAAACCTTGTGTCTTACCCGAGGCACAATGGTCCATTTGTAAGGGTTATTATCTCATTTCCATATGACATCAATGAGTCATGGACATTTTGCATACAAACTTTGTGCTCATTGTTTTTCTTTTTACATTTTCATTTCTTTCAAAGATAGCTATACCCTTACACACACTCACACTCATAATGCAGGTCTACATCCATTCGGGATCCCATTGATAACGGTTCTGCTATGGCTTTTTCTGACTCTGAAAATCTAATCTACCGAGCCAAAGACGAAGGTGAGGAAGATTGTTAAGTACTAGGGGAACTTTCCAGATTACTACTACAAGAAGAGAGGACCATTCAGCCCCACGAGGAACCCATGGATACAATCAACCTAGGTACCGAGGAAGACAAAAGAGAAGTCAAGGTGGGTGTCAATCTGCAACCCAGTGTCAAAGAGTGTCTGATTCAGTTGCTACAAGATTATGTTGAGGTCTTTGCCTGGTCATATGAAGACATGCCAGGACTTGATGTAGATATTGTGGTACATCATCTGCCTACAAAAGAGGATTGCCCGCCAGTAAAACAAAAGGTCCATCGAATGCGACCAGATATGTCGGAGAAGATTAAAGCATAAGTAATGAAACAATTTAATGCTAGATTCTTGGCCGTCACCTCTTATCCGCAATGGGTTGCCAATTTTGTTCCCGTGCCCAAAAAGGACGGAAAAGTACGAATGTGCATGGACTACAGAGATTTGAATAGGGTGAACCCTAAGGATGATTTCCCACTTCCCCACATTGATATTCTAGTTGACAATACGACACAGTACAAAGTGTTTTCCTTCATGGATGGTTTCTCAGGCTACAACCAAATCAAAATAGAGCCTAAGGACATGGAGAAAACAACTTTTGTCACACAGTGGGGCATATTCTGCTACAAGGTGATGCCATTCGGACTGAAGAATGCTGGAGCAACCTATCAGCATGCCATGGTAGCTCTATTTCATGACAAGATACATCACGAAATAGAGGTCTATGTGGACGACATGATAGCTAGATCTCAAACAGAAGAGGATCATCTTGATCATTTACAGAAACTGTTAGAGAGATTAAAAAAGTACAAACTGAGGTTGAACCCAAACAAGTGCATATTTGGAGTAAGGTCTGGTAAACTCCTAGGCTTTCTCGTCAGAAATAAAGGTATTGAAGTAGATCCTGCCAAGGTGAAAGCTATACAAGAGATTCCTGCTCCTCGTACTGAGAAGGAAGTCAGAGGATTCTTGGGACGCTTGAACTACATTGCCAGATTCATTTCTCACCTGACAGCTACCTGTGAACCAATCTTCAAACTACTGAAGAAGGATCAAGTAGTCCAATGGAATGATGAATGTCAAACTGCTTTCGACAAAATCAAAGAGTACATGCAAGAGCCTCATGTATTGATGCCACCAGTCGAGGGAAGACCATTGATCATGTATTTGACCATTTTAGAAAATTCAATGGGGTGTGTTGGGGCAGCATGACGAGTCTGGCCAAAAAGAGCACGATATTTATTACCTGAGCAAAAAGTTTACCGACTGTGAAACAAGATATTCACTGCTCGAGAAAACTTGCTTCGCTCTGGCATGGGCTGCTCGTCGGCTAAGATATTATATGCTGACCCATACTACCTTATTGATATCCAAAAGGGATCCAATAAAATACATCTTCGATAAACCTGCTCTCTCTAGGAGAATAGCGAGGTGGAAGATGATCCTGACAGAGTATGACATAAAGTATACTACCTAGAAATCAATAAAGGGCAGTGTACTAGCTGATCACCTTGCTCACCAAGCTGTAGAAGACTACCAGTCCATGAAGTTCGAATTCCCAGATGAAGACATCATGATGGTAAACAACTATGAAGAATTAAGACTATATGACGGACCTGAACAAGGATCCCGATGGACCCTGGTTTTTAATAGGGCATCTAACACACTCGACAATGGTATTGGTGATGTACTCATATCTCTTTAAGGATGTCATACTCCTTTTACGGCAAGACTCTGCTTCAATTGTACAAATAACATGGCGGAATACGAAGCGTGCATCTTTGGTCTCAAAGCTTCCATAAACTTGGGGATCAAATCTTTGAATGTATTTGGAGATTCAGCTTTGGTTATTAGCCAGATCAAAGGGGAATGGGAAACCAAACACCCTAACCTCATCCCTTACAAAGAACATGTTTTTACGTTGCTCCCATATTTTGAGAAGATTACCTTCGAGCATTTCCCGCGAGAAGAAAATCAGCTAGCAGACGCACTAGCTACAATGTCATCTATGTTTAAACTTAAATGGGATAACGAGGCTCCCCATATCACCATTGAGCGAATGGAGGAACCAGCACACTGTCACGAGATTAATACTGAAGAAGTAGTGGACCAACCTTGGTTTCACGAAGTCAAGAGGTATCTCGAGGCTCAAGAATATCCAGAAAGAGCTTCAGTAAACGACAAGAAGTTCTTAAGGATATTCTCTGCTAAATTATTCCTTAGTAATGGCATTCTTTACAAACGCAACTGTTGTACCCCAAAATTTGCCCTCCCATATTCTTCAAGATTTGCCAAGAGCATGCTCCAAAATCTCCCAAGGGTTGCACAGTTCAAGGGCCTCCTAACAGTCAAAAACTAGGGTTTTGGTTCTGACAAAGAAAATGAAGTTTCCAAGGGTCCAAACAAGTCCCACATGCCTATAAACATGGTCAAGCATCCTCATGATAAGTTTCAAGACTTGCAGCACAAAATTGCACAGTCAAAAACCCTAATTGCTCAACAGTCAACTATAGGGGCAAAATGGTCATTTGACAGTCAAAAGTCCAAATTTTTGATCAACGTCTTATTTTGAAGCCACAAACATCATTTGATCAATTCTTGATCATGATTCTCAAGGCATGGCTCAAAAGGTCTCAAGATGCAAAAGTTTCCATACTTGGACAGTTGAACAAAGTCAACTGTAACTTGACCAAGTCATAACTTCCACATGGTTTATCAGAAAAATTCCATCCAAAGCTCATTTTGAAGAGAATGACATTTCCTACAACTCCTCTTCACACTTCAAGTTTAAGAAATGCTCTCACAAAAAGTTATCAATTTCAACATTATAGGTCATTTTCAAAAGTCAACAAAAAGGGACTTTAAGTCAAAGACCATAACTTGAGATTGGTAAATCAAAATGACATGGGACCAAAGGAATTGGTTAGAGGACTTCAAGACCTTTCCAAAATGTCCAAGAACATGATCAAAGCTTAAAATTTGAGCAAGATATGCCTTGTGGAAGTTGGGAAATTTTTGGGAATTTTGAAAAGTCAACTTTGCTTCAAATGCCTCAAAATTGCTAATGGGCCACATTTTCTTCCAAGAATCATGATCCAAAGACTATGCACGACCATTTGGCCCAAAGGGGATTTATTTCATCATTTTTATTATTTATTTGAATTTTTAATCACTATTAATTCATTTAATTAAATAAAATATGAAAAAAATACTAAACAAATGTATGTGAATCTTTTTATGCAGCATTTGCTCTCATTGGTCATTGAAGATTCGTGCACATCAAAAAAAAGAAGGATTTGGTCATGATTGGCATCAAAACACATGGAAAAGATTTGAAGAAATATGCCATTAAAATCAAATATTTGATTCATGATTACAAGGGTTTTTGGATTCAAATTTCAACCCTAATCCATTGGCATACATATACTGATCAAAACCTAATGCACAAGAACCCTGGATGCTGCGCTCAAACCATAAACAAACTTTGTATTTTTTGAAGAAAATTTCAAAACTGTTTTCCTAGTTTCAGCAGGTTTCAAGGCAAAACAACAATTCCATTGCACTCCTGATACATCCAGGAATCTTCCCCAATCGAAATCAGACCTCTGCACCTCAAGAAACGGTAGAACACAGTTACCCTGTACATGAATTTTTCCTTAATCGTATTCGAATCTACACGCCATATCAATGCATTTTCATTATTGTTTTATGCTAATGTGTTGATTCTGAAGCTAATAGTATAATTTAATTGAAGAATGCTTGCATATATGGAGAGTTGCCATGAACGATGCCTAGGGTTTCAGGAACCTTGAATTGGGGTTTCCTTATTCTGGAAAAATTGAGACATGAGACCTATACCACTGAACTCAGCACACTTAGACGATCCAAAATCACTAGTCGCGCCCTTTTTATATTTGCTTAATTCCTATTCGCTATTTTTTGGATTTCAGATTTTGGGGGTTTAAAACCCCTGCTATTTAGCTTGTTTTTTCAGGAAAAAGTGCAGAACGAGTGGAGAAGAAGATGAGGTGTGAGCCAGCAAGTGGTGCATTTGAATTTCGCGCGAAATACCCACTAATCGTTTGTTTTACCTTATATTCATTATTTGTTATATTATACACAAAACGCGCAGATGGCACAGTTGGTGGACAAAGCATTTGGTAAACTCTGGGACCTGGGTTCGATTCCCAGGTCCCCTCACTTTCTTAATATATTTTGTTTCAATATGATTCCATGCAGTTTCAACCCAGGGGTTCACCATGCATTCTCATCAATGGATTGCCACATGTCCCACCACGTCCATCCAGTGGCCAAGATCCAAGGTCCAGAGAACACCCTCAGTCAACCTTGCACACATAAGCGTTGAAAGTCAAACAGGCCTGCATTCCATGGGCCAAAGTCCTTCAAATCAACCTCCAAAGGGGCCTGAATACCCCCCCATGTTTGCTTTCTTTTTCTATATTTTTTTTTATCATCTATTTCAATTATATTCTATATTTTATTTAACTCCTTAAAAATAATATTTATAATACACATAAAAAATAATAAAAAATCAGAAAGACTAAAAAACAAAAATATTTTATTTAATACCTTTTGTAAATAAATTTTATTCATTTAGTTTTTAATTCTAGGTTTAATTTCAATATTTTTTTAATAAATTAAAAAATGTAGAATTAGGGTTTTAAACACTTTTATCTTTTTTCTTTTTCTCTACTATTATCAATAATTAATTATTTTGTAAATAAATTGCCATGTAAATAATTAGGTTAATTTTAGGTTTAATTTTACATTTTTTTTAATAAATTAAAAATAGTTTAGAATTAGGTCTTAATTCCATTAATTCTCACTAAAATCCATAAATACAAAAAAACTCAAAAATAACTTCCTTTCACATTTAATTTAATTAATTTCATAATTTTAATTCAATTTCTTTAAAAGGGTCCAACGCCCTTGCATTCCCGACTTTAATTCTCTTCACATTTTTATTTCTTTTTTGTGAATATAATGTAATTCTCCCAAAGCTGTGTAATAGATTAATAGGACATTTATATTTCTCGCACTTTATTTTTTTATTCAAATCGGGTCCTGGATTAATTTGGCGATGTGGACCCGCGCCTTTGTAATAGCGTAGGACTTTTTTTAATTCCGCATCTTTTAACTGTTAATAATTTGCATGAAAGAATGAATTCCAAAATAAAAGCAACGCTTAGATCATCAATGTATGACAAGACAAACATATCTGAACATGACACACAAATCACACACCACCCATAGGGTACGCCTCACTGTTGCCTTGCCCCTCGAAAGGTGATCGTCGAGTAGAGGATGTTTTAGTAAGTCCTCATGTCCATGAACATGGCATGAGGGTAGCTTCTAAGGTGTCTTCCTATTGCTCTGGTGATCACCATGTCCCGAACCTTCGAATTGACCCGAACACCTCCAATGGTGGTGCTACCTACCTCTCAATGGTGGGATGGCATTACTTTAAGGACATTTACACAGACGAATTCCTTAGGGTAGGTGGATTCTCGTAGATACTTGCTCTAATTTCAAAAACAAATCAAAAATACTTTTCACACCGACACCTTTTCAAAAAGCTTTCGAAAGCAACTTTTCAAACACTCTTGAGGACTGATACAAGAGTCGAACTAAAATTTTCAAAAGAGACTTTTTTTAAAACCCACAGTTGAAAAGCAAACAAACACTTTTGAAAACACAAGTGAGCAAGTATCTAAGAGCCCATGGATAACCATGGATAGAAAGGGTGCTAACACCTTCCCTTTCTATAAATCTACCTCCCGAACCGAGAGCAATCTCTATAAGGAATTTTTCTGTGCTTTTGTCCTTTCCATTTGGAGAAAATAAAAGACGGTGGCGACTCTTGCTTCCGCGACATTTCGCGAACCAGCGTTAAACAGTCAGTTCCAGATTCACCGATCACAGCAACCATGATTCTGTGTTGCTTCGGTGCGTAGACAAGGTTGAAGCTGAAAGGATCATGGCTGAGTTACATGAAGGCACTTTTGGCACCCATTTCAGTGGGAATACGATGGCAAAGAAAATCCTACGGGCAGGCTATTACTGGTCTACCATGGAAGCAGATTGCTATCAACACTCTCGAACCTGCCACAAGTGTCAGATTTATGCTGACAAGGTGCATGTACCTCTGGTTCCTCTGAATATCTTGACAGCTCCTTGGCCCTTTGCTATGTGGGAAATCAAGCCAATGGACATCGTTTCATCTTAGTGGTCATTGTCTATTTTATAAAATGGGTGGAAGCAGCCTCTTTCGCTTCTGTTACCAAGAGTGTTATCGCCCGGTTCATCAAGCAGAATCTCATTTGTCGCTATGGTATCTCGGAAAGGATCATTACAGACAATGGTACGAATTTGAACAATACTATAATCACTGCCCTGTGCGAGCAATTCAAAATCCAGCATCACAATTCTTCCCCTTACCGACCGAAGATAAATGGTGTTGTCGAAGCCGAAAATAAGAACATTAAAAAGATTATACAGAAAATGAAAATCACATACAAAGACTGGCATGAGATGTTACCATTAGCTCTCCACATATATCGTACCACGGCACGCACATCAACCGGGTCAACACCCTACTCTCTAGTATACGGCATGTAGGTTGTCTTGCCTATTGAGGTCCATATCCCCTCTCTAAGAATTATGAAGGATGTGGGGTTGGATGAAGAAGATTGGATCTAGACTCGACTTGATCAACTAAACTTGATTGACGAGAAAAGGCTTACTGATGTTTTCCATGGTCAAATGTATCAAAAATGATGATCAAGGCTTTCAACAAAAAGGTCAGACGCCAAGTGTATCAAGTTGGAGATCTGGTGATCAAACGTATCATACTACCGCAAGGTGATCCTAGGGGCAATGGACTCCTACATATGAAGGACCATTTGTAATCAAAAACATATTCTCTGGTGGAGCAATGATCTTGACCACCATGGATGGCGACGACCTGCCGTACCCTACGAACACAGACATAGTCAAAAGATACTATGCATAAGAGACCCGCTAGGTTGACACACCTAGGCAAAACAAGGGCATCCCGGCGAACCAAAAGTTTCGGGAAAAAATTAGGGATAAAACAAAAAAATTTGTACACCCGACAAGCTGAAAACCCGAAAGGACGGCTTGGGCAAAAAAGGGTATCCCGGTGGACTGAAAACCCGAAAGGGAGGTCCAGGCAAAAGTTAGGGAATTAAAGCGTATGACTATGTCCCGTTGGATCACCCTACGGACAACCTACAAACTCAGAGGTTCTGATCAATTCAATCATCTTCGAACTAGGAAACAAATAGACCAGATACTCAGAGATACAAAGGCTATAGCAGAATGGGAACCCCATGGGATTATTACATGTAGCTATCTTTTCTTTGCATTAAAATTTTCATTTTTTACGACGGCATTCTCTTACTAGAATGTTTGTCTCATTGTACAAAAGTACTTACTCAAAGTCAATACAAAGATATCTCTTTGAAAGTGCAAAAACTATTTGTTTTTCTTTACGCTTGTGTTTTGTTTACAAAAAACATCCAATGATTCATTGTGGAACATATGCATTTGAACATAATTACTATTTACAAATAAACAAAATAAAAGGCAATCATTGATGGCTTTAAGAGATAGGGAAATCTCTCTAAGTTATTTTCCATAAAAATCCCCCGCAGTGTACAACTTAATCACCAACGGAACAAAGCTTCCAATTATCAATCCCCAGTAGAAGTCATCCAAATTTCTCGGAATTCCCCAATCAGGATTTTTTAAACAGTAACGACATTCCCCTTACAACAGAGTTTATTTCTCGAAACAGAAATTCATCAACACTTCGACTTCAAGACATGAAGACTTACATATCCTCAGCAACATTCAGGGATTTATTTTCCCCAATCCAACAAACACCACAACAGACTAGCTCACATACGCATACATTGCATCCATACATCATAAACATTGATAACACAAATGCATCATACCATGCATTTCATACAACATAACTTTGAATTTTTAGCTAACACTTTACCCTTTTTAGGATAAGGTTAACAACTACCATTAATAATGTTCAAAGTTTTCAGATACAGTTCAGATACGCTCCAAACACTGATGCCATTCTGATACTCATTCAGATTCAACTTTCAAATACAGTTCAGATACGCTCCAGGCAAGGATGCCATTCTGATACTCATTCAGATTCAGCTTTCAGATACAGTTCAGATACGCTCCAGACACAGATGCCATTCTGATACTCATTCAAATTCAACTTTCAGATATAGTTCAGATACGCTCCATACACGGATTCCGTTCTGATACTCATTCAGATTCAACTTTCAGATACACTCCAGACACGGATGCCATTCTGATACTCATTCAGATTCAACTTTCAGATACAGTTCAGATACACTCCAGACACGGATGACATCCTGACACTCATTCAGTTTCAAGTTTTCAGATACAGATCAGATACGCTCCAGACGCGGATGTCATTCTGATACTCATCAAACAAAGCTTTCAGATATGCTCCAGACACGGACGCCATTCTGATACTCATTCTTTCAGCTTGCAAGTTACAATTCAAACAATCAATTTTGGATGGCATCTACAAGCCCATCTCCTACAACTTTCTATCACCTCTCCAAATGGCATCTTTAAGCCCATTCCCTCAACCATCACATTGCCGAGTGCAAATTTCTGGGCACTATAGTGTCCAATCATCTACCACCTTCGAGTCACGAATGGAAAAGCTTGCCAATCTAACTCTTCAGGCTTAAGAATATTGAACAGGGGCAGCTGTTGTACCCCAAAATTTTCCCTCTCACTTATCAAAATTTTCTCACAAGATCTCCATTGACTCAAGACTACATTAGGATTTGATCAGCTCAAGACACCTCCTTATGCACTGATGACCAAAATTAGGGTTTGAGATTGCACAAGGATTTTTGAATTTCAAATGCTTCATATGACTTTCATGGATCATTATGGACCCCCAATATTACTCATGTTAAGTTTCAAGCCTTGGATCACACTTTTGATCAGTCAATTGAGCAGTTGACCTAAAAATCAGTTGTATTGGGGAAAAAGTCAACTAAAGGCCAATTTACAGTCAAACTTCATAATTTTTTATCCACATCAACATTTTAAACTCATATGTATCATTTTGATCAAGTTTGGACTATAATTCCTCAAGAAATTTGATCAAATCTCCAAAAGGGCAAAATGGTCAAAATTAGGGTTTTGACTAGGAAAGGGCAATTTTTTATTTTTAACCTAGCAAATGGTCAATTGGTTTAAGGAATGATCTCAAGAGTCCAATTGCACCATTTTTACCTAATGACATGGTTCAAAACATTGCAAATCCATTAGGTTGACAGATGAATTTTGCAGTCAACTGATCAAAAGTCAACTGTATACTGAAAAGTCAAACTTTGACTTTTTGGTCAAATTCAAGTACCAAAGATCACAATTTATCAAAAAATGTCAAAATATGAAACTTATTCATCAATAAATCAAAAAGTCAAGATTTTATTTTGAAAAGTCAAAATTTCTAAACTTAGAAATTTTTCTAAGTGTTGGAAATTTCATGTTTTTCATAACTTTGAGCCAAATTTTCACCATGATGCAAGATGATTCAAGAGAAACTCCCAACATGAAAGTTGTATATATCCATGAAATCTAAAACTTTTGTTCACACATCTTATTCCAAAAATGCTTGGATCTCAAGTTATAATTTTATGAACATAGGATCATGAAACTAAACACTTAGTGAAATTTTGCCCTAATTTGGTCAGGATTTTGACCTAACTTCATGGCAATTTTTCATATAGTTCCAAGGGGAACATTCAAAATAAATTCAAATATGGGTTTTAGAGCACATTGCAAGCTTTCCAAAATGTCCAAGAACTCCTTGATATCATTCTTGAGTAGGGAGAATCGAAGAGATGAAGTTAGGGTTTTGTCACTTGAATTACAAGTCATTTTTGATGAACACATGAACCAAATCCATGCTGGGCTGCATAGTCCTTGCTTTACAGGCCTCAAACATGTTTGTCACTCCATAATTAAATGTTTACACAGTTTTAGGGCTTTGATCCAAGCAATTAAGCTATTATCCTAGTTGCATTTCCATTAATGGCACAAAGTTAACATTGCCATTCTTGTAAAGCAAGCTTTTTTCATAAAGTTCACATTGAGCCTCTAACTTGTTCCCTCTGATTACACTCCGTCCACAAAGTCAGAAGCAAGCTTGTTTAAAGCATAACCGCTCTATCTTAGCAAGTACACAAGACTTTGAAACTTGTTTTGTCAAAAAATCACATGTTTAACTTAAAAATGCAAATTTGAATTCTGATCAACTAGAGCACTCCAAACTTGTTGCTTATAAATAGAGTCACTATTTGTAAGCTAGGACACGATCTTGAACACCCTGAAATATACCAAAACTCTCTTAAATCATAAATTTCCCAAAAACTCCATTGTTGCACAGTTTCTGACCTTGAACCTCAAACTCACATTTCCCTCGTGCGTTTCTTGGCCTTTTAGTTTCTAAAGCTTCCTTACATCAAGTGTAACTTATCCCTGTACCTGTTTCATTTCTGTAACATCATTTACCCCATCTTCCATAACCAAAAATAGAGCATTGCACATTGACTTCTCCAAGTCATTTCAGCCACTCTTAACTCAAGCAAACCATTGCATTAGCTTCCTAGGACATCAAGGAAGCTAACATGATCATCACCATTACTTGAAACAAGCTCAAACTCAAAACACGATTTCCAGTTTTGAGGTAAGTTTTCTCAACTTGGAACTCTTCATACAGGCATCAACAATAGTTTATTTGTGAATAAAACATGTAGATATCGTTGCCCTGAAGCTAACCATGTCTTTAGTTTCCATTAATTTTGCTTGAGAATAGAGAATTTTGAAACTGCAATTTTTGGATTTTTTAGGGTTCAGATTAGGGCCATAAAAATTCTTGCTTATCTTTGATCTATAGTTTTAATACTTTACATTTCTGGAATCATGATAAAATTTGCTACAAGTTTCATGTTTACAGTTTTCATTTTTGATGAGAAATAAGCAAGTTACAGTTGGTCTAGCAGGAGGTTGAAGATGAAGTCTTCAGAACACGTTTTGCCTTACATATTTATTGTTTCATTTGTATTAACGGATGTATAGTCACCCCAGTGGTAGAAGCGCACGCCTGTAACCTATGGGGCCTGGATTCGAACCCTAGTGGTACCCTTTTTATTTTTCTTCCTTTATATTTTTACAATTCTGACTTTTTTTGTTTGGCAGGCGCTGGGCCCTTTGGGCCTGGCTCATTTTTATTTTTGCTGACTAACCTCCATACTGGCTCTTGACACCCCCTGGCCCAATTTATTTATTTATTCATTTATTTCATTTATCTTTTCTTAAATATATTTTTTTTCTAAATACAAAAAATCATAAAATACAAAAAAATGATATATTTATATTTTGACCTATTTTATTTTATTTTTCTCACCAAAATATTTTTATTAATTATAATCTATTTATTTTTCACTTATTATCTTGCAAATATAAATAAAATTAGGTTATTAGTTATTTTCTTTCATATTAATTCAAATACATCATTTTTGATATAAAAAAGACAAAATATTTTATAATACTATAAATATTTTTTAAAGATAAAAATACTTCTCTTAAACTTATTTTCTTTTGATTAATTATTAGAATTAGGGTTTTCATTTAAAATCTTTTCTTAAATAAATTCAAACTTAATTAACTATTTTCTTTATTTAAATTAGGTTAAGACAAAAAATCTTTTTTTTTCATGAAAACCAAACAAAAATCATTTTCTTTACATTTTGCATCCTTGTACATTTATTCATTTTTATACTTTGTATTTATTTAAACTCCTTGTATATTCATACTAATTCAATATGGTTGTAATAGGCTAATTAGGTTTAAATTCTTGCAAATCCCAATTACAAATTGTACACCCCTCCCCACAAATGTTGTAATAGCGTAGTAACTTTAAATTTCACAATTTATCGCTTTCATATAACATGCTAGTAATTAGGGTTTGTATGGAAAGTATAAAACCAATGCTTAGAAAACCCTAATTCAAGACAAAAAAAACAAGCATGAAAAACATACACTTGCACACAAGCACCCCTAGGGTTATTTCACTTGGTTGCCTTATACAAAATGGCCATGTTACGCATGTAAGGTATCTTAGCAAATACAAGATCATAGTCCCTCGATGACGTTATCTAAGTTGCCTTAAAAATGATCTTAGTCCCTAAAAAAGAATGCTAAGATACCTTGCAACATTGCTAATCATGGTTATACGATGACCCACGCTCGTCCCGTTTACATCCAAAGATATGGTTGTTTACCAAATCAATGGTAAGACAACAATGTCAAAGGAAAAGAAAATGAACAAGAAAGACATTTGAGTAGGTAGATTGCTCCTAATTACTTGCTCCATTTCAAAAAAAAAACATCCTTGCTATTTTCAAAACAATCACACTCATTTTCAAACATCTTACAAACATTGAAAACATTTTCAAAAGATCAAACATCTTTGTATACATTCTTACGAACGAGAATCATTACAAAGATTGCCTAAACAATGGCCTCTTTACAAAATACTTTCAAAAAACCACACAAAGCACAATTTCAAACAAAAGCAAGTGATCTAGCAAGTAACTAAGAGCCCATGGAAAACCATGGATGAAAAGGGTGCTAATACCTTCCCTTTTCATAATCTACCCCCCGAAATCAAGAAATAATCTCAAAGGTCTTTCCTGTGCTTTCTCACCTTTCCTTTTTGGATAAAAGAAAAGTCGGTGGCGACTCTTGCTAACCGCAACATTTGCGATCAAACGCAAAACCTACAAGTCAGTTATCCCACCGTATCACAGATTCTAATGACATATTACTCTCAACGGAGATCCATTTTCAGATTCTTTAAAATAACATGAAATCTATCTTTAGCTAAGGGTTTTGCAAAAATATCAGTTCATTGATGGTCTGTATCTATAAATTTTAAAGATAGAATCCCTTTCTGAACATAGTCTCTAATAAAATGATTTTTGATTTCTATGTGCTTAGCCCTAAAGTGTAAGATAGGATTATTACTCAAGCAAATAACAGCAGTATTGTCACAAGATAGGAATATTAGTCTCATAGATCTGATAATCTTCCAGCTGATTCTTCATCCAGAGCATCTGAGTGCTACATAGTTCTACTGAGATATACTCTGCTTCTGCAGTTGAGAGAGTGATTTTTGATTGCCTCTTGCTTGACAATGAGATCAGATTCTTGCCTAGAAACTAACAATTTCCAGAAGTACTCTTCCTCTCTAGTCTATCTACAACGTAGTCCGCATCACAAAAACCAGAAAGAGTGTACTCTGATATTTTCTCATACATCAAGCCAAGGTTAGTGGTTCCTTTAAATTACCTTAGAATTCTCTTAACAACATTTAAATGAGATTCCCTAGGATCAGATTGGAATCTAGCACAAAGATGAACTCTGAATAAAATATCAGGTATATATGCAGTCATATACATAAGAGAGCGTATCATACCATGATATAAATTCTGACATACATTTCCACTTACCTCTTCTTTTTCCAGAATGCATATTGGATGCATCAGAATCTTTGCTACAATGCAGTCTGTCATGTTGAATTTCTTCATAAGTTTTTTGGTGTACTTACTTTGATGAATGTAAGTAGCCTCTGATTTTTGATCAATATGGATTCCCAAAAAGAACTTTAGTTCGCCCATCATGCTCATTTCAAACTCAGCCTGCATTAACTTAGAGAATTCCTTGCAAAGGGATGGATTAGCATAACCAAAAATAATATCGTCAACGTAAATTTGAACAATTAGAATATCACTTTTGAAGGTTTTGCAGACGAGTGTAGTGTCAACCTTTCCTCTGATAAACTTATTTTCTAAAAGAAAACTACTCAATCTGTCATACCAAGCTCTAGGAGCTTTTTCAGACCATAAAGACATTTCTTTAGTTTAAAAAAAATCTAATTTCTCAGAGTTTTCAAAGCCAGGAGATTGTTTGACAAACACTTCTTCTAAAATGTAACCGTTTAAAAATGTACTCTTAACAGCCATCTGATAAAGGATGATATTATGATTTACAGATAAATAAAATAACAAACGAATAACTTTTAACCTAGAAATTGGTTCAAAGTTTTCTATGTAGTTTATCCCTTCTTGTTAATTATAACCTTGTGCAACCAGTCGTGCTTTGTTTCTGACAACTTCACCTTCTCATTGAGTTTGTTTCTGAACACCCATATGGTTCCGATGACATGGACACCTTTGGGTTTCTGAAATAAATCCCAAACATCATTCTTTGAGAATTGGTTGAGTTCTTCTTCCATAGCCAGAATCCAATTTTTACCTAGAAGGGCTTCCTCAATAAATGTAGGTTCTATTAAAGAAACTAAATCCAGAAGCACTTCATCAGAAGGTTTGAGATTTGATCTTGTTCTGACTGGAGCATCTTTACTTCCAAGAATGATATCTTCAGGATGGGAGGATGTGATTATGTTCTTCCTTGGTTAGGTTGATCAGAAGGACTATCAACAACATCATAAGAAGGAGCTTCTGATTCTTTATCTTCTTGAATCTTCTCATTTGGCTCAGCGAATGTTATAGTTACATCTGCAAGCTTTTCACACAACTTTGACTTTTCATAGTCAAGATTATCATCGAATCTGACAAGGATTGATTCCTCCATGATTCATGATTCTATGTTATAGACTCTGAAGCCTTTAGAGCATTAAGAGTATCCTAACAGCAAAC
Source organism: Vicia faba (assembly GCA_948472305.1). Taxonomy (NCBI): domain Eukaryota; kingdom Viridiplantae; phylum Streptophyta; class Magnoliopsida; order Fabales; family Fabaceae; genus Vicia; species Vicia faba. Next base: position 521,145,578 of record OX451737.1, read on the forward strand.
ACTTATGGGCCTTGGAATCAAACTTACCCATATTCTATTTAGTGTTCAACATATAACATATACATCCAAATGGATGGAAATAAGAAATGTTGGGCTTTCTATTATTCCACAATTCATAAGGAGTCTTACTCAAAATAGTTCTTATGGAGATTCTATTTTTAATATAACATGTTGTATTCACTGTTTCTTCCCAGAAGTGCTTAGCCATCTGAGTTTCTTGGATCATGGTGCGAGCCATTTCTTGCAGTGTTCTATTTTTCCTTTCTACAACCCCATTTTGTTGTGGAGTTCTAGGGTATGAGAAATCACTAACTATGCCATTTGAATCAAAAAAAATTTCAAAATCTTTATTTTCAAATTCTCTACCATGATCGCTTCTAACTCTGACTATTTTGCAAACTTTTCATTTTGCGATTTGGAACAAAAAGAAGCAAATACGAAGTATGACTCATCCCTGTGTTTCAAGAATTTTACCCATGTCCATCTTATATAATCATCAACGATGACAAGTCCATATTTCTTACCATTTACAGAAGCAGATTTCACTGGTCCAAATAAGTCAATGTGAAGATGTTCTAATGGCCTAGAAGTAGAAACGTTCTTTTTAGATTTGAAAGAGGTTTTTTGAAATTTTTCCTTTCTGACAAGCTTCAGAAAGAGCATATGAAGTATACTTTAGATTGCGTAAGCCTCTGACTAATCCAAGTTTATTTAGTTGAGAAATTTTTCTTAGGCTAACATGACCCAGACGTTTGTGCCATACCCATTGCTCTTCTTGAACAGTCAGAAGACATTTTACATTTTTATTTTTCAAATATGAAAATCTTATTTTGTAAATATTGTTCTTCCTCTTGCCATTGAACATAACTGAGCCATCCTTCTGACTAACAACTTTACAGGATGTTTGATTAAAAATGAAATCATAACCATTGTCACTAAGTTGATTGATTGATAATAGGTTACGCATCTGACCCTCAACTAAAATAAAATTTTTAATAGAAGGAAGTTTACCATTATCAATAAATCCAGAGCCGGTGATCTTTCCCTTCTGGTTGCCTCTGTAACCGACAATGCCTCAAGACTTAAGTTCCAAATCTTTAGACATATGCCTTTCTCCCATCATGTGTCGCGAGCATCCATTGTCTAGGTACCATTACTGGTGTTTCAGTGGTGGCATCAAGGACATCTGCAACGTAGATTATCTAATCTTTGGGTACCCATTTTCCGGGTCTTCTTTTGTTATAAGTTCCAGAGGTTCTGACACCTTTGGACTTTTGTACGGCAAGATAATCATGTGAAATTTATGCATGATACATATGTTTGGAAGTTTCCTTTTGTGTTTGTGTTTGTGTTGCATTAGTGTCAGAACCTTCTTGTTCTGGACATTTTAAATTTATGCAAGCAAGCACAAAATGTTCAGAAAGAGGTTTTCGTTTGACATTTAGAGTCTCATCAATTTTCTTTGATGCTCCTAAATATCCCAGACCTCTATTTCCCTTTCTGCTAACACCATAGATCATTGAATCCATTCTGCTTCTATCTATGCTTTTAGTAAAGAAGTGTTGAAAAGCTCTATCATATCTGATTGCTTGGTCAGTAACATATGTGTTAGAGAAAATCTCTTCTTCTAGTCTAGACACTTTACTTTTCAGAGTAATATTTGATTTTTCTAAAATAAATAGTTTTTCATTTAAGTCAGAAATATTTTGCTCATTTATAGTAGTGTTCTCATAAGTAGCTACGAAACTATTTTTCAAGATTTTGTGTCTACTTAGAAGAGATTGATACCTTTTCATTAGTTCTGATAAACCAATTTCAAGTTCAGAATGAGATAAGGAAGTAAGTACCTCTTTGTCGTTATCATAATCTGACTCATCATCAAGTGTCAGTTTGTCTTCTGATGTTGCTTCACTCGTACTAGTTTTGGCCTTGAGTGTCATGTTTGCATGCTCTTCATCATAATCTCCATCTTCTGATTCTGAATCACCCCATGTTGCCATGAAATCCTTCTTAGCTTTGTAAGCCTTCTTAGGCTTCTTGTCTTTCTTGAGCTTTGGGCAATCATTTTTGTAATGTCCAGACTCGTTACACTCATAACATGTGACTTCCTTTTCAAAAGCTTTATTCTGAACAGAAGTGGATTCACCTCTTGCATATGTCCTTCGTTGACTTCTGAATTTTCTTTGTCTATGCTTCTAGATTTGACTGATTCTTCTAGATATCAACGAAAGTTATTTATCATCTGAATCTTCTTCAGATTCTTCTAATTCTTCCTTAGCTTGATAGGCCTTATTCTTTCCAGACGTAGACTTTAGAGTAACTGATTTTACCCTCTTTTAAGGTTCATCTTGATCAAGCTTTATTTCATGACTTCTTAAAGAGCTAATCAACTCCTCAAGAGAGGTGTTATTCAAATCCTTTGAAAGTTTTAAAGCAGTTACCACGGGTCTCTATTTTTTAGGCAGACTTCTGATAATCTTCTTAACATGATTTGTTGTAGAGTAACCTTTATTCAGAACCTTAAGTCCTTCCACAAGAGTCTGAAATATTGAAAATAGCGTTTCCACATATCCATCTTCTTCCATCTTGAAAGCTTCGTATTGTTGAATTAAGGTCATAGCCTTTGTTTCCTTTACTTGTGCATTGCCTTCATGCATCATCAGAAGAGAATCAAAGATGGACTTTACAGTCTCTCTATCCGTGATCTTCTCATATTCATTTTATGAAATAGCACTAAGCATAATAGTTCTTTCTTTTTAATGATTCTTGTAAACTTTCTTATGTGCTTCTGTCATTGTACTTCTTGCAATTTGCTGACCTTTATCATCTACTGGGTGAGTGTAGCCATCAACTACCAAATCCCATAGATCCAAGTCATATGGCAGAAAGTAACTTTCTATTCTATCCTTCCAATAGTCAAATTTCTCCCTATCAAACATATGAGGTTTTAAACTATAATGATCTCTTTCATTATTCCTATTATTAATAGTAGAAGTAGGTGTAGCCATTGGTTTTTGACACACACTAGATCGGTACTGAACACTGTTAAGTGTTGATAAAAATGCAAACTTTTTATCTCCTTAGAACCCGAACTCTGATACCAATTGAATGTGTGAAAAACACAAGAAACGTGGGAGTTAAATTGGGTTTTAAATCAAAAACTTTTCTTTTAAAAATATTCCCCTTTAATTAAAATACTTTTTCTCCATTCTTGATAATAACAATAATTAAGAACAAGAAGTAAAGAACAAGGTATGTTTATACTAGTTCACTTGAAAACTATCAAGCTAGTCTAGTCCATCCGCCAAGGTGATTTCGCCTCTCTTAAACAAGGACTTAATCCAATAATCCAACTGATTATTACAACGCATAAGCTACCCACAAGTGACTAACAACAACCTCTAAGACACACAAGTCCTATACTTCTTAAGGATACAGACATAACCGGCCCCTTAAGGAAATCAAATCTTTAAGACACACTAGTCCTAGACTTCTTAAGGATACAAACCTAACCAGTCCCTTAAGGAAAACCAAACAACTATTTTAATACAAGTTTTGTTTACAAGAATATTACTTCTTCACTAGCTGAATATGTAAACTATTTTAAGAACAATAGACTAAAAATATGAAAGCTATAAACAACACTTTTGTGTGAATATTCAGTGAATTAGATTCATCTTTCTCTCTTAGTCTTCAAGCCTTTATATAGCTAATAAAATAATATATTCATTGAGGGGTACTCTTGGGATTTCCAGAAATATTGGCGGCTTGATCAATCATGTGGGGGACAAGATCGTGCAATGTGTTTGTCCTTTCATGGTAGTGAACTTAAATGTTGATTGTACCATGTACTATTTATACCATGTTAATGTTATCTTCTTTCCTTATTCACTTCAGAGGCTTCTGCGAGCATGAGTTTAGAAGCAAGAACATAACACAAGGTCATCAGAACTTCAAGCCTTCAGAGTCTTCAGAACTGCATCTTCAGAGTCTTCAGTACTTGGTCATGAGAACCTTTTCTAAAACCTTAGATCTTCATAACCTTAAGTCTTCAGAGTCTTTAGAACTTTTTATTTATAGTCTTCAGCACTTGGTCTTTAGAACCCTTTTCTTATAACCATGGGTCTTTAGAACTACAAGTCTTCAGAGTCTTCAGAAATACGTCTTCAGAATCTTCAGCATTTGGTCTTTAGAACCCTTTGTCTTCAGAAACACGAGTCTTCAATATCTTGACTTACGTAGAAATTTTGTCTTCAGATCTTCTGAATTGTTTCTTTAGAACACGTTGTCTTTAGAAGCATGAGTCTATAGCATCTGTACTTAAGTAGAACTTTTGTCTTCAGATCTTCAGACTTGTTTCTTTAGACAAATATTAGAGCATACACTTCAAAAGCTTCTGGAGTGTCTTACTACTGTTCATCGGAACTTGTGTAGCGTAGAAGTGGAACTAATTCTCTTCTAATGTCTTGGCCACGCCAGCCATCAGAAGCATAACTTGTTTGTTAAATACTCAAAAGTAACAAACATTAGAGTATCAAAATTATTCATACAAACATACTCATTTGTTATCATCAAAACTCAGATAATATTGCAGAACCAAATCTTATTCTAATAGTACTCTCTCTCTCTCTCTCTCTCTCTCTCTCTCTCTATATATATATATATATATATATATATATATATATATATATATATATATATATATATATATATATATATATATATATATATATATATATATATATATATATATATATATATATATATATATATATATATATATATATATATATATATATATATATATATATATATATATATATATATATATATCTTCCCCTTTGCAATGTCGTACAATGAATTACTCATCTAACTTAGTTATATGCCTGAGATGGTGATAATATGGAATGTCAACTCCATGTTGCCTACACAATCCCATGATCAAACAGAGGAATCCAAGGGCATGCCTTTTTGGAGAATCCACAATCTCCTAGATTTTATTGGAGATGACTCTAGTAATGTCCACTTGTTTCCCTTTTACTATGTACCAAATGAGTTATGTAGTCTTCACGGGAGCAGATGATTGACTTACATGTATGACATTGTTGAAGAGGAAGGTTCTGAGCTTAGATGGTCATGCCAGATCTTTTGAGATAGATAAGGAGTCAATCTCGTCCTACTTCATAGGGTTTCCCTTGTTCGTATATGTCACCCGCAAATACATTATAATCAAATTTCCTTTTGCTAGTTGTTTTGAAATTTGGTTCAATAGATCAAGGTGTGCCACATAATTATCTTAATGTAGGCATGAATGATATCCCGGCCAAATGAAACTATTATTCCCTAGACCCAAGAGAGCGCTGCTAAAGGTGCATATTTAATGGCCTTGACATTAGCATGGAATTATCATGCGATTTCAAGGTTAATAACTTTGTTTGGAGTTTCCAAAATACCCAACCCCGTGCATTAATCTCTTGCACCGTATCAGAATATTCACCTGGATCTTCTAATTAAATTGTCTTCTCTTGAACCAAATGTTAGAGTTGTGTCTCTTCCTTCCAGAAGCCATCCGAAACAATTAGTAGACAACTTATATGGAATTTGGACATGTTATCATAATATGTCATATTTTCCATATTCACTGAAAAGCATGATATTTGCATAAGTTCCATGAATATGTTGTAGCGAAGAAACAATTTAGGTACACAAATACATTACATAGGTAATGGGTAATTTAAAATTCATTTTTATTTATTTTATATATATTTGTCTCTAACATGCAAAAATTTCCCTCTTTGTTCATCCAAGCATCCAATTCAAATTTTCAAATAAATCAATTCTACTTTATCCTAATGTAACTAGAGATCAATGAACAATCAACAATTTCCTCTTCTAGATACTTCAATGAATTCAAGACATTGAATTCCATTTTATGCATATTAACTCTCATAGTCAACTTTCCTCTTTCCATATCTATTAATGTCCTTCCCATGGCAAGAAAGGTTCTTCCCAAAAGGATGTGTGTTTCCTCATAAGCACTGAAATCCATAATGATGAAATCAACTGGAAATACAAATTTATCAACCCTTTCTAACACATCTTAAATCCGTTAGAACATAGTTTGATTCTACAACCCTTGTAAGAGTTTTGATAAGTATGTTTTTTTTTTGCAGGGAAGTTCTGATGTAAGAAGCACAAAAGATGAGTTAGATCGTGTTTAAAATCTGATTCAACACATCTTATATAGAAAGAAAAATCTGCATAACACGCTTATATAAAGAAGTTCAAAAGCTACGACTTCTGAGTGCACTAAACGCTGCGAACAAGAACTCTGTTATTCTATTTCGTACCGTTCTAGAAAGAAGTAAATGAGTCCCAACGGTAACATTCATCTTCTGATGTAATCTCTAGCAAGCATGTTCTGAAGCGTTACATTTCATTCATGGCTATTCAAAAGTAACGGCTGAAAGAGGACAAGAATCTATATGTTTGGAAAGCTCTTTAATTACTATTTATCAACATTCAAAAAGCACCTCCCATGCATTGCCTATATAAACAAGACTTGAAGGAGAAATCGTTTATGATTTTGCAGTGCACAAAAATGAGAAATTTCATCACCTTCAATCTAGTGAATTTCATTTGTGTAATACATCACTTATGTGATACTGTTTTGTTAGAAAACACATCTTGTACACTCTTTCAAATATTGTTGTGTAATACCTTAAGAAAATTGGGTTGTGGTTTAAACTCAAGAAGACTTTGACGTTTGTCATCGTATCTGCATAGTCAAGTTTGATTAGTGGATTAAAACCTCGTTGAGAGAGGAGAAATCACCTTGGCTGATGGACTGGAGTAGTTTGAGTTTAAACAAACCACGATAACCAACATGTCTTTTGTCTTTAAGTTTTAAAAACCCCAATTCAAACCCCCTTCTTGTGTTTTTCCATTCTTCAATTAGCATCAGAGCACCTGGTTCTGAGTACAAACACTTAACCGTGTCAGAAAAAGATCCAAGCTAGAAAAACACTATGGTGAGACCAAGTCAGAACATCAGTAATGATTATCGTAATGAGAAAGACAGAATCAGCGGCAAACCTCCAATCTGACGGTGAAAACTTTGATTAATGGAAGGACATAATCAAAAGTTTCTTTCTAGCTCGTGATGTTGATCTCTGGGATATGGTGACTGATAGGTACATACATCCAGTTGACAAAGGCGGTCAGAAGATTGATAGGAAAATAATGACATATCATTAAAAGAGGGAATTCAGAAATCATCACAAGGCCATGACAATTCTCTTGAGTGTTATCTCATACACAGTATGAGAAGATCACAAACAGAGAATCAGCAAAACACATGTTTGACTCCTTGAGAATGATGCATGAAGGCAACACGCAAGTTAAAGAAACCAAAGTTCTTGCTCTCATTCAGAAGTATGAAGGTTTCAAAATGGAAGAAGATGAAACCATTGAAACAATGTTCTCAACATTTCAAATTTTGGTTGTTAGGCTAAAAGTTTTGGATAAAGGGTAATCAACTGCAGATCATGTAAAGAAAATCATCAAAAGTTTACCCAAGAAATGGAGACCCATAGTCATAACTCTAAAACTGGCCAAAGATCTGAACAAAATCTCTCTCGAAGAACTTGTGAGCTCCCTGAGAAGTCATGAGATAGAATTAGAAGAAGATGAGCCCCAAAAGCAAGGTAAGTCTTTAGCTCTTAAATCTAACAAAAAATATGAACCAAACATTTTGCAGGCAAAAGAAGAAAACTCTGGTGGATCCTCATCAGAAGAAGACGAACTGTCTCTTCTCTCCATAAGAGTCAATCAGCTGTGGAAGCACAGGCAGAGAAAGTTCATAACTTCCAGAAGAACGGGAAATCATTTTGAACCATCTTCTGGATACAGAAAATCAAGTAACAGAGATATTGTCTGCTACGAATGCATTGAACAAGGTCATTACAAGAGCGACTATCCTAATATCCAAAAATAGAAACCTAAAAAGAAGTTATTTAAAGAAAAGAAGAAAATCCTCATGGCAACATGGGATGACTCAGAATCTTCTAAAGCTAAAACAGAATCAGAAGATGAAAGAGCCAATGTAGCCCTAATGGCCAACGTATCAGATGACACTGGATCATCTGAATCAGAATCAGACTCAGAGGAAGAAGTGGTATTCTCTAACTTTTCTAGATCTCAATTAGAAGAAATCCTGTCAGAAATTCTTGAAAGATATTAGCAACTTCGAGTCATAAACAAGAACCTGAAAAAGGATCTAGTTTCTGACCCTGAAGAAACTAAGAAACTGAGAACAAAAAACTCTAAGCTTAAATAAAAAATTTCTAAACTCAAAAATAAATTACAAAAGGCTTGGAAAGAAACTGTCTCAAAAGTTCCTAGTAACTCTGATAAGATCATAAAAGAATATGATCATAGCTTTCAAAAATTTCTTGCTAAAAACATAGATAGGAGCAAGATGGCTTCAATGATCTATGGAGTTAGCAGAAATGACAGAAAAGGAATAGGATACAAGGGTAAATCATCTCAACCTAAGAAAGTTAAGGATATGGTCATAAAACACACACCCCTTTATTCTCATTTCACTTATGGGCACACACATGACATAAAGTATACTAGTAATGCTTTTTCTGCGAAACCAAAATTCAAACAGAATTTTGGTAACTCTAACAAACAAGGACCCAAAAAGATATGGGTACCTAAGGACAAAATTGTCTATGTTACAAATGTCTTTAACAGCAAAATTGAAACACTAATCTTGGTACCTGGACTTTGGATGCTCTCGACACATGACAGGAAGAAAGTATATGTTTCAAATCCTGGAGCTTAAATCTGGAGGCTACGTAGGTTTCAGAGCCAGTCAGAAAGGAAAGATCATTGGCTCTAGAAATATTGGTAACGATACACTTCCTTCTATAACTAATGTTCTGTTAGTAGATGGATTAATGCATAACTTATTATTCATAAGTCAATTAAGTGATAACGATTATGATATAATCTTTAATCAAAAGTCATGTAAAGCAGTTATTCAGAAAGATGGATTTATCCTATTTAATGGAAAGATAAAGAAAAACATCTACAAAATAAAAAAATTTGAACTAAAAAGTCAGAATGTAAAATGTCTATTGTCTGTTAACGATGAGCAATGGGTCTGGCACAGAAGATTAGGGCATGTTAGTATGAGAAGAATATCTCAGATTAACAAACTCAATCTGGTCAGAGGACTTCCTAACCTGAATTTCAGCTTAGATGCTCTGTGTGAAGCATGTCAAAAAGGCAAGTTTTCAAAACCTTCTTTCAAAACAAAAAATGTTGTTTCTACCTCTAGACTATTAGAACTTCTGCATATAGATCTATTTGTACCAGTGAAAACTGCATCCATTAGTGGCAAGAAGTATGGATTAGTGATTGTAGATGACTATAGCAGATGGACATGGGTAAAGTTCTTAAGACACAAGGACGAGTCACATTCTGTGTTCTTTGCTTTCTGTAACCAAGTCCAAAACGAAAAAGATCTTAGAATTTTTAAAGTTGGAAGTGATCATGGTGGGGAATTTGAAAACAAAATTTTGAATTATTTTTAAATAAGAATGGCATCTCTCATGATTTCTCTTGTCCTAGAACTCCTCAACAAAACGGAGTTGTAGAACGAAAGAATAAAACTTTACAAGAAATGGCCAGAACCATTATCAACGAGACTAACATTGCTAAGAAATTTCGGGCAGAAGAAATTAACACAACATGTTATATTCAGATAAGAATCTCCATAAGACCTATTATGGATAAGACTCCATATGAACTATGGAAGAACAGAAAGCCCAACATTTCTTATTTTCATCCATTTAGATGTACTTGTTTTATTATAAACACTAAAGAACATATGAACAAGTTTGGCTCTAAATCACAAAAGTTTCTCACGTTAGGATACTCTGAATGCTCAAAAGGTTATAGAGTATATAACACAAACACGGATTGTGGAAGAATCCATCAATGTCAGATTTGATGATAAGCTTGGCTCTCAAAAGTAAAAGCAGGGTAAATTTTTTACAGATATAGAAGTTCAATTTACAGGTACTGGAGACACTACATCAGAACTTCCTCACAAAGAATCACAATCAATTCCAGAAGAAGATGTCACAAACATTACAGCAACATCTGAAGAGCCCTTCCAGAAAAGACAATTCAGAAGCAGTTTAGCTCATCCGGAAAACAAGATTCTAGGAAAGAAAGAAGACCCAATCATAACAAGATCTACATTCAGAAATTCTGAAGAATCTCTCATGGGATTAGTGTCTCTGATTGAGCCAACTTCCATTGATGAAGCCCTTCTGGACAATGACTGGATACTTGTAATGCAGGAAGAAATAAACCAGTTCACCATAAACGATGTGTGGGATCTATTTCCTAAACCAAAAGGGTTTAACATCATTGGAACCAAATGGGTCTTCAGAAACAAACTAAATAAACAAGGAGAAGTCATCAGAAACAAAGCACGACTGGTGGCACAAGGTTATAGTCAGCAAGAAGGGATAAACTATACAGAAACCTTTGCTTCAGTCGCCAGGTTAGAATCTATCAGACTTTAATTTCTTTTGCAGTAAATAATGGCATCACTCTTTATCAAATGGATGTTAAAAGTGTGTTTTTAAATGGTTACATTGGTGAAGAAGTTTATGTGCACCAACCCCCTGGTTTTGAAAATTCAAAACATCCAGATTCTGTCTATAAACTTAAGAAATCACTATATGGTCTAAAACAAGCTCCCAGAGCTTGGTATGAACGAATAAGTAATTTTCTATTAGAAAATGATTTTACTAGAGGGAAGGTGGACATTACTTTATTCTGTAAACGGTTTAAAAATGACATTCTAGTTTGTCAGATTTACGTAGATGATATTATTTTTGGATCTACTAAAGCCTCTTTGGGAAGAGAATTTGCTAAGTCTATGTAGGCAGAGTTTGAAATGAGCTTGATGGGAGAACTCAAGTTCTTTCCGGGTATCCAAATCAATCAAACTTCATAAGGAACCTACATACATCAAAGCAAGTATGTCAAAGAACTTCTGAAGAAATTTGACTTGTCAGAATGTAAGCCAGCCAAAACTCCTATGCATCCCACATGAATTTTGGAAAAGAAAGAGGTAAGTAAGAAGGTAGAGCAGAAGCTCTACAGAGGTATGATTGGTTCTCTCTTATATTTAACAGCTTCAAGACCTGATATTCTGTATAGTGTCTGTCTGTGTGCTAGATTCCAATCAGATCCTAGAGAATCTCACTTAACAGCAGTTAAGCGAATTTTCAAGTATGTGAAAGGTACTACTAATCTTGGTCTTTTCTATAGAAAAACCAAAGAATATAAATTAGTAGGGTACTGTGATGCTGACTTCACTGGAGACAGAATAGAAACAAAAAGTACTTCTGGAAGATACCAATTTTTGTGAGACAATCTATTCTCGTGTCTAGCAAGAGGCGGTCCACCATTACATTGTCAACTGCTGAAGTTGAATATATAGCAGCAGCTAGATGCAGCACACAGATGCTCTAGATGAAAATCCAACTTGAATACTTCAACATATATGAGAGTAACATTCCTATTATATGTGACAATACTTCTGATATATGTCTTTAAAAAAATCCCATTTTACATTCTAGGGATAAGCATATAGAAATTAAACATAATTTTATTAGGGACTATATTCAGAAATTAATTCTTTCATTAAAATTTATAGACATAGACCATCAATATGCTGATGTTTTCACTAAACCTCTTTCTGAAGATAGGTTTAACTTCATTCTGAAACATCTCAGCATGAAATTATGCCCAGACTGATAGTTTTGTTTATGTATACTTTAACCCTTAGAATTTTATGCCTTTATTTTTTTGTGTGAACATCTGATTAATAGTTCTTCAGAAGTAAGAAGAAAATTTATATCAGGATCTATCTAAGAAGATCTGAACATTCTCAAAACGGTTCATTTCAAAGATAGAAGCATGCAGTTCACAATATCAACATTTGTCTACTCTACGCAAGGTTTTCCTCTAAGGCTGAACACGTGTTCAAATTTTAAAGAAACTGAAACGTTAAGCTGATGCATTGAGACTCATGTCATATCGGTAATTGTTTCATATCTTTATGCTATCCCTCTTTTCAGGAATCATCAATGCATGTAATAATTGTTTTTAACCTTTTTCTTGTTAATTAAGTCTTATAATTTCCTATATATATTTACTTTGTTCACCTTCACTATCACACTTCCACTCTCAATTCCTTTTTTCTCTCTCTTAAATTTGCCAAATCTTTCAAAAACCCTAAAAAAGTATGTGTGAACAAATGGCTTCCTCTCAACAACTTGCTCAAAGTTCTCAAAGCATTCTTGGCTCTTCTTCCTCAACAGCAGAAAGGTACGAAGAACCCTCAAGAACTCTCCTTACACCCATTGATTCACTGGAAGTTATGTGTGAACTCATTGTAGATTTCTTTAGCATGAAGGAAAACAAATACGATTTAACTTCTGATGTTGAGTTCTAAGGATGGACCAAGTACTTTGATCGCCTACTGGGTCCATTTTTTCCAAGACTTGTTAAAGAATTCTGGATTCACTCTACAACTTTAAATCATCAGGTTACTTCCTTCGTTATGGGAAAGAAAATCGTCATCTCTGAAGATCTCATTGGGTAACTAATAGGTCAGGACGACAGCGGTATTTGTTGCAGTGATATGGCTGAAAAAGGCTTTGACCTAACTAAGATCTCAAAGGAAATTTTTACTTCTGGCCATCCATCCAACAAAATAAAGATCTGAAGGATTACCTCAGAATTTGGTCTAAGATCATTTTGGGTTGCATCAATCACAGGAAGCCTACAAGTTCTCTAGATTACATCAATATTGATCAGAAGTATCTTCTATACTTCATAGCCACCAAAGCAAAGGTGAATCTTCCACATATTCTGTTCAATCATCTGAAGACCATCGTCAAAGAGACAAGAGAAGAAGAAAGAACAAAGAGAGATTAGATCCCTCTAGGCAGACTCATTTCAATTATTCTGATAGAAAACAAACTGATAGAACATCTAACTGAGGCTCAACAAGCTAGCACTCTGGAAGCTTGTGTTGGTAAACCTCTCAACGCCAAGAATCTGAAGAAGATGAAGATTATTGAAACTATCAAAAAGTTACCACCAATCACCACCAAGGAAGTCATTACCACTAAAAGAGTACCTATGAAGGATTTTTCTTTCTTAACTTAAACATATGCTTCTCCAGATATTGTTCTCATGTATCTGGATGCTTGCAACAGGGACGGGACAAATCCAGATGTGAATATTTGTAATCTGAGACAACAACCTCAGGAAGTTGCTCCAAGAAAATCAAGGAAAATGAAAGCATCTACATGAGGAACTTCTTAGAAGACTCCCAAAGCTTCCAAAAATAAAGGCAACCCTTCTTTTGTTTCTATTATTGAATCAGTACTGCTATCAACATCTGAAAACCCTTCATCTCCAAAGCCCACAAAAGATCCTTCTCCTCAAACCTTTGATGACTTTGACTTAGATTTTGACACCTCAATTCACCTAGATAACCTTCTGAATAATCCACCTACTACCCATCTTGACCAAAATCATCCTGAACTTGCTCAAGTTCTTTCTGATATTGTTCAATTTGATCCGCTGTTTGAAGCTTCCCACACAGAAAATCCAAATCTTGACTTTGATACCACAACATCCATCCCTGAAATCACATGCCCTCTCATGGTCTCTCAACCACAAATAAATACATCAACATCTTCGCAGAACCTCTACATTCCAGATATTCCATCTCCTTATCAATCCACTCCACCAAACTCACCAAATTCACCCATTATTCTTTCTGACTCTCCCTCCCCAAATAACCACCCAGAAGATCCTCTTAGAACTGTTATAGACTTAGAAGCCTTGGACAATCTTGTCACAAGCTCTCAAAAAATTGCCGTTCCAAAACCACAACCAAAAATCTCCCAAGCAGATGTTGGTAAATCCTTGCCGATTTTTGAAACATAAATACAAGAATGGGTTAACTCTCTGAAGCTAGCTTTCTTAGAGAATCTCAATCCAGCTGCTTCTGATTCTCACTGGAACCAGTTCAGAAAAATGGTTCAACTCTAAACCTCTGAAATTAAAGGAGCTGAGTTATGAAATAACTCAACAAAACTTATGTGATCGCCTGAATATCTTCAAGGATCAAGTTCTGCGACACAGGGAAAAGAAGCCACTCCTTCTACTGGATAATACCCCTTGGGAAGATCATCAACCATTAGAATGTGATGAACCATCCTCTGATCCTCTTCCTCTAGTCATGTTTCAAGACAAAGGCAAGGAAGTTGAAGAAGCTCCTGAGTCATAATCGGATGCAGCTTGCTCTGAAAAAGTGGTCCCTTCTGCTGAAATACCCTCTTCTTCTATTGTGCTGCAAACTCTGGAGGAGCTGAAGAAAGAAAATGTTGTGTTTAAGGAAAGGCTAAACAAGCAGGATGAAATTTGCAATTCAATTAAGGGGATGCTTAGAAAACAAGAGGAATCAAACAATCAGATCAAGAGTTTATTGGAAGCCATGTTCACACGACTTCCACCACCTCAAACTTTGTTCTGAAAATTTGTTTTCTTCATTATGTTTTTTATTTGTTTCCTTGAATATTTTTTAATACAAAATGCCTTTTATTGTCTAAAGTGTTTTTATTGCTTTTTGATTCTTGACAAAAAAGGGGGAGAACGTAAGATGTTTCGAATATAACAGTATCGAGACTCATTCTCAAACATTTTGAATATCATAACTTCTATTGTTTTTTATCTGAAAGAAAAACAGGAACAAACTCTATTGAGGACAGTTGTGGATGCATCAAAAATATTTTTCTCAAAAATTCTGATCAGAACAATCTTCAGGGAAGTATTTCTTCTCTATCTGAGTATCCCACTCAGGGGAAGACTTTAATGTTTTATGTTCTTTACGTATTTGATCAAAATATCCAAGTTTTTGTCATCATAAAGAAGGGGGGATATTATTAGAACATAGTTTGATTCTACAACCCTTGTAAGAGTTTTGATGATAACAAACACTCAAAGAACAATTATGCTCCCTAAATAAGTTGTTGTTTTGCAGGGAAGTTCTGATGTAAGAAGCACAGAAGATGAGTTAGATCATGTTTGAACTCTTATTCAACACATCTTATATAGAAATCAAAATCTGCATAACACACTTATATAAATAAGTTCTAAAGCTATAACTTCCGAGTGCATTAAACATTGCGAACAAGAACTCTGTTATTTTGTTTTGTATAGTTCTGGAAAGAAGTAAAGGAGTCCTAATGGTAACATTCATCTTCTGATATAATCTCTAACAATCATGTTCTAAAGCGTTACATTTCATTCATGGCTATTCAAAAGTAACGACTGAAAGAGGACAATAATCTCTATGTTTGAAAAGCTCTTCAATTACTATTTATCAACATTCCAAAAGCACCTCACATACGTTGCCTATATAAACAAGACTTGAAGGAGAAATCATTTACGATTTTTCTGTGCATAAAAACGAGAAATTTCATCACCTTCAATCTAGTGAATTTCATTTGTGTAATACATCACTTGTATAATATTGTTTTGTTAGAAAACACATCTTGTACACACTTTCAAATATTGTATTATCTAATACCTTGAGAAAACTGAGTTGTGGTTTAAAATCAAGAAGACTTTGATGGTTGTCATCATATACGTGTAATCTAGTTTGATTAGTGGATTAAGACCTCGTTGAGAGAGGCGAAATCACCTTGGCGGATGGAATGGAGTAGTTTGATTTCAAACGAACCAAGATAACCAACTTGTCTTTTGTCTTTAAGTTTTAAAAATCCCAATTCAACCCCCCCCCCCCCCTTCTTGTGTTTTTCCATTCTTCAAAATCTTCCCTTGGGGGTAGCAAATGCTTTGGCCAAATAGTTGAGGGGTGGTAGTTTTTGTTTTGGAAACTCCAAAACCCAAATTCTTGAAGATAAACAATGGGATGGGGTTAATGCTTGCACAAAGATAACATAATACCCTCCCATAGAAATAATCTTCTATGTTACATGGTATAATGAAGCTTCCATGATCCTTTAACTTAGGGGAAGTTTCCCTTAAACAAGTTGGATGCAATCTTGAGTTAAGGCCACATTAGAGAATTCCCAAATTCCCTTCCTTTTGGTAAGAACATCTTTCATGAATTTGGAATAGTTTGGCATTTGTTGAATGGATTTAATTAATGGTATGTTGATATGAAGTTGCTTCAGAATCCCCATGAACTTGCCAAACTAATGCTCTTCTTTATCCTTTCTGATTCTTTGAGGAAAGGGAGGTGGCGGTCTTTCATGAACAAATTTGGTGGTCTGTCAACCTTTTGCATGTCAGTCAGTTGCTTTTCTGGATTGGTAGTCATAGCAGAAGTTTTCAGAGTGTGTTTTTTTTTACATATTCGTCAGTGGGCTCCACCAAAGGTGTAACTTCAGTAGACTCAGATACTTCCACTCTTGAAGTGCCAGGGGTAGTCATATTTTCAGTTGGTGGGTCTTACCTTGTTGGTGTTGATCTTTCACACTCTTTTCCAGTTTTAATACTCTTGGCTCCAGAGGTAGAAGTTGAAGTTTCAATTGAGCTTAGAAGTGCTCCCATAGTCCTAGAACTGAGTTCTGAAGCAATTTGCCCGACTTGATTCTCCAATTTTTTAATGCTTACACCTTGAGATTGAAATTGGTTCTTGGTTTTTTGTATGAAGGATTTCAAAATATTTTCAAGCTGGTTATTTCCTTGATTAGCCACAACATAGTTTGGTGTAGAAAAACCAAGTGAAATTGTGGTGCTTGAGGTGCTTGAGAAACGAGTTGGTTTTGAGTGTTACTCCATGAGAAGTTTGGATGATTACGCCACCCAGAATTGTATGTGTTACTATAGGG
The DNA here is from genome assembly GCA_948472305.1 of Vicia faba. Lineage (NCBI taxonomy): Eukaryota > Viridiplantae > Streptophyta > Magnoliopsida > Fabales > Fabaceae > Vicia > Vicia faba. The sequence continues at coordinate 521,162,551 of OX451737.1, forward strand.
GTTATTGTACTTGTTGTTGCCCACATAATCAACATAAATAAGATTTGTTGAGAAATCTTCAAATAAATGAGCTCTCTCATAATAGACACAAGCGAACTATGATGCATCAATTACAACCTTGACAGGCTCATCTGCTAGCACGTCAGAACTCGTTATCATGTTTTTCATCATTGGTGAGTTTGAGACACTTGAGCAGAAAGAGCTATCATTTCAATGACTTCGTGAGCATTATATGTCTTATTTTGAGTGGAGACAACAACAACTCTTATAACTAACCATTGGTCGGTGTTCGTCGTAATAATCTCAATAAATTTGTACCCTTCTTCATAGTACTTAGATAGAAAAGCTTAACCACTTGATGCATCAAGCATGTTTATTAAGGATGAAACCAATTCATTGTATAATGTTTTTAGTTGAATACATATTGTTATCCCATGATGGGGATATTTCCTTAACAACTCCTTAAATAAGGATTCATCATCTCCTTGTCTAAATGAATTTTCAGCTAAGGCATTTCATGTGGCTATCGAATTCGGCTCTAAATAGTTCATCCAGCTCTTGGCTCTATCCCTTAGAGAATGTGTAAATAGCCTAAACCTAAAGACAGCATCTGATATGCCAAGAATCTTGAAGTTACTTGCAACCTGCAAAAGTTGTCTCAAGTGAAAATGCAGATAGTTATTAGCAGAGCATTAGTATTGACCAATAGCTTGCAATATTTAAAACATAATTGGTTTGAACTTAAACAAAGCCATAATAATCTCTTGTCAAATGATTTTCGTGTTTATGGAATTAGGATAAAATACAACATAATCTCTAATGTTTCATAAAATTATGGCCCTTTCAATATAGATGTCAGGACTGATGTCCAACACCAAACACAATGTCCAGACAAATGTTAAGACATCATCTGCTAACAAAATAGTTTTACCAAACAGTAAATTATGCATAATTAAAATGCGGAAGGTAAAATAACATAACCAATTATTAACCCGGTTTAGTGCAACATCACCTACTATGAGGGGCATCTAAGCCAGGAAGTAAATCCACTATGATAGTATTAGTTGAAAGCTAAACAACCCTAGTTTACAACTTATCACTTAATCACTACCTTATGCAACTTCTACCTAGGAACCTCATAGATATGAGAACCCCCTCTCACTTCCCACAATCACCTCAGTGACAATAACAAAAGACCAAAAAGAGAAGATCACACTTCCAATTACACATAATCCGCTCTTTGCTTAAAAAATCATGAGTGATTGACAATGAACAATCAGTCAAACTTTATGTATTAACATGATACACGAGTGACATAAAAAAACATAGTATTATAAAAAGACTCCAAAACCCTAAGACTCTTGTAAAACAAATTCTCCTTATTTTTGACACCTTTCATTCGGCTTAGGTTTTTCCTTTTAAATACAGTTGTCCATGGGCTTCGAATTCTCTACCAAATTTGTTGTAGATTTACCAACTGATGGTTGCACCAATTATGCAGAAACATCTCCTTGAATCTTGGAACAAAACATCATCAGTTTCCTAAATTGTCTCAACATCCAATTTTATAAACTAATGTACAACTGGATATAAAATCAATTATTCTAAATAAAATCTTCTTGACCTATACAAATGAGTGAGATATATCTAAGAGAATCTCACAAAATCAAATCAAATTTTTCAAAAAAGTAACAACATAATCCTCTATATCAGTTGGAAAAAATGTCACAACATATTGCTCAATATCTAGAGGCATCAACACCTTCTATGGCAGTTGTTTAAGATGTTATAACATCTTGCTCAACATCTAAATGTGATTCATGTTTTTCCAAATGAAACATGTTTTACCAAAAGTGTTTCCAATCATAAAATCGCATACCTAACAATCTCCCCCTTTGGAAAAATTTGGCTAAAAAAACATTTGCACAATAAATATGGAGAAGAGGAATAAAACCACAAAATAATAGAACACAAGCGACATGAAATACATGTAAACTTTGTACAAACTACAAACAAAAAACATCAGAGATAAGTGCAGCTATAGAGAGAACTAGCCTCACACACAACTCTTCTTTACAGAGATCATATGTCATGACATATGGTCTGACATCACAACAACACAGCCAAATCAACTCCAATACATCACAACAACACAGCCAAAATAACTCCAACACAGCACAACAAACTCAGCACCATAGCACAATGCTCAACAACTTCAAATAGGACCATTACTCCCCCTATCACACATAATCAATACCCCCTCAAGGGAGCATCCAAACAATCTAAACATGAACTGTCCAAGTTAATACATCGGAAACACATGCAGTAGAAGAAAAATAAGCCTCATAAATAGAAAATTAAGAGAACCCGAGTAACCAGAGTTATCCACAAAAATACTTTAGGAAAGATGTCAGGACATCTTGGATGACATCATACACACACATATCAATAGTAGCAGCAAAAGAAAATTCACGTAAGAACCAGCAACAAGCATGGCAGACAATCATGTTACCCCTAAACAGTTGCATACATAGCAAGAAACAACAAAGACTACTCTTCCTAAGCAGTAGTACAATCCTATCACAATGTTAATCAACATGTCAAGACATTTGACATGACATTAACATCAGGAGAAAAAAACTTCCAAGAAAAATTACTAACACTTTACTCTCCTCCTTTTTAGCCAAAAATTGACAAAAGATAGAGTAAATATACAATAAAATTTGAAGCACACAAGCAAACAAGCACAATCAACAGATAGAAGCACAAAGTAGTATTGGAAACATACAATAGCAGATGGAAAAAACATTCATTGGAGGAAGAAAATTGTTGGGAATTATAAGCATCATCACATAAGTGCACAAAATGTTATGGGTCAGTAAAGTTATAAACAAAACAAAAGGAAACACATCTCCTTAAGAACTAGTGTTGCTAGCTATTTTTCTTCTCCGATGCTTTCTCCATTTTCATCATCCTTACTACCGCCTGCAGTCTCCTCATAATTTCCACCATAACTACCATCATCAAGATTTCTTTGAACATATCTTCAGCCAGAGCTTCAATCAACCTTTCAATTTTCATTTTCCTTAAAGAACAGGTTTTGATTATCTCATCCAGCCCCTTACAAGTAGTTTTCAAATATGACATTATGTCATCCTTAGTGGTGGGAATAACACTATATTTTCTAGATCTCTTGACAATGTCTGGGACACGTGTCCCCTCAAATAGCTTATGGTGAAAAGAAAAAGGTGAACCTCCCCTACTTGTATCTTTTAAATCAATTAAGATTCTTGGATGTTGATTTGGAATGATTCCACAAATTAAGGTTGGGAAGGTAATTGGCATCTTTATTGCATAAGAAGTACTTTGCTTCATGATTTGCTCAAAGATATATGTTCCAAAATTATAATTAATTTTGGTCCCAACCGTGTAAATGAATCTTCCCAAACCAGTGGCTATAGTGGAAGTATGATTGGTAGGAACCCAATTAGCAGCTCCAATCTTGTGAAGGATGTCATACTTCACACTGAGATAGCTTACAGATAACTTCCCTTTTCTAGGTCATTCTTTTACCCGCCTCTCAGTTATCTCTCTACAGGTGGTGTTATCAGACACCTCAACCTCAGGTTGTTCTTCCTCACGTCTTCCCAAAAACATGTTAATCACAACTGAAGATAATTCTACACATCTTCCTTTTACATACAATTTCCTAAACTCCTTGCTTTTCTTGTCATCACATTCTTGAGTTATGTTTACCACAAATTCCTTCACCAGTCTCTTATAGCAACTACCCAGCTTGGAAACAGTCTTCATTAATCCAACTTGATTAATAATATCAATAACCTTCTTACACTCTAGAGCATCTTTCCCCAATTCTCTTTACAGAGAAATACGTCTTTGGTACTCGTACTTCCATTTCTCCACATTTTTAGCAAAATGAAAAGACACATTATCTAGAGGAACATCTGGAATATTTTCAAGACTCTTCTTGGTCACAGACTTTCCTTTGTTGTCATACACGATTTCATGAACATAAACATTGACATCAAATTCTAAATCACTTAAAAGTAGCATCCTTCCTCTTCAGGGTTTTCTTCTTTGAGCTGAGAGCTAGTACTTTGCTCCAACCCTTAGTTGGTCCCACACTAGTGATTCTCTTGGGAATTTTTTAGGGAGTACTCTCAATCATACCAGTAGCCTTTTCTTTCCTATTTCTCAATCTCTTGGAAATTCCATGAGTGAACCTTATGCTAATAGGCTCATCATCAGAACCACACTCATCACTATTGACAATCTCATTACTTTTTTCTTTATCAACATCTTCTTCTACACCTATTTCTACAACAACTTCATGCTCATCTTCAGGTTGAACAGGTTTGGCCATTGATGTTAAAACATTTGACGAATCATCTGTGGTAGCTTCACTAATCAGCATGTTTGAGAGAAACCTACGAATTCTTTTGTCAACATCAATATCTTCATGGGTAGATTGTCTTACAGTTCTCTCAAAGTTATAATTTTTTAGATTAATCTTCTGAGATGTCTCATTGATGTTAGGGTTTATAGAATTGATAGAATTATCAGTGACATTAGGTTCAGTAGAACTAACATGCATATTTGCAGGTGTGACCATATCATATACCTTTTCAACTGATACATAAGGATTCAAAGAGTTCCTTACACGAGAGGAGCGAGTCCTTCTTCCAACATGAGTCTTCGTTATACTTTTCTTTGGAGTACCGCCTGGAATTATTGTGAGAGGAACACCATTTATTAACTTTTGACAAATTTTCTGAATCCTTTGATGAATATGGAGTAGAGGTGGGCATACCCTTTTTGTTTGACATATTCGTTTCTTGATTATTGAAAAGAGATATATTAATAATAATATTTTGAACAATCTCTTTGAGATACAAGAAAGTGAAATGAGGTTTGAACTGTGAATTGAGGAAGTAAGGCTTGGGAATAGTGCAATAGGTGATAGGATTTAAATACCGTGTAAGTTTGGAAATATCGAAGCTTTGTAACGATGATTGTGATTTTTCGTAAGCCACTTAACAGAGGGAGTAAAAAATATTTGTTGCATGCCTCAACCTTACTAATCGCCATAATTTCTTAGCAATATAAATTCCAATTTCACCCCTTAGCTTCTCAAGATGATTTTCACCATGACCTTAGTACAACTTTTTGCAAGTTGCTTCCCTGTGACAACATTCTTAATAACAACATCTTTGTCCCTAATCAGATTATTTATGGAATTATAGAGACTACCAATTTGCTTTATCCTGTCATGTTGGGTGAGATTCTTTACTATATTAGTGTCGCTCAAATTATCACAGTCCAATGTCATGACATCCAGTTTGACATCACATTCTTTCAAATGTATTGAACATGCACTGTCAAAGTACACATCCTATCTTGTTTGAGTTCGAAGAGAAAAGTGAGAAATGAAACAAATGTTCTCCTTTTTAGAACTCCACTTCCCTTTAGCCTTATTCCCTTGATTATTATTAGGATGATTATAATGTTTAGGATAACCATATAACTTGTATCAGAAGGGTCTTATGTGACCATATTTCCCACAATGGTGACATCTCCTGGGCTGTTGTTTAGATATGATGTAAGATCCCTGATGTCACATAGGATGTTGGAATTTCTTTCCCGACTTCATGGTATCATCCCCTTTTTCATAATGAACAATTTTTTATCCAAATGCTTTATCTTGTTTATTAAATCCAATTCCTGTTGAGTTTCCAGCATCTTTCCAGCTTGAAGTTTTTCATCTAATATGTTTGTCCCATTGTTTAACATTCTAATTGATTTGGTCATGTTTTCATGCTTGGATGTCATAAGAGACACTTCACTATGAAGATCATACACTTTGGTAAGAAGTTCCTTCTTCTCAACCTGAAGTTGAGCTATGGTTAGCTTATGATTTTCTTCATTCTTGTACACTTATTCACTTCTGACACATTGCTCTTTGAAAGAAGCAAACAATTATTCATAAGATACCTTCTCATTACATATTCTTGAAAAGGACTTCACATGCTTGGTAGTTTCATTATCTTTTCCCTTTTCAGAATCTTCCTTGGGTCAGGAAACAAACATCCCCTTTTGTTATTTCTTGAGGTATGTTGGACATTCTGCCCTAATGTGCTCAAATTCTTCACATTCATGACACTAAACACCTTTGATTTGATTGTGATTATTTTCATCTTTGGTTTTCCTATGAACCTCATAGTTCTTTCTAATGTCAGATGAGATGTTCTTGACATTAGGCCCTACCATTATATCCATATTCTCAAGTACTTGATTGAACTGCCTTCCAAGTAAAATAATGGAATTTGACATTTCTTCCTCAGTATCCAAATCCCACTGACTCTCTTCATTTTCAGTATTGGATACAAAAGCTATGTTCTTATTTTTCTTCTCAGACTTGTCACTAATAGACAATTCAAAAGTTTGAAGTGACCCAACAAGTTCATCAACCCTCATGTTGTTGATGTCTTGAGCTTATTCAATAGTTGTTACCTTCATGTCAAATCTCTTAGGTAGAGACCTGAGAATATTTCTAACAAGATTTTATTCTGACATCTTCTCTCCTAAGCACTAGATGCATTTTATATTTCAAGAACATTCATGTAGAAGTCCTGAATGCTTTCATCATCATTCATCTTTAGGTTCTCAAATCTAGTAGTGAGAAGTTGAAGTCTGGACATCTTAACTTTGGATGCGCCTTCATGAGTTGTCTTAAGGATTTCCCAAGCATCTTTAGCTACATTACAAGAATTTATTAACCTAAAAACATTCTTGTCCACTCCGTTGAATAGAGCATTCAAGGCTTTGGAATTTCCAAGAGCTAATTAATCTTCCTCCTTAGACCAATCTTCTTCTGGCTTCAAAGACTCATTACCATTTTTTTCCTTCACAACATGATGATTCCATTCTTTCAAAGCAACCTTCTAATATATGTTGTCCATGGATATCAGAAAGGCTACCATTATAACCTTCCAATAGTCATAGTTTGCACCATCTAACATAGGTGGTATATTGTTGTATCCTCATTCCTTGTCCATAATACCAGAAAGTATTCTCTCTGGAGCTCACCCAAAACAGAACATGGTGCATGCTCTGATGCCAATTGAAATTCGGGTACTTTCAATATAGATGTCAACACCGATGTCCTAACACCAAACACAATGTCTAAACAAATGTTAAGACATGATCTGCTGACAGAACAATTTTACAAAATAGTAAATTATGAAAAATTAAAATGCAAAAGGTAAAATAACACAATCAATTGTTAACCCAGTTCAGTGCAACATCACCTACTATAGGGGAATCCAAGTCAGGAAGGAAATCCACTATGATAGTATTAGTTCAAAGATAAACAATCATAGTTTATAACTTATCACATAATCATTACCTTATGAAAATTCTACCTAGGAACCTCCTAGATATGAGAACCCCCTCCCAATTCCCACATTTACCTCAGTGACAATAACAAAAGACCAAAAATAGAATATCACACTTGCAATTACACATAATCCACTTTTTGCATAAAAGCTCATTATTGATTGATAATGAACAATAAACAATCAATCAAACTCTATGTATCAACATGATATATGAGTGACATACACAAAAACACAGTACTCTAAAAATACTCTCATACCCTAAGACTTTTGTAAACTAACTTCTCCTTACTTTTTACACCTTTCATTAGGTTTAGGTTTTTCCTTTTAAAGATCTTAGTTGTCCACGGGCTTCAAATTCTCTAGCTAATTTGTTGTAGATTTACCAGCTGATGGTTGTACCAATTATGCAGAAGAATCTCCTTGAATCTTGGAACAAAACATCATAAGTTTCCTAAATTGTCTCAACATCTAATTTTAGAAACTAATGTACATTTGAAGATAAAATCAATTGTTACAAATAAAATCTTCTTGACCTGCACAAATAAGTGAGATATATACAAGAAAATCTCACAAAATCAAATCTGTCAAGAAAGTAACAGTAGAATCTGCTTATCAGTTGGAAAATATGTCACAACATCTTGCTCAATATTTGGAGGCAGCAGCACCTGCTATGACAATTGTTCAAGACGTTACAACATCTTTCTCAACATCTGGCTATGATACATGTTTGTTGTTTGATTTTAGGTGAAAAAGATATTTTGTCGTATTCGAGAGGAAAAATAAACTTACTACCCCCAAGTATGAGGAAATAAGAATTTTCATCATCTTGATATGGAGAATTTTACTTGTATTTACTCAATAAGCATTAATCTTATAGGTTGATCAGAACCTGAAAGTGAGCCAAAAGATGATGTCTACTAGGCTGAAAATTTGAGGAAATAAGGGGGGTGTACTTGCAAGGCACTCCGACGATCAAGTAATAATGGGTGCAAAGAGATACAAGAAAGAGATTATGGTTTTTAGAGTGAATATTGGATAACTGGCCCTCACAAGTGTGAGGGTTTATATAATGCCCCCGACACTTAGCCATTGGTTCCTATTGTTGAGCCTAGATATTAGGATCCTAAAAAATAGGTAATTGTCAGAAGTTGGTCAAAATGGCCAATCGTGCTCGTAACTAGCCATTGCTCAAAGCAAGGAAGAGATTACGGGAATATGTGTTATGAGTGTTTTCCTGGTTGGCTACTCTACGTGCATCGAGCAGACCGGAAGGTAGCTGCTGATGTGGGCTGTCGTGGTTGCAAACCTTTGTGCCTATGTACCACCGACCGTGCAATAGGGATCAAGGCACTCGTAGTTCACCTTAAAAGTTTTGGTGAGTTGTATTTTTTTATGAAAAATGCTAGCAAAGCATGTCCTTTTTGAAAGGGTTTTAAAAGAAAAATTCTGGAGACAAATAGGTTTGCATTGGTTGACATTTTTTACCTTGAAAAGGGGTTTTGCATTTTTAGAGTGTTTTGTGAATTTTCCAAAGAAAGGAGTTTTTTGTTTTAGTCATGCAAAAAGGGGAAGAGAAAAAGTATAAGGTAGACTAACCTAGAGTTATCCCTATTGTTAGCATACAATGATGGTCCTAGAGTTTGGATTAACAAAGGGAGAATCTACCTAGTGTTGACATGCATAGATTCGAGCCTAAGGTCTAATTAGTTCAAACTTGAAAGAGAGTGAACTAACGATCTTAACGGGAGCATGTGATCAAGCAATAGAAACAAGTACACAAAGCTTGAGGAGTATCCACTCACTCAAGTAGCACACACCTAACCGAGGTATCCTGTAACCAAGGTAAGAGGGGGAGAGGGATAACACCTAACCATGATATCATGTCATCGAGGTAGGATAATGGAAGTGGAACACCTAACCATGATATTGGGTCATCAAGATAGGATAAAGGGAGGCTTAACCAACATATCTAGTCATCGAGGCAAGCAAAACTGGGGGAAGTCAGTAGCTCTTAACCATGATATCATGTCATCAAGGCAATAAGAATAAGGGTGTCGACTCTTAACCAAGATATCATGTCATCCATGCAAGAGAAGAAAAAAAGTGAATCTTCATAGGCGAATAAACACCTAACCAAAATATCGTGCCATCTAGGTAGGCGATATAAGGAAATAATGAGTTCACGTCGAAGCATAAACATTTACTAACAAGGGCAATTGACAAAGCATGGGGGATTGGTTACAGATCCATGTATTCCACTTGACGGACTCGATTACAAGAGTACTATTGTTCGTAGCATCGACGTAGGATGTGAGCTACAAACGACCCGAGGACTAGAATTGGCGGGGTCGATTGCAGACCTTCTGCTCGCCTTGCCTCCTTTTGAAGACTTATCAATGGGGAATTGGAATGGGACACCTTCTTTGAGTTCTCTGGGCACAAATGTAAACACACATAATTGCCTTTGTCGATGACTTTTAAACAAGAAAGCGCAAGCACAAGTAGGAATTGCCTTAACCAAGGTCTTTAAATAAACCAAATTTGCCTCAAAGGGACTCCCAAAATATGCATCTCTAGTCCTACTTCTCATGGCAAGGAAAGCGAAAAATAATCATGCATCTCTATTCCTACTTCTCATGGCAAGGAAAGTAGAAAATAATACAGGGTGCAATAGTCAAGAGCAAATACCAAACAATTTTCAAATTTGTGATAAAGCTCAACGAGTGTAAGAAACCCGAAAAATTTCGAGCAAGCTAGCATCAACAACAAAAGAAGTCAGAAATCGGGTGCTCGGAATATGCGTCGAAGCAATATGTGAAAATAAATCACAAATTGAATGTGTAGTAGACACATTAGAATGTCAATCAGTAAACCTGCACAAATACATGTCAAGACAACCAAACAACAGTATATGTGTCTCATAAAATGAGACTCGCAATCGATCGCGTCGAAAGTGAAATCAAACCACAAGGAAGTGGAATAATATATTTCAATCGGATAACCAAGAATCGATTAACCAATTGACAACTCTCTTTAAGAACCTTGCACAAGTACACAAGAGGGGTTAGTGACAACAAGAAAGCGTAATTGAATGCAAGCAATCATATCACAACTCAAAAGAAGATCGAAATGCGAAGAATTAACATCTGAACAAGTGTCGGAACATAGAAGTAGAAAATCGTGCAGCACCGCATCCATACATGAAATGGCTCGAAAACTCAAGTGGAAACCAACAAAGTGCATTATAAATGTCCAACACATGCTTGAGTACAAACAAGCATGCATCAAATGATAATTGAATCACAATGTACATGCACTTAACATATTCGGGCAACATTGTTTCACTACATGAAGTGCAAAAAAAAAATCGGTTTGAAAACCACCAATCTTCACATATATGTTAAACATAAACCAAAGCAAACTCAATCATACATTAAGTTGGAAACTAGGTCAATTAGAACACTTTTGATAAGAAAAAGAATTAATTGCCCAAAACAATTAAAAAATGGAATTAAAATTCATGGCAAATTAAATAACGTCCTAAAGAATATTCATGAATTTTTTGGATCATTGGAGCTATTAAAACAAATTTAAAATGAAAATAGAATGATCATGAGCTTGAACTAGCACATGGGTTGCATCAGCATATATTGCCTTGAACTGAATTTAATTTAATGGCTCTGAGGCCCAATAACAAGGGTTTGCAAACAGGTAAATGCTCTAGGCTCAATCCAAACGCACTTGATGCAACTTTCAGTACAGAGGGTGTAAAATGAATTGACGTAAGCCCAAGTCCATTATATTATTCATCTCATCGCCTGATTATTCTAATGTGACAAAAAAAGAACTAGATCAATTGGTTCATATCTCTCTTAAAACAATACATGACAAAAAGGTCCATGCCCAATCTAAACGTGCCATATCAATTCTCAAGTATCCAGTTATCCAATTATTCAATTATTTAGCAAATGAGCGTGAGATACCTCTAGGGCACAAGGAGTCAATACTCCGGTCATTGAAACCTCCAGGCGGCGGTGCAACCGTCTTCTCCGGCGGTGCCCTCGCGGGAGACGACAAATCTTCAACGAAAATTCCTGCAACTTTCCATTCTACTCGGTTTTGAACACTGGTTTCAAATCTTCTATTTAAATCCTCAGAATCAAAGCCAAGCATTAAGGAAGTTCATGAACTCGTGGATGATGGATCTGAAAAATGTATTTAACTATAGCATACACAACCGTTACATACATTCGAGCCTAAATCCAGCCTCCAACAGCTTGGAGCTCACAGATGCGATGCATGAGGCATGCTATAGTGAACTTAAGCATGTCAAGAAGGCTCAAGAAAACTCACCTATTTTCAGATCATGAAAACAAACGTAAGAAAACTCTACAAATCTTCTTGGATCTTGATGCTAAGGAAGATGAATTCTTCAATGCTTCACTTTACTGATAAATAAACTCATAGGATCTTTGAGAACGAGGATAAAGAATGAACCAGATCGAGCTTACTTCTGAGCTTCAATGGAGATTAATGATATCTTCTTCTTCTTATGGAGAAAAGAATAAGATGGAAGTTGCATTGAAAAATCTCATTTTTCTTGTGGAATCGAGAAAGAGAATAACATGATGAACCAGCAAGAAAGAGAAAGCTACGAGGAAGAGAGCAAGAAATAGAGTTTGTTCACAATTTTTGTAATTGAATTCGTAACCGTAACCAAATGAATGGTGATGATGGACTTATAGAGAGGCTCAGGTGCGTGCAGTTTAAACGTTCTCAAACTCCTTTCAATTCTTATGAAGAATGAGAAAATATGAATCCTAAGCTGTAAGGATTATTATGACTGTGATTTTGATTCGGTGAAGAGGGCCTATAGTAAGGTATCATACGCACAAGCCTTAAATACCAAACTTATCAAAAAAGCATCATTCAGTTTAGGCAAGCTCTACAACCACGCATGCGCCTAAGATTTGTGTGTGGCTTTCTCGAGTAATAAAATGATGTGGAGCGTGTATGCCTGCAGTATGTTGTTGTCATGCGCAACAAATACCTTGCCATGCGTTCTTGGCCAACCGGTGATATTACGTAGCCCGTTCCCACATGCCTTCCTTCTATACTTGATAACTCAAATTGTAGTCATCCTCAAGCCAATATGTTATGATCAGAAATGAAGAGGAGAATTGTGTGACCAAGTTCTATGTTGAACATTTATTGGAATAAGACTTGTAGCATGCCTTAAAACGACCTTGAAGTCATGTGGTTGCACCTAATAACAATGCCGAACGTTTATCTAAATTTGGCCAACTATCCGCCCACTTCGTACTCTCAGCTTCTGGACCTTCCAACCTCTTCAATAATGGGCCAAATGGAGTAATCTTGGTAACATGAGAAAGAATACATTTGATATAGTAACTTTGTTGTTGGGAGAATTATGAATAGAAACCGTATCAGTATGCAAATTCTCAATCAAGTCATACCTTGACCCTTCGAGCAACCCTTCAGAAATCACTAAGTGTCATTTAATCAAACACCTTGAAGCCCCTACTTCATGATCTCATATCTTCTGATCAGCGTATGATTTTGGATTACTCTCTTCTTCAAACTTGTAGCTAGCAATGAGATGAACACTTTTACAGTTGAGCTCAATTTAAAACAAATCTTTAATCCACGAGCATTTAGCATTCAAAGGTTACCCATTGGACACTTTAAAAATCTCCAGATTGTAACTAAGTTTTTTTCCCATCCAAATCTTAATGAGTTCACGACTTCGCATCCACATAACTTTTGATCTAAGGCTCAAACTATTTCGATTCTTTCTACAAAAATGTAGAATGTAGAATTCTGAACAACTTTGTAGTTTAATCCATCATAAAATAAAGTCTGAAACCATCTGAAATTTGGACCCAAGTGAGACACTTGGTCATATTAAAACTTGATCAGAATTTTACTATGTTAAAATTTCAAATATGAATGAATCACCAACTTTTCTCCCAAATATCTTGCAATCTATGAAATTTTGGAGGATGAGCCATCAGGGACAAAGATGAAGTAATAAACTCTTTCTTTTCAATGATCATGAGCTTGCAAATTTCCATCCACACATGAATGAGATATATGACTTGGAACATGAGGAAATGAACATAAAAACCTCTTATACTTGACTTATTGATTTTCTTGATTTTTGAGATCCCACCTGGACAACTCTCAACCATTGAACATATTTGACTTATTGAACACCATGTTGACATTAAAAAGTCAAAAGTTGACTTTTTTACTGTACAATTGACTTTTCCTCAATTTGATTATTCTGAATTCATCTGTGTAATTGATCTTCTTCCAATAAAAAATGATGACCAATCTTTCATTCGTAGATGCTTAGGGACGTGCAAAGAAACATGGAATCAAGTATATCTCAAAAAGTTGGAGACTGTTTTTAGCTCAAACCCTAATTTTGACTGGTTGTGTTAGGAGGTGATGATCCAATTTCAAAACCCTAATTCCATGGAGTATGATGAAGGATCTCTTGAACAAATATGTCTCATATGATAACGAGAGATTATTACTTCTACAAAATGGCTCATACAAGAACCACACACTTCATCTGGCCCACAACCCTATTTTCAAGAGATGAATTGGAGAAATGTGATTCACTTCAAAACACTTGCAATTTTCAATCTTCTGATGAACAAGTAAGACAATTAAGATTTCCTGAGGTATGAAAAACCCTTATAGCTTGAGTGACCCAGATATTGAAGGCATGAGACCCTTTTGGCATTGATTGTCAACACAACCACCCTTTTATAGCTTATAGAAGAACATGAGAACCAAAGATACCTTGATCCCATCAAAATGCATGAATGTGTATGATGAAACATAAGCCATATGATTTAAAAAGAATAGGGAAAATTTTAGGGTACAACACGGGCAGGCGTATGTATTAGGCATTGTTGGTCTCACTGTTCACGAGGTGAAGCCGACCAGGTATGCTTGATAGAAGGGCCAGAGTTAATGGGCCAACATTATTGAGCCATGTGGAAGGTAGAAGCAGATTGAACCAATTCTAGTTGTTGGGCTAGTCCATAACAGGATCCCCCTAAGTCGTTACTTCTAGATGTAGGAGTGATGACTTAGAGTTAGCCCATGTATCAAGGAGGTGGAAATGCTTTTGGTGCTCGTCGTAGGAGATGAGGACACTTCAGGATACATTTAAGGGCAGCTGTGTCGGGGGGCCCGAACGTGGTCTCTTATGTTCGGCGTGCGGGGAGCTTAATGGTTGATTGGACTTTGAGAGATAGTGTACCATGCTTGCATCAAGCCATATGTTGTCATTAATATGTAATTATGGCAAGTATGAGGACTAGGGCATATTAATGACGACCCTTAAGCTTCCCTAGGCGCGTTCCCGCTCACGTGCTAGCAAAGTTGCCTATAAATGGGATAGAGGAAGCTTTATTTGCACTTTTTGCTTGCTTTCTCCTGCTCATTTATGCTAGTTCTGCAAAACGTCATTGTTCACCTCTAAAGTTTCTGCTCGTTTCGCTGTTAATCCTCCCCGACCAGTAGTAAGCTTCTTGATTTTCCCTTGTTTCTGTGAATTTCATCTCTGTTCTAAGTTAGATCTTCTAATTTTGCTTTTAGAGATGCATGCGACTAGGAAAATGTAGCTTAGTGAGGTAATTTCTGGTGGTTCGTTGGTGTCTGACAGTGGTTCTACTACATGAGGATGTCGACTCCATTGTGAATATGGTTGAAATATCTGGCGTTAGGGTCGGTATCAGCGAGATGTGATGAGTTTTCTGGAAAAGTTGGGTCGCTTCTGGGTTTTTTTCATGATTTTCATGTGTTTCGAATGAACCCTCAGGTGAGGTTTAAAACCCATTCGTCTGGGAGATTACTCCTTGCGCGGGTTAGGGTTTAGCCTTGCGTAAAGACGCCTAACACGTTAGAGGGAATCATCCTTATGTCTGTTTTTTTCTATTTAAGTGAGGGCTTTGGTCGAGGACAAGGTCCTCGTTCCTTTGCGTTCCCTTTCACTTGATTAGCGATGGAAGGGTGGATTTGATTTGATGTTGAATTCACTTTTCTCCTCTTCTTTTCAGGTAAAATGGCTAGTAGCACCGAAGACGGGGTTATGAGCGAGCAAAGTTATTCCAAACAGGGTTCATCCGAGCATACTTCGAACGAATAAAGTGTGTCGGGGCAAAATGATTATGAGTCAAGTACATTGGGATAAAATGCAACTGAGCAGTATGTGCCTGAGGCACCTGTGGCTTTTGTGGAATGGGTCGCACCAGATCCTCGGGAGATTGCCTCCTACTTCACCAAGCACCTGTAGGAAGTGTTCACGGTTGTGGCCTCGGGGATAGAGCAATTGAGTGCTAAGGAGGAATTAGTTATCTACATCCCCGGGAAGTGTGACCGCATATGCTCGAAGTACAACGACAATAATTTCCTTATGTACGATATTCTTTTCAGATACTTAGGGTTCCGACTTCCTTTCACTGACCTTCAGGTGGTTGTTTTCGACCATATCCATTTTGCTTCTTCGCAACTTCACCCTAACTTGATAGCCTTATTACAGGATTTTGAGATTGCGTGTGTGTTTTTGAAGATTGAGGCCACTGTCCCCCTGCTTTTTTATTGCTTCCGTCTCCAGCAGGGAGTCGCTGGTGGGCAGTTTGGACGGGTCTCTCTGAAATAGGATAACGAAAAGTTTTTAAAGGCCTATCTTGAATATGTTCGACATTTCAAGGACAAGTACTTGTTGCTCTATCCTGTGTCGAAGAGGGAGGTCTTTAATGTTTTATGAGCATCCCTAGGCATGGTGCGGACGGGGAGCATGTGCTAACTGAGGAAGATAAACCGATGAGGGAACTTGTGCAAAGGTTCCACTTTCATTGGGACTGGGAGCACTTTGATCATGGGACCGATCATTACATCATGAAAACGGGCCAGCTGAATCCTGAAGATCAGGCTAGCTATGACCATAATTGGTCTTTGTAGAGGGAATACCCCTGATTCAATGAATGGGAAAAGAAGGAAAGGTCCTCGTTGACGAGGAGAGGAAGCCCGTATTCGAACTTGAACTTATTAATGTCAAGGAGCTCCTTAAATGCGATGAGCCTTTGAACTATTTAGGTAGTCTTTTTGTTTTTTGACTTACCCTTATTCTGATCTCCATGTTTTGTTATTTCCTTGTTTTATTACAAAGAAAATGACTACTTCTCAGGAGCGTTTGATTAAGAATGCTTCTCTTAAGGCCAAGAAAGGGCTGAAAGAAATTTCCAAGAGCATCTTGGATGCTGATGGATTAGGTGTGCCCCCGACTAGCTCAGGGACCTCATCATCTAGTCTAGTCGTCAGGTAATCTTATCCTTCGCCTGTAAGCTCAAGGACTAAGAGGTCTCACTATGATGGTCTGGTGGATTTGACCGAGGAGATAGGACTTTCTTCTCAGGCGCTTCTTTGGGGGTTTAAAAGGAAGAGTCCCTATCATACAGGGAGATAGATTATCTAAGCAAAAGGACCTTGCTGGTCCAAGATGCTGTTGTACTGATGAGGATCCTGGGTGTCGTGGTGATCCATACTGAGAAGGGGAGCACCAAAGAGCTGGAGTTGATGAAAACTCGTGAGGTGAACAAGGCTCTTGAGACGAAGTTAAGAAAGTTGAAGGTTGAACTCGAAGAGATGGAAAAGGCGAAGAAGGTCCTGGCCAATGAGAAGGATGCATGCACGGCCGAGAATAAAGCTCTCGAGGATGAGGTGAAGGGGCTCAAGTCTTCCATGGTCCCTAACAAGGAGGAGCTAGAGGATGTCAAGGGAATGAAGACCAAGGCCTAATTGGTTTCTCATATTCAGTAGGCTGACAATGATGCTCTCGTGACTGCTGATGATGGCTTCAAGAACACAGTGGCTCAGATTTGCCTCGGGAATCTAAATGTCGACATTGTCCTGACGGGGACTGGTTTACTCCACAACATGGTTAACGGTAGTGTCGTCGTCCCCGACTTCCTTGAGGTGGGAGGCAGGAATGTGGCAGATTCTTTTCAATCTCCAGGGGGACCGAGCAGCCGCAACCTGATATTGAAGTTCCTCCTCAGCTTGAAGAGCAGCCTCAGTCCGTTAGTTAATTGGAGCTTGTTATTCTTTTTCCTGTTCGGCCTGCGTGTCGTTTGATTGTAAATTTTTTGGGGCTTTTGCCAGTCTTGATGTAACTTTTAAACAATTGTTGTCCTTATGGACAGTTCTTTGTTTCTTTGGAGGTGGGTCTTTGGCTCCCTTTATGTAATCATTCTAACAATTACAACCTTTGTGGTCGTCTTTTAATATTTTCGTTTGTGGTGGTTATTTACTTTAATCCGCATTATTTACGTATTTACTTTTATTTGTGCATGAGTTATTGTTTTTGTTAAGTTTTCATATTTGTATGCTCGTCTGCTTGAGAAGTTTATTTTGATTAAGAGTTATGGGGGGTTCGCTCGTTAGTATTGAGGTTTGCTAGTGTGGGGAGACTGGTTAAACTGCCAGGGTGATTTCTAGGCATGGGCCGAAACTCAGGTCTTGTTTGGGGCCTGAGCTCGGAGGCATGAACTTCCCTTTACGAGCTGGGTATTCTGCCATTGTGGTACGACGATGGTGGAACTCATTTGATTTTTCCCTGTCGGGCTAAGAATCTGCTCGTTAAAAGAGTGAAAACTTGCCTCTTTGTTTAATTTGAGGTGCTATGCTTGTACCTGGGCATGCACATATGGTCGGGAAAACAGAATTTGTTATTTCAACAAAGCATGTGGACTGTATATATGCCTTAATAGTAATATTGTTTCAGTTTTTCGGCGTTCTAAGGTCGATCAAGTTGTTCCTCGTGTAAGTTTTCTAAATAGAGGGGCTTCATTCCCCAGTTTTGCATGGACGCGATAAGAGTCTTCCAAGTTTACGACTGTCATACCCTTAATTTTCCCTACATATTTTCAATCATTTTTATTCCTTATCAAACTCTATAGCTATCATTTTCCTATTATAGAATTAATGGGTTTTTCTAAATCAGAAAAGCCTGTGTAAAATTTCAAGTCTTGAAGGGTTTATTTTATTAAGAGTTCTTAGACCTTTCTAAATCAGAAAGGCCCATATGTAATTTAAAGCTCGTACGATTTTTCATACAAGGGGAGGTATGCCAGTTAGGTTAAAGGCCCAGTGCATTTCAATCAAAGCTTGTGACTTCAGCTCATTTCGAAGAGGGGTTTACATTGTTAATTTTTAGACCTTTCTAAAGGCCCAGTTAAGTTTTGAATAAGGTGGAAAGGGGTATAGGCAATTCTTTTTTCAAGTGGCCCAATGAATCAAAACTAGTTGGCCCATTCCAGTTTTTTTTTGTTGCATTGAGAATTTGTCTTACAGTAACTTCATACTATATTATTATTATCTATATTATTATTATGCATTATATACTTAACTTAACCGTTTTGTTTTAATTATAACAGTTTTATTATTATTAAGTGTTATTATTACAAATTTAATTAAGGTTTTGTTTGTTTATTAAAAGAGAGAAAACATTGAAGGCTTTATCACCCGATCCATTACAAAATTCCAAAGCCAAGCAGGCCCAGTTCAATAAGAGAAACGTGTGGCCCAAAATCTAGAACAGGTACTGTTCAAATCATGGAAAAATAATACACGTTTTATTGCGGTAACACATACTGTTCAGATTGAAAACAGAAACAAATCTTTACATTCAATATTGCAAGAACTAAAATGGAACCAGCTTAATATAAAGTTAAACATAATCAAAACATATTAAAAATTTGTGAACATAATAAATCAAATACGGAAACAAAATTAATTTGCAGAACATAATCAATACTAATACAGAAACAAAATTAAAATCTTATGAGAATTACAGACAAATTAAAGCATTTCCTAATTCCCTAATCAACAGTAATGACGAATTGAAATTGTTGCCTAATATACCTAATAAAAAACACTATAAAACCCTAAATTAAAAATAGAACAGGGACAGAAAAATTTAAAGAGAAAAAAATTAAGAAGAAATTTACAAAAGTAAATTAACAGAAGGGGGATTTGTTGCAAGAAAGAGACTCGAGTGCCTTCTCTATCACTTCGTCTTCACCACTGCCGAGTTTCTTGCCTTGATCTAAGGTTTCAACATATGAAACCTTAGACTTCTCTTCCATTACCTTCATCCTCATCACCATTCATCGTCGTTGTCGTCACCATTTGTCGCTGTCACTTGCGAAAACAAGGAGAAAGAGAGGAGGTCATTGAGTGTATCCTGGAATCGTAACAACATAGGGCTTTCTATTTGGAGGTAATCACTACAATACTTAGATTTTTGTGTTAGGGTTTATTGTCTCGTTGGGTTTCTGAAGGGGTGAGGGTCGCGCCGTTGGGACTGGGTTTTAGGGTTATGAGGATGTTGTCGTTTGGGTGTTGAGAGAAGAGAAAGATAGAACGAGGAGAGAAGAGGGTTAAAAAAATGAAACGGTTGTTTTGTAAATTGAAAATATATTAAGTCCAGCGATCTGATGTTTTTCACCCCACGTGTATTACGATGCTCCGTTAAACATAGTTGTGTGATCATCATCTAACGATCAAAAAAGTGTGCCCCCACCACATTACCATATGACCGCGTGTACGGAGTTCTTGCAGACTCCCCAAACTGTTTTGGGCCTGGCCTGTAACTAAATACACCTTTGTTTTTTTATTTTTACTAATACACTGGGAAACATACCCCATAGGCCAAATGGGCCAAGTCCAAAATCTGGACTTGGACCCCTACTACTCACACCCCTAGATCTTACTAACGCGCACAAATGCAAACCCCTCCCATCTTATTGGGCCTAGATTTAATATATGAATTCAGGACCCTAATAATTACACCCCACATTTTTACTAGCCTGACCTAATTGTCACCCCCTGCATTTTAAATTATTTTATTTTTATACTTTATTTAAATTTTTATATTTTATGTTTTATATATTTATAAATTATTTTAATATTATATATAATATTATTATAATAAATCAAATTTTATTTTTTCTAAAACTCATCAAATATTCTATTTATTTATTTACATTAAAAATATTTTTAACATACATTAATGAAACATTTTTGCAATTAATACATTAAAACATATTTAACCAACACTAAATAATTTTCATGATTAAATTAATTCAACAATTGATTTTCAAAAAAATATTACGAGTATATTTATATCGACTGCGCGCTTTGTCTAAATATCTCGGCTACTCACACACCTAGACTAAGTATGCGGAAAATCCAAATATCTTTGTAATCCGTAAAAAAGAAAACCCACGCAAACTACGAATTGGGACTCTGATTCCTCATAAGAGGATACGTAGACATACGACTAAAATCATGGCGAGTTCCCCTAATAAAAAACTAAAACCCTATTCCCTAAAGATTAATTCTAAACCCGGTATCATTGTGAACAAGGTAGATGAGGGGTGCCTAACACCTTTCCTTCGTCTAAAACCGAGTCAAAAAACCTAAAATCTGACTTTTTAGGGTTAACCTTTATATTCCCTTCCTTAGGATAAAAATTAAGGGTGACGACTCTTATTTTAAAACCAGTTACAACAGCTGACAACTCTGCTGGGGACTCAGCCCTTGGTTTAGAACTTGCCTTTTAGTTTTAGGGTTTTTTAGGTTTTTTTCTTAATTTTAGAGATTTAATATTTGTTTATTTATTCATTTATTTTTTGCTTATTATATTTGATCATGTTATTATATCTATGGTGGGATTTAAATTTTGCAAAAAAATATTTTCAAAAACCCTTATAAAGAAGGTTCGTCTATTAGTCAAGGGGTTACATCAGCTGTATGAGTTTATGTGACGACTTCGCTTAGAGTCGGTGGAATTCCGCAAAAGGAATACCTCTCAAGAGACAACCTCTTGGGACGTAGGAATTTGAAATAACACATATGACTCTTTGTACAACATTTAAACCAAATGCTCATGATGAGATCTTTCATGACCTAGAGACGAAAGTTTCAATATGTAAAGAGGCCCACTTGAGGGAGGCCCTTATGCCTTTCCCTCTAGTGTTATTCATGATACCCATAAGGGACCCACCTTACGGAGAGGGTAGAATATTCGTAGGCCAAAAATAGGAGCCTACCTACTAAGGGTACCATTTATAAAATCCCGTCACTAAGCCATACATTCATGCATTCATACATTTTTTCATCTCATATATTCCGTATCCTCTATTTTATTTTGTTTGTCTTATTCACAGGGTTAAAAAAAATATAATAGTCAAGGTTTTGGTGAGTGTCTTAAAGATGAATACCAAAGGGAAACAACTTGTCTGTATCAATGTCATCAAGCCAGATATAACAAAAATCAAGGCTATAAAAGAAAAAGTGTTTGAAAGAGCTCTGAAAATGTTCACTCGTTGCTATGGAGATGTCCTTGACTTGACCAAAGTAGAGGTACAATTGGATAATATTTCTTCATTAATTCAGTTCTACGACCCTCTACTGAGATGCTTCACCTTTTAAGACCTCCAGCTAGCACCGACTCTGGAAGAATTTGATAGAATTCTGGAATTTTTAAAGAGAAATATTATGTGGGTATAAGACAGACTATTGACGTCAAAATCTGGGCAGTAGGTTTAGGGATCCCTTATCTCGAATTGTCACCTAATTACAAGAAAAAAGGTGATGTACGGGGGATTAAGAGAGTCTATTTTGAGACTGAGGCTTTGGATTTTGCTAATAACAAATAATGGGAATCCTTTATCGATTGTTTAGGACTGCTTGTATTTGGTGTAATTTTATTTCCACGGACTTTAGACTATATTGACCCTGCGGCTATTAGCGTGTTTTGGGGTGCAAAAGCTTTTAATATGGATCCAACTCCTGCTTTGCTTACTGAAATTTACTATACACTTCATACGCGGTACGAAAAAAGAAGAGGTACTCTGAATTGTTGCATTCCATTATTATATTCTTGGTTTATGACTCATCTCTACAAAGAAGACTACATGATTCCAAATATGACAAGATATGAGTGGCCTCAAAAATTAAGGTTTCTTACTGCTAATTTTGTATTATGGTATACAAGGAAGTTGGACATTGGTGACATCGTCTATATCTGCGGGGCCTTTCTGAATGTTCCATTTGTCGGATCACAATGTTGCATTAATTACAACCCTACCTTGGCCCTACAACAACTAGGGTATCCTTTGGAAGATAAACCTTCAGACTAACAACTCCAATAATTGATCATTCATGACATGGGCAAAATGACCAAGAGTTGCTTAACAAAGTCATTCGGACTTGGAACAGGGTTAATAAAAGAAAAGCTAAAAAGAAGAATGTTGTGGAAAAAGAACCCCACACTCGATGGGTTCTGGAGAGGGTACAAACTATTAAGCTGCCTTTTGACATAGATCCTGAATACAAGCCAGAGGTCCTAGTGGCTCTGCCTATGTGCTTGGAAGAAATAGATTATATGAAGAAAGCCTTGAAACAAGCTCAAAGGGAAAAGGAAGAATTGGAGCTTAACCTCCATAACTTAACCAAAGAAAAAAATAAAAATGTAGCACATACTTGAATCAAAAGACCAACTGATTCAAAGAGATTATGAGGCATTTTAAAAGGAGAGTCTTAAGAGGAAACCTTCGACTGAAGGGTTGTTAAGTGCTGCTTTCAATTTGGATTACCACAACCAGAGGTTGGAAGATGCTGCTAGTGAAATTGGGAGATTAACCAGATGGTATGAAAAGGCGGTGCAAGATAAGAAAGTGCTGGAAGAAGATATAAGGGCCCAAATCCAAAGTTTGGCACAAGCCTCTTTAGATCAAGAAGAGAAAATGAAGTATCTCACCACCAGACTCCAGGATAGCCAAGAATCGGAGATAAGGGAACACCTTGAAAGGATGAGGGCAGAAAGGCTTATTTCCCAGAAAACTATAGAATACGAGCAAGTATGCCATGAGTTAGAAGGCCTTCGAAAAGATTTCCTAATACAACTGAGACTTTATATGGAGATGAGGGCTGGAAAATTGTATTGGGAAGAGAAGTATGCAAAGATCCCTCAAGCGGGAAGGGATAACCATAAAATAATTCCCGATCTCTACCGAGAATACATATACTACAAGGACAAGCACGAAAGACTCGACTTCTTAGCCAACAATCTCATTGAAGACATCCCTAGAAGGTTGAGATATGCATAAAATGTGATGGCTCCTCTTCCAAAAGATATTGAAGACTTTCTCAAGATTTGTCAAACAATGGTCGATCATTTCAGAGCACACATCCGCAGGCGTGCTTAGAAGACTGTTTCCCTTTGTTTATTTTCTTTCAGCGAGTTTATTGTTTTAAAGTTGTAATATCTTTCAATATCTGAATTATGTTATCTTTTAAAGATAACTGTTACTTTCAATAAAGGCATTTTGTTTCGTATTTCGTTTGCGTATTTTTTTCTAGATACTCACCAATAAAAAAGCAAAACCTAATATATATATATATATATATATATATATATATATATATATATATATATATATATATATATATATATATATATATATATATATATATATATATATGTGTGTGTGTGTGTGTGTGTGTGTGTGTGTGTGTGTGTGTGTGTGTTTGTGTGTGTGTTTGTGTGTGTGTCTGTGTGTGTGTCTGTGTGTATGTATATATTAAAGTGAATAAGACATTCAAAACGGAATTTTTAGATGTTCATACACATGCATACATTCATAAACATTTTCATCTCATAAATTCACGACACAAAAAGTTATTTTTAAAAACTCTCCCTCTAAACCATTGGTAGAAGTAAAGCATCACCTCTCCGACTGATTGGAAAAATAGCAAGTGTACTATTTTTACCGATGTAGTAATACGAAGGAGTTAATCTAAAAAATCGATCTTGCGGACCGCGTAGGAAATATAAGTAGTTATAAAGATTCAAATGAATAAAAGAACCTGGGAGTTTGGTTGTTGTTTGAGAGTAATACTAAATGATAGCAATTTAAACAAAGCGAAAAGTAAAGGTGTGTAATATATGAGAAAGCATGCTAGGGTTAGGTGTGTGAATTGCTTGGTGTCGACCTTTCTTCCATGTTTCATGACATATTGTAAAAATGAATCAATACCAAATCTCAAGAATTGTTTTCCTTAATTCCTTAATTGAAAACCTTTGATATTCATCCTTAATCCTAATTCCTTAGTTATTAACAGAGATATCAAGCAACTCGAATTGTTTACCAAGATTTTAACGGTTACTACGATTAAATCCTGATTCCTAAGTGATTTTACCGTTGTATTATTGTGAAAACAATGTTAAGATGGTTCGTTCGACCTAACCTTAACCTTAAATCCTCGTTTCATAATAAATTAAACTTGTAAAACATCAATATCATAAAAAACAATGGAAATTTGGTTCATAACATTCACAATTCAGGGACACCCCCTAGAATTAGGGTGTTTAGTTACTCATAAAATTCATAAAGTTTACAAAACAAAGTGTAGAAATTACAAAGGTTTATCGATTCCGTTGATCTTCAATTGCTATTGCCCTTGAAGATCGTTCCTCCTCGAAAACCCTTGCTCCTCTCTTTCTTCTACAATTTTTCTTTTCTCTGGTCCAAGATCCTTAAATGCTTCTCAAAACTAGGTTTAAATAGTATCAGGTCACAACACAGTTGTGCAGAAAGTCAAAATTACCCTTAATGAGCTAAAGTGAATGAAAATATGATTTATCTCGCACCTGCCAACACAGGCCATGTCAGGAAACACGGGCACCTGTGTTGGCCCTCTACCTTGGTTACCAAAGTTTCTTGCTCCCAAGCCTATGGACACGGGCCGTCTCAGGTGACACGGACACCTGTGTTGGCCCTCTTCTTTTTGTTATCAAGTTTGATTGTTCCCAGGCCTGCTGACACGGGCCGTGTCAGGTAACACGGGCACCCATGTCAGCCTTTTGTTTGTTCTCTCGTGCTCTTCATCTGCACACCCTGACACAGGCCATGTCAGGTGACACGGGCACCCATGTCATGCTTCTGTTCTTGCACTTTTAAATTTCGCGGAATGTACTCCAGCTTCGCATCAGTTACTCAGATTTTCTTGCGTGTACCTGAGACATTAACACTACCAAACCAAGCATCAAAAGCACCCTAATTGACATGCATTCCCAAATCAATGCAATGAAAAACCACTTATCATGAAAACTAAACTAAAATACTGAGAATGATAAAAGATGAAACATTGTGTTACCGAAATGATAGATTTTTTTACCGACTGATTGCTGAAAACAGAGTACAAATGGTGACCAATCACAACCCCAAACTTACCTCATTGCTTGTACTAAAGTGATGCAAGAGACAACAAAGAGGTCACCCCAGAATTTCTTCTTACCAAAATACAACCAATGTTTTTCGTAACTTGCTTTCCACCTTTCTAGTCAAGATTCTGGTTTACCGATCTGAATTTTCTGCTACACTTCCATATCAGAATAATTTTTACCTGCAAGCTTTTTCACACTCTCACCAAATCTCTCGAGGTTAAATTTTTTTGCACTCTAAATTCAATGTATTCAATATCGACTCTTAACTTTGAATGAATTCTGCTTTCACTGCACAAACAAATTTTACACACTTTTGGAGGTCTTTGGGTTATAACGTGGCTTAGGTACGGTGGGGAAAACAAAAAATTGGATACACAAAGGTTGTTTTTTTTGGCTCGGAATTCATGTTGTTTCTTTTGTATCTATGCTTCTTTTAGTGCGACGGGGTTTAACATGGACTCTTTAGTCTCACTCAATTGATCGAGTGTTTCAGTTATAACTGAGTCTTTTCGCTTGGGCAAGTGTGTCTCTATGAGTTCCTTTTTTTCTTCTTAGGAGTATTCAACAGTCTCCATATTTTTTTTCTCTTTTTTTTTCTCGTACACTTGCCCCTTTTTTTGTATAAGGTTCACCACCCCAAACTTAGAATTTCACAATTCCAAAATCCACAACGCTTATGCCGAGCCCGGGTAAGAGGATTTTTTTTTTGCTTTTATGGTCTTAGGTTAACATATGCGGTTAAAACAAACAAGGGATATAGGCTCAAAATGGGTTTACAAAAGATAAACATAATGGAGGGTGGCTGGAAAGGCTCAGGGGTAAAACAAACAATATGCCTCAATGTGTTCCATCATGCAGTGCTGTGTTAGTAGAAAATACGCAAAATCAGAGTGATAAAGTCATACCTGAATGAAATCTGTGATACAGTGGGAGAACTGACTTGAGGTTTTATGTTTTGTCGCAAAATGTTGCGGTTAGCAAGAGTCTCTACCGACTTTTCTTTTATCCAAAAAGGAAAGGTGAAAAAGCACAGGAAAGACCTTTAGAGTTGTTTTTTGAGTTCGGGGGGTAGATTATGAAAAGGGAAGGTATTAGCATCCTTTTCATCCATGGTTTTCCATAGGCTCTTAGTTACTTGCTAGATCACTTGCTTTTGTTTGAGTGTGCTTGTGGTGTGTGGTTTTTTGAAAGTATTTTGAAAATGGAACTTCGTAATGGTTCTCATTTCTATAAGAACACCTACAAAGTGTTTGTTTAGAAAATAGTTCAAAGGTGTGTTTGTGAGATGTGTTTTTGAAAGTATTTTGAAAATGGAACTTCGTAATGGTTCTCGTTTCTATAAGAATGCCTACAAAGTGTTTGTTTTGAAAATAGTTCAAAGGTGTGTTTGTGAGATGTGTTTTTGAAAGTATTTTGAAAATGGAACTTCATAATGGTTCTCGTTTCTATAAGAACACCTACAAAGTGTTTGTTTCGAAAATAGTTCAAAGATGAGAGTGTGGGTAAAAATGTTTTTGTTGTGAGCAAGCGAGTAACTAAGAGCGAATCTACCTACTCAAAAGGTCTTATATGTTATTTTCCTCCTCCTTTAGATGTTTCTATCTTACCATTGATTTGGTAAGAAGCCCCATCGTTGAATGTGAAGGGAGGAGTATGGGACGTTAGGATAGTCATAGAAGGCAACATATGAGACATTTTAGCAATGTCGTTTTAGGGACTAGATCATTTACCGAAGGCAACATCGAGGGTCATCGAGGGACTACGATCTTTTATCGAGGGTCTTTGCTAAAACGTCCATGCTCGAGGGACATGACTATTTTCCGAAAGGCAACAAAGTGGAGTAACCCTAAGGTGCACATATGTGCAAAGTGTGTTTGATTGCGTGCATTTTTGTCTTGATAAGGGTTGTCTACTTATTGTTTTTATATTGCCATACACACCTGATTACTAGCATTTGTACAAAAGTAATAAAAAGTGCAAAAAATAAATCCTACACTATTACAACCATATTGAAGTGCATAGAAATGTAAAGGCAAAAATAAGATAAAAATAAATATAAAAAAAAGCTCTTCGACCCAGGCAGTAGCACCCTTCGACTTGCATTCTGTTGGCCTCCTTCGATTGGGGCTAGCACCAGTGAGGTCCTGTCCTTCGATTGGCCTGGAAGTCAGTGTATGGCTAAGCCTTCTCGTTCTGCCTTGTTGTCTTCTTCGACTGGAGGTTGAAAGCAGCGAGGGAAAGCTTTTTGACTGAGTCTGGAAGTCAACATGGTTTTCCTCCTGGTTGTCTCTTTCGTTTGACCCGGAGAAAGAGGGTAGAAGCTAGAAGCTTTGTTTCCTATTTCCTGTTTCCTGCTTCTTTCATTTCAAGCATTAAATGGCAACATGGCCTGAGGTCACGCTAGTATTTGTCTTGTAAACAGTTTAATAGTTAAAGCAGGTTCAGATAAACAGAAAGCAAAACAAAAGGGTTAGCTCTGAAAAATATGTTAAAAGGGTGGAAACGAAAGGAACAATGGTATGTACATGTTTCAAATGAAAGGGAAAATTACTATGCCATGAAACGAAAATTTCAAAGGTAAGAATAACTAACCTTGCTTCAGGCCTTGAATGGATGTGGGACCTTGAGTGGAGGCCCAAGATGCTGGAGTCGAAAGAGGGGGCCAATAGTTGTGCTTGGAATGCTGGATTCGAAGGAAGAGAAAAAGCAAGTGTGATGCTTCTTTGATTTGAAGGAGACTGAAGTGTGGTTGTTCTTCAGAATCGAAGGAGATGAATGTGATTCTGGTTTTTTTTTGTGATTTCTCAAGTGTTGATGAACTTGAGAGTTTTGTTGTGTTTGATAAAATTTGGGGGATTCGTTCCTCTGGTCCAAAGATCCTCTCCCAGATTTGTAGAAAAATCCTCTATTTATAGAGAAAGAATGTACATGTTGTTTCAAAGCCAGCCTTGCAAAATAATAAAATAATAGGTAACGTGAAAGGTACAAGTGGGGGGCCTGTTGGCAGTTGGGGTGCAGAAGATGCGACTTATGCTTCTGGCCTTGCTTGTGCTTAGACTAAAATCAGGTTGAAAGCTGATTTTGTGACTAAAGTACTCTCTATGAAAAGAAAGAGTATGTAGCCTTTAACCAAGAATAGTAGTATCTAAAAGACAAAGTTTAAAACCCTTGTACAAGCCTCTGATTATGTAAATATTTGGAAGCAATATAGCCTGGTGTTGTACCCCAAAATTTACCCTCCCATATTCTTCAAAGTTTTGACAAGCATCATCTCAATTTGCTCAAATATACTCAAGGGTTGCACAGTCAACCACCCTCCTAAGCCAGTCAAATTAGGGTTTTGGTTCTTGCAAGGAAGTTGAGGTTTCCAAGGGCTCAATCAAGTCCCACATGCCTATAAACATTGTCAAGCACCTACATGTCAAGTTTCAAGGCTCACAAGGTCAAGTTGCACAGTCAAAAGCCCTAATTGCTTCACAATCAACTGTAGGGGCAAAATGGTCATTTGACAGTCAAAAGTCAAAATTTTTGGTCAACATCTTATTTTGAAGCCACAATCATCATTTGGTCAAATCTTGACCATGATTTCACAAGAATGGCTCAAAAATCATCAAGATGCAAAGGTTTCTATTTTTGGACAACTGAAAAGTCAACTGTAACTTGACCAAGGCATAACTTTTTCATGGTTCATCAGAAAAATCCCATCCAATTCTCATTTTGAAGGGGATGACATTTCCTACAACTCATCGTCACATTCCAAGTCCAAGAAATGCTCTCACAAAAAGTTATCAATTTCAATATTATAGGTCATTTTCAAAAGTCAACAAAAAGGCATTTTAAGTCAAACACCATAACTTGAGATTGGTAAATCAAAATGACATGGGACCAAAGGCATTGGTTAGAGGACTTCAAGACCTTTCCAAAATGTCCAAGAACATGTTCATATGATCAAAATTGAGCAAGATATGCATTGGGGAAGTTGGGAAATTTTTGTGAAATGGCAAAAGTCAACTATCTTTGAAACTTCAATTTTTGACAAAAGGGCCCACTTTCTTCCACTTGATTCAGCCTTGTCATGCCATACACGTGTCCCATGATCAATTTCAAGACCAAATAATTATTTTTCTATTTTTATTTAATTTTTATGGATTTAATTCATTTTAATCCATAATAATTCAAGTAAAATAAAAAAAAATTGATTAAATGGTATCTTGTGGTTTGATTAGCCTTCATGAAGCATATTCTAGTTGTCAAATTCGTGTAAAGCTCATTTATGCATGAAAATTCAAAATTTGGACAAAGCTTTGAAAGGCCTTTAATGGTGGTTAAGAGGAAATCCAAAACTTCAATGCACAAGTTAAAGGCTCCTAATGCTGACTTAAATCCCTTGATACATACATATGCAAGCAAGCCAGATAGGATACACGATATAGAGACCCCTAAAACGGCATAACCAAATTCAAAAATCCAAGCAAAAAAGTCAAATCCTAATTCTACCTTCCAGGCCATTTCAAGGAGATTTAAAGGTCCAAATACATTGCTGGGATTCTCCAGAACCTATTGCAATCATAAACAAGCTCTAACACTCCAAGAATCATCCACAACAAGTCCCACGGTTTGAATATTTTTCCATAATCGCATATCCTTATTCGTGCATTTTTAACCTCTTTTTTAGATTGATTTGTGTTAATAGGACCATTCTGAAGCTATTGGTATGATTCAATTTGATTATGGTGCTCTGAATTAAAAAACACCATTGAAGCAACCTAGGGTTTCGAAGCTTGGATTTTAGGGCTTTGCACATACTGTAAAATCAAACCTCAAAACACACATGGTTGAAACCGCCTGAGTGAGACGAAAACATTGGACACCTCGCGCCATTTTTATATTACGTGTAGAGCTAATCGCTATTTTCTGCAGTTTCATTTTGTAGGGTTTAAAACCCCCACTAATTGTTTTCTTTTTACAGGCATTCAGTGAAGAAGATGAGACGTGGAAGAACACGGTTGGCTCATTCAAATAAATAGCGCGCGTTATTTTTTTCCCAGGGGACGCGTTGATTTACTAATATAATATTTTGTTATTATTATTATTTCAACTAAGACAATTGGCTCAGTGGAAGGACGCGCTGGCAATGACCATTGGGACCTGGGTTCGAATCCCAGGTCCCCCATAATTCCATGTTATTTTTTTTTCTTTACATACTTAGGTGCAGGTTCACAAGAAAGGTGCATCATATACCTCACACCCAAACACGCCATGTGTCCTCAGAAGCAGATCCAAAGGCCTGGATTGGACGAGCACCATACTCCTGGTCAACCTACGCCATGGACAATCTCCAAAAATCAACAAGGCTGGTTAATGGGCCAGCAATTTCCAGGCTTCACACCTCCATTGGGCCATCAACACCCCCTTTGGTTTCTATTTCTTTTTTCTATTTTTCTTTTTCTTTTTTTATTAATTATTCTTAGTATTTAATTAATTAACATAATTAACATTTTCGCAACTAAAAATTCAGAAAAAATAAAAAAAATGTAAATATTTTATTTTTATTAATTTCACTTAGGTAATTATTTTGTAAATAAGCATTAACTCAAATTAATTAGTTTAATTAGTTTAATTTTCACCTTTTCTATAATAAATAAAAACAATTTAGAATTAGGTTTTCTTTTTGACTTTTAATTTCTTTTATTTTCCATTTCATTAAAAACATAAAAAACACAAAAATATTTTTTCTTTAATTAATTAATTAATTAGTTATTAGTTTCAATTTCATTAATTACAAAAAAAGACAAAAATTCAATTCTTTTCTTAAAAGGGTCAAAACCCTTAGGACGTTCCCGATTTAATTCTTTCGCGCATTATTCTTCTTTTGATTATTTATGTAACTGTTTCCGGGTATGTAATAGTAATTAGGTTTATCTCTTTATTTACTATTTCTCGCACTTCTTTTCAAAACGGGTTATTGTTTTTGGTGATGTATAGACCCGCGTCTTGTAATAGTTAGATTTATCTTTCCGCAATTTACTTTCCGCACTCCTAACTGCTAATATGCCTGCAAGAATGTATGTAAATAAAATCAATCCGTAGCTCACAAATAACATGTACAAAACATTAACTGAAAAACAACACACAAAGCACATGCCACTTCTAGGGTACTCCTCACTGGTTGCCTCGAACGTGGTCATCAAGTATAGGGTGTCTTAGAGGTCGCCCTTCTGTCCAAAAGATCCAGTTGCCTCGAAACGGTTGCCTCGGATAAAAAGGATCTAGGACATTAGGGTTACTTCTAAGGTGTCCTACTATTGCTTTGGTGACCACACTGTCCCTATAATCGAATTGACCCGAACACCTCCAACGATGGTGCTACCTACCTCTCAATGGTGGGATAGCACTATCTAAAGGACTCTTACACAGCTTAATTCCTTAGGGTAGGTAGATTCTCATGGGTACTTGCTCTTTTCAAACAAACAAAACAACTTTTCGCACCCCACACTTTCAAAAAGTTTTCAAACAAAACACTTCATACACTCTTGAGGACTGATACAAGAGTTACTTAGAAGTTTTCCAAACGAACTTTTTCAAAACCCACACACACTTGAAATGAAAAAAAATTTTGAAAACATAAGAGCAAGTACCTAAGAGCCCGTGGATAACCACGGATAGAAAGGGTGCTAACACCTTCCCTTTCTATAAATCTACCTCCCGAACCGAGAAACATTCTCGAATAAGGAATTTTGATGTGCTTTTGTCCTTTCCATGTTGGAGAACATAAAAGACGGTGGCGACTCTTGCTTACCGCGACATTTCGCGAAACCAGCTTAAAAAACAGTCAGTTCTATTTCCACCGATCACAGAACTGGCGACTCTGCTGGGGAATATAAAAGTGAGGTGTACCTTAGGATTAGACCACTCTTTGTTTTCAATTGCTTGTCTTGTTTGATTTAAAATTTTGGGCCTGTCTTGGAGTTTCATAGATCCTAACCCGGATATGGGGAATACCCTTTTAGGTAGCATAAGTTGTGAGGGACCTATCCGACGTAGACCGACACGGGTGAAGCAGTGGCTACGTTGGTGTGGCACCTTGGTCTGTACCGATATCCCTTGTGTTGCAACGAGGAGAATATGGGTCTTCTGAGGAGTCATTAAGCACCAACCGACCTTAGAACCCTAAATTGACCCAACTTGGCCATAGAACAGTAGCAGTATGCTACACCCATTGAGGCTAAACTCTCGCGATGGTTCTGGCTGCAAGAAAAGATTGCGACGTTGGAGTTATGACCGATTGAGGGTAGTCAGTGATATTAGGATCCTCTGGAACCCGGTTACTTTTGATAGGATAGGTTTTGAACCCACCAACTTCAAGAGGGTAGTACCCAAACTTCATGCTGGCCTGAACTCTAAGGGCTGTCTTGTGTGACTTGTGTGCCTTCAAACTTGACTACTTGCATGCTTGTTATCTGACACTTGAGTTTCTTGCAGGTTTTGTTTACGGTCCTTAATCTGGACTCATAACAGGGTTTACCTACATTACTCCACGCATAGCATAACATCATGCCATCATACCATTGCATACATCCTACATAAGGACTAATCCATTTCAAAGATCTCAAGGGTCTGTGATGCAGGTCATGATGAATCAAATTGTCTAGCAAGGGGCAAAGGGGATTTATTTTCCTCTAGTCAAGGTTGATAACTTGAGTCAGGGGCTATGACCCACTCGATATGGTGAGCTTTGACTCTTGAAGAAGGACCCTCAACAACATGAAGTTCCTTCAATCAAGCTACCAAATTCAAATTCTAACAAGTTTCTCTGTTTACCCCGCGAGATCCTTGAAAGCATTACATGCATATCATACATATCACTACATTACAGGTACACTTTTTACAGGTCACTTACCTTCTTCGCCGTTTATTTCACGCAGTCATCATGAATCCTGAATCATCCAATGAACAAGCTATCAAGGCCCTCCAGGCCCAGAACGCCCAGTTCCAGGAGCTGGTCATGAGCTTAGCCCAAGGACAACAGGAATTGAAGACTCTGCTTTTGAAGAAAAAGAAGAAGAGGACTGTTTTGTTCAACCCTAGACGCAGATCTGGGAATACACTGCAGAATGAAGCTGAGCGGACTACTCCATCTGTTGGGGAAGGTAGTCACCAAGAGGGAAGGGTTCCTAGTCCCGTAGTCTCTGACACCGAGACAGATTTCAATGATGAATAGTACACTCCTGCTGAGGACAGGTACAAACAGCTAGAGGACCGGTTAAATGCTATGGAGATTCAACGTGTGCCTGGGTTAGACTTTAGAGATCTAAGTTTATCTTCTGGGGTGGTGATCCCTCACAAGTTCAAGGCGCCTGCCTTTGCGAAATACGACGGGGCTTCCTGTCCTAAGTTGCACCTCCGTTCATACGCAAGGAAGATCCAGCCCTACACGGCAGACAAGAATCTATGGATCCATTTCTTCCAGGAAAGTCTTTCAGGGACTCAGCTCAAATGGTTCTATCAGCTGGATGGAACCAGTATTCGTAACTGGGAGGACTTGGCAACTGCTTTTTATAAGCAGTATCAGTATAATGCCGACCTCGCTCCTACACGTACCCAACTCCAGGGTATGTCACTGGGGACGGGTGAAGGTTTTAAGGAGTATGTGCAAAGGTGGAGAGACCTGGCCGGAAGGGTGCAGCCGCCTTTGACTGACCGTGAACTCGTCGACATGTTCTTGGGGACCCTGTCTGGTCCTTTCTTCAACCATATGATTGGGAATTCTTCTGCTGGGTTCATAGATCTGATCTTAACTGGTGAGAGGATAGAAGTTGGTATCAAGTCCGAGAAGATACAAAAGGGTGACTCCTCGAACAATGAGAAGAAACTATTCAAGAAAGAGTCCAATGCTGCGTACAGTCAGAAGGATCGTCGTGACCAACACGTAGGGGCAGTCATGATCTCAGGTTTTGCGTCACGCCGACAACCGCCAAAGGGAAATCAGCGAAGGCCAGACGAGCCTAAAAGACAATTCACCAACATCAACATGCCATTGTCACAAGCATTGCAGCACATGTTGAAAATGAATCTGATTGCGGTGATCAACCCTCCTGCAAATCCCAAGACCTCTTCTCCAAACTACAACCCAGATGCGAGGTGTGCTTATCATTCCGGAAGCCCGGGGCACGATACTGAGGATTGTTGGGCGCTGAAATACAAGATTCAGAACATGATTGACGCCAAGGAGATCGAATTCGAGCCTGCTGAGACTCCCGATGTGATCACTGCTCCCTTGCCAAAACATGGCTAGGATTGAGAGACTCTTGTTCATTTAAATTCTGATATTGTATTTTTCTATGCTTATTCAAACAATTATTATGTCAAACTCTATTATTTCATTAATGCATTACACGTGTCTGTTTTGAAGTAATTGTGTTCTCTATATTCAAAATTGCTTTTATTTTTTCTTGATGTTCAACTCTCGATTGAAAATTCTAAAGCCTCTTGAGGGAGGATGACGAAAACGATACCACAATCTACAGTATGCTTTTGAACATACCCCGCTGATGAGGTACATGCATTGTTTCAATTCCTAAACACTAGAGTTATAAGGATGATAATCCCTCGTCAACCCCTTTGAGCCAAAGGAGTAGGAGTTTTCTTTTCGAAAATTAAAACCCTTAATCATAACCTGGGGCAGGGTAGTTCTCTCAGCTGATCCAAGTGCACAACGAATGGCACCAAAGGAATCCTTACAAAACAAAAGACAGTGATGGCTCTGAATAATCATAAAGACAGGCATTCATTATCTCCCAAAAATAAAAGCCCATTAAGTCAAAACCTATGAAGGAGACTTACGAAACTGGGGCATCCCGCTGACTGTAATCACAAAAGAAACAGTTCAAAAAAAAAAACAGGGATAACAAAGTCAAAAAGAAAGAGGTCCTACAAACCCTCAACCAAAAATGACTGCCTATTCAAAATAAACCATCAATATCCGGACCATCACCGGAATATTAGAGCAAAGACTCAAACAAGGTCTAATGCACGATTAGCTGAGTTTAGGATCGAAGAACATCACGAAGAGCGGGTGGGTACAAATAAAATTTGAGCCTTTATCCTTTGTTTCTTAAACCGTGAACCAGGCCACGCTACAACCCTTAAAAGTCCTAGCTGAAGCATGGGTTAGTTCGAAAGCATACTGTTACGAAAGGTATCATGACTCCTTAAGGCTCGCTGTAAAATCCTGAGTTGACATCACATTTTACAAAATTTGCTTGTTTTACTGAAAAAATACATTTTCAAAAACTTCAAGACGGACATAAGCTTTGCATTTTTAGAATAACATTGTTTGCATATGATTATTTGTTTGAACAACAGAGAAGTTCGTACGACGAATGTCTAATGAACAAAAGCTCCTCCAATCAAGGGGCATGGCATGATCATTGTCCATCATCTGGGGCAGTTAAGTCAAGATTCGGAGAATCTCTCAAAATGCCAAATAGCCAGGGGCAGATCTCCATCTGAATCACTTGGGGCATTGGACATGAATTCCAGCGACGAATCTGGTCCGATCAAACATCTTCTGGTAGTATGGCAACACAACACAATAACAGGGGCACCTCCCTATATCTTGAGAGCGTGGACATAGTCGAAAAAATACTGCGCATAATCGAAGACCCGCTAAGTTGACACACCTAGGCAAAAATAAGGGCTTCCCGGCGAACCAAAAGGGTTCGGGCAAAAATAAGGGATGAAATAAAAAAAATCTGTACATCCGGCAAGTCGAAAACCTGAAAAGGCGGCTTGGGCAAAAATGGGTATCCCGGTGGACTGAAAACCCGAAAGGGCGGTCCAGGCAAAAGTTATGGATCAAAAGCATACGACTATGTTCCGTCATCTCGTCACTTGCCTACCAGAAGAAGATTTGTCAACCGGCAGTCATCAAGCGCCTCCACAGGTATCTTCTCCCACAGAAACAGGGGCAATATGAGTTGTCTAAGCGATCTAGTTGCTCTGTCCACCAAGGTACTAAGGTAGGTTCAGCTGAAGAACGTGACCAAGATACCTTCACTCCCCGCAGAGTAAGATAAGATTCAGCAATACTCTCCCCCGAGCAGAGTTGGTCTCCCGTCAGCCCTGACAAGGTACAGTATCTCCAGCAAGTCAACCACGCTCTCCCCAAGCAGAGTTAGTCTACTGTCAGCCTTATGGAAGTTGGATATCCCTAGAAGATCTCAACATTCCTCAGCGGAGTATGCAGATATTCCTTAACAAGCATCCCCGACAGTCTTGATCTAAGATTGTTCCCCGGCGGAATCCAGACACCCCAGTGGAGCTATTCCCCAGTACAGTTCAAAAGTCTCCCCAAGAGAGTTGAATCAATCTCCCCAGTAGATTCGGGGAGCTCATCCCCAGTAGATTCTGGAAGCTTATCCCTGCAGAGTACGAACGCATCTCCCCGGATTTATTCAAAGATTATTCCTCACCAGAACTTATAACTGGGTTATCCTCAGCTGATTACCACGGAAAGATCGTCCTCGGCGAAGCTCTTCCTATCCCCAGCGGAGTTCATCAAATCTTCCAACAGAGCTTATCAACGGAATCCCCAGCAGGGTTATCATCAAAACCTCAGCAAGGTATCTCTTCCCACAGAGTAATTCCCCGCAGAGTAATCTCTCCAACAAGTTTATTCCCCGACGGAGTCATCTTCTCCTACCGGTTTATTCTTGCAACTATTATCCCCAGCGGAAACGAAGAACTCTACTCTTCAACATCAGCCCAGGATTCAAACTCCCGGCATTCGTCAAGGATTTATTTTCCCAGACGAGGATACATTCATAAACATCACATCTTCATACATTATAGCATGCATACGCATCATACAACACAAATCTCATTTATTTTTGAGAGCATCTTAAAATCATGCAGTTCATGCATCATGACATTGCATACGACTAATACTTTGCCTTTTCAGGAAAAAGTCAATCAAAAGATGATTATCATCTACCTTTACAGTTCCAGATCAACACTGGTAACAAGCCAGGAAAATTCTGTGGACGACTGATCATGGGTTAATATCTGAAACCAGACAGGACAATCATTCACTTGATCATCATGAAGCAACCCCACACCGGTTCCTTCTCAATTTTCAGACGAAGTCTTACACGGACTTATCATCAAAGTAACCCTACACTGATTCCTTTTCTTTAAGATGAAGTTTTACACGGACTTATCATCAAAGTAACCCTACACCGGTTCCTTTTCTTTCAGAAAAGTCTTACACGGACTTATCTCAAGATGACCTTACCCCGATTCATCAAGAAGTTTTACACGAACTTATCCTGCAGTAACCTTACCCCGGTTCCTCCAAAAGTCTTACACGGACTTATCTCAAGATGACCTTACCCCGGTTCATCCAGAAGTTTTACACGAACTTATCCTGCAGTAACCTTACCCCGGTTCCTCCAGAAGTCTTACACGGACTTATCTAAAGATGACCTTACCCCGGTTCATCCAGAAGTTTTACACGAACTTATCCTGCAGTAACCTTACCCTGGTTCCTCCAGAAGTCTTACACGGACTTATCCCGAAGTAACCTTACCCCGGTTCCTCCAGAAGTCTTGCACGGACTTATCTCAAGATGACCTTACCCCGGTTCATCCAGAAGTTTTACACGAACTTATCCTGCAGTAACCTTACCCCGGTTCCTCCAGAAGTCTTACACGGACTTATCCCGAAGTAACCTTACCCCGGTTCCTCCAAAAGTTTTACACGAACTTATCCCGAAGAAACCCTATACAGGTTCTCTCTCTCCAGATGTAGTTTTACACGGGCTCGTCGTCAAAGAAACCCTACACAGGTTCTCTCTTCCCAAAGATGCAGTTTTACATGGACTCGTCATCAGAAACCCTACCCAGGTTTTACTTCTTCCAGAATGCAGTTTTACACGGGCTCATCATCAAAGTAACCCCACACAGGTTTCCTTCCTCCAAAGATGCAGTTTTACACGAGCTCATCATCAGTCAACCCTACACAGGTGTCCATCTTTCCAAGATGCAGTTTTACATGAGCTCATCATCAGGAAACCCTACACAGGTTCCCTCTTTCAACTTACAAAAATTACAATTCAACAGACCACCTCCAGATGGCATCTATAAGCCCATCCACCTACCAACAGTCTCCAAATGGCATCTATAAGCCCATTCCCAACAAGGTTCTGTCACACTTCCAGATGGAATCTATAAGGCCATACTCCTATCCACCATCTCTCCAAATGGCATCTGTAAGCCCATTCCCGCTATCACACTGCTGATACTCCACTATGTGAGTGCAAATTTCTGGGCACTCTAGTGTTCAATCATCTTCCACCTTCGGACCACGAAAGGCACGCAAGCCAATCTACATCCTCAGGTCTAAGAAGATTGAACAGGGGCAACTGTTGTACCCCAAAATTTGCCCTCCCATATTCTTCAAAGTTTTGACAAGCATCATCTCAATTTGCTCAAATCTACTCAAGGGTTGCACAGTCAACCACCCTCCTAAGCCAGTCAAATTAGGGTTTTGGTTATTGCAAGGAAGTTGAGGTTTCCAAGGGCTCAATCAAGTCCCACATGCCTATAAACATTGTCAAGCACCTACATGTCAAGTTTCAAGGCTCACAAGGTCAAGTTGCACAGTCAAAAGCCCTAATTGCTTCACAATCAACTATAGGGGCAAAATGGTTATTTGACAGTCAAAAGTCAAAATTTTTGGTCAACATCTTATTTTGAAGCCACAATCATCATTTGGTCAAATCTTGACCATGATTTCACAAGAATGGCTCAAAAATCATCAAGATGCAAAAGTTTCTATTTTTGGACAGCTGAAAAGTCAACTGTAACTTGACCAAGGCATAACTTTTTCATGGTTCATCAGAAAAATCCCATCCAATTATCATTTTGAAGGGGATGACATTTCCTACAACTCATCTTCACATTCCAAGTCCAAGAAATTGTCTCACAAAAAGTTATCAATTTCAACATTATAGGTCATTTTCAAAAGTCAACAAAAAGGCATTTTAAGTCAAAGACCATAACTTGAGATTGGTAAATCAAAATGACATGGGACCAAAGGCATTGGTTAGAGGACTTCAAGAACTTTCCAAAATGTCCAAGAACATGTTCATATGATCAAAATTGAGCAAGATATACATTGGGGAAGTTGGGAAATTTTTGTGAAATGGCAAAAGTCAACTATCTTTGAAACTTCAATTTTTGACAAAAGGGACCACTTTCTTCCACTTGATTCAGCCTTGTCATGCCATACACGTGTCCCATGATCAATTTCAAGACCAAATAATTATTTTTCTATTTTTATTTAATTTTTATGGATTTAATTCATTTTAATCCATAATAATTCAAGTAAAATAAAAAAAAATTGATTAAATGGTATCTTGTGGTTTTATTAGCCTTCATGAAGCATATTCTAGTTGTCAAATTCGTGTAAAGCTCATTTATGCATGAAAATTCAAAATTTGGACAAAGCTTTGAAAGGCCTTTAATGGTGGTTAAGAGGAAATCCAAAACTTCAATGCACAAGTTAAAGGCTCCTAATGCTGACATAAATCCCTTGATACATACTTATGCAAGCAATCCAGATAGGATACACGAGCTAGAGACCCCTAAAACGGCATAACCAAATTCAAAAATCCAAGCAAAAAAGTCAAATCCTAATTCTACCTTCCAGGCCATTTCAAGGAGATTTAAAGGTCCAAATACATTGTTGGGAGTCTCCAGAACCTATTGCAATCATAAACAAGCTCTAACACTCCAAGAATCATCCACAACAAGTCCCACGGTTTGAATATTTTTCCATAATCGCATATCCTTATTCGTGCATTTGTAACCTCTGTTTTGGATTGATTTGTGTTAATAGGACCATTCTGAAGCTATTGGTATGATTCAATTTGATTATGGTGCTCTGAATTAAAAAACACCATTGAAGCAACCTAGGGTTTCGAAGCTTGGATTTTAGGGCTTTGCACATACTGTAAAATCAAACCTCAAAACGCACATGGTTGAAACCGCCTGAGTGAGACGAAAACATTGGACACCTCGTGCCATTTTTATATTACGTGTAGAGCTAATCGCTATTTTCTGCAGTTTCATTTTGTGGGGGTTTAAAACCCCCGCTAATTGTTTTCTTTTTACAGGCATTCAGTGAAGAAGATGAGACGTGGAAGAACACGGTTGGCTCATTCAAATAAATAGCGCGTGTTATTTTTTTCCCAGGGGACGCGTTGATTTACTAATATAATATTTTGTTATTATTATTATTTCAACTAAGACAATTGGCTCAGTGGAAGGACGCGCTGGCAATGGCCACTGGGACCTGGGTTCGAATCCCAGGTCCCCCATAATTCCATGTTATTTTTTTTCTTTACATACTTAGGTGCAGGTTCACAAGAAAGGTGCATCATATACCTCACACCCAAACACGCCATGTGTCCTCAGAAGCAGATCCAAAGGCCTGGATTGGACGAGCACCATACTCCTGGTCAACCTACGCCATAGACAATCTCCAAAAGTCAACAAGGCTGGTTAATGGGCCAGCAATTTCCAGGCTTCACACCTCCATTGGGCCATCAACACCCCCTTTGGTTTCAATTTCTTTTTTCTATTTTTATTTTTCTTTTTTTATTAATTATTCTTAGTATTTAATTAATTAACATAATTAACATTTTCACAACTAAAAATTCAGAAAAAAAAAAGTAAATATTTTATTTTTATTAATTTCACTTAGGTAATTATTTTGTAAATAAGCATTAACTCAAATTAATTAGTTTAATTAGTTTAATTTTCACCTTTTCTATAATAAATAAAAACAATTTAGAATTAGGTTTTCTTTTTGACTTTTAATTTCTTTTATTTTCCATTTCATTAAAAACATAAAAAACACAAAAACATTTTTTCTTTAATTAACTAATTAATTAATTAGTTATTAGTTTCAATTTCATTAATTACAAAAAAAGACAAAAAATAAATTCTTTTCTTAAAAGGGTCAAAACCCTTAGGACGTTCCCGATTTAATTCTTTCGCGCATTATTCTTCTTTTGATTATTTATGTAACTGTTTCCGGGTATGTAATAGTAATTAGGTTTATCTCTTTATTTACTATTTCTCGCACTTCTTTTCAAAACGGGTTATTGTTTTTGGCGATGTATAGACCCGCGCCTTGTAATAGTTAGATTTATCTTTCCGCAATTTACTTTCCGCACTCCTAACTGCTAATATGCCTGCAAGAATGTATGTAAATAAAATCAATCCGTAGCTCACAAATAACATGTACAAAACATTAACTGAAAAACAACACACAAAGCACATGCCACTTCTAGGGTATGCCTCACTGGTTGCCTCGAACGTGGTCATCAAGTATAGGGTGTCTTAGAGGTCGCCCTTCTGTCCAAAAGATCCAGTTGCCTCGAAACAGTTGCCTCGGATAAAAAGGATCTAGGACATTAGGGTTACTTCTAAGGTGTCCTACTATTGCTTCGGTGACCACACTGTCCCTATAATCGAATTGACCCGAACACCTCCAACGATGGTGCTACCTACCTCTCAATGATGGGATAGCACTATCTAAAGGACTCTTACACAGCTTAATTCCTTAGGGTAGGTAGATTCTCATGGGTACTTGCTCTTTTCAAACAAACAAAACAACTTTTCGCACCCCACACTTTCAAAAAGTTTTCAAACAAAACACTTCATACACTCTTGAGGACTGATACAAGAGTTACTTAGAAGTTTTCCAAACGAACTTTTTCAAAACCCACACACACTTGAAAAGCAAACAAATTTTTAAAACATAAGAGCAAGTACCTAAGAGCCCGTGGATAACCACAGATAGAAAAGGTGCTAACACCTTCCCTTTCTATAAATCTACCTCCCGAACCAAGAAACATTCTCGAATAAGGAATTTTGCTGTGCTTTTGTCCTTTCCATGTTGGAGAACATAAAAGACGATGGCGACTCTTGCTTACCGCGACATTTCGCGAAACCAACTTAAAAAACAGTCAGTTCTATTTCCACCGATCACACCTGGCAAACGAGATTTTGTCTTGAGTTGAATGCAAGAGTGAGATCGAAGCACACCTATTCGAAGGAAGCCTTTGCCTCAGTCGAAGCTTTTGGTCGAAACAAGCTAATGCCCAGTCGAAGCTTGTATCGAAGAAAACATATTGCCAAATTGAAACATATGGATCGAAACAATCATAAAGGGAGTCATTTCCTTTTAGCGTGAGGGAAGTTCCCGGCTTCTGAATTGAAGGGTGTTCTTTCAAGGGAAACAAGAACTTAGTCGAATCTTGTATGAAGATATCTCTTTGCTCAAACGAAGTTTGTGAGAGGCAAAGTCTGCAAGAGGTCCTTGGTGCAAGTGGATTCAAAGGATGCATAGAGATGATTACTTTGTCCCATCGAAGCTT
The DNA here is from genome assembly GCA_948472305.1 of Vicia faba. Classification (NCBI taxonomy): domain Eukaryota; kingdom Viridiplantae; phylum Streptophyta; class Magnoliopsida; order Fabales; family Fabaceae; genus Vicia; species Vicia faba. The sequence goes on from OX451737.1 coordinate 521,205,755, forward strand.
TTCCAAATGAAAACAAACATGCAAGCAGCATATGCCCAATCAAAGTAGGCTTGTAGGTAGTAAACTTGTCTAAATTGAAGCAGTCTTGCAGGCAGCTACTTGTCCAAATCGAAGCAGGTTTGCAGGCAGTACGCTTGGTGAATCGAAAGGTTTGTAGGCAACTATTTTGTCCAATCGAAGAGTTTGACTTGCAGGGGGCACATGCAGCCAGCAAGTCATGGCCTTCGATTGCAAGTATTCAGGCAGCACATTTGTCCAATCGAAGGGCTGAGTCGAAGGGAGCCTATTTTCTCCAAATTTGTCAAAATGTTATTTTTATTTGTTTTCTCCCTTTTTGACAGTTTCCTTTTAATTTTGGTATTGGAAAATCCCAATGCGCTTGTTCAAGCTTGAACCTTGAAATCTTTGTAAGAAAAGCCTTGAGAATTGAGAGGGCAAATTTTGGGGTACAATAGCTGCCCCTGTTCAATCTTCTTAAACCTGGAGAGTTAGATTGGCGAGTTTTGCCATTCGTGACTCGAAGGTGGAAGATGATCGGACACTAGAGTGCCCAGAAATTTGCACTTGGTGATATGATGGTAGAGGGAATGGGCTTAAATATGCCATTTGGAGAGGTGATAGAAAGTTGTTGGAGATGGGCTTGTAGATGCCATCCAAAAGTGATTGCCGAATCTGAGAAAGAAAGATAGTTTTCCTAGCTTGTTACAGGTATTAATCTTCAATCTCTTCATGTAGATAGTTTTCCTGGCTTGTTACAGGTATTAATCTACAATCAGTCGTCCACAAATAGTTTTCCTGGCTTGCTACAGGTATTAATCTGGAACTTGAAAAGGTTGCTCGACGAGATAGTTGTCCTGTCTGGTTTCAGGTATTAATCTCTGAACTGAGAAAGAAAGATAGTTTTCCTGGCTTGCTACAGGTATTAATCTTCAATCTCTTCATGTAGATAGTTTTCTTGGCTTGTTACAGGTATTAATATACAATCAGTCATCCACAAATAGTTTTCCTGGCTTGCTATAGGTATTAATATGGAACTTGAAAGGGTTGGTCGACGAGATAGTTGTCCTATCTGGTTTCAGGTATTAATCTCTGACCTGAGAAAGAAAGATAGTTTTCCTGGCTTGCTATAGGTATTAATCTTCAATTAGTCGTCCATAGATAGTTTTCCTGGCTTGCTACATATATTAATCTGGAACTTGAAAAGGTTGGTCGACGAGATAGTTGTCTTGTCTGGTTTCAGGTATTAATCTCTGACCTGAGAAAGAAAGATAGTTTTCCTGGCTTGCTACATGTATTAATCTTCAACCAGTCGTCCACAGATAGTTTTCCTGGCTTACTACAGGTATTAATCTGGAACTTGAAAAGGTTGGTCGATGAGATAGTTGTCCTGTCTGGTTTCAGGTATTAATCTCTGACCTGAGAAAGAAAGATAGTTTTCCTGGCTTGCTACAAGTATTAATCTTCAATCTCTTCATGTAGATAGTTTTCCTGGCTTGTTACAGGTATTAATCTACAATCAGTCGTCCACATATAGTTTTTCTGGCTTGCTACAGGTATTAATCTGGAACTTGAAAAGGTTGTTCGACGAGATAGTTGTCATGTCTGGTTTCAGGTATTAATCTCTGACCTGAGAAAGAAAGATAATTTTCCTGGCTTGCTACAAGTATTAATCTCCAATCTCTTCATGTAGATAGTTTTCCTGGCTTGTTACAGGTATTAATCTACAATCAGTCATCCACAAATAGTTTTCCTGGCTTTCTACAGGTGTTAATATGGAACTTGAAAAGGTTGGTCGACGAGATAATTGTCCTGTCTGGTTTTAGGTATTAATCTCTGACCTGAGAAAGAAAGATAGTTTTCCTGGATTGCTACAGGTATTAATCTTCAATATCTTCATGTAGATAGTTTTCCTGGCTTGTTACATGTATTAATCTATGATCAGTCATCCACAGATAGTTTTCCTGGCTTGCTACAGGTATTAATCTGGAACTTGAAAAGGTTGATGGTAACCATCTGTTGATGGATCTTTCCTGAAAAAGGTAGAACATTAGTTGTATGCAATGTCAGGATGTATGAAATGCGTGATGTCATGATGTTCTCAAAATAAATGAGATGGTGTCGTATGCACTTATCATGTATGAGAATAGGATGTATGAAATGTGAAATGTTTAATGAATGTATTTTTGTCTGGGAAAATAAATCCTTGACAAATGTCGGGGAACCGTTAAATCCTGGACTGCTGTTGAAGAGTTGGTGTGTCTTCAAACTTTGCTTAGAATGTTTCCATTGGGGATTCCTGTTTTGTTATTTGAGGAGAAATCCGCTGGGGAATATTGAAAACTCTGTGGGGAGAATGTTTATTCCTTCTTGGGAAAAGAGTTTATGAGTCTTAGTCATCTATTTCTCTACTGGGGAGTCGAAGTTGAACTGACATCTGGTCGGGTCCAGGTTTCGCAGTAACTTGGGGAATTATAGAATAGTCTACTGGGGAAGAGGAGTTGTGATCCTTTGATTTGTAATAGTCGGAGAGGCAAACTCAAGTTGGGGAATCCTACCGTTTGTTGGGGAAATAAACCCTGTTGCCAGTCCGCTAGAGAGGTGACAACTTCGTTGGGGGAAGTCCTCGAGGATTCTTGAGGTTGTTTCAGTTGGGGAAAGGTGTTCAGAGATTAAACTCTTGCTGGGGGATCATCCTATGAGAATGATTTTGGGGAGATTTGTCACTGCCCCTAGCAGCAAGTTCTTGTGGAACTTCCAGGAACTAATTGACTGTACGTAACCCTTTGTTGGGATTTACATTCAATGCCCCAAGTAATGGAGACCTGCCCCTGGTTATTCTATACTTCTTGAGAGATTTCTTGGAATCTTGACTGGACTGCCCCAAGTGTGCTGGATAGTGACACGTCATTCCCCCTTGTTGATAGGAGATTCGTCATTGTAAGTGTCGTCCTTCTTTGAAGTGATTTTGTTCACTGAGAGAGCTTTCGTTCATCGGATGTTCGTTGTGTGAATTTCTCCGCTGTCAAACAAATAGCCACATGCAAACAGTGATATTCAAGTAATGCAAAGTTTATGTTTGTCTTGAAGTTTTGAAGAATGCGTTTTAGCGAGTAAAGAAATTTTGTAATAAAAATTCAAACTCAAGATTTAGAGTAAAGCCTTACATGAGTCATGATACCTTTTGTAACAGTATGCTTTCGAGCTAACCCATGCTTCAATTAGGACTTTTGAAGGGTTGTAACGTGACTTGGTTCACGGTTTAAGAAACAAAGGATAAAGGCTCAACGTGTATTTGTACCCACCCGTTCTTCGTGATGTTCTTCAATCCTAAGCTCAGTTAATTGTGTGTTTTGAACTCCAATTGAGTCTGGAATAACGTTTTGGTGATGGTTCAAACAGGTTAAGTTTGTCGGAAGGCCGTCATTTTCTGCAACATTTTTTCATTTTGTTGAGGATTTGTAGTAACCCCTTTTGATTGATTTCTTATCCCTATTTTTTGCCTGACTGTTCTTGTTTTGAGATTACAGTCAGCGGGATGCCCCAGTTTTCTTAAGTCTCTTTTGTAGGTTTTGACTTAATGGGCTTTTCTTTTTGAGAGATAATGATTGCCTATGTGATAGAGAACCATCACCGTATTTTGATTCCAGAGGAATGTTTCTTGATGTCATTCGTTGCATTACGAGATGAGAGTTTGCGGCTTAATGCGCCTTTGAATTAACTGAGAGACTACCATGCCCCAGGTTTTGATTAAAGGTTTCAATTTGTGTTAAAACAGAAAAACTTCTACTTCTTTGGCTCGAAAGGGTTGACTAGGGATTATCTTCCTTATAACTCCAGTGTTTAGGATTTGAAATAATGCATGTACATCGTCAGCAAGGTCTGTCCAAAAGCATACTGTATGAGATTATGGCATTGTTTTTGTCATCCTCCCTCTAAAGGCTTGTCACTTTTATCAAGAGTTGAATGTCATAAAGAAAGTAGAAAGCATAGTTTAAGTATAGTGAAAACGAATGGATGAATTCAAGACAAACATATGCAATGCATTAATGAAACAAAGTTTGACATTAATAGATAATTGTTTTAATAACAAAAGAGAAATTACAACTTGAAAATTCAAAATGAACAGAAGCCTCCTTGTTTGAACTTGTCACTTTAGGAGGTGAGCCTTTGAGGGACGGCAGAAGAACTCTGTCTGGCCATCTTGTGTGAACTCCAGCATTCCTCTATCAATCAAGTCTTGGATCTTATTTTTCAAAGCCCAACAGTCATTCGTATCATGCCCAGGATTATTGGGGTGGTATGCACATAATGCATTGGGATGATAGCTAGGAGCTGGGATTCCGAGGAGGATCCCTTAATGTGACCAAATTCAAGTTCAGCAGGTGTTATAAGACCTGCAATATAGGCATGTCGAGTTTGGTGAACTGCCTAACGGCTGGGACCTGTTTACTTCGGTTACCCTGTCCTTGTTGACGAGGTGGTTGCTGGGTTTGTGACACGGAAGCAAATTGGGGAGGTCTTCTCTCGGATTCTTGTCTCAAGAGAGGCTGAATGATGACTTGATCCCCAATCCTAGATGTTTGCCCCATTTGGTTACATCCACCCCGAAGAAGCTTGTTGATGAGGACCCTCAGCTCTTCTTGTCCTTGCGCCAGGTTTTGAATAAGAGCCATCTGGCCCACCAGTTGTCCCATCATTTGGCCCTTCATTATGGCTATCTCAGTTTGTAGCCTTTCCAACTGGTCATCTATGTCGTCCCCAGGATTTCCCATGATCATGCCCCTAGTGAGGAGCGCCTTGACCTCTTCTTGCCCCTTGGATAGGTTCAAGAACATCTCTTGAAGTTAAGCGTTTTGAGCCTGGATGTCCTTGATAGTCTGCTCTAGAGCCATCTCTACTGAAATAAACAGTAGGAAGATAAGGAGACTTGTATGGGAGAAACCTGCCATGATATGATGCATGATATGGGGATGCAATGTTTTCAAGGATCTCGCGGAGTAAACACAAGAAAAAGTTAGAAGTTGAACTTTGATCAACATCTTTGATTGGAGAAATTTGTATCGGTGGATGTCCTTCCACGAGAATCAAGCTCACCATGTCAAGTGGGTCATAGCCCTTGACTCAAGTTGTTTGTACTTGATTTTTGACGACTTTTGGTGAGAGGAAAATAAATCCCCCTGCCCCCTTGCTAGACGTTTGGTTCATCACAACATGTATCAAAGTCCCTTGAGGTCCTTGAAATGGTTATTAAAAAATGCTATGGTATGATGTTATGATGTTATATACAAATATGCGAGATAAGCAAGTGTATATACAAGTAATAATATTCACACAAAGCAAACAAAACCTTAGTTTTAGGCTTGCATGGAGTTTGTAGGTAAGTACCCTCTTGAAGTTTAGTTGGCTCAACCTGTCTTAGTTAATAGTAACCGGGTTCTAAGGGATCTCAATATCACTGACCTTTCCCACAAGCTTCGTTCAATAATCAATTGAATCGCAACCGAACAAAACTCAAGGGTCAACTCTCAATGAGTGTAGCATCGAGTATCAACCAATTTTCAGCTCTACACTGAAACCGGTCATCTCACTACGTCCTAATGGCCAAGTTGGTCAAGTAAGGTTCTAAGGTAAGTTGATGCTTCACGACACTACGCAGCGGCTCCGTACTCTCCTTGATTCGACTCAAGGGTTACCGGTACCAACCAAAGTGCCACATCAACGTAGCTACTGATTCAACCATGTCGGTATACGCCGCACAGTTCCCTCACAGTCTTTTGCTACTTACCCTAAAAGGTGCTCCCAAATCTGGGTGTAGGATTTAAAACAAACCCAAACAAGGAACAAAAATGTAAAGCAAACAAATCAAACAATGTAAGCAAGTAAAGGTGATCTAACCCTAAGGTAACCCCACTTTGATTTCCCCAACAGAGTCGCCAGTTCTGTGATGCGGTGGGAGAACTGACTTGAGGTTTTGTGTTTTGTCGCAAAATGTTGCGGTTAGAAAGTGTCGTCACCGACTTTTCTTTTATCCAAAAAGGAAAGGTGAAAAAGTACAGGAAAGACCTTTAGAGATGTTTTTCGAGTTCGGGGGGTAGATTATGAAAAGGGAAGGTATTAGCACCCTTTTCATCCATGGTTTTTCATGGGCTCTTAGTTACTTGCTAGATCACTTGCTTTTGTTTGAATGTGCTTGTGGTGTGTGGTTTTTTGAAAGTATTTTGAAAATGGAACTTCGTAATGGCTCTCGTTTCTATAAGAATACCTACAAAGTGTTTGTTTCGAAAATAGTTCAAAGGTGTGTTTGTGAGATGTGTTTTTGAAAGTATTTTGAAAATGGAACTTCGTAATGGTTCTCGTTTCTATAAGAACGCCTACAAAGTGTTTGTTTCGAAAATAGTTCAAAGGTGTGTTTGTGAGATGTGTTTTTGAAAGTATTTTGAAAATGTAACTTCGTAATGGTTCTCGTTTCTATAAGAACGCCTACAAAGTGTTTGTTTCGAAAATAGTTCAAAGATGAGAGTGTGGGTAAAAATGTTTTTGTTGTGAGCAAGCGAGTAACTAAGAGAGCGAATCTACCTACTTAAAAGGTCTTATATGTTCTTTTCCTCCTCCTTTAGATGTTTCTATCTTACCATTGATTTGGTAAGAAGCCCCATCGTTGAATGTGAAGGGAGGAGTATGGGACGTTAGGATAATCATAGAAGGCAACATATGAGACGTTTTAGCAATGTCGTTTTAGGGACTAGATCGTTTACCGAAGGCAACATCGAGGGTCATCGAGGGACTATGATCTTTTATCGAGGGTCTTTACTAAAACGCCCATGCTCTAGGGACATGACTATTTTCCGAAAGGCAACAAAGTGGAGTAACCCTAAGGTGTGCATATGTGCAAAGTGTGTTTGATTGCATGCATTTTTGTCTTGATTAAGGGTTGTCTACTTGTTGTTTTTATCTTGCCATACACACCTGATTACTAGCATTTGTACAAAAGTAATAAAAAGTGCAAAAAATAAATCCTAAACTATTACAACCATATTGAAGTGCATAGAAATGTAAAGGCAAAAATAAGATAAAAAGAAATTAAAAAAAAGCTCTTCGACCCAGGCAGTAGCACCCTTCGACTTGCATTCTGTTGGCCTCCTTCGATTAGGGCTAGCACTAGTGAGGTCTTGTCCTTCGATTGTCCTGGAAGTTAGTGTATGTCGAAGCCTTCTGGTTTTTCCTTGTTGTCTTCTTCAACTGGAGGTTGAAAGCAGTGAGGGAATTCCTTTCGACTGAGCCTGGAAGTCAACATGGTTTTCCTCCTGGTTGTCTCTTTTGTTTGACCTGGAGTAAGAGGGTAGAAGCCAGAAGCTTTGTTTCCTATTTCCTGTTTCCTGTTTCTTTCATTTCAAGTGTTAAATGACAACATGGCCTGAGGCCATGCTAGTATTTGTCTTGTAAACAATTTAATAGTTAAAGCAAGTTCAGGTAAAAAGAAAGCAAAACAAAAGGGTTAGCTCTGAAAAATATGTTAAAAGGGTGGAAACGAAAGGAACAATGGTATGTACATGTTTCAAACGAAAGGGAAAATTACTATGCCATGAAACGAAAAGTTCAAAGGTAAGAATAACTTACCTTGCTTCAGGCCTTGAATGGATGTGGGACCTTGAGTGGAGGCCCAAGATGCTGGAGTCGAAAGAGGGGGTCAATAGCTGTGCTTGGAACGCTGGATTCGAAGGAAGAGAAAAAGCAAGTGTGATGCTTCTTTGATTTGAAGGAGACTGAAGTGTGTTTGTTCTTCAGAATCGAAGGAGATGAATGTGATTCTGGTTTTTTTTTAATGATTTCTCAAGTGTTGATGAACTTGAGAGTTTTGTTGTGTTTGAGAAAATTTGGGGGATTCGTTCCTCTGGTCCAAAGATCCTCTCCCAGCTTTGTAAAAAATTCCTCTATTTATAGAGAAAGAGTGTACATGTTGTTTCAAAGCCAGCCTTGCAAAATAATAAAATAATAGGTAACGTGAAAGGTACAAGTGGGGGGCCTGTTGGCAGTTGGGATGCAGAAAATGCGACTTATGCTTCTGGCCTTGCTTGTGCTCAGACCAAAATCAAGTTGAAAGCTGATTTTGTGACTAAAGTACTCTCTATGAAAAGAAAGAGTATGTAGCCTTTAACCAAGAATAGTAGTATCTAAAAGACAAAGTTTAAAACCCTTTTACAAGCCTCTGATTATGTAAAAATTTGGAAGAAACATAGCCTGGCAAACGAGATTTGGTCTTGAGTCGAATGCAAGAGTGAGATTGAAGCACACCTGTTCGAAGGAATCCTTTGCCTCAGTCGAAGCTTGTGGTTGAAACAAGCTAATGCCCAGTCGAAGCTTGTATCAAAGAAAACATATTGCCAAATCGGAACATATGGATAGAAACAATCATAAAGGGAGTCATTACCTTTTAGCGTGAGGGAAGTTCCTGGCTTCTGAATCGAAGGGTGTTCCTTTAAGGGAAGCAAGAACTTAGTTGAATCTTGTATGAAGATATCTCTTCGCTGAAATGAAGTTTGTGAGAGGCAAAGTCTGCAAGATGTCCTTGGTGCAAGTGGATTCAAAGGATGCATAGAGATGATTTCTTTGTCCCATCTAAGCTTTTCCAAATGAAAACAAACATGCAAGCAACATATGCCCAATCGAAGTAGGCTTGTAGGTAGTAAACTTGTCCAAATCGAAGCAGGCTTGCAGGCAGCTACTTGTCCAAATCGAAGCAGGTTTGCAGGCAGTACGCTTGGTGAATCGAAATGTTTGTAGGCAACTATTTTTTCCAATCAAAGAGTTTTCCTTGCAGGGGGCACATGCGGCCAGCAAGTCACAGCCTTCAATTGCAAGTATGCAAGCAACACATTTATCCAATCGAAGGGCTGAGTCGAAGGAGGCCTATTTTCTCCAAATTTGTCAAAATGTTATTTTTATCTGTTTTCTCCCTTTTTGACAGTTTCCTTTTAATTTTGGTATTGGAAAATCCCAATGCACTTGTTCAAGCTTGAACCTTGAAATCCTTGTAAGAAAAGCCTTGAGAATTGAGAGGGCAAATTTTGGGGTACAACAAACTCTCATAATGATATTTTGTGTTTGGCTTTTTGTACACTAGCCATGTTGGGTAAGTCTACAGGTTCTAAAGCATTCCGTGTGTGATGAAACTTCTTTTCTAGTTCGGTTGTACCCTCCTGCAATCTCAGTTTAGTTTCATCAGGTTGTGTCCAACACTTTCTCTTTTATCCTTTTTCTTCGACTATATCTACTTTCTAGGGTACCTCGTGAGTATGTCCGGGTTGCGTCTTCCATCCACTAGATACCAGTCCATCATTCATCGGTAAATTCTACTTACTCTACAACACAGGTACACCACAAAACAAACAAACTAACAGGGAAAGCATTTTTTTTAACAAAAACTATGAATTAAAAGTAATTGAAAAAAATTTGAAAATAACTAACTTACAGGAACTGAAAACAACTAACTAACAGATACAAGAAACCCCTCACACTTGAACTAAACATTGTCCACAATGTTTTTACCCAAGCGCAAGGAGACTCACAGTGCTCACTGAGGTGGAGGTGGTGGGTGAGGATAATGTAACATCATGCGTCGCATCATCTCGTGCATCTCATCAATAGCAGCCCCTTGGCGGGTTTTCTCCACTCCTTGCCTAAAAGTCTCTTCCCCTTGCCGGGTTTTTTCAATTCAAAGGTAGCCGATCTCATTCTGAATCCACTCTCATTGATTTGGAGGTAAATAAGAGGATCCTTCATCCGAATGATCTGCACTAGAAGAAGGTAAAAATTGCTCCTCTCTCAGTTGCTCTTCCTCACCATATGCACCTATAAAAATCTTTCATATCATCGTCCCCTTATTCTGGGGAGATGTCTCCATATAACCAATTAGCAGTGTTAGAAATACTAATGCGGTCAGGTGCGGGTAGAGCAAGAATGTGTCTCTTGTGAATAACTAGTGAATAATAATCATGGTGAACCTCAATCATCTGTTGATTCACAAGAGCCTCCAAATCAATTTTGGACTTACCTGGAACAGTAGAAATTTCAAAAAGTTCACGATTATAATGGAAATGATCGACAATCTGAGTGATCATGCCGCTGGCAGAAATTCCACATGTACTTGCTCGGCTCACTCGACCCAAATAGTCCGCCGCAAAAGCGGCCATGTTTACCTGTTGTTGGTTGACCATACTAAGAAAAAAGAATAATTCCCGCTGAATTGCTACACCGGTACTATCTCCTCTTCCAAATAAAGATTATGACAACCCTTTTTGCGTGTACCTGAAACACAGGTTGTGAATACCCGACGCTTTGGCCTCTTTAGACGCATAACCAATTTTACCTGTAATTGTCGCCCAGAAATCACTCGGGACGAAAGTGTCAGGTACAACACCTGGACCAGTAATTGGGAGATGAAGAATTTCTCCCAATTCCTCAACAGTAAGCTCATGGTCATTATTAAAAATTCGGAAGGTGAGATTACCGTAATACTCCCGCAGTGAACTTGTCCACCTGTGTTTCAGTTTAAACTATATAGTACTAAAAAATTCTAAGGTTATTCGCTCAAAAGTGGGTGTTTCGAATTGCATAAATTCTAACATACCCAATGCGTGAAACATACGATGAATTTCAGATTTTAAACCTAAAGCGTCAAGAGTATTGTGATCGGTGGGAAAGAGAACTGACTGTTTTAGAATGCTGGTTCGTGTTTGCGTTTGTTTTTGCAAAATGTCGCGGTAAGTAAGAGTCGCCACCGTCTTTTATTTTATCCAACAAGGAAATGAAAAAAACACAGAAAAATTCCTTTTTCGAGATGTTTCTCGGGTTCGGGAGGTAGATTATAGAAAGGGAAGGTGTTAGAACCCTTTCTATCCGTGGTTATCCACGGGCTCTTAGGTACTTGCTCAAAGTGTTTTCAAAAATTGCTTTTCTTTGTGTTTGTGGGTTTTGAAAGAGTTTTTGTTTTGAAAGGGGTGTAAGTGCGAAAAGTTTTGTTTTGTTTTAAAAGGAGCAAGTACTTAAGAACCATCTACCTACTTGAAAAAAAGGAATTAATCTGTACAAATATCATTTAGACAATGCTATCCCACTATTGATGAGTAGGTAGCATCATCGTTGGAGTTTAAGGGTCAATTCGATTAAGGGACGTGTGGCCACTAAAGCAATGTTAGGACGCCTTAGCGGTAACCCTAATGTCTTAGATCATTTTATCCGAGGCAACCGTTTTAAGGCAACTTATGATCTTTGGACAAGAGGACGACCTCTAAAATTTCTTATACTCAATGACCACGTTCGAAGACAACCAAGTGAGGTGTACCCTAAGAGTGGCATGTGCAAGTGCGTTATTTCGGTTAATTTATCTTTGTACATGTTATGGGTGAGCTATGCTGATTTTAAGTTCATACGTTGAATCTTGTCAGGCATTCCCTATTATCAAACATCTAACAGTGTATAGTTACGGAATTTAAATTTGCGGAAATTAAATCTAAACTATTACAAGGCGTCGGGTATTTACATCGCCAAAAAACAAACCCTTTAATTTAAATTGCGGAAAGTAAAATAAAGCGATAAATAATTAAAGTCCTAAATAAAAGCTATTACATATCGGAATCAATTACAATATTGGATCAAATGATACGCGTGCAAGAAATTAAATCGGCGCATTTCTTAGGGTTTTGACCCATTTTTATTAAAGAAAAGATTTTTTGTTATTTTTGAATTAAATGGAATTAAACCTAAATTAATAATTAAATTAAATGAACTAATTAATTGATTAACAAAAATAATATTTTTTGGATTTTTTTATATTTAAGAAAAATAAATAAATCTGGTCAAAATTAATAAAAACCTAATTCTACATTAATTTTAATTATTTTGCAAAAGATATTAAAATTTAAATCTAATTAGAGCTAAATCAATTAAATTAATTTATTTGCAAAAATAAAAGTGAATTTAATTTTAATAAATAAAAATGATATTTTTGGTGTTTTCTGATTTTATGAGAAAAAATAAATTATTTGGTTAGTAATTAATTAAGAATATTAAAATAAATAAAGAAAGTAAAACAAAAAAGAAAATAAAAAAGAGATACTCATGGGGGTGTTGGGCCCAGATTGTGGTGAGAAAAGCAAATTCCAAGCCCAATAGTTGCCAGCTTGCATGACTTTCCAAGGTTCCACGTGCATTGGTTGACTAGGTCTCACGGTAGACCTTCAATATGGGCCATCAGATTTGTCCTGGAGGCCATCTGGCAGGCGTTGGGTGAAGGTGCATGATGCGTTGCAAAACGTGAGACTCACTGGAATGCCTGAAAGAAAATAGCAACAAATATATTGGGGGACCTGGGATTCGAACCCAGGTCCCATGAGTCACTGAACAACACAATTACCACCACGCCATTGCTTCTTTTCTGTTAGTGGAATACGCACTGAATGTTATATTGGAAACTCAATTAATATTCTGAAAATAAAAAAAACACGCGCGAATAATTTAAATGGACGTATGGGATGGGGACACGTCTTCGTCCCTGTCCTTGGAATTCTGGTTATCTTACCTGCGGATTTTTATCTGCAGCAAGATTCGTAGCTTGCTCCTAAAATGGACTATGGGCCATATAAACGTAAATGGAGACCATCACCATGTTCGTCTCTCCTCCCTGAACACAACCATGTCCATGGTTTGTCTTGATTTTACCTGTAATCGAAACGCCTAAAAGCAAAGAACGAAAACCATAGATTCAAATGTTACGTTACAGGCCATAAAAACGAAATTGAATATTGCAAAAAGCTTGGAAATCATTCAAGGATTATGAATATATTAATATTTTGGCAAAAAGATGCAAGAATCCAAGGTGGTGTTTTCGTGTACAGAGGCATGTTCATGAGTACTTACAGTGCGTTTTAGGCGACGAGAGGGCTTGGTTATGATTGCTATAGCTTCAGTGGACTCCTGGCAATTGAATCACGTTGAGATTTTGGACTGAATTGGCCTCCAACCAAGATTTTGATCCCACACTTTTTAAGCTTTTTTCAAGTTTTGTATTCTGAGATTTTGCAGTCTCCAAGTCGTGTTTTTGTATGCTCTATGTTGTGTGAGTATATTAGAAGCAATTAGGTTAAAAATTGGGCCTTGAATCCTTGTGAATTCATGACTTTGGATATGATATGATTCCTCCATTAAAGGCCTTCAAATTCTTTCCAAATCCAAGATTTTGTGCATGATTTGGCTTGGCACGAATTTGATTGTGTCCATCATGATAATTGAAAGCTGTATCAATCACAAAGATCTTATTCCATCAATTTTTGGATTTTATTTGGATTAATATTGATTTAAAATGAATTAATTCAATAAAATCAAAATAAAATGGAAAAATTAATGAATGGACATAAAACTTAAGATATGACACGTGTGTGGTGTGACAAGATCAGATCAAGTGGAAAAAAGTGGGCCCATTTGGAAAAAATTGGAGTTTTAGGGATAGTTGACTTTTGGCAATTTTGGAAAAATGCCCAACTTCAACAATGCATAACTTCTTCAATTTTGAAATTTTGGAGGTGTTCTTGGACGTTTTAGAAACCTTGAGATGTCCTCTAACCAACACTTATTATCTCATCGCATTTTGATGTTCCATGCACAAGTTATAAGCTTTGGCAAAAAAGGTGTTTTTGTTGACTTTCAAAAATGACCTATAATGTCCAAATTTGTAACTTCTTGTGAGTGCATTTCTTGATCTTGGTGTTTGAAGATGGATTATAGGAAATTGAATCCTCTTCAAAATGAGCTTTGGATGGGTCATTTATGATAAAGTATGAGAAAGTTATGCTTGGTCAAAGTTGAGTTGAAATTTCCTACAAAACCCTAATTTAGCAACTTTTGAGTCTTGATGAATTTTGAGCAATCCTTGATGAATCATGATCAACCCTTGATCAAATGATGAATTATCCTTCAAAATGAGAATGTTGACAAAAAATATTGAAGTTTGACTGGTTGTAGGTCACAGTTGACTTTTGCCCTAACATAGTCGATTTTTGGACCTCTTGAGCAATTGACTGACCAAACTTCCTCTGCAAGGCTTGAAATTTGACATGGATGAACTTGAGAACATATTAGGACATTTGGGAGAATTTTAGGCCATTTGGATGTAAGGACCTTGATGCAACACAAAACCCTAATTTGAGGTTGACTGCCTTAGGAGATGATTTGATTGTCCAACTCTTGAGCAATCTTGAACCATTTGGAGATTATTCTTGAAAGGTCTTGAGCAATATGGGAGGGAAAATTTTTGGGTACACCATTTGCCCCTGTTCAATTTTCTTAAACCTGAGGATAGAGATTGGCTTTCGAGCCTTTCGTGATCCGAAGGTGGAAGATAATTGAACACTAGAGTGCCCAGAAATTTGCACTCGCATGGTGTAGTATCAACATTGTGATATCAGGAATGGGCTTACAGATGCCATTTGGAGATTGTTGATAGGAGGATGGACTTGCATATGCCATCTGCAGGAGTGTCGATCGCATAAGAGATTCCTTAGCGAGAATTTGCACACTTGTTATTGTAGAAGATTCCGCTGGGGAAGCCTGGTTTTTGTTGAGATTTAGGAACTTGCCTGTACTTCAACTGAGAGAATGCCTCGGTTGAGTCTTAAGAACCTGTCCATAATTCAATTGGGGGGAAACATCTTCATCAAGATCTAGGAACTGTCTAGACTTCAACGTAGTATACCGTTGAGATTATAGAACTCGTCCACACTTTGACGGAGGAAAACAACAAGATCTAGGAACTGACTAGTGCTCAGCATAGTATACCGTTGAGGTTATAGCAATCGTCCACACTATGACGTAGGGAAACATCTTCATCAAGATCTAGGAACTGTCTGGTCTTCAACGTAGTATACCGTTGAAATTAGAGAACTTGTCCACACTATGACGGAGGAAAACATCAAGATCTAGAAACTGACTAGTGCTCAACGTAGTATATCGTTGAGGTTATAGCACTCGTCCGCACTATGACGTAGGGAAACATCTTCATCAAGATCTAGGAACTGTATGGTCTTCAACGTAGTATACCGTTGAAATTAGAGAACTTGTCCACACTATGACGGAGGAAAACATCAAGATCTAGGAACTGGCTAGTGCTCAACGTAGTATATCGTTGAGGTTATAACACTCGTCCATACTATGATGTAGGGAAACATCTTCATCAAGATCTAGGAACTGTCTGGTCTTCAACGTAGTATACCGTTGAGATTATAGAACTCTTCCACACTTTGACGGAGGAAACATCAAGATCTAGGAACTGACTAGTATTCAACGTAGTATACCGTTGAGATTATAGCACTCGTCCACACTTTGACGTAGGGAAACTGTCGAGATTGAGAACCTTATCTGAAATTCAACCGAGGATAATTCCATTGAGATTTAAGAACCGGTCAGGTCTTCGACGTAACTGAGAACTTTAACTGTATCTTTTCCTGAAAGGTAAAGGTCAGTCATATGCAATGCATGATATGGATCAGGCAATGATGTTCTCAAAATAAATGAGATTGTATTCGTATGATGCGTATATGCATGTATCATGATGTATGGGAATATAATGTTTTAGCTGGGGAAAATAAATCCCGGAGCTACTGGAGAATAGAGTTGAGTTCTTTGTTTCCGCTGGGGATGATGAACGGAGATGATTGTGAAAATAAACCTGCATGAGAAAAGAACTCTGTTGGGGAATAAACTGATGAAGAGATTACTCCGAGGGGAATTACTCTGTGGGGGAGAGATCTTTCACTGAGGGTTTTAATGATAAACTCCGCTAGGGATTCCGCTGATAAACTCTGCTGGGGATTTCAACGATAAACTCCGCTGGGGGTGGATTACCGTTGCTGGTGATATTAAATCTGTTGAGGATTGAAGTCCCGCTTGTAAAAGGAAAGAACTTCGCTGGGGGATGATCTTTCAGCTGCAACTTGCTGGGGATAAACCTGTTAGACTCTTGTGGGGATAACCCTCTGAATTTGGCTGGGGATAATCTATTTGTGCTCTGCGGGGGATAAGCTTCCAGAGTCTATTGGGGATGATGATTCAACTCCGTTGGGGAAGCTTTTTAGACTGTGTTGGGAAAATTTACTCCACTGGGGTATTTTGTATTCTGTCGGGGAACATTCTTATACTCCATTGAGGAATATTAAGACTGTCGGGGATACTCTGATACTTGCTGGAGAATATTCTTATACTCCGCTGGGGAATATTAAGATCTTTCGGGGGTACCCAGCCTTTTTAGGGATGATGGTAGACCAACTCTGCTTGGGGAGAGTATTGCTGATTCGTTCATGGTTGCAAGTCTTAGCTGGGAGAGCTGCCATTACTATCTTACTCTGCGGGGAGTGAAGGTATCTTGGTCATATTCTTTAGCTGAATCTACCTTGGTACCTGGTGGACAGGGAAACTGTATAATTTGGACACTTCTTATGCCCCTGCTTCTGATATTACCAGTAATTCATATTTCGTTTCGCATGTAGATATTTATGAGCAGCAATTAATGTCAAATGCATATATCAAAAATGAACATTGGACGTTCTTTGCAAAACAAATCAGATAAAGGAAAAAACAGTTTGAAATTTGTTTGAAAATGAATTGTATTGATTTTGAAGTTTGGCCTATAAATAGGCGTTTTTGTACAAGAGGCTGACGTCCTAGTAAGAGAACACCGCCGAACAAATAGAATTTATACAATTTGTAAAAAGAAAACAAAATAGCTATGTGAATAATCCCACTGGGTTCCAACTCTGCTATTTCCTTTATGTCTTCGAGCATCTCATCACTTTGCTACTGGTTAAAGGTAAATCAGATTGATTAGTGTCGTCTGAGCTTGATAGTCGATACCGGAGTCCGGATGCAAGGTGATCCAATGAGACATAGTGTTATGCTTTAATCCCTAATTTTTTCCTGGACCGCCCTTTTGGGTTTTCAGTCCACCGGGATACCCTTTTTTGCCCAAGCCTCCTTTTCAGGTTTTTGACTTGCCGGGTGTACAGATTTTTTGATTTTCATCCCTCATTTTTGCCCGAACCCTTTTGGTTCGCCGGGAAGCCCTTATTTTTGCCTAGGCCAGTAAACCTAGCAGGTCTTTGATTATGCGTAGTATCTTTTCACTATGTCTGCATTGACGGGGTGTGGAAGGTCGTCACCATCTATGGTGGTTAGAATCATAGTTCCTCTTGAGAAAATGCTCTTAACCACGAATGGCCCTTCATAAGTAGGGGTCCATTTTCCCATGGGATCACCTTGAGGTAGGATAATGCGCTTGATTACCAGATCCCCAACTTGATACTCTTGTCGTCTGACTTTCTTGTTAAATGCCTTGATCATCCGTTTTTGGTACGTCTGACCATGACAAATAGCAGTAAGTCTCTTTTCGTCGATTAGATTTAACTGATCAAGCCGGGTCTGAATCCAGTCATCTCCACTTAAACCTGTATCTTTCATGATCCGAAGAGAGGGTATTTGAACTTCGATAGGCAAGACTGCCTCCATGCCATATACCAAGGAGTAGGGTGTTGCCCCTGTTGACGTCCGTGTTGAGGTACGGTACCCATGAAGAGCAAATGGTAACATCTCGTGCCAATCTTTGTATGTCACTGTCATCTTTTGCACAATCTTCTTAATGTTCTTGTTAGCCGCTTCAACAGCCCCATTCATCTTCGGCCGGTAGGGAGAAGAGTTGTGATGCTGTATCTTGAATTGCTCGCAGAGCTCAGTGATCATCTTGTTGTTAAGATTGGTACCATTTTCCGTAATGATCCTCTCTGGTATATCGTATCGACATATCAGATTATGCCGAATAAACCGTGCTACGACGTTCTTGGTTACAGTAGCAAAGGAAGCTGCTTCAACCCATTTCGTAAAGTAATCAATCGCTACCAGGATGAAACGATGCCCGTCAGATGCCGTAGGTCTGATCTCGCCAATCATATCAATGCCCCACATTGGAAAAGGCCACGGTGCCTTCAAGACATTCAGAGGAACTGGAGGTACGTGCACCTTATCAGCATAGACTTGGCACTTGTGACATGTCCGAGAATGTTGATAACAGTCGACTTCCATCGTGGACCAATAATATCCTGCCCGAAGGATTTTCTTTTCCATGGTGTGTCCACTGGAGTTAGTTCCGAAAGTACCTTCATGTAACTCCGTCATGATCCTTTCTGCTTCATTCTTATCTGTGATCGGTGGATCTGGAACTGACTGTTTAACGCTGGTTTCGCGAAATGTCGCGGAAGCAAGAGTCGCCACCGTCTTTTATTTTCTCCAAATGGAAAGGACAAAAGCACAGAAAAATTCCTTATAGAGATTGCTCTCGGTTCGGGAGGTAGATTTATAGAAAGGGAAGGTGTTAGCACCCTTTCTATCCATGGTTATCCATGGGCTCTTAGATACTTGCTCATTCGTGTTTTCAAAATTGTTTGTTTGCTTTTCAACTGTGGGTTTTAAAAAAGTTTCTTTGAAAATTTCAGTTCGACTCTTGTATCAGTCCTCAAGAGTGTTTGAAAAGTTGCTTTCGAAAGCTTTTTGAAAAGTGTCGGTGTGAAAAGAAGTTTTTTGATTTGTTTTGAAATTAGAGCAAGTATCTACGAGTTGTCTACCTACCCTAAGGAATTCGTCTGTGTAAATGTCCTTAAAGTAGTGCCATCCCACCATTGAGAGGTAGGTAGCACCACCGTTGGAGGTGTTCGGGTCAATTCGAGGGTTCGGGACATGGTGATCACCAGAGCAATAGGAAGACACCTTAGAAGCTACCCTCATGCCATGTTCATCGACATGAGGACTTACTAAAACATCCTCTACTAGGCGACCACCTTTCGAGGGGGCAAGGCAACAATGAGGCGTACCCTAGGGGTGGTGTGTGATTTGTGTGTCATGTTCATTTATGTTTGTCTTGTTCATACATTGGTGATCTACGCGTTGCTTTTATTTTGGCATTCATTCTTTCATGCAAATTATTAACAGTTTAAAAGATGCGGAATTTAAAAGTCCTACGCTATTACAAAGGCGCGGGTCTACATCGCCAAATTAATCCAAGACCCGATTTGAAATAAAATAAAAATGCGGAAAGATAAATATCCTAATTAATCTATTACATGGCTTTGGGATAATTACATGAAATTTATAAAAAGGAAATAAAATAAGCGCGCGAAATAGAATTATGATCGAATGCGAGGGCGTTGGACCCTTTTAAGGAAATTAAATTACAATTAATAAATTAATTAAGTTAATATGAGAAAAGGAAATTATTTTTGAGTTTTTCGTATTTATGGATTTTAGTAAGAAAATTAAATTGGAATTAAAAAGAAAAGTTAATTAACCCTAATTCTAAATTGTTTTTAATTTATTAAGAAAATGTTTAAATTAGACCTAGTTTAAATTAATTATTTACATGGCAATTTATTTATAAAATAAATAATTAATCATTAATTATGGTAAAAGTAAAGAAAAAAGGATAAAAGTATTTAAAACCCTAATTCTACATTTTTTAGTTTATTAAGAAAAATATTAGAATTAAACCTAGAATTAAAACTAAATTAATTAATAAAGTTTATTTACAAAAACATTTAAATGAAATATATTTATATTTTTTGTCTTTCCTGATTTTTTTTGGTATTTTTATTATATTATAAAAAATTAATTTGGAGGAATTAAATGAAAACAAATAAATTAAAACAAATAAATAAAAAAAAGAATGAAAGAGAGAAATGCAAACAGGAGGGGGTTTGTTGACCCAATGGAGGTGTTTTTGTAGCAATCAGGCCCAATCAATTCCTGGCCTTGTTTGACTTTTAATGGCCACGTAGAGAATAGCTGACTAAGGTGCATGGTGGAATGCAGATGCTAGCCACTGGATGGACGTTCATGGACACTTGGCAATCCATTGATGAGAGTGCATGGTGAACCTCTAGGCGTATTGATCACCTGAACATGGAAAAGTGAAAAACGTAGAGAAATATGAGGGACCTGGGAATCGAACCCAGGTCCCAAGGCTTGCCAACAATGCTTTCCACCAACTGAGCTGCGTGTTCATTCATAAATATAATGAGATAAAATTATTATATGTGAAAAAGCACGCTTATTGGTAGAAACGAAAAAAACGCGCTAAAGCATTTGAATGATCCAACCAGGCTATGACAACTCATCTTCTTCCTCGTTTGTGCGTTTTGCCCTGGAAAAAAAAAACATCAAGTAGCGGGGGTTTTGAACCCCCACTAACTACAGTATAGGAAAATAGCGATTAGGAATTGGCCAATGATAAATTGAGCGCGAGTATGCCATTTGAATCGTTATGAGCTTCTGATTCGGATGGCATAGGTTTTGTAGGCTGATTTTTCCAGAAGAGGGAAACCCCAATTTCACATCTCTGAAAACCTAAAAAGCATCAATGGCAACTTTGCATATAGGCTATAAAAACTTAATTGAAATACACCATTAGCTTCAGGGAGTACATATTAGTGCAAAACGATTATTGGAATGCATGAATATGGCATATATATTAAAATACGAATAGGAAAAATGTTTGAGAAAGTTTGAGTCCGTTCTACCACTTCTTGATGCGTGGGGACTGGAAAAGGGTTGGGTGATGTTCAGCAAGGTCTCAGAAAGCTTTTGGAATGGTTATCTTGCCTTGTAACGCACTGAAACTGTGTTTTCAGTTTTGAATTTTTTTGACAAAATTGCAAAGTTGGTGTTTGATTTCAGGCGCAGCTTCAAGGTTCTTCTGATTAGGTTTGCATTTGTATATGTATATGGAATGTTTTTAGGTCAACAAAACAAGTCCAATATCCATGGAATCAATGCTTTTGATTTTTGTGATTTTGCATAATCTTTTCAAATCTTTTTATCATGAAACCTAGCCAATTTGCATGGAATCTTTCTCCTTTGGGCATGCACGAAATCCTTAGGTTTTATTAGACCTATTAGCTGCATAAAAAGATTCAAACACATTTGTTTAGTATTTTTTTCATATTTTATTTAATTAAATGAATTAATGGTGATTAAAAATTCAAATAAATAATAAAAATGATGAAATAAATCCCCTTTGGGTCAAATGGTCGTGCATAGCCTTTGGATAATGATTCTTGGAAGAAAATGTGGCCCATTAGCAATTTTGTGGCATTTGAAGTAAAGTTGACTTTTCAAAATTCCCAAAAATTTCCCAACTTCCACAAGGCATATCTTGCTCAATTTTTAAGATTTGATCATGTTCTTGGACATTTTGGAAAGGTCTTGAAATCCTCTAACCAATGCCTTTGGTCCCATGTCATATTTATTTACAAATCTCAAGTTATGGTCTTTGACTTAAAGTGCCTTTTTGTTGACTTTTGAAAATGACCTATAATGTTGAAATTGATAACCTTTTGTGAGAGCATTTATTGGACTTGAAGTGTGAAGAGGAGTTGTAGGAAATGTCTTTCTCTTCAAAATGAGCTTTGGATGGAATTTTTATGATGAACCATGTGGAAGTTATGCCTTGGTCAAGTTAGAGTTGACTTTTTCAACTGTCCAAATATGGAAACTTTTGCATCTTGAGACTTTTTGAGCCATGCCTTGAAAATCATGATCAAGAATTGATCAAATGATGTTTGTGGCTTCAAAATAAGATGTTGACCAAAAATTTGAACTTTTGACTGTCAAATGACCATTTTGCCCCTGCAGTTGACTGTAGGGCAATTAGGGTTTTTGACTGTGCAATTTTGTGCTGTAAGTCTTGAAACTTGACATGTGGATGCTTGACCATGTTTATAGGCATGTGGGACTTGATTGGACCCTTGGAAACTTCAATTTCTTTGTCAGAACCAAAACCCTAGTTTTTGACTGTTAGGAGGCCCTTGAACTGTGCAACCCTTGGGGAGATTTTGAAGCACGCTCTTTGCAAATCTTGAAGAATATGGGAGGGAAAATTTTGGGGTACAACAGTTGCCCCTGTTCAATCTTCTTAGACCTGAGGATGCAGATTGGCTGACGTGCCTTTCGTAATCCGAAGGTGGAAGATGATTGAACACTAGAGTACCCAGAAATTTGCGCTCACATAGTAGTGTGATGATGGGAATGGGCTTATAGATGCCATGCTAAGAGATGTGATGGGTAGATGGATGGGCTTATAGATGCCATCTGGATGTCGATCGCGTAAGAGATTCCTTAGCGAGAATTTGCGTACCTGAAAAAGAAAAAAAAATTACCTGGCCTGTTACAGGAGCTGGTCTTCAAACTTTTATGTAGATGCGCCCTGACTGGTTACAGGAGTTGAATCTGGAGCTTCAAAAGGTGATGAATGAACCAGGGATGGTTACAACCTCAACGGGACGGTGAGAGAACCTTGGACGATTACTACCTCAACAGGAACGCTGAGAGAACCTGGGGACGATTACTACCTCAACAGTAACACTGAGAGAATCATAGGCGACTTCAATCTCAACAGTAACGCTGAGAGAATCTTGGATGTCTTCTACCGAGTCTTTATCAGGAAAATATTTTAGGGATCAATTTAACTGGACTAGAGAAGGCCTTTGACTGGATAAGAAACAGGAAAATCTTAGGGTCGATTTAACTGAACCAGACAAGGTCTTGAAATCTTCAACTGGATAAGAAACAGGGAGATCTTAGGGTCGATCTGACTGAACCAGAGAAGGCCTTTGACTGGATAAGAATCAGGAAAATCTTAGGGTCGATTTAACTGAACCGGTCTAGGTCTTGGAATCTTTAACTGGATAAGAATCATGGAGATCTTAGGGTCGATCTGACTGAACCAGAGAAGGCCTTTGACTGGATAAGAATCAGGAAAATCTTAGGGTCGATTTAACTGAACCAGACAAGGTCTTGGAATATCTTCAACTGGATAAGAAACAGGGAGATCTTAGGGTCGATCTGACTGAACCAGAGAAGGCCTTTGACTGGATAAGAATCAGGAAAATCTTAGGGTCGATTTAACTGAACCGGACAAGGTCTTGAAATCTTCAACTGGATAAGAAACAGGGAGATCTTAGGGTCGATCTGACTGAACCAGAGAAGGCCTTTGACTGGATAAGAATCAGAAAAATCTTAGGGTCGATTTAACTGAACCAGACTAGAGTCTTGAAATATAGCTGGGAACTTAACTGGATCTTTCCTGAAAGGTAAAGGTCAGTCATATGCAAGGCATGATATGAATCAAGTGATGATGTTCTCAACATGAATGAGATTTGTATGTTCATGATGCATATATGCATGCTATAATGTATGGAAATGCGATGTTTATGAACGTATATTTTCGTCTTAGGAAAATAAATCCTTGACGGGTGCCGGGAAGTCACTCCTAGGCTGATGTTGAAGAATAGATCTTTGCTTCCGCTGGGGATGATAGTTGCAAGAATACCGGTAGGAGAAGATAACTCCGTTGGGGAATAAAATTGGCGAATAGAACACCCTGCGGGGAGAAAAATACTCTAACGATCTTGCTGGGGAGCAATGCTCTGTGGGGAGAGAGGTACTTTGCTGAAATGTTGATGGTAACTTCGCCGGGGATACCATTGTTGTGTTGGAAGTGCTAATAGACTTCGCTGGGGATAAGAAGACTTTGCCGAGGACGATCTTCTCATGGCTTTTGGATGAGGATAACCCAGTTATATACTGGTAGGGAAATAACTCTTTGAATAAAGCCGGGAGACGCGTTCGTGCTTGGGGGAGAAGCTTCCAGGATTTACTGGGGATGAGCTTCCTGCTTGGGGAGATGGATTCCAACTTTCCAGGGGAAATCTTGATTGGACTCTCCTGGGGAAATTTTGAGCTATATTGGGGAAGTGACTCCAATGAATGTTTGGCATACCGTCGGGGAACAATCTTTAGGTCAAGACTGCCGGGGATGCTTGTTTAAGAATGTTTGTATATTATGCTGAGGGAATGTTGAGATTTGCGGGGGATGCCCAACTTCCTTAAGGCTGATAGTAGCTTTGCTTGGGGAGAGTGTATTGACCTGCTGGCTCACTCTCTGGGGAGTTAAGATATACTGGTTACGTTCTTCAGCTGAACCTATCTTGGTACCTTGGTGGACCGAACCATTAGATCGCTTAGACCACTCATTATTGCCCCTGTTTCTAATGTTACCTGTAATTAATCCTTTGTTTCGTATGCAAATATTCATGAGTTAGCAAATTATTGTCAATGCATATATCACAAATTGAACCTTGGACGTTCTTCGCAAAACAAAATAGAAAAAGGAAAAAACAAAAGGCAGTTTGTAGCTGAAAAGTGTATTTATATTGATTTTTGAATTTGCCTGTAAATAGGCGTTTATGTACCAGAGGCTGACGTCCTAGTAAGAGAACGCCGCCGAACAAAAGAGTTTATAAAAATTTGTACAAAAGAATATAAAACAGCTGTGTGAATAGAATAATCCCACTGGGTTCCAACTCTGCTATCGCCTTTATATCTCTGAGCGTCTCATCACTTGATGACCTAGCTGAAGATGGAGCTGATTGATCGATGCCGTCTGAACTTGATGTAGATACCGGATTCTGGATGCAAAGTGATCCAATGAGACATAGTATTACGCTTTATCCCTAACTTTTGCCTGGACCGCCCTTTCGGGTTTTCAGTCCACCGGGATACCCATTTTTGCCCAAGCCGCCTTTTCAGGTTTTCGACTTGCCGGGTGTACAGATTTTTTCATTTCACCCCTTCATTTTACCCGAACCCTTTTGGTTCACCGGGAAGCCCTAATTTTTGCCTAGGTATGTCAACCTAGCGGGTCTTTTTCATGCGTAGTATCTTTTTACTATGTCTGCATTAGCGGAGTGAGGAAGGTCGTCACCATCCATGGTGGTTAGAATCATGGCTCCTCCTGAGAACACATGTTTAACCACAAATGGCCCTTCGTACGTAGGGGTCCATTTGCCCCTTGGATCACTCTGAGGAAGGATGATGCGCTTGATTACCAGATCCCCAACTTGATATTCTTGTGGTCTGACCTTTTTGTTAAATGCTCTGATCATCCGTTTCTGATACGTCTGACCATGACAGATAGCAGCAAGTCTCTTTTCGTCAATAAGGTTTAATTGATCAAGTCGTGTCTGGATCCAATCATCTTCGCTCAGATCTGCATCCTTCATTATCCGGAGCGAGGGTATCTGGACTTTAATCGGTAAGACTGCCTCCATACCGTAGACCAAGGAGAAAGGAGTTGCCCCGGTTGACGTCCTTGCTGAGGTCCGGTACCCATGTAGAGCGAACGGTAACATCTCGTGCCAATCTTTATAAGTCACTGTCATCTTCTGCACGATTTTCTTGATATTTTTATTCGCTGCTTCTACAGCCCCATTCATCTTTGGCCGGTAAGGAGAAGAGTTGTGGTGTTGTATCGTGAACTGCTCGCAGAGCTCAGTGATCATCTTGTTATTGAGATTGGTACCGTTGTCTGTAATGATTCTTTCAGGGACGCTGTATCGACAGATCAGATTGTGCCGAATGAACCGTGCTACGACATTCTTGGTTACCGTAGCGTAGGAAGCTGCTTCGACCCACTTCGTGAAGTAATCAATCGCTACCAGGATGAAGCGATGCCCATTGGACGCTGTAGGTTTAATCTCGCCGATCATATCTATGCCCCACATTGCAAATGGCCAAGGTGCAGTCAGGAAGTTCAGAGGGACTGGAGGAACATGCACCTTGTCTGCGTATACCTGGCATTTGTGACACGTCCGAGAATGTTGGTAACAGTCAGCTTCCATTGTGGACTAGAAATACCCTGCCCGAAGGATCTTCTTTGCCATAGTGTGTCCACTGGAATATGTTCCGAAGGTCCCTTCATGTAGCTCTTCCATGATTCTTTCCGCTTCAGTCTTATCCACACAACGCAGTAAGGTCGAATCATGGTTTCGCTTGTACAGGATGCCGTTGCTAAGGAAGAACTTCGCTGCGAACCTTCTCAGAAACTTCTTATCATTGACAGACGCACCTTCAGGGTATTCCTGAGCTTCTAAGTATCTCTTTACCTCATGGTACCAAGGCTTCTCAGTTACCAATTCAGTCTCGAGATCATAACAGTATGCCGGTTCGTCCAGTTTCCAGATGATGATCTGGGGAGCCTCATTGTCCCATTTGACCTTGAACATAGAAGACATCGTAGCTAACGCGTCCGCCAACTGATTCTCCTCTCTTGGAAAGTGTTCAAAGGTTATCTCTGTGAAGTGGGGGATCAAGGTTAACACACATTCTCTGTAAGGAATAAGATTCAGATGTTTCGTATCCCACTCTCCTTTGATCTGATTGATCACGAGAGCGGAATCTCCGAAGACATTCAGATACTTGATCCTTAAGTCGATCGCAGCTTGGAGACCCATGATGCATGCCTCATACTCCGCCATGTTGTTGGTGCAGTTGAAACATAGCCGGGCAGTAAGTGGAGTATGAATGCCTTGGGGGATATGATCACAGCGCCGATACCGTTACCCAAAGCGTTGGAGGCTCCGTCAAAGTGCATAGACCATCGGGATCCTTCCTCAGGTCCTTCATCCGGTCCAGGTACTTCGCAATCAGTCACTATCATGATGCTCTCGTCGGGAAACTCGAAGTTCATTGACTGATAGTCGTCTACTGCCTGATGTGCCAAGTGGTCTGCCAATACACTTCCTTTGATGGATTTCTGAGTTGTGTATTGAATGTCGTATTCTGTCAAGATCATTTGCCATCTTGCTATTCTCCCAGACAGAGCAGGCTTTTCAAATATGTACTTTATAGGATCCATCTTTGAGATCAACAAGGTAGTGTGAGTCAGCATATACTGTCTCAGCCGGCGAGCAGCCCATACCAAAGCGCAGCAAGTTTTCTCAAGCAGTGAGTATCGGGTCTCACAGTCGGTAAACTTTTTGCTAAGGTAATAGATGGCATGCTCTTTTCGGCCAGACTCGTCATGCTGCCCCAGCACACACCCCATTGAGTTGTCAAGTACTGTTAGGTATAGTATCAGAGGTCTCCCCTCAACCGGTGGCATAAGGATGGGTGGTTCTTGGAGATACTCTTTAATTCTGTCAAAAGTGGCCTGACATTCATCATTCCAACGTACTACCTGATCTTTCTTCAGCAGCTTGAAGATTGGCTCACAGGTAGCGGTTAGGTGTGAGATGAACCGAGCAATGTAATTCAGGCGTCCTAAAAATCCTCTGACCTCCTTCTCTGTCTTAGGAACTGGCATCTCTTGAATGGCCTTAACCTTGGCAGGGTCCACTTGAATACCCTTGTCGCTTACGACGAAGCCTAGCAACTTTCCAAATCTAACCCCGAAGGTGCACTTGTTCGGGTTCAACCTCAGCTTGTACAACTTCAGTCGGTCAAACAATTTCTGCAAATGATCTAGGTGTTCTTCCTCAGTCTGGGACCTTGCGATCATGTCGTCAACATATACTTCTATCTCATGATGGATCATGTCATGAAATAAAGCAACCATGGCACGTTGGTAGGTTGCCCCAACGTTCTTCAGTCCAAAAGGCATGACCTTGTAGCAGAAGGTGCCCCACTGAGTAACAAAGGTAGTCTTTTCCATGTCTTCCGGAGCCATCTTGATCTGATTATAACCTGAAAAACCATCCATGAAAGAGAACACCTTATGCTGAGCCGTATTGTCAACAAGGACATCAATGTGAGGCAGAGGGAAGTCATCTTTGGGGCTTGCCCTGTTCAGATCCCTGTAATCGACACACATTCTGACCTTTCCATCTTTCTTTGGTACTGGCACCACATTAGCGACCCACTGAGGGTAAGAAGTCACTGCAAGAAAACCGGCGTCAAACTATTTCATAACCTCGGCTTTGATCTTCTCAGACATCTCTGGACGCATACGGCGGACCTATTGCTTAACCGGAGGGCAGTCTTCCTTAGTAGGCAAATGATGGACCACAATATCGGTATCCAACCCGGGCATGTCTTCGTAGGACCAGGCAAAGATCTCCACATAATCATGTAGCATCTGAGTCAACCGTTGCTTCACGCTGAGCTCTAGGTTGGCACCAATCTTAACTTCCTTCCTGTCCGTCTCAGTACCCAGATTTATTGTTTCCACCGGCTCTTCGTGTGGTTGAATTGCCCTCTCTTCCTGGAGTAACAGTCTTGCAAGCTCGCCAGGCACTTCGCAATCATCTTCACCTTCATCTTCGGCTAAGTTGATCGGATTTTCGAAGTCATAAATGGCAGTAGCAGAGTCGTTACCAGTGAGATCCAGAGTGGATTGAAACCTGTATGAGTGAGTGTGTGTAAATACAGCTGTTTTGCAATATATAAAGAAAGGAAAGAAAGAAAAGGAGCATAAGATTTGAAATGCAAGAAAACGTCCAAGGTCTTTATTCATGATATATGAAATGACAATTAATATACCCTCACAAATGAAGCCACGGTGCCCCGGGTAAGACACCGGGCCATAGAGTTTCAAATCATTGTTTATTACAAATAACAAAACAAAGGAGTTTATTACTGCGTAACAAAAGTAACAGGAGTATGATCCTTAGCAGTCCAATTGGTCAATCCACCATCAGTCGTCGGGTAGATCCAGCTTTCAAACTCTGATTCTTCCACTTCATCTTCGTCCCCAACAGCATTCACTCCTGGATTGGTAATGAGCACAAGAGGTCTTCTGATCTTTGCCTTGCGCATAGCCTTCTGATCCTCTGCAGTAAAACCCAGTCCAAACTTGTCAGTTTTAGGTGTAAAATCAGGGAGCCTGCCCCAGTTAGCACATTCACCTTTCTTGATCACAGCCCGGGCATCCTTCAAGGAAGCCATCTTCAAAGGAACATCCTCTTCGACCACTGCTTCCGCTGCTGCCAATGTTGGAGGTACCTCTTCGAAATGCTAAAAAGGGGGTTTCAATAAACTCCCCGTCCATCTCAATATACCTGAAGGAATTCAAATGGCTCACCATATACTCCTCCTCTCCCTGCACAGTGACAATCTTCCCTCTGACGGGATACTTGAGTTTCTGGTGTAGGGTAGAGGTCACCGCCCCAGCTTTATGGATCCAAGGTCGACCCAGTAGACAAGAATACGATGGACATATATCCATCACATAGAAAGTAGAGTCAAATACTTGAGAACCCACACGAATAGGAATGTCTACCTCTCCATGAACCATCCTCTTAGAACCGTCAAAGGCTCTGACGATGATATTGCTAGGTTTCAGCTCCAGGCCTTCACAATCCAAACGGTCTAAGGCCTTCTTGGGTAGTACATTTAGGGAAGAACCAGTGTCCACCAACACGTGCGCAAGAGTAGTTCCCGTGCATTCAATAGAGACATGCAGGGCATCATTGTGGTCCTTTCCCTTAGCAGTAAGGTCAGCATCTGAGAAACCCAAACCATTGTCTGTTGTTAGATTGGCTACGCAATCAGTAAACTGGACTGCAGATGTCTCCTGTGGCACATGGGCCGTCTTGAGAAATGAAATCAGGGCCTTAGCATGGGCCTCTGAGCACAGTATCAAGGAGAGCATAGAAATCTTGGAGGGGGTATGCCCCAGCTATTCAACAACATTAAAGTCACTCTTCTTGATTATTTTCAGAATTTCCTCCATCTCTTGTTGGGAGGCCTCAGCATTCACAGATTTTGGCGCCTCCATCCGGGCAGGCTCATCTTCAATCCCTTTGCCCCGAGCATTAGACGACTCGGCGGCAGGGGAAACAACTTGATCAGAAATGGGAACAGGCACACTTGTAGGTGTTATAGTGAGGGGTCTTCGAATAGCGGGTGGCGCAATGTCAGGCGAGAAGAGCCTGCCACTGCGGGTTACTTTGGCTGGACCAGTGATATTGCTGACGCTGGTGCCAGTGTTGAACTCTTGCTTGATTCCATGTACATACACGTCTGCCCCATAGTGCCAGGGGACAGCCTTATCAGATTCATAGGGGAGAGGCCCCGGAACAGTAATAACAACGGGTGCGACAGTCATGATTTTAACTGGCTTCCTCGGGAGAGCCTTGATCGGATTATTAAAGATTGTAACAACAGAAACTTCTTCCACCGGAACAAACTGAACAACAGTCTTCTTGAACAAAATCTCTTTGCTGTCCATCAGGCTTTGGATGCCCAACTTCAGCAAAGGACAACCAGAAAGGGAAACAGCATAGAAAAGGCAACCTTCACTGCAACCCGGAAATAAATCGGCCAACAGTAGGTTCCTCTTAACAGTCATCAAGGGAGTAGCTACATCATTCACAGAAACGGCATACACATCTTCATCAACGGCATTCACTCCATGCTGGGGCATAGGAGCAGTCACCACATTTGGCCTCTCAGGCGCTTCAAACTGTATCTCTTTTGCGTCAATAAGGTCTTGCACCTTATTCCTTAAGGCCCAACAGTCATCAGTGGAATGCCCCGGGGTATCGGAGTGATAAGCACAGCGGACATTTGGGTTGTACTTGGGAGAGGCAGTGTTTACAACCTTCGGGGCCTCTCTAACAGTCACTAGGTTGGTGGACAACAACTGCGGCAAGATTTGCGACAGGGTCATACTCAAACGGGTAAACTCTCTCCTGGGTCTTTCAGCCCTTTGAGGATTGGTTTACCGAGAAGCGGCAGCAGGCTTGGCAATCATCACCGCGTTGACAGATTGGCGGCGCTCAGGTTTCTCTTGTCTTCTAGACCCATATACAGCACTGGCCTCCTTTTTAAAGGGTTTCTTCTCAGAGCTTACAGATGCACCTTTCTGAATTTTGCCGGACTTCATTCCAGCCTCTATTCTCTCTCCAGTCAGAATAAGATCAGTAAACCCTGCAGATGAGTTACCGATAAGATGGTTGAAAAATGGCCCAGATAGGGTCCCCAAGAACATATCCACCAGCTCACGGTCAGTTAACGGAGGCTGCACCCTGCCAGCCAGATCCCTCCACTTCTGTGCATACTCTTTGAAACCTTCGCTTGACCCTAGCGATATACCCTAGAGTTGGGTACGTGTAGGGGCAAGGTCGGCATTATATTGATACTTCTTGTAAAAAGCAGTAGCCAACTCCTCCTAGTTACGAACCTTGGTCCCATCCAGCTGATAGAACCATTCGAGATGAGTCCCTGAAAGACTCTCCTAGAAGAAGTGGATCCACAAGTTCTTGTCCACCGTGTACGGCTGAATCTTCCGCACATAGGATCTGAGATGTAGCTTGGGACAAGACGCCCTGTCATACTTGGTGAAAGATGGTGCCTTAAACTTGTGAGGAATAATCACACCAGTAGATAAGCCCAAGTCTCCGAAATCCAGCCCAGGAACTTGTTGGATCTCCATTGCATTCAGTCTGTCTTCCAACTGCTTATACCGGTCTTCAGCCGGAGGATACTGCTCCTCATTAAAGTCAGTCTCGTTGTCAGAGACTACCGGACTAGGACCTTTTCCCCCTTGGGGACTGCTCTTGCCTATAGAAGAACCAGCCTCTTCATTCTGCAGAGTGTTACCAAACCTTCGGCCCGAGTTGAAAAGAACCGTTCTCTTCTTCTTCTTCTTCTCCTTCTTCAGGAGCAAAGCCTTCAGCTCTTCTCGGCCCTGAGCCAAACCCATGATCAGCTCCTGAAATTGCGCGTTCTGCGCCTGAAGAGCCTTGATAGACATCTCGGTTAATGATGAGTCAGGATTCATGATGCTGAAATAAACAGCGAAGAACAGTAAGCAACCTGAAAAGAAGAAAACTTGTTATGCACATGATGAATGATATGTGTTTATGCAATGCATTCAAGGGTTCGAAAGTTCAAATTTGTTGTAGACAAAAAGGAACACACGTTATCATTAAGGAAATAATTGTTCAGTACATCAAAGCCTCATGGGCACATATTACAAAGCAAATCAATCCCAAAAGACACTACACATCCTCTTTGGAGCTATGTAGGTGTTGAGATTCCTCTCCTCGTGCAATAGGCGGGTGAGCTCCAAGACCTTCTTTTCACTAGCATGTAGACTGGTCTCAAGAGAATTCCGTTCTTCCTTAAGCTGGATCCAGCTCTTCTGCATCTCTTCCCAGGACGTGGGCATGTCAGGATGTTGAATGGTGTAGGACACTTCTCCTTCCAATACTAGCTCTTTGATCACAGGGAGCATATGAGGATATGGCATCACTAACTTCTGGGAGCGGGCTCGTACCCACTTGAGATAAGGCTCCAATGGGATGGAATTCTTGTGCCCCAGTGTCTTACTGTCTATCTTACTGGGCATCCTCCAAGCTCTGAT